>OZ014522.1:222581374-225080708 GCA_963966055.1 Lathyrus aphaca
ACCGAAGGATCCCTCATGGACTTCTTGCATTAACAGGTCTGCTTCATGTCTACCCATGCATCTGAGCAAGATCATGTCAAAGTTCCTCTTATATAGAACTCTGTCTGCATTCAAGAAGAAGCTAGCAGCAAGTCGTCTCAAGGTCTTCTTGTCATTAGATGATGCCCCAGCTGGGTATTCTTGTTTTTCCAGGAAAAGCTTAATATCAAAGTACCAAGGTTTCTCATCAGACATTGCGTCTACAGAGAAAGCATAAGCTGGTGCGTCGAGCCTAGAAATGTCGATCCTAGGCACATAGTTCCAAAACAAGACTTTGATGGACGAAGAAAGGGTAGCCAATGCATCGGAAAATTGATTCTCATCTCGTGGTATATATTGCAGGTTAACCATTGTGAAGAATGTCAACAGTCTCCTGGCATAATCCCTATAAGGAATTAAGTGTTCTTGATGTGTATACCACTTATCGGTAATCTGGTTGATAACGAGGGCTGAATCTCCGAATATATCGGGGTCTTAATCCAAAGATTAATGGCCTCCTCTATTCCTGTTATGCACGCCTCGTATTCCGCTTCATTGTTGGTGCAACCAAAAGTAATTTTGGCCGCGAAGGGAAAGTGAACACCTTCAGGAGTAATAAGAACAACACCAACTCCACGTCCGTTGATATTGACTGCCCCATCAAACATCAACTTCCATTGGGATTCAGGGTCTGGCGCCTCCTCCAGAAGTGGTTCCTCACAATCTTTTTCCTTGAGGTACATGATGTCCTCATCAGGGAAATCAAACTTCATCGGCTGATAGTCATCCTCAAGCGGTTGTTGTGCAAGATAATCCGATAATACACTTCCTTTGATGGCTTTCTGGGAAGTATATTGTATGTCATACTCTATTAAGATCATTTTCCACCTTGCAACCCTTTCGGTTAATGCTGGTTTCTCGAAAATATACTTGACAGGGTCCATTTTTGAGATTAGCAATGTGGTATGGGTCAACATGTACTGTCTTAGTCGGCGAGCAGCCCATGCCAAAGCGCATCAAGTTTTCTCGAACAGTGAATAATAGGACTCACAATCGGTAAACTTTTTGCTAAGGTAGTAAATAGCATGCTCTTTTCGACCAGACTCGTCATGTTAGCCTAGCACACACCCCATCGACCCTTCTAACACAGTCAAGTACATGATAAGTGGTCGTCCTGGCACTGGAGGCATTAGGATTGGAGGCTTCTGCAAATATTTTTTATCTTTTCAAAGGCTCTTTGACAGTCCTCATTCCACCTGACCGTTTGTTCTTTTCTTAACAATTTGAAGATCGGCTCGCAGGTGGCAGTTATATGAGATATAAACTGTGAAATGTAGTTCAATCTCCCTAAAACCCCACACACTTCTTTTTCTGTTTTCGGTGCAGGCATATCTTGTATTGCTTATACTTTTGCAGGATCTACCTCGATCCCTCTTTGGCTAACAATGAAAGTGAATTTGTTTCTTTGTGTACTTTATCAACCTGTCAAACAACTTTTTGAGATTGACCAAATGTTCTTCTTCATCCCGAGACTTGGCAATCATAACGTCCACATAGAATTCAATTTCTTTGTGTATCATATCGTGGAACAACGTTACCATAGCCCGTTGATACGTTGCCCCGACATTCTTCAACTCAAAGGGCATAACTTTATAACAGAATGTACCCCATGGGGTAATAAACGCCGTTTTCTTCATGTCTTCCGGCGCCATCTTGATCTAATTGTACCCGTAGAAGCCATCCATGAAAGAAAATACCGAGAACTGAGCGGTGTTATCTACCAGCACATCAATGTGAGGTAATGGAAAGTCATCCTTTGGACTCGATCTGTTCAGATCCCGATAATCAACGCACATCCGAACCTTGCCATCTTTCTTTGGTACCGGAACAATGTTAGCTACCCAAGGTCGGTAACTAGTTACAACAAGGAACCCGACATCCCACTTCTTTTGAAATTCCTCCTTGATCTTCATCGCCATGTAAGGACGAGTTCTTCTCAACTTTTGTTTCACCGGAGGACAGTTTTCTCTTAGTGGCAGCTTGTGTACAACAATGTCAGTATCTAGTCCTGGCATATCTTGATACGACCAGGCAAAGATATCCACATATTTGCGTATCATACCAATCAATTCCTTATTTACCTCGGCTTGCAGACTAGCCCCAATATTTATCTCTTTCCTTACATCCTCAGACTCGATGTTGACTATCTCTACTTCTTCCTGATGAGGCTGGATTACCCTTTCCTCCTGTTTCAACAACCTAACCAATTCTTCCGGGAGTTCACAATCTTCCTCAACCCATTCATCAGCTTGGTAGATAGGATTGTCGAAGTCATGCATGGTCATAGCAGGAACGTTATCACAAGAATCTGAATTATCAACACTGCACAAATGGTGTGCTTATTTCAGAATCTATTTTTTCAAAAGAGACGCAAACACACAAAACACTGGAAAAAGAAAAACATTGCCATTTTATTTATTGTTTGTGAAAAATTTTAAAACGAAAGAAAAAGAACACAATTTGCTTGAAAAATATCCTTTATTTCATGGAAAAAGTAAATGCATTAAAAGCATGGTGGTCCTACAAATGGATCCATGCACATTGGGAAGAGTGCAGGATTTGACATGCAGTATGATAAAATGGAAATAAGAAAATTACTTTGACTGCAAAGTAACTTGAACAAAATCTTCAGCAGACCAGTTTCGGAGCTCCTCCCTAGGTACGCATAGGTGAATCCAATTATCCAAGTCGCAGTCACTGTCCGCATCTCCCTCTATAACACAAACATTGCTATAGTCGAGCATTCCAGCACTAGTGAACATTATGGGCTTACTGCCCTGAGACCAGCTAGACCCACCAGGTTGATATCCAAGACCAAACTTGTCATCTTTACTTTCCACTTCTAACAGCTTGCCCCAGCCCTGGGCATTTCCGGATTGGACTACTTCCTTAGCTTGCTTGTAGGAGTAGATAGGAGTCCCTTCCTTCTCGTGGCTTTGAACTGCAGCAGCCGTAGACAAAGTACTAGCATTGACCGTCTCAAAAGCCTGGAAAAGTGTTTCATGGATCTCCCCGTCCATTTCCACGTACTTGAAGGTCGACAGATGGCTTACGAAAATATCCT
Organism: Lathyrus aphaca; assembly: GCA_963966055.1. Lineage (NCBI taxonomy): Eukaryota > Viridiplantae > Streptophyta > Magnoliopsida > Fabales > Fabaceae > Lathyrus > Lathyrus aphaca. The sequence goes on from OZ014522.1 coordinate 222,584,517, forward strand.
CTTCACCGCATACAGTAACAACTTGGTCGTCTACCACATACTTCAACTTCTAATGCAGAGTGGATGTTACCGTGCCAGCAGCATGAATCCAAGGACGCCCTAGCATACAACTATAAGCAGGTTGAATATCCATAACATAGAATGTACTATTGAATACCTGAGACCCAATCTTTACCGGTAGCTCCACCTCCCCAAACACAGATCTTCGTGACCCATCAAAGGCTTTCACAATCAAATCACTGGGTCGCAAAACAATGCCATCAATATTCAACTTCATTAAGACCTTCTTAGGAAGCACATTGAGATAAGAGCCTGTATCTACCAAGACATATGATAGAACAACACCCTTACACTCCATGGTGATTGTCGCTCCCGATAAGTGGGACCGGCCCAGATAAAGGTACAGACGCGAACGGTCGGCGAAGGGAACAGTGAGAACACACAGCCGTGAACCCACTGGAGAATGAATAGAGTCGCCAGCTAGGCATTTTTATCCCAGAGGAAAGGTAATGCTGCATAGACCTAGAAAGATATGGATAAGACGGTTTGCGAACCAGAGAGACTGAGAAAGGGGGTTGGTTACAACCTGGGAAGGTATTAGCACCCAGATTGTCCGCCGTACTCGACGGGATCCACGCTTAAAAGATTTGTGTTTTAAAGGGGTAGTGTCAGTGCAATTTGTGTATAAAATAGCTGGAAAAGGATGTACAGGTGTCAGTGTAAGAGAAGTGTGAAGTGTAATATATACAGTGTCAGTGTAAGAACAGGAGTGAAATGCTCAAGATCATGAGGCTAAAAGAATGTGGCTGGAAAGAGGGGGAATATACAGAGACTTTTGTTCGATAACTGTTAAGTTATGCCTACGTATCCTCTCGTGCAATGAGGAAGTCAGAACACCGTAGTTCGACCCAAAGAGACTGAAAGATGAATTGACTGGTGAACTGCTTACTTGTCTATGCTCAAGTGTATGACCTGTCTGGCTCAGGTGCAAACTGTCTTGCATTAGACGGAAGAAGCGAGTTCTCGTTTGTGAGTGAATGAGATAAGAAAAGAATCCCGAAGGAGACGATTATTGTTTGTTTTTGTGTTTTCAGTCTTTTATTGTTTTTGGATTTTGTCATAAGTTAATGAGCTTAAGTCTAAACCAATGGATTTAGTAAACTCATCACATCTTCCCTCTGATTAGGGGTAATGAGATTACCTTAAGTGTGAAGTCAGCTTCTCACACTTAATCACCTTTGGTGTAGGATTAAGATCATTAACCTACTTGTGATTAATTAGATGTTTTTGTTGTTTTTGTTTAGTGTTAAGTAATGAGGTTAAGCCATAATCAAGGATTGAACAGACTCATTACACCATCCTAATAGAAGGATAATAGATGAGAATGTTTAAGCTGAGGAAAGCTCCTCAACTTAATCCATGATTAGGAATTAAACTCATGACAAAACAAGCCTTTGATTAAGTGGATTTTATTTAGTGGTATGATGATGAAGTGATTTTTATGATTTGTAAGACAACTTGAGGGGGACTTGTCCATTAACACTAGGGTTAGTCCTTCTTAACCAATTAAGGAAGAATTAGAACCCTAATGCAAGGCCCAAGTTACAAGTGTGATGTCTTGGTACTTATTAAGTGAATTGATTAAGAGATTTAAACACATTAAGGGTTTAACACTTAGGATTAAAGTTATACACTCCATCCTAAGAGAAGGATGCAGGCATAAGCTTAATCACAAAGCCTTAAAGCCTTTAGGGTTTAGTCCCTGATTATGAGGTGAGGAGAGAAGACTCAAAAGAGACACAAAGGTAAAACTAAGGGGAGACTAATCAAAACCCTAATCATTGTCATGCTTGGTTGTTCCTAAGGTTTGTGAGGTTTAACAAGAGAAGTCTTCAATGGAACCACCAGGAAGCAGATGAAAGGATCAAGAGAAGCAAAGCAACTTGCTTCATTCAAGAAGTCAAGTCACTTGAAGAAAGAAAGTGGGAGGAAGAAGAATGAGCAAGCTCAAACTCAAACACAAATAGAAAATGCAGCAATGGATGCAAGAGAGATGAAAAGAAAAGTTATGAGAAGTGAAGGCAAATTCACTTCTCAAGTTCACTTACCACCTGAAATGTTAGAAAAGGAATGCAATGCAATGCCAAAATGGGATGAGATGACATGATGAGAAACAAAACCAGAAGCATATACATGATGTTAATGATGCTATGAGATGCTACAAACATGAGGCAGCACATGGAGATGATCATACAAGTTCATGAATGCAAATGGGGCAAGTTGAGAAGCATGGACATACATGAAAAGTTATGAAGTGCACATGGCATACAACATGGAAAATACATGATGCAATGATCAAACATGCTTGCAATATGTCTTATGATGTCAAATGAGTCACATGGATGCTTGAAATGTCATGGCAAGACATGGTATGCAAGAGAATGCAAGAGGGATGCAAATGGAAGCTCAAATTAGGGTTTATGAACCATACATCAAAAAAAAATCAAAATCAGAAGCAAACCCTAAGATAAAAAATTGAAAATGCCACTCAAATGACCCCTAATCCTATACTAAACCAATGCCCAAAGGAGAGGTCTCAACTCTTAACCAATTTCAAGTTATGATTTTTACAAGATTTTAGGGTTTTTAGGGTTCTTAAACAAAAGAAATGCCAAACAAATTGAAAATGCAAGATCAAATCATGGCCTTTTTATCTCAAAAAACTACATGTTAAACACAATGCAATGCAAGAAGAATCAATGTCCAACTCTTCATGGATAGGCAGAAATGATTTTTTGAACTTTGGATCAAAATAATGCACAAAAATGATTTTAATTCAATGAAAAATTCTCAAAATGCATCAAGATCAAAAAAGAAATTTGGTTTGAAGGATGGACAATGCTTCTAAATGTCTTGGTACATTTCATGAATTTTTTTGTGATTTTTAAATACCTAAAAGTATTTTTAATAAATTAATTTCCATTAATCAATTAAAAATAAACTTTTAAATATTTTCAAATACTTTCTAAATGCTAAAAATGAAAATAAAAATATTTTTGTGTCATAAAAATTATTAAAACTCATGAGAAAAAGTTTCATAATTTTTAGACATTTTTTACTATTTTAAATAAATTATGCAAGTTAAATGAAAAAGAAATGAAAAGAAATGAATTTTAAAGAAAGTAAGCAGATCCAAGGGTGGAGATTTGAACTGGGTTTGGGATAGTTGACTGGCGCGCAGATCCAAGGGTCCTGGTTGCATCTGAGTTAATTAATTTAATTATAATTAATTAGAACTAATTAAGGGATTAGGGCTAAACAAGTGGATTTGGGCCATTCAAACAAGCGGGAAGTCAAACAAGTCAAAGGATCCTACGCTCCACATTCAAATGGGATTAATGACTGTAATTAGGGCAAAACAAATTCCGGTGACCGGAGGGGAGCTCCGGTCATCTTCCCCGGCGACCCCAAAACCCTAGAATGCGATTCAGGCCACCCCAAGCTAAATTAAACGCCCAGAAACAATCCTCACACTTCTAGCAACTCAAATCACCAATCAATCATCATTTATCCAGCAAGAACAGGTTGAATCGAAACAAAACAAAAATGGGGCCAAACTTTCAGACACTCATGAAATGCTCATTTTTTCACCATTTTCGATTCTAAACATATCACAATGATCCTTAAAGCATGTACTTTCAGCTTATAACAAAAAATCAAAGCTTTAAGAGAATGTGTTCTTGGCCATACCTGAGATGGAGACTCCTGTTTCTGGACTTTCAAAGCTGTTCTTTGGTGCAAGCTTGCTCCACTGATCCCCCTGGTGCTATTGGCAGGCTTAGAATGAGCTTAAGCAAGCTATTTTGAGAAGTTCCAATCTGATATAGCAGAAAATGAGCTCTGTGTGTAGGCTGTTTCAGAGCAATGTGAAGGGTGGTTTTGACTCCTTGTGATGTGCTTGACTTGTTGGTGAAGAAAGATGATGTGTTTGATGGCTGGATAAAGGGATTCGAAGAGTTCTGGTTTTGAGGGTGGGAAATGGTGAAGCTTAGTTCATGCTGCTTTCAGGCTTGAAACTTGTTGGTTTCTACTCAATAGAGCATGATGAGATGATTGGTGAAAATGGTTTGGATGTTTGAGGTTTGTGGAGGCAGATTCGAATGGTTTTGCAAAATGGAGTGTTTTTGTGTATATGATGTTATGGTGTGTTTCAGCTTGGCTTGTTGAGTGTTATGGCCAGCATTTGGATAATATATTTTAATCCTATAGGTCAGATGATTTGACATGGCCTCTATTGATTGGTAAGTTTGCTTTTGCCAAAAGTCCACTTTTTGTGTAAGGGAAGTATGGCTTGGTTCTAGGCTAGTACAAGGCATGGGGCTGCGCAGCAAGGGTGAGGGGAAAGGCTAGCCAAAGTCAGCATCCAATGTTGCAAGTTGTAGGAAGTGTGATGAGTGGTTTTGCAAGTTGGCTCTTTTTGAAACTTCATGGAAAATGCCTTGTTACACAAACCATACACATGTGATCTTTGGTCCAATTCTGATTTTTTAGGTCACATAGAATGTTTGTGTCATGGTTTGATGTCAACTAGAGGTCACAAACAGCCTTGGTTCATGGTTTTGCAAAATTCTCATTTGGTGCACATCTTGAAAATCAATGATTTTTACCAACTTTGTCACACCATAACTTTTGATCCAAGAATAATTTGATCATGTTCTTGTACTTTTTGAAAAGGGAAAGATGTAATCTACAACTTTCATGACCAAAGTTTTTCCATTTGAAGCATTTTTGGATCAAGAATCAAGGCTTGAAAAATGACCTAAAATGAAGCATTCTTGAAAAGTCAACTATGCCCAAAAAGTCAACACTTGCAAAAACTCCAAATTCTTGATTTTTGTGAACTTCAAACCTCTTCCATGATCAAATAAAGATCATATACACTCAAAATGATGAAGATCACCCATTGTTTGGGTCATTGGGGGTCTCAGATGCCCTGATTTTGCACTGACTTGTCTGAAAAGTCAACCCTTGATCAGATGACTTCCCTATGGAATTTCTTCATGAAACTTGATATGCATACTCCTTATACCATATAGAGACCAATGGAAACAAGAATGACCAAAAAATTTGGAGTTATGGCCTCTGAAACCAAAACCCTAATTTTAGGTCAACTGTGTAGTCAAACTTGGCTCTGCATCCACACCAATCCCAGTTCTTGTGATTCTTTTGCATTTTTGACTTTGAGAGGGTGTAATATGATATAAGAACACACATGAACCCCTTTGAAGTGGTTGATGACCCTTGGAGTGGCTCAAGAGGCTCTTGGATTGCTCAGATCACAAACCCTAGATGCAGATGACTTAGAATCTATGCAGTGACTCAAAAATGAGATGTGAGATGATATGATTGTGTTTATGCATATGAGATGATCACAAGCCATGGTGTGAATGGGTGAGGGCAAATTTGGGGTGTTTACAGCTGCCCCTATTCAAACATGAGTTAGCTGTGCAGGTTGTAAGCGACGGCTTAACAGGCAAACAAGATAACTCGTGGTTGAATACCAAAGACAGTCCAAAATTTGCACTCACAGAATGAAGAAGAAAAAAAGGATATAGATTGTAAAGAAAAATAAAGTATATTGTAAAGTGTGGGCGACGGAGGACGACCGTCGAGCAGAGGACGACTGCTGGGTAAAGAGCAATGACGGGGACGCCCGACATGCTGGGGACAAAAGGTAAGCCAAGACGGGGACGGCCGACTAGCTGGGAAAAAGTGCGGAAAATAAAGCAATGACGGGGACGGCCGACATGCCGGGGATAAAAGGTAAAGCCAAGACGGGGACGGCCGACCAGCTGGGAAAAAGTAAGAAATTATGATGGGGACGGCCATCAAGTAAAGCTGTAAAATTCTCTGGGGATCAATGAAACATGACGGGGACGGCCATCAGATTCAAAAAGCAAGGTAACCGACGATGGGGACGGCCATCGGGCAAAAAAGGAAAAGGGACCACGACGGGGACGGCCATCGGGTTAAAGAATAAATGAAATAAACAGATGATGGGGTACGGCCATCAAAGGTGATGGACGATCACCTAGCAGGGGACGGCTGCTCTGCTGGGGAACAAAAGAAATATGATGGGGACGGCCATCAAAGGTGGAGGACGACCACCTGGCAGGGTACGGCTGCCGAAAAATATCAACGATGGGGACGGCCATCGGATGAGCAAGATGGAGGACGACCATCAAGAGGTGGAGGACGACCACCTAGTAGGGGACGGCTGCTCTCAGGGTTTATCATGACATAGGACGAATGCCAGATAACCAAAATCAACAATGGGGACGGCCATTGGATAAAATTGATGAAGGACGATCATCAAGAGGTGGAGGACGACCACCTAGCAGGGGACGGCTGCTAAATATCAACGATGGGGACGGCCATCGGATGAGCATGATGGAGCTGTCCCCTGCTAGGTGGTCGTCCTCCACCTCTTGATGATCGTCCTTCATCAATTTTATCCAATGGCCGTCCCCATTGTTGATTTTGGTTATCTGGCATTCGTCCTATGTCATGATAAACCCTGAGAGCAGCCGTCCCCTGCTCTCAGGATACCGATATTGTCGAGATATGCCAGGGTTGGATACCGATATTGTCGTGCACAAGCTGCCTTTGAGAGAAGAATGCTCGCCAGTTAAACAGAAACTGCGCCGTACTCGTCCAGACATGGCAATGAAAATCAAGGAAGAGGTACAAAAGCAGTGGGACGCCGGGTTCCTTGCTGTAACTAGCTATCCACCGTGGGTTGCTAATATAGTACCTGTGCCTAAGAAAGACGGCAAAGTAAGGATGTGTGTTGACTACCGTGATCTGAACAGAGCCAGCCCAAAAGATGACTTCCCATTACCTCACATTGATGTATTGGTGGATAACACGGCTCAGTTCTCGGTATTCTCATTCATGGACGGATTTTCAGGATACAACCAGATTAAGATGTCTCCTGAAGACATGGAGAAGACAACCTTCATCACACCCTGGGGCACGTTCTGCTACAAGGTAATGCCATTTGGGCTCAAGAATGCTGGTGCAACGTATCAACGGGCTATGGTAACATTATTCCACGATATGATTCATAAAGAGATCGAGTGTTATGTGGATGATATGATTGCCAAGTCCCTTACTGAAGAAGACCATCTGGTAAATCTGCTGAAGTTGTTCAAGCGTCTGAGGAAGTACCAATTAAAGCTGAACCCCAACAAATGCACATTCGGGGTGCGATCCGGCAAGCTGCTGGGGTTTATTGTAAGCGAGAAAGGGATTGAAGTTGACCCTGATAAAGTCAAAGCTATTCAAGAGATGCCTGCACCGAAGACTGAGAAAGAAGTTCGAGGGTTCCTAGGTAGATTGAACTACATCTCAAGGTTCATATCTCACCTCACAGCAACCTGCGAACCCTTGTTCAAGCTGTTAAGAAAAGAACAAACGGTCAGGTGGAATGAAGACTGCCAGAAGGCTTTTGACAAGATCAAAGAGTATCTGCAAGAACCTCCAATCCTTATGCCTCCAGTTGAAGGAAGACCTCTGATAATGTACTTAACAGTATTAGAAGAGTCAATGGGGTGTGTGCTGGGCCAGCATGACGAGTCTGGTCGAAAAGAGTATGCAATATACTACCTGAGCAAAAAGTTTACCGACTGTGAACAACGTTATTCACTGCTCGAGAAAACTTGCTGTGCTTTAGCGTGGGCTGCTCGCCGACTGAGACAGTATATGTTGACCCACACTACCTTGTTAATCTCAAAAATGGATCCAGTCAAGTACATATTTGAGAAGCCAGCTCTTACCGGACGGGTTGCAAGATGGCAGATGATCCTTACAGAATATGACATCCAATACACGTCTCAAAAAGCCATCAAGGGCAGTGTGTTGTCTGAATATCTTGCTGAGCAACCCATTGATGATTACCAGCCTATGAGATTTGACTTCCCTGATGAAGACATCATGTTCATAAAAGCAAAAGATCACGAAGAGCCTGTTCACACTGAAGGGCCTGACCCGGAAGAAGAATGGACTATGATGTTTGATGGGGCTGTTAACATGAATGGTCGTGGTGTTGGTGCAGTACTCATTACACCTAAAGGGGTTCACATGCCTTTCTCGGCAAAACTCACTTTCAACTGCACTAACAACGAAGCTGAATACGAAGCTTGCATTATGGGTCTCGAGGAAGCCATTGACCTCAGGATCAAGACATTGACCGTGTTCGGAGATTCAGCTTTGGTAATCAATCAAACCAACGGCAAATGGTACACACATCAAGATCATCTGATACCTTACAGGGATTATACGAGGAGGTTATTGACTTTCTTCACAACAGTCAAACTTGAGTATATCCCTCGGGACGAGAATCAGTTTGCAGATGCTCTGGCTACCATTTCATCCATGATCAAAGTTCAGGCTGTTAACTTTGTACCTCAGATTTCAGTGTCCAGACTTGATAAACCAGCATATGTGTTCGCAGCAGATGTTGTTAAAGATGATAAGCCTTGGTTCCATGACATTAAGTGCTTCTTGGAGGATCAAACATACCCACCTGGGGCATCTTCCAATGATAAGAAGACTTTGAGAAGGCTTGCTGGTAGTTTCTTCCTGAACACTGATGGGTCTTTATACAAAAGGAACTTTGATATGGTACTCCTCAGATGTGTTGATAAGACGGAAGCGGAGTTGTTAATGCATGAAGTGCACGAGGGATCCTTTGGTACCCATGCTGGAGGGCATGCCATGGCTAAGAAGTTGCTAAGGTCAGGTTATTACTGGATCACAATGGATGCAGACTGTTGTGCCTATGCCAGAAAATGCCACAAATGTCAGATCTATGCAGATAAGGTGCATGTGCCTCCCAATCCTTTGAATGTGATGTCTTTACCATGGCCCTTTGCCATGTGGGGCATTGATATGATTGGCAAGATCGAGCCAACTGCTTCAAACGGCCACAGATTCATCCTGGTTGCCATTGATTATTTCACCAAGTGGGTTGAAGCAGCCTCATATGCAAACGTCACAAGACAAGTGGTAGCCAGATTTCTGAAAAGAGATATCATCTGTCGGTATGGAGTGCCCGAGCGAATCATTACTGATAATGGTTCCAACCTAAACAACAAAATGATGGCAGAGCTGTGCCGGGACTTCAAGATCCAACATCACAATTCTTCTCCTTATAGGCCAAAGATGAACGGCGCTGTTGAGGCAGCAAATAAGAATATCAAGAAGATTGTGCAGAAGATGGTAGTCACCTACAAAGACTGGCATGAAATGCTGCCATTTGCCTTGCATGGGTACCGCACGTCAATCAGAACATCCACTGGGGCAACACCGTATCAACTTGTGTATGGTATGGAAGCAGTCCTACCTATTGAAGTTGAATTACCCTCTCTGCGGGTACTAATGGATGTTAAACTGAGTGAAGCAGAATGGGTTCGGGCCCGGTTCGAACAACTGAGCCTGATTGAAGAGAAGAGATTGGCTGCAATTTGTCATGGGCAGCTGTATCAGAAAAGAATGAAGAAAGCCTTCGATCAGAAAGTCAGGCACCGAGAGTACCAAGTAGGAGATCTTGTGCTGAAAAGAATCCTCCCTCCTCATACAGACCACAGGGGCAAGTGGACTCCGAACTATGAAGGACCATTCGTGGTAAAGAAAGTTTTCTCCGGTGGAGCACTGATGCTCAGCACCATGGATGGCGAAGATTTCCCGTCCCCTGTGAATTCAGATGCAGTTAAAAAATACTTCGCATAAAATGACCCGCTGGACACAAAAACAGAATGTAAGTCCAGGCAAAAATAGGGCGTCCCGGCGAGCCAAAAACAGAATAAAAGACTCGGGCAAAAGTAAGGGAAAATGAACAAAAAAAAAGTACACCCGCTGAGTTGAAAAGCCGCATTGGACAGCTCAGGCAAAAATGGGTATCCCGATGGATTGAAAACCCGAAAGGGCGATCCATGCAAAATAAGGGAATAAGCGAACAACTGCATTCTGAATTCGTCTGTATCATCTACAACTTGGTAAGCTTCGAAAGGATCAAGCTTCAACCAGAATTAACATTCTTCAAAGAGAAAGATGAGAAGAACGTCAAAAGTCATACGAGTCATAGTGAAGAGGGAGCTCCTCAAAGCGTCATCAACACTGCCAGCATTTTGTTTCTCAATTTGTAACGATCTCCTCATTTCAGGGGATATGTTCCTTTGACTGTATCTCGCCAATTCAGGGCATATGAATTAGTAAAATCAGATTTTTAGTCATGTCTCGTTTTGTACATTTTTATTTGCAAAAATGTCTGATGTCTTAAAAGAAAAACTGATTGCATAAGAATACAGATGCTTATCTTCAAATAAAAAAAAAACATGCTTGCAGGAAATATATTTACTCGCAGAAGTATCTAAGCTCCTATGACGGAATCCAGTAAGGGATACCTCGGGATTACCTTGTGCATTTCTCTATCTTTTTTCAGGATTGCAGGCATCCAGAATGCAACTTGGAGCATGTAAGTTTCATCCCAACGAGCTGGCAAATCAACACTCAATTTTAGCACCCGAAGTGCTCTCTCCAGCTGAGTTGCCCCCCGTGACTCTCCCCAGCTGAGATTGCCGCTTACTACTTATCCCCATCAGAATTGCCAGGCATCGCAAAAGGCACCTATATCCCCGGCTGAGTCAAGGATCCTCTTCAACAGAATCCCTAAGGAGGTCTCTCAATGATCTCTCTTTCTCCCCAGCTGAGTTGCCATCTCGCCCTCAGCCGAGTATAAAAGTCAGGGAATCATCTCCCCACAGAGTTCCAGCCTCTATCCAGAAGAGCAGTGCATGAAGATCACAACAGAGTGAAGAAAGCTTCTACCAGCCCCAGCTGGGTCTCTCATTCATAAGGATAGGTCTCTCAGTGACCCGAATCCCCAAGCAGATAGCATCTCGTCAGATCTACCAATGATCTCCTCCCCAGCTGGGATGTCTACTTCAAACAGATCGGTCAAAGATCTTCGCAGCAACGGGACCCAAGTCCCGGTTTGGGTATCTTTGCACAATCATAGCATTTGCATCATATTTACCCCAAAGCGTAGCATTCCGTTTTAACACGGAGCATTGCGGCAAAAATCCAACACATAGCATAATCATAAGCCGTGTATGAATCGAACGCTTGTGAATAATGACCATTCTTCAGAATGAAGAATACTTTCCCCAGCAGAGTCGCCAAGCTGTCGCTCCCGATAAGTGGGACCGGCCCAGATAAAGGTACAGACGCGAACGGTCGGCGAAGGGAACAGTGAGAACACACAGCCGTGAACCCACTGGAGAATGAATAGAGTCGCCAGCTAGGCATTTTTATCCCAGAGGAAAGGTAATGCTGCATAGACCTAGAAAGATATGGATAAGACGGTTTGCGAACCAGAGAGACTGAGAAAGGGGGTTGGTTACAACCTGGGAAGGTATTAGCACCCAGATTGTCCGCCGTACTCGACGGGATCCACGCTTAAAAGATTTGTGTTTTAAAGGGGTAGTGTCAGTGCAATTTGTGTATAAAATAGCTGGAAAAGGATGTACAGGTGTCAGTGTAAGAGAAGTGTGAAGTGTAATATATACAGTGTCAGTGTAAGAACAGGAGTGAAATGCTCAAGATCATGAGGCTAAAAGAATGTGGCTGGAAAGAGGGGGAATATACAGAGACTTTTGTTCGATAACTGTTAAGTTATGCCTACGTATCCTCTCGTGCAATGAGGAAGTCAGAACACCGTAGTTCGACCCAAAGAGACTGAAAGATGAATTGACTGGTGAACTGCTTACTTCTCTATGCTCAAGTGTATGACCTGTCTGGCTCAGGTGCAAACTGTCTTGCATTAGACGGAAGAAGCGAGTTCTCGTTTGTGAGTGAATGAGATAAGAAAAGAATCCCGAAGGAGACGATTATTGTTTGTTTTTGTGTTTTCAGTCTTTTATTGTTTTTGGATTTTGTCATAAGTTAATGAGCTTAAGTCTAAACCAATGGATTTAGTAAACTCATCACATCTTCCCTCTGATTAGGGGTAATGAGAATACCTTAAGTGTGAAGTCAGCTTCTCACACTTAATCACCTTTGGTGTAGGATTAAGATCATTAACCTACTTGTGATTAATTAGATGTTTTTGTTGTTTTTGTTTAGTGTTAAGTAATGAGGTTAAGCCATAATCAAGGATTGAACAGACTCATTACACCATCCTAATAGAAGGATAATAGATGAGAATGTTTAAGCTGAGGAAAGCTCCTCAACTTAATCCATGATTAGGAATTAAACTCATGACAAAACAAGCCTTTGATTAAGTGGATTTTATTTAGTGGTATGATGATGAAGTGATTTTTATGATTTGTAAGACAACTTGAGGGGGACTTGTCCATTAACACTAGGGTTAGTCCTTCTTAACCAATTAAGGAAGAATTAGAACCCTAATGCAAGGCCCAAGTTACAAGTGTGATGTCTTGGTACTTATTAAGTGAATTGATTAAGAGATTTAAACACATTAAGGGTTTAACACTTAGGATTAAAGTTATACACTCCATCCTAAGAGAAGGATGCAGGCATAAGCTTAATCACAAAGCCTTAAAGCCTTTAGGGTTTAGTCCCTGATTATGAGGTGAGGAGAGAAGACTCAAAAGAGACACAAAGGTAAAACTAAGGGGAGACTAATCAAAACCCTAATCATTGTCATGCTTGGTTGTTCCTAAGGTTTGTGAGGTTTAACAAGAGAAGTCTTCAATGGAACCACCAGGAAGCAGATGAAAGGATCAAGAGAAGCAAAGCAACTTGCATCATTCAAGAAGTCAAGTCACTTGAAGAAAGAAAGTGGGGGGAAGAAGAATGAGCAAGCTCAAACTCAAACACAAATAGAAAATGCAGCAATGGATGCAAGAGAGATGAAAAGAAAAGTTATGAGAAGTGAAGGCAAATTCACTTCTCAAGTTCACTTACCACCTGAAATGTTAGAAAAGGAATGCAATGCAATGCCAAAATGGGATGAGATGACATGATGAGAAACAAAACCAGAAGCATATACATGATGTTAATGATGCTATGAGATGCTACAAACATGAGGCAGCACATGGAGATGATCATACAAGTTCATGAATGCAAATGGGGCAAGTTGAGAAGCATGGACATACATGAAAAGTTATGAAGTGCACATGGCATACAACATGGAAAATACATGATGCAATGATCAAACATGCTTGCAATATGTCTTATGATGTCAAATGAATCACATGGATGCTTGAAATGTCATGGCAAGACATGGTATGCAAGAGAATGCAAGAGGGATGCAAATGGAAGCTCAAATTAGGGTTTATGAACCATACATCAAACAAAAATCAAAATCAGAAGCAAACCCTAAGATAAAAAATTGAAAATGCCACTCAAAGGACCCCTAATCCTATACTAAACCAATGCCCAAAGGAGAGGTCTCAACTCTTAACCAATTTCAAGTTATGATTTTTACAAGATTTTAGGGTTTTTAGGGTTCTTAAACAAAATAAATGCCAAACAAATTGAAAATGCAAGATCAAATCATGGCCTTTTTATCTCAAAAAACTACATGTTAAACACAATGCAATGCAAGAAGAATCAATGTCCAACTCTTCATGGATAGGCAGAAATGATTTTTTGAACTTTGGATCAAAATAATGCACAAAAATGATTTTAATTCAATGAAAAATTCTCAAAATGCATCAAGATCAAAAAAGAAATTTGGTTTGAAGGTTGGACAATGCTTCTAAATGTCTTGGTACATTTCATGAATTTTTTTGTGATTTTTAAATACCTAAAAGTATTTTTAATAAATTAATTTCCATTAATCAATTAAAAATAAACTTTTAAATATTTTAAAATACTTTCTAAATGCTAAAAATGAAAATAAAAATATTTTTGTGTCATAAAAATTATTAAAACTCATGAGAAAAAGTTTCATAATTTTTAGACATTTTTTACTATTTTAAATAAATTATGCAAGTTAAATGAAAAAGAAATGAAAATAAATGAATTTTAAAGAAAGTAAGCAGATCCAAGGGTGGAGATTTGAACTGGGTTTGGGATAGTTGACTGGCGCGCAGATCCAAGGGTCCTGGTTGCATCTGAGTTAATTAATTTAATTATAATTAATTAGAACTAATTAAGGGATTAGGGCTAAACAAGTGGATCTGGGCCATTCAAACAAGCGGGAAGTCAAACAAGTCAAAGGATCCTACGCTCCACATTCAAATGGGATTAATGACTGTAATTAGGGCAAAACAAATTCCGGTGACCGGAGGGGAGCTCCGGTCATCTTCCCCGGCGACCCCAAAACCCTAGAATGCGATTCAGGCCACCCCAAGCTAAATTAAACGCCCAGAAACAATCCTCACACTTCTAGCAACTCAAATCACCAATCAATCATCATTTATCCAGCAAGAACAGGTTGAATCGAAACAAAACAAAAATGGGGCCAAACTTTCAGACACTCATGAAATGCTCATTTTTTCACCATTTTCGATTCTAAACATATCACAATGATCCTTAAAGCATGTACTTTCAGCTTATAACAAAAAATCAAAGCTTTAAGAGAATGTGTTCTTGGCCATACCTGAGATGGAGACTCCTGTTTCTGGACTTTCAAAGCTGTTCTTTGGTGCAAGCTTGCTCCACTGATCCCCCTGGTGCTATTGGCAGGCTTAGAATGAGCTTAAGCAAGCTATTTTGAGAAGTTCCAATCTGATATAGCAGAAAATGAGCTCTGTGTGTAGGCTGTTTCAGAGCAATGTGAAGGGTGGTTTTGACTCCTTGTGATGTGCTTGACTTGTTGGTGAAGAAAGATGATGTGTTTGATGGCTGGATAAAGGGATTCGAAGAGTTCTGGTTTTGAGGGTGGGAAATGGTGAAGCTTAGTTCATGCTGCTTTCAGGCTTGAAACTTGTTGGTTTCTACTCAATAGAGCATGATGAGATGATTGGTGAAAATGGTTTGGATGTTTGAGGTTTGTGGAGGCAGATTCGAATGGTTTTGCAAAATGGAGTGTTTTTGTGTATATGATGTTATGGTGTGTTTCAGCTTGGCTTGTTGAGTGTTATGGCCAGCATTTGGATAGTATATTTTAATCCTATAGGTCAGATGATTTGACATGGCCTCTATTGATTGGTAAGTTTGCTTTTGCCAAAAGTCCACTTTTTGTGTAAGGGAAGTATGGCTTGGTTCTAGGCTAGTACAAGGCATGGGGCTGCGCAGCAAGGGTGAGGGGAAAGGCTAGCCAAAGTCAGCATCCAATGTTGCAAGTTGTAGGAAGTGTGATGAGTGGTTTTGCAAGTTGGCTCTTTTTGAAACTTCATGGAAAATGCCTTGTTACACAAACCATACACATGTGATCTTTGGTCCAATTCTGATTTTTTAGGTCACATAGAATGTTTGTGTCATGGTTTGATGTCAACTAGAGGTCACAAACAGCCTTGGTTCATGGTTTTGCAAAATTCTCATTTGGTGCACATCTTGAAAATCAATGATTTTTACCAACTTTGTCACACCATAACTTTTGATCCAAGAATAATTTGATCATGTTCTTGTACTTTTTGAAAAGGGAAAGATGTAATCTACAACTTTCATGACCAAAGTTTTTCCATTTGAAGCATTTTTGGATCAAGAATCAAGGCTTGAAAAATGACCTAAAATGAAGCATTCTTGAAAAGTCAACTATGCCCAAAAAGTCAACACTTGCAAAAACTCCAAATTCTTGATTTTTGTGAACTTCAACCCTCTTCCATGATCAAATAAAGATCATATACACTCAAAATGATGAAGATCACCCATTGGTTGGGTCATTGGGGGTCTCAGATGCCCTGATTTTGCACTGACTTGTCTGAAAAGTCAACCCTTGATCAGATGACTTCCCTATGGAATTTCTTCATGAAACTTGATATGCATACTCCTTATACCATATAGAGACCAATGGAAACAAGAATGACCAAAAAATTTGGAGTTATGGCCTCTGAAACCAAAACCCTAATTTTAGGTCAACTGTGCAGTCAAACTTGGCTCTGCATCCACACCAATCCCAGTTCTTGTGATTCTTTTGCATTTTTGACTTTGAGAGGGTGTAATATGATATAAGAACACACATGAACCCCTTTGAAGTGGTTGATGACCCTTGGAGTGGCTCAAGAGGCTCTTGGATTGCTCAGATCACAAACCCTAGATGCAGATGACTTAGAATCTATGCAGTGACTCAAAAATGAGATGTGAGATGATATGATTGTGTTTATGCATATGAGATGATCACAAGCCATGGTGTGAATGGGTGAGGGCAAATTTGGGGTGTTTACAGTGATGTGTAGGGCCTTGTTGTGATTATGTCCCTCAGAAGTGAGATCTCTATTTGTGAATCCCAACCCATGGCTAGCGTTCACGCTACCTACCACAACCTCCAACTAGTTAACAATTATCTCTTGTGGTACATACGCCATTTGCAAAACTTTTAGCAAAGCTTCTCGGTAAGCTTGAGAAAACATCAGTAGCGGCAAAGTGGATATCTTGGACGGGGTCTGATTCAGCTGTTCAACCACCTTATAGTCACTTTTCTTAATTATTTTCATGAACTCTTCGGCTTCCTTTTCAAAAGTGCCTTGACTAGCAGCAGGAGTTATCACCTCTTCATTTGCTATCTGTTTACCCTTAGCCTTTGCAGCAGCCTCAGCTTCGGGATCACCTCTAAGAGCTTGAGGAGCAAAGAGACGCCCACTCCGCGTAAATCCTCCAACTTCTCCGACATTCACAACAGTCGGGTCAATTGTAAATGTTTTACTCTCCACCTTCTGTCCTTCTACGTACACGTCTGAGCCATAAGGCCAAAGGATGACCTTGTCATCAGCATAGGGGACTGGTCCCGGAACAGTAATGGTAACGAGACTCACTTCTGGAACATAGATAGTCACAGGCTCTCTCAGGGCAGGAACTTCAGCAGGATCAAAATAAATTGTTATTATAGACACACAATCACTTCTATTGTCAACCCTATCGAACTGTAGGGACCCCTCATTAATCAAACACTACAACCCATCTCTTAAATCCTCACAACCATTAACAGAATTCATGCAACCCTCGCAGTCATAATCACACCCTGGGAATACCTTCCCTTTCAGCAATTTTTCTTTCACGACTAGCAACGAAGTTCTCACTTCCTTCACATTCAAAATCAAGTTTAACCTCTCACCACCATCAACGACATTTATCCTAGCCCCTCCATGATTTGGAATGGGGTTTGACGTAACATTTGGGGGCGATGCGAAGTTAATTGCTTTTGAGTCAATCAAATCTTGGACTTTATGATGTAATGCCCTGCACTTCTCTGTTGAGTGCCCGGGAGCTCCTGAATGAAATGCGCATCTTGCATTAGCATCATACCCCACTGGAAGCTCTCCAGGTGGAGGTGGTGCCAATGTCCTCAACTGAACCAAATTCAAGTCTAACAGTCCCTGGAGTAATGATGTATACATAATTGGGATGGCTTCAAGCACCCTGTTAGCTGGACGAGCTTGTCTCTGTTGATAGGGTCTTTGCTAATAGTTATTGTGCTGCGGCTGTAGTTGTTGTTGCTATTGTTGGGTTTGTTGCACAGGACTTGATAGAATGGTGACAGCTGCCACCTGCTCGTAAGATCCTCTGTATTCGTGGCCCCGACCTTGACCGTACACAACATTAGTTTCTCCCTCCCTTCTTCTTGGAGGTCCATTGAAAGCTTTTCTCACACCGCTTGAGCTACCTGCTCCACCGTCTTGGATCTTCCCCATTTTCAGAAGAGTTTCAACCCTCTCTCCAGTTATTATGATGTCGTTGAACTTCGTTGCTGAACAAGACGCTAGTCTCTCGATAAACACCCCCTGTAGTGTTCCCATAAACATATCTGCCATTTCATTCTCTAACAAGGGAGGTTTCACTCGAGCAGCAAGCTGATGCCACCTCTGGGCGTATTCTTTGAACCCTTCTTTAGCGCTCTGAGACATTGTCTGCAACTGGGTACGATTTGGAGCCATATCCAAATTGTACTGATACTGCTTTACAAAAGCCTCGGCTAAATCCTTCCATCTTCTAATATTGACCCTGCTCAGCTTCATGTACCACTCCAAGGAAGCTCCTACAAGACTATCCTGGAGGTAATACATCCACAGCTTCTCATCCTCTGTGTGCACAACAATCCTTCCCACAAGAGACTGCAAATGCGTTTTCGGGCAAGCTGCTCCGTTGTACTTGTCTAAAGTAGGGACTTTGAACTTGTAGGGAATTTTCACCCCTGGCACTAAGCCCAGGCTAGTGATGTCAAACCCTAGAGAACTCTGAGATTGAATGGCACGAATCTGCTCAGCCATTTCTTCAAATCTTCTATTCATGTCAACCCCCTGGCCTTCTGCCTCATCCAACAAAGTGAATTGTTCCTCCTGCCCATCCATCTACAGGTTATTGAATCCATCATTAACAATAGTGACCCCTGGTTGCACCATGGGGATTTCAACGTGACGGGCGCCAACCCCATTGCGATTACCTCCATCCGTTGTCCCATTGTTCTTGGCTTGATTGTTCTTTATCATCTTACGCAAGCACTCTTGAGTTTGACCCATCCCAGCCACGAAGGTCATAAAGTTGTCCATTCTTGTCCTTAAATCAGCCAGATCCGCTTGCATTTGCTCCATTGCTCTCTCTTTATTCAACTTTGTAGGGTATCTATGTACAGTTGGCTGTCTCTGAACTTTCTTAGGAGCTATTGTGCCTAAAACAGAAAAGACATTAGGAGCATGTGGTTATACCTGCAAATCAAGAAGAATGGTGATATGTATGCAATGCAATTGTTTATGTTTTCAATCTCTAGGTCATTCATGCCCCGATTCCGGTTTTTTTTATCAAAGAAATCCATATGACTTTTGACCCCCTGACTTTAAGAAGACCTTCACACATAAATCAAGTTTGAATAACCATAACGGCCCAAATGCCAACATGTACAGAAAATAGAGACCTGAATAAAAACCGCATAACATAAATCAGCCCACAAGGCAAGAACAACCGAATTCCCCGCAGGGTACAAGTCTTCCAAAAGAAAAAACATACAACCAAGATTCCTACAACATGTCTATAGGTAATCCGAATACATAGAAAACAAACTAGAAAGCAAGGCTGCTACCTGAAGACTCTGATCCCTCCCTACTAAGTCACAGCTCAGACCTAGCCTTCTTGATTCCAGCCATCAATTTGAGATTTTCAATCTCCTTAAGTGCTTCTTCTAAGGCTTGCTAACTCTTCACCAACTGTTGGGTCTTCTCTCTTCGGGTCTTATGGGCTTGTTCCTACTCTTCCGTCTTGGCAGCTAATTATGATTCATATAACTCTTCCTTTTCTTTGAATTTCTTCTGATCTTGTTTCCTCTGATCTTGCAACCAAGCGAGAGATTGTTTGGCTTCTATAAGGGTATTTCGGGTCTTTCTAAATTCTTCTTCTCTCTTAACATCCATTAGACCTCTCCTTTGAAAGTACGCTTCCCTTTCCGCAAACTCTTTTTCCTTAGCCTCCTGAGTGACCTGCATCTTCCGCAGCTTCTCTTCTAAATATGTCTTAGAATGAGCCATCTGATGATACCAGCTAACCATCTCTTGCAGCTGGGCTTCTATCTTCTCGTATTCTTCTAAGGGAACAGTGGTATTAGGCTCAGTCGCTAGAGGAACTGGAGGGGAAAATGGCAGCAATACCATCCTGGCTCTATCCTTCAGTCAAGCCTTGTACTCCGGAAAAGTTTGATTATTACACTTTCCAAAGTTAGCCACTCCTTCTCCTTTGATGCACTTCCAAGCTCCAGCTTCTTTTCTCACCAAAGGCATATTGTCCTTCACCGGGAAATAGAATGTAGGAGCCAATTTCAACTCTTATGGGACCTCTCTTAAAGCAAATCCCAATTGTCTCCTCAATAATACTGGGTTGTAATTGATTCCCCCAGTCACTCCCAACAGAGGTACACTGAGGAACTCCCACAACTGGTGATGAAATGTGTACCCTGAAGCCTCTGAGTAACCCATCTAACATCTTTAGAAAACAACTTCTTCGGCTTCTGAGCCCACACCAAAGTATGGTCACTAAATACACCGGTACTAGGCAAGTGCCTCATGAACCACATATGGAACAAAGGACCGCATCAGCGAACTAAACCTCCCTGTTTCTTTTCTGTCTTATAGTGCATTGAGTAATATAAATCTCCCAATAGTGTAGGCACAAGATTCTTTAGCAAGAATAGATGGATGGCATTCATGTCTATGAATTTCTCCATGACTGCAAACAAAATGATGCCATAAACAGAGAGAGCCAGAATGGCACAGACACAATCCTACTCCGCTTTAACAGCCAGCTCTTCAGCCTTCTTCACTAAAGCCTCCAAAGAGAAACCAGGCACACCCCCTTTAATATTAGTCAGAGAATCCACAACAGAAGGGCTCAAATAAAGAGCCTTGGCAATTGCTTCAGGTGCAAGTCTAACCATCTCAGCATTGAACGGAATCTGGTCTCGAATAGGAACTCCCAAGATCAAAGCATACTCCTCCAGCAAAGGACCTAACTGAAAATTGAGAAAAGTGAAACATCGAAGCTGAGGATCATAATACTGAAGTAGAGTATGAATGGCACTTCTTTCAGAGGGATATAACTCTACCACCACATCCAGAATACTCCCATAAGCTTTCCTGAACCTCTCCACATGATTGGGCGTGATCAAATTCACCATCTTCTTTAACAGGCCAACCTTAGTGTCGAAAAACTTGAAATGAATGTTCTGCTTGCGAGAATCTTCCATCTCTGAATAGGATACCGGAACCGGAAGCAATGATATGAACCTGTGAATGAAAATAAAACATGATTAATGATAGATTGATGCAATGCAAATGCAAGGACACATGATCAATCCGGAACTGTCAGGATACTGGATGTTAGATCCAAGTGATCAGAAACCCGAATCCTCCGAATAATAACTCATAAACACTCAGATAATCTCAGATAAAGCAGATCAATAACCAGATAAACTCATAAACCCGAGAATCAAAGTAACCGTATCAGAACATAAGACTGCACTGGTAATGAGGGTATGATGAGGTCGAGGGTTCCTGCAAACCTGTAAACCCCTCCCAATCTCACGGGTGTGCTTCGGGTCAAACATCATAGACTCTCAAAGACGAATAATAATAATACGTTCACCATTTCCGAGAAATGGCTCATGACCAGATCAGGGAATCGGTTTGGTATTATGTACTACTCAGGGAGGTCTCAGCGTGAATCCGAGAAAAACAAGCATCCCTTATAAGTCCCCAGCTTCGAGCGCTGAAATCGAGAAACGATAGTACATTCAACCCATAAGATACAATACTATTGTCATACGACCAGATGCTTTGACTGAGTTCGTATAAGAGAACCAGACCATCCTATACGAGTTCCTAGTGGGCCCTCGGGTGCGAATGGGTTTGCCATAGAATGTGGTCTGCCACTGTCACCACTAGAGAGGGTTGTTTCCACAAAGGTTCTCAATGATCGGTCCCCAGATGCACATAACTATCAAGGTCATATCCTAAAGTGGAGGAAATCCCCACACAAGATATTTCCAAGACGGTCGCAGTCTGGGTGTGAAGCACATCGCCATTCATCATGCCACATGCGAGTACATCGTGTCCACGCTAATTCTAGGGTGCACTCAAGCCGGGTATTTGGCTTATCTCACATTAACAGTATCACCTGAGTCCCACCAAACAGAAGAAATCCAGTCCAGACAGTCCAGTATAATATATGATGCATGAAAATAAATACTGAAAATTGTAAATAAAGTTGTAAATAAACTATAAATAAAATAACAGTAAATAAAACACAGAACAACAAACAATTAACACCCAACGAAACAGAAACACGCAAGCGCTAGGAGAGACTCTCAAGGGAACCAGAGATTCTGGGTTCGATCCCCAGCAGAGTCACCAACTGTCGCTCCCTGGATTTCCATCCTGGTACAAACAAGAAAGTGGCGCGGAAAATGTTAGAGTCGCCAACCAGACATTTTTATCCCGAAGGAACGGGAATGGTAATGCTACACAAACCAGGAGAAAAGAAAAAGGAATGACACAGGTCCTGCAAACCAAATAAACTGAGTTCGGGAGTCGGTTACGACCTGGGAAGGTATTTGCACCCTGAGATCGTCCGCCGTACCCGAAGGGATCCACGCTTGCAAAGAAATCTGTTTCAAAGGGTGAAGAAATGAAAGCTGCTGCAAAAATGAAACTGAAACTGGATAAGAAAGAAAAAAAGGGGGAAAATGTAGGGATAATAAAAGAGTGTTCTCGAACGGGCCCTACCCCGCTTCCTACGTACCTCATATGGGCAATGAGGATCAGAGTCACCGTAGTTCCCCTAACTAGGGGTGGAAAGATTGCTTGTGTCTTAAGGCTTGAACTGTCTATGTCAATGCTGCTAACAAAACATACATAAAGATAAGCAACGGGTGACGTAAACACCACAACAACCGGATACTCGCCTAATCCAAAGCAACAAAACTGAGGAATCATGTTGGAGATCCTACGGGGGACGAATCAAAAGCCTTCAAAGGAATAAAATCCCACTACAAAGCTAAACTCATGCTGAGAAAACAATTGCAAAGGAATTAATTCGCAAAGTAATCTTTAATAATTAGAAATTCCACTATGGGAGGAGAACATGTCAACACGACATTTTCCACTCTTTGGGGAAATAGGGAAATGTCCCTGTTAGACTCTGATGGGGATAAATATCTTCACAACTCTGTTTGGGGAAACAAGGTAAAGATCCACCAGTGGTGCAAATAAAGAAAAGCCTACTAGAGTATCAAACATTAACTCAACTCAGTATAGGGATACCACCCTACTGAGGAAAGGTAATAATCTGTCGGGGATGGGGAAACGCTTCCACAATCCTTGCTAGGAAAAGAAGTATCAAACTCTGCAGAAATAACCATCATACCACTCTTGCTCCATTTGGGGAAATGGTGCAAGATTTGATGAGGATCATATAAGAACTTGCTAGAAATTACCACACATAGACCTACTGAGGATCTGTAGGAAAGATCTATAGAGATCATTCATCACTGAAAATTTTGGACTTGCCGATCCACACGGGGATACCAGAAATTAACACCATAGCCAAAACATAGTTACAAGGGATTTTAAATCAATACCCACCATCAGGTGAAAGAAAACCTCTAAACTGACTGCTATATCAATACTTCTGCTAGGATATATAACCAACTCAAGCTGAGGAACAAGAACTCGGCCAAGGATTCCCAATGCTTCTCAAGTCAAAGATAAACTGCTGAGGAAGAGATCAAAACTCAGCTGGAGATTCTCAAGAACATCCTTTCCGACAATTCTTCCGGGGAAGACATTGGAACTCAAACTAGGAACTTTAATCCAATCTCCGTTCATACCTTCTGTTGGGGATCAAAACCTTATTAATATCAACATGCCAGTACTATTCAGGAATTCCATAAAGAAACAAATAAATCAAACCCTGCGTTGGGAGAGGCGATTTACACACATCAAGACTTCACCATCCCTGGAATCACTGTTAATATCCTTTCTTTATCCTCATATCAAAAGAAAAAGTTTTTATAATCTTCAAAAATTAAATTTATTAAATTTGTTTCAAAAATTATCATAAAAAATTAATTGAAATTTTGTAAACAGAAACAACATAAAGAATTGCAAACAATTGGATAAAAGCTCAAATTCATTGATAGAATGGTAGTCATCAAATGACATGACTCCATGGATCATTACAAGTTTGAAAAATAGTAAATACATGGAAAAGGGCTTCACTGAAATACAATGATCACTATTCTCCCTATCAACTTTGAACTCCACTGTGTCTGAAACCTCAGTCAAGGATGAATGAATGAGAATCTTTGATGAGTAACTCTTCTGAGAGATAGAATCTGAAATCCTTGGTTGCTACAAGTGATCCAGTCTGTCAATGCAGTTACTTGCCACGGTCCCTAACTTGTTCCTAGATTTCCCTTTCGGGTTTTTAATCTACCGGGATAATTATTTCTGTTTATGTCTCTAATTTTAGCCTGGACCTCCCTTTCGGGTTTTCAATCCACCGAAACTCTCAATTTTGCCTAAGCCGCACTTTCGGGTTTTCGAAGTAGCGAGCTGTTCTTTTATTTTTTAGGTGAAGTATTTCTTGATTGCATCTGCATTCACAGGACGAGTGATCTCCTCACCATCCATAGTTGTAAGAATTACTGAACCGCCAGAGAAGGCTTTCTTATCAACATATAGGCCATCATAGTTCGGAGTCCACTTGCCCTGAGAATCTGTAATGAAATACTGAATCTTTTTTAGCACGAGGTCCCCTTCTCTGAATACATGAGGTTTAACCTTCTTGTCAAAAGCTTTCTTCATTCTTTGCTGGTACAACCGACCATCACACAAAGTTGTTATTCTCTTTTCCTCAATCAAATTCAACTTATCAAATCTACCCTGACACCATTCAGTCTCAGTCAACTTGGCTTCCATCAGAACTCTCATTGATGGGATCTAAACCTCGACGGGGAGCACTGCTTCTGTACCATAAACAAACCAGAAAGGGGTTTCCCCTGTTGAAGTGAAGACAGGCGTACGATACCCATGTAAATCAAAAGGGAGCATCTCATGCCAATCCTTATATGTCACAACCATCTTCTGAATGATCTTCTTAATGTTCTTATTCGCAGCTTCAACAACCCCATTCATCTTCGGTCTATAAAGAGAAGAATTATGGTGTTGAATCTTGAACTCTTCACAAAGCTCTTTCATCATCTTATTATTCAAGTTCAAACCCTTATCAGTAATGATTCTATTTGGAACACTATATCTGCAGATAATGTTATTCTTGATAAACCGAACCACAACTTGCTTGGTCACATTAGCATATGATGCTGCTTCCACCCACTTGGTGAAGTATTCAATGGCCACAAGAATAAAACGATGTCCATTTGAAGCCTTGGGTTCAACCATACCAATCATATCAATCCCCCACATAGAAAAAGGACATGGGGAATAAATAACATTGAGATGAGTTGGTGGCACATGAATCTTATCAGCATACACTTGGCACTTATGGCACTTTTTCACATACTTACAACAATCAGATTCCATTGTCAGCCAATAGTAACCCGCTCTCAACATCGTTTTAGCCAATGCATGCCCATTAGCATGAGTACCAAAAGATCCTTCATGAATTTATTTCATTAACATGTCTGCTTCGTGTCTATCCACGCATTTGAACAAGACCATGTCAAAATTCCTCTTATAAATCACATTTCTATTCAGGAAGAAATTGCCTGCCAATGTCCTCAAAGTCCTATTATCTTTATCGTATGCCACAGGTGGGTATTCCTGACTCTGGAGAAAACATTTAATATCATGATACCAAGGCTTGTCATCATGGACCTCTTCAACTACGAACACATGAGCCGGTCTTTCAAGTCGCATCACTCTGATCATGGGAACGTCATTCCATTGGCGCACCTTTATCATAGAAGCTATAGTTGCCAAAGTATCTACCATATGATTTTCATCACGGGGCACATAATGAAACTCAAATTTAGTAAAGAACATTGATATCCTCCTGGCATAATCTCTATAAGGGATCAACAGGGGTTGATGAGTTACCCACTTACCCTTGATCTGATTGATTACCAATGAAGAATATCCATACACATCAAGATGCTTAATCCTCAAATCAATAGCTTCCTCAAGACCCATAATGTAGGCTTCATACTCAGCTTCATTATTGGTACAAGGGAAAGTCAATCTTGCAGCAAAAGGAATATGTGAACCATGGGGAGTAATGATTATTTCCCCAATTCCTTTTCTGCGTGCATTTACAGCACCATCAAAAATTAAACCCCGTCGAGATCCAGGCTCCGACCTTTGCTCAATCAAAGGTTCATCACAATCTTTCATTTTCAAATACATCACATCCTCATCTGGGAAATCAAACTTGATAGGCTGGTAATCATCAATCGGTTGATGTGCCAAATGGTCAGCCAAGATTTTACCTTTTATAGCTTTTTGAGCTCGGTAGTCGATATCATATTCTGACAACAACATTTTCAACCGAGAAATCCTCCCAGTCAAAGCAGGCTTTTCAAAGATATACTTGATCGGATCCATTTTGGAGATCAACCAAGATGTATGATTCAACATATACTGGCGAAGACACTTTGCAGCCCAAGCTAAGGCACAACAAGTTTTTTCAAGCAGGGAGTACCGAGACTCGCAATCAGTGAAATTCTTACTCAAGTAGTAAATTGCACATTCTTTTCTTCCAGATTCATCTTGCTGACCAAGCACACAACCCATGTAATCTTCCAACACAATTAAGTACATAATTAACGGTCTACCTTCATCCGGAGGAGACAAAATAGGAGGTTCAAGCAGATACTCTTTGATACTTTCAAACGTCTTCTGACAATCATCTGTCCAGACACAACCTTGGTCTTTCCAAAGCATCTTGAAGATCGGAGCACATGTGGCAGTCATGTGAGAGATAAACCTCGAAATATAATTCAAACGGCCCAAGAATCCTCTTACTTGCTTTTCAGTTCTTAGAGCAGGCATTTCACATATAGCTTTCACTTTATCAGGATCAACTTCAATACCTCTTTGGCTGATAATGAAACCCTAACAACTTTCCAGAACGTATACCAAACGTGCACTTGTTCGAATTCAAACGAAGCTTAAACTTCCTTAACCTCTGAAACAACTTCAGCAAATGTTCAACATGATCCTCTTCAGTCCTCGACTTAGCAATCATATCATGAACATATACCTCAATTTCTTTGTGCATCATATCATGGAAAAGCGTGGTCATAGCTCTTTGGTATGTCGCACCAGCATTCTTTAATCCAAATGGCATCACTCTGTAACAGAATGTTTCCCATTGTGTAATAAATGTGGTTTTTTCCATGTCCTCGGGTGCCATCTTTATTTGATTTTAACCGGAAAATCCATCCATTAAGGAAAACACATCAAACTTAGTCGTATTATCTACCAACACATCAATGTGTGGTAATGGAAAATCATCTTTTGGACTGACTTTATTCAAATCTCTATAATCAACACACATTTGGACTTTTCCGTCTTTCTTTGGAACAAGCACAATATTGGCCACCCATTGAGGATAAATAGATGTCACAAGAAAACCCGCATCGATATGCTTTTAAATCTCCTCTTTGATCTTTACTTCCATATCAGGATGAGTTCTTCTTAATTTTTGCTTCACAGGTGGACATGCAGGCTTCAGCAAAAATCTATGCTCCACAATATTAGTATCAAGACCAGGCATGTCTTGATAAGACCAAGCAAACATATCAATTCTCTAAGAAGCTCTACCATCCTCTTCTTAACATCAGAACCAAGCAATGCTCCAATCTTGACTTCTTTCTTATCATCTTCAGAACCCAATTTGACCATCTTTGTAGACTCTCCATGAGGCTGAATAACTTTCTCATCAGGAATCTCTTTAACATCTTCTTCCTCAGCTTCGAACACAGGGAATTCAAAGTTGGGAGTGGGCATAGGATCATTGTTTTCAATGGGTTTATTAATCAATCTTCACAATGATTTTATTTTTATTTTAGAGTATGAACAAAAGTGCAAACATTATGCAGATAAACAATGGTTATTTTTATTTTGGGTTTTTAGGTTACTTTTTTTCAGAATAAAGCAAAAAGGAAAAACGCATATGGAAAAAACAAAATAACATTTTATTGATGATGATAAAATTTAAAACAAAGCCCGACAAACATCATTTTCACCTTGGGCATAGTGAAAGGGTTTTTTGAAAGAAAATAAAACAAATTACTTTGAATTATGAACAATAGAAGGAACATTAACATCAATCCAGTTCTTGCAAATCTTTTCGTGCGTAACAAAATTAAGCATTTCTTCATCTTCATCATCTTCAATGATGGCAGCAGCGGAATGATCGTTGATAAAACCAGCACTTCGGAATCCTTCCTTAATAATCTTTGGGTCATTGAGAGCCACACCTAGTGCAATTCCAATATCAAACCCTTCTTTGTTATCAACAACATTAATAACTCTTCCCTAACTATCAGATCGACCGGTTTCCAGTACACGCAGAGCATCCTTGAGAGAAGATGTAGGCATAACATTCTTCTTATCAGCATCATCAACAACAGAAAGTTCCTGGAACGAAGTTCCCACCTCTTCTTCACCATCGATAAAGGAAAAGATGACAAATTTCTCACTAGCATCGCCTGCTCACCACCAATAGTCACTAATTTCCCATTTTCACAAACTTTAGCTTCTGATGGAGAGTAGAAGTCACAGCTCCTGCCTCATGAATCCAGGGTCTTCCAAGGAGACAACTGTAAGCGGGACGTATATCCATTACTTGAAAAGTAATTTGGAATATAAATGGTCCAATCATAATACGAAGAACAACTTCACCAATCACTATCTTCTTCAATTCGTCAAAAGCTTTCATAATAATCACATTATGTCTCATGGGAGCACCGTGGTATGCAAGCCTTGACAAAGTCGACTTCGGCATCACATTCAGAGAATACCCAATATCAACTAACACTTTAGATATAGCATCTTCCTGACAGTTCACTGAAATATACAGAGCCAAATTATGGTTCCTTCCTTCTTCAGGCAAGTCGTCGTCACAGAAACTTAGATTGTTGCACGATGTGATATTAGCCACAATACTATCAAACTGATCAACAGTCACATCATGGTCAACATAAGATTGATCAAGAATCTTCTACAAAGACTGCCTATGAGCCTCAGAGCACATCAATAGTGATAAAACTGATATCTTCGACGAAGTATGCAACAATTTTTCAGTAATGTTGCACTCTCTGTTCTTTATCAATTTCAACACCTCATCTTCATTGTCTTTCAAACTGGAATCACCAGAATGACCTAATCGGGTAACAACATCCTCAATTTGTTTATTCTCACTTGTATTTTCATCTCTTCGAAGGATCCGAAGCATAAACTCTACCACTTCGAGTAACCTTTGTCACATCAGCAATGCTAACCACGACCTTTAGAGAAGGAATATGAACTTCCTTACCATTTTCTATCATTGTAGCATTATATCGGTACATAGAAGCTTTATCAGACTCATACAGCATTGGACCAGGAAAATTGATCACCAATGGAGTAACAACATATTTGCAGCTATCAAAACAAATAACCACATTCTCAGGAACAACCTTCTCAGGAATATTGAAATGAGGCATAATAACATTCACTTCATTGTCATACTCGTCTCTTTTTGTTGTTACTTCAATTGACTTATCATCCATCATCTTTTGAATGTCTCTTTTAACAATCACGCAACCACGAAGGTCCACCGAACAAATGCAACAACCAGCATAATCGTGATCAATATCATGGTATTCACTTAAGAAAGCATGCATCTTAACTAGAGACCTTCTAATATAGAGAACATCATAAATCTTGAACAAACCAGGACAACCATCCACCATGTTCACAGAAGTATTACCATGCTTCGGAAGCGGATTTGTTTTCATATTTGGATTAACATCATTGAAAGACAGAACGTTGCTCCTTATCAATTTCTGCACTTCAGACTTCAATGGATAATAATTCTCAATATCGTTCCCTGGGGCACCTTGATGAAAAGCACAGTGAGCCTCTGGCTTATACCACCATGGGATAGACTCTATCACTGAAGACGGAGAATGTGTTTGCACAAGATTCTTCTCAATCAGAGATGGAAGCAAATCCACAAACAACATTGGGATGGGATCAAAGCTCGGCTTAGAATGACCTTGTTGATTACCACCCTGTTGCACATAAGGTTTTTGATAATGAGACTGATACTTTGGAGCTACTGGCACAGTTGGAGTCACATTAATCATTGGAGTTATAGAAGCTATATGTTGTATATGACGATTCTCACGATCACGAGGTCTTCTGTAACTTTCACGAGACACGACATTAGTCTCACCTTCTTTCTTTTTACCGAAGTTGAACCTCTTAGAACTTGAGCCAATACTACTCTCTTTGCCCAACCGTCCCTCACGAACACCTTCTTCTAGTCACATCCACATACTCACCATTTCAGTGAAATCAGATGGAGCACTTGCAATTATCTTCTCATAGTAGAAAGAACTTAAAGTCTTCAAAAATATCTTCGTCATCTCTTTCTCTTCTAGAGGAGGAATAATTTGAGCTACTAACTCGTGCCATCTCTATGCATACTCTTTGAAAGTTTCTTTGTGCTTATGGGACATAGCACAAAGTTGATCTTTGTCCGGTGCCATATCAACATTATACTTATATTTCCTAACAAAAGCCTATCCCAAATCATTGAAAGTCTTTATTTGGCTGCTATCCAGACCCATATACCATCTCATAGCTGCACCAGTCAGACTGTCCTGAAAATAATGAACCAGAAGCTGATCATTATCTGTCTGGGTAGACATCTTCCTAGCATACATCGTCAGGTGACTCAGAGGAAAAGTATTGCCTTTATACTTCTCGAGCTCAGGCAACCTGAACTTGTACGGGACCTTGACATTGGGAACCAAACAGAGATCATAAACATCTTTACCAAACAAATCTTTGTGCTTCAAGGCTCTCATCTCTTTTTGTATCTCAACAAAACGGCCTTGAAAATCATCAAGTCTTTAAATCACACCAACGTCTTCACTGGGCCCAGCATGGTAAATCATTTCATCAAGGTGTGAAGTAGTGTGCATCACAGGCGGTGCAGTAGTCATCACCGGATGAAGAGTATTAAATGCAGCAGTCTTAGGAGGAGGAGAAAGGGGAGGAGGAGGATAACCAGCAGAAATAAAATCAACTGGCATACCCCACAGTGTGCTAGAAGGCATGTGGTAGCGAGGAGAAATGACAATTTCAGCAGGAATCGATGCAGTGATAATCTCAGAGATGCCTGTATAATGTACCAACGAATTAGGAGGATGGGTGGTTGATTATGATCAGCCACCAAGCTTTCCATCATGGCAGTGATCCTTTCCAAGCTATCTTTTAGATATGAAACTTCCTCGCGCAGCTCACCATTCTCTTGTTGTAAGGCTTCCAACATCTTCCTCCGAATAGCTCAAGTATCAACCTTGTGAGTCAGCTAGATAGGAGAACTGAATGAAGACCAAGAAACAACATAAAACCCCTGGAAAACTCTCAAGAAGCAAGACCAATTTGAGCATGATGCATGGTATGCGTATGCAAATGCAAAGATTTCAAAGGACTATAAAAACTCATTATCATTAAAATCAAAGTAAGTTACAAGTGGAATACAAGTCTCAATAATCCTAATACATGAGATAAAAGTAAACTAGGCCTAGGGGATCATATCTGAAGAAGATCCAAATCATGGCTAGTACTTCATGCAAATCCTCTTAATCTCCTTCTTGTACCAATTTTCCATGTCTTCCTTATCCTTCACCAACTGGTCAACAATAGCCTTACAAGCATTGGATGTATGAGGAATGGTAGATGGAGTACTAGAGGAAAATAAATCCTCTATTGGCCTCTTCGTAACACGCCGCTCAAGTAACTCAATGAGATCATCTTTCTCCTTCAGTTGCTCTTGCATCATCGTCTTCTTAAGTAGCCAATCTTCTTTCTCTTTCTTCATCTTGTCCAACTCTTCTTGAAGAGTGACCTTCTCATCAACGGGAGGAAGAAAAGCGGACAATGGTAATATAGGAAACAAAGGCTCCTCGGGTGGATAAGGCATCTTGAGCTTGGAAGCTCTAGATCGAACCCACTGGATGTAACACTCGGAAGGAGCAAGGTGTTGTTTTCCCAATTGACCCTTCTCTTTCCGATGAACCGTATGCCAAGAATGAGAAATCCTTTTCTTCATTTCTATATTGTCATCACCATTAAGAAAGAAGAAACTAGATAGTGAAAGGTTGCTTGGTATGTCCTTCAAGCAATATCCCAATTGTTGCCTAGAAAGAATAGGGTTGTAACTAATTCCCCTACGTGTACCAAGAAGAGGTATGTTAGGAAACTCTCCACAACCGTCAATAAGCACTCCAATATCATAATAAGAACAATACCAAGTCATATCCTTATGAGAAAGAGACATAATCTTTTGAGACCATCTTCGCCTCTCTCTATTATCCTTGAAGACATCGGACTTTGGTAGGTGCAAAATAAACCACCTATAGAGAAAAGGCGCACAACACATAATCTCTCCATCGCCTTTGGAGACCCTATGATGAATAACATGATACATGTCTCCAAGCAAAGTAGGCACCAGATTTCTCTTCAGGAAAATATGAATAGCACTCTCATCAACAATACCATCTAAGTTATGAAACAAGACGATCCCATATATGAGCAAAGAAAGAATAGCCTCAAATGCATCCTTATGACCCCAAGTAAGAGAAGTGGAAGCTTTCCCCATTAAGAATTTGGCATTAATACCACGAACTCCTCCTTTTGGAAGAAATTTCCCATTAAGATCAAACTCCTTAAGAAAATGAGCTTTGGCGATGACTTTGGTCGTAAGCTCCTTCTCTAAACCACTGAAAAGAAACTCCTTGTCCAAAATAGGCAAACCCATCCAATGAGAGTACTCCTCCAAAGTCGGCACAAGATGATAATCAGGAAAGGTGAAATAATGATGCAACAGATCATAAAAATGGGCCAAGGTAGGGAGAATCCCCTCTGGTACATCGGTGTCCAAGATGAACAAAAGCTTTCTATAACATTTTTCGGAACTCATGGGCATCAACCACTAAAGATCCTAGCTTTCTCAACTCTACCAGATTAGGAGTCTTGAAATTATACTTCCTTGTATTCCTCTTTTCAAAATTCATAACCATAGACATCTGAAATATTGGCGAAAGTATCCATAAGTCCCTTGAAATCTTGAGAACAATGCTCATGAATGCATGAGTGCATGTATGCAACAACTACAAACAAGATCACTCAAAGCACACGAGTTTAGGTTCCGAGTCACAAGCATGAATTCAAGGTAGCAGAACACCTCCCACACAGGTAAGTACTAAGGTTTTGTCTTCATTGTACCTGCAGAAAACCAAAAGGGTGCAAACAGAGGTGCCCAGAGTTAGCAGCCATCTTTAGAATATTATTGGTATGTTGGACTAATCCCCAACCAATAACATTCTTAAGATAGACCTCGTCCAAGTGTAGTATCGCGTGACAACCACCTCAGGTTTACACTTGGATAATTTCCACACTACGTTCCTAAATTGGCTTGGATGGGTTGAAGGTTCTACGGTCCTTAGTATGATCAGCTCAAGGTCAGAAAATAATGCCATATTATGACTACTCGTTATGACATTAGTAATCCAAGATGTAAGTAAAAGAGTGCCTAAGAGGGGGGTGAATTAAGACTTTTGAGACTTTTTTGGTATTTTTGCGGTAGTTAAATTTTATGCCTAATGTCTCTGAGTAATGAAAGTAGTAAAGTGAGAAAAAATAAAGAAAACTGGGAATTTATACTAGTTCCCCTCATAGACCGAGAGTACTCCAGTCCCCTTACAACTCATAAGAGATTTTCACCATAGTTTTAGAATTATCGTACAAGTTTATTCACACCAAACCGGTGAAGCCTACTATCTAAATTATAGGTAATTTATAGTGTAGAAGAACAATCCTCTTCAAACACTCACTTGTCTCCAACAATCATGGATAACAAGATAATACAAAAGAAATAGTAATACAAAGAGATAAGTTGATTTGTAGAGATGACAATGATGAAGTCTTTGAAATATCAAGCAATGTTGATCTTCTCCTTTGATGGATATTTATCACTCACAATAATGAATATATAAGTGTCCACTAAAGTGTATGTAAAACTTTAAGATAAAAATATAAAAGTGTGTATGTAAAGTTTTACTTTGTAAAGAATTGAATTTAGTGCACTTTGACTTTTGTATGAAAATTGGAGATTTTTGAGCAAGAAAATATTTTTAAGAAAATTATCGGATGTTAGGAAAAAATTATGAACTTAAAAAGGTATTTATAAGAGTCAAGACACCCCTTTTTAAAAAGGTACAAAAATTATGAAAAGATGTCTCAATTAAAATTAAAATCAAAAGACATAATTTAAATTGAAACAAAATAATTTTTTAAATATGAACAGTGGTAACCGGTTACTTACCCCTGGGGTAATCGATTACTTGCTGTAACATTGCAAAATTTTCAAACTAGGGCTGAAGTAACCGGTTACTACCTATAAGGTAACTAGTTACTTGATCAAAACTCAGAAAAATTCCTTTTGAAGTAAGATCAGTAACACATAGGCATGCAATATGATTTGTTCCAAATAGTGAATGTGAGTGCATCCTAAGTTGAACATTTATTGACATTATTTATTCATGAGGAATAAGATTATACCTTCCGATGAAAAATCTTATATCTTTATGAAGACTCCATTTTTTATCGAATCTTGAATGGTCCTTTTTGTGTGCTTTTAAGACTTGATTGTTAAGTTGTTATCATCAAAATATAATTTGAGAAGCTTGCTTCTACACAAGAGAGCCTAACCGAGTGGAGATTTCGAATTGATATCGTTATGGACTACTCCATCGCGTATCACTTCGAATATCTCAGTCCTATCATAAGTTCAACTCATATCCAGGTTAGAATCTATCTCACTCATAGAGGATCACCAAAACCGAAATGGAACAATCAATAACAAACAAATCAAACCAAAGCAATAAATAAATCAAAGTAGGCTGAATCCACTTAGAGACTACTCCTCAGCAGAGCCGCTGCTTTTCTGTAGTGGTAAAAACATGAGTGTAAGTTATTAGTTAACTTAACTCAAAGTAAACAGAGTCTCCACCACGCATAAATAAAGATGTGAATGTTGGATCTTCAGAATATCAATTCTTCGGTCATCAGAACTTGTTCACTCAGAACCTTGTCTTCATAACTACAACACTTGTCTTTGAAACCCTTGGTCTTTAGAAATTCAAGTCTTTAGAGTCTTCAGAATGTTGTTCACTCATAACCTTGTCTTCACGGTCTTCAGCATTTGGTCTTCAGAACCTTAATCTTCAGAACCCTTAAGTCTTCAGAGTCTTTCTGCACTTGGTCTTCCGAATCTTCAGTCTTCAGAACTTCAAGTCATCAGAGTCTTCAAAACTTAGTTCTTCAGATGATTGTAACTTCAGAAGCTTCGATAGCTTCATAATCAGAATGACTTCTCAGAATAAAATCCATATGAGCATTGCAACAACAATATCATACATCCTTGGATCTCTTTGATTGTGATCAGATACAAAAGCATAATTGCTTCTTCACCACACTTGCGACTTGGGTTACATATAGTAACTCACACATAATCTTTAGCGTATATTCTGAGTATGTTATTAGATTTGATTGCTTCATAACATGATCTACACAGTAACAAACATTAGAACATAAAATTCTTCTTTCAAAAATGCTTCATTGTTATCATAAAAACATAGAGATTAAATGTAGAGATAACTCTTGTTTTTACAATCTCCCCCTTTTTTATGATGACAAAACCATGTGTTTTGATAGTAGATTTTATGTAGGGTAATCACAATTCATAATATATTCAGAGTTACGAGAAACAACTCCCCTGAATGTGTTAAACCCAAAATTTTCTTTATGTTTGTTCAGAGTCTCCCTTGATCCCAAGACTCACAAAATATAAATTTTAAGTTGTCAGAACATAGAATAGAGAAGGAATACTTCCATATCTTTCTCATCAGAGTCTGACTAGAACAAATGCCTTCATCTCAGAGCCTTGTTTCTATCAGAATGCGGTGGATGATTAAAGCTTTATTCTTGATCTGATTTAGAACATTTTGTGATCAATCAAAGCTTAATTTTGAGTCTGATACCAATGACTGATATCTCAGAACTTATTCTTGGATTTTCATATCCAAATTTTCAGACAATCTTCTGACTTCTGATTTGCTCAGATCTTCTAAAAAGAATCTTTGAATATAGACTTTGTCTTTGACTGTTTTCATGAAGATTTCTACTTCTGATTCTTATGTTTAGAATATCATATTCTCAGTCAGTTTACAATTTTTGAACATTATGATACCAAAATCACGATAAATTTAACTTTCAAAAAGTTCTCTACTTCTGAACAGTATTGGGTCTATCTGATTCTGAACATATGTTCACAAAGTGTACAATTTCGATTATATGAACAAGTAGTTCTAAGAACTTGAGAGAGTTATTTCATTTTGACTTGTCTTAGAATGCCTGGTGAACTTGTTCAAAGTTCCTCGATTAAACATCAAACAATCAAACATTAGTGGTAAACGCATTTTATACCGTTTTATTGTTGTTTGAGTTTTGCATTCTTTTAAGATCTATCAAAATCATATTATAATTCTCCCCCTTTTTGACATCATCAAAAAGGTTAGAACATTTAAACATTTTAAAGCAATATGATCATGATTCTTGTCAAAATTTTGAAAGAAGCATTCATATCCAATTTTATACAATACATAATGATATGATAAATATGAGATTAAGCATTATTAAAAAAATAAGCAAATCATTCAAGCTAAAAGAAAGAAATATTTTATTGGTAACTAAGGAGTACACTGATACAAAGAAAACAGAAAACCAGACACTGAAAGACTCTA
Organism: Lathyrus aphaca; assembly: GCA_963966055.1. Taxonomy (NCBI): domain Eukaryota; kingdom Viridiplantae; phylum Streptophyta; class Magnoliopsida; order Fabales; family Fabaceae; genus Lathyrus; species Lathyrus aphaca. The sequence continues at coordinate 222,621,229 of OZ014522.1, forward strand.
AGGCTTCAAAGGTCATAGGTTGACAGTATTCAGGAAGCAGTTTCTCAGTTATTCCATTTCTTCTATAATGAGTAACCACTCCTTGGAGATCAAGAATGTGGGAAATCACTCTGCAGTGGGGAACCTGATAGACTGTGTCCTCCCTGGATTGGATGATTTCTTCTTTCAGGTGATTGTACATGGATTGATGCAGATTTATTTTGATCTTATTAAATAAGAATAAAATTAATAGCCAATCTTTGTCAGACTACCATCCTCCTCCTCTTTTACTTTTCCTTGAATTGGTTACCATAATTTTGTACCAATTTTTAGCAATCAGATTGAGGGTACAAGGTTGAGTAGGACGATCTTTAGTCTCAAAAGTGATGTGCAAGTGTCTGTCGAGATGACAGTTCTTAATATGCCTTTAAACTGTCATACCATCTTCATCACACCCAATAGCTTGAGCAATGTTAGTAGGATTGATCATGACAGGATGACCAGTAACCACAAACAGAACAACACATCTGTTATACCCGTACTCAAGTACTCGAGCATTTGCCCTGAACTCAGTTACAAGTTCAAGATAGACAGATCCAACAAGTATGTTGAAGTAATTTTCCCAATCCTAAAACTTAATTCTTGAGAGAATGCTTGATTTATTTAGTTCATCTAGATAAGTTGAATTGAGAGTATACTCTTTCAAGAGTTCGAGGTTACCAATTTCTCCTTTGATGTTGTGGGAAGACATTTAGAATAAGAGAATCTTTGCTTGAAGAAAAAGGACTTAGATGAATTGAGGAAATTCAACGAGGGAGAGATTTAAAGTGAGAAACTGATGAAGAATTGTTCTCCTTTATATAGACAAGAACAAATGAGAGAGATATAGAGAGACTCATAACTGCTTGATGAATTGAAATCACCTGGGTTCGTCATTTCCAATACTAGTCTATGAATAGCGAGAGCAGTGGAGAGACATAATTAATCTTCTAAGTTGAAAGAAATGCAATAGACTCTATGCGAAGGAAAGAGAAAATAGACCAGAAATAAGAATATGTGTCGATGTGCGCTTATGATCTACAAGGAATAGCTGACACAAAATAAGGGCATAAAAAAGACTAGCTTATTTTAGAAATAATTTAAAATTATAATATTTGTCTAATCATAAATGAGTTCACGGGTAGGAGAATACGTAAGGATTTTGCACTAATTTCCAATAAATCTTACGAAACCCAACATTTCAATTCATGATTACGAATGATCAATAATTATAACAAGAGTCACGCTTTTATTTCATACGATCTCAAATGGAAAAGCAACATTAAATGTTGTGACTATTCTTTACATAGAGGATAAATTAAAAGATTTTCCTTTGGCGGGAGAACACTCTTACTTATGAGACTTTCAATGTTTTGAAAGTTCACGTTTCAGAGTTACACAAGCATCTAACTGTCATGATTTTGATTCAAACATCTTCTAACTTATATAAGTATCTTTATCAGAAGAACTATTGGAATATAGATAATAGATATCATACCTTGAGATTTTGAGATCTTTGCAATGATTCTTTATTTGGATTCTTTCCATTCTAACTCTGACTTGAGCTTGTTCTCAGTGCTGCTTCTAATCAGCTTTGTTCTGCTTCAGCTTCCTTCAAAAGTTCTCTTCATTCTTATTCTAAAAGATATGTTCTCCTTCTGAGTTGATTTCTAGTTTGAGGACTAGAACTACTTTTCTCTTCAAAATAGACCTCATTACTTCTGATTACATTCTGCAATTCTTCATCATCATAACATCCATCTGCTTTTTAGGCTTTCTTTAAATAGAGGCTTGGTTTTAGAAGATCAATAATTGCCTAGCTTAAACATAAACTTATGAGAAGTTATGTGCTTGAGAGAATTAACTGACATCTTCTAACATCTCCTGATTTATTCTCCTTGATTAGATGCAAATCTGTATCAGAGACATATGTCATCAAGCCTCAATTAAATTTCATGAAGGGTTCTGATTGACAGTCGTATTCTTACAATGTTGAGCTAACTTGTTCAGAGTTAGTTCATCAAAGATTGACAATATATTTGAAATTCTGTGATCAGGTATGAGATGTCCTAAGAGATGTCCCAACACTTGACAGATTTAACCAAAACTTAAATAGCAAGAAAAATAAACAACACAGAAGTTTGTTAACCCAGTTCAGTGTATAACCACACTTACATCTGGAGGCTACCAAGCCAGGAGGAAATCCACTATAAGTAATATTAATTCTAGACTTAAACCACCCTGTTTAATCTATCACTTAATAACTACCCAATGCAATTTCTACCTAAGACACAACTTAGATAAGAGTACCCTACTCACTCCCCCTCAATCACACAGTGATCAAGTTTACAAGTTTAATAAAATTGAAGACATTCTTCAAACAATACAGCTTGATCTTACTTCACAGTTTCAATCAAGTCACAAATGCACTTTTGCTTAAAAGCTCATAAAGTGGTACAATAAAGACAACCTACTATTAAAACAATAAACACCCTATTTGGTCTTCTGAAATTCGTACTCAATTCTATGAGTTTCTGTTGATTAAATAGGTATCTGTAATTTGGGCTTTCTGTAGGATGATCTAGCCCTAATGCGCATGCAGCTTCCACCTTGAATTTAGGGTTTGTTACTTCCTAGATTCTAGGTGATTTAGGCCTTCTGTTTTAATCTGAATCCTCAATATAAAACTCCCTACAGATGCGCCTTGTTCTGTTTTTATCCATCATTAATTAATTCCAGATAACTCTCCTTAAATATCTCTGATCAGTTAGTCAATAATTAATTCTGGTAGCAGGTTTGAGATGTCTCAACATCTGTTGGGACATCCTGAAAAATTGAACTTAAGTCATTAACACAATGTCCCAACATCTGGTGAGACATCCTGAAATAAGTTCATATACTCTGTTTGATAATGTCCCAACATTTGATAGGAAATTCTGAACTGAATTCAATATTTCTTGTTGGTCAAAAATTCTGCCAATTCAAGACATCTACAAACTCTCCCTTTGGCTAATTTTTGGCTAACATCTTTTCTGGTTTTCAGAGTGCAGCAGAAGTTCTTTTATCAGAGTATAATACTACTTTTCTGTTGATTCATATTTGAGATTACTCCCCCTCAAACATATATGTGTCCAGTCTTGTTGCAACAGAAAAAAAACTTATTCAGTTCAGAAGCAAACAGATTTTTCATTCATAATCAAACAGCATTACACATTGTTTGGTGTTTTTCTCCCCCTTGTTAGACACAAATTTTGGGGCCAAAGAGACTAAATCTAAATTACAATGCAGCTGTCATTACATTTGTCCTCACATACAATGATCACTCAGACTCATCACTTTCAGTTTCTTCATCAACTTCAGTTTCTTCATCAGCTTCAGTTTCTTCATCAGAGGCAACTTTCTGATCTCCTTCACTCTCCAGCCTTTGGATGATTTCTTCAAGTTTCAGCTTCCTTGCTTCAAGTTCTTTGCAGGTGCTTTTTAGTTCAGCAATCAATGCAGCCTTGGAGATTGGAGTCTTGGCAGTTGAAGGACCTGCAGATGTCCCAGAAGGTGCTTCAACATCTGCTACATGATGACTACGGAACAATTTGTAGTGAAAAGCCAGAGGGCTTTCTCTTTTGCAGACTGTGTCCTTTTCAGTGAGGATTCCAGGGTATTGATTGAGCACTATACCACACAGCAAGGAGGGAAAAGCTATTGGCAGCTTTGTTGCAGAAGAGCTAGCATGCTTCAAGGTCTGATCAAATATGTAAGCACCATAATCCAGCTTAGTCTGAGTTCCCACAGCATAGATAAACCTGGCCAGGCCAGTGGATATTGAAGATGTGTGGTTGGTAGGCACCCAGTTTGCTGTACCAATCCTGTTCAGCATGGCATATTTTCTTGTTAGCATGCTCACTAAGAGCTTTCCTTTAACTGGCCATGCCTTGACCTGGTTTGCAGTGATAACCTTGCAGACTTGGTTATCTGTCTTACCTAGCTCATTTGGTCCATCTGTTTCTCTTCCTAGGTATTGGTTGATGATCTGAGGAGAGAACTCTACACACCTACCTCTAACAAAGACTTTTCTAAATTCATAAGACTTACCATTGGCACAGTCTTCCTGAAGATTGACAATGAATTCTTTGACAAGAAGTTCATAGCAGGGAGAGAGATTTGAGACTGTTTTGAAGAGGCCTGCAGCAGAGATGAGATCAATCAGTTCAGTGCACTCAAGTGCATTACTGCTCAGCTCTCTTTCAAGGGCAACCCTTCTTTGGTACACAAACTTCCATCTGTTTACACTTGAAACATGATGAAATGAGATGTTGTCCAAGGGAGCTTCTGGAACAGCAGTTGAAGCCCTAGATGGTGCTGATTTCTTCTTGGGAGGAGATGTTGGGACATCTGATTCAACATCTGAGTCTGATGGGGTGACAGCTTTCCTCTTCTGGGTTTGGACTTTACTCCATTGTTTTGTTGGACCAAAGGCAGTTTTGGCTTTGTCTTTCTTTGGAGTGGCTTGCTTCTTCTCAGGGACTGCATGTTCTGCTTGCATCTTTCCTTTCCTAGACCTGAGCCTTTTGGCTATGCTAGGTCTTACAGAGGCTATGATCTCTGTATCAGAATCCTGCTCAAGATTCACCACAGGAGGAGATTGAGCAGTCTCCTCTTCAGCTGGTTGATCAGCAGAGATATGATCTTCAGTTGAGGCTCTGGTTTGATCCTCAGATTCTTCTTCATCACTTTCATTTGAGGCCTTTTTCTGGTCCTCAGTTGGTTCAATATCAGCATCAGATGAGGTCTTCTTCTCATCCTCAGATGTTCCAACATCTATTGGGACATCCTGTTGAGCAGGAGTGTCCTCTGCAGCTTGAGCTTGTTCTTCTTAAGGGGCAGGCATGGTGTTTAGAGGAATAGAAATCCCACTAACCACTCTCTGTTCAAAAAGAATCTTGTTGACTATCTCCTTTATGGAAGCATCCACATAGTCAGAAGATTTTGGAGGCATGTTTGCTGGAGAAGGAATGCCTTTGGATTTGCTGCAGACTTGATCTTTAGCTCTTTTTGGAGTTCTTGGCTTTTTAGCATGAGAAGCACTTCCTCTGATTTCGTCCAATGGGGTTGATTTCATTGGTACCACAGAGATGGGAGTTGCATGAACTACATCTTCTTTGTTGAGAACTTCTTCAGGAGTGTTAGGGTTTTGAGACATTGTCAAGGAAGATGGATGAAGAGCTTTAGGGTTGATGATTTCTAAAGAACAGCTAGATAATGTGATTCGCTTTTGATAGAAAGATGAGAATCTTGATAGCTGATTATAAGCTGTTACTAAATAAGTAGCCGTTACATTGCAAATCATTAGGAATGGAATACCCAAGGTTCTTGACCAGACTGGAGTTGCCATCTGGAACTTATGCCATACAATGTCATATGACATGTTGGCACATTTCATTAACTGCTAAATCTCACATAAACAGATTCCCAGTTTGCCCCTTAAGTTCTCAAATTGTGTAGCATCCAATGCTTTGGTAAAGATATCAGCCAACTGCAGATTTGTAGCTACATGTTCCAATAAGATCACTTTTTCTTCTACAAGATCTCTGATGAAATGATGTCTGATATCAATATGCTTGGTCCTGCTATGTTGGATAGGATTCTTTGATATGTTGATTGCACTTAAGTTGTCACAGTACAATGTCATGACATCCTGTGGGACATTGTACTCAGTGAGCATTTGCTTCATCCAAACCAACTGAGAACAACTGCTTCCAGCTGCTATATATTCAGCTTCAGCTGTAGATAAGGATACACAATTTTGTTTCTTACTGAACCAAGAAATCAAATTGTTTCCTAGAAAGAAGCATCCTCCTGAAGTGTTTTTTCTGTCATCAGCACTTCCAGCCCAATCAGCATCACAAAAGCCAGTGAGAATTGGTTTGCATCCATGAAAATACATTATGCCATAGTCACAAGTACCATTAACATATTTAAGAATTCTCTTGACTTGATTGAGATGACTAACTTTTGGATCAGCTTGATATCTTGCACACACACGTACTGCAAATGCTATGTCTGGTCTGCTAGCAGTCAAGTATAACAAGCTTCCAATCATGCTTCTGTATAAGCTTTGATCTACATTCTCACCCTTTTCATATTTAGTCAGCTTTAAATGTGTGGGGGCAGGAGTTCTCTTATGAGTAGCATTTTCCATTCCAAATTTCTTGACTATGTTCTTGGTATACTTGCTTTGGGAAATGAACATTGAGTCTTCCATTTTCTTTATTTGCAGACCAAGAAAGTAGGTTAACTCTCCTACTAGGCTCATTTCAAATTCAGATTCCATCTGCTTGACAAAGTGTTTGACCATCCTGTCAGACATCCCACCAAAGACAATGTCATCAACATATATTTGAGCAATCATGACATTTCCTTCTTCATCTTTAACAAACAGGGTTTTGTCAATTCCACCTTTTCTGTACCCTTGCTTGATAAGAAATGTAGTCAGTCTTTCATACCATGCCCTTGGAGCTTGCTTCAGACCATAAAGTGCCTTCTTTAGTTTGTATACATGATTTGGACAGCTTGGATCAACAAATCCTTTAGGCTGTTCTACATATACCTCTTCATTAAGATAACCATTTAAAAAGGCACTTTTCACATCCATTTGAAATAGCTTGAACTTTAAGATACAAGCAATTCCCAAAAGTAGTCTGATTGATTCAAGCCTTGCTACTGGTGCAAAGGTTTCATCAAAGTCTACTCCTTCAATTTGAGTGTATCCTTGAGCTACAAGTCTAGCTTTGTTCTTTGTAACAACTCCTTGTTCATTTGATTTGTTCTTATACACCCATTTTGTTCCAATCACATTTATGTCATCAGGTCTAGGAACAAGATTCCACACTTCATTCCTTGTGAATTGACCTAATTCCTCTTGCATAGCACAAATCCAGTATTCATCAGTAAGAGCTTCCTTGATGTTTTTAGGTTCTATTTTAGAAACAAAACAAGAACCTGAAATCACTTCTCTTGATCTAGTGCTCACACCTCTGTTCGGATCACCAATTATCAAATCTTTGGGATGATCCTTCTGTATTCTAATGGAGGGAGGTTTGCTGGATTCTTCTGTCCTTGTATCAGTTTGAGTGAAGTTATAGTGATCATTCTTTTCTTCAGCTTCAATCTTGATATCAGCAGATGTTCCAACATCTTCTGGGACATCTGTAGGAGCATCATCAATTATCAAATTTATGGACTCCATAATAACCTTGGTTCTAGAATTAAATACTCTATATGCTCTGCTGTTTATAGAGTATCCAAGGAAAATCCCTTCATCACTTTTAGGATCCATTTTTCTCCTTTGCTCCCTATCTGCCAGAATGTAACAGTTACTTCCAAACACATGAAAGTACTTAACTGTGGGTTTTCTGCCCTTCCAGACTTCATATATTGTGGACAAAGTTCCTTTCCTTAAAGTAACTCTGTTATGGATGTAACAAGCAGTGTTCATAGCTTCAGCCCAGAAGTACAAAGGTAACTTTTTAGCATGGATCATAGCTCTTGCTGATTCTTGAATAGTTCTATTCTTCCTCTCAACAATCCCATTCTGTTGAGGAGTGATAGGTGAAGAATATTCATGATTGATTCCTTCTGAAGAGCAGAAATCTAAGAACTTTTGGTTCTCAAATTCTTTTCCATGATCACTTCTTATTCTGATCACACAGCTGGATTTTTCCCTTTGTAATCTTTGGCATAATTCTTTGAATACATCAAATACATCAGACTTTTCTCTGATGAAATTTATCCATGTATATCTTGAAAAGTCATCAACCACCACATAGGCATACCTCTTGCCACCAAGACTTTCAACCTGCATAGGTCCCATAAGATCCATATGCAATAGTTCCAAAACTTTGGAAGTTGTCAGATGTTGGAGCTTTGGATGGGACATCTTGGTTTGCTTGCCTATTTGACATTCACCACATATTTTGCCATCATCAATCTTCAGTTTAGGAATACCTCTTACAGCATCCATAGATATTATCTTCTTTATGCCTCTGAAATGAAGATGACCTAGCCTTTGGTGCCATAGTTTCACTTCTTCTTCTTTGGCTAAAGAGCAGGTTGAAGTAAGACTGAAGTCTTGAGATTCCCACATGTAACAGTTGTCTTTAGATCTGGCTCCTTTCATGACAACCTCTTGTTCTTTGTTAGTAACTATGCATTCAGTTTTGGTAAAGTTTACATTGTACCCTTGATCACATAATTGACTTATGCTGATCAGGTTAGCAGTTAAACCTTTAACTAGCAGCACATCATCTAGTCTTGGAACATCTTGACAGTCCAAGGTCCCAACTCCCTTGATTTCTCCTTTAGCTCCATCTCCAAAGGTTACATACCTGGATGAATGTGACTTTAAGTTTACTAGCAGATTCTTCAATCCAGTCATGTGTCTTGAACATCCACTGTCAAAATACCAGTCTTCTTTAGCTGATACTCTTAGTGATGTATGTGCTATATATGCAGCATTTTTCTTTGACCATTTGAGTTGAGATTTCTTTTGATGCCTCTGCCCTGTGTGTTGTTCATTAGTAGATATCCAAGATTGATTGTTGTTCTTGTAGCTTTGATCAGTCTGAATGCTAGCTTTTGGTCTCCATACCTTCTTGATGACTTCTGTCTTCTGCTTAGAAGGTTGCTGATTTCTTTGATGTTTATGCAGCACTTTCTTAGTAACTTCTATTTTCTGCTTAGAAGGTTGCTGATACATATGATTTGGATATCCATGCAGCTTATAACAATGAGGTTTGATATGTCCAAATCTTCCACAGTGATGGCATCTCCATCTTTGATACTTCTTCTTCATTTTGTTCTTTCCAGAATGTTGAGACATCTGTTGGAACATTATGTTTGACTTTGTGTTCTTTTCCTGATGTTGAAGCATCTGTTGGGACATCTTGTTTGACTGTATGAATTTTGAAGTAGTTTTGCTAGAGCTGGCTTCATCTTTATGTACTCTGTTAAATCCCAGTCCACTTTTATCCCCTGAATGCTTATTGTTGTTGAGAATATCATCCAGTGTATTTGAGCTGCTGTTCAACATTCTAACAGATTTGGACATGTGTTCCAATTTGGAGTTGAGAAGACTTACTTCACTTTTCAAGGTGTCAATGATCTCTTGATCACTTGCTTTTTCATCTTCTAGTGCCTCATTCAGCTTCTTTAGCTTTATAACTTCACTGCATATTTCAATACTTCTTTTGTACAGATCTTTGTAGGCTTGCTCAAGTTCTTCAGCAGTAAGTTCCCCATCACTGGAATCACTGTCAGATTCACATAATCCAGCTAAAGCAGTGATATGCTTAGCTGATTCTTCTTCTGAATCACCTCCTGAGTCTTCATCAGACCAGGTCACAGAGAGTCCTTTCTTTTGCCTTTTTAAGTAGGTAGGACATTCATTCCTGATGTGTCCATATCCTTCACATCCATGGCATTTGACTCCTTTTTCTTGACTGGTCTTTTCAGCATAATTTGACCTTCTGTTAGCATCATAAGGTCTCTTGTTCTCAGAAGAGTTTGTGTATCTTCCACTGGGATTGGATTTGCCTTCCATTCCTCTGAGAATCTTTTTGAATTGTCTTCCAAGCATAGCAATGTTGTCTGATAAGCTTTTACCAGTTTCTGATTCATCATCTTCTTCTTCATCAGTATTTGTTACCAAGGCTATGCTTTTGTTCTTCTTAACATTTGAGTCATTCATTCCCATCTCAAATGTTTGAAGGGAACCAATGAGTTCTTCAACTTTCATAGTGCATATGTCTTGAGCTTCTTCTATTGCTCTGACTTTCATGTCAAATCTTTTTGGCAAAGATCTGAGGATCTTTCTTACAAGTTTTTCATCAGTCATCTTTTCTCCCAAAGCTCCAGAAGTATTAGCTACTTCTAAGATGTTCATGTAGAATTCATGAACTGTCTCATCTTCCTTCATTCTCAAATTTTCAAACTTGGTGGTGAGAAGTTGAAGTCTTGACATCTTTACCTTTGATGTTCCTTCATGAGTTGTTTTGAGAGTATCCCACACATCTTTGGCTAGCTCACAGTGATGCACAAGTCTAAAAATGTTCCTATCAATGCCATTGAATAGAGCATTTAAGGCCTTGGAGTTGCCTAGTGCTGAATCTTCTTCTTCCTTACTCCATTCTTCTTCAGGTTTCAACACTTTTGATCCATCTTTGGTGTCTTGGATAGGATGTTCCCATCCAATGTTGACTGCTCTCCAGGCCCTGTTGTCAAGTGATCTTAAGAATGCAATCATTCTTGGTTTCCAGTAGTCATAATTAGATCCATCCAGAATAGGTGGTCTATTTACTGATCCTATATCTCTGTCCATGTTTCCAGAATTTGTATTCCCTAGATCTCACCCAGTATAAACAGGCAGGGTGCCTGCTCTGATGCCAATTGAAATTCTGTGATCAGGTATGAGATGTCCTAAGAGATGTCCCAACACTTGACAGATTTAACCAAAACTTAAATAGCAAGAAAAATAAACAACACAGAAGTTTGTTAACCCAGTTCAGTGTATAACCACACTTACATCTGGAGGCTACCAAGCCAGGAGGAAATCCACTATAAGTAATATTAATTCTAGACTTAAACCACCCTGTTTAATCTATCACTTAATAACTACCCAATGCAATTTCTACCTAAGACACAACTTAGATAAGAGTACCCTACTCACTCCCCCTCAATCACACAGTGATCAAGTTTACAAGTTTAATAAAATTGAAGACATTCTTCAAACAATACAACTTGATCTTACTTCACAGTTTCAATCAAGTCACAAATGCACTTTTGCTTAAAAGCTCATAAAGTGGTACAATAAAGACAACCTACTATTAAAACAATAAACACCCTATTTGGTCTTCTGAAATTCGTACTCAATTCTATGAGTTTCTGTTGATTAAATAGGTATCTGTAATTTGGGCTTTCTGTAGGATGATCTAGCCCTAATGCGCATGCAGCTTCCACCTTGAATTTAGGGTTTGTTACTTCCTAGATTCTAGGTGATTTAGGCCTTCTGTTTTAATCTGAATCCTCAATATAAAACTCCCTACAGATGCGCCTTGTTCTGTTTTTATCCATCATTAATTAATTCCAGATAACTCTCCTTAAATATCTCTGATCAGTTAGTCAATAATTAATTCTGGTAGCAGGTTTGAGATGTCTCAACATCTGTTGGGACATCCTGAAAAACTGAACTTAAGTCATTAACACAATGTCCCAACATCTGGTGAGACATCCTGAAATAAGTTCATATACTCTGTTTGATAATGTCCCAACATTTGATAGGACATTCTGAACTGAATTCAATATTTCTTGTTGGTCAAAAATTCTGCCAATTCAAGACATCTACAATATTTTCTTTTGAAAAGGATGTCTACTGATCTCATCGTTTTGAACAACATTAGTGGCTTAAATCCTTTTGGCTCATAATAGACGGCTTCTATCTTTGCATCTTTCCATACAACTTTGATTCTAGGATTTATACATCATGAATATCTGAGAGGAACATCATATAACATTTTGACAGATTAAAGTTTGTTCAAATGAGATAAAATCTTAAGTTAATCATAACTTAATCATCAAATTTACTTCCATAGTGTAATACCCCAAAATTTTACCTCTCATTTTTGCATATCATTTAGCATATCATATGGCATACCCAAAAAAAATTGTATCGATACATAAACCTTTATGTATCGATACATACGAGTTTCGTATCGATACATGATTCAATTAATTTGTTGGAAATAGCCAAAGCTTCAGTATGCATCGATGCATACATCCATGTATCAGCTCATATCAGTGAAAAACTAACATGTATCGATACATACGAGTTTCGTATCGATACATAGGCATGTTTTTATGCTAAATTGTTGTTGTATGATACATAGAAATGGGCAATGATAGTTCTGTCTTGGGGCTGAGTTCAGGGGTGACTTGTGCGCATACTAGAGCTCATTTAGCTTCACATTTGCTTCAATTCAAACTTCAACCATTGCTGCTACATCAGAATGGTCCTCGCCACAGTGATCATGAGCTGGTGTACACTAGATCCATTGGTCTCAAGCTGTATTTAGCCTTTGATTTTGTTGCATCAGAAGGCTATCATTAAGTGTATGCAGGACCAATTTAATTGTTGTGCATCTCATAATCAAGTGAGTAAACTCAAGCTGTAATCCTTGGGCAACTAAGCTGGTGTTTCACTTCACTAATCTTCAGCATAAGCTTCATGTTCCCTGTATCATTGGATTGATTTCACCTGAAGAAGGTTCTAGAAATCCAGCTGGCATAACTGTCATAACTAACTTCACTCATTTAACTCACTTCACTCGGTTAACCAAGGCTTGTTAACCCTGGTTCTAATTGTTAACTAGAGGTTCAATGCTCTATAAAAGGATGAGTAGTGATAGAGTTTGGGGTTCAACTTCATTTTCATTCAAATCACACCAAAATCTTCCAAATTTGGCCCTGCATTTTCTCTGCAAGATCTCTGCATTTTGAAGGATTAAGCTTCTACAACCATAGAATTGATCTTCTTCTTCCTTGCGCTTCTTCAAGAATCATTCATAGTGCATTTTCATGGAGATTTGAAGCTGGAAATTTGAAGTTGCATCATCACAACACCTATGAATTTTGGATTGAACAAGCTAAATCATCATCCAACAAGCCTCATTGAGCATCAATTCATCACCAGCATCATGATTTGTAGCATATCCACTGAGTTTATAGCTTGAATCAGCAAGAATTCACTTCTGATTTTTTCTGCATCTTCACTAATTATTCAAGATTCTTCCTCAATAGAGTGTTTATTTCACTCTCCAAAGGATCAAGATCAATCAAGGAAGCCATATGAACCTCCTCTCTGGATTTCTTCAATTATTAACACCACTGAATTTCAGGTTCTTATCCTAACTTGCTTACTTGATTTCAATGTCTTTTTGGTTATTTTGTGTTGTTTTGAGCTTAATAGAAGAAATGTGACCTTTGTTTAGTTGATAGGCTTCTTAGAAGCTTAGATTCAAATTTTAGGTTGTAAATGTTTGGCTTCGATTAACATTATTCATGAACCTTGAGTGAAAACTAAGCCTAGATATGTGATCAATGCAAGGAGACGAGTTCAACCATGGTCTTATTTTTTTATTTTTGTGAAGATCTTCGTCATACCCTAACCGGAGCTCACCAGAGAAGATAACCGGAGCTTTGCTCCGGTGACCGGAATAGTAGTCTTAGCATTAAGGGGAGAACATAACACATCCATTAGATTAGTTTTATCCAACGCATCAGAATCTGCCACCACATTAATGAGTCACATGCCATGCACATATTTCTTTTATGAACAAAAACTCTCAGCCACTATTTGCACCCCTATCACGTTTTGGTTCAGCGCAATTCAGTTTATTTCATTTCTATTCAGACCCCCCATGCCCATTAGCATTTAATTCTTTTATTTCTTTTTCTCATACTTCCTTCCATTTCCATTTTCAATTTTATAAAATACCAAAAATCCTAAATAAATTCACATGTGTTCTTCATCATTTTCTCTAATTTTCCACGTTTTTTAATTCCAATTTTGCTGTATTTTTGAGTCAGAATTAATTTTCCAATTAATTTCTTCCACATTTTCCTTATTTGGGACCAATCTTTTTGTATAATTTTGTTCTCCTAACCAAAAATGATATAAAGCCCGTTATTTTTTCCCTATCCAGAGGACTCATCAAACTTCCCAAAAATAATTTTTGTTCAATTTTTAGGTCATGTTTGGTCTTCTTTTGAACCCATTCTTGTGCATTGATCCCTATGAACCATAATTCAGTTTTAGCATTTATTTGACTAGGAAAAAATATGAATATTTGTTAGATTTTTTAGACTTGAATCATATTCTGGATTGTGATCTTGGATATTAAATTTCATAATTTTTCTAGGTCATTTGGTATTTTTCTTAGTGTCTTGCATCATAAGTCATATTTTTGGTCCTTAGCCATCATGTGCTTTTCACCACTCCATTTGCGATCATTTTTAGGGATCCATTTCTATTTTAACTTTTTATCAAGACCCTGGTTTTTGTATGAGAATTTCAAACTTCATTGGTCATGTTTGGTTTTATTTCTAAGTCATGTTTCTTACTTTGAAAGCAATATTTCCATGTTCCTTCCTCTATCTTTCATTCTTGGGTTTGAATCATTATGACTTGAGTCTCTTCTTCCCCATTTTATTTCTTGTCGTTGAACACTTCCATTTAGTGTTAGGTTCTGGAATTTACATTCATCCTTGACCTTTAGAATTTGATCTTTAGGCTTATAAGTTCATTAGTTGCTTTAATTATCTAGTGTGAGTTCTCCTTTGAATCTTGCCATGCTATAATTGTCTAAAATGCTCCATCATGCTAACATTTGTTTTGTAGGGGGAAGATTGAAGTAAACATTACTTCATTCTCATCTTATGCTTTATAAATGTGTTTGCCTTAGCACTTTGTGCTTTGATCATAGGCCTTCCCCTTTTGTTCTCTTAGAAATAACTTATCTTCCATAGGAAGTAAGTTGAGTTCTAAGTTTTTCTTTCTTCCTTAGGAATAGAAATACCTCACAAACCATTAAGATCACTTTTTGAATATAATAACTAAATTAGAGTTGCGTCTTAGTTCCCTTAGTTTTTCCCTTTGTTCAACTTGAGTCTTTCTTTCTTATCTCACAAAGAAAATAACAAAATACTTAATAACAGTTGAATGTCCTTATACACCATGAGACTTTGTTGCGGAGTACTTATACGCGTCCTGTTTCGTGACGAGGTGTAGGTATTTACCATGATGGATAGGTCTTAGTATGATAATATTCACAAACAAATTCAAAACATTTCACATAAAAAACAAACAACAAACAATAAGTGACTTTCTTGCGGGAATTCTCTTCTCACCTCATTCACTCATAATGCGAACTTGCGACAACTTGTCTCGCATGCAAGACGGTAAATGCACCCGCACAAGTTGAGCCTACAACACCCGAGCATAGACATACGCAGTTCCATCATAAAAAAACACAAGCAAATAGTTCCCGCCTTAGTTAGGCGAACTACATCGACTCTGATCCTCATTATCCCGATGAGGTACGTAGGCAGCGGGGTAGGGCCCGTTCGAGCACATTCTTTATTTTCCCTACATTTCCCCCTTTCTTTTTATTCTCCTTTTTTCAAGTTCCCTTTCTTATTTCCAATTCCAGTTAGCAGTTCATTTGTTCACCAGCAGTTATATTCTTTTACCCTTTGAAACAAAACAAGCAAGCATGGATCCCGTCGGGTACGGCGAATGGTCTGGGGTGCTAATACCTTCCCAGGTCGTAACCGACTCCCGAACCCAGATCTTTGGTTCACATAACTTTGTACTTTCCTTCTTCCTTAGGTTTATGCACCATTACCTTTCCCATTCATTCGGGATAAAAATGCCTATTACCTTTCCCATTCATTTGGGATAAAAATGCCTGGTTGGCGACTCTACCTTTTCCGCGCTACTTTCACGTTTGTACTAGGATGAAAATCCCGGGAGCGACAGCTGGCGACTCTGCTGGTGACCGAACCCAGAATCTCTGGTTTCCCTCGTAGAGTCAATCCTAGCGCATGTTTGCTTTTGTTTCTTTGGGTGTTTATGTGCATGTTGTTGTGTGTTTATTTACTATTTTCAGTTTACAGTTTACTTTACAACATTTATTTACTGCTTTCAGTATTTATTTCCATGCATCATATTATACTGGACTGTCTGGCTGTGTAGGTTTTCATTTTTTCTGTGGGATGGGAGTTACTGTGAGATAAGCCAACTAACCTGCTTGAGTTCACCCTAGGATTAGCGTGGACACATTGTACTCGCATGGTTACATGATGAGTGGCGATGTGTTCCACACCCAGACTACGACCATCTAGGAACTATTCTGTGTGGGGGTTCTTCCCCACTTCAGGGTACTACCTCGATAGTTATATGCATCTGGTGACCGATCTTCGAGGACCTTAGTGGAAACACCCCTCTCCAGTGATGACAGTGGCATACCATATTGTTGGCAAACCCACTCGCATTCGAGGGTCCACTGGGAGCTCGCATAGGATGGCCTGGTTCTCTCATAGGAATCCAGTTAAAGCAAACTGTTTGTATGACGATAGTATTGTACCCTTCAGGATGAATGTACTATTGTTTCTTAATTCAGTGCTTAAAGTTGGGGACTTATGAGGGATGCTTGTTTCCTTGGACTCAGCTGAGACCTCCCTGAGTAGTACATAATGCCAAACCTATTCCCTGATTTGTTCATGAGCCATCTCTCGAAAATGATGAACGTATTATTGTTATTCGGCTTTGAGAGTCCATGATTTTGACCCGAGTAGCACACCCGTGAGATTGGTAGGGGTTTACAGGTTTGCAGGAACCCTAAGACCTTCAACATACCCGCTTTGCCAGTATGGTTCAATTTTGTGATCTGATCAACCAAATGGTGTCTCTTATTACCCCGGGTCATCTGGGATACTTCAAGGAAAAATATGGCGATATTTTGGACTTGGTATTCAATATGGACAACTCTCAAAGAAGTGCCATTCATACTTTATTGCAGTATTACAACCCACGGCTTAGGTGTTTCACTTTTCATGACTTTCAGTTGGGTCCTTTACTGGAAGAGTATGCTGAGATTCTAGGAGTATCAATCAAGGATCAGATTCCTTTCAACTCAGAGATGATTAGGCCAACCCATTCTGACATTGCCAAAGCTCTTTATTTTAGCTCATCAGAAGTATCTGCAAATCTGGCTACCACCAAAACAAAGGTACCTGGTTTCACTCTAGAGTATCTGGTTAGAAGGGCTGGAGAACTTGTAGTGACAAATCAGTGGGATTCAGTTTGCACCATCTTAGCATTGTCCATTTATGGGATCATCCTGTTCGCTGACATGGATAAATTTGTGGACATAAATGCTATTCATTTATTTGTGTTGAAGAAGTTGCTTCCCACTCTCCTGGGTGATTTGTATTATTCAGTGCACTATAAGAATGAGAAGAAGCGACGAGGTCTGGTTAGATGTTGTGCTCCTTTATTCTACAGTTGGGTTATGAGACATTTGCCTACCACTGAGAGTTTCACTGATCCTAATACTACTTGGGCCCAGACGCTAAGTACATTGTCTGCCAGAGATATTAGATGGTTTACATTGAGGTTGAAAGGGAAGAGTTTCATTGTCAGTTGCGAGAATTAGCTCAATGTTCCTTTATTAGGAGTATCAGGGGGTATCAACTACAACCTCATTCTCTTAAGAATACAGCTGGGGTACGCACTCAAAGAGATTCCCGATGAATCAGAGTTATTCCAAACTTTCTATTTCTCGGTAAAGGATAATCTTCCGTTGGTCAGGAAAGTTGTAGGATCTTGGAAATTGATCAAAAGGAAAGACACGACATGTCTAGGCAAGATCAATAACCAGATGTCCCCTGAATTCGAAGCTTGGATAAAAGAGGAAGCTCAAGCGGCCCTAATCCCTTTTTCTATACCAACTCCACCTCCAGCAACTGTGCCTTTGGAGGATTACCAAAAATTGGAGGCTTTGGTCAAATAGCTTAGGGATGAAAATCAGGAGGCTCACAAATCTTGTCAGAAATTCATGATTCAGAGCCAGCAGTTAGAAGAGAGAGCTCTCTGAGCTGAAGAGATAGTCTGGCTCAAGCAGAAGGACTTTGATGAGAGAGAACTATACTTTAAGAAAAGAGGATTAGATGAGATCCAAAAGGCGAGTCAGCGCCGGAAAGATAAGAAAGAATTGGATGAAGCTAATGAAACTATTACACTCTGGCAAGAGAAGTGGAATGGTCACCAGAAAAAGCAAAAGGAGGTAGAGGTTGAATTCGAGTCGAAGATCAAAAACCTTCAGGATGCCCTGGTCGAGCAAGGAGAGTTGGTTTAGAAAGCCCAAGAGCTACAGAGAGAGTACCTTCATCAGATGGCGAAGAGTCAACAAATATCTGAAGATGTCCAGAAAGAGGTAGAAGAGCTGAAGCTTCGAGCTGATGTAAAGAAGTCAAAGACTGAGTCGGGTCCGAGAAAAGAAAATGAGAAGGCATTCCTACAGCAGATTGAAGAGTTGCATGCTTCCTTTGATTTAAGGGATCTCCTCATCTAGAGACTCGTCCAGGAGCCCAGTCATCCCTAGGGTTTAGTTTCATGCTTTTTTACCTGGATTACCCACAGGCATGTTGTGGGATTCATTTTTATTGATGTACTTTGCTTTTCTTTTGATTGGCACCCTTCGGGGACGTTGTTGTTTCAGATTTCAGTTTATGTGATTGACTTACCTTGAATCTCTCGTTTGTTATCTTTTGCACTAACACGGGGTAATAAGCACCAATTCTCCACGGCTGCCACGTTATCTGAACATCATATGGGTCTTCTTCCAAATGTTATTCTCTTAATACCAGAATGGGAAAGTAATTAAAAAACCTTGAGGATAAAAGGAACACAACATTGCATTGCATACATATCATTTGCATTTTTCTTTTGCAGGTTTTTCCAGGTTACTTAACTTATCTATTCTTCAGGTAAAGATTGCGAGAGCTGCCAACACCCATCACCTCAAACAAAATATTCCTCATCGATACGCTACCCGTAACAACCAAAGAACTATCATGGATGCTATGCAAACAGAACTCAATGAATTCCGCACCCGGATGGGGAGTTTATGGTTATGATGCAGGGTATGGCCCAAGGACAGCAGGATCTGAGGAACGTCATGCAGAGGCTTACTCCTCCCCAAACTGACCCTCTAGTGGTCACTCCAGATGCTCAAGGGAATCCCCCCAACAACAACAATGGAGGAGGTGGACCTCTAGTTCTAGAGACTGGCACACCAACTCTTGTTCCTGTGGAAGACCGTCAAGAGGGTCAGTTCCCTCCTATTAATAATGATATGGGATTTGGCATGAAAGGAAATTTTCAAGACTTTTTGTTGCTAGCTGAAAAGGTTAAGGCCCTGGAATGTAGAGACACTCTTGGGATAGATGTATCTGATATGGGCTTGGTTCCTGGAGTGGTCATTCCTCCCAAGTTCAGGCCACCAAATTTTGATAAGTACAATGGTAACACCTGCCCTAAAACGCATCTGCATGCTTTTTACAGAAAGATTGCTGCTCATACTCGAGACGAGAAACTTTGGATGTACTATTTCCAGGACAACCTCTCTAAAGGCTCACTGGAATGGTATATGAAGCTGGAGAGGAGCTTTGTTCGAAACTGGAAAGAGCTAGGGGAAGCTTTTCTTAAACAATATCATTACAACATTGATATGGCGCCTAGCCGCACTCAACTCCAGAGTTTGACGCATAAGAATTCAGAAAGCTTTAAAGATTATGCACAGAGATGGCGTGAGGTGGCCGCCAGGGTACAACCACCTTTGCTAGAAAGAGAAATGGTGGACCTTTTCATGGACACCCTTCTAGGGAAATTCATGGAGAGGTTAGCAGGGTGCTCCTCAAGTGGTTTTTTAGACATTATCTTAACTAGTGAGAGGATAGAGAGCTGGATTAAGCAGGGAAAGATCCAGAATGGTGGTGCTTCAGCTTCCGGTATCAAGAAACCTTTTGTGAAAAAGAGGGAAGGAGAAACTGGAGTTGTATATGCACAGAGAAGCAGGGGCAATAGAGGTGCTTATCAGCAGGTGGCTCTTGTTACCATTTCAGCTCCATCTAATCAACAACAGGTTCAATAACCGCAACAGTAGCGCCAACATGGTTATCAGCAACAGAGGGATCCTCGTCCCTATTATTCTCAAAATCCTAGAGAAAGGCATCTTGAAACTCCACCCATGTCTTACTCACAACTCTTACAGAATCTTCTCCAGCTCCAAATGGTCCAGCTTAGAACTTTACAACCTCTGAGGCCGAGACAAATCCCTGAAGGCTATGATGCAAACGCCCGATGCGAATTCCATTCCGGAGCCCCCGGTTACAATACAGAGAATTGTAAAGCCTTGAAGCATTTAGTCAAAGACTTGATAGATTCCAAAGCGATTAATTTCGATCCCACTCCGAATGTGATACAAAATCTCATGCCTCCTCATGGAGGCACAGTTGGGGCCATTGATGAAGGAGAGAATCTGAATTTGATGCATGATATCAATAATCTGCAAACTCCATTGAGTACTGTCAAAGCTTGTTTGGCCCAGAAGGGTATCTTTTCGGGTTGTAAGAATGATTGTCCAAATTGTGTTAAGGCTCCTGATAGTTGCGAACAATTGAGAACGGGGGGGGGGGGGGGGGGGGGTTACATAGCATGATTGATGAAGGGATCATGCAGTTTGATAGAGTTGTAAAAGAGAAAGAAGTTTCTACGGTGACCATTTTCTATGATCTAGCACAGGCTCCTCCTCAAGCCAGAGTGGCACCAATAACTATTACTACTGTAGGGCATGTGATGTATCAAAGTGATAAGGCCATCCCATGGCATTATGGAGGTGAAGTGTATTGCAATGTCCAGAAACAAGACTTGGCCACACCTAGTATATCTCCAGCTCAGGTGGAGAACGTTGGGGTAGGAGGTTTTACTATGAGTGGAAGATTGTTTGCGCCTGAGACACTGAGAAACAGTGTAGTGCCACCTAGAGATACTGCTGAAGCCCAAGCTAAGGATAAGTGCAAGCAACCAATAATTACTAATGAGCCCATGCCTGTGGTTGACCCTGATCTTACATTTGACAAAGAAGCAGAAGAGTTTCTAATAATCATCAAGAAAAGCAATTATAAAATCGTAGACCACTTGCAACAGACTCCATCAAAGATCTCCATCTTGTCTATGTTAATGTGTTCTGACTCTCATAGAAAATATCTCTTAAACATCTTGAACAAAGCCTATGTACCTCAGGATATCTTAGTGAACCAATTAGAAACTGTGGTGTCCAGTGTGAACGCCAGTCATGGACTGAGGTTTAATGACATGGACCTGGCATCTGAGGGTCGCTCCCACAATCGGGCACTGCATATTTCTTTGGAGTGTAAGGGTGCAGTGTTATCCCATGTGTTGGTGGACACAGGGTCATCACTGAATGTACTTCCCAAGAAAGCGTTAATGAAACTGGATTACAACGAAGTTATTCTGAAGCCTAGTGACTTGGTGGTTCGAGCGTTTGACGGCTCAAGAAGGTCGGTGTTTGGAGAAGTGGAGTTTCCAATCAGGGTAGGGCCACAAGTTTTCAATACTACATTCTATGTAATGGACATCCAGCCTGCATACAGCTGTTTACTGGGGAGGCCCCGGATCCATTCGGCAGGGGCAGTGTCGTCTACGCTTCATTAGAAATTGAAATTCGTCTGGGAAGGGCAAATTGTAACGGTCTGTGGAGAGGAGGATATCTTCATCAGCCATCTGGCTTCATTTAAATATGTAGAGATGGACGGTGAGATTGTTGAGACTCCGTGTCAAACTTTCGAGCCCCTAAAGACTGAATTGGCATCTTCATCAGCCGCTTCTTCCGAAGAGTCAAAGAAAGGAGTCTCCATATCTTCTTACATATAGGCTCTAAAAGTGGTGGAGTCAGGAATACGAGAAGGCTGGGGAAAGGCGGTGGAAGTATCAGAAAAGAAGGACATGTTTGGTGTTGGCTACCAGCTTGGGCAGTCATCATCTGAACAGAACGCCAGAGGTCGAAAAGGCCTGATTTCCTTCACAAGTGTTGGATGGGTTGATTATGGGAGTATCAGTGCAGTGCAAGATGACATAATTGATAGTGATTGTGACTTTGACGAGTGGATCCGACTTTATGCTCCAGAGACACAGCTCAACAACTGGTCGTCTGAAAGGCTCATCTCTGTCACTTCCCTTGAAAAGTAATGGTTTTTGTTTTTTGTCTTTCCTGTATTCAAGCGCTATGCCTTGCCTGGGGCATAACAACTCATTGTAAGGATTCCATTGTTCATGACACAATACCATAATCATTAATAAAGCGGACGTTTTGCATTCATCCATGTTATTCCTTGTCTTTCATTTTTGTCTTTGT
Source organism: Lathyrus aphaca (assembly GCA_963966055.1). Taxonomy (NCBI): domain Eukaryota; kingdom Viridiplantae; phylum Streptophyta; class Magnoliopsida; order Fabales; family Fabaceae; genus Lathyrus; species Lathyrus aphaca. The sequence continues at coordinate 222,643,293 of OZ014522.1, forward strand.
TTTTAAAAAAAAGGGGAAATAAAAGTTTTAAAGTGGCAATGCTTTCATTTCTCAAACTTTTTATAAAGCCTTGCATGAATCAATCATTCATGCAGGTGCCCTTCACCGGGTCTCATCAATGACGACCATGTTATGGCTAAGTATGACTTTGAAAATCCGATTTACTAAGCCGATGAGGAAAGTGAAGAAGATTGCGAACTACCTGAAGAGCTAACCAGATTGCTTAAACAATAGGAAAAGATGATTCATCCACATGAAGAGGCTACTGAGGTGATAAACCTGGGTACCGAAGAAGACAAGAGGGAAGTAAAGACCGGGGTTGCGTTAGAAGAATCTATCAAAAGTTGTCTGATTGCCATGCTTCGAGAATATGTTGATGTATTCGCCTGGTCTTATCAAGACATGCCCTGTTTGGATACAAATATTATGGTGCACAAGCTGCCTTTGAGAGAAGACTGCCCGCCAGTGAAGCAAAAGTTGAGGCGTACACACCCTGGTATGGCAATCAAAATCAAAGAGGAAGTACATAAATAGTTTGATGTTGGATTCTTAGCAGTGAATAGTTACCCTCCATGGGTTGCCAATATTGTGTCGGTCCCTAAAAAGGATGGTAAAGTCAGAATATGTGTAGACTATAGGGACCTGAATCGGGCCAGCCCTAAAGATGATTTCCCTCTGCCTCATATAGACGTGCTAGTTGATAACACTGCCCAGTTTTCCGTATTCTCTTTCATGGACGGGTTTTCAGGTTATAACCAGATTAAAATGTCTCCCGGTGATATGGAAAAGACTACCTTCATTACGCCTTGGGGCACCTTCTGTTATAAAGTCATGTTGTTTGGTCTTAAGAATGTTGGGGCCACTTACCAATGTGCAATGGTGACATTGTTCCATGATATGATTCATCAAGAGATTGAGGTCTACGTTGATGACATGATTGCGAAGTCACAGACAGAAGAAGAGCATCTGGTCAACTTAGCCAAGTTGTTTAACAGACTCCGGAAATTCAAATTGAGGTTGAATCCGAACAAATTCACCTTTGGGGTACGGTCCGACAAGCTACTGGGTTTCATTGTTAGTGAACGGGGAATTGAGGTTGACCCGGCCAAAGTAAAAGCCATCCAGGAGATGCCTGAACAAAAAACTGAGAAGCAAGTACGAGGTTTCTTAGGGAGACTAAACTACATTGCACGGTTTATCTTGCACCTAACTTCCACGTGTGAGCCTATTTTCAAGCTTCTGAGGAAGAATCATGCTATCAAATGGAATGATGACTTCCAACAAGCCTTCGACCGAATCATGTACCTCACCGTAATTGAAGGATCAATGGGATGTGTGTTGGGTCAGCAGGACGAGTCTGGTCGAAAAGAGCATGCCATTTATTACCTTAGCAAAAAGTTTACCGGTTGTGAGACACGCTACTCACTACTCGAGAAAACTTGCTGCGCTTTGGCATGGGCTGCTCACCGACTAAGACAGTACATGCTGACTCACACCACTTTCTTAATTTCCAAGATGGATCTTGTAAAGTATATCTTCGAGAAGCCGACTTTAACAGGAAGGGTAGCCCGATGGCAAATGATTCTAACAGAATATGATATCTAGTACACTTCTCAAAAAGCAATCAAAGGGAGTGTATTGTCAGAATACCTGGCTCAACAGCCAATTGACGATTATCAGCCTATGAGATTCGAATTTCCGGATGAGGACATCATTTTCCTCAAGTTGAAAGACTGTGAAGAACCACTTCCGGAGGAGGGGCCAGACCCCAAATCCAGATGGAAGTTGATGTTTGACGGAGCTGTGAACGTAAACGGATGCGGAGTAGGTGATGTCATTATCTCACCAAAGGGTGTCCATATGCATTTCTCTGCTTGGTTGACTTTCGAATGAACCAACAACGAAGCAGAGTATGAAGCTTGCATCATGGGGGTTGAGGAGGCAATCAATTTGCGAATCAAGAACCTCGAGATCTTCGGAGATTCTGCTCTGGTAGTTTGCCAAGTCAATGGCAAGTGGTTAGTTCACCAATCTCACCTGGTTCCTTACAGGGATTATACTAGGAGGTTGCTAACTTTCTTCACCAAAGTCAAGCTAAGTTATATTCCACGAGATGAAAATCAGTTTGCTCATGCTCTAGCAAATTTATTATCCATGATCAAAGTGTGTCAGGAGAACTACGTGCCTCGAATCATGGTACCTCGTCTTGAAAGACCTGCCTATGTCTTTGCAGTTGAAAGTGGTGGGGATAACAAACCTTGGTATCACGATATCAAGAAATTATTGAAATCTTAAGAGTAGCCGACTGGGGCATCCAATAAAGATAAGAAAACCCTCAGAAGGCTAGCAGGTGGATTCTTTTTGAATCAAGATAATATGCTATACAAGCAAAACTTCGACATGGTTCTGCTCAAATGTGTGGATAGACATGAAGTAGACTTGCTGATGCAAGAAGTTCATGAAGGCTCCTTCGGTACCCATGTTGGAGGACATGCTATGGCAAAGAAACTGTTGAGATCGGGATATTATTGGATCACCATGGAATCTGATTGCTGTAAATATTCGCGCAAATGTCACAAGTGCCAGATTTATGCTGATAAGGTCCATGTACCTCCGAATTCATTGAGTGTCATGTCTTCACCTTGGTTGTTCGCCATGTGGGGCATTGATATGATTGGCAAGATTGAGCAAACTGTTTCCAACGGTCACCACTTCATCCTGGTTGCTATAGACTATTTCACGAAGTGGGTCAAAGCGACATCTTATGCCAACGTTACAAAACAAGTGGTAGCCAGGTTTATCAAAAGAGATATCATTTACCGGTATGGAATTCCCGAGAGAATCATTACTGATAATGGTTCTAACCTCAATAATAAGATGATGGCTGACTTGTGTCGGGATTTCAAAATAGAGCATCACAACTCTTCGCCATATCGTCCAAAGATGAATGGCGTCGTCGAGACGGCCAACAAGAATATCAAGAAAATCGTGCAGGAGATGGTTTTGACATATAAGGATTGGCATGAGATTCTACCGTTTGCATTACATGGGTACCAAACGTATGTGCATACCTCAATAGGGGAAACCCCGTTCTCATTTGTGTATGGTATGGAGGCAGTCCTACCAGTCGAAGTTGAGATCCCCTCGTTGAGAATAATGATTGACGTTAAGCTAGATGAAGCTGAATGGCTCCGATCCAGGTACAATCAACTAAGCCTCATTGAAGAGAAATACCTAATAGATGTATGCCATGGATAGTTGTACTAACGGCAGATGAAACAGGCTTTCGACAAGAAGGTACGCCCTCAACGGTACATAGCAGGTGACCTGGTGCTGAAAAGGATTCTTCCTCCTCTCAACAATCACAGGGGCAAGTGGACACCCAATTATGAAGGTCCATTTGTGGTTAAAAAGGTATTATCAGGCGGAGCCTTGATGCTAACAACCATGGATGGCGAAGACTTCCATCCCCCTATCAACACAGACGTAGTAAGAAAATACTTCGTGTAAAAAAGGGACCTGCTGGATAAAAATAGAATAAAGATCCAAGAAAAAATGGGCATCCCGACGAGCCAAAAACATAATAAAAAGGCTCGGGAAAAAGTTAGGGAAATATTGAAAAAATTGCACACCCGCTGAGCTGAAAAGCCACATCGAACAGCTCCGGCAAAAAAGGGTATCCCGGTGGATTGAAAACCCGAAGGGGCGATCCACGCAAAAGAGGGACTAACACGAACGACTGATGTCTGCGAGATTGTGATCCATTTGCAACTAAGGTCATTCCAAGGGTTGGAGACCAGTTCAATCACCTTTCTCAAGGGGCAAGGCAAACAGAGAGTCTTAAAGATATACAAGTCATAGTCGGGTCGAAACTTGATGAGATCCATTTTTTCACATTGTTAATAGGATAATTTGTTTTCCTTTTGAGCGATTTCCTCTTTCCAGGGAATTGCTTCCTGATGTAATTCCTATTCATGGTCGTTTTCCAAATCAATAAAATTCAATTTCAGTCAAACTTGTGTCTATTTGCTTTTGTTTTTCATCTAACATTGATTGATTGCAAAAGCGTCCAGCAAATCGTGATTTAAAATTGTGTTATGAACACTTGAATGCTTTCTAACTCATGCAGGAGGACATAAACACTTAATATAACTCTAAAAAGGGTTAAGTGATCGGGATGATGATTCATACCATAAGCCTGAGGCATACAGGTCGAAACTAACTCTCCATGTTGTAGACATTATCAGTTGTGTTTATGCAGGTGCAGGTACAGACGTTGCTAGTAGAATTAAAGCAAACTTCCAGGAGGAATATCTCAATAATGTGCTTGAACAAGAACAAGTATCTTCCCGTGTGTCTCTTATTATCCCTAGTAGAGTTGGCAATTGAAATCTCCCTCAGCAAGGCAACAGAAGGTTGGTGTCCTCCCCAAGAAAAGACTTCCCTTCAATACAGGGGAAATCCCCCAGCAGTACAAGGAGTTTCTTTCCTCCCCAGCAGGTTGCTACCTTAGCAGTGTCATACATGTGGTTCCCCCAGCCAAGCCAGAAGGTTTTCATTTCCCCAGCGGAGTTCAACGGGTAGCGTACCTAGCAAGAAGAGTCCATCTCCAGCAAGGTCTTGGCTCTCTAAAATCAAAGTCCATTTTTTAGTGGCAATGACGACAGTTCAGACTCGGCGTATTAACAACATTCTCCGCATAGTTGTTTTCTCCTCACAAGGATTAACTAGATCAATGCAGTGATCATCATTTATCCCGAGTCAAGCCACCTGGGATACTTGCAGTTTCCTTATTAGGAGATCTTTTTGCATTCGCATGTGCATAATCATCATTGCATTTGCATCCTCAAATGCGTAGCATTTCCATCATCATGGAGCATTAACCCATAAATCCAAGCATGTGCACGCCAACATGGGCCAGTTTTGAGGTATATTACATAAAGACCCATGACATCTCCTCAACCTGAAGTACTCCTCACGAAGGATACCAATACCATTTTCCAAGCATCATTGTCTATCCAAGTCAATGTTTGTCATCACCTTCGAGTTCCGTGTTGTACAATGGTCTCGCTTTTAAGCCCTGTTTGGTATAATAGGCTCCCATTTCGCGTCTTGTTTGGTACAACAGTCGTGTCGCTGGCTCTTGTTTTGTATAACGATCCTATTTTCCTAAGCTCTTGTTTATGTACAACGATCTCGTTCCATCTTTGAGTTCCGTTTTGTACAATGGTCTCGTTTTTAAGCCCTGTTTGGTACAACAGGCCCCCATTTCGCGTCTTGTTTGGTACAACAGTTGTGTCGCAGGCTCTCGTTTTGTACAACGATCTGGTTTTCCTGGGCTCTCGTTTATGTACAACGATCCTGTTCCATCTTCGAGTTCCATTTTGTACAATGGTCTCGTTTTTAAGCTCTGTTTGGTACAACAGCGCATATTTCGCGTCTTGTTTGGTACAACAGTCGCGTCGTAGGCTCTCATTTTGTACAACGATCATGTTTTCCTGGGCTCTCGTTTATGTACAAAGATCCCATTCCACCTTCGAGTTCCGTTTTGTACAATGGTCTCGTTTATAAGCCCTGTTTGGTATAACAGGCTCCCATTTCCCGTCTTGTTTGGTACAACAGTCGTGTCACAGGCTCTCGTTTATGTACAACGATCATGTTTTCTTGGGCTCTCGTTTATGTACAACGATCCCATTCTACCTTCAAGTTCTGTTTTGTACAATGGTCTCGTTTTTAAGCTCTGTTTGGTACAACAGGCCCCCATTTCGCGTCTTGTTTGGTATAACAGTCATGTCGCAGGCTCTCGTTTTGTACAACGATCTTGTTTTCCTGGGCTCTCATTTATGTACAACGATCCCGTTCCATCTTCGAGTTCCGTTTTGTACAATGGTCTCGTTTTTAAGCCCTGTTTGGTACAACAGACCCCCATTTCGCGTCTTGTTTGGTAGATTAGTCGCGTCGCAGGCTCTTGTTTTATACAACGATCCTGTTTGCCTGGGATCTCGTTTATGTACAACAATCCCATTCCAACTTCGAGTTCCGTTTTGTAGAATGGTCTCGTTTTTAAGCCATGTTTTGTATAACAGGCTCCCATTCCGCGTCTTGTTTGGTACAACAGTCGCGTCACAGCTCTTGTTTATGTACAATGATCCTGTTTGCCTGGGCTCTCGTTATGTACAACAATCTCATTCCACCTTCGAGTTTTGTTTTGTACAATGGTCTCGATTTTAAGCCCTGTTTGGTACAACAGGCCCCCATTCCGCGTCTTGTTTAGTATAACAGTCGCGTCGCAGGCTCTCATTTTGTACAACGATCCTGTTTTCCTGGGCTCTCGTTTATGTACAACGATCCCGTTCCATCTTCGAGTTCCGTTTTGTACAATGGTCTCATTTTTAAGCCCTGTATGGCACAACAGGCCCTCATTTCGCGTCTTGTTTGGTACAACAGTCGCGTCGCAGGCTCTCATTTTGTACAACAATCCTGTTTGGCTGGGCTCTCGTTTGTGTACAACGATCCCGTTCCATCGAGTTCTGTTTCCATTGCCTTGTCAAAGTTCAATTCAAGAAAAAAAAAATAACAAGAACAAGAACAAAATGGAATATCCCATATCAATCACCTTTCACTCCCCACAGAGTTCAAATTTTTCAGGTTTTATTTGAGTATTCAATCACTTCATACCCTGAATGTCTAAACGTTGTCGCTATTATTCATCCAGATTAGCAGATGATTGAAAAGGGGCAGCTATAATACGACAAAATTTTCCCTCTCATTTTTGCATATCATTTAGCATATCATATGGCATACCCAAAAATTTTTTGTATCAATACATAAACCTATATGTATCGACACATACGAGTTTCGTATCGATACATGATTCAATTAATTTGCTGGAAATAGCCAAAGCTTCAGTATGCATCGATGCATACATCCATATATTAACTCATATCAGTGGAAAACTAACATGTATCGATACATACGAGTTTCGTATCGATGCATAGGTCTGTTTTTCTGCTAAATTGCTATTGTATCATACATAGAAATGGGAAATGATAGTTTTGTCTTGGAGCTGAGTTTAGGGGTGACTCGTGCAAATACTAGAGCTCATTTAGCTTCACATTTGCTTTAATTCAAACTTTAACCATTGCTGCTACATCAGAATGGTCTTTGCCACAATGATCATGAGCTGGTGTACACTAGATCCATTGGTCTCAAGTTGTATTTAGCCTTTGATTTTGTTGCATCAGCAGGCTATCATTAAGTGTATGCAGGACCACTTTAATTGTTGTGCATCTCACAATCAAGTGATCAAACTCAAGTTGCAATCCTTGGGCAACTAAGCTGGTGTTTCACTTCACTAATCTTCAGCATAATCTTCATGTTCCCTGCAACATTGGATTGATTTCAACTGAAGAAGGTTCAAGAAATCCATCTAGCATAACTGTCATAACTAACTTCACTCATTTAACTCACTTCACTCAGTTAACCAAGGCTTGTTAACCCTGGTTCTAACTGTTAACCAGAGGTTCAATGCTCTATAAAAGGATGAGTAGTGATAAAGTTTGGGGTTCAGCTTCATTTTCACTCAAATCACACCAAAATCCTCCAATTTTGGCTTTGCATTTTCTCTGAAAGATCTTTGCATTTTGAAGGATTAAGCTTCTACAACCATAACATTGATCTTCTTCTTCCTTGTGCTTCTTCAAGCATCATTCATTGTGCATTTTCATGGAGATTTGAAGCTGGAAATTTGAAGTTGCATCATCACAACACCTATGCATTTTGGATTGAACAAGCCAAATCATCATCCAACAAGCCTCATTGAGCCTCAATTCATCACCAGCATCATGATTTGCAGCATATCCATGGAGTTTATAGCTTGAATTAGCAAGAATTCACTTCTGGATTTTTCTGCATATTCACCAATTCTTCAAGATTCTTCCTCAATAGAGTGTTTATTTCACTCTCCAAGGATCAAGATCAATCAAGGAAGCCATAGGAACCTCCTCTATGGATTTCTTCAACTATTAACACCACTGAATTTCAGGTTCTTATCCTAACTTGCTTACTTGATTTCAATGTCTTTTTGGTTGTTTTGTGTTGTTTTGAGCTTAATAGAAGCAATGTGACCTATTTTTAGTTGTAGGCTTCTTAGAAGCTTAGATTCAAATTAGGTTGGAAATGTTTGGCTTCGATTAGTATTATTCATGAACCTTGAGTGAAAACTAAGCCTAGATATGTGATCAGTGCAAGGAGGCGAGTTCAACCATGGTCTCATTTTTTATTTTTGTGAAGATCTTTTTCATACCTTAACCGGAGCTCACCGGAGAAGATGACCGGAGCTTTTCTCCGGTGACCAGAATAGTAGTCTTAGCATTAAGGGGAGAACATAACACATCCATTAGATTAGTTTGATCCAACGCATCAGAATCTGCCAGCACATTAATGAGTCACATGCCATGCACATGTTTCTTTTATGAACAAAAACTCTCAGCCACTATTTTCACCCCTATCACGTTTTGGTTCATCCCAATTCAGTTTATTTCATTCCTATTCAGACCCCCCAGGCCCATTGGCATTTAATTCTTTTATTTCTTTTTCTCATACTTCCTTCCATTTCCATTTTCAATTTTATAAAATACCAAAATCATCCAAAAATCCTAAATAAATTCACACGTGTTCTTCATCATTTTTTCTAATTTTCCACGTTTTTTAATTCCATTTTTGCTGTATTTTTAAGTCAGAATTAATTTTGCAATTAATTTCTTCCACATTTTCCTTATTCTGGACGAATCTTTTTGTATAATTTTGTTCTCCTAAACCAAAAATGATATAAAGCCCATTCTTTTTTCCTTATTTAGAGGACTCATCAAACTTCCCAAAAATAATTATTGTTCAAAGTTTAGGTCATGTTTGGTCTTCTTTTGAACCTATTCTTGTGCATTGATCCCTATGAACCATAATTCAGTTTTAGCATTTATTTGACTAGGAAAAAATATGAATCTTTGTGAGATTTTTTAGACTTGAATCATCTTCTAGATTTTGATCTTGGATATTAAATTTCATATTTTTTCTAGGTCATTTGGTATTTTTCTTAGTGTCTTGCATCATAAGTCATATTTTTGGTCCTTAGCCATCATGTGTTTTTCACCACTCCATTTGCGATCATTTTTGGGGATCCATTTATATTTTAACTTTTTATCAAACCACTGGTTTTTGTATGAGAAGTTCAAACTTCATTGGTCATGTTTGGTTTTATTTCTAAGTCATTTTTCTTACTTTGAAAGCCTTATTTCCATGTTCCTTCCTTCATCTTTCATTCTTGGGTTTAAATCCTTATTACTTGAGTCTCTTCTTCCCCATTTGATTTCATGTCATTGAACACTTCCATTTAATGTTAGGTTCTGGAATTTACATTCATCCTTGACCTTTATAATTTGATCTTTAGGCTTATAAGTTCATTAGTTGCTTTAATTAGCTAGTGTGAGTTCTTCTTTGAATCTTGCAATGCTATAATTATCCAAAATGCTCCATCGTGCTAAAATTTGTTATGTATGGGGGGGGGAGATTTAGGTAAGCATTACTTCATTCTCATCTTATGCTTTATAAATGTGTTTGCCTTAGCACTTTGTGCTTTGATCATAGGCCTTCCCCTTTTGTTCTCTTAGAAACAACTTATCTTCCTTAGGAAGTAAGTTGAGTTCTAAGTTTTCCTTTCTTCCTTAGGAATACAAATACCTCACAAACCATTAAGATCAATTTTTGAATATAATAACTAAATTAGGGTTGCGTCTTAGTTCCCTTAGTTTTTCCCTTTGTTCAACTTGAGTCTTTCTTTCTTATCTTACAAAGAAAATAACAAAATACTTAATAAAGGTTGAATGTCCTTATACACCATGAGACTTTGTTGCGGAGTACTTATACGCGTCCTGTTTCGGGGCGAGGTGTAGGTATTTACCACGATGGATAGGTCTTAGTATGAGAATGTTCACTAAAAAATTCAAAACATTTCTCATAAAAAACAAACAACAAATAATAAGCGACTTTCCTGCGGGAATTCTCTTCTCACCTCATTCACTCATAACGCGAACTTGCGACGACTTGTCTCGCATGCAAGACGGTAAACGCACTCGCACATGTCAAGCCTGCAACACCTGAGCATAGACATACGCAGTTCCAGCATAAAAAATCACAAGCAAATAGTTCTCGCCTTAGTTAGGCGAACTACGTCGACTCTGATCCTTATTATCCTGATGAGGTACGTAGGCAGTGGAGTAGGGCCCGCTCGAGCACATTCTTTATTTTCCCTACATTTCCCCCTTTTTTTTATTCTCCTTTTTTCCAGTTCCCTTTCTCATTTCCAGTTTCAGTTAGCAGTTCATTTGTTCAGCAACAATTATATTCTTTTACCCTTTGAAACAAAACAAGCAAGCATTGATCCCGTCGGGTACGGCAGATGGTTTGGGGTGCTAATACCTTCCCAGGTCGTAACCGACTCCCGAACCCAGATCTTTGGTTCGCAGGACCTTATCTTTTCCTTCTTCCTTAGGTTTGTGCATCATTACCTTTCCCATTCATTCAGGATAAAAATGTCTGGCTGGCGATTCTACCTTTTCCGCGTCACTTTCGCGTTTGTACTAGGATGAAAATCCCGGGAGCGACACATAGATCTTAGAATATATCTTTGATCATATTCCTGATGAATCAATAAGCTTCCTTTCTTGAATTCTCTTTAGTTTTCTGCGAATCTTTTCAAGGAAACAATCTTCAGATTTTCTGCATTGAATCTTCTTAACTATTTGATCAGTTAGGCTTAAGATGTCCTGACTCAAAGAAATCATTTCTTTGAGATTTGAATTTCTCTATTCATAACTTTTTCTTCAAATTTCGTCATGAAGTTCTAATGAATCAAAATCAAAAGTCAACAATCTTTCTTTTCTATTTAAGAGAAATTCTAATGAGCTTCACATGAGAAAGTCAATGTGGACTAATTTGTTTCTTGAAAAAATCTCACACTCATGAAGAATTTATCTTTAGAAAACAAGATTTCTTGTTTTCTAATGATTTGATCTTTGATCAAAATATGTTGTTTCATCTAATCGTATTTTAAGATAAGCATTCAACAAATATATCTCTTTATCTAATGAATCTATCTTGTAAGCTAATTCTTCAATCTTCTTCTAAACTCCAATGGAGAAGATTTTGTTGATAACAACTTCAAACTTCAAGAATCAGTGACTTGCTCAAGGTAATCAGTTTGGTTATAATTTAGTACTCAATCTTTATCACCATCTTCTGATATGAGACTGAAATTATAAGTGGAGTAAATTCTCACCCAGAATATTTATTCTCACAACCTTTTGATCTTTATATGACATTGTTAAGTGTTAGTTATCCATCAATAATAGAACTGGGGCTCTGATACCAATTGAAGGTGTGAGAAAAACACAAGAAATAGGGGTTTGAATTGGAGTTTTCACTCTTGACCTCTTTTCATCTCTTAATGTTGTTACGTTAATTGATGCTTTAAGTTGCATTGTGGAAGCATAGACATTAAAGTAAAGCATAAGCAAGATTAAAGAACCCATGATATATTCTAGTTCACTTAAGAAACTCTCAATCTAGTTCAGTCCACCCCGCAAGGTGATTTTCTTTAGAAAATGACTTAATCCAATATAACCAAAATATGATTACACTGCGCAGCCAATTGCTATGACTAACTGCACAACCGCAGTTACGACTTCCTTGCACGGCTACCTGCCATGACTAACTGCACAACAACTGTTGTGACTTCCTTGTGTGGCAACCTGTCGTGACTAACTACACAACAACTGTTGTGACTTCCTCCGTGGCCAACTGCCGTGAATGACTGGACAACCAGCTAAGACTAATTACATCTTTGGCATCACTAGATGATGTGACTTCAAGCACCATAACACATAGTTCTAAGCAGCACCCAAACATTAGCCCTTGATCAATCACCATAAAACCTAGATCTGAGAGAGTATCAAACTAGATAACTTATGAGCCTCCTAAAGTTCTGACCTTCACCCGGTCCTTTAGGGAAGTGGGTAACATTTACAAGTGTTTTCTTATTACATAATCATGTGTAAATACATATTAAGTACATCAGAAGATCCTAACACACACTAAGATAATACATTGTATTATAGCACAAATGTGTGGTCTTCTTTGTCTTGAAGTTGCTTTTTCACAGTCAACAACCCTGAGCACTTGGATTGTTAAAGTTTTCTTCTTCATAAGCTTTTGAAAGCTTGGTTGATCTTTGATGAGCACGTAGAAGGACTTCTTCATCTTGATTCACTTAAGAACATTCTGGACAACAACCATTGTTCTTCTTCAATCCAATGATCACTTCAGGACACAACAATTGTATTGTGGATTTGTAATTGGAGCTTATATGATCATCTTTATTGTCTTCTGCAGGTTAACAAGCTTTTTGCAGCACATGGAATTAAGCTCTTGTGAATTAATGACTTCTGCAACAGCAAATTGTTGTCAAAAAATTATCAGCCTTTGGTTTCATAATCTATTGAGCACATCATGTTTTGTTCCATTGTTATTGTTTAATCATCAATCTCATATGATTGTATGAAACGTTAACAACATGGTTCAAGACCATCTTGACAACTTGGTTGTGTGTGTAATAATCTTTCTGGTTATGTCATTCAGCAGTAACACACCAACCCATGGTTGTATATAAGATAATCTCATATAGACAAATTATGGTCTACAGTTCAACAACATCACATAAGCATGTGATCCTTTCCTTTGAAATCCAAGAAAAATAGATACGTTACAGAGAAGCTGGCTACTGAGGAGTGTCTTTACACAAGGATGAAATAGTACTGCCACATAATGTCTTTTTCCACAATTTAAGCTTAGTGGAGAGGTAGTGGGATAATTCATTTTCATACTATGTACTATCCTTGCTAACTGTCACATCTTCTTTTGAACTTCAGTGGCTTCTGATGGTAAACGATTGAAGCATGAATATAGATATGAATATTGGGTCTTTAGAATCTCAAGTGTTTGGTCTTCAGTCTTCAAAACTTGTTCACTCATAACCTTGTCTTCATAACTTCAGCACTTGCCTTTGAAACCCTTGGTCTTCAGAACTTCAAGTCTTTATAGTCTTCAGAATGTTGTTCACTCAGAATCTTGTCTTCAGAGTCTTCAACACTTGGTCTCCAGAACCTTAATCTTCATAACCCTTAAGTCTTCAGGTTATTTCTGCACTTGGTCTTCAGAATCTTCAGTCTTCATAACTTCAAGTCATCAGAGTCTTCAGCACTTAGTTCTTAAGAAGATTATAACTTCAGAAGCTTCGCTAGCTTTAGAATCAGAATCACTTCTCATAACAGAATCCAGAAGAGCATTGCAATAGCAATATTAGACATCCTTGGATCTTTCTTATTGTGATCAGATACAAAAGCATACTTGCTTCTGCAGCACGCATGCGACTGTGTTACACATAGTAACTTGTATATAATCTTTAGTGTACATTCTGAGTATGTTTGTTATATCTGATTGCTCAATAACATGATCTACGCGGTAACAAACATTATAACACAAAATTGTTCTTTCACAAATACTTAATTGTTATCATCAAAACATTGAGATGAAATGCAGAGAAAACTCTTGTTCTTACACCAAGGAGTCAAGATTATAGCCTAGCATGTGGAGAATCATCATTGCAAAAAGCCTTGAATTGCAACTTTGGCATTTAACATTTATGTGATACAGTGAGGTGGCGTGAATTGTGCACAACAAGTTCAAATCAGTTCCAAAATTAATGAGAAGTAAACTTGCAAATTGTGGTTGAGTCAAGATGCTAAGAAGACCAAGGTACCTAAGCATTTAAGAAAGTGCAACATGACAAATCCATTGGATAATAGACTGATCCCTCATCCAACACAATTCCTCCAAAAACAAACTTGTTCTCCTATAAATAGGACTCGGTTCTGATCATTTAAAAGACACCAAAACAACATCACAACTTGTTTTCTCATTTCTCATCCGTGTTCCAAATTTCAATGTTCCAAGAGAGTGAGAATTTGAATTTCTCAAACAAGGGAAATTCCATCCAAACCAATCATCCATACACCTCACATATATCATATAGAAGTGATCAAAATCATTCAAACACCTCTGTAACACCAAGATCTAAATCGTCCATGTCCATTTGATCACATATGTAGTTGGAGTCGAGCTACTTATTCTAGAAGGATACACTCCATTCCAAGCACATCAATACATTCCTTGAGTCATAAGGAAGCTATCCATGTCATCACCTTGCATCTGGAACAATTTTACCATAAAATTTGATTTCTTCTTGCAGAGGTAAGCCTGAACTTCTCAAACTCCATATTGTATGCATCATAAATATCATTTCAAGTTACCAGCATGTTTCTGAGAGTTCATAGATCATTTACCCTCAATCAATTCTTATTTATAATCTGTGTTTAGGATTTCATGTTAGCTTTTGCAAAGTTAGGGTTCTTTGTGTTTCTGCTTAATAACTCATCACATACTAAAAGAAATTAAATTAAATACAACCATCATGTTCCTTGTCAAAAAACAAACAAAATCCATGTTTACATCATGCAATTTCATTGACTATTCTATGAGATATGATAGCTTTTGCAAATTTCAAGCTGAAGGTTGAAGATGAAGCTTTGCATGCACAAATTTGAATTTACCACACATTTTTAATAGTTTCATTTGGATTGGAATAACTATCACCAGCACAATGTCGCTCCTGGGATTTTCATCCTAGTACAAACGCGAAACTGGCACGAAAAAAGAAGAAGAGTCGCCAACCAAGCATTTTTATCCTAAGTTAAGGGAAAGGTAATGCTGCACAAACCTAGGGGAAAGGAAAGAACTAGGTCTTTCAAACTAGAGAGAATGGGTAAGGGAGTCGGTTACGTGAATGGAAGGTATTAACACCCATTCATGTTTGTCGTACTCAACGGGATCCACGCTTGATTGTACTGTTTCAAATGGTATAAACATCTACATCATCTGCTGCTGAATTGGGAAGAAAAAGAACGGGAAAAATGTAGGGAAAAGAGAGAATTGTGCTCGAATGGGCCATACCCCACTGCCTATGTATCTCATCGGAGATGAGAATCAGATTCAATGTACTTCCCTTAACTAGGGAGGAAATTCGTTTGTTTGTGTTTTTTATGATTGAAATGCTTATGCCTATGCTCTGGTGTTGCAGGCTCTCGTTGAACGAGTGCGTTTACCGTCTTGCAAAACACAAGTCAAAACGAGTTCTTTCATTTGGAGTGAAGGAGATGAGAAGAGAATTCCCGCATGAAAGACGCTTATTTTTGGTTTGGAGATTTTTAGAAGCTTTTTATTTGAGTTTGCATAGGATAGTGTACTCAAGGCTCATTCAATAAAGTGTGTACTTCTTACATCACTCTGAAATGGAATGGATAAGAAGCACACTTAAGTATGGGAGAGATACTCAAACCTAATTCCAAAGGTTAAGGCTCAATCACACTAGCCTATTTTATTTGTTAGGTGTTTTTGTTGTTTTTTATTAAGAAGTATTTTTTAGTTTATGTTTATGAAGCATCCTCATACTAAGACTTATTCATCATGATAGATACCCTACACCTCATCCCCATATGGAATGTGTGCAAGTATTCCATAGCAAAGTTCCTTGGCACATGAAAAAGCTTATCCTTTATTAGGTATTTTTGAGTTGTTTTGAGATGAGAGAAAGAAGACTCAAGTGGAGAAAAAGGTAAAACTAAATGGGAGACTATAACTCACCCTAGTGTTATCATGCTTGGAGATCCTAAGGGTTACTTGTGGTTTTCTAATCCTAAAAGAAGAGAAAGAAGCAAATTCTAACTCACTTCAAGGATTGAAGATGAGATAAGAATTCAAAGGGATGAAGAGAAATGACATGTCAAAAAAAATGCTTATCACAATCACACTTAGAGAAAGCTTTAAAGAGGAGGGAAGAAGGTAGAATGTGGATGCACATTCACATTCTTCATACTTGCCATTAGCCCCTGAAAAGGTTAGTAAAATCAATGATTTATGAAATAAAAAATGATTAAAAAAAAGACAATTAAGCACCAAACATCTCCTAAAGTGACTAGGGTTCAAACTAGACTCAAACCTCGAGTTAAAGGTACTTAAAGGTTAGATAAATTCCAAAGTCAACAACTACAGCAGCACTTCAACACACAATCAACTATCACATGCAAAGGCATACAAACAACTTATTACGACTACCTAACAGCATGACAACAGGTGTAAAAAGTGCAAAAATAGGGCATGACAACATACATTTAACAACTACTATTCATAAATACAGCAGTGAAATGCATGGCAGAATTAAGTCATTTAACATGTAATGCACCAAATAACAACATCAAACAATGCAACATGATTAATATGAACATGGATATGTGAGAATGAAAAAATTTCAAACACTTTGCATCAAAAGATCTTCACAAACAAAAGGATAATGCACATTTTCAAAAGTGAACATTTAATGCAAACAAAGAACCACGCAATGTGAACATGCATCACCATGCATTCTAACTAATGCAAGCATTAATATCGAAATGCAAACGTAAAACAAACATGCAATCAAGAATGTGCACACATACATGAACCATGCACCTTTATCAGGTAATATGCACCATGTTCGATTATGCATATGAGTGACCAAAATATGCATCGATCACGAAAGCAATGAAAAAACATAACTTTGATCCATTATTATCATGCCAACAATAAGGTTCAAACATCAGAACAAAATTCACAACACACCATGAGCACAAATACACAATTATGCCAACAATCAGAAATGAACAACATGCTTATCGAAAGATGTCGAAGATACATGAACCTGCACCAAAACAGCTCCTAAAAACTTCCTAAAATCATATCCTAAAGATACATGATGATTGGAGAGGGAATGGATAACAAAAATGCAAGAAAATGCAATAATTTTTCATCCTGGTTCAGTGGTAACCGGTTACCGTCCAGGGAGTAACATGTTACTTAGTTCAAAAAATAGGTTTTTGCGCAAAAATACACTGAGTAACCGGTTATCGTCCTAGGAGTAACTGATTAGTTAGGAACAGAATCAAAAATTCTGTATTTTCAAGGAAAAATCAGCAGCATCTTATTCAAATAAGTTCCTAATGTAATGCCTATCAATTGAACACAAAGTTTACACCTAAATGCACCAATTCAACACCAATTGGACCCACAAACACATCAAGATCCTAAAACCTAATGATCCAATTAATTAATGCATCAAAAATCAACAAAACACGATGAATACACATGTCGAGAGAATGCGAAATAACTTAAAACAGAAGTGATTATGACTTTCACCAACCTACAAAGCTGAGGTTTACTTTGGTAAATTGTTACAAAGAGAGATCAACACACTATTGATGAGAAATCCGTAGATTCGAAGCTCTTTCGCAAGTATACACAATATAAATGTGATTTAATGAAAACCTTGATGAGGTCTTCCAAGAACCACTTCCAAGATGTGAATTCAACACCAAAATAGTAGTAAATCCTTCAATAATCCATGAAATCTATGTAATGATGGAGGTTTAGCTTCAATTCTTCAAGTTTCAATGCAAAACTTGAAGAATTTTGGAAGATGAAGCTTTGTGTGAGGTTTTGGAGAATGGGAGAAAAGAGAGAGATGAGAGAAAAATGTGAAAATGAAGTTTTTTTCCGAGGTTTGGAATAAAAAATGATTATATATCTCTTAGGTTTGGAATGTGCTTTGGGTTAGGAATGAAGTTTGGATATTTTATTAGGAATGAGGCTTAGAAATATGGTTAGGAGTTAGTTAAGAGTTGGTTAAGAAAACTTCTAGAATCTTCCCTTGGAAAGTGGTGGATTATTTTAGAACATTCCCTTGTGTCGCTCCCCCGAAAAGACACCAGGGTCCTAGGGTGCAGACGCGAACGGTCGGCGAAAAGAGAAATGAAATGAACTGAATAGAGTCTCCAGCTAGGCATTTTTATCCCGAAGGAAAGGTAATGCTGCATAAACCTGGAAAGAGATGGATAAGACGGTTGTGAACCAGAGAAACTGAGTAAGAGGGTTGGTTACGACCTGGGAAGGTATTAGCACCCAGATCGTTCGTCGTACTCGACGGGATCCACGCTTACTAGATTGTGCTTAAAAGGGGTAAGTATATGTGCTATCTGTGTGCAAAAACTAAGGAGAAAATACAGGTGTCAGTGCAAAAAGGTGAATTGCTCAGGAACTGAGGCTTAGAAAAGGATGCTGAAAGAGGGGGATGACAAAGAGACCTTTTGTTCGATAGCTGTTAAGTTATGCCTACGTATCCTCTCGTGCAATGAGGAAGTCAGAACACCGTAGTTCGACTCAAAGAGACTGGAAATAAATTGACTATGAACTGCCTGCTTGTCTATGCTCAAGTGTATGACTCGTCTGGCTCGAGTGCTAACTGTCTTGGATTAGACGGAAGAAGCAAGTTCTCGTTTGTGAATGAATGTGATGAGAAAAGAATCCCGGAGGAGACGATTATTGTTTGTTTTTGTGTTTTCATTTTTGTTATTGTTTTTGGTGTTTTGCATAAGTTAATGAGCTTAAGCCCAAATCAAGGGCTTGTAAACTCATTATATCCTCCCTGATTAGGGATAATGAGCCTACTTAAGTATGAGATAAGCATCTCAACTTAATTACCATGATGATGTAGGATTAAGATCATTAACCTACTTGTGATTATTTAGATGTTTTTTTTGGGTTTTTGTTTAGTGTTAAGTAATGAGTTTAATCTCTAATCACAGATTAGTGAACTCATTACACCATCCTAATAGAAGGATAATAGATGAGAACACTTAAGCTGAGGAAGATACCTCAACTTAATCCATGGTTAGGGATTAAATTAATTATATAACAAGCCTTTATTAAATGGATTTTAATTAAGGTATGAGATTAAGAAGTGAGTTTTAATGGTTTGTAAAACAACGTGAGGGGGACTTGTCCATTAAACACTAGGGTTAGTCCCTCTTAACCATAAGGAAGAGATAGAACCCTAATATAAGGCCCAAGTTACAAGATAAAGTCTTGGTGATTATTAATGTGTTTTGATTAAGAGGTGTAAACAAATTAAAGGTTTAACACTTAGGATTAAAGTTATACACTCCATCCTAAGAGAAGGATGCAGGCATAACCCTAATTCCAAAGTCCTAAAACTTTAAGAGTTTAGTCTCTGATTATTGAGATGAGAAGAGAGAATCAAGGAGACTCAAAGGTAAAAAAACTAAGGGGGACTATACACAACCCTAAAAGTTATCATTCTTGGGTATCCTATGGTTTGTTAAGCTTAAGAGAAAGGATATTCAAGGCCACCAATGGAGGAAGCAGATGAAAAGAGAAGGAAGAAGAAGAATAAGTTACTTACTTCCTGAAGAAGATAAGTAACTTAAAGAAAGAAAGTGAGAAGGATTGAACACAAATGAATTAGATTCACTTCAAATACATATAAAAATGCATATGAATGAGATAAGAAGAGGTGGGAAGTGAAGGAAAATCCACTTCCCAAATAACTTACCAAAGGTACCTGAAATGTTAGTATGAATGCATAAGACATAAAGCATAAGGAAATGATTTGAAATGAGATGTGAAGACCAAATTCAGAAGTGATTATGCAATGCAAATGGCATATGAGATGATGCAATTTCATACAAGATGCATATGAATGTTCATACAAAGATGAGATGTCATGAAAACATGTTTAGAAGTTTGAAAATACATGGATGTTTATGAAATGAAATGAATGCAAGACATGGTAAATGAATGAATAAATGATCAAGCAATGTTCAAGCATGTCCTAATATGTCTAAGATGTCATACAAATGCTTGGAATGTCATGGCAAGTTCACATGATGATGATATGCAAAGATGAATGCAAATGAACATGAGAAATTAGGGTTTTATGAATGTATGAGATGCAAATGACCAAAACAGAAGCAATCAACATGATAAAAATTGAAATCAAGCTCAATCAAACCCTAATCCCATATAAGATCACACCCCAGAGGAGAAGGTCAGAAGCTAACCCTATTGAAAGTTATGGATTTTCTAAGTTTGCTAGGGTTTTTAGGTGATTCTTAAAGGAAAATGCAAATCAAATTGAAAATGCAAGATAAATTCATGAGGAAAATAACCTAGAAATTTGTATGAAGAGTTTGAAAATGTTTTTAAATGTATCGGAATGGTTCATGATTTTTTGGTGATTTTTAGAAACCTAAATGTATTTTTAATTAATTAAAATCCTTTAATTAATTAAAAATAACATTTAAATACTTTAAAAATACTTTTTCAATGCAAAAAATAAAATAAAAATCATTTTTGGGTTGAGAAACATATTTGGATCAGAAATGCAAAAGATCATATTTTTGTGATGTTTTTAACTATTTTAAATTAAATATGCAAAAAAAATGAATAAAAATGAATTAAAAATGAAATTAAATGGAAGTCAGCACATCTAGTGGTCCAGATTTGAATAAAAAAAGGATGGAGTTGACTGGCGCGCTAATGGGTGGTCAGGATTTGATCTGACATTTTTAAAATTAATCCTAATTAATTAAAACTAATTAACTGATTAGGGTTTTAACAAGGCATCTGGACCCTTCATCCACGTGCGAAAATCCTATCCTACGGCCCATATTCAAACTGAGGTCTAAACCCTAATTAGTGCCCTAATGACTCTCAGGTGGCCGGAGAAGACCTCCGGTCATCTTCTCCGGCCAGACTCCTCCCCTGAATCTCTCAAAACACCATAACAATGCACCAAAATCTCCAGAAATGATCCTTAAACAACATTAAACACGAATCAAACCTCAAAAATCATTTATCACTCAAGAACATCATGATTCGAAGCAAAACAGAAAAACGCATACAACTTTCAGAAGCTTAATACATGCTCATTTTTAACTCATTTTCAAAACAAAACACATCACAATGATCAGTGAAACATGTAGATTAATATTTTAACTTAAATGGCAAGTTCTGGAAAATTTGTTCTTGAGGATACCTGAGATGAAGCTTTTCAGTTTGGTGCTTTCTGGCCTCCTCTCTTGTGCAATCCAACCCCTTTGAGTCCCCTGGTGCTATTGAGAATCTTTGCAAGAGTTTAAATGGATTAGTTTGTGATGTTTGGTTCTGATATGGCAGAAATTGTGTTTTGGTTTAGGGAGGTTTTAGGTCATTGTGAGGGTTGCTTTATGATCCTGAAGGTGTGTATGATTGAATGGTTCAAAGAGTTTTGAGGTTTGTGGTTTGTGTTGAGAGAATCGAAGAGCTGAAGGTTTTGGTGGATTTTTTGCAATCTGACTTGTGTTGTGTTTCAGGCTCCAAGAAGATATGAAATGAGGTCCATGAGGCATGTATGTGAAGTCTTGATTGGTCAGAAGAGTTGTTATGGCTCAGCTTGATTGGTATGGGAGGTTTTGCAAAAAAAGTCAAATTTGTGTACTTGGAGGTATGGGCCATGGAAGAGCTGGATTTTTGGGGTGTCTGGCCTCAGCTTGTATCAAGGAGAACCATAGAATCAGATTTCATGAGCTGGCACAAGTGGATGAAGAGTTTCATAGTATTTTGCAATTTTCCCTCTTTGAACTTTCTTGAGAAGCAAGGCATGAAAACTTGTGATTTTTGGTGAAATCTTGATCAAAATGTGTTGCATTATGTTGCTATGATGTTTAGAAGTTGATTAGAGGTCATGAAATGGTTTGAAACTTGAATTTGCAAAAAATCCTCTTTGGCATGAACTTGAAAATTATATGATTTTTGCCAACTTTGAAAGGCCATATCTTGAGTTATAGGATGAATCAAGACATGTTCTAATACTTTTTGAAAAGGGAAAGACCTAATCTACAACTTTCATATCCAAGAATTTTTCATTTGAAGCATTTTTGGTCATGAAAGAGGAGGTTGAAAATCTTTCCCAAAGTGGATAGTTTCCATTGCAAGTCATTTCCAAAAATAGAAAATTTGCCATTGGACCAAAATTCCTCAACTTTGTGAACTTCCAACCACTTCTAAGATAAAATAAAGATCATAGAACCCCAATTTGATGAAAATGATCCTTTGGTTCCATTGTTGGGGGCTTCAGATCCCCTGATTTTGACTTTACTTGCTCAAGAAGTTACCCAATGATCAGATGACTTCCACAATGAATTTCTTCATCAAACTTGGTACACATGATCCTTATAACATATTAAGAACATTAGAAACAAGAATGACCAAAAAATTTGGAGTTAAGGCCTTTGAAACCAAAACTATTTTGGTCATCTGTGTAGGAAAACCCTAGCTCTGCTTCCATGCCTTTGCCATTCTTTATGATCTCTTGACTTTCATGAACTTTGGGGAGCATATTATGATCATAGAACACACATGGACCCTCTTGGAAAGCTTCAAGACCATTGGGATGGCTCAGATTAATTCTTGGATTGTTCAGATCACAAACCCTAGATGCAGATGAAAATGGAACCATGTAGTGAAACAAATATTCAATATGAGATGGTATGCTTAAGCTAATGCAAAAATGAAAGATCACAAGCCAAGGTGTGAGAAAAAGTGAGGGAAAATTTGGGGTGTTTACAGCTGCCCCTATTCAAGCATGAGTTAGCTGTGCAGGATGTAAGCGCCTGGCTTAACAGACAAACAAGATAACTTATGGTTGAATACCAAAGACAATCCAAAATTTGCACTCGCTGGGGAGAAGAAGAAAAGGGATATAAATTGTGAAAGGTGGTATAGTATGATTATTAAATGAAGGCGATGGAGGACAACCATAGAGCAGAGGACGACTGCTGGGGATAAAATGGTAAGCTAAGCATTGATGGGGACGGCCGACAAGCTGGGGAATAAAGGAACCGCGATGGGGACGGCCATCGGGTAACAGAATAAAATTCTCTAGGGACTTAGAAAAGCAATGATGGGGACGGCCATCAGGCTTGGAATGTAAAGTAAACAACGATGGGGACGGCCATCGGGTTAAAGAATAAATGAAATATTTGATGAGGGACGGTCATCAAAAGGTGAAGGACGATCACCTAGCAGGGGACAACTGTTGAAAATATCACGACATAGGACGAATGTCGAATAGAAAAGGTCAGCGATGGGGACGGCCATCAGATAAGAATGATAAAGGATGATCATCAAGAGGTGAAGGACGATCACCTAGCAGGGTACGACTGCTCTTGGGGATTATCGCGACATAGGACGAATGTCGGATAACAAGATCAACGATGGGGACGGCCATCGGATAAATGATGAGGGACGGTCATCAAAAGGTGAAGGACGATCACCTAGCAGGGGACGGCTGCTAAAAAAATATCACGACATAGGACGAATGCCGGATAGAAGGTTCCAACAATGGATATTCCATTAGGGAAAAGGATGAGGGACGATCATCCAAAGGTGAAGGACGATCACCTGGCAGGGGGAGGCTGCCGAAAGTATCACAACATAGGACGAATGTTGGATAGAAGAAAGTTGTTTTGTTGGAGGCTTACTGGGGAATGGTAAACATGGACGAGTGCTAACGCTTTCAAAAATAAAAGATATAAGTGTTTGACAGTGTGTATAGATTAAAGATGCGGACGAGCATCCTTAGGACCATGATACGGACGAGTATCGATAGAAACAAACGTTGACACGTGTTTAAGGATGATGATGCGGACAAATATCAATCGGTTAAGCAAGGAACACAGACGAGTGTTAATCTGCTGGGGGGATAAATAAAAAATACGGACGAGTATCAAAGATTTCTGTATAGGTATGTACAAGTATGATCTGTGGGTGAAGTATGTGTAAGACACGGACGAGTGTCGAAAGATTGGGCAAGGGACACAGACGAGTGTTTGACTTGCTGGGGAAGTATGACACGGACGAGTTTCAAAAGGAATATGTACAAGTTATAAGCAACTATCTGTATTTGAGAGTGCAAAAGGTATTCTGGCGACTTGTGGGGGAATAAGATGACACTGACGAGTGTCGAGAAGAGCATCTTACGAACAAGTATTTGTACTTGAGAGTGCAAAGGGGACGCTTTGGCTTTTATCCGTAGGGGATATGAGTTTTGTATTTTGCTGGCGAAGTGATAATGGTATTTGCAGGTGACTGGCTCGAACCTGGCTCATGATAATGCAAATGTTTGACTTTTGCCGTAATGATCCATATTAGACGGAATGCTACGCTTATTTTGGTGAGTATGATGTGAATTCTATGATTATGCAAATGAGAGAAATGATCCGAGACTCGGATCCCGTAGGGATAAAGATCTTTGGCTGATCTGTTTGGAAGAATAACTCAGCTGGGGGAAGAGATCATTGATAGATCTGTCTGGAGGGAGAACTCTGCTTGGGGAAATGGATCATTGATAGATCTTGTCCGGGGGAGAACTCTGCTTGGGGAAATAGATCATTGATAGATCTGTCTGGGGGGAGAACTCTTAATGGGGATGAGGAAGCTTTAGCAACTCCACTAGGGATGTGCTTCAGGTATTTCTCTACTGGGGAGGCAACTCTGTGGGGAATCAATTCCACCAAATTTGCTGAGGATGAGGGAAATTTTGCATCTCTGGTGGGGGAAAGAAAGTTCCTTGATCACCTTGCTGTGGAAGAGGCTGTCAGGCACTGCTCGGGAGATCCCTCTTGGGGAGGAGATAACTTCTGGGAAGTAGTATGCTGGGGATTCAATGCTTGATATGCCCCATGTTGCGAAAGATTGTCTGTCTTGAGTACCTGCTACCTGTTAAGACAAAGGAAAACGCACAAGTGTCCCGAGGTGTCCTTAACCGGAATCCGTCATAGGAATTAGATTTGCTGAGAGCAACATATTTCCTGCAAGCATTTATTAAAATGGCTCATATGTTTTATGCAAGTGTTGTATTATGAACATTGGACATTTTGCAAATGAAACAAAAATGTACAAAACAAAGTGTGACTGAATATTCTAATTTTATTAATTTGTGTGCCCTGAATAGGCAAGTACAGTCAAAGAAGCGAATCCCCTGGAAGGAGGAGATTTCTGTAAATTGAGAAAATAAAAGTGTTGGCAATTTTGAAGATGACGCTCCAGTGAGCTTCCTTTGCTACGACCTGTATGACCTTTACGTTCTTCTTTATCTTGTTTTCTGAAGAAGGCTGATTCCGATTGACGATTTGTCCTTTCGGAGCTTGCCACGTTGTGAGTGATACAGACGAATTCAGAATGCAGTTGTTTGCGTATTCCCTGATTTTGCGTGGATCTCCCTTTCGGGTTTTCAATCCACAGGGATACCCATTTTTGCTTGAACTGTCCAATGCGGCTTTTCAACTCAGCGGGTATACATTTTTTTCCCTTATTTTTGCCCGAGTCTTTTATTTTGTTTTTGACTCGTCGGGATGCCCTATTTTTTCCTGGACTTATATTCTGTTTTCATGTCCAGCGGGTCATTTTATGCGAAGTATTTTTTAAGTACATCTGAATTCACATGAGACGGGAAGTCTTCACCATCCATGGTTGCGAGCGTCAGTGCTCCACCTGAGAAGACTTTGGTTATCACATAGGGACCTTCATAGTTTGGTGTCCACTTGCCCCTGTGGTCTGTATGAGGAGGAAGGACTCTCTTCAGGACAAGCTCTCCCACTTGGTATTCCCGAGGTCTAACTTTATGATTGAAGGCTTTCTTCATTCGCTTCTGATATAACTTCCCATGACAGATGGAAGCTAATCTTTTCTCTTCAATTAGATTCAATTGATTGTACCGAGACCGGATCCATTCTGCTTCATCCAGTTTCACATCCATCATTACCCGTAAGGAGGGTAGCTCAACTTCAATAGGTAAGACAGCTTCCTTACCGTACACAAGCTGATAAGGCGTTGCCCCAGTAGATGTGTTGATTGAGGTTTGGTACCCATGCAAGGCAAATGGTAACATCTCATGCCAGTCTTTGTAAGTGAATACCATCTTCTGCACAATCTTCTTAATGTTTTTGTTGGCTGCCTCAACAGCGCCATTCATCGTTGGCCTTTAAGGAGAAGAGTTGTGATGCTGAATTTTGAAGTCCCGACATAACTCAACCATCATCTTGTTGTTCAAATTGGAACCATTATCAGTAATCATTCGCTCGGGAACACCATATCGACTGATGATGTCTCTTTTCAGAAATCTGGCTACCACTTGTCTGGTGACGTTTGCGTATGAAGCTGCTTCAACCCATTTGGTGAAGTAATCAATGGGTACCAGGATGAATCGGTGACCATTTGAAGTAGTCGGTTCAATATTTCCAATCATGTCAATACCCCATATGGCAAAGGGCCAAGGTGAAGACATCACATTCAAAGGATTCGGAGGCACATGCACTTTATCTGCGTAGATCTGGCACTTGTGGCATTTTTTGGCATAGGCACAACAGTCTGCATCCATTGTGATCCAGTAGTAACCTGATCTTAACAATTTCTTCGCCATTGCATGTCCTCCGGCATGGGTACCGAAAGAACCTTCATGTACTTCGTGCATTAGCAGGTCTGCTTCCTTCTTGTCAACACATCGGAGCAGGACCATGTCGAAGTTTCGCTTGTATAATGAACCATCATCATTGAGGAAGAAACTGTCGTCCAGTCTTCTTAATGTCTTCTTATCATTTGACAATGCCTCAGGTAGGTATGTCTGATTCTCCAAGAAGCATTTAATGTCATGGAACCAAGGCTTGTCATCACTAGCTGTGTCCACAAAGAATACATATGTCGGTCGGTCCAGTCTGGATACCAAAATCCGAGGTACATAATTGACAGCTTGAACTTTGATCATGGATAAAATGGTAGCCAAAGCGTCTGCAAACTAATTCTCATCTCGAGGGATGTATTCAAGTTTGACTGTTGTGAAGAAAGTCAATAATCTCCTCGTATAATCACGGTAGGGAATCAGATGCTCCTGGTGAGTGTACCATTTGTCGTTGGTCTGATTGATTACTAAACTTGAATCTCCGAATACATTCAAGGTTTTGATCCTGAGATCAATGGCTTCCTCAAGACCCATGATACAAGCCTCGTATTCTGCTTCATTATTAGTGCAGGAAAATGTGAGTTTTGCCGAGAAAGGCATATGAACTCCTTTAGGTGTAATGAGCATTGCACCAACTCCACGACCATTCATATTGACAGCACCGTCAAACATCATAGTCCATGCCTCTTCTGGATTAGGCCCCTCAGTGTGAACTGGCTCTTCACAATCTTTTGCTTTTAAGAACATGATGTCTTCATCCGGGAAGTCAAATCTCATAGGCTCGTAATCATCAATGGATTTCTCAGCCATATAATCAGACAATACACTACCCTTGATGGCTTTTTGAGAAGTGTACTGAATGTCATACTCCATTAGAATCATTTTCCACCTTGCAACCTTCTGGTAAGTGTTGGCTTCTCAAATATGTACTTGACGGGGTCCATTTTTGAGATCAACAAGGTAGTGTGAGTCAACATATACTGTCTTAGTCGGCGAGCAGCCCACGCTAAAGCACATCAAGTTTTCTTGAGTAGTGAATAACGTTGTTCACAGTCAGTAAATGTTTTTCTTAGGTAGTATATTGCATACTCTTTTCGACCAGACTCGTCATGCTGGCCCAACACACACCCCATTGACCCTTCTAATGCTGTCAGGTACATTATTAGAGGTCTTCCTTCAATTGGAGGCATGAGAATTGGAGGTTTTTGCAGGTACTCCTTGATCTTGTTAAAAGCTTTCTGACAATCGTCGTTCCACCTGACTGTTTGTTCCTTTCTTAACAGCTTGAACAAGGGTTCACAGGTTGCAGTGAGATGAGATATGAACCTTGAGATGTAGTTCAATCTACCTAAGAACCCTCGAACTTCTTTCTCAGTTCTAGGTGCAAGCATTTCCTAAATAGCCTTGACTTTGTCGGGATCAACCTCAATTCCCTTTTCACTTACAATAAATCCAAGCAGCTTACCAGAACGTACCCCGAATGTACATTTGTTGGGGTTCAATTTCAGCTGATACTTCCTCAGACGCTTAAACAACTTTAGCAGATTCACCAGATGATCTTCTTCAGTAAGGGACTTAGCAATCATATCATCCACATAGCATTCGATTTCTTTGCGGATCATATCGTGGAATAATGTTACCATAGCCCGATGATATGTTGCACCGACGTTCTTCAGTCCAAACGGCATTACCTTGTAACAGAATGTGCCCCAAGGTGTGATGAAAGTTGTTTTATCCATGTCTTCGGGTGACATCTTGATCTGATTGTATCAAGAAAATTTTTCCATGAAAGAAAATACCGAGAACTGAGCTGTGTTATCCCCCAATACATCAATGTGAGGTAATGGGAAATCATCCTTCGGGCTAGCTCTGTTCAGGTCCCGGTAATCCACACACATACGCACCTTGCCATCTTTCTTAGGCACGGGTACAATGTTAGCTACCCACGGCGGGTAACTAGTTACAGCAAGGAAACCGGCGTCCCACTGCTTTTGTACTTCTTCTTTGATTTTCATGGCCATATCTGGGCTAGTGCAGTGTAGCTTCTGTTTGGCTGGAGGACAATCTTCTTTCAGTGGTAGCCTGTGCATGACAATATCTGTATCTAGACCTGGCATGTCTTGATAGGACCAAGAGAAGACGTCGACATATTCCCGAAGCATACTGATGAGTTGTTCCTTTACTGGAGCTTGCAGACTGGCCTCAATCTTCACTTCTTTCAAATATTCCTCGGTACCAAGATTAACAGTTTCAATTTCCTCCCGATGAGGAGTAATCACTTTCTCTTCTTGCCTCAACAACATGGCTAACTCTTCAGGCAACTCATAGTCTTCTTCAACCCCTTCATCTGCTTGATTAATTGGATTGTCGAAGTCATACAAGGTCATAGCAGTGTTGTTGTCGGTGCAGTCTGGAGGATTATCTCTGCAAGGGTTGAGATTTGTTCATTTTAGTGATTGATTTTAATCTTGCTTAGAAAACGTGTGAATGAAGTTATTATTTTGAAAACATTGCCATTTTATTGTTTTATGCGAAAAATAACAAAAATGAAAAGACAGTGAGCGAAAAAGAAAATTGTTTGCAAAAGATGTCCATTGTTCATTGATATTCCATTTGCACAAAATACAAATATGGCCCTATTACAAAATGAGTCCTGACACCTTGGGCAAGATGCAGGACTTGATGCATGCTAAAGAAGGAAATAATAATTACTCTGCAGGAGTGACTCTTATAATTTCCTGGGAAGACCAGTTAAGGACTTGTTGGCTCGGGATCCTTGGACGAATCCAGCTCTCCAGGTTGTGGTCGATTTCAGCCTCGTCTTTCATGTTATTGACCACATCTGGAGTCAGCATTCCCCCACTCACGAACTTGGGCTCCTTAGCAGCCTCTGCTTGATCTAGTCGGAATGGTTTGTAACCCAAACCGAATTGTCCTCCTTCTTCTCCACAGGTATCAGCTTGCCCCAGCCTTGGGCGTTTCCATCTTTAACAACCTTCCGAGCTTGTTGGTAGGAGACAATTGAAGTACCCATCCTATCTTCTTGGGATGCAGCAAATACTTCCATTGTCGCCTCATTGACGTTCAGTGCTTCGAAACCTTGGCTCATGGTCTCATGGATTTCACCATCCATCTCAATATATTTGTAGGTAGCCAGATGGATAACAAAAATGTCCTCTTCACCACAGATTGTGATAATTTGCCCTTCCCACTGTATTTTAATTTCTCGTGAAGGGTCGACGTAACTGCGCCATCGGCGTGAATCCATGGTCGACCCAACAAACAGCTGTAGGCCGGCTGAATGTCCATCACGTAGAAAGTAGTTTGAAAGACATGCGGGCCAATTATCACTGGCAGCTCACTTCTCCAAGAACAGACCTCTTGGAACCATCAAAAGCTCTAACCACCAGATTGCTTGGTCGGAGAGCTATACCATCATATTCAAGCTTAACTAGGGCTTTCTTTGGCAAGACATTAAGTGAGGACCCAGTGTCAACTAGAACATGTGAAAGCACAACCCCTTTACACTCTAGAGTGATGTGCAAAGCTTTATTATGATGACGACCTTCCGTAGTTAAATCAGCGTTGGTGAAGCCTAGCCCGTGACTAATGTTAACATTAGAAACCATTATCTCTAGCTGATTTACCGTGATCTCCTCAGGCACGTAGGCTGCGTGCAGGACTTTAAGTAATGCATCCCGGTGAGCTTCGAAACACAACAACAACGATAGAATGGAGATCTTGGAAGGAGTCTGGTGGAGCTGATCCACAACCTTATAATCGCTTCTCTTGATTATCCTCATAAATTCATCCACATCTTGATCAAAGGACGCTTTATGAGCTTCTTTCAAAACTGGTTCTTCAGGCACCACATTTTTTCCTTTAGCCTTGGCAGCAGCCTCTGCCTCAGTGCTAACTCTTGGAATTTGTGACGTGAAGAGACGTCCGCTTCGAGTGAAGCCTCCGCCTCCCCCGACATTATCAACATGTGGTGTATGAGTTGAAGAATCAAGAACGACTCTCTCCCCGTTGCAGTAGAGGTCTGAACCATAGTGCCATGGTACAACATTATCTTTTTCATACGGAATGGGTTCAGGTACTGTGATGGTGATTGGACTGACTGCAGCGGAAGTAGGAATTGTTATTGTCTATGGATCGTAATATATGGTAATAGGACTTCTGACTGGTGGTGGTGAAAGACTGAAGCTGGGTTTTTGTTGAGATTGTTGCTGAAAATTGTTGGAATCGGGGACCATTGTTGGGTCGTAATATATGGTGACTGTGGAGATGTCATTATTAATGGTTGTTGTAGTTGTAGAAGCGGATGCGGTTGAACTAACATTTTCTGAAGTGATAGAAGAGATGATTGTTGACTTTGTAGCAGAGTCTGTCGGAACAATTGTTTTTGAAGTTGTAAGAGGGGTGCTTGTTGTTGCTGTAGGAGGAATTGTTGATGTTGTAGAAACTGTTGATGTTATCTGCAGGATACCTTCTCTGATAAGGCCATTGATGCCACTTTTTAAACTTGCACAACCATTGGCGGAAACTTTGCAAGATTCACAGCAGGTCTCACAACCTGGGAACATCTGGCACTTTAAAAGTTGAGCTTTAACCTCGGCCAGAGGTATTTGAATGCTTGCAGCATCTTCAATTAGGTTCATGGGTTGATCCTCCTCAATTGCATTTATCCTGGGCCCATCGTGGCTAGGCATGGGATTCTTTGTGACGTTAGGAGGTGGTGCAAAATTTAAAGCCTTTGAATCAACTAGATCCTGGACCTTCATGTGCAAAGCCCTGCACTTTTCTGTGGTATGGCCAGGTGCATTGGAATGGAAGGCACATCTGGCGTTGACGTCATAATTCCTTGGAAGGTTCTGAGGATCTGGTGGAGCCAGAGTCCTTAATTCAACAAGATTGAGTTTCAAAAGTTGTGGTAACAAAGTGGCATAGGGCATCGGTATAGGATCGATTACCCTGTTGACTTGAGATGGCCTTTGTTGGAAAGGACGTTGTTGTTGGTTGTTGTTGTTGTTGTAGGACCTTTGTTGAGGAAAATGTTGTTGTTGAGGGAAATGTTGTGGTTGCGGAGTGTATTGTTGTTGAGGTGGTGGAGTGGGAATTGTGAAAGCGGCTATTGATCTTGGCATATATTGGGGCCTACCTCTGCCCATGTGTACTGAATTGGTTTCACACAACCTGCGAGGCCCTGCAAAAGGTTTCCTTGTGCTGCTAGAGCTGGCACCATTATCAGAAATCTTACCCATTTTTAATAAACTTTCAATTCTTTCTCCTGCTATGACTACGTCAGCAAAGCCAGTGGAAGAGAAAGCAGCCAACCTATCAATGTATGTCCCCTGTAAGGTGTTCATAACATATCTTCCATCTCTCTTTCCGACATTGGAGGTTGAACGGCAGCAGCTAATTGTCTCCATCTCTGAGCATACTCTCTGAAGCTTTCTCTTGAGGATTGTGACATACCCATTAGAAGAGTTCTGTTAGGAGCCATGTCTAAATTGTATTGATATTGGCGTATGAAAGCCTCAGCCAAATCTTTCTAATTTCTGATTGTTGCCCTAGTCAGATGAGAGTACCACTCACGGGATGCCCCGGTCAAGCTATCCTCAAAATAAAACATCCATAGCTTTTCATCCATGGTGTAAGCCTTCAATCTTCCTAGAAAGGATTGAAGATGGGTATGAGGACAGGATGTCCCATTATATCTTTCAAAGCAGGGAGGTTTGAATTTGTGAGGAATTCTTACTCCCTCCACCAGCCCCATATCCATAACATCAAACCCTAAGGAGTTTTGAGACTCCAAAGATCTTAGTTTTTCTTCTATCTCGTCCAGACGACGATCATAAACTTCATCTCCTGCTCTAACAATAGTGAATTGTTCCTCTTGAGGGTCCTCTTACAAGGCCTGTCCTCCAGTATTGCCTTAGGTATTCCTGATAGCATTAACATCAGGGTTGAGATGAGGCCCAAATTCCGGGGGGTCAATATGTGGCTATACATGATCATTGTTTCTGGTACCCCCTGTACCTGGGTGATTTTTTTCAGGAGTTTTCCGCTCGACCAACTCTCTTAATCTTTCTTGGATTTAGGCCAACCCAGTCATTACTGCCATGAATTGGCTCATCTGAGCTCTCATTTCGTTCTTTCACTAGCCATCTGGTTTCTCACGTGAGTCAGATCTTGCTGAACCTGGTCCATCTATAAGCTCGGAAGGTTGTTTCTTGTAGGATACCGGTGAACTCTGTTGATGGGGAAGACCCTCCTACGAGCAATGTTTCCTAAAACCACAACAAAGTGAGAAAAAAAAACAGAAAAATACCTACAAAACAAAGAAATGAGGTTAGTATGCAATGTAGTATGTCTATTTGTCTTCTAAGGGTATCCGGTTTGGTTCTTTAGTTTTGACCTTCCAGACCTCGAGGAATGATGATGTTGAAGAGAAATGAAGCCCACAGAATAACACACAAACCATATATTAATAATGCAAAGGTACATAGTTTTGTGATTACAAAAAAGTCCCTATGGTGGGTCAAAATACAACAACATCAACAAAAGTACAAACAAAATGGAATACAAATACAAAGAAATCAGACATCCAGCCCAAAGTCATCCTCTTTGACTTCTTTCAGGAGAGCATCAGTCACTGGTCCAACGGGATGCTCTGTGATGGTCCTGATAAGAAGGTTCCTGGTGGCAATAGCATTTGTCAACTTCTTATACTTGTCTTGGTCTTTGGATCTCTTCAACCTCGCCCGGTGTTTCAATTCGGAGATTTCCTTCTGTGCTGCTGTTGCACCCCAAACTTTGCCCTCACCTAGACAAGACATTGTGTATTAAGGTGTTCCAAGAGGTTCACAAGGTTCACAAGGTGTTCCAAGAGGTTCACAAGGTTCACAAGGTTCACAATTAGTCAGAAAGTTTGACAATTCCCTTAGACAAATCATCCTCCTAAGCAATGCATCCTAAACTAGGGTTTTGAGTTTTATTAGGCTAAATGAACTTCCAAGGCTTCAAGTGAGCTTCATAGCATCCTATATGTCTTCAAGAATCCCTATGTCAAGTTTCAAGACTTTCCCAAAAGGTTTGCTCAGTCAGATGATCAGATAGGCTAAAATTAGTCAAAGCAATCAAAAAGTCAAACTAAGGTCAACTGTGGTCAAACCAAAGTCAAACTTCATGATTTTTTGCCAACATCAAGTATACAAAGTAAAATTCATCATTTGATCAAGGGTTGATCATGATTCATCAAGGAGATTTCAGATCATCAAGAATCAGGAGTTTCTAAATTAGGGTTTTCATAGGAAATGTCAACTGAACTTTGACCAGCCATAACTTTCACATGCTTCATCAAAAATTTTCCATCCAAAGCTCATTTTGAAGGAAATTGAATTCTCTACAACTTTGTGTCTCACAAGCCAAGCCTAAAAATGTTTCATTTGGAAGGTATGAGCTAAGACATTATAGGTCATTTCAAAAGTCAACAAAAAGTCAACATCTTTCAAAGGGCATAATTTGAAAATGGTAAAGGATATGGCCATGAGACCAATAAGGTTGGTTAGAGGACTCTCTAAGATTTCCAAAATGTACAAGAACACCTTCATAGCCTTAAAATTGAGGGATTTGTGTCTTTGCAAAGTCGGGAAATTTTTGAGAGGTTTATTGAGCAAATGGGGTCTTAGAACCAATTCTTTCCACATGGGCTTGCATTTTTATGACCCAATCTCTACCATGACATCATGCACAAATCAAATATCATTTATTCAGATTTTTATTAGTTTATTTTTATTTATTTTGATTTTATACATTAAAAATCATTTTAAATCAAAATAAAATATGAAAACTCAATATTTGATATGATTCTCATTCTAGAAACTCTTAAAGGATATTCAAAACTGATTGGTATCATCAAAATTCGTGCCGACCCAATTTAGAAAGGTTTTATAAGATTTTTGAGGATATTTGAAAGTATGAATCTTCATGATCAAGCAATCACTATAAAGCCCAAAAATCCAGCTTATTTTGACCTAATTCTCTTCCATACATATACACAAACTCAAGACACATACAAGGAGACGAAATCCTGCCTCCAAGAACATTCTTCAAACTTCAAATTTTCATCCAAAAAGTGAGATTCGGTTTTTGACCTAGAGGCCATATCAAGAGGTTTTGAAGGTTGCAATACATTCTTTGATGATCACTGAACCTATTTGAATCATTTGCAGCATCCAAATCATGACATATTACATAAACCGAATCAATATTGTTCTTGTTCTTATTTTTTTCGATTTTGATTATTTGTGTAATGATAATGAATTATAACCATATATTTGTGTTAGTTGTGATGTTTAGATGATTTCTGGGCAAAAAGATTGGAGAACCATGACCTAAACCGAAAGTTGCCATTGTTAGGGTTCTTGGACAAAATTTAGGGTTCTTCGATTTAGCCATTATAAATTAATTCTAAAGCTGTAAATAAACTGTGTGATGTCTGTGGATCATAATCATGTGATCAATTTGATGAAACATTACGTATTTGTGATGATATGAGATTTGCAGGTTTTATTCGCAGGAAATATTGCAGGTATAATGAAGAAGATGAAGCTGTTTGACGCGCAGCTGGAATTTGAATTATTGATTTAATATTTTATGAATTTGTTTGAATATGATATCATTTGATGTTTATTGGCCCAGTGGTAATTGTTAGCGCGTATTGTTGGTGGTAACCTTGGTTCGATTCTTGGTGGAAGCATTCTTTTTGTTGATTTTTCCCATTATTCATGTGACTTAATATATTATGATTAATTGTTGATGTTTTAGCAGACGCGCCCCATGTGGCTTAGTGGCTGGAGTGTTTGATTGTTGGCTGATGGGCAGGGGTTCGAATCCAGGTTCCCACATTTTTTCTCATAATTTTTTTTGTTTTAGCAGGTTTATAAAATAATGATTGTGATGCATATGGCTATCACCAGCGCATGCTGGCTCAGCTGGTTTTGAGTGTTGCTGATTGAGGTGAGGGTCCTGGGTTCAAATCCCAGGTCCTATCTTTTTAATACTTTTCTTCATTTTTCTTATTTTAAACTATTTTCTCAATTTTAATTTAAGTTAATAAAATTGAAATAATTTCTAAATAATAATTCATAATATTTTCCTAAAACTTTATATTTTCAAAATCATAATTTATTTTCTTAAATTTCAATTGTTTCTATTTATTTTATAATATGTTTATATTTATTATTATCATGTATATATTTTTGTAAATAAATTAATTAATTAGGTTTAGATTAATTCCATTAACCCTAATTTTCAAAACCCTAATTTTCTTAACCCTAACACTAAATTTCTTAACCCTAATATTTAACCTAATTTTTTTTATAAACCCTAATTAAAATTATCAATCATTATTTTTTTAATGTAAATAATTTGTTATTTGTTTATTATTATTAAAACTTATTTTCTTAATTAATTCCTAAAAAACTTTTCTAATACTAATTTTTTCTTGCTAAATTCTTATTTCTTTTATTCTATTATTCTAACCCTTATTCTTATTTTATTATTACTAACATTTAATTATTGCTTATTTATTATTATTATTATCGTTATCATCATTATTATTATTTATGTGATTATATTGTAATTGTCCCGAAGCCTTGTAATATTTGTAGGTTTTATTTTCTCGTATTTATTTTTATTATAAATATATTTATTGTATGGTTAGTAATTTAGGGTGTGTATAACATGTTTGTAATTAAAATTAACTTAAAAAATTAATTTAAAAAAGATAAATATTTGAATATAAACACTGACACACGTAAGTCGATCTTTGATCGCCATCTTGCACTTCCTAGGGTTGCTTCTCAGTTGCCTAATTCAAAAGGTCAAGTAGGGTGTCTTAAGCAAGTCCCTTCATAAAGATCATCAAGTCCCTATAGTTTTAAAGATCAAGTCCCTTCGAGGTTGCCTACGGTAAATGATCCTGTCCCTTCGAATAAAAGATGATAAGTCCCTACGAATTGCTAAAGACACCCTACAATTGCCTATATCCAGATGTCCCTACACATGTCCCTTAATCACATCCAAGGTAATGACTACCTATTCCTTAATAATAGGGATAGTCTTACCATTGAAAGAACACACGAGAACAGTAAAGACTTAATATAGGGTAGGTTTCTCTTAATTACTTGCTCACATTTCAAAATACTCTTTATACCCCACTTTTCAAACAATTTTCAAAAACAAGGCTTTGTATACATCCATACGAGGATCATTACAAAGTACTTAGAATTTTTCTAATCACACACTACATTCTTGCAAACAAACAAAGTGAGCTAAGTAACTAAGAGCCCATGGATAACCATGGATATAAAAGGGTGCTAACACCTTCCTTTTATATAACTTACCCCCCGAACTCAAGTCTTTTAAAAATAGATCTTTCCTGTTCTTTTATGTCCTTTCCTTATGGATAAAATAAAAGTCGATGGCGACTCTTGCTATCCGCAACATTTATAGAAAGTCAGTTCTCCCACCGTGTTACAGAACTGGCGACTCTGCTGGGGATTTAATAAACGAGGGGTACCCTTAGGAATTAGATCACTTAAATTGTTTGCTTTGTTTGCTTTACTTTACTTGTTGGGGCTCTTATGTGTGAAAGATCCTAACCCAGATCTAGTGTACCTTAGGTAAATGGCAATAGACCAAGGAAATTGTACAGCGTATACCGATATGGTTGATCTGGTGGCCATAGTTAGTGTGACTTCTTGGTTGGTGCTTATGTTCCTTAATCAAGTTAAGGATAATATGAGGCTGCCATATGCTGTCAATACACTAACTGACTTTTAGAACCCTAGTCATCTCATCTTGGCCTTTAGAAAGTAGCGAGATAACCGGCTTTGGTGAAGACTGAAATTGGTTGATACTCGATGCTACGCTCATTGAGATCCTAAACTTGGAGGGTTTTGGTTGGCAAGTAAGTTTCCTACTGAACAACCACCCTTGTGAAGGATTAATGATATTGAGATCCCTTAGAACCTGGTTACTTTATAGGACAGGATGAACCATCTAAACTTCAGGGGAGGGTACTTACCTTTAAACCTCATGCAAGCCTTCAAACCTAGGGCCATTGTATGACTTGTTTGTGTGTGCCACATGTTTTTGATTGTGCATAACATCATAACATCATCATGCATCATAAGCATAGCATTTTCACTAACCATTTCAAGGACCAAAGGATTTATCTTTGTTCTTTGTTGCAGGTCATGGCTTCTGCTCGTAGGAATACTATCCGGATCAACTTTGTAGGAATACCTCCTAAGCTTAAGGAATTAGTCTCTCAAGTTTCTGAAAACTCCCAGTTCATCAAGAGGCATGGTTACCTACTGGATCTAGTCACTTCAGGGTTCAATGAAGACATGATGAGTGTCCTATTTCAGTTCTTTGATCCTAAACATCATTGCTTCACATTCCCCGACTATCAGCTGGTTCCTACAATGGAGGAGTTCTCCAAGCTACTGGGTATACCTATCCTTGATCATAGACCCTTCACAGGCTTAGAGAAGGAGCCTAAACCTGAAGTCATTGCTGCAGCCCTACATCTGAAGAAATCAGACATTGTCCTAGAAACAAGAAGTGGAGTTAAGGGTATCCTTGCTAAGGTATTGATGGAGAAAGCTCAAGTGTTCCTGAAGGCTATGAGTTATGATTCTTTTGAGAAGATCTTGGCATTACTAATCTATTGCCTAGTGTTGTTCCCTAATCCAGACCAGTTCATAGACGTACATGCCATCAACATATTTCTGACTCATAACCCAGTGCCTACATTACTTGGAGACATCCTACATTCTCTTCACACTCGTACTACGAAGGCACGAGGAACTCTGATGTGTTGCATACCTCTATTGTCTAGGTGGTTTATTTCTCACCTTCCTCGATCAGTGATGAAGAATGAACAAGGGTTAAGGTGGTCTAAGAGGATCATGTCACTTTCTCATTCAGACATTCATTGGTGCTCTAGATCCATGGAGAATGTTACTATCATTGACCGTTGTGGGGAATTCCCCAATGTGCCACTCCTTGGCATAAGAGGGGGCATTACTTACAACCCTTCTTTAGCTCTACGTCAGTTTGGTTATGCTCGGAGTGATGGTCCTCATGACATGCTTATTCAGGGTATTATGTTCGATTACGACAACGATCTGCAAGGTTATCGGCAAAGGTTTATACGAGCTTGGGGTAAAATGAACAAGGTTGACAGCAAGACTCTGGAACCAAAGTACACTATTCCTATGGAGCCTTATCTCAGATGGGTACGAGCACGTGCTCAGACTCTTATGATGCCATATCCTGCTATCCTTCCAGTTACCATGGAGCCTGTTGCTGAAGGGGATACTCCTTATATCATTCTTCATCCAGACATGCCCACTGACATGGAAGAGTTACAGAAGTCCTGGATCTAGTTGAAGGAGCAAAGGGATACTTTCGATACTCATTTCAAAGCTAGTCAAGAAAGAATCCTGGAGCTGACAAGACAACTTCACGAGGAACGGAATCTCAACTCATACCTCAACACAAAGAGGAAACGTCCATGGGAGACTTAAAACCCCATCTTTGTATACATTTCATTTTTGTTGTAAGCCCAAGAGGCAAACAAGTTTACTGGTTACTAATAAAAGTTTACTTTCTGGTTGTTTAAACAAATTTAAATCCTGCGGTCCTTGAAAACATTTCATATGCATTTACATACCATATCATTGCATCACAGGTTTCTTATGAACAGGTATCTTATCTTCTCGCTGTTTATTTCAGCAGAAATAGCTCTTGAACAGACTGTCAAAGATCTCTAGGCTCAGAATGCACAATTCCAAGAGCTGATCTTGAACTTGTCCAAGGGACAAGATGAGTTGAAGACACTGCTGGCTAAGAAGAAGAAGAAGAAGAAGAAGAAGACTAGAAAATTAGGAGGCCTTATAGACCTGGGAAGAAGATTCAGAGGTCCTATCAAGACAAAGGAAGAGGTTGAGGATTCTGAGTCTGAGAATTCTGAAAATGAGGGAGGTAGTCTCCATGATACTGTGGGAGATTCTGATTCTGAGGCAAATTATTATCATGATCCTGCTAGTGAGGAGAAGTACAAGATGTTGGTAGACAAAATGAACGCTATGGAGCTATAAAAATCTTCTGGGCTTGATTTCGAAGATCTGAGTTTAGTTTCTGGAGTGGTTATACCTATTTGCTTCAAGGTTCCTGTTTTTGTGGTGTATGATGGGGTCTCATGTCCTAAGCTGCACCTGAGATCCTATGTCTGGAGGATTCAACCACATACTGCTGATAAGAAATTGTGGATTCATTTCTTCCAAGAGAGCTTATCTGGAGCTCAATTGGAATGGTATTATCAACTGGAAATTGTTAATATTCGTGATTGGAATGATCTTGTTGAGGCCTTCTATAGGCAATACCAATATAATGCTGATTTAGCACCAACTCGCATGCAGCTCCAAAGCATATCTATGGGTGCTAAGGAAAGTTTCAAAGAGTATGCCCAGAAATGGAGAGACCTGGCTGGCAGAGTTCAACCTCCTCTGACTGACAGGGAGCTAGTGGATATGTTTATGAGTACGCTGAATGGTCCTTTCTACAGTCACCTCATTGGAAGCTCATCATCTGGTTTCACTGAGCTGATAATGACTGGAGAACATATGGAAAGTGGTATAAGAAGTGGTAAGATACAGGTGGGTGCCTCTTCACCAAGCACTGCTAAGAAACCCCCTAGTGGAAAGAAGGAGTCTAATGCTGTGTATGGTCAACATAGTTGTAACAGGAGTCACCAATCTGTGGGAGCAGTTCACATCTCCAATCCTGCTCCTGCAGCACCAGAGCAACAACAAAACAATCAACAGAAGCCTATAAGACAGTTCACCAAGATCAACATGTCACTGGCCCAAGCCTTGCAACACATGTTGAAAGGGGAACTAATTACTTTGAGGGATCCTCCTCAGAATCCTAATACATCCTCTCCTCGGTATAATCCTAATGCGAGATGTGCATATCATTCCAATAGTCCGGGACAAGATTCAAGACATGATTGAAGCTGGGGAAATTGAATCTGACCCTCCTGGGACCCCAAATGTGATCACTGCTCCTATGCCCAATCATGAGAAGACTATTAATGTTGTTGATGAGGTTTCCTGTGTTTCCTCAGTAGAAGATGTGACTACTCCTCTATCCGTTATCAAGAAGAAGCTGGTGCAAGATGGGTTCTTTCCAGGTTGCAATGAAGATTGTTTCTATTGTGCCTACAAACCTGATAGCTGCTGGAAGTTGAAAGATGGTATTCAAAGCCTCATGGACAATTACACTATATTGTTTGAGAGGACTCCTTCTGTTGAAAGTATGTGTGAACATCTGACTCGAAGCACGAAGCTTGAAGATATAGCTATGGTTGATAAAGTGCCAGTGAAGATTACCTCCAAAGGCCCTATCAGGATCACCTCTAAGGGTCCTGTCAGGATTACTGCTGAAGGCCTTGTGAAGACGGTTGCTGAAGTTAGAATGGCTCCCATGATCATTACCACTCCTGGCCCTATTCCTTATACTTCTGATAAAGCTATACCTTGGAATTATGGTTCTGATGTTTACATCCATGGTGTTAAACAGGAACCTTTGACTGATGCACCTATTTCTGATACTAATCTTGATGTTGATAATATTGCTGGAGCTAGTAAGATCACCAGAAGTGGAAGAGTCTTCTCTCCTCAATATACCTCTAAAAGTGCAAATACTCCAACTCATACCTCCAATTCTGGGCCAAGTACTGATGCTCAGGGCAAGAGTCTTATGATTGAACCTGTGCAAGCTAAGGCACCGACTGCTGAAAATCTTTCTAAATAGATGGAAGAAGTATTGAAGATCATTCGCAAGAGTGATTATGATATTGTTGACCAGCTAGGGCATACTCCCTCCAAAATCTCCATGTTATCTTTGATGTTGTGTTTTGAGGCTCATGCTAAAGCTTTAATCAAGTTCCTAAAGACTGCCCATGTGCCAAATGAAATTTCTGTGGATCAATTTGAGAATTGTGTTGCACATCTGACTAGTGATAATGGTTTGGGATTCTCTGATGTTGATCTGACTCCTGCCAAGAGAAACCATAACAGAGCTCTGCATATCTCCGTTGAATGTAGGGGCACTACTTTGTCTCATGTACTGGTAGACAATGGTTCTTCATTAAATGTGCTTCCTAAAGAGGTTCTGGACAAGCTCAGTCCTGAAGATGTTGTGTTAAGGCCAAGTGATGTGGTGGTAAGGGCCTTTGATGGTTCTCGAAGAGTGGTACATGGAGAAGTAGACCTTCCAATGAAAGTAGGCTCTCAAGTTTTCAACTCTACTTTCTATGTGATAGATATTCGTCCTGCATATTCTTGTTTGCTTGGACGCCCCTGGATTCATGGGGCATGTGCTGTGACTTCCACCTTGCATCAGAAATTGAAATATCCGGTGAAAAACAAAATTGTCACTGTCTATGGTGAAGAAGAGTACACGGTGAGCCATGTGAATACTTTCAAATATGTGGAAATGGAGGGTGAGATGGTTGAACTCCGTGTCAAACATTTGAAGTTGTTCCTTGCTCTGCTCCTGTTCCTCAGTTTGTCCCTGCTTCTGAAAAAGTTCAAGTGGTTACTAGAATACCTCCTGCAATGGCCTCTCTCAAAGATGCTAAGGCAGTGGTTGCAAAAGGTGGTTCTTCTATTTGGGGCCAGCTTCCCAACATCCCTTACAAGTCTGACAAGTTTGGTTTGGGTTTCACTGCAGAATCTCAGAGGGTTGTTCGTCGTGCTCGTG
The DNA here is from genome assembly GCA_963966055.1 of Lathyrus aphaca. Classification (NCBI taxonomy): domain Eukaryota; kingdom Viridiplantae; phylum Streptophyta; class Magnoliopsida; order Fabales; family Fabaceae; genus Lathyrus; species Lathyrus aphaca. The sequence continues at coordinate 222,685,693 of OZ014522.1, forward strand.
TTATTCGTATCACCAATCAAGGGGTCATAAGAGATTAAATCAATGTTATGGGTGACTATAATGAAGACTACAACCTGGATGATTGGATCTTTCCTACCATGGGTGATGGGCTCAACAATTGGAAGGATGAAGACGTTGTTCCTATCTCTTTTAGCCAGGAGTAAATACTATTACTATGTTTTTATTTTAAGTTTGTAATTTCGAACAATAAAACCTTTTAAGCCTTGTGTCTTACCCGGGGCACAATGGTATGCTTGTTTCGGGATGTCATTTCATTTGCATACTTCATTCAATAAAATCAATGGACGTTTCGTTTTCGTAAATATTGTGCTCCTTGTCTTTCTTTTCTTTTTATTTTTATCAGCTATGTGTTCTTACACACACCCACATCACTAAAATGCAGATCCTCATCCACTCTGGATCCTGTTTATAACAGTTCTACTATTGCCAATTATAATTTCGAGAATCCGATCTATCAAGCTGAAGATGGAAAGGAGGAAGATTGTGAAGTACCTGTAGAGCTTGCTAGGTTGTTACAACAAGAAGAGAAAGCTATACAGCCACATGAAGAGCCAATCGAGGTTGTGAATCTGGGAACTGAAGAAAACAGGAAAGAGGTCAAGATAGGGGCTGGACTAGAAGATGGTGTTAAGAGCAGACTAATTCAGACGTTACGTAACTATGTGGAGATCTTTGCTTGGTCTTATGAAGATATGCCAGGGTTGGATACAGACATTGTGGTTCACCGTTTACCAGTAAAAGAAGATTGTCGTCCAAAGAAGCAACAGGTTCGTCGCATGCGTCCTGAAATGTCAGAAAAGATTAAAGTAGAGGTGATGAAACAATTTGATGCAGGATTCTTAGCTGTGACTTCTTATCCTCAGTGGGTTGCAAAATGTGGTACCGGTACCTAAGAAGGATGGTAAGGTGCACATGCGTGTGGATTACAGGGATTTGAACAAGGCCAGTCCTAAAGATGACTTTCCACTTCCACATATTGATGTTTTGGTAGACAACACTGCTCAGCATAAGGTATTCTCTTTCATGGATGGTTTCTCTGGTTACAATCAGATCAAGATGGCACCTGAAGATATGGAGAAGACTACATTTGTTACACAGTGGGGCACTCTTTGTTATAAGGTGATGCCATTTGGTTTGAAGAACGCCGGGGCAACATATCAGCGTGCTATTGTGGCTTTATTTCACGATATGATTCATCATGAGATAGAAGTATATGTGGATGATATGATAGTCAGGTCCCAGAATGAAGAACAACACCTTGATCACCTGCATAAGTTGTTTGAGAGGTTGAAGAAGTATAAACTGAGATTGAATCCAAACAAGTGTAGTTTTGGAGTTAGGTCTGGTAAACTCCTGGGTTTCATTGTCAGTGGAAAAAGTATTGAAGCGGATCCTGCAAAGGTAAAAGCTATACAAGAGATGTCAGCTCCCCGTACTCAATAGGAAGTTAGAGGTTTCTTGGGACGATTGAATTACATTGCAAGATTTATTTCCCAGCTAACTGCTACCTGTGAGCCAATCTTTAAGCTGTTGAAGAAAGATCAGGTAATGGAATGGAATGACGAGTGCCAGACAGCCTTTGATTAAATCAAGAGATATCTCCTAGAACCCCCAATTTTGATGCCACCGGTTGATGGAAGACCCTTGATCATGTACTTAACAGTATTAGACAATTCAATGGGGTGTGTATTGGGGCAACATGACGAGTCTGGTCGAAAAGAGCATGCAATATACTACCTTAGCAAAAAGTTTACCGACTGTGAAACAAGATACTCACTGCTAGAGAAAACTTGTTGCGCTTTAGCATGGGCTTCTCGCCGACTAAGACAGTATATGTTGACTCATACTACCTTGTTGATCTCAAAGATGGATCCAATCAAGTACATATTCGAGAAACCTGCTCTCTCCGGACGAATAGCGAGATGGCAAATGATTTTAACAGAATATGATATATAGTACACTACTCAGAAGGCCATTAAGGGTAGTGTGGTAGCTGATCATTTAGCCCATCAAGCAGTGGATGATTATCAGTCAATGAATTTTGAGTTCCCGGATGAAGACATTATGATTATTACCAAAGAACCTAGACAATATGACGGACCTGAACAAGGATCCGATGGACTATGGTTTTTGATGGAGCTTCTAATGCGTTTGGTAATGGTGTTAGTGTTGTGATCATTTCCCCTGAAGGTTGTCATACCCCAATTACCGCAAGACTTTGTTTCTATTGTACCAATAACATGGCTGAATATGAGGCATGTATCATGGGTATCAAAGCTGCCATTGAGATGAAGATTCAGTTTCTGGACGTATACGGAGATTCAGCCCTGGTAGTTAGTCAGATTAAAGGAGATTGGGATACCATGAAAATATCATTCCTTATAGAGAGCATGTGTTATCTTTAATCCTATACTTTGAAGATATTACCTTTGGACATATTCCCCGAGGAGAAAATTAATTGGCAGATGCACTAGCCACCATGGCATCTATGTTTGAGATTAGCTGGGATGATGAAGCTCCCAAGATCACTATTGACAGATTTGAGAAGCATGCATACTGCAATGAGATTGACACTGAAGAAGTAGAGGGAAAGCCTTGGTTCTATGAAGTGAAAAGATATCTTTAAGCTCAGGAGTTCCCTGAAGGGGCATCTGTCAAAGATAAGAAGTTTCTGAGGAGGTTTTCTGCTAAGTTCTTTTTTAGTAATGGAATTTTGTACAAGCGCAATCATGATTTGACTTTTCTTCGCTGTGTGGATAAGAAGGAAGCAACAAAGATTATGGAAGACATGCATGATGGGATTTTTGGCACTCATTCTAGTGGGCATACCATGGCAAAGAAGATATTGAGAGCAGGTTACTATTGGTCTACCATGGAAGCTGACTGCTATCAACATTCCAAAACATGTCACAAATGCAAGATTTATGCTGATAAGGTGCATATACCTCCAGCTCCATTGAATGTGTTGACTGCTCCTTGGCCTTTTTCCATGTGGGGCATTGATATGATTGGTGAGATCAAGCCTACTGCTTCTAATGGGTATCGTTTCATCCTGGTTGCCATTGATTACTTTACAAAGTGGGTGGAGGCAGCCTCATTTGCATATGTACCTAAGAATGTTGTGGCTCGATTCATTAAGAATAATCTCATATGTAGGTATGGCATCCCTGAAAGGATTATCACAGACAATGGCTCTAATCTGAACAACACCTTGATTACTGATCTATGTACGCAGTTCAAGATTAAGCATCACAACTCTTCTCCGTATCGTCCAAAGATGAATGGGGCAGTATAAGCTGCCAATAAGAACATTAAGAAGATTCTCCAAAAGATGACTGTTACGTATAAGGATTGGCATGAGATGTTACCATTTTCTCTTCATGGTTATCATACTACAATACGTACTTCAACAGGGGCAACCCCATTCTCCTTAGTCTATGGTATGGAAGCAGTTCTACCTATTGAAGTTCAGATCCCCTCCTTAAGAATCATGAAGGATGCAGGCTTGAATGAAGATGAGTGGATTCAGACTCGACTTGACCAAATAAATTTGATTGATGAGAAAAGGCTGGCAGTTGTTTGTCACGGTCAGATGTACCAGAAACGGATGATCAAAGCTTTTAATAAGAAGGTTAAGCAAAAAGTATATCAGACTGGAGACTTGGTAATCAAGCGTATCATATTACCACAGGGTGATCCTAGGGGCAAGTGGAATCCTACGTATGAAGGACCATTCGTAGTCAAGAGAGTATTCTCGGGAGGTGCCATGATGCTTACTACTATGGATGGCGAAGATTTCCCACAGCCTGTAAACGCAGACATAGTTAAAAAATACTACGCATAAAAAGAGACCCGCTAGGTTGACTGGCCTAGGCAAAAATAAGGGCATCCCGGCGAACCAAAAAGGTTCGGGCAAAAATTAGGGATATATATATAAAAAAATGTACACCCGGCAAGTTGAAAACCTGAAAAGGCGGCTTGGGCAAAAAAGGGTATCCTGGTGGATTGAAAACCCGAAAGGGAAATCCAGGAAAAAGTTAAGGATTAAAGCGTATGACTATGTCTCGTTTGGATCACTCATGTAACCCCAACCATTTGTGCTACCTGACTCAAGTTCGAACAGATAAAGATCAATCCAATCGTTTCCATCTCAACAGCAAAGGATGAGATACTTGAAGATAATGGAAATATTGGAATTGAAACTCAATAGGATTATTTCTCACATAGCTATTTTTATTTGTTTTTGTAAAACTTTTACGACGAATTCCTCTGACTAGGATTTCTGTCTCCTTGTACAAACTTGCTTATGTATAGGCTACTTTCTAAAAATAAATAAAATCTCGTCTTTGAATCCAGACTTACTTTTACCTTGTTTACCTAAACGAAAACGTCCATTGGTTGTGTTTGAATGTATGTACGCTTTTGAATATGATTGATGTTTACCAGAAATGCATAAAATGCAATAATAGTATTTACTAAGGACGAACGAAGGTAGGAATTCAACAAAGCTTCGCCGGTTCATCCCCACAGAGTAATATTTTCAGTAACATCTCCCCTCGGATTTATGTCCATCTCTTTTATCCTCAGTCAGGATATTCAGGAACTTATTCCTTCAATAAAAGCACGACGAACGAAGACGGGAGATTATAAGTACCATATTATCAAACAAGACGGGAACGAAGTCCTCATAGTCCTCAGCAACGAACCGGGATTTATTTTCCCTAGCCAGCAGTTGTTATACAGAGATATCCGGACGCTTCAAGCTACATGATTCATACATACATCATTTACATCATGTCATAGCATTAGCATCCATAATACATAAAACATTTACTTAAGAGCATCATGCCATACATGCATACATCTTGCATAAACTAACCTTTTCTTTTCAAGATAGTTGCAGGCAGATAAACACTATCAACAACTCAAAATAGTTCAGAGACGATCTATACGAAGATCTAGTACTGATACTTAATTCAGAGATAATCGCTACGAAGATTCATTTCTGATGACCAATACTCAAGTTGTCCTAGAAAGGGTACATAAAATGATCTATACGAAGATCTAGTACTTAATCCAGGATATTTCTAGAGGAGATAATCGTTACGAAGATTTATTTCTGATGGTCAAATGTGTAAATGATCTATACGAAGATCTAGCACTTAATCCAAAATATTCTTTCAGAAGAAGTTCAGGGATAATCGCCACGAAGATTTAATCCTGATATTCTTTCTATCCTTGGGATGGTATGGGTCTATACGAAGATCTATTACCTAATTTAGGATATTTCCATAAGAGATAATCGCTACGAAGATTTATTTCTAATGGTCTATGCAATAGTTTATCTGTGGGATGGTACATAAATGATCGATACGAAGATCTTGTACTTAGCCCAAGATATTACCAAAAGCAATTCAGAAAAGATCGCCATGAAGATTTGATTCTGATGCTTAAGTTAAAGTATGTTCCTAAAGACGATTCAGAGACAATCTATACGAAGATCTAAGCACTAACACTTAATGAAGGATATTCTTTTTCCCAGAGATAATGTAGAGATGATCTATACGAAGATCTAGTGTTGGCATTCAACTCAAACCATGTTACAAAAATGATTCATAGACGGCCTATACGAAGACCTAGTACTGATATCTAGTGACAACATAAGGATATTATCACCTTCTAGTATTATTGATGGCATCTATAAGCCCATCTTCGGTTCCTCTGAGTGGCATCTTTAAGCCCACTCCAGCATATACAACCAATCAGTAATATTACTTTACGCACGGGTGAGTGCAAATTTTTGGGCTTTTCTGTTCAATCCCCTTCAACCTTCCAAGTCACGAATGGCGTACAGGCCAATCTAACTCCTCAGCTTTCAGAAAATTGAACAGGGCAGCTGTTGCACCCCAAAATTTGCCCTCACCTAGACAAGACATTGTGTACTAAGGTGTTCCAAGAGGTTCACAAGGTTCACAAGGTGTTCCAAGAGGTTCACAAGGTTCACAAGGTTCACAATTAGTCAGAAAGTTTGACAATTCCCTCGGACAAAGCATCCTCCTAAGCAATGCATCCTAAACTAGGGTTTTGAGTTTTATCAGGCTAAATGAACTTCCAAGGCTTCAAGTGAGCTTCATAGCATCCTATATGTCTTCAAGAATCCCTATGTCAAGTTTCAATACTTTCCCAAAATGTTTGCTCAGTCAGATGATCAGATAGGCTAAAATCAGTCAAAGCAGTCAAAAAGTCAAACTAAGGTCAACTGTGGTCAAACCAAAGTCAAACTTCATGATTTTTTGCCAACATCAATTATACGAAGTAATATTCATCATTTGATCAAGGGTTGATCATGATTCATCAAGGAGATTTCAGATCATCAAGAATCAGGAGTTTCTAAATTAGGGTTTTCATAGGAAAAGTCAACTGAACTTTGACCAGCCATAACTTTCACATGCTTCATTAAAATTTTTCCATCCAAAGCTCGTTTTGAAGGAAATTAAATTCTCTACAACTTTGTGTCTCACAAGCCAAGCCTAAAAATGCTTCATTTGGAAGGTATGAGCTAAGACATTATAGGTCATTTCAAAAGTCAACAAAAAGTCAACATCTTCCAAAGGGCATAATTTTAAAATGGTAAAGGATATGTACATGAGACAAAAGAGGTTGGTTATAGGACTCTCTAAGCTTTACAAAATGTACAAGAACCCCTTCATATCCTTAAAATTGAGGGATTTGTGTCTTTGCAAAGTTGGGAAATTTTTGAGAGGTTTATTGAGCAAATGGGGTCTTAGAACCAATTCTTTCCACACGGGCTTGCATTTTTATGACCCAATCTCTACCATGACATCATGCACGAATAAAATATCATTTATTAAGATATTTATTAGTTTATTTTTAGTTATTTTGATTTTATACATTAAAAATCATTTTAAATCAAAATAAAATATGAAAAACTCAATATTTGATATGATTCTCATTCTAGAAACTCTTAAAGGATATTCAAAACTGATTGGTATCATCAAAATTCGTGCCCACCCAATTTAGAAAGGTTTTATAAGATTTTTGAGGATATTTGAAAGTGTGAATCTTCATGATCAAACAATCACTACAAAGCCCAAAAATCCAGCTTATTTTGACCTAATTCTCTTCCATACATATACACAAACTCAAGACACATACAAGGAGACGAAATCTTGCCTCCAAGAACATTCTTCAAACTTCAAATTTTCATCCAAAAAGTGAGATTCGGTTTTTTGACCTTGAGGCCATATCAAGAGGTTTTGAAGGTTGCAATACATTCTTTGATGATCACTGAACCTATTTGAATCATTTGCAGCATCCAAATTATGACATATTGCATAAACCGAATCAATATTGTTCTTGTTCTTATTTTTTTCGATTTTGATTATTTGTGTAATGATAATGAATTCTAACCATATATTTGTGTTAGTTGTGATGTTTAGATGATTTCTGGGCAAAAAGATTGAAGAACCATGACCTAAACCGAAAGTTGCCATTGTTAGGGTTCTTGGACAAAATTTAGGGTTCTTCGATTTAGCCATTATAAATTAATTCTAAAGCTGTAAATAAACTGTGTGATGTCTGTGGATCATAATCATGTGATCAATTTGATGAAACATTACGTATTTGTGATGATATGAGATTTGCAGGTATTATTCGCAGGAAGTTTTACAAGTGAATTCACAGGAAATATTGCAGGTATAATGAAGAAGATGAAGCTGCTTGGCGCGTAGCTGGAATTTGAATTATTGATTTAAAATTTTATGAATTTGTTTGAATATGATATCAGTTGATGTTGATTGGCCCAGTGGTAATTGTTAGCGCGTATTGTTGGTGGTAACCTTGGTTCGATTCTTGGTGGAAGCATTCTTTTTGTTGATTTTTCCCATTATTAATGTGACTTAATATATTATGATTAATTGTTGATGTTTTAGCAGACGCGCCCCATGTGGCTTAGTGGCTGGAGTGTTTGATTGTTGGCTGATGGGCAGGGGTTCGAATCCAGGTTCCCACATTTTTTCTCATAATTGTTTTGTTTTAGCAGGTTTATAAAATAATGATTGTGATGCATATGGCTATCACCAGCGCATGCTGGCTCAGCTGGTTTTGAGTGTTGCTGATTGAGGTGGGGGACCTGGGTTCAAATCCCAGGTCCTATCTTTTTAATATTTTTCTTCATTTTTCTTATTTTAAACTATTTTCTCAATTTTAATTTAAGTTAATATAATTGAAATAATTTCTAAATAATAATTCATAATATTTTCCTAAAACTTTATATTTTCAAAACCATAATTTATTTTCATAAATTTCAATTGTTTCTATTTATTTTATAATATGTTTATATTTATTATTATCATGTATATATTTTTGTAAATAAATTAATTAATTAGGTTTAGATTAATTCCATTAACCCTAATTTTCAAAACTCTAATTTTCTTAACCCTAATATTTAACCTAATTTTTTTTATAAACCCTAATTAAAATTATCAATCATTATTTTTTTTATGTAAATAATTTGTTATTTGTTTATTATTATTAAAACTTATTTTCTTAATTAATTCCTAAAAAACTTTTCTAATACTAATTTTTTCTTGCTAAATTCTTATTTCTTTTATTCTATTATTCTAACCCTTATTTTTATTTTATTATTACTAACATTTAATTATTGCTTATTTATTATTATTATTATCTTTATCATTATTATTATTTATGTGATTATATTGTAATTGTCCCGAAGCCTTGTAATATTTGTAGGTTTTATTTTCTCGTATTTATTTTTATTATAAATATATTTATTTTATGGTTAGTAATTTAGGGTGTGTATAACATGTTTGTAATTAAAATTAACTTAGAAAATTAATTTGAAAAAGATAAATATTTGAATATAAACACTCACACACGTAAGTCGATCTTTGATCTCCATCTTGCACTTCCTAGGGTTGCTTCTCAGTTGCCTAATTCAAAAGTCAAGTAGGGTGTCTTAAGCAAATCCCTTCATAAATATCATCAAGTCCCTATAGTTTTAAAGATCAAGTCCCTTCGAGGTTGCCTACGGTAAATGATCCTGTCCCTTCGAATAAAAGATGATAAGTCCCTACGAATTGCTAAAGACACCCTACAGTTGCCTATATCCAGATGTCCCTACACATGTCCCTTAGTTACATCCAAGGTAATAACTACCTATTCCTTAATAATAGGGATAGTCTTACCATTGAAAGAACACACGAGAACAGTAAAGACTTAATATAGGGTAGGTTTCTCTTAATTACTTGCTCACATTTCAAAATACTCTTTATACCCCACTTTTCAAACAATTTTCAAAAACAAGGCTTTGTATACATCCATACGAGGATCATTACAAAGTACTTAGAATTTTTCTAATCACACACTACATTCTTGCAAACAAACAAAGTGAGCTAAGTAACTAAAAGCCCACGGATAACCATGGATATAAAGGGTGCTAACACCTTCCCTTTATATAACCTACCCCCTTAACTCAAGTCTTTTAAAAATAGGTCTTTCCTGTTCTTTTATGTCCTTTCCTTATGGATAAAATAAAAGTCGATGGCGACTCTTGCTATCCGCGACATTTATAGAAAGTCAGTTCTCCCACCGTGTTACAGCTGCCAACAAGGCTTCCTGACTCTTCTTCTCATTAGCTTCCAACTGCTCTATCCTAGCTTGGGTCTTCTGATCTTCTTGTAAACGAGATTCAGTAATTCTGATCCATCTAGCCTGACTCTCTTCCAAGTAGTGCTCAACTCTGGCCTTCTGAATCTTGGCTTCTTTGCAAGCATTCTTCAATACCAACTCCCCTACTCGGGCTCTTCTGATGCAATCATTTGTCTTCTCAATCTTGGTCATATGCTCAATCCGGAGCTTCACTAACTTTTCATTGTCCAGACAACCATCATTCCTCTCCCAAAGGGTCTTCTTTAGAGCTTCAGAAAGTTGAGCATTCCTCTCTTTCAGCTTCTCAAACTCCTCTAAACTGATTGTAGCTACAGGCTCTACTGCTGATGGTCCAGGCACATCCTCCAAGGTGAATGGCAAGTGGGTGATATGTCCTCTGATACGAGACCAATCAATATACTGAGCTGAAGTTATGTTGTTACACTTGCCAAGAATAGCATTCCCTTTTGTCTGAATGTTTTCCCAAGCCCAGGCTGCTTGTTGGACGATAGCATGATTATTCTGAATGCCACGGTAAAAGGTTTTTGATAAGTCCTGCTCTCTTGGTGGATGTACTAAGGCATACCCTAATTGCCTTTTGAACAGCAAAGGATTATAGTTGATGCAACCCTTTACACCAACAAGAGGTACATTGGAATACTGCCCACAGCTGGTTATTATGTCTCTGCCCTTGGTGCTATGAGTGCACCACCTGATGTCTTCTGAAGTGAGAGCAATCATTTTTTTAGACCAGTTTCTTGACTGATGAGGGTTCAAGAAAGCTTCTGACTTTGGCAAGTGTCTCAATAACCAGTAGTAGAAGAGAGGTGCACAACATCTGACCAATCTTCCCCTTTGTTTCTCATTTCTCTGATGCATTGAGTAATAGAAATCCCCGAGCAAGGTAGGAACCAGATTCTTCAGCAGAAAGAGATGGATAGAATTCTTGCTTACAAACTTAGGCTCGTCTGCAAACAAGATGATACCATATATGCTAAGGGCCAAGAAAGCATAGACAGTTTCCCACTTCCCTACTGCAGCATGACTGGTGGCCTGAGTTATCAAGAAGTCCAAATGGAGGCCTGGGATTCCAGCCTTGGTGGTCATATTCTGATCAATGATGATGGTTTCCAAATACAGAGCCCTAGCTATGTCCTCGTTCCTAGGAGCAGTCATCTCAGGTTTGAAAGGATTCCCCCTCCTAATAGGGACACCCAACAACATGGAAAATTCTTCTAAAAAAGGACCCAACTGAAATTCTGGGAAAGTGAAGCATCTGAGAGGAGGGTCATAGAACTGAAGGCAAGTGTGGATCATACTCCTCTGTGATGCATCCAAGTCCATGATCATGTCCATAATTCCACCATAATGTTCCCTGAATAAAGGGACATGATCAGGAGTGATGAGTGTCTGGATCTACCTGATGCCTACTAGGGAGGGCTCAAAGAATTGGTATGTGATGTTGCTCTTCCTGGATGTGTCCATACTGATAATGGATGTTGATGAAGATAACTAAGGAGAAACACCGATGAAGGCAACTAGTGAAGGTGCTGAAGAGAATTTCTGATGAATATAGCTGGTGAAGATGGCTGATGCAGATGAACAGTCAAAACCAAACCAAAGATAAGATGTGGATACCCTGTAAAACAAATAGACAAATGTAAAAATGATGCAAAATGATGTATGCAGAATGATATGCAAGGGTTTGTGATCAAGTGTTGGATCTGTTATCTGTCATGAAAAGGTCCATTTGTGTTCATAAGTCCAGATGAAAGCTTAGAGAACCAGTAACCAGGTGGGGGACTCAAATAAAGAGTCACAAGTCCAAGCTTTCATAAGATTAGTCCAAATTGATGTAACCTTAAAACAAAACTGGTAACAGGGTATGATGAGGCCAAGGGTTCCTGCAAACATGTAAACATCCCAACCCCCTCACAGGTATTGTTCTAGAACAAAGATCCTCAAACTTGGATCAGTTATGAGAAGTGTAAACACTTCTAACCCGGAGGTACACTGTTTACATTAATCATAAAGGATCCTCCTCTAATTCACTTCAGATGCTGAAGGTCATCTAAAAAGGTCATCCAGACTTAGCAGGCTTCCCAGATAGCCCTAGTACTACAGGAAATCCGTAGCATAGAGTTCTCAAGAAGAAACCCATGTCTGAAGCCACTCTATCCTATGTGTCACTCGGGCTCCCGGTATAGAACCTTACTCACTGAATATCCCTCCCACCAAGGAAAACAATAGATCCAGCACATGATATGATGATAACAGTATGAAATGCGTAAAAATAGTAAATGAAGCAATAAATAAAGATGTACAGAAAGCAATACATAAAGCAATAAACAAAAAGCACATATAACACATAACACCACCATAAACACAAATCAAACAAGCGCTAGTAGAAACCCACAAAAAGAACCAGAAGCCCTGGTTGCAAGATACACTTCCCCAGAAGAGTCGCCAAGTTGTCGCTCCCCCGAAAAGACACCAGGGTCCCAGGGTGCAGACGCGAACGGTCGGCGAAAAGAGAAATGAAATGAACTGAATAGAGTCGTCAGCTAGGCATTTTTAACCCGAAGGAAAGGTAATACTGCATAAACCTGGAAAGAGATGGATAAGACAGTTGCGAACCAGAGAAACTGAGTAAGGGGGTTGGTTACGACCTAGGAAGGTATTAGCACCCAGATCTTCCGTCGTACTCGACAGGATCCATGCTTACTAGATTGTGCTTAAAAGGGGTAAGTATATATGTTATTTGTGTGCAAAAGCTAAGGAGAAAATACAGGTGTCAGTGCAAAAAGGTGAATTGCTCAGGAACTGAGGCTTGGAAAAGGATGCTGAAAGAGGGGGATGACAAAGAGACCTTTTGTTCGATAACAGTTAAGTTATGCCTACGTATCCTCTCGGGCAATGAGGAAGTCAGAACACCGTAGTTCGACTCAAAGAGACTAGAAATAAATTGACTGTGAACTGCCTGCTTGTCTATGCTCAAGTGTATGACTCGTCTGGCTCGAGTGCTAACTGTCTTGCATTAGACAAAAGAAGCAAGTTCTCGTTTGTGAATGAATGTGATGAGAAAAGAATCCCGGAGGATACGATTATTGTTTGTTTTTGTATTTTCATTTTTTTTATTGTTTTTGGTGTTTTGCATAAGTTAATAAGCTTAAGCCCGAATCAAGGGCTTGTAAACTCATTACATCCTCCCTGATTAGGGATAATGAGCCTACTTAAGTATGAGATAAGCATCTCAACTTAATTACCATGATGATGTAGGATTAAGATCATTAACCTACTTGTGATTATTTAGATGTTTTTTGGGTTTTTGTTTAGTGTTAAGTAATGAGTTTAATCTCTAATCACAGATTAGTGAACTCATTACACCATCCTAATAGAAGGATAATAGATGAGAACACTTAAGCTGAGGAAGATACCTCAACTTAATCCATGGTTAGGGATTAAATTAATTATATAACAAGCCTTTATTAAATGGATTTTAATTAAGGGATGAGATTAATGAGTTTTAATGGTTTGTAAGACAACTTGAGAGGGACTTGTCCATTAAACACTAGGGTTAGTCCCTCTTAATCATAAGGAAGAGATAGAACCCTAATGTAAGGCCTAAGTTACAAGATAAAGTCTTGGTGATTATTAATGTGTTTTGATTAAGAGGTGTAAACAAATTAAAGGTTTAACAATTAGGATTAAAGTTATACACTCCATCCTAAGAGAATGATGCAGGCATAACCCTAATTCCAAAGTCCTAAAACTTTAAGAGTTTTGTCTCTGATTATTGAGATGAGAAGAGAGACTCAAGGAGACTCAAAGGTAAAAGACTAAGGGGGACTATACACAACCCTAAAAGTTATCTTGATTAGGTATCTTATGGTTTATTAGGCTTAAGAGAAAGGATCTTCAAGGCCATCAATGGAGGAAGTAGATGAAAAGAGAAGGAAGAAGAAGAATAAGTTACTTACTTCCTGAAGAAGATAAGTAACTTAAAGAAAGAAAGTGAGAAGGATGGAACACAAGTGAATTAGATTCACTTCAAAGACATGTAAAATTGCATATGAATGAGATAAGAAGAGGTAGGAAGTGAAGGCAAATCCACTTCCCAAATAACTTACCAAAGGTATCTGAAATGTTAGTATGAATGCATAAGACATAAAGCATAAGGAAATGATTTTAAATGAGATGTGAAGACCAAAGTTAGAAGTGATTATGCAATGCAATGGCATATGAGATGATGCAATGTCATACAAGATGCATATGAATGTTCATACAAAGATGAGATGTCATGAAAACATGTTTAGAAGTTTGAAAATACATGGATGTTTATGAAATGAAATGAATGCAAGACATGGTAAATGAATGAATAAATGATCAAGCAATGTTCAAGCATGTCCTTATATGTCTAAGATGTCATACAAATGATTGGAATGTCATGGCAAGTTCACATGATGATGATATGCAAAGATGAATGCAAATGAACATGAGAAATTAGGGTTTTATGAATGTATGAGATGCAAATGACCAAAACAGAAGCAATCAACATGATAAAAAATTGAAATCAAGCTCAATCAAACCTTAATCCTATATAAGATCACACCCCAAAGGAGAAGGTTAGAAGCTAACCCTATTGAAAAATATGGATTTTCTAAGTTTGCTAGGGTTTTTAGGTGATTCTTAAAGGAAAATGCAAATCAAATTGAAAATGCAAGATAAATTCATGAGGAAAATAACTTAAAAACTAAATGCAATATGTGAAACAATGCAAAAAGAATCAAGTTCAAACTCTTCATGGTTAGACAAAAATGAATTTTTCAAATTAGGGTTAGAAAATGTGATTTTAAAGAACCCTAATTCAAAGAAAATTGTGAAATTATGATCAAACCTAAAAAGAAATTTGTATGAAGAGTTTGAAAATGTTTCTAAATGAATTGGAATGGTTCATGATTTTTTGGTGATTTTTAGAAACATAAATGTATTTTTAATTAATTAAAATCCTTTAATTAATTAAAAATAACAGTTAAATATTTTAAAAATACTTTTTTTAATGCAAAAAATAAAATAAAAATCATTTTTGGGTTGAGAAAAATATTTGGATCAGAAATGCAAAAGATCATATTTTTGTAATGTATTTAACTATTTTAAATTAAATATGCAAAAGAAATGAATAAAAATGAATTAAAAATGAAATTAAATGGAAGTCAGCACATCCAGTGGTCCAGATTTGAATATAAAAAAAGGAGGGAGGTGACTGGCGCGCTAATGGGTGGTCAGGATTTGATCTGGCATTTTTAAAATTAATCCTAATTAATTAAAACTAATTAACTGATTAGGATTTTAACAAGGCATTTGGACCCTTCATCCACGCGTGAAAATCCTATCCTATTACCCATATTCAAACTGAGGTCTAAACCCTAATTAGTGCCCAATGACTCTCAGGTGGTCGGAGAAGACCTCCGGTCATCTTCTTCGGCCAGACTCCTCCCCTGAATCTCTCAAAACACCATAACAATGCACCAAAATCTCCAGAAATGATCCTTAAACAACATTAAACACGAATCAAACCTCAAAAATCATTTATCACTCAAGAACAACATGATTCGAAGCAAAACGGAAAAACACATACAACTTTCAGAAGCTTAAAACATGCTCATTTTTAACTCATTTTCAAAACAAAACACATCATAATGATCAGTGAAACATGTAGATTAATATTTTAACTTAAATGACAAGTTTTGGAAAATTTGTTCTTGAGGATACCTGAGATGAAGCTTTTCAGTTTGGTGCTTTCTGGCCTCCTCTCTTGTGCAATCCAACCCCTTTGAGTCCCCTGGTGCTATTGAGAAGCTTTGCAAGAGTTTAAATGGCTTGGTTTGTGATGTTTGGTTCTGATATGGCAGAAATCGTGTTTTGATTTAGGGAGCTTTTAGGTCATTGTGAGGGTTGATTTATGATTCCGAAGGTGTGTATGATTGAATGGTGCAAAGAGTTTTGAGGTTTGTGGTTTGTGTTGAGAGAATCGAAGAGCTGAAGGTTTTGGTGGATTTTGTGCAATCTGACTTGTGTTGTGTTTCAGGCTCCAAGAAGATATAAAATGAGGTCCATGAGGCATGTATGTGAAGTCTTGATTGGTCAGAAGAGTTGTTGTGGCTCAACTTGATTGGTATGGGAGGTTTTGCAAATGGCAGAGCTGGCTTTTTGGGGTGTCTGGCCTCAGCTTGTATCAAGGAGAACCATAGAATCAGATTTCATGAGCTGGCACAAGTGGATGAAGAGTTTCATAGCATTTTGTAATTTTCCCTCTTTGAACTTTCTTGAGAAGCAAGGCATGAAAACTTGTAATTTTTGGTGTAATCTTGATCAAAATGTGTTGCATTATGTTGGTATGATATTTAGAAGTTGATTAGAGGTCATGAAATGGTTTGAAACTTGAATTTGCAAAAAAATCCTCTTTGGCATGAACTTGAAAATTATATGATTTTTGCCAACTTTGAAAGGCCATATCTTGAGTTCTAGGATGAATCAAGACTTGTTCTAGTACTTTTTGAAAAGGGAAAGACCTAATCTACAACTTTCATGTCTAAGAATTTTTCATTTGAAGCATTTTTGGTCATGAAAGAGGAGGTTGAAAATCTTTCCCAAAGTGGAAAGTTTCCATTACAAGTCCTTTCCAAAAATAGCAAGTTTGCCATTGGCCCAAAATTATTCAACTTTGTGAACTTCCAACCATTTATAAGATCAAATAAAGATCATAGAACCCCAATTTGATGAAAATGATCCTTTGGTTCCATTGTTGGGGGCCTCAGATGCCCTGATTTTGACTTTACTTGCTCAAGAAGTTACCCAATGATCAGATGACTTACACAATGAATTTCTTCATCAAACTTGGTACACATGATCCTTATAAAATATTAAGAGCATTAGAAACAAGAATGACCAAAAAATTTGGAGTTAAGTCCTTTGAAACCAAAACCCTAATTTTGGTCATCTGTGCAGGAAAACCCTAGCTCTGCTTCCATGCCTTTGCCATTCTTTGTGATCTCTTGACTTTCATGAACTTTAGGGAGCATATTATGATCATAGAACAAACATGGACCCTATTAGAAAGCTTCAAGACCATTGGGACGGCTCAGATTTATTCTTGGATTGCTCATATCAAAACCCTATATGCAGATGAAAATGGAACTATGCAGTGAAACAAATATGCAATATGAGATGGTATGCCTAAGCTAATGCAAAGATGAAAGATCACAAGCCAAGGTTTGAGAAAACGTGAGGGCAAATTTGGGGTGTTTACACCTTGGAAAAGCTATATTGAAGTTCAAAGTTGAAGTGAAAAATGTGGAAAATCCCTCCATGTTGAAAAATTTATTTTTTGGCCAAATTTGCACGTGGTAACCGGTTACTCCCAAGGTGGTAACCAGTTACTCCCAGGGTGGTAACCGGTTGCTTAACACAAAATTTGATTTTTTTCCCTTTTTGGTGGTAAACCTTGGATATCCGGCTTTGGTCATTCGTTTTGAGATTATTTTTCTTCTAAGACTCGATAATTTATATTATCACTGAATAACCCTTGATCACATGCCCCATGCTTCAACCGATGATATATGCTTTATTTGTTTTATTTTTTTTATTATTATTTAAATGGAATGTATGAAAGGATATTCTAAATGATGTGGAAATGAAGCATAAGCTGCTTGAAATTGGTAATAAATAAGAGGGCAAATTTTGGGGTGCTACAACTGCCCTAATTCAATCAATTGTAGACCTGAATGGATGATAGCAATGGCTCTCAGAAATTCATGGTATGGAAGGATTGAATACAAGAATAAAATGGAAATTTTGCACTCTGTGGGTAGAAAAAAGGACATGTTGGGAAGAATGTCATTCTTGGATGACAACTCAAAGAAACGAAACCGGACTTCGACGAAATTTAAGGGCATTTATCACACTTGGGTGACAAAGTGAACAAGAAACACTGTGAGTGATCTTGGAAAGAGAGTATCATACTTGGATGACAACTCGAAGATACGAAATCGGACTTGGACAGAATCGAAAAGCATTTACCACACTTGGGTGATAAAGCGAATAAGACACACCGTGAGCAAGCTTGGAAAGAGAATATTATACTTGGATGACAACTCGAAGATACGAAACCGTACTTGGACGGAATCGAAAAGCATTTAACACACTTGGGTGATAAAGCGAATAAGACACACTGTGAGTGAGCTTGAAAAGAGACTATCATACTTGGATGATAACTCAACTGAGGATGACAAGTATTGAGTGGTAAGAGTAACAATGCTATGACCCTCAGGTTTGTTTCGAACACATGCTTAGGAATGAACTTGGAATTCTTTGTGGGAATACTTGGGTCTGAGTGAAGAAATAATGTTTCGGGTTTTCATATAAGGAACCAAAACTAGCTTATGCTTCGTGTGCAAATGTTTGAATTTTTTCCATGGCGTAATGCTCCATAATGATGGAAATGCTACACTTTAGAGGATTTAAAGGTAATGATGATTACTAAATGCAAATGCAAGGGTGACCTCCTGATAAGGAGGTAACAGGTACGCTGGAGCGATTTTACTGGGGAGAAATAAACACTGAATTGATTTCATGAATCCCTGTGGGGCATAATATCTTTGCGGGTGAGGATGCTAATGATATACTGGCTCTGACCTGCCACGACTGCCAAAAATAAATTGGACTTTGAGAGGTTGAATAGTAATGACCCTGTCGGGGAAGGTCTCATCTGATAGGAATTTTATTGGGAGGTACACCACCCGTAGAACTCTGTTGGGGAAGTGACAACCTTCTGACCTGGATGAGGAAAGGATTTGTTGATACTCTGCCGAGAAAAAAATCTGATGGAGAATGACTCAAGCACAAAGTCCTATGTTGGGGATAACATCTCAATGAAGATTGAACTTTGGTTGGGGAAGACTGCGAACAACATCGTGCAAGAAGGAAAACGATTCGAATTCTAACTGCCTTTAACACTGCTAGGGAACAAGGAATTCTCATGTACTACTGGGGATAAGAAGACTCATGTGGATAATACCTCTCTGTTGGAGGAAGACTCTCTGCTTGGGTAACATCAACCTTTTGTTACTCTGATAGGGAAAACTTCAATCTCCGACTCTATTGGGGATGATGGGGGTATGAACCACCTTCATTGTAAAACATCAGTGATAATGCTTTCTGCTAAGGATAAGAGTTTTAAAGCGCCTCTTGTTGGGGATAAGAGATATAAAGCATCTCTTAATAATGATATCATTTGCTCAGGGAACACCAACCCCTTTTGTTGCTCTTTTGGAGAAAGGTAATCCACTAAAACATGTTGAGGAATCATGATCAATGAAGCCTGCTGAGAAAAAAGTTCCATGGTTCTATGTGCTGGCATTGGCTTTCTTTTACTTCGTACCTACCAATTAGTGAACACAACTAACAATTCCTGCAAAAAAAGAGGATTAGACAAGCCCACATGCCATAGGTCTATGGTATGAGCTTACGATCCCTATTACTCAACAATTAAAGTATATGCCAAGTGTTTTATTCTTAAGCATGTATTATAAATCATCAATGTCTTCATAATGTAATATTTATCAAAATATTTGGACGTTTTTACAATCAACAATGGTAAATGAAAACAAAAACAACAAAAGCTTTTTGGATGAAATGTAATTAATTGATTGAAAGGTGGCCATGTATAGGCGTTACACCAGGAAGCAATTCCTAGAAGGACGAATTTGCACAAAAGGAAAAATAAACTATCCTAATGGAAATGTGAAATTGGATCCCAACAAGTTCCAACCCGACTATGACCCGTATGTCCTCAAGACCCTCTATATACTTCACTTTCAGGGAAGATGATTGGACTGATTCTTAACCATCAGATTATCCATCATTGTAAATGACTAATCACAGATCACGTAGATCATAATTGTTCGTTTCAATCCCTCTTTTGTGTGGATCTCCCTTTGCGGGTTTTCAATCCACAAGGATACCCTTTTTTGCTTGAGTTGTCCAATGCAGATTCTCAACTCACCGGGTGTACATTTTTTTAGTTATATCCCTAATTTTTGCCCGAACCTCTTATTCTGTTTTTGGCTCGCCGGGATGCCCTTTTTTTCCTGGACGCATTATTCTATTTTTTGTCCAGTGGGTCTCTTTTATACGAAGTATTTTTAACTTTGTTTGTGTTGATAGGGGATGGAAAGTCTTCGCCATCAATGGTTGTTAGCATCAAGGCTCCGTCCGAGAAGACCTTTTTAACCATGAATGGACCTTCATAGTTGGGAGTCCACTTGCCCATGTTATCTGTTAGAGGAAATATGATCCTTTTTAGCACTAAGTCACCGGGTATGTAACATCGAGGCTGTATCTTCTGATTGAACGCTCGTTTCATCTGCCTTTGATACAACTATCCATGGCATACAACTGCTAAACGTTTCTCCTCGATGAGGCTCAACTAGTTGAACCTAGCCTAAAGCTGTTCAGCTTCATCAAGCTTAACATCCATCATTATCCTCAAGGAGGGGATCTCAACCTCAACTGGTAGGACTTCCTCCATACCATATACTAGTGAGAATGGAGTGTCCCGGGTCGATGTGTGTACGGATGTTCGGTACCCATGCAATGCAAATGGAAACATCTCATGCCAATCTTTATATGTCACGACCATCTTCTGTACGATCTTCTTGATGTTCTTGTTGGCTTCCTTGATGGCACCATTCATCTTCGGGCAATATGGAGAAGATTTGTGATGTTCGATTTTGAAATCCTGACATAACTCCACCATCATTTAATTATTGAGATTTAAACCATTATCAGTAATTATTATTTCGGGTATTCTGTATTAATAAATGATGTCTTTCTTTAGGAATCAAACTACCACATGCTTGGTGACGTTAGCATAGGACGCCGCTTCCACCCATTTGGTGAAGTAGTCAATGGCAACCAGAATGAAGCGATGACCGTTTGAAGTAGTAGCCTCGATTTTTCCGATCATATTGATGCCCCATATTGCAAAGGGCCAAGTAGATACATGCCACTCAACGGATTGGGAGGCACATGCACCTTATTAGCATAAATTTGACATTTAAGGCATTTGCGAGAGTATACGCAACAATCAGATTCCATGGTCATCCAATAATACCCGATCTCAAAAGTTTCTTTGCCATGGCATGTCCTCTAGCATGGGTACCGAAGGATCCTTCATGAACTTCTTGCATTAACATGTCTACTTCGTGTCCACATCTGAGCATAACCATGTTGAAGTTCCTTTTGTATAACACATCATCCTGATTTAAGAAGAGCCCACCAGCCAACCTCCTCAGAGTCTTCTTATCTTTGCTGGATGCCCCTGTCGGGTATTCTTGACATTTGAGGAAACGTTTGATATCATATTACCAAGGCTTATCATCATCGGTAACATCGACTGCAAACACATAAGCTGGCCTTTCAAGACGAGATACCAAAATTCAGGGCACATAATTCCATTGTTGGGCTTTAATCATGGAAGATAAGGTTTCTAGGGCATCATAAAACTAATTCTCATCACGGGGCATATAATGAAGTTTTACTGTCGTGAAGAATGTAAACAACCTCCTTGTGTACTCCCTGTATGGAATCAAATGGGGTTGATGAACAAGCCATTTTCCGTTAACTTGATTAATGACCAAAGTTGAATCACCGAAGATATTGAGGGTCTTAATTCACAAATTAATCGCCTCCTCAATCCCCATTATGCAAGCTTCATACTCTTCTTCATTGTTGGTGCATTCAAAAGTCAAACGGGCAGTGAAGGGCATGTGAACTCCTTCCGATGTGATAATGACGACACCAACTCCGCTGCCATTCATGTTAATGACCCCATCAAACATCAGGCTCCATTTGGATTCAGGGTCTGGCTCCTCCTCCAGGAGTGGTTCTTCGCAATCTTTCGATTTGAGGAACATGTTGTCTTCATCAAGGAACTCAAACTTCATTGGCTGAAAGTGCACTTGTTCGGATTCAACCTCAGTCTGAACTTTTGCAACCTATAAAAACAGCTTGACCAAGTTGACCAGGTATTCTTCCTCTATTTGTGACTTCAAAATTATGTCATCAACATAGACTTCAATCTCATGATGAATCATATCATGAAAGAGAGTCACCATTGCTCGTTGGTAAGTTGCCCTAGCATTCTTAAGACCAAACGACATCATTCTATAACAGAAGGTTCCCCAAGGGGATATGAATGTAGTTTTCTCAAAGTTATCTGGAGACATTTTAATTTGGTTGTAGCCCGAAAAGCCATCCATGAAGGAAAACACCGAGTATTGAGTTGTGTAGTCGACCAACACATCAATGTGAGGCAACGGTAAATTGTCCTTGGGACTAGCTCTGTTCAAATCTTGGTAATCAACACACATCTGAACTTTACCATCCTTTTTCGGCACTGACATGATGTTGGCAACCCATGGTGGATAACTTGTAACCTCTTCCTTGATTTTTATTACCATGTCAGGTCGAGTTCTACGCAGTTTCTGTTTCACTGGAGGGCATTCTTCTTGGAGCGGTAGTCTATGTACTACGATATCGGTGTCAAGCCCCGACATATTTTGGTAAGACCAGACGAAGATATCAACATACTCTCGGAGCATGGCAATCAATCTGCTCTTCACGGATTCTTTTAATGCGGCCCCGATCTTTACCTCTTTATTAACCTCTTCGGTGCCCATATTCATGATCTTAATAACCTCTTCATGTGGCTGAATCACCCTCTCCTCTTGATTTAATAACCTGGCTAACTCTTCAGGCAATTCACAATCTTCTTCACCTTCCTTGTCGGCTTGGTAAATTGGATTGTCGAAGTCATAGCGAGTCATATCAGAATTGTCGTCGATGGGACCCAATGGGTGCATCTGCGTGAATGATGATTCATGCTTTATTTTAGAATCAGCGTGAGAAAAATGAAAAATGTACATTGCCATTTATTATTTACAGAAAAATAAAAAATGAAAGACAGTGAACACCATATCATGAATGCAAAAATCGTCCATTTTATTGATGATTAAGCATTGTATATTGAAACACATATGCCCTTATAATGGGCTACTGCGCCTTGGGAAAGTCGTAGAGATTTCACACAAAAGTAAGAAAAACACATGATGATTACTCTTGTTGTTTCGTAATAGTGATTATCTCTTCGGATGACCAGTTGTTGAGCTCAACTCCTGGGACACTTGGCTTGATCCAATCATCTATTTCATAGTCACTGTCAGCTATATCCTCCTGAATGGCACAAATACAGCTATGATCGACCAATCCAGCACTAGAGAAAGTGATTAGCCCCTTCCGGCCTCTAGCATTATGTGTTGCTATTTCTTGAGTAGGGAGATAACCGACTCCGAACATATCTTCCTTTTTAGGGTCTTCAATCATCTTGCCTCAGCCTTCAATATTTCCCGATTCAATCACCTTGAGAGCCTGTTTGTATGACGCAATGGATAATCCCTTCTTTTTCTCTTGAGAGGCTGATGCTAATGCGGATGTTGTTTCGGCTTTGACCAGCTCGAAAGCTTGGCACGAAGTTTCATATATCTCACCATCCATCTCCGCGTACTTGAAGGAAGACATATGGCTTATGAAGATGTCCTCTTCCCCACATACTGTAACGATCTGTCCGTCCATGATAAACTTTATCTTTTGATGTAAGGTAGAAGACACTGCCCCAGTGTCGCTCCCGCCAAATGAGGCTAAGTCAAATGGGGTACAGACGCGAACGGTCGGCGAAAGGGAGAACACACAAGGGTGAACTGGAAAGAAAAGAGTCGCCAGCTAGGCATTTTTATCCCGAAGGAAAGGTAATGCTGCATAAACCTAAGAAAGGATGGATAAAGCGGTTGCGAACCAGAGAAACTGAGAAAGGGGGTTGGTTACAACCTGGGAAGGTATTAGCACCCAGATTGTCCGCCGTACTCGACGGGATCCACGCTTGAAAGATTTGTGCTTAATGGGGGAGTGTCAGTGCTATATTGTGTGCAAAAGCTGGAGAAGAATGCAAGTGTCAGTGTAAAAGAAATGTGAAATGTATAAGAGAAGTGTCAGTGTAAGAACAAAAGTGAAATGCTCAAGATAATGAGGCTTAAAGAATAATGCTGGAAGAGGGGGGAATATACAGAGACTTTTGTTCGATAACTGTTAAGTTATGCCTACGTATCCTCTCGTGCAATGAGGAAGTCAGAACACCGTAGTTCGACTCAAAGAGACTGAAAGATAAATTGACTTATGAACTGCTTACTTGTCTATGCTCAAGTGTATGACCTGTCTGACTCAGGTGCAAACTGTCTTGCATTAGACGGAAGAAGCGAGTTCTCGTTTGTGAGTGAATGAGATGAGAAAAGAATCCCGGAGGAGACGATTATTGTTTGTTTTTGATGCTTTCAGTCTTTTATTGCTTTTGGAGTTTGTCATAAGATAATGAGCTTAAGCCTAAACCAAGGGTTAGTAAACTCATCACATCCTCCCTCTGGTTAGGGGTAATGAGAATACCTTAAGTATGAAGTAAGCACCTCACACTTAATCACCATGATGTAGAATTAAGATCAATATCCTACTTGTAATTATTTAGATGTTTTTGGAGTTTTTGTTTAGTGTTAAGTAATGAGTTTAAGCCATAATCAGGGATTTAATGGACCCATTACACCATCCTAATAGAAGGATGATAGATGAGAACATTTAAGCTGAGGAAGGCTCCTCAACTTAATCCATGATTAGGGATTAACCTCATGACAAAAACAAAGCCTTTATTGAAATGGATTTTAGTTAATGGTAAGATTAAGAAGTGAATTTTATGGTTTGTAAGACTACTTGAGGGGGACTTGTCCATTAACACTAGGGTTAGTCCTTCTCAACCAGTTAAGGAAGAATTAGAACCCTAATGCAAGGCCCAAGTTACAAGTTAATGTCTTAATGGTTATTAGATGGATTGATTAAATGATTTAAACACATTAAGGGTTTAACACTTAGGATTAAAGTTATACACTCCATCCTAATAGAAGGATGCAGGCATAACCTTAATCACAAAGCCTTAAAACCTTTAAGGTTTAGTCCTTGATTATGAGATGAGAAGAGAAGACACAAAGATGACACAAAGGTAAAACTAATGGGGGACTAATCAAACCCTAATTATGATCATGCTTGGTTGTTCCTAGGGTTTATGAGGCTTGCAAGAAGAACTTCAGAGAAACCACCAAGGAAGGAGCAGGATGAAGGAAGGAGAAGCAAGACAACTTACTTCACTTAAGAAGATAAGTTGCTTGAAGAAAGAAGATGAGGAGGGAGCATGAATGAGCAAGCTCTCTCTAATACACAAGTAAAATGCAGCAATGAATTCATAAGAGAGATGATAAGAGATTATGAGAAGTGAAGGCAAACACACTTCTCAATGACTTACCACCTGAAACGTTAGTAACAAGAGGTGAAATGAAATGAAAATGAGATGAATGCAATGATGCAAACCAAAGTCAGAAGTATAAACATGATGTTAATGATTCTAAGAGATGATGCAAACACATGTCAAGAGTTGTGGATGATCATACAAGGATGAAGGTGCAAATGAAGCATGTTTTGAACCATGAAAGTTCATGAAAGTTTATGAAATGCAATAGAGGTATAACATGGCAAATGAATGATGCAATGATCAAACATGATTCTAATGTGTCCTAAGATGCCTCATATGTCATGTGGATGCACAAAATCTCATGGCAAGTTCATGTATGCAAGCAAATGAGAGATGAATGCAAATGAAAGCCAAAATTAGGGTTTATACACAAGACACAAGGCAAAATCCAAAATTAGAGGCAAATGACAAGATAAAAAGTTGCAAATGGGATCAAAGGAAACCCTAACCCTACATAAGTTCACTGCCCAAAGGAGGGGACCTAACTCTTAACCTAATGGGAGTTATGATTTTCTTAAGTTTGCTAGGGTTTCAAGGCACTTCAAAAGGAAAAATGCTCAACAAATTGAAAATGAAGGATATATTCAGACCAATTTTATCCTATAAACTACATGATATGAAGAAGGCAATGCAAAAAGAACCATCATCAAACTCTTCAAGGTTAGGCAGAATGAATTTTTCTAAGTTAGGACAAAAATATTGACTTTTAATAACTTTAATTCCAAAGAAAAATGTCAAAATATGTCAAGAACCAAAAAGAAATTTGTTTGAAGAGTTTGATAATGTTTCTAAATGTATCAAAATGCAATGTAATTTTTTTTGTGATTTTTAGAAACTTAAATGTTATTTTAATTAATTAATTCTCATTAACTAATTAAAATAAACATTTAAATATTTTTAAAATACGAAAATTATGCAAAAAATAAAATAAAAATTATTTTCAGAAAGAGAAAAATATTTTATGATATGATGCAAAAAATGAGAATTTTTGGATGCATTTTGCTATTTTAAATAAAATGTAGAAAGAAATGCAATAAAAATGAAAACTAAATTAATTTAAATGAAAAGTAATCAGATCCAAAGGCCTGGATTCAAATGGAACGCGTGGGAGTTGACTGGCGCGTGAATAGAGGGCTAGGATTCGTTCTGAGAATTTGAATTTAATAAAACCTAATTAAGATAATTAATGACTGATTAGGGTTTTAATGTGAAATCTGGGACGTCCAAAACGCGCGCGAAGCTGGATCCAAGGGCCTATATTCAAACTGACCTAAAACCCTAATTAACCCTAATTACTTTCAGACGACCGGAACAGTGGTTCCGGTCGTCTTCTCCGGCGAGGCCAAATCCCTAACTCTCTCTACAAGCCACCCCACCCCAAATTAACTGTCCAGAAATGATCCCCCACTCTAAACGAACTCAAACCACCATCCAAACATAATTTATAACAAGCATACATGGAGAATCGAAGAAGAACAGAAAACTTGACAAATTTTCAGAGAGTCATAACATGTTCATTTCTCAACTATTTTCAAAAATAAAAAGAGCAGCATGATCAGTGAAGCATGGAGAACAACTCTATAACAAGAAATACAAGTTCTGGAAAAATTGTTCTTGGTGATACCTGAACTGGAGCTTTCACCTTTGGAGCTTTCTGGCCAGTTCCTTGCTTCCAATCACCTCCAATGATCTTCCTCAAGAGTTTGCAGTGCTTGGTTGGGGTTTAAATGGCCCCAAAATGAAAATGGCAGAAGCTCAGTTCATGAAGTGTGAAAATCGTATTTTTGATTCTGGGCTTTTTAGGGCAAAGTGATGGTTGGGAAATGATCAGAGGGTTAGGGTGAGTTGTTCTGTGGAATTTGTTTTGAGGTTTTAGGCTTGTGTGATGAGTTTCGAAGAAAAATGCATAAAAGAGGATTTTGGTGAATGCTGTGTTATGAGAGGTTTCAGGTTGTGTTGTGTGGTGTGTTGAGTTACTTTTGGTCCATGTATCAATTTCTGATAGGTCACAGAGTTGTTGGTGGCCTATGGTGATTGGTATGGGCTTCTTGCAAAAAGTCAATGTTATGTGTCCTTTGAGGTATGAGCTATTTCAGGCCAAGGACAAGGGCATGTCTGGTGCAGCTTGATTCAAGGATGACCATGGAAATGAGATTGAGGCAAATCAACAAGTTTGTGGGAAGTTGTGGGGGGTTTTGCAATTTTGCCAATGTTTGGCCCTTTCTTGATTTCTTCATGTACAAGTCATGGAAATGTGAAATTCTTTGGGAAATTATGAGTTTTAGGCATTGTACTATGATGTTATGATGTGTAGAAGTCCATTTGAAGTCATAAAATAGCTTGGCATGAGGTTTTGCAAAAATCCCTCTTTGGCACAAAAGTGAAAATTAAGTGATTTTATCCAACTTTGCAAAGCCATAACTTTTGTTCTAAAATGAATTAGATCAAGTTCTTGTACTTTTTGAAAATGGGAGGATCCAATCTACAACTTTCATGACCAAAGATTTTTCATTTGAAGCATTTTTGAATCAAAAAGAGGAGGTTGAAAAACTTTCCCAAAATGGCAAGTTTTCATTACAAGTCACTTTCCCAAAATGGAAACTTTGAAAATGGCTTGAAGTTCTTCAATTTTGTGAACTTCTATCTTCTTCTAAGATCAAATAAAGATCATATACATCCAAAATGATGAAGAAAACCCTTTGGTTGGGTGATGGGGGGCCTCAGATGCCCTGATTTTGCACTAACTTGCTCAAGAAGTCATCTTTTGATCAGATGCCTTCCCCACTGAATTTCTTCATGAAAATTGGTATGTATGATCCTTATAACATATAGAGACCAATAGAAACAATAATGACCAAAGAATTTGGAGTTATGGCCTCTGAAACCAAAACCCTAATTTTAGGTCATCTGTGCAGTTAAACTTGGCTCTGCTTCCATGCCTTCATCAGTTCTTGTGATTTTTGACTTTCTTGATCTTGGGAGGATGTAATATGATGATTGAACATACATGGGCCCTTTTGAAATGATTGAAGCCCTTTGGAGTGGCTCAGATAGCCCTTGGATTGCTCAGATCACAAACCCTAGATGCAAATGACTTTGAACCAATGCAGTGAAGCAAAAATGCAATATGAGATGCTATGATTGAATCTATGCAAATGAAAGGATCACAAGCCATGGTGAAATGAGTGAGGGCAAATTTGGGGTGTTTACAGCTGCCCCTATTCAAGCATGAGTTAGCTGTGTAGGATGTAAGCAACGGCTTAACAGGCAAACAAGATAACTTGTTGTTGAATACCAAAGACAGTCCAAGATTTGCACTCACTGAATGAAGAAGAAAAGGGATATAGATTTTAAAAGGAAGTAAAGTATGATTTATAAAGTGCGGGTGACGGAGGACGACCGTCGAGCATATGACGACTGCTAGGGATAAAGCAATGACGGGGACGACCGACATGCTGGGGAACTAGAGGGATCATGATGGGGACGATCATCAAGACTCTCCGGGGATTAAAGGTAAACGATGGGGATGACCAGCGGGTTGAAGAAATAAATGATGAGGGACGGTCATCAAAGGTGAAGGACGATCACCTAGTAGGGTACAGCTGCTCTGTTGGGGATAAGATGAGGGACAGTCATCTAAGGTGAAGGACGATAACCTGGCAGGGTACGGCTGCTGAAAGTATCACGACATAGGACGAATGCCGGATAGAAAGAGTCGACGATGGGGACAGCCATCGGATAAGCATGATGAAGGACAATCATCAAGAGGTGACGTACGATCACCTAGCAGGGTACGGCTGCTATCGGGGTTTATCACGACATAGGACGAATGTCGGATAACAAGATCGATGATGGGGACGGCCATCGGATAAAATGATGAAGGACGATCATCAAAATGTGAAGGACGATCACCTAGCAGGGGACGGCTGCTAAAATATCACGACATAGGACAAATGTCGGATAGAAGATGGTTCCAATAGTGGAGACTCCGTTGGGGGAATGATGAAGGACGATCATCAAAAGGTGAAGGACGATCACCTGGAAGGGTACGGCTGCCGGAAGTATCATGACATAGGACGAATGTCAGATAGAAAGGAAATAATTTATCGGGATCTGCTGGGGACTCTTCTGGGGAAGGGTAGCCACAGATGAGTGTCTAAATTCAAGAAAAAGGGATAAGTGTTTGTCACTGTGTATGGACTAAAGATGCGGACGAACATCCTTAAAACTATGATACGGACGCGTATCATTAGAAACAAACGTTTTGACGCATGTTCAGAGATGATGGTACGGACGAGTACCAACTAGTTAACAAAGAACATATACGAGTGTCGAATCTGAGGGGATTTAAGTGGTATATACGAGATACAGACGATTATCTGAAATAAGTAAACATGAGTGAGACGCCGACGAGTGTTCAACTTGCTGGGGAGAGCACGACACGGACGGGTGTCGGAAGAAGTGTATTATAAACAAGTATTTGGTTCCCAAAGTGTTTAGGCAACTATGCTGGGGAATGGTGACACAGACGAGTGCCAAAAGGAGCATGTATCTGTATCTGGGAAATGCAAAGAAACTGCTTTGGCATTCTTCCGGGGAATTTGAGAGGTATTTGTATATTCGCAAATGGAGTGTTGGTATACACAGCTGTTTGATTCAGAACACGGCTTATGACTATGCAATATGTTTGATTTTTGCCGTAATGCTCCGTATTAGAAGGAATGCTACGCTCTGGGGGAAAATATGATGTGAATGCTATGATTATGCAAAGATACCAATCCGTGATTCGGATCCCGTTGCGGTGAAGATCTCCGGCTGATCTGCTTGAAGTGATATCCCAGCTGGGGATGAGATCATTGGTATATCTGATATATATGACTCTGTATGGGGGAATAGGTCACTGATAGACCCATCCTTGGTGATGAGGTACCCAGCTGGGGTCCGTAGAAGCTTTCGTCACTTTGTTGTGAGATCCTCAGGCATTGCTTTTCTGGATAGAGGCTGGGACCCTGCGGGGAGATGTTTCCCTGCCTGACACTTGGCTGAGGAGGAATGATGACTGGAAAGTCAACTGGGGATAAAGCATCTCTGGTGCTATTTTGGAAGACGCGCCGAGTAAGTAATGATTTGGCAGCTCGCTGGGGAAAATCTCTCATGCCCCATGTCGCGCTTTGACTGCCTGCAATCCTGTATGACAAAGAAACGTACAAGTATCCCGAGGTATCCCTTACTGGATTCCATCATAGGAGTTTAGACACTCCCGGGAGCAAATATATTTCCTGTAGGCATGTGTTTAAAAGAGGTGCATCTGTACTTATGCAATCAATATTATGAAGATATCGGACATTTTTGCAAACAAAAATAAAATGTATGAGACAAAGTGTAATGGAAAATCTGATTTTATTGATTTATGTGCCTCTGAATGGGCAAATATAGTCAAAGAAACAGATCCCCTGAAATGAGGAGATTGTTACAAATTGAGAAACAATAAGATGCTGGCAATGCTGATGACGCTTCAAGGAGCTTCCCTTTTTCTATGACTCGTATGACATTGACGTTCTTCTCATCCTGCTTTTGAAGAAGGCTGATTCTGACCGAAGCTTGAACCTTTCGAAGCTTGTCATGTTGTAAGTGATACAGACGAATTCAGAATGCAGTTGTTCGCTTATTCCCTTATTTTGCGTGGATCGCCCTTTCGGGTTTTCAATCCACCGGGATACCCATTTTTGCCTGAGCTGTCCAATGTGGCTTTTCAACTCAGCGGGTGTACATTTTTTCATTTATTTTCCCATATTTTTCCTGAGTCGTTTATTCTGTTTTTGACTCGCCGGGATGCCCTATTTTTGCCTGGACTTACATTTTGTTTTTATGTCCAGCGGGTCATTTTATGCGAAGTATTTTTTAACTGCGTCTGAATTCACAGGGGATAGGATGTCTTCACCCTCCATAGTACTGAGCATCAGTGCTCCACCAGAGAAAACTTTCTTTACTATGAATGGACCATCGTAATTCGGAGTCCACTTGCCCCTGTGGTCTGTATGAGGAGGGAGGAGTCTTTTCAGCACAAAATACCCTACTTGGTATTCCCGAAGCCTGACTTTCTGATCGAAGGCTTTCTTCATTCTTTTCTGATACAGCTGCCCATGACAGATTGCAGCTAACCTCTTTTCTTCGATCAGGCTAAGTTGTTCGTACCGGGATCGGACCCATTCTGCTTCATTTAGCTTAACATCCATTAGCACCCGCAAGGAGGGTAATTCAACTTCAACAGGTAGGACTGCCTCCATACCGTATACAAGCTGATACGGTGTTGCCCCAGTGGATGTTC
Source organism: Lathyrus aphaca (assembly GCA_963966055.1). Classification (NCBI taxonomy): domain Eukaryota; kingdom Viridiplantae; phylum Streptophyta; class Magnoliopsida; order Fabales; family Fabaceae; genus Lathyrus; species Lathyrus aphaca. The sequence goes on from OZ014522.1 coordinate 222,717,195, forward strand.
TGATTGACGTTCGGTACCCATGCAAGGAAAATGGTAGCATTTCATGCCAGTCTTTGTAGGTGACCACCATCTTCTGCACAATCTTCTTGATATTCTTGTTAGCTGCCTCTACAGCGCCATTCATCTTTGGCCTGTAAGGAGAAGAATTGTGGTGTTGGATCTTGAAGTCCCGGCACAGTTCTGCCATCATTTTGTTATTCAAGTTGGAACCATTATCAGTAATGATTCGCTCGGGCACTCCATACCTACAGATGATGTCTCTCTTCAGGAATCGGGCTACCACTTTCCTGGTAACATTTGCATAAGAAGCTGCTTCGACCCACTTGGTAAAATAGTCAATGGCTACCAGGATGAATCTGTGGCCATTGGAAGCAGTTGGTTCAATCTTGCCAATTATATCAATGCCCCACATGGCAAAGGGCCAGGGTGAAGACATCACATTCAGGGGATTTGGAGGCACATGCACTTTATCCGCATAGATCTGGCATTTATAGCATTTTCTGGCATAGGCACAATAGTCTGCATCCATTGTGATCCAGTAATAGCCTGATCTCAACAACTTTTTAGCCATGGCATGTCCTCCAGCATGGGTACCAAAAGATCCTTCGTGCACCTCGTGCATCAACAAGTCTTCTTCTGCCTTATCAACACATCTGAGAAGTACCATATCAAAGTTTCTCTTGTACAAGGAACCATCAGCATTCAGAAAGAAACTACCAGCGAGCCATCTTAATGTCTTCTTGTCATTGGATGATGCCCCAGGTGGGTATGTTTGATCCTCCAAGAAGCACTTAATGTCATGGAACCAAGGCTTATCATCTTTGGCAAGATCTGCTGAAAATACATATGCTGGTCTGTCAAGTCTAGATACTGATATTCGAGGTACAAAGTTGGCGGCTTGAACTTTGATCATGGATGAAATGGTAGCCAGAGCATCTGCAAACTGATTTTCATCTCGAGGGATATACTCAAGCTTGACTGTAGTGAAGAAAGTCAATAACCTCCTTGTATAATCCCGATAGGGTATCAGATGATCCTGGTGAGTGTACCATTTGTCGTTGGTTTGATTAATTACCAAAGCTGAATCTCCGAATACAGTCAAAGTCTTGATCCTGAGGTCAATGGCTTCCTCAAGACCCATAATGCAAGCCTCGTATTCAGCTTCGTTTTTAGTGCAGTTAAAAGTGAGTTTTGCCGAGAAAGGCATGTGAACTCCTTTAGGTGTAATGAGTACTGCACCAACACCACAACCATTCATATTAACAGCCCCATCAAACATCATAGTCCATTCTTCTTCCGGGTCAGGCCCTTCAGTGTGAATACTCTTCATGATCTTTTGCTTTTATGAAAATAATGTCTTCATCAGGGAAGTCAAATCTCATAGGCTGGTAATCATTAATGGGTTGCTCAGCGAGATAATCAGACAATACACTGCCTTTGATGGCCTTTTGAGATGTGTACTGAATGTCATACTCTGTGAGGATCATTTGCCATCTTGCAACCCGCCCGGTGAGTGTTGGTTTCTCAAAAATGTACTTAACTAGATCCATCTTTGAGATCAATAAAGTGGTGTGGGTCAACATATACTGCCTTAGCCGGCGAGCAGCCCACGCTAAAGCACAACAAGTTTTCTCGAGCAGTGAATAACGTTGTTCACAGTCGGTAAACTTTTTGCTTAGGTAGTAAATTGCATACTCTTTTCGGCTAGACTCGTCATGCTGGCCTAGCACACACCCCATTGACTCCTCTAATTCTGTCAAGTACATTATTAGAGGTCTTCCTTCAACTGGAGGCATAAGGATTGGAGGCTCTTGTAAGTATTCCTTGATTTTGTCAAAAGCCCTTTGGCAGTCTTCATTCCACCTGACCGTTTGTTCTTTTCTTAACAGCTTGAACAAGGGCTCACAAGTTGCTGTAAGGTGTGATATGAACCGTGAAATGTAGTTCAATCTACCTAGAAACCCCAGAACTTCTTTTTCAGTCTTCGGTGCAGGAATTTCTTGAATGGCTTTGACTTTATCAGGGTCAACTTCAATCCCTTTCTCACTTACAATAAATCACAGCAGCTTACCGGATCGCACCCCGAATGTGCATTTGTTGGGGTTTAACTTCAACTGGTACTTCCTCAGACGCTTGAATAACTTCAACAGATTCACCAGGTGGTCTTCTTCCGTGAGGGACTTGGCAATCATGTCATCCACATAACATTCAATTTCCTTGTGGATCATGTCATGGAACAATGTTACCATAGCCCGTTGATAAGTGGCACCCGCATTCTTCAGTCCGAATGGCATCACCTTATAACAGAATGTGCCCCAGGGTGTGATGAAAGTTGTCTTCTCCATGTCTTCAGGTGACATCTTGATCTGATTATATCCTGAAAATCCATCCATGAAGGAAAACACCGAGAACTGATCCGTATTATCGACCAATACATCAATGTGAGGTAAAGGGAAGTCATCTTTCGGGTTGGCTCTGTTCAGATCCCGGTAATCCACACACATTCTCACCTTGCCATCCTTCTTAGGCACTGGTACAATGTTAGCAACCCACGGCGGATAGCTAGTCACAACAAGGAAACCGGCGTCCCACTGCTTTTGTACCTCTTCTTTTATCTTCATTGCCATATCTGGGCGAGTACGGCGCAACTTCTATTTTACTGGTGGGCAATCTTCTTTCAGAGGTAGCTTGTGCATGACAATGTCGGTGTCCAACCCTGGCATATCCTGATAAGACCAAGAAAAAACATCCACATATTCCCGAAGCATGTCAATCAGTTGCTCTTTCACTGAATCTTGTAAGCAGGCCCCGATCTTAACTTCTTTCACGTCTTCTTCCGTACCAAGATTAACCGTCTCAACCTCCTCATGGTGAGGAGTGATAACCTTCTCCTCTTACCTTAACAACCTGGCTAGCTCTTCAGGTAGCTCATAATCTTCTTCAACCCCTTCATCAGCTTGATTAATCGGATTGTCAAAGTCATACGAAGTCATAGCAGTGTTGTTGTCGGTGCAGTCTGGAGGGCACTTTCTGCAAGGGTTTAAATTTATTCATTTTAGTGATCGGTTTTATCTTATTTAGAAAAAAGTGAAAATGAAGTTATTTATTTTTGAAAAGCATTGCCATTTCATTTTTGTACAAAAAGTGAAAAATGAAAAACAGTGAGCGGAAAAGAAAAGACTCATTTGCAAAAGATGTCCTGATATTCATTAATTTGATCTTTGCACAAAATACAAGATGGCCCGATTACAAAATGAGTCCTGACATCTTGGGCAAGATGCAGGACTTGATGCATGCTTTATAATACAAGAAATAATAATTACTCTGCAGGAGTAACCCTTATAATTTCCTGGGAAGACCAGTTTGAGACATAACTCCCCGGGGTCCTTGGACGTATCCAGCTTTCCAGGTTGCGCTCGTCTTCTGACTCATCTTCCAAACTATTCACAGCATCCGGGGTGAGCATTCCCCCGCTGACAAACTTGGGCTCCGTTGCAGCCTCTGATTGATCTTGTCGAGTTGGTTTGTAACCCAACCCGAATCGGTCTTCTTTCTTCTCCACGGGTAGCAGCTTGCCCCAGCCTTGGGCGGTACCTTCCTCAACAACCTTCCGGGCTTGCTGATATGATGTGATGGAGGTCCCAAGCACAACAGATGTTTCATTAATATTAAGGGCCTCAAACCCTTGGCTCATGGTTTCATGGATCTCCCCATCCATCTCAATGTATTTGAAAGTAGCCAGCTGGCTAACAAAAATATCCTCCTCCCCACAAATAGTAATGACTTGGCCTTCCCACTCGAATTTTAACTTCTGGTGAAGGGTTGATGTCACGGTGCCAACGGCGTGTATCCATGGTCTACCCAATAGACAACTGTAGGCAGGCTGTATATCTATCACAAAGAAGGTCGTTTTGAAAACTTGTGGGCCAATCATTATAGGCAACTCTATCTCCCCTAGAACTGATCTTTTAGAACCGTCAAAGGCTCTCACTACCAAGTTACTTGGACGTAGTGCCAATCCATCATACTCCAGCTTCACAAGGGATTTCTTGGGCAGGACATTGAGGGATGACCATGTATCCACCAGTACGTGAGAAAGAACTGCACCCTTACACTCCAAGGTAATATGCAAAGCCTTGTTGTGATTGCGACCTTCCGTTGTTAGATCAGTGTTGGTAAACCCTAGCACATGACTAGCGTTGACATTTCCAACCACAACCTCTAACTGATTAACGGTAATCTCCTCCGGCACATAAGCTGCGTGCAGGACTTTTAATAGTGTGTTCCGATGAGCCTCGGAGCACATTAGCAATGATAGTATGGAGATTTTGGAGGGTTTTTGGTGAAGCTGGTCTACCACCTTGTAATCACTTTTCTTTATGATTCTCATGAATTCATCAACCTCTTGATCAAAAGGAGTCTTCAAAGCTTCTTTAGCAACTTGTTCTTCTTGCACCATGCTCTTCCCTTTTGCCTTGGCAGCAGCTTCTGCTTCAGCCATGGGTCTTGGAATTTGCGAGGAAAAGAGACGTCCGCTTCGAGTGAAGCCTCCGCCTCCCCCACATTGTCTATCTGAGGTGAAGAAGTTGATGATTCTAAAGTGATTTTCTGCCCCTCGCAGTATAGATCTGAGCCGTAATGCCAAGGGATGGCATTATTGCTTTCGTAAGGAACTGACCCAGGCACTGTGATAGTGACTGGACTGATAGCAGCTGCAGAAGGGACCACAATGGTGTGTGGATCATAGTATATGGTAACTGGTGCTTTGACAGGAGTGGCATTTTGTGAGTTGCTAGCAGGAACATTTGCAGGGTCATAGTATATGGTAACCGTTGAGACGCTTTCATCAATTGTTGTTGATGTTGTAGAAGAAACTATTGACTGGATGGGTGTTGAAGTTGTAGCAGGGATGGTGGCTGAACTTGTATTCGTTGAAGTGATTGATTGAGCAGTTGTTGGAGTTGTAGTCGAATCCGTTGGAACAATGGTTGCTGACGTTGTAGGGGTATCTGTGATTGCCGGTGAAGGGATTGTTGGATTTGTAGGCGCCGTTGTCGTAATCTGAAGGATACCGTCCTTAATAAGACCATCTATGCCGTTTCTCAACCTTTCACACCCATTGACTACAATATTGCAATACCCACATCCTAGCTCACACCCAGGGAACACTTGGCATTCTAAAAGCTGGGCTTTGATTTCAACCAAAGGTGTTAGAATCTGTGCAACACTAGTGATTAAGGTGGATGGTTTGCCTTCCTCAATAGAATTAATCCTAGGCCCGTTGTGACTAGGCATTGGATTCCTTGTGACATTCGGAGGAGGTGCAAAGTTGAGAGCTTTTGAGTCCACCAGGTCTTGGACTTTCATCTGTAAGGCCCTGCATTTTTCAGTATTATGCCCCGGTGCGTTTGAGTGGAATGCGCACCTGGCATTTGCATCATAGTTCTTTGGCATATTGGTGGGATCCGGAGGTGCCAATGTCCTTAACTCAACTAGGTTGAGCTTCAGGAGTTGTGGCAAGATTGCAGCATACGGCATCGGGATTGGGTCAATCACCCTGTTTGCTTGTGATGGTCTTTGTTGGAAAGGACGCTGTTATTGGTTGTTGTTGCTGTTATTGTAGGTTCTCTGTTGCGGATACTGAATTTGTTATTGATAATGTGGTTGTTGTTGCTGAGGATATGCTGATTGTGGAGGAATCGGTGCTGGAATGGTAACAGCTGCTACTGACCGGTGAACATACTGAGGTCTGCCCCTGCTTGTATGGATGGAATTGATCTCACCGGCTCTTCGGGGTCCCACAAAAGGCTTTCTGGGATTACTGGATGAACTTGCACCACTGTCGGAGATTTTTCCCATCTTCAAAAGGCTTTCAATCCCTTCACCAGCTATGACCACATCAGCAAAAATGGTAGAGGAGAAGGCAGCCAATCTATCAATATAGGTCCCTTGCGTTCATGAACATGTCAGCCATTTCCCTTTATGACATGGGTGGTTGGACAGCAGCAGCAAGTTGTCTCCACCTTTGGGCATATTCCCTGAAGCTTTCTCGGGAAGATTGAGACATTCCCATCAGAAGGGTCCTGTTAGGAGCCATGTCCAGATTGTATTGATATTGACGGATGAAAGCCTCAGCCAAATCCTTCCAGCATCTTACGGTGACTCTAGACAAGTGTGAATACCACTCCCTTGAAGCCCCAGTCAGACTGTCTTCAAAGTAGAACATCCACAGTTTCTCATCCATAGTATAAGCTTTAAGTCTTCCCAGGAAAGACTGTAGGTGAGTGCGAGGACAGGAGGTACCATTGTACTTTTCAAAGCATGGGGGTTTGAATTTGTGGGGAATTCTTACCCCCATCCACTAGTCCCATATCCATCACATCGAATCCCAAAGAATTCTGAGACTCCAAAGATCTCAACTTCTCAGCGATTTCGTCCAATCTCCTGTCATAAACTTCATCTCCAACTCCCATAACAGTAAACTGCTCTTCCTGGGGATCCTCTTGCAAGATTCTCCCTCCAGCAGTATTACCCTGCACATTTCTCGGGATGTTAGCTTCTGGATCCAGGTGAGGCCCAAATACTGGTGGATCAATACGAGGCTGGCCCCGTTCATTGTTACTAGTTCCTCCGGTTCTAAGATGAGGCTCCTCAGGAGTTTGTCTTTCCACCAGCTCTCTTAACCTTTCTTGACTTTGGGCCAAGCCAGTCATCACAGCCATGAATTGAGACATCTGATTTCTCATCTCCATTCTTTCATTAGCCATCTGGTTTCTGACCTCAGTCAGATCTTGCTGTACATGTTTCATTTGAATACCGGGAAGGTTGTTACGAGTCGGGTACCGGTGCGCGCGGTTGACAGGGAACACTCGGCGACGAGCAATGTTTCCTGAGATCACAACAAAGTTAGAAACAATAATAATAAAACCTACAAAACAACACAAAAGTTAGTATGCAATGCAGTATGCTTATTTGTTTTCCAAGGTATCCGGTTTGGTTCTTGGTTTTGACCTTTCCAGACCTCGAGGAAGATGTTTGATGTTGCTGAGAAAAGAAACCTCATGAAAGCAAACTAATATATTACAAATGATGAACAATACATAGTCTGTTTTACAACATATGCCCATGGAGGGTCAAAATACATCAAAAGAAAAAGTACATCAAATGGAAACAACAACAAACAAAGAATCAAACATCCAGCCCAAATTCATCCTCTCTGACCTCCTTCAGGAGTGCCTCAGTCACTGGACCAACCGGGTGCTCTGTAATGGTCCTAATGAGGAGGTTCCTGGTGGCAATGGCAGTGGTCAGCTTCTTATGCCTGTCCTGGTCCTTTGATCTTTTCAATCCTGCTCTGAGCATCAACTCTGAAATCTCCTTCTGGGCTGCCAACAAAGCTTCTTGTATCTTCTTCTCATTGGCCTCTAGCTGTTCAATCTTGGCTTGAGTCTTTTGGTCTTCTTGTGTACGGGCCTCAATGATTCTGACCCATCTAGCCTGACTCTCTTACAGATAGAGCTCAGTCCTAGCCTTCTGAATCTTGGCTTGTTTACATGCATTCTTCAATATTTGTTCCCCAGCTCATGCTTTCCTGATGTACTCCTCTGTCTTTTCAATTTTGGCAAGGTGCTCAATCCTGAGCTTTTCCAATCTCTCAATGTCCAGACGACCATCACTCCTTTCCCAAAGAGTCTTCTTTAAAGCTTGAGATAGTCTCTCATTTCTTTCCATTAGCTTCTCAAATTCTTCTAGGCTGACAGTTGCTGCAGGTTGTACTGTAGAGGGTCCAGGTATGTCCTCCAAGATGAAAGGCATTCCAGTGATCTGGGCTCTAGTACGGGACCAATCATAGTATTGAGCTGAAGCAACATTATTACACCTTCCAAGAATAGCCATCCCTTTTGTCTGGATGTTGTCCCAAGCCCAGGATGCTTGTCTGACAACAGCTGAATTAGGTTTTACTTCACAATACAGGATCTCAGCTAAATCTTGTCCTCTAGGAGGGTGAACCAAAGCATAGCCCAGTTGTCTCTTAAATAGAAAAGGATTGTAGTTGATGCAACCCTTTACTCCTATCAGAGGTACATTTGGGTATTATCCACAGCTGGTGATAATTACCTTGCCCTTGGTGCTCTGGGTGCACCATCTAACATCATCTGAAGTCAAAGCAATGAGCCTCTTGGCCCAATTCTTCTGTTGGTGAGGATTCAGGAAGGCATCTGACTTAGGCAGGTGTCTGAGCAGCCAGGTGTGAAACAAAGGAGCAAAACATCTCACTAACATCCCCCTTTATTTCTCATTCCTCTGATGAATGGAGTAATAGAAGTCCCCTAGCAATGTGGGCGCTGGGTTCTTCAGAAGAAACAAATGGATGGCATTCTTGCTGACAAATTTGGGCTCATCTGCAAACAGTATAGCCCCATATATGCTGAGGGCTAATAGTGAACAGACTGCTCTCCACTCTCCCAATGAAGCCCTCAGGATGGCCTTAGAAATCAAGAAGTCCAAGTGCAAACCAGGGATCCCAGCTTTTGTTGTCACACTTTGCTCAATCAAGGCAGGCTCTAGGTACAATACCTTTGCTATCTCTTCATTTCTGGGAGCTGGCATCTCTGGGTTGAAAGGGATTCCACCCCTGATAGGTACTCCAATCAATGAAGAAAACTCTTCCAGCAGAGGCCCTAGCTGAAAGTCTGGAAAGGTGAAGCATCTCAAAGGAGGGTCATAAAAATGCAAGCATGAGTGGATCATGCTCCTTTGAGAAGGGTCAAGGTCCATAACCATATCCAGGATACCTCCATAGTGTTCTCTAAACAATGGGATATGGTCAGGTGTGATAAGTGACTGGACTTGCTTGATACCAGTCAACACAGGTTCAAAGAAATGGTAGGATATGTTGCTCTTCCTGGGAGTAGTCATGAATGTTTCTGAAGAAACTGAAGATAAGTGTTGAGGAAGATCATAGACTGATGCTGGAAATGAGCCACTGACAGGCTGATGCTGGTGATGATGAAGATAGCTAAAGCAGATAACTGGTGAAGCAAAGGTCTATGCAGAAGAAGGGGTCAAAACCAAACCAGATATGATGTGGATACCCTGAAAAACAAATAAACAAATGTTAAATGATGCAATGATGATATATGCAAATGATATGCAAGGGTTTGTGATCAAGCTGGATCTGATTATCTGTCTTCATATAAGTCCTATGTATGTTCAAAAGTCCAGATGGAGGTTTAGAAATCCAGTAACCAAGGTGGGGGACTCAAATAAAGAGTCACATGTCCAGGGTTAATCACAAGAACTGTCCAAAATGGAGTACTCTTAAACAAAACCAAAACAGGGTATGATGTGGCCAAGGGTACCTGCAAACCTGTAAACAGCCCAACTCCCTCACAGGTAGTGTTCTAGAACAAGGATCCTCAGACTCGGATCAGTTATGAGAAGTGTAAACACTTCTAACCCGGAGGTACAGTGTTTACAATAACCATAAAAGATCCTCCTCTAATTCACCTCAGTTTCTGAAAGTCATAATAAAGTTCATCCAGACTTAGCAGGCTTCCCAGATAGCCCTAGCACTACAGGAGATCTGTAGCACAGAGTTCTCAAGAAGAAACCCACATCTGAACCGTGTTCCATATTCCCGCACCAGACCGAAATGGAATGGGAAAGAACATGAACCACTCTAGCCTAGGTGTCCCTCAGGTCCCAGGTATAGGACCTCTAACTCTCAATGGAACCCCACCCGCCAAAACAGAAGCCAGATCTAGCAATGACAATGACAGTATGAAATATGTAAAACTGTATAGAAAGCAGTAAATAAAACTATACATAAAGCAATGAATAAAGCAAATAAATAAACACAATTAGCACATAACACCCCAGTAAACACAAATCAAACAAGCGCTAGGAGGAACCCACAAAAAGAACCAGAAGCCCTGGTTACAGTATAAGGTTCCCCAGCAGAGTCGCCAAGCTGTCGCTCCCGCCAAATGAGGCTAAGTCAAATGGGGTACATACGCGAACGGTCGGCGAAAGGGAGAACACACAAGGGTGAACTGGAAAGAAAAGAGTCGCCAATTAGGCATTTTTATCCCGAAGGAAAGGTAATGCTGCATAAACCTAAGAAAGGATGGATAAAGCGGTTGCGAACCAGAGAAATTGAGAAAGGGGGTTGGTTACAACCTGGGAAGGTATTAGCACCCAGATTGTTCGCCGTACTCGACGGGATCCATGCTTGAAAGATTTGTGCTTAATGGGGGAGTGTCAGTGTTATATTGTGTGCAAAAGCTGGAGAAGAATGCAAGTGTCAGTGTAAAAGAAATGTGAAATGTATAAGAGAAGTGTCAGTGTAAGAACAAAAGTGAAATGCTCAAGATAATGAGGCTTAAAGAATAATGCTGGAAGAGGGGGGAATATACAGAGACTTTTGTTCGATAACTGTTAAGTTATGCCTATGTATCCTCTCGTGCAATGAGGAAGTCAGAACACCGTAGTTCGACTCAAAGAGATTGAAAGATAAATTGACTTATGAACTGCTTACTTGTCTATGCTCAAGTGTATGACCTGTCTGGCTCAGGTGCAAACTGTCTTACATTAGACGGAAGAAGCGAGTTCTCGTTTGTGAGTGAATGAGATGAGAAAAGAATCCCGGAGGAGACGATTATTGTTTGTTTTTGATGCTTTCAGTCTTTTATTGCTTTTGGAGTTTGTCATAAGATAATGAGCTTAAGCCTAAACCAAGGGTTAGTAAACTCATCACATCCTCCCTTTGGTTAGGGGTAATGAAAATACCTTAAGTATGAAGTAAGCACCTCACACTTAATCACCATGATGTAGAATTAAGATCAATATCCTACTTGTAATTATTTAGATGTTTTTGGAGTTTTTCTTTAGTGTTAAGTAATGAGTTTAAGCCATAATCAGGGATTTAATGGACCCATTACACCATCCTAATAGAAGGATGATAGATGAGAACATTTAAGCTGAGGAAGGCTCCTCAACTTAATCCATGATTAGGGATTAACCTCATGACAAAAACAAAGCCTTTATTGAAATGGATTTTATTTAATGGTAAGATTAAGAAGTGAATTTTATGGTTTGTAAGACTACTTGAGGGGGACTTGTCCATTAACACTAGGGTTAGTCCTTCTCAACCAGTTAAGGAAGAATTAGAACCCTAATGCAAGGCCCAAGTTACAAGTTAATGTCTTAATGGTTATTAGATGGATTTATTAAAGGATTTAAACACATTAAGGGTTTAACACTTAGGATTAAAGTTATACACTCCATCCTAATAGAAGGATGCAGGCATAACCTTAATCACAAAGCCTTAAAACCTTTAAGGTTTAGTCCTTGATTATGAGATGAGAAGAGAAGACACAAAGATGACACAAAGGTAAAACTAATGGGGGACTAATCAAACCCTAATTATGATCATGCTTGGTTGTTCCTAGGGTTTATGAGGCTTGCAAGAAGAACTTCAGAGAAACCACCAAGGAAGGAGCAGGATAAAGGAAGGAGAAGCAAGAAGAAGAAAGACAACTTAATTCACTTAAGAAGATAAGTTGCTTGAAGAAAGAAGATGAGGAGGGAGCATGAATGAGCAAGCTCTCTCTAATACACAAGTAAAATGCAGCAATGAATGCATAAGAGAGATGAGAAGAGATTATGAGAAGTGAAGGCAAACTCACTTCTCAATGACTTACCACCTGATAAGTTAGTAACAAGAGGTGAAATGAAATGAAAATGAGATGAATGCAATGATGCAAACCAAAGTCAGAAGTATAAACATGATGTTAATGATGCTAAGAGATGATGCAAACACATGTCAAGAGTTGTGGATTATCATACAAAGATGAAGGTGCAAATGAAGCATGTTTTGAACCATGAAAGTTCATGAAAGTTTATGAAATGCAATGGAGGTATAACATGGCAAATGAATGATGCAATGATCAAACATGATTCTAATGTGTCCTAAGATGCCTCATATGTCATGTGGATGCACAAAATCTCATGGCAAGTTCATGTATGCAAGCAAATGAGAGATGAATGCAAATGAAAGCCAAAATTAGGGTTTATACACAAGACACAAAGCAAAATCCAAAATCAGAGGCAAATGACAAGATAAAAAATTGCAAATGGGATCAAAGGAAACCCTAACCCTACATATGTTCACTGCCCAAAGGAGGGGACCTAACTCTTAACCTAATGGGAGTTATGATTTTCTTAAGTTTGCTAGGGTTTCAAGCCACTTCAAAAGGAAAAATGCTCAACAAATTGAAAATGAAAGATAAATTTAGACCAATTTTATCCTATAAACTACATGATATGAAGAATGCAATGCAAAAAGAACCATCATCAAACTCTTCAAGGTTAGGCAGAATGAATTTTTCTAAGTTAGGAAAAAAATATTGACTTTAAATAACTTTAATTCCAAAGAAAAATGTCAAAATATGTCAAGAACCAAAAAAAAATTTGTTTGAAGAGTTTGATAATGTTTCTAAATGTATCAAAATGCAATGTGATTTTTTTTGTGATTTTTAGAAACTTAAATGTTATTTTAATTAATTAATTCTCATTAACTAATTAAAATAAACATTTAAATATTTTTAAAATACGAAAATTATGCAAAAAATAAAATAAAAATTATTTTCAGAAAGAGAAAAATATTGTATGGTATGATGCAAAAAATGAGAATTTTTGGATGCATTTTGCTATTTTAAATAAAATGTAGAAAGAAATGCAATAAAAATGAAAATTAAACTAATTTAAATGAAAAGTAATCAGATCAAAAGGTCTGGATTCAAATGGAACGCGCGGGAGTTGACTGGCGCGTGAATAGAGGGCTAGGATTCGTTCTGAGAATTTGAATTTAATAAAACCTAATTAAGCTAATTAATGACTGATTAGGGTTTTAATGTGAAATCTGGGACGTCCAAAACGCGCGCGAAGCTGGATCCAAGGGCCTATATTCAAACTGACCTAAAACCCTAATTAACCCTAATTACTTTCAGACGACCGGAACAGTGGTTCCGGTCGTCTTCTCCGGCGAGGCCAAATCCCTAACTCTCTCTACAAGCCACCCCACCCCAAATTAACTGTCCAGAAATGATCTCCCACTCAAAACGAACTCAAACCACCATCCAAACATAATTTATTACAAGCATACATGGAGAATCGAAGAAGAACAGAAAACTGGACAAAGTTTCAGAGAGTCATAACATGTTCATTTCTCAACTATTTTCAAAAATAAAAAGAGCAGCATGATCAGTGAAGCATGGAGAACAACTCTATAACAAGAAATACGAGTTCTGGAAAAATTGTTCTTGGTGATACCTGAACTGGAGCTTTCACCTTTGGAGCTTTCTGGCCAGTTCCTTGCTTCCAATCACCTCCAATGATCTTCCTCAAGAGTTTGCAGTGCTTGGTTGGGGTTTAAATGGCCCCAAAATGAAAATGGCAGAAGCTCAGTTCATGAAGTGTGAAAATCGTATTTTTGATTCTGGGGTTTTTAGGGCAAAGTGATGGTTGGGAAATGATCATAGGGTTAGGGTGAGTTGTTCTGTGGAATTTGTTTTGAGGTTTTAGGCTTGTGTGATGAGTTTCGAAGAAAAATGCATAAAAGAGGATTTTGGTGAATGCTGTGTTATGAGAGGTTTCAGCTTGTGTTGTGTGGTGTGTTGAGTTGCTTTTGGTCCATGTATCAATTTCTGATAGGTCAGAGAGTTGTTGGTGGCCTATGGTGATTGGTATGGGCTTCTTGAAAAAAGTCAATGTTATGTGTCCTTTGAGGTATGGGCTGTTTCAGGCCAAGGACAAGGGCATGTCTGGTGCAGCTTGATTCAAGGATGACCATGGAAATGAGATTGAGGCAAATCAGCAAGTTTGTGGGAAGTTGTGGGGGGTTTTGCAATTTTGGCAAAGTTTGGCCCTTTCTTGATTTCTTCATGTACAAGTCATGGAAATGTGAAATTCTTTGGGCAATTCTGAGTTTTAGGCATTGTATTACGATGTTATGATGTGTAGAAGTCCATTTGAAGTCATAAAATAGCTTGGCATGAGGTTTTGCAAAAATCCCTCTTTGGCACAAAAGTGAAAATTAAGTGATTTTATCCAACTTTGCAAAGCCATAACTTTTGTTCTAAAATGAATTAGATCAAGTTCTTGTACTTTTTGAAAATGGGAGGATCCAATCTACAACTTTCATGACCAAAGATTTTTCATTTGAAGCATTTTTGAATTAAAAAGATGAGGTTGAAAAACTTTCCCAAAATGGCAAGTTTTCATTACAAGTCACTTTCCCAAAATGGCAACTTTGCAAATGGCTTGAAGTTCTTCAATTTTGTGAACTTCTATCTTCTTCTAAGATCAAATAAAGATCATATACATCCAAAATGATGAAGAAAACCCTTTGGTTGGGTGATGAGGGGCCTCAGATGCCCTGATTTTGCACTGACTTGCTCAAGAAGTCATCTTTTGATCAGATGCCTTCCCCACTGAATTTCTTCATGAAAATTGGTATGTATGATACTTATAACATATAGAGACCAATAGAAACAAGAATGACCAAAGAATTTGGAGTTATGGCCTCTGAAACCAAAACCCTAATTTTAGGTCATTTGTGTAGTTAAACTTGGCTCTGCTTCCCTGCCTTCCTCAGTTCTTGTGATTTTTGACTTTCTTGATCTTAGGAGGATGTAATATGATGATTGAACATACATGGGCCCTTTTGAAATGATTGAAGCCCTTTGGAGTGGCTCAGATAGCCCTTGGATTGCTCAGATCACAAACCCTAGATGCAGATGACTTTGAACCAATGCAGTGAAGCAAAAATGCAATATGAGATGCTATGATTGAATCTATGCAAATGAAAGGATCACAAGCCATGGTGAAATGAGTGAGGGAAAATTTGGGGTGTTTACACCCAGCCGCATGAATCTACAGGCGTCCCAATAGATAACTATAAGCAGGCTGAATATCCATTACATAGAAAGTCGTGTTGAAAATCTCTGGGCCTACCTTGATTGGGAGTTCTACCTTACTAAATATGGATCACTTTAAGCTATCTAATACCCGGACCACCAGATCACTGGGCCGGAGCACTATGCCATCATAGTCCAACTTAATTAATTCCTTTTTCGGGAGCATGTTTAATGAGGACCCCGTGTCAACGAGCACATGTGAAAGCACAACCCCTTTACACTCCATTGAAATATGCAAAGCTCTATTGTGATTCTCTTCTGTAGTCAAATCTAAATCTGTAAAACCCAACCCATGACTAGAATTTACACTTGCAATAACGGTCTCGAGCTAGTTTACGGATATCTCTTGAGGTACATAGGCATTATTCAAGAACTTCAACAAGGATTTCATGTGGGACTCTGAACACAAAAGTAGAGACGGGATAGAGATTTTGGAAGGAGTCTGATGAAGATGTTCAACTATCTTGTAGTCACTCTTCTTGATGATTCGTAGGAATTCATCCGCTTCTTTCTCAAAAGTGGCTTATGAATCAGGAGTAGGGGCTTCATTGGACCCAAATTTTATACCCTTTGCCTTAGCCAGGGCTTCTGCATTGTCACTTGGTGGTGCCTCACAATTTATCAATGTTTGTGGTGCAAACAACCTTCCGCTTCTAGTGAATCCTCCAACCCCTACGTTTTCAACTTGATGTTGAACTATTCCTGAAGTAACGATATCTTGCCTCTAGATATTGCAATAGACTTCAGTGTCGTAGTGCCACGGAATGGCTCTCTCACTTTGATATGGCACTGGTCCTGGAACAGTAAATATGACAGATGTTGGCCTTGCCGACGTTGGAATTTCAATAGGGGTGAAATATATAGTCACTGTAAAGATCTCGTCCTCTTCTTCGTAAATATGATCAAACTGAATGCCTCCTTCATCAATCAGTTTATGAATACTTGTCTTCAACTTTTCACATCCATTGGTAGACCTTTCATAATCTTGACAAACTTCCATGCAGCCCAGAAAGAGACCCTTCTTCGATAAGCAGTTCTTCACTGCTAACAATGGGGTTTTCAGGGAGTTAATATCACATATCAAGTTCAGTATGTCACCATCATCTATAGCCCCAACGGACCTCCCATATTGAGGCATAGGATTCTGAAGAACATTAGGAGTGGGAGCAAAGTTAATAGCCTCCGAATCCAACATGTCTTGAATTAGGTGTTTAAGAGCCTTGCAATTCTCGGTGGTATGGCCAGGAGCTCCAGAGTGAAACGTTGGCATTGTAACCCTCTAGGATCTGTCCAGCCTTCGGTGGCGCCAGAGTTCGGAGTTGAATTATTATAAGCTGTAACATATTTTGCAAAAGTTGTGAGTATGACATTGGCGGTGTTTCAAAATGTTTGTCCTTCGGCTTTGGCGGATAGTACTGTCTAGGAGTTCTCTGTTATTGTAAATTATGTTGACATTGTTGTTGTTTTTGTTGTGGTGCAGGTTGATTAGTTGCGGCTGGAATGGTGACAGTTGCAACCTTGTGATAAGGAACCTGATTTCCTCTCTTCCGTTGGGCGTATATTGCCCCTGCTTCTCCGTCCCTTCTCTTCTGACCATTTGAAAATGGTTTCTTAGTTTCGGACGTGGAAGTTCCATTGTTCTAAATCTTTCCTAACTTCATCCAGTTCTCGATCCTTTCTCCTGTCAAGATGCTGTTAGAAAATCCGCTCGATGAACACCCCGCAAGGTGTTCCATGAAATTCCCTAGGAGGGTATCCATGAACAAGTCTACCATTTTGCTTTCAAGCAGAGGTGGTTGAACTCTAGCAGCTAGTTCTTGCCACCTTTGCGTATATTCCTTAAAGCTTTCAGAATTCTTCTGCGACAGGCTTTACAGTTGGGTCCGGCTAGGGGCCATGTCGATGTTATACTAGTATTGCTTCAGAAAGGCTTCCCTAAGTTCTTTCTAGTTGTAGACAGTTGTTCTTTCCAGCTTCATATACCACTCAAGAGATCCACCAGACAAGCTGTCTTGGAAGAATTACATACAGAGCTTTTCATCTTTGGTATAAGCAGCAATTTTATGGTAGTAGGCCTGATGGTGGGTTTTAGGACAAGAACTTCCATTATACTTATCAAACCCAGGAGATTTAAACTTTGGAGGGATCACCAACCCTTGCACGGACCCCATGTCAGAGACATCAATCCCTAGAGTATCCTTGCATTCGAGTGCCCGAAATTTCTCTGCCAGCATTTGGAATTCACGATGACCACCACCAACACCAAAACCCATGTCCTTGTTCAGTAGTGAGAACTAGTCAGCCTGGTTATCTTCCACTTGGGCAATTAGAATGGGGATACCCACTGGAGTAGTTGGTCTTTCAGCTCCCGCAGGCGCACCAGCAGTATTGACAGGATTCCTTTGTGCATCCATATTGACTCATGCGCGCGGAACCTCCACTTGTTGTGTATCAAACCTTTGAACAATGGCCCACAACTCTTGTTTCCCCAAGATAACTCCTTGCATCATGTTCATGAACTCATTCATGCGTAGGCGAAGCTCAACCAATTTAGTCTACACAACATCCATGATGTACCATTGATTTTGTCAGGTGGCGTACCTGTGAGGGTGATGGTCTGCAATCCTTCCTAAGATAATCGAATAAGTTAGGAAACCCGAACAACCTGTTAGAATGCAAAAAAAATGAAATGTATGATATGAAAATGTTGTGTTTTTCATTCTCAAGGTTGTTTATGTCCCAATTTTGGTATTCCATAATATGGAAATCCAAATGTCCTTTGGGACTCTGACTTTTGGGAAGAAATATTCACACAAATATTAGGTAAGATGGTTGTGATAAATTAGTGTCTGGAACACATGTCGATGCATAGACAACAATCATAAAGCTAAACAAGATTGCATAACATAAGAACTAGCTAAAGAGCGGCAAAAGATCTCCCCAGAGGGTTACAAGTTTCTGCAATAATGAAAATATAAAGAGTAAAAAAGATTCCCACAACAAGCCTGTGGGTAATCAGGTACAATCAAAGGAAACTAGGCCCGATGGAACTCCATATACTTCAACCTCCAGCTAAACTGCTTGACAGCCTCGAACACTTGGGTAACATCCGGATGTCTTGGGTTTTCAATTAGCTTCTAGATAAGCAGATCTCTTTGGTAAAAAAACATGCAACTCACTTATTTGTTGCAACAATACCTCTTCATTCTCCCTACTGGAACCTGGCTGTAATCTGGCCTTCTTAGTTTCAACATGGATTTTGAGTTCTTCTATTTCTTTCTGGGCATCCTTCATTGATCTTTGACCTTGCTCTAACCTTTTGAAGTAGTCCTTATGCTGTTCGTGGGCTTTTTGAAGTTCTTCTTTCTGACTTTCCAATTGTACCTGCAGATCTTCGATCTTCAGCTTGTATTCTTTTTCCAACTCCTTCCGCTTCTTCTGATTATCCTCCCATTGTTCTTTCTGGAGGGTTATAGATTCATTGGCCACAACTAAAGACTTCTTGGTCCTTTGACGCTCACTGGCCTTGCAGATCTCAGCTAAACCTTTCTTCCTAAAGTGAAGCTTTTTGTCTTCGAACTCTTTATGTTTGGCCTTCACCATCTTCCCAGTACTCTGAACTCTTTCTTCCTGAATCTGATTAAGGTGCACCATTTACTGATAAGAACTATGAACCTCCTCATTCTCTACCCTGAGTTGATGAACTACAACTTCCATATTTTGAAACTCTTCCAAGATTACAGTAGTTTTGGGCTTAACTACTGAAGGCGGGGCTTGAGCAGATAAAGGTAATAGAACCACCTTGGCTTTCTTCTTCAACCATGCGTCATATTCGGGAAACTTTTGGTTGTTTCTCTTACCAAAGCATGCTACATCTCTTCTCCGGATACGTTTCTAAGAGCCAACAACTTTCCTAACTAGTGGAAGGTTGTTTTTCACTGCGAAGTAGAAGGCCTTGGCTAATTCCAACTCCTCGGGAATATCTTTCAATGCATACCCCAATTGCCTACTTAAAAGAATCGGGTTATAATTGATTCCCCCGGTTACTCCTAAGAGTGGCACATTCGGGTAACTCCCACAGCTAGTGATAAAGCTCTTCGCCTTTAACCTCATGGTAATCCAATTGAGGTCCTTAGCAGATAATCCACTTAACCTTTGGGACCAAATCAAGCTAGTATCAGGGAAGGCTTCAGTGCTCGACAAGTGTCTCATGAACCATCAGTGAAACAAAGGAGCATATCAATGCACTAAACCTCCTCGTTTATTCTCGTTCTTGTAGTGCACTGAGTAATAAAGATCCCCCAAAAGATTGGGCATTGGATTCTTCAGTACGAAGAGGTGAATGGAATTCATGTCCACAAACTTGTTGAAGTCAACAAACAAAATAATCCTATAAATGGAAAGAGCCAAAATAGCACAAACAACATCCCACTAAGCTTCAGCAGCAAGTTCCTCAACTTTCTTCACCAAGAACTCCATAGAGAAATCGGATACTCCGCCTTTGGTGGTACTTAGATTTGCAGTTACCTCTGATGTGCTCAAATAAAGAGCCTTTGTAATATCAACATGTGTAGGTTTAGCCATCTCAGAGTTGAAGGGAATCTGATCCTGAAGAAGTACCCTCAAGATCAAAGCATACTCCTCTAGCAAAGGGCTTAACTGAAAGTCATGGAATGCGAAGCACCTTAGCTGAGGGTTATAGTACTGCAGCAAAGTATGGATATCACTTCTCTCAGAATCGTTCAACTCTACAACCATAGTCAGAATACCCGCATGAACCCTCCGTAAATCCTCAATATGGTCTGGAGTAATCAGAGTAACCATCTTATTTAGCATGTCGATCTTAGTATCAAAGAACTTGTAATGAATATTCTTCTTCCTTGAATCTTCCATTTCTGGACAAGAAATCTGATCGGAATCGGGAACAGTATGTAAACCCTGAGAATGAAAAAACACAAATGGTTAATGATATTATGATGCAAGGCAAGGCATGTGATCAGTGGTAAGTGTTTTTCTTGGTGTTGAGCAGTGGGCCAAGTGTTTGTGTAGAGTCATAATAATAGTATCATCTCTATACAGAATCCCAAAATTGAGAACCAAAGAACCATATAGAACCGGATCAAATCATAGGACAACACTGATGAAATTGGTATGTAGAAGGTCAAGGTTCCTGAAAACCTGTAAACAATCCCCTCATATCAGAGGTGTGCTGCTAAGGGTCAACATCATAGACTCTCAGGTCGATAAGCGATAATACGGTCACCGTTTCCAGTTTGACATTTTACAGTAAAAGAGGAAGTCTCAATTGAGTCCTGAAAAACAAGCATTCCCCATAAGTTCCCAGCTTCAAGCATTGGGATCGAGAAGCAATAGTACATTCATCCCGAAGGGTACAATACTATCGCCATAGGAAAGTGCTTGATTGGGTTCTTACGAGAGAACAAGGTCATCCTATGCGATTTCCTAGTGGGCCCTCAGGTGCGAGTGGGTTTGCCAACAAATGTGGTATGCCACTATCACCACTGGAGAGGGATGTTTCCACAAATGTCCTCAATGATCGGTCCCCAGATGCATATAACTATCAAGGTCGTATCCTGAAGTGGAGAAGACCCCCACACAGAATATTTCCAAGACGGTCGCAATCTGGGTGTGGAACACACTGCCACTCATTATGATGATACATCATGGAAGTACAGTTTTTGTCCATGCTAAAGTCTAATGTGCACTTGAGCCTAGGTATTGGACTCATCTCACAATAACCCCCATCCCTCCAAAAAAAAAACAGTCCAGACAGCCCAGTATATGATGCATGAAATGTAAATGCGAAAAGCAGTAAAGTAAAAATGTAAAGTAAAGCTATAAATAAAGCATTAAAGCTAAACTAAACTCACAGCAACAAATAGATAAACACCCTAAGAAACAGAAATAGATAAAAGCTGGGATTGACTCGCATAGGGAACCAAAGAAACTCTGGTTAGGAATTCCCCAGCAAAGTCGCCAGCTGTCGCTCCCGGGATTTTCATCCTAGTACAAACACAAAAGTGGCGTGGAAAAAGAAGAAGAGTCGCCATCCAAGCATTTTATCCAAAGGAAAAGGAAAGGTAATGTTGCACAAACATGGGGGGAAAGGAAAGAATGAGGTCTTGCGAACCAGAGAGAATGGGTAAGGGATTCAGTTACGTGAAGGGAAGGTATTAGCACCCCTTCACGTCTGTCGTACTCGACGGGATCCACACTTGCTTGTACTATTTCAAAGGGTATAAACATTTGTTTCATTTGCTGCTGAACTGAGAAGAAAAAGAACGGGAAAATGTAGGGAAAAGAGAGAATTGTGCTCGAATGGGCCCTACCCCACTGCCTATGTATCTCATCGGGAATAAGAATCAGTCAATATAGTTCACTTAACCAAGGAGGAAATTCGTTTGATTTTTTTTTTATGATTGAACTGCTTATGCCTATGCTTAGGTGTTGTAAGCTCGCCTTGAACGAGTGTGTTTACCATCTTGCAAAAGACAAGCCGAAACGAGTTATTTCGTTTGGAGTGAAGGAGATGAGAAGATAATTCCCGCAGGAAAGACGCTTATTATTGGTTTGGAGCTTTTTAGAAGCTTTTTTTTTGTATTTTAATATGAAAGTGTACTCAAGTCTCATTAAATGGAGTGTGTACTTCTTACATCATGCCGAAATGGAATGGATAAGAAGCACACTTAAGTATGGAGGAGATCCCCAAACCTAGTTCCAAAGGTTAAGGTTGAATCACACTAGCTTATTTTATTTGTTAGGTGTTTTTGTTGTTTTTGGATTAAGAAGTGTTTTTAAGTTTATGTTTGTGAAGCATCCTCATGCTAAGACTTATTCATCATGATAGATACCCTACACCTCATCCCCATATGGAATGTGTGCAAGTATCCCATGGCAAAGTCCCTTGGAACATGAAAAAGTGTATCTTTTATTAGGTATTTTGAGTTGTTTTGAGATGAGAGAAAGAAGATTCAAGTGGAGAAAAAGGTAAAACTAAATGGGAGACTATGACACACCCTAGTGTTATCATGCTTGGAGATCTTAAAGGTTAAGTGTGGTTTTCTAATCCTAAAAGAAGAGAAAGAAACAAATTCTAACTCACTTCAAGGATTAAAGAAGAGGGAAGAAGGTTGAATGTGGATGCACATCCATATTCTTCATAGTTACCATTAGCCCCTGAAAAGGTTAGTAAGATCAATGATTTATGAGATAAAAAAATGATATTAAAAATAGAAGACAGTTAAGCACGAAACATCTCCTAAAGTGACTAGGGTTCAAACTAGACTCAAACATAAAGTTAAAGGTACCTAAAGGTTAGATAAATTCCAAAATCATCAACTACAACAGTGCTTCGGCACACAATCAGCTATCACATGCAAAGGCATACAAACAGCTTATTACAACTACCTAACAGCATGGCAGCAAGTGTAAAAAGTGCAAATACAGGGCATGACAATATACATTTAACAACTACTGTTCAGAAATGTAGCAGTAAAATGCATGGCAGAATTAAGTCATTTAACATGTAATGCACCAAATAACAACATCAAAGAATGCAACATGATTAATATGAACAAGGATATGTGAGAATGCAAACATTTCAAACACTTTGCATCAAAAGATCTTCACAAACAAAAGGATAATGCACATTTTCAAAAGTGAACATTTAATGCAAACAAAGATCCACACAATGTGAACATGCATCACCATGCAAACTAATACAAGCATTAATATCAAAATGCAAACAAAAAGTAAACATGCAATCAAGAATGTGCACACATACATGAACCCTGCACCTTTATCAACTAATATGCACCATGTTTGATTATGTACATGAGTGACTAAAACATGAATCGATCATTAAAGCAATGCAAAACAAAACTTTGATCCATTATTATCATGCCAACAATGAGGTTCATACATGGGAACAATATTCGCAACACACCATGAGCACAAATACACAATTATGCCAACAATCAGAAATGAATAACATGCGTGTCGAAAGATGTCAAAGATACATGAACCTGCACCAAAACAACTCCTAAAAACTTCCTAAAATCATATGCTAAAGATCAATGATGATTGGAGAGGGAATGGATAATAAAGATGCAAGAAAATGCAAGAATTTTTCATTCTGGTTCAGTTGTAACTGGATACCGTTCCGGGAGTAACCAGTTACTTAGTTCAAAAAACAACTTTATATGCAAAAATACACTGAGAAACCGGTTACTCTGGGACTAGAATAAAAAAAATTGCATTTTCAAGGAAAAATAAGCAGCAACTTATTCAAATAAGTTCCTAATGTAATACCTATCAATTGAACACGAAATTTACACCTAAATACACCAATTCAACACCAATTGGACCCACAAACACATCAAGATCCTAAAACTTAAAGATCCAATTAATTAATGCATCAAAAATCAACAAAACTTGATGAGCACACATGTCGAGAGAATGCAAAATAACTTAAAACATAAGTGATTATGAGTTTCACCAACCTACAAAGCTGAGGTTTGCTTTGGTAAATTGTTGCAAAGAGAGATCAACACGCTATTAATGAGAAATCTGTAGATCCGGAGCTCTTCCGCAAGTATAAGCAAAATAAATGTGATTTGACGAAAACCTTGATGAACTCTTCAAAGAACCACTTCCAAGATGTGAATTCAACACCAAAACAGTAGTAAATCCTTCAATAATCCATGAAATCAATGCAATGATGGAGGTTTAGCTTCAAATTCTTCAAGTTTCAATGCAAAACTTGAAGAATTTTGGAAGATGAAACGTTGTGTGAGGTTTTGCAAAATGGGAGAAAAGAGAGAGAAAAATGAGAGTGATGAGAGAAAAATGTGAAAAATGAAGTTTTTTATTTTGAGGTTTGGAACAAAAAATTATATATCTTTTAAGTTTGGAATGTACTTTGGGTTAGGAGTAAGGTTTGGATATTAGCTTAGGAGTGAGGCTTTGAAATATGGTTAGGAGTTAGTTAAGAGTTGGTTAATAAAACTTCTAGAATCTTCCATTGGAAAGTGGTGGATTATTCTAGAATATTCCCTTGGAAAAGATAGAATGAAGTGAAAAGTTGAAGTGAAAAATGTGGAAAATCCCTCCATGTTGAAAAATCGATTTTTTGGCCAAATTTGCACGACTTAACTGGTTACTCCCAGGTTGGTAACCGGTTACTTAACACAAAATTTGAATTTTTTCCCTTTTTGGTGGTAAACCATGGATATCCAGCTTTGGTCATTTGTTCTGAGATTATTTTTCTTCTAAGACCCGATAATTGATATTATTATTAAATAACTCTTGATCACATGCCTCATGCTTCAACCGATGATGTATGCTTTATTTTTTTATTATTTTTATTATGATTTAAATGAAATGTATGAAAGGATATGCTAAATGATGTGGAAATAAAGCACAAGCTTCTTGAAATTGGTAATAAATAAGAGGGCAAATTTTAGGGTGTTACACACACCCTGGCTCAGCTGGTCAATGTGTGTTTTGCTTATTTGTGGCCTAAAGGGCGTGGGTTCAATTTCCACCCATGACAATTTTTTTACAAATTGTCATTTTCTCACATTTTCATTTTATTAACTTTAATTATTTTTAATCCCAATATTTGTCACACACATCTTTTAAATACTATTAATTTAATCCACAAAAAACCATAAAACAATAATATTTATTTGATATATTTTTATTAGGTGGAAAAGTAATTACTTTTAAGTGCTTTAATGCTTTTAAAATGTTTTCTTCTTGATTTTTCCTACACCTATTGAATCATAAATATGTGTGTAAATAATATAGCTTTGTCTAAAGTCTTGATCAATGTGCATTACATACTTACTTGACTTTTAAAACCACTTTTAATTTATGTTTCTTTGAAAACATCTTTTAAAGATTGAAATTTTGGTTTTCTTTTATAAAAATCAAAATCAATAAAATATTTGGGCCTCTAATAGAGTGTAAGTCCCATCTCTTTCCCTCTTCTATCTTATTTCAAAATCTTCTTCATATTTACAAAACATCAATCTATTTCAAAATAAAAATCTTTCAATAAATCAATCAACATCTATGGGCCTCTTTTAAAGTGTAAGACCCAACCCCGTTTGTAAATAAATAAAATCCTTGGGCCTCTGATAGAGTTAAGTCCCTTCATTGCTTTTCAAATCATCAACATCTTTGGGTCTCCATCTGAGTGTAAGTCTCATCTCTTTTCAAATTTGTTTTAATTAATAGCCTTCAATCTTCTTTGGGATTTTATCCAAAGTGTAAGTCCCCCACCATTCTTTTCAAATTCAATTCAAGTAATCCTGGGCCTTTATTCAGTGTGTAAGACCCACCATATTATCTCTCCTCCCCTAAAAACTTTCTTCAATTTCTCACATACAATTACAAAATTAATCGCAATCACTCAATCATTTCATTCACTCGACACTTGGGCCTCTTTTCAGAGAGTAAGACCCACCATCATTTCAATTCTTGTCTATTCTTATTCACATTAAGTTTCTCTTGAAATTTACAATATAGAAATCCTTAGTTTATACATAGGTCAAATAATAGGATCCTTTCAACTACAACTTAGTTCAAACAACTAATTCCCTATTCTATAAAGGAATTTCTCCCCAACTTAGATAACCTCCTCTTGGGCTTTATCCAAGCATCACAACCTCCTCTTGGGCTTTATACAAGGAGACTTGGAAAGTCTCATCCCCGGCCTCCTCTTGGGCTTCATACAAGGACCCCACAAGCTTCTTAAAAGTTCCACACTCTCCTCTTGGACTTCATACAAGGACCCACATGCTTCTTAAAAGTTCCACACTATCTCCTCTTAAGATTTGAGTGAGATATGATGAATTTTGCAAATCTGGGCAAACTGGGCCATTGCGCGTGTTCTTGAGGTGATCTTGGCGCCTGTTTTCAAATATTTGAATATTTAAATTTTATTCATTTTGTTTAGTTGATTCAAAAATTAATAACTTTTTGATTCTTTTGAGTTTTTAAATGATTCTTTTTTCCATTAATTCTCAAAAATGTTTAAATATTTTATTCCATAAAATAATCACAAAAATATATATTTTATATTTTTGTAAAGAATATATTTTTAATTGTTTTTAAACATTTTAAAAATATTCATTCTATGGATAAAATATAAATTGTCAAACATTGATCCAAGAATTTCTCTTGTTTTTCACTTATGTTTGAAATTTATCAAATGTTTTAATCATTGGCAAAATACTCAAATTGGTACCTTAATTCTACACCAGGGTCCAATTTTGTCCTTTATCTTTAAAAAGTGACAAAATAGTCCTTTAATTGTTCAAAAAGGGCCACGTTAGTCCTTTCCGTCTATTTTTTACTAACAGCGTTAACTTTTGCTTGCGTGGCATTTGAAGTGGTCTTTTCCATCCAATTGGTCATACGTGTGGCATGTGAGGTGTCATTAAATACCCAAAAAAATTTTTTGTAGCAGCCAGGATTTGAACATAGGATCTCTCAATTGCTTTACAAACTATCAACCACCACACCACTTCACACTTATTTGTATGTATTTCACAATAAACATAATAAAACTTGATCTCCAGTGAAATAATTTTTTGAAGCATCTGCATTCCAGTAGAGTGACAGAGAATTGTGACAACAATATCTTCATCAACGTTCTGCAACAGGTCTCACATTAACTCCATTAAGATCTTTAAACAAAAGACATACATGAAACGTGCAGCCTTGGCAAAATTTTCTGTATATTTCGAATGAAGGATATTTTAAAATGATAATTGAATTTGAAAATTCTTTAGTGATAATGTCATACAATTTCAGAGATAAACAACTTTCCAAGTGACCATGTCCCATATTCCCTATCCTTCCATCTGCATAATAGCCCCACCCAAACAACATTCCATCCACAGTTAATGCAAGAGCATGCCCCCAACAAAATGATACTTGTTCAATCAAAGAAATAAAGCTTGAAATGTCTTGTTGAATAGGCACTTAATTAAGCAAAATACTTTTTTTTATGTTTTCTCCAGAAAGTGCTTCAACTCTGGAAGGCACAACAACTTTAATCACATCTTTCCTAGATGCAAAAGAATTACACACCTTCACATTTTCTAGCCCATCTACTCTTTTAGGCTCATTCCATGTTTCTCTGTATTCTAATTCTTCATCACAATTGTGAAATCACATATCAAAGAACATACGATAATTAACAAACTGTGGTAATTTTTACCTTACCTTGCGGAAAATCCACGACCAAGTTGGGCTTCGTTGTTTCTTCCCCCAAGCCCAAAGATGGCGTTCAGAAGTGATTGCAAGAGAGTGGTAGTGACCAGCGTGGACGCTGAGAATATCAGAAGGTAAAGAAGGAATTGGAGTTGGTTCGTATGCGTCTACTCCCATACCAACACTAGTTGTTGCCAATCCTAAAGCTCCATAGCTTCCATCCTCAAAACTCATCATTGTGCTCATCTATCTCCGGCGGAATCAATAATCCTCATCTGAGATTCAAGTATCATCTGAATCCTCTTATTCTCCATCTCTAACCTAAACCTATTTGTTTCCTTCATCATATCCATCTTCATATTTTCCAATCCAACTATCCTCTCTGCAAAACTTCTTAACTCCATTGTCAACTATGGCGTCGCCGCTATAGTTGTTGTAAGAAAGCGCTCGAACGGAGATAGGAAGAGGACCGCGTTCAAGATCAACCATGAGACGGAAATACTGCTAGGGTCGGGAAGAGGCAGCGGAGGAAGTAGCGGTGAGGCGGTGCTTTTCGGATCGGTGACATTGACGGAGGAAGAGATGAAGGTGTTGGAATTTCACAAATTGATTTTTGATTTCACAAATTTAGTGTTGGAATTTTTAGGGTTTGGTTATTTGATAGAACCATGGTCATTTGAGTTTTCCCAGATTTTCCCATAAATTCACAAATTGAAGAACTTTTTCCTAGATTTTAGGGTTTGGTTATTTGGTACAACCATGGTAACGATGAAAATGCTGAATCGGTTGAAGATTTTTTCGGATATTACAACAATATATATTTAACGTGTAACTCATAATTAAAAAAGACAAAGTGTCCAAGTGGTTAACTGTTATGCTTCACAATCCTTATGTCCAAGGTTCGATCCTTGTTTAAAACAAATTTTTTGAAATTTTGGTGAGCTTAATAATTATCATTCGCCACATCAGCGCTACATCAGCTGCCACCCTATAAAAAATTAATGTCGTTTGAGAAAATTGGACGGAAAGGACTAACGTGGCCCTTTTTGAACAATTAAAGGACTATTTTGTCACTTTTTAAAGATAAAGGACCAAATTGGACCCTGATGTAGAGTTAAGGGACCAATTTGGGTATTTTGCCTTAATCATTTTATTCAAAAATAAATGTTTAAGATATCAAAATTAGGTTTTTGATTTTTATCACCCTCAAATTGATTTTTATCACACTCATGGGCCTCTATTAGAGTGTAAGACCTATCCTTTTTTGAAAAATAAACCATAAGGGTTTATCTGATCCATTTTCAAAAACCCCGCGTGATCGCCTTTTTTCACTGCATTGCATTTTCAAATGTGAATTTCTTTACACATAACATTCTTTTAATCAAAATGAATTGTAAAAATGTGTCATGGGGAATCCCTTGTGTTTAGGACCCAATTTTTTCTGTTATAACTTTCTCAGGTATGTTTTAAAACTCTAATAGGCTTTCGTATAAGTCTTGATCCCTCCAACTGTTTTCTTAAATAGTTTCTCAATATCCTCTTTCTCTTTTCATCTTCTCACATTAAAGATCTAATACACCTACAATAAACTGGGCTTCACAACTAGGTGGAGCTACTTTATAGGTGGTAGGTAGCGTTTCCTTAAAATCCTTATATGAAATCACAAGATAATAAAATACAAAACAAATTCCATAGACATCCTTATGTATAAGCCCTATTATTTGTTTTTGAGCCATATCATCTCCCTCTAACTTCTCGTTGTTTTCTTAAACTGTTGTTTGCTTGTTAGATTATGATTTTCTGTTTAAATCTATCTTTCTTTATCTCATACTAAAGAAAAGATAATAAAATATGTCTTAATCATCAAAGAGGATACAATATAAAATATATATTTGTAATCTCTCTCCCTCGGGATTTATGCCTCTGCTTCCTAGTGTAACTCCCAACATCATTCTTAAAAAAATCATTTAAGAATATTCAAACCATAACAATGACATACTAAAAAATGTTCAACACATTCACTGACACATTTTATTTGTCTGCATCTATTTCATCATATATATTTGCATCTGCTAGAATCTCTAAGTAGTTAGGTTATCTTCATCCAAACAGATACATCATTCCAAAACACTTAAGATCTTTCTTTACAACTTAATAGGGGTTTATAGAGATAACAAGTTTCCGGGTGAAGTGCTTCTTTATAAACTATCCCCAGCCTCCTTTTGGGCTTTGTTCAAGGACCCATGGGCCTCTTAAAGGTAACCTAGCCTCCTTATGGGTTTAAATAAAAGGACCCTCAAAGGCTTCCTAAAAGTATAGGAACATATCCTTTAGAATCAAACACATACAGTAGTCTCCCTCTCCCCGATGGATGACCAAGATAGCCTCATCTTGGGCTTTGTACAATTGAACCTTCCCAAACAAAGGAATATATAATGACCTCAAACCTTTTATCAAATAAAAAAGACAAAACACTATTCATCAAGAGTCAGACTCTCTCAAATGTTCAGCCTGCCATCTTGGGCTTCATACAGGATACAAACAATCAAGAGTTGGTCTCTCAGAATTAAGCTTCATACCCGGGCTTCCAAATCAGGACACAAATAAAAACTTTCCTCATAGAGTCAGTTTTCTTTGTTTAGCTTCAACCTTGGGCTTCAATTAAGGCACATATAAATCTATCTTTCCTCTTTAGAGATGACAAATTCTCTCTACTGAGTCTCTTTTAGCGTCAACCTTGGGCTTCAATCAAGACACAAAAGTCAAACACTTTACAGTCAATTAAACAACAGTCATAGTCTTGGACTTTAACTAAGATAATTAAGTACATTCATAGTCTTGGAATTTAACTAAGCTAATCCCCAAAACAATATAGTCATAGTCTTGGACTCTAACTAAGCTAATCTTTCAGTCATACATTTGGACTATAACTAAGATCACTTTCCACCAGTCATTTTCTCCACCCAAATTCAACTTTCCTGAGATACGTAATTTAGGTCAACCATTCAGTCTTCCTTGAGATATGCAATTCAGGGTACCCATTCAGCCTTTCTCGAGCTATGCATATCAAGATACCAGATTCAGTTTATTCCTTGAGCTATGCAATTCAATCACCCCTATCAGTTCCAACAAACTTTTCAGCTTCAATCTTGGGCTTTGATCAAGACACAAATACAAACCATTTAAGCATCATTATCTTGTGCTTTAACCAGGTTACAAAATCAGCCTCTGCTCCTAGCTCTAGCCTTTTAGGAGGAACTGCGATGCTTTGATCCCTCAATTCACTTTAGGGGGTATGTAGGCAAAAGTTCGTAAGATCTTTGCAAGCACACCAAACAAAAATTACAATTAGGTCCCCGAATCTAAATCAAAAAAACATCAGAAATATCCAAATACCAAAAACATCAACATCACCCTATCTTACCAACACTCACCTCATTCCAAGACCCAAATTGAAGAAACCTCACCAATATCAAGAATAAAAAATATGCCCTATACCTAGGGGAAATAATATATGAAATAATCCAAGATCATGTGGGCATCTATCAATCAACAATATGCAAAGAGGGATTAGTTTAAGAAATTTGTTCCCTCCCATAACCAATTTCATCAGGAAAAATATAGAAATCAGAAAGTAGAAAAAATGCCATAGTGATTAAAGACCACATAAATCGAGCTACATGTAGAAGTGAAAATCATTCCCCATGTTAAATCGACTATCCAGTGATTTATTTTCCTGGTAAACTCTATTGTCATTTGTTGTTTTTCCCCAGCGGGATTTTCTCTTGTTTCCCCAAGCTTTTGTTTTCCTCTTGTGGTGTTGTATTTCCCAAAGAGATTTTGGATTAGCATGTCATCTCCTATTCATATCATTGCATGGTCTCTTAGGGCCAAAAATTAGGTTTTCTAGATTTAAGTCTCCCTCATCTTATTGAGACGAAGATGTCAATCTTCATATCTCCATATTAAAGAAACTTAAATAGGGGCAGTTGTAATACCCTAATGTTTGCCCCTAAGATTTTGATATTTTCATTTGCATCATTACATACAAACAAGATCACACATTGGTTCTTCTATCCTTCTCGGTTGCAGGTTCATGCCTCACAGGGGATTATCGTTGCTTTTGTATGCCTTTTATTTGTTTATGTTTACTAACATCTAATCAAAATCCAAAAATATTTTGTTTTCCATCATTTACTAACTTTTCAGGAAGAAAGCAAGAATATCAAAACAGTTCCTCGGCTTTGTCGCTCCCACCAAATGACACAGGGTCAAGAGGGGTACAGACGCGAACGGTCGGCGAAAGAGAAGGAGTGAAAAGAGTCGCCAGCTAGGCATTTTTATCCCGAGGGAAAGGTAATGCTGCATAAACCTAGGAAGAGATGGATAAGACGGTCGCGAACCAGAGAAACTGAGAAAGGGGGTTGGTTACAACCTGGGAAGGTATTAGCACCCAGATTGTCCGTCGTACTCGACGGGATCCACGCTTGAAAGATTTGTGCTTAAAGGGGTAGTGTCAGTGCTATCTGTGTCCAAAGGCTGGGAAAGAATGCTAGTGTCAGTGCAAAAGAAGTGTGTAGTGGATAAGAGAAGTGTCAGTGCAAGGAAAGAGTGCAAAGCTCAAGACTATGAGGCTTAAAGAATAATGCTGGAAGAAGGGGGAATAGACAGAGACTTTTGTTCGATAACTATTAAGTTATGCCTACGTATCCTCTCATGCAATGAGGAAGTCAGAACACCGTAGTTCGACTCAAAGAGACTGAAATAAATTGACTGGTGAACTGCTTGCTTGTCTATGCTCAAGTGTATGACCTGTCTGGCTCAGGTGCAAACTGTCTTGCATTAGACGGAAGAAGCAAGTTCTCGTTTGTGAGTGAAGATGATGAGAAAAGAATCCCGGAGGAGACGATTATTGTTTGTTTTTGGTGTTTTCAATCTTTTATTGCTTTTTGGAGTTTGTCATAAGAAAATGAGCTTAATCCTAAACCAAGGGTTAGTAAACTCATCACATCCTCCCTCTGATTAGGGGTAATGAGAATACCTTAAGTATGAAGTAAGCACCTCACACTTAATCTCCATGATGTAGGATTAAGATCATCAACCTACTTGTAATTATTTAGATATTTTTGGAGTTTTTGTTTAGTGTTAAGTAATGAGTTTAAGCCATAATCAAGGATTTAATGGACCCATTACACTATCCTAATAGAAGGATAATAGATGAGAACATTTAAGCTGAGAAAGGCTCATCAACTTAATCCATGATTAGGGATTAACCTCATGACAAACCAAAGCCTTTATTAAATGGACTTTTAGTTAATGGTAAAATTAAGAAGTGGATTTTAGGATTTGTAAGACAACTTGAGGGGGACTTGTCCATTAACACTAGGGTTAGTCCTTCTCAACCAATTAAGGAAGAATTAGAACCCTAATGCAAGGCCCAAGTTACAAGCTTGATGTCTTAGTGATTATTAGGTGAATTGATTAAAGGGTTTAAACACATTAAGGGTTTAACACTTAGGATTAAAGTTATACACTCCATCCTAATAGAAGGATACAGGCATAACCCTAATCACAAAGTCTTAAAACCTTTAAGGTTTAGTCCTTAATTAAGAGATGAGAAGAGAAGACACAAAGATGACACAAAGGTAAAATTAATGGGGCACTAATCAAACCCTAATTGTTAACATGCTTGGGTATTCCTAGGGTTTATGAGGCTTGCAAGAAGATCTTCAGAGAAGCCACCAAGGAAGAAACAGAATGGAAGGGAAAGAAGCAGCAAGAAGCAAGACAACTTACTTCACTTAAGAAGATAAGTTGCTTGAAGAAAGAAAGTAAAGAAAGAACATGAATGAGAAAGCTCACTCTAAGACAAATATAAAATTCAGCAATGAATGCATAAGAGAGATGAGAAGAGATTATGAGAAGTGAAGGCAAATTCACTTCTCAAACACTTACCACCTGAAAAGTTAGCAATAAGGAATGAAATGAAATGAAATGAGAATGAGATAAGATGCAAAGGTGAGCACCAAAGTCAGAAGCAAATTAAGATGTGAATGATGCTAAAAGATGATACAAATGGAGAACATGAGATGTGGATGATCATACAAGAGGTGAGAATGCAAATGAGGCAAGTAAGAAGCATGAAAGCTCATGAATGCACATGAAATGAAATGAAAGCAAAACATGGCAAATGGATGATGCAATGATCAAACATGATTCTAATGTGTCCTAAGATGTCTTAGAAGTCATGTGAATGCATAAAATGTCATGGCAAGTTCATGTATGCAAGCATATGAAGGATGAATGCAAATGAAGGCAAAAAATTAGGGTTTATACATAGCATGCAATAAAAAATTCAAAACCAGATGCAAATGCCATGATAAAAAATTTGAAATAGGATCAAAGTAACCCTAACCCTATATAAGTTCACTTCCCAAAGAAAGGGACCTAAATCTTAACCTAATGGAAGTTATGATTTTCTCAAATTTGCTAGGGTTTTAAGGCACTTCAAAAGGAAAAATGCACAACAAATTGAAAATGAAGGATAAATTCATACCCATTTTATCCTAGAAACTACATGACACGAGGAATGCAATTCAAAAAGAAACATCATCAAACTCTTCATGGTTAGGCAGAAAGGATTTTTCTAAGTTAGGGTAAAAATATTGACTTTTAAGAACCCTAAAATCCAAAGAAAAATGTCAAAATATGTCAAGAACCAAAAATAAATTTGTGTGAAGAGTTTGATAATGTTTCTAAATGTTTTAAAAAGCTCTCTAAATTTTTTTTTGAATTTTTAAATACCTAAATGTATTTTTTATTAATTAATTCTCATTAACTAATTAAAAATAATCATTTAAATGATTTAAAAATAATTTTTAATGCAAAAAATAAAAATAAAAATATTTTCAGAATGAGAAAAATATTTGGAGCCATGGTGCAAAAAAAGAAATTTTTTAGAAGTGTTTTGCTATTTTTAATAAAATGAGCAAAGAAATGCAATTAAAATGAAAATAAAACTAATTTAAATGCAAAGTCAACAGATCCAAGGGCCCTGGTTTAAAGTTGGGACGCGGGAATTGACCAGCGCGCACTAATGGACGGCTCACATTCAAACTCACTAATTATGTCATTAAGCCCTA
This sequence comes from Lathyrus aphaca, assembly GCA_963966055.1. NCBI lineage: Eukaryota > Viridiplantae > Streptophyta > Magnoliopsida > Fabales > Fabaceae > Lathyrus > Lathyrus aphaca. The sequence continues at coordinate 222,751,564 of OZ014522.1, forward strand.
ATCTGAACCCTAACCTTGATTTTGTCAAAAGCCCTTTGGCAGTCTTCGTTCCACCTGACTGTTTGCTCTTTTCTTAACAACTTGAACAAAGGCTCACAGGTTGCTGTAAGATGAGATATGAACCTTGAAATGTAGTTCAATCGACCTAGAAACCCTCGAACTTCTTTTTCAGTCTTTGGTGCAGGTATCTCTTGGATGGCCTTGACTTTATCAGGGTCAACCTCAATCCCTTTCTCACTTACAATAAATCCCAGCAGCTTACCGGATCGCACCCCGAAAGTGCATTTGTTGGGGTTTAACTTCAGTTGGTACTTCCTCAGACGCTTGAATAGCTTCAACAGATTCACCAGGTGGTCTTCTTCTGTAAGGGACTTGGCAATCACGTCATCCACATAACATTCAATTTCCTTGTGGATCATGTCATGGAATAATGTTACCATAGTTTGTTGATAAGTGGCACCAGCATTTTTCAGTCCGAATGGCATCACCTTATAACAGAATGTGCCCCAGGGTGTGATGAAAGTTGTTTTCTCCATGTCTTTAGGTGACATCTTGATCTAATTATATCCTGAAAATCCATCCATGAAGGAGAACACCGAGAACTGAGTCGTATTGTCGACCAATACATCAATGTGAGGTAATGGGAAATCATCTTTCGGGCTGGCTCTGTTCAGATCCTGGTAATCCACACACATCCTCACCTTGCCATCCTTCTTAGGCACAGGTACAATATTAGCAACCCACGGAGGGTAACTAGTCACAGCAAGGAAACCGGCGTCCCACTGTTTTTGTACCTCTTCTTTTATCTTCATTGCCATATCTGGGCGAGTACGGCGCAGCTTCTGTTTTACTGGCGGACAGTCTTCTTTCAGAGGCAGCTTGTGCATAACAATGTCGGTGTCCAACCCTGGCATATCCTGATAAGACCAAGCAAAAACATCCACATACTCCCGAAGCATGTCAATCAGTTGTTCTTTCACCGAATCTTGCAGGCAGGCCCCGATCTTGACTTCTTTCAAGTCTTCTTCCGTTCCAAGATTAACCGTTTCAACCTCCTCTTGATGAGGAGTGATAACCTTCTCCTCTTGTCTTAACAACCTAGCTAGCTCTTCAGGTAGCTCATAATCTTCTTCAACCACTTCATCAGCTTGATTAATCGGATTGTCAAAGTCATACGAAGTCATAGCAGTGTTGTTGTTGGTGCAGTCTGGAGGGCAATCTCTGCAAGGGTTTAAATTTGTTCATTTTAGTGATCAATTTTATCTTGCTTAGAAAAGTGGAAATGAAGTTATTATTTTGAAAAACATTTCCATTTTATTTTTGTACAAAAAATAAAGAATGAAAAACAGTGAGCGGAAAAGAAAAGACTCATTTACAAAAGATGTCCTGATATTCATTAATTGATCGTTTGCACAAAATACAAGATGGCCCGATTACAAAATGAGTCCTGACATCTTGGGCAAGACGCAGGACTTGATGCATGCTTAAAAAATAGGAAATAATAATTACTCTGCAGGAGTAACTCTTATAATTTCCTGGGAAGACCAGTTTGAGACACGGTTCCCCGGGATCCTTGGACGTATCCAGCTTTCCAGGTTGCGCTCGTCTTTTGACTCATCTTCCAAATTATTCACAGCATCCGGGGTGAGCATCCCCCCGCTGACAAACTTGGGCTCCTTTGCAGCTTCTGGTTGATCTTGTCAAGTTGGTCTGTAACCCAACCCGAATCGGTCTTCTTTCTTCTCAACTGGCAGCAGCTTGCCTCAGCCTTGAGCGGTACCCTCTTCAACAACCTTCCGAGCTTGTTGATATGATGTGATGGAAGTCCCTAGCACAACAGATGTTTCATTGATATTCAGGGCCTCAAAACCCTGACTCATGGTTTCATGGATCTCCCCATCCATTTCAATGTATTTAAAGGTAGCCAGCTGGCTAACAAAGATATCCTCCTCCCCACAAATGGTAATGACTTGGCCTTCCCACTCGAATTTTAACTTCTGGTGAAGGATTGACGTCACGGTGCCAGCGGCGTGTATCCATGGTCTACCCAATAGACAGCTGTAGGCAGGCTGTATATCCATCACAAAGAAGGTCATTTTGAAAACATGTGGGCCAATCATTATTGGCAACTCTATCTCTCCCAGAACTGATCTTTTAGAACCATCAAAGGCTCTCACTACCAAGTTACTCGGGCGTAGTGCCAATCCATCATTCTCCAGCTTTACAAGGGCTTTCTTGGGTATGACATTGAGGGATGACCCTGTGTCTACCAACACGTGAGAAAGAACTGCACCCTTACACTCCAAGGTAATGTGCAAAGCCTTGTTGTGATTGCGACCTTCCGTTGTCAGATCAGTGTTGGTAAATCCTAGTCCATGACTAGCGTTGACATTTCCAACCACAGCCTCTAACTGATTGACGGTAATCTCCTCCGGCACATAAGCTGCGTGCAGGACCTTTAATAGTGCGTTCCGATGAGCCTCGGAGCACATTAGCAATGATAGTATGGAGATTTTGGAAGGTGTTTGGTGAAGCTGGTCTACCACCTTATAATCACTTTTCTTTATGATTCTCATGAATTCATCAACCTCTTGATCAAAAGGAGTCTTCAAAGCTTCTTTGGCAACTTGTTCTTCTTGCACCATGCTCTTCCCTTTTGCTTTAGCAGCAGCTTCCGCTTCAGCAACGGGTCTTGGAATTTGCGAGGCAAAGAGATGTCCGCTTCTAGTGAAGCCTCCACCTCCCCCCACATTGTCTATCTGAGGTGACGAAGTTGATGATTCTAAAGTGATTTTCTGCCCCTCGCAGTACAGATCTGAGCCATAATGCCAAGGGATGACATTATTGCTTTCGTAAGGAACTGGCCCAGGTACTGTGATAGTGACCGGACTGATAGCAGCTGCAGAGGGGACTACAATGGTGTGTGGATCATAGTATATGGTAACTGATGCTCTGACAGGAGTAGCATTTTGTTGTGAGTTGTTGGAAGGAACATTTGCGGGATCGTAGTATATCATAACCGTTGAGACACTTTCATTAATTGCTACTGATGTTGTAGAAAGCACTGTTGACTGGATGGGTGTTGAAGTTGTAGCAGGAATGGTGACTGAACTTGCATCCGTTGAAGTGATTGATTGAGCAGTTGTTGGAGTTGTAGTAGAATTCGTTGGAACAATGGTTGCTGACATTGTAGGAGTATCTGTGATTGTTGATGAATGGATTGTTGGAGTTGTAGCTGCTGTTGTTGTAATCTGAAGGATACCATCCTTAATAAGACCGTCTATGCTGTTTCTCAGCCTTTCACACCCATTGACTGCAATATTGCAATATCCACAACCAAGCTCACATCCGGGGAACATTTGGCATTCTAACAGTTGAGCTTTGATTTCAACCAGAGGTGTTCGGATCTGTGCAACACTGGTGATTAAGGTGGATAGCTTACCTTCTTCAATAGCATTAATCCTAGGCCCGTTGTGACTAGGCATTGGATTTCTTGTGACATCTGGAGGAGGTGCAAAGTTGAGAGCTTTTGAGTCCACCGGATCATGGACTTTCATCTGTAGGGCCCTGCATTTTTCAGTGTTATGCCCCGCTGCGTTTGAGTGGAATGCACACCTGGCACTTGCATCATAGTTCTTTGGCATATTGGTGGGATCTGGAGGTGCCAATGTCCTTAACTTAACTAGGTGGAGCTTCAGGAGTTGTGGCAAGAGTGCAGCATATGGCATGGGGATTGGGTCAATTACCCTGTTTGCTTGTGATGGTCTTTGTTGGAAAGGACGATGTTGTTGGTTGTTATTGCTGTTGTTGTAGGTTCTCTGTTGCAGATAATGAACTTGTTGTTGATATTGTGGTTGTTGTTGTTGAGGATATGCTGATTGTTGAGGAATCAGAGCTGGAATGGTAACTGCTGCTACTGACCGGTGCACATACTGAGGCCTGCCCCTGCTTGCATGAAATGGAATTTGTTTCACCGGCCCTTCGGGGTCCCACAAAAGGCTTTCTGGGATTGCTGGATGAACTTGCACCACTGTCGGAAATTTTGCCCATCTTTAAGAGGCTTTCAATCCTCTCACCAGCTATGACCACATCATCAAAACTGGTAGAGGAGAAGGCAGCCAATCTATCAATATAGGTTCCTTGCAATGTATTCATGAACATGTCAGCCATTTCCCTCTCTGACATGGGTGGTTGGACAGCAGCAGCAAGCTGTCTCCACCTTTGGGCATATTCTCTGAAGCTCTCTCTAGAAGACTGAGACATGCCCATTAGAAGAGTTCTATTGGGAGCCATGTCCAGGTTGTACTGATATTGTCTGATGAAAGCTTCAGCCAAATATTTCCAGCATCTTATGGTGGCCCTAGACAAATGTGAATACCACTCTCTCGAAGCTCCAGTCGGACTGTCCTCAAAGTAGAACATCCATAGCTTTTCATCCATGGTATACGCTTTGAGTCTTCCCAGGAAAGACTGCAGGTGAGTTCGTGGACAGGAGGTACCATTATACTTTTCAAAGCATGGGGGTTTGAATTTGTGGGGAATTCTCACCCCATCCACTAGCCCCATGTCCATCACATCGAAGCCCAAAGAATTCTGAGACTCCAAAGATCTTAACTTCTCAGCAATTCCGTCCAATCTCCTGTCATATACTTCATCTCCAGCCCCCATAACAGTAAATTGTTCTTCTTGGGGATCCTCTTGCAAGATTCTCCCCCCAGCAGTATTACCTTGCACATTTCTCGAGATATTAACTTCTGGATCCAGATGAGGTCCAAATACTGGTGGATCAATACGAGGCTGGCCCCGTTCATTGTTACTAGTTCCTCCGGTTCCAAGATGAGGCTCCTCAGGAGTTTGTCTTTCCACCAGCTCTCTTAACCTTTCTTGACTCTGGGCTAAGCCAGTCATCACTTCCATGAATTGAGACATCTGATTTCTCATCTCTACTCTCTCATTAGCCATCTGATTTCTGACCTCAGTCAGATCCTGCTGTACTTGTTCCATTTGAATACCGGGAAGGTTGTTACGAGTCGGGTACCGGTGCGCGCGGTTGACAGGGAACACTCGGCGACGAGCAATGTTTCCTGAAGTCACAACAAAGTTAGAAACAATAATAATAACAAAACCTACAAAACAAAACAAAAGTTAGTATGCAATGCAGTATGCTTATTTGTTTTCCAAGGTATCCGGTTTGGTTCTTGGTTTTGACCTTTCCAGACCTCGAGGAAAATGCTTGATGTTGTTGAGAGAAGACCCGAACAAAAACAAACCCAAAATATATTACAAATGATGGAGAAATACATAGTCTGTTTTACAATACATGCCATTGAAGGGTCAAAATACATCAAAAAAGAAAAAGTACATCAAATGGAAATAACAACCAACAAAGAATCAGACATCCAGTCCAAACTCATCCTCTTTGACCTCCTTCAGGAGTGCCTCAGTCACTGGACCAGCTGGGTGCTCTGTAATGGTCCTAATGAGGAGGTTCCTGGTAGCAATGGCAGTGGTCAACTTCTTATGCCTGTCCTGGTCCTTTGATCTCTTCAATCCTGCTCTGAGCTTCAACTCTGAAATCTCCTTCTGGGCTGCCAACAAAGCTTCCTGCTGCTTCTTCTCACTGGCCTCTAGCTGTTCAATCTTGGCTTGAGTCTTTTGGTCTTCTTGTGTACGGGCTTCAGTGATCCTGACCCACCTAGCCTGACTCTCTTGCAGATATAGCTCAGTCCTAGCCTTCTGAATTTTGGCCTTTTTACAGGCATTCTTCAATATTTGTTCCCCAGCCCTTGCTTTCCTGATGTAATCTTCTGTCTTCTCAATTTTGGCAAGATATTCCACCCTGAGCTTTTCCAATCTCTCAATGTCCAGACGACCGTCACTCCTTTTCCAAAGGGTCTTCTTCAAGGCTTGGGATAAATTCTCATTCCTTTCCTTCAGCTTCTCAAATTCTTCTAGGCTGACAGTTGCTGCTGGCTGTACTGTGGATGGTCCAGGCATGTCTTCGAAGATGAAAGGCATTATGGTAATTTGAGCTCTAGTACGGGACTAGTCATAGTACTGAGCTGAAGCAACATTATTACACCTTCCAAGGATAGCTACCCCCTTTGTCTGGATGTTGTCCCAAGCCCAGGATGCTTGTCTGACAGCAGCTGAATTAGGTTTTACTTCACAATATAAGGTCTCTGCTAAATCTTGTCCTCTGGGAGGGTGAACCAAAGCATAGCCCAGTTGTCTCTTAAACAACAAAGGATTGTAGTTGATGTAACCCTTTACTCCTGTCAGAGGTACATTTGGGTATTGTCCACAGCTGGTGATAATGTCCTTGCCTTTGGTGCTCTGGGTGCACCATCTAATATCATCTGAAGTCAAGGCAATGAGCCTCTTGGCCCAATTCTTCTGTTGGTTGGGATTCAAGAAAGCATCTGACTTAGGCAGTGTCTGAGCAGCCAGGTATAAAACAAAGGAGCACAACATCTTACCAACTTCCCCCTTTGTTTCTCATTCCTCTGGTGAATGGAGTAGTAAAAATCTCCCAGCAATGTAGGTACTGGGTTCTTTAGAAGAAACAGATGGATGGCATTCTTGCTGACAAATTTAGGCTCATCTGCAAATAGTATAGCTCCATATATGATGAGGGCTAACAGTGCACAGACTGCCCTCCACTCTCCCAATGAAGTTTTCAGGATGGCCTGAGAAATCAAGAAGTCCAAATGCAAACTAGGGATCCCAGCTTTTGTTGTCATATTTTGCTCAATCAAGGCAGGCTCCAGGTATAGTGCCTTTGTTATCTCTTCATTCCTGGGAGCTGGCATTTCTGGGTTGAAAGGGATTCCACCTCTGATAGGTACTCCAATCAATGAAGAAAACTCTTCCAGCAGAGGCCCTAGCTGAAAGTCTGGAAAGGTGAAGCATCTCAAAGGAGGGTCATAAAAATGTAAGCAGGTGTGGATCATGCTCCTATGAGAAGGGTCAAGGTCCATAACCATATCCAGGATATCTCCATGGTGCTCTCTAAACAGTGGGATGTGGTCAGGTGTGATAAGTGACTGGACCTGCCTGATACCAGTCAACACAGGCTCAAAAAAGTGGTAGGATATGTTGCTCTTCCTGGGAGTAGTCATGAGTGTTGCTGAAGAAACTGAAGATAAGTGCTGATGAAGATCACAAACTGATGCTGGAAAAGAGCCACTGACAGGCTGATGCTGGTGAGGATGGAGATAGCTGAAGCAGATAACAGTTGAAGCAGAGGTCTATGCAGAAGAAGGGGTCAAAACCAAACCAGATATGATATGGATACCCTGAAAAGCAAATAAACAAATGTTAAATGATGAAATGATGATATATGCAAATGATATGCAAGGGTTTGTGATCAGGCTGGATCTGATTATCTGTCTTGATATAAGTCCATGTATGTTCAAAAAGGTCTAGATGAAGGCTTAGAAATCCAGTAACCATGGTCGGGGACTCAAATAAAGAGTCACATGTCCGGGGTTAATCACAAGAACTGTCCAAAATGAGGTACTCTTAAACAATACAGTAACAGGGTATGATGTGGCTAAGGGTTCCTGCAAACCTGTAAACAGCCCAACCCCCTCACAGGTAGTGTTCTAGAACAAGGATCCTCGGACTTGGATCAGTTATGAGAAGTGTAAACACTTCTAACCCGGAGGTACAATGTTTACAATAACCATAAAGGATCCTCCTCTAATTCACCCCAGATTCTGAAGGTCATAATAAAGGTCATCCAGACTTAGAAGGCTTCCCAAATAGCCCTAGCACTATAGGAAATCTGTAGCACAGAGTTCTCAAGAAGAAACCCACATCTGAACGGTGTTTCATATTCCCACACCAGACCGAAATGGAATGGGAAAGAACATGAACCACTCTAGCCTAGGTGTCACTCAGGTCCCAGGTATAGGATCTTAAAACTCTCAATGGAACCCCACCCACCAAAACAGAAAACCAGATCCAGCAAAGCGACAATGACAGTATGAAATATGCAAAACTGTAAAGAAAGCAATAAATAAAGTTGTACATAGAGCAGCAAATAAAGCAAAATAAATAAACACACATAGCACATAACACCCCAGTAAACACAAATCAAACAAGCACTAGGAGGAACCCACAAAAAGAACCAGAAGCCCTGGTTGCAATATAAGGGTCCCCAGCAGAGTCGCCAAGTTGTCGCTCCCACCAAATGACACAGGGTCAAGAGGGGTACAGACGCGAACGGTCGGCAAAAGAGAAGGAGTGAAAAGAGTCGCCAGCTAGGCATTTTTATCCCGAGGGAAAGGTAATGCTGCATAAACCTAGGAAGAGATGGATAAGACGGTCGCGAACCAGAGAAATTGAGAAAAGGGGTTGGTTACAACCTGGGAAGGTATTAGCACCCAGATTGTCCGTCGTACTCGACGGGATCCACGCTTGAAATATTTGTGCTTAAAGGGGTAGTGTCAGTGCTATCTGTGTGAAAAGGCTGGGAAAGAATGCTAGTGTCAGTGCAAAAGAAGTGTGTAGTGGATAAGAGAAGTGTCAGTGCAAGGAAAGAGTGCAAAGCTCAAGACTATGAGGCTTAAAGAATAATGCTGGAAGAAGGGGGAATAGACAGAGACTTTTGTTCGATAGCTGTTAAGTTATGCCTACGTATCCTCTCATGCAATGAGGAAGTTAGAACACCGTAGTTCGACTCAAAGAGACTGAAATAAATTGACTAGTGAACTGCTTGCTTGTCTATGCTCAAGTGTATGACCTGTCTGGCTCAGGTGCAAACTGTCTTGCATTAGACGGAAGAAGCAAGTTCTTGTTTTTGAGTGAAGATGATGAGAAAAGAATCCCGGAGGAGACGATTATTGTTTGTTTTTGGTGTTTTCAATCTTTTATTGCTTTTTGGAGTTTGTCATAAGAAAATGAGCTTAAGCCTAAACCAAGGGTTAGCAAACTCATCACATCCTCCCTCTGATTAGGGGTAATGAGAATACCTTAAGTATGAAGTAAGCACCTCCCACTTAATCTCCATGATGTAGGATTAATATCATCAACCTACTTGTAATTATTTAGATGTTTTTGGAGTTTTTGTTTAGTGTTAAGTAATGAGTTTAAGCCATAATCAAGGATTTAATGGACCCATTACACCATCCTAATAGAAGGATAATAGATGAGAACATTTAAGCTGAGAAAGGCTCCTCAACTTAATCCATGATTAGGGATTAACCTCATGACAAACCAAAGCCTTTATTAAATGGACTTTTAGTTAATGGTAAAATTAAGAAGTGGATTTTAGGATTTGTAAGACAACTTGAGGGGGACTTGTCCATTAACACTAGGGTTAGTCCTTCTCAACCAATTAAGGAAGAATTAGAACCCTAATGCAAGGCCCAAGTTACAAGCTTGATGTCTTAGTGATTATTAGGTGAATTGATTAAAGGGTTTAAACACATTAAGGGTTTAACACTTAGGATTAAAGTTATACACTCCATCCTAATAGAAGGATACAGGCATAACCCTAATCACAAAGTCTTAAAACCTTTAAGGTTTAGTCCTTGATTAAGAGATGAGAAGAGAAGACACAAAGGTAAAATTAATAGGGGACTAATCAAACCCTAATTGTTAACATGCTTGGGTATTCCTAGGGTTTATGAGGCTTGCAAGAAGATCTTCAGAGAAGCCACCAAGGAAGAAACAGAATGGAAGGGAAAGAAGCAGCAAGAAGCAAGACAACTTACTTCACTTAAGAAGATAAGTTGCTTGAAGAAAGAAAGTAAAGAAAGAACATGAATGAGCAAGCTCACTCTAAGACAAATACAAAATGCAGCAATGAATGCATAAGAGAGATGAGAAGAGATTATGAGAAGTGAAGGCAAATTCACTTCTCAAACACTTACCACCTGAAAAGTTAGCAATAAGGAATGAAATGAAATGAAATGAGAATGAGATAAGATGCAAAGGTGAGCACCAAAGTCAGAAGCAAATTAAGATGTGAATGATGCTAAAAGATGATACAAATGGAGAACATGAGATGTGGATGATCATACAAGAGGTGAGAATGCAAATGAGGCAAGTAAGAAGCATGAAAGCTCATGAATGCACATGTAATGAAATGAAAGCAAAACATGGAAAATGGATGATGCAATGATCAAACATGATTCTAATGTGTCCTAAGATGTCTTAGAAGTCATGTGAATGCATGAAATGTCATGGCAAGTTCATGTATGCAAGCATATGAAGGATGAATGCAAATGAAGGCAAAAAATTAGGGTTTATACATAGCATGCAATAGAAAATTCAAAACCAGAAGCAAATGCCATGATAAAAAATTTAAAATAGGATCAAAGGAACCCTAACCCTATATAAGTTCACTGTCCAAAGGAGGGGACCTAAATCTTAACCTAATGGAAGTTATGATTTTCTCAAATTTGCTAGGGTTTTAAGGCACTTCAAAAGGAAAAATGCACAACAAATTGAAAATGAAGGATAAATTCATACCCATTTTATCCTAGAAACTACATGACTCGAGGAATGAAATACAAAAAGAACCATCATCAAACTCTTCATGGTTAGGCAGAAAGGATTTTTCTAAGTTAGGGTAAAAATATTGACTTTTAAGAACCCTAAAATCCAAAGAAAAATGTCAAAATATGTCAAGAACCAAAAATAAATTTGTGTGAAGAGTTTGATAATGTTTCTAAATGTTTTAAAAAGCTCTCTGAATTTTTTTTTGAATTTTTAAATACCTAAATGTATTTTTAATTAATTAATTCTCATTAACTAATTAAAAATAATCATTTAAATGATTTAAAAATAATTTTTAATGCAAAAAATAAAAATAAAAATATTTTCAGAATGAGAAAAATATTTGGAGCCATGGTGCAAAAAATGAAATGTTTTAGAAGTGTTTTGCTATTTTTAATAAAATGAGCAAAGAAATGCAATTAAAATGAAAATAAAACTAATTTAAATGCAAAGTCAACAGATCCAAGGGCCCTGGTTTAAAGTTGGGACGCGGGAATTGACCAGCGCGCACTAATGGACGGCTCACATTCAAACTCACTAATTATGTCATTAAGCCCTAATCTGAACCCTAAACACTTTCAGGTGACCGGAACAGTGTTCCGGTCATCTTCTCCGGCTAGCCTCTCAAGCTATCTCACTCAATACGCAACCCCAAGCCCTAAAACTCTCCAGAAATGATCCTCTCATCAACCCCAACAAGAATCAACCATCAAAATTCATTTATTCATCCTCAAAAGCATGAATCAAAGCAAAACGGAAAACAACTCAGAAATTTCAGAAGCTCATGAAATGCTTATTTCTCAACTATTTTCAAAACCAAACATATCATGGCAATCAGGGGAACACATAGAATCATTCTATAACATAAAATGAGAGTTCTGGAAAAATAAATTCCATGGCTACATGAAGTTGAGCTTTCGAAACAAGAGCTTTCTGGCCAGTTCTTTACCTCAAATCCACTCCAATGACTCCCCTCAAGAGCTTGTGATGCTTGGTTGGAGCTTAGATGGCCTCAAAAGGAAGTTGGCAGAAGTTCAGTTCATGAAATATGAAAATCGTATTTTTGATAGGGTGAGTTTTAAAGCAAAATGAAGGGTGGGAAATGATCAGTGATGTTTGTGGAGTTGAATGGTGGAAAACGTTTTGATGGACCCTCTTGAGATGATTGAAGACCTTTGGAGTGGCTCATATAGCTCAGGGGTTGCCCAAATCACAAACCCTAGATGCAGATGACTTTGAACCAATGCAGTGGAGCAAAAAAAATGTAATATGAGATGATATGATTGAACTTATGCAAATGAAAAGAATCACAAGCCATGGTGAAATGAGTGAGGGCAAATTTGGGGTGTTTACAGGCTCGAACAAAATTCATCTAAACAAAGTCAAAGTTGATCTGCAGGCAATTTAAAATTCATCTAATCAAAGGTCTCCCAAGTCTTTATTGATTATTATTCAAGGAATTCCAAGGTTCATGTGTTTATTTCCATGCCTTCATTAACGAGCAAAAGAATCGAGTCGAAACCACATCAACACAAGAAAATACATTGTTTTTCAAATTTTGTACTGTGTAACCGGTTAGCACCCAGGCTGTAACCAGTTACACACACACAATTTTGAAAAATCTGGCAGCAATTCAAATTTTTTGATTTGGCACCAATTTCATATTTTTAATCACATGTGGAATATTCTAGACCATTTCCATTTAATTCCCCTACATCATGAAAATTAATTCCCACCATGTACCTTCATTAATCATCATTTTTTTTGTTAATTTCCCTCCAAATTTGATTTCGAAGCCTAATTTTGATCTCCCAAACCAAGCTCCATTCCACTTAATTCCCATACAAAAACTCTATAAATAGAACCCTTATTTCATTCAATTATCAAGCTTTGAGAGCCAAAAAAACTCTTGCAAATTATATCCCCAACCACCAAAATTCATCAGAGCTCAATTTCTTCTTTTGAAAGTTATCAAGAATTCACATTGAAATCTTGTTTAACTTTGAGCTAAACCTTCATCCATTTCATTTATCTTCATCTAATTCAGTAGATCAAGTTTTTTTATGGAGACCTTGAAGTAATTTGGAGTTATTGTTATTCTTGAAGTGGTAATTCATCTCACATCATTGTTGGACCTTCATCTTCATCTTCCATAATGTAGAACTTTGGTGATTCTTGTGCTTGATCCTTTTGGATCTATTTAATTTTTTTTATTTCTGGTTTTTACTGTGGTTTTACTCTAAAATTCATGCAATTTCAGAATTATGAACACAAGGTGTTCGAAAAATGTTTTGAAAGAGGATCATGCTGAATTTTGCACATATTTTTTATTATGCGCACAGTGTAACCGGTTAGCACCCAGGTTGTAACCGGTTACATAATGTTATTTTTGCCAATTTGTTGTGTTTTTGAACTATGCAATCGGTTATGCCCCATGCAGTAATCGGTTACATCTGAGGCAGGATGATAATTTTTGTTGTTTTTGGGGCTATTTTGGTGTTCTTTGCTTCTTCTTCCCCTTTTTTCTTATTTTAACCTTGGAATGCATTATTGAGATTAATTCCTCTTTAATTTTAATGGACTTCGGATATCGATTAGAATAGATTAACATTCATTAATTCAAATTTATCTTCAAGTGAATTGTTAAATTCAAAAGAGGTGTTTTGGATTAGTGATATGTTTTTCACACTTGAATCTATCAATTAGAGGTTATTGAGCTTAAAGATGGAAGGACCTTAAAAATGTAGCTCAATTTGGTTCTTCTCCATCCCTTCCTTCTAATTCTCCTTTTTATTTTTTATCGATGAAAGTCTTATGGATCTTGGAATTTCTTTGTTGAATTCATGATCAAGACTAGATCGTTACCTATTTCCTTTTCGTGCGGCATTGTTTTCGGATGACAACCTATATGTTATTCATCTAACATTCATTAGCACTAATAGTAGTTACCTTAATTTATATTGATCTTCCTCGTTGTAGGGTGACTTCTATATAAGTTACTTGGCGATTGCTTAATATAGCGCTACATTTGTCCCTCCATATCCTTATCGGCATTTGTACTTTCGTGGCCTGAACCTTGATTGGTTGCACAAGCCCAAGCATGGTTGATCTTTGCGCTAAGTTCATAATTCTCAAACTTGTTATTGTAGAGTCTTTGATTCTATCAATCTTCTGACAAGTTTTGTTAATCAATGACTTGAGTACATGAGTCAACCATAAAGTGCAAAATGTGAGACGGAATTTGGTTGTCGCTTTGAGCCTTTTGGAATTGTTACCTTTGTGGATGATTAAGTTCACCACATTATTTTGTAAATATTATATTGCTTTTATTTCCTTCTTGCTCCATATCCTTTTTATTTTACTTCTTGCTCCCTTCTCTTTTATTTTATTATAATTAATATCATCCACTATCATGTTCATGTTTATGTCATTATTTCTTGTACTTTTCTTCTTGTCCATTTGGACACCAAAAATATTAATAAAGGCATAAACACTTTAAAAGACTTGTTCTTAATTGTGGACTATGGTTACTATCCCATGCCTTGGAGTATTTCTACATTTGTACCTATGGACTTAGTACTAGGATTTTATCCCATTGCTTTATTATGGAGTGGTTATGCTAGCCTTTATTCAGCTTATCATTTGCTCAAGAGGATGGAATTCTAAGTTATTTTTGCTTTGAAGTGTCTCCAAGTGGTTAGATCTCTCCTACCTTAGCTCTTTTATTTTATTTTTTAAGGTAGTTTCTTCATCTCCTCTCATTCTTTAATTTTCAAAATATTCTCCCTCTTCAAGTGATTTTGATCTTTTTCTTTCCATTTCTTAATAAATACTAATGAACTTAACCATATTGACACCATTTTCAAAAAGACTTTTAAAAAAATACAAAACCTCATTCACTCTCTTTTATGCTATGTGCATTTTTTATTTTAACTTTTTTTTCATATATTTAGACATGATTCATCCTTTCTAGCGGAATTATTCGCTAAAGGATGACGACTTGTCTTTACATTCTTAAAATCAATCAAAACCAACAAAAAACTTTGTTCTTATTACCATGAACTACAAGATTTTGATCTTACATTACACTTTGTGGGTACGTAGGCATGAGGTGGTAAACCTCTCCAAATACAAAAATATTAAAATAAATTATTTTTCTCATCCCCTCACTCTCATTTAATAAACCATTTTCAAACCAAAAGCATAAATATTTCAAAGGGCTCCCGTGGAGTACCACAAACATTTTGGGTGCTAACACCTTCTTATTTTGTAACCAATCCCCTTATCCATTCTCTGTTTTTTTATTTTAGATTTTGCTTTTAGATTCATTTTTTTAGGATTTATTCTCCCTTTTTTCCTTTTCCTTTTGGAATAAATAAAACCGCGGTGGCGACTCTGTTTTTTTCTAGTTAAGCTAATCAATAGTTTACACTCACGATTTTTATTGCTACATAGGTTCATATGTTTTCTTTTCTCTTTGGCTTTTGTTTCTTGAGTTTCATGTATTGCATTTTCTAAATTATAGTTGTTTTCTTGTTACTTATTGGTTGTTAGAACAATATTTTAAGTTGGTACATTGTTGTATTAAGTATTGAGTTGTATAACTCTTTTGGATATTGTTGTTGCTAATTATTAAGCTTGTGCAATTTACATATGTGTGGCATGTGAGTGCACCTCTTTTCTTTGTGAATTGCTTTTGTGTAGTATAGTATATATGTAACATGTGAATCTACGTGATGCTTCTAACGGATTGTTTTTTTTTTCTCTTTTTGATGTTTCCAAAGGGGGAGAAAAAAATGAAGAGGAAAATGTATAAATTTAGGGGGAACTATCAAGGATAATTAGTAAATTCAGGGGGAGATATTCCATGTACCTAAGAAAAATGAAATGGGTTACAACTAAATCGTTTATGTTTTCTATCATAAAAAAGGGGAAGTATATGAGTGTTGTGTTATCTACAAATTCAACCGGGTTTTGAATGATATCAAACAAGTTAGTATAGCGTAGCGTTTTTGTATATTGGATGGTATCAACATAAATTTAGACGTGCATTTGTCATTTTAGCCTTGGGATGCATACAAATAGTCTTTGAACAAGTTCTATAGGTCTTAGGCATGTCACAACATCAAAAATCTAGTTTTGTGTGTCAACATAATTTCACAGGACGACCTATAGAAGTTCAGGTCGACATATGGAAGCCTTGGCTCTAGTACACGTTGGCAACATCCTCTTTACCTATTTCTACACACACACACATACACATACATACATATATGTATGTGTGTGAGATATATATATATATATATATATATATATATATATATATATATATATATATGTGTGTGTGTGTGTGTGTGTGTGTGTGTAGTGTGTGTGTCTGTGTGTGAGTTTGTATGTATGTGTGTGTATGTGTGTGTGTAGAAACAGACAAAAAGGATGCAAGAAAAATATGATGTAAAAGGAATTTTTCAAGTTTTAATTTGCATAGGTCGGCCTATGAAGGTGTCCAGTCCATCCTAAGGCGGCCTTAGAAAGAGCCTACAGGTTTCGTTCTTGGAGCAAGAGAGTCAGCCTGTAACTTGTATGTGCCTACCTGTACTACAGCCAAGGTTTCCATGGGTTGGCCGGAACTTGTTTAAGGGTTTTCTTGAGATTAAAACCTAATGAAACCAAATTACAAACTTGGCCATCATCTGCATCCCTTCTTCTATGCATAAACATGATTGAATAAATATAATCATTTTTCGATTGGGTGATCATCTAAATTAGGGTTGATAACATCCAATTAGGTTTGGTGTAATCGAAAATATTGGGTTAGGAACTCTATGTGTTTCGAATAAGATAACAAAGGTGGGGTTTTCCTTCTAGATCAGTTTGATTTGAAGGTTTTGGACAAGATCATATAAACACAGATTCGACCGACTAAATGCCTAGGGACGAGGTGGTTTCCTTTCAATTGAGTAGTGTGAGACGGTAAATTGTATTTGGGAATCTTGGGTTCAACAAGTTGTGTGCTCGGGGATAATTAGAGGATTGTAGTCGCATTGTTGGTAACATGATCAAAATTTTGATCAAGGGTTTGAAAGTGGAATAATCAACACAAATCAATAGTGTTTTTGGGTTTTGTATTCTTCCTCTCTTGTATAAATGATTTTGTAAAGAAAAGGTTAATTACAAGTATCTCAATTCGATTTTTAATTATGGGAAGTCATACCCATATCGAGGCCGATTGGGGAACTGCCTAAACAAATCTTGGTCTCTCTCTCTCTCTCTCTCTCTCTCTCTCTCTCTCTCTCTCTCTTATCTCTTTATCACTTTTTTGTTGATTTCGCAGGGGGAAATTAGGGTGTTATACCCTTTGGAAACCGAAACTCTACAGGAGGTTTCGCCCCGTTGAAGTGTACT
Organism: Lathyrus aphaca; assembly: GCA_963966055.1. Lineage (NCBI taxonomy): Eukaryota > Viridiplantae > Streptophyta > Magnoliopsida > Fabales > Fabaceae > Lathyrus > Lathyrus aphaca. The sequence continues at coordinate 222,768,478 of OZ014522.1, forward strand.
TCTGCCTTAATCAAAAATTGAGGAATAGGCATTATTAGATGTTTTCTCAATAACATATGACTCCTATTTATACAACTTTAGATTCATTGTAGACCATACAAAATGGTTAACGTAGTCACAGTCGTATAAAACTGTCAGCAAAATCATAACTGTTGGAAATTTGCACTACCTGAAATTTCGCATTGGTTAAAAATTTTGGTATCACATGGTACTTTTTGAAAATATCGGTAATATTTCAAAGATACCATAATTTTTTTTTTAAAAATCGATATAAATTCATATTAAATTTTTTGAATCAACTATCGAAAATTTTATCTTATATAGAAAATTTTCAATAAACTACCAAAAATTTAATTCACACATTTTTATTCAATTTTATCTATGGACAATTTTGAAATTATTGAAAAATGTAGGGGTGTCAAATATATTTTCGAAAATGATATGTTAAATTCTCGGTGTTATGTTGTGGTTACTCTTGCTATTGTTGCTCATCTTGGCTAGAATATATGTCAAACTCTCTATAATGGGGTTCAAATATCCTCTCTATTTTCTTTAAAAATAGAGATATTCATTATTATAATCTTAAAATAAAATAATATAAATGCAAATATTTTTAAAATCAGTTATAATAATTAGATATTTATGCCGAAAATGGAGACTAACTTAAAAATATTATTAATGGTTTAATTTGAAGGCAATAATTATCATAGTTTTATACATCCCATATATTTTCATAACGTCGATATTATTTATGTTAAAATTTTGTCAAAATATTTGATAGAACAAGTGAAAACACACACCCCTATCAATAGTCATTCGAGTCCGTTGATGTAGAAACTCAATTTCTTAGCAAATGTTAGGAATATATATTGTATCAATATTTTTTTTCTTAGTTAATATCCATCACTTTGCTTCTTTTTTTTCTTCATCGACACCCTTGTTTTCATCTATCACCATGTCTGATATCCTAACCTCAATAATTCTTGTTCCTTCTTCTGAAAATCTTCCTGTTACTGATCACTCCACAACAACCCTAAACACATATCCTTTAGTTATTCACCATTCAGATAATCCTTCAATTTTCCTTGTTACCCCTTTACTTACTGGTGATATAACTATGATTCATGGAGTTGCGCAGTAACAATTCGTACCAAAAATAAATTAGGTTTTATTGACGGGTCACTTACCAGTCCGAAGAAGAAAGAAGACATTCCTAAATGGGAACGTTGCAACGATCTGGTCGTAAGTTGGATTCTTAACTCAGTTTCAACCGAGATTCGTCCGAGCATTTTGTACATTGAAACTGCAACACAAATCTGGTCTGATCTAAAAGATCGTTTCTCTCAATCAAATTCTCCTAAAATATATCAATTGAAATAATAAATTTCTACCCTCAAACAAGAAGGCCTATATGCCTCTCTTTATTTCACTCAACTCAAATCTCTTTGGGATGAACTCAATTATATTTCTCCTATTAATCCTTGCATTTGTGGTAATGCTAAGAGCATTCTTGATTAACATAATATAAATTGCGCCATGGAATTCCTTCAAGGAGTTCATGATCGTTTTTCGGTTATCCGCAGTCAAATTCTTTTGATGGATCCATTTCCATCAATTCACTGTATCTATAATCTAGTTCGTCAGGAAGAAAAACATAAAGAGATCACTTTTCATCCTCTCCCTACTGAAGAATCAGTTGCGCTCCATACCTCTAAAGTGCCATATTACACTCAAGGAAAATACCATCGCCCTTACTATGAACATTGTAATAAGCATGGTCACAGTATTGCTACTTACTACCAGTTTCATAGTTTTCCAAATAATCGACAAAAGAAATCAGAACTATCATCATCCTCTTCCGCTAATCAACTGCCAAGCGCATAATATCAAAAAATCATATCTCTCTTAGCTAAAGAAAACAATGTGGGACCATCAGTGAACTTGGCAAGTACAAATTTTACTTGTATTCCTTTTTCATGGATTATTGATTTTGGTGCTTGAAACCAAATATGTACATCTCTTTCTTTATTTTCGTCATATTCTCTCATTCATACTCATATCTCTGTTCAACTACCTAATGGTTCTCAAGAACTTGTGAAACACATAGGCACTATTAATTGTTCACCATCACTTATACTTACAAATGTTTTCCACATTTTGACTTTCAAATATAATCTATTATCTATCTCACAATTAACAAAATCAATAAATTGTGATGCAATTTTCTAATCTTCTGGTTGCATTTTTCTGATGATTGGTCAGGGTAGTGCTCAGAATGGACTATTCTATCTAAATGATACATCGATATCAAATAAGCATCACAAGGATCACTATTGCCTTAGTCATCCATCAAGCTCTTTTTTAGTTCTAAGCATTGTAATAAATTTGACATATGGCATTCACGCCTAGGTCATCCATCATTGTCTCGTTTTAATTTCATTGTTAAAAATTCTCCAAATATTAATGCAAATAAAATAAAGACTTTATTTGTGAAAATTTTCCCCATGCGAAACAACCATGTTTACCTTTTTCCTTAAAAACTTATACATCTCATTGCTTTTAATTAATTCATGTTGACATTTGGGGTCCATTCTCCATACCATCCAACAATGGATCAAGTTATTTTCTAACAATTGGCGGCGATTATTCATGACGTACTGGGTTGTATCTAATGCAACATAAATCTGAAACATTCACTATGTTATTTCATTTTTTTACTCAAATAAATCGTCAATTCAACACTAAAATCGATCAAAGCAACTCTGGTAATGGGGACATCTTTCTTCTCCAACTCCAAACCATTTGTTCTGACAATAGTTCAAAATTCTTGTCCACGCAGATGCAAACATGGTTCCATGATCATGGCATCATTCATCAACGTAGTTGCATTGCAACTCCTAAACATAATGGAGTAGTGGAACGAAAACATCGACACCTTCTTGAGTTGCAAGAGCGTTGTACTTTCAAGCAAACTTACCTCTTTCTTTTTGGGGTGAATGTGTCCTTACTATAGTATACCTTATTAATAAACTCCCTACTCCTATCCTAAAATATAAATATCTTCATCAAATAAAGAAGTAGAAGAAATAAAGCAGATTTAGCTAACTCTCCCCTTTTTTAGCCATAATATGACAACCATGCCAACAACTGCTCTCCCATAACACATGATTAGAACTCAACAGAGAGAGGGACCACACCAGCTTCCCATACCAGCAATGGAAGCAACATCATCAGTCTTCTTTGTAGCAGCTTTCTTTCTAGGGATAATGTTCTGAACATCATCTTTAATATTATAGTCTGAGACATTATCAGACACAACAACATTCTTCAATCTATTCTTAGCAATAGATACAGCAGAAACATATTTTCCTTTCCTTGTCTTGATCTTTATGTCACCATCAGGATTCACATTCTTGATCCATTCATCATTAATAGGTCCATAAAAACAATTGTGAAAATTGCAGTAGGAGAACTGAAATATATTGATTTGTCTTCCCACACAACTTTAATTGCTATAGATCCTTATTGACGTAGATCCCTAACTTACCCCTTAAGATCTCAAACTGATTAGCATCCAAGGCTTTAGTGAAGATGGCAGTCAATTGTAACTCAGTGGCTACATGTTCTAAAGCAACAATTTTTTCTTCAACTAGATCTCTAATGAAATGATGACGAATATCAATATGATTGGTTCTGCTATGTTGAATAGGAATCTTGGAGACGTTGATAGCACTCAAATTGTCATAGTACAATGTCATGACATCTAGTGAGACATTGTATTTTGTCTGCATTTGCTTCATCCAAACCAACTGAGAACAACTGCTTCCAATTGCTATGTATTCAGCCTCAGATGTGGATAGAGAAACACAATTTTGCTTCTTACTAAACCAAGATATCATACTTTTCCCAAAAAGAAGCATCCTCCAGATGTGCTTTTTCTATCATCAGCACATCCTGTCCAGTTAGCATCCCAATAACCACTTAGCTCAGAATTGGAACCATGAGAGTATAGTATACCATAATCACATGTACCATTTACATACTGCAAGATTCTATTCACTTGGTTGATGTGACTCGCCTTAGGATCAGCTTGATACCTAACACAAACATCTACAGCAAAGGCAATGTCAGGCATTATTGTTGTGAGATATAGTAAGCTTCCAATCATACTTTTGTAGAGACTTTGATCCACATTCACACCCTTTTCATCTTTAGACAACTTCAGATGAGTAGGAGCATGTGTCCTTTTGTGGCTAACATTCTCCATTCCAAACTTCTTAACTATATTATTGGCATATTTACCCTGAGATATGAATATAGAGTCTTTCATATGCTTGACTTGAAGACCAAGAAAATAAGTTAATTCACCAACTAGGCTCATCTCAAATTCAGACTGCATCTGTTTGACAAAATGTTAAACCATCTCCTCATACATCCCACCTAACATAATATCATCAACGCAAAGAGAGTCTTGTCTATGCTACCTATTCTGTAGCCATGTTCAACAAAAAAATTATGTAAGTATCTCATACCAAGCTCTTGGAGCTTGTTTTAATCCATATAGAGATTTCCTTAGCTTATAGACATGATTAGGTAAATTAGGGTCCATGAATCCTTTGGGTTGTTCCATATAGACTTCCTCATTTAAGTAACCATTCAAGAAGGCACTCTTGACATCCATTTGATATAGTTTGAATTTCAAGATGCAAGCAACTCCAAGAAGTAATCTAATAGATTCAAGTCTGGAAATAGGAGCAAAGGTCTCATCAAAGTCAATTCCCTCAACTTGAGTGTATCCCTGAACAACCAGTTTTTCCTTACTCCTTGTGACAACTCCATGTTCATCAGATTTGTTCTTGTACACCCACTTGGTGTTGTCTCTCCCAGGATTTTCATCCTAGTACAAATGCGAAAGTGGCACGAAAAAAGAAAATTCGCCAGCCAGGCATTTTTATCCCAAGGAAAGGGAAATTTAATGTTGCACAAACCATGAGAAAAGGAAAGAACAAGGTCTTGTGAACCAGAGAGAATGGGTAAGGGAGTCAGTTACGTGAAGGGAAGGTATTAGCACCCCTTCACGTCCGTCATACTTGACGGATCCACGCTTGCTTGAATTGTTCAAAGGGTGTTGTAAACTGCTTCATCTGCTGCTGAAATGGGAAAAAGAATGGGAAATATGTAGGGAAAAGAAAGAATATGCTCGAATGAGCCCTACCCCACTTCCTACATATATCATCGGGAATGAGAATAAGAGTCAACATAGTTCCCCTAACTAGGGAGGAAATTTGTTTGTTTGTGTTTTTTATGATTGGACTGTTTATGCCAATACTCAGGTGTTGCAGGCTCGCCTTAAACAAGTGTATTTACCGTCTTGCAAGAGACAAGTCGAAGCCAATTCTTTTGTTAAGAGTGAAGGAGGTGAGAAGATAGTTCCTGCAGGAAAGATACTTGTTGTTGGTTTGTATGCTTTTAGAAGCTTCTTGTATGAATTTGGCATGGGAAAGTGTATTCAAGTTCCTTTCTATGGAGTATGTACTTCTTACATCACTCCAATATGGAATGAGGAAGAAGCTCACCCAAGTAAGGAGAAGATTCTAAGACTTGGCTCCAAAGATTAGGGCTTAAGTACATAAGCCCACTATACTTATTAAGTATTTTTGTATATTGAAGTGAAGAAGTGCTTTTTAAGCTTTTCTTTGTGAGAATGAATTCAAGTTTATACTTGTGCATCATGCTAGAAAAATTCACATTACTCCAAGATGGAATAGATGCAAATTCCCCACAGAATAAGTCCATAACACAAGAAGTCATTTCAACCTTTATTAAGTCCTTTTAAGTTGTCTTGAGATGAGAGGAGAGAAATCACCTAAAGGATCTCCAATGGTAAAATGTCTAAGGGAGACTAAACCTAATGAAGTTATCATGCTTGGATACCCTAGGTTAGTGAGGTTTGAGGATATATACCCTAATGAAGAAGAATGATAGAAAAGAATAAGAAAGAGGAAGAAAAGAAAACCTAGAAGACAACTTACTTCCATGGAGGAAGATAAGTCACTTCTAATGGGGAAAGTGGGCAATTATGCAAATCAAAGCATCTTAGATGCTTGCACAAACACAATATTGAAATGTAAAATGTGAGAGAAAGGTTGGAATGTGGAAGCATTTCCACCCTCCTAAAACTTACCAAAGCCACTACAAGGTTAGCAAATGAAGCATAATAAATCATAAGACCTCATAAGACATAAAATGAAAGCTACACACACAATGGGAACAAGGTGAATGCATCTTAAGGTTCACAAACCTCACAAATTAGAACCTAATCCTACATGAACTTAAGAAGTTCAAAGTACCTAAACCAAACCAAACGAATTCAAAGAAATCCTTAAGAGGTAAAGAAGTTCTAAGGACTTGCACATGAAGAAGTAAAGAAGCAAAAGAGAGTAAACATAGATGAAGGCACATGAAAAACACCAAAGTCAGACTTTCATATCAAATTAGAATATCTAAGTCTACCCTAAATGATCATACCAAACTTCATGGGTTAGTTCATGGTAGAGTGAGATAAAGAGAAGAAAGCATTCACATGTTCATAAGAGAATAAACAAGTAAATAAAAGTACAAGTCAAACATAAATGGATGACATGAGGTGCTAAAAATCAGTAGCATACATCACTTATTAGTGTCATATAATGTCTATGAATGAACATACATACCATGTGATGAAGCATTCAAGTGATTAAGGGATTAAGATGGAGAAGAAGTAGGATGAATTAAGCATGCACCATGTAAGGAATGAACGCAAGTTAAGATGAAGGTCAGGTGAACTAAAATGATCCTAAGATGATGGAAGTCAGTAAAATATAATAATAATGACATGTTAAAGAGGCACATATAAGCAAGTTAAGTTCACATGTCAAACAAGTCACATAAAGATGCAAAAGTTGTCACATAATACAAGGATGCTTCATACTTGAGATGAATGGAAAATGATGCAACATATCATACAATTATGAATGATTATGCATGAAATTAGAGGCATACATGATGTATAATGCAAATGAGGTGAATGGTATGTGTAACACCCCAATATTTGCCATCTTATTTATCACCAATTTCAAATAGCTTATGTTTCATTCCCATGTCATTTAGCATATTCTTTCATGTATTGCATAAAAATAATAAAAATAATAATAAATCATACATCATCCGTCAAGGCGTGGGGCATGTGATCAAGGGTTATTCGGTGATAATTTCAATTATCGGGTCTTAGAAGAAAAATAATCTCGGAATGAATGACCAAAGTCGGATACCCAAGATTTCCCGCCAAAAAGAAAATTTTCAAGTTTTGGGTCAAATAATCGGTTACCTCCTAGGTAGTAACTGGTTACCTATTGAAATTTGTGCAGAAAAATGGGTTTTCGAACTGGTAATTGATTACCTCCTAGGTAGTAACCGGTTACCACGTGCAAAATTTGGAAAAATGCCATTTTTTAGCTTGGAGGGATTTCCTCACTTTTCTAGTTCACCTTGCATTACACTCTACCACTTTCTAGAACTTTCTATCACATTCCAAGGGAATATTCTAAGAATATTCCAAGGGAATATTCTAAGAATATGCCAAGGGAATATTCTAAGAATATGCCAATGTAATATTCTAGGAATATTCCCAACTAACTTTAACTAACTCTTAACCTAAATCCCAAACCTAATGCCCGGTCCTAGCTCCTAACCCAAACCACCTTCCAAACTAAATGTGTATATAAGCATTTTTCTCTCCAAACCTTACATCAACACTTCATTTTCACAATTTTTCTCATCACTCTCATTTTTCTCTCACTTGTTTTCTCCCATTTTCCCAAATTCACACAAAGCTTCATCTTCCAAAATTCATCATGTTTTGTTTTGAAACTTGAAGAATTTGAAGCTAAACCTCCATCATTGCATTGAGTTTATGGATTATTTAAGAATTTGCTATTTTTATGGAGTTAATTTCACATCTTGGAAGTGATTTTTGAAGAAGTTCATCAAATCGCATTTATTTTGCGTATTCGTGCGAAAGAGCATCGAATCTACGGTTTTCTCTTCTATCGCGTGTTGATTCTTCATTGCAACAATTACCAAAGCAAACCTCCGCTTTGTGGGTTGGTGAATCTCATAATCACTTTTGTTTTAAGTTATTTCGTATGTTCTCAAAGCGCGTGTTCTTTGCGTTTTGTTAATATTTGACACTTTAATCTATTGGATCATTAGGGTTTAGAATCTTTATGTGTTTGTGGTTTTAATTGGTGTTAAATTGTTGGATTTAGGTGTAATTTTAGTGTTCAATGGATAGGCATTAGGCTAGAGCTTATTTGAATAAGTTGCTGATGAATTTTCCAAGAAAATGCAGAATTTTTTATTATGGTCTCAGAGTAACCAGTTACCTTCTAGGTGGTAACAGGTTAATTGTGTTAATTTTTGTAGAAAACACCATTTATTGAATTGGTAACTGATTACCATCTAGGTAGTAACTGGTTACCACTGAACCAGAATGGAAAATTCTTGTCTTTTTCTTGAATTTTTGGTATCCATTCCCCCTCCAATCATCATGGATCTTTAGTATATAATTTTAGGAAGTTTTTAGGAGTTGTTTTGGTGCAGGTTCATGTAGTTTCGATATCTTTCCACGCGCGTGTTGTTCATTTCCGATTTTTTGCATAATTATTGAATTTGTGTTCATGGTGAATTATGAATGTTGTTACCATGTTTTAACTTCATTGTTAGAAATGTAATGATGAGTTAAAGTTTTGTTTTGAACTGTTTGCCTGATTGAGGCATGTTTCGAATACTTGCACGCATAATCGAATATGTTGCATCTTACTTGAAAGTGCATAATCCACATGTTTGTATTCAATCTTGATTATTTGTTTGATTGTTTTTATTGTCAATGTTTGCATCCTCACATATCCATGTTCATATCAACCATGTTGCATCTGTTGATGATTGTTGTATGATACATATTCAGGCATTGTTGTTCATGCATTTACATGATAAAATGATTAAATTCCGCCGTGTTTTCATTGCTGTATTTTGAAACAGAAGTTGTTAAATGTGTGTTGTATTGCATTGCTTTACACCTATTTGCACCTATTTCCATGTTGTTTGGTAGCTGTAATAGGTTGTTTGCATGTCATGTGCATTTAGGTAGCTGATTGTGAGCTGAAGCGCTGTTGTAGCTCCTGACTTTGTGTTTTTATTAGCTTTTAGGCACCCTTATCCTTAGGTTTGAGTCTAGTTTAGATCATAATCTTTTTAGAAGATGTTTGGTACTTAATTGTCCTCCCTTTCATCATTTTTTATTAACTTTTCTAACCTTTTCAGGGGCTAATGGTAAGTGAAGAATATGGGTATACGCCTACATTCAACCTTCTTCCTTACTCTTTTAAAAGCTTTCTCTTATGTGATTGCGATAAGCATTTTATGCTTCTTTGACATTTCACTTTCTTACCATCCTTTGAGTTCTAATCTCATCTTCAATCCTTGAAGTGAGTTAGAATTTGATTCTTTCTTCTTAGGATTAGAATACCTTACTAACCATAGGATCTCCATGGTACAATAACCTATGGTGAGTCTTAGTTTCCATTAGTGTTTTTCCTTTTCAACTTGAGTCTTCTCTCTATCATCTCAAAATAACTCAAAACATCTTATTAAAGATCAAGCTTTCTCATGTGCCAAGATACTTTGCCATGAGATACTTGCACACATTCCATATGGGGATGAGGTTTAGGGTATCTATCATGATGAATAAGTCTTAGAATGATGATGCTTCACAAATAACACCTAAAAAATACTTGTTCTAAAAAACAATCAACAGACAACACGTCTTCTTTACTCATCTCCCACTCTTTACGGACTATTTCTAACTTGTCTCGACAGTTCGATAACAAAACAGTAGCGCACTCGATTCAGCGAGCCTGCAACACCTCAGTTAGAGATATGGCAACGTCATCCTGAAAAACACAAACAAATTTCCTCCCTAGTTAGGGGAACTAAGGCGACTCTGATTCTCATTTATCATGAGATACGTAGGCAGTGGGGTAGGGCCCATTCGAGCACACTCTTTATTTTCCCTACATTTTTCCATACCTTTTCTTTCTCTTATCCAGATCCAGTAGCAGTTTCAGTTCAGAAACAGTTTATTCTCACCCTTTGAAACAGTTCAAGCAAGCGTGGATCCCGTCGGGTATGACAGACGATCTACGGTGCTAATACCTTCCTAGTTCGTAACTGACTCCCGAACTCAGTCTTTTTGGTTCGCAAGACCTTGTTATTTCCTACCCCTTCGGGTATTCCTATTCCAGTTCATCATTTAGAGGATAATCAAGCTGACCAGTTCTCTTTGTTGAATGAGGACTTAGGATTCAGTGTTATGGGAAATCTTCATGATTTCTAGGTGTTGGATGAAAAGGTCAGAGCTCTCGAGTGCAAGGATACCTTGAGAATTGACGTCTCAGACATGGGATTAGTGCAGGGTTTGATCATCCCACCAGAGTTCAGGGCTCCTGGGTTCGACAAGTACAATAGGAATTCGTGCCCCCAAGACTCACCTTCAAGCTTATTAACGTAAGATTGTTGCTTACATAAAAGACGAGAAGCTCTGGATGTACTTCTTCTAGGATAGCTTTTCTGGAGGCTCTCTCGAGTGGTATATGAAGTTGGAATGGACTGTTGTGCGTAATTGGATAGAACTCGGAGAGGCGTTCCTCAAAAAATACCAGTACAATATTGATATGGCCCCTAGTAGGACTCCGTTGCAAAGTCTGTCACAGAAAAATTCTGAGAGCTTCAAAGAGTACGTGCAAATGTGGCGCGAGTTGGCTGCAAGAGTCCAACCACCCCTACTCGAGAGAGAGAGAGAGAGAGAGAGAGAGAGAGAGAGAGATGGTAGACTTAATCATGGATACCCTTTTGGGGCATTTCATGGAACGTCTGGTAGGATGTACATCCAGTGCCTTCTCCGACATCATATTGATAAGGGCGAGAATTGAAAACTGGATGAAGTAGGGTAAAATCCTGAACAACAGTGCTTCTACTTCTAGAACCAAGAAGATGTTTTCAAACGGGAAAAAGAGAAGATATGGGAAAGTTGGGGAAATAAATGCCCAGAGAAAGAGAGGGAATCATAATCCTTTCTACCAAGCGGCGTTCGTCATTATCCCAACAACGCCCAATCAACTACTGCCTCAGCAACAGCCAAGAGGAGTCCGACAAGGGTACCAACCAAGGCCTAAGATTCTGAAAAGAAATATTGAGGCCCCACCAATGTAATACTCTCAACTCTTACACAATCTCCTTCAACTGCAGATGATCCAGCTTAGAACTTTGCAACCCCCAAAGCCTAAGGTGCATGATTTATTGGACTTTAAGGCCATCAATTTTTTCCCACTCCAAATGTCTCACAAAATCACATGCCTCTGCATGGAAGAACCGTGGGAGCCGTAGATGACAATGACAGATTGAATATGGTTTATGATGTTGATTTTTTGAAGACTCCATTACTAAAAGTGAAGAGCTACTTGGCAAAGAAGTGTCTCTTCTGAATTTTCAATAAAGAATGTGAGGTTTCTACGGTTACTATCTATTTTACCCCGATCGAAATTCCGGTGCCAGCGAGAGCAACACCAGTCACATTCACTACTCCAAGGCATGTACCATATCAAAGTGAACGAGTCGTCCCATGGCATTATGGGGAAGAGTTTTATTACAACATCCAAAAGAAAGATGTAACCACCTCCGGAGCAGATCAACATCAGGTTGAGAAGGTAGGGGTCGGAGGATTCACAAGAAGTGGAAGGTTGTTCGCGCCCCAAACGCTGAGTAATAGTGGGGTGCCATAAAATGATAATGTAGAAACCTAGGCTAGGGCCAAGGGCAAGCAAGTTGTGACAGATGACGTCCCTGCTACTAATCCTGACATTACCTTTTATAAAGAAGATGAGGAGTTTTTAAGGATCATCAAGAAAAGCGACTACAAGATAGTTGACCACCTTTAACAGACTCCTTCCAAGATCTCCATCCTATCTTTACTAATGTGCTCGGAATCCCACATAAAGGCTTTGCTGAGAATTTTGAATAATGTCTATGTTCCACGAGAGATATTTGTGAATCAACTCGAGACTGTTGTTGCTAGCATGAATGCCAGTCACGGGTTAGGGTTTACAAACCTTGATCTGACTACAGAAGGGCGTAATCATAACAAGGCTCTGCATATTTCAATGGAATGTAAAGGGGTTGTGCTTTCTCATGTACTTGTTGATACGGGATCCTCTTTAAATGTGCTTCCGAAGAAGGCCTTGATTAAGCTGGATTATGATGGGGTGGTGCTCAGGCCAAGTGATTTGGTAGTAAGGGCGTTTGATGGTTCCAAGAGGTCAAATTTTGGAGAGTTGGAATTACCATTCAAGGTAGGCCTACAAGTGTTCAACATGACCTTCTATGTCATGGATATTCAGCCCGCCTACAGTTGCCTGCTCGGACGTCCCTGGATTCACACGGCTGGGGCAGTATCCTTTAATCAACATCAAAAGCTAAAGTTTGTATGGGAAGGGAAAATTGTTACAGTATATGGAGAGGAACACATATTCATAAGCCATCTATCTTCAATCAAATACGTGGAGATGAATCGTGAGATATATGAGACCCTGTGCCAAGCATTCGAGTCGGTCAAGATGGAAGCAACATCCTAAGCATGATGTTCGAGGTCAGTGAAGGCTGGGGTAGAATGATTGAGATTGTATAAACAAGCTCTAAAGGTGGAATCCGGAGTCAGTGAAGGATGGGGCAGAATGATCAAGGTCCCCAAAAAGGAAGACATGTTTGGAATTGGTTACAATCCTGCTCAAGCAACATCAGCGCAACATGCCAAAGGTCGTAAAGGCCCAATCACTTTCTCCAGTGTTGGATGGGTGGATCACAGTCGTGTCTGTGCCATTTAAGAGGACATAATTGATAGCGACTGTGAAATTGATGAGTGGATCAAGCCGCGCATTCCAGGAGTGGAACTCAATAATTGGTCGTCTGAAGAAATCATCAATGTTACCCAGCATCAAGAGTAATTGTTTTGTGTTTTATTCTTGTATGAAAGCTCTATGTCTCGCCCAAGGCATAGTAGCTCATGATAAGGGCTTCATTGTTTCAATTTTCAATATCAAATCATTAATAAAATGGACGGTTTTGCATTCATTCATGGTGTTCCATATCTTTTATTTTCATAATAAATGGCAATGTACATTTTCATGCTCATTTTTTCCCACACCCTTTCTAAAGTTTAGCATGAATCATCATTCATGCAGATGCACCCCATTGGGTCTCATCAATGACAATCTTGCCATGGCTCGCTATGACTTCGACAATCCGTTTTACCAAGCCAATGAGGAAGGTGAAGAAGATTGTGAACTACCCGAGGAGTTAGCCAGATTGCTAAAGCAAGAGGACAGGGTGATCCAGCCACATGAAGAGTTCATTGAGACCGTAAACCTGGGTACCGAAGAGGTAAAGAAAGAGGTCAATGTCGGGGCTGCATTGGAAGAATCCATGAAGAGCCGATTGATTGCCATGCTCCGTGAATATGTTGATATCTTTGCCTGGTCCTACCAGGATATGACAGGACTTGACACTAATATCGTAGTACACAGGTTTCCACTCAGAGAAGACTTCCCGCCAGTGAAACAAAAACTGCAAAGAACTCGACCTGATATGGCAATAAAGATCAAGGAAGAGGTTCAGAAATAGTTTGACGTTGGGTTCTTGGTTGTTACGAGTTATCCACCATGGGTTGTGAACATCGTGTCGGTACCTAAGAAAGATGGCAAAGTTTGGATGTGTGTTGACTACCGAGACTTGAACAGAGCTAGTCCCAAGGATGATTTCCCGTTGCCTCTCATTGATGTGTTGGTTGACAATACAACTCAATTCTCGGTGTTTTACTTCATGGATGGTTTTTCGGGCTACAACCCAATCAAAATGTCACCAGATGATATGGAGAAAACTACATTCATCACTCCTTGGGGAACTATCTGCTATAAAGTGATGTCGTTCGGTCCAAAGAATGCTAGGGAAACTTACCAACAAGCGATGGAGACTGTCTTTCATGATATGATTCATCACGAGATTGAAGTCTATGTTGATGACATGATTGCGAAGTTGCAAATAGAGGAAGAGCACCTAGTCAACTTAGCCAAGTTGTTTGACAGACTGCGAAAGTTCAAACTAAGGTTGAATCCTAACAAGTGTACCTTTGGGGTGCACTCTGGTAAACTTCTAGGTTTCATCGTAAGCGAAAAGGGGATTGATGTTGATCCTGCAAAGGTGAAAGCAATTCAAGAGATGCCTGAGCCTAAAACTGAAAAATAAGTGTGTGGTTTCTTAGGTAGATTGAAATACATTGCACGGTTCATATCTCACCTAATAGCTACATGCAAACCAATATTCAAGCTCTTGAGAAAGAATCAGGCCGTCGGGTGCAACGATGACTGTCAATTGGCTTTCGAACGAATCAAAGAGTATTTACAAGAACCTTCAATCCAGATACCTCCGGTTCCAGGGAGGCCTCTGATTATGTACAGTTCTCGGTCAACATGACGAGACGGGTAGGAAAGAGCACGTCATCTACTACCTGAGAAAAAAGTTCACATACTATGAATCCAGGTACTCAATTCTTGAGAAGATCTGCTCTTTCTGGCATGGGCTGCTAAGTGGTTGAGGCAATACATGCTCACTCACACGACCTTACTAATATCCAAGACGGGTCCTGACAAGTACATCTTCGAGAAACCAGCTTTGACCGGAAGGGTAGCCCGTTGGCAGATTATCTTAACTGAATACGACATTCAGTATACTTCTCAGAAAGCTATCAAGGGAAGTGTATTATCAGATTATCTGGCCCAACAACCAATTAATGACTATCAGCCAATGAGATTTGAGTTCCCTGATGAAGACATCATGTTCCTCAAATCGAAAGATTGTGAAGAACCGGTCTCGGAGGAGGGGCCAAACCCTGAATCCAAATGGAGTCTGATGTTCGATGGGGCCGTTAACATGAATGATAGCGGAGTTGGTGTCGTCATTATCACACTAGAAGGAGTCCAAATACCCTTCACTTCCCGGTTGACATTCGGATGCACCAAAAATGAGGTAGAATACAAAGCTTGTATAATGGGGATTGAGGAGGCGATTAATTTATGAATTAAGACCCTCAATATCTTCGGTGATTCTGCTTTGGTCATAAATCAAGTTAATGGAAAGTGGCTTGTCTATCAACTGCATTTGATCACATATAGGGACTACACCAGGAGGTTGACATTCTTCACGACGGTAAAGCTTCATTACATACCCCGTGATGAGAATCAATTTGCTGATGCCATATCAACTTTATCCTCCATGATTAAGGTCCAACAATGGAACTATGTTCCCATAATTGTGGTGCCTCGCCTCGAAAGGCCTGCTTATTTGTTTGCAGCCGATATTATTGATGATGATAAGCCTTAGTACTACGATATCAAACGTTTCTTGAAATGTCAGGAATACCCGACAAGGGCATCCAGCAAAGATAAGAAGACCTTGAGGAGGTTGGTAGGTGGGTTCTTCTTAAATTAAGATGATCTTCTATACAAGAGGGACTTTGACATGGTGCTGCTCAGATGCGTGATAGTCACGAAGCATACATGTTAATGCAAGAAGTTCATGAGGGATCCTTTGGTACCCATGCTGGAGAATATGCCATGGCGAAGAAACTTTTGAGATCGGGGTATTATTGAATAACCATGGAAACCGATTGCTACAAGTACTCCCACAATTTCCATAAATGTCAAATTTATGCTGATAAGGTGCATGTGCCTCCTAATCCGTTGAGTGTCATGTCTTCACCTTGGCCCTTTGCCATGTGGGGCATTGATATGATCGGAAAGATCGATCCTATCGCTTCAAACGGTCATTGCTTTATTCTGGTTTCCATTGACTACTTCACCAAGTGGGTGGAATCGACGTCTTATGCTAATATTACCAAGCAGGTTATGGACCGGTTCATAAAGAAGGATATCGTTTGTCGATACGGAATACCCGAGAGAATCATTACTGATAATGGTTCTAATCTCAATAACAAGATGATGGCAGATCTATGTCGGGATTTCAAAATTGAATATCACAACTCTTCTCTGTACCGCCCAAACATGAATAGCGCCGTCGAGGAGGCCAACAAGAACATCAAGAAGATAGTATAGAAGATGGTTGTGACATATAAATATTGGCATGATGCTGCCATTCACAGTGCATGGGTACCGGACCTCAGTAATCACCTCAACTAGGGCAACATTGTTTTCATTAGTGTATGGTATGGAAGCAGTCCTACCAGTTGAAGTTGAGATCCCTTCCTAGAGGATAATGATGGATGTTAAGTTTGATGAAGCTAAATGGCTTCAATCCAGATTCAACCAGTTGAGCCTCGACGAGGAAAAACATTTAGCAGTTGTATGCCATGGACAGTTGTATCAACGGAGAATGAAACGGGCGTTCAATCAAAAGGTATGACCTCGATGTTACATACCTGGTGACTTAGTGCTGAAAAGGATCCTCCCTCCTCAAACTTATCACAGGGGTAAGTGGACACCCAACTATGAAGGTCCATTCGTGGTAAAAAAAGGTTTTCTCAAGCGGAGCCTTAATGCTAACAACCATGGATGGAAAACACTTTCCATCCCTTTTCAACGCAAACGCAATTAAAAAATACTTTGTATAAAAGAGACCCGTTGGACAAAAATAGAATAAAGAGTTCAGGCAAAAAAAGGGCGTCCCGGCTGTAACACCCCAAAATTTGCCCTCTCATTTTCATATTTAGCATATCACTTTGCATTTTCATAGCATAATTCATAGCATAAGTCATAGCATGTTTTAGAGCATTGATTGGGACAGGTGGTGACTACCAACGGGCAATAAAAAGTTCCTAAGATCTCTCAAATATGGTGGATTAATCAGAGGAGCCAATCAGACGGAGCAAAAAGTCAATTCTTGACTTCTTGAGGTCAAGGACATGATATCTTAGTCATACGGGACTTGTGGATGAAGTTTGAGCAAGAAAGAGTGAAAAAATCAAGGAAAAAACAGTTTTTTGGGGGCCATGTATCGATACATACGAGTTTTGTATCGATACATGTGTGCTAGCTATGTATTGATACATAAGCTGGATGTATTGATACATAAACAGGATGTATCGATGCATCCGTGTTATGTATCGATACATAATAGTTAAAAAACGGTTATGTATCTATACATCCGTGTTATGTATCGATACATAATGTGTTTTTTGTTGAATTTAGCCTTCTCTTCAGTATGTATCGATACATAACCTTATGTATCGATACATGATGTTGTTTTTTGCCATTTTGCTGCTGTTTTTAATGCAAAACAAGGGGGAATGCTATGCTATCTTTGGGGTTGAACTTGGAAATGATTGGTACACATTCTATAGCTCATTTAGCCTCGCTTTGGCCTCAATTCAAGCATCACCATTGCTGCTACATCAAAGTGGTCTTCACCACAAATGTTCATGAGCTAGTGTACACTAGATTCATTGGTTTCAAGCTGAATTTTGCCATTGATCTTTGCTACATCAGCAAGTTATCATTGAATGTATGCAGGTCCATTCTAATTATTGTGCATTCCATAATCAAGAGAGCAAACTCAAGATGCAGTCCTTGAATAACTAAGCTTGTGTTTCACTTCACTAATCTCCATCATAAGCTTCATGGTGTTTGATGCATTGGATTGATCCCAACTAAAGAAAGTTCTAGAAGAGCCAACTCACCCTCTTCTACCATATTCTAGAGGTTTCTACAACCTTCCAAGGAGTTCTAGAATTCTCTAGAATCCCAACTAACTCCTAATCTAAGATAACTCCTAAGCTACCTCCAAGCCCAAACCTCATGCCAAACCAATGCATTATATAAATCCATCTCCTCCCAAAGCTAAGGGTAATCACCACAAATCACTCTCTCCCTCCTTCTTCACTCAATCACCATTTTCACAATCTCAAAATCCATTACTTTCTCTCCCACTTTTCCACCATTTTCACCATAGCTTTTCAACAAAAGTTCTTCAAGTTTCACATTGAAACTTGAAGGTTTTAAAGCTTAGCCTCCATCCTCCATTGAATTGAGCATTGTGGAATAAGAAGCTACTGGGTTTTGGTGGAGATTGCAACTTATTGGAAGTGATTAATCGAGAAGCGTCGAGACCGAATCGCATTTATTTTGCATTCGCAGATTCTCTGGTTTTCTTCTCCATTCGCACTCCGATTCATTGCAACAATTACCGAAACACTCCTCTGTTTCGTAGGTTGGTGATTTAACCATTATGCCTTAATTTATCCTCTTCATCTCGCCTTAACGGTATTCTCCGCATGATTTTCGATTATGTTTGCGTTGTACCGTTCATTTTCGTTTTTGTTGCTTTCTTGCTTGCAATTTGCATTTGGATTATTAGGAATTAGATTTGTAGTCTAATCTAGGTCCTAGTAGGTGTAAATAATCCCTTGTAAATAGGAAAAACAGTTCTCGTCGTAGGAATTTAGATTTTAGCTTATTTGATAGCTTAGTCTTAATTCTTCATGCCTATCATCCCCCATACATGTTTAGGTACTGATTTTAGGGAAATTTCTAGGTTAGTTTCGATATACCATTCCCCCATTTCGAGTCGATTCGACACGATTCCGTCCATTTCGCATGTTATGTGTCTATTAATGTATAACTTGAATTATTGCATGTTCTTGCCATACCCATACACTCTTTAGCATATAAATGATCATGTTGCATTCCAATTCTCGCATCATTCGCATGTATCGTTAATGCATTCGCATCCTTGCAGCATATACCAAATGTTGAATGTTCATAAGCATGTTTATGCATAAGCACAATGTGTTGCATTTGTTGCATTTTAATCGCATTCTTGATCACATTCCTACATCAATAAAATTTTGGTTTTTGCATTAAGATTAGCACTTTTGTTGATCCATCATTTTGCACATTCATGATCAATGTAGAGCATCTTCATATGCCATGTTCATGTTTTGCATGCTTGTTGCATAATGATTCATGTGATGCATTCTTGCATACTCCATTAAGAATAACAATGTTCATCTAAATCATGTGCTTGATCCATGTTCATTATTGCATAATCATGATTGATTGGTGTACTTTGCATTGAATTTGCGCATTACAAGTGAAAAACATAAAATCTAGAATTTGCATTTGATAGCTATTTTGCATATAAGTGATGTAGAATACATGCTGTTTGTTAAAAATTCATGTTGTTTGTGACTTTTAACACCTGTTTTTGCATACATATAGGTGCTGTAAAAAGCTGTTGCATTGCATAGTGCATTTCATAGTTGTTTGTGCATTAAGTGTTGTAAATAAGTTTCTGAATTTTGCATTGCATTAGCTTTAGGTCCTTTAAACTATAGATTGAGTCTAGTTTAGGTCCTAGTTCCCTTAGGAATTAATTAGGTAATTTTGTTTGCCTTATTTTTATCATGTTTACCATGCTAACCTTTGTTTTGTAGGGAGGGCAAGGTATGTCTAAAAAACCCTATCCTCTTTGGTATTTCTGATGCATTTAATTTGCACCATTTTGCCTTACATAATGTTTGTGCTTGTTAGGTTTTCCCCTTTTGGAACCAACTTAACTTCATTAGGAAGTAAGTTGTGTTCTTCTTCCTTTTCTCTTCCTCTTTCCTCTCCTCCTTAGGATTAGAAACCTCACTAACCTTTAGGATCTCCTTGATATTGAATAAACAACTTAGGGTTGGTCTTAGTCCCCCTTAGTTTTTCCTTTTTCGATTTGAGTCTCTTTCTCATCCCATAAAGACAAACAATAAAACGCACCTAATAAAGGTTAAACGTTCTCATACGACACGAGACTTTGTTGCGGAGTTCTTATACACGTCCTGTTTCGGGGCGAGGTGTAAGTCCCTACCACGATGGATAAGTCTTAGTATGAGAATGTTCACAAACAATAAACTCCAAAACACTTCTCATAAAAGAAAATAAACCAAGACTTCGCGTCTTCTCTTCTCATCTCATACTCTTTGCGTACGAATACGACTTGCCTCGACAGTTCAAACAGCGATACGATAAACACCCTCGAGTCAGAGCCGGTAACACCTGAGCTAGAGCTATGGCAATGTCAGCTTAAAAAATACAAACAAATAGTTCCCGCCTTAGTTAGGCGAACTACGTCGACTCTGATCCTCATTATCCCGATGAGGTACGTAGGCAGCGGGGTAGGGCCCGTTCGAGAACATTCTTTATTTTCCCTACATTTTCCCCATTCTTTCTTTCTGTTCTCTTTTAATTCCTTTTCTCGTTCCAGTTCCAGTTAGCCGTTTTATTCAGCAGCAGTTATATTTTTCTCACCCTTTGAAACGAGCAAGCAAGCGTGGATCCCGTCGGGTACGGCGGACGATCTGGGGTGCTAATACCTTCCCAGGTCGTAACCGACTCCCGAACCCAAATCTTTGGTTCGCAGGACCTTGTCCTTTCCTTCTTCCTCGGGTTTGTGCAACATTACCTTTCCCATTCTTTCGGGATAAAAATTTCTGGCTGGCGACTCTACCTTTTCCGCGCCACTTTCGTGTTTGTACTAGGATGAAAATCCCGGGAGCGACAGCTGGCGACTCTGCTGGGGACCGAACCCAGAATCTCTGGTTTCCCTTGTAGAGTCAATCCTAGCGCTTGTCTGTTTTTGTTTCTTTCAATGTTCATTTGTTTGCTGCTGCGTGCTTTAGTTTAGCTTTACTGTTTTCATTTACAGTTTTACTTTACAGCTTTACTTTACGACATTTATTTACTGCTTTCAGTATTTATCATGCATCATTATCACTATTTGGCTGTGCTGGTTTTCATTTTTTCTGTGGGATGGGAGTTACTGTGAGATAAGCCAAATACCCGACTTGAGTTCACTATAGGATTAGCGTGGACATGTTGTACTCGCATGGTTACATGATGAGTGGTGATGTGTTCCACACCCAGGTTGCGACCATCTTGGAACTATCTTGTGTGGGGGTTCTTCCCCACTTCGGGATACGACTTTGATGGTTATGTGCAGCTGGGGACCGATCATTGAGAACCTTAGTGGAAACAACCCTCTCCAGTGATGACAGTGGCAGACCACATTTGTTGGCAAACCCACTCGCATCCGAGGGCCCACTGGGAACTCGCATAGGATGGCCTGGTTCTCTCATAAGAACCCAGTCAAGGAAAACTGTTCGTATGACGATAGTATTGTACCCTTCGGGATGAATGTACTATTGTTTCTCGATTCAGTGCTTGAAGATGAGGACTTATGAGGGATGCTTGTTTTCCCCGTACTCAGCTGAGACCTCCCTGGTTAGTATATAATGCCAAACCGATTCCTTGATGTGGTCATGAGCCATTTCTCGGAAATGGTGAACGTATTATTGCTATCCGGCTTTGAGAGTCCGTGATGTTGACTCGGTATAGAATACCCGTGAGATGGGAGGGGTTTACAGGTTTGCAGGAACCCTAAAAACTTCCAACATACCCCACTTTACCAGCACATGGTCCTTTGGTTTCGAAATCCGGAAATTCGGTGGTACTGTTATTACGACTCGTCACCAGCACATGATTGTCTTCTCGACACCAACGTCAGACCAGTGATCGCCAGACCTTTGATCACACACTAGTGCATTGCATAACATCCTCTGCATGCTTGCATCACTAACACATGTTTACTCATTTGCAGGGTCGCATGTCGCATCCTCATGAACCTATCATACGCATTTACTGCATGATTTGCATATTTTGCATTTCTTACAAGTCATTCGGACATCCTAACTTATTCAACTTTAGGCAATATAGCTGGTCAACACGTTCATCGGTATCCAACAAGAAGAAACCAAGTGAGAATGGTTGAACGAATGCAGACTGATCTCAATGAGCTCGGACAAAGGATGGATCAGTTCATGGACATGATGACCGGCATTGCTCAGAATCAAGAGCGTCTCAGGTTAATGGTTGAGCAGCCCCGTGGGAATGCTAATGCTGGAACACCGACTGAGAATGTGGATCCTAATGCTGCCCGTGACGGAGGGCCAAAGCTAAATGGGTCTGCGGCCCGTAATGAAGACACTCAGGAAGACCAGTTCACTCTATTGGATGCTAATGTGGGTAATATGAACGAGGTCAACAATCGAAGGTATGAAGAGCTGGCGGAGAAGATTAAGGCCATGGAATGTCAGAATTCCCTGGGCATCGATGTAACCAATCTTGGGTTAGTGCCAGGAGTCAGAATCCCTCCTAAGTTCAAGGTGCCATCATTTGACAAGTACAATGGCAACACGTGCCCTAGAACTCATATTCATGCATACTTTGGAAAAATCTCGGCTCATACTGATGACGAGAAACTTTGGATGCATTTCTTCCAAGATAGTCTATCTGGAGCTTCATTGAGCTGGTACATGAAGCTAAGCAGGGTCTCTATCTGCTGCTGGAAAGATTTAGCTGAAGCTTTTCTCAAGCAGTATCAATACAATATTGATATGGCTCCAAACCGCACCCAGTTGCAGAACCTGTCTCAAGGACCCAAGGAAACTTTTAAGCAGTATGCCAAGAGGTGGCGTGAGCTGGCCGCACAGGTTCAACCCCCGTTGCTGGATCGGGAAATGGTCGATATGTTTATGGGCACCTTGCAAGGTGTTTACTTGGATCGTCTAGCCGCCTGCCCGTCCATTGGTTTTTCTGATATTGTCATCGCTGGAGAAAGGATAGAAAACTTCCTGAAATTAGGAAAGATTCAGGATGCAAGCAGTGCTAGTTCATCTGGTGTGAAGAAACCTTTTGGCAATGGCCAAAGGCGAAGAGAAGGTGAGACCAATGCCGTGTATAGGGGCCGAGATAGAGGTTGTTCTCAAGGTTACTACCAAACAGCTGCAGTGACTATTACTCCTCAGGCTCAACCACAACCGCAAGGTCAGCAATATCAGGCGCAGAGACCAAATCAGGAAAGAACAAGAGCGAGAAACCGCAGACTTGATCCCGTCCCATGCCCATATGTTGTATTGCTCCCAGAGCTGCTAAAGTTGAACCTGGTAGAGCTTCGTACCATGAGAGCTCCTTCTCCAGATAACCTACCTCAGAACTTCGATGCATATTCCATATGCGAATTCCACTCGGGTGCCCAGGGGCACAGTATTGAGAAATGTTGGGCTTTTCAGAACAAGGTGCAAGACCTAATTGACTCCAAGGAGATCAATTTTGCGCCTCACCCAAATGTACTCCAGAATCCAATGCCTAATCACAACGGAACCAATGTCACGGTTATTTTACCAGATGGTCCACGTTAAGCTGGAATCTTCAGGAAGCAAATAAAGCCATAAGTATCCAGATACTCTCAGCAATGGCAATTGTTTGTTTGTCTTTCTTCAATGTTTTTTCATCCCTATTGAGGGGAAGTACGTCGCTCTGATTCTTCATTGGTCTTTGATCAATGAAGATACGTAGGCAGAAGATCGCCAGATCTTTCCGAGCAACCTTATGGGACAACTTTACTCCCCAGCTTCACTTTTTCCTTCAGACGTCTCGTGTCAGAGTCAGAATAAGCTAGAAGAAGAAGCATGACTACCATGGTTGGGTATACGGTTGCAACTAGAAGATTACAAGTCTGTGAAAGAGCTATTGATCACTGAAAGTATCCAAGACTGACAGGTCCAGACGGAGTCAAGCCTCCTCAACAACGGCAATATTCAGCTTCTTTATTGCATTTCCATTTGTAGTTTCTCTTATTTGCTAAACATTTGTATACATGTATGAAATTTGCTTACTTTTGAATGTTATCAATAATAAAACTCACATGTTTTTCTTGAAGTAATTCATTTGTCAAGTTAATTTTGCATGTTTACATCGCAATACCAATTGTCGTGCTTAAACTCTATGAAGGAGAATGACGAAGCAAAAACGCAAAATCTCTAATTGTGTGCTCTCGAATAAGACCTTATTGACGATGTACAGGCTTTGTTTCAAATTCCTAAGCACCGGAGATATAAGGAAGATAGACCCTTGCTAACCCCTTTGAGCCTTGAAGTAGGAGTTTCTTCTCGCATGAAAAACTCTCACATGTAACCCAGGGGCAGGGTAGATGACAGCTAGTCGGACCAAGCGTTCAGGCTTTCATAAAGGAGTGTATTTGAAGATCCATTACATTCCACTATGCTAATCAAGAGATCCAAAGACCAGAAACCACAATGGTTATCTGAATCAATAGGTCCAAAGACTGGAAACCACAATGGTTATCCTTCGTCGACCAAAGAATGGGGCAGTCACGACCCTCGCAAAGCAATCAAGACAAACAGTGTCACATGATTTATTCAAAAAAAAAAGGAAATGAAAAAGCCCGCTAAGTCGAAACTTGAAAACAAGCGACTTAGGCAAAAGTTAGGGCATCCCGCTGGACTTCACAATCAAAGATTCACAAGAATCAGTCCAGGCAAAAGTCAGGGATAAGCAAAATAATGCAAAAGCGAAAGACGAAAAGGATTACACAAGAAAGATCCTTAAGCAAGAACAAAGTCGTGTGGCACAGACACGAAAGACAAAGGGATGACTGACTCCAAATAACAAATTGATTGGTGCTTGAACCGATAGTAGCAATGGTTCCTCGACCAACACTAAACCCTTATGAAAGGTGAATGCTTGTGAAAATTAGCTGAATATAGGAATGGAGAACATCATGAAGAATGGGTGGGCACAAATAATTTCGAGCCTATATCCTTTGTTTCTATAACCGTGAACCAGGCCATGATACAACCCTCAAAAGTCCTAACTGAAACAGGGTTAATTTGAGAGCGTACTACTACGAGATCGCGTTCCTGACTCCTATGAGTTGTGCTAAAAAACCTTGTTGGTATTGCATGTACATACTTTCATTCAAAAATAATGTCGTATCTTAACCAATGATTTGTTCACAAAGGTTTACGACACTTTTCAAAACTTCGAGATTAACATGTGTGTTGCATTAGAATTTTCATTCTCAGAATAAACATTTTTCTTCCTGCATACATTTGTTTGGCATCATAAATGGTTCACATGCGGAAATTCAGGCCAGAAGCTTAAGCTTGCCAAGTTGAGAAGTCTAAAACTTCTGAAAGACAGTCACGTCGAAGTTCACTTTTCCGAGAAAGCTCCACTAAGTAACGACATTCCCAACCAGTCATGGTAAGAGCCAACCAATCTGGGGCAGTTATGTCAAGCAATGTCCTCAAGAGTCAGCCAATCTGGGGCAATTACCTCGAGATTCAGATCTCTCCCAAAGCAATTGACCAAAGATTCATACTGGGGAAAGCCACCCCAATCGCACGAGGATTCATTCTTTCCCGAAGACAGATAATCGGAAGTTCAGAATACCGGGGCAATTATACTCCTGAAGAGTTTAAAGACACCAGGTCTTTTTTAAAATCCTCTTAAGGTAAAGCCCGAATCAAAGCAAATGATCCCTAGCACGAGACTACTTGAAATCTTTCCTCCTCAGCAGGACGCGGTTCAATTTCGTTATCCCCAACAGACGCATGGAAGTTATCCCCAGTAAAGTCGTCAAACTTTTCTCCAGCAGGTTTCCTTGATCTTATTTCCCAGCGAATCTCAAACCAAATCCTTCTCTTCCCCAGCAGAGCAGTAAGGATCATCCCTAGCAAGAGTCGTCTTCCCGTAGTGAAACACTTCTTACAAGAATCCAGAAATTCCCGGCAGTTAGATGAACGGTTCCCTTCCCCACAGAGGTTTGGAAAATTCAAGTAGACAAGAGAGTTCTCCTCAGCAGAGCCTTGACATGTCTTCCCCAGCTAAGTCGAAGAGTTGCAGATCACCCAGCGGAGTCTGCGAGGTGAGATTCAATCCCCAGCAGTTGAGGCATCCCCTAGCAGGGTCTTCAAATCTAAAGTCTAATTTATTTTTGGCAAAGGTAATAAGTCGAGACAGACTAGTTACATTCTTCTCCAACAGAAATATCAGCAATCATCGGTATTCCCCACAGAGTCAGCAGGGGTTTGTCATTTCCGTGTCAGGAATCCCCTTTGTACCTATCTCCCAGTGTCATGGGGCATTATGTCATACAATTCAGCATGTGTGTATTCGATCCAAGGTTGATATCCAAAGTCCACCCGTAGCGTGGCAATTTATCTAAAGTCCAGCCGCAGACTGGCCAAAGTCCATCCTCTGGGTGGCAAATTCTCAAAGTCCAACCGCAGACTGGCCAAAGTTCATCCTATGGGTGGCAAATTCCAAAAGTCTCCCGTAGCGAGCAGCAGCCCCCGTAGTGTGGCAAGAAATCAAAGTCTCCCATAGTGAGCCAAAGTCTCCCGTAGCAAGCAGCAGCCCCCGTAGTGTGGTGAAAGAAATTGAATTCCCCCGTGGTGTGGTTAGAGTCTCCCATAGCGAGCAAAAGTCTCATGTAGTGAGCCAAAGTCTCCCGTAGCGAGCAGCAGCCCCCGTAGTGTGGCAAGAAATCAAAGTCTCCCGTAGTGAGCAGAAGTCTCCCGTAGTGAACCAAAGTCTCCCGTAGCGAGCAGCAGCCCTCATAGTGTGGCAAGAAATCAAAGTCTCCCGTAGTGAGCAGAGGTCTCCCATAGTGAGCAGAAGTCTCCCGTAGTTAGTCAAAGTCTCCCATAGCGAGCAATGGGCCCCCGTAGTGTGGTGAATCATCAAAGTCTCCCGTAGCTGAGCAATGTTCCCCGTAGTGTGGCAAAGTTTCTGAAAGACTCCCGTAGCGAGCAATGCGCCCCTGTAGTGTGGCGAATTCCCAAGGTCTCCCGTAGCTGAGCAATGTGCCCCCGTAGTGTGGCAAGATTTCCAAAGCCCCCGCAGTCTGGCAGAATATCCCGGCGTAGTGAGCCAAAGTCTCCCGTAGCGAGCGGCGACCCCCGTAGAGTGGCAAAGCATTCAGAAGACAACCCATTGTGTGGCATGTCATTAATATCCCAGCAAAAGTCCACCCGTAGCATGGAAAATCAGCAATCTCCCGGCATTATTCCGAAACATTCACAGATTCACTACTCTTCACATCCGAGTTCTCCCAAAGCAAAGTTGAGATGGTTGGGTTTATTTCCCTGTTCTCTTCCACCGAGTGCAAATTTTCTGGTTGTTTCTAGTATTCAATCCCTGCATACTTCAAACATCTGAAAGCATCTGCTATCATCCATTCAAGTCTACAGTGATTAAATAGGGGCAGCTGTAACACCCCAAAATTTGCCCTCTCATTTTCATATTTAGCATATCACTTTGCATTTTCATAGCATAATTCATAGCATAAGTCATAGCATGTTTTAGAGCATTGATTGGGACAGGTGGTGACTACCAACGGGCAATAAAAAGTTCCTAAGATCTCTCAAATATGGTGGATTAATCAGAGGAGCCAATCAGACGGAGCAAAAAGTCAATTCTTGACTTCTTGAGGTCAAGGACATGAAATCTTAGTCATAAGGGACTTGTGGATGAAGTTTGAGCAAGAAAGAGTGAAAAAATCAAGGAAAAAACAGTTTTTTGGGGGCCATGTATCGATACATACGAGTTTTGTATCGATACATGTGTGCTGGCTATGTATTGATACATAAGCTGGATGTATTGATACATAAACAGGATGTATCGATGCATCCGTGTTATGTATCGATACATAACAGTTAAAAAATTGTTATGTATCGATACATCCGTGTTATGTATCGATACATAATGTGTTTTTTGCTGAATTTAGCCTTCTCTTCAGTATGTATCGATGCATAACCTTATGTATCGATACATGATGTTGTTTTTTGCCATTTTGCTGCTGTTTTTAATGCAAAACAAGGGGGAATGCTATGCTATCTTTGGGGTTGAACTTGGAAATGATTGGTACACATTCTATAGCTCATTTAGCCTCACTTTGGCCTCAATTCAAGCATCACCATTGCTGCTACATCAAAGTGGTCTTCACCACAAATGTTCATGAGCTAGTGTACACTAGATTCATTGGTTTCAAGCTGAATTTTGCCATTGATCTTTGCTACATCAGCAAGTTATCATTGAATGTATGCAGGTCCATTCTAATTATTGTGCATTCCATAACCAAGAGAGCAAACTCAAGATGCAGTCCTTGAATAACTAAGCTTGTGTTTCACTTCACTAATCTCCATCATAAGCTTCATGGTGTTTGATGCATTGGATTGATCCCAACTAAAGAAAGTTCTAGAAGAGCCAGCTCACCCTCTTCTACCACATTCTAGAGTTTTCTACAACCTTCCAAGGAGTTCTAGAATTCTCTAGAATCCCAACTAACTCCTAACCTAAGCTAACTCCTAAGCTACCTCCAAGCCCAAACCTCATGCCAAACTAATGCATTATATAAATCCATCTCCTCCCAAAGCTAAGGGTAATCACCACAAATCACTATCTCCCTCATTCTTCACTCAATCACCATTTTCACAATCTCAAAATCCATTACTTTCTCTCCCACTTTTCCACCATTTTCAACATAGCTTTTCAACAAAAGTTCTTCAAGTTTCACATTGAAACTTGAAGGTTTTAAAGCTTAGCCTCCATCCTCCATTGAATTGAGCATTGTGGAATAAGAAGCTACTGGGTTTTGGTGGAGATTGCAACTTATTGGAAGTGATTAATCGAGAAGCGTCGAGACCGAATCGCATTTATTTTGCATTCGCAGATTCTCCGGTTTTCTTCTCCATTCGCACTCTGATTCATTGCAACAATTACCGAAACACTCCTCTGTTTCGTAGGTTGGTGATTTAACCATTATGCCTTAATTTATCCTCTTCATCTCGCCTTAACGGTATTCTCCGCATGATTTTCGATTATGTTTGCGTTGTACCGTTCATTTTCGTTTTCGTTGCTTTCTTGCTTGCAATTTGCATTTGGATTATTAGGAATTAGATTTGTAGTCTAATCTAGGTCCTAGTAGGTGTAAATAATCCCTTGTAAATAGGAAAAACAGTTCTCGTCGTAGGAATTTAGATTTTAGCTTATTTGATAGCTTAGTCTTAATTCTTCATGCCTATCATCCCCCATACATGTTTAGGTACTGATTTTAGGGAAATTTCTAGGTTAGTTTCGATATCCCATTCCCCCATTTCGAGTCGATTCGACACGATTCCGTCCATTTCGCATGTTATGTGTCTATTATGGCATAACTTGAATTATTGCATGTTCTTGCCATACCCATACATTCTTTAGCATATAAATGATCATGTTGCATTCTAATTCTCGCATCATTAGCATGTATCGTTAATGCATTCGCATCCTTGCAGCATATACCAAATGTTGCA
Organism: Lathyrus aphaca; assembly: GCA_963966055.1. Classification (NCBI taxonomy): domain Eukaryota; kingdom Viridiplantae; phylum Streptophyta; class Magnoliopsida; order Fabales; family Fabaceae; genus Lathyrus; species Lathyrus aphaca. The sequence continues at coordinate 222,797,828 of OZ014522.1, forward strand.
TGTTCATAAGCATGTTTATGCATAAGCACAATGTGTTGCATTTGTTGCATTTTAATCGCATTCTTGATCACATTCCTACATCAATAAAATTCTGGTTTTTGCATTAAGATTAGCACTTTTGTTGATCCATCATTTTGCACATTCTTGATCAATGTAGAGCATCTTCATATGCCATGTTCATGTTTTGCATGCTTATTGCATAATGATTCATGTGATGCATTCTTGCATACTCCATTAAGAATAACAATGTTCATCTAAATCATGTGCTTGATCCATGTTCATTATTGCATAATCATGATTGATTGGTGTACTTTGCATTGAATTTGCGCATTACAAGTGAAAAACATAAAATCTAGAATTTGCATTTGATAGCTATTTTGCATATAAGTGTTGTAGAATACATGCTGTTTGTTAAAATTTCATGCTGTTTGTGACTTTTAACACCTGTTTTTGCATACATATAGGTGCTGTAAAAAGCTGTTGCATTGCATAGTGCATTTCATAGCTGTTTGAGCATTAAGTGTTGTAAATAAGTTGCTGAATTTTGCATTGCATTAGCTTTAGGTCCTTTAAACTATAGATTGAGTCTAGTTTAGGTCCTAGTTCCCTTAGGAATTAATTAGGTAATTGTGTTTGCCTTATTTTTATCATGTTTACCATGCTAACCTTTGTTTTGTAGGGAGGGCAAGGTATGTCTAAAAAGCCCTATCCTCTTTGGTATTTCTGATGCATTTAATTTGCACCATTTTGCCTTACATAATGTTTGTGCTTGTTAGGTTTTCCCCTTTTGGAACCAACTTAACTTCATTAGGAAGTAAGTTGTGTTCTTCTTCCTTTTCTCTTCCTCTTTCCTCTCCTCCTTAGGATTAGAAACCTCACTAACCTTTAGGATCTCCTTGATATTGAATAAACAACTTAGGGTTGGTCTTAGTCCCCCTTAGTTTTTCCTTTTTCGATTTGAGTCTCTTTCTAATCCCATAAAGACAAACAATAAAACGCACCTAATAAAGGTTAAACGTTCTCATACGACACGAGACTTTGTTGCGGAGTTCTTATACACGTCCTGTTTCGGGGCGAGGTGTAAGTCCCTACCACGATGGATAAGTCTTAGTATGAGAATGTTCACAAACAATAAACTCCAAAACACTTCTCATAAAAGAAAATAAACCAAGACTTCGTGTCTTCTCTTCTCATCTCATACTTTTTGCGGACGAATACGACTTGCCTCGACAGTTCAAACAGTGATACAGTAAACACCCTCGAGTCAGAGCCGGTAACACCTGAGCTAGAGCTATGGCAACGTCAGCTTAAAAAATACAAACAAATAGTTCCCGCCTTAGTTAGGCGAACTACGTCGACTCTGATCCTCATTATCCCGATGAGGTACGTAGTCAGCGGGGTAGGGCCCGTTCGAGCACATTCTTTATTTTCCCTACATTTTCCCCATTCTTTCTTTCTGTTCTCTTTTAATTCCTTTTCTCGTTCCAGTTCCAGTTAGCCGTTTTATTCAGCAGCAGTTATATTTTTCTCACCCTTTGAAACGAGCAAGCAAGCGTGGATCCCATCGGGTACGGCGGACGATCTGGGGTGCTAATACCTTCCCAGGTCGTAACCGACTCCCGAACCCAGATCTTTGGTTCGCAGGACCTTGTCCTTTCCTTCTTCCTCGGGTTTGTGCAACATTACCTTTCCCATTCTTTCGGGATAAAAATATCTGGCTGGCGACTCTACCTTTTCCGCGCCACTTTCGCATTTGTACTAGGATGAAAATCCCGGGAGCGACACCGGTGAGCCAAAAACAGAACAAAAGGCTCGGGAAAAAGTTATGGAAATAAACAAAAAATGCACACTCGGTGAGTTAAAAAGCCACATTGGACAACTCAGGCAAAAAAGGGTATCCCGGTGGATTAAAAACCCAAAAGGGCAATCCACGCAAAAAAGGGATTGAAACGAACAACCATGATCTACGAGATCTGTGATTCGTCATCTATAATCAAGGATAATCTGAGGGTTAAGAATCAGTCCAATCACCTTCCTAAAAGAGTGAAGTATACGGAGAGTCTCGAGGACATACGGGTCATAGTTGGGTTGGAACTTGATGAGATCCAATTTTCACATTGCCATTAGGATAATTTATTTCCCTTTTGTGCAATTTCCTCTTTCTAGGGATTGCTTCTTGGTGTAATGCATATTCACGGCTACTTCTCAATCAATAAAACGCATTTTTATCCAATAAGCCTTTCTTTGTTTTTGTTTTCATCTACCATTGATTGATTGCAAAAACGTCCTGAAATTGTGATAAATATTGCATTGAGGAACTTTCAGTTGTGTTCACTAATATGTAGATACGGAGAAACAAAGTCATTACTAGCACGAGGCATCAAGGAGTTGTTTTCTTAGTAAGCCTCATTAATCATGATTCCTCAGTAAATTTCATCAGATTATCTTTTCGCCTACAGAGCAACAGGAATAAGGTCAATATTCCTTAATCAAAGGGTACCATTATTAGGAGACACTTTATATTCTCTCATCCCCATCATGGGATGCCACATATTCTTTCATCCCCAGCATGAGACGTTTCATATCTCTTATCCTCAGCAAGAGGCAATCTAAAACTCTCATCTTCAGCAGGAAGCATTCTCATTAATGTTCTCCATCATCCCCAATAGAGTTGGAAATTGAAATTTTCCCCAGTAGGACTACAGAAGGGTGATATCCCCAAGTAGAGAGTCCTCCTCTAACAGGGAGATATTCCCCGTCAGAGTCTTCTTATCCCCAGCAGTACATGAAGACTCATTATTTCCCAACAGTGGTGAGGATAGTGAGAAGAAGGATGTTTTTCCTTCTTGCACGGTGATGTTCGCAGCCTTCCTCAACCAAAGTCTAATCCTCATGGGCATCTCTCCTCCGATAGAGGACTTTGTGCCTGAGTGATTCTCCAACAGAATTACTTTCTCCTCAATGGAGTATTAACAAATGCTTTCCTCAGCCAAGTCAGAAGGTTGTTACTTCTCCAACAATGTTTTACGGATGACGTACCTCCTAATCAAGTGCAGACATGCAGGGTCTTCCCCAACAGGGTTTTCATTCGTCAGTTTCTCAAAGTCTAATTTATTTTTAGCAATGGTGGCAGCTCAGAACCAGTGTATTAGTATACTCTCCAGCAGAGATGTTAAACTCCACAGGGATTTATGAAATCAGATCAGTGATTAAAGTCCCTAGTGAAGTTGTTGGGGATACCTGCTACCTCCTTATCAGGAGATACTCTTGCATTGGCATCCAGTAATCATCATTACATTTGCATCTCTTAAAGTGTACCATTTCCATCATTATGGAACATTACGCCATTCAAACATATGCATATGAAGCATAAGCTAGTTTTGGTACCTTGCATGAAAGCCCAAAACTGTGAATCAACATTCACACTTGAATATTCCCGTAGAGAATGCCTAGCATATTCCCGGATATGATTTCAAAATAACCAAAGGGGCGTGGATTCGTTAGTCTTACACTCGGATACTTGTTGTCCCCTGCAGAGTCATCTTTAATGATAACATTCTTCGTAAGTCTACCTTCGGCTTAGTCTTACGTTTACGATTCCACCTTTGGCTCGGTCTCGTATCTTTGTTTGAGTCTACCTTCGGCTTAGTCTCATTATTTGTAAGTCCACCATCGGCTTGGTCTTACTTTTTCGAGTTCCCCTTCGGCTTGTCCTCGAATCTTAGCGTAAGTCTACCTTCGGCTTAATCTTACATTTACGATTCCACCTTTGGCTTGGTCTCGTATCTTTGTTTGAGTCTACCTTCGAATTAGTCTCATTCTTTGTAATCCACCCTCGTCTTGGTCTTACTTTTTCGCGTTCACCTTTGGGATGTCCTCGAATCTTAGTGTAACTCTACCTTCGGCTTAGTCTTACGTTTACGATTCCACCTTTGGATTGGTCTCGTATCTTTGTTTGAGTCCACCTTCAGCTTAGTCTCATTCTTTGTAAGTCCATCCTCGGCTTGGTCTTACTTTTTCAAGTTCACCTTCGGCTTGTCCTCGAATCTTAATGTAAGTCTACCTTCGGTTTAGCCTTACGTTTACGATTCCACCTTCGGTTTGGTCTCGTATCTTTGTTGGAGTCTACCTTCGGCTTAGTCTCATTCTTTATAAGTCCACCTTCGGCTTGGTCTTACTTTTTCGAGTTCGCTTTCTGCTTGTCCATAAATTTTTATTGTAATTCCACCTTCGGCTTGGCCTCACACTTCTTAGAGTCCACCTTCGGCTTGGTCTCGTATTTCTGCTTCTTTGAAAAGTAAGGTCATGTCACCACCCACATAGTACAAATTTTCTGGTTTTATTCGGGTATTCAATCCCTCCATACCTTGAACGTCTGAAAGTCATTGCTATCACCCATTCAGGTCTACAGTGATTAAATAGGGGCAGTTGTAACACCCCAAAATTTGCCCTCTTATTTATCACCAATTTCAAGTAGCTTATGTTTCATTCCTATGTCATTTAGCATATTCTTTCATGTATTGCATAAAAAAATAAAAAATAATAAAAAATAATAAAGCATAAATCATCGGTCAAGGCGTGGGGCATGTGATAAAGGGTTATTCGGTGATAATGTCAATTATCGGGTCTTAGAAGAAAAATAATCTCAGAACGAATGACCAAAGCTGGATACCCAAGATTTCCCACCAAAAAGGAAAATTTCAAGTTTTGGGTCAAGTAACCGGTTACCTCATAGGTAGTAACCGGTTACATGTTGAAATTTATGCAGAAACTGGGATTTTGAACTGGTAACTGATTACCTCCTAGGTAGTAACCGGTTACCACGTGCAAAATTTGGAAAAATGCCATTTTTTAGCTTGGAGAGATTTCCTCACTTTTCCACTTCACCTTGCATTACACTCTACCACTTTCTAGAATTTTCTACCACCTTCCAAGGGAATATTATAAGAATATGCCAAGGGAATATTCTAAGAATATGCCAATAGAATATTCTAAGAATATTCCCAACTAACTTTAACTAACTCTTAACCTAAATCCCAAACCTAATGCTCAAGTCTAGGTCCTAACCCAAATCATCCTCCAAACCAAATGTGTATATAAGCATTTTTCTCTCCAAATCTCACATCAACACTTCATTTTCGCAATTTTTCTCATCACTCTCATTTTTCTCTCACTTTTCTTCTCCCATTTTCCCAAATTCACACAAAGCTTCATCTTCCAAAATTCTTCAAGTTTTTCATTGAAACTTGGAGAATTTGAAGCTAAACCTCCATCATTGCATTGAGTTTATGGATTATTGAAGAATTTGCTATTGTTTTGGTGTTGATTTCACATCTGGAAGTGATTTTTGAAGAATTTCATCAAATCGCATTTATTTTGTGAATTCGTGCGAAAGAGCATCTGATCTACGGTTTTCTCTTCTATCGCATGTTGATTCTTCATTGAAACAATTACTGAAATTCTGTGATCAGGTATGAGATGTCCTAAGAGATGTCCCAACACTTGACAGATTTAACCAAAACTTAAATAGCAAGAAAAGTAAACAACACAGAAGTTTGTTAACCCAGTTCAGTGTATAACCACACTTACATCTGGAGGCTACCAAGCCAGGAGGAAATCCACTATAAGTAATATTAATTCTAGACTTAAACCACCCTGTTTAATCTATCACTTAATAACTACCCAATGCAATTTCTACCTAAGACACAACTTAGATAAGAGTACCCTACTCACTCCCCCTCAATCACACAGTGATCAAGTTTACAAGTTTAATAAAATTGAAGACATTCTTCAAACAATACAGCTTGATCTTACTTCACAGTTTCAATCAAGTCACAAATGCACTTATGCTTAAAAGCTCATCAAGTGGTACAATAAAAACAACCTGCTATTAAAAACACTAGACACCCTATTTGGTCTTCTGAAATTCGTACTCAATTCTATGAGTTTCTGTTGATTAAATAGGTATCTGTAATTTGGGCTTTCTGTAGAATGATCCAGCCCTAATGCGCATGCAGCTTCCACCTTGAATTTAGGGTTTGTTACTTCCTAGATTCTAGGTGATTTAGGTCTTCTGTTTTAATCTGAATCCTCAATATAAAACTCCCTACAGATGCGCCTTGTTCTGTTTTTATCCATCATTAATTAATTCCAGATAACTCTCCTTAAATATCTCTGATCAGTTAGTCAATAATTAATTCTGGTAGCAGGTTTGAGATGTCTCAACATCTGTTGGGACATCCTGAAAAACTGAACTTAAGACATTAACACAATGTCCCAACATCTTGTGAGACATCCTGAAATAAGTTCATATACTATGTTTGCTAATGTCCCAACATTTGATAGGACATTCTGAACTGAATTCAATATTCCTTGTTGGTCAAAAATTCTGCCAATTCAAGACATCTACAAACTCCCCCTTTGGCTAATTTTTGGCTAACATCTTTTCTGGTTTTCAGAGTGCAGCAGAAGTTCTTTTATCAGAGAATAACATTGCTTTTCTGTTGATTCATATTTGAGATTACTCCCCCTCAAACCTATGTGTATCAAGTCTTGTTGCAACAGAAATATTTATCAAAATACACTGATTCAGTTCAGAAACAAACAGATTTTCATTCATAATTAAACAGCAATACATTTTGGTTTGTTGTTGTTCTCCCCCTTGTTAGACACAAATTATGGGGCCAAAGACACTATGCCAGAATTACAAAGCAGTGTTGTCATTACAATTTCCTCACATACAATGATCACTCAGACTCATCACTTTCAGTTTCTTCATCAACTTCAGTTTCTTCTTCAGATGCAGTTTCTTCATCAGAGGCAGCTTTCTGATCTCCTTCATTCTCAAGCCTTTGAATGATTTCTTCAAGCTTCTGCTTTCTGACTTCAAGCTCTTTGCAAGTGCTCTTGAGTTCAGCAATTAATGCCTTCTTGGAGATTGGAGTCTTGGCAGTTGAAGGACCTGCAGATGTCCCAGAAGGTGCTTCAACATCTGCTGCATGATGACTGAGGAACAGTTTGTAGTGAAATGCCAGGGGGCTTTCTCTCTTGCAGACTGTGTCCTTCTCAGTTAGAATCCCAGGATATTGGCTTAACACTATACCACACAACAATGAAGGAAAAGCTATTGGTAGCTTTGTTGCAGAAGAGCTGGCATGCTTCAAGGTCTGATCAAAAATGTAAGCACCATAGTCCAGCTTGGTCTGAGTTCCCACAGCATAGATAAACCTGGCCAGGCCAGTGGATATTGAAGATGTGTGGTTGGTAGGCACCCAGTTTGCTGTACCAATCCTGTTCAGCATAGCATATTTTCTAGTTAGCATGCTCACTGAGAGCTTTCCCTTCACAGGCCATGCCTTGACCTGGTTTGCAGTGATAACCTTGCAGACTTGGTTATCTGTCTTACCTAGCTCATTTGGTCCATCTGTTTCTCTTCCTAGGTACTGATTGATGATTTGAGGAGAGAACTCTACACACTTACCTCTAACAAAGACTTTTCTAAACTCAGAGGACTTACCATTGGAACAATCCTCCTGAAGATTAACAATGAACTCTTTGACAAGAAGTTCATAGCAGGGAGAGAGATCTGAGACTGTTTTGAATAGTCCTGCAGCAGAGATGAGGTCAATCAGTTCAGTGCACTCAAGTGCATTGCTGCTCAGTTCTCTTTCAAGGGCAACCCTTCTTTGGTACACAAACTTCCATCTGTTGACACTAGAGACATGATGGAATGATATGTTGTCCAAGGGGGCTTCTGGAACAGCAGATGAAGCCCTAGATGGTGCTGGTTTCTTTTTGGGAGGAGATGTTGGGACATCTGATTCAACATCTGAGTCTGATGGGGTGACAGCTTTTCTTTTCTGAGTTTGAACTTTACTCCATTGTTTTGTTGGGCAAAAGGCAGCTTTAGCTTTGCCTTTCTTTGGGGAAGCTTTCTTCTTCTCAGGAATTTCAGCTTCAGCTTGCATCTTTCCTTTCCTAGACCTGAGCCTTTTGGCTATGCTAGGTCTAACAGAGGCTATGATCTCTGTATCAGAGTCTTGTTCAAGGTTCACCACTGGAGGAGATTGAGCAGTCTCCTCTTCAGCTGGTTGATCAGCAGAGATTTGATCTTCATTTGAGGCTTTGGTCTGATCCTCAGAGTCTTCTTCATCACTTTCATTTGAGGCCTGTTTCTGGTCCTCAGATTCTTCTGTAGCAGCATTAGATGAGTTCTTTTTCTCATCCTCAGATGTTCCAACATATATTGGGACATCCTGTTGAGCAGGAGTGTCCTCTGCAGCTTGAGCTTGTTCTTCTTGAGGTGCAGGCATGGTGTTTAGAGGAATAGAAATTCCACTCACCACTCTCTGTTCAAAAAGAATTTGGTTGACAATCTCCTTGATGGAAGCATCCACATATTCTGAAGATTTTGGGGGCATGTTAGCAGGTGAAGGAATGCCTCCTTTGGCTTTGCTGCAGACTTGATCTTTAGCTCTCTTTGGAGTTCTTGGCTTTTTAGTGTGAGAAGCACTTCCTCTGAGTTCGTCCAATGGGGTTGATTTCATTGGAACTACAGAGATGGGAGTTGCATGAACTACGTCTTCTTTGTTGAGAACTTCTTCAGGAGTGTTAGGGTTTTGAGACATTGTTAAGGAATATGGATGAAGAGCTTTAGGGTTGATGATTTCTGAAGAATAGCTAGTTAATGAGATTCGCTTGTGATAGAATGATGAGAATCTTGATAGCTGATTATAAGTAGTTACTAAATAAGTAGCCGTTACATTGTAAATCATTAGGAATGGAATTCCCAAGGTTCTTGTCCAGACTTGTTTTGCCATCTGGAACTTATGCCATACAATGTCATATGACATGTTGGCACATCTCATTAACTGCTAAATATCACATAAACAGATTCCCAGTTTGCCCCTTAAGTTCTCAAATTGTGTAGCATCCAATGCTTTGGTAAAGATATCAGCTAACTGTAGATTTGTAGCTACATGTTCCAATGAAATCACTTTTTCTTCTACAAGATCTCTGATGAAATGATGTCTGATATCAATATGCTTGGTCCTGCTATGTTGGATAGGATTCTTTGATATGTTGATTGCACTTAAGTTGTCACAGTACAATGTCATGACATCCTGTGGGACATTGTACTCAGTGAGCATTTGCTTCATCCAAACCAACTGAGAACAACTGCTTCCAGCTGCTATATATTCAGCTTCAGCTGTAGATAAGGATACACAATTTTGTTTCTTACTGAACCAAGAAATCAAGTTGTTTCCTAGAAAGAAGCATCCTCCTGAAGTGCTTTTTCTGTCATCTGCACTTCCAGCCCAATCAGCATCACAAAAGCCAGTGAGAATTGGTTTACATCCATGAAAGTACATTATGCCATAGTCACAAGTACCATTAACATATTTAAGAATTCTCTTTACTTGATTGAGATGACTGACTTTTGGATCAGCTTAATATCTTGCACATACACCTACTGCAAATGCTATGTCAGGTCTGCTAGCAGTCAAGTATAACAAGCTTCCAATCATGCTTCTGTATAAGCTTTGATCTACATTCTAACCCTTTTCATCTTTAGTCAGCTTCAAATGTGTGGGAGCAGGAGTTCTTTTATGAGTAGCATTTTCCATTCCAAATTTCTTGACTATGTTCTTGGAATACTTGCTTTGGGAAATGAACATTGAATCTTCCATTTGCTTTATTTGTAGACCAAGAAAGTAGGTTAACTCACCTACTAGGCTCATTTCGAATTCAGATTCCATCTGCTTGACAAAATGTTTGACCATCTTATCAGACATCCCACCAAAGACAATATCATCAACATATATTTGAGCAATTATGATATTTCCTTCTTCATCTTTAACAAACAAGGTTTTGTCAATTCCACCTTTTCTGTACCCTTGCTTGATAAGAAATGTGGTCAGTCTTTCATACCATGCCCTTGGAGCTTGCTTTAGACCATAAAGTGCTTTCTTCAGTTTGTATACATGATTTGGACAGCTTGGATCAACAAATCCTTTAGGCTGTTCTACATATACCTCTTCATTCAGATAACCATTTAAAAAGGCACTTTTCACATCCATTTGAAATAGCTTGAACTTTAAGATACAAGCAATTCCCAAAAGTAGTCTGATTGATTCAAGCCTTGCTACTGGTGCAAAGGTTTCATCAAAGTCAACTCCTTCAATTTGAGTGTATCCTTGAGCTACAAGTCTGGCTTTGTTCTTTGTAACAACTCCTTGTTCATTTGACTTGTTCTTATATACCCATTTTGTTCCAATCACATTTATGTCATCAGGTCTAGGAACAAGATTCCATACTTCATTCCTTGTGAATTGACCTAATTCCTCTTGCATAGCACTAATCCAGTATTCATCAGTAAGAGCCTCCTTGATGTTCTTAGGTTCTATTTTAGAAACAAAATAAGAACCTGAAATTACTTCTCTTGATCTAGTGCTCACACCTCTGTTGGGATCACCAATTATCAAATCTTTGGGATGATCTTTCTGTATTTTGATGGAGGGAGGTTTGCTGGATTCTTCTGTCCTTGTATCAGTTTGAGTGAAGTTATAATGATCATTCTTTTCTTCAGCTTCAATCTTGATATCAGCAGATGTTCCAACATCTTCTGGGACATCTGTAGGAGCATCATCAATTATCACATTTATGGACTCCATGATTACCTTGGTTCTAGAATTAAATACTCTATATGCTCTGCTGTTTATAGAATATCCAAGGAAAATCCCTTCATCACTTTTAGGATCCATTTTTCTTCTTTGCTCCCTATCTGCCAGAATGTAACAGTTACTTCCAAACACATGAAAATACTTGACTGTGGGTTTTCTGCCCTTCCAAACTTCATATATTGTGGACAGAGTTCCTTTCCTTAAAGTAACTCTGTTATGGATGTAACAAGCAGTGTTCATAGCTTCAGCCCAGAAGTACAAAGGTAACTTTTTAGCATGGATCATAGCTCTTGCTGATTCTTGAATAGTTCTATTCTTCCTCTCAACAATCCCATTCTGTTGAGGAGTGATAGGTGAAGAATATTCATGATTTATTCCTTCTGAAGAGCAGAAATCTAAGAACTTTTGGTTCTCAAATTCTTTTCCATGATCACTTCTTATTCTGATCACACAGCTGGCTTTCTCCCTTTGTAATCTTTGGCATAATTCTTTGAATACATCAAATACATCAGACTTTTCTTTGATGAAATTTATCCATGTATATCTTGAAAAGTCATCAACCACCACATAGGCATACCTCTTGCCACCAAGACTTTCAACCTGCATAGGTCCCATAAGATCCATATGTAATAGTTCCAAAACTTTGGAGGTTGTCAGATGTTGGAGCTTTGGATGGGACATCTTGGTTTGCTTGCCTATTTGACATTCACCACATATTTTGCCATCATCAATCTTCAGTTTAGGAATACCTCTTACAGCATCCATAGATATTATCTTCTTTATGCCTCTGAAATGAAGATGACCTAACCTTTGGTGCCATAGTTTCACTTCTTCTTCTTTAGCTAAAGAACAAGTTGAAGTGAGACTGAGCTTTTGAGATTCCCACATGTAACAGTTGTCTTTAGATCTGGCTCCTCTCATGACCACTTCTTGTTCTTTGTTAGTCACTATACATTCAGTTTTGGTAAAGTTTACATTGTACCCTTGATCACATAATTGACTTATACTGATCAGGTTAGCAGTTAAACCTTTAACTAGCAGCACATCATCTAGTCTTGGAACATCTTGACAGTCCAAGGTCCCAACTCCCTTGATTTCTCCTTTAGCTCCATCTCCAAAGGTTACATACCTGGATGAATGTGACTTTAAGTTTACTAGCAGGTTCTTCAATCCAGTCATGTGTCTTGAACATCCACTGTCAAAATACCAGTCTTCCTTAGCTGATACTCTTAGTGATGTATGTGCTATATATGCAACACTTTTCTTTGACCATTTGAGTTGAGATTTCTTTTGATGTCTTTGCCCTGTGTGTTGTTCACCAGCAGATCTCCAAGATTGATTGTTGATCTTGTTCTTGGGTATGTAGCTTTGATCAGCCTGAATGCTAGTTTTTGGTCTCCATACCTTCTTGATGACTTCTGTCTTCTGCTTAGGAGATTGCTGATTTCTTTGATGTCTATGCAGCTCTTTAGCTTCTATTTTCTGCTTAGAAGGTTGCTGACACATCTGATTTGGGTATCCATGTAGCTTATAACAATGAGGTTTGATATGTCCAAATCTTCCACAGTGATGGCATCTCCATCTTTGATACTTCTTCTTCATTTTGTTCTTTCCAGAATGTTGAGACATCTGTTGGAACATTATGTTTGACTTTGTGTTCTTTTCCTGATGTTGAAGCATCTGTTGGGACATCTTGTTTGACTGTATGAATTTTGAAGTAGTTTTGCTAGAGCTGGCTTCATCTTTATGTACTCTGTTAAATCCCAGTCCACTTTTATCCCCTGAATGCTTATTGTTGTTGAGAATATCATCCAGTGTATTTGAGCTGCTGTTCAACATTCTAACAGATTTGGACATATGTTCCAACTTGGAGTTGAGAAGAGTTACTTCACTTTTCAAGGTGTCAATGATCTCTTGATCACTTGATTTTTCATCTTCTAATGCCTCATTCTGCTTCTTTAGCTTTATAACCTCACTGCATATTTCAGTGCTTCTTTTGTACAGATCTTTGAATGTTTGCTCAAGATCTTCATAAGTAAGTTCTTCATCACTGGATTCACTTTCAGACTCACATAGTCCAGCTAAAGCAGTGATATGCTTAGCTGATTCTTCTTCTGAATCACCTCCTGAGTCTTCATCAGACCAGGTTACAGATAGTCCTTTCTTTTGTCTTTTTAAGTAGGTAGGACATTCATTCTTGATGTGTCCATATCCTTCACATCCATGGCATTTGATTCCTTTTTCTTGACTGGTCTTTTCAGTATAATTTGACCTTCTGTTAGCATCAAAAGATCTCTTGTTCTCAGAAGAGTTTGTGTATCTTCCACTAGGATTGGATTTGCCTTCCATTCCTCTGAGAATCTTTTTGAATTGTCTTCCAAGCATAGCAATGTTGTCTGATAAGCTTTTACCAGTTTCTGATTCATCATCTTCTTCTTCATCAGTGTTTGTTACCAAGGCTATGCTTTTGTTCTTCTTAACATTTGTGTCATTCATTCCCATCTCAAATGTTTGAAGGGAACCAATGAGTTCTTCAACTTTCATAGTGCATATGTCTTGAGCTTTTTCTATTGTTGTGACTTTCATGTCAAATCTTTTTGGCAAAGATCTGAGGATCTTTCTTACAAGTTTTTCATCAGTCATTTTTTCTCCCAAAGCTCCAGAAGTATTGGCTACTTCTAAGATGTTCATGTAGAATTCATGAACTGTCTCATCTTCCTTCATTCTCAAATTTTCAAACTTGGTGGTGAGAAGTTGAAGTCTTGACATCTTTACCTTTGATGTTCCTTCATGAGTTGTTTTGAGAGTATGCCATACTTCTTTGGCTAGCTCACAGTGATGCACAAGTCTAAAGATGTTCCTATCAATGCCATTGAATAGAGCATTTAAGGCCTTGGAGTTGCCTAGTGCTGAATCTTCTTCTTCCTTACTCCATTCTTCTTCAGGTTTCAACACTTTTGATCCATCTTTGGTGTCTTGGATAGGATGTTCCCATCCAATGTTAACTGCTCTCCAGGCCCTGTTGTCAAGTGATCTTAAGAATGCAATCATTCTTGGTTTCCAGTAGTCATAATTTGATCCATCCAGAATAGGTGGTCTATTTACTGACCCTATATCTCTGTCCATGTTTCCAGAATTTGTATTCCCTAGATCTCACCCAGTATAAACAGGCAGGGTGCCTGCTCTGATGCCAATTGAAATTATGTGATCAGGTATGAGATGTCCTAAGAGATGTCCCAACACTTGACAAATTTAACCAAAACTTAAATAGCAAGAAAAGTAAACAACACAGAAGTTTGTTAACCCAGTTCAGTGTATAACCACACTTACATCTGGAGGCTACCAAGCCAGGAGGAAATCCACTATAAGTAATATTAATTCTAGACTTAAACCACCCTGTTTAATCTATCACTTAATAACTACCCAATGCAATTTCTACCTAAGACACAACTTAGATAAGAGTACCCTACTCACTCCCCCTCAATCACACAGTGATCAAGTTTACAAGTTTAATAAAATTGAAGACATTCTTCAAACAATACAGCTTGATCTTACTTCACAGTTTCAATCAAGTCACAAATGCACTTATGCTTAAAAGCTCATCAAGTGGTACAATAAAAACAACCTGCTATTAAAAACACTAGACACCCTATTTGGTCTTCTGAAATTCGTACTCAATTCTATGAGTTTCTGTTGATTAAATAGGTATCTGTAATTTGGGCTTTCTGTAGAATGATCCAGCCCTAATGCGCATGCAGCTTCCACCTTGAATTTAGGGTTTGTTACTTCCTAGATTCTAGGTGATTTAGGTCTTCTGTTTTAATCTGAATCCTCAATATAAAACTCCCTACAGATGCGCCTTGTTCTGTTTTTATCCATCATTAATTAATTCCAGATAACTCTCCTTAAATATCTCTGATCAGTTAGTCAATAATTAATTCTGGTAGCAGGTTTGAGATGTCTCAACATCTGTTGGGACATCCTGAAAAACTGAACTTAAGACATTAACACAATGTCCCAACATCTTGTGAGACATCCTGAAATAAGTTCATATACTCTATTTGCTAATGTCCCAACATTTGATAGGACATTCTGAACTGAATTCAATATTCCTTGTTGGTCAAAAATTCTGCCAATTCAAGACATCTACAATTACCAAAGCAAAGCTCTGCTTTGTAGGTTGGTGAATCTCATAATCACTTATGTTTTAAATTATTTCCTATGTTCTCGACGCGCGTGTTCTTTGTGTTTTGTTAATTTTTGACATTTTAATCGATTGGATCATTAGGGTTTAGAATCTTGATGTGTTTGTGGTTTTAATTGGTGTTAAATTGTTTTATTTAGGTGTAATTTCCGTGCTCAATGGGTAGGAATTAGGCTAGAGCTTATTTGAATAAGTTGTTGCTGAATTTTCCAAGAAAATGCAGAATTTTTTATTATTGTCTCAGAGTAACCGGTTACCTCCTAGGTGGTAACCGGTTACCTGTGTTAATTTTTAAAGAAAACACCATTTATAAACTGGTAATCGATTACCACCTAGGTAGTAACCGGTTACCACTAAACCAGAATGGAAAATTCTTGTCTTTTCTTTCATTTTTGGTATCCATTACCCCTCCAATCATCATGGATCTTTAGTATATGATTTTAGGAACCTTTTAGGAGCTGTTTTGGTGCAGGTTCATGTAGTTTCGACATCTTTCGACGTGTGTGTTGTTCATTTCTGATTTTTTTTGCATAATTGTTGAATTTGTGTTCATGATGAATTGTGAATGTTGTTACCATGTTTGAACTTCATTGTTAGCATGTTAATGATGAGTTAAAGTTCAGTTTTGCATTGTTTGCATGATGGAGGCATGTTTCGAATACTTGCGCGCATAATCGAATATGTTGCATCTTACTTGAAAGTGCATAATCCACATGTTTGCATTCATTCTTGATTATTTGTTTGGTTGCGTTTTATTGTCAATGTTTGCATCCTCATATATCCATGTTTATATCAACCATGTTGCATCCGTTGATGATTATTGTATGATGCATATTCACGCATAGTTGTTCATGCATTTACATGATAAAATGATTAAATTCCGCCATGTTTTCATTGTTGTATTTTGAAACAGAAGTTGTTAAATGTGTGTTGTGTTGCATTGTTTTAGACCTTTTTACACATATTTCCATGTTGTTTGGTAGCTGTAATAGGTTGTTTTCATGTCATTTGTATTTAGGTAGTTGAAGCGTTGTTGTAGCTACTGACTTTGTGTTTTGCTTAGATTTTAAGCACCCTTAGCCTTAGGTTTGAGTCTAGTTTAGATCATAATCATTTTAGGAGATGTTTGGTACTTAATTGTCCTCCCTTTCATCTTTTTTTATTAACTTTTCTAACCTTTTCAGGGGCTAATGGTAAGTAAAGAATGTGGGTGTGCGCCCATATTCTACCTTCTTCCTTACTCTTTTAAAACATTTCTCTTGTGTGATTGCGATAAGCATTTTATGCTTCTTTAACATTTAACTTTCTTACTATCCCTTTGTGTTCTAATCTCATCTTCAATCCTTGAAGTGATTAGAATTTGCTTCTTTCTTCTTAGGATTAGCATACCTCACTAACCATAGGATCTCCATGGTACAACAACCTAGGGTGAGTCTTAGTTTCCCTTAGTGTTTTTCCTTTTTCAACTTGAGTCTTCTCTCTCTCATATCAAAACAACTCAAAACATCTTAATAAAGATTGAGCTTTCTCATGTGCTAAGAGACATTGCCATGGGATACTTGCATACATTCCATATGGGGATGAGGTGTAGGGTATCTATCATGATGAATAAGTCTTAGAATGATGATGTTTCACAAATAACACCTATAAAACACTTCTTCTAAAAAACAATCAACAGACAACATGTCTTCTCTTATCATCTCCCACTCTTTGCAGACGATTTTTGACTTGTCTTGACAGTTCGATAACAAAACGATAACGTACTCAATTCAGCGAGCCTGTAACACCTGAGTTAGAGTTATGGCAACGTCATCCTGAAAAGAAAAAACAAATTTCCTCCCTAGTTAGGGGAACTACGGCGAATATGATTCTCATTTCCCATGAGATACGTAGGCGGTGGGGTAAGGCCCATACGAGCACACTCTTTATTTTCCCTACATTTTTTCCATACCTTTTTTTTCACTTATTCAGTTCTAGTAGCATTTTCAGTTCAGCAACAGTTTATTCTCACCCTTTGAAACAATTCAAGCAAGCGTGGATCCCGTCGGGTACGAAGGACGATCTGGGGTGCTAATACCTTCCTAGTTCGTAACTGACTCCCGAACCCAGTCTCTTTTGTTTGCAAGATCTTGTTCTTTCATTTTCCCTAGGTTTGTTCAGCATTACCTTTCCCATTCATTTGGGATAAAAATTCCTGGATGGAGACTCTACCTTTTCCGCGCCACTTTTGCATTTGTAGTAGGATGAAAATCCCAGGAGCGACAGTTGGCAACTCTGCTGGGGACCAAACCCAGAATCTCTGGTTCCCTATGCGAGTCAATCATAATGCTTGTAAATACCAACAGTACCTCCTCAGCAATATACAAAATACATCCATTGCACATAAAAGCCAAAGCATCCCCTTTGCACTCTCAAATACAGATACATGCTCCTTTTGGCACTTGCCCGTGTCATCATTCCCCAGTAAAGTTTCCAGAGCACTCTCTACAAACAGATACTTATACATAACATGCTTTTCTCGGCACTCGTCAGTGTCATCTCATATTTCCCCGCAGAAAGCCAAAGCGTCCCCTTTGCAATCACAAACGCATGTTCATATACTTTTGACACTCGTCCATGTCATATCATCCCCTGCAGATATAAGCCAAACCAATGCTTATACACTCTTTTGGCACCCGTCCGTGTCACCTATCGCCAGCACAGTTGCCCAAACACTTATCCATTATACACTTCTTTTGACACCCGTCCGTGTCATCTTATCCCCACAGGTTTCAAGAATACACTCATAACTTGTGCACTTTCTTTTCCGATACTCGTCTGTATCATAGTCTTAAGGATGCTCGTCCGCATCCTTAATCTATACACAGTGTCAAAACACTTATACCTTTTTATTTTCGGAAAGCGTAAGCACTCGTCCGTGTTTACCATCCCCCAGCAAATCCCCAACAAAACATCTTTTTCTATCCGACATTCGTCCTATGTTGCGATACTTTCGGCAGCCGTACCCTGCCAGGTGATCGTCCTTCACCTTGGATGGCCGTCCCTCATCCTTAGTCCCAGCAGAGCAGTCGTCCCCTGCTAGGTGATCGTCCTTCACCTTTTGATGATCGTCATTCATCATTTCATCTGATGGTCGTCCCCATCGTTGATCTTGGTATCTGACATTCGTCCTATGTCATGATAAACCCTGAGGGCAGCCGTACCCTGCTAGATGATCGTCCTTCATCATGTTTATCCGATGGCCGTCCCCATCGTCGACCTTTCTATCCGACATTCGTCCTATGTCGTGATAAAGAGCAGCCGTCCCCTGCTAGGTGATCGTCCTTCGCCTTTGATGACCGTTCCTCATCATTATTTCATTTAGTCTTTGAACCGATGGCCGTCCCCGTCGTTGTGTACCTTTACTTTGCAAACCTGATGGTCGTCCCCATCTTAATCCCTTTATTCCCCCAGCATGTCGGTCGTCCCCGTCATTGCTTTAATCCCCAGCAGTCGTCCTCTGCTCGATGGTCGTCTTCCATCGCCCGCACTTTACAAATCATACTATACTTTCCTTTCACAACTTACATCCCTTTTCTTCTTCACCCCAATGAGTGCAAATTTCGGACTGTCTTTGGTATTCAACCACAAGTTATCTTGTTCGTCTGTTAAGCTCGTCGCTTAAATCCTGCACAGCTAACTCATGCTTGAATAGGGGCAGCTGTAAACACCCCAAATTTTCCCTCAATAAGTTCACATCATGGCTTGTGATCCTTCATCCTTGCATTATTTTAATCATACCATATTATATGGCATTTTTGCTTCACTGCATTAGGTCAAGTTCATCTGCATCTAGGGTTTGTGATCTGAGCAATCCAGGATCCATCTGATCCATTCCAAAGGTCTTCAATCATCTCAATAGGGTCCATGTATGTTCAATCATCATATTATATC
This sequence comes from Lathyrus aphaca, assembly GCA_963966055.1. NCBI lineage: Eukaryota > Viridiplantae > Streptophyta > Magnoliopsida > Fabales > Fabaceae > Lathyrus > Lathyrus aphaca. The sequence goes on from OZ014522.1 coordinate 222,816,647, forward strand.
CTCCAAAGATCAATGAAGTCAAAGAATCACAAGAACTTGCAAAGCATGGAAGCAGAGCCAAGATTTAACTACACAGATGACCTGAAATTAGGGTTTTGGTTTCAGAGGCCATAACTCCAAATTTTTTGGTCATTCTTGTTTCTATTGGTCTCAATATGTTATAAGGATCATGTATACCAAGTTTGATGAAGAAATTCATTATGGAAGTCATCTGATCATTGGGTAACTTCTTGAGCAAGTCAGAGCAAAATCAAGGCATCTGAGGCCCCCAACAATGGAACCAAAGTGGATTTTTCATCAAATTGAAGTTATATGATCTTTATTTGATCATTGAAGTGCTTAGAAGTTCACAAAATTGAAGAAAAATGAGCTAAACCAAAAGTTGCCAAAAATGGAAATGACTTGTAATGGAAACTTTCCATTTTGGGAAAGTTTTTCAACCTCCTCTTTTTCAACCAAAAATGCTTCAAATGAAAACTTTATGGTCATGAAAGTTGTAGATTGGATCATTCCCTTTTCAAAAAGTACAAGAACAAGACCTAATTAATTTTGGAACTCAAGATATGGCTTGTCAAAGTTGGCAAAAATCCCATAATTTTCAAAAATGCACCAAAAGGGATGCTTTGCAAAACCACTTGCCAAGGCTTTTTGTGACTTCAAACACACATGTGTCATAACATCATAGTTCATTGCTTTAAGATCAGAATTGCCCAAAGAATTGCATCATTCCATGCCTTGAACATCAAGAATTCTCAAAGGGGCCAAAACTTCACATAATTGCAAAACACCACATAACTTTGCTCCCACTTGCTGAATTGCCTCAAGACTGATTTTGTGGACATCCTTGAACTCAGCTGCGCATGGACAAGCCAATGAGCCATCTACACCATTGCCCATACCTCAAGTACAACACTTTTGACTTTTTGGCAAAAACACACATACCAATCACAACAGTCCACCACCCACTCTCTGCCCAATCCAGACTCTACAAGCATGCTCTAAGGACTCATTTTCATAACACACACAAGCCTAACTCTCCAAGAACTCAGCACCCCCAAAAATCATCCCTCTTGCATTTTTCTTCGAATCTCTCAGCTCACTCACTCAATCTTCAAACCAATTTCACCATTGATCTCAAGATCACTCACTGACCACAAAGCAACCATTAAACCAGCCAAGAACACCCCATACACAAAACACGATTCTTGGCCAGTTCAGTTGCTACAACACAAACCAGCCATTCTCAAAGCCTTTGAAGCATTCCATTAGGCTCGGGAGGTCAAAGGGAGTCATTTTGCACAAAGGAGGTGGCCAGAAAGCTCAAGTTTGGAAAGCTCCATCTCAGGTAGTCATCTGAAATCATTTTTCCATAACTCCTTTTTTATGTTACAATATGAAAAGGCATGCTTCACTGATCACTCTGAGCTTTGTATTTTTGAAAATGGTTAAGAAATGAGTTTGTATGAATGTTCTGAAATTTCTGCCATTTTTAATCTTTCTTTCGAATCATGAGATTGAGCAAGAATAAATTTGTTTTAGGGGTGGATTTGAGTTCAGGGAGATGAGGGGAGTTGATCTGGAGCTTTAGAGCTCCAGAAATGACCTAGGGAGAGAGTTTGAGATTTTCAAGGGAGGATGTCACCGGAGAAGACGACCGGAGCTCTTCTCCGGTGACCTGAAAGTCATTAACTGTGTTAATTAGGGTTAGGGCTTTGTTTGAATATAGGCCGTTTGATTTCCCTTTCCCGCGTGTGATGGACGCCTAGGATCACTTCATTAGTTTTTAATTAGGATTAAATAATTAATTAATTGAGATTAATAGGATTTGAATTCAGGCCATCAGATTGCGCGCCAGGTCAACCCTAGAAATCCCCAGAATCAGTGTGAACCATTGGATCTGTTTACTTTTGTTTTATTCAATTTTTATTTCATTTTTCTCATTTATTTTGTACCATTTATTTAAAATAGCTAATAAATTCCAAAAAATATTTTGTTCTGTATTTTTATTTCAAATAATTTTCTTAACCCAAAAATATTTTTATTTTTCACATTAAAAAGTCATTTTTAAAACATTTAAATGTTTATTTTAATTAATTAATGGGAATTAATTAATTAAAATATCATTTAGGTTTCTAAGAATCCCAAAACAATTCACATTGCATCTTTAAACATTTAGAAACATTATCATACCATCCACACAAATTTCTTTTTGGTTTTGAACCATCTTTGATAATTTTCTTGAATTTAGGGTTCATAAAATTCTCATTTTAGAACCCTAACTTCAAGAATTCTTTTCTGCCTAACCAAGAATGGTATGACGATGGTTCTTTTTGCATTGATCTTCATTTAACATGTAGTTTCTAGCATAATTTTATCACAATTTTCTATAGCATTTTTTATTTGATTTACTTTTTTTCCCTTTAGGTACCTTAAAACCCTAGACAACTTAGAAAAATCATAACTTTCATTAGGTTAAGAGTTAGGTCTCCTCCTTTGGGGTGTGATATTATATGGGGTTAGGGTTCCTTTAATTCCATTTTTATTTTTTTATCTTGTCATTTGCTTCTGTTTTTGGTTTTTGCATCTCATGTTGTATGAAAACCCTAATTTTCCATCTTCCTTTGCATACATCTTGCATAAGCATTCACATAAGAGCTTGCCATGACATTTTATGCATTCACATGACTTCTAAGACATCTTAGGACACATTAGAATCATGCTTGATCATTTCTTCATCCATTTTCCATGTCATGCATTCATTACATTCCATGGACATTCATGAACTTTCATGCTTCTTTCATGCCTCATTTGCATTCTCATCACTTGTATGATCATCCATTGCTCTTGACATGCCTTTGAATCATCTCTTAGCATCATTAACATCAGGAACATGCTTCTGGTTTTGGTTTGCATCCTTGCATACATCTCATTTCCACTTCATTCTTTCTTTTATGCTAACATTTCAGGTGGTAAGTGCTTTGAGAAGTGAATTTGCCTTCACTTCTCACATTCTCTTTTCATCTCTCTTATGCATTCATTGCTGCATTTTATCTTTGCTTTAGAGTGAGCTTGTTCATTCATGTTCCTTCTTCACTTTCTTTCTTCAAGTAACTTATCTTCTTAAGTGAAGTAAGTTAACTTGTTTCTTCTGCTTCTCCTTCTTTCTTCTGCTTCTTCCTTGGTGGCTTATTCTTGAAGATCTCTTGCAAGCCTCATAAACCCTAGGAACACCCAAGCATGATAACATTAGGGTTTTTGATTAGTCCCCCCATTAGTTTTACCTTTGTGTCATCTTTTGTGTCTCTCCTCTCATCTCCTAATCAGGGACTAAACCTTTAAGGTTTAAGGCTTCCTGATTAAGGGTATGCATGCATCCTTCTCTTAGGATGGAGTGTATAACTTTAATCCTAAGTGTTAAACCCTTAATGTGTTTTAAATCTCTTAATCAATCCATCTAATAATCACTAAGACAATAAGCTTGTAACTTGGGCCTTGCATTAGGGTTCTAATTCTTCCTTAATTGGTTAAGAAGGACTAACCCTAGTGTTAATGGACAAGTCCCCCTCAAGTTGTCTTACAAACCATAAAATTCATTTCTTAACCTTACCATTAACTAAAAACCACTTTAATAAAGGCTTTTTTTTGTCATGAGGTAAATCCCTAATCATGGATTAAGTTGAGGTATCTTCCTCAGCTTAAATGTTCTCATCTATTATCCTTCTATTAGGATGGTGTAATGGGTCCATTAAATCCTTGATTATGGCTTAAACTCATTACTTAATACTAAACAAAAACTCCAAAAACATCTAAATAATTGCAAGAAGGTTAATGATCTTAATCCTACATCATGGTGATTAAGTGTGAGGTGCTTACTTCATACTGAAGGTATTCTCATTACCCCTAATCAGAGGGAAGATGTGAGGAGTTTATTAACCCTTGGTTTGGGCTTAAGCTCATTCTCTTATGACAAACACAAAAAGCAATAAAAGATTGAAAACACAAGAACAAACAATAATCGTCTCCTCCGGGATTCGTTTCTCACCTCATTCACTCACAAACGAGAACTCGCTTCTTCCGTCTGATGCAAGACAGTTAGCACCTGAGCCAGACAGGTCATACACTTGAGCATAGACAAGTAAGCAGTTCATCAGTCAATTCATCTTTTTTCCAGTCTCTATGAGTCGAACTACGGTGTTCTGACTTCCTCATTGCACGAGAGGATACGTAGGCATAACTTAACTGTTATCGAACAAAAGTCTCTGTATATTCCCCCTCTTCCAGCATTATTCTCTTAAGCCTCATTCCTGAGCAATTTCATTTCACATCTCTTTTGCACTGAAACTTGTACTTTCTTTTCCAGCCTTTGCACACAGATAGCACTGACACTACCCCTTTAAACACAAAGTTTCAAGCGTGGATCCCGTCGAGTACGACGGGCAATCTGGGTGCTAATACCTTCCTAGGTTGTAACCAACCCCCTTTCTCAGTTTCTCTGGTTCTCGACCGTCTTATCCATCTCTTTCTAGGTTTATGCAGCATTACCTTTCCTTCGGGATAAAAATGCCTAGCTGGTGACTCTTTTCAGTTCATCTTCATGTTCTCTTTCGCCGACCGTTCGCGTCTGTACCCCGTCTGACCCGGTGTCATTTGGTGGGAGCGACAGCTTGGCGACTCTGCTGGGGACACTTATACTGCAACCAGGGCTTCTGGTTCTTTTTGTGGGTTCCTCCTAGCGCTTGTTTGATTTGTGTTTACGGGGGTGTTACGTGTTACTTGTGCTTATTTATTTGCTTTATTTATTGTTGTATGTACAGCTATATTTATTGCTTTCTTTTACAATCTTATGCATTTTCATACTGTCATTATCATTGTGCTGGCTCTTGTCTGTTTTAGTGGGTGGGGTTTCATTGAGTGATTAGGGTCCTATACCTGGGACCTGAGTGACACCTAGGCTAGAGTGGTTCATATTCTTTCCCATTCCATTTCGGTCTGGTGCGGGAATATGAAACACGGTTCAGATGTGGGTTTCTTCTTGAGAACTCTGTGCTACAGATTTCCTGTAGTGCTATGGCTATCTGGGAAGCCTGCTAAGTCTAGATGACCTTTATTTTGACCTTCAGAATCTAGGGAGAATTAGAGGAGGATATTTTATGGTTATTGTAAACACTGTACCTCCGGGTTATAAGTGTTTACACTTCTCATAACTGATCCAAGTCTGAGGATCTTTGTTCTAGAACATTGCATGTAAGGGGGTTGGGTTGTTTACAGATTTTGCAGGAACCCTTTACCACATCATACCCAGATACTAGTATTGTTTTAAGAGTGCATCACTTAGGACAGTTCTTGTGATTAGCCCTGGACATGTGACTCTTTATATGAGTCCCCCACCCTAGTTACTGGGTTTCTGAGCCTCCATCCGGACCTTTGAACATACATGGACCTTATACCAAGACAGATAATCAGATCCAGCTCTTGATCACAAACCCTTACATATCATTTGCATACATCATCATTGCATGATTTAACATTTGTTTATTTTTTTTCAGGGTATCCATCATATCATATTTGGTTTGGTTTTGACCCCTTCTGTTGCTTGGACCTCTGCTTCAATTATCTCCCTCAGCACCTGCATCAGTCTACCAAAGACTCACCTTCAGCTTCTCAGTATGTGATCTTCATCAGCATATTCTCAGTTTCTTCATCAGCACTCATGGATACTCCAAGGAAGAGCAACATATCTTACCACTTATTTGAGCCCACCTTGACTGGTATCAGGCAGGTCCAGTCCCTTATCACACCTGACCACATCCCACTGTTTAGAGAACACTATGGGGGTATTTTGGAAATGGTCATGGATCTTGATTCATCTCAGAGGAACATGATCCACACATGCTTGCAGTTTTATGACCCTCCACTCAGATGCTTCACCTTTCCTGATTTCCAGATGGGGCCTCTGTTTGAAGAGTTTTCCTTATTGATTGGAGTGCCTATCATAAGAGGGATCCCCTTCAACCCAGAGATGACTGCTCCCAGAAGTGAAGAGATAGCAAGGGCATTGCATTTGGAGCCTGTCCTCATTGAGCAAAACTTGACAACAAAAGCTGGGATTCCTGACTTACATCTGGACTTCTTGATTTCTCAGGCCACCCTAAAGGCTGCAGTGCGAGAATGGAAGGTAGTCAGTGCACTTTTAGCCCTCAGCATATATGGGGTTATATTGTTTGCAGATGAGCCCAAATTTGTGAGTAAGAATGCCATCCACTTGTTCTTGCTGAGGAACCCTGTCCCTACATTACTGGGAGACTTCTACTACTCCATTCACCAGAGAAATGAAAAACAAAGAGGGAAGCTAGTCAGATGTTGTGCTCCTCTGTTCTACTCTTGGCTGCTCAGACACTTGCCTAAATCAGATGCCTTCTTGAACCCCCATCAGCAGAAGAATTGGGCCAAGAGGTTCATTGCCTTAACATCAGATGATATCAGAGTGTGCACCCAGAGCACCAAAGGCAAGGATATTATTACCAGTTGTGGGCAATACCCTAATGTGCCTCTAATAGGAGTAAAAGGTTGCATCAACTACAACCCTTTACTGTTTAAGAGACAATTGGGATATTCCTTAGTTCATCCTCCCAGAGGACAAGATTTGGCTGAGACCCTATACTATGAAGTTCAACCTAACTCTGCTGTTGTCAGACAAGCTGCCTGGGCTTGGGACAACATCCAGACCAAAGGGACAGCCATCCTTGGAAGGTGCAACAATATTGCTTCAGCCCAATACTCTGACTGGTCCCGTACTAGAGCTCAGAACACCAGGATGCCTTTCACCTTGGAAGACACACCTGGACCTTCTACAGTACAGCCTGCAGCAACTGTTAGCCTGGAGGAATTTGAAAAGCTGGAAGACAGGAATAATCAGCTATCTGAAGCCCTGAAGAAGACTCTCTGGGAGAGAAATAAAAGTCGTCTGGACATTGAGAGATTGGAAAGACTCAAGACTAAGCATCTGACCAAGATTGAAAATACAGATGACTACATAAGGGAAGCAAGAGCAGGAGAGTTGGTTTTGAAGAATGCCTGCAAGGAGGCCAAGATTCAGAAGGCTAGGGCTGAGCATTATCTGGAGGAAAGCCAGGCTAGGTGGATCAGGATCACTGAAGCCCGTGCACAAGAAGACCAGAGGACTCAGGCCAAGATTGAGCAGCTGGAGGCCAATGAGAAGAAGCAGCAGGAAGCTTTGTTGGTAGCTCAGAAGGAGATATCAGAATTGAAACTCCGGGCGAGGTTGAAGAGATCAAAGGATCAGGACAGGCATAAGAAGCTGACTAATGCCATTTCTACCAGGAACCTCCTCATTAGGACTATTACGGAGCACCCAGCTGGTCCAATGACGGAGGCCCTCCTGAAGGAAGTCAGGGAGGATGACTTTGGATTGGATGTCTGATCCTTTTGCTTGTATTTCTTTCTTTTGATGTACTTTTTCTTTTGATTGTTGTATTTTTGACCCACCATGGGCATGTATTGTAAACAAACTATGTATTTTCATCATTTGTAATATATCAGTTTGTCTTATTTATTGGTGGGCTTTATCTCTCAACATCATCAAGCATTTCCTCGAGGTCTGGAAAGGTCAAAACCAAAGAACCAAATCGGATACCCTTGGAAGACAAATAAGAATATTGCATTGCATACTAACATTTTCTTTGTTTTGTAGGTTTTTGTTTGTTATTTGTTTCTCACTTTGTTGTGGTTTCAGGAAACATTGCTCGTCGCAGAGTGTTCCCTGTCAACCGAACACACCGGTATCCAACGTGAAACAACCTTTCGGGCATTCAGATGGATCAGGTACAACAGGACCTGAATGAAGTAAGAAACCAAATGGAAAAAGAAAGGATTGAGATGAGAAATCAAATGACCTAGTTTATGGCTGTGATGACTGGCTTAGCTCAGAGCCAGGAAAGGCTGAGAAAGCTGGTGGAAAGGCAGACTCCTGAAGAGCCCCACCCTGGAACAGGAGGAACCAACAATAATGAACGCGGGCAGCCTCGCATCGACCCACCAGAGTTCGGGCCCCATTTTAACCCAAATGTTAATGTCCCAAGGAATATTTAAGGAAACACTGCTAGAGGCAGGATCTTGCAAGAAGATCCTCAGAAAGAGCAGTTCACAGTTATTGGGGCTGGGGATGAGGTGTATGACAGAAGGCTGGATGAGATTGCTGAAAAGTTGAGGTCTTTGTGTAGAACCCCAAATTTGCCCTCTGCTTTTTTTTAAGCATCATATCGCATCATATTCATCATACTCATATCATTCTATCAGCATCATTGGCATAGAAAAATGAAGCATGACATTCATTGTTGAAGCATAGCATAAGCTGGCAGTGATTTCAATTCATTGATTTGATTCAATGGGATGTTTGACCTAACCTTGGTCAAACTATCGAAGGATTATCTCAACTTCAAGTCATTTATGTCAGTGGCTGTTTCCTAGACAATGTGTGCCTAGGGTGAAGTCGTGTTAACATGTGGATTTATTTTCCCAAAGATTGATTCATTCAAATTCAGATTAATTCAGGATTTAATTGGTCAGAATTTCAAAGGAAGAATAATTCAGAGGGTTGTGGTTTCGGTTACAAGTTATTTAGAGCTATGAATGCGCTCATCCATTTTTAATCAGGAGTTGTTGAAAGAATTTTAAGTGTGGTCTTTGGATTGAATTTAGTCAGGGTGCATTAATGGAAGATATTGGCGGAGGCTTTATTCAGGTTCATTTCGAATTTTATTTGATAACCATTTCTCATATCCATTTTTCACTTGTAAATACATTTCGACCAAGTAACCATTTTTATTCAAATTTCGATTCATTTTCCGTTTATACATATCTAAATTCAATTCCACAACCATTTTTGTTTTTTTGTTTTTTTTCTATCCATTTTGTTTCATAAGCCATAATTTATTTCTTTTTCAAACCATTACACTATTCTTATCACAAAGTATTTTTATGCATTTTATTTGATACAATCCAAGACCATTATCCAAGAAAAACCATACAAATATTAAGTCCATTAGATTTTTTTCAATACAATCTCATGCCAAGGCCCATACTACACAAAAGTCATAAAAGTAAATAGTTGACCTAGCTATAAAAACAAGCACTGATCCCTAGAGGCAGAGGTAGAAAAACGGCGCTCCTCCAAAGTTGAAGAAAGAAGAAAACTCTGCTCTTTCTCGAAGAACTTCCTGAAGAAAATAAAACTTCATATCACCATCTTCATTGTCATCCTTCATACCATTCAAACACAACATGATACCACAATTTTCATCTTCTTCTCAATCTTCAACTTCATCAACAACTCAACGCGGTTCATCATCCGGTGAGCTCCTCTGTTTTGCACAACAACAACATCATGGTGAAACCGTTGTGCTCCGATGATTCGCTGTGTATAACCTTCAGCATACTGCAACCGGACACTCTGACCGACAACAACTTGACATATTCACAACTCAGCTCCACTAAACACTGCATGTTTTTCGAGTTTCTAACTGTGACACAACAACATTACAGCAGCCTATTCTTCAACCAAATCAAAACAACAATGAATCTCTAGCATCATATCTGAGAAAAGTCTAGAATATAAAGCTTTCAGCAAGAAGACGCATCAACGACAACACACCAACCCGCCGCTAGGTAACAACAACGCATCTAGCTATTGTACTTCAACGTCGAGCATTACGATTCTCCATTTGAAGTTTGCATCAAAATCTCAGTAATGATTTCGAACTCTTTCAAATGTATCTATATTGTTGCTTGTTATTATTGTTTGTCTCGATTCGTTTTGGTACATATCAATTGATTTCATGTGCATTCCAGTTTCATTTTTGATCTCATAGTTGCTATATCTGTTACAAATTTGTTGTTGTTTCATTTTTTCGGTTTAGGTGTGTATCTATATTATGTGTCCTTATATTTTAAGTGTTAAAGATGGCCTCAAACATTTCATTGAATTTTTGTAGTAAAAATATGTTTACCTGGTTTTGTTTAAGTAATTGGACTATTCATGCGGATTTAAGAATGGCATTGTTTTGATGTTAGTTTTTGTGTCTAAAAATTTCTAAATGCAGTTTGTTTAATTTTCTTTCGTTTTGTACTGTACAAGAAGAGTCTTATGTGTTAAGAATAGCTTGGTTTACCTTTTTGATTCATGCCACATATTTGTTCTTAATTTAGTGTTTTTGTCTCTCTTAAGAAAAGCTAGTTCATAAGTCTTTTTGGTTAACTTTTTGGTTTTAAATTAATACTGCATTGATGTGAATAAGTTGTGTTGATGTTTTGGAATTGTGAGTATGTTACTAAACCAAAATTTGTGAATATATATTTGTTTATTTTTGAAAACATGCCTTTGTATATCTTTTATAATTATTTTGGTTTGCTTTGAAGTTTAACTTTCTATTCATCTTATACACGAATGTCTAAGTATTGTTAGCCCATTATTTTCATTTCAAGTGACACTGTAGATACAGATGCAAATTTTATATCATTAGTTATTGTTGGACAGGGCCATGCTATATAAGTTGTTGTTACCATTGAGTTTAATTTTGAATCAATTGTGTTGGAATTTTATTGTTACTTGTTGATGATGTTTTAATATTGTGTTAATTGGTATAAGTTGTTGCCACTGTAAATGGTATCTACCTGCATTTTTACTTTTCAAACTTGTGATTATTTTGTTAATTGTTATTGGTTTTTTTTCATCAAATATATATAATGTGTATAAAGGGAATAAACAACTTGCTCCATATTGTTTCTCTTTCCAGAAATGGTTTCTGCATTGAATTTTGAAAGCTTTTATGTCTTAATTATAATTAATTTATTTTATCATCTTTTCCTTCTAATCTTATTCTTAAATATTTTATTGTATAATTTTGATAAGAATAACTTAGTTCTAATAGAGGAAGTGTTTTCTTGATTTAATCATGCATCCACTAGCGGTCGCACAGGTGTAGAAATATTGCATTTGTTTGTTAAATGTGGATAGTTACATATAGATGATCATGCTGGATAGAGAACTTTATACTTTACTGTTATTTAATCTCAATTTTCTTTGCTTTCTTTTTCTTTCTAATCTCTTGAATTTATATTTTTCTTATGACTATTTATTTTCATTTTGATTTTTAAACCATATTTCTAATATACTAGTCTAATTAGAAAATATATATTTATATATTATATAGTTTAAGTTAGAATATATCTTTAATCATGTTAGCGTAGAAAATTATCTGATATATAGAATTAATTAGAGTTTAGGGAGGTTAATTTTTTTTTTAGATTTTTTTTAACGTGTACATTTTAGCTTTACTTTTTCTTTATTAATTTTGTTAAAAAACTAATTTTGTTTTAAATTTATGTTTGAGTTTTCTCTTTATGTTTGATATTAATATTGATTAATTCTTGATGTTGTGGTTATTTTTTTTAATGTCTTTGCTTTGGTTGATTCTTGAGGCAACTTGTGACTAATTTTTGCTTTGTTTAAGTTTTAATCTTGATGCTCATTCTTGATGTTATTGTTGTCTTGATCTTGACAATGCATGATGATTTCTCTTGATGCTTGCTGATGCTATGACTTTTCGCTTGCTTGTCTAACACGATTTCTTCTTCCTCATCTTTTTTTTTTATTCTTTCTTAACTGGAGGTGCGCACAGGCCACCATGGAGCTTCTCCTTTCTTCTTTTCTTCTTCTTCTTTCCTTCTTCATTAGGATAGAAACCTCACAAACCCTAGGAACTCCATGCATGCTAACTTAGGATAGAAACTTCCCCCCTAGTTTTTCCTTTTGCTCCTTTGGTTCTCTTTCTCTTCTCATCTTCAAACTTAATTCTAATTCACTTAATAAAGGTTGAGTGCCTTCATGTGACATGAGACTTTGCTATGAGATACTTGCACGCGTTCCATTTCAGGGCGAGGTGTGAGTCATCACTCGTGGTAGATAGGTCTTAGCATGAGTGCCTCACAAAGAAAAAGTTAAAAGACACTTCTTAACCAAAAAACCACAAAAAATACTTAATAATGGTAATAGGCCAGTGTGCTTAAGCCTTCACTTGTGGGACTAGCTTTGGGGATTTCCTCCATAGATAGGTGTGCCTCTTGCGCATTCCATTTCGAGATGATGTGAGACGTACACATCCCATTGAGTAAGACTTGGGTACACTTGCCTATGCAAACCTTCACTCATAAAAGCTTCTAAAAAAATACCAAACAAACAATAAACGTCTTTCCTTCGGGAATTCTTTTCTCACCTCATTCGCTCCGTACGCGAACTTGCTCCTACTTGTCACTTTGCAAGACGGTTACGCACTCGTCGTCTGAGTCTGCAACACCTGAGCAATGGCATAGGCAGTTCAAGCCTTAATTCACAAGCAATTTCCTTTTAGTACCCCTAGTTAGGGGAACTACGGCGTCTCTGATCCTCATTATCCTGATGAGGTACGTAGGAAGCGGGGTAGGGCCCGTTCGAGCACAATCTTTATTTTCCCTACATTTTTCTCTTTGTTTCTTATTTCATTTCTTTTCCAGTTCCCTTCTTTTAGCAGCAGCGTTCATACCCTCACCCTTTGAAACAGTTTCTTTCGCAAGCGTGGATCCCGTCGGGTACGGCGGACGATCTGGGTGCTAATACCTTCCCAGGTCGTAACCGACTCCCGAACTCAGTCTCTTTGGTTCGCAGGACCCGTGTCCTTCCTCTTCTTTTCTTCTGGTTTGTGCAGCATTACCATTCCCTTTCTTCGGGATAAAAATGTCTGGCTGGCGACTCTTTTCTTCTTCTGCGCCACTTTCGCGTTTGTACCAGGATGGAAATCCGGGGAGCGACAGCTGGCGACTCTGCTGGGGACCGAACCCAGAATCTCTGGTTCCCCTGTGAGTCTCTCCTAGCGTTTGTGTGTTGCTGTTTCATTGGGTGATGTGTGTTTGTTGTGGCTTGTTGTTGTTTATTTACTGCTTTATTTACAGCTTTATTTACAGTTTTCAGTATTTATTTTCCGCATCATATATCATACTGGACTGTCTGGACTGTTTTTCTGTTTGGTGGGCTCGGGTGATACTGTTTCTGAGAGATAAGCCAAGTACCCAGCTTGAGTGCACCCTAGGATTAGAGAGGACATATTGTACTCACATGTGGCATGATGAGTGGCGATGTGTTTCACGCCCAGATTGCGACCGTCTTGGAAATATCTTGTGTGGGGATTTCCTCCACTTCGGGATAGGACCTTAATAGTTATGTGCATCTGGGGACCGATCATTGAGAACCTTTGTGGAAACAACCCTCTCCAGTGGTGGCAGTGGCAGACCACATTTTGTGGCAAACCCATTCGCACCCGAGGGTCCACTGGGGACTCGCATAGGATGGCCTGGTTCTCTTATAGGAACTCAGTCAAGGCATCTGGTCGTATGACAGTAGTACTGTATCCTACGGGCTGAATGTACTATTGTTTCTCGATTTCAGCGCTCGAAGCTGGGGACTTATAAGGGATGCTTGTTTTCCCGGACTCAGCTGAGGCCTCCCTGCGTAGTACATAATGCCTAACCGATTCCCTGATTTGGTCATGAGCCATTTCTCGGAAATGGTGAAAGTATTATTACTATTCGGCTTTGAGAGTCCGTGATGTTTGACCCGGAGCACACCTGTGAGATTGGGGATGGGTTTACAGGTTTGCAGGAACCCTTGACCTCATCATACCCTTGTTACCAGTGCAGTTCATATTATGATACAGTTCCGGAGATCTGGTTTTCTTGTTCTGGTATTCTTGATACTGTGGTCCTGAGATCTTCTTCAGAGAGTTGTGATTATCAGAGAGTGTGACTCAGTGGACTTTTAGTTTGTCAAGTTATTCAGAGGGGCCTTTGTCAGTGTCCAGATTCCAGACAGTTTCAGATGGCCATGTGTCTTTGCATTTGCATTTGCATTGCATCATTGCATCATTAATCATTGTTTTTGTTTTCATTCACAGGTTCATATCTCTGCTTCTGGTTCCGGTATTCTCTTCAAAGATGGAGGATCCTCGCAGGCAGAACATTCACTTCAAGTTCTTTGGTATCAAGGTTGACTTGTTGAAAAAGATGGTAAAGCTGATTACACCCAACCAGATAGAGAGATTCAGAAAAGCTTACGGGAGTATTCTTGATGTGGTGATAAAGCTAGATCCTTCCGAGAGGAGTGTCATTCATACATTGCTTCAGTATTATGACCCTCAGCTCCGTTGCTTCACCTTTCCTGATTTTCAGTTGGGCCCTATGCTGGAGGAGTATGCTCTAATCCTGGGTGTGCCGGTTCGAGACCAAGTTCCTTTCAATGCTGAGATGAGTAGACCGGCACCTGAGGCTATTGCTAAGGCTTTTTATTTGAGCCCTTCCGCTGTGAAGTCTTTGACCATTATTAAAGGAGGTGTGTATGGGTTTTCTTTGGAGGCTCTGGTGAAGAAGGCGGAGGAATTGGCTGTTGAAGGAGAATGGGATGTTGTCTGTGCTATCTTGGCTCTTTCTATCTATGGCATTATCTTGTTTGCTGATATGGAGAAGTTCATAGATATAAACGCCATACATCTCTTTTTGCTGAAGAATCCTGTGCCTACCTTACTCGAGGACTTGTATTACTCAGTTCATTAAAAAACTGAGAAGAAAAGGTGAGGTTTGGTTCGTTGTTGTGCTCCATTATTTCACATGTGGTTCATGAGGCATTTGCCTAGTACGGGAGTGTTTAGTGACCACACTCTGGTATGGGCTCAGAAGCTGGAAAAGTTGCTGGCCAAAGATGTTAGATGGTTCACTCAAAGGCTGCAAGGTGCACGTTTCATCACCAGCTGCGGGAGTTATCATAGTGTGCCTTTGTTGGGAATAACTGGAGGGATTAATTACAATCCAATCCTGTTAAGAAGACAATTGGGATACGCTTTGAGAGAAGTGCCTGAAGATTTGAAGTTGACTCCTATTTTCTACTTCTCAGTGAAAGATAACATGCCCTTAGTGAGGAAGGTTGCGGGAGCTTGGAAGTGCATTAAGGGAGAAGGGATAGGTAGCTTTGGGAAGTGTAATAATCAGACATTCCCAGAGTACGAAGCTTGGTTGAAAGACAGAGCTAGAAGAGTTTTGTTACCATTTTCAACACCAGTTCCCCCAGTTGTTGAGTCCATTGATACTGTGCCTCTAGAGGAATTCAAGAAGTTGGAAGCCCAGCTACATGCAGTTAGAGTTGAAAATACTGAGATGGTAAGCCTGTATCACCAAGCGAACAGGGCCAAGATTGGAGCTGAAGAGAAGTTGCTGAAGATACAAACGACTTTAGAGGCTAAGGAGAAGGACTTTGCAGGTAGAGAAGCACATTTCCGCAGGTTGGGGATGATGGAAGCCCAAAGAGAAGCTGAGCGCAAAAAGAAGTCAAAGACCCTCAGAGATGCTCGTCAGTCTATTGTCTGGTTGAAGGGACAGAGAGAGCAAGAGCTGAAGCAATATAAAGAAAAAGAAGAGTTCTTTGAAGTTCAGATGGCTTACAAAAAAGAAGAGGTGGAGCAAGTCCACAAAATTCGCAGAGAGAAGACCCAACAACTCGCAGACAGTCAACAAGCCCTCGAAGCAGCACTTAAAGAGATTGAAGACTTAAAGTTGATGGCGGGAGTCAAGAAGGTCAGATCTGATGGGGGGCTTAGTGATGGAGCTTCAGGGTCCTTAGGCGTTGGTTCTTCTTCTTAGTTTACTTTTCTTGTATCTGGATTACCTACAGGCATGTTGTAGGAGTCCTAGTTGGTTGTTTCTCCTTTGTAAAGACTTGTACCCTACGGGGAATTCTATGTTATTTGCCTAATAGGTTGATTTATGTTATGGTTTTTTCCATTATTTCTTGGTTCGCTTGCTGTTGTGGTTTGAATGTGGTCTCTCGCGAAGGTTTCTGGAAGTCGAGGATCAGTACCCATCTGGTTTTCTTTGCTAAATACCGGAACCGGGGCATAAATGACTTGTGATTGGAAACATAAACAACTGCATTGCATCCATATAACTTGTTTGTTGTTTTGCAGGTAGTGTCTCGGTTACTAACATGTTTTGTGTCTCAGCACTATAGCTCCTCGTAAAGTTCGGGGACAACCAGCAGTACACAGATATCCAACCAAGATTAACAGAGAACGAGTCATGGACCAGTTGCAAGCGGATTTGACAGATCTGAGACAAAGGATGGATAATTTTATGACACTAATGGCCGGCATGGGGCAGACCCAAGAGCGTCTGCGAGAGATGGTTGAGAATCAGAACAGGAACATTACGGCTGATGCTGCTGCTGACAATCATACCGGTGCGGGCGCACGTCAGGTTGAACCTCCTGTTACACAGCCAGGAGTGACAATAATCAACGATGGGTTGCACAACATTCAGATGGACAATCATGACGACCAGTTCACTCTACTTGATGAAGCTGAAGGTCAAGGAGCAGAGATGAACAAGAGGTTCGAAGAGATGGCTGAGCAAATCAAAGATATTCAGTCCCAAAGCTCTTTGGGATTTGACATAACCGACTTGGGCTTGGTTCCTGGGGTCAGGATTCCGTATAAGTTCAAAGTTCCAACCTTCGAGAAGTATAGTGGCACTGCTTGCCCGAAGACTCATCTGCAATCATTTGTTGGGAGAATTGCCGCTCATACAGATGATGAGAAACTTTGGATGTATTATTTTCAGGATAGCTTGGTGGGAGCTTCTCTTGAATGGTACATGAAGCTCAATAGGGTCAATATCAAGAGTTGGAAGGATTTAGCTGAAGCCTTTGTGAGGCAGTATCAATATAACATGGACATGGCTCCGAAACGCACGCAGTTGCAGCACATGGCTCAGGCGGCAAAAGAAAGTTTCAAAGAATATGCCCAGAGGTGGCGCCAGCTAGCTGCCAGGGTGCAACCACCCCTCTTGGAGGACGAAATGGCCAACATGTTTATGGGCACTCTCCAAGGTGTTTTTCTAGAGAGGTTGGCATCTAGCTCGGCCACCAAGTTCAATGATATAGTGATTGCTGGAGAGAGAGTTGAGACTCTGTTAAAGATGGGGAAGATTCAGGACCCTAATACTGCTGGTAGTTCTGGAGGAGCGAGGAAAGCCTTTGGCGGACCTCCTAGAAGAAGAGAAGGGGAAGCCAATGCAGTATATGGCCGAGGCAGAGGCAGAGGTTATAGACGAGAATACGATCAGATAGCTGCAGTCACAATTCCCACTACACCAATTTAACCAGCTCAATAGGCTCTACAACAGCCTCAGCAACAACAGCAGCGTAACTATCAACAGAGACCGTATCAGCAAAGGCAGCCACGCCAAGCTGATAGGGTTTTTGATGTGATCCCAATGACTTACACAGCTTTACTCCAGAGATTGTTGGAACTGAACTTAATTCAACTGAGGACCTTGGCTCCACCTACTGGAACTCTTCCTCCAGGTTACGACGCCAATGTTCGATGTGCTTTCCATTCTGGGGCACCCGGGCACTCAACGGAGAAGTGCAGGGCTTTGCACTATAAAGTTCAGGAGTTGATCGACTCCAAAGCAATCAATTTTGCGCCGCCTCCGAATGTCACGAATAACCTTATCCCTAATCATGGGGGAGCCAGGGTTAATGCTATTGAGATGGAGGAAAGGCTGAACTTGGTGGAGAGGGTTGAAGAAGTGAAGACCTCCTTGTTGCTGGTCAAGGAGAGATTGTTAAAGGGTCAGGTTTTCCCGGGTTGTGGGATTGATTGCGAAGACTGTGTTGAGTCGAAGAATGGTTGTGACGGATTGAAGACTGGTTTACAGAGACTGATGGATGATGGGCTGTTACAGTTTGACAGGGTTGATAAGAGGACTGATGAAGTGTCAACGGTGACCATATACTATGATCCTGCTGAAATGCCAGTGCAAAGAGAGCCGGTTACTATTTATGTCCCGGAAGTAAGTCCCGTCACCATCACGGTGCCTGGGCCTATTCCGTATTCAGATGAGAAGGCTATTCCGTGGCATTACGGGTCAGAAGTGTATGTCGGAGGACAAAAAGTGGAAAATAAGACAGTAACCATGGACCCAGCTGTGGTGAATGTTGGGGGAAGTGGAGGTTTCACGAGGAGTGGTCGCTTATTCGCTCCCCAGACCTTGAGAGGAGACACTGATGCTGAGGCTTCTGCTAAAGCCAAAGGGAAGCAAATAGCAACTGACGATAATGCCACTCCCGCTACTGGTCAAAGTACTTTCGAGAAGGAAATGGAGGAGTTCATGAGGATTATTAAGAGGAGCGACTACAAGGTAGTCGAGCAGCTAAATCAAACTCCCTCCAAAATCTCTATCTTATCACTGCTGATGTGCTCACCAGCTCATAGAGAAGCCCTTCTGAAGGTGTTGCAGATGGCGTATGTTCCTCAGGAGATTACCGTGAATCAGTTAGAAGCTGTGGTGGGAAGTGTAAATGCGAGCCATGGTCTGGGCTTTATTGATAGAGACCTTACTACTGAAGGGAGGAATCATAATAAGGCTCTCCGCATCACGATTGAATGCAAAGGGGCTGTGTTGTCTCACGTTCTGGTTGATACTGGGTCATCTCTTAATGTCTTGCCGAAGAAGGCATTAATGAAACTCAATGTGGAAGGGGTTGTTTTGAGGCCAAGTGATTTGGTAGTAAAGGATTTCGACGGTTCTCGGAGGTCTGTCTTTGGAGAGGTTGAGTTGCCAATCAAGGTTGGGTCGCAGGTGTTTAAGAGCACGTTCTACGTGATGGACATCCAACCTGCTTATAGCTGTCTACTTGGTCGACCTTGGATTCATGCCGCAGGGGCTGTGACATCAACCTTGCACCAGAAGCTCAAGTACGTAGCGGATGGTCAAGTTGTGACTGTGTGCGGTGAAGAGGACATATTTGTGAGCCATTTATCTACATTCAAATATGTGGAGATGGATGGTGAAATTCATGAAACCCTGTGTCAGGCATTTGAAGCAGTGAATGTTAGTTCCTTGTCTCCTCTGAGTAGGGCTGAAGATAAAGAAGGTACGTCTATTACCTCCTACAAGCAGGCCAAGGAGGTTGTGCAATCAGGCAGTGCCCAGGGCTGGGGCAGACTACTGGAGCTGGAAAAGAAGGAAGATAAGTGTGGGCTTGGGTATCAGCCTGATGGGCTCGTCTGTTCATCAGATAACAAGACCATTACCTTTACTAGTGCTGGATTGCTGGACCACAACCATATCTGTGCTACCAGTGAAGACGGAGAAAGCGAGTGCGATCTGGATAATTGGATTCGCCCGTGTGCACCGGGAGAGGAGCTGCCCAATTGGTCTACGGAAGACATCGTCGAAGTCACCTGGATCACAAAGTAATTGTTTATTTGTCATTTTTTCTACATACTGCATGTCAAATCCTGTACTCTGCCCAAGGTACAGGATCCATTGTATGGGCCTCCATGTTTTGAAAGCATTTATTTGTCATAAATAAAGGACATTTTTCAATCAAATCGTTCCTTTTCTTCCAATTTTAATTTTTTGCACAAATAAAGAAAATGGCAATGTGTTTTTCTTTCTTGCTTTTGGTGTGCGTTTTCTCTAAGCAGATTCTGAATGAGCACATCACTTGTGCAGTGTCGATCAACCAGATTCCATTGACAACTCTCCTGCTATGACTGAGCATAACTTCGACAATCCAATCTACCAAGCTGATGAAGAGGTTGAGGAAGATTATGAACTCCCTGAAGAGCTGGTCAGGTTGTTGAAGCAAGAGGAAAGAGCTATTCAGCCTCATCAGGAAGAAATCGAGGTTATCAACATCGGCACAAAAGAGGTTAAGAAGGAAATCAAGATAGGTGTCGGCCTGTAGACTGAAGTTAAGAAGGGGTTGATTGAAATGTTGCGTGAATATGTTGACATCTTTGCCTGGTCATATCAGGACATGCCAGGGTTGGATACGGACATAGTTGTGCATCGACTACCATTAAAAGAAGATTGTCCTCCTGTTAAGCAAAAACTGAGAAGAACTCGCCCTGACATGGCGATGAAGATCAAAGAGGAGGTACATAAACAGTGGGACGCCGGGTTCCTTGCCGTGACTAGTTACCCACCTTGGGTAGCTAACATTGTTCCAGTGCCAAAGAAAGATGGCAAGGTGAGGATGTGTGTAGATTACCGGGACCTGAACAGAGCCAGCCCGAAAGATGATTTCCCTTTACCCCACATTGATGTATTGGTCGACAATACGGCTCAGTTCTCGGTGTTCTCCTTCATGGATGGATTTTCAGGATACAATCAGATCAAAATGTCACCTGAAGACATGGAGAAGACAACCTTCATCACACCCTGGGGCACATTCTGTTATAAGGTAATGCCATTCGGCCTGAAGAATGCTGGTGCTACTTATCAACGGGCTATGGTAACATTATTCCATGACATGATCCATAAAGAAATCGAATGTTATGTGGACGACATGATTGCCAAGTCCCTCACAGAAGAAGACCACCTGGTAAATCTGTTGAAGTTATTCAAGCGTCTGAGGAAGTACCAATTGAAGCTAAACCCCAACAAATGCACATTCGGGGTACGATCTGGTAAGCTGCTGGGATTTATTGTAAGTCAGAAAGGGATTGAAGTTGACCCTGACAAAGTTAAAGCCATTCAAGAAATGCCTGCACCAAAAACTGAGAAAGAAGTTCGAGGGTTCCTAGGTAGATTGAACTACATTTCAAGGTTCATATCTCATCTTACAGCAACCTGCGAGCCCTTGTTCAAGCTATTAAGAAAAGAACAAACGGTCAGGTGGAATGAAGACTGCCAGAGGGCTTTTGACAAAATCAAGGAATACTTACAGGAGCCTCCGATCCTTATGCCTCCAGTTGAAGGAAGACCTCTGATCATGTACTTGACAGTATTAGAAAAATCAATGGGGTGTGTGTTGGGCCAGCATGACGAGTCTGGTCGAAAAGAGTATGTAATATACTACCTAAGCAAAAAGTTTACCGACTGTGAACAACGTTATTCACTACTCGAGAAAACTTGCTGTGCTTTAGCGTGGGCTGCTCGCCGACTAAGGCAGTATATGTTGACCCACACTACCTTGTTGATCTCCAAGATGGATCCAGTCAAGTATATATTTGAGAAGCCAACACTTACCGGGCGGGTTGCAAGATGGCAAATGATTCTCACAGAGTATGATATTCAATACACCTCTCAGAAAGCCATCAAAGGCAGTGTATTGTCTTATTATCTCGCTGAGCAACCCATTGATGATTACCAGCCTATGAGATTTGACTTCCCTGATGAGGACATCATGTTCATAAAAGCAAAAGATCATGAAGAGCCTATTCACACTGAAGGGCCTGACCCAGAAGAAGAATGGACTATGATGTTTGATGGGGCTGTTAATATGAATGGTCATGGTGTTGGTGCAGTACTCATTACACCTAAGGGAGTTCACATGCCTTTCTCGGCAAAACTCACCTTTAACTGCACTAACAACGAAGCTGAATACGAAGCTTGTATTATGGGTCTTGAGGAAGCCATTGACCTCAGGATCAAGACTTTGACTGTGTTCGGAGATTCAGCTCTGGTAATTAATCAAACCAACGGCAAATGGTACACGCACCAAGATCATCTGATACCTTATCGAGACTACACAAGGAGGTTGTTGACTTTCTTCACAACAGTCAAGCTTGAGTATATCCCTCGGGACGAAAATCAGTTTGCAGATGCTCTGGCTACCATTTCATCCATGATCAAAGTGCAAGCTGCCAATTTTGTGCCTCAAATTGCAGTATCCAGACTTGACAGGCCAGCATATGTGTGCTCAGCAGACATTGTCAAAGATGATAAGCCCTGGTACCATGACATCAAATGCTTCTTGGAGGATTAAACATACCCACTTGGGGCATCTTCCAATGATAAGAAGACATTAAGAAGGCTAGCTGGTAGTTTCTTCCTGAACACTGATGGTTCCCTGTATAAGAGAAACTTTGATATGATACTTCTCAGATGCGTTGATAGGGCGGAAGCAGACTTGCTGATGCACGAGGTGCATGAAGGATCCTTTGGTACCCATGCTGGAGGGCATGCAATGGCTAAAACGTTGCTAAGATCAGGCTATTACTGGATCACAATGGATGCAGACTGTTGTGCCTATGCCAGAAAATGTCATAAATGCCAGATTTATGCGGATAAAGTGCATGTGCCTCCAAATCCTCTGAACGTGATGTCTTCACCCTGGCCCTTTGCCATGTGGGGCATTGATATTATTGGCAAGATCGAACCAACGGCGTCAAACGGACATCGCTTCATCTTGGTCGCGATTGATTACTTCACCAAATGGGTAGAAGCTGCGTCTTATGCCAATGTTACTCGCCAAGTGGTAGCAAAATTCCTGAAAAGAGATATCATATGCAGATATGGAGTGCCCGAGCGAATCATTACTGATAATGGTTCTAATCTGAACAACAAGATGATGGCAGAACTGTGTCGGGACTTCAAAATCCAGCATCACAATTCCTCTCCTTACCGACCAAAGATGAATGGTGCGGTAGAGGCAGCTAACAAGAATATCAAGAGGATTGTACAGAAAATGGTTATCACCTATAAAGATTGGCATGAGATGCTACCGTTTGCGTTACATAGGTACCGAACGTCAGTCAGGACGTCAACTGGGGCAACCCCTTTCTCTTTAGTCTACGGCATGGAGGCAGTCTTGCCTGTTGAAGTGGAAATCCCTTCACTGCGGGTGCTGATGGATGTCAAGCTTGATGAGGCTGAGTGGGTGCGTGCTCGATACGATCAACTATGCCTAATTGAGGAAAAGAGATTAGCAGCTATCTATCATAGCCAGCTTTATCAAAGGAGAATGAAGCGAGCCTTCGATCAGCGAGTACGTACTCGGGAGTACCAAGTAGGCGAGCTTGTACTCAAGAGGATCATTCCTCCCAGTTCAAATCACAGGGGCAAGTGGACCCCAAATTATGAAGGACCATTCATAGTGAAGAAATTATTCTCAGGCGGAGCACTGATGCTCACCACTATGGATGGCGAAGACTTTCAATACCCTGTTAACTCTGACGCAGTTAAAAAATACTTCGCATAAAAGACCCGCTGGACACAAAAACAGAATTATAGTCCAGGCAAAAAAAAGGGCATCCCGGCGAGCTAAAAACAGAATAAGAGCTCGGGCAAAAATTAGGGGAAAATGAAAAAATGTACACCCGCTGAGTTGAAAAGCCACATCGGACAACTCAGGCAAAAAAGGGTAGCCCGGTGGATTGAAAACCCGAAAGGGCGATCCACGCAAAATCAGGGAATAAGCGAACAACTGCGCTCCGGGTTATCTGAACCACATCACCGCTTCAAACAGCTTGACCATATCAGAAGGGTAGAGATCAGCCCCCTCATTCTCTTCAGAAGGCCGAAGACGGAACGGAAAGTCTTGAGAATATGCCAGTCATAACAGGAAGGAAACTCTTTGGAATGCCATGCCATTGCCATTAGGATAGTTTCTTTTCTCAATTTTACGGTAGCTACCTCTTTCCAGGTGGTTACTTCCTGATGTAAAATTTTGCCTATTCAGAGGCCAATCAATAAAAAGAATATTCAGTCAAACACCGTGTTATGTTTATTTCGTTTGCAAAAATGTCCTGAATTTTTGACAAATAACATTGCATGCGAAACATGTTGCTTTTCAAACTGATAAAAACGACATTGCAGAGACACTTAACATCGCTTTGAGTGTCAAGTGACGGCAGATGAATAGATCAGGCCGTACCAATCTTTGTGCATACGTGTGTATTCTGTTATTGCAGGATTTGCAGGTTATCACCGTATCCCCAAGCAGAAGAGGGTTATTCTCCAAATAGAGGTATTTCCCCCGCAGAGCGCCTGTTTACAAGTGACTTGTTCTCAGCAGGTATCTGAACACCTGCACTCCCCAGAAGTCGGGTCAATCCCCAGCAGGAGTTCGTAGAAGTCTCCCATCCTCAGTGGGGTTATCAGAAGTTTATTATCTACAACGGAATCGCTAGAAGTTCTCCTTGCCCAGCAGAGTTGCAGGTAACTTCATTTCCCCACAGAGTCATCGGGATTCTCATTCCCAAGGGATTTCCCCAGCAGAGCAAGAAGAAATTCTCCCCAGTGGAGTCAGAGCAGGGTGATCAGATCCTTAGCAGAGGTTCAAAGCAGTTGAACGAAGTGTACCTCACGCAGAGTCGTCTTTCTTCCAGGGAAAGCCTCTCCTGCAAGCATCAGGTTGTCAACACTTCATTTCCATCAGAGTTGAAAGTTTTGGGGCCCCAACAGGTTGCCGGAATCTTCTCCCACAGGCCGCCAGGACTTCATTCCTCCGCCAGAGTGGAATTGTCTACTTCCCCAACATAATCAGCCTTTGTCTCTGTTGATACTCTTTCAGTGTTCGTTCGCACTCTTAGGCCCTTATCTGATGATTTAGTTTGCTCATCCGCAGTCTCCAGAAGAATTAGCACCTGGTGGCACTCGTCTGTGCACTTTCCCCAGTAGAGTCTATATCTACTAGCACTCGTCTATGCTCGCATCTTTATTTGATGCTCATCCTCTTTCAGCACTCGTCCGTGCCTTTTCCTCAGCAGGATTCCTCTTTATTTGAGGTATTCCTCAGCACTCGTCCGTGCTAGCATCTTTATTTGATGGTCGTCCGCAGCTCTCGGCACTCGTCCGTGCTTATTAGTTCTTTGAAGTTTTTCCCCAGTGAAGTGGCATGTACTCGTCTGTGCGCGCATCTTCATTTGGTGCTCGTCCACATCCCTGTAGCACTCGTTCGTGCATTTCTCGATTCCTCTTTATTTGAGGCATATCCCCAAGAAAGTCGCCAGTACTCGTCCGTACTCGCATCTTTATTTGATGCTCGACCTCATCTCTTAGCACTCGTACGTGCTTGTTACTCCTTTGAAGATTGCTCGTCCGCATCCTTCGACACTCGCCCGTGTCTATTACTTATCTAGTGCTCGTCTGCACGCCCCGACACTCGTCCGTGTTTGGTATTTTATTTTGAAGATCGTCTGGAATAAGTTGATACTCGTCCGTATCAATATCAGAAGCACTCGTCCGTGTTTCTCGGATCATCGTCCGGTACTCGTCCGTATCGTCGACTTATGACACCCGTCTGTGTTTCTTTGATGATCATTACAATGCTCGTCCGCATTGAAGAGGTTGAAAATCCTGACGGTGGGATCAAGACGTCAAAACAATTCCCGGAACCTGCGTAAGGGTTATCCGAAGAAGACTCGTCCGTCTTATTCCACTTATCTGCGTAAGGATTCGTGAAGAGGATTCGTCCATCCTAGTTGCATGTCTATCCCATAGACTTATATGCATTCCCGGAACCTGCGTAAGGGTTATCCGAAGAAGACTTGTCCGTCTTATTCCACTTATCTGTGTAAGGATTAGTGAAGGAGATTCGTCTATCTCAGGTTACTTTGAAGATTCTTAAGGGCTCGTCCGCTCTCTGCACCTGGCGTCACAGGTCATTCGAAGATTCGTCCGTTTCATGTTTCATCAGAACCTTTGGTTTCGTTAGAAGGAGCTCGTCTGCTCATCTCTCAGCTCAGTGGCAATGTCATTGGATTGGGTTTATTTCCCTTTTCTTGTTTTCTGCATCAGAGCGCAAATTTCCGTTTTTCTTGGGTATTCAACCACAGTTTATCTTGAACGACCGAAAGCGGAAGCAATCTTCCTTTTCAGATCAACAGTTGCTTGAATAGGGGCAGCTGTAGAACCCCAAATTTGCCCTCTGCTTTTTTTTAAGCATCATATCGCATCATATTCAACATACTCATATCATTCTATCAGCATCATTGGCATAGAAAAATGAAGCATGACATTCATTGTTGAAGCATAGCATAAGCTGGCAGTGATTTCAATTCATTGATTTGATTCAATGGGATGTTTGACCTAACCTTGGTCAAACTATCGAAGGATTATCTCAACTTCAAGTCATCTATGTCAGTGGTTGTTTCCTAGACAATGTGTGCCTAGGGTGAAGTCGTGTTAACATGTGGATTTATTTTCCCAAAGATTGATTCATTCAAATTCAGATTAATTCAGGATTTAATTGGTCAGAATTTCAAAGGAAGAATAATTCAGAGGGTTGTGGTTTCGGTTACAAGTTATTTAGAGCTATGAATGCGCTCATCCATTTTTAATCAGGAGTTGTTGAAAGAATTTTAAGTGTGGTCTTTGGATTGAATTTAGTCAGGGTGCATTAATGGAAGATATTGGCGGAGGCTTTATTCAGGTTCATTTCGAATTTTATTTGATAACCATTTCTCATATCCATTTTTCACTTGTAAATACATTTCGACCAAGTAACCATTTTTATTCAAATTTCGATTCATTTTCTGTTTATACATATCTAAATTCAATTCCACAACCATTTTTGTTTTTTTGTTTTTTTTCTATCCATTTTGTTTCATAAGCCATAATTTATTTCTTTTTCAAACCATTACACTATTCTTATCACAAAGTATTTTTATGCATTTTATTTGATACAATCCAAGACCATTATCCAAGAAAAACCATACAAATATTAAGTCCATTAGATTTTTTTCAATACAATCTCATGCCAAGGCCCATACTACACAAAAGTCATAAAAGTAAATAGTTGACCTAGCTATAAAAACAAGCACTGATCCCTAGAGGCAGAGGTAGAAAAACGGCGCTCCTCCAAAGTTGAAGAAAGAAGAAAACTCTGCTCTTTCTCGAAGAACTTCCTGAAGAAAATAAAACTTCATATCACCATTTTCATTATCATCCTTCATACCATTCAAACACAACATGATACCACAATTTTCATCTTCTTCTCAATCTTCAACTTCATCAACAACTCAACGCGGTTCATCATCCGGTGAGCTCCTCCGTTTCGCACAACAACAACATCATGGTGAAACCGTTGTGCTCCGATGATTCGCTGTGTATAACCTTCAGCATACTGCAACCGGACACTCTGACCGACAACAACTTGATATATTCACAACTCAGCTCCACTAAACACTGCATGTTTTTCGAGTTTCTAACTGTGACACAACAACATTACAGCAGCCTATTCTTCAACCAAATCAAAACAACAATGAATCGCTAGCATCATATCTGAGAAAAGTCTAGAATACAAAGCTTTCAGCAAGAAGACGCATCAACGACAACACACCAACCCGCCGCTAGGTAACAACAACGCAGCTAGCTATTGTACTTCAACGTCGAGCATTACGATTCTCCGTTTGAAGTTTGCATCAAAATCTCAGTAATGATTTCGAACTCTTTCAAATGTATCTATATTGTTGCTTGTTATTATTGTTTGTCTCGATTCGTTTTGGTACATATCAATTGATTTCATGTGCATTCCAGTTTCATTTTTGATCTCATAGTTGCTATATCTGTTACAAATTTGTTGTTGTTTCATTTTTTCGGTTTAGGTGTGTATCTATATTATGTGTCCTTATATTTTAAGTGTTAAAGATGGCCTCAAACATTTCATTGAATTTTTGTAGTAAAAATATGTTTACCTGGTTTTGTTTAAGTAATTGGACTATTCATGCGGATTTAAGAATGGCATTGTTTTGATGTTAGTTTTTGTGTCTAAAAATTTCTAAATGCAGTTTGTTTAATTTTCTTTCGTTTTGTACTGTACAAGAAGAGTCTTATGTGTTAAGAATAGCTTGGTTTACCTTTTTGATTCATGCCACATATTTGTTCTTAATTTAGTGTTTTTGTCTCTCTTAAGAAAAGTTAGTTCATAAGTCTTTTTGGTTAACTTTTTGGTTTTAAATTAATACTGCATTGATGTGAATAAGTTGTGGTGATGTTTTGGAATTGTGAGTATGTTACTAAACCAAAATTTGTGAATATATATTTGTTTATTTTTGAAAACATGCCTTTGTATATCTTTTATAATTATTTTGGTTTGCTTTGAAGTTTAACTTTCTATTCATCTTATACACGAATGTCTAAGTATTGTTAGCCCATTATTTTCATTTCAAGCGACACTGTAGATACAGATGCAAATTTTATATCATTAGTTATTGTTGGACAGGGCCATGCTATATAAGTTGTTGTTACCATTGAGTTTAATTTTGAATCAATTGTGTTGGAATTTTATTGTTACTTGTTGATGATGTTTTAATATTGTGTTAATTGGTATAAGTTGTTGCCACTGTAAATGGTATCTACCTGCATTTTTACTTTTCAAACTTGTGATTATTTTGTTAATTGTTATTGGTTTTTTTTCATCAAATATATATAATGTGTATAAAGGGAATAAACAACTTGCTCCATATTGTTTCTCTTTCCAGAAATGGTTTCTGCATTGAATTTTGAAAGCTTTTATGTCTTAATTATAATTAATTTATTTTATCATCTTTTCCTTCTAATCTTATTCTTAAATATTTTATTGTATAATTTTGATAAGAATAACTTAGTTCTAATAGAGGAAGTGTTTTCTTGATTTAATCATGCATCCACTAGCGGTCGCACAGGTGTAGAAATATTGCATTTGTTTGTTAAATGTGGATAGTTACATATAGATGATCATGCTGGATAGAGAACTTTATACTTTACTGTTATTTAATCTCAATTTTCTTTGCTTTCTTTTTCTTTCTAATCTCTTGAATTTATATTTTTCTTATGACTATTTATTTTCATTTTGATTTTTAAACCATATTTCTAATATACTAGTCTAATTAGAAAATATATATTTATATATTATATAGTTTAAGTTAGAATATATCTTTAATCATGTTAGCGTAGAAAATTATCTTATATATAGAATTAATTAGAGTTTAGGGAGGTTAATTTTTTTTTTAGATTTTTTTTAATGTGTACATTTTAGCTTTACTTTTTCTTTATTAATTTTGTTAAAAAACTAATTTTGTTTTAAATTTATGTTTGAGTTTTCTCTTTATGTTTGATATTAATATTGATTAATTCTTGATGTTGTGGTTATTTTTTTTTAATGTCTTTGCTTTGGTTGATTCTTGAGGCAACTTGTGACTAATTTTTGCTTTGTTTAAGTTTTAATCTTGATGCTCATTCTTGATGTTATTGTTGTCTTGATCTTGACAATGCATGATGATTTCTCTTGATGCTTGCTGATGCTATGACTTTTTGCTTGCTTGTCTAACACGATTTCTTCTTCCTCATCTTTTTTTTTTATTCTTTCTTAACTGGAGGTGCGCACAGGCCACCATGGAGCTTCTCCTTTCTTCTTTTCTTCTTCTTCTTTCCTTCTTCATTAGGATAGAAACCTCACAAACCCTAGGAACTCCATGCATGCTAACTTAGGATAGAAACTTCCCCCCTAGTTTTACCTTTTGCTCCTTTGGTTCTCTTTCTCTTCTCATCTTCAAACTTAATTCTAATTCACTTAATAAAGGTTGAGTGCCTTCATGTGACATGAGACTTTGCTATGAGATACTTGCACGCGTTCCATTTCGGGGCGAGGTGTGAGTCATCACTCGTGGTAGATAGGTCTTAGCATGAGTGCCTCACAAAGAAAAAGTTAAAAGACACTTCTTAACCAAAAAACCACAAAAAATACTTAATAATGGTAATAGGCCAGTGTGCTTAAGCCTTCACTTGTGGGACTAGCTTTGGGGATTTCCTCCATAGATAGGTGTGCCTCTTGCGCATTCCATTTCGAGATGATGTGAGACGTACACATCCCATTGAGTAAGACTTGGGTACACTTGCCTATGCAAACCTTCACTCATAAAAGCTTCTAAAAAAATACCAAACAAACAATAAACGTCTTTCCTTCGGGAATTCTTTTCTCACCTCATTCGCTCCGTACGCGAACTTGCTCCTACTTGTCACTTTGCAAGACGGTTACGCACTCGTCGTCCGAGTCTACAACACCTGAGCAATGGCATAGGCAGTTCAAGCCTTAATTCACAAGAAATTTCCTTTTAGTACCCCTAGTTAGGGGAACTACGGCGTCTCTGATCCTCATTATCCTGATGAGGTACGTAGGAAGCGGGGTAGGGCCCGTTCGAGCACAATCTTTATTTTCCCTACATTTTTCTCTTTGTTTCTTATTTCATTTCTTTTCCAGTTCCCTTCTTTTAGCAGCAGCATTCATACCCTCACCCTTTGAAACAGTTTCTTTCGCAAGCGTGGATCCCGTCGGGTACGGCGGACGATCTGGGTGCTAATACCTTCCCAGATCGTAACCGACTCCCGAACTCAGTCTCTTTGGTTCGCAGGACCCGTGTCCTTCCTCTTCTTTTCTTCTGGTTTGTGCAGCATTACCATTCCCTTTCTTCGGGATAAAAATGCCTGGCTGGCGACTCTTTTCTTCTTCTGCGCCACTTTCGCATTTGTACCAGGATGGAAATCCGGGGAGCGACACTTTGGAATCCCATAATTCTCTAGGCTTTGACGTAATGGATATGGGGCTGGTAGATGGGGTGAGAATTCCTCACAAATTCAAACCCCCGTGCTTTGAAAAGTATAATGGTACCTCCTGCCCGCGTACTCATCTGCAGTCTTTCTTGGGGAGACTCAAAGCTTATACCATGGACGAGAAGTTATGGATGTTCTATTTTGAGGACAGCCTGACTGGGGCATCAAGAGAATGGTATTCACATCTGACCAGGGCCACTATAAGATGTTGGAAAGACTTGGCCGAAGCCTTCATCCGTCAATACCAGTACAACCTAGACATGGCTCCCAATAGAACCCTTCTAATGGGCATGTCTCAGTCTTCAAGGGAAAGCTTCCGGGATTATGCTCAGAGGTGGAGACAGCTTGCTGCTGCTGTCCAACCACCCATGTCTGAAAGAGAAATGGCCGACATGTTTATGAACACTCTTCAAGGAACATATATTGACAGACTTGCTGCTTTCTCTTCCACCAGTTTTGCTGATGTAGTTATAGCAGGTGAGAGAATTGAGAGTCTTTTGAAGATGGGCAAAATCTCCGACAACGGTGCAAGTTCCTCCAACAATCCAAGAAAACCTTTTTTAGGACCCCGAAGGGCGGGTGAAACAAATGTTATTCATACAGGCAGGGGCAGACCCCAATATTCTCACATATCAGTAGCAGTCGTTACTATCCCGGCTCTAGTTCCACAAAAACCACTTTTTCCTCAACAACAACAACAACAACATCACTATCAGCAACAATCTCATTTTCTGCAACAAAGAACGTACAACAATAACAACGACAACCAACAGCAGCGCCCCTTTCAACAGAGGCCATCTCAAGCAAATAGGGTGATTGACCCCATTCCTATGCCTTATGCCACTCTACTGCCACAACTCCTGAAGCTCAACCTGGTTGAGTTAAGAACGTTGGCTCCACCAGATCCTCTCAACATCCCGAAGAATTATGATGCTAGTGCCAGGTGTTCCTTTTATTCCAACGCACCTGGTCAGAATACCGAGAAATGTAGAGCCTTGCAAATGAAGGTTCAAGATCTGGTCGATTCCAAAGCTCTCAATTTCTCACCTCCTCCAAATGTTAACAGATATCATATGCCTAATCATGGTGGACCCATGATTAATGCCATAGAAGAGGACCAACCATCTGCACTGATTGACAATGTTGCACAGATTCGGACATCGTTGGCAGAAGTTAAAGCTCAACTCTTAAGATGTCAGGTGTTCTCAGGCTGTGAGGCCTGCTGCGAATCGTGCAAAACTGCTATTAATGGTTGTGAGAGGCTAAGGCTTGGCATAAATGGCCTTATCAGAGATGGAATTTTGAAAATTACCATAATGGTTCCTACAACATCAACAACTCTTTCTTCAACAATAGATCCTCCTACAACATCAACAATTCTTTCTTCAGCAACAATAGATCCTCCTACAACTGCAACAACTATCATTCCCACTGATTCATCGAAAACTCCGACAATCACTCCATCCATTATTTCAAAAAATCAAAGTTAAGCTACAATTACTTCTACAACATCAACACCCATCTTATCAACGAAATCGCCTACAATACCAACAAACTCTAACGAAGATGTCTCAACGGTCACGATCTATTATGACCCGGCAACTGTTCATCCAAACAACAATTTTCAACAACAAACTGCAACACCTACTGTCAGATCTCCAGTCACAATCTATTACGACTCGCATACCATCACAGTTCCTTCCGCTGCAGCAGTCAGTCCGGTCACCATTACAGTGCCTGGACCCGTTCCTTATGAAAGCAGTAATGCCATACCTTGGCACTACGGCTCTGATCTCTACTGCGACGGAAAGAAGATCACTCTAGATTCATCAACCTCTTCACCACAAGTTGAAAATGTTGGGGGAGGCAGAGGCTTCACCAGAAGCGGACGCCTTTTTGCCTCACAAATACCAAGACCCAATGCTGAAGCAGAAGCTGCTGCTAAGGCAAAAGGAAAGAATATGGTGCTTGAAGAGCCAACTGTTAAAGAAACTCCGAAGACGTCTTTTGAACAAGAGGTGGACGAGTTCATGAGAATAATCAAAAAGAGTGATTACAAAGTGGTGGACTAGTTTCATCAGACACCCTCCAAGATCTCTATCTTATCGTTGTTAATGTGTTCCGAAGCCCATAGGAATGCACTGTTGAGAGTCCTGCACGCAGCCTACGTGCCGGAAGAGATTACGATTAATCAGCTGGAAACAGTGGTTGCAAATGTTAACACCAGTCATGGACTGGGATTCACAGATGTTGATTTAACGATGGAGGGACGCAATCATAACAAAGCTTTACATATCACCTTAGAATGCAAAGGTGATGTTCTTTCTCATGTGCTGGTAGACACTGGGTCCTCGCTCAATGTCCTCCCAAATAAAGCCTTGGTGAAGCAGGAATATGATGGTTTGGCATTGCGTCCAAGTAACTTGGTGGTGAGAGCGTTTGACGGCTCTAAGAGATCAGTGCTTGGAGAGATTGATTTACCTGTGATGATTGGCCCACAAATCTTTAAAACTACTTTCTTCGTGATGGACATATAGTCGGCCTACAGCTGTTTGTTGGGTACACCCTGGATTCATGCCGCTGGCGCTGTTACATCTACCCTTCACCAGAAATTAAAATTTGAGTGGGAAGGCCAGATCATCACAATCTGCGGGGAGGAAGACATTTTCGTTAGCCAGCTGGCTACTTACAAGTATATAGAGATGGATGGGGAGATCCATGAGACTATGAGTCAGGTATTTGAGGCCCTTAACATCAATGAAGCAACTGCTCTGTCTGGAACTTCCATCACTTCATATCAACAAGCCCGGAAGGTTGTTGAAGAGGGTACCGCTCAGGGCTGGGGCAAGTTGCTGCCAGTAGAAAAGAAAGAAGACAGATTCGGGTTGGGTTACAGACCAACTCGACAAGATCAACCAGAGGCTTCAACGGAGCCCAAATTTGTCAGTGGGGGAATGCTTACCCCGGATGCTGTGAACAGTCTGGAAGACGAGGAAGAAGACGAACGCAACCTGGAAAACTGGATACGTCCAAGGATCCCGGGGAACCAAGTCTCCAACTGGTCTTCCTAGGAAATTATAAGAGTTACTCCTGCAGAGTAATTATTATTTCCTGTCTTTTTTAGCATGCATCAATTCCTGCATCTTGCCCAAGGTGTTAGGACTCATTTTGTGATAGGGCCATCTTGTATTTTGTGCAAATGATTAATTAATGAATATCAGGACATCTTTTGCAAACGCGTCTCTTTTTTCGCTCACTATCTTTTTCATTTTTCACTTTTGTACAAAACAATAAAATGGCAATGTTTTCAAAATAATAACTTCATTTTCACTTTTTCTAAATAAGATAAAACTGATCACTAAAATGAACCAATCTAAACCCTTGCAGAGAGTACCCTCCAGATTGCACCGACAACAACACTGCTATGACTTCGTATGACTTCGACAATCCGATGAAGGGGTTGAAGAAGATTATGAGCTACTTGAAGAACTAGCCAGATTGTTAAGGCAATAGGAGAAGGTTATCACTCCTCATCAGGAGGAAGTTGAGGCAGTTAATCTTGGTACCGAAGAAGACTTGAAAGAAGTGAAGATCGGGTCCCGTCTGCAAGATTCAGTGAAGGAACAGCTTATTGACATGCTTTGAGAGTACGTTGATGTCTTTGCTTGGTCCTATCAAGACATGTCAGGTCTGGATACCGACATTGTTGTGCACCAGCTGCCACTAAAAGAATTTTGTCCTCCAGTGAAACAGAAGCTACGCCGTACTCGTCCGGATATGGCAATGAAGATAAAAGAAGAGGTACAAAAACAGTGGGACGCCGGTTTCCTTGTTGTAACTAGTTACCCTCCGTGGGTCGCTAACATTGTACCTGTGCCTAAGAAGGATGGCAAAGTATGGATGTGTGTGGATTACCGGGATCTGAACAGAGCTAGCCCGAAAGATGACTTCCCATTACCTCACATTGATGTATTGGTCGACAACACAGCTCAGTTCTCGGTATTCTCCTTCATGGACGGATTCTCTGGGTATAATCAGATCAAGATGTCACCTGAAGACATGGAGAAGACTACCTTCATCACGCCCTGGGGCACATTCTGTTATAAGGTGATGCCATTTGGACTGAAGAATGCCGGTGCAACTTATCAACGGGCTATGGTAACATTATTCCACGATATGATCCACAAAGAAATTGAATGCTACGTGGATGACATGATTGCCAAATCCCTCACAGAAGAAGACCATCTGGTAAATTTGTTGAAGCTGTTCAAGCGTCTAAGGAAGTACCAGCTGAAGCTAAACCCCAACAAATGCACGTTCGGGGTACGGTCCGGTAAGCTGCTGGGTTTCATTGTAAGTGAAAAAGGAATTAAAGTGGATCCTGACAAAGTCAAAGCCATCCAGGAGATGCCTGACAAAGTGGTAGCCCGATTCCTGAAAAGAGACATCATCTGCCGGTATGGAGTACCCGAGCGAATCATTACTGATAATGGTTCCAACTTGAACAATAAAATGATGGTAGAACTGTGCCGGGACTTCAAGATCCAACATCACAACTCTTCTCCTTACAGGCCAAAGATGAATGGCGTTGTTGAGGCAACTAACAAGAACATTAAGAAGATTGTGCAAAAGATGGTGTTCACCTATAAAGACTGGAATGAGATGCTACCATTTGCCCTGCATGGGTACCGTACCTCAATCAGAACATCCACTGGGGAAACACCATATCAACTTGTGTATGGTATGGAGGCAGTCCTACCTGTTGAAGTTGAATTACCCTCCTTACAGGTACTGATGGATGTCAAGTTGAATGAAGCAGAATGGGTCTGATCTCAGTACAATCAACTGAATCTGATCGAAGAAAAGAGATTAGCCGCAATCTATCATGGGCAGTTATATCAGAAAAGAATGAAGAAAGCCTTCGATCAGAAAGTCAGGCTTCGGGAATACCAAGTAGGAGATCTTGTGTGAAAAGACTCCTTCCTCCTCATACAGACCACAGGGGCAAGTGGACCCCGAATTATGATGGTCCATTCATAGTAAAGAAGGTTTTCTCTGGTGGAGCACTGATGCTCACTACTATGGATGGTGAAGATTTCCTATCCCCTGTGAATTCAGATGCAGTTAAAAAATACTTCGCATAAAATGACCCGCTGGACATAAAAGACAGAATGTAAGTCCAGGCAAAAATAGGGCATCTCGGCAAGTCAAAAACAGAATAAAAAGACTCGGGCAAAAATAAGGGAAAATAAAGAAAAAATGTACACCCACTGAGTTGAAAAGCCGCATTGGACAACTCAGGAAAAAATGGATATCCCGGTGGATTGAAAACCTGAAAGGGCGATCCACGCAAAATAAGGGAATAAGTGAACAACTGCATTCTGAATTCGTCTGTATCTCTTACAACATGGCAAGCTTCTAAAGGTTAAAGTATCGGTCAGGATCAACCTTCTTCAGAAAGCAAGATGAGAAGAACGTCAAGGTCATACGGGTCATAGCAAAGGAAATCTCACCTGAAGCGTCGTCAACATTGCCAACACCTTTATTTTTCTCAATTTGTAACAATCTCCTCATTTCAGGGGATTTGTTTCTTTGACTGTACTTGCCAATTTAGGGCACCCAGATTAATAAAATCAGAGTTTTCAGTCACACTTCGTCTTGTACATTTTTGTTGTGTCGTTTGCAAAATGTCCAATATCCATGATATAATACTGGCATAAAAACAGTTGTGCCTTTCTAAACTAAATACTTGCAGGAAATGTGTTTACTCTCGGGAATATCTAACTCCAATGACGGAATCCGGTAAGGGATACCTCGGGATACTTGTGCATTTCTTTGTCTTAACAGGATTGTAGGTATTCAACGCGCAACGTGGGGCATGCCAAACAACATTTGGAATTTTTTCCCCTAGCAAAGTTGCCAAGGCATCACTTCCCCAACACATTTTCTTCAAGCAGCATCAATAAATGCTCATTTCCCCAGCTGAGTTGTCAAGTCTCCTCATCCTCAGCAGGATCCTCACAGAAACCTCTAGGAAGATCGTTCAGTGGTCTTTCCTCCCCCAGAATGTCGAATCTCTCATCTCCAGCAAAGAAAGGGAACCATCTCCCCACAGAGCTCCGGACTCTCCCAGAGGAGCAATGTCTGAAATTCTCACACAACTAAGTGACGAAAGCTTCCACATCCCCAGTTGGGCTCCTCAGTACTAAGATAGGTCTATCAGTGACCTATTTCCCCAAGCAGAGTCATACATCCTATCAGATCTACCAATGATCTCGTCCCCAGCTGGGATATCCCTTAAGCAGATCAGCCAGAGATCTTCACAACAGCGAGATCCGAATCCCGGACAGGTTTCTTTTGAATAATCATAGCATTCGCATCCTTTTTTCCCCAGAGCGTAGCATTCCGTCTAATACGGAGCATTACGGCAAAAATCAAACATTTGCATGATCACAAGTCAGGTTCGAACCAGTCACCTGTAAATACCAACAGTACCTCCTCAGCAATATACAAAATACATCCCTTGCACATAAAAGCCAAAGCGTCCCCTTTGCACTCTCAAATACAGATACATGCTCCTTTTGGCACTCGCCTGTGTCATCATTCCCCAGTAAAGTTGCCAGAGCACTCTCTACAAACAAATACTTATACATAACATGCTTTTCTCGGCACTCGTCCGTGTCATCTCATATTTCCCCGCAGAAAGCCAAAGCGCCCCCTTTGCAATCACAAACGCATGTTCATATACTTTCGACACTCATCTGTGTCATATCATCCCCTGCAGATATAAACCAAACCAATGCTTATACACTCTTTTGGCACCCGTCTATGTCACCTATCGCCAGCACAATTGCCCAAACACTTGTCCATTATACACTTCTTTTGACA
Source organism: Lathyrus aphaca (assembly GCA_963966055.1). Lineage (NCBI taxonomy): Eukaryota > Viridiplantae > Streptophyta > Magnoliopsida > Fabales > Fabaceae > Lathyrus > Lathyrus aphaca. The sequence goes on from OZ014522.1 coordinate 222,853,955, forward strand.
CCCGTCTGTGTCATCTTATCCCCACAGGTTGCCAGAATACACTCATAACTTGTGCACTTTCTTTTCCGATACTCGTCCGTATCATGGTCTTAAGGATGCTCGTCTGCATCCGTAATCTATACACAGTGTCAAAACACTTATACCTTTTTATTTTCGGAAAGCGTAAGCACTCGTCTGTGTTTACCATCCCCCAGCAAATCCCCAACAAAACATCTTTTTCTATCCGACATTCGTCCTATGTCGCGATACTTTCGGCAGCGGTACCCTGCCAGGTGATCGTCCTTCACCTTTGGATGATCGTCCCTCATCCTTTCCCCGGCAGAGTTTCCATTCTTGGAACCCTTTTCTATCTGACATTCGTCCTATGTCGTGATACCTCAGAGCAGTCGTACCCTGCCAGGTGATCGTCCTTCACCTTGGATGACCGTCCCTCATCCTTAGTCCCAGCAGAGCAGCCGTCCCCTTCTAGGTGATCGTCCTTCACCTTTTGATGATCATCCTTCATCATTTCATCTGATGGTCGTCCCCATCGTTGATCCTGGTATCTGACATTCGTCCTATGTTATGATAAACCTTGAGGGCAGTCGTACCCTGCTAGATGATCGTCCTTCATCATGTTTATCCGATGGCCGTCCCCATCGTCGACCTTTTCTATCCGACATTCGTCCTATGTCGTGATAAAGAGCAGTCGTCCCCTGCTAGGTGATCGTCCTTCGCCTTTGATGACTATTCCTCATCATTATTTCATTTAGTCTTTGAACCGATGGCCGTCCCCATCGTTGTTTACCTTTACTTTGCAAACCTGATGGTCGTCCCCATCATTGCTTTTACTTTAATCCCCAGAGAATTTTATTTGATGGTCGTCCCCATCTTAATCCCTTTATTCCCCTAGCATGTCGGTCGTCCCCGTCATTGCTTTAATCCCCAGCAGTCGTCCTCTGCTCGATGGTCGTCCTCCATCGCCCGCACTTTACGAATCATACTATACTTTCCTTTCACAACTTATATCCATTTTCTTCTTCACCCCAATGAGTGAAAATTTCGGACTGTCTTTGGTATTCAACCACAAGTTATCTTGTTCGTCTGTTAAGCTCGTTGCTTACATCCTGCACAGCTAACTCATGCATGAATAGGGGAAGCTGTAAACACCCCAAATTTTCCCTCACTAAGTTCACATAATGGCTTGTGATCTTTCATCCTTGCATTAGTTTAATCATACCATATCATATGGCATTTTTGCTTCACTGCATTAGGTCAAGTTCATCTGCATCTAGGGTTTATGATCTGAGCAATCCAGGATCCATCTGAGCCATTCCAAAGGTCTTCAATCATCTCAAGAGGGTCCATGTATGTTCAATCATCATATTATATCCTCCAAAGATCAAGGAAGTCAAAGAATCACAAGAACTTGCAAAGCATGGAAGCAGAGCCAGGATTTAATTGCACAGATGACCTAAAATTAGGGTTTTGGTTTCAGAAGCCATAACTCCAAATTTTTTGGTCATTCTTGTTTCTATTGGTCTCAATATGTTATAAGTATCATGTATACCAAGTTTGTTGAAGAAATTCATTATGGGAGTCATCTGATCATTGGGTAACTTCTTAAGCAAGTCAGAGCAAAATCAGGGCCTCTGAGGCCCCCAACAATGGAACCAAAGTGGATTTTTCATCAAATTGAAGTTATATGATCTTTATTTGATCATTGAAGTGCTTAGAAGTTCACAAAATTGAAGAAAAATGAGCTAAACCAAAAGTTGCCAAAAATGGAAATGACTTGTAATGGAAACTTTCCATTTTGGGAAAGTTTTTCAACCTCCTCTTTTTCAACCAAAAATGCTTCAAATGAAAAATTGTTGGTCATGAAAGTTGTATATTGGATCATTCCCTTTTCAAAAAGTACAAGAACAAGACCTAATTCATTTTGGAACTCAAGATATGGCTTGTCAAAGTTGGCAAAAATCCCATAATTTTTAAGAATGCACCAAAAGGGATTCTTTGCAAAACCACTTGCCAAGGCTTTTTGTGACTTCAAACACACTTCTATGTATCATAACATCATAGTGCATTGCTTTAAGATCAGAATTTCCCAAAGAATTGCATCATTCCATGCCTTGAACATCAAGAATTCTCAAAGGGGCCAAAACTTCACATAATTGTAAAACACCACATAACTTTGCTCCCACTTGCTGAATTGCCTTAAGACTGATTTTGTGGACATCCTTGAACTCAGCTGCGCATGGACAAACCAATGAGCCAGCTACACCATTGCCCATACCTTAAGTACAACACTTTTGACTTTTTGGCAAAAACACCCATACCAATCACAACAGTCCACCACCCACTCTCTGTCCAATCCAGACTCTACAAGCATGCTCTAAGGACTCATTTTCATAACAAACACAAGCCTAACTCTCCAAGAACTCAGCACCCCCAAAAATCATCCCTCTTGCATTTTTCTTCGAATCTCTCAGCTCACTCACTCAATCTTCAAACCAATTTCACCATTGATCTCAAGATCACTCACTGACCACAAAGCAACCATTAAACCAGCTAAGAACACCCCATACACAAAACATGATTCTTGGCCAGTTCAGTTACTACAACACAAACCAGCCATTCTCAAAGCCTTTGAAGCATTCCATTAGGCTCATGAGGTCAAAAGGAGTCATTTTGCACATAGGAGGTGGCCAGAAAGCTCAAGTTTGGAAAGCTCCATCTCAGGTAGTCATCTGAAATCATTTTTCCAGAACTCCTTTTTTATGTTACAATATGAAAAGGCATGCTTCACTGATCACTCTGAGCTTTGTATTTTCGAAAATGGTTAAGAAATGAGTTTGTATGAATGTTCTGAAATTTCTGCCATTTTTAATCTTTCTTTCGAATCATGAGATTGAGCAAGAATAAATTTGTTTTAGGGGTGGATTTGAGTTCAGGGAGATGAGGGGAGTTGATCTAGAGCTTTAGAGCTCCAGAAATGACCTAGGGAGAGAGTTTGAGATTTTCAGGGGAGGATGTCACCGGAGAAGACGATCGGAGCTCTTCTCCGGTGACCTGAAAGTCATTAACTGTGTTAATTAGGTTTAGGGCTTTGTTTGAATATAGGCCGTTTGATTTCCCTTTCCCGCGTGTGATGGACGCCTAGGATCACTTCATTAGTTTTTAATTAGGATTAAATAATTAATTAATTGAGATTAATAGGATTTGAATTCAGGCCATCAGATTGCGCGCCAGATCAACCCTAGAAATCCCCAGAATTTGTGTGAACCATTGGATCTGTTTACTTTTGTTTTATTCAATTTTTATTTCATTTTTCTCATTTATTTTGTACCATTTATTTAAAATAGTTAAAAAATTCCAAAAAATATTTTGTTCTGCATTTTTATTTCAAATAATTTTCTTAACCCAAAAATATTTTTATTTTTATTTTTCACATTAAAAAATCATTTTTAAAACATTTAAATGTTTATTTTAATTAATTAATGGGAATTAATTAATTAAAATATCATTTAGGTTTCTAAAAATCCCAAAAAAATTCACATTGCATCTTTAAACATTTAGAAACATTATCATACCATCACACAAATTTCTTTTTGGTTTTGAACCATCTTTGATACTTTTCTTGAATTTAGGGTTCATAAAATTCCCATTTTAGAACCCTAACTTCAAGAATTCTTTTCTGCCTAACCAAGAATGGTATGACAATGGTTCTTTTTGCATTGATCTTAATTTAACATGTAGTTTCTAGCATAATTTTATCACAATTTTATTCTGCATTTTCTATTTGATTTGCTTTTTTTTCCCTTTAGGTACCTTAAAACCCTAGACAACTTAGAAAAATCATAACTTTCATTAGGTTAAGAGTTAGGTCTCCTCCTTTGGGGTGTGATATTATATGGGGTTAGGGTTCCTTTAATTCCATTTTTATTTTTTTATCTTGTCATTTGCTTCTGTTTTTGGTTTTTGCATCTCATGTTGTATGAAAACCCTAATTTTCCATCTTCCTTTGCATACATCTTGCATAAGCATTCACATAAGAGCTTGCCATGACATTTTATGCATTCACATGACTTCTAAGACATCTTAGGACACATTAGAATCATGCTTGATCATTTCTTCATCCATTTGCCATGTCATGCATTCATTACATTCCATGGACATTCATGAACTTTCATGCTTCTTTCATGCCTCATTTGCATTCTCATCACTTGTATGATCATCCATTGCTCTTGACATGCCTTTGAATCATCTCTTAGCATCATTAACATCAGGAACATGCTTCTGGTTTTGGTTTGCATCCTTGCATACATCTCATTTCCACTTCATTCTTTCTTTTATGCTAACTTTTCAGGTGGTAAGTGCTTTGAGAAGTGAATTTGCCTTCACTTCTCACATTCTCTTTTCATCTCTCTTATGCATTCATTGCTGAATTTTATCTTTGCTTTAGAGTGAGCTTGCTCATTCATGTTCCTTCTTCACTTTCTTTCTTCAAGTAACTTATCTTCTTAAGTGAAGTAAGTTAACTTGTTTCTTCTGTTTCTCCTTCTTTCTTCTGCTTCTTCCTTGGTGGCTTATTCTTGAAGATCTCTTGCAAGCCTCATAAACCCTAGCAACACCCAAGCATGATAACATTAGGTTTTTTGATTAGTCCCCCCATTATTTTTACCTTTGTGTCATCAATTGTGTCTCTCCTCTCATCTCATAATCAGGGACTAAACCTTTAAGGTTTTAAGGCTTTGTGATTAAGGGTATGCCTGCATCCTTCTCTTAGGATGCAGTGTATAACTTTAATCCTAAGTTATAAACCCTTAATGTGTTTTAAATCTCTTAATCAATCCATATAATAATAACTAAGACAATAAGCTTGTAACTTGGGCCTTGCATTAGGGTTCTAATTCTTCCTTAATTGGTTAAGAAGGACTAACCCTAGTGTTAATGGACAAGTCCCCCTCAAGTTGTCTTACAAACCATAAAATTCATTTCTTAACCTTACCATTAACTAAAAACCACTTTAATAAAGGCTTTGTTTTGTCATGAGGTTAATCCCTAATCATGGATTAAGTTGAGGTATCTTCCTCAGCTTAAATGTTCTCATCTATTATCCTTCTATTAGGATGGTGTAATAGGTCCATTAAATCCTTGATTATGGCTTAAACTCATTACTTAACACTAAATAAAAACTCCAAAAACATCTAAATAATTGCAAGTAGGTTAATGATCTTAATCCTACATCATGGTGATTAAGTGTGAGGTGCTTACTTCATACTTAAGGTATTCTCATTACCCCTAATCAGAGGGAAGATGTGATGAGTTTACTAACCCTTGGTTTAGGCTTAAGCTTATTCTCTTATGACAAACACAAAAAGCAATAAAAGATTGAAAACACAAGAACAAACAATAATCGTCTCCTCCGGGATTCATTTCTCACCTCATTCACTCACAAACGAGAACTCGCTTCTTCCGTCTGATGCAAGACAGTTAGCACCTGAGCCAGAAAGGTCATACACTTGAGCATAGACAAGTAAGCAGTTCATCAGTCAATTCATCTTTTTTCCAGTCTCTATGAGTCGAACTACGGTGTTCTGACTTCCTCATTGCACGAGAGGATACGTGGGCATAACTTAACTGTTATCGAACAAAAGTCTCTGTATATTCCCCCTCTTCCAGCATTATTCTTTTAAGCCTCATTCCTGAGCAATTTCATTTCACATCTCTTTTGCACTGACACTTGTACTTTCTTTTCCAGCTTTTGCACACAGATAGCACTGACACTACCCCTTTAAACACAAACTTTCAAGCGTGGATCCCGTCGAGTACGACGGACAATCTGGGTGCTAATACCTTCCCAGGTTGTAACCAACCCCCTTTCTCAGTTTCTCTGGTTCGCGACTGTCTTATCCATCTCTTTCTAGGTTTATGCAGCATTACCTTTCCTTCGGGATAAAAATGCCTAGCTGGCGACTCTTTTCAGTTCATCTTCATGTTCTCTTTCGCCGACCGTTCGCGTCTGTACCCCGTCTGACTCGGTGTCATTTGGTGGGAGCGACATATGGCAAATAATCAGATTAATGTTATAAGATGAAACATGTGCCTCACACCCTCTCTTTGTAATGCGTTGGCACGCTCTCAACCCTAGGATTACAAAATTGGACGCTCACAATTTCATCTATAACCTTTAGCCTCTCCGTTCATTGAAACAAACTAAGGTGACCGGAGCCCTAGCTCCGGTCATCTTCTCCGGTGTCCTCACACAAAAAATATCGAGAAATGCAAGATTGTAATATGGTTCAACTCTAAATGACTTCTTGATCCTAAAAATCATGTCCATTTTCTCATAACATGCATCAATAAAGAGAATCGAACGCAACAAATTTGATCTGAAAAATTTTAGATCAACATAACAACCATAATATACGTCCAATCTTTAATCTAAACATATCAGAGTAACCAGCACATCATTATGAACATAATGCACACAAAATAAACAAGATACAAGAGGTCAAATATTACACCATCCTGAAACTTGCAGAACTTGAAATACACCAATAGAACCCTCTAGAAGCTGCAGATCAAGTCCTTGGCACCTCTAATTGCAAAATAAGTACAATTAGAGCTTGATTGAGGCTTGAATCTTGAGATTTGCAGAAGTGGTTTCCAAATTCAAACTTGATGAAAACCTTGATCCTAGCTTCAGATGATGGTTGTTTTTTGTTCAACACACTTCACTGATCATGAATATGGAAGCAAAATGCAAAAACTCCTTGTGATGAGAGAGAATCTAAGAGATGAAGTTTTGTGCAATTTTGTTGAAATGTCAAATTTTGTTACTCCTATCCTCTAACCAGTGGAGATAACGGCTTTTATTTGATGGATTTTTGGCCTAACCATGGTTAGGGATCCATTGGATCCATATTTAGTTAGTTTCATGAGATTTTGCAAAAATTCAACTTTGAGAGTATGTCATGGTTCACACATGCATGTGAGCTATAATGGGCATGCATTTCCTTCCCTTGGATCCCTGATCATCAATGGGTTAAGTACAAGGCTTGTGGTTGCTTGATTTTGGTGTCTTGATCCTTCTTGCATTTTTGCATGTTATGGAATAAATGTGAAATAATGCACCAAATGCCATGCTTCAAAGACCAAACTTGTGTTAAATGAAATGCACTTGGAGTTTGTGAACTGAATTGGCAAGTTAGAATCAATATAAGTCATGTAGAAGGCTTTTTGCAAAAGTGGAACAAATTGGTTCATGTGAAAACCCTAAATCACCACCTTTGGTCTTTTAATCATATCTTGAGATTCACAAATGGTATGAGGACTTTCTAAAAAGGGGAGAGAATGATATTCAACTTTCATGTTTGGAAAAATTCCATTTGAATCATTTTTGGTGATGAAAAGTCAAGTTGAAGTTGGCTTAGAAAATTTCGAAAAATGGAAAGTTCAAATTACAAGTCATTTCCTTTTTTGGTAATTTTTGCCCTAAGTCTTGATTCTTGATGAATGATGGAAATCTTGACATTTTAGGACCATATTAAGATATAATACCTTGAAAATCTTTATTTAGACCTTAAGAATCCATAGTTGACTTTTCTTTCTCCATGGTTGACTTTTGCTTAGATCACAAGCAATTGCCTGACTAAAAACCTTCCTCAGGGAACCAATGCACCAAATTTCATTCATAGAAACTTGGTAACACATAGAAGACCATGGGAACAAGTTGGAACCGAAAATCCTTCAAGTGATTCCTTTACACCAAAACCCTAATTTGGGCCAGGTGTGTAGGAAGTGTTGCACTACTTGATCTTTTTGATAAATCCACTTCTTCTGGTGACTTGAAGTATAATTTGAGGTTTTATGGGGTGTGAGGGACCCTTGATACTTATTGAGATACTTAGATATTGATTTTGTCCTTGGATGATCAAAAACTTTGATGAATCACTAACCACAAGTCTTAGGCCTCAATGAATGAATGTATGCTTTCTTTTCTTTTGATTTAAATGCAATGCAATGCATGATAATGGTATGCCATATGTTATGAAAATGGGAGGGGAAATTTTAGGGTGTTATAGGTACCTATCACATTTGATCCTTCAGGCCTTGGGACAAGATCCCAAACTTCATTCCTCTTGAATTAAGTTAATTCCTCTTGCATATCATTGATCTATAATTCATCATTTAATGCTTCTTTAACATTATTTGGCTCTATATTTGACACAAAACAAGAGTTAGAGATTATATCCCTTGATCTTGTAGTAACTCCTTTATCCAACTCTCCTCTAATAAGGTCTTTAGGATGATGTTTCTGAATTCTGATAGAGAGACCTTTGTTGGTCTGACTATCTTCAGGCTCAGAACCAGATGGTTGTTCATCAATAATTTTGTCTTTAGTTTTTGCTGGAGTTGCATTTTTGAATGTTTCAACATCATCCAGGACAACAGCTTCTTTGTTCAAGTCTTGATCCTCAACAACAACATTTATAGACTTCATCATAACTTTAGTTTTGGAGTTGTAGACTATATAGGATCTGTTTTTGGTAGAGTATCCTAGAAATATTTCTTCATCACTCTTTGAATCTAATTTTCTTCTTTGTTCACGATCTTCCAGGATGTAGCATTTACTTCCAAAGACATGGAAGTATTTCACAATAGGTTTTCTTCCTTTCCATAATTCATACAGAGTAGCTGAAGTACCTTTCCTCAAGGTGACTCTGTTGTGAATGTAGCATGCATTATTCATTGCTTCATCCCAAAAATGATAAGGTAATTGTTTTTCATGTATCATGGCTCTAGCAGATTCTTGTATAGTCCTGTTCTTGCATTCTACAATGCCATTTGGATAAGGAGTAATGGGAGATGAGAATTCATGACTAATTCCTTCAAAGGAGCAAAATTCAGTAAACTTGGTATTCTCAAATTCCTTCCTATGATCACTTCTGATTCTAATGACATTGCTTTCCTTTTCTCTTTGAAGTTTTTGACAGAGATCTCTAAAAACTTCAAAAGCTTCTAACTTTTCTCTGATGAAATTTATCCAAGTGTATCTGGAATAGTCATCCACTAGAACATAAGCATATTTCTTTCCACCAAGACTTTCTACCTACATAGGTCCCATCAAATCCATGTGAAGAAGTTATAAGACTCTTGAGGTGGTAAGATGTTGAATCTTCTGATGTGACATCTTAGTCTGCTCTCCTACTTGGCATTCTCCACAAACTTTTCCTTCTTCAATTTTGAGCTTAGGAATCCTTTTGACAACTTCCATGGATATGATTCTCTTCATGCCTTTCAGATGTAAGTGTCCAAGTTTTTGATGCCAGAGTTTAACTTCATCTTCTTTGGCTAAAAAGCAAGAGGAGACATAACTTGATTCTTGAGATGCCCATAGATAACAGTTGTCCTTAGATATGACTCCCTTCATGATTAATTCTCATTTCCCATCTGTAACAAGACATTCAGATTTGGAGAAATTAACTTTTAGTCCTTGGTTACATAGTCGACTAATGCTAATTAGATCGGCAGTCATCCCTTTTACAAGTAGTACATTGTCAAGTCTATGCACTCTTGAGTAGTCCAGTTGTCCAATTCCCTTGATCTCACTTTTGTCTCCATCACCAAAAGTAACAAAACTAGTATCATGAGGTCTCATATTCACCAGCAGATTAGTGACTCGTGTCATATGTCTTGAACATCCACTTTCAAAATACCAGTAATTTTTTGCTGAAACTCTGATAGAGGTATGAGTTATCAAGTTGTTGGTACCAATCTTAGGAATCCATTGCTTTCTGACCTTAGGGATGTTCTGAATTAGAACACACTGAGGTACAGACTTAGGATATCCATAGAGTTTGAAACAGTAAGGATTCAAGTGACCAAACTTTCCACAATAATGACACCTCCATTTATGGGAATTTCCTCTTATGTAGGCAACAAGTCTTATTTTATGATGTTGAGACACCTGATTCAACATCTTTGGTTTGAACTCAGGGCAAGAAATATTTGAGACATGTTCTTTTCTTTTGTCAAATCCTGGACCAGTCACATCTCCAACTAACTTCCCAATTTGCAGAATCTCATCTAAAGTTTATGAACTATTGTTCAGCATTCTGACAGACTTGGTCATTTGATCAAGTTAGGAGTTTAGAAATGTTACCTCATTTTCCAGCTTGGCGATGATTTACAAGTGCTCTTCCTTTTCATTCTCCGGTTGTGATATGATTTTCTTCTGTTCTTCTCCTTATTGGCACACTCCTTATTTTTTGAGACATAGTTCTCTATAGAAAGTAGCTAACTCATTATATGTGACTTCATCATAACTGAAATCAGAATAATATCTCTTAGTTAGAACAGTAGCATTTTTAGAAGATTCTTCTTCAGCTTCACTTTCAGTGTCTTCATCTGATCAAGCCACACTAAAACCCTTTTTTTATTCTTAAGATGCGTGGGACATTCAGATCTGATTTGCCCATAACCTTCACATCCATAGCACTGGACTCCTTTTCCTTGAGAAGAGTTCTCTTCAGCCCTTGTCTTTCTACCAGAATCATTTGACATATTGATGTCAGATGAGTTGTTCTTGAAATTTGGTATTGACTTCCTATCCATCTTTTGCATTACTTTGTTAAATTGTCTCCTAAGAAGAACTATAGCATTAGATAGACCTTCCTCAGTATTCAAATCATATTCTTCTACTCCATCTTTAGTGTTGGAAGAAAAGGTAATATTTTTGGTTTTTTTGTCAGATTTGTCACTTATGTCAATCTCAAAAGTTTGAAGAGATCCAATAAGTTCATCTAATATCATCATGCGAATGTAATGAGCTTCTTTTATGGTTATGACCTTCATATTAAATCTCTTAGGTAGAGATCTGAGAGCTTTTCTCACCAACTTTTCTTCATACATTGTTTCTCCAAGAGCACTTGAAGCATTAGTTATTTCAAGGATATTCATATGAAAATCATAAATACTTTCATCATCTTTCATTCTTAAGTTTTCCAATTTTGTGGTGAGCAGCTGAAGTCTTGACATCTTAACTTTGGAGGTACCTTCATGAGTAGTTTTAATAATGTCCTAAGCATCTTTGGAAACAATGCAAGTATTGATCAATTTGAATGTGTTTTTGTCAATTCCATTGAATATGGCATTCAAGGCTTTAGAATTTCCCAGAGAAAGCTCATCTTCTTCTTTAGACCAGTCTTCTTTTGCTTCAATTCTGTAGTATCATTTGTAGGATCAAGCGCTTACCACTGCACTAAAAGCAATTGTTGTTAGTGAAGGCGCAACTTTATTTCCTTATAGTATAGAGTCTTTCAAGGGGTTGCGCCTATTAAGCGCCATGGGTTGGGATGTTAAGCCCATCGAATCCCTAAGGGTGACGCTGAATTAATAAATCCAACAATCTCCCCCCCAGTGTCAGCCAGGGGGATTCGAACCCATGACCTGGCTCTGATACCACTTGTAGGATCAAGCGCTTACCACTGCACTAAAAGCAATTGCTGTTAGTGAAGGCGCAACTTTATTTCCTTATAGTATAGAGTCTTTCAAGGGGCTGCGCCTATTAAGCGCCATGGGTTGGGATGTTAAGCCCATCGAATCCCTAAGGGTGACGCTGAATTAATAAATCCAACATCATTCTCATCTTTGTCCTTAACAACAGGATTTTTCCACCCTCTCAGAACAACTTTCCAAGCCTTGTTATCCAAAAACTTCAAGAAAGCAACCATCATTGGCTTCCAGTAATCATAATTAGTTCCACTCAGAATGGGTGGTCTATTCACAAACCCCACATCCTTGTCCATTATACCATAAAGTAAATTCCCTATATCTCACCCAGATACAAAGCAGGATGCCTGCTCTGATACCAATTGAAATTCTGGTATCAGATACGTCATGTCGAAGGCGATGTCACGACATTACTATCTAAATATTAACAAGATAGAAGCAGTATAAATAAAAACAGTAATAACATAGATTGTTAACCCAGTTCGGTGCAAACTCACCTACTCTGAGGGCTACCATGCCAGGAAGGAAATCCACTATTAGTAGTATCAATTCAAAGCCTAAATAGTCCTAGTTTACAACTTCTCACTTGAACTTACCCAGTGCAACTTCTACCTAGAAATCAACATCTAGATATGAGAAATCACCATCTCACTTCCTCTCAATCACACACTGTGATAATCAACCAATTCTTTCAAAGAAAACATAAGAACACTCTTCTAAAACACAACACCTTGATCTTGCTTAAAAGCTTCAATCAAGAACAAACACTCATGCTTAAAAGCTTAGAGTGGACAAAATTACAACTCAAAAATTAGTCTAATTCAAACATCTAGGTGATGTATGAATGGCTCACAAATAAAAGACACATGCACAAAGAAAACCCTAACACTCAAAAGCACTTAGCTTCACAAAATACACAATATTTTGTGCGCAACAATTAGGTTCATCATCCAATAATATAGTGTATTCTGAATGGGCATGGATCTGATCAGAAACTTCCTCAAATGAGCGGTCCAAACTTGGAAATTTTGTTGGTTACCCTTTTAATCAAAAAGTATATCGCATATATGACATGAAAACTTGTCAAATATATGTCTCTCACAATGTTCAGTTTCATGAAATTGTATTTCTTCATCAAGATCTTTAATCTCCTCCTTTTAATAATGCCATAAGCATTAACACTCAAATTCTTGATTATGAATTTGACGACATGTCTTCCACTTTACCAACTCAATCTAATATCCCTCCTAGAAATAGTCACAATGATAATCCAAATGACACAATTGTGACTATTCCCTCTCCTCGGGATGATACCCCATCCATCTTCCATCAATTTCTGTAGAAACTCTTCCAAATAATCCTCCTACAGAATTAAATCCTTCAAATCGTTGTCATTCTCAACGTATTCGTACTCCTTCAGTTCGCCTCAAGGATTATGTCACTAAAATTAATAATGTCACATCAAAAATTAATTTCCCTTTGGAAATTTATTTATCATTCTCAAATCTAAGTAATTCTCATCGAGCTTTTCTCATCAATCTCATTGAAAATAAAGAACCAAAATCTTATTCTCAAGCCATGCAATCAGCTGAATAGTGTGAAGTTATGGCAAAAGAAATTCAATCCCTTAAATCAAATAACACTTGGACTGTATGTACAATCCCAGAAGAAAAATCAACAATTGGTTGTAAGTGGGTTTACAAAATAAAATGTCACTCTGATGGTACCATTGAGAGGTATAAGGCTTAATTAGTAGCCAAAGGCTACACTCAAATTCAAGGTATCAAATATCATGATACATTTGCACCAATCGCCAAATTAGTCACAGTTTGACTTCATCTTTCCATTGCTGCTATTAAAAATTGGAAATTACATCAACTTGATGTCAACAATGCATTCCTTCAAGGAGATCTCAATAAAGAAGTTTATAATAAATTACCCCTTGGATTTTTTCATAAAGGGAAACCAAATGTATGTAAATTAAACAAATCAATTTATGGTCTTAAATAGGCTTCTCTCAGCAATGGTTCTCAAAATTCTCCAACACTCTTATTCAAAAAGGTTTCTGTCAATCAATTTCTAATTATAGTCTATTCACTTACAATTATGATCAAACGATCATATTTGTCCTTGTTTATGTTGATACCATCATCATCACTGGCAACAATGAAGATGTCATCTCAGATATAAACTGATTCCTTGCTCAGTCTTTCTCCATCAAAAACCTTGGCAATCTTTCCTATTTTTTAGGCATTGAAGTATCTCGTTCTTAAAAGGAAATATTCTTATGTCAAAGAAAATATACACTTGACATTTTATCTGACTCTGGTATGACTGGTTGTCGACCATCAAATTTTCCTATGGAACAACGCCTTTGTCTACGACCCAATGATGGAAACCCTCTTCCTGATCCGAAACTTTATCGTCGCCTCATTGGTCGTCCATTATATCTCACTGTGACACGACTTGATATTCAATATGTTAACACTCTCATTCAATTCATGCAATCTCCATGTACCTCTCATATGAATGCAGCCACACACATTCTTCGTTATCTTAAAAGGAGTGTTGGCAAATGTTTATTTCTCTCAGCAGCTAGCTCCATTAATTTAGTTAGATATGCAAACTTTGATTGGGTCGGTTGTCCTACAACTCGTTGATCCACTACTGGCTATTTCACCGTGTTGGGTTCTAATCCAATTTCATGGAAAACCAATAAGCTACCAACAATTTCATATTTTTCTACTGAAGCAGAATATCGTTCCCTTACAACTTTATCTTCTGAGTTACAATGGTTAAAATATTTTCTCTCTGATATAGGCATATTGATCACCCTCAACCGATCACAGTTTATTGTGATAGTCAAGCTGCCATCCATATTGTTGAAAATCCAGTTTCTTATGTACGCACCAAGCACATTGAAATTGATTCTCATTTTGTTCATGAGAAAATTAAATCGGGTCTTATCACTCCTTCATATCTCTGGTCTTTTGACCAATTAGCTGACATTTTTACTAAACCTCTTGGAGGTGATTCTTATAAACAACTACTTGGCAAGTTGGTGATCTTGAGATTTCAATCCTACCTCCAACTTGAGGCGGGTGTTGGTTTTTACTATAGGCAAGACTTTCGATATATATATATATATATATATATATATATATATATATATATATATATATATATATATATATATATATATATATATATATATATATATATATATATATATATATATATATATATATATATATATATATATATATATATATCCTTGTATCTATTTTTAATTTATACATTACGTGTAAATCACATGAAATCTTATATATATATATATATATATATATATATATATATATATATATATATATATATATATATATATATATATATATATATATATATATATATATATATATATATATATAATGCAAACCACATGAAATAAAATAACAATTATTCCTCCTTTACTTTACTGCATATTTGTTTCTATTTCTTATAGCAAAGAAAACTATCCATGTCTAACAGCGCCTTTAAATCAACTAGCTAACATGTGAATAAACAAAACCTTGTAGTAATCAAGAGAAAATATTTTCTACAGAATTGTATCTAACGATAAACCAAATGTTTGTAATTGCTAATGACAAAAGTAGCTCACTTAAACGAAAGTTGTTTGTTATATGTAGATCGCAAGATAACAATTATCTTTTCATAATCTCATTATGCAACTAACTTTCTAAAGAAAGCACCAAGTATCATCAAACTTGAGTGAAATAATTTTTGTATATAAGTTGGAGCCAAAAATTAAAACATAGCGATTTAATCTCTTCATGTGACCAAATCATCCATTTCATAGAATACATACTTTATCTACTATTTAGAAGCCAAAGGTTTAGACATGGCTGACATCTATCAATCATCTGACCAACATTTCTTTATAAAATAATAAGTAGTTCAAGCAAAAAGGTGCAATATCCTTTTATAAACTTGCAATTTCTAGAGGTCAATCATGGAGATCAGCAGCATTCAACAGGCATGTGAATGTGGTACTGTCAAACCAATCATGATTAGCCCCTAATTTCAGGTTCACAAGTCAATCTCACATTTATACAACAAGCAGGTAAAATAAGAGTCTGCCAATGTTGTATCCTTTAGTTGGTTGCAACACCAAATTAGGGAGGGTCTCACCGTCATCCAATTGGTTGACACGAACAGTGTCATTGATTCACAGGCATAGTAAAATCTTGGCTCTTTGAAGATCAAAGGGACCGAGCAACATTTTTGAATTCATTCAAGCATGTATGGAGTATCTTCTGACGCTTCAGAAGAGACTCACGTTCATTTTGAAGCACATCTATGGCACCAGGAGCAACAAACATGTCCATGAATTTCTCATCGTTCACAGCAAATAAATCCAACCCAAGAGCCACAACAAGCCGATCTCGGCTGCACAAACAAGCACAACAAGGTGGTATCATAGTGAAAGAATAATGATCATTGCATATACTAATGTGGACCACATTATACATTCTATGCCATTCAGTAGCTTGCAGAAAAGTATGCATAAGTAGTATCAAAGATCATTAAGAGTGGATATAAGTCTGAGAAGGAAAAGAAAAAAATTCAAATGAAGAAACATGAAATACCAGCATATGTAGTGATAGTGGTATTTATTAGAAAAAAGTTACCAACCTTATCTTGGCAAACAAATAACATCAACCAGAAAAGAAAAACATATATAAAAAAATTTGAGGCACTAAGTTAAATTGCAACAGCCAGGTGATGAACATGAAACAGTGACACGGTTAAAAATAAGTGATAAAAGTCATCTTGAATCTGGGCATAAAAAGGTATTGGTTGTAGTAGTTCTCAAGCACAAAGATTCTACACAAATGGACTTGTTAAGTATTTGTGAAGTGAGAAAATTCCACTTATCACATAAACACCTATAAGTTTATAACTTGATTTTACCTAAGATAGAAAGCTTACCAAGGGGTCAGGAACCCAGAGTTTAATGTCGATGTAACACCTCTTTCAACTAGAACTTCACGTATACGTGCAAAATGCTGGGCAGCTGACAAACATATTTCTGAGTATGCTGATCCTGTTCTATCTCCATTTCCAAATAAATTGGAATCATTTTGCAGTCTAATATAGTCAGAATTTTTGCTATTTCCTGTCATTCTGGATGCTCTCTTTCTTGGTCCTATGTCATTGCAAATTCCAAGCTCCTTTCTAGGCCCACCAGGCTGATCAGGAGAAGGGGTCTCAGGGATTGTCATTTGGCTTTCACGCAGACTCTCGCTAACTTTTGCTGCTTTACCTGGTGTTGTTTCCTCCAGTGCATTCTTTTCTGGAGGTATATTTTCTTGATCCCTCCTTACATCCGAATTTGCATCACTCAATTCAAGAAAAAATGAAGAGGCTGAATTCTGGGGGAGTTTGTTGAAACTTGAAGCATTTAAGCCCGCACATGGTTGAAAGTCATTGAAGCAGACCTGTGAGTATGGACTGGTAACTGAATCAAGGTGATGCCTAACAAGCTGCTTGCACTGCTTAGAAAGATCCCTTAAGAACCGAGTGTAAGCACACCTTAAAGCAGCATGAAAACCTACATAGCCATCCATGTTTCCCGTTTTTATCCCATCTTCAAGGAAAACAAGTACCAGTCAGTTTTGTTTTTCCAATCAATTGAAAGAAATAAAACAAAATATTGGAACCATTCAGCTCTATCAGTATCTTACAAGGGACTGTATGCTTTATATCAAACTAGACAAAAAATAGTTAGAATCTAAAGGGTGAAATTCCAGAAAATACGACACATCATGAAATGAATTAGCAGTACTCCCAAAACACAGAAAGGTTAATCTCTGGAAGGACAATCAAAATATTCAATTAGGTAGACAGGAAACAAAATTAGAATTCAAACATCACTTTGAAATATCATTAAGCTAAAGAAACCAGACTAAGTATATCTTTCAATTTTCTCTTCTCAGATTTTCCAATTTTCTTCTATTTCTTTCCTTCCCTCTTATCTTATATCTTTCTCGTTCCTACATTTCTCGAACCCCAGTTAGAGGGTATGAGACCATCTTTATCCAAGAAATAACTTGAAGAAAAATAAATCTAACATTCTAGTAGTGAAGACAAAAGAA
The DNA here is from genome assembly GCA_963966055.1 of Lathyrus aphaca. Lineage (NCBI taxonomy): Eukaryota > Viridiplantae > Streptophyta > Magnoliopsida > Fabales > Fabaceae > Lathyrus > Lathyrus aphaca. Next base: position 222,871,609 of record OZ014522.1, read on the forward strand.
TATAAATAAGACAGACGGGTAGGCCAACAAGGAGGAAGCTTCACTTACATTCTGAATCGTGCTTACAGTTCCGCTCTAGAGCCAAATCAAATAAGTTTCCTAATACAAAAGCAAGGCGGTCACATGCAGTATCTAGAAGAGGAGCAAGCCACGATCTAGCAGCAGCACGTGCAATCTCTGCAGCAGCCTCTGTTAACCCTCTTCCCCCACCTCGGCCAGCATGGGCAAGTAATATATTCGCAACCTATTTAAAGTGATGATTGATACCCATGAATTTCATATTGAAATGAAAGTAAAGAAAGAAGATAGAATGTTAGAATAGTTGTTATTTGCATGTATATATATCACCTTTTCCCTTGAGACTGGGGGGCATTCAATGGAATATGCAGTGCAGCGAAATTCATGCATCACCCTCTCAAATGCAGCCCCACCATAAAGACGAAGACTGGCATTAGGGGGATTCACAGCGGTGTCGACACCAGGCCAAAACCCAATACCACTTTGAGACCGCTCTTCCGCAGTTGTTTTCCCCCACTGCTCAGGGGAAGGATCTGTTGCACCATCAATCAAGGCACCCTGTAGGAACATTTATTTCCAAAGTAGAATAGTTAGTTATTTGCATGTACATAATTATCTTCACTTCATGACCAAGTTCAAAATGCATTTTTGTTTTGTCAAATTAATAACTATGATTACCCACCACATGGTTGCTGATAGAAGCTGCACACAGCATTGCGAATTTCCTCAGATGAGAAATATCTGAGGTGGCCTCAATTTTGGAACCCAATGCAGCGAGTTCACAAGTTACCTCAGTACACCTTTGCTCTAGAAGTGCAAGAGTTGATGGAGCAGCTTCTTTGTATTTCTTCTGAAGCTCAGACTCCAAATAATCCCTCAGACGGCCAAAACCAATATATGACTTGAACTTTTCTTCGTCAAAACCTCCCTTGACACCGTCACGAAGATGATGCATAACCTCCATGTCCACATTAGAGATCTGCCTGCGGAACTCTTCGTTTGAAATGTTACCCCTATCCTTAGGCAGGGCCACAAAAAAAGGGTGAGTGTTGTCTCCAAGGTAACCACTTGCACTCAAATAGCGATCCACTTCCCACCGGTCACTAAATTCCTGCATGTATCACATATTAACCGTCACCAAAATCATTACTAACCCCCAAAAAACAATAGTATGTGTCATTTTATATACAAGGTTTGAAATCACAGTTGCAATAACAGTAGTAGTGGCCACATTTCAATCTTTGATATTATAGAGATTCACAGTCAATGCGGTCACAGTTGCAATAATAGTTGTGGCCACATTTCAATCTTTGATATTATAGAGATTCACAATCAATGCGGTCACAGTTGCAGTAACAGTCGTGGCCACAATTATAGTTGAATTGTGGTCACACATACATCAAAAACCTTGATGACACAACCTAGACCGCAGTTGCATTGTAAAATTTTGAAACTACAACTGTGGGCAGTCATAAAAAATCTTGATTTTACATTCATTTATTTAAAACACTGATTAGTACCTTGAGACGATTATCAAATTTGGAAACAACAATGATTGTACGTCTAAAGGAGGGATCAATTTCACGAATCGAGTCCAACCACAAAGAGGAACACCACTCGACACTACTTTGCTGAAGAAACAAGAGTATACGGTGGGGTGGAGTAGCCAATGTCTTCACCATGGAAATAATCTCCTCGGGCGTGTTCTCTGGTTCACCCTTCTTGGCCTGCCATACAACCAATCATGTCACACACAAATTACCAATTAAACCAACCATGACTTGAATCACTTGTCATTCAAACATAACAACAAATACCTTGAGAACAAAACCCGGGGTGTCGATAATGGTAAGGTTAGGACAGTGTGCGTATTCAGCTTTGAGTACAATTGGCTTAGGAGAAACTGCTGTTTTGGTTTTCTTCAAAAGTTGCTCAGTCCGAGACTTTATAATGTCAGCAATTGTAGTTGCTGAAAGCACCGGACTTCCATACTCTTCTGAATCTTCCTCCTGTGTTTGTTTGTTTCCAACACTCAAAATCAATCTTAAGAAATTCATGGTATTAACTATTAACACACACAAAATGAGACGGAACTGTTTCTAAAGCCGTTAATTAAATTAATAATAATCAGAAACTATGAATTGAACTAGTTGAAGAAATTGATTGATATGAGAAACTGAATGAATTTACCTGAAATCTACAGCGAGGTTCAAGAGCAGAAGGATCGTGAAGCATTTGAAGGATGAGAGGGCGACGAGTTCCCATCTCGACCTCACGGATATTGAAGCGAAAACCGAGGAGAGCTTCGAGGAGGGAGCTTTTTCCATCGGACTGGCCACCAACGGCAACAATTTCAGGGATTGGGAGAGTCTCTCCGAAAGCAACGGCGGCAGCTTGGAGGCGATTGTAGGCCTCGAAGCGAGTTTTGGAATCGGAATGCCTCCTTGATCTGGTGGATGTAGATGGGGTTTTAGTTGGAGTGGTGATGGAAGACATGGTGGTGTTGATACGGATGGGAGAGAGAAGGAAGGGGGGGAAGAGGGGAGCGATACAGATGTAGTTTGAATTTGAATATTGAACTAACGGCCATGGTCGTTCTTTTAAAATGCTTTTCTTTTCAAGCCGTACGCTTGTGTTTATTTCATTAATAATAATAATAATAATAATAATGATAATTGATCTTATCGGATCAAAAGGGCCTTCTAGAGGTCGAACACGAACAACAAGGTAGTTGACAAGCGAGGAGGAGGGTGTACCTGCAAGGCACTCCGATGTCAAAGTGAATATACGGTACAAAAAGTGGTAAGAGATAATATGTTTCAGAATATCTGACCCTTTAATGAAAAATGGTATTTATAGTGAGCCCCTAACGTTAGGCCAAGATTCTTTCGTGGGCTGGATTAGTTAGGCCCGAGGAAAAACTGTCAAGGTACGCGTAGGAGCGTGTAAGACCTAGCACGAGGTCTTGCCATTGGTCCAACTGCCCCTATCTTTCAGGAGATAATGGTGGACAGTTGGGTGACGTGGCAGGTGATGGGGGAGACGCGGTCTCCCCATCATCAGTCCAATGGATATGGTGTTTGCCTGACGCACCAAGCACCTTCTCGGGAAGTTGTAAATCTGCCTGACGATGCAAAAGACATGGCCGACTGGATGGACCTCTGCCCGACATGTTAGGCTATGGGTCAGCGGTGTCCTCGAGGCCCAGTCCGGAACAGAAGCCCCCCAAGTCAAGTCTCAAAGCTGGAGTGATGAGTTAAGAGAAATAGAGTCAGGCACAGCCAACATGTCGAGGTAGGACATAGACCGCAGAGTGGGTCGTTGGGATCGATCGTTCGTGCCAAAGTGGTTGACATGTCAAATAATTAGGTAAACCGAGGAGGACATATGTCGAATAGACCGGGGTGCAGCGCCTTTCGTAATCGAGGAAGTTTTAGTTGAGTCGAGGAGACCTAGAGGTGCTCGACGTCGTTTAGGATTCTCTAAAGTGCTGAGTCCGAGGAATTTAAAGTGTGTCGCTTCGTTTCCTGTGCTAGGGTCAGCCTAGGGAACCTAGGTAATGATTACCTAGGTGCGCCCCTCACGCGCTTCCCTTGTATATAAAGTGGAGAATCCATTTCTTTTCACTTTTTCGCTCATACGTTTAACCGGACTAGCATTTCAAGAAATCCTCTCAACCGTCGCTGCCGCTTACCACCGTCAACTCCTCGTGTGCCACTGCTCTCTCCCCGCCAATATCATGTCAGGTAACCCTTCGAATCTTCTCTTTCTGATCATTTTTACGCTCGGTAGGTAGTGAAAACAATAATTTTTCTATTTAGAGTAAGTAGATTACTGTTTCAGGTTAGTTTTTAGGTTTTAGGTATGATCGTCTCGGGCGCAATTTGCATGAGTCGGGCGAATTATGTATATTCACGTGAATAAGTCGGCCAGAAACATCATACTTTTGATGAAGGTCGCGAGCGCCCCATGAATTCGCCGAGCAAGAATTTCTTAGCTTCCTTAGGAACTTTAGGTGTTCCGTGAGCGCTCGAGAGGGATCTTCACCTATCTCTTTGTTGATTAGGGCAACGTTAGTGAGAACCTGGAGCGTTCAGCTCCTCGCCCTTTCACTTGAACTGCGGTGGAAGGGTGGATTTGATGCGATGTCGAATTCACTTTTTCCTTCTGCTTTTCAGGTACAGCTTACCAAAGACAACCCGAGGAAGGAAATATGGTCGCCTCTTCGTCCGGCCACAACGACCTGTCGTGGGTCACCGACGAGCCGTTGGAAGAAGAATCTTACTTTGCGGATGAAAGCGTCACCGCATGTGCAGTAGTCGAGGAGCTGGGTCCCGAGGATAAACCCAACTAGCAGTGCTACGCTCTTGGAGAAGACGATCGGATATGCTCGTGTTTCCCGGGGAAGCAGTTTGTGATGTATGAGTTCGCCTTCTGAGAGGCGAGAATGAGGCTCCCCTTTAACGACTTTCAGATGAGGATCTTCAAGTGGCTCAGGCTGGCGCCTTCACAACTACATCCCAACGCCATCTCCTTTATTCGGGCGTTCGAGTTGGTCTGCCAGCACCTTGGGATTGGTTGCTAGCTGCCCCTCTTCTTCCGTGTTTCCCACCTGCAACGGTCGGGCGTAGGTGGGCGTCATAGTTGGGTGTCTTTCAAGCAACCCTCGAGGATGTTCAAGACGTATGTTGATTCAGCCCGCCACTTCAAAGGGATATGGTACTCGGTGAAATCGATCACCCAGTACGCTTTCGATAGCCTTTACTTACGTAAACATGATACGAACGGCGAGGAGAAGTTGATGTTGAAGATCCCCTTAAGATGGAAGCCGGACCATTTTGATATGCCGATCAGTCATTACTGAGTCCGACACGCAAGTTTGGGGGCCGAGGATCGGTTGGCTTATAAAATATTGGTGGATTATGTCCAAAGTTTCAACATGGCGGTCTGCGTGGACCGAATGGACAACCCTTACCTAGATGACGACGGGATGCCCGTCCTAGAAACTCGTCTGATTAATACCAAGGCCTTGCTCGAGTGTGATACAGACAAGGAGGCTATTCGGTTATTACGTAGGTTCTTTCGGCCTTTCCCGCTCCTCCGATGTTATATTTGTTTGTTGATTCTCTTGATTTTTTGTTTTGCAGGAAGCATGCCCTCAGCCAAGGAACGAGTATTGAAGTTGGCCAACCAGGTCGGGGCCCCGGGCAGGGTCCAAACAAAGAAGAAGAAGAAAGTGACTAGCCGCGTCCAGGAGGTGGCGACCGAGCATGGGGTCGGTAGCTCCGGTACTCCTAGCTCGACCTTCGACTCTCCCTAAGTTGTCGTACGACCAAGATCTCCGATAACAATACGGGATAGCCATCCACCCTTCGTCAACTCTCCTCACTCGAAGCGTTAACGGACTGATGGGTCTCTTGCCCGGTCAGGTGTCGTGGGCGGTATGCAGTCGAGCGAACAAGGGAGTTATCTGCTGCCCCCTGTTATCTGGAGAGGGATTTCTTCAAGTCTGAGCGCTCTGTCGTGGTGGCGGCGCCTGAGGCGAAGGCTTTACTTGACCAAGATGCTACTGTCAGGCAGGCGGATTTGGCCTGGGACATTGATGTCGTTATTCAAGTTATGGAGACGGCTTTGGTGCTGTCCGACACCACTATCTCCACTGCTGTCTTGGAGGAAGCCCTTGAGACAAGGATGGCCGAGAAGGACAAGCTCTCTAAAGATCTGTCTGACTATAAGGAGGAGCATAAACTTCAAGAAGGGTTGATCTCGGAGCTGGATAAGGCCAAACGTGAGCGGGACACCTTAAAGGAGGAGAACAAGAGCTTGAAGGAGTAGGAAATCGAGCTCAATAAGGCGGCTGAGGAGAATGTGAATCTTCGGGCACGACTGGCATTGCTGGAAAGTGTAGTTCGTCCTCTTGAGGATGAGAACGAAGAAGAGCTGGCCCTCCGTACTCGGGGTGAGTTGGTCGGCAAGATCTGCAAGCTCTACCAAGATCTGGTGGTCGTCTTTAAAGAAGGATTTGATAACGCCACCGATCAACTCATGGTCGTGAATCTAGCGCTTGTAACCGAGGGGACGGCTCATAACTACTGCATGACTGATGGGGAGATTTTATGCCCCTTTGTTGTCGAGGAAGAGTTGGGAGAGGAGGAGGATGACAACAATGAAGAGGTGTAGGTCCAAGCAGCGGCCCTTAGTTTACTTTTGAATTTCTGGCTGTTAGAACAATTATGGTTCTAAACCTCTAAGAGTTTTGATGATAACAAATATTATTATGCAAGAATAGAAGTTCTAATGACTCTCTTTATTATATGTGTAGAAGAGGAAGTTATTTAAAGGAGACGTGCTTTATTAGAAGATACATTGTGCCATATATAGAAGATACACTTATTGAAGGATCCATCATTTAAAGACATGATTTAATGGTTGCGCATCAAGACCTTATTATCTCTGATTTACGTCTAGAAGATGATGATCTTCATAATGAAGGCATTAATTAAAGAATATATTAATTAATGGTAAAGACAAGTATCTCTTGTTATGGAAGGAATTTATGGTATTAACTTATATCCTAAATTAGCTCAAGATGTCTCCAACGGCTACAATTATTCAAGAACTATATAAAGAAATCAAATTAAAGATTTGAAGTAATACACTCACGAGAAAAAGACTGATTCATTTGTGCTAAAATATTGTAACATTCACTTAGTGATCTTAGCTTATTAGAAGCAAAATAGTTACTATATTATTATTATTGTAATAGTTAAGTAAAATCCCTTGAGTGACTAGTTTCAGTCAGAAGACTCAAGAGGACATTGACTGTAGGTCAGTGTGTGTATTCATTTATTGAATAGTGGATTAAGACCTCAGTGATAGAGGAAAAATCACCTTGACGGGTGGACTGGACGTAGTTTGAGTTCAAACGAACCAGAATAAATCAACTTGTCATTAGAAGTTATTTTTAGTTGTTAAAGAAAACCCAATTCCAACCCCCTTCCTTGCGTTTTACGCACCTTCAATGGCTTGTGTGCCTGTTTGTATTTTGTTGTAATGGTCTCTGTGCCTCTTCTGTATGTACTTGAATGACCGGTTTTTGGCCGGATTTAAATATAATATCTTGTTCGGCATTTTATTGTGTGTTGCCTTTGTTTGTTAATGTTTGTTTAAACTGCTATTTGTTTTGAACTTTTTTGTGCTCGACTATTTAGACTCGTCGGTTTAGGGAACCGGCGAGGTGGCGGGTTTTATGTCCGGCGTGAATCGGGATTAGGGTCGCGATTAGACACCTTAATCTCGGGGCTTGGGCCTTCCCATCGCGAGCTGGGTACCCTACCGACGTGGTACTGTGATGTTGGAGCTCGTTTGAGATGTCCAACATCGGGGAGGGTTATGCTCGCTTTATGTGGGCGTTTTCCTCCCTTTCGATCGGTGACAAAGGTTGTGGTCGTACCTCCCATGCCTTCCTAAGATGTTTTTAGTTGTAGTACTGCTTAAGTTTTTCTGCGTTCCATGGTCGAGCAAGTTCTTCACCTTGTAGGTTTTCAAGGAAGTAGTCCTCGTTGCCCGTCTTATCTCGGACACGGTACGGGCCTTCCCAGTTAGCAGCTAGCTTGCTTTCCCGTGGATTTTTCTGGTTTCGTCTGAGGACCAGGCTGCCCACTTGGAATTCTCTTCTTATGATTTTTGCGTCATGGCGTAAAGTTATTTTTTGTTTAAGGGGACCCTGTGTATTTCTCCCAGTATGTCGGGGACCCTTTCCTCTTCGATGCATTTGAGTAACGGAATGGAGAATCCCCTTCGATAGAGTTTGCCCTCGAGGAACACATATGAACACGCCCTTTTCTTGGTTGTGGCTGCCTCTTTGGGGTCCATAGGGAGTTCGCCTCTCGTGAGGTAGTTGTGAATAGGCGTCGCTAATTGCGTTCACTTCGAGCGGGGGAGGTGACCGTTCGATGCTTGGTTGGGGAAGGATTTCCTGGATGACGGACTTATTTCTGCCCTTCTTCCTCGTACTTGCCAGTTTAGACAAAACGTCCGCCCGTGTGTTGTGCTCGTGAGGGACGTGTTGGACCTCCCATGCATCAAATTTTTCGAGTTTATCTTTCACTAAGGCTAAGTATTCGATGAGATTGTTATTCTTAGCTTGATATTCTCCTCGTACCTGTGATGCCACGAGTTGAGATTCAGTTGATATCTTTACTTCCTTTGCCCCTAAATCCTCGGCAAATCTTAAACCTACGAGGAATGCTTCATACTCGTCCTGGTTATTAGAGGTCGGGAAGGCTAACGCCAGTGAGACCTCGATCAGAATACCATCTTCATTTTCGAGGATGATCCCTGCGCCACTGCCTGCCAAGCTGGAGGCACCATCGACAAAAATCGTCCACTTGTGGGTGCCGCTAGTTGGGATCAGGCTATGCGTCATCTCTACAACGAAATCAGCTAGGACCTGAGCTTTCAGGGTTTTCCTGCTTTCGTATATGATGTCAAACTCCGATAGCTCTAGTGACCATTTCAGCATTCGACCGACCATGTCTGGTCGGCCGAGGAGTTGCTTGATGGGTTGGTCGGTTCAAACTTTAATCGTGTAGGCAAGGAAGTAATGTTGTATTCTCCTTGCGGCATTTATCAAGGCTAAGGCAACTTTCTCGATCTGTCGATATCTGAGCTCGGGACCTTGGAGAGCTTTGCTCGTGAAATAAATAGGTTTTTACCCCTCAACGGTTTCTCAGATGAGGACGGCGCTGACGACCTCAGTCGCTACGAACAGATACAGGTATAGGGTCTCTTTTTCTAGTGGTCGGGATAGGACCAGAGGTTCGGAGAGTGCCCTTTTCAGGTGGAGTAGTGCCTGCTCACACTCTTCGGTCCACTCGAAGGTGGCCTATTTTCGTAATAGTTTGAAGAAAGGCAAGGCGTGTTAGGTGGACTTGGCAATGAAGCGGGATAAGGAAGTGAGCATACCATTGAAGGATTGAATGGATTTCTTTGAATTTGGGGTTGGGAACTCTGAAAATGCTCGGCATTTGTCGGGGTTGGCCTCAATCCCGTGCTCGGTGAGATAGAAGCCGAGGAATTTACCTGCCTGGACACCGAAGGTACATTTTTTAGGATTAAACCTCATTTTGCATTGTCTGGCCTGCTCGAAAACCTTTGGGAGGTGTTGTGCGTGGTCGACTTCTTCGTACGACTTTACGATCATGTCATCCATGTATACTTCGAGCATGTCCCCAATCTCTCCTCGGAAGACCTTGTTCATCATCTGTTGGTATTTGGCCCTGACGTTCTTTAGCCCGAAGGGTATTACGTTGTAGTAGTAATTGCCCGTCGAGGTCATGAAGGCCGTGTGCCTCTTGTCTGTGTCCGACATAGGGATATGGTTCTATCCACTATATGTGTCCATAAAAGACAAGAGTTTAGAACTTGCAGAGTTGTTGACCAGTTTATCTATGTTAGGCAGAGGAAAAGCATCTTTGGGACAAGACCTATTGAGATCAGTATAGTCAACACACATACGCCATTTTCCATTATTTTTCTTAACGAGAACTACATTAGAGAGCCAGGTTGTGTACTGGACTTCAGAAATAAAATTTTCCTCTAAGAGGTCTTTTACAGCTCACTCAGCAGCCTCCGCTTTCTCGGGAGACTGTTTGCGCCTACGCTGTGCTACGGGCTTAATTGCTCGATCTAGATCTAACTGATGACAGGCGACCTTGGGGTCGAGCCCGGGCATCTCTACAGCATTCCATGCGAAGAGGTCCGCGTTCTCCTTGAGGCAGATTGTGAGTTGCTCCATTGTCTCTACGGGCAGTCTCGTGCCTATCTTCACAACTCTGTCGGGGTTGTCGCCCAGGGGAATAAGCTCGAATTTCTCCGTCGAGGACCGGCCAAAATAGGTGAGTCGGGGCTTGCCCATGGATGAGGTCCTGTGCTTCAGTGTCATCCTCGTTGATGCGGCTGTCGAGGTCGATGGCGTTGATTCCCTGGGGGGAGGCTGCTCTTCGACCCTAGGCTTTTTGTTATTCTTGGTGTTAATTATGGTCTGTCCTTTTACTGCAGCGTCGCAGCATATCCACGCGGCCTCGATGTCACCGTGGATTGTGACTACGTGGCCTAGCTTGGTGTAGTACTTCATTTTCAGATGGACAGTGGAGGGGACCGCCGTCAATTCAGCCAGAGTTGGACGACCGAGGATGCAATTGTAGAGGGAGGGGCAATCGATCACCAGGAATTTGACTTTGACTTCCCTAGCTGTTTCTTGCTCTCCGAATGTGATGAGGAGTTCGACATACCCCCATGGTTTTGTGGTGGCTCCATTGAATCCTTGAAGGTCGGATCCGACGTACGGGGATAGGTTCGCTCTGTCCAGCTTGAGAGTCTTGAATAGATGGACATACATGATGTCCACCGAACTGCCTTGGTCGACCAGGATGCGTCGAACGTTAAAACGCGCCATTTTGGCCCTTATAAGTAAGGGGATACTCGAATTAGGAGAGCCGCCCGACAATTCCTTGAGGAAGAAAGATATCGGGTTGGATTTTCTTGATATTTTCTCAGTGTCGCCAACTGTTCGGGCGTGGTCAGTAGGAGTTCGTCGAATTTGCGTTTCATTGAAATAGAAGTGTTCTCGTTGTTCATCCCTCCTCCTGATATAACGAGAGTTGTTGGGAAGTTTTCCTAGGGACTAAGGGCAGCAAGTCGTTCCCCTGGAATTGAGTCGGGGAGATGGAAGTCCTCCGGACGGGATATGCACAAGGCCACCTGATATGAGGAATCACCAAGTAGTGTGTCTTCGCGAGCTCTCTTCGTCCCTTTCTCCTCTTGCCGGGGAGTATCGTTCCTTTTGGTGTACTGTTTGAGATGGCCTTCCTGAATCAGGATCTCAATTGCGTCCTTCAGATGGACACAATCTTCGGTCACATGCCCGTGACTTCTGTGGAAATGGCAGTACTTAGACTTGTCGGTTTGGGGCTTGGGTGCAAAAGGTTTGGGGAACCTCACCCTACCCTGCTTAAACTCGGAATTGATGCATTTGACAAGGATGTGTTTGCAGGGAGACGTCAACAATGTGCATTCGTTGTAACGGCCCGTGGGTCCCCTTCCTTCACGGATCTCGCGGGGTTTCTCCTCTTTTCGCTTGTCCCCATTGCGGAGAGAGCGTTGGGGTCCCCATGCTTGGGATGACCGGTTTCATCAGTACTGCGGTTATTCTGAGCATTATGGGAAACTTGTTTCTCTTTATATCTGATGTAAGCTTAGGCCTTGTGCAGGAGCTCGTCTAGAGTACGAGGAGGCTCTATCCCGACCGCTCTACTGAGTTCTCTTCCAGGTAGGAGCCCCCTCTCGAGGAGGTATTTCTTCTTATGCTCTGTTGTATCTACCTCGACGGCTTCTTGGTTGAACCGTTCGATGTAGGAACGCAGTGTCTCATTTTTCCTCTGCATTATAGCTTCAAGGGTTGCCTCAAGTTTGTGGTGACGTCGGGAGGCTGTGAAGTGCCTCGTGAACTTGGATTTCATGACTCTCCAGGACGTGATAGATTTCAGAGCCAGGCTTTTGTACCAGGACATGGCTCCTTTTCTGAGAGTTGTTGAAAACATTCTGCACTTGAGATGCCCGATGATGTCGTTGCGGTAGTCGAGCATAACATTGATGTTATCGACTTGGTCATCTGGGTCAGTCGTCCCGTCATAAATAGCCAAGTGTAGGGGTTTCTCCATGCCTTTGGGGAGCGGTGATTCCATAATAGCTCGCGAGAGTGGGCAATGGGGATCTTCCTCATCACTTCTCAACAGGGAAAAGTCATCGTTTCCAGCATTATGCTCGCGTCGGGGTGAGGTCCTCGATCGATCGATCTCATGGCGTATCCTGGATATGTTCTTCTTGGGCTCGGGAGAGCGTCTTCCTCGTCGTGGAGAAGAACTTCCTCGTTTCTTGGCTGCTTCTGAACGTTGCTTCTCGTGAAGTGTCCTTCGTCCTTGTTGGGGGTGATCTTCCCGCCGGTCAGCCTCCAGGGCCATGATCCTTTCGTGCTGCTGGTAGAGCATGGAACTGGCCTGGCTAAGGGCGTTCAACATAACTATCATGGTGAAGTCTCCTTTGATGGGCACTGGGATGGGCGGAAATGGAGCAACCGACGAAATTTGAGATTGAGGTTGTGGAACCCCATTATCTTCAGGTTCAGGCGATAGGGTGGCAGGTAGCCCATCTCTGAGATCGGCTTCGTTGTAGTTCAGGTTGTCCTCCGTCGTGTAGTCGACGAGGGGAATACTATGGTTGTCAACATGCTCTCCGGCCATACTGGAAGGATGGGGGATGGATTTGAGCTTTTATCTTCTGTTGCGGAAGAAGGGGATAGCTAGTTCCCATAGACGGCACCACTGATCTTACCTGATCAAAAGGGCCCTCCAGAGGTCGAGCACGGACAACAATGTAGTTGATAAACGAGGAGGGGGATGTACCTGCAAGGCACTCCGATGCCAAAGTGAGTATACGGAACAGAAAGTGGTAAGAGAGAATATGTTTCAAAATACCTGACCCTTTAATGAAAAACGATATTTATAGTGAGCCCCCAGCGTTGGGCCAAGATTCTTCCTTGGGCTGGATTAGCTAGGCCCAAGGAAGAACTGCCAAGGTACACGTAGGAGCGTGTAAGACCTAGCACGAGGTTTTGCCCTTAGTCCAACTGCCCCTATCTTTTAGGAGATAATGGTGGACAATTGGGTGACGTGGCAGGTGATGGTGAGATGCGATCTCCCTATCATCAGTCTAATGGATAGGGTGCTTGTCCGACACACCAAGCACCTGCTCGGGCAGTTATAAATCTGCCCGACGATGCAGAAGACGTGGCCGACTGGATGGGCCTCTGTAACACCCCAAATTTGCCCTCTTCTTTTTAGCAGCATCATCATATCATAATCATCATCAGCATGTCATATCCTTAGCATTTTACATAGAAAGATGAAGCATAACACTCACATGTTCTAGCATAAGGCATATGATCAATCATCCGGGAAGTTCGAAGCACTACAAGTCAAAGTCAAGAGCATGGTGACCTGGCAGGAAGCTCACATGACCTTTTGTACAAGCTCAGTATCATGGTCAAAGCTCTAAAAGAATTGAAGATCAAAATCAGATTGGAATGGTTGGCGTCGGGTTATTATGGGAGTTTCCCACCAAAAGGAGGGAGAATTCAAAATTTGCTTGCGTTAACCGGTTAACGCTTTGGTTAACCGATTAACGGCTGCGAATTTTGAATTCCAGCAGCAAGTTCAGCATGTGTTTTGGCTCCAATTTTTCATATTTCTGATTTTTATTCATTTTGAATTAAGTGGGAATTATGGAGAAGGATCTAGATAATTTACCAAGCCTAATTCCAAGGCTAGATACTAATCACTTTCTAAGCTAATCCCAAACCATTTTTTTTGGATCCCAAGCCAAAATTTTGAGCCCCAAACCTAAGTGATATTTATTCCATTTCCCTCCAAACCAAGAGCAAGAATTCTCATAATTCACTTCTCATTTTCTGAGTTTTCACTACTCTCTCACCATTCTCTCATTTTCTCTCCCAATTTTCCAAATCACTCAAAGTTCCTCTTTGAAGATTACAAAACTTTGCATTAAAGTTTGTAGATCTTGGAACTAGACCTCCATCCATAACTTCTTTGCATCAATTTTTTGGTTTCACTACTTGGTTCAGATCTGATTTGGTGATTAGAAGTGATTTTGGAGCCAAATTCTTCATCAAGATCCTTTGCTTGCATTTATTTTGCATGATGTGTGAAGATTAGCACCGGATCTTCGAAGGTTTCCGCGAGATTCCTCATTTCCAACTCAAACAAAATTTACCAAAGCATACCTCAGCTTTGTAGGTTGGTTAAGTTCAGATCTAACTCTGTTTTTAGCTTATTTGCATGCTTGTGCTTAGATCTACCATGTGCTTATGTATTTGCTTGGCTTGCTCGAATTGTTTGGTTGATTTGTAATCGGATCCGTGTGTTAATGTTCATGAGCTTAATAATGTGTGATTAATGTGAATTGATCTTACTATTTCATGCATAATTGATTGCTGGACTGTTTTGGATTATTGGATAAGCTGGTTTGAGCTGTTTTTTATGCAGGAAATTATTGATGTTCGCACAGTGTTAACTGGTTAACGCTTTAGTTAACCGGTTAATGCATCTGGTTTCTGTGTTATTTTCTGCAGGTTTGAACTGGTTAACCGGTCAATGCTTTGGTTAGCCGGTTAACACTGAAGCAGAATGCCATGTTTGAGCTGTTTTGAGCTTGTTTGATTCCCTTACTTGATTTAATCACCATGGATCATTGTATGATCATTTGGCATGTTAGTTTAGGGTGTTTTGCTTGCTGGTTGATGTATGCCTTCATGTTCTCGACGCGTAAATTCATGTATTTGCAAAGCTTGGCATGTTGTTTGATTTTGTCTTTTTGAAACGTTGAACATGTTTATCCCATGAATTGTGTTGATGTATATGTGCTTGATTTTTGCTAACCATTTCAGGGGCAGTGGTAAGTGAAGTATGGGTGTTTATCCACATTTCAATTCTTCATCTACTCTTTTAATTTACTTTCTATTTTATGGTGTTGATGAGCCTTATTCCATCATGTGATTCAACTCTTCTCTTTTCCCCTTTAGAAGCAACTTATCTCCTTTAGAGGAGTAAGTTGTTCTCTAGCTTCCCCCTCCTCTCCTTTTCTTTTCCTTTGATCTTCTTTTCTCTTAGGATAGTTTCAAACCACACTAACCTTATGACCACTTTTTGCATGATAACTTTATGTTTAGTCTTTCCCCATTAGATTTTTACCTTTGCTCCTTTGGTTCTCTCTCTTCTCATCTAAAAAAAAAACCTAAAAAACATTAATAAAGAAAGAAGTGACTTCTTGTGTATTGTCTTATTCCATGGGGCATATGTATTCATTCCATCTTGTAATAATGCATTTGTCTAGCATGATTCACAAGTCGGATCATGAGGTCATCTTCATCAAGAAAAACCATAAAAAATACTTCTTCATTTCAATCACTGAGATACTTAATAAGTTCAACAAGTCAATGAACTTAGGCCCCTGCCCTTGGAAACAAGTCTTGGATAAATTCTCCTTACTTGGTGTGCTTGTTCTATTATTCCATCTTGGAATGTAGTGGCAAGTACACATTCCATGGAAAAGAGTTTGAGTTCACTCTCTTGTGCCACACCAATAAAAAAAACTCATAAAAAACACAAATAAACAATAAACGTCTCCTTCGGGATTTCTTTTCTCATCTCCTTTGCTCCTACGCGAGCTTGCTCCTACTTGTCACTTTGCAAGACGGTTATGCACTCGTCGTCCGAGCCTACAACACCTGAGTATTGACATAGGCAGTTCAAGCCTTAAGACACAAGCAATTTCTTTTCCACCCCTAGTTAGGGGAACTAAGGCGACTCTGATCCTCATGTCCAAATGAGGTACGTAGGCAGCGAGGTAGCTGTCGCTCCCACTAAATGAAGCCGGGTCAAATAGGGTACAGACGCGAACGGTCGGCGAAAGGAGGATGCGAGAACACACAGGAGTGAACTCACAGGGAATGAATAGAGTCGCCAGCTAGGCATTTTTATCCCGAAGGAAAGGCAATGCTGCATAGACCTAGAAAGATATGGATAAGACGGTTGCGAACCAGAGAGACTGAGAAAGGGGGTTGGTTACAACCTGGGAAGGTATTAGCACCCAGATTGTCCGCCGTACTCGACGGGATCCACGCTTAAAAGATTTGTGTTTTAAAGGGGTAGTGTCAGTGCAATCTGTGTATAAAGGAGCTGGAAAAGAATGTACAGGTGTCAGTGTAAAGGAAGTGTAAAGTGTATAAATGATGTGTCAGTGTAAGAATGAGAATGAATTGCTCAAGATTATGAGGCTTAAAGAAATGAGCTGGAAGAGGGGGGAAATATACAGAGACTTTTGTTCGATAACTGTTAAGTTATGCCTACGTATCCTCTCGTGCAATGAGGAAGTCAGAACACCGTAGTTCGACCCAAAGAGACTGAGAGATAGATTGACTTGTGAACTGCTTACTTGTCTATGCTCAAGTGTAAGACCTGTCTGGCTCAGGTGCAAACTGTCTTGCATTAGACGGAAGAAGCAAGTTCTCGTTTATGAGTGAATGAGATGAGAAAAGAATCCCGAAGGAGACGATTATTGTTTGTTTTTTGAGTTTTCAGTCTTTTATTGCTTTTGAAAGTTTGTCATAAGTTAATGAGCTTAAGCCTAAACCAATGGATTAGTAAACTCATCACATCTTCCCTCTGATTAGGGGTAATGAGAATACCTTAAGTATGAAGTCATTATCTCACACTTAATTACCATGATGTAGGATTAAGATCATTAACCTACTTGTGATTACTTAGATGTTTTTGTTGTTTTTGTTTAATGTTGAGTAATGAGCTTAAGCCATAATCAGGGATTAAACAGACTCATTACACCATCCTAATAGAAGGATAATAGATGAGAATGTTTAAGCTGAGGAAGACTCCTCAACTTAATCCATGATTAGGGATTAACCTCATGACAAAACAAAGCCTTTATTAGATGGATTTTAGTTAATGATATGATAATGAAGTGAGTTTTATGGTTTGTAAAACAACTTGAGGGGGACTTGTCCATTAACACTAGGGTTAGTCCTTCTTAACCAATTAATGGAAGAATTAGAACCCTAATGCAAGGCCCAAGTTACAAGCTTGATGTCTTGATGATTATTAAGATGAATTGATTAAAGGATTTAAACACATTAAGGGTTTAACACTTAGGATTAAAGTTATACACTCCATCCTAATAGAAGGATGCAGGCATAAACTTAATCACAAAGCCTTAAAGCCTTTAGGGTTTAGCCCTTAATTATGAGGTGAGAAGAGAAGACTCAAAGAGACACAAAGGTAAAAACTAAGTGGGGAGACTAATCAAAACCCTAATCATTGTCATGCTTGGTTGTTCCTAAGGTTTGTGAGGTTTAAGAAAGAAATCTTCAAAGGAACCACCAGGAAGCAGATGAAAGGAGCAAAGAGAAGCAAAGTAACTTGCTTCATTTAAGAAGACAAGTCACTTGAAGAAAGAAAGTAAGATAAAGAAGAAAGAGCAAGCTCAATCTCAAACACAAGATAAAATGCAGCAATGATGCATAAGAGAGATGAAAAGAAATTGTGAGAAGTGAAGGCAAATTCACTTCTCAAAGTAACTTACCACCTGAAAAGTTAGTGAAAGAGATGCAATGCAATGCAAAATGAGATGGAATGGCATGATGCAAACCAAAACCAGAAGCATATATGAGATGATAATGATGCTATGAGATGCTGCAAACATGAAACAAAGCATGGGGATGATCATACAAACTTATGGATGCAAATGAAGCAAGTTTAGAACCATGATCATACATGAAATGTTATGAAGTGCAAATGGCATACAACATGGCAAATACAAGATGCAATGATCAAACATGATTCTAATATGTCTTAAGATGTCTAATGAATCAAATGGAAGCACAAAATGCTATGGCAAGTCATGGTATGCAAGCAAATGCAAGATGAATGCAAAAGGAAGCCCAAATTAGGGTTTATGATTAATGCAACAAACAAAACCCAAAATCAGAAGCAAACATCAAGATAAAAAATTGAAAATGCATTCAAAGGAACCCTAACCCTACACAAGTTCACTGCCCAAAGGAGGGGTTCTAACTCTTAACCTAATTAGGGTTATGAATTTCCTAAGATTTCTAGGGTTTTAGGGTACCTTGACAAGAAAAATGCCAAACAAATTGAAAATGCAAGATCAAATCATGCCAATTTAACCTTACAAACTTCATGATATGCAAAACACAATGCAAAAAGAATCAAAGTCCAACTCTCAATGGTTAGGCAGAAATGATTTTTTGGAGTTTGGATCAAAATAATGCTTTGAAAATGAATTAATTCCATGGAAAATTGTCAAAATGCATCAAGTTCAAAAACGAAATTTGGTTTGAGGGTTGGACAATGTTTCTAAATGTTTTTAGAGGTTTCATGAATTTTTTGGTGATTTTTAAATACCTAAAAGGATTTTTAATTAATTAATTCTCATTAATTAATTAAAAATAAACTTTTAAATGATTTAAAAATATTTTTTAATGCAAAAAATAAAAATAAAAATGTTTTTGGTTTCTGAAAATTAATAAAAGTTTATATAAAAATTTTCAGAATTTTTAAAATTGTTTTACTATTTTTTATAAAATGTAGAAAACAAATCAATTAAAATGAAAATAAAAACTAATTAAATGGGTGGTAATCAGAATCAATGGCTGGCATTTGAACTGGGAACGCGCACGTTTGACTTGGCGCCACATCCAAGGGCTGAGATTCAAACTCACGTAATTATGATTAGCCCTAATTAATCAAACCCTAATGACTTTCAGGCGACCGGAACACTGTTCCGGTCGTCTTCTCCGGCAAACTCAAACTCCTAACTCTCTCTACACGCAATGAAAACAAAATCTAACTGCCCAGAACTCATCCCCATTCAAAAACGAATCAAACCCCCCAATCAAACATCATTTTTCATTCATCAATCAGCCAAATCGAATCAAAACATTTTTAGGGCAAAAAGTTTCAGAGCATTCATACATCCTGGTTTCTCAACCATTTTCAAAAGTAAACACATATTCATGATCAGGGAAGTGCATAGAAGCTTTTAAGAACTTAAAAACATGTTTCTGGAAAAAAGTTTTGAGATGACTACCTGAACTGAAGCTTTCGATTCAGGAGCTTTCTGGCTGTTTCTTTGGCTTAAATCCACTCCAATGATCCTCCTAAGAAGCTTGCAATGTTTGTTTGAAGTTTGCAATGGCTGGTTTGAGAGATGGAAGGAGTTCTGTTCAATGGCAGGTGGTGATCGTGTTTTTGATTCTTTGAGTTTCAGGCTATGGTGAAGGGTGCTTTGTGACCAGGAAGGTGTGTTGAGTTGATTGGTGAAGTTTGTTTGTGTGTTTGTGGCTTGTGCAAGCAGTTTCGAATGCTCTTGCAAGATGAGGTGAAAATGAGAATGCTGAGTTATGGATGGTTTTAGGCTTGTGTTTTTGTTGCTTTGGCTTGCTCTTGGTTTGTATAAACAATTGTGATAGGTCAGATGAAGTGATGTGTGCTTTATTGATTGGTATGGCTCAAGTTGCCAAAATGTCAAAGTTGTGTAAGAGAGGTATGGGCTACTTTCTAGCCAAGGACAAAAGGTGTGTCCTGTGCAGCATGATGTGGGGAGATGCCTAGGATGGTTCAGCAAGCTAGCAAGCAAGTGGATGATAAACTATGATGAGTTTTGCAAGTTGGTTCATTTTTGCTTCTTATGAAAAATCTTGATCCATAAGCCATAAAAATGAGGGATTTCTTGGCCCATTCTGAATTTTAGGTCTTGTATGATCATGTTGTGAAGTTTAGAAGTCCATTTGATAACTTAATTTGCCTTGAGAAGTGAGTTTGCAACTTTGCCTCTTTGGTGGAAAACTTCAAATTTTGTGATTTTTGCCAACTTTGACAAGCCATAACTTTTGATCCAAAATGAATTAGGTCATGTTCTTGTACTTTTTGAAAAGGGAATGATCCATTCTAAAACTTTCATGACCAAAGTTTTTCCATTTGAAGCATTTTTGAATCAAAAAGTAATGGTTGAAAAAGTTTCCTAAAATGGCAATTTCATTAAAAGTCAAACTTTCCCAAAAAGTCAACTTTGCAAAAGACTTGAAATTCTTCAATTTTGTGAACTTCCCACTTCTTCTATGATCAAATAAAGATCATATACAATCAAAATGATGAAGAACACCCTTTGGTTGGGTCATTGGGGGCCTCAGATGCCCTGATTTTGCACTGACTTGCTTGAAAAGTCAACTCTTGATCAGATGACTTCCCCAAGGAATTTCTTCATGAAAATTGATATGCATACTCCCTATACCACATAGAGACCAATAGAAACAAGAATGACCAAAAAATTTGGAGTTATGGCCTCTGAAACCAAAACCCTAATTTTAGGTCATCTGTGCAGTCAAACCTGGCTCTGCTTCCATGCCATTCTCAGTTCTTGTGATTCTTTGACATTCTTGACTTTGAGAGGATATAATATGATGCTTGAACATACATGGACCCCTTTGAAGTGATTGATGACCTTTGGAGTGTGTCAAGAAGCTCTTGGATGGCTCAGATCACAAACCCTAGATGCAGATGACTTAGAATCTATGCAGTGAATAAAAAATGTGATATGAGATGCTATGATTGAGTTTATGCATATGAAAATGATCACAAGCCATGGTGTGAATGGGTGAGGGCAAATTTGGGGTGTTTACAGCTGCCCCTATTCAAACATGAGTTAGCTGTGCAGGATGTAAGCAACGGCTTATCAGGCAAACAAGATAACTTGTGGTTGAATACCAAAGACAGTCCAAAATTTGCACTCACAGAATGAAGAGGAAAAGGGATATAGATTGTAAAAGGAAATAAAGTATAGTATGAAGTATGGGCGACGGAGGACGACCGTCGAGCAGAGGACGACTGCTGGGAAAGAGCAATGACGGGGACGACCGACATGCTGGGGATAAAAGGGGTTATGATGGGGACGGCCATCAAGTAAAGCTGTAAAATTCTCTGGGGATTAATGAAAAATGATGGGGACGGCCATCAAGTTCATAAAGCAAAGTAACCAACGATGGGGACGGCCATCGGGCTAAAAAGAAAAGGGACCACGACGGGGACGGCCATCGGGTTAAAGAATAAATGAAATAAACAGATGATGAGGTACGGTCATCAAAGGTGAAGGACGATCACCTAGCAGGGGACGGCTGCTCTGTTGGGGATAAGATGAGGGACGGTCATCTAAGGTGAAGGACGATCACCTAGCAGGGTACGACTGCCGAAAGTATCGCGACATAGGACGAATGTCGGATAAAAGGTCAACGATGGGGACGGCCATCGGATGAGCATGATGGAGGACGACCATCAAGAGGTGAAGGACGATCACCTAGCAGGGGACGGCTGCTCTCAAGGTTTATCATAACATAGGACGAATGTCAGATAACCAAAATCAACAATGGGGACGGCCATTGGATAAAATGATGAAGGACGATCATCAACAAGATGAAGGACGATCATCTAGCAGGGGACGGCTGCTCTGTATCACGACATAGGACGGATGTCGGATAGAAAAGATCAACGATGGGGACGGCCATCGGATGAGCATGATGAAGGACGATCATCAAGAGGTGAAGGACGATCACCTAGCAGGGTACGGCTGCTCTCAAGGCTTATCATGACGTAGGACGAATGTCAGATAGAAAAGAAAATTTTTGCTTTGTTGGCGATCTACTGGGGAATAGTAAACACGGACGAGTGTTTATATCCAAGAAATAAAAGGTATAAGTGTTTGGTATTGTGTATAGATTAAAGATGCGGACGAGCATCCTTAAGACTATGATACGGACGAGTATCAGGTAGAAACAAATACTGACACATGTTCTGAGATGATGATACAGACGAGTATCAACTGGTTAACAAGGAACACGGACGAGTGTTGAATCTGAGGGGACTCTTCTGGGGAATAGTAGACACAGACAAGTGTCTATATTCAAGAAGACAAAAGTGTTTGACACGGTGTATGGATTAAAGATGCGGACGAGCCTCCTTAAGACTATGATACGGACGAGTATCAGGTAGAAACAAACGCTAGACGCATGTTCTGAGATGATGGTACGGACGAGTACCAACTGGTTAACAAAGAACACGGACGAGTGTCGAATCTGCGGGGATATAAATGGTGTATACGAGATACGAACGAGCATCTGTATAAAGTAAGTATGAGTAATGTATATTTGAGTGTTCAACCTGCTGGAGAGAGCGACACGGGCGAGTGTCAAGAGGTATATTATAAACAAGTATATGATTTAGGTAAATGTGCTAGGGGTGATGACACAGACGGATGTCAAGAAAATTATATATATATACAAGTATCTGTGAGTGCAAAGGGGATGCTTCGGCTTTATGCTGGGGATATGACACGGACGGGTGCCACAAGGAGTATATACTGATGTTGGTGAATGTAAGGCAACTGTTTTAGCTTTTTGCTGGGGAATCTGGGGAGTATTCCGTATATTGTTGATGGATTATCATTATTCACAAGTGTTTGATTCAGAACATGGCTTATGATTATGCAACATGTTTTATTTTTGCCGTAATGCTCCGTATTAAACGGAATGCTACGCTTTGTGGGGTGAATATGATGCGAATGCTATGATTATGCAAAAGATACCGATCCGGAATTCGGATCCTGCTGCTGTGAAGATCTCTGGTCGATCTGTTTGAAGTGGACATCCCAGCTGGGGATGAGATCATTGGTAGATCTGATGCGATGTATCTTCTTGGGGAAATGGGTCAATGATAGACCTATCCCAGTAAATGGGATACCCAGCTGGGGTTTGTAGAAGCTTTCGTCACTCTGTTGTGATTCCTTCATGCGTTGCTCTTCTGGATAGAGGCTGCAGCTCTGTGGGGAAGTGGTTCCCTGGCTTTTGTATTTGGCTGAGGAGGAAGAATAATTGGCACCTCGGTTGGGCGAAGCAATAAGTGGCAACTCAGCTGGGGAGAAAACACTTTGAGTGCTAAGACTGGGTGAGTGTTGATTTGCCAGCTTGCTGGGATGAAGCTTTCATGCCCCATGTTGCGCTTTTGAATACCTGCAATCTTGCAAAGACAGAGAGACGCACAAGTAATCCCGAGGCATCCCTTACCGGATTCCGTCATAGGAGTGAGACACTCCCGAGAGTAAGTATATTTCCTGCAAGCACGTAGTTTTTATTTTTGAGGATAAGCATCTGTATTTATGCAATCAGTATTTTAAAGACATCAGACATTCTTTGCAAATAAAAATGTACGAGACATCGTGTGACTGAAAAATCTGTTTTTATTAATTCATGTGCCCTGAATTGGCAAGATACATCAAAGAAACATATCCCCTGAAATGAGGAGATTGTTACAAATTGAGAAACAAAATGCTGGCAATGTTGACGACGCTTTAAGGAGCTTCCCTTTGCTATGACTCGTATGACATTTGACGTTCTTCTCGTCTTGCTCTCTGAAGAAGGCTGATTCCAATAGAAGCTTGATCCTTCTGAGGCTTACCAAGTTGTAGGCGATACAGACGAATTCAGAATGCAGTTGTTCGCTTATTCCCTTATTTTGCATGGATCGCCCTTTCGGGTTTTCAATCCATCGGGATACCCTTTTTTTCAACTCAGCGGGTGTACAATTTTTTTTATTTCCCTTATTTTTGCCCAAGTCTTTTATTCTGTTTTTGACTTGTCGGGATGCCCTATTTTTGCCTGGACTTACATTCTGTTTTTATGTCCAGCGGGTCATTTTTATGCGAAGTATTTTTTAACTGCATCTGAATTTACAGGGGACGGGAAATCTTCACCATCCATGGTGCTGAGCATCAGTGCTCCACCAGAGAAAACTTTCTTTACTACGAATGGTCCTTCATAGTTTGGAGTCCATTTGCCCTTGTGGTCTGTATGAGGAGGGAGGATTCTCTTTAGCACAAGATCTCCCACTTGGTACTCTCGGTGCCTGACTCTCTGATCGAAGGCTCTCTTCATTCTTCTTTGATACAACTGCCCATGACAGATTGCAGCCAATCTTTTCTCTTCAATCAGACTCAGTTGTTTGTATCGGGACCGGACCCATTCTGCTTCGTTCAACTTAACATCCATCAATACCCGTAGAGAGGGTAATTCAACTTCAACAGGTAGGACTGCCTCCATACCATACACAAGCTGATACGGTGTTGCCCCAGTGGATGTTCTGATTGACGTGCGGTACCCATGTAAGGCAAATGGTAGCATTTCATGCCAGTCTTTGTAGGTGACTACCATCTTCTGCACAATCTTCTTGATATTTTTATTAGCCGCCTCAACAGCGCCGTTCATCTTTGGCCTGTAAGGAGAAGAATTGTGGTGTTGGATCTTGAAGTCCCGGCATAGCTCTGCCATCATTTTGTTGTTTAAGTTGGAACCATTGTCAGTAATGATTCGCTCGGGAACTCCGTATCGACAGATGATATCTCTCTTCAGAAATCTGGCTACCACTTGCCTTGTGACATTTGCATAGGAAGCTGCTTCAACCCACTTGGTAAAATAGTCAATGGCTACCAAGATGAATTTGTGACCATTTGAAGCAGTCGGCTCGATCTTGCCAATCATATCAATGCCCCACATAGCAAAGGGCCAGGGTGAAGACATTACGTTCAGAGGATTGGGAGGCACATGCACCTTATCCGCATAAATCTGGCATTTATGGCATTTTCTGGCGTAGGCACAACAGTCTGCATCCATTGTGATCCAGTAATAACCTGATCTTAGAAGTTTCTTGGCCATGGCATGCCCTCCTGCATGGGTACCAAAGGATCCTTCGTGTACTTCGTGCATCAACAAGTCTGCTTCTGTTCTATCAACGCATCTGAGGAGCCCCATATCAAAGTTTCTCTTGTACAGGGAACCATCAGTGTCCAGAAAGAAACTACCAGCAAGCCTTCTCAAAGTCTTCTTATCGTTGGAAGATGCCCCAGGTGGGTATGTTTGATCCTCCAAGAAGCACTTAATGTCATGGAACCAAGGCTTATTATCTTTTACGGCGTCTGCTGCGAACACATATGCTGGTCTGTCAAGTCTGGACACTGAAATCCGAGGCACAAAATTGGCAGCTTGAACTTTGATCATTGACGAAATGGTAGCCAGAGCATCTGCAAACTGATTCTCGTCCCGAGGGATATACTCAAGCTTGACCGTTGTGAAGAAAGTCAATAACCTTCTTGTATAATCCCTGTAAGGTATCAGATGATCCTGGTGGGTGTACCATTTGCCGTTGGTTTGATTAACTACCAGAGCTGAATCTCCGAATACAGTCAATGTCTTAATCCTGAGGTCAATGGCTTCCTCAAGACCCATAATGCAAGCTTCGTATTCAGCTTCGTTGTTAGTGCAGTTGAAGGTGAGCTTTGCCGAGAAAGGCATGTGAACTCCCTTAGGTGTAATGAGTACTGCACCAACACCACGACCATTCATGTTAACAGCCCCATCAAACATCATAGTCCATTCTTCTTCCGGGTCAGGCCCTTCAGTGTGAACAGGCTCTTCACGATCTTTCGCTTTTATGAACATGATGTCTTCATCAGGGAAGTCAAATCTCATAGGCTGTTAATCATCAATAGGTTGCTCAGCAAGATATTCAGACAATACACTGCCCTTGATGGCTTTCTGAGATGTGTACTGAATGTCATATTCCGTGAGAATCATT
The DNA here is from genome assembly GCA_963966055.1 of Lathyrus aphaca. NCBI lineage: Eukaryota > Viridiplantae > Streptophyta > Magnoliopsida > Fabales > Fabaceae > Lathyrus > Lathyrus aphaca. The sequence continues at coordinate 222,896,973 of OZ014522.1, forward strand.
TTCCATCTTGCAACCCGTCCGGTAAGAGCTGGCTTCTCGAAAATGTACTTGACTGGGTCCATTTTTGATACCAATAAAGTAGTGTGGGTCAGCATATACTGTCTCAGTCGGCGAGCAGCCCACGCTAAAGCACAGCAAGTTTTCTCGAGCAGTGAATAACGTTGTTCACAGTCGGTAAACTTTTTGCTCAGGTAGTATATTGCATACTCTTTTCGACCAGACTCGTCATGCTGGCCCAGCACACACCCCATTGACTCTTCTAATACTGTTAAGTACATTATCAAAGGTCTTCCTTCAACTGGAGGCATGAGGATTGGTGGTTCTTGCAGGTATTCTTTGATCTTGTCAAAAGCCCTCTGGCAGTCTTCATTCCATCTGACTGTCTGTTCTTTTCTTAACAGCTTGAACAAGGGTTCACAGGTTGCAGTAAGGTGAGATATGAACCTTGAGATGTAGTTCAATCTACCTAGAAACCCTCGAACTTCTTTTTTAGACTTTGGTGCAGGCATTTCTTGAATGGCTTTGACTTTATCAGGATCAACCTCAATCCCTTTCTCGCTTACAATAAAACCCAGCAACTTACCAGATCGCACCCCGAATGTGCACTTGTTGGGGTTCAGCTTCAGTTGGTACTTCCTCAGATGCTTGAATAACTTCAGCAGATTTACCAGGTGGTCTTATTCTGTAAGGGACTTGGCAATCATGTCATCCACATAACATTCGATTTCTTTGTGGATCATATCGTGGAATAATGTTACCATAGCCCGTTGATATGTTGCACCAGCATTCTTCAGTCCAAATGGCATCACCTTGTAACAGAACGTGCCCCAGGGGGTGATGAAGGTTGTCTTCTCCATGTCTTCAGGTGACATCTTGATCTGATTGTACCCTGAAAATCCGTCCATGAAGGAGAATACCGAGAACTGAGTCGTATTATCAACCAATACATCAATTTGAGGTAATGGGAAGTCATCTTTCGGGCTGGCTCTGTTCAGGTCCCGGTAGTCAACACACATCCTCACTTTGCCGTCTTTCTTAGGCACAGGTACTATATTAGCAACCCACGGTGGATAGCTAGTTACAGCAAGGAACCCGGCGTCCCACTGCTTTTGCACCTCTTCCTTAATCTTCATTGCCATGTCTGGGCGAGTACGGCGCAGTTTCTGTTTAACCGGTGGGCAATCTTCTCTTAAAGGCAGCTTGTGCATAACTATGTCGGTATCCAACCCTGGCATATCTTGATAAGACCAAGCGAACACATCCACATATTCCCGAAGCAGGTCAATCAGTTGCTTCTTCACTGAGCCTTGTAGGCAGGCCCCGATTTTAACTTCTTTCACATCTTCATCTGTACCAAGATTGATCGTTTCTACCTCCTCCTGATGAGGAGTGATAACCTTTTCCTCTTGTCTCAACAACCTAGCTAGCTCTTCAGGAAGCTCGTAATCTTCTTCAACCCCTTCATCAGCTTGATTGATCGGATTGTCAAAGTCATACGAAGTCATAGCCGTGTTGTTGTCAGTGCGGTCTGGAAGGCACTCTCTGCAAGGGTTCAGTTTGTTCATTTTAGTGATTGATTTTAATCTTGTTTAGAAAAGTGAAATAAAGTTGTCATTTTGAAAACATTGCCATTTATTTTTTGTACAAAAAGAAAAATGAGAAAACAGTGGGCGGAAAAGAAAAAGACTCATTTGCAAAAGATGTCTGATATTTCATTGATTAATCTTGTTGCACAAAAATTACAGATGGCCCGATTACAAAATGAGTCTTGTCATCTTGGGCAAGATGCAAGACTTGATGCATGCTTAAAATATACAGGAAATAATAATTACTCTGCAGGAGTAACCCTTATAATTTCCTGGGAAGACCAGTTTGAGATACGGCTCCCCGGGATCCTTGGACGTATCCAGCTCTCCAGGTTGCGCTCATCTTCCGACTCATCTTCCAAGTTGTTGACAGCATCAGGGGTGAGCATCCCCCCACTAACAAAGTTGGGCTCCTTAGCAGCCTCTGCTTGATCTTGTTGAGTTGGTTTGTAACCCAACCCAAATCTATCCTCTTTCTTCTCCACAGGCAACAGTTTGCCCCAGCCTTGAGCATTCCCCTCCTAAACAACCTTCCTGGCTTGCTGGTAGGATGTCATGGAAGTCCCAAGTACAGCAGATGTTTCATTAATATTCAGGGCCTCAAACCCTTGACTCATCGTTTCGTGGATCTCCCCATCCATCTCAATGTATTTGTATGTAGCCAGATGGCTAACAAAAATATCTTCCTCTCCACAAATAGTAACGACTTGGCCCTCCCACTCGAATTTTAACTTCTGGTGAAGGGTAGACGTAACTGCGCCAGCGGCGTGAATCCATGGTCTACCCAACAAACAGCTGTAGGCCGGCTGAATGTCCATCACGTAGAAGATCGTTTTGAAAGTTTGTGGGCCAATCGTTATAGGCAGCTCAATTTCTCCCAGAACTGATCTCTTAGAACCGTCAAAGGCTCTCACTACTAAGTTGCTGGGACGTAATGCCAATCCTTCATACTCCAGCTTCACAAGGGCTTTTTTAGGTAAGACATTGAGGGATGACCCTGTGTCTACCAGCACATGAGAAAGAACTGCACCCTTACACTCCATGGTAATGTGCAAAGCCTTGTTGTGATTGCGACCTTCCGTAGTCAAATCAGTGTTGGTAAATCCTAGTCCATGACTAGCGTTAACATTTCCAACTACAGCCTCCAACTGATTGACGGTAATCTCTTCTAGCACATAAGCTGCGTGCAAGACTTTTAATAGTGCGTTCCGATGAGCCTCGGAGCACATAAGCAATGATAGAATGGAGATCTTGGAAGGCGTCTGGTGAAGCTGGTCCACTATCTTGTAATCACTTTTCTTGATGATTCTCATGAATTCATCAACCTCTTGATCAAAAGGCGTTTTCAAAGCTTCTTTAGCAACTTGATCTTCTTGCACCAAGCTCTTCCCTTTTGCTTTGGCAGCAGCTTCTGCTTCAGCAATGGGTCTTGGAATTTGTGGGGCGAAAAGACGTTTGCTTCGAGTGAAGCCTCCGCCTCCCCCCACATTGTCTATTTGTGGTGAAGAAGTTGATGATTCAAGAGTGATTTTCTGTCCTTCGCAGTATAGATCGGAGCCGTAATGCCAAGGGATGGCATTACTGCTTTCATAAGGTACTGGCCCAGGCACTGTGATAGTGACTGGACTGATGGCAGCTGCAGAAGGGACCATGATAGTATGTGGATCATAGTATATTGTGACTGGTGCTCTGATAGGGGTGACATTTTGTGAGTTGTAGGCAGAATCATTTGCAGGATCATAATAAATTATAACCGTTGAGACACTTTCATTGTTTGCTGTTGGTATTGTAGGAGACACTGTTGACTGGATGGATGTTGTTGTTGTAGGAGATTCTGAATGAAGGGGTGCTGAAGTTGTAGAAGGGATGTTTGTTGATGTCTGGTCTGTTGAAGTAACAGATGAAGCATTTGCTGATGAGATTGAAGAGTTGTTTGTAACAATGGTTGTTGCAGTTGTAGAAGACTCGGGAATGGTTGTTAAGGAGATTGCTGGATTGGTAGGTATTGATGTCATGATTTGAAGCAGGCCACTCTGGATGAGACCATCTATGCCCTCTCTCAAGTTATCACACTCATTCACTGAAATGTTGCAATTAGCACACCCTAGCTCACATCCCGGGAACATTTGACATTCAAGGAGCTGAGCTTTAATCTCTACCAAGGGTGTCCGAATCTGACCCACACTGGTTATCAAGTAAGACGGCTTACCTTCCTCAATAGCGTTGATTCTGGGTCCTCCATGGTGTGGCATAGGGTTCTTGTTAACATTCGGTGGTGGTGCAAAGTTTAGAGCTTTGGAATCCACTAGATCCTGCACTTTCATGTGCAAAGCTCTGCACTTCTCTGTACTGTGGCCAGGTGCATTTGAGTGAAAAGCACATCTGGCGTTGGCGTCATAATTTCTGGGCAGACTGGTAGGATCTGGAGGTGCCAATGTCCTTAGCTCAACCAGGTTGAGCTTTAGGAGTTGTGGCAATAATGTGGCATAGGGCATAGGGATCGGATCAATCACCCTATTGGCCTGAGAAGGTCTCTGTTGGAACGGTCTTTGCTGATTGCTGTTGCTGGTGTTGTTGTTGTTATAATTTCTCTGAGGAAGATACTGAGTTTGTTGCTGGTAATGGGATTGCTGCTGCGGTTGATAAGCTGGTTGTGGATGAATTGGAGCGGGAATGGTGACTGCTGCCACAGACCTATGAACATATTGGGGTCTGCCCCTGTTGGTATGGATAGCATTGGTCTCACCAGCTCTTCTTGGGCCCACAAAAGGCTTTCTTGTGTTGCTGGATGAGCTCGCACCGTTGTCAGAAATCTTACCCATCTTTAATAGGCTCTCAATTCTTTCCCCGGCTATGACCACGTCAGCAAAGCTAGTGGAAGAAAAGGCAGCTAGCCTGTCAATGTATGTCCCTTGGAGGGTGTTCATAAACATATCAGCCATCTCCCTCTCTGACATGGGTGGCTGGACAGCAGCAGCAAGCTGTCTCCACCTCTGGGCGTACTCCCGGAAGCCTTCCCTGGATGATTGAGACATTCCCATCAGGAGGGTCCTGTTGGGAGCCATATCCAAGTTGTACTGGTATTGTCTGATAAAGGCCTCAGCCAGGTCCTTCCAGCATCTAATGGTTGCTCTAGTCAAATGAGAGTACCATTCCCTTGAAGCTCCTGTTAAGCTATCTTCAAAATAAAACATCCATAGCTTTTCGTCCATGGTATATGCCTTCAGCCTCCCCAGAAAGGATTGTAAATGGGTTCGGGGACAGGAAGTTCCGATGTACTTCTCAAAGCACGGAGGTTTAAATTTGTGGGGAATCCTGACCCCGTCCACTAGACCCATGTCCATAACATCAAAGCCCAAAGAATTCTGGGACTCCAGGGATCTTAGTTTCTCAGCAATCTCATCTAGCCTTCTGTCATAGGCTTCATCCCCCGCTCCCATCACTGTAAATTGATCTTCCTGGGGGTCTTCTTGTAATACTCTGCCTGCAGTGGCAGTCCCTTGCACATTAACAGGGATGTTGATCTCTGGGTGAAGATGGGGTCCATAGACTGGAGGATTAACATGAGGTTGAACCCTCTCATTATTGCTTGTCCCAGCAGTCCCTAGATGGGGGTCTTCCTGATTCTGCCTCTCTACCAGTGCTCTTAATCTCTCTTGGCTTTGAGCCATATTATTCATCACCTCCATAAACTGAGTCATCTGATTCCTCATTTCTAGCCTCTCATTGGCCATTTGAGTCCTGACCTCTGTAAGGTCCTGCTGTACTTGGTCCATTTGTATGCCCGGAAGGTTGTTGCGGGTGGGATATCTGTGTGGACGGTTGAGTGGGAACACCCGACGTCGAGCAATAGTTCCTGAGATCACAACAGAGTTAGTAACAATAAAACAAAAACCTACAAAACAAAAACTAAAGTTAGTATGCAATGCAGTATGCCAATTTGTTTCCAAGGTATCCGGCTTGGCACTTGGTTTTGACCTTTCCAGACCCTTGAGGAAGATGCTTGTGATGTTGCTTGAAAGAAACTCAGATAAAACAAACTAATGAATATATTACAAAAGTGAATGATACATAGTTTGTTTTTTACAATACATGCCCTCTGAGGGGTCAAAAATATAACATAAAGAAAAGAAAAGTACAATAAACTGATAGCAACAACAAGCAAAAGTCAGACACCAAGACCAAACTCATCCTCCTGAACTTCCTTTAGAAGTGCTTCAGTCACAGGATCAGCCGGACGCTCCGTGAGGTTTCTGATAAGGAGATTCCTGGTGGCAACAGTTGCAGTTAGCTTCTTGTGTCGACTCTGGTCCTTTGACCTCTTCACACCAGCTCTGAGTTTCAGTTCTGAGATCTCCCTCTGGGCTGCTACCAGGGCTTCCTGTTGCTCCTTTGCACTAGCCTCCAACTGCTCAATCTTGTCCTGAGTTCTCTTATCCTCCTGAGTGCGAGCTTCAGTGATTCTGACCCACCTAGCTTGGCTCTCCTTCAGATAAAGATCAGTCCTAGCTCTCTGGAACTGGGCCTCTTTGCAGGCATTCTTCAAGATCTGTTCTCCAGCCCTTGACTTCTTAATGTAGTCCTCTGACTTTTCAATCCTGGCTAGATGCTCCACCTTTAGCTTTTCTAACCTTTCAATGTCCAGACGACCATCACTCCTCTCCCAGAGGGTTCTCTTCAAGGCTTCAGACAACTTCTCATTCCTCTCTTTGAGCTTTTCAAACTCCTCCAAGCTGACAGTGGCTGGAGGTGGTGCTGTGGAGGGTCCAGGCACATCTTCAAGGGTGAAGGGCATTCCAGAAACTTGAGCCCTGGCATGAGACCACTCATAGTACTGAGCTGAGGCCACATTGTTGCATCTCCCAAGAATGGTTACCCCTTTAGTCTGGACATTATCCCAAGCCCAGGACGCTTGCCTGACAGTAGCCAGATTAGGCTTGATCTCACAATAAAGAGTCTCAGCTAGATCCTGTACTCTATGAGGGTGGACCAATGCATAGCCCAGTTGTCTTTTGAATAGCAGAGGGTTGTAGTTGATGCAACCCTTCACTCCTATCAGAGGTACATTGGGAAATTGCCCACAACTAGTAATGATGTCTCTGCCCTTAGTGCTCTGAGTGCACCACCTGATATCATCTGAGGTCAGAGCAACAAGCCTCCTAGCCCAGTTCTTCTGCTGGTGAGGGTTCAAGAATGCATCAGTCTTTGGCAAATGTTTGAGCAGCCAAGTATGGAACAAAGGAGCACAGCATCTCACCAGTCTTCCCCTTTGCTTTTCATTCCTTTGGTGAACAGAGTAGTAGAGATCTCCCAGTAAGGTGGGCACTGGGTTCCTCAGGATGAAAAGATGGATTGCATTCTTGCTAATAAACTTAGGCTCATCTGCAAATAATATGACCCCATATATGCTAAGGGCCAATAATGCACAGACGGCCTTCCACTCCCCCAAGGAGGCCTTCAGGATGGCCTGAGAAGTCAAGAAATCCAAGTGTAGACCAGAGATTCCAGCCTTGGTAGTCATGTTCTGCCTAATCAGAACTGGTTCCAGATGCAATGCCTTTGCTACCTCTTCATTACTAGGGAAAGCCATCTCAGGGTTGAAGGGGACTCCAGCCCTGATAGGTACACCAATCAGTGATGAATACTCTTCCAACAAGGGTCCCAACTGAAAATTCTGGAAGGTGAAGCACCTCAGAGGGGGATCATAGAACTGCAGACAAGTATGAATCAAGCTCCTCTGGGAAGGGTCCAAATCCATAACCACATCAAGGATCCCTCCATAATGTTCTCTAAATAGTGGTATATGGTCTGGAGTAATCAGGGTCTGGATCCTCCTGATGCTAGCCAGCTCAGGCTCAAAGAAATGATAGGAGATATTGCTCTTCTTAGGTGCCATGTTGCTGAAGAAAAGCTGAGACAGATGCTGAGAATAACACTGAAGATGGGCCACTGACAGGCTGAGACTGGTGGTGTAGGTGACTGAAGCAGGTAGCTGAAGTAGATACTGATGAAGATAGGTCTATGCTGATGAAGGGGTCAAAACCAAGCCAAAATATAGTATGGATACCCTGAAAAACAAATAAACACATGTTAAATGATGCAATGATGATGTATGCAAATGATATGCAGGGGGTTTGTGATCAAGCTGGATCTGATTAACTGCCTTGATATAGGTCTATGTATGTTCAAGAAGTCTAGATGGAGGTTCATAAGTCCAGTAACCAAGGTGGGGGACTCAAATAAAGAGTCACATGTCCTGGGTTAAAAAAATCACAAGAACTGTTCCAAAATGGAGTACTCTTAATCAAAACAAAGTAACAGGGTATGTTGAGGTCAAGGGTACCTGCAAACCTGTAAACAGCCCAACCCCCTCACAGGTGATGTTCTAAAACAAGGATCCTCAGACTTGGATCAGTTATGAGAAGTGTAAACACTTCTAACCCGGAGGTACAGTGTTTACAATAACCATAAAAGATCCTCCTCTAATTCACCTCAGTTTCTGAAGGTCAATACTAAAGGTCATCCAGACTTAGCAGGCTTCCCAGATAGCCCTAGCACTACAGGAAATCTGTAGCACAGAGTTCTCAAGAAGAAACCCATATCTGAACCGTGTTTCATATTCCCGCACCAGACCGAAATGGAATGGGAAAGAACATGAACCACTCTAGCCTAGGTGTCACTCAGGTCCCAGGTATAGGACCTCAACTCTCAATAGAACACCCACCCACCAAAGCAACAAAACCAGATCCAGCCAGCACAGTATGACAGTATGATATATGTAAAGCTGTAAAGAAAGCAAATAAACAACTGTACATAAAGTAATAAACAAAACAAATATACAAACACAAATAGCACATAACACCCCAGTAAACACAAATCAATCAAGCGCTAGGAGGAACCCACAAAAAGAACCAGAAGCCCTGGTTACAGTATGAGGGTCCCCAGCAGAGTCGCCAAGCTGTCGCTCCCACTAAATGAAGCCGAGTCAAATAGGGTACAGACGCGAACGGTCGGCGAAAGGAGGATGCGAGAACACACAGGAGTGAACTCACAGGGAATGAATAGAGTCGCCAGCTAGGCATTTTTATCCCGAAGGAAAGGCAATGCTGCATAGACCTAGAAAGATATGGATAAGACGGTTGCGAACCAGAGAGACTGAGAAAGGGGGTTGGTTACAACCTGGGAAGGTATTAGCACCCAGATTGTCCGCCGTACTCGACGGGATCCACGCTTAAAAGATTTGTGTTTTAAAGGGGTAGTGTCAGTGCAATCTGTGTATAAAGGAGTTGGAAAAGAATGTACAGGTGTCAGTGTAAAGGAAGTGTAAAGTGTATAAATGATGTGTCAGTGTAAGAATGAGAATGAATTGCTCAAGATTATGAGGCTTAAAGAAATGAGCTGGAAGAGGGGGGAAATATACAGAGACTTTTGTTCGATAACTGTTAAGTTATGCCTACGTATCCTCTCGTGCAATGAGGAAGTCAGAACACCGTAGTTCGACCCAAAGAGACTGAGAGATAGATTGACTTGTGAACTGCTTACTTGTCTATGCTCAAGTGTAAGACCTGTCTGGCTCAGGTGCAAACTGTCTTGCATTAGACGGAAGAAGCAAGTTCTCGTTTATGAGTGAATGAGATGAGAAAAGAATCCCGAAGGAGACGATTATTGTTTGTTTTTTGAGTTTTCAGTCTTTTATTGCTTTTGAAAGTTTGTCATAAGTTAATGAGCTTAAGCCTAAACCAATGGATTAGTAAACTCATCACATCTTCCCTCTGATTAGGGGTAATGAGAATACCTTAAGTATGAAGTCATTATCTCACACTTAATTACCATGATGTAGGATTAAGATCATTAACCTACTTGTGATTACTTAGATGTTTTTGTTGTTTTTGTTTAATGTTGAGTAATGAGCTTAAGCCATAATCAGGGATTAAACAGACTCATTACACCATCCTAATAGAAGGATAATAGATGAGAATGTTTAAGCTGAGGAAGACTCCTCAACTTAATCCATGATTAGGGATTAACCTCATGACAAAACAAAGCCTTTATTAGATGGATTTTAGTTAATGATATGATAATGAAGTGAGTTTTATGGTTTGTAAAACAACTTGAGGGGGACTTGTCCATTAACACTAGGGTTAGTCCTTCTTAACCAATTAATGGAAGAATTAGAACCCTAATGCAAGGCCCAAGTTACAAGCTTGATGTCTTGATGATTATTAAGATGAATTGATTAAAGGATTTAAACACATTAAGGGTTTAACACTTAGGATTAAAGTTATACACTCCATCCTAATAGAAGGATGCAGGCATAAACTTAATCACAAAGCCTTAAAGCCTTTAGGGTTTAGCCCTTAATTATGAGGTGAGAAGAGAAGACTCAAAGAGACACAAAGGTAAAAACTAAGTGGGGAGACTAATCAAAACCCTAATCATTGTCATGCTTGGTTGTTCCTAAGGTTTGTGAGGTTTAAGAAAGAAATCTTCAAAGGAACCACCAGGAAGCAGATGAAAGGAGCAAAGAGAAGCAAAGTAACTTGCTTCATTTAAGAAGACAAGTCACTTGAAGAAAGAAAGTAAGATAAAGAAGAAAGAGCAAGCTCAATCTCAAACACAAGATAAAATGCAGCAATGATGCATAAGAGAGATGAAAAGAAATTGTGAGAAGTGAAGGCAAATTCACTTCTCAAAGTAACTTACCACCTGAAAAGTTAGTGAAAGAGATGCAATGCAATGCAAAATGAGATGGAATGGCATGATGCAAACCAAAACCAGAAGCATATATGAGATGATAATGATGCTATGAGATGCTGCAAACATGAAACAAAGCATGGGGATGATCATACAAACTTATGGATGCAAATGAAGCAAGTTTAGAACCATGATCATACATGAAATGTTATGAAGTGCAAATGGCATACAACATGGCAAATACAAGATGCAATGATCAAACATGATTCTAATATGTCTTAAGATGTCTAATGAATCAAATGGAAGCACAAAATGCTATGGCAAGTCATGGTATGCAAGCAAATGCAAGATGAATGCAAAAGGAAGCCCAAATTAGGGTTTATGATTAATGCAACAAACAAAACCCAAAATCAGAAGCAAACATCAAGATAAAAAATTGAAAATGCATTCAAAGGAACCCTAACCCTACACAAGTTCACTGCCCAAAGGAGGGGTTCTAACTCTTAACCTAATTAGGGTTATGAATTTCCTAAGATTTCTAGGGTTTTAGGGTACCTTGACAAGAAAAATGCCAAACAAATTGAAAATGCAAGATCAAATCATGCCAATTTAACCTTACAAACTTCATGATATGCAAAACACAATGCAAAAAGAATCAAAGTCCAACTCTCAATGGTTAGGCAGAAATGATTTTTTGGAGTTTGGATCAAAATAATGCTTTGAAAATGAATTAATTCCATGGAAAATTGTCAAAATGCATCAAGATCAAAAAAGAAATTTGGTTTGAGGGTTGGACAATGTTTCTAAATGTTTTTAGAGGTTTCATGAATTTTTTGGTGATTTTTAAATACCTAAAAGGATTTTTAATTAATTAATTCTCATTAATTAATTAAAAATAAACTTTTAAATGATTTAAAAATATTTTTTAATGCAAAAAATAAAAATAAAAATGTTTTTGGTTTCTGAAAATTAATAAAAGTTTATATAAAAATTTTCAGAATTTTTAAAATTGTTTTACTATTTTTTATAAAATGTAGAAAACAAATCAATTAAAATGAAAATAAAAACTAATTAAATGGGTGGTAATCAGAATCAATGGCTGGCATTTGAACTGGGAACGCGCACGTTTGACTTGGCGCCACATCCAAGGGCTGAGATTCAAACTCACGTAATTATGATTAGCCCTAATTAATCAAACCCTAATGACTTTCAGGCGACCGGAACACTGTTCCGGTCGTCTTCTCCGGCAAACTCAAACTCCTAACTCTCTCTACACGCAATGAAAACAAAATCTAACTGCCCAGAACTCATCCCCATTCAAAAACGAATCAAACCCCCCAATCAAACATCATTTTTCATTCATCAATCAGCCAAATCGAATCAAAACATTTTTAGGGCAAAAAGTTTCAGAGCATTCATACATCCTGGTTTCTCAACCATTTTCAAAAGTAAACACATATTCATGATCAGGGAAGTGCATAGAAGCTTTTAAGAACTTAAAAACATGTTTCTGGAAAAAAGTTTTGAGATGACTACCTGAACTGAAGCTTTCGATTCAGGAGCTTTCTGGCTGTTTCTTTGGCTTAAATCCACTCCAATGATCCTCCTAAGAAGCTTGCAATGTTTGTTTGAAGTTTGCAATGGCTGGTTTGAGAGATGGAAGGAGTTCTGTTCAATGGCAGGTGGTGATCGTGTTTTTGATTCTTTGAGTTTCAGGCTATGGTGAAGGGTGCTTTGTGACCAGGAAGGTGTGTTGAGTTGATTGGTGAAGTTTGTTTGTGTGTTTGTGGCTTGTGCAAGCAGTTTCGAATGCTCTTGCAAGATGAGGTGAAAATGAGAATGATGAGTTATGGATGGTTTTAGGCTTGTGTTTTTGTTGCTTTGGCTTGCTCTTGGTTTGTATAAACAATTGTGATAGGTCAGATGAAGTGATGTGTGCTTTATTGATTGGTATGGCTCAAGTTGCCAAAATGTCAAAGTTGTGTAAGAGAGGTATGGGCTACTTTCTAGCCAAGGACAAAAGGTGTGTCCTGTGCAGCATGATGTGGGGAGATGCCTAGGATGGTTCAGCAAGCTAGCAAGCAAGTGGATGATAAACTATGATGAGTTTTGCAAGTTGGTTCATTTTTGCTTCTTATGAAAAATCTTGATCCATAAGCCATAAAAATGAGGGATTTCTTGGCCCATTCTGAATTTTAGGTCTTGTATGATCATGTTGTGAAGTTTAGAAGTCCATTTGATAACTTAATTTGCCTTGAGAAGTGAGTTTGCAACTTTGCCTCTTTGGTGGAAAACTTCAAATTTTGTGATTTTTGCCAACTTTGACAAGCCATAACTTTTGATCCAAAATGAATTAGGTCATGTTCTTGTACTTTTTGAAAAGGGAATGATCCATTCTAAAACTTTCATGACCAAAGTTTTTCCATTTGAAGCATTTTTGAATCAAAAAGTAATGGTTGAAAAAGTTTCCTAAAATGGCAATTTCATTAAAAGTCAAACTTTCCCAAAAAGTCAACTTTGCAAAAGACTTGAAATTCTTCAATTTTGTGAACTTCCCACTTCTTCTATGATCAAATAAAGATCATATACAATCAAAATGATGAAGAACACCCTTTGGTTGGGTCATTGGGGGCCTCAGATGCCCTGATTTTGCACTGACTTGCTTGAAAAGTCAACTCTTGATCAGATGACTTCCCCAAGGAATTTCTTCATGAAAATTGATATGCATACTCCCTATACCACATAGAGACCAATAGAAACAAGAATGACCAAAAAATTTGGAGTTATGGCCTCTGAAACCAAAACCCTAATTTTAGGTCATCTGTGCAGTCAAACCTGGCTCTGCTTCCATGCCATTCTCAGTTCTTGTGATTCTTTGACATTCTTGACTTTGAGAGGATATAATATGATGCTTGAACATACATGGACCCCTTTGAAGTGATTGATGACCTTTGGAGTGTGTCAAGAAGCTCTTGGATGGCTCAGATCACAAACCCTAGATGCAGATGACTTAGAATCTATGCAGTGAATCAAAAATGTGATATGAGATGCTATGATTGAGTTTATGCATATGAAAATGATCACAAGCCATGGTGTGAATGGGTGAGGGCAAATTTGGGGTGTTTACAGCTGCCCCTATTCAAACATGAGTTAGCTGTGCAGGATGTAAGCAACGGCTTATCAGGCAAACAAGATAACTTGTGGTTGAATACCAAAGACAGTCCAAAATTTGCACTCACAGAATGAAGAGGAAAAGGGATATATATTGTAAAAGGAAATAAAGTATAGTATGAAGTATGGGCGACGGAGGACGACCGTCGAGCAGAGGACGACTGCTGGGAAAGAGCAATGACGGGGACGGCCGACATGCTGGGGATAAAAGGGGTTATGATGGGGACGGCCATCAAGTAAAGCTGTAAAATTCTCTGGGGATTAATGAAAAATGATGGGGACGGCCATCAAGTTCATAAAGCAAAGCAACCAACGATGGGGACGGCCATCGGGCTAAAAAGAAAAGGGACCACGACGGGGACGGCCATCGGGTTAAAGAATAAATGAAATAAACAGATGATGAGGTACGGTCATCAAAGGTGAAGGACGATCACCTAGCAGGGGACGGCTGCTCTGTTGGGGATAAGATGAGGGACGGTCATCTAAGGTGAAGGACGATCACCTGGCAGGGTACGGCTGCCGAAAGTATCGCGACATAGGACGAATGCCGGATAAAAGGTCAACGATGGGGACGGCCATCGGATGAGCATGATGGAGGACGACCATCAAGAGGTGAAGGACGATCACCTAGCAGGGGACGGCTGCTCTCAAGGTTTATCATAACATAGGACGAATGTCAGATAACCAAAATCAACAATGGGGACGGCCATTGGATAAAATGATGAAGGACGATCATCAACAAGATGAAGGACGATCATCTAGCAGGGGACGGCTGCTCTGTATCACGACATAGGACGGATGTCGGATAGAAAAGATCAACGATGGGGACGGCCATCGGATGAGCATGATGAAGGACGATCATCAAGAGGTGAAGGACGATCACCTAGCAGGGTACGGCTGCTCTCAAGGCTTATCATGACGTAGGACGAATGTCAGATAGAAAAGAAAATTTTTGCTTTGTTGGCGATCTACTGGGGAATAGTAAACATGGACGAGTGTTTATATCCAAGAAATAAAAGGTATAAGTGTTTGGTATTGTGTATAGATTAAAGATGCGGACGAGCATCCTTAAGACTATGATACGGACGAGTATCAGGTAGAAACAAATACTGACACATGTTCTGAGATGATGATACAGACGAGTATCAACTGGTTAACAAGGAACACAGACGAGTGTTGAATCTGAGGGGACTCTTCTGGGGAATAGTAGACACAGACAAGTGTCTATATTCAAGAAGACAAAAGTGTTTGACACGGTGTATGGATTAAAGATGCGGACGAGCATCCTTAAGACTATGATACGGACGAGTATCAGGTAGAAACAAACGCTAGACGCATGTTCTTTGAAACATTTTATTTGCAAGCGTGGATCCCATCGGGTACGGCGGACGATCTGGGGTGCTAATACCTTCCCAGGTCGTAACCGACTCCCGAATCCAGTATCTTTGGTTCGCAGGACCTGTGTCCTTCCTTTTCTTTCTTCTGGTTTGTGCAGCATTACCATTCACGTTCCTTCGGGATAAAAATGCCTGGCTGGCGACTCTATCTCTTTCCACGCCACTTTCGCATTTGTACCCGGATGGAAATCCAGGGAGCGACAGCTGGCGAATCTGCTGGGGAATATAACCATAGTATCTCTGGTCCCCTTGAGAGTCTAGCCTAGCGCTTGTGTGTTTCTGTTTCTTTGCGTGTTAATTGTTTGTTGTTGCCTATTTATTTTACATTTTTATTTACAGCTTTATTTACTGCTTTCATTATTTTATTTTCATGCATCATATTATACTAGACTGTCTGGTTGTGTTGTTTCCTTTTTTCTGTGGGATGGGAACTGTTACTGAGAGATGATCTCGTAACCGGGGCTCGAGTGCACCATAGGACTTAGCATGGACAGTCACTTTGGCTTCATGGCATCTAGCTATGTTGGTAGTAGTGAGTTCCACACCTAGACTTGCGACCGTCTTGGAAATGTTTTGATGCAAGAATCTTTCTTGGATCTTTACACGACCTCGATAGTTATGTTCATCTGGGGACCGATCATTGAGGATCTTTGTGGAAACATCCCTCTCCACTGGTGACAATGGCAAACTATATTTTGTGGCAAACCCATTCGCACCCGAGGGCCCACTGGGAACTTGCATAGAATGGCCTGGTTCTCTTATAGGAACTCAGTCAAAGCATCTGATCGTATGACGATAGTATTGTACCCTTCGGGATGAATGTACTATTGTTTCTTGATTCCAACGCTTGAAGCTGGGAACTTATAAAGGATGCTTGTTTTTCCCGGACTCACGCTGAGACCTCCCTGAGTAGTACATAATGTCAAACCGATTCCCTGATCTGGTCATGAGTCATTTCTCGGAAATGGTGAACGTATTATTGCTATTCAGATTTGAGAGTCTGTGATGTTTGACCCAGAGCACACCTGTGAGATTGGGAGGGGTTTACAGGTTTGCAGGAACCCTTGACCTCATCATACCTCATTGTCAGTACATTTATATGGTTTGATATGGCTACATGGATTTCGGATATCTGATTTGGGGCTTATTTGAGACTGAGTTCTGGTTCATGGGGCTTTATTCAGAGGATCTTGGTTCTTGGTCACTTGGGTCCAGTGTTCCGTATCCAGACAGTCCCAGTTGTTGATCATATGCCTGCATTGCATTTGCATCGCATCATACTTGTATTTACTATTTGTATATCCATTTCAGGTTATCATTTATCCATTGTACCCAGTTCTAGTATTCATTGTTTCTCCAGATGATAGAAGTCCGAGAGATACCCAGAAAAAGGAATGCTCATTACACTTTCCCGCAACCAGAAATTGAGGGTATTCAGAACTTTGTGGGCTTGATGAGTGACAAAGTTTTAGATGATTTCAAAAGTCGGTATGGAAAGACTTGGGTTACATGAACAAACCTAATGTTGATCAGAGAAATAGTCTTCATTCTTTGTTGCAGTTTTATGACCCTCAGTTGAGAATTTTCGTGTTTGCTGACTATGTCTTGGCTCCTAATATGGAAGATATTTCTGACATCCTGAAGATTCCTATCAAGAATGGTGTTCCCTATTATGATGGAGATAAGTGTCCCCCGTACAAGGAAATTGCAGGTGTTTGTCATTTGAGTATGCTTAGAGTGAAGATGGAGTTGGAAGCTAGTAAAGGGAAGTGATTTACTCTGGATTTTCTTATCACAGAAGCCCATGTGTTTGCTTTAGGAGGGAAGTGGTTAGAATTCAGTGCACTGTTAGCATTAATGGTCCATGGGATAAGTCTTTTCCTAGGAGAGAAAGGATGGGTAAGCTTGGAGGCTATTACCCTTTTCATTAAAGGAAACCCGGTGCCTACATTGTGGGGAGACTTCTATTATGGTGTCCATCACAAAAATGAGAAGAGAAAGGGGTATGTAAATTGTTGTGCTCCATTGTTTGCTGAGTGGTTTGCTAAGAAGCTTCCAAAGTCAGGACCGTTCAAAGATCTTAAGCAAGATTGGAAGTGGGCTAGAAGATTTATGGGGTTAACATCTGATGATATAGCTTGGGGATATAGCATAAGCTTAGTGGGGAAGGAGTTTATTACAAGGTGTGGTGAATTTCCCTATGTGCCTTTGTTAGGTAGGAAGGGAGTGATAAGTCATAACCATGTGCTGTCTAGGAAACAATTTGGCTATCCACTGAAGGATCCTCCGTCAGATGAAGAAATAGCTAAGACTCTGTATTTTCCAGCTGAAGATAATGAGCAGTTGGTTATCCAAGTATCTCAAGCTTGGGAAACAAAGGTTAGGGAGGGTAAGAAAGAATTTGGAAAGGTGGACCCTAAGATTTATCCCTCTTTTGCTGCTTGGATACAAGGTAGGGTTGACACTTTCTTCCTTCCATTCTCAGTTGAGGCTCCACTATATCCAAAAGAGGTACCGATACAAACCACGGTTTCTCTTGAAGATTACAAGAAGTTAGAAGCTCAGCTGCACGAGGTTCGGGTAGAGAATTCTGAAATGGCTAGCTTGTATCACCGTGCCAATCATGCTAAGCAAGAAGCAGAAGAAAAGCTACGGAGGATGCCGGCTACCTTAGAAGCTAAGGAAAAGGAGTTTGCTGGGAGAGAAGCTCATTTTCAGAGATTGGGTTTAACAGAGTCAAAAAGGGAAGCGGAGCATAAGAAGATTTTGAAGACTCTTAGGGAAGCTCGCCAATCCATTACCTGGTTATAGGGCCAAAGAGAAAAGGAGCAGAAGAAGTACAAAGGAAAGGAAGAGTTCTTTGAGGTGCAGATGGCATTCAAGAAAGAATAAGTAGAACAAGTTCACAAAATACGAAGGGAAAAAACTCATCAATTGGTACAGAGCCATCTAGCCTTGGAGGAAGCAATGAAGGAGATCGCAGATCTTAAGTTGAGAGCTGGCATCAAGAAGAACTAGACAGGGGTGGTGACTGCAGAAGAAGGGCCTGAATCTTCTTTTATCCTAGGGTTCTAATTTACTGTTGTTTGTATCCAGACTACCTACACGCTTGTTGTAGGAGTCTTGCTTTATCTTTCTGTTTTTTTTATATTGAGTTGTAACCCTTTGGGAATTATGTGTATGTCTATGACTCTAGTTGTAGGTAGTTTGTTCATGTTATACAATGATACTTTCCAGTTACCGTTTCTGAATGAGCAAAGTTATTTGTGAGAAGCCATCAGGGTCTGAATACTCCTCAAAAGAGTTTGAAAAGTCAGTTTCCAAAAGGACCTCTGGAGCATTTTCTGTCAAAAAAATAAATAATATACCAGAACTGGGGCATATTAATACCTGAACATAGAAATATGAATAGTTACATTGCATGCATATAACGTGTTTGTTGTTTTGCAGGTAGTTCATCAGTTTTCTGACGTTTATGTCACTTTCAGGCACCATAGCTCCCAAGAAGGTTCAGAGACAGTCAACTGTACACAGATACCCTACAAAGGTGAACAGAGAGAGAGAAATGGAGCAGATGCAAGCGGATCTGGCTGACTTAAGAACCAGAATGGACAACTTCATGACCCTTATGGCTGGGATGGGTCAAACTCAAGAGCGTTTGCGCGAAATGGTGGAGAATAATCAAGCCATGAACAATGGGACAACAAATGGAGGTAACCGCAATGGGGCTGGCGCCCGTCACGTTGAAATCCTTGTGGTGCAACCAGGGGTCACTATTATCAATGATGGAGTGAATAACATGCAGATGGATGGGTAGGACGAAAAATTCACTTTGCTGGATGAGGCAGAAGGCCAGGTGGTTGACATGAATAGGAGGTTTGAAGAAATGGCTGAGCAAATTCGTGCCATTCAATATCAGAGTTCTCTAGGGTTTGACATCACTGATCTGGGCTTAGTGCCAGGGGTGAGAATTCCCTACAAGTTCAAGGTCCCTAATTTTGATAAGTACAACGGCACGACTTTCCCGAAAACTCACCTCCAGTCTTTTGTGGGAAGGATTGTTGCGCATACATATGATGAGAAGCTGTGGATGTATTACTTCCAGAATAGTCTTGTAGGAGCTTCCCTGGAATGGTACATGAAGTTGAGCATGGTCAATATTCGAAGCTGGAAGGATTTAGCTGAAGCATTTGTGAAACAGTATCAGTATAATTTGGATATGGCTCCAAATCGTACCCAGTTGCAGACAATGTCTCAGAGTGCTAAAGAAGGATTCAAAGAGTACACCCAGAGGTGGCGTCAGCTTGCTGCTCGAGTGCAACCTCCTTTGTTGGAAAATGAAATGGCAGACATGTTTATGGGAACACTACAGGGTGTGTTTATTGAGAGACTGGCATCTTGTTTAGCGATAAAGTTTAACGATATCGTGATAGCTGGAGAAAGAGTTGAAACTCTGTTGAAAATGGGGAAGATTCAAGATAGTGGTGCAGATAGCTCAAATGGAGTTAGAAAAGCTTTCAATGGACCTCCAAGAAGAAGGGAGGGAGAAACTAATGATATGTACGGCCGAGGCCGAGGCCGTGGATACAGGGGATCTTACGAGCAGGTGGCAGTAATCACTATTCCAACAAGTCTGGTGCAACAACCACAGCAGCAACAACAACAGCCGCAACACAATAACTATCAGCAAAGACCCTATCAACAGAGACAAGCTCGTCCAGCTAACAGGATGCTTGAAGCCATCCCGATGAAATATACATCACTACTCCATAGATTGTTAGACTTGAACATGGTTCAGTTGAGGACATTAGCACCGCCACCACCTGGAGAGCTTCTAGTGGGGTATGATGTTAATGCAAGATGTGTGTTTCATTCAAGAGCTCCCGAGAACTCAACAAAGAAGTGCAGGGAATTACAGCATAAGGTCCAAAACTTGATTGACTTGAAAGCCATTAACTTCGCACCGCCTCTAAATGTTACATCAAACCCCATTCCAAATCATGGAGGGGCCAGGATAAACATTGTTGATGGTGGCGAGAGGGTAAACTTGATTTTGAATGTGGATGAAGTGAAGACGTCGTTGTTAGTGGTGAAAGACAGATTGCTGAAAGGACAGGTTTTTCCAGGTTGTGATTTTGACTGTGAGGGTTGCATAAATTCAGTTAATGGTTGTGAGGATTTGAAAGCTGGGCTGCAGTGTTTGATTGACGAGTGTAACACCCTAATTTTTGCCCTAAGGTTCTTTGCATTTCATCTGCATTTTGCATACAAGCAAGATCGCACTGGTTTCACGGTTCTTCTCGGGTTAGGATTTTGCCTCGCAGAGGATCACCGTTGTCTTTAATTGTTTTATTTGATTGTGTTTACTAATCATTAATCAAAATCCAAAAATATTTTGTTTTCTTTTGCTAATTTGTTTTTCAGGAAGAGGAACCATATAAAAATGCCAAAAAATATCAGTCCTGCAGCTCGAGTAAATTTCACAAAAAAGTCGAAGATGATCCGCAAATAATTCAAATTTATCAGATCAAGGATTTCCCAAGTTAATTGATTCATTCAAAGGATCTCCAAGGTTCCCGTGTTTATTTCTTAGACGTACACAAGAATCGGGCCGAAACAACCAAGCAGCTTTTTTTTGAACAGAAAATTCAAAATTCAGCTTGGTTAACCGGTTAACCAAATGGTTAACCGGTTAACCAGTGCGAAATTTGAATTTTTTATTCAAATTCAGCACCCTTAGATCATTGATTTAATTGGAATATTCTAGATCCATTGGTTTCTGATTTTCTACATCATTTTGATCATTTCCTACCAAAAACCCTCACTAATTACCACTCTTTTCCATTTCCCACCAAAATTTCAATTACCAAGCCTAAATTCAAATTACCAAAGCAAGCTCCATTCCACCAAATTTCCATACCTAAGGCCTTTAAATAGGACCTCAATTTCATTCATTCCACAAGCTTTTGATAGCCAAAAAATCTCGCAAATTATTCCCCCAACACCAAAATTCTCCAAAGCTCATCTTTCTTTCTTTTGAAGTTATCAAGAATTCACATTGAATTCTTGATTAACTTGAGCTAAACCTTCATTCTTTCATTCTCTTGCTCATCAATTTCAGTAGATCTAAGCTTGTGTTGGTTCAATTTGAAGAAAAGCTTTTGGTAATTCATCTTCCTCCATAAACCCATATCCACCATCAACATTCAAGATGTAGATCTTTGGTGCTTTTGTTTCTAGATCCTTTGGATCTTTATTTGTTGTTTGATTGCAGGGATTCCACTGTATTTTGGTTTTAAATATTCGTGCAAATTCAGATCATGATCATCCAATGTTTGAGAAAATGTTTCAAAATGGATCATGCTGAATTTTCTGCATTTTTCAGCTTCTGGTACAACGTTAACCGGTTAACCAGTTTAAAAACAGCGCAGATTATTCAAGTTCTGCTTGCGTTAACCGGTTAACCAATTGGTTAACCGGTTAACACAAGTCAGAATGGTGTTTTTGGCTTGTTTTAAGCCCCTTTTTGGTTCCTCTTTCTTCTTCTTCCTCCTCCTTTTTATTTTGACCTTGGGAAATATTTTTGGGAATAATTCCTCTTTAATTTCAATGGACTTTGGGTGTAGATTAGAGTAGTTAATGTTCATTAATTCAAAACTACCTTTAAGTGGATTATTCAATTCATTTAAGGTACTTTGCATTAGTGATACATTTTCATGCTTGAATCCACCAAGATGAGTGATTGAACTTAAGGATGGAAGAATACCATAAGTATGACTCAATTTGGTATTCATCTTTAGTTTCGTTCAGTATCGCGTTCGGATGACGATTTATATATCATTCATCTCGCATACATTAGCACTAATATTATGCACCTTAATTGGTGGTGGCCGGCCTCATTTGTAGGGTAATTACTTCGTAAATTACTCGGCGATTGCTTAACATAGACCTAAATGTGTCCCGACTTCGGAATAAAAATCTAATCGGGTACTTGCACTTTCGTGGACCGGATCTCTTGTTGATCGCGTAATCCCAAAGTGGTTAATCACATTGCATCAAGAATCGAGACTTGTGAATTTTTGATGCGTAGGTGCTTTGGGTCTCCCAATCGCCTTTCAAATTTCATTGAATTCGGTTCGGTTTGCCTTGATTAATCGCTATAGTGTAAGATGCTAAGCGGATCCGGTTGCCTTCGATTTTGGTTACTTTCTTTTTTTTGGTTGTGGTTGATTAAGTTCACCATATCATTATTATATGAATATTATTATAATATTACTACTATTAATATTTTAGATCCTTGCATTTTTATTTCTTTTGTTACTAACATTTAATTTCTTGCACTATTATTACCTTTATTTTATTTTGCTTTATTCATCCATATCATGTTTATTATTTTCCCTTATTGTTTTTTGATTTTATTTTCTATTTGTCCATTTGGACACACAAAAATTAATAAAGGATTAAACACCTAAAAGACTTGTGACTTTAATTTCGGACTATGGTTACTATCCTTAGCTTTGGAGTATGGACTTAGACTTTAAGATCTTCCCCCTTGCTCAAGTTGGAATGGATTAGAAACCTCGGCCTCAAATTATTTCATTAGCCTTTGAAGAGGGAATTCCGAACTTTGAAGAATTGTGCATATTATGGTTTGGTAAACTCTTCTCTTAACTTTTAATTCAAGTATTAGGATTAGTCCCTTCATCTCCTCCCCATTCTTAAATTTTCAAAACTCCTCCCTATTTCAAAAATCTTCTTTGTTTTCAAACTTCAAATGCTTTCATAATCAAACCTTGATTTCGGTCAAGCGATTTTAATCTTTTCACTTTATTTTCTTAATAAATGTTAATTCATGTAAATATATCAAAATCATTTTCTTACATACTTTAAAAAACACAAAACTCACTCAATTGTTTTTGTGCCTTGTGCACCTTTTCTTTCTATATGTTTAGATATGATTCATCTTTTCTAGCGGAATTATTCGCTAAAGGATGACGACTTATCTCTACATTTTAAAATCAATTCAACTCATTGTTTCTTTTCAAATTTTGTACCACGAACTACGAGGTTTTGATCTCGCATTGCACTTTGTGGGTACGTAGGCATAAGGCGTTAAAACCTTATCAAACACAAAATCATTAAAAAATATTCTTCTTCTCATCTCTTCAATCATTTTTAAGCAAACCAATTTCAGACCAAAAAGCAATAAATATTTCAAAGGGCTCCCGTGGAGTACCACGGACGAGTCGGGTGCCTAAAACCTTCCCGGTTCGTAACCAATCCCCTTACCCATTCTCTGTTTTGTTTCTTTTAGCTTTTGCTTTTAGACTCCTAGGTTTTTGGTCGTTCTTTTACCTTTTTCCTTTTGGAAATAAAGAAAAGCGCGGTGGCGACTCTGTGTTCATCGAGTGAAGTTAATCAATAGCTTACACTCACGATTTTACCGCTACAGAAAAGTGGCGACTCTGCTGGGGAGTAATCTCTAAGCGGATTCAGCCTACTTTGATTTATTTACTGCTTTGGTTTGAATTGTTTGTTATTTGGTTGTTCTGTTTTGGTTTGGTGATCCTCTGTGTGAGATAGATTCTAGCCCGGATCTGAGTGAAACTTATGATAGGACGGCGATATTCGAAGCGATAAGCGATGGAGTAGTCCAAAGCGATATCAATTTGATAATCTCCACTCGGTTAGGCTCTCTTGGACTATCAATGTCATGACGAGTAATCGTACGTGGCATTATTTTCCGACCTTGAGCTGATCATACTGAGGACCTTAGAACCCTTAACCCATCCAAGCCAATTTAGGAACGTAGTGCGGAAACTGTCTGGGTGTAAACCTAAGGCGGTTGTCACGCGATACTACACTCGGACGAGGTCTATTTTAAGAATGTTATCGGTTGGGGAGTAATCCAACATACCGATGATATTCTAAAGATGGCTGTTAACTCCGGGCACCTCTGTTAGTACCCTTTTGGTTTTCTGCAGGTACAATGAAGACAAAACCTTAGTACTTACCTGTGTGGGTTGGTTCTTATCCCTTGACTCCATGCTTGTGATCTGAACCTTTGAACTTGAGTGCTTTGCGTGATCTTGTTTGTGTTTGTTGCATCTACATATTCATCATGATCATCATCACAACCATTTTTTTTCAAGGAAGACAATTCTGATTATTGCAAATATTGGAAAGAATAAATATTCCTTTTTGTCAAGATTTGTCATGACAATATTCTCAATGTTGACCATGTTTGCAATAATCGAGTTGTTTTTCTGAAAATGGAAGTGAATTTTGCATATCATTGCACCCTCGCATATTCTTGTGTTCATCCGAGTTGTGTGGGAACTCATCCCGGTTGTTTCCTTCTTCAGTTGTCTGTTGATCCGTCAAGCTGACTCCTCACCACAGATACGGTACTAGAGCTGCTAACAGATTGAGAGCTATTAGATTGAGAATGGAAAATCAAGCCCAACACAACAAGAAAGTTAGGGAAGACCTTGATGAGCTGAAAAGCGATGTGAGTCAGATCATGGAGATGCTACAGGCTTTGATCATTAGGGAAACTCAACCTCAGAGGATTGTCATGCCTCAAGTCAATGTTTTTACTGGTGAAACAAGTGTTGTTGGGATGACTCGTCGCAGACAACAACACCATGAACAATCACACCCTACTGCAGTCGCTCCAATGATCAATGGTCCATCTATTCAAAGGAATGTTGGCCAGAACCAGAATCGTAGTGCTAGGAGTAGGCCAAACTTTGATCCTATTCCGATGACTTATGCTGAGTTGTATCCTTACTTGGTCCAGAATGGTTGGATTACTACTAGGCCTGCGCCTCCTGTTCCAAATCCTCTTCCGGTTGGTTATAGAGCAGATCTTCGCTGTGAGTTTCATCAAGGGGGAACTGGTCATGACTTAGAACACTATTTTGCATTGAAGGCTAAAGTAAAAGAGCTTGTTAGAAATGGGATGATCACTTTTGAGGACACTAATCCTAATGTTGTCATTAATCCTTTTCCGAATCATGAGAAATGAATCTTCTAGAGGAATTCAACTGTCAAACTTTCTTCAAGGCCAGAATATCAGACGGGACAGCTCATCCTTTGTTGCTGATGGATCACTAGGCCATTGTTTCTTTATGTTTGCAATTTGTCTTCAATCATATTAAGTTGTTTGCTTTTAAGCTTGTTTGTACTTTCATGTTGGTTTTAATGAAATGAGCATTGCTTTGTTTTGATTTCATTTACTATTTGCATCTTTATGCTTTACATTTCAAGTTCATTTATCTTGTCTCAAGCTTTCATAATGATTGGAGGGAGGATGATGAAAACGAGATACCCATAACTGTTGTTGGTATGCTTTCAATTGAGACTTGGTTGATGATATACAGGCATTGTTTCAAATCTCAAACACTGGAGAAATAAGGAAGTTAATCCTTTGTCAACCCCTTTGAGCCTTGAAGTTGGAGTTTATTTCTATTCGAAAAAACCCTTAATTTTAACCCGGGGATGGGTAGTTCTCAATTAATTCGAATGTGCATTCAAGTACAAGAGAATCATTCAAGACACCTTTCAACAAAGGTTGCAATATCAAGTTTTCCTTCACACACATCAAGAAGTGTTGAAGATGTTTCTCAATTCAAAAGCCAATGATGGTTCATCGTAATCATTAAGCCATGCAGTCATTATCTTTCAAAAAAAAATGATATTAAAAAAAAAATTATTGAAAAAAAAAATCAAAATCCGCTAAGTCAAAACCTATGAAGGAGACTTAGGCAAAAAATAAACTGGGGCATCCCGCTGGCTGTAAGTTGAAATGACGCAGTTCAGACAAAAATTAGGGATAATAAAAGAAAGATTTATCAAGAGGTCATCAAAATCCTCAGCAAAAATAAGTTGAGTTGACCAAAGTCCTCACTAGAAATAACAAAAGGAAAGATGTGACTGTTATCTCAAAATCCTTTGGCTTATGAACCATCTTCATCTGTGCAATCCTAAATGTCCGGGAACTTGAATGCATAGGCTGAATTAATTGAATGTAGGACTGGAGTTCATCACGAAGAGGGGTTGGGTATAAATAAACTTTGAGCCTATATCCTTTGTTTCATAAACCGTGAACCAAACCACGTTACAACCCTCAAAAGTCCTAATTGAATTCAGGTTTCTTTTGAAAATCATACTACAACAAGGTTGCATAAACTGACTCCCAAGTTTGTTACCAATCATTTGTTTCTTAACTTTTGCGTTCATGTTATATCAACCGTTGTGTTGTGGCAATGTTTTCATTTACTTTACATCAATAAATTTCATTCCAAAAATGATTCTTGATTTCAAACTTTGCATTGAACTTTGCATTATAATCACCAGGTTTGTACAAACATTTTTTTTATTTGCAAATAAACTTTCCTCATCAAGGAATTTTCAAACAGTTGAGAAACTTGGTCGGTAATCTTATCAGGGGAAATTTCTTCTCAAGTCCTATGGTTCAAGAGTTGTTGATCAGTGCAAGTTATTCTCAGATATGGTTATTCAGAAGATTCTCTGCAAGATTCATTTCTGGGTTATTTTCTCAACAATCATTTCAAGAACTGAAGCCATGATCAGTTTATTCTCTCAACAGTTATTCCAAAGATCTGAGTATTTTCTCCGGCAGCAATCAAGAATTGAATCCATTATCAGTTTTACCTTTATCAGTCATTGAACTTGGGGCAACTTTCTTCAAGAATCTCCAAGCAGCTTTGCATGATTTCTCTCAAAAGATTTTCAACTTGATGCAGTTTACTGGTGGGACAGAGATTTGTTCAGCAGTAGCATTTCTAATTTCCGAGCAGACTGGCATGAGATGCTCCCTTTTGCTTTGCATGGGTATCGTACATCTGTCCGCACATCAACAGGGGAAACCCCTTTCTCACTTGTTTATAGTACAGAAGCAGTGCTCCCTGTCGAAGTTGAGATCCCATCAATGAGAATTCTGATGGAAGCCAAGTTGACTGAGGCTGAATGGTGTCAAAGTAGATTTGATCAGTTGAATTTGATTGAAGAAAAGAGAATAACAGCTTTGTGTCATGGTCGGTTGTACCAGCAAATAATGAAGAAAGCTTTTGACAAGAAGGTCAAACCTCGTGTATTCAGAGAAGGCGACCTCGTGCTAAAAAAGATTCAGTCTTTCCTTAAAGATTCTCGGGGCAAGTGGACTCCGAACTATAATGGCCCATATGTTGTTAAGAAAGCCTTCTCTGGCGGTTCATTAATTCTTGCAACTATGGATGGTGAGGAAATCACTCGCCCTGTGAATGCGGATGCAGTCAAGAAATACTTCGCCTAAAAAATAAAAAGAACAACTCGCTAAGTTGAAAACCCGAAAGAGCGGCTTAGGCAAAAATGAGCGTCTCGGTGGATTGAAAACCCGAAAGGGCGGTCCAGGCAAAAATTAGAGACAAAAACAGAAATAATTATCCCGGTAGATTGAAAACCCGAAAGGGCAATCTAGGCAAAAGTTAGGGATCATGGCAAGTAACTACGTCGACAGACTGGATCACTTGTAGCAACCGAGGATTTCAGACTCTATCCCTCAGAAGAATTAGTCATCAAAGATTCTTATTCACTCATCCTTGACTGACGTTTCGGACACAGTGCAGTTCAAAGTTGATAGGGAGAATAGTGATCATTGTATCTCAATGTAGCCCTTTTCCATGAATTTACCATTTTTCAAACTTGTAATGATCCATGGATTCATGCCATCTGCTGACTGCCATTCTATAAATGAATTTGAGCTTTTATCCAATTGTTTGCAATTCTTTATATTGTTTCTGTTTACAAAATTTCAATTTATTGTTGATGATGATTTTTGAAACAAATTTAATAAATTTAATTTTTCTGAAGATTTTAAAAAACATTTTTCTTTTGATATATGAATAAAGAAAGGATATCAATAGTACTTCCAAGAATGGTAAAGTCTGGATGTGTGTAACTCGTCTCCCCCAAAGCAGGGTTTGATTCGGTTGTGTCCATGCAAAGTTCCTGGATAGTTTTGACAGGTTGATGATGTTTTGTTCCCTAGCAATGATGTTGAACGGAGATTGTATGTATTCCCCAAAGGAGTTGTTGGAAGGGATGTTTTTAAGAATCCCTAGCTGAGTTTTGATCCCTTTCTCAGCATGTTATCTTTAAATTGAGAAGTATTGGGAATCTCCAGCTGAGCTCTTGTTCCTCAGCTTGAATTGTTTGCATCCTTGAATATAAAAGTATTGATATAGCAGTCAGTTTAGAGGTTTTCTTTTACCCAATGTTGGGTATAGATTTAAAATCCCTTGTAACTGTTTGTTTTTGCTATGATGTTAATTTCTGATATCCTCATATGGATCCCCAGTAGGTCTGCATGTGTTGATTTCCAGCAGGTTCCTATGTGATTTTTAGCAATTCTGGCACTCTATCCCCAAGCGGAGCAGGAGTGATATGACAATTATTCCTCGTGAAGTTTGATTTTTATCAAAAATATTTCCATCCTCAGCAGATTATTACTTTTCCTCAGCAGGATGATATTCCTAGCAGATGCTGTCTTATCATGATTTAAGCCTTGTAATAGGATTTTATTCCTTTGATGGCTTATGATTTTCCCCTGCAGATTTCAAGTTGAATCTCCAGCATGTTTCCCTGCATTGTTGCCTTGGGATTAGCCGAGTATCCGGTTGTTGTGGTGTTCATGTCACCTGTTTCTTATCTTTATGTCTGTTTTGTCAGCATATTCATAAGTATATTCATACGCATAAGCATAGCATTGTTTGCTTGCATTCTTGCGTTTATCATTGTTATCTGCTCTTTGGTGTGGATTTTCCCCACAGAGTGTGTGTGTCGTTTTCCTCTCAAGTTTAGAGTGTCGACCATTAAGCAGAAAGTGTTAATCCTTTCTAATTCCCCACTGAGTTTGTTTCTCGTGGATGATGTTGATTCAGTTTCCTCCCCAGTTTATTATCTAGATGGAATTTTCCCCAGTTGAGATATTTCCTCCTCGGGATGAGTCTTGTTTGACTGTTTCTTTCCAATTTGTTCTTGGATCGAACTTCGGTTCCCCTTTTGTGGATATATTGCTTTGGAATTAAGCTATCATTATTGATAGTGGGCAATGTTTTCTCCAGCTTGAGTATATTGCTTTGGAATTAAGCTATCAGTAATCGATAGTGGGTAATATTACCAAATTGATCAAGTTCTTTTGCTTGTACTCCTACCCAGTAAATCCGATAGTCGAGATTTCTTCCTCTTACCCAGTAAAAAGGTAATAGAGTTTGCTCCTACCCAGTAAATAAGGTAGTCGAGAATTGTTCTACCCAGTAAATCCGGTAGTCGAGATATTGCTCCTTACTCAGTAAAAAGGTAACAGAATCGGATATTTTCCTCTTGCCCAGTAAAAAGGTAATAGAAGTTGTTTCTCTTTGATCGAGTTCCTACCCAGTAAATCAGGTAGTTGATCATACTCCTATCCAGTAAATCGATAGTCGAGTCCTTTTTATTTTCTACCCAGTAAATCAGGTAGTTGAGAATTTTGCTGCTCAGTAAAAAGGTAATTGAGGTTATCCCTCTGTATTTCACTCATATCCAGTAAATTGATAGTCGAGCCCCATATGTATTTTCTTACCCAGTAAAAAGGTTATTGAGGTTATCCCTCTTTATTTTGCTCCTATCCAGTAAATCGATAGTCGAGTCCTTTGTATTTCCTACCCAGTAAACAGGTAGTTGATGATTCTTTTCCAACTCAGTATTCCTCCATTATTTGGACTCGAATACTTTGTTTGATTGATATTTCCTGGTGTAACATGGTGGGAGAACTGACTTTAGTTATGTTGCGGATAGCAAGAGTCGCCACCGACTTTTATTTTATCCAAAGGAAAGGCATAAAAGAACAGGAAAGACCTTTTAAAAGATTTTTGGGTCCGGGGGGTAGGTTATGTAAAGGGAAGGTGTTAGCACCCTTTACATCCATGGTTATCCATGGGATCTTAGTTACTTAGCTCACTTTAAAATGTTTTTGAAATGTGAAGTGTGTGTTTAGAAATT
Source organism: Lathyrus aphaca (assembly GCA_963966055.1). Lineage (NCBI taxonomy): Eukaryota > Viridiplantae > Streptophyta > Magnoliopsida > Fabales > Fabaceae > Lathyrus > Lathyrus aphaca. The sequence continues at coordinate 222,926,866 of OZ014522.1, forward strand.
TTCTTAAGTATTTTATAATGATCCATGTACGGATGTATATAAAACCTTTGTTTTTGAAAATTTGTTTGAAAATATGAAGTGTTTGAAATGTTTTTGAAGAGTGAGAAAGTACATAAGAGGAACCTACCATAAATTAAGTCTTTTCTGTTCTTGAATCCTTTAAATGGTAAGACTATCCCTATTATTAAGGAATAGGTAGTCATTATCTTGGATGTGTGGGACAAGTGAAGGGACATCTGTTATTTAGGCAACTGTGGGGTGTATAAGCAATTCGAAGGGACTTATCATCTTTATTCGAAAGGGACAAGATCATTACGAATGCAACATTCGAAGGGACTTGATCTTTTTATCTTTTTAGGGACTAGATGATGTGAGATGAGGGACTTTGCTTTATACACCCTACTTGACCTTTTGTTTAGGCAACTTGAGAGGTATCCTTAAGAAGTGAGATGGCGATCCAAGATCGACTTACGTGTGTGAGTGTACCAATTTTAAATATTTATCTTTTAAATTAATGATCTAAATCAATTTTAAATACAAATATGTTTCACACTCCCTATTTTACTAACCATAGCATTTAAAATAAATAATAAAAATTAATACTACAAATATTACATAAGAGATACAATTACATAATAATAATAATTAAGACAAATTAAATAAATAAACAAAATAAATAATAATAAATAATTTGGGTTAGTAACAATAATAATAAAAATAATATATAAATAATGGGGTTAGTAATAAAAATTAATAAGAATCAAAATCAAGAAATTAACATAATAATAAATTTAAAAGTGCAATTTTTTTAATGGATAATTATTTTTTAAACAATTCATATTATATTCTAATTATTAGAAAAATTTAAATTATATACATGTTATAAAAATAAGGTTAATTATAAACATATTATGAAAATAAATTATATTTACAAAATTAAATTAAGAGTTTTTTATTATTTTAAGCATAATCTAAAATTATTTACATGCAAGAATTATATTAAATAATAATTAAATTATAAAATATGTACATAATTAAGATTTATAAATAAATAAATTGAAGGTTATAATTAACAAATAAATTAATATTTACAATTAGGGTTTATAAAAATATTTTAGGGTTTTAGAAAATATTAGGGTTAATTATCTAATTATAAACTAATTATACAAAATTATGTAATATTAATACTATAAGATAAATAATTTTTATTAATAAAATTTAATTTTTGAAAAGATGAATTTTAAATTATAGAAAAGAAAATAAGGCTATTAACATTTTATTTTATTATTTAAACTTATTTAATTATAATATAAACAAATAAAATAGAGAAAACAAAAAAAGTGAAAAAGAACTTACCTGGGCTGGGATTCGAACCCAGCCCCTGAGCAATGCATCCTCCAGGACCAATAAGCCAGCCACTGGGTTGCGCGCGCGCCAATGATAGTAATGCACTCCATGGGGTTTTGTTGTTATCCTGGTAAAAACCATGACAAAACAAAAAGAAATAGCACAAAAAGGCATGGGGAGGGATTCGAACCCAGGACCTTCACACAACAAGCAAGCACACTTACCATCCAGCCAGAAGGGCGCATCTGATGTATAATCCATAACATGTTATAATATATTAAGTCTAATAATTAAATGAACTTTTAAATAAAAAGAACCTGACCAAGGGATCGAACCGTGGCCCTCTACCATCATACACTAACGTCAAAACCAACTGAGCCACACGCCCCATGTGAAACATAATCAGAAACCAAACATTATATTTTAAGTGACTTTTTTGAATTAATTTTTCGCGCCAGATGGTCTTCATCTTCAACCTTGGTACCTGCGGGTTTAGCTACAAAATTAACTACGAATTTTCCTGCGAATTTCTTAATACAGGAAACCTGCGAAATTGGAACACCATCAAAACAGTACGATTTCATTAAATTAAGAGTGCAAGCAAGGTCCAGAGGTTATTTGGAATTGATCCACGGTTTTAGAATTCGTTTATATTCATTTAAACGCAAAACCCAAACTTGAAGGTCAAGAACCCTAAAATGGCAACACACGACTCAGCCATGTTTTCTTCAATTAAACTGCCCAGAATTCATCACAAGCTTCAACTAATCATGAATCAATAAACAAAATTAGTTTGCAATGCATAAATAAGGAGAATCGAAAATTTCAAAACCAAGAACAAAACAGATTCGGTTTAGGTCATATGCAATGATTTGGATGCTGCAAATGGTTCAAATAGATTCAGTGATGTTCATAGAACATGTATCAACCTTCAAATTGCCTTGAAAGAGCCTAAATGATGGAATCCGAATTCAAGTTTTTGGTGATTTTTTGAATGTGAAAACTTACTCTTGAGGCAGAAGATTCGTCCCTTATGCATGTGATAGTTTGTATACTTATAGTAGAGTGAAGCTAGGTCAAAAAATTGGATCATTGTTTGGACTTTTTGATTTTTGGAGATTGAAAAAGATTATGACTTAAATTTCATATATTTTTGAATGAGACCTTTCTATTTCAAGACAATCATCATCAATTGTATATCAATTTAATCCAATTCATGTTAATGACCTTCTAGAACCAAAATATATTTTAAATTTTCATATTTGATATTTTATTTAAATTTAAAATGATTTTTAATATAAAAAATCATAATAAATAAAATAAATAAAATAAAATTATGAAAATATCAAATAAATTTCGTGCATAATGTCATGGAACACCTTGGGTCACAAAAAGTTCAGCCCATTTGAAAGAATTTGGTTTTAAGACCCTATTTTCTTCATACACCACTCAAAAATTTCCCAACTTTGCAAGGGCACATATCCTTCAATTTTAATGCTATGAGGGTGTTCTTGGACATTTTGGAAAGCTTGAAGAGTCCTCTAACCAACCCCATTGGTTTCATGTCCATATCTTTTACCATTCTCAAGTTATGCTCTTTTGAAGTTGTTGACTTTTTGTTGACTTTCAAAAGGACCTATAATGTCCTAGCTCATACCCTCCAAATGAAGCATTTTTGGGCTTGGATTGTGATACAAAAAGTTGTAGAGAATTCAATTTCCTTCAAAATGAGCTTTGGATGGGAAAAATTTGATGAAGCATGTGAAAGTTATGGCTGGTCAAAGTTCAGTTGACTTTTCCTGAGGAAACCCTAATTTAGAAACCTCTGATTCTTGATGATCTGAAATATCCTTGATGAATCATGATCAACCCTTGATAAAATGATGAATTTTACCTCATATAATTGATGCTGACAAAAAATCATGAAGTTTGACTTTGGTTTGACCACAGTTGACCTCAGTTTGACTTTTTAACTACTTTGACTGATTTTGACCTATCTGATCATCTGACTGAGCAAACCTTTGAGAAAAGTTCTGAAATTTGTCATGGGGATTCTTAAACACATATAAGATGTTATGAAGCCCACTTGAGGTATTGGAAGTCCATTTAGCCTGATTAAAGTCAAAACCCTAGTTTTGGATGCACTGCTTAGGAGGATGCATTGTCTGAGGGAATTGTCAAATCTTTTGACCCATTGTGAACTTTGTGAACCTTGTGAACCTCATAAGATGTCTTGTGAACCTTGTGAACCTCATAATATGTCTTGTAAACTTCATGAACCTCATGAGAGGTCTTGTGAACCTTGTGAACCTCATAAGGTGTCTTATGAATCCCATGAACCTCATGAGAGGTCTTGTGAACCTTGTGAACCTCATAAGGTGTCTTGTGAATCTTGTGAACCTTGTGAACCTCTTAGCACACAAAGTCTTGTATTGTGAGGGCAAATTTTGGGGTGCAACAGCTGCCCCTGTTCAATTTTCTGAAACCTGAGGGGTTAGATTGGTATATGTGCCATTCGTGACCTGAAAGGTTGAAGGGGATTGAACACAAAAGTCCAAAAATTTGCACTCACCGGTGTGTAGAGTGATACTGATGACTTGTTGTATATGCTTTGAGTGGGCTTAAAGATGCCACTTGGAGAAAAGTTCTTCAAACATATCTCTTGGAGGATAAAACAGTCCAAAATATGAAGATATAGCTTTTTGGGAAGATAAACAACGGCCCAATAGTTATGATATAGCTTTTGAGAAGATAAACGACGTCTCAAAATAGCCTTCGGGAAGATAAACGACGTCCCATGATAATGAGGTAACCTTTGGGAAGATAAACAACGGCCCAAAGTCATGATAGCTTTCAGGAGGATAAACAACGTCCTGAGGTATAAGTATAACTTTTGGGAGGATAAACAACGGCCCAATAGTCATGATAGCTTTCAGGAGGATAAACAACGTCCTGAGGTATAAGTATAACTTTTGGGAGGATAAACAACGGCCCAATAGTCATGATATGGCTTTTGAGAAGATAAACGACGTCTCAAAATAGCCTTCGGGAAGATAAATGACGTCCCATGATAATGAGGTAACCTCTGGGAAGATAAACAACGGCCCAAGGTAACAAATTGTTGATGAAGTTTGTCTGCTGGAGAATTAATCTGAAAAACAAGATTATAACATTCTGTATGATTTAGTTTATGCATTATGTATGCATGTATAATATGATGCACTTAAGTAATATATTATGTATTTATGTATATGTATGTTATGATGTAAATGATGTATGTATGTATCATGCAGCCTGACGCGTCTGGACATCTTTGTATAACCACTGCTGGCCGGGGAAAATAAATCCCGATTTGTTGCTGAAGAATATGAGGAACTCGTTCCCGTTTCATTTGATAATATAGTATTCCTAACCTCCCGTCTTCGTTCGATAGTACGGTATACATAACCTCCCATCTTCGCTTGATAGTAAGGTATCCATAACCTTCCATCTTCGTTCGTCGTATTCCTATTGGAAGAATAAATTCCCGACTATCCGTATGAGGATAAAAGAGATGGATATAAATTCCAGGGGAGATGTGACTCGAAGTATTGATGAAGATGGATTTGCCCTACTGGGGGACTTGTAGCTATCTTGTGGGAATGAATCGGCGAAGCTTCGTTGAAATCCTTCCCTCGTTCGTCCTTAGTAAATACTATTACTGCATTTTCATGCATTTCTGGTAAACATCAATCATATTAAGCATCTATGCATTTCTGGTAAACATCGATCATATTAAGCATCTATGCATTTCTGGTAAACCTCAATCATATTCAAAAGCATACATACATTCAAACACAACCAATGGACGTTTCGCTTATGTAAATAGGGTAAAAGTAAATCTGGATTCAGAGATAGAATTTTATTTATATCAAAAAGTGACCCGTACATGGGTAAGTTTGTACAAGGAGACAGAAATCCTAGTAAGAAGAATTTGTCATAAAGTTTTTACAAAACAAAGAAAATCAGCTATGTGGGAAATAATCCTATTGAGTTTCAATTCTACTATTGCCATTATCTTCAAGTATCTCATCTTCTACTGTCGAGACAGAAACGATTGAATTGAGCTTTATCTGTTCGAACTTGAGTAAGTAGTACAGTTGGTTGTAGTTTCATGGGTGATCCAAACGAGACATAGTCATACGCTTTAATCCCTAACTTTTGCCTGGATTGCCCTTTCAGGTTTTCAATCCACCGGGATACCCTTTTTTGCCCAAGCCGTCTTTTCAGGTTTTCGACTTGCCGGGTGTACATTTTTTTATATATATATCCCTAATTTTTGCCCGAACCCTTTTGGTTCGCCGGGATGCCCTTATTTTTTCCTAGGCCAGTCAACCTAGCGGGTCTCTTTTTATGCGTAGTATTTTTTAACTATGTCTGCGTTTACAGGCTGTGGGAAGTCTTCACCATCCATAGTAGTAAGTATCATGGCACCTCCTGAGAATACTGTCTTGACTACAAATGGTCCTTCATATGTAGGAGTCCACTTGCCCCTAGGATCACCCTGTGGTAATATGATACGCTTGATTACCAAATCACCAGCCTGATATACCTTTGGCTTAACCTTCTTGTTAAAAGCCTTAATCATCCGTTTTTGGTACATCTGGCCATGACAAACTGCTGCTAACCTCTTTTCATCAATCAAATTTATCTGGTCAAGTCGGGTCTGAATCCACTCGTCTTCATCCAAGCCTGCATCCTTCATAATTCTTAAGGAGGGAATCTGAACTTCAATGGGCAGAACTGCTTCCATACCATAAACCAAGGAGAATGGGGTTGCCCCTGTTGAAGTACGTATTGTAGTACGATAGCCATGAAGAGCAAATGGTAACATCTCATGCCAATCCTTGTAAGTAACAGTCATCTTCTGTATAATCTTCTTAATGTTCTTATTAGCAGCTTCTACTGCCCCATTCATCTTCGGACGATACGGAGAAGAGTTGTGATGCTTAATCTTGAACTGCATGCAGAGATCAGTAATCATAGTGTTGTTCAGATTAGAGCCATTGTCAGTAATAATCCTTTCAGGGATGCCATACCTACATATGAGATTATTCTTAATGAATCGAGCCACAACATTCTTGGTAACAGATGCAAATGAAGCTGCCTCTACCCACTTCGTGAAGTAATCAATAGCAACCAGGATGAAACGATGCCCATTAGAAGCAGTAGGCTTGATCTCACCAATCATATCAATGCCCCACATGGCAAAAGGCCAAGGAGCAGTCAATACATTCAATGGTGATGGAGGTATATGTACTTTCTCAGCATAAATTTGACACTTATGACACGTTCTGGAATGTTGGTAGCAGTCAGCTTCCATGGTAGACCAATAGTAACCTGCTCTCAATATCTTCTTTGCCATAGTATGACCACTAGCATGAGTGCCAAAGATCCCATCATGCATATCTTCCATAATCTCAGTTGCTTCCTTCTTGTCTACACAACGAAGCAAAGTTGAATCATGATTGCGCTTGTACAAAATTCCATTACTCAAAAAGAACTTAGCAAAAAACCTCCTTAGAAACCTTTTATCTTTAACAGATGCCCCTTCAGGGAACTCCCGGGCTTCAAGATATCTTTTCACTTCATAGAACCAAGGCTTCCGCTCTGCTTCTTCAGTGTCAATCTCATTGCAGTATGCAGGCTTTTCAAATCTATCAATAGTAATCTTGGGAGCTTCATCATCCCAGCTGATCTCAAACATGGATGCCATGGTGGCTAAGGCATCTGCCAACTGATTCTCTCTCCGTGGAATATGTCCAAAGGTAATCTCTTTAAAATGTGGGATCAAAGACAACACATGCTCTCTGTAAGGAATGAGATTATCATGTTTGGTATCCCAATCTCCTTTAATCTGACTTACTACCAGGGCTGAATCTCCATACACGTCTAGGAACTGAATCTTCATATCAATGGCCGCTTTAATACCCAGGATACATGCCTCATACTCAGCCATATTATTGGTACAATAGAAACAAAGTCTGGCAGTAATCGGGGTATGACAACCTTCAGGGGAACTGATCACAACACCAACACCATTACCAAGTGCATTAGAAGCTCCATCAAAAACCATAGTCCATCGGGATCCTTGTTCAGGTCCGTCATATTGTCCAGGTTCTTTGGTAATAATCATAATGTCTTCATCAGGGAACTCAAAACTCATTGACTGATAATCATCCACTGCTTGATGAGCCAAATGATCAGCTACAACACTTCCCTTAATGGCCTTCTGAGTAGTATACTGTATATCATATTCTGTCAAGATCATTTGCCATCTTGCAATTCTTCCAGAGAGAGCAGGCTTCTCGAATATGTACTTGATTGGATCCATCTTCGAAATCAATAAGGTAGTATGAGTCAACATATACTGTCTTAGTCGGCGAGCAACCCATGCCAAAGCGCAACAAGTTTTCTCGAGAAGTGAGTATCTTGTTTCATAGTCGGTAAACTTTTTGCTAAGGTAGTATATTGCCTGCTCTTTTCGACCAGACTCGTCATGTTGCCCCAATACACACCCCATTGAGTTGTCTAATACTGTTAAGTACATAATCAAGGGTCTTCCATCAACTGGTGGCATCAAAATTGGAGGTTCTAGCAGATATTTCTTAATTTCATCAAAAGCTGTCTGGCACTCATCATTCCGTTCCATTACCTGATCTTTCTTCAACAACTTGAAGATTGGCTCACAGGTAGCAGTTAATTGGGAAATAAATCTTGCAATGTAATTCAATCGTCCCAAGAAACCTCTGACTTCCTTCTCAGTACGGGGCGCTGGCATCTCTTGTATAGCTTTCACTTTTGCAGGATCTACTTCAATACCTTTTCCACTGACAATGAAACCCAGAAGCTTGCCAGATCTAACTCCAAAAGTACACTTGTTTGGGTTCAATCTCAACTTATACTTCTTCAATCTTTCAAACAACTTATGCAGATGATCAAGATGTTGTTCTTCATTCTGGGATCTGGCTATCATATCATCTACATATACCTCTATCTCATGATGAATCATATCATGAAACAAAGCCACCATAGCACACTGATATGTTGCCCCTGCATTCTTCAAACCAAATGGCATCACCTTATAACAAAAAGTGCCCCATTGTGTAATAAATGTTGTCTTCTCCATATCTTCAGGTGCCATCTTGATTTGATTGTAACCAGAGAAACCATCCATGAAAGAGAATACTTTATGCTGAGCAGTGTTGTCTACCAGAACATCAATATGAGGAAGTGGAAAGTCATCTTTGGGGCTAGCCTTATTCAAATCTCTGTAGTCTACACACATACGTACCTTACCATCCTTCTTAGGTACCGGCACCACATTTGCAACCCATTGAGGATAAGAAGTCACAGCTAAGAACCCTGCATCAAACTGTTTCATTACCTCTGCTTTAATTTTCTCTGACATTTCAGGACGCATGCGATGAACCTTCTGCTTCTTTGGACGACAATCTTCTTTTACTGGTAAACGGTGAACCACAATGTCTGTATCCAACCCTGGCATATCTTCGTAGGACCAAGCAAAGATCTCCACATAATCATGTAACATCTGAATCAATCTGCTCTTGACACTATCCTCTAATTCAGCCCCTATCTTGACCTCTTTCCTGTTATCTTCAGTTCCTAAATTCACAACTTCGACTGGCTCTTCATGTGGCTGTATAGCTTTCTCTTCTTATTGTAACAACCTAGCAAGCTCTACAGGTACTTCACAATCGTCCTCCTTTCCATCTTCAGCTTGATAGATCGGATTCTCGAAATTATAATTGGCAATAGTAGAACTGTTATCAACAGGATCCAGAGTGGATGAGTATCTGCATTTTAGTGATGTGGGTGTGTGTAAGAACACATAGCTGATAAAGCAAAAATAAAAGAAAAGAAAGACAAGGAACACAGTATTTACGAAAACGAAACGTCCACTGATTTTTATTGAATGAGGTATGCAAATGAAATGACATCCCGTAACAAGCACACCATTGTGCCCCGGGTAAGGCACAAGGCTTAAGAGTTTAAATTGTTCAAAAATTACAAACTTTAAAAAGTAACAACACAGTAATAGTATTTACTCCTGACTAAAGGAGATAGGAATAACATCTTCAACTTTCCAGTTGTTGAGCCCAGCACCCACAGTAGGAAAAATCCAAGCATCCAAGTTGTAGTCTTCGTCATAGTCACCTACAACATTGATTTGATTCTTCATAATCCCCTGATTAGTGATACGAACAGCACGAGCACGACGAACAGCCTTCTGGGACTCTGCAGTGAAACCCAAACCAAACTTGTCAGACTTGTAAGGAATGTCAGGAAGCTGACCCCAAATAGTACAACCACCTTCATCCACCACAGCTGTAGCATCTTTGAGGGAGGCCATTGTTGGAGGTACTCTGTTGACCACAGGAACTTTCTTGACAACAAGAGGAGCTTCATAATCATTAACAATCCAAGGAACCACTTCAAATGTCTGACACGGAGTTTCAACATATTCACCTTCCACTTCAAGATATTTAAAGGTGTTCACATGGCTAATCATATACCCTTCCTCTCCGTAAACAGTAACAACCTTTCCTTCTACCGGATACCTCAGCTTCTGATGTAAGGTAGAAGTTACAGCACCTGCCCCATGGATCCAGGGACGTCCAAGCAAACAAGAATACGACGGACGAATATCCATTACATAAAAGGTAGCATTGAAGACCTGAGAACCTACTTTGATTGGGAGATCAATTTCTCCATGCACCACTCTTCTCGAGCCATCAAAAGCTTTCACCACTATATTACTGGGCTTTAACACAGCATTTTCAGGACTAAGCTTATTCAGGACTTCTTTGGGTAACACATTCAGCGAGGAACCATTGTCTATTAGCACATGTGACAGGGTAGTGCCCCTGCATTCAATTGAGATATGTAGAGCCCTGTTATGATCCCTCTTGGCAGGAGTCAAATCAGCATCGGAGAAACCTAACCCATTATCATAGGTCAAGTGTGCAACACAATTTTCAAACTGGTCAACAGAAATTTCATTTGGTACATGAGCAGTCTTCAGAAATTTAATCAGGTCTTTGGCATGAGCCTCAGAACACAACAACAAAGACATCATAGAAATCTTGGAGGGAGTATGCCCCAATTGATCAACAATTTCATAATCACTCTTGCGAATGATTTTCAATACTTCTTCCATCTGCTTAGAAAGATCATCAGCAGCTGGCACATCAGTTGGTATAGGTTCAATAACAGGACCTTTGCCCCGAGCATCAGCAGTGGAGGTAGCAGCTGGAGTAACTGCATTCTTGGAGGTAACTGGGGGAGAGAAAACTCTTCCGCTTCGTGTGATCTTACTAGATCCAGCAATATTATCAACATCAATGTTTTCATCAGCGACAGGCATATCAGCTAAGGGTTCCTGCTTAACACCATGGATATAAACATCAGACCCATAATGCCAAGGCACAGCTCTATCAGAAGTATACAGAATAGGACCAGGAGTGGTAATGATCATAGGAGCCACTCTAGCTTCAGCAACAATCTTCACAGGGCCTTCAGCAGTAATCTTAATTGGACCCTTATGAGTGATTTTGACAGGACCCTTGGAAGTAATCCTCACCGGCATTTTATCAACCATATCCACCTCTTCAACCTTCGCACCTCTAGTTATATGATCAACCATACTTTCCACAGAAGGTGGAGTCCTCTCAAACACTATGGTGTAATTATTCATGAGGCGTTGAATTCCATCTCTCAACCTCCAGCAGCTATCCGTCTTATAGGTACAATATAAACAATCTTCACGACAACCTGGAAAGAACCCAACTTGTACTAGCTTCTTCTTGATAACAGACAATGGTGTAGTCAAATCTGCAACTGAGGAAATATGTGAATCTTCATCAATTGCATTGACAGTCTTCTCATGATTTGGCATGGGAGCAGTAATCACATTTGGAGTACCCGGAGGGTCAAACTCAATCTCTCCAGCATCAATCATATCTTGAATTTTGTTCTTCAATACCCAACAACTATTGGTATCATGTCCCTGACAATGCGAATGATATGCACATCGTGCATTAGGATTGTACCTGGGAGAGGTAACATTAGGATTCTGAGGAGGATCTTTCAGAGTGATAAGTTCAGCCTTCAACAAGTGTTGCAAGGCTTGGGCCATTGACATATTGATCTTAGTGAACTGCCTTCTAGCCCTCTGTTGATTTCCCTGGGGTGGCTCTGTTGTTGCAGCAGTTGGATTAGAGATATGAACTGCACTCACAGACTTATGCCTTCTATTACGATCAGGTTGACCATAAACAACATTTGACTCTTTCTTCCCACTGGGAGGCTTCTTTGCAGCACCTGATGAAGAAACACCCACTTGAATCTTGCCACTCCTTATACCACTTTCTACGCGCTCTCCTGTCATTATCAACTCAGTGAAACCAGATGATGAGCTTCCAATGAGATGACTGTAAAAAGGACCATTCAACGTACACATGAACATATCAACTAACTCCCTGTCAGTTAGAGGTGGTTGCACTCTACCAGCCAAGTCTCTCCATTTCTGAGCATACTCCTTGAAGCTCTCTTTAGCACCCATATACATGCTTTGAAGTTGCATGCGAGTAGGGGCTAAATCAGCATTGTATTGATATTGCTTATAGAAGGCTTCAGCAAGATCATTCCAATCACGGATGTTGACACTCTCCAACTGATAGTACCATTCCAATTGAGCTCCAGATAAGCTCTCTTGGAAGAAATGGATCCACAACTTTTTATCAGCAGTATGGGGTTGGATTCTCCGGACATAAGACCTCAGATGCAGCTTGGGACAAGAGACACCATCATAAACAACGAAAGTAGGAACCTTGAAACCAATGGGTATAACCACCCCAGATATCAAACTCAGGTCTTCAAAATCCATCCCAGAAGACTTTTGCAATTCCATAGCATCCATTCTATCCACCAGCATCTTGAACTTATCTTCATTAGGCTCATGATAGTAGTTAGCTTCAGAATCAGAGTCCCCCATTGTATTGTGGAGACTGCCTCCCTCTTTATCAGACTCTTCAGACTCATAATCTTCAACCTGTTCTTTGGTCTTGACAGGACCTCTGAACCTTCTTCCCATGTTGATCAGGCCTCCTGACCTTCTAGTCTTCTTAGTTTTCTTGGCCAGCAGTGTCTTCAATTCATCCTGCCCCTTGGACAAGTTCAGGATCAGCTCTTGGAACTGTACATTTTGTGCCTGGAGATCCTTAAATGTTTGTTCAAGAGCCATTGCTTCAAATAAACAGCGAGAAGATGAGAAACCTGTGCACAATAAACCTGTGATGCAATGATATGATATGTGAATGTATATGCAATGTTTTCAAGGACCGTAGGATTTAAATTTGCTTAAACAAACAAGAAGGTAAACTTTTATTAGTAATAAATTTGTTTTGCCTCTTGGGCTTACAGAAAATGAAATGAAATAAATACAAGAGATGGGGTTTTTAAGTCTCCCATGGACGTTTCCTCTTTGTGTTGAGGTATGAGTTGAGATTCCGTTCCTCGTGAAGTTGCTTTGTTAGTTCCAGGATTCTTTCTTGGCTTGTTTTGTAATGAGCCTCGAAGGTATCCCTTTGCTCCTTCAACTGGATCCAGGACCTCTGTAAGTCTTCCATGTCAGTAGGCATGTCTGGGTGAAGGATGGTATAAGAAGTATCTCCTTCAGCAACAGGCTCCATAGTAACTGGCATGATAGCAGGATATGGCATCATGAGAATCTGAGCACGAGATCGCACCCATCTGAGGTAAGCTTCCATAGGAATAGTGTACTTGGGCTCCAGAGTCTTGCTGTCAACCTTGTTTACTTTACCCCAAGCTCGTATGAACCTTTGACGGTAACCTTGCAGATCGTTGTCGTAGTCAAACACAATGCCTTGAATCAACATATCATGAGGACCATCACTCCGAGCGTAACCAAACTGTCGTAAGGCTAAAGAAGGGTTATAAGTAATGCCCCCTCTTATGCCTAGAAGTGGCACATTAGGAAACTCCCCACAACGGTCAATGATAGTGACATTCTCCATAGATCTGGAGCACCAATGGATATTTGAATGAGAGAGTGACATGATCCTTTTAGACCACCTGAACCCTTGTTCATTCTTCATCACTGAGCAAGGAAGGTGAGAAATAAACCACCTAGATAGCAAAGGTATGCAGCACATCAGAGTTCCTCGTGCCTTTGTAGTACATGTATGAAGAGAGTGCAGGATGTCCCCAAGTAATGTAGGCACTGGATTGTGACTCAGGAATATATTGATGGCATGAACGTCTATGAACTGATCAGGATTGGGGAACAACACTAAGCCATAAATCAACAAGGCTAAGATCTCCTCAAAAGCATCATAGCTCATAGCTTTTAAGAACACTTGAGCCTTCTCTATCAACACCTTAGCAAGAATACCCTTAACTCCGCTTCTCGTTTCTAGAACAATGTCAGACTTCTTCAGATGTAGAGCTGCAGCAATAACCTTAGGTTTAGGCTCTTTTTCCAAGCCTGTGAATGATTTCTGATCAAGTACAGGTATACCCAGAAGTTTAGAGAACTCTTCCATTGTAGGAACTAGCTGGTAGTCGGGGAATGTGAAACAATGGTGCTTAGGATCAAAGAATTGGAACAGGACACTCATCATGTCTTCATTGAACCCTGAAGTGACTAGATCCAGTAAGTGACCATGTCTCTTGATGAAGTGAGAATTTTCAGAAACTTGAGAAACCAACTCCTTAAGCTTAGGAGGTATCCCTACAAAGTTGATCCTGATAGTGTTTCTACGAGCAGAAGCCATGACCTGCAACAAAGAACAAAGATAAATCCTTTGGTCCTTGAAATGGTTAGTAAAAATGCTATGCTTATGATGCATGATGATGTCATGATGTTATGCTCAATCACAAACATATGGCACACACAAACAAGTCACACAACAACCCTAGGTTTGAAGGCTTGCATGAGGTTTAAAGGTAAGTACCCTCCCCTGAAGTTTAGTGGGTTCATCCTGTCCTACAAAATAACCAGGTTCTAAGGGATCTCAATATCATTGATCCTTCACAAGGGTGGTTGTTCAGTAGGCAACTTACTTGCCAACCAAAACCCTCCAAGTTTAGAATCTCAATGAGTGTAGCATCGAGTATCAACCAACTTCAGTCTTCACCAAAGCCGGTTATCTCACTACTTTCTAAAGGCCAAGATGGGATAACTAGGGTTCTAAAAGTTAGTTAGTGCATTGACAACATATGGCAGCCTCATATTATCCTAAACATGACTTAAGGAACATAAGCACCAACCAAGAAGTCACACTAACTATGGCCACCAGATCAACCATATCGGTATACGCCGTACAGTTTCCTTGGTCTATTGCCATTTACCTAAGGTACACTAGATCCGGGTTAGGATCTTTCACACATAAGAGCCCCAACAAGTAAATATAAAGCAAACAAAACAAACAATTTAAAGTGATCTAATTCCTAAGGGTACCCCTCTTTTATTAGTCCCCAACAGAGTCGCCAGTTCTGTAACACGGTGGGAGAACTGACTTTAGTTATGTTGCGGATAGCAAGAGTCGCCACCGACTTTTATTTTATCCAAAGGAAAGGCATAAAAGAACAGGAAAGACCTTTTAAAAGATTTTTGGGTCCGGGGGGTAGGTTATGTAAAGGGAAGGTGTTAGCACCCTTTACATCCATGGTTATCCATGGGATCTTAGTTACTTAGCTCACTTTAAAATGTTTTTGAAATGTGAAGTGTGTGTTTAGAAATTTTCTTAAGTATTTTATAATGATCCATGTACGGATGTATATAAAACCTTTGTTTTTGAAAATTTGTTTGAAAATATGAAGTGTTTGAAATGTTTTTGAAGAGTGAGCAAGTACATAAGAGGAACCTACCATAAATTAAGTCTTTTCTGTTCTTGAATCCTTTAAATGGTAAGACTATCCCTATTATTAAGGAATAGGTAGTCATTATCTTGGATGTGTGGGACAAGTGAAGGGACATCTGTTATTTAGGCAAAACTGTGGGGTGTATAAGCAATTCGAAGGGACTTATCATCTTTATTCGAAAGGGACAAGATCATTACGAATGCAACATTCGAAGGGACTTGATCTTTTTATCTTTTTAGGGACTAGATGATGTGAGATGAGGGACTTTGCTTTATACACCCTACTTGACCTTTTGTTTAGGCAACTTGAGAGGTATCCTTAAGAAGTAAGATGGCGATCCAAGATCGACTTACGTGTGTGAGTGTACCAATTTTAAATATTTATCTTTTAAATTAATGATCTAAATCAATTTTAAATACAAATATGTTTCACACTCCCTATTTTACTAACCATAACATTTAAAATAAATAATAAAAATTAATACTACAAATATTACATAAGAGATACAATTACATAATAATAATAATTAAGACAAATTAAATAAATAAACAAAATAAATAATAATAAATAATTTGGGTTAGTAACAATAATAATAAAAATAATATATAAATAATGGGGTTAGTAATAAAAATTAATAAGAATCAAAATCAAGAAATTAACATAATAATAAATTTAAAAGTGCAATTTTTTTAATGGATAATTATTTTTTAAACAATTCATATTATATTCTAATTATTAGAAAAATTTAAATTATATACATGTTATAAAAATAAGGTTAATTATAAACATATTATGAAAATAAATTATATTTACAAAATTAAATTAAGAGTTTTTTATTATTTTAAGCATAATCTAAAATTATTTACATGCAAGAATTATATTAAATAATAATTAAATTATAAAATATGTACATAATTAAGATTTATAAATAAATAAATTGAAGGTTATAATTAACAAATAAATTAATATTTACAATTAGGGTTTATAAAAATATTTTAGGGTTTTAGAAAATATTAGGGTTAATTATCTAATTATAAACTAATTATACAAAATTATGTAATATTAATACTATAAGATAAATAATTTTTATTAATAAAATTTAATTTTTGAAAAGATGAATTTTAAATTATAGAAAAGAAAATAAGGCTATTAACATTTTATTTTATTATTTAAACTTATTTAATTATAATATAAACAAATAAAATAGAGAAAACAAAAAAAGTGAAAAAGAACTTACCTGGGCTGGGATTCGAACCCAGCCCCTGAGCAATGCATCCTCCAGGACCAATAAGCCAGCCACTGGGTTGCGCGCGCGCCAATGATAGTAATGCACTCCATGGGGTTTTGTTGTTATCCTGGTAAAAACCATGACAAAACAAAAAGAAATAGCACAAAAAGGCATGGGGAGGGATTCGAACCCAGGACCTTCACACAACAAGCAAGCACACTTACCATCCAGCCAGAAGGGCGCATCTGATGTATAATCCATAACATGTTATAATATATTAAGTCTAATAATTAAATGAACTTTTAAATAAAAAGAACCTGACCAAGGGATCGAACCGTGGCCCTCTACCATCATACACTAACGTCAAAACCAACTGAGCCACACGCCCCATGTGAAACATAATCAGAAACCAAACATTATATTTTAAGTGACTTTTTTGAATTAATTTTTCGCGCCAGATGGTCTTCATCTTCAACCTTGGTACCTGCGGGTTTAGCTACAAAATTAACTACGAATTTTCCTGCGAATTTCTTAATACAGGAAACCTGCGAAATTGGAACACCATCAAAACAGTACGATTTCATTAAATTAAGAGTGCAAGCAAGGTCCAGAGGTTATTTGGAATTGATCCACGGTTTTAGAATTCGTTTATATTCATTTAAACGCAAAACCCAAACTTGAAGGTCAAGAACCCTAAAATGGCAACACACGACTCAGCCATGTTTTCTTCAATTAAACTGCCCAGAATTCATCACAAGCTTCAACTAATCATGAATCAATAAACAAAATTAGTTTGCAATGCATAAATAAGGAGAATCGAAAATTTCAAAACCAAGAACAAAACAGATTCGGTTTAGGTCATATGCAATGATTTGGATGCTGCAAATGGTTCAAATAGATTCAGTGATGTTCATAGAACATGTATCAACCTTCAAATTGCCTTGAAAGAGCCTAAATGATGGAATCCGAATTCAAGTTTTTGGTGATTTTTTTGAATGTGAAAACTTACTCTTGAGGCAGAAGATTCGTCCCTTATGCATGTGATAGTTTGTATACTTATAGTAGAGTGAAGCTAGGTCAAAAAATTGGATCATTGTTTGGACTTTTTGATTTTTGGAGATTGAAAAAGATTATGACTTAAATTTCATATATTTTTGAATGAGACCTTTCTATTTCAAGACAATCATCATCAATTGTATATCAATTTAATCCAATTCATGTTAATGACCTTCTAGAACCAAAATATATTTTAAATTTTCATATTTGATATTTTATTTAAATTTAAAATGATTTTTAATATAAAAAATCATAATAAATAAAATAAATAAAATAAAATTATGAAAATATCAAATAAATTTCGTGCATAATGTCATGGAACACCTTGGGTCACAAAAAGTTCAGCCCATTTGAAAGAATTTGGTTTTAAGACCCTATTTTCTTCATACACCACTCAAAAATTTCCCAACTTTGCAAGGGCACATATCCTTCAATTTTAATGCTATGAGGGTGTTCTTGGACATTTTGGAAAGCTTGAATAGTCCTCTAACCAACCCCATTGGTTTCATGTCCATATCTTTTACCATTCTCAAGTTATGCTCTTTTGAAGTTGTTGACTTTTTGTTGACTTTCAAAAGGACCTATAATGTCCTAGCTCATACCCTCCAAATGAAGCATTTTTGGGCTTGGATTGTGATACAAAAAGTTGTAGAGAATTCAATTTCCTTCAAAATGAGCTTTGGATGGGAAAAATTTGATGAAGCATGTGAAAGTTATGGCTGGTCAAAGTTCAGTTGACTTTTCCTGAGGAAACCCTAATTTAGAAACCTCTGATTCTTGATGATCTGAAATATCCTTGATGAATCATGATCAACCCTTGATAAAATGATGAATTTTACCTCATATAATTGATGCTGACAAAAAATCATGAAGTTTGACTTTGGTTTGACCACAGTTGACCTCAGTTTGACTTTTTAACTACTTTGACTGATTTTGACCTATCTGATCATCTGACTGAGCAAACCTTTGAGAAAAGTTCTGAAATTTGTCATGGGGATTCTTAAACACATATAAGATGTTATGAAGCCCACTTGAGGTATTGGAAGTCCATTTAGCCTGATTAAAGTCAAAACCCTAGTTTTGGATGCACTGCTTAGGAGGATGCATTGTCTGAGGGAATTGTCAAATCTTTTGACCCATTGTGAACTTTGTGAACCTTGTGAACCTCATAAGATGTCTTGTGAACCTTGTGAACCTCATAAGATGTCTTGTAAACTTCATGAACCTCATGAGAGGTCTTGTGAACCTTGTGAACCTCATAAGGTGTCTTATGAATCCCATGAACCTCATGAGAGGTCTTGTGAACCTTGTGAACCTCATAAGGTGTCTTGTGAATCTTGTGAACCTTGTGAACCTCTTAGCACACAAAGTCTTGTATTGTGAGGGCAAATTTTGGGGTGCAACAGCTGCCCCTGTTCAATTTTCTGAAACCTGAGGGGTTAGATTGGTATATGTGCCATTCGTGACCTGAAAGGTTGAAGGGGATTGAACACAAAAGTCCAAAAATTTTCACTCACCGGTGTGTAGAGTGATACTGATGACTTGTTGTATATGCTTTGAGTGGGCTTAAAGATGCCACTTGGAGAAAAGTTCTTCAAACATATCTCTTGGAGGATAAAGCAGTCCAAAATATGAAGATATAGCTTTTTGGGAAGATAAACAACGGCCCAATAGTTATGATATAGCTTTTGAGAAGATAAACGACGTCTCAAAATAGCCTTCGGGAAGATAAACGACGTCCCATGATAATGAGGTAACCTTTGGGAAGATAAACAACGGCCCAAAGTCATGATAGCTTTCAGGAGGATAAACAACGTCCTGAGGTATAAGTATAACTTTTGGGAGGATAAACAACGGCCCAATAGTCATGATAGCTTTCAGGAGGATAAACAACGTCCTGAGGTATAAGAAGCTTTCAGGAGGATAAACAACGTCCTGAGGTATAAACATAACTTTTGGGAGGATAAACAGCGGCCCAATGTCATGATAGCTTTCAGGAGGATAAACAACGTCCTGAGGTATAAGTATAACTTTTGGGAGGATAAACAACGGCCCAATAGTCATGATATGGCTTTTGAGAAGATAAACGACGTCTCAAAATAGCCTTCGGGAAGATAAATGACGTCCCATGATAATGAGGTAACCTCTGGGAAGATAAACAACGGCCCAAGGTAACAAATTGTTGATGAAGTTTGTCTGCTGGAGAATTAATCTGAAAAACAAGATTATAACATTCTGTATGATTTAGTTTATGCATTATGTATGCATGTATAATATGATGCACTTAAGTAATATATTATGTATTTATGTATATGTATGTTATGATGTAAATGATGTATGTATGTATCATGCAGCCTGACGCGTCTGGACATCTTTGTATAACCACTGCTGGCCGGGGAAAATAAATCCCGATTTGTTGCTGAAGAATATGAGGAACTCGTTCCCGTTTCATTTGATAATATAGTATTCCTAACCTCCCGTCTTCGTTCGATAGTACGGTATACATAACCTCCCGTCTTCGCTTGATAGTAAGGTATCCATAACCTTCCATCTTCGTTCGTCGTATTCCTATTGGAAGAATAAATTCCCGACTATTCGTATGAGGATAAAAGAGATGGATATAAATTCCAGGGGAGATGTGACTCGAAGTATTGATGAAGATGGATTTGCCCTACTGGGGGACTTGTAGCTATCTTGTGGGAATGAATCGGCGAAGCTTCGTTGAAATCCTTCCCTCGTTCGTCCTTAGTAAATATTATTACTGCATTTTCATGCATTTCTGGTAAACATCAATCATATTAAGCATCTATGCATTTCTGGTAAACATCGATCATATTAAGCATCTATGCATTTCTGGTAAACCTCAATCATATTCAAAAGCATACATACATTCAAACACAACCAATGGACGTTTCGCTTATGTAAATAGGCTAAAAGTAAATCTGGATTCAGAGATAGAATTTTATTTATATCAAAAAGTGACCCGTACATGGGTAAGTTTGTACAAGGAGACAGAAATCCTAGTAAGAAGAATTTGTCATAAAGTTTTTACAAAACAAAGAAAATCAGCTATGTGGGAAATAATCCTATTGAGTTTCAATTCTACTATTGCCATTATCTTCAAGTATCTCATCTTCTACTGTCGAGACAGAAACGATTGAATTGAGCTTTATCTGTTCGAACTTGAGTAAGTAGTACAGTTGGTTGTAGTTTCATGGGTGATCCAAACGAGACATAGTCATACGCTTTAATCCCTAACTTTTGCCTGGATTGCCCTTTCAGGTTTTCAATCCACCGGGATACCCTTTTTTGCCCAAGCCGTCTTTTCAGGTTTTCGACTTGCCGGGTGTACATTTTTTTATATATATATCCCTAATTTTTGCCCGAACCCTTTTGGTTCGCCGGGATGCCCTTATTTTTTCCTAGGCCAGTCAACCTAGCGGGTCTCTTTTTATGCGTAGTATTTTTTAACTATGTCTGCGTTTACAGGCTGTGGGAAGTCTTCACCATCCATAGTAGTAAGTATCATGGCACCTCCTGAGAATACTGTCTTGACTACAAATGGTCCTTCATATGTAGGAGTCCACTTGCCCCTAGGATCACCCTGTGGTAATATGATACGCTTGATTACCAAATCACCAGCCTGATATACCTTTGGCTTAACCTTCTTGTTAAAAGCCTTAATCATCCGTTTTTGGTACATCTGGCCATGACAAACTGCTGCTAACCTCTTTTCATCAATCAAATTTATCTGGTCAAGTCGGGTCTGAATCCACTCGTCTTCATCCAAGCCTGCATCCTTCATAATTCTTAAGGAGGGAATCTGAACTTCAATGGGCAGAACTGCTTCCATACCATAAACCAAGGAGAATGGGGTTGCCCCTGTTGAAGTACGTATTGTAGTACGATAGCCATGAAGAGCAAATGGTAACATCTCATGCCAATCCTTGTAAGTAACAGTCATCTTCTGTATAATCTTCTTAATGTTCTTATTAGCAGCTTCTACTGCCCCATTCATCTTCGGACGATACGGAGAAGAGTTGTGATGCTTAATCTTGAACTGCATGCAGAGATCAGTAATCATAGTGTTGTTCAGATTAGAGCCATTGTCAGTAATAATCCTTTCAGGGATGCCATACCTACATATGAGATTATTCTTAATGAATCGAGCCACAACATTCTTGGTAACAGATGCAAATGAAGCTGCCTCTACCCACTTCGTGAAGTAATCAATAGCAACCAGGATGAAACGATGCCCATTAGAAGCAGTAGGCTTGATCTCACCAATCATATCAATGCCCCGCATGGCAAAAGGCCAAGGAGCAGTCAATACATTCAATGGTGATGGAGGTATATGTACTTTCTCAGCATAAATTTGACACTTATGACACGTTCTGGAATGTTGGTAGCAGTCAGCTTCCATGGTAGACCAATAGTAACCTGCTCTCAATATCTTCTTTGCCATAGTATGACCACTAGCATGAGTGCCAAAGATCCCATCATGCATATCTTCCATAATCTCAGTTGCTTCCTTCTTGTCCACACAACGAAGCAAAGTTGAATCATGATTGCGCTTGTACAAAATTCCATTACTCAAAAAGAACTTAGCAAAAAACCTCCTTAGAAACCTTTTATCTTTAACAGATGCCCCTTCAGGGAACTCCCGGGCTTCAAGATATCTTTTCACTTCATAGAACCAAGGCTTCCGCTCTGCTTCTTCAGTGTCAATCTCATTGCAGTATGCAGGCTTTTCAAATCTATCAATAGTAATCTTGGGAGCTTCATCATCCCAGCTGATCTCAAACATGGATGCCATGGTGGCTAAGGCATCTGCCAACTGATTCTCTCTCCGTGGAATATGTCCAAAGGTAATCTCTTTAAAATGTGGGATCAAAGACAACACATGCTCTCTGTAAGGAATGAGATTATCATGTTTGGTATCCTAATCTCCTTTAATCTGACTTACTACCAGGGCTGAATCTCCATACACGTCTAGGAACTGAATCTTCATATCAATGGCCGCTTTAATACCCAGGATACATGCCTCATACTCAGCCATATTATTGGTACAATAGAAACAAAGTCTGGCAGTAATCGGGGTATGACAACCTTCAGGGGAACTGATCACAACACCAACACCATTACCAAGTGCATTAGAAGCTCCATCAAAAACCATAGTCCATCGGGATCCTTGTTCAGGTCCGTCATATTGTCCAGGTTCTTTGGTAATAATCATAATGTCTTCATCTTCGCTCAGGCAGAAGATTCGTCCCTTATGCATTGTGATAGTTTGTATACTTATAGTAGAGTGAAGCTAGGTCAAAAAATTGGATCATTGTTTGGACTTTTTGATTTTTGGAGATTGAAAAAGATTATGACTTAAATTTCATATATTTTTTAATGAGACCTTTCTATTTCAAGACAATCATCATCAATTGTATATCAATTTAATCCAATTCATGTTAATGACCTTCTAGAACCAAAATATATTTTAAATTTTCATATTTGATATTTTATTTAAATTTAAAATGATTTTTAATATAAAAAATCATAATAAATAAAATAAATAAAATAAAATTATGAAAATATCAAATAAATTTCGTGCATGATGTCATGGAACACCTTGGGTCACAAAAAGTTCAGCCCATTTGAAAGAATTTGGTTTTAAGACCCTATTTTCTTCATACACCACTCAAAAATTTCCCAACTTTGCAAGGGCACATATCCTTCAATTTTAATGATATGAGGGTGTTCTTGGACATTTTGGAAAGCTTGAAGAGTCCTCTAACCAACCCCATTGGTTTCATGTCCATATCTTTTACCATTCTCAAGTTATGCTCTTTTGAAGTTGTTGACATTTTGTTGACTTTCAAAAGGACCTATAATGTCCTAGCTCATACCCTCCAAATGAAGCATTTTTGGGCTTGGCTTGTGAGACACAAAGTTGTAGAGAATTAAATTTCCTTCAAAATGAGCTTTGGATGGGAAAAATTTTATGAAGCATGTGAAAGTTATGGCTGGTCAAAGTTCAGTTGACTTTTCCTGAGGAAACCCTAATTTAGAAACCTCTGATTCTTGATGATCTGAAATATCCTTGATGAATCATGATCAACCCTTGATCAAATGATGAATTTTACCTCATATACTTGATGCTGACAAAAAATCATGAAGTTTGACTTTGGTTTGACCACAGTTGACCTCAGTTTGACTTTTTAACTACTTTGACTGATTTTGACCTATCTGATCATCTGACTGAGCAAACCTTTGAGAAAAGTTATGAAATTTGTCATGGGGATTCTTAAACACATATAAGATGTTATGAAGCCCACTTGAGGTCTTGGAAGTCCATTTAGCCTGATTAAAGTCAAAACCCTAGTTTTGGATGCACTGCTTAGGAGGATGCATTGTCTGAGGGAATTGTCAAATCTTCTGACCCATTGTGAACTTTGTGAACCTTGTGAACCTAATAAGATGTCTTGTGAACCTTGTGAACCTCATAAGATGTCATGTAAACTTCATGAACCTCATGAGAGGTCTTGTGAACCTTGTGAACCTAGTAAGGTGTCTTGTGAATCCCATGAACCTCATGAGAGGTCTTGTGAACCTTGTGAACCTCATAAGGTGTATTGTGAATCTTGTGAACCTTGTGAACCTCTTAGCACACAAAGTCTTGTATTGTGAGGGCAAATTTTGGGGTGCAACACCTGGCAGGGTGTTTATTTTCCCTGGTTGAATTTGTTCCCTGATTATATTATACCTTTTCCCAAGTGGAGTCGGTTATCCAGTGATTTATTTTCCTAGTAAACTCTTTGGTCGTCTGTTGTTTCCCCAGAGGGATTTTCTTCTGAGTCCCCAAGTTTTTCTTTTCTCTGTTGGTCATATTTTCCCCATAGAGATCTTGGGTTTGCATATCATATTCATATCATATCATGTTCTCTTAGGACAAAAATTGGGTTTTCTGTATTTAAGTCTCTCCCATCTTGCAGAGACGAAGATGTCAATCTTCATATCTCCGAATTGAAGAAACTTAAATAGGGGCAGCTGTAACACCCTAATTTTTGCCCTAAGGTTCTTTGCATTTCATCTGCATTTTGCATACAAGCAAGATCGCACTGGTTGCACGGTTCTTCTCGGGTTAGGATTTTGCCTCGCAGAGGATCACCGTTGTCTTTAATTGTTTTATTTGATTGTGTTTACTAATCATTAATCAAAATCCAAAAATATTTTGTTTCCTTTTGCTAATTTTTTTTCCAGGAAGAGGAACCATATAAAAATGCCAAAAAATATCAGTCCTGCAGCTCGAGTAAATTTCACAAAAACGTCGAAGACGATCCGCAAATAATTCAAATTTATCAGATCAAGGATTTCCCAAGTTAATTGATTCATTCAAAGGATCTCCAAGGTTCCCGTGTTTATTTCTTCGACGTACACAAGACTCGTCAATTGATTCATTCAAAATTCAGCTTGGTTAACCGGTTAACCAAATGGTTAACCGGTTAACCAGTGCGAAATTTGAATTTTTTATTCAAATTCAACACCCTTAGATCATTGATTTAATTGGAATATTCTAGATCCATTGGTTTCTGATTTTCTACATCATTTTGATCATTTCCTACCAAAAACCCTCACTAATTACCACACTTTTCCATTTCCCACCAAAATTTCAATTACCAAGCCTAAATTCAAATTACCAAAGCAAGCTCCATTCCACCAAATTTCCATACCTAAGGCCTTTAAATAGGACCTCAATTTCATTCATTCCACAAGCTTTTGATAGCCAAAAAATCTCTTGCAAATTATTCCCCCAACACCAAAATTCTCCAAAGCTCATCTTTCTTTCTTTTGAAGTTATCAAGAATTCACATTGAATTCTTGATTAACTTGAGCTAAACCTTCATTCTTTCATTCTCTTGCTCATCAATTTCAGTAGATCTAAGCTTGTGTTGGTTCAATTTGAAGAAAAGCTTTTGGTAATTCATCTTCCTCCATAAACCCATATCCACCATCAACATTCAAGATGTAGATCTTTGGTGCTTTTGTTTCTAGATCCTTTGGATCTTTATTTGTTGTTTGATTGCAGGGATTCCACTGTATTTTGGTTTTAAAAATTCGTGCAAATTCAGATCATGATCATCCAATGTTTGAGAAAAAGTTTCAAAATGGATCATGCTGAATTTTCTGCATTTTTCAGCTTCTGGTACAGCGTTAACCGGTTAACCATTTGGTTAACCGGTTAACCAGTTTAAAAACAATGCAGATTATTTAAGTTCTGCTTGCGTTAACCGATTAACCAATTCGTTAACCGGTTAACACAAGTCAGAATGGTGTTTTTGGCTTGTTTTAAGCCCCTTTTTGGTTCCTCTTTCTTCTTCTTCCTCCTCCTTTTTATTTTGACCTTGGGAAATATTTTTGGGAATAATTCCTCTTTAATTTCAATGGACTTTGGGTGTAGATTAGAGTAGTTAATGTTCATTAATTCAAAACTACCTTTAAGTGGATTATTCAATTCATTTAAGGTACTTTGCATTAGTGATACATTTTCATGCTTGAATCCACCAAGATGAGTGATTGAACTTAAGGATGGAAGAATACCATAAGTATGACTCAATTTGGTATTCATCTTTAGTTTCGTTCAGTATCGCGTTCGGATGACGATTTATATATATCGTTCATCTCGCATACATTAGCACTAATATTATGCACCTTAATTGGTGGTGTCCGGCCTCATTTGTAGGGTAATTACTTCGTAAATTACTCGGCGATTGCTTAACATAGACCTAAATGTGTCCCGACTTCGGAATAAAAATCTAATCGGGTACTTGCACTTTCGTGGACCGGATCTCTTGTTGATCGCGTAATCCCAAAGTGGTTAATCATATTGCATCAAGAATCGAGACTTGTGAATTTTTGATGCGTAGGTGCTTTGGGTCTCCCAATCGCCTTTCAAATTTCATTGAATTCGGTTCGGTTTGCCTTGATTAATCGCTATAGTGTAAGATGCTAAGCGGATCTGGTTGCCTTCGATTTTGGTTACTTTCTTTTTTTTGGTTGTGGTTGATTAAGTTCACCATACCATTATTATATGAATATTATTATAATATTACTACTATTAATATTTTAGATCCTTGCATTTTTATTTCTTTTGTTACTAACATTTAATTTTTTGCACTATTATTACCTTTATTTTATTTTGCTTTATTCATCCATATCATGTTTATTATTTGCCCTTATTGTTTGTTGATTTGATTTTCTATTTGTCCATTTGGACACAAAAAAATTAATAAAGGATTAAACACCTAAAAGACTTGTGACTTTAATTTCGGACTATGGTTACTATCCTTAGCTTTGGAGTATGGACTTAGACTTTAAGATCTTCCCCCTTGCTCAAGTTGGAATGGATTAGAAACCTCGGCCTCAAATTATTTCATTAGCCTTTGAAGAGGGAATTCCGAACTTTGAAGAATTGTGCATATTATGGTTTGGTAAACTCTTCTCTTAACTTTTAATTCAAGTATTAGGATTAGTCCCTTCATCTCCTCCCCATTCTTAAATTTTCAAAACTCCTCCCTATTTCAAAAATCTTCTTTGTTTTCAAACTTCAAATGCTTTCATAATCAAACCTTGATTTCGGTCAAGTGATTTTAATCTTTTCACTTTATTTTCTTAATAAATGTTAATTCATGTAAATATATCAAAATCATTTTCTTACATACTTTAAAAAACACAAAACTCACTCAATTTTTTTTGTGCCTTGTGCACCTTTTCTTTCTATATGTTTAGATATGATTCATCTTTTCTAGCGGAATTATTCGCTAAAAGATGACGACTTATCTCTACATTTTAAAATCAATTCAACTCATTGTTTCTTTTCAAATTTTGTACCACGAACTACGAGGTTTTGATCTCGCATTGCACTTTGTGGGTACGTAGGCATAAGGCGTTAAAACCTTATCAAACACAAAATCATTAAAAAATATTCTTCTTCTCATCTCTTCAATCATTTTTAAGCAAACCAATTTCAGACTAAAAAGCAATAAATATTTCAAAGGGCTCCCGTGGAGTACCACGGACGAGTCGGGTGCCTAAAACCTTCCCGGTTCGTAACCAATCCCCTTACCCATTCTCTGTTTTGTTTCTTTTAGCTTTTGCTTTTAGACTCCTAGGTTTTTGTTTGTTCTTTTACCTTTTTCCTTTTGGAAATAAAGAAAAGCGCGGTGGCGACTCTGTGTTCATCGAGTGAAGTTAATCAATAGCTTACACTCACGATTTTACCGCTACAACGAGGGGTCCCTACAGTTCGACAGGGTTGATAATAGAAGTGATTGTGTATCCACGGTAACTATTTATTTTGATCCTGCTGAAGTTCCTGCCCGAAGAGAGCCTGTGACTATCTATGTTCCGGAAGTGAGTCCAGTAACTATCATTGTTCCGGGACCATTTTCTTATGTTGATGACAAGGCCATTCCTTGGCACTATGGCTCAGACGTGTACGTAGAAGGACAGAAGGTGGAAAGTAAAGCGGTGACAATTAACCCGACTGTAGTGAATGTAGGAGGAGTTAATGGGTTTACTCGGAGTGGGCGTCTCTTTGCTCCTCAAGTTCTTAGAGGTGATCCCGAAGCTGAAGCTGCTGCAAAGGCTAAGGGTAAACAGATAGTGACTGAAGAGGTGACAACTCCTGCTGCTAGTCAGGGTAATTTTGAAAAAGAAGTTGAAGAATTCATGAGAATAATTAAGAAAAATGACTATAAGGTGGTTGAAGAGCTGAATCAGACCCCGTCCAAGATATCCATTTTGTCATTGTTAATGTGTTCTCAAGCTCACCGGGAGGCTTTGCTAAAGGTTTTGCAAATGGCATATGTACCACAAGAGATAATTGTTAACCAGTTGGAGGTTGTGATAGCCAGTGTGAACGCCAGCCATGGGTTGGGATTCACAGATAGAGATCTCACTTCTGAGGGGCGTAATCACAACAAGGCCTTACACATCACCATGGAGTGTAAGGGTGCTGTTCTATCACACGTCCTGGTAGATACAGGCTCCTCTCTCAATGTACTCCCTAAGAAGGCCCTCATGAAGCTGAATGTTGATGGCATTGTCTTGTGACCCAGTGATTTGATTGTGAAAGCCTTTGATGGGTCACAGAGGTCTGTGTTCGGGGAGGTGGAGCTACCGGTAAATATTGGGTCTCA
The DNA here is from genome assembly GCA_963966055.1 of Lathyrus aphaca. Lineage (NCBI taxonomy): Eukaryota > Viridiplantae > Streptophyta > Magnoliopsida > Fabales > Fabaceae > Lathyrus > Lathyrus aphaca. The sequence continues at coordinate 222,955,636 of OZ014522.1, forward strand.
GGTATTCAAGAACACGTTCTATGTTATGGATATCCAACCCGCTTATAGTTATCTACTAGGACGTCCTTGGATCCATGCTGCTAGCGCAGTAACATCCATGTTGCATCAAAAGTTAAAGTATGTGGTAGAGGGCCAGGTTGTTACAGTATGCAGGGAAGAAGATATTTTCGTAAGCCATCTGTCAACCTTCAAGTATTGGAAATGGACGGGGAGATCCATGAACACTTTGCCAAGCTTTTGATACAGTTAATGTTAGTACTTTGTCTCCGGTTGCTGCAGTTCAGAGCAATGAGAAGGAAGGGACTCCTATCTACTCCTACAAGAAAGCTAAGGAAGTAGTCCTATCCGGAAATGCCTAGGGCTGGGGCAAGCTGTTAGAAGTGGAAAAGAAGGATGACAAGTTTGGTCTCGGATATCAACCTGGTCAGTCAAGCTGGTCTCAAGGCAGTAAGCCCATAGCGTTCACAAGCGCTGGAATGCTCGACTACAACAACATTTGTGCTACAGATGAAGATGGGGATAGTGACTGCGACTTGGATAACTGGATTCACCCATGCGTACCTGGGGAGGAGCTCCGAAACTGGTTTGCTGAAGATTTTGTTCAAGTTACTTGGCAGTCAAAGTAATTTTCTTGTTTCCATTTTATCATATTGCATGTCAAATCCTGCACTCTGCCCAAGGTGCATGGATCCATCTGTAGGGCCACCATGTTTTTAATGCATTTACTTTTTCCATGAAATAAAGGATATTTTTCAAGCAAATTGTGTTCTCTTTCTTTCGTTTTAACTTTTTTTACAAAAAATAGATAAAATGGCAGTGTTTCCTTTTTTCAGTGTTTTTTGTGTGTGCGCGTCCCTTGTAAAACGAACAGATTCTGAAATAAGCACATCATTTGTGCAATGTTGATCATTCGGATTCTTGTGATAACGTTCCTGCTATGACTACGCATGACTTCGACAATCCTGTCTACCAAGCTGATGAAGGGGTTGAGGAAGACTGTGAACTCCCGGAAGAATTGGTTAGGTTGTTGAAATAAGAGGAAAGGGTCATTCAGCCTCATCAGTAAGAAGTAGAGATCATCAACATCGGGTCTGAGGATGTAAGGAAAGAGATAAAGATTGGAGCCAGTCTGCAGGCCGAGGTAAATAAGGAGTTGATTGGTATGCTTCGTGAATATGTGGATATCTTCGCCTGGTCGTATCAAGATATGCCAGGGTTGGATACTGACATCGTTGTACACAAGCTGCCACTAAAGGAAGATTGTCCCCCAGTAAAACAAAAGCTGAGAAGAACTAGCCCTGATATGGCTATAAAGATCAAGGAGGAAGTTCAAAAGCAGTGGGATGCCAGATTCCTTGCTGTAACTAGTTACCTACCTTGGGTAGCTAACATTGTGCATGTACCAAAGAAATATGGAAAAGTCCGGATGTGCGTCGATTATCAGGATCTAAACAGAGCAAGTCCAAAAGACAACTTTCCATTACCTCACATTGATGTGCTGGTAGATAACATCGCTCAGTTCTCGGTATTTTCTTTCATGGATGGCTTCTCCGGGTACAATCAGATTAAGATGGCACCGGAAGACATGGAGAAAACGACGTTGATTACCCCGTGGGGTACATTCTGTTATAAGGTTATGCCCTTTGGGTTGAAGAATGCCGGGGCAACGTATCAACGGGCTATGGTAACTTTGTTCTACGACATGATACACAAAGAAATTGAGTGCTATGTGGAAGATATGATTGCCAAGTCTCAGGGACAAAGAAGAGCATCTAGTCAATCTCAAAAAGTTGTTTGATAGATTGATAAAGTATAGATTGAGGTTGAATCCAAACAAGTGCACTTTCGGAGTGTGTTCCGGTAAATTGCTGGGTTTCATTGTTAGCCAAAGGGGGATCGAGGTAGATCCTGCAAAAGTAAAAGCAATACAAGACATGCCTGCACCGAAAACAGAAAAAGAAGTGTGTGGGTTTTTAGGGAGATTGAATTACATTTCACGGTTTATATCTCATCTAACTGCCACATGCGAGCCAATCTTCAAATTGTTAAGAAAAGAAAAAACGGTCAGGTGGAATAAGGACTGTCAAAGAGCCTTTGAAAAGATAAAAGAATATTTTCAGGAGCCCCCGATTCTAATGCCTCCAGTTCCAGGACGACCACTTATCATGTACTTGACTGTGTTAGAAGGATCGATGGGGTGTGTTTTATGCCAACATGACGAGTCTGGTCGAAAAGAGCATGTTATTTATTACCTTAGCAAAAAGTTTACTGACTGTGAATCCCGTTATTCATTGCTCGAGAAAATTTGTTGTGCTTTGGCATGGGCTGCTCGCCGACTGAGACAGTACATGTTGACCCATACCACACTGCTAATCTAAAAAATGGACCATATCAAGTATATTTTCGAGAAACCAGCGTTAACCGGAAGGGTTGCAAGGTGGAAAATGATCTTAACAGAGTATGACATATAATATACTTCCCAGAAAGCCATCAAAGGAAGTGTATTGTCAGATTATCTTGCACAAAAACCACTTGAAGACGACTATCAGCCGATGAAGTTTGATTTCCCTGATGAGGACATTGTGTACCTCAAAGCAAAAGATTGCGAGGAACCACTTCCGGAGGAGGGGCCTGACTCTGAATCCAAATGGAAGTTGATGTTTGATGGGGTAGTCAATATCAACGGACGTGGAGTTGGTGTTGTTCTTATCGCTTCCGAAGGTGTACACTTTCCCTTCGCTGCCAGAATTACTTTTGGCTGTACCAACAATGAAGCGGAATATGAGGCGTGCATAATGGGAATAGAGGAGGCTATTAATCTTCGGATTAAGACCTTCGATATATTTGGAGATTCAACCCTCGTTATCAACCAAATTACCGACAAGTGGTATACACATCAAGAACACTTAATTCCTTATAGGGATTATGCTAGAAGACTGTTGACGTTCTTCACAATGGTTAAGCTTCAATATATACCACGAGATGAGAATCAATTTTTCGATGCATTGGATACTCTTTATTCGTCCATCAAAGTCTTGTGTTGGAACTATGTGCCCAGGATTGACATTTCCAGGCTTGACACAACAACTTATGATTTCTTTGTAGATGCAGTGTCTGATGAGAAACCTTGGTACTTTGATATCATGCTTTTCTTGGAAAAACAAGAATACCCAGCTGGGGCATCATCCAATGACAAGAAAATCTTGAGACGACTTGCTGCTAGCTTCTTCTTGAATGCAGATGGCGTTCTGTATAAGAGGAACTTTGACATGGTCTTACTCAGATGCGTGGATAGACACGAAGCAGACCTGTTAATGCAGGAGGTCCACGAGGGATTTTTCGGTACTCATGTAGGAGGACATGCTATGACTAATAAGTTAATGAGATCAGGGTATTATTGGCTAACAATGGATGCAGACTGTTGTTCGTACGCCCGTAAGTGCCACAAATGCCAGATTTATGCAGACAAGGTGCATGTTCCTCCTAGCCCGCTCAACGTCATGTCATCTCTTTGGCCCTTTTCTATGTGGGGCATTGACATGATCGGGAAGATAAAGCCTACTGCTTCAAATGGTCATTGTTTCATCTTGGTTGCGATTGATTATTTCACCAAATGGGTTGAAGCAGCATCTTATGCCAATGTCACTCGCCAAGTGGTAGCCAGATTTCTAAAGAGAGACATCATTTGCAGATACGGAGTGCCCGAGCGAATCATTACTGATAATGGTTCCAACTTAAACAACGAGATGATGGCAGAGCTGTGTCAGGACTTCAAGATTCAACATCACAATTCTTCTCCTTACCGGCCAAAGATGAATGGCACGGTAAAGGCATCTAATAAGAATATTAAGAAGATTGTGCAGAAGATAGTTGTCACTTACAAATATTGGCATGAGATGTTACCATTCACACTTCATGGGTACCGAACGTCAGTCAGGACGTCAACCGGGGCAACGCATTTCTCCCTGGTATATGGCATGGAAGCAGTCTTGCCGGTTGAGGTAGAAATTCCTTCATTACGTGTGATGATGGACGTGAAGCTTGATGAGGCTGAGTGGGTACATGCTCGATATAACCAGTTGTGTCTAAATGAGGAAAAGAGATTAGCGGTTATCTGTCATGGTCAGCTTTATCAGAGGAGAATGAAGCGAGCATTCGACCAACGAGTACGTACTCGAGAGTATCAAGTAGGCGAGCTTATACTCAAGAGGATCATTCCTCTAGGTTCAGATCACAGGGGCAAGTGGACCCCGAATTACGAAGGCCCATTCATAGTGAAGAAAGTGTTCTCAGGTGGGGCACTGATGCTCACTACTATGGATGGAGAAGATTTCCAATCCCCTGTTAACTCGGACACAGTTAAAAAATACTTCGCATAAAAAGACCCGTTGGACATAAAAACAGAAATAAAGTCCAGGCAAGAAAAGGGCATCCCGGCGAGCTAAAAACAGAATAAAAAGCTTGGGCAAAAATTAGGGAAAAAAAATAAAAAAAATGTACACCCGCTGAGTTGAAAAGCCACATCGGAAAACTCAGGCAAAAAAGGGTATCCCGGTGGATTGAAAACCCGAAAGGGCGATCCACGCAAAACAAGGGAATAAACAAACAACTGCGATCCGGGTAATTTGAACCAAATCACCGTTTCGTACAGTCTGACAATATCATAAGCGTAGGAATCAGTCCCCTCGTTTTCTTCAGAAAGCAAAGGCAAGAACAGAAAGTCTTGAAGACATGTTGGTCATATCAGGAAGGAAACTTATTGGAATACCGTGTACATTTCCATTAGGATAGTTTCTTTTCTCAATTTTATGGTAGCTACCTCTTTCCAAGTAGTCGCTTCCTGATGTAAAACTTTTCCTATTCAGAGGCCATTCAATGAATGAATATTTAGTCAAAAGCTGTGTTGTGTTGTGTTTACTTTGTTTGCAAAAAAATGAGATTGCAGGGAAACATTTAAAACTATCTTTGAGTGTCGGGTGTCAATGGATGAACAGATCATACCATGCGAGTCCCCGAGGCACATGTGTGTATACTGTTGTTGCAGGTTTTGCAAGATGGTATCATACCCCCCCCAAGTAGAGAATATTCCCCAGCTGAGCTAAAGCAAGTGGAATCCCCAGCCGAACTCCAAACATAATCGAAGATTTTTCCTCCCCAAGTGGATTATCTTTCCACAAGTGAAGTATTCCCAGCAGGCAGCTGTATGCCTGATTTCCCCACAGAGTCAGAATTTCCAGAATTCCCTCCCCGGCTAGAGTCTTGACCAAGCATCATCCCCATCCGAGTCTGAAGACAATCAGTCCCTACAGAGTTCATGTTTGGGATTTACTCCCATCATGAAAATATTCCCCAGAGAAGTCGCCAATTTATTTTTGGCCATTGTGATGATACAAACAGTTATTCATCTCCTCAGACAGAGTCAAGCATCGTCAAAGCCTCTTGACCCGATTCTCCCCTACAGAGTTGTGATCCTTATCAGGCACTTGTCTGTGCTCGTACGCACGCCCTAGCACCCGTCTGTATTTGATATCTGTTTAATGCTCGTCTGCATTCCTCATCACTCTTCTGTGTTTGATATATGTGCTCGTCTGCATTTCCCAACACTCGTCTGTGCTTATTGTTGTTTGCTGCTCGTCTGGGCTTCCCAGCACTCGTCTGTGTGTGATGCTCGTCTGCACTTCCCAACACTCGTCTGTGTTTATTGCTGTTTGTTGCTTGTCTGTGCTTCCCAACACTCGCTTGTGTGTGATTTTTGTTTGATGCTCGTCTGCATTCCTTAACACTCGTCTATTGTTTGTTATCTGTTTGGAGCTCGTTTGCATTGCTTGGATACTCGTCTGTATCATCCTTCACACTCGCTTGTGTTAGCTTATATCCATATGTACTGATTTTATAATCGCTTCGGTACTCGTCTATATTGCTACTCCAAATGTTCGTCTGTATTGGACTTCTGGTATTCGTATATATCAATGGCTGATATTCGTCTGTGTCATTGCCTGAGGCGCTCGTCTATGTTTCGTAGATCATCATCTGATATTCGTCTGTATCATTGACTTATGGAACTCGTCTGTGTTTCTCTTGATGATCATCCAATACTCGTCTGTGTTGAAGAGGTTTGAAGTCCTGACGGTGGGATTAAACGTCAAAATGGTTACCGATTTGTGAGGGGGGTTCGTCAAATCCTAAATTTGCACCTGGCGTAACAGGATTGTTCGAAGAAGATTCGTTTGTCTTAGACCATATATCAACAGAGGATATATGAAGAGGGTTCGTCTATCTTGATTATGCATGTCTATCCCACAGACTTAAGTGCATCACCAGTCATGGCGTAATAGGTTTATCCGAAGGAGATTCTTCTGTCTCAAGTCATATGTTTTGGTAAAATGTATGAGGAGGGCTCATATGTCCAGTTCCTGGCGTAACAGGTTTAGTTGAAGAGGGCTCGTATGTCCATTTCCTGGCGTAACAGGGTTGCATGAAGAGGGCTCGTATGTCCAATTCCTGGCGTAACAGGTTGGCTCGAAGAGAGACTCGTTTGTCTAAGTTTTTCTTATCTGGCGTAATAATTCAATTTGGAAGGAGCTCGTCCGCTTCGTATTCACTTAAGTCATCCAGAGCGTCATTTTGTTGGGGTTATTCCCCATTGCTTGCATTCTCCAGCGGAGTGCAAATTTCAGGTCTTCTTGGTATTCAACCATAATTTATCTTGAACGGCCGATAGCCGTGCTATCGTCCTTTTCAGATTAACAGTTGCTTGAATAGGGGCAGCTGTAACACCCCAAATTTGCCCTCTTCTTTTTAGCAGCATCATCATATCATAATCATCATCAGCATGTCATATCCTTAGCATTTTGCATAGAAAGATGAAGCATAGCACTCACATGTTCTAGCATAAGGCATATGATAAATCATCTGGGAAGTTCGAAGCACAACAAGTCAAAGTCAAGAGCATGGTGACCTGTCAGGAAGCTCACAGGACCTTTTGTACAAGCCTAGTATCATGGTCAAAACTCTAAAAGAATTGAAGATCAAAATCAGATTGGAATGGTTGGCGCCGGGTTATTATGGGAGTTTCCCACCAAAAGGAGGGAGAATTCAAAATTTGCTCGCGTTAACCGGTTAACGCTTTGGTTAACCGGTTAACGGCTGCGAATTTTGAATTCCAGCAGCAAGTTCAGCATGTGTTTTAGCTCCAATTTTTCTTATTTCTGATTTTTATTCATTTTGAATTAAGTGGAAATTATGGAGAAGGATCTAGATAATTTACCAAGCCCAATTCCAATGCTAGATCCCAATCACTTTCTAAGCTAATCCCAAACCATTTTTTTTTGGATCCCAAACCAAAACTTTGGGCCCCAAACCTAAGTGATATTTATTCCATTTCCCTCCAAACCAAGAGCAAGAACTCTCATAGTTCACTTCTCATTTTCTGAATTTTCACTACTCTCTCACCATTCTCTCATTTTCTCACCCAATTTTCCAAATCACTCAAAGTTCCTCTTTGAAGATCACAAAACTTTGCATTAAAGTTTGTAGATCTTGGAACTAGACCTCCATCCATAACTTCTTTGCATCAATTTGTTGGTTTCACTACTTGGTTTAGATCTGATTTGGTGATTAGAAGTGATTTTGGAGCTAAATTCTTCATCAAGATCCTTTACTTGCATTTATTTTGCATGATGTGTGAAGATTGCATTTATTTCCGCGAGATTCCTCATTTCTAGCTCAAACAACATTTACCAAAGCATACCTCAGCTTTGTACGTTGGTTAAGTTCAGATCTAACTCTGTTTTTAGCTTATTTGCATGCTTGTGCTTAGATCCACCATATGCTTGTGTATTTGCTTGGCTTGCTTGAATTGTTTGGTTGATTTGTAATCAGATCCGTGTGTTAATGTTCATGAGCTTAATAATGTGTGATTAATGTGAATTGATCTTACTATTTCATGCATAATTGATTGCTGGACTATTGGATAAGCTGGTTTGAGCTGTTTTTTATGCAGGATATTATTGATGTTCGCACAGTGTTAACCGGTTAACGCTTTGGTTAACCGGTTAACGCATCTGGTTTCTGTGTTATTTTCTGCAGGTTTGAACTGGTTAACCGGTTAACGCTATGGTTAACCAGTTAACACTGAAGCAGAATGCCATGTTTGAGTTGTTTTGAGCTTGTTTGATTCCCTTACTTGCTTTAATCACCATGGATCATTGTATGCTCATTTGGCATGTTAGTTTAGGGTGTTTTTCTTGATGGTTGATGTATGCCTTCATGTTCTCGACGCGTAAATTCATGTATTTTCAAAGCTTGGCATGTTGTTTGATTTTGTATTTTTGAAACTTTGAACATGTTTATTCCATGAATTGTGTTGATGTATATGTGCTGGATTTTTGCTAACCATTTCAGGGGCATTGGTAAGTGAAGTGTGGATGTTTATCCACATTTCAATTCTTCATCTACTCTTTTACTTTACTTTCTATTTTATGGTGTTGATGAGCCTTATGCCATCATGTGATTCAACTCTTCTCTTTTCCCCTTTAGAAGCAACTTATCTCCTTTAGAGGAGTAAGTTGTTCTCTAGCTTCCCTTTCATCTTCTTTTATTTTCCTTTGATCTTCTTTTCTCTTAGGATAGTTTCAAACCACACTAACCTTAAGACCACTTTTTGCATGATAACTTTAGGTTTAGTCTTTCCCCATTAGATTTTTACCTTTGCTCCTTTGGTTCTCTCTCTTCTCATCTCAAAATAAAAACCTAAAAAACATTAATAAAGAAAGAAGTGACTTCTTGTGTATAGCCTTATTCCACGGGGCATATGTATTCATTCCATCTTAGAATAGTGCATTTGTCTAGCATGATGCACAAGTTGGATCATGAGGTCATCTTTATCAAGAAAAACCATAAAAAATACTTCTTCATTTCAATCACTAAGATACTTAATAATTTCAACAAGTCAATGAACTTAGGCCCTTGCCCTTGGAAACAAGTCTTGGATAAATTCTCCTTACTTGGTGTGCTTGTTCTATTATTCCATCTTGGAATGTAGTGGCAAGTACACATTCCATGGAAAAGAGTTTGAGTACATTCTCTTGTGCCACACCAATAAAAAAACTCAAGAAAAACACAAACAAACAATAAGCGTCTCTTTCGGGATTTCTTTTCTCATCTCATTTGCTCCATACGCGAACTTGCTCCTACTTGTCACTTTGCAACACGATTACGCACTCGTCGTCCGAGCCTGCAACACCTGAGCATTGACATAGGCAGTTCAAGCCTTAAGACACAAGCAATTTCTTTTCCACCCCTAGTTAGGGGAACTACGACGACTCTGATCCTCATGTCCAGATGAGGTACGCAGGCAGCGGGGTAGGGCCCGTTCGAGCATACTCTTTTATTTTCCCTACATATCCCCCTTGATTTTCTTTTATCCAGTTCTTTTTCTTTGTAGCAACTTTCATTCTTTTACCCTTTGAAATATTTTCTTTGCAAGCGTGGATCCCGTCGGGTACGCCGGACGATCTGGGGTGCTAATACCTTCCCAGGTCGTACCCGACTCCCGAACTCAGTCTCTTTGGTTCGCAGGACCTGTGTCCTTCCTTTTCTTTCTTCTGGTTTGTGCAGCATTATCATTCCCGTTCCTTCGGGATAAAAATGTCTGGCTGGCGACTCTACCTCTTTCTGCACCACTTTCGCGTTTGTACCAGGATGGAAATCCAGGGAGCGACAGCCTCTGCCTGACATGTTGGAATATGGGTCAGCGGTGTCCTTAAGGCCCGGTACGGAATAATAATAATAATAATAATAATGATAATAATAATAATAATAATAATGTAAAACATAGTTTTGATAGTTTTGATGTAACTTATTTTTGTTTCAATTATACCATTTTTCAGTTTTTATTTTAAACCTCAACTTCTTTTTTACTATATAATATAGGATTTACACCTCTCTTTCATTAATTTTTTATTTATTTATAAATAACTAGTATGATTCCCGTGTTTTCGCACGGATATCCGTTGATGATGTTTATTTGTCGTAAAAATATTTTTTTGTAAAAATAAAAAATATATAAAATATCTGATAAAATCAATATATTTGATAAGTTTAAATATTTATAAATTAATTAAAGAATTTTTTTTATGTAATTGTAGGATACCCGTGTTTCCGCATGGATACTGATACGCATGCATTTGTTTTCAAAATATTATTAAAAATAAATAAAGTTGTTTTACGAAAATAATTTATTATTTTTAAAATAAAAACATATTTTTAAAATAAAAACAATATTGTTTTATCCAAATTCTTTTACATATGTGCGTATTATATCAGTACCCGTGTGTTCGCACGGATAATGGTGTGGTATGTTAACTTGACCCCAGTTATTTATAATTTTGAAGAAATAAAGCATTGTAATGAAATAAAGAAAAATCAAATAATTTATTAATAATTCCTAACCAAAATAGTTTATTATTTTTTAAAGAGATAATAAATTGGGTCGCAGTTTGCATGAGTCACACAATATTGTTTTTTTAATTGTTAGAATAGTAAATTAATATAATATAGTGATTTTTAAAAAATATATACAAATTAAGTAATTCTGACCCGTAAAAAATGTATATTTTAGAAGAAAAATAAATATTATTATGAACTCCATTGTATTAAATAATCATACAAAATAAATAAAAGAAATTGTGAAATAAAGAAAGAAAAAAAAGAGAAATTTTAACATTTGAAAATAATAATTTTGTGTCTCAAATAGAGACAATTGATAATTATAATAAAATAGATAATTTGATTATAGTGATCGTGAATAAAAGAGAAATTTTGATATTTGAAATATAATTAATAAATATAATATAATGATTGCTAATAAATGTATATAAAATGTTGGAATGTAATAATAAAAGACCCGTGTATTCGTGCGATACATAATGTCGTTTCTTTTTTTAATTGTTACAATAGTAAATTAATATAATATAATGAATTTTAAAAAAAATATATACAAATTAAGTAATTTTGACCCGTCAAAAATGTATATTTTAGTAGAAAAAATAAATATTAATATGAACTCAGTTTTATTAAATAATCATACAAAAAAAGTGTTTGTGAAATGTAGAAAGAAAAAAAAAAGAAATTTTAACATTTGAAAATAATAATTTTATGTCTCAAATAGAGACAATTAATAATTATAATAAAATATATATTTTGATGATAGTGACCCGTGATAAAAAAAGATAAATTTTGATATTTAAAATATATTTAATAAATATAATATAATGATGGTTAATAAATATATATAAAGTGTTGGAAAATAATAATAAGAGACTTGTGGTGTGTTACTCGTGCGTCACAGAGATTTTGGTCTGGTTACTTGTGCGTTCACACAGGTACTAGTGTATTACCCATGTGTTCACACAGATTTTGGTCTGATTACTCATACACTCACACGGTATTGTTGTGTAACCCGTGTTTTCGTACGGGTACTGGTGTGGACGCATATTTTTCCAAAATATAATAAAAATGATATTAAAAAAATGAAATTATTCAACCAAAAAATATTATTTTTAATAGATATAATAAATTAATGTCTATAATTCATTTCATATATAAAAATATTTGAATCAACAATATATTATTTTTCATATAATTTTTTTTATATATTATTTAATCAAATTAAATCAATGAATAAATAAACGCCCTTTATTTCAACAAATCATCATTTGTTTCTAAAAAACAATGAAATATTTTTTCAAATAAAGAATTATATCAATTCAATCAATTTAAACAAAAATTTGTAGAATTGATTAGAAAAGAAATTACATTATACTGATAATAGCATAAATATGCTAATAACTAATAAGATAACCACCAATAAAATACCACAAGACACTCTAATCAATTTCCATATAACTACCCTTTAGGTTATGTCATTATGTAAACATAAAAGCAATCCAAATCACATTACACATTACACGGACGATAACAATCAATTCAAACAAAAAATAATAGAATTCATTACAAGCTAATCAAACCAATATGTGAAATCTTCCTATTATAATAAATACATATTGTTATGGATTGAGCCTCTAAGCCTCTATTGGGCACATGCCCAAACCTGTCGAGCAGAGGCCCAATCAGTCGGGCAGAGGATCCATTGGTCGAACAGAGACCATACCCGTGGGCAGTGTTCTATACTGTCGGGCAAAGCATACGACCCACATGGCCCATGCTAGGAAGAATGCGTCTCCCTAGCATGTGCCACGTCACCCAACTATCCACTCCTCTCTCCCCAAATGTAGGGACAGTTGGACCAAGGGAAAGACCATGTGCTAGGTCTTACACGTTCCTACACGTACCTTGGCAGTTCTTCCTTGGGTCTAGCTAATCCAGCCTAATGAAGAACCTTGGCCCAGCGCTGGGGGCATATATAAATACCCTTTTTCACTAAAGAGTCAGGTATTCTGAACTAATCACTACTTACTGTATTTTTGTACCTTTACTCACTTAAGCATCGGAGTACCTTGCAGGTACACCCCCCATCTTTCTATCAATTGTGACGTTCATAGCCATCAACAAAAAGGCCCTTCTGACTAGGTAAGATCAGTGGCACCATCTGTGGAAACCTAGCTACCCCCTTCTTCCATCCCAGAAGATCAAAGCTCACTCATTCCTCGCCCTTCCAACATGGCCGGCGAACGCGGTGACAACCATAATTTGGATCTCGTCAACAATAACAATGAGGGAAACATGATCGTCACCCACGAGTCTGATGTACGTGATGGTGTCCCTCAACCTCAGCCAGCCACTACTTTCTAGCCCATATCGGTGCCAGTCGAAGGAGACCTCACCATGATAGCCATGATGCACACTCTGAATAAGACCAACTTCCTGCTCAATAAACAACACGAGAGGATAATAGCACTGGAGACCGAGCGTCATACTGGGCCTCCCCGACGCGAGCATGGATCTCAACCCGAGAGACACCAACCAGAGGCGTCCAAGAAGCAGGGATGTTCGCCTCCTTGTCGAGGGTGCCATTCCCCCGAGCCAAAGAAGAACAGGTCCAGAGAGCGCCCTGAACGAGGGAACGACCAACCAAGGAGTCCTCCTCGGCAAGATCAGAGCCCGAGGAACGGAGTCTACTCCCCCTGAGGAGTGACAAAGACGACCCCTACTGCCCTCTTTCACGGGCTATTATGGACGCACCACTCCCGAAGGCATGGAGAAGCCTCGAACCCGGTGCCTTATGACGGGACGACCGACCCGGATGATCATTGTTGCACCCCAAAATTTGCCCTCACAATACAAGACTTTGTGTTCTAAGAAGGTTCACAAGGTTCACAAGATTCACAATGTTTACAAGACCTTTCATGAGGTTCATGAAGTCTACAAGTCACTTCTTGAAGATTCACAAGGTTCACAAGATTCACAATGTTTACAAGACCTTTCATGAGGTTCATGAAGTCTACAAGTCACTTCATGAAGGTTCACAAGGTTCACAAGGTTCACAATACCTCCCATGAGTATCATACGACATTTTATGATGGTTCACAAGGTTCACAAAGTTCACAATTGGTCAGAAGAGTTGATAATTCCCTCAGACAATGCACCTCCTAGGCAGTGCATCCAAAACTAGGGTTTTGACTTTGATCAGACTAAATGGACTTCCAAGACTTCAATTGAGCTTCATAACATCTTATATGTGTGTAAGAACCCCCATGACAAGTTTCAAGACTTTTCTCAGAAGTTTGCTCAATCAGATGATCAGATAAGTCAAAATCAGTCAATGCAGTTAAAAAGTCAAACTGAGGTCAACTGTGGTCAAACCAAAGTCAAACTTCATGATTTTTTTCCAACATCAAGTATATGAAGTAAAATTCATCATTTGATCAAGGGTTGATCATGATTCATCAAGGAGATTTCAGATCATCAAGAATCAGGAGTTTCTAAATTAGGGTTTCCTTAGTAAAAGTCAACTGAACTTTGACCAGCCATAACTTTCACATGCTTCATCACCAAGTCTCTATCCAAAGCTCATTTTTAAGGAAATTGAATTCTCTACAACTTTGTGTCTCACAAGCCAAGCCCAAAAATGCTTCATTTGGAGGGTATGAGCTAAGACATTATAGGTCCTTTTGAAAGTCAACAAAAAGTCAACAACTTCAAAAGGGCATAACTTGAGATTGGTAAATGATATGGACATGAAACCAATGGGGTTGGTTAGAGGACTCTTCAAGCTTTTCAAAATGTCCAAGAACACCCTCATACCATTAAAATTGAAGGATATATGCCCTTGCAAAGTTGGGAAATTTTGAGTTGGTTTATGATGAAAATGGAGGTCTAAAACCAATTTCTTCCAAATGGGCTTGCCAAATGATGACCCAATCCATACAACAACTTCATGCACGACCCAAACCATTAAAAATCAGATTTTTTATTATTTCATTTTTATTTATTTTGATTTAATTCATTAAAAATCATTTTAAATAAAAATAAAATATGAAAATGAAAGATTTAATTTGGATCAAACTTCTAGAAAGTCTTAAATATTGATTTAAATTGAAGAGGAAAGAAATCATGAGATTTGGCCAAAAATAGCAAGCATTCACACATGAATATTTGATTTTTAAGGCATGATCATTGTGGATCTTTTTATATCAAATTCTTCATACAACCAATCAATTTTTTGACCTAAAATCAATCACCTATAAGTACTAAACACAACCCTATTGCAAGATACGAATTTCAGCAGCCTCAAGAGTAAGTTCCATTGTTCAAAAATTCTCTCAAAACTCACATTCGGATTCTTTGATTCAGGACATTTGAAGGTGAAATAAGAACACAACAATGTTCCTTGGACCTTATTGAAGCATTATCATCACTCATATGCATCAAAACCATGCTATATTGCTCAACCCGAATCCACTTTGTTCTTGAAAATAATTTTTTCGATTACACTAATTTGCTGCATATTAATGAATTTTGTTTGCATAATCTTGTTTGTGATGTTGTGTAGATCGTTTCTGGACAAATAAACCAAAGTTTCATGGCTTGAATCAGAATCGGCCATTGTTAGGGTTTAACCTTTGAAATTAGGGTTTTATGATTTACTGAATTTAAATAAATTTGAAGAACATAGGGATGTTGTATGGACTGTGAGGATCATAAAACACTGGTCAATTTCAGGAATTGGTACTGTTTTGTTGGAGTTTCATTTTCGCAGGTTTGAAAGATGGAAGAACTCGCATGAAGATTCGCAGGAAAAAGGGGAGGAAATTTCGCAGGAAATTTGGAGAAGAAGAAGCTGTTTGCGCGCGTTCAGAAAAATTCAAATTTGATTTAAAATATTTTATGTTATCTTGTTGGTTTGTTATCACCACAGGTTGTGTGGCCCAGTGGAAACTCAGGCGTGCGTTTGATGAAAGGGCGAGGGATCGAAACCTGGCTGTGACAAATATTTGTGTTTTCTCATTTATACGTTGAACATAATATATTATTATTATTTGATGGTTTGTTAACAGATTGACTCACCTAGCTGGGATGGTTATGCGTGTATGTGTTTGTTCAAGAGGTCCTGGGTTCAATCCTCCCCCAGGCCTTTTGGTTTTCTCTTATTTTTTGTGATTTTTCAAGACATGGCATAAAACAAATTTGGCCTATTCCTCTAGCACCTGCGCGCTGATGGTCTGGTGGTGTGTTTTGTGGCTGGCAAGCAGGACGTCCTGGGTTCAAACCCCAGCCAGGTAAGTTTTCATTCTTTTTTCTTGTATTTTGATTGCTTTAAATATTTTATTATTAAATTATATTAGTTTTGTATATATTTTATATATCTAAATAATTGTATATATATTATGTATTCTTTTCAAAAATTATTTCATAAACTTAAAAAATTATTTTATTTTATTATGTATCTAAATTATAATATGTATATATATTTACCAAAATAATTTTGTATATTATATTATAAACCCTAAAAAATATTGTCTAAGCCAACCCTAACTTTATAAAACCCTAAATTATTTTTCTCTAAACAATTATTAGAAACTTAATTTTATTTTATTTTATTTTATTTTTATTTTTGTACATATTTATTTAATATAATTAATTCTTGTAAATATAGTTATAACTTATGTATTTTTAAAATTTGTTTGTAATCTAAAATTATATATATAAATAATTTTTAATATGTGTTTAGAAATAATTGAACCTATGATAATTGAATTTTGTAATTATAATATGTTTAAAAATCATTTAATAATTTGTACATAAATTAAAATGTTCTAATAATTATTTAATTGTTCATATTTCCTCTTATTTTATTTTTGTTAATTCCATTTATTTTAATTATTGTTATTATTACTAACCAAATTATTACTAATCCATTTATTTTTTAATTATGCTTATTATTATTATTTCATTAACCTCATTTATTTTTTATTATTGTTACTAACCCCTATTATATTTATTTATTTATTTTTACTTATTTATTTATATTTTGCTTATATATTTATTTTTTGCTATTTATTTTTAATTGCTTATTATAATTATTATGTAATTGCTCCTTGGTGTACATTTTTGTAAATATTTAATTTATTTAATTATCATGCCATGGTTAGTAAAATAGGGAGTGTAAACATGTATTATACTTAAAATTAAATTTAGATCATTTTAATTATAAGATAAATTAAATTAAACACTCACACACGTAAGTCGATTTTAATCGCCATCTCACTTTCTAGGTTTGCCTCTTATTGTTGCCTATTAAAAAAGGTCAAGTGGGGTGTATAAAGCAAGTCCCTTAAAAGAAAAGTCATCAAGTCCCTTAATGGTTGCCTTTAAAAAAATCAAGTCCCTTTCGAATAATGATGACAGTCCCTCCAAATTGCTTAATACACCCCCACAGTTGCCTTCATAAAACAGATGTCCCTCATATGTCCCTCACATCCAAGGTAATGACTACCTATTCCTTAATAATAGGGATAGTTTTACCATTTAAAGGATTCAAGAACAGAAAGACTTAAACTTTAGGGTAGGTTCCTCATAGTTACTTGCTCACTATTCAAACTTTTCAAACACTTCACAAATCTCAAACAATTTTCAAACACAAGTTTTTTACGCATCCGTACATGGATCATTATTAAACTCTTATGAAAATTTTTATTCACACACTTCACCATTTCAAAAACAATTCAAAGTGAGCTAAGTAACTAAGAGCCCATGGATAACCATGGATGTAAAGGGTGCTAACACCTTCCCTTTACATAACCTACCCCCCGGACCCAAAAATCTTTTAAAAGGTCTTTCCTGTTCTTTTATGCCTTTCCTTTGGATAAAATAAAAGTCGGTGGCGACTCTTGCTATCCGCAACATAACTAAAGTCAGTTCTCCCACCGTGTTACAGAACTGGCGACTCTGCTGGGGATTTAAATTAAAGAGGGGTACCCTTAGGAATTAAGATCACTTTAAATTGTTTGCCTTGTTTGCTTTATATTATCTTGTTGGGGTGCTCTTATGTGTGAAAGGTCCTAACCCGGATCTAGTGTACCTTAGGTAAATGGCAATAGACCAAGGAAACTGTACGACATATATCGATACGGTTGATCTGGTGGCCATAGTTAGTGTGACTTCTTGGTTGGTGCTTATGTTCCTTAAGTCAAGTTGAGGATAATATGAGGCTGCCATATGTTGTCAATGCACTAACTAACTTTTAGAACCCTAGTTAACTCATCTTGGCCTTTAGAAAGTAGTGAGGTAACCGGCTTTGGTGCAGACTGAAGTTGGTTGACACTCGATACTACACTCATTGAGATCTTGAACTTGGAGGGTTTTGGTTGGCAAGTAAGTTGCCTTCTGATCAACCACCCTTGTGAAGGATCAATGATATTGAGACCCCTTAGAACCTGGTTACTTTTGTAGGACAGGATGAACCAACTAACTTCAGGGGAGGGTACTTACCTTTGAACCTCATGCAAGCCTTTAAACCTAGGGCTACTGTGTGACTTGCTTGTGTGTGCCACATGTTTGTGATTGAGCATAACATCATGACATCATCATGCATCATAAGCATATCATTTTCACTAACCATTTCAAGGACCAAGGGATTTATCTTTGTCCTTTGTTGCAGGTCATGGCTTCTGCTCGGAGAAACACCATCAGGATCAACTTTGTAGGGATACCTCCCAAGCTTAAAGAGTTGGTTTCTCAAGTGTCTGATCATTCCCAGTTCATCAAGAGACATGGTCACCTATTGGATCTAGTCATTTCAGGGTTCAATGAAGACATGATGAGTGTCCTGTTTCAGTTCTTTGATCCTAAGCACCATTGCTTCACATTCCCCGACTACCAGCTGGTTCCAACCATGGAGGAGTTCTCTAAGCTTCTAAGCATACCTGTTCTTGATCAAAAACCATTCACAGGCTTGGAGAAAGAGCCTAAACCTGAGGTTATTGCTGCAGCTCTACATCTGAAGAAGTCTGATATTGTTCTAGAAACGAGAAGTGGAGTCAAGGGTGTTCTAGCTAAGGTGTTGATAGAGAAGGCTCAAATGTTCTTGAAGGCCATGAGTCATGATGCTTTTGAGGAGATCTTAGCCTTGCTGATATATGGCTTAGTATTGTTCCCCAATCCAGATCAGTTCATAGATGTTCATGCCATCAACATTTTCCTGAGTCACAATCCAGTGCCTACATTACTTGGGGACATTCTACATTCTCTTCACACCCGTACTACAAGGGCAAGAGGAACTTTGATGTGCTGCATACCTTTGCTTTCTAGGTGGTTTATTTCTCACCTTCCTCGCTCAGTAATGAAGAATGAGCAAGGATTCAGATGGTCCAAGAGGATTATGTCACTCTCTCACTCAGATATCCATTGGTGCTCCAGATCTATGGAGAATGTCGCCATCATTGACCGTTGTGGGGAGTTTCCTAATGTGCCACTTATAGGCATAAGAGGAGGCATCACCTACAACCCCTATTTAGCTTTACGACAGTTTGGTTACGCTCGGAGTGATGGTCCACATGACATGTTGATTCAGGGCATTGTGTTTGATTACGACAACAATCTTCAAGGTTACCGTCAGAGATTCATACGAGCCTGGGGAAAAGTAAACAGGGTTGACAGCAAGACACTGGAGCCTAAGTACACTATTCCTATGGAGGCTTATCTCAGATGGGTGCGATCTCGTGCTCAGACTCTCATGATGCCATATCCTGCTATCCTGCCAGTTACCATGGAACCTGTTGCTGAAGGGGATACTGCTTACACCATCCTTCACCCAGACATGCCTACTGACATGGAAGACTTACAGAGATCCTGGATCCAACTGAAGGAGCAAAGGGATACTTTCGAGGCTCATTACAAAGCAAGCCAAGAAAGAATCCTAGAACTAACAAAGCAACTTCACGAGGAACGGAATCTCAACTCATACCTCAACACAAAGAGGAAACGTCCATGGGAGACTTAAAACCCCATCTTTTGTACTTATTTCATTTCATGTTTTTGTAAGCCCAAGAGGCAAAACAAATTTATTACTAATAAAAGTTTACTTTCTTGTTTGTTTAAGCAAATTTAAATCCTGAGGTCCTTGAAAACATTGCATGCGCATTAATACATCATATCATTGCATCACAGGTTTAATTGTGCACAGGTTTCTCATCTTCTCGCTGTTTATTTCAGCAATGGCTCTTGAACAATCAGTTAAGGATCTCCAGGCACAGAATGCACAGTTCCAAGAGCTGATCCTGAACCTATCCAAGGGGCAGGATGAATTGAAGACACTGCTGGCCAAGAAGACTAAGAAGACTAGAAGGTCAGGTGGCCTGCTCAACATGGGAAGAAGGTTCAGAGGTCCTGTCAAGACCAAAGAACAGGTTGAAGACTATGAATCTGAGGAATCTGAGAAAGAGGGAGGCAGTCTCCACAACACTATGGGGGACTCTGATTCTGAGGCCAATTATTACCTTGATCCTAATGAGGACAAATTCAAGATGCTGGTGGATAGGATGGATGCTATGGAGTTGCAGAAATCTTCTGGGCTGGATTTTGAGGATCTGAGTCTGATATCTGGGGTTGTTATACCCATTGGTTTCAAGGTTCCTACCTTTGTTGTTTATGATGGGGTCTCCTGTCCCAAGCTGCATTTGAGGTCTTATGTCAGAAGGATTCAACCTCACACTGCTGACAAGAAGTTATGGATCCACTTTTTCCAAGAGAGCTTATCTGGAGCTCAGTTGGAGTGGTATTATCAATTGGAGAGTGTCAACATCAGAGACTGGAATGATCTTGCTGAAGCTTTCTATAAGCAGTATCAATACAATGCTGACTTAGCTCCCACTCGCATGCAGCTGCAAAGCATGTCCATGGGTGCCAAAGAAAGTTTTAAGGAGTATGCTCAGAAATGGAGAGATTTAGCTGGAAGAGTTCAGCCCCCTTTGACTGACAGGGAATTGGTTGATATGTTCATGTGTACACTGAATGGCCCGTTTTACAGTCATCTTATTGGAAGCTCATCATCTGGCTTCACTGAGTTGATCATGACAGGAGAGCGAGTGGAAAATGGTATAAAGAATGGTAAGATCCAGGTGGGTACTTCTTCATCAGGTGTTGCAAAAAAGCCTCCCACTGGAAAGAAAGAATCCAATGCTGTTTATGGTCAGCCTGATCGTAACAGAAGGCATCAGTCTGTTAGTGCAGTTCATATTTCAAATCCAACTCCTGCAACAACAGAGCAGCCACAGGGCAACCAACAGAGGGCTAGAAGGCAGTTCACGAAGATCAACATGTTACTGGCTCAGGCATTACAACATTTGTTGAAAGCTGAACTCATTACTTTGAAGGAGGCTCCTCAGAATCCTAATGTTACCTCTCCCAGGTACAATCCCAATGCACGATGTGCATATCATTCAAACTGTCAGGGTCATGATACTAATAACTGCTGGGTCTTGAAGAACAAAATCCAAGATATGATTGAGGCTGGAGAGATTGAGTTTGATCCACCAGGTACTCCAAATGTGATTACTGCTCCAATGCCAAATCACGAGAAGACTGTCAATGCCATTGATGAAGATATACATGTCTATTCAGTTATGGAGTTGACCACACCATTGTCTGTTATCAAGAAGAAGTTAGTACAGGCTGGGCTCTTTCCAGGTTGTCGTGAAGATTGTTTGTATTGTACCTATAAGCCAGATAGTTGCTTCAGATTGAGAGATGGAATTCAACGTCTCATGGATAAGTATGCTATAGTGTTTGAGAGGACCCCATCGTCTGTAGAAAGTATGGTGGATCATCTTACTCAAGGTAGGAAGATTGAAGAGGTTGATATGGTTGACAAAGTACCGGTAAGAATCACTTCAAAGAGACCTGTTAAAATCACCCATCAGGGTCCAATCAAGATCACTGCTGAAGGCCCTGTGAAAGTTGTTGCTGAAGCCAGAGTGGCTCCTCTGATCATTACTACTCCTGGTCCTATTCCATATACATCCGATAAAGCGGTGCCTTGGCACTATGGGTCTGATGTTTACATCCATGGTGTTAAGCAAGAACCATTACCTGATGTGCCTGTTGATATTGATAATATTGCTGGATCTAGCAAGATCACACGAAGTGGGAGAGTCTTCTCTCCTCCAGTTACTTCTAAGAATGTAGTTACTCCTGCTGCTACCTCCACCACTGATGCTCGAGGCAAAGGTCCTGTTATTGAGCCTATATCTGCTGATGTGCCGGCTGCTGATGACCTCTCCAAACAGATGGAGGAAGTATTGAAAATCATTCGCAAGAGTGATTATGACATTGTTGATCAGTTGGGGCATACTCCCTCAAAGATTTCTATGCTGTCCTTGTTGTTATGTTCTGAAGCTCATGCAAAAGCTTTGATAAAGTTTCTGAAGACTGCTCATGTGCCCAATGCCATTTCTGTTGACCAGTTTGAGAATTGTGTTGCCCACCTGACTTATGATAATGGGTTGGGATTTTCTGATGCTGATTTGACCCCTGCCAAGAGGGATCATAACAGGGCCCTGCATATTTCAATTGAATGCAGGGGCACTACCCTGTCACATGTATTGATAGACAATGGTTCCTCTCTAAATGTGTTGCCTAAGGAAGTCCTGAACAAGCTGAGTCCTGAAGATGCTGTGCTGAAGCCCAGTAATATTGTGGTAAAGGCTTTTGATGGTTCTAGAAGAGTAGTGCATGGGGAAATTGATCTTCCAATTAAAGTTGGATCTCAGGTTTTTACTGCTACATTTTATGTGATGGATATTCGTCCTTCATACTCTTGTCTGCTTGGTCGTCCCTGGATCCATGGGGCAGGTGCTGTAACCTCTACATTACACCAAAAGTTGAGATATCCGGTGGAAGGAAAGGTTGTTACTGTCTATGGAGAAGAAGAATACTTTGTCAGCCATGTAAATACCTTCAAGTATCTGGAAGTGGAAGGTGAATACATTGAAACTCCGTGTCAGACGTTTGAAGTGGTTCCCTGGATTGTTAATGATTATGTAGCTCCTCCTGTTGCGAAGAAAGTTCCTGTGGTCACCAGAAAGCTTCCAACAATGGCAATGGCCTCCCTCAATGATGCTAGGGCTGTGGTAGATGAAGGTGGTTGTACTATTTGGGGTCAGCTTCCTGATATCCCATACAAGTCTGACAAATTTGGTTTGGGTTTCACTGCAGAGTCCCAGAAGGCTGTTCGTCGTGCTCGTGCTGTTCGTATCACCAATCAAGGGGTTATGAAAGATCAGATCAATGCTGTGGGAGACTATGATGAAGACTACAATCTGGATGCTTGGATTTTTCCTACTGTGGGTGCTGGACTCAATAATTGGAAAGCTGAAGATGTTATCCCTATCTCCTTTAGTCAGGAGTAAATACTATTACTGTGTTGTTGCTTTTAAGTTTGTAATTTCTTGAACAATTAAAACTCTTAAGCCTTGTGTCTTACCCGGGGCATAATGGTGTGCTTGTTACGGGCTGTCATTTCATTTGCATACTTCATTCAATAAAATCAGTGGACGTTTCGTTTTAGTAAATATTGTGTTCCTTGTCTTTCTTTTCTTTTATTTTTGCTTTATCAGCTATGTGTTCTTACACACACCCACATCACTAAAATGCAGATCCTCATCCACTATGGATCCTGTTGATAACAGTTCTACTATTGCCAATTATAATTTCGAGAATCCGATCTATCAAACTGAAGACGGAAATGAGGACGATTGTGAAATACCTGTAGAGCTTGCTAGGTTGTTACAACAAGAAGAAAAAGCTATACAGCCACATGAAGAGCCAGTCGAAGTTGTGAATCTAGGAACTGAAGAAAACAGAAAAGAGGTCAAGATAGGGGCTGATTTAGAGGATAGTGTCAAGATCAGGCTGATTCAGATGTTACGCGACTATGTGGAGATCTTTGCTTGGTCTTATGAAGATATGTCAGGGTTGGATACAGACATTGTGGTTCACCGTTTACCAGTGAAAGAAGATTGTCGTCCAAAGAAGCAGAAGGTTCGTCGTATGCGTCCTGAAATGTCAGAAAAGATCAAAGCAGAGGTAATGAAACAGTTCAATGCAGGGTTCTTAGCAGTGACTTCTTATCCTCAGTGGGTTGCAAATGTGGTACCAGTTCCTAAGAAAGATGGTAAGGTACGTATGTGTGTAGACTACAGAGATTTGAACAAAACTAGCCCCAAAGATGACTTTCCACTTCCTCATATTGATATCCTGGTAGACAACACTGCTCAGCATAAGGTATTCTCTTTTATGGATGGTTTCTCTGGTTACAATCAAATCAAGATGGCACCTGAAGATATGGAGAAGACAACATTTGTTACACAATGGGGCACCTTTTGCTATAAAGTGATGCCATTTGGTTTGAAGAATGCAGGGGCAACATATCAGCGTGCTATGGTGGCTTTGTTTCACGATATGATTCATCATGAGATAGAGGTATATGTGGATGATATGATAGCCAGGTCCCAGAATGAAGAGCAACATCTTGATCATTTGCATAAATTGTTCGAGAGGTTGAAGAAATACAAGTTGAGATTGAACCCAAACAAGTGTACTTTTGGAGTTAGATCCGGTAAGCTCCTGGGTTTTATAGTCAGTGGAAAAGGTATTGAAGTGGATCCTGCCAAAGTAAAAGCTATACGAGAGATGCCAGCTCCCCGTACTGAGAAGGAGGTTAGAGGTTTCTTGGGACGATTGAATTACATTGCAAGATTTATTTCCCAATTGACTGCCATCTGTGAGCCAATCTTCAAGTTGTTGAAGAAAGATCAGGTGATGGAATGGAATGATGAGTGCCAGACCGCCTTTGATGAAATCAAGAGATATTTGCTAGAACCTCCAATTTTGATACCACCAGTTGATGGAAGACCCTTGATTATGTACTTAACAGTGTTAGACAACTCAATGGGGTGTGTGTTGGGGCAACATGACGAGTCTGGTCGAAAAGAGCAGGCAATATACTACCTTAGCAAAAAGTTTACCGACTGTGAAACAAGATACTCACTGCTCGAGAAAACTTGCTGCGCTTTGGCATGGGCTGCTCGCCGACTAAGACAGTATATGTTGACTCATACTACCTTATTGATTTCGAAGATGGATCCAATCAAGTACATATTTGAGAAACCTGCTCTCTCCGGAAGAATTGCAAGATGGCAAATGATCTTGACAGAATATGATATACAATATACTACTCAGAAGGCCATCAAGGGAAGTGTTGTTGCTGATCATTTGGCTCATCAAGCAGTGGATGATTACCAGTCAATGAGTTTTGAGTTCCCTGATGAAGACATTATGATTATTACCAAAGAACCTGGACAATATGACGGACCTGAACAAGGATCCCGATGGACTATGGTTTTTGATGGTGCCTCTAATGCACTTGGTAATGGTGTTGGTGTTGTGATTAGTTCTCCTGAAGGTTGTCATACCCCGATTACTGCCAGACTTTGTTTCTATTGTACCAATAACATGGCTGAGTATGAGGCATGTATCCTGGGTATTAAAGTTGCTATTGATATGAAGATTCAGTGCCTTGATGTGTATGGAGATTCAGCCCTGGTAGTAAGTCAGATTAAAGGAGATTGGGATACCAAACATGATAACCTCATTCCTTACAGAGAGCATGTGTTGTCTTTGATCCCACACTTCAAAGAGATTACCTTTGGACATATTCCACGAAGAGAGAATCAGTTGGCAGATGCATTAGCCACCATGGCATCCATGTTTGAGATCAGTTGGGATGATGAAGCTCCTAAGATTACTATTGACAGATTTGAAAAGCCTGCATACTGCAATGAGATTGACACAGAAGGGGCAGAGGAGAAACCTTGGTTTTATGAAGTGAAAAGATATCTTGAAGTTCAGGAGTTCCCTGAAGGGGCATCTGTAAAAGATAGGAAGTTCCTGAGAAGGTTTTCTGCTAAGTTCTTTCTGAGTAATGGGATTTTGTACAAGCGCAATCATGACTCAACTATGCTTCGTTGTGTGGATAAGAAGGAAGCTATAGAAATTATGGAAGAGATGCATGATGGGACCTTTGGCACTCATTCTAGTGGTCATACTATGGCAAAGAAGATATTGAGAGCAGGTTACTATTGGTCTACCATGGAAGCTGATTGCTATCAACACTCCAGAACGTGTCACAAGTGTCAAATTTATGCTGATAAAGTCCATGTACCTCCATCACCCTTGAATGTGTTGACTGCTCCTTGGCCCTTTGCCATGTGGGGCATTGATATGATTGGTGAGATCAAGCCTACTGCTTCTAATGGACATCGTTTCATCCTGGTTGCTATTGATTACTTCACAAAGTGGGTAGAGGCAGCTTCATTTGCATCTGTTACCAAGAATGTTGTGGCTCGATTCATTAAGAATAATCTTATATGTAGGTATGGCATCCCTGAAAGGATTATTACTGACAATGGCTCTAATCTGAACAACACTATGATCACTGATCTCTGCACGCAGTTCAAGATTAAGCATCACAACTCTTCTCCGTATCGTCCAAAGATGAATGGGGCAGTTGAAGCTGCTAATAAAAACATTAAGAAGATTATACAGAAGATGACTGTTACTTACAAGGATTGGCATGAGATGTTACCGTTTGCTCTTCATGGTTATCGTACCACAATACGTACTTCAACAGGGGCAACCCCATTCTCCTTGGTCTATGGTATGGAAGCAGTTCTGCCCATTGAAGTTCAAATTCCCTCCTTAAGAATTATGAAGGATGCAGGCTTGGATGAAGATGAGTGGGTTCAGACTCGACTTGACCAGATAAATTTGATTGATGAGAAGAGGCTAGCAGCAGTTTGTCATGGCCAAATGTACCAGAAACGAATGATCAAAGCTTTTAACAAGAAGGTTAAGCCAAAGGTATATCAGGCTGGTGACTTGGTAATCAAGCGTATCATATTACCACAGGGTGATCCTAGGGGCAAGTGGACTCCTACATATGAAGGACCATTTGTAGTCAAGACAGTGTTTTCAGGAGGTGCCATGATACTCACTACAATGGATGGTGAAGACTTCCCACAGCCTGTAAACGCAGACATAGTTAAAAAATACTACGCATAAAAAGAGACCCGCGGCATCCCGGCAAACCAAAAGGGTTTGGGCAAAAATTAGGGATATATATAAAAAGATGTACACCCGACAAGTCGAAAACCTGAAAAGGCGGCTTGGGAAAAAAGGGTATCCCGGTGGATTGAAAACCTGAAAGGGCAATCCAGGAAAAAGTTAGGGATTAAAGCGTATGACTATGTCTCGTTTAGATCACCCATGAAACTGCAACCAGTTGTGCTACTTACTCAAGTTTGAACAAATAAAGCTCAATCCAATCGTTTTCGTCTCGACAGCTGAAGATGAGATACTTGAAGATAATGGCAATAGTAGAATTGAAACTCAATAGGATTATTTCTCACATAGCTGATTCTCTTTGTTTGTAAAACTTTGTGACAAAATCCTCTTACTAGGGTTTATGTCTCCTTGTACAAACTTACCCATGTATGGGTCATTCTTTGATATAAATAAAATTCCATCTTTGAATCCAGATTTACTTTTACCCTATTTATATAAGCGAAACGTCCATTGGTTGTGTTTGAATGTATGTATGCTTTTGAATATGATTGATGTTTACCAGAAATGCATGTATGCTTAATATGATTGATGAAAATGCAGTAATAGTATTTACTAAGGACGAACGAGGGAAGGATTTCAACGAAGCTTCGCTGCTTCATCTCCACAAGGCAGTTACAAACCCCCAGTAGGACGAATCCATCTTCATAAAGTCACATCTCCCCTGGAATTTATATCCATCTCTTTTATCCTCATACGGATATTCAGGAAATTACTTTCCAATAAGAGTACGACGAACGAAGACGGAGGTTATGTATACCCTACTATCAAACGAAGACGAAGGTTATATACACCTTACTATCCCCAGCATACGGGAGGTTATCTATACCTTACTATCCCCAGCAGACGGGAGGTTATATACACCTTACTATCCCCAGCATACGGGAGGTTATTTATACCTTACTATCCCCAGCAGACGGGAGGTTATATATACCTTGCTATCCCCAGCAGACGGGAAGTTATGTATAATATATTATCAAACAAGACGGGAATGAGTCCCTCATATTCTTCAGTAACGAATCGGGATTTATTTTCCCTGGCCAGCAGTTGTTATACGAAGATATCCAGACGCTTCAGGCAGCATCATATCATACATACATCATTTACATCATACCATAACATACATATCCATAGATACACAATGCATTATTTAGGTGCATCATATTATACATGCATACATAATACATAAGCTAATACTATCATACAGAATGCTACCTTGTTTTCAGGTTAATTATCCGGCAAATAAACTTATGATTATCAGGATTGCTTTATCCTCCTGAAAGCATATCATCCATCAGGACTGCTTTATCCTCCTGAAGACTTATCATCTCTCAAGACTGCTTCATCCTCTTGGGAACATATTACTACACCAGGACTGCTTCATCCTCCTGACAGTTATCATCATTACTTCAGGATTGCTCTATCCTCCTGAAAATTCCTATTACATCAGGATTGCTTTATCCTCCTGAAATCACATTACTACCTCAGGATTGCTTTATCCTCCTGACAGCTTTTTATTACATCAGGACTGCTTCATCCTCCTGAAAGTTTTTATTACACCAGGATTGCTTCATCCTCCTGAAAGCATATTACCAATACCTCAGGGTTGCTTTATCCCCCTGACAGCTTCTTTACCTCAGGGTTGCTTTATCCCCCTGACAGCTTCTTTACCTCAGGATTGCTTTATCCCCCTGACAGCTTCTTTACCTCAGGGTTGCTTTATCCCCCTGACAGCTTCTTTACCTCAAGATTGCTTTATCCTCCTGACAGTTATCATTATACCTCCATATTTTGGACTGCTTCATCCTCCAAGACATGTATCTGAAAAATTTTCCTCCAAGTGGCATCTTTAAGCCCACTCAATCATATTCAACTAGCCATCTGTACCACTTTATGCACTGGTGAGTGCAAATTTTTGGGCTTTTGTGTTCAATCCCCTTCAACCTTCCAGGTCACGACTGGCAAACATACCAATCTAACCCCTCAGGTTTCAGAAAATTGAACAGGGGCAGCTGTTGCACCCCAAAATTTGCCCTCACAATACAAGACTTTGTGTTCTAAGAAGGTTCACAAGGTTCACAAGATTCACAATGTTTACAAGACCTTTCATGAGGTTCATGAAGTCTACAAGTCACTTCTTGAAGATTCACAAGGTTCACAAGATTCACAATGTTTACAAGACCTTTCATGAGGTTCATGAAGTCTACAAGTCACTTCATGAAGGTTCACAAGGTTCACAAGGTTCACAATACCTCCCATGAGTATCACAAGACATTTTATGATGGTTCACAAGGTTCACAAAGTTCACAATTGGTCAGAAGAGTTGACAATTCCCTCAGACAATGCACCTCCTAGGCAGTGCATCCAAAACTAGGGTTTTGACTTTGATCAGACTAAATGGACTTCCAAGACTTCAAGTGAGCTTCATAACATCTTATATGTGTGTAAGAACCCCCATGACAAGTTTCAAGACTTTTCTCAGAAGTTTGCTCAGTCAGATGATCAGATAAGTCAAAATCAGTCAATGCAGTTAAAAAGTCAAACTGAGGTCAACTGTGGTCAAACCAAAGTCAAACTTCATGATGTTTTGCCAACATCAAGTATATGAATTAAAATTCATCATTTGATCAAGGGTTGATCATGATTCATCAAGGAGATTTCAGATCATCAAGAATCAGGAGTTTCTAAATTAGGGTTTCCTTAGTAAAAGTCAACTGAACTTTGACCAGCCATAACTTTCACATGCTTCATCACCAAGTCTCCATCCAAATCTCATTTTGAAGGAAATTGAATTCTCTACAACTTTGTGTCTCACAAGCCAAGCCCAAAAATGCTTCATTTGGAGGGTATGAGCTAAGACATTATAGGTCCTTTTGAAAGTCAACAAAAAGTCAACACCTTCAAAAGGGCATAACATGAGATTGGTAAATGATATGGACATGAAACCAATGGGGTTGGTTAGAGGACTCTTCAAGCTTTCCAAAATGTCCAAGAACACCCTCATACCATTAAAATTGAAGGATATATGCCCTTGCAAAGTTGGGAAATTTTGAGTTGGTTTATGATGAAAATGGAGGTCTAAAACCAATTTCTTCCAAATGGGCTTGCCAAATGATGACCCAATCCATACAACAACTTCATGCACGACCCAAACCATTAAAAATCAGATTTTTTATTATTTCATTTTTATTTATTTTGATTTAATTCATTAAAAATCATTTTAAATAAAAATAAAATATGAAAATGAAAGATTTAATTTGGATCAAGCTTCTAGAAAGTCTTAAATATTGATTTAAATTGAAGAGGAAAGAAATCATGAGATTTGGCCAAAAATAGCAAGCATTCACACATGAATATTTGATTTTTAAGGCATGATCATTGTGGATCTTTTTATATCAAATTCTTCATACAACCAATCAATTTTTTGACCTAAAATCAATCACCTATAAGTACTAAACACAACCCTATTGCAAGATACGAATTTCAGCAGCCTCAAGAGTAAGTTCCATTGTTCAAAAATTCTCTCAAAACTCACATTCGGATTCTTTGATTCAGGACATTTGAAGGTGAAATAAGAACACAACAATGTTCCTTGGACCTTATTGAAGCATTATCATCACTCATATGCATCAAAACCATGCTATATTGCTCAACCCGAATCCACTTTGTTCTTGAAAATAATTTTTTCGATTACACTAATTTGCTGCATATTAATGAATTTTGTTTGCATAATCTTGTTTGTGATGTTGTGTAGATCGTTTCTGGACAAATAAACCAAAGTTTCATGGCTTGAATCAGAATCGGCCATTGTTAGGGTTTAACCTTTGAAATTAGGGTTTTATGATTTACTGAATTTAAATAAATTTGAAGAACATAGGGATGTTGTATGGACTGTGAGGATCATAAAACACTGGTCAATTTCAGGAATTGGTACTGTTTTGTTGGAGTTTCATTTTCGCAGGTTTGAAAGATGGAAGAACTCGCATGAAGATTCGCAGGAAAAAGGGGAGGAAATTTCGCAGGAAATTTGGAGAAGAAGAAGCTGTTTGCGCGCGTTCAGAAAAATTCAAATTTGATTTAAAATATTTTATGTTATCTTGTTGGTTTGTTATCACCACAGGTTGTGTGGCCCAGTGGAAACTCAGGCGTGCGTTTGATGAAAGGGCGAGGGATCGAAACCTGGCTGTGACAAATATTTGTGTTTTCTCATTTATACGTTGAACATAATATATTATTATTATTTGATGGTTTGTTAACAGATTGACTCACCTAGCTGGGATGGTTATGCGTGTATGTGTTTGTTCAAGAGGTCCTGGGTTCAATCCTCCCCCAGGCCTTTTGGTTTTCTCTTATTTTTTGTGATTTTTCAAGACATGGCATAAAACAAATTTGGCCTATTCCTCTAGCACCTGCGCGCTGATGGTCTGGTGGTGTGTTTTGTGGCTGGCAAGCAGGACGTCCTGGGTTCAAACCCCAGCCAGGTAAGTTTTCATTCTTTTTTCTTGTATTTTGATTGCTTTAAATATTTTATTATTAAATTATATTAGTTTTGTATATATTTTATATATCTAAATAATTGTATATATATTATGTATTCTTTTCAAAAATTATTTCATAAACTTAAAAAATTATTTTATTTTATTATGTATCTAAATTATAATATGTATATATATTTACCAAAATAATTTTGTATATTATATTATAAACCCTAAAAAATATTGTCTAAGCCAACCCTAACTTTATAAAACCCTAAATTATTTTTCTCTAAACAATTATTAGAAACTTAATTTTATTTTATTTTATTTTATTTTTATTTTTGTACATATTTATTTAATATAATTAATTCTTGTAAATATAGTTATAACTTATGTATTTTTAAAATTTGTTTGTAATCTAAAATTATATATATAAATAATTTTTAATATGTGTTTAGAAATAATTGAACCTATGATAATTGAATTTTGTAATTATAATATGTTTAAAAATCATTTAATAATTTGTACATAAATTAAAATGTTCTAATAATTATTTAATTGTTCATATTTCCTCTTATTTTATTTTTGTTAATTCCATTTATTTTAATTATTGTTATTATTACTAACCAAATTATTACTAATCCATTTATTTTTTAATTATGCTTATTATTATTATTTCATTAACCTCATTTATTTTTTATTATTGTTACTAACCCCTATTATATTTATTTATTTATTTTTACTTATTTATTTATATTTTGCTTATATATTTATTTTTTGCTATTTATTTTTAATTGCTTATTATAATTATTATGTAATTGCTCCTTGGTGTACATTTTTGTAAATATTTAATTTATTTAATTATCATGCCATGGTTAGTAAAATAGGGAGTGTAAACATGTATTATACTTAAAATTAAATTTAGATCATTTTAATTATAAGATAAATTAAATTAAACACTCACACACGTAAGTCGATTTTAATCGCCATCTCACTTTCTAGGTTTGCCTCTTATTGTTGCCTATTAAAAAAGGTCAAGTGGGGTGTATAAAGCAAGTCCCTTAAAAGAAAAGTCATCAAGTCCCTTAATGGTTGCCTTTAAAAAAATCAAGTCCCTTTCGAATAATGATGACAGTCCCTCCAAATTGCTTAATACACCCCCACAGTTGCCTTCATAAAACAGATGTCCCTCATATGTCCCTCACATCCAAGGTAATGACTACCTATTCCTTAATAATAGGGATAGTTTTACCATTTAAAGGATTCAAGAACAGAAAGACTTAAACTTTAGGGTAGGTTCCTCATAGTTACTTGCTCACTATTCAAACTTTTCAAACACTTCACAAATCTCAAACAATTTTCAAACACAAGTTTTTTACGCATCCGTACATGGATCATTATTAAACTCTTATGAAAATTTTTATTCACACACTTCACCATTCCAAAAACAATTCAAAGTGAGCTAAGTAACTAAGAGCCCATGGATAACCATGGATGTAAAGGGTGCTAACACCTTCCCTTTACATAACCTACCCCCCGGACCCAAAAATCTTTTAAAAGGTCTTTCCTGTTCTTTTATGCCTTTCCTTTGGATAAAATAAAAGTCGGTGGCGACTCTTGCTATCCGCAACATAACTAAAGTCAGTTCTCCCACCGTGTTACAATCATGTCGACAACATCAATGCCATGCTCGACTATCACAACGACATCATCGAGAATGTTAAGTGTCAGTTATTCTCGATAACCCTCAGGAAAGGGGCCATGGCGTGGTACAAAAGTTTGGCCCCTGAGTCCATCACGTCCTGGAGGAGCATGAGGTTGGTGTTCACATGGAATTTCACCGCTTCCCGACGCCACCCCAAGACCGAAGCGACCATTGAGGCCATTGTACAAGGGAAGAACGAACGCTACGCTCGTACATCGAGCGATTCAACCAAGAGGCCGTTGAGGTGGATACGACTGATTACATGAAAAAGTATCTCCTCGAAAAGGGACTCCTTCCTGGGAGCGAACTCAGTAGAGCAGTCGGGATAGAACATCCTCGCACCCTTGACGAGCTTCTTCACAAGGCCCAAGCATACATCTGGTACGAGGAGAAACAAGTCGCACATAATGTCCGGAGCAACCGCGGTCACGACGACGCCAAAAGCTCCAAAAATGAAGATTACAATGCTCCCCGATGCACAGGGGACAAAAGGAGAGACGATAAGCCCCGGGAGATCCGCGAAGGACGAGGACTTACGGGGAAATTCTCCGAATACACATTGTTGACTGCTCCCTGCGAGCGTATCCTCACTGAATGCATCAACTCTGAGTTCAAACAGGGTAGGGCAAGGTTCCCCAAACCTACAACACCCAAGCCCCACACTAACAAGTCCAAATATTGTCGTTTCCATAGGAGCCACAAGCATGTGACCGAAGATTATGTCCATCTCAGAGACGCGATCAAAATTCTGATCAAAGAGGGTCACCTCAAATAATACGTCAAGAGAAGCGAGACTCCCCGGCACGAGGAACATTCCACGAAAAGAAATCGCGAAGACTCCCCAGACAACGAGTCTCCCTTCCAAGTGGCGATGTGCATATCACGACCCGAAGACTTCCACCTCCCTGATGTCAACATGGGAGGACGACTTACTACACACAGCCCGTGCAAGGACTTCCCCACCACCCGATCATCTCTGGAGGAGGGATGAACAACGAGAACACCGTCATTTCCGTGAAGCAGAATTTCGACGAGCTTTTGTTGACCGCACCTAAACAGTTGGCAACCCTGAAAAAATCCCGGGGAAGATCCAACCTGATATCATTTTTTCTCGAAGAGCTGCCCGGTGGATCACCCAATTCGAGCATCCCTCTGCTGATAAGGGCCAAAATGGTGCGCTTTAACGTCCGACGTATCCTGGTCAACCAAGGCAGCTCAGTAGACATTATGTATGTCCACCTGCTCAAAACTCTCAAGCTAGACAAGACGAAAATATCCACCACCAGACCATGGGGTTACATGGTACTCCGCGTCAAGTTCGGAGAACAGGAAACATCTGGGGAAGTCAAAGTCTAATTCCTGGTAATAGAGTGCCCCTCCCTCTACAACTGCATCCTTGGCCGACCCACGTTGGTCGAGTTGACAGCAGACCCATCTACCGTCCACTTAAAGATGAAGTACTACACCAAGATGGGTCGCGTGGTCACGATCCACGGGGACATCGAAGTTTCCCAAAGATGCTATGATGTTGCGGTCAAAGGACAAGCCATAATCAATACATCCAAGAGCGGGAAGAAGCCCAAAGTCGAAGAGCAGCCACCCTCCCCGCGGGTTAACTCCATCGATCTTGACAGCCGACTTGGCGAGGACAACACCGAAACATAGGGCCCCATCAATGGGCAGGTTCCAGCTCACCCATTCTGCCCAATCCCGGGCAGCGAGTTCGAGCTTATCCCCATGGGCGATGATCTTGACAGAACTGTGAAGATAGGTACCAGACTACCATCAACAAAAAAGGATCAACTTGTTACCTGCCTTAAGGAGAATGCAGATATGTTCGCGTGGAGTGCTATTGAGATGCCCAGGCTCGACCCTGATGCTTTTCCTTTTCCTAAAATAGACAAACTGGTCGACAATTCTGAAGGTTTTAAACTCTTGTTTTTCATGGACGCGTATAATGTATATAATCAAATCCCTATGTCAGAAACAGACAAGAGGCACACGATCTTCATGACTGTAAAAACCCCAAATTTGCCCTCACCCATTCACACCATGTTTTGTGATCATTTCATATGCATAAACTCAATCATAGCATCTCATATCACATTTTTTGATTCATTGCATTGATTCAGAGTCATCTGCACCTAGGGTTTGTGATCTGAGCAATCCAAGAGCTTCTTGAGCCACTCCAAATGCCATCAATCACTTCAAAGGGGTCCATGTATGTTCTAGCATCATATTATATCCTCTCAAAGTCAAGAATGTCAAAAAATCACAAGAACTGAGAATGGCATGGAAGCAGAGCCAAGTTTGACTGCACAGATGACCTAGAATTAGGGTTTTGGTTTCAAAGGCCATAACTCAAAAAATTTTGGTCATTCTTGTTTCCATTGGTCTCTATATGGTATAGGGAGTATGCATATCAATTTTCATGAAGAAACTCCATGGGGAAGTCATCTGATCAAGAGTTGACTTTTCAAGCAAGTCAGTGTAAAATCAGGGCATCTGAGGCCCCCAATGACCCAACCAAAGGGTGTTCTTCATCATTTTGATTATGTATGATCTTTATTTGATCATGGAAGATGTTGGAAGTTCACAAAATTGAAGAATTTCAAGTCTTTTGCAAAGTTGACTTTTTGGGAAAGTTGACTTTTAATGAAATTGCCATTTTGGGAAACTTTTTCAACCCTTGCTTTTTGATTCAAAAATGCTTCAAATGAAAAAACTTTGGTCATGAAAGTTGTAGAATGGATCATTCCCTTTTCAAAAAGTACAAGAACATGACCTAATTCATTTTGGATCAAAAGTTATGGCTTGTCAAAGTTGGCTAAAATCACAAAATTTGAAGTTTTCTACCAAAGAGGCATTTTGCAAAATGACTTGATCAAGTGTTCTAAAGGCTTCAAATGTGCACAAACCCATTACAACATGATCATGTGACTTCTAAAAATCAGAATTGGGCCAAGAATTATGCATTTTGAATCTTTGAACTTCATGAATTTCCAAAGGGGCCAAATCTTGTGAAAATTGCAAAACATATCATAAACTTCATGCAACTTGCTGAATCATCTCAAATCAAGTTCCATGGTTCTCCCTAAACTCAGCTGAGCCAAGCCATACCCCTATCTCAGCCTGCCACTTGCCCATACCTCCAAGTACAACTTGCTTGACTTTTTGCAAATCACCCCATACCAATCAGCATAGCCCACACCAACTCCACAGACCTATCACAACTTGATATGTGAACTTTATGCAAGCCATAACACACAAGAACACAGCCCAAGACTTCAGCATTCACAAGTTCACAAAAATCATCCCTCTTGCATTTTCTTTCGAAACTGACTCCACAAGCATCAAACCTTCAAACTTCTTTCACCATTCAACTCACCATGATCCACTGATCATTTCCCACCCTTCATTTGGCCCTAAAACCTTCACAATCAAAAATACAATTTCCATACTTCACAAACTGAACTTCTGCCATTTTCATTTTGGGGCCATATAAACTCCAACTAAGTATCACAAACACTTGAGGAGGGTCATTGGAGTTGGTTTGAAGCAAGGAACTGGCCAGAAAGCACCATTTTCGAAAGCTTCAGTTCAGGTATCATCAAGAACTTTTTTTTCAGAAACTTGATTTTAAGTTCTTAGATTGTTCTCCATGCTTCACTGATCACACTGCACCTTTTGGTTTCGAAAATGATTGAGTATTAAGCATGTATGAAGCTTCTGAAATTTCTGTGATTTTTTCCGTTTTGCTTCGAATCTCTCTGATCATGTGAAATAAATCCTGTTTGATGATTGATTCTTGTTTAGAATGGGGTGGGGATCATTTCTGGAGAGTTAGAGAGCTTAGGATTGTGTATTGAGTGAGATTGAAGGAATGGATGGCCGAAGAAGATGACCGGAACACTATTCCGGTCATCTGAAAGTAATTAGGGCACTGGATTAGGGCTAAACCATAATTAGCGAAATTTGAATGTGGGCCGTCCATTAGCGCGCCAGGTCAATTCCCGCCCCTGCCAGTTTGAACCTCAGCCCTTGGATTCGCATACTTTCCCATTTTCAGTTTTATTTCATTTTATTTTTCATTTTATTTGATTTGTTTTGTCCAATTTATTAAAAATAGTAAAACATTTTCAAAAATTCTGAAATTTTTTATGCAAGCTCTTATTAATTTTTAGAAACCAAAAACATTTTTATTTTTATTTTTTGCACTAAAAAATATTTTTAAATCATTTAAAAGTTTATTTTTAATTAATTAATGAGAATTAATTAATTAAAAATACTTTTAGGTAATTAAAAATCACCAAAAAATTCATGAAACCTTTAAAACCATTTAGAAACATTGTCCAACCCTCAAACCAAATTTCTTTTTTGATCTTGATATCTTTTGACAATTTTTCATGGAATTAAAATCATTTCAAGGCATTATTTTGATCCAATCTTTGAAAATTCATTTCTGCCTAGTCTTTAAGAGTTGGACTTTGATTCTTTTTGCATTGTGTCTTGCATATCATGTAGTTCATAGGATTAAATTGGCATGATTTGATTTTGCATTTTCAATTTGTTTGACATTTTTCTTGACAAGGTACCTTAAAACCCTAGCATTCTTAAGAAATTCATAACCCTCATTAGGTTAAGAGTTAGAACCCCTCCTTTGGGCAGTGAGTTTGTATAGGTTTAGGGTTCCCTTGGATGCATTTTCAATTTTTTATCTTGATGTTTGCTTCTGGTTTTGGTTTTTGTTTTGTGCATTGATCATAAACCCTAATTTGGGCTTCCTTTTGCATTCATCTTGCATTTGCTTGCATACCATGACTTGCCATGACATTTTATGCATCCATTTGATTCATTGGACATCTTAAGACATATTAGAATCATGTTTGATCATTGCTTCTTGCATTTGCCATGTTGTATGTCATTTGCATTTCATAACTTTTCATGTATGATCATGGTTCTAAGCATGCTTCTCTTGCATCCATATGTTCATATGATCATCCTCATGCCTTGATTCATGTTTGCATCATCTCTTAGCATCATTAACATCATGTAATTTCTTCTGACTTTGGTTTGCATCATGACATTTCATCTCATTTGCATTGCATTTCATTTCTTTTGGCTAACTTTTCAGGTGGTAAGTTGCTTTGAGAAGTGAATTTGCCTTCACTTCTCACAATTTCTTTTCATCCCTCTTATGCATCATTGCTGCATTTTGTTTTGTGTTTGAGATTGAGCTTGCTCATTCTTCTTTATCTTACTTTCTTTCTTCAAGTGACTTGTCTTCTTAAATGAAGCAAGTTACTTTGCTTCTCTTTGCTCCTTTCATCTGCTTCTTGGTGGTTTCTCTGAAGATTTCTCTTGTAAACCTCACAAACCTTAGGAACAACCAAGCATGACAATGATTAGGGTTTTGATTAGTTCCCCATTTAGATTTTACCTTTGTGTCTCATTGAGTCTTCTCTTCTCACCTCATAATCAAGGACTAAACCCTAAAGGCTTTAAGGCTTTGTGATTAAGCTTATGCCTGCATCCTTCTATTAGGATGGAGTGTATAACTTTAATCCTAAGTGTTAAACCCTTAATGTGTTTAAATCCTTTAATCAATCCATCTAATAACCATCAAGACATCAAGCTTGTAACTTGGGCCTTGCATTAGGGTTCTAATTCTTCCTTAATTGGTTAAGAAGGACTAACCCTAGTGTTAATGGACAAGTCCCCCTCAAGTTGTCTTACAAACAATGAAAAATCCACTTCATCATCTTATCATTAATTAAAATCCATTTAATAAAGGCTTTGTTTTGTCATGAGTTTAATCCCTAATCATGGATAAAGTTGAGGAGCTTTCCTCAGCTTAAACACTCTCATCTATTATCCTTCTATTAGGATGGTGTAATGAGTCTGTTTAATCCCTGATTATGGCTTATTCTCATTACTTAACACTAAACAAAAACAACAAAAACATCTAAATAATCACAAGTAGGTTAATGATCTTAATCCTACATCAGGGTGATTAAGTGTGAGAAGCTGACTTCACACTTAAGGTATTCTCATTACCCCTAATCAGAGGGAGGATGTGATGAGTTTACTAAATCCATTGGTTTAGGCTTAAGCTCATTAACTTATGACAAACTTTCAAAAGCAATAAAAGACTGAAAATACAAAAAAACAAACATTAATCGTCTCCTCCGGGATTCTTTTCTCATCTCATTCACTCATAAACGAGAACTTGCTTCTTCCGTCTAATGCAAGACAGTTAGTACCTGAGCCAGACAGGTCATACACTTGAGCATAGATAAGTAAGCAGTTCACAAGTCAATTTATCTTTCAGTCTCTTTGGGTCGAACTACGGTGTTCTGACTTCCTCATTGCACGAGAGGATACGTAGGCATAACTTAACAATTATCGAACAAAAGTCTCTGTATATTCCCCCTCTTTCCAGCATTATTTTCTCAGCCTCATTATCATGAGCATTTCATCTTTGTTCTTACACTGACACTTCACTTATACACTTCATTTCTCTTACACTGACACCTGTACATCCTTTTCCAGCTCTTTTATACACAGATTGCACTGACACTACCCCTTTAAAACACAAATCTTTTAAGCGTGGATCCCGTCGAGTACGGCGGACAATCTGGGTGCTAATACCTTCCCAGGTTGTAACCAACCCCCTTTCTCAGTCTCTCTGGTTCGCAACCGTCTTATCCATATCTTTTTCTAGGTTTATGCAGCATTACCTTTCCTTCGGGATAAAAATGCCTAGCTGGCGACTCTATTCATTCCCTATGAGTTCACTCCTGTGTGTTCTCACATCCTCCTCTCGCCGACCGTTCGCGTCTGTACCTTTATCTGAGTCATTTCTCATTTATCGGGAGCGACAGCTTGGCGACTCTGCTGGGGACATCTTATGTTGTAACCAGGGCTTCTGGTTCTTTTTGTGGGTTCCTCCTAGCGCTTGTTTGATTTGTGTTTACTGGGGTGTTTATTGGCAGAATTTTTGACCAACAAGAAATATTGAATTCAGTTCAGAATGTCCTATCAAATGTTGGGACATTATCAAACAGAGTATAAGAACTTATTTCAGGATGTCTCACCAGATGTTGGGACATTGTGTAAATGACTTAAGTTCAGTTTTTCAGGATGTCCCAACAGATGTTGAGACATCTCAAACCTGCTACCAGAATTAATTATTGACTAACTGATCTGAGATATTTAAGGAGAGTTATCTGGAATTAATTATGGTTGGATAAAAACAGAACAAGGCGCATCTGTAGGGAGTTTTATTATGAGGATTCAGATTAATCAGAAGAACTAAAATCACCTAGAATTTAGGAAGTAACAAACCCTAAATTCAAGGTGGAAGCTGCATGCTTTTAGGACTGGATTAACCTACAGAAAGCCCAAATTACAAACACCTATTTAATCCACAGAAACTCACAGAATTGAGTACGAATTTTAGAAGACCAAATAGGTTGTTTATTGTTTTAATAGCAGGTTGTTTTTATTGTACCACTTTATGAGCTTTTAAGCAAAAGTGCATTTGTGACTTGATTGAAACTGTGAAGTAAGATCAAGCTGTATTGTTTGAAGAATGTCTTCAATTTTATTAAATTTGTAAACTTGATCACTGTGTGATTGAGGGGGAGTGAGTAGGGTACTCTTATCTAAGTTGTGTCTTAGGTAGAAATTGCATTGGGTAGTTATTAAGTGATAGATTAAACAGGGTGGTTTAAGTCTAGAATTAATATTACTTATAGTGGATTTCCTCCTGGCTTGGTAGCCTCCAGATGTAAGTGTGGTTATACACTGAACTGGGTTAACAAACTTCTGTGTTGTTTATTTTTTCTTGCTATTTAAGTTTTGGTTAAATCTGTCAAGTGTTGGGACATCTCTTAGGACATCTCATACCTGATCACAGAATTTCAATTGGCATCAGAGCAGGCACCCTGCCTGTTTATACTGGGTGAGATCTAGGGAATACAAATTCTGGAAACATGGACAGAGATATAGGATCAGTAAATAGACCACCTATACTGGATGGTTCTAATTATGACTACTGGAAGCCAAGAATGATTGCATTCTTAAGATCACTTGACAACAGGGCCTGGAGAGCAGTCAACATTGGATGGGAACATCCTATCCAAGACACCAAAGATGGATCAAAAGTGTTGAAACCTGAAGAAGAATGGAGTAAGGAGGAAGAAGATTCAGCACTAGGCAACTCCAAGGCCTTAAATGCTCTATTCAATGGCATTGATAGGAACATCTTTAGACTTGTGCATCACTGTGAGCTAGCCAAAGATGTGTGAGATACTCTCAAAACAACTCATGAAGGAACATCAAAGGTAAAGATGTCAAGACTTCAACTTCTCACCACCAAGTTTGAAAACTTGAGAATGAAGGAAGATGAGACAGTTCATGAATTCTACATGAACATCTTAGAAGTAGCTAATACTTCTGGAGCTTTGGGAGAAAAGATGACTGATGAAAAGCTTGTAAGAAAGATCCTCAGATCTTTGCCAAAAAGATTTGACATGAAAGTCACAGCAATAGAAGAAGCTCAAGACATATGCACTATGAAAGTTGAAGAACTCATTGGTTCCCTTCAAACATTTGAGATGGGAATGAATGACACAAATGTTAAGAAGAACAAAAGCATAGCCTTGGTAACAAATACTGATGAAGAAGAAGATGATGAATCAGAAACTGGTAAAAGCTTATCAGACAACATTGCTATGCTTGGAAGACAATTCAAAAAGATTCTCAGAGGAATGGAAGGCAAATCCAATCCCAGTGGAAGATACACAAACTCTTATGAGAACAAGAGACCTTATGATGCTAACAGAAGGTCAAATTATGCTGAAAAGACCAGTCAAGAAAAAGGAGTCAAATGCCATGGATGTGAAGGATATGGACACATCAGGAATGAATGTCCTACCTACTTAAAAAGGCAAAAGAAAGGACTCTCTGTGACCTGGTCTGATGAAGACTCAGGAGGTGATTCAGAAGAAGAATCAGCTAAGCATATCACTTCTTTAGCTGGATTATGTGAATCTGAAAGTGATTCCAGTGATGGGGAGCTTACTGCTGAAGAACTTGAGCAAGCCTACAAAGATCTGTACAAAAGAAGTATTGAAATATGCAGTGAGGTTATAAAGCTAAAGAAGTTGAATGAGGCACTAGAAGATGAAAAAGCAAGTGATCAAGAGATCATTGACACCTTGAAAAGTGAAGTAAGTCTTCTCAACTCC
Organism: Lathyrus aphaca; assembly: GCA_963966055.1. Lineage (NCBI taxonomy): Eukaryota > Viridiplantae > Streptophyta > Magnoliopsida > Fabales > Fabaceae > Lathyrus > Lathyrus aphaca. The sequence goes on from OZ014522.1 coordinate 222,997,710, forward strand.
AAATTGGAACACATGTCCAAATCTGTTAGAATGTTGAACAGCAGCTCAAATACACTGGATGTTATTCTCAACAACAATAAGCATTCAGGGGATAAAAGTGGACTAGGATTTAACAGAGTACATAAAGATGAAGCCAGCTCTAGCAAAACTACTTCAAAATCCATACAGTCAAACAAGATGTCCCAACAGATGCTTCAACACCAGGAAAAGAACACAAAGTCAAACATAATGTTCCAACAGATGTCTCAACATTCTGGAAAGAACAAAATGAAGAAGAAGTATCAAAGATGGAGATGCCATCACTGTGGAAGATTTGGACATATCAAACCTCATTGTTATAAGTTGCATGGATATCCAAATCAGATGTATCAGCAACCTTCTAAGCAGAAAATAGAAGTTACCAAGAAAGTGCTGCATAGATATCAAAGAAATCAGCAACCTCCTAAGCAGAAGACAGAAGTCATCAAGAAGGTATGGAGACCAAAAGCTAGCATTCAGGCTGATCAAAGCTACATACCCAAGAACAAGATCAACAATCAATCTTGGAGATCTGCTGATGAACAACACACAAGGCAGAGGCATCAAAAGAAATCTCAACTCAAATGGTCAAAGAAAAGTGCTGCATATATAGCACATACATCACTAAGAGTATCAACTAAAGAAGACTGGTACTTTGACAGTGGATGTTCAAGACACATGACTGGATTGAAGAATCTGCTAGTAAACTTAAAGTCACATTCATCCAGGTATGTAACCTTTGGAGATGGAGCTAAAGGAGAAATCAAGGGAGTTGGGACCTTGGACTGTCAAGATGTTCCAAGACTAGATGATGTGCTGCTAGTTAAAGGTTTAACTGCTAACCTGATCAGCATAAGTCAATTATGTGATCAAGGGTACAGTGTAAACTTTACTAAAACTGAATGCATAGTGACTAACAAAGAACAAGAGGTTGTCATGAAAGGAGCCAGATCTAAAGACAACTGTTACATGTGGGAATCTCAAGACTTCAGTCTTACTTCAACCTGCTCCTTAGCTAAAGAAGAAGAAGTAAAACTATGGCACCAAAGGCTAGGTCATCTTCATTTTAGAGGCATAAAGAAGATCATATCTATGGATGCTGTAAGAGGTATTCCTAAACTGAAGATTGATGATGGCAAAATATGTGGTGAATGTCAAATAGGCAAGCAAACCAAGATGTCCCATCCAAAGCTCCAACATCTGACAACTTCCAAAGTTCTGGAACTTTTGCATATGGATCTTATGGGACCTATGCAGGTTGAAAGCCTTGGTGGTAAGAGGTATGCCTATGTGGTGGTTGATGACTTTTCAAGATATACATGGATAAATTTCATCAAAGAAAAGTCTGATGTATTTGATGTATTCAAAGAATTATGCCAAAGAATACAAAGGGAAAAATCCAGCTGTGTGATCAGAATTAGAAGTGATCATGGAAAAGAATTTGAGAACCAAAAGTTCTTAGATTTTTGTTCTTCAGAAGGAATCAATCATGAATATTCTTCACCAATCACTCCTCAACAGAATGGGATTGTTGAAAGGAAGAATAGAACTATTCAAGAATCAGCAAGAGCTATGATCCATGCTAAAAAGTTACCTTTGTACTTCTGGGCTGAAGCTATGAACACTGCTTGTTACATCCATAACAGAGTTACTCTAAGGAAAGGAACTTTGTCCACAATATATGAAGTCTGGAAGGGCAGAAAACCCACAGTTAAGTACTTCCATGTGTTTGGAAGCAACTGTTATATTCTGGCAGATAGGGAGCAAAGGAGAAAAATGGATCCTAAAAGTGATGAAGGAATTTTTCTTGGATACTCTATAAACAGCAGAGCATATAGAGTATTTAATTCTAGAACCAAGGTTATCATGGAGTCCATAAATGTGATAATTGATGATGCTCCTACAGATGTCCCAGAAGATGTTGGAACATCTGCTGATATCAAGATTGAAGCTGAAGAAAAGAATGATCATTATGACTTCACTCAAACTGATACAAGGACAGAAGAATCCAACAAACCTCCCTCCATTAGAATACAGAAGGATCATCCCAAAGATTTGATAATTGGTGATCCCAACAGAGGTGTAAGCACTAGATCAAGAGAAGTGATTTCAGGTTCTTGTTTTGTGTCTAAAATAGAACCTAAAAACATCAAGGAAGCTCTTACTGATGAATACTGGATTTGTGCTATGCAAGAGGAATTAGGTCAATTCACAAGGAATAAAGTGTGGAATCTTGTTCCTAGACCTGATGACATAAATGTGATTGGAACAAAATGGGTGTATAAGAACAAGTCAAATGAACAAGGAGTTGTTACAAAGAACAAAGCTAGACTTGTAGCTCAAGGATACACTCAAATTGAAGGAGTAGACTTTGATGAAACATTTGCACTAGTAGCAAGGCTTGAATCAATCAGACTACTTTTGGGAATTGCTTGTATCTTAAAGTTCAAGCTATTTCAAATGGATGTGAAAAGTGCCTTTTTAAATGGTTATCTTAATGAAGAAGTATATGTAGAACAGCCTAAAGGATTTGTTGATCCAAGCTGTCCCAATCATGTATACAAACTAAAGAAGGCTCTTTATGGTCTGAAGAAAGCTCCAAGGGCATGGTATGGAAGATTGACTACTTTTCTTATCAAGCAAGGATACAGGAAAGGTGGAATTGACAAAACCTTGTTTGTTAAAGATGAAGAAGGAAATGTCATGATTGCTCAAATTTATGTAGATGACATTGTTTTTGGTGGGATGTCTGACAGGATGGTCAAACATTTTGTCAAGCAGATGGAATCTGAATTTGAAATGAGCCTAGTAGGAGAGTTAACCTACTTTCTTGGTCTGCAAATAAAGCAAATGGAAGACTCAATGTTCATTTCCCAAAGTAAGTATACCAAGAACATAGTCAAGAAATTTGGAATGGAAAATGCTACTCATAAGAGAACTCCTGCTCCCACACATTTAAAGCTGACTAAAGATGAAAAGGGTGAGAATGTAGATCAAAGCTTATACAGAAGCATGATTGGAAGCTTGTTATACTTGACTACTAGCAGACCAGACATAGCATTTGCAGTAGGTGTATGTGCAAGATATCAAGCTGATCCAAAAGTCAGTCATCTCAATCAAGTCAAGAGAATTCTTAAATATGTTAATGGTACTTGTGACTATGGCATAATGTACTTTCATGGATGCAAACCAATTCTCACTGGCTTCTGTGATGCTGATTGGGCTGGAAGTGCTGATGACAGAAAAAGCACTTCAGGAGGATGCTTCTTTCTAGGAAACAATTTGATTTCTTGGTTCAGTAAGAAACAAAATTGTGTATCCTTATCTACAGCTGAAGCTGAATATATAGCAGCTGGAAGCAGTTGTTCTCAGTTGGTTTGGATGAAGCAAATGCTCACTGAGTACAATGTCCCACAGGATGTCATGACATTGTACTGTGACAACTTAAGTGCAATCAACATATCAAAGAATCCTATCCAACATAGCAGGACAAAGCATATTGATATCAGACATCATTTCATCAGAGATCTTGTAGAAGAAAAGGTGATTTCATTGGAACATGTAGCTACAAATATGCAGTTGGCTGATATCTTTACCAAAGCATTGGATGCTACACAATTTGAGAACTTAAGGGGCAAACTGGGAATCTGTTTATGTGAGATTTAGCAGTTACTGAAATGTGCCAACATGTCATATGACATTGTATGGTATAAGTTCCAGATGGCAACACCAGTCTGGTCAAGAACCTTGGGTATTCCATTCCTAATGATTTGCAATGTAACGGCTACTTATTTAGTAACAGCTTATAATCAGCTATCAACATTTTCATCATACTATCAAAAGCGAATCACATTATCTAGCTGTTCTTCAGAAATCATCAACCTTAAAACTCTTCATCCATCTTCTTTGACAATGTCTCAAAACCCTAACATTCCTGAAGAAATTCTCAACAGAGAAGACGTGGTTCATGCAACCCCTATTTCTGTAGTTCCCATGGAGTCAACCCCACTGGACGAAATAAGAGGAAGTGTTCCTCATGCTAAGAAGCCAAGAACTCCAAAAAGAGCTAAAGATCAAGTCTGCAGCAAATCCAAAGGCATTCCTTCTCCAGCAAACATGCCTCAAAAATCTTCTGAATATGTGGATGCTTCAATAAAGGAGTTGGTTACCAAGATCCTATCTGAACAAAGAGTGGTTAGTGGGATTTCTATTCCTATGAACACCATGCCTGCCCCTCAAGAAGATCAAACTCAAGCTGCAAAGGACACTTCTGCTCAACAGGATGTCCCAATAGATGTTGGAACATCTGAGGATGAGAAAAAGACCTCATCTGATGCTGATATTGAACCAACTGAGGACCAAAAAAAGGCCTCAAATGAAAGTGATGAAGAAGAATCTGAGGATCAGACCAAAGCCTCAACTGAAGATCATATCTCTGCTGATCAACCAGCTGAAGAGGAGACTGCTCAATCTCCTCCTGTGGTGAACCTGGAGCAGGATTCTGATACAGAGATCATAGCCTTTGTAAGACCTAGTATAGCCAAAAGGCTCAGGTCTAGGAAAGGAAAGATGCAAGCAGAACTTGAAATTCCTGAGAAGAAGAAAGCTACCCCAAAGAAAGACAAAGCTAAAGCTGCCTTTGGTCCAACAAAACAATGGAGTAAAGTCCAAACCCAGAAGAGGAAAGCTGTCACCCCATCAGACTCAGATGTTGAATCAGATGTCCCAACATCTCCTCCCAAGAAGAAACCAGCACCATCTAGGGCTTCAACTGCTGTTCCAGAAGCTCCCTTGGACAACATCTCATTTCATCATGTTTCAAGTGTAAACAGATGGAAGTTTGTGTACCAAAGAAGGGTAGCCCTTGAAAGAGAACTGAGCAGTAATGCACTTGAGTGCACTGAACTGATTGATCTCATCTCTGCTGCAGGCCTCTTCAAAACAGTCTCAAATCTCTCTCCCTGCTATGAACTTCTTGTCAAAGAATTCATTGTCAATCTTCAGGAAGATTGTGCCAATGGTAAGTCTTCTGAATTTAGAAAAGTCTTTGTTAGAGGTAGGTGTGTAGAGTTCTCTCCTCAGATCATCAACCAATACCTTGGAAGAGAAACAGATGGTCCAAATGAACTAGGGAAAACTGATAACCAAGTCTGCAAGGTTATCACTGCAAACCAGGTCAAGGCTTGGCCAGTGAAAGGAAAGCTCTCAGTGAGCATGCTTACAAGAAAATATGCCATGCTGAACAGGATTGGTACAGCAAACTGGGTGCCTACCAATCACACATCTTCAATATCCACTGGTTTGGCCAGGTTTATCTATGCTGTGGGAACTCAGACTAAGCTGGATTATGGTGCTTACATATTTGATCAGACCTTGAAGCATGCTAGCTCTTCTGCAACAAAGCTGCCAATAGCTTTTCCCTCCTTGCTGTGTGGTATAGTGCTAAGTCAATACCCTGGGATCCTCACTGAGAAGGACACAGTCTGCAAAAGAGAAAGCCCTCTGGCTTTTCACTACAAACTGTTCCTAAGTCATCATGCAGCAGATGTTGAAGCACCCTCTGGGACATCTGCAGGTCCTTCAACTGCCAAGACTCCAATCTCCAAGGCTGCATTGATTGCTGAACTAAAGAGCACCTGGAAAGAACTTGAAGCAAGGAAGCTGAAACTTGAAGAAATCATCCAAAGGCTGGAAAGTGAAGGTGATCAGAAAGCTGCTTCTGATGAAGAAACTGAGGATGATGAAGATACTGAGGATGATGAAGCAACTGAATGTGATGAGTCTGAGTGATTATCTGTATGTGAGGCAAATGTAATGACAGCACTGCATTGTAATTCTGGATTAGTGTCTTTGGCCCCATAATTTGTGTCTTACAAGGGGGAGAACAACAACAACCAAAATGTATTGCTGTTTAATTATGAATGAAAAATCTGTTTGTTTGTTTCTGAACTGAATAAGTTTTTTTTCTGTTGCAACAAGACTGGATACATATATGTTTGAGGGGGAGTAATCTCAAATATGAATCAACAGAAAAGTCATGTTATACTATGATAAAAGAACTTCTGTTGCACTCTGAAAACCAGAAAAGATGTTAGCCAAAAATTAGCCAAAGGGGGAGTTTGTAGATGTCTAGAATTGGCCGAATTTTTGACCAACAAGAAATATTGAATTCAGTTCAGAATGTCCTATCAAATGTTGGGACATTATCAAACAGAGTATAAGAACTTATTTCAGGATGTCTCACCAGATGTTGGGACATTGTGTAAATGACTTAAGTTCAGTTTTTCAGGATGTCCCAACAGATGTTGAGACATCTCAAACCTGCTACCAGAATTAATTATTGACTAACTGATCTGAGATATTTAAGGAGAGTTATCTGGAATTAATTATGGTTGGATAAAAACAGAACAAGGCGCATCTGTAGGGAGTTTTATTATGAGGATTCAGATTAATCAGAAGAACTAAAATCACCTAGAATTTAGGAAGTAACAAACCCTAAATTCAAGGTGGAAGCTGCATGCTTTTAGGACTGGATTAACCTACAGAAAGCCCAAATTACAAACACCTATTTAATCCACAGAAACTCACAGAATTGAGTACGAATTTTAGAAGACCAAATAGGTTGTTTATTGTTTTAATAGCAGGTTGTTTTTATTGTACCACTTTATGAGCTTTTAAGCAAAAGTGCATTTGTGACTTGATTGAAACTGTGAAGTAAGATCAAGCTGTATTGTTTGAAGAATGTCTTCAATTTTATTAAATTTGTAAACTTGATCACTGTGTGATTGAGGGGGAGTGAGTAGGGTACTCTTATCTAAGTTGTGTCTTAGGTAGAAATTGCATTGGGTAGTTATTAAGTGATAGATTAAACAGGGTGGTTTAAGTCTAGAATTAATATTACTTATAGTGGATTTCCTCCTGGCTTGGTAGCCTCCAGATGTAAGTGTGGTTATACACTGAACTGGGTTAACAAACTTCTGTGTTGTTTATTTTTTCTTGCTATTTAAGTTTTGGTTAAATCTGTCAAGTGTTGGGACATCTCTTAGGACATCTCATACCTGATCACAGAATTTCAGCACCCAAGAAGAGCAACATCTCCTATCATTTCTTTGAGCCTGAGCTAGCTGGCATCAGGAAGGTCCAGGCCCTGATTACTCCAGACCATATACCACTATTCAGAGAACATTATGGAGGAATCCTTGATGTGGTTATGGATTTGGACCCTTCATAGAGGAGCTTGATTCATACTTGCCTGCAGTTCTATGATCCCCCTCTGAGGTGCTTCACCTTCCAGAACTTTCAGTTGGGACCCTTGTTGGAAGAGTTTTCATCACTGATTGGTGTACCTATCAGGGGTGGAGTCCCCTTCAACCCTGAGATGGCTTTCCCTAGTAATGAAGAGGTGGCAAAGGCATTGTATCTGGAACCAGTTCTGATTGGGCAAAACATGACAGCAAAGGCTGGAATCTCTGGTCTCCATTTGGATTTCTTGACCTCTCAGGCTATTCTGAAGGCCTCCTTGGGGGAGTGGAAGGCAGTCTGTGCATTATTAGCCCTTAGCATATATGGGGTTATATTATTTGCAGATGAGCCTAAGTTTATTAGCAAGAATGCAATCCATCTTTTCATTCTGAGGAACCCAGTGCCCACCTTACTGGGAGATTTCTACTACTCTGTTCACCAAAGGAATGAAAAGCAAAGGGGAAGATTGGTGAGATGCTGTGCTCCTTTGATCCATACCTGGTTACTAAAACACCTGCCCAAGACTGATGCATTCTTGAATCCTCACCAACAGAAGAATTGGGCTAGGAGGCTTGTTGCTTTAACCTCAGATGATATCAGGTGGTGCACTCAGAGCACTAAGGGCAGAGACATCATTACTAGTTGCAGGCAGTTCCCCAATGTACCTCTGATAGGAGTGAAGGGTTGCATCAACTACAACCCTCTGCTATTCAAAAGACAACTGGGCTATGCATTGATCCACCCTCCTAGAGCACAGGATCTGGCTGAGACCCTTTATTGTGAGATCAAGCCTAACCTGGCTATTATCAGGCAAGCATCCTGGGCTTGGGACAATGTCCAGACTAAAGGGGTAACCATTCTTGGGAGATGCAACAATGTGGCCTCAGCTCAGTATTATGAGTGGTCTCATGCCAGGGCTCAAATTTCTGGGATGCCCTTCACCATTGAAGATGTACCTGGACCCTCCACAGCACCACCTCCAGCAACTGTCAGCCTGGAGGAGTTTGAAAAGCTAAAAGAGAGGAATGAGAATTTGTCTGAAGCCTTGAAGAGAACCCTCTGGGAGAGGAGTGATGGTCGTCTGGACATTGAAAGGTTAGAAAAGCTTAAGGTGGAGCATCTAGCCAGGATTGAAAAGTCAGAGAACTACATCAAGAAGTCAAGGGCTGGAGAACAGATTTTGAAGAATGACTGCAAAGAGGCCCAGTTCCAGAAAGCTAGGACTGATCTTTATCTGAAGGAGAGCCAAGCTAGGTGGGTCAGGATCACTGAAGCTCGCACTCAGGAAGATAAAAGGACTCAGGACAAGATTGAGCAGTTGGAGGCTAATGCAAAGGAGCAACAGGAAGCCCTGGTAGCAGCCCAGAGGGAGATCTCAGAATTGAAACTCAGAGCTGGTGTGAAGAGGTCAAAGGACCAGGGCAGACACAAGAAGTTAACTGCAGCTGTTGCCACCAGGAATCTTCTTATCAGAAACCTCACAGAGCATCCAGCTGATCCTGTAACTGAAGCACTTTTGAAGGAAGTCCAGGAGGATGAGTTTGGTCTTGGTGTCTGACTTTTGCTTGTTGTTGCTTTCATTTCATGTACTTTTCTTTTTGTATTTTGACCCCTCAGAGGGCATGTATTGTAAAAAAACAAACTATGTATCATTCACTTTTTGTAATATATTCATTAGTTTGTTTCATTTGAATCTCCCTCTCCTAAGCAACATCAACAGCATCTTCCTCGGGGTCTGGAAAGGTCAAAACCAAAAGCCAAGCCGGATACCTTGGAAACAAATAAGCATACTGCATTGCATACTAACTTTTGTTTTGTTTTGTAGGTTTTTCTTGTTTTGTTGTTACTAACTCTGTTGTGATTCAGGAACTATTGCTCGACGTCGGGTGTTCCCACTCAGCCGTCCACACAGATATCCTACCCGCAACAACCTTCCGGGTATACAAATGGACCAAGTACAGTAGGACCTTACAGAGGTCAGGACTCAAATGGCCAATGAGAGACTGGAAATGAGAAATCAGATGACCCAGTTTATGGAGGTGATGAATGGATTGGCACAGAGCCAAGAGAGATTAAGGGCACTAGTAGAAAGGCAGACCCAGGAGGAACCCCATCTAGGGACTGAGGGGACAAGCAATAATGAGAGGGTTCAGCCTCATGTTAATCCTTCAGTCTATGGACCCCCACCTTCATCCAGAGATCAACATCCCTGCTAATGTGCAAGGGAATGCCACTGCAGGCAGAGTATTACAAGAAGACCCCCAGGAAGATCAATTTACTGTGATGGGAGCTGGGGATGAAGCCTATGACAGGAGGCTAGATGAAATTGCTGAAAAATTGAGGTCCCTGGAGTCTCAGAATTCCTTGGGCTTTGATGTTATGGACATGGGTCTAGTGGACGGGGTGAGGATTCCCCACAAGTTTAAACCTCCGTGCTTTGAGAAGTACAACGGAACTTCCTGTCCCCGAACCCATTTACAATCCTTTCTGGGGAGGTTGAAGGCATATACCATGGATGAAAAGCTATGGATGTTTTATTTTGAAGATAGCTTAACAGGAGCTTCAAGGGAATGGTACTCTCACTTGACTAGAGCAACCATTAGATGCTGGAAGGACCTGGCTGAGGCCTTTATCAGACAATACCAGTACAACTTGGATATGGCTCCCAACAGGACCCTCCTGATGGGAATGTCTCAATCATCCAGGGAAAGCTTCCGGGAATACGCCCAGAGGTGGAGACAGCTCGCTGCTGCTGTCCAGCCACCCATGTCAGAGAGGGAAATGGCTGATATGTTTATGAACACCCTCCAGGGGACATACATTGACAGGCTAGCTGCCTTTTCTTCCACTAGCTTTGCTGACGTGGTCATAGCCGGGGAAAGAATCGAGAGCCTATTAAAGATGGGCAAGATTTCTGACAATGGTGCGAGCTCGTCCAGCAACTCCCGAAAACCTTTTGTAGGTCCAAGAAGAACTGGTGAGACCAATACTATTCAGGCCAGCAGGGGCAGACCACAATATGTTCATAGGTCAGTGGCAGCAGTCACCATCCCCTCTCCAATGCCTCAGCAATCAGTATATCAACCACAGCAACAAATCCATTACCAGCAACAAACTCAGTACCCTCCTCAGAGAAACTACAACAACAACAACAACAGTCAGCAAAGACCATTCCAACAGAGACCATCTCAGGCCAATAGGGTGATCGATCCGATCCCTATGCCTTATGCCGCTTTACTGCCACAGCTCCTGAAGCTCAACCTGGTTGAGTTAAGGACGTTGTCACCACCAGATCCTTCCAGTTTGCCAAGAAATTACGACACCAACGCCAGATGCGCTTTTCATTCTAACGCACCTGGCCACAGTACAGAGAAGTGCAGAGCTTTACAGATGAAGGTGCAAGACTTGGTAGATTCTAAAGCTCTAAACTTTGCACCACCGCCAAATGTTAACAAGAACCCCATGCCCAACCATGGAGGGCCCAGAATTAATGCTATTGAGGAAGATATGCCGTCTTTCTTAATAACCAGTGTTGGGCAGATCCGGACACCCCTGGTAGAGATTAAAGCTCAACTCCTTGAATGCCAGATATTCCCTGGGTGTGAACTTGGGTGCGGTTATTGCAACATTTCGGTAAATGGGTGTGACAATCTGAGAAGCGGCATAGAAAGTCTTATCCAGAATGGTCTACTTCAAATCACAACATCAATACCTTCAAATCCAGCAATCTCACTGACAACAGTTCCAGAGTCTCCTACAACTGCAACAACAATTATCCCAAACAATTCTTCGGTTTCATCAACAAATGCTTCAGATATCACTTCAACAAGCCATCTATCAACAAACATTACTTCTACAACGTCAGCACCCCTCTATTCAGAATCTTCTCCTACAACACCGACAAACATCTCAGCAGTCACTATTCATTATGATCCGTCAAGTATTCCTCCGAACAGCAATTTTCAACAACAAGCAGTGGCATCTCCTGCCATATCACCGGTCACTATCTACTATGATCCACATACTATTGCAACACCCTCCTCTGCTGCAGTCAGCCCGGTTACCATCACGGTACCTGGGCCTGTTCCGTATGAAAGCAGTAATGCCATTCCTTGGCATTATGGCTCTGACCTGTACTGCGAAGGGCAGAAAATCACCCTTGAATCATCAACTTCTTCACCACAAATAGACAATGTGGGAGGAGGCGGAGGCTTCACTCGAAGCGGACGTCTTTTTGCCCCACAAATTCCAAGACCCATTGCTGAAGCAGAAGCTGCTGCCAAGGCAAAAGGGAAGAGCATGGTGCAAGAAGAACAAGTTGTTAAAGAGGCTTTAAAGACCCCTTTTGATCAAGAGGTTGATGAGTTCATGAGGATCATCAAGAAAAGTGATTACAAGATAGTGGACCAGCTTCACCAGACACCTTCCAAGATCTCCATTTTATCATTGCTAATGTGCTCCGAGGCTCATCGGAACGCACTACTAAAAGTCTTGCACGCAGCTTATGTGCCAGAGGAGATTACCGTCAATCAGTTGGAAGCTGTAGTTGGAAATGTTAACGCTAGTCACGGACTAGGATTTACCAACACTGATTTGACAACGGAAGGCCGCAATCACAACAAGGCTTTGCACATCACCTTGGAGTGTAAGGGTGCAGTTCTCTCTCATGTATTAGTGGACACAGGGTCATCCCTCAATGTCCTACCAAAGAAAGCCCTTGTGAAGCTGGAGTATGAAGGATTGGCATTACGCCCCAGCAACTTGGTAGTAAGAGCCTTTGACGGTTCTAAGAGATCAGTTCTGGGAGAAATAGAATTGCCTATAACGATTGGCCCACAGACTTTCAAAACGACCTTCTTCGTGATGGATATACAGCCTACCTACAGCTGTCTATTGGGTAGACCATGGATACACGCCGCTGGCACCGTGACCTCAACCCTTCACCAGAAGTTAAAATTCGAGTGGGAGGGCCAAGTCGTTACTATTTGTGGAGAAGAGGATATTTTTGTTAGCCATCTGGCTACATACAAATACATTGAGATGGATGGGGAGATCCATGAAACCATGAGTCAGGGATTTGAAGCCCTGAACATTAATGAAGCGTCTGCTGTACTTGGGACTTCCATGACATCCTACCAGCAAGCCAGGAAGGTTGTTGAAGAAGGGAATGCTCAAGGCTGGGGCAAGCTGTTGCCTGTGGAAAAGAAAGAGGACAGATTTGGGTTGGGTTACAAACCAACTCAACAAGATCAAGCAGAGGCTGCTAAGAAGCCCAGTTTTGTTAGTGGGGGGATGCTCACCCCTGATGCTGTAAACAACTTGGAAGATGAGTCGGAAGATGAGCGCAACCTGGAGAGCTGGATACGTCCAAGGGTCCCGGGGAGCAGTATCTCAAACTGGTCTTCCCAGGAAATTATAAGGGTTACTCCTGCAGAGTAATTATTATTTCCTGTATATTTTAAGCATGCATCAAGTCTTGCATCTTGCCCAAGATGACAAGACTCATTTTGTAATCGGGCCATCTGTAATTTTGTGCAAACAGATCAATCAATGATAATCAGACATCTTTTGCAAATGAGTCTTTTTCTTTTCCGCTCACTGTTTTCAAAATGATAACTTCATTTCACTTTTTCTAAACAAGATTAAAATCAATCACTAAAATGAACAATCTAAACCCTTGCAGAGAGTGCCTTTCAGACCGCACCGACAACAACACGGCTGTGACTTCGTATGACTTTGACAATCCAATCAATCAAGCCGATGAAGGGGTTGAAGAAGATTACGAGCTTCCTGAAGAGCTAGCCAGGTTGTTAAGGCAAGAGGAGAAGGTTATCACTCCTCATCAGGAGGAGATTGAAACAGTTAATCTTGGTACGGATGAAGATGTGAAAGAAGTTAAGATCGGGGCCTGCCTACAAAACTCAGTGAAAGAACAACTGATTGATCTGCTTCGGGAGTATATGGATGTGTTTGCTTGGTCTTACCAAGACATGCCAGGGTTGGACACTGATATCGTCATGCACAAGCTGCCATTAAAAGAAGACTGCCCGCCAGTAAAACAGAAGTTGCGCCGTACTCGCCCAGATATGGCAATGAAGATAAAGGAAGAGGTACAAAAGCAGTGGGATGCCGGATTCCTTGCTGTAACTAGCTATCCGCCGTGGGTTGCTAATATAGTACCTTTCCCAAAGAAAGACGGCAAGGTAAGGATGTGTGTTGATTACCGGGATCTGAATAGAGCCAGCCCAAAAGACGACTTCCCATTACCTCACATCGATGTATTGGTGGATAACACGGCTCAGTTCTCGGTATTCTCCTTCATGGACGGATTTTCAGGGTACAATCAGATCAAAATGTCACCTGAAGACATGGAGAAGACAACTTTCATCACACCCTGGGGCACGTTCTGTTACAAGGTGATGCCATTCGGACTGAAGAATGCAGGTGCAACATATCAACGGGCTATGGTAACATTATTCCACGATATGATCCATAAAGAAATCGAGTGTTATGTGGATGACATGATTGCCAAGTCCTTCACAGAAGAAGACCACCTGGTGAATCTTCTGAAACTATTCAAGCGTCTGAGGAAGTACCAACTGAAGCTGAACCCCAACAAGTGCACATTCGGGGTGCGATCAGGTAAGCTGCTGGGCTTTATTGTAAGCGAGAAAGGGATTGAAGTTGACCCCGATAAAGTCAAAGCCATTCAAGAGATGCCTGCACCGAAAACTGAGAAAGAAGTTCGAGGGTTTCTAGGTAGATTGAACTACATTTCAAGGTTCATATCTCACCTTACGGCAACCTGTGAACCTTTGTTCAAGCTGTTAAGAAAAGAACAGACGGTCAGGTGGAACGAAGACTGCCAGAGGGCTTTTGACAAGATCAAGGAGTACTTACAAGAGCCTCCAATCCTTATGCCTCCAGTTTAAGGAAGACCTCTGATAATGTACTTGACAGTATTAGAAGAGTCAATGGGGTGTGTGCTGGGCCAGCATGACGAGTCTGGTCGAAAAGAGTATGCAATATACTACCTGAGCAAAAAGTTTACCGACTGTGAACAACGTTATTCACTGCTCGAGAAAACTTGCTGTGCTTTAGCGTGGGCTGCTCGCCGACTGAGACAGTATATGTTGACCCACACTACCTTATTGATATCAAAAATGGACCCGGTTAAGTACATTTTCGAGAAGCCAGCTCTTACCGGACGGGTTGCAAGATGGCAGATGATCCTCACAGAATATGACATCCAGTACACATCCCAGAAAGCCATCAAGGGCAGTGTATTGTCTGATTATCTTGCTGAGCAACCTATTGATGATTACCAGCCTATGAGATTTGACTTCCCTGATGAAGACATCATGTTCATAAAAGCAAAAGATCATGAAGAGCCTGTTCACACTGAAGGGCCTGACTCGGAAGAAGAATGGACTATGATGTTTGATGGGGTTGTTAATATGAATGGTCGTGGTGTTGGTGCAGTACTCATTACACCTAAGGGAGTTAACATGCCTTTCTCGGCAAAGCTCACCTTCAACTGCACTAACAACGAAGCTGAATACGAAGCTTGCATTATGGGTCTGGAGGAAGCCATTGACCTCAGGATCAAAACATTGACTGTATTCGGGGATTCAGCTCTGGTAGTTAATCAAACCAACGGCAAATGATACACCCACCAGGATCATCTGATACCTTACAGGGATTATACAAGAAGGTTATTGACTTTCTTTACAACGGTCAAGCTTGAGTATATCCCTCGAGACGAGAATCAGTTTGCAGATGCTCTGGCTACCATTTCGTCAATGATCAAAGTTCAAGCTGCCAACTTTGTACCTCAGATTTCAGTATCCAGACTTGACAGACCAGCATATGTGTTCGCAGCAGATGTTGTCAAAAATGATAAGCCTTGGTTCCATGACATTAAGTGCTTCTTGGAGGATCAAACATACCCACCTGGGGCATCTTCCAATGATAAGAAGACTTTGAGAAGGCTTGCTGGTAGTTTCTTCCTGAATACTGACGGTTCCCTGTACAAGAGAAACTTTGATATGGTACTCCTCAGATGCGTTGATAGGGCAGAAGCAGACTTGTTGATGCACGAAGTGCACGAAGGATCCTTTGGTACCCATGCAGGAGGGCATGCCATGGCTAAAAAGTTGCTAAGATCAGGCTATTACTGGATCACGATGGATGCCGACTGTTGTGCTTATGCCAGAAAGTGCCATAAATGCCAGATTTATGCGGATAAGGTGCATGTGCCTCCCAATCCTTTGAATGTGATGTCTTCACCCTGGCCCTTTGCTATGTGGGGCATTGATATGATTGGCAAGATTGAGCCGACTGCTTCGAATGGCCACAGATTCATCCTGGTTGCCATTGACTATTTCACCAAGTGGGTTGAAGCAGCTTCCTACGCCAATGTCACAAGGCAAGTGGTAGCCAGATTCCTGAAGAGAGATATCATCTGTCGATAAGGAGTTCCCGAGCGAATCATTACTGACAATGGTTCCAACTTGAACAATAAAATGATGGCAGAGCTGTGCCGGGACTTCAAGATCCAACACCACAATTCTTCTCCTTACAGGCCAAAGATGAACGGCGCTGTTGAGGCAGCCAACAAGAATATCAAGAAGATTGTGCAGAAGATGGTAGTCACCTACAAAGACAGGCATGAGATGCTACCGTTCGCCTTGCATGGGTACCGCACGTCAATCAAAACATCCACTGGGGCAACACCTTATCAGCTTGTGTATGGTATGGAGGCAGTCCTACCTGTTGAAGTTGAATTACCCTCCCTGCGGGTACTGATGGATGTTAAGCTAAGCGAAGCAGAATGGGTCTGATCCCGATACGAGCAACTAAGTCTGATTGAAGAGAAAAGATTGGCTGCAATCTGTCATGGGCAGTTGTATCAGAAAAGAATGAAGAAAGCCTTCGATCAGAAAGTCAGGCTCCGAGAGTACCAAGTAGGAAATCTTGCGCTGAAGAGAATTCTCCCTCCTCATACAGACCACAGGGGCAAGTGGACTCCGAACTATGAAGGACCATTCGTAGTCAAGAAAGTCTTCTCCGGTGGAGCACTGATGCTCAGCACCATAGATGGTGAAGATTTCCCGTCCCCTGTGAATTCAGATGCAGTTAAAAAATACTTCGCATAAAAATGACCCGCTGGACATAAAAACAGAATGTAAGTCCAGGCAAAAATAGGGCATCCCGGTGAGTCAAAAACAGAATAAAAGACTCGGGCAAAAATGAGGGAAAATAAGCAAAAAAATGTACACCCGCTGAGTTGAAAAGCCGCATTGGACAAATCAGGCAAAAAAGGGTATCCCGATGGATTGAAAACCCGAAAGGGCGATCCATGCAAAATAAGGGGATAAGCGAACAACTGCATTCTGAATTCGTCTGTATCACTTACAACTTGGTTAGCTTCAAAAGGATCAAGCGCCGGTCAGAATCAACCTTCTTCAGAAAGCAAGACGAGAAGAACGTCAAAAGTCATAGAAGTCATAGCAAAAGGGGAAGCTCCTTGAAGCGTCGTCAACATTGCCAACATTTTGTTTCTCGATTTGTAACAATCTCCTCATTTTAGGGGATCTGTTTCTCTGACTGTATCTCGCCAATTCAGGGCGTATAAATCAATAAAATCAGATTTTCAGTCATGTTTTGTCTCGTACATTTTATTTTCATTTGCAAAATGTCCGATGTCCTTAAAATACTGATTGCATAAATACAGATGCTTCTCTTAAAGCACGTGCTTGCAGGAAATATACTTACTCCCGGGGGTGTCTGAACTCCTATGATGGAATCTGGTAAGGGATACCTCGGGATTACTTGTACGTTTCTCTATCTTTTCAGGATTGCAGTCATTCAAAGCACAACATGAGGCATGAAAGTTTCATCCCAGCAAGCTGGCAAATCAACACCCAGTCTTAGCACCCAAAGTGTTTTCTCCCCAGCTGAGTTGCCACTTGTTATTTTCTCCCCAGCCGAGGTGCTAATAATTCTTCCTCAGCTAAGCACAAAATCCAGGGAACCACTTCCCCACAGAGTCTCAGCCTCTATCCAGAAGAGCAGCACACGAGGGAATCACAACAGAGTGACGAAAGCTTCTACAAACCCCAGCTGGGTCCTTCATTTACGGGAATAGGTCTATCATTGACCCATTTCCCCAAGCAGAATCATCTCATCAGATCTACCAATGATCTCATCCCCAGCTGGGATGTCCACTTCAAACAGATCGACCAGAGATCTTCACAACAACAGGATCCGAATACCGGATTGGTATCTTTGCATAATCATAGCATTCACATCATATTCACCCCACAAAGCGTAGCATTCTGTCTAATACGGAGCATTACGGCAAAAATCAAACATGTTGCATAATCATAAGCCATTTTCTGAATCAAACACTTGTGAATATCGACAATCCATCAATAATATACAGGAATGCTCCCCAGATTCCCCAGTGGAGAGCTAAAGCTAAAGCAGTTGCCTTACACCCACAAACACCAGTACATATTCCTTGTGACGCCCGTCCGTGTCACATCCCCAATAGAAAGCCAAAGCGTCCCCTTTGCACTCACAGATACTTATATATAACTTTCTTGACACCCGTCCGTGTCACCGCCCCCAGCATATTTACCTAAACACTTTGTAAAGCATATACTTGTTTATAATATACTTCTTGACACTCGTCCGTATCACTCTCTCCAGCAGGTTGAACACTCAAATATACACTACTCATAGTTGTTTTACTTATACAGATACTTGTCTGTATCCTGTATACACCATTTATATCCCCACAGTTTCGACACTCGTCCGTGTTCTTTGTTAACCAGTTGGTACTCGTCCGTACCATCATCTCAGAGCATGCGTCTAGCGTTTGTTTCTACCTGATACTCGTCCGTGTCATAGTCTTAAGGATGCTCGTCCGCATCTTTAATCCATACATTGTGTCAAACACTCATGTCTTCTTGTATTTAGACACTCGCCTGTGTCTACTTTTCCCCAGAAGAGTCCCCTCAGAATCAACACTCGTCCGTGTTCTTTGTTAACCAGTTGATACTCGTCGGTATCATCATCTCTGAACAGGTGTCAGTTTGTTGTTTCTACCCGATACTCGTTCGTATCGTAGTCTTAGGGATGCTCGTCCGCATCTTTAATCTATACACAACGTCAAAACACCTATACCTTTTATTTCTTGGATATAAACACTCGTCCGTGTTTACTATTCCCCAGTAGATCGCCCCCAAAGCAAAATTCCTTTTATTTGACATTCGTCCTGTGTCATGATAAACCCTAAGAGCAGCCGTACCCTGCTAGGTGATCGTCCTTCACCTCTTGATGAACGTCCTTCGTCATGCTCATCCGATGGTCGTCCCCATCGTTGATCTTTTATCCGGCATTCGTCCTATGTCGTGATATTTAGCAGCCGTCCCCTGCTAGGTGATCGTCCTTCACCTTTTGATGATCGTCCTTCATCATTTTTATCCGATGGCCGTCCCCATCGTTGATATTCTTATCTGACATTCGTCCTATGTCATGATAGACCTTGAGAGCAGCCGTCCCCTGCTAGGTGATCGTCCTTCACCTCTTGATGATCGTCCTTCATCATGCTCGTCCGATGGCCGTCCCCATCGTCGACCTTTTATCCGGCATTCATCCTATGTCGCGATACTTTCGGCAGCCGTACCCTGCCAGGTGATCGTCCTTCACCTTAGATGACCGTCCCTCATCTTATCCCCAACAGAGCAGCCGTCCCCTGCTAGGTGATCGTCCTTCACCTTTGATGACCGTCCCTCATCGTTATTTCATTTATTCTTTAACCCGATGGCCGTCCCCGTCGTGGTCCCCTTTTCTTTTTCAGTTTAGCCCGATGGCCGTCCCCATCGTTGGTTACCCTACTTTATGAACTTGATGGCCGTCCCCATCATTTGTTCATTAATCCCCAGAGAATCTTATAGCTTCATCTTGATGGCCGTCCCCATCATAATCCCTTTTATCCCCAGCATGTCGGCCGTCCCCGTCATTGCTTTATTCCCCGCACTTTTCCCAGCATGTCGGCCGTCCCCGTCATTGCTCTTCCCCAGCAGTCGTCCTCTGCTCGACGGTCGTCCTCCGTCGCCCACACTTTATACTATACTTTATTTTCTTTTACAATCTATATCCCTTTTCTTCTTCATTCTGTGAGTGCAAATTTTGGACTGTCTTTGGTATTCAACCACAAGTTATCTTGTTTGCCTGATAAGCCGTCGCTTACATCCTGCACAGCTAACTCATGTTTGAATAGGGGCAGCTGTAAACACCCCAAATTTTCCCTCACCCATTCACACCATGGTTTGTGATCATTTCATATGCATAAACTCAATCATAGCATCTCATATCACATTTTTTGATTCATTGCATTGATTCAGAGTCATCTGCACCTAGGGTTTGTGATCTGAGCAATCCAAGAGCTTCTTGAGCCACTCCAAATGCCATCAATCACTTCAAAGGGGTCCATGTATGTTCTAGCATCATATTATATCCTCTCAAAGTCAAGAATGTCAAAAAATCATAAGAACTGAGAATGGCATGGAAGCAGAGCCAGGTTTGACTGCACAGATGACCTAGAATTAGGGTTTTGGTTTCAAAGGCCATAACTCCAAATTTTTTGGTCATTCTTGTTTCCATTGGTCTCTATATGGTATAGGGAGTATGCATATCAATTTTCATGAAGAAATTCCATGGGGAAGTCATCTGATCAAGAGTTGACTTTTCAAGCAAGTCAGTGTAAAATCAGGGCATCTGAGGCCCCCAATGACCCAACCAAAGGGTGTTCTTCATCATTTTGATTATGTATGATCTTTATTTGATCATGGAAGATGTTGGAAGTTCACAAAATTGAAGAATTTCAAGTCTTTTGCAAAGTTGACTTTTTGGGAAAGTTGACTTTTAATGAAATTGCCATTTTGGGAAACTTTTTCAACCCTTGCTTTTTGATTCAAAAATGCTTCAAATGAAAAAACTTTGGTCATGAAAGTTGTAGAATGGATCATTCCCTTTTCAAAAAGTACAAGAACATGACCTAATTCATTTTGGATCAAAAGTTATGGCTTGTCAAAGTTGGCTAAAATCACAAAATTTGAAGTTTTCTACCAAAGAGGCATTTTGCAAAATGACTTGATCAAGTGTTCTAAAGGCTTCAAATGTGCACAAACCCATTACAACATGATCATGTGACTTCTAAAAATCAGAATTGGCCCAAGAATTATGCATTTTGATGCTTTGAACTTCATGAATTTCCAAAGGGGCCAAATCTTGTGAAAATTGCAAAACATATCATAAACTTCATGCAACTTGCTGAATCATCTCAAATCAAGTTCCATGGTTCTCCCTAAACTCAGCTGAGCCAAGCCATACCCCTATCTCAGCCTGCCACTTGCCCATACCTCCAAGTACAACTTGCTTGACTTTTTGCAAATCACCCCATACCAATCAGCATAGCCCACACCAACTCCACAGACCTATCACAACTTGATATGTGGACTTTATGCAAGCCATAACACACAAGAACACAGCCCAAGACTTCAACATTCACAAGTTCACAAAAATCATCCCTCTTGCATTTTCTTTCGAAACTGACTCCACAAGCATCAAACCTTCAAACTTCTTTCACCATTCAACTCACCATGATCCACTGATCATTTCCCACCCTTCATTTGGCCCTAAAACCTTCACAATCAAAAATACGATTTCCATACTTCACAAACTGAACTTCTGCCATTTTCATTTTGAGGCCATATAAACTCCAACTAAGTATCACAAACACTTGAGGAGGGTCATTGGAGTTGGTTTGAAGCAAGGAACTGGCCAGAAAGCACCATTTTCGAAAGCTTCAGTTCAGATATCATCAAGAACTTTTTTTCCAGAAACTTGATTTTAAGTTCTTAGATTGTTCTCCATGCTTCACTGATCACACTGCACCTTTTGGTTTCGAAAATGATTGAGTATTAAGCATGTATGAAGCTTCTGAAATTTCTGTGATTTTTTCCGTTTTGCTTCGAATCTCTCTGATCATGTGAAATAAATCCTGTTTGATGATTGATTCTTGTTTAGAATGGGGTGGGGATCATTTCTGGAGAGTTAGAGAGCTTAGGGTTGTGTATTGAGTGAGATTGAAGAAATGGATGGCCGAAGAAGATGACCGGAACACTGTTCCGGTCATCTGAAAGTAATTAGGGCACTGGATTAGGGCTAAACCATAATTAGCGAAATTTGAATGTGGGCCGTCCATTAGCGCGCCAGGTCAATTCCCGCCCCTGCCAGTTTGAACCTCAGCCCTTGGATTCGCATACTTTCCCATTTTCAGTTTTATTTCATTTTATTTTTCATTTTATTTGATTTGTTTTGTCCAATTTATTAAAAATAGTAAAACATTTTCAAAAATTCTGAAAATTTTTATGCAAGCTCTTATTAATTTTTAGAAACCAAAAACATTTTTATTTTTATTTTTTGCACTAAAAAATATTTTTAAATCATTTAAAAGTTTATTTTTAATTAATTAATGAGAATTAATTAATTAAAAATACTTTTAGGTATTTAAAAATCACCAAAAAATTCATGAAACCTTTAAAACCATTTAGAAACATTGTCCAACCCTCAAACCAAATTTATTTTTTGATCTTGATGTCTTTTGACAATTTTTCATGGAATTAAAATCATTTCAAGGCATTATTTTGATCCAATCTTTGAAAATTCATTTCTGCCTAGTCTTTAAGAGTTGGACTTTGATTCTTTTTGCATTGTGTCTTGCATATCATGTAGTTCATAGGATTAAATTGGCATGATTTGATTTTGCATTTTCAATTTGTTTGACATTTTTCTTGACAAGGTACCTTAAAACCCTAGCATTCTTAAGAAATTCATAACCCTCATTAGGTTAAGAGTTAGAACCCCTCCTTTGGGCAGTGAGTTTGTATAGGTTTAGGGTTACCTTGGATGCATTTTCAATTTTTTATCTTGATGTTTGCTTCTGGTTTTGGTTTTTGTTTTGTGCATTGATCATAAACCCTAATTTGGGCTTCCTTTTGCATTCATCTTGCATTTGCTTGCATACCATGACTTGCCATGACATTTTATGCATCCATTTGATTCATTGGACATCTTAAGACATATTAGAATCATGTTTGATCATTTCTTCTTGCATTTGCCATGTTGTATGTCATTTGCATTTCATAACTTTTCATGTATGATCATGGTTCTAAGCATGCTTCTCTTGCATCCATATGTTCATATGATCATCCTCATGCCTTGATTCATGTTTGCATCATCTCTTAGCATCATTAAAATCATGTAATTTCTTCTGACTTTGGTTTGCATCATGACATTTCATCTCATTTGCATTGCATTTCATTTCTTTTGGCTAACTTTTCAGGTGGTAAGTTGCTTTGAGAAGTGAATTTGCCTTCACTTCTCACAATTTCTTTTCATCCCTCTTATGCATCATTGCTGCATTTTGTTTTGTGTTTGAGATTGAGCTTGCTCATTCTTCTTTATCTTACTTTCTTTCTTCAAGTGACTTGTCTTCTTAAATGAAGCAAGTTACTTTGCTTCTCTTTGCTCCTTTCATCTGCTTCTTGGTGGTTTCTCTGAAGATTTCTCTTGTAAACCTCACAAACCTTAGGAACAACCAAGCATGACAATGATTAGGGTTTTGATTAGTTCCCCATTTAGATTTTACCTTTGTGTCTCATTGAGTCTTCTCTTCTCACCTCATAATCAAGGACTAAACCCTAAAGGCATTAAGGCTTTGTGATTAAGCTTATGCCTGCATCCTTCTATTAGGATGGAGTGTATAACTTTAATCCTAAGTGTTAAACCCTTAATGTGTTTAAATCCTTTAATCAATCCATCTAATAACCATCAAGACATCAAGCTTGTAACTTGGGCCTTGCATTAGGGTTCTAATTCTTCCTTAATTGGTTAAGAAGGACTAACCCTAGTGTTAATGGACAAGTCCCCCTCAAGTTGTCTTACAAACAATGAAAAATCCACTTCATCATCTTATCATTAATTAAAATCCATTTAATAAAGGCTTTGTTTTGTCATGAGTTTAATCCCTAATCATGGATTAAGTTGAGGAGCTTTCCTCAGCTTAAACACTCTCATCTATTATCCTTCTATTAGGATGGTGTAATGAGTCTGTTTAATCCCTGATTATGGCTTAATCTCATTACTTAACACTAAACAAAAACAACAAAAACATCTAAATAATCACAAGTAGGTTAATGATCTTAATCCTACATCAGGGTGATTAAGTGTGAGAAGCTGACTTCACACTTAAGGTATTCTCATTACCCCTAATCAGAGGGAGGATGTGATGAGTTTACTAAATCCATTGGTTTAGGCTTAAGCTCATTAACTTATGACAAACTTTCAAAAGCAATAAAAGACTGAAAACAAAAAAAAAACATTAATCGTCTCCTCCGGGATTCTTTTCTCATCTCATTCACTCATAAACGAGAACTTGCTTCTTCCGTCTAATGCAAGACAGTTAGTACCTGAGCCAGACAGGTCATACACTTGAGCATAGATAAGTAAGCAGTTCACAAGTCAATTTATCTTTCAGTCTCTTTGGGTCGAACTACGGTGTTCTGACTTCCTCATTGCACGAGAGGATACGTAGGCATAACTTAACAGTTATCGAACAAAAGTCTCTGTATATTCCCCCTCTTTCCAGCATTATTTTCTCAGCCTCATTATCATGAGCATTTCATCTTTGTTCTTACACTGACACTTCACTTATACACTTCATTTCTCTTACACTGACACCTGTACATCCTTTTCCAGCTCTTTTATACACAGATTGCACTGACACTACCCCTTTAAAACACAAATCTTTTAAGCGTGGATCCCGTCGAGTACGGCGGACAATCTGGGTGCTAATACCTTCCCAGGTTGTAACCAACCCCCTTTCTCAGTCTCTCTGGTTCGCAACCGTCTTATCCATATCTTTTTCTAGGTTTATGCAGCATTACCTTTCCTTCGGGATAAAAATGCCTAGCTGGCGACTCTATTCATTCCCTGTGAGTTCACTTCTGTGTGTTCTCACATCCTCCTCTCGCCGACCGTTCGCGTCTGTACCTTTATCTGAGTCATTTCTCATTTATCGGGAGCGACAATGACCTCGACAAGCAATTACTACTACAACGTAATGCCCTTCGGCCTGAAGAACGTCGGGGCCACATATCAATGCATGATGAACAAAGTCTTCCGAGGAGAGATCGGGGACATGCTCGAGGTATATATAGACGATATGATCGTGAAGTCTCAAGAGGAAGTTGATCATGCTCAACATCTCTAGAAGGTCTCCGAGCAGGCGAGGCAATGCAGAATGAGGTTCAACCCTGAAAAATGCACCTTCGGTGTTTGGGCGGGTAAATTCCTCGGCTTCTACCTCACTGAACGAAGGATCAAAGCCAACCCCGAAAAATGTCGGGTATTCTCGAAATTCCCGACCCCAAACTCGAATAACTCCATCCAGTCTCTTAATGGCATGCTCGCCTCCTTATCCCGCTTTGTCGCCAAATCCGCACAACACGCCCTCCCTTTCTTCAAACTACTGCGCAAAAAGGCCATTTTCGAATGGACGGAAGAGTGCGAATAAGCACTACTCCACTTAAAAAGGGCACTCTCTCAACCATTGGTCCTGCCACGACCACAGGAAAAAGAAACATTATATTTATACCTGTCTGTTGCGACAGAGGTGTCGCTCCCCCGAAAAGACACTGGGTCAAATAGGGCACAGACGCGAACTGTCAGCGAAAGGAGAAGATGAAATGAAGATGAAAAGAGTCTCCAGCTAGGCATTTTTATCCCGAAGGAAAGGTAATGCTGCATAAACCTGGAAAGATATGGATAAGACGGTTGCGAACCAAAGAAACTGAGAAAGGGGGTTGGTTACAACATGGGAAGGTATTAGCACCCAGATTGTCCTTCGTACTCGACGGGATCCACGCTTAAAAGTTTGTATTTAAAGGGGTAGTGTATATCCTATCTGTGTGCAAAATCTGGAAAAGAATACTCAAGTGTCAGTGCAAAAGAGAAGTGAAATGCTCAGGAACTGAGGCTTAAAAGAATGCTGAAAGAGGGGGAAGACAAAGAAACTTTTGTTCGATAACAGTTAAGTTATGCCTACGTATCCTCTCGTGCAATGAGAAAGTCAGAACACCATAGTTCGACTCAAAGAGACTGGAGAATAAATTGATTGTGAACTACTTACTTGCCTATTCTCAAGTGTATGACTCGTTTGGCTCGAGTGCTAACTGTCTTGCATTAGACGGAAGAAGTAAGTTCTCGTTTGTGAATGAGTGTGATGAGAAAAGAATCCCGGAGGAGATGTTTATTGTTTGTTTTTGGAGTTTTCAGTTTTGTTATTGTTTTTGGTGTTTTGCATAAGTTAATGAGCTTAAGCCTAAATCAAGGGGCTTGTAAACTCATTATATCCTCCCTGATTAGGGATAATGAAAATACTTAAGTATGAGATAAGCATCTCAACTTAATTACCATGATGATGTAGGATTAAGATCATTAACCTAATTGTGATTAATTAGATGTTTTTGGATTTTGTTTAGTGTTAAGTAATGAGTTTAATCTCTAATCACGGATTAGTGGGCTCATTAACCATCCTAATAGAAGGATAACAAATGAGAACACTTAAGCTGAGGAAGATACCTCAACTTAATCCATGGTTAGGGATTAAATTCATTATATAACTAAGCCTTTATTAAGTGGATTTTAATTAAGGGATGAGATTAAGAAGTGAATTTTAAGTTTGTAAGACAACTTGAGGAGGACTTGTCCATTAAACACTAGGGTTAGTCCTTCTTAACCATAAAGGAAGAATTAGAACCCTAATGTAAGGCCCAAGTTACAAGATAAATTCTTGATGATTATTAAGTGATTTGATTAAGAGGTTTAAGCAAATTAAGGGCTTAACACTTAGGATTAAAGTTATACACTCCATCCTAAGAGAAGGATGCAGGCATAACCCTAATTCCCAAGTCCTAAAACTTTAAGAGCTTAGTCTCTGATTATTGAGATGAGAAGAGAGACTCAAGGAGACTCAAAGGAAAAAAGTCTAAGGGGAACTATCAATCCTAGAAGTTATCATGTTTGGAAGTCCTAGGGTTTGTAAGGCTTAAAAGGAGAAGTCTTCAAGGAAGCCACCAAGGAGAAGCAAGATGAAAAGAAGGAGATGAGAAGAGGAAGAATAAGTTACTTACTTCCTAAGAAGATAAGTAACTTAAAGGAAGGAAGAAAGAGAAGCACAAGTGAGGCAAGCCCACTCAAAGACAAACAAAAATGCAGCAAGGATGTAATGTGAAGAGATGAGGAGAGGTGGGAGGTGAAGGCAAATCCACCTCCCAAACAACTTACCATTAACCCTGAAAAGTTAGTACAATATGCAATATGAAAAGAATGAAATAAAATGAAGCAAATGTAAGTGAAAATATCAAGACCAGAAGCATATACATGATGCAAATGATTCTATGATATGATGCAAAGGCATACAAGAGGCATATGTGTGATCATACAAGAGAATGAATGCAAATGAAGCATGTAAGAAGCATGAGAACAAATGGATGTTCATGAGATGTAATGGATGCAAAGCATAGCAAATGTATGAATAAATGATCAAACAATGTTCAAGAAATGTCTTAAGATGTCTAAGATGGCATACAAATGCTTGGAATGGCATAGCAAGGTCATATGTTCATGCAATGCAATGTAAGATACAAGTAAATATGCAAAATTAGGGTTACATGGAAGGATGAGATGCAAATGAACAAAACAGATGCAATGTACAAGATAAAAAATTGAAAAAGAACTCAAAGGAACCCTAAACCTACACTAGGTTACCATCCAAAGAGGGAGGTCAGAAGCTAAACCTAGAAGGAGTTATGAATTTCCTAAGTTTCTAGGGTTTTTTGGGTGATCTTCAATGTAAAATGCCAAACAATTTGGAAATGCAAGATAAAAATGAAACAAAAATGTTTTTGGATGCTAGAAGCCATGCATAGAACAATGCAAAAAGAACCATTCACAAACTCAACTTGGTTTAAAGGTTATGAATTTTTGAAGTTAGGGTTAGAAAATAGGTCATTTTAGGAACCCTAATTCAATGAAAAATGTCAAAGATTGATCAAAACCAAAAAGAAATTTGTAAGGTGAGTTTATAAATGTTTCTAAATGTCTAAGTATGTCCTCTGATTTTTTTGGTGATTTTTAGAAACCTAAATGCTATTTTAATTAATTAAATACAATTAATTAATTAAAATAAACATTTAAATATTTTAAAAATACTTTTTAAATGCAAAAAATAAAATAAAAATTATTTTTGGGTTAAGATAATTATTTGGATCAGAAATGCAAAAGATCATATTTTTGTGATGTTTTTAATTATTTTTAATAAAATATACAAAAGAAATAAAGAAAAATGAAATAAAAATGCAATTTAATGGAAGTCAACTGATCTGATGGCCCAGGTTTAAAAGGGGGAAGACTGCGTGCGCAGATGGAGGGCTTGGATTGAAGCTGGATAATTAACCTAATTAACTTAATTAATTAAAATTTAAACTTAAGTGAAATGATCTGAACCATACACACGCGTGCGAAACCAGATCCAATGGTCTATATTTAAATTGGAGACTAAACCCTAATTAGGAACCCTAATTGCTTTCAGGTGACCGGAGCTAGCTCCGGTCATCTTCTCCGGCAGCCCCTTCATGCTATCTCACTCAAAACACGACCCCAAGCTCTCAAACTTTCCTGAATCAAACATCTAACAACCTTAAACATGAATTCAGCCCCAAAACTAATTTATTTTACATCAAGAACACGAATCAAAGCAAAATGGAAAATACATCAAAAATTCCAGAAGCTCAGTACATGCACGAAATTCAACCATTTTCAAAACAAATCACATCATGGTGATCAGGAGAGCTCATAGATTCACTTAGAAACAAAAAATACAAGTTCTGGAAAAAAGTTTGAAGATGACTACCTGAGCTGGAGCTTTACAAACTAGTACTTTCTGGACCTTTCCCTTGTGGAAATCCACTCCAATGAAGTCCTTGATGATGTTGAGAAGCTTTGCAAGAGTTTATATGGCTTGGTTTGTGAGTGTTCGTTATGTGGAGGCAGAAATCGTATTTTTGATTCTTGAGGTTTTAAGCTTGTTTAATGGTTGGGAAATGATCTGGAGGATGTATGCAAATGATTGGTGAAGTTTGCTTGAAGTTTTGATGCTTAAGTAGGGAGAATCGAAGAAGAGAAGTTTTGAGGGATTTTTGTGAAATCTGGTGTGTGTGTGTGTGTGTGTGTGTGTTGATTCAAGCTCCAAGAAGTTATGAAATGTGATCCTTAGGGCATGTATGTGAAGCTGTGATAGGGTAGAAGAATGGTTGTGGCATATGCTGATTGGTATGGCTTCATTTGCAAAAAGTCAAGCTTGATTGTACTTGAGGTATGGGTCATGGCAAGAGTGGTTCCAAGGCATGTATGGCCTCAGCTGGCTTTGAGGAAGGCCTTTGGATCATAAGATTGCAGCTGGAT
Source organism: Lathyrus aphaca (assembly GCA_963966055.1). Lineage (NCBI taxonomy): Eukaryota > Viridiplantae > Streptophyta > Magnoliopsida > Fabales > Fabaceae > Lathyrus > Lathyrus aphaca. The sequence continues at coordinate 223,026,570 of OZ014522.1, forward strand.
GGTTGGGATTAAGAGATATCATGTCTTATGCAATTTTCCCTCTTTGACATTTCTTGTGATTCAAGGCATGAAACCTCCCAATTCTTGGGCCAATTATGAGTTTTTGAAGTTGCTTGATCATGTTATAAAGTATTTGGGCACATTAGAAGTCATTAGAAGCATTGGCAAGTGGTTTTGCAAAAAATCCTCTTTGGTGCATTCTTGAAAATTATAGGATTTTTGCCAACTTTGAAGGATCATAACTTGAGTTCCATAATGAATTAGAACATGTTCTTGTACTTTTTGAAAAGGGAAAGACTTAATCTACAACTTTCATGACCAATAATTTTTCATTTGAAGCATTTTTGATCAAGAAAGAGGAGGTTGAAGAACTTTACCAAAATGGAAAGTTTCCATTACAAGTCATTTCCATTTTTGGCAACTTTGCAAATGGCTCAAAATTCTTCAATCTTGTGAACTTACAACCACTTATAAGATCAAATAAAGATCATAGAACTTCAATTTGATGAAAATACCCCTTTGGTTTCATTGTTGGGGGCCTCAGATGCCCTGATTTTGACTTAACTTGCTCAAGAAGTTACCCAATGAACAAATGACTTCCACAATGAATTTCTTCATTAAACTTGGTATGCATGATACTTATAACATATTTAGACCATTAGAAACAAGATTGACCAAAAATTTGGAGTTAAGGCCTCTGAAACCAAAACCCTAATTTTGGTCATTTGTGTAGTGAAAACCCTAGCTCTGCTTCCATACCTTACCAGTTCTTGTGATTCCTTGACTTCCATGAACTTTGAGGGACACAATATGATGGTAGAACACAAATGGACCCCCTTGGAATGCTTTGAGGCCTTTGGTATGGCTCATATGGAATCTTGGATTGCTCAGATCACAAACCCTAGATGCAGATGAACTTGAACTATGCAGTGAAGCAAATATGCAATGTGAGATAGTATTCCTATGCTTATGAAAATATGAAAGATCACAAGAAATGGTGTGATTTGAGTGAGGGCAAATTTTGGGTGTTTACAGCTGCCCCTATTCAAGCATGAGTTAGCTGTGCAGGATGTGAGCGCTTGACTTATCAGACAAACAAGATAACTTGTGGTTGAATACCAAAGACAGTCCGAAATTTGCACTCGCTGGATATAAGAAGAAAAGGGATATAAATTGTAAAAGACAGTATTGTATGATTATCAAATGAAGGCGATGGAGGACGACCATCGAGCAGAGGACGACTGCTGGGGATAAAATGGTAAGTAAAGCAATGACGGGGACGGCTGACAAGCTGGGGAGATAAAAAGACCACGACGGGGACGGCCATCGGGTAAAGAAACAAGATTCTCTGGGGATTAAAGTAAAGGCAATGAGAGGGACGGCCACCAGGTTTGCAAAGTAAAGTAAACAACGATGGGGACGGTCATCGGTTCAAAGAATAAATGGAATAATGATGAGGGACGGTCATAAAAGGTGAAGGACGATCACCTAGCAGGGGACGACTGCTCTTTATCACGACATAGGACGAATGTCGGATAGAAATGGTCAACGATGGGGACGGTCATCAGATAAAATGATGAAGGATGATCATCAAAAGGTGAAGGACGATCACCTAGCAGGGGACGACTGCTCTCGGGGTTTATCACGACAAAGGACGAATGTCGGATAACAAGATCAACGATGGGGACGACCATCAGATAAAATGATGAGGGACAGTCATTAAGAGGTGAAGGACGATCACCTAGCAGGGTACGACTGCTCTTTATCACGACATAGGACGAATGTCAGATAGAAACGGATTCCAATAATGGAGATTCCGCTTGGGAAAGGATGAGGGACGGTAATCCAAAGGTGAAGGACGATCACCTGGCAGGGGATGGCTGCCAAAAGTATCACGACATAGGACGAATGTCGGATAGAAGAAAGTTGTTCTGTTGACGACTTACTGGGGAATGGTAAACATGGACGAGTGCTTATGCTCAAGGAAAAAGAAGGTATAAGTGTTCGATGCTGTGTATAGATTAAAGATGCAGACGAGCATCCTTAGGACCATGATACGGACGAGTATCGGTAGAAACAAACGCTGACGCATGTTCAGAGATGATGATACGGACGAGTACCAACTGGTTAACAAAGAACACGGGCGAGTGTCGAATCTGTTTGAAGAGTGATATAAACAGGATACGAACGAGTATCAAAGACTTCTGTATAAGTATGAGTGAGTATGGATTTATTGGTTAAGTAAGAGCAAGACACGGACGAGTGTTCAACTTGTTGGAGAATGTATGACACGGACGAGTGTTAAATATGTATAAGTTACGAACAAATATTCGTATGTGAGAGTATAAAAAGGTGTTATGGCGACCTGTGGGGATAGGATGACACGAACGGGTGTCGAAGGGAGTGTTATGAACAAGTATTTGGTTTGCAACCAGTGTTTTGGCAACCATGCTGGGGGAATATGGCATGGAGGAGTGTCAAAAAGAGTGTGTAGGTATCTGTATTTTAGAGTGAAAATGGGATGTTTTGGCTTTTATCTGTGGGGAATAGAGTTTTTATATACATTGCTGATGAAATACTGACGGTAATTTGCAGGTGACTGGCTTAAATCTGGCTTGTGATCATGCAAATGTTTGATTTTTGTCGTAATGCTCCGTGTTAAACGGAATGCTACGCTTATTTTATGAATATGATGCAAATGCTATGATTATGCAAAAGAGAAACCGATCCGGGATTCAGATCCCGCTGAAGAAAAGATCTCTGGCTGATCATTGGTGGATCTGTTAGGAGATATCCCAGCTGGGGAAGAGATCATTGGTGGATCTGTTAGGAGATATAGTTCTACTTGGGGAAATAGATCATTAGTTGATCTACCGTGTAAGGAGAACTCAACTGGGAGAAGGAAGCTTTCGTCACTTTGTTGTGCAAGAGTTTCAGGCATTGCTCTTCTGGGGAGAGGATGAAAACTCTATGGGGAACTTGGCTGGGGATGCTCCTATTGGATTGACTTATGCTGGGGATGGGGAGGTTTTGACAACTTCGCTAGGGAAAAGCATTCTAGATACTGCTTGGGGAGGAGGTATGCTGGGGAAGTGTGTTTGGCATGCCCCATGTTGCGTATTGAATACCTGCAATCTGTTAAGATAAGAGAAATGCACAAGTATCCCGAAGTATCCCTTACTGGATTCCGTCATAGGAATTAGATATTCCTGAAAGTAAATATATTTCCCGCAAGCATTTATTAAAAATGGCTCATTTGTTTTACGCAAGTACTTATTATGAATATTGGACATTTTGCAAACGGAACAAAAATGTACAAAAAGAGATGTGACTGAAAATTCTGATTTTATTAATCTGGGTGCCCTGAATTGGAAAATACAGTCAAAGAAACAAATCCCATGGAGTGAGGAGATTGCTATAAATTGAGAAAAGTAAAAGTGCTGGCAATGTTGACGACGCTCTGGTGAACTTCCTTTGCTATGACTTGTATGACCTTGACGTTCTTCTCATCTTGCTTTTTGAAGAAGGTTGATTCTAACTGATGCTTTATCCTTTCAAAGCTTGCCATCTTGTGAGTGATACAGACGAATTCAGAATGCAGTTGTTCGCTTATTCCCTGATTTTGCGTGTATCGCCCCTTCGGGTTTTCAATCCACCGGGATACCCATTTTTGCCTGAGTTGTCCAATGCAGCTTTTCAACTCAGCGGGTGTACATTTTTTCAATTTTCCCTTATTTTTGCCCGAGTTTTTTATTCTGTTTTTGACTCGCCGGGATGCCCTATTTTTGCCTGGACTTACATTCTGTTTTTATGTCCAACGGGTCATTTTATGCGAAGTATTTTTTAACTGCATCTGAATTCACAGGGGATAAGAAATCTTTGCCATCCATAGTAGTGAGCATCAGTGCTCCACCAGAGAAAACCTTCTTTACTATGAATGGACCATCGTAATTAGGAGTCCATTTGCCCCTGTGGTCTGTATGAGGAGGAAGGAGTCTTTTCAGCACAAGATCTCCTACTTGGTATTCCCGAAGCTTGACTTTCTGATCGAAGGCTTTCTTCATCCTTTTCTGATATAACTGCCCATGACAAATAGCATCTAATCTCTTTTCTTTGATCAAATTCAGTTGATTGTACCGAGATCCGACCCATTCTGCTTCGTCTAGCTTTACATCCATCATTACCCGTAAGGAGGGTAGCTCAACTTCAACAGGTAGGACTGCCTCCATACCATACACAAGTTGATAAGGCGTTTCCCCAGTAGACGTTCTGATTGAGGTATGATACCCATGTAAGGCAAATGATAGCATTTCATGCCAGTCTTTGTAAGTGACCACCATCTTATGCACAATCTTCTTGATGTTCTTGTTAGCTGCCTCAACAACGCCATTCATCTTTGGCCTGTAAGGAGAAGAGTTGTGATGTTGGATTTTGAAGTCCCGACACAGTTCTGCCATCATTTTGTTGTTCAAATTGGAACCATTGTCAGTAATGATTCGCTCGGGAACTCCATATCGACAGATGATGTCTCTTTTCAGGAATCTGGCTACCACTTGTCTGGTGACGTTTGCATACGAAGCTGCTTCAACCCATTTAGTGAAGTAATCAATGGCTACCAAGATGAATCTGTGGCCATTTGAAGCAGTCAGTTCAAAATTTCCAATCATGTCAATGCCCCACATGGCAAAGGGCCAAGGTGAAGACATCACGTTCAAAGGATTTGGAGGCACATGCACTTTGTTTGCATAGATCTGACATTTGTGGTACTTTCTGGCATAGGCACAACAATTTGCATCCATTGTGATCCAATAGTAACCTGATCTTAATAATTTCTTAGCCATTTCATGTCCTCCAGCATGGGTACCGAAAGATCATTCATGCACCTCGTGCATCAGCAAGTCCGCTTCTTTCTTATCAACACATATGAGCAGAACCATATCAAATTTTCGCTTGTATAATGAACCATCAATATTAAGGAAGAAACTACCGGCCAACCTTCTTAATGTCTTCTTATCATTGGATGATGCCCCAGGTGGGTATGTCTGATCCTCTATGAAGCTTTTGATGTCATGGAACCAAGGCTTGTCATCCTTAGCAATGTCCACAGAGAATACGTATGCTGGTCGGTCCAGTCTGGATACCGAAATCCGAGGTACATAATTTGCAGTTTGAACCTTGATCATGGAGGAAATGGTAGCTAAAGCATCTGCGAACTGATTTTCGTCTCGAGGGATGTACTCAAGTTTGGTTGTAGTGAAGAAAGTCAATAATCTCCTCGTGTAATCACGGTATGCAATCAGATGCTCTTGGTGAGTGTACCATTTGCCGTTGGTTTGATTGATTACCAAAGTTGAATCTCCGAATACATTCAAAGTCTTGATCCTGAGGTCAATGGCTTCCTCAAGACCCATGATACATGCTTCGTATTCTGCTTCGTTGTTAGTGCAGGCAAAGGTGAGTTTTGCCGAGAAAGGCATATGAACTCCTTTAGGTGTAATGAGCATTGCACCAACTCCACGTCCATTCATATTGACAGCCCCGTCAAACATCATTATCCATTATTCTTCTGGGTCAGGCCCTTCGGTATGAACTGGCTCTACATGATCTTTTGCTTTTAAGTACATGATGTCTTCATCAGGGAAGTCAAACCTCATAGGTTGGTAATCATCAATAGGTTGCTCAGCTAGATAGTCAGACAGTACACTGCCCTTGATGGCCTTTTGAGATGTGTACTGAATGTCATACTCTGTCAGAATCATTTGCCATCTTGCAACCCTTCCGGTAAGTGCTGGCTTCTCAAATATGTACTTGACGGGGTCCATTTTTGAGATCAACAAAGTAGTGTGAGTCAACATATACTGTCTCAGTCGGCGAGCAGCCCACGCTAAAGCATAACAATTTTTCTCGAGCAGTGAATAACGTTGTTCACAGTCGGTAAAATTTTTGCTTAGGTAGTATATTGCATACTCTTTTCGACCAGACTCGTCATGTTGGCCTAGCACACACCCCATTGACCCTTCTAATACTGTCAGGTACATTATTAGAGGTCTTCCTTCAACTGGAGGCATAAGAATTTGAGGTTCTTGTAAGTACTCCTTGATCTTGTCAAAAGCCTTCTGACAATCTTCGTTCCACCTGACCGTTTGTTCCTTTCTTAACAATTTGAACAAAGGTTCACAGGTTGCAGTAAGATGAGATATGAACCTTGATATGTAGTTCAATCTACCCAAGAACCCCCGAACTTCTTTTTCAGTTTTAGGTGCAGGCATCTCCTGAATGGCCTTAACTTTGTCAGGATCAACTTCAATCCCCTTTTCACTTACGATAAATCCCAGCAACTTCCCAGACTGCACCCCGAATGTGCATTTGTTGGGGTTTAGCTTCAGTTGATACTTTCTCAGAAGCTTGAACAACTTCAGCAGATTTACCAGATGATCTTCTTCAGCGAGGGACATGGAAATCATGTCATCCACGTAACATTCAATTTCTTTGTGGATCATGTCGTGGAATAATGTCACCATAGCCCGTTGATAAGTGGCACCAGCATTCTTCAGTCCAAAAGGCTTTACCTTGTAACAAAACGTGCCCCATGGTGTGATGAAGGTTGTTTTCTCCATGTCTTCGGGTGACATTCTGATCTGATTATACCCGGAAAACCAATTCATGAAAGAAAATACCGAGAACTGAGCGGTGTTGTCGACCGATACATCAATGTGAGGTAATGGGAAATCATCCTTCGGGCTAGCTCTGTTCAGGTCCCGGTAATCCACACACATACGTACTTTGCCATCCTTCTTAGGCACAGGTACAATGTTAGCGACCCACGGCGGGTAACTAGTCACATCAAGGAAACCGACGTCCCACTGTTTTTGTACTTCTTCCTTAATCTTCATGGCCATATCTGGGTGAGTACGACGTAGCTTTTGTTTCACTGGAGGGCAATCTTCTTTCAATGGGAGCTTGTGCATAACAATATCCGTACCTAGACCTGGCATATCTTGATAGGACCAAGCAAAAATGTCGACATATTCTCGAAGCATGTCAATAAGTTGTTCTTTTATTGAAGCTTGCAGACCGGCCCCAATCTTCACTTCTTTCAAATCCTCTTCGGTACCAAGATTAACTGTTTCAACCTCCTCCTGATGAGAAGTAATCACTTTCTCTTCTTGCCTCAACAACCTGGCTAACTCTTCGGGTAACTCATAGTCTTCTTCAACCCCTTCATCAGCTTGATTAATTGGATTGTCGAAGTCATACAAGGTCATAGCAGTGCTGTTGTCGGTGCAATCTGGAGGATAATCTCTGCAAGGGTAGAGATTGGTTCGTTTTAGTGATCAATTTTAATCTTGTTTAGAAAAGTGTAAAAAATGAAGTTATTTATTTTGAAAACATTGTCATTTTATTGTTTTGTACAAAAGTGAAAAAATGAAAAGACAGTGAGCGAAAAAGAGACTTGTTTGCAAAAGATGTCCAATATTCATTGATAATCCATTTGCACAAAATTACAATGTGGCCCTGTTACAAAATGAGTCCTGACACCTTGGGCAAGATGCAGGACTTGATGCATGCTAAAAAGCAGGAAATAATAATTACTCTGCAGGAGTAACCCTTATAATTTCCTGGGAAGACCAGTTAAGGACTTGATGACCCAAGATCCTTGGACGTATCCAGCTCTCCAGGTTGCGGTCGCTTTCCGCCTCGTCTTCCAGGTTGTTAACAACATCTGGGGTGAACATCCCCCCACTGATGAACTTAGGCTCTTTTGCAGCCTCTGATTGATCTTGTCGGAATGGTCTGTAACCCAAACCGAATTTGTCCCCCTTCTTCTCCACTGGTAGCAGCTTGCCCCAGCCTTGGGAATTACCATCTTCAACAACCTTCCGGGCTTGCTGATAGGAGACAATTGAAGTACCCATCCTATCCTCCTGGGATGCAGCAAATACTTCAGTCGTCGCCTCATTGACATTCAGGGCCTCGAACCCTTGGCTCATAGTTTCATGGATTTCACAATCCATCTCAATGTATTTATACATAGCCAAATGGCTAACAAAGATGTCCTCTTCACCACAGATGGTGATAATCTGTCCTTCCCACTCATATTTCAATTTCTGGTGAAGGGTCGACGTAACTGCGCCAGCGGCATGAATCCATGGTCGACCCAACAAACAGCTGTAGACCGGCTGAATGTCCATCACATAGAAAGTAGTCTGAAAGACCTGCGGACCGATTATCACAGGCAGCTCTACCTCTCTAAGAACAGACCTCTTGGAGCCATCAAAAGCCCTGACCACAAGATTGCTTGGTCGGAGAGCTATTCCATCATACTCGAGCTTGACAAGAGCTTTCTTTGGTAAGACATTGAGTGAGGACCCAATGTCTATAAGAACATGAGATAATACAGCTCATTTGCACTCCAGGGTTATGTGCAAAGCTTTGTTGTGGTGACGTCCTTCTGTTGTCAAATCAGCATCAGTGAAACCTAGCCCATGGCTAGTATTGACATTAGACACGACTGTCTCAAGCTGATTCACTGTGATCTCTTCCGGCATGTAAGCAGCGTGCAGAACTTTGAGTAGTGCATCCCGATGAGCTTCGGAACACAACAACATGGATAATATAGAGATCTTAGAAGGAGTCTGGTGGAGCTGATCCACAACTTTGTAGTCACTTCTTTTAATTATCCTCATGAATTCATCCACATCCTGATCAAAGGATGATTTATGAGTCTCTTTTGGTGCAAATTCTTCAGGTATTACACTTTTCCCTTTGGCTTTGGCAGCAACCTCTGCCTCAGTATTGGTCCTTGGAGCTTGTGACACGAAGAGGCGTCCGCTTCGGGTGAAGCCCCCGCCTCCCCCGACATTATCCACTTGGGGAGTAGGAATTGAAGAATCAAGAAGGAATTTTTCTCCGTTGCAGTAAAGGTCAGCACCGTAATGCCATGGTACAACATTGTCTTTGTCATATGGAATTGGCCCTGGCACCGTGATGGTGACTGGGCTTACTACAACAGAGGTTGGGATCACTATTGTCTATGGATCATAGAAGATGGTGACAGGACTTCTTGTGGATGTTGGTGGTGATGAATTGAAGCTTGATTGTTGCTTAAACTGTTGCTGAGACTGTTGAAAGTTGCTGGAATTTGGGACCGTTGAAGGGTCATAATATAGTAACTGTGGAGATATCATTGTTGGTGGTTGCTGAAGTTGTAGAAGGAGATGAAATGGAACTGTTGTTTGTTGAAGTAAAGGAAGAAATGGTTGCTGAAGTTGTAGATGAATCGGTAGGAACAATTGTTGTTGCAGTTGTAGAAGAGTCATTTGTACAAGGAGTTGCTGGTGTTGTAGAAGTTGTTGTGGTTATTTGTAGAATGCCTTCTTTGATCAGGTCATTGATGCCATTCCTCAAGCTTGCACACCTGTTCACGGAAACCTGGAAAGATTCACAACAGGCCTCACAACCTGGAAACACCTGGCATTTCAAAAGCCGAGCTTTAACCTCTTCCAGAGGTGTATGAATACTTGCAGTATCTTCAATTGAAATCATGGGTGAGCCTTCCTCGATTGCATTAATCCTTGGCCCACTGTGGCTTGGCATAGGATTTTTCATGACATTGGGAGGTGGTGCAAAGTTCAGGGCCTTTGAATCTACCAGATCCTGGACCTTCATATGCAGAGCTCTGCATTTTTCTGTGTAGTGACCAAGTGCATTAGAATGAAAAGCACACCTAGCATTGACATCGTAGTTTCTTGGAAGGTTCTGAGGATCAAGTGGAGCCAATGTCCTCAACTCAACGAGTTTGAGTTTTAAGAGTTGTGGCAGCAATGTAGCATACGTCATTGAAATAGGGTCAATCACCCTGTTGATCTGAGATGGCCGCTGTTGAAAAGGGCGTTGTTGTTGATTATTGTTATTGTTGTTGTAGGATCTCTGTTGAGGAAACTGTGGCTGTTGAGGAAAATGTTGTGGTTGTTGAGTATACTGAGGAGGTGGAGTAGGAATAGTAACGACATCAACTGATCTGGGTAGATACTGGGGTCTCCCTCTTCCCATATATACAGAATTTGTTTCACCAGATCTGCGGGGCCCAGCAAATGGCTTCCTTGCACTGCTTGAACTAGCACCGTTGTCGGAAATCTTTCCCATCTTCAGTAAGCTCTCGATTCTTTCCCCAGCTATCACCACGTCTGCAAAGCTGGTAGAAGAAAATGTAGCCAATCTGTCAATATAGGTACCTTGGAGAGTATTCATGAACATATCTGCCATCTCCCTTTCTGACATCGGGGGTTGAACAGCAGCACCTAGTTGCCTCCACCTTTGGGCATACTCTCTAAAGCTTTCACGGGAAGATTGTGACATTCCCATCAGAAGGGTTCTGTTTGGAGCCATGTCCAAATTATACTGATATTGACGGATGAAAGCTTCAGCCAAGTCTTTCCAACTTCTAACTGTGGCCCTGGTCAAGTGAGAATACCATTCCCGGGATGCCCCTGTCAAGCTATCCTCGAAGTAAAACATCCACAGCTTCTCATCCATGGTGTAGGCTTTCAATCTCCCCAGGAAAGACTGAAGGTGGGTACGTGGGTAGGATGTGCCATTATATCTTTCAAAACAAGGGGGTTTGAACTTGTGAGGAATTCTCACCCCTTCCACCAATCCCATGTCCATGACATCAAAACCTAGAGAGTTTTGGGATTCAAGAGACCTTAGCTTCTCTGCAATTTCATCCAACCGACGGTCGTGAACTTCGTCTCCAGCCCCAACCACAATAAACTACTCTTCTTGAGGGTCCTCCTGCAAGGCCCTTCCTCCAGTAGTGTTACCTTGGGTGTTTCTTATGGCATTGATGTCTGGGTTCAGATGAGGTCCAAACTCTGGTGGATCAGTGCGAGGCTGCACGTGATCATTGTTACTAGTACCTCCTGTACCTGGATGGTGTTCCTTAGGAGTTTGTCGCTCAACCAACTCCCTCAGTATTTCCTGGCTTTGAGCTAAACCAGTCATCACTGTCATAAATTGATTCATTTAGGCCCTTATCTCTGTCCTTTCATTGGCCATCTGGGCCCTCACTTCAGTCAAGTGTTGTTGAACCTGATCCATTTGTAATCCCGGAGGGTTGTTTCTTGTCAGATATCGGTGCACTCTATTGACATGGAACACTCTTCTGCGAGCAATGTTTCCTGAAACCACAACAAAGTGAGAAACAACAACAAATAAAAACCTACAAAACAAAGAAAATGTTAGTATGCAATGCAGGATGCCTATTTGTCTTCCAAGGGTATCCGGTTTGGTTCTTTGGTTTTGACCTTTCCAGACCTCGAGGAAATTCTGATGTTGGAGAGAGATAAAGCCCATGAAGTAAAACAAACCATATATTACAAAGAGTGAAGATACATAGTTTGATTACAATAAAGTTCCCATGGTGGGTCAAAATACATCAACAAAATCAAAAAGTACAAACAAAAGGAAATACAAATATAAGGAAATCAAACATCCAGTCCAAAGTCATCCTCTCTGACTTCCTTCAGGAGAGCCTCAGTCACTAGGCCCACTGGATGCTCTGTGATAGTCATGATGAGGAGGTTATTGGTGGCAATGGCACTGGTCAACTTCTTGTGCTTATCCTGATCCTTTGACCTCTTTAACCCCGCCCGGAGCTTTAACTCCAAGATCTCCTTCTATGCTGCTAATAATGTTGCCTGATTCTTCTTCTCACTAACCTCCAGTTACTCTATCCTAGTCGGGCTTTCCTCTAAGTAATGCTCTGCCCTAGCCTTCTGAGTCTTTGCTTCCTTGCAAGCATTCTTCAGTACCAACTCCCCTGCTCTAGCCTTTCTAATGTAGTCATTCGTCTTCTCAATCTTGGTCAAGTGCTCAATCCGGAGCTTTTCTAACCTTTCATTATCCAGACGGCTGTCATTCTTCTCCCAGAGGGTCTTCTTCAAAGCTTCAGAAAGTTGAGTATTCCTTTCCTTTAATTTCTCAAACTCCTCTAAACTGACAGTAGCTGCAGGCTCCATTGCTGATGGACCAGGTGTATCTTCTAAAGTGAATGGCATCCGAGTGATCTGTGCCCTAGTACGAGACCAATCAAGATACTATGCTGAAGCTATATTGTTGCATTTACCAAGAATAGCTGTCCCCATAGTCTGAATATTATCCCAAGCCCATGTAGCTTGTCCGACAATAGCTGAGTTGTGCTGGATGTCACAATAGAGGGTTTCATTCAAATCTTGCCCTCTTAGGGGATGTACCAAAGCATACCCTGATTGCCTCTTGAAAATCAAAGGGTTGTAGTTGATGCAACCTTTTACTCCAATCAAAGGCACATTAGGATACTTCTCACAGCTAGTAACGATGTCTTTGCCCTTGGTGCTCTGAGTGCACCATCTGATGTCCTCTGATGTAAGGGCAATCAATCTCTTAGCCCAATTCCTTGGCTGATGAGGGTTCAGGAAAGTGTCCGACTTCGGCAAGTGTCTTAACAACCAGCAGTAATAGAGGGGTGCACAGCATCTGACCAATCTTCCTCTTTACTTCTTATTCCTCTGGTGCACTGAATAGTAGAAGTCTCCAAGCAAGGTAGGAATTGGGTTCCTCAATAAGAACAGGTGAATAACACTATTTCTTACAAACTTTGGCTCGTCTGCAAACAAGACAACTCCATATATGCTGAGGGCTAAGAGTGCACAAACAACATCCCACTTCCCTGCTGTAGCATGCAGGGTGGCCTGGGAGATCAAGAAGTATAAGTGAAGGCCTGGGATCCCAGCCTTGGTGGTCATGCTCTGATCAATGAGAGTAGGCTCCAAGTGCAAGGCCTTAGCTATATCTTCATTCTTGGGAGCAACCATCTCAGGGTTGAAAGGAATCCCTCTCCTGATAGGGACACCTAACAACATGGAAAATTCTTCTAGCAGAGGTCCCAACTGAAAATCAGGGAATGTAAAACATCTGAGAGGAGGATCATAAAACTGCAAGAAAGTGTGGATCATGCTCCTCTGGGATGCATCCAGGTCCATGATCATGTCCAATATGCCTCCATAATGTTCCCTGAATAATGGGACATGATCAGGAGTGATGAGAGACTGGATCTGCCTGATATCTGTCAGTGTAGGCTCAAAGAAATGGTATGTGATGTTGCTCTTCCTGGAAGTGTCCATGCTGACAATGGATGCTGGTGAAGCCACTGAAAAAGATGCTGAAGGAGGGTCTCTGATGAAGACAGCTGATGGAGAGAACTGGGAAGAATCTCTGGTGAAAATGCTAGTGAAGATAACTGAAGCAGAACAGGTCAAAACCAAACCAAAGATAAGAAGGTGGATACCCTGTAAAACAAATAGGCAAATGTTAAATGATGCAAAATGATATGCAAAGGGTTTGTGATCAAGTGCTGGATCTGTTATCTGCCTTGATAGGGTCCATGTGTTCATAAGTCCGGATGGAGGTTTAGAAAACTAGTAACCAGGCGGGGGACTCAAATAAAGAGTCACAAATCCAGGGTTTCACAAGAACTGTCCAAAAAAATACAACCTTAAACATCATTAGTAACAAGGGTTTGATGAGGCAAAGGGTTCCTGCAAACCTGTAAACATCCCAACCCCCTCACATGTAATGTTCTAGAACAAGGATCCTCAGACTTGGATCAGTTATGAGAAGTGTAAACACTTCTAACCCAGAGGTACAGTGTTTACAATAACCATAAAAGATCCTCCTCTAATTCACCTCAGATGCTGAAGGTCATAAAAGGTTATCCAGACTTAGCAGGCTTCCCAGATAGCCCTAGTACTACAGGAAATCCGTAGCACAGATTTCTCAAGAAGAAACCCATATCTAAACCGTGTTTCATATTCCCGCACCAGACCGAAATGGAATGGGAAAGAATATGAAGCCACTTTATCCTATGTGTCACTCAGGCTCCCGGTATGGAACCTTAATCACTCAACAATCCCTCCCATGAAGGTAAACACAGATCCAACACCAATGAAATGATAATAACAGTATGAAATGCATAAAACTATAAAAGAAAGCAATAAATAAAGCTGTACAAAAAGTAATAAATAAAACAATAAATAAAAAGCACAAGTAGCACATAACACCCCTGTAAACACAAATCAAACAAGCGCTAGGAGGAACCCACAAAAAGAACCAGAAGCCCTGGTTGCAATATAAGGGTCCCCAGCAGAGTCGCCAAGTTGTCGCTCCCCCGAAAAGACACCGGGTCAAATAGGGTACAGACACGAACTTTCGGCGAAAGGAGAAGATGAAATGAAGATGAAAAGAGTCACCAGCTAGGCATTTTTATCGCGAAGGAAAGGTAATGCTGCATAAACCTGGAAAGATATGGATAAGACGGTTGCGAACCAGAGAAACTGAGAAAGGGGGTTGGTTACAACCTGGGAAGGTATTAGCACCCAGATTGTCCGTCGTACTCGACGGGATCCACGCTTAAAAGTTTGTGTTTAAAGGGGTAGTGTATGTGCTATCTATGTGCAAAAGCTGGAAAATAATACTCAAGTGTCATTGCAAAAGAGAAGTGAAATGCTCAGGAACTGAGGCTTAAAAGAATGCTGAAAGAGGGGGAAGACAAAGAAACTTTTGTTTAATAACAGTTAAGTTATGCCTACGTATCCTCTCATGCAATGAGGAAGTCAGAACACCCTAGTTCGACTCAAAGAGACTGAAGAATAAATTGACTGTGAACTGCTTACTTGCCTATGCTCAAGTGTATGACTCGTTTGGCTCGAGTGCTAACTGTCTTGCATTAGAAGGAAGAAGCATGTTCTCGTTTGTGAATGAGTGTGATGAGAAAAGAATCCCAGAGGAGACGTTTATTGTTTGTTTTTGGAGTTTTCAGTTTTGTTATTGTTTTTGGTGTTTTGCATAAGTTAATGAGCTTAAGCCTAAATCAAGGGGCTTGTAAACTCATTATATCCTCCTTGATTAGGGATAATGAGAATACTTAAGTATGAGATAAGCATCTCAACTTAATTACCATGATGATGTAGGATTAAGATCATTAACCTACTTGTGATTAATTAGATGTTTTTGGATTTTGTTTAGTGTTAAGTAATGAGTTTAATCTCTAATCACGGATTAGTGGGCTCATTACACCATCCTAATAGAAGGATAATAGATGAGAACACTTAAGCTGAGGAAGATACCTCAACTTAATCCATGGTTAGGGATTAAATTCTTTATATAACCAAGCCTTTATTAAGTGGATTTTAATTAAGGGATGAGATTAAGAAGTGAATTTTAAGTTTGTAAGACAACTTGAGGAGGACTTGTCCATTAAACACTAGGGTTAGTCCTTCTTAACCATAAAGGAAGAATTAGTACCCTAATGTAAGGCCAGAGTTACAAGATAAAGTCTTGATGATTATTAAGTGATTTGATTAAGAGGTTTAAACAAATTAAGGGTTTAACACTTAGGATTAAAGTTATACACTCCATCCTAAGAGAAGGATGCAGGCATAACCCTAATTCCCAAGTCCTAAAACTTTAAGAGTTTAGTCTCTGATTATTGAGATGAGAAGAGAGACTCAAGGAGACTCAAAGGAAAAAAAGTATAAGGGGAACTATCAATCCAAGAAGTTATCAAGCTTGGAAGTCCTAGGGTTTGTGAGGCTTAAAAGGAGAAGTCTTCAAGCAAGCCACCAAGGAGAAGCAAGATGAAAATAAGGAGATGAGAAGAGGAAGAATAAGTTACTTACTTCCTAAGAAGATAAGTAACTTAAAGGAAGGAAGGAAGAGAATCACAAGTGAGGCAAGCCCACTCAAAGACAAACAAAAATCCAGCAAGGATGTAATGTGAAGAGATGAGGAGAGGTGGGAGGTGAAGGCAAATCCACCTCCCAAACAACTTACCATTAACCCTGAAAAGTTAGTACAAGATGCAATATGAAAAGAATGAAATAAAATGAAGCAAATGTAAGTGAAAATATCAAGACCAGAAGCATGCACATGATGAAAATGATGCTATGATATGATCCAAAGACATACAAGAGGCATATGTGTGATCATACAAGAGAATGAATGCAAATGAAGCATGTAAGAAGCATGAGAACAAATGGATGTTCATGAGATGTAATGGATGCAAAGCATAGCAAATGTATGAATAAATGATCAAACAATGTTCAAGAAATGTCTTAAGATGTCTAAGATGGCATACAAATGCTTGGAATGGCATAGCAAGGTCATATGTTCATGCAATGCAATGTAAGATACAAGTAAATATGCAAAATTAGGGTTACATGGAAGGATGAGATGCAAATGAACAAAACAGATGCAATGTACAAGATAAAAAATTGAAAAAGAACTCAAAGGAACCCTAAACCTACACTAGGTTACCATCCAAAGAGGGAGGTCAGAAGCTAAACCTAGAAGGAGTTATGAATTTCCTAAGTTTCTAGGGTTTTTTGGGTGATCTTCAATGTAAAATGCCAAACAATTTGGAAATGCAAGATAAAAATGAAACAAAAATGTTTTTGGATGCTAGAAGCCATGCATAGAACAATGCAAAAAGAACCATTCACAAACTCAACTTGGTTTAAAAGTTATGAATTTTTGAAGTTAGGGTTAGAAAATAGGTCATTTTAGGAACCCTAATTCAATGAAAAATGTCAAAGCATGATCAAAACAAAAAAGAAATTTGTAAGGTGAGTTTGTAAATGTTTCTAAATGTCTAAGGATGTCCTCTGATTTTTTTGGTGATTTTTAGAAACCTAAATGCTATTTTAATTAATTAAATTCAATTAATTAATTAAAATAAACATTAAAATATTTTAAAAATACTTTTTAAATGCAAAAAATAAAAAAAAAATTATTTTTGGGTTAAGATAATTATTTGGATCAAAAATGCAAAAGATCATATTTTTGTGATATTTTTAATAAAATATACAAAAGAAATAAAGAAAAATGAAATATAAATGCAATTTAATGGAAGTCAACTGATCTGATGGTCCAGGTTTAAAAGGGGGAAGACTGCGCACGCAGATGGAGGGCTTGGATTGAAGCTGGCTAATTAACCTAATTAACTTAATTAATTAAAATTTAAACTTAAGTGAAATGATCTGAACCACACACACGCGCGCGAAACCAGATCCAATGGTCTATATTTAAACTGGAGACTAAACCCTAATTAGGAACCCTAATTGCTTTCAGGTGACCGGAGCTAGCTCCGGTCATCTTCTCCGGCAGCCCCTTCATGCTATCTCACTCAAAACGCAACCCCAAGCTCTCAAACTTTCCAGAACCAAACATCTAACAACCCTAAACATGAATCCAGCCCCAAAACTGATTTATTTTACATCAAGAACACGAATCAAAGCAAAACGGAAAATACATCAAAAATTTCAGAAGCTCAGTACATGCACGAAACTCAACCATTTTCAAAACAAACCACATCATGGTGATCAGGAGAGCTCATAGATTCATTTAGAAACAAGAAATGCAAGTTCTGGAAAAAAGTTTGAAGATGACTACCTGAGCTGGAGCTTTACAAACTGGTACTTTCTGGACCTCTCCCTTGTGCAAATCCACTCCAATGAACTCCTTGATGATGTTGAGAAGCTTTTCAAGAGTTTATATGGCTTGGTTTGTGAGTTTTGGTTCTGTGGAGGCAGAAATCGTGTTTTTGATTCTTGAGGTTTTAGGCTTGTTTAATGGTTGGGAAATGATCTGGAGGATGTATGGAGATGATTGGTGAAGTTTGCTTGAAGTTTTGATGCTTGAGCAGGGAGAATCGAAGAAGAGAAGTTTTGGGGGATTTTTGTGAAATCTGGTGTGTGTGTGTGTTGATTCAAGCTCCAAGAAGTTATGAAATGTGATCCTTAGGGCATGTATGTGAAGCTGTGATAGGTCAGAAGAGTGGTTGTGGCCTATGCTGATTGGTATGGCTTCATTTGCAAAAATTCAAGCTTGGTTGTACTTGAGGTATGGGTCATGGCAGGAGTGGTTCCAAGGCATGTTTGGCCTCAACTGACTTTGAGTAAGGCCTTTGGATCATAAGATTGCAGCTGGATGGTTGGGATTAAGAGATATCATGTCTTATGCAATTTTCCCTCTTTGACATTTCTTGTGATTCAAGGCATGAAACCTCCCAATTCTTGGGCCAATTCTGAGTTTTTGAAGTTGCTTGATCATGTTATAAAGTATTTGGGCACATTAGAAGTCATTAGAATCCTTGGCAAGTGGTTTTGCAAAAACTCCTCTTTGGTGCATTCTTGAAAATTATAGGATTTTTGCCAACTTTGAAGGATCATAACTTGAGTTCCATAATGAATCAGAACATATTCTTGTACTTTTTGAAAAGGGAAAGACCTAATCTACAACTTTCATGACCAAGAATTTTTCATTTGAAGCATTTTTGATCAAGAAAGAGGAGGTTGAAGAACTTTCCCAAAATGGAAAGTTTCCATTACAAGTCATTTCCATTTTTGGCAACATTGCAAATGGCTCAAAATTCTTCAATCTTGTGAACTTCCAACCACTTCTAAGATCAAATAAAGATCATAGAACTTCAATTTGATGAAAATACCCCTTTGGTTCTGTTGCACCCCAAAATTTGCCCTCCCCAAGACAGGACATTGTGTACCAAGAGGTTCACAAGGTTCACAAGACATCTCATGAGGTTCACAAGGTTCACAATTGGTCAAAAAGTTTGACAATTCCCTCAGACAATGCATCCTCCTAAGTAGTGCATCTTAAACTAGGGTTTTGACTTTCATCAGGCTAAATGGACTTCCAAGACATCAAGTGAGCTTCATAGAATCCTATATGTGTGCAAGAATCCCCATGTCAAGTTTCAAGACTTTCCCAAAAAGATTTACTCAGTCAGATGACCAGATAGGCTAAAATCAGTCAAAGCAGTTAAAAAGTCAAACTGAGGTCAACTGTGGTCAAACCAAAGTTAAACTTCATGATTTTTTGCCAAAATCAAGTATATGAAGTAAAATTCATCATTTTATCAAGGGTTGATCATGATTCATCAAAGAAGTTTCAGATCATCAAGAATTAGGAGTTTCTAAATTAGGGTTTTCATAGGAAAAGTCAACTAAACTTTGACCAGCATAACTTTCACATGCTTCATCTAAAATTTTCCATACAAAGCTCATTTTGAAGGAAATTTAATTCTCTACATCTTTGTGTCTCACAAGCCAAGCCCAAAAATGCTTCATTTGGAAGGTATGAGCTAAGACATTATAGGTCCTTTTAAAAGTCAACAAAAAGTCAACAACTTCCAAAGAGCATAACTTGAGAATGGTAAAAGATATGGAGATGAGACCAAAGAGGTTGGTTAGAGGACTCTTTAAGCTTTCCAAACTGTCCAAGAACACCTTCATAGCATTAAAATTGAGGGATTTGTGCCCTTGCAAAGTTGGGAAATTTTTGAGAGGTTTATGAAGCAAATGGGGTCTTAAAACCATAATTCACCAAATGGGCTTGCTTTTTTATGATCCAAACACTTCCATGACATCATGCACGAATTAAAATTTATTTATTCATATTTTTATTCATTTTATTTTATTTATTATGATTTTTTATATTAAAAATCATTTTAAATCAAAATAAAATATAAAAGTGTGAATATTGGATTTGATTTTGGTTCTAGAAAGTCTTAATGATCATTTAGAGGTGATTGAAACTATATAAAATCAGATCATTCAAAAATAGTAAGGATATATCAAGATTTTTCAATTTTTGGAAGCTTATCTTTTTCAATCTCTAAATATCCAAAAGTCCAAAGTGAAGATTAATTTTTTGACCTAATTTTGTTCTATCATATATATACAACATAAAGCAATGCACAAGACATGAATTGGCTGCCTCTAGGAGCAAGAACAAGACTTGAAATTTCACAAAAAAACTCATAATCGGATTCTCATCTCCAGGCTATCTCCAAAGCTTTTGAAGGTTGCAAATCGTTCCTTGAAGATCACTGAGTGTTTCTGGATCATAAAACCATCCATTCATGCACTGAATCATGCTAACCGAATTACTCTTATTCACGTTTTACATTTTTTTTTGATTTCATACTCCCATGCGTTATTAACTGATTTTGCTTGTTGATTCGTGTTTGTTTTGAAGCATAGAAGCTTTCTAGATAAACCAATTGAAGTTTCATGGCCTAAATCGCATTCCACCATTGTTAGGGTTTGAACGACCAATTTAGGGTTTTGTGATTTGGACAATATAAATAAATTCTAGCAACGTGGATAGATTGTATGAATCATAAGGAATTCATTGATATAACCAATTTTGTGTAATTGTACCATTTACTTGATGTTTGAGTTTCGTAGGTCATGAACATGGAAGAACACGCAGGAAAATTCGCAGGTATAATTGCAGGAAATTTCGCAGGTACGATGAAGAAGATGAAGATCCTTGGCGCGCAGATGAAATTCAAATATTGGACATAATATTTTATTATTTGGTTCTCACATTATATCAGAAACGCTGCTTAGCACAGCTGGTGGCGTATACGCGCGTGAATGCCTAAGACCTGGGTTCGATCGTTGTCCTGGGCGTTTTTGCCATTTAATTCATTTATTTTGCAGGATTAAAATATAAAGAATGGAAGTTATTCAATAACACGAACGCGCGTTCGTCCCAATGGTTAAAGCACATCATGTTGAGGTACATGGGTGGGGTTCGATCCTTGGCTGATCCCCCCCCATTTTTTTTTAGTATAATTTCCAATTTTTTTCATTATTTTCACTATTTTCTTATTTTCTTAATTTAATTCAATTAAAAATAATTTCTAAAATAAATAATTAATAATATTTTCTTAAAATCTCATATTTTCAAAATATAATTTATTTTCTCAATTTTTTTTTATGATTATATTTATTAATATGTATATATTTTTTTTTGTATATAAATTCTTTAATAATTCAAACCCTAATTTTATTTTCTTAAATTTCTAACCCTAATTTTTTATTTAACTTTAATATTAAACTTAATTAATTTTTCTAATATATAATTAAATAATTAATCATGTTTTGTGAATAATTATTATATTGCTTATTATCATTATTCTGATTTTCTTATTTTCTTTTTAAAAGTTCTTTAAAATTATTTATTTAATTTAAAAATGTCCTCTTAAATTTTATATATTTTTGTATATTTGTGCTAACCTCTTCTTCTTATGATTATTTTTATTACTAACCATTTTAATTATAATTTCTTTATTACATATAGTTATTATTTATATTATAATGTAATTGCGAAAGCCTTGTAATAGTCGTAGGTTTATTATTGTTTTTATTTTTTTATTGTTTATAAATATTTTTGCCATGGTTAGTAACTATAGGGAGTGATAACCTGTTTGTGATTTAAAATTAATTTAGAATAACTAATTTAATAAGATAAATATATAAATATAAACACTCACACACGTAAGTCGATCTTTGATCGCTATCTCGCACTTTCTAAGGTTACCCCTCATGTTGCCTAATTATAAGGTCAAGTAAGGTGTCTTAAAGCAAAGTCCCTTCATAAAAATATCATCAAGTCCCTTTCCGTTTATAAGATCAAGTCCCTTCGAGGTTGCCTACGATAAATGATCTTGTCCCTTCGCATAAAAGATGATAAGTCCCTACGAATTGCTAAAGACACCTTACAGTTGCCTAAATACAGATGTCCCTTCACATGTCCCTTAACACATCCAAGGTAATGACTACCTATTCCTTAATAATAGGGATAGTCTTACCATTGAAAGAACATATAAGAACAATAAAGACTTAATATAGGATAAGTTCCTCTTACGTACTTGCTCACCTTTTCAAAATACATTTTACACTTCACATTTCAAACAAATTTTCAAAACAAAGTCTTTATATACATCCATACGAGGATCATTATAAAGTACTTAGAAAATTTTTCATCACACACTACACCTTTCTCAAAACTATTTAAAGTGAGCTAAGTAACTAAGAGCCCATGGATAACCATGGATATAAAGGATGCTAACACCTTCCCTTTATATAACCTACCCCCCGAACTCAAAATCTTTTTAAGGTCTTTCCTGTTCTTTTATGTCCTTTCCTTTTGGATAAAATAAAAGTCGGTGGCGACTCTTTCTATCCGCAACATTTATAGAAAAGTCAGTTCTCCCACCGTGTTACAGAACTGGCGACTCTGCTGGGGATATTACAATATTAAAGAGGGGTACCCTTAGGAATTAGATCACTTAAATTGTTTGCCTTGTTTGCTTTATATTTATCTGTTGGGCTTTATGTGTGAAAGATCCTAACCCGGATCTAGTGTACCCTAGGTAAATGGCAATAGACCAAGGAAACTGTACGGCATATACCGATATGGTTGATCTGGTGGCCATAGTTAGTGTGACTTCTTGGTTGGTGCTTATGTTCCTTAAGTAAGTTAAGGATAATATGGGGCTGCCATATGTTGTCAATACACTAACTGACTTTTAGAACCCTAGTCATCCCATCTTGGCCTTTAGAAAAGTAGTGAGATAACCGGCTTTGGTGAAGACTGAAGTTGGTTGATACTCAATGCTACACTCATTGAGATCCTAAACTTGGAGGGTTTTGGTTGGCAAGTAAGTTTCCCACTGAACAACCACCCTTGTGAAGGATCAATGATATTGAGATCCCTTAGAACCTGGTTACTTTATAGGACAGGATGAACCAACTAAAACTTCAGGGGAAGGTACTTAACTTTAAACCTCATGCAAGCCTTCAAACCTAGGGCTATTGTGTGACTTGTTTGTGTGTGCCACATGTTTGTGATTGAGCATAACATCATAGCATCATCATGAATCATAAGCATAGCATTTTCACTAACCATTTCAAGGACCAAAGGATTTATCTTTGTTCTTTGTTGCAGGTCATGGCTTCTGCTCGTAGGAATACTATCCGGATCAACTTTGTAGGGATACCTCCTAAGCTTAAGGAATTGGTCTCTCAAGTTTCTGAAAACTCTCAATTCATCAAGAGACATGGTCACCTACTGGATCTAGTCACCTCACATTTCAATGAAGACATGATGAGTGTTCTGTTTCAGTTCTTTGATCCTAAACATTATTGCTTCACATTCCCCGATTATCAGCTGGTTCCTACAATGGAAGAGTTCTCCAAACTATTGGGTATACCTATCCTTGATCAGAAACCCTTCATAGGCTTGGAAAAAGAGCCTAAACCTGAAGTCATTGCTGCAGCCCTACATTTGAAGAAATCAGACATTGTCCTAGAAACAAGGAGTGGAGTTAAGGGTATTCTTGCTAAGGTATTGATGGAGAAAGCTCAAGTGTTCTTGAAGGCTATGAGTTATGATGTTTTTGAGGAGACCTTATCCCTATTGATCTATGTCTTAGTATTGTTCCCCAATCCAGACCAGTTCATAGACGTGCACGCCATCAACATATTTTTGACTCATAATCCAGTGCCTACATTACTTGGAGACATCTCACACTCTCTTCATACCCATACTACAAAGGCACGAGGAACTCTGATGTGTTGTATACCTTTACTATCTAGGTGGTTTATTTCTCACCTTCCTCGATCAATTATGAAGAAGGAACAAGGGTTCAGGTGGTCTAAAAGAATCATGTCACTTACTCATTCAGATATTCATTGGTGCTCTCGATCTATGGAGAATGTTACTATCATTGACCGTTGTGGGGAGTTCCCTAATGTGCCACTCCTTGGCATAAGAGGGGGCATTACTTACATCCCTTCTTTAGCTCTACGTCAGTTTGGTTACGCTCGGAGTGATGGTCCTCATGACATGCTTATTCAGGGTATTGTGTTTGACTACGACAACGATCTTCAAGGTTACCATCAAAGGTTCATACGAGCATGGGGTAAAGTGAACAAGGTTGACAGCAAGACTCTGGAACCCAAGTACACCATTCTTATGGAACCTTATCTCAGATGGGTATGATCTCGTGCTCAGACTCTTATGATGCCATATCCTGCCATCCTGCCAGTTATCATGGAGCCTGTTGCTGAAGGAGATACTTCTTATGTCATTCTTCATCCAGACATGCCCACTGACATGGAGGAGTTACAAAGGTCCTGGATCCAGTTGAAGGAGCAAAGAGATACTTTTGAGACTCATTACAAAGCAAGTCAAGAAAGAATCCTGGAGCTAACAAAACAACTTCACGAGGAGTGGAATCTCAACTCATACCTCAACACCAACAAAAACGTCCATGGGAGACTTAAAACCCCATATTTGTATTCATTTCATTTTTATTGTAAGCCCAAGAGGCAAACTAGTTTGTTGATTACTAATAAAAGTTTACTTTTTGGTTGTTTAAACAAATTTAAATCCTGTGGTCCTTGAGAACATTGCATACGCATTTACATACCATATCATTGCATCACAGGTTTCTTATATACATGTATCTTATCTTCTCGCTATTTATTTCAGCAGAAATGGCTCTTGAACAGACTGTCAAAGATCTCCAGGCTCAGAGTGCACGATTCCAAGAGTTGATTCTGAACTTGTCCAAGGGACAAGATGAGTTGAAGACACTGCTGGCTAAGAAGAATAAGAAGACTAGAAGATCAGGAGGCCTTATTAATCTGGGAAGAAGGTTCAGAGGTCCTGTCAAGACAAAGGAACAGATTAAGGATTCTGAGTCTGAAAATTCTGAGAAAGAGGGAGGTAGTCTCCATGATACTGTGGGAGATTCTGATTCTGAAGGAAACTATTATCATGACCCTAGTGAGGATAAGTACAAGATGCTGGTGGATAGAATGAATGCTATGGAGTTACAAAAATCTTATGGGCTGGATTTTGAAGATCTGAGTTTAGTATTTGGAGTGGTTATACCTATTGGTTTTAAGGTTCCTGCTTTTGTGGTGTATGATGGTGTCTCATGTCCCAAGTTGCATCTAAGGTCCTATGTCCGGAGGATTCAACCACATACTGCTGATAAGAAATTGTGGATTCATTTCTTCCAAGAGAGCTTGTCTGGAGCTCAATTGGAATGGTACTATCAATTGGAAAGTGTCAATATTCATGATTGGAATGATCTTGCTGAGGCCTTCTACAGACAATACCAATATAATGCTGATTTAGCACCTATTTACATGCAGCTCCAAAGCATGTCAATGGGTGCTAAGGAGAATTTCAAGGAGTATGCCCAAAAATGGAGAGACTTGGCTGGCAGAGTTCAACCTCCTCTGACTGACAGAGAGCTAGTGGATATGTTTATGAGTACGCTGAATGGTCCTTTCTATAGTCACCTCATTGGAAGCTCATCATTCGGTTTCACCGAGCTGATAATGACTGGAGAACGTGTGGAGAGTGGTATAAGAAGTGGTAAGATACAAGTGGGTGCCTCTTCATCAAGCACTGCAAAGAAGCCCCCTAGTGGAAAGAAGGAGTCTAATGATGTGTATAGTCAACCTAGTCATAGCAGAAGTCACCAATCTGTGGGAGCAGTTCACATCTCCAATCCTACTCCTGCAGCACCAGAGCTGCCACAAAATAATCAACAGAAGCCTAGAAGACAGTTCACCAAGATCAACATGTCACTGGCCCAAGCCTTGCAACACATGTTGAAAGGGGAACTCATTACTTTGAAGGACCCTCCTCAGAATCCTAATACTTCCTCTCCTCGATACAACCCTAATGCATGATGTGCCTATCATTCTAATTGTCCGGGACATGACACCAACAACTGTTGGGTGTTGAAAAACAAGATTCAAGATATGATTGAGGCTGGGGAGATTGAATTTGACCCTCCTGGTACTCCAAATGTGATTACTGCTCCCATGCCCAATCATGAGAAGACTGTTAATGCTGTTGATGAAGTTTCATATGTTTCCTCAGTAGCAGATGTGACTACTCCCTTATCTATTATCAAGAAGAAGCTGGTGCAGGCTGGATTCTTTCCAGGTTGCAACGAAGATTGTTTTTATTGTGCCTACAAACCTGATAGCTGCTGGAAGTTGAAAGATGGTATTCAACGACTCATAGACAATTACACTATATTGTTTGAGAGGACACCTTCTGTGGAAAGTATGTGTGAACATTTGACTCGAGGTACGAAGGTTGAAGATGTGGACATGGTTGATAAAGTGCTAGTAAAGATTACCTCCAAGGGTCCTGTCAAGATCACTCATAAAGGACCTATCAAGATTACTGCTGAAGGCCTAGTAAAGACTGTTGCTGAAGTTAGAGTGCCTCCCATGATTATTACCACTCCTGGCCCTATTCCTTATACTTCTGATAAAGCTATACCCTGGAATTACGGTTCTGATGTTTATATCCATGGTGTTAAGCAGGAACCTTTGGCTGATACTACTGATGATAATCTTGATGTTGATAATATTGCTAGATCTAGTAAGATCACCAGAAGTGGAAGAATTTTCTCTCCTCCGGCTGCCTCCAAGAGTGCAGTCACTCCAACTACTACCTCCACTTCTGAGCCAAGTACTGATGCTTGGGGCAAAGGTCCTGTGGTTGAACCTGTGCAAGCTGAAGCACCGACTGCTGAAAATCTCTCTAAACAGATGGAAGAAGTGCTGAAGATCATTCGTAAAAGTGATTATGATATTGTTGACCAATTGGGGCATACTCCCTCCAAAATTTCCATGTTGTCTTTGTTGCTATGTTCTGAGGCTCACGCTAAAGCCTTAATCAAGTTCTTGAAGACTGCTCATGTGCCAAATGAGATTTCTGTAGATCAATTTGAGAATTGTGTTGCACATCTGACTTATGATAATGGGTTAGGCTTTTCTGATGCTGACTTAACTCCTGCCAAGAGAAACCATAACAGAGCTCTACATATCTCTATAGAATGTAGGGGCACTACCTTGTCTCATGTGTTGGTAGACAATGGTTCTTCATTAAATTTACTTCCCAAAGAGGTTCTGAACAAGCTCAGTCCTGAAGATGTTGTGTTAAGACCAAGTAATATAGTGGTGAGGGCCTTTGATGGTTCAAGAAGACTGGTGCATGGAGAAATAGATCTCCCGATCAAAGTAGGCTCTCAAGTCTTCAATTCTACCTTCTATGTAATGGATATTCGTCTTGCGTACTCTTGTTTGCTTGGGCGCCCATGGATCCACGAGGCAGGTGCTGTGACCTCCACTCTACATCAGAAGTTGAGATATCCAGTGAAGGGAAAGATCGTCACTGTTTATGGAGAGGAAGAATATATGGTCAGTCATGTGAATACATTTAAGTATGTTGAAGTGGAAGGTGAATATGTTGAGACTCCTTGCCAGACATTTGAAGTAGTTCCTTGGGTCGTTCCTGCTACTGAAGTTCCTCCTGTTGTAAAAAAAGTTCATGTGGTCACCAGAGTACCTCCTACAATGGCCTCCCTCAAAGATGCTAGAGCTGTGGTTGAAGAAGGTGGTTGTACTATTTGGGGTCAACTTCCTGACATTCCTTACAAGTCTGACAAATTTGGTTTGCGTTTCACTGCAGAGTCCCAGAAGGTTGTTCGTCGTGCTCGTGTTGTTCGTATCACCAATCAAGGGATCATGAGAGATCAAATTAATGTTGTGGGTGACTATAATGAAGACTACAACCTGGATGACTGGATCTTTCCTACTGTGGGTGATGGGCTCAACAATTTGAAGACTGAAGACGTTATTCCTATCTCCTTTAGTCAGGAGTAAATACTATTACTGTGTTTTTATTCTTAAGTTTGTAATTTTGAACAATTAAACTTCTAAGCCTTGTGCCTTACCCGGGGCATAATGGTATGCTTGTTTCGGGGTGTCATTTCATTTGCATACTTCATTCAATAAAAATCAATGGACGTTTCGTTTTCGTAAATATTGTGCTCTTTGTCTTTCTTTTATTTTATTTTTGTTTTATCAGCTATGTGTTCTTACACACACCCACATCACTAAAATTCAGATCCTCATCCACTCTGGATCCTGTTGATAACAGTTCTACTATTGCCAATTATAATTTCGAGAATCCGATCTATCAAGCTGAAGATGGAAAGGAGGAAGATTGTGAAGTAGCTGTAGAGCTTGCTAGGTTATTACAACAAGAAGAGAAAGCTATACAGCCACCTGAAGAGCCAATCAAAGTTGTGAATCTGGGAACTGAAGAAAACAGGAAAGAGGTCAAGATAGGGGCTGAATTAGAGGATGGTGTTAAGAGAAGATTAATTCAGATGTTACGGGATTATGAGGAGATCTTTGCTTGGTCCTATGAAGATATGCCAGGGTTGGATACAGACATTGTGGTTCACCGTTTACCAGTAAAAGAAGATTGTCGTCCAAAGAAACAGAAGGTTCTTCGCATGCGTCCTGAAATGTCAGAAAAGATTAAAGCAGAGGTGATGAAACAATTTGATGCATGGTTCTTAGTTGTGACTTCTTATCCTCAATGGGTTGCAAATGTGGTACCAGTACCTAAGAAAGATGGTAAGGTACGCATGTGTGTGGATTAAAGGGATTTGAATAAGGCCAGCCCCAAAGATGACTTTCCACTTCCTCATATTGATGTTCTGGTAGACAACATTGCTCAGCATAAAGTATTCTCTTTCATGGATGGCTTCTCTGGTTACAATCAAATCAAGATGGCAACTGAAGATATGGAGAAGACTACATTTGTTACACAGTGGGGCACCTTTTGCTATAAAGTGATGCCATTTGGTTTAAAGAATGCCGGGGAAACATATCAGCGTGCTATGGTGGCTTTGTTTCACGATATGATTCATCATGAGATAGAGGTATATGTGGATGATATGATAGCCAGGTCCCAGAATGAAGAGCAACACCTTGATCATCTGCATAAGCTGTTTGAAAGGTTGAAGAAATAGAAGTTGAGATTGAACCCAAACAAATGTACTTTTGGAGTTAGATCTGGTAAACTCCTGGGTTTCATTGTCAGTGGAAAAGGTATTGAAGTGGATCCTGCAAAAGTGAAAGCTATACAAGAGATGCCAGCTCCCCGTACTGAGAAGGAAGTTAGAGGTTTCCTGGGACGACTGAATTACATCGCAAGATTTATTTCCCAGTTAACTGCTACCTGTGAGCCAATCTTCAAGTTATTGAAGAAAGATCAGGTAATGGAATGGAATGATGAATGCCAAACAGCCTTTGATGAAATCAAGAAATATCTCCTAGAACCTCCAATCTTGATGCCACCAGTTGATGGAAGACCCTTGATCATGTACTTAACAGTGTTAGACAACTCAATGGGGTGTGTGTTGGGGCAACATGACGAGTCTGGTCGAAAAGAGCAGGCAATATACTACCTTAGCAAAAGGTTTACCGACTGTGAAACAAGATACTCACTGCTCGAGAAAACTTGTTGCGCTTTGGCATGGGCTGCTCGCCGACTAAGACAGTATATGTTAACTCATACTACCTTGTTGATTTCAAAGATGGATCCAATCAAGTACATATTCGAGAAACCTGCTCTCTCCGAACGAATAGCAAGATGGCAAATGATCTTAACAAAATATGATATACAGTACACTACTCAGAAGGCCATTAAAGGAAGTGTTGTAGCTGATCATTTGGCTCATCAAGAAGTGGATGATTATCAATCAATGAGTTTTGAGTTCCCTGATGAAGACATTATGATTATTACCAAAGAACCTGGACAATATGACGGACCTGAACAAGGATCCCGATGGACTATGGTTTTTGATGGAGCTTCTAATGCACTTGGTAATGGTGTTGGTGTTGTGATCAGTTCCCCTGAAGGTTGTCATACCCCGATTACTGCAAGACTTTGTTTCTATTGTACCAATAACATGGCTGAGTATGAGGCATGTATCATGAGTATCAAAGCTGCCATTGAGATGAAGATTCATTTCCTGGACGTATATGGGGACTCAGCCCTGGTAGTGAGTCAGATTAAAGGAGATTGGGATACCAAGCATGACAATCTTATTCCTTACAGAGAGCATGTGTTATCTTTGATCCCATATTCTGAAGAGATTACCTTTGGACATATTCCACGAGGAGAGACTCAGTTGGCATATGCATTAGCCACCATGGCATCTATGTTTGAGATTAGCTGGGATGATGAAGCTCCCAAGATTACTATTGACAGATTTGAGAAGCCTGCATACTGCAATGAGATTGATACTGAAGGAGGAGAGGAAAAGCCTTGGTTCTATGAAGTAAAAAGATATCTTGAAACTCAGGAGTTCCCTGAAGGGGCATCTGTCAAAGATAAGAAGTTTTTGAGAAGGTTTTCTGCTAAGTTCTTCTTGAGTAATGGAATTTTGTACAAACGCAATCATGATTCAACTTTGCTTCGTTGTGTGGATAAGAAGGAAGCAACAAAGATTATGGAAGACATGCATGATGGGATCTTTGGCACTCACTCTAGTGGTCATACCATGGCAAAGAAGATATTAAGAGCAGGTTACTATTGGTCTACCATGGAAGTTGACTGCTATCAACATTCCAGAATATGTCACAAGTGTCAAATCTATGTTGATAAAGTACATATACCTCCAGCTCCATTGAATGTGTTGACTTCTCCTTGGCCTTTTGCCATGTGGGGCATTGATATGATTGGTGAGATCAAACCTACTGCTTCTAATGGGCATCGTTTCATCCTGGTTGCTATTGATTACTTTACAAAGTGGGTGGAGGCAGCTTCATTTGCATCTGTTACTAAGAATGTGGTGGCTCGATTCATTAAGAATAATCTCATATGTAGGTATGGAATCCCTGAAAGGATTATCACAGATAATGGCTCTAATCTGAATAATACTATGATTACTGATCTCTGCACACAGTTCAAGATTAAGCATCACAACTCTTCTCCGTATCGTCCGAAGATGAATAGGGCAGTAGAAGCTGCTAATAAGAACATTAAGAAGATTATACAGAAGATGATTGTTACTTACAAGGATTGGCATGAGATGTTACCATTTGCTCTTCATGGTTATTGCACTACAATACGTACTTCAACAGGGGCAACCCCGTTCTCCTCAGTCTATGGTATGGAAGCAGTTCTGCCCATTGAAGTTCAGATACCCTCCTTAAGAATCATGAAGGATGCAGGCTTGGATGAAGATGAGTGGATTCAGACTCGAATCGACCAGATAAATTTGATTGATGAGAAGAGGTTGGCAACTGTTTGTCATGGTCAGATGTACCAGAAACGGATGATCAAGGCTTTTAATAAGAAGGTTAAGCCAAAGGTATATCAGGCTGGTGACTTGGTAATCAAGCGTATCATATTACCACAGGGTGATCCTAGGGGAAAGTGGACTCCTACATATGAAGGACCATTTGTGGTCAAAAGAGTATTCTCAGGAGGTGCCATGATGCTTACTACTATGGATGGTGAAGACTTCCCGCAGCCTGTAAACGTGGACATAGTTAAAAAATACTACGCATAAAAAGAGACCCGCTAGGTTGACTGGCCTAGGCAAAAATAAGGGCATCCCGGCGAACCAAAAGGGTTCGGGCAAAAATTAGGGATATATATATATAAAATGTACACCCGGCAAGTCGAAAACCTGAAAGGGCGGCTTGGGCAAAAAAGGGTATCCCGGTGGATTGAAAACCTGAAAGGGCAATCCAGGAAAAAGTTAGGGATTAAAGCGTATGACTATGTCTCGTTTGGATCACTCATGTAACTTCAACTGATGGTACTACCTAAATCAAGATTCGAACAGATAAAGATCAATCCAATCGTTTCCATCTCAACAACAGAAGATGAAATGCTTGAAGATGAAATGCTTGAAGATAATGGCAATAGTAGAATTGAAACTCAATGGGATTATTTCTCACATAGCTGTTTTCTTTGTTTTGTAAAACTTTTACGACGAATTCCTCTTACTAGGATTTTTGTCTCCTTGTACAAACTTGCCTGTGTATAGGTCACTTTGTAATATAAATAAAATTTCATCTTTGAATCCAGTTTTACTTACATAAGCGAAAACGTCCATTGGTTGTGTTTGAATGTATGTATGCTTTTGAATATGATTGATGTTTACCAGAAATGCATAAAATGCAGTAATAGTATTTACTAAGGACGAATGAAGGTAGGAATTCAACGAAGCTTCGCCGGTTCATCCCCACAAGATAACTACAAATCCCCAGCAGGGCAAATCTATCTTTATAGATGCTTCAAATTACATCTTCCCTTGAATTTATGTCCATCTCTTTTATCCTCAGTCGGGATGCTCAGGAACTTATTCCTTCAATAGAAGTACGACGAACGAAGATGAGAGGTTATAAATACTATACTATCAAACAAGACGGAAACGAGGTTCTCATATTCCTCAGCAACAAGCCGGGATTTATTTTCCCTAGCCAGCAGTTGCTATACAAAGATATCCAGACGCTTCAGGCTGCATGATTCATACATACATCATTTATATCATACCATAACATATCCATAAATGCATAATACATTTACTTAGATGCACCATGTCATACATGCACACATATTACATAAACTAACCTTTTCTTTGCAGGATAGTTATATGTAGATAAAACAATATCAATAATTCACAACAGGTCAGAAATGATCTATACGAAGGTCTAGTGCTGATACTTAATCATTACTCAAGATGTCCTTGGATAATAGGCAAACGGTCTATACGAAGATCTATTCCCTAGTCCAGGATATTTTTAGAAGATTTAATCTATTTGTCCTTGGATAGTAGGCAAATGGTCTATACGAAGATCTATTCCCTAGTCCAGGATATTTTCCGAAGATTTAATCATGATATTTATTTTGTCCTTGGATAATAGGCAAACGGTCTATACGAAGATCCATTCCCTAGTCCAGGATATTTTCCAAAGATTTAATCTTGATATTTCTTTTGTCCTTGGATAGTAGGCAAACGGTCTATACGAAGATCTATTCCCTAGTCCAGGATATTTTCCGAATATTTAATCTTGATATTTCTTTTGTCCTTGGATAATAGGCAAACAGTCTATACGAAGATCCATTCCCTAGTCCAGGATATTTTCCGAAGATTTAATCCTGATATTATTTTGTCCTTGGATAGTAGGCAAACGGTCTATACAAAGATATATTCCCTAGTCCAGGATATTTTCATAAGATTTAATCTATTTGTTCTTGGATAGTAGGCAAACGGTCTATACGAATATCTATTCCCTAGTCCAGGATATTTTCAGAAGATTTAATCTATTTTTTCTTGGATAGTAGGCAAACGGTCTATACGAAGATCCATTCCCTAGTCCAGGATATTTTCTGAAGATTTAATCTTGATATTTATTTTGTCCTTGGATAGTAGGAAAACGGTCTATACGAAGATCTATTCCCTAATCCAGGATATTTCCAGAAGAGATAATCCTCACCATGTTGCATAAACGATTCAGAGACGGCCTATACGAAGACCTAGTACTGATATCCAGTATCAACATCAAGATATTATCACCTCCTGATATTATGGATGGCATCTATAAGCCCATCTCCAGTTCTTCCAAGTGGCATCTTCAATCCCACTCAAGCATATACAATTAATCATCAGTTTTACTTTACGCACCGGCGAGTGCAAATTTTTGGGCTTTTGTGTTCAATCCCCTTCAACCTTCCAGGTCACGAATGGCACATATACCAATCTAACCCCTCAGGTTTCAGAATATTGAACAGGGGCAGCTGTTGCACCCCAAAATTTGCCCTCCCCAAGGCAGGACATTGTGTAACAAGAGGTTCACAAGGTTCACAAGACATCTCATGAGGTTCACAAGGTTCACAATTGGTCAAAAAGTTTGACAATTCCCTCAGACAATGCATCCTCCTAAGCAGTGCATCTTAAACTAGAGTTTTGACTTTCATCAGGCTAAATGGACTTCCAAGACTTCAAGTGAGCTTCATAGCATCCTATATGTGTGCAAGAATCCCCATATCAAGTTTCAAGACTTTACCAAAAGATTTACTCAGTCAGATGATCAGATAGGCTAAAATCAGTCAAAGTAGTTAAAAAGTCAAACTAAGGTCAACTGTGGTCAAACCAAAGTCAAACTTCATGATTTTTTGCCAACATCAAGTATATGAAGTAAAATTCATCATTTGATCAAGGGTTGATCATGATTCATCAAGGAAGTTTCAGATCATCAAGAATCAGGAGTTTCTAAATCAGGGTTTTCATAGGAAAAGTCAATTGAACTTTGACCAGCCATAACTTTCACATGCTTCATCTAAAATTTTCCATCCAAAGCTCATTTTGAAGGAAATTTAATTCTCTACAACTTTGTGTCTCACAAGCCAAGCCCAAAAATGCTTCATTTGGAAGGTATGAGCTAAGACATTATAGGTCCTTTTAAAAGTCAACAAAAAGTCAACAACTTCCAAAGAGCATAACTTGAGAATGGTAAAAGATATGGACATGAGACTAAAGAGGTTGGTTATAGGACTCTTTAAGCTTTCCAAAATATCCAAGAACACCTTCATAGCATTAAAATTGAGGGATTTGTGCCATTGCAAAGTTGGGAAATTTTTGAGAGGTTTATGAAGCAAATGGGGTCTTAAAACCATAATTACCAAATGAGCTTGCTTTTTTATGATCCAAACACTTCCATGACATCATGCACGAATTAAAATTTATTTATTCATATTTTTATTCATTTTATTTTATTTATTATGATTTTTTATATTAAAAATCATTTTAAATCAAAATAAAATATAAAAGTGTGAATATTGGATTTGATTTTGGTTCTAGAAAGTCTTAATGATCATTTAGAGGTGATTGAAACTATATAAAATCAGATCATTCAAAAATAGTAAGGATATATCAAGATTTTTCAATTTTTGGAAGCTTATCTTTTTCAATCTCTAAATATCCAAAAGTCCAAAGTGAAGATTAATTTTTTGACCTAATTTTGTTCTATCATATATATACAACATAAAGCAATGCACAAGACATGAATTGGCTGCCTCTAGGAGCAAGAACAAGACTTGAAATTTCACAAAAAAACTCATAATCAGATTCTCATCTCCAGGCTATCTCCAAAGCTTTTGAAGGTTGCAAATCGTTCCTTGAAGATCATTGAGTGTTTTTGGATCATAAAACCATCCATTCATGCACTGAATCATGCTAACTGAATCACTCTTATTCACGTTTTACATTTTTTTGATTTCATACTCCCATGCGTTATTAACTGATTTTGCTTGTTGATTCGTGTTTGTTTTGAAGCATAGAAGCTTTCTAGATAAACCAATTGAAGTTTCATGGCCTAAATCGCATTCCACCATTGTTAGGGTTTGAACGACCAATTTAGGGTTTTGTGATTTGGACAATATAAATAAATTCAAGCAACGTGGATAGATTGTATGAATCATAAGGAATTCATTGATATAACCAATTTTGTGTAATTGTACCATTTACTTGATGTTTGAGTTTCATAGGTCATGAACATGGAAGAACACGCAGGAAAATTCGCAGGTATAATTGCAGGAAATTTCGCAGGTACGATGAAGAAGATGAAGATCCTTGGCGCACAGATGAAATTCAAATATTGGACATAATATTTTATTATTTGGTTCTCACATTATATCAGAAACGCTGCTTAGCACAGCTGGTGGCGTATACGCGCGTGAATGCATAAGACCTGAGTTTGATCCTTGTCCTGGGCGTTTTTGCCATTTAATTCATTTATTTTGCAGGATTAAAATATAAAGAATGGAAGTTATTCAATAACACGAACACGCGTTCGTCCCAGTGGTTAAAGCACAGCATGTTGAGGTACATGGGTGGGGTTCTATCCTTGGCTGACCCCCCCCCCCCATTTTTTTTAGTATAATTTCCAATTTTTTTCATTATTTTCACTATTTTCTTATTTTCTTAATTTAATTCAATTAAAAATAATTTCTAAAATAAATAATTAATAATATTTTCTTAAAATCTCATATTTTCAAAATATAATTTATTTTCTCAATTTTTTTTATGTTTATATTTATTAATATGTATATATATTTTTTGTATATAAATTCTTTAATAATTCAAACCCTAATTTTATTTTCTTAAATTTCTAACCCTAATTTCTAACCCTAATTTTTTATTTAACTTTAATATTAAACTTAATTAATTTTTCTAATATATAATTAAATAATTAATCATGTTTTGTGAATAATTATTATATTGCTTATTATCATTATTCTGATTTTCTTATTTTCTTTTTAAAAGTTCTTTAAAATTATTTATTTAATTTAAAAATGTCCTCTTAAATTTTATATATTTTTGTATATTTGTGCTAACCTCTTCTTCTTATGATTATTTTTACTACTAACCATTTTAATTATAATTTCTTTATTACATATAGTTATTATTTATATTATAATGTAATTGCGAAAGCCTTGTAATAGTCGTAGGTTTATTATTGTTTTTATTTTTTTATTGTTTATAAATATTTTTGCCATGGTTAGTAACTATAGGGAGTGATAACCTGTTTGTGATTTAAAATTAATTTAGAATAACTAATTTAATAAGATAAATATATAAATATAAACACTCACACACGTAAGTCGATCTTTGATCGCTATCTCGCACATTCTAAGGTTACTCCTCATGTTGCCTAATTATAAGGTCAAGTAAGGTGTCTTAAAGCAAAGTCCCTTCATAAAAATATCATCAAGTCCCTTTCCGTTTATAAGATCAAGTCCCTTCGAGGTTGCCTACGATAAATGATCTTGTCCCTTCGCATAAAAGATGATAAGTCCCTACGAATTGCTAAAGACACCTTACAGTTGCCTAAATACAGATGTCCCTTCACATGTCCCTTAACACATTCAAGGTAATGACTACCTATTTCTTAATAATAGGGATAGTCTTACCATTGAAAGAACATATAAGAACAATAAAGACTTAATATAGGGTAAGTTCCTCTTAAGTACTTGCTCACCTTTTCAAAATACATTTTACACTTCACATTTCAAACAAATTTTCAAAACAAAGTCTTTATATACATCCATACGAGGATCATTATAAAGTACTTAGAAAATTTTTCATCACACACTACACCTTTCTCAAAACAATTTAAAGTGATCTAAGTAACTAAGAGCCCATGGATAACCATGGATATAAAGGGTGCTAACACCTTCCCTTTATATAACCTACCCCCCGAACTCAAAATCTTTTAAAGGTCTTTCCTGTTCTTTTATGTCCTTTCTTTTTGGATAAAATAAAAGTCGGTGGCGACTCTTGCTATCCGCAACATTTATAGAAAAGTCAGTTCTCCCACCGTGTTACAGGTTCCATTGTTGGGGGCCTCAGATGCCCTGATTTTGACTTAACTTGCTCAAGAAGTTACCCAGTGAACAGATGACTTCCACAATTAATTTCTTCATCAAAATTGGTATGCATGATCCTTATAACATATTGAGACCATTAGAAACAAGAATGACCAAAATTTTTGGAGTTAAGGCCTCTGAAACCAAAACCCTAATTTTGGTCATCTGTGTAGTGAAAACCCTAGCTCTGCTTCCATGCCTTACCAATTCTGGTGATTCCTTGACTTCCATGAACTTTGAGGGACATAATATGATGGTAGAACACACATGGACCCCCTTGGAATGCTTTGAGGCCTTTGGGATGGCTCAGATGGAATCTTGGATTGCTCAGATCACAAACCCTAGATGCAGATGAACTTGAACTATGCAGTGAAGCAAATATGCAATGTGAGATAGTATGCCTATGCTTATGAAAATATGAAAGATCACAAGCCATGGTGTGATATGAGTGAGGGCAAATTTGGGGTGTTTACAAGAGGCAGTCAACGCTATCCTCATCCGTGAAACCACTGATGGGCAGAAACCCATCTACTTCACGAGCAAAGCCCTTCAGGGCCCCGAACTGAGATATCAACAAATCGAGAAAGTCGCTTTGTCCCTAATAAACTCGGAGAGGAGACTACGACATTATTTCCTCGCCCATACGATTAAGGTCCGGACAGATCAACCCATCAAACAACTCCTCAGTCGACCAGATATGGCCGGAAGGATGCTAAAGTGGCCCTGGAACTATCGGAGTTTGACATCCAGTACGAAAGCAGGAAGGATTTGAAGGCACAAGTATTGGCCGACTTCGTCGCCGAGATGATGTATAACCCGACCCCGACCAGCGGTGCCCACAAGTGGACGATCTTCGTCGACGGTGCATCCAACTCAACCGGGAGCAGCGCGAGCATTGTCCTCGAGAACAAATAGGGCATTTTTATCGAAGTATCTCTGGCACTGGCCTTCCCAACTTCAAACAACCAGGCCGAATACAAAGCGTTCCTCGCGGGGTTACGATTAGCCGAAGACCTGGGGGCGAAAGAAGTAAAAATATCTACGGACTCTCAACTCCTGGCGTCCCAGGTGAAGGGAGAGTACCAGGCTAAAAAC
The DNA here is from genome assembly GCA_963966055.1 of Lathyrus aphaca. Taxonomy (NCBI): domain Eukaryota; kingdom Viridiplantae; phylum Streptophyta; class Magnoliopsida; order Fabales; family Fabaceae; genus Lathyrus; species Lathyrus aphaca. The sequence goes on from OZ014522.1 coordinate 223,064,853, forward strand.
GACAACCTCATCGAATATCTAGCACTCGTGAAAGACAAATTGGAGAAGTTCGACGCCTGGGAAGTCCAACACATTCCCTGCGAATATAATACACGAGTGGACGTCCTGTCCAAATTGGCGAGCACGCGAAAGAAGGGCGGGAATAAATCAGTAATCCAGGAGATCCTTCCTCGACTGAGTATCGAGAAATCACTTCCTCCGCTCTAAGTAAATGCCATCGGCGACCCCCACTGCTGGATGACCCCCATCCACAACTACCTCACGAAGGACGAACTCCTAGTGGCCCCAAGGAATCATCCGCAACTAAAAGAATGGCATGCTCTTACGTCCTCCTCGAGGGAAAACTATATCGACGAGGCTTTTCCATCCCGCTGCTCAAATGTGTCGAAGAGGAAAAGGTCCTCGACATCCTAGGCGAAATTCATAAAGAGATTAACGCTCAACACCTCGGTGGGAGGTCGCTGGCATGCAAAGCTTTGAGGGTGGGCTACTATTGGCCGACGATGCAACACAATGCCAAGGAACATATCAAGAGGTGTGACAAGTGCCAAAGACACGCGGACATGCACCTCGTTCCCCCTAACAAGATAAAGACACTTTCTTCCTCGTGGCCCTTTGCTTTGTGGGGAATGGATATCCTTGGACTATTCGTGACCGGCACGTCCCAGAATAAATACCTCATCGTTGGGGTGGATTAATTTACCAAATGGATCGAAGCCGAAACCCTGGCCAAGATCACCGCGCAGGACATACTCCGTTTCTTCAAACAAAATATTCTTTCCCGCTTTGGCATAACCCAAGTCCTAATCACCGACAACGGGACGCAATTCACAGACATAATATTTCAAGGTTTTGTTGCCAACTTAGGCACAAAACAACACTTCACGTCCGTCGAGCACCCTCAAACTAACGGCCAAACAAAGGCAGCTAACAGGGTGATCCTATAAGGACTAAAATGAAGGCTCGGTGAAGCTAATGGGGCATGGGTCGAGGAGCTGCACAATGTCTTTTGGGCATATCGAACGACTCCACATTCCACAACTGGGGAGACTCCATTCAAACCGACCCACGGAACTGAAGCGGTCATCCTGATAGAAATACGGGAACCAACGAGGCAAACAGAAGCGCCCCTCGACGAGGAGTTGAACGACGAAACTTTGCGAGTGAAACTGGACCTCGTCAAAGAAACTCGTTCTGAGGCAGCTCTATGGGAATCTTCACTCAAACAAAAAATAGCTTTGCGCCAAGACGTAAAAGTTATAAAGAGAGAATTCCAAGTGGGCAGTCTGGTCCTCTGGCGGAACCAAAAGAACCCCCGAGAAGGCAAGTAAGCCACGAACTAGGAAGGCCTATACCGCATTAGAGATAAAATGGACAATGGGGCTTACTACCTCGAGAACTTACAAGGGGAGGAACTTGCTCGACCATGGAATGCTAGAAAACTCAAGCAATACTACAACTAGTCAGCTTGCTAAGGCATGGAAGGTACGACCAGGGCACTCCGTCACCGATCAAAAGGAAGTTCGACTCCCCTGAGAGACGGGCACGACCTCCATCGACGTTGGACACTTCAAAACAAAGTCCAGCATTGCAGTACTACGTCGACAGGGCACCCAACTTACAATGAGAAAGGCCCATGCCTCGGTATCAGGAGCATGACCGCGGCCCTCAACCCTAATTTATAGCGGACGTAAAACCCGCACCTCGCCAGTTCCCTAAACTGACGAGTCTAAACAGACGACAAGCGAGTTCATAATATCATTAGACAAACTAACTCGTCGGTTCCCTAAACCGACGGGTCTAAGCAGTCGAACACACAAAATCACGATATAATCGGCATTAAACACTTAACAAAAAATGAAACATTGTATTATAAATTCGGCCAAAACGACCGATCTAGTACATGACGGGTAGAGCCCATAATACAAAGCTAATAAAAAGCATGGAAGGTACGACCAGGGCACTTCGTCAGCTTGCAAAGGCATGGAAGGTACGACCAGAGAACTTCATCACTGATTGAAAGGAAGTTCGACTCCCCCAAGAGACTGGCACGACCTCCCTAGACGTTGGACACTTCAAAACGAACTCCAGCGCTGCAGCACCACGTCGGCAGGGCACCCAGCTCGCGAAGCAATACTACAGCTAGTCAGCTTGCGAAGGCATGGAAGGTACGACCAGGGCACTTCGTCACCGATCAAAAGGAAGTTCGACTCCCCCGAGGACAGGCACGAACTCCCTTGACGTTGGACACATCAAAACGAACTCCAGTGGCGCAGTACCACGTCGGTAGGGAACCCAACTCGCGATGGGAAAGGCCCAAGCCTCAGGATCAGGGGCATGACCGCGACCCTCGACCCGATTTATAGCGGACGTAAAACCCGTACCTCGCCAGTTCCCTAAACCGACGAGTTTAAACAATCGAGCAAGCGAGTTCATAATATCATTAGACAAACTAACTCATCGGTTCCCTAAATCGACATGTCTAAATAGTCGAACACACAAAATCACTTAACAAAAAACGAAACATTGTATTATAAATTCGGCCAAAATGACCGATCCAGTACATGCCGGGTAGAACCCATAATACAAAGCTAATAAAAGGCACGCAGACCATAAAAACAAAAGCAACGTGGCACGCAGACCTGAAAACACAAAGCTAAGGCACATCGGCCAAACCTACTCCTTAGTATGGTCTTTCCCGTCACCTTCCTCCTCATCTTCTTCTTCACTAGCAAAGGGGCAGACGATCTCCCCATCGGTCACGGTAAAATTGAAGGATGTCCCCTCAGTCACGAGTCTGGGGTTAATAACCTTGAGTTGGTCGGTGGCATTGTCGAAGCCCTCTCTGAAGACCTCAACAATATCCTTCTCAAGGCCCCTGATCCGAGCAATCAGGTCAACCCGGTTCTTCAAGGTCAGCTCCTCATCAGTCTCACCCTCTCCGGGGAGAGCCATATGCTCCAATGCCTCGACCCTTGAACGGAGATGCCTATTCCCCGCCTCAGTCTCAGTAAACTTGGTCTCCTTCTCCTTCAAACTCTTATTCACCTCGGTCAAGGTGTCGCGCTCGCGCTTCACCTTGTCCAGCTTAGTCTTCAACCCTTCTTGAAGCTTGTATTCCTCTTTATAATTTAACAAGTTTTGGGAGAGCAAGTTCATCTCAGCAATGACATCCCGAAGTGCCTCTTCAACACCCCTTAATGCAGATATCGGGCAGGAACTGTCGGACATGACCATGTCCGTCTCCATGACGTATGACACCAATTTTTTATAGGCCAACTTATCCTCGGCCCCCATGAGCTCATGCTTAACACAATAGTGATTGGTCGACAGATCGAAGTGGTCCGGCTGCCACCTAAGGGGGATCTTCAACAACATCTTCTCCTCGCCACTCGCGTCCCGTCTCCAAAAATATAGATTGTCCAAGGTGAACTGGGTGATGGGCTTCACCGTGTACCACCTATCCTTGAAATTTCGGACAGAGTTGACGTACATCTTGAATAGCCTCGACGGCTGCTTGAAGGAAATCCAACTATGTCGTCCATCTCCGCACGATCGTTGCAAGTGGAAAACGCGGAATAAGAGAGGCAGGATGCAACCTATCTCGAGGTAACGACACACCAATTCAAACTCCCGGATGAATGATATGGCGTTGCGGTGAAGCTGTGAAGGCGCCAGCCTAAGCCATCTGAAAACCCCCAGCTGAAAGTCGTTGAAGGGGAGTCGTAATCCTGCCTCTCGAAAGGAAAATTCGTACATGGCGAAACACTTCCCCCATAAAACGCGAGCATATCCTTTATTGGGCTCGAGGAGCATAGTGCTTCCAATTAACAAACTCGTTGCCAAGTCGTCGCGAGTTCGCGTTGAGAATGAATGAGGTGAGAAGAGAAGTTCCCACAGGAAAGTCGCTTATTGTTTTTTGTTTGCTTTTTAAGAGTTTTGTATGAATTTGGCACAAGGAAGTGAATTAAAACTCTTTTCCATGGAATGTGTACTTGCTACTACATTCCAAGATGGAATAGTAGAACAAGCACACCAAGTAAGGAGAATTTATCCAAGACTTGTCCCAAGGATTAGGGTCTAAGTTCACTAGCATGTTGAACTTTATTACATGTTTTTGTTGCTTTTGAAAAGAGGTGTCTTTTAGGTTTTCTTTGTGAAACAACCTCTTGATCAGACTTGTACATCATGCTAGACAAGCTTACACTATTCCAAGATGGAATGAATGCAAGTTCCCCATGGAATAAGGCTATACACAAGAGATCCTTTCATGCATTTATTAAGTGTTTTTGATTTTGTTTGAAGATGAGAGAAGAAGACTCAAGAGGCAAAAGGTCAAAGCTAATGGGGGACTAAGACACAACCCTAAGTTATCTTATCATATACAAAGAGGTGATCCTATGGTTGATGAGGTATTCTAACCTAAGGAGAAGAAAAACAAGTTAGAATTCAACTTACTTCCTAAGGAAGTTAAGTTGAATCTAAAGAACAAAAGGGGACCTATGAACAAAGCAACAAGTGCTAAGAAAAAGGCAATTAAATGCATAAGAGATAGGAATGAAGTGATTACCATCATCTTCCCCCTACAAACAAAGTGTTAGAATGATGAAAGAAGTATGAACAATTATGACATGGCAACCTTCATAAATAACTCACACTAGCCAAGGAAGGATGTTAGAGAACTTCTAAGGTTAGTACCTAAGTCTAAGGCATCCTAATAGGTAACAAACTTAAAAAGTTAGTAGCTAAATCAATTCAAAAGTATCTAAAGGGAATAATTGATTTAAAGTTAAACTATGCCCTAAAGTACTACTAAACCCTAATGAAATCTAAGGATGAAGTTAAAAGGGTAACCTAAGTGTTTATCAAACCAAAATCTCCTAAAATCAAAGGTAAATGAAAAATCCAGAACTTAACACTATATGGAAGTGAAGGAAATGAATAGGTCAAATGAGAAAGAAGGTATTCAAGTTAAAGGTATTCAAATATGAGATTGAAAGGTGGGATAATGCATATGGAAACATGGTTCTAAAGATGAAACAAAATGACTTAGAAGAAAATTCAAAAATGCCCAAAGGGACTTGACCTCCCCATACAAAAACTAGGGGTATGAAAACAAAATAAAATGGAAATTATACTTGGAAATTGCTCACAAATGAGGGGTTAAGAAGCATCTTAAGGCTAGGTGTTCAAATTAGGGTTTTTAAGGTCCCTTAGGTGACAAATGAAGTTCAAAAAGAAGCACAAGGTTCTACAATTGAGATGAACAAGTATGGATGAACACAAAACACTTATAAGAATCAAAACAAAGATAAAATGAAGTTAACTCAAGTGGAAATTGAATTTGAAGTGTTTAAGATGGAAGGAGAAGTGAGATTAGGTTAAAATGGGATATATGTGACTTAAGACTCAAGGCAAACCTAAAAATCAAAGGTGAAGACCCAAGGGTTGTACTTAACCCTTAAAGATATCCTATAGGATCTAAGAGACTCAAAATTAGGAATTCAAAGTAATGGCATGAAGGCCTTATGCTAATGGGACCAAAGGAAGTGGAGTAAATGAACAAAAATATGACTTATGACCCAAGCAATTTGGAAAAATACTAAATGGTCATGACAAATTATGAAAATAGACACTTGAATACAAAATCTAGAGGGTGAATTGAATACAAAAATCTCACAAAGAATCTTATTTTGAGTGGTCAAAGGATGTGTGGAAATGGATTAGGGTTTATGAACCTGTGTGTGAAAGCAAGGGTTCAAAACATGGCTTAAAGGGACCTAAAAATCAAAACAAAAATATGGTGAGGAAGTTTGATGAGTCTTCTGACTAATGCAAAAAGAATGGGCTCTTTATGTTTTATGGTTTGGGAGACAGAAAATGTACAAAAGGATTGGTCAAAAATGAGAAAATAGGGATTAATTCAATTGAGAAATTAATTCTGATTAAAATATAAAAATAAAAATATGAAAAAAAATTATGGAAAATTAGAGAAAAATGCAAGAATATCTCATGAATTAATTCAGGATTGTTTGTGGATTTTTGGTATTTTTAATAAGCAAAAATGAAAAATGAATTAAATGAGAAAAAGAAAATAAAATTGAATTAAATGGACTGAAGATGTATGGGCCTTGGGGGTGCAAACAACAACAAAAGTAACTACACTGGGCCTTGCATACATGCATGTGGGGGTGTGGAAAGCACACTGGGAAATTGTTTCACAAATGGTTAGCACGTGTGTTGCACGTTTCTCATTTAATTGCTGGAGCTTTTATGACCACAGGATGTGAAAGATCTAAAGGCTATGATATGTTCTAACCGTTAAAACCCTAACTGAACCCTTACCGGCCGAAGAAGATTTCGGTCATCTTCTCCATCCATCTCACCGACGCAACAATTTTATTCTTTCCAGAAACGCATGAATAATATGTCAAATGAAAGCTACACCCATGGAGGTCACGAATCTGAACTCACAACTTTCACACCATGCCTGAATGTCAAGATTCAAAGAGAAACGTTTTGCCCTAATAATCTTCATATGCCTCTGCAAGGCCTAATTACTAGACAAATCAGTTCGTTCTTGCTTATTTCATTCTAAATACACAGCCTAAGGTCATTATTCCATGTTTTTCAAGCTTTAAATCAGAAATACAAACCTGTATGTGCAGAGCCTTGATTGTTGAGAAAAACTAGAGATGGTAACCTTCCTCTTGACCTTTAGAAAGTGAAATAAACGCTTCAAACCAATCGAATCTTGCTGCAATATGATGATAACAAAGCTGATACTAAGCCTTCACTTGGAGAATCAACTTCATTCTTTCCTGGATTTTGATCAGAGGATGATGATGAACAGAATCTTGATGCAGAAACCAGTGTATTTGATGAACATCAATAGAAAACTTCAACTGAATTTAGGCTGGTGCAGTAGTGATGCAGAGCTGAATCCTCATAGATTGCATACCAATTGATCCATGGTAATGATGTAGGGATGTATGAACATGGAGGAATGAAGAATCTTGAGCTTGAAATGGTGAAAATGAAGTTGATCAAAGCAAAACTGCACTGCAAATCTTCTGCTAAACCAGAGGAAAGTTCAAAGCATTTTGAGATGTGGTGTGTGTGGTTTCGACAAAATGCCAAATCTTAGTGCAATTCTGTTAGAGGTTAGGCTTATATACCTAGGGTTAAGTCTAACTAACTCTAGTTGATGGTTAGAACTATAGTTAGTTCTTAACTTGAGGTTAATTGGAAAATTTGAATATGGAGATCAATGACATGAAGCTGTATTGGCTTGGCTCGAATGATTATGTATGGTGATATGCATGTTGCTTACCATGAGGGTGAGTGTAATTTTGTATGATGCTACTCATGAATTCAATACTTGGAGAGTTCTTTGGCTAGTCACTTTATGGAGTACATGGCAGCTTGGGGTGTATGAGCATGTATGAAATGATTGGCCCTCCAAATGAATTGAACTCATGATCCACACCAGCTGCATATGGTGCACAACCTGAATTAGCTTGAACTCATCCTGATATTTGATGGCTTGGAGTGCAAGAAAATAGTTGCATATGATGATCTTCTAATGGAGATTTCCTCATGAACAAGACATCAAATGAGGCAATATTTGTGATCCAATTGAAGCATATATTTCAGAGAATCTATTTGATGTTCAACCCAAGATGATACATGGTCTCTAAACATCTAAAAAAACCATTGAAGTTCATGCCATGATGCTACAAACTTAGCCTGTATTGCCTGCTCTTGGCCTGGAAAGATGCCTTGTGTACTTGCAGTTTGAAGACCTACACTTTGCCTCTCCATAAATTTTAAACCATTGATCAAATAAAAAATCTTTGAACATCAAAGTTGTTGGAAACATATCAATGAACAACTTTGTAGTTCAAATAAATTTCATTTGAGCCCTCTAACATGGAGAAAAATGACTTGCATTGTGACCCACCACCTGCTTGATGGAATGCCTTGCCTGGCGCGCGCGCAGGAGTCAAGGCATGCCTTGGTTTTTGCCCTAGCTTGCCTTGATTTGCACCAACTTTGAATGATTATATCTCACTCAATTTTGATGCTATAAATGAGTTCCACTTATGTATTTGAATATCAAGACGCCCTCTTTAATTATCTCAAGGTAGAATTTTGATAGCCCTCATATTTTGGGAGAAGGCCTCTCTTGAAGTTGCTGCAAAAATGGCCAAAACTTGCCATTTTTGGAAACCCTAATTTTCCAAAAATGGTAAGTTTTGGTTTTCTTGACTTTTCTTGATTCCTCCATCACTTCTTGATCAAATTTGAACCATAGGGTCCTTGTAACCCTAATTTCATGATTTTGATCTCAAAAAGTCAGGAGTTGACTTTTTCCTCAGCATGGTTGACTTTTCCCCAAATCCCTGATTTTCAGTCATCTGGCCAATTAAACCTCTTCTAAAATGTTTCTATGGATGAAATTTGAACCCTAGGCACTTGACATCATATATAAGGCAATGGAATCTACTTTGAATCAAAATTTCATTGAGAAGCCCAGTAGAAGTAAAACCCTAATTTGCCCCCTTTCATCAAGAGATGTTGCACTGCTTGCCTCCTTTGATCAATTCAAATCTTTCCATGGCTTGTGGCTTCAAGTGAGGACTTGTGGGATGTTGTGAACCCTTTTCACAAGGTTGAGAAGCTTTGTGGCTCTTTGGTTTCCTTTGTATAACCTTCAATTGCTCCAATCAAAGATCACATGTCAATGCCTCAGCTATGATACACATGATGCAATGTTTTTGACTATTTCATGGACTTATTTATGCTAAATGTTATGCAAAATGTTGAGAAAATGAGAGGGAAAATTTTGAGGTATTACAGCTGCCCCTATTCAATCATCTGCAAGCCTGAATGAATAATTGCGACAACTTTCAGACGTTCAAGGTGTGAAGTGATTGAATACTCGAATAAAACCTGGAAATTTGAACTCTGTGGATGAGGAAAATGTCATATGCTTTTGGTTATTATTTTTTCTGTTTTGACCTCTGAATAGGTAGCGGGAATAGAACCAGGTGGAACTGGATCTTTGTACATAAATGAGAGCACAGGAAGACATGACCATTGTACAAAACGAGAACCTACAACGTGATTGTTGAGCGAATAAAGCCACGAAATGGGAGCCTGTTGTACAAAACAGGGCTTGAACACGAGACCATTGTACAAAACGGAACTCGATAATGGAACGGGATCTTTGTACATAAATTAGAGCCCAGACAAACAGGACCGTTGTACAAAACGTAAACCTGCAACGTGACTGCTGACCGAATCAAGCCACGAAATGGGAGCCCGTTATACAAAACAAGGCTTGATAATGAGACCATTGTACAAAACGAAACTCGATAACGGAATGGGATCATTGTACATAAACGAGTGCCCAGGAAAACAAGACTGTTGTACAAAACGTGAACCTGCGACGTGACTGTTGAGCGAATCAAGCCACAGAATGGGAGTCTGTTGTACAAAAAAGGGCTTGAAAACGAGACCATTGTACAAAACGGAACTCGACAACGGAATGACAAATATTGACTTGGAAAGACAAAGTTGTCTGGAAAATGGTATAAGTATCCTCTGTGGCAAGTAATTCAGGTTGAGAAGATGTTTCGGGTTGTATGTAATATACCTCAAAACTGGTCCATGTTGGCATGCATATGCTTGGATTTATGGCGTAATGCTCCATGATGATAGAAATGCTACGCTTTGGAGGATGCAAATGTAATGATGATTATGCGCATGCAAAGAGATCTCCTGACAAAGAGACTGCAAGTATCCCTGGTGGCTTGAATGGGGAGAAATGATGATCACTGCATTGATATGGTTAATCTCCGCGAGGAGAAAACAACTCTGCGGGGAACATTGTTGATGATGCACTGGCTCTGAACTGCCGCTACTACCAAAAATAAATTGGACTTTGAGATTGGAGAGCCAAGATCCTGCTGGAGATAGATTCTTCTTGAACTCTGATGGGGAAATGGAGACCTCCTAACTTGGCTGGGAACTACATATATGACCTAGCTGAGGAAGCAACCTGCTGGGGGGGGGATAAACATTCCTTGTACTGCTGGGGGTTGCCCCTGTATGGAAGGAAAACATCTGCTTGTGGATGACATCATCTTTCTGTCATCACTACTGGGTAGGCAATTCAACTTTCACCTCTACTGGGAATAACAGGAGACACACGGGAAGACATCTGTTCTGGTTCAAGTACTGTTGAAATACTCCTCCTGAAAATCCATTTTAGCTCTACTAGCAACACATGTACCTACACCTGCATAAATACAATTGATATTTCCTGCAACAATAGAGGGTTAGTTTGGACCTGTATGCCCCAGGCTTATGGTATGAATCACCATCTCGGCCACTTAACATCCTTTTTAGAGTTGTATTAGATGTTTCTGTCCCTCTGCATGAGTTAGAAAGCATTTGAATGTTCACAACACAATATAAATCACAGTTTGCTGGACGTTTTTGCAATCAATAAATGCTAGATGAAGAACAAAAACAAAAAGCAAATAGTCACAAGTTAACTGAAATTGAATTTTATTGATTTGGAAGACGGCCATGAATAGGCATTACATCAGGAAGCAATTCCCTGGAAAGAGGAAATCGCCCAAAAGGAAAACAAACTATCCTATTGGCAATGTGAAAAATGGATCCCATCAATTTTCGACCCGGCTATGACTCGTATATCTTCAAGACTATCCACTTGCTCTTCCCTTTGAGAAAGGTGATTGGACTGGTCTTCAACCCTTAGAATAACCTTAGTTGCAAATGAATTACGAATTTCACAGATCGCAGTCGTTCGTGTCATTCCCCTTTTTGCGTGGATCGCCCTTTCGGGTTTTCAATCCATCGGGATACCCCTTTTTGCCTGAGCTGTCCGATGTGGCTTTTCAACTCAGCGGGTGTACATTTTTCAATATTTCCCTAATTTTTTCCCGAGCTTTTTATTCTGTTTTTGGCTCGCCGGGATTCCCTTTTTTGCCTGAATTTTTATTCTGTTTTTATCCAGCGGGTCTTTTTACACGAAGTATTTTCTTACTGTGTCTGTGTTGACAGGGGAATGGAAGTCTTCACCATCCATGGTTGTTAGCATCAAGGCTCCGCCTGAGAAAACCTTTTTAACCACGAATGGTCCTTCATAATTAGGTGTCCATTTTCCCATGTGATCGTTAAGAGGAGGAAGAATCCTTTTCAGTACCAGGTCACCTGGTATGTACCTTTGAGGTCGTACTTTCTTGTCGAAAGCCTGTTTCATGCGACGTTGATACAACTGTCCATGGCATACAACTCTTAGGTGTTTCTCTTCAATGAGGCTCAGTTGATTATACCTGGATCGGAGCCATTCAACTTCATCTAGCTTAATGTCCATCATTAACCTCAACGAGGGGATCTCCACTTCAACTGGTAGTGCTGCCTCCATACCATATACCAATGAGAACGGGGTTGCCCCTGTTGAGGTACACACAGATGTTCGGTATCCATGTAGCGCAAATGGTAGCATCTCATGCCAGTCTTTGTATGTCACAACCATCTTCTGTATGATCTTTTTAATGTTCTTGTTAGCCGCCTCAACGGCGCCATTCATTTTTGGGCGATACAGAGAAGAGTTGTGATGTTCTATTTTGAAATCCCGACACAAGTCAGCCATCATCTTGTTATTGAGGTTAGAACTGTTATCAGTAATGATTCTTTCGGGAATTCCATACCGACAAATGATATCTCTCTTGATAAACCGGGCTACCACTTGTTTAGTAACATTGGCATAAGACGCCGCTTCAACCCACTTCGTGAAATAGTCTATAGCAACCAGGATGAAGCGGTGACCATTGGAAGCTGTTGGCTCAATCTTGCCAATCAAATAAATGCCCCACATGGTGAACGGCTAAGGTGAAGACATAACACTCAATGGATTCAGAGGTACATGGACCTTATCAGCATAAATCTGGCACTTGTGACATTTGCGGGAATATTTACAGCAATCGGATTCCATGGTGATCCAATAATATCCCGATCTCAACAGTTTCCTTGTCATAACATGTCATTTAGCATGGGTACCAAAGGAGGCTTCATGAACCTCTTGCATCAACAGGTCCGCTTCGTTTCTATCCACGCATCTGAGCAGAACCATGTCGAAGTTTCACTTGTATAGCACATCATTTTGTTTCAAAAAGAATCCACCTGCTAGCCTTCTGAGAGTCTTCTTGTCTTTACTGGATGCCTCAGTCGGGTACTTTTGAGACTTCAATAATCGCTTGATATCATGATACCAAGGCTTGTTATACTCACCGTTGTCAACTGCAAAGACATAGGAAGGTCTTTCAAGACGAGGGACCATGATTCGAGGCACGTAATTCTCTTGGCAAACTTTAATCATGGATGATAAAGTTGCCAGAGCATCAGCAAAATAATTTTCATCTCGTGGAATATAGCTCAGCTTGACCTTGGTGAAGAAAGTCAGCACCCTCCTGGTATAATCCCTGTAAGGAACCAAGTGAGGTTGATGAACTAACCACTTGCCATTGACTTGGTTCACCACCAGAGCAGAATCTCCGAAGACCTTGAGGTTCTTGATTCGCAAATTGATTGCCTCTTCAACCCCCATGATGCAAGCTTCATACTCAGCTTCGTTGTTGGTGCATTCGAAAGACAACTGAGCAGCAAAAGGCATATGGACACCCTCTGGTGAGATAATGACAGCACCTACTCCGCTTCCGTTTACATTCACAGCTCCGTCAAACATCAACTTCCATTTGGATTCAGGGTCTGGCCCCTCCTCCGGAAGTGGTTCTTCACAGTCTTTCAACTTGAGGAACATGATGTCCTCATCCGGAAACTCGAATTTCATGGGTTGATAATCGTCAATTGGCTCCTGAGCTAGGTATTCTGACAATACACACCCTTTGATTGCTTTTTGCAAAGTGTACTGGATATCATATTCTGTTAGAATCATTTGCCATTGGGCTACCCTTCCTGTTAGAGTCGGATTCTCGAAGATATACTTTACAGGATCCATCTTGGAAATAAGGAAAATGGTGTGAGTCAGTGTCGCTCCCACCAAATGAGGCTAGGTCATAAAGGGTACAGACGCGAACGGTCGGCGAAAAGAGAGAGAACACACAAGGGTGAGCTCAAAAGACAAGAGTCGCCAGCTAGGCATTTTTATCCCGAAGGAAAGGTAATGCTGCATAAACCTAGGAAAAATATGGATAAGACGGTTGCGAACCAGAGAGACTGAAAAAGGGGGTTGGTTACAACCTGGGAAGGTATTAGCACCCAGATTGTCCGTCATACTCGACGGGATCCACGCTTAAGAGATTTATGTTTTAAAGGGGTAGTGTCAGTGTAAGAACAAGAGTGAAATGCTCAAGGTAAAGTGGCTAAAAGAATAAGGCTAGAGGAGGGGGAATATACAAAGACTTTTGTTCGATAACTGTTAAGTTATGCCTACGTATCCTCTCGTGCAATGAGGAAGTCAGAACACCGTAGTTCGACTCAAGGAAACTGAAAGATAAATTGACTTGTGAACTGCTTACTTGTCTATGCTCAAGTGTATGACCTGTTTGGCTCAGGTGCAAACTGTCTTGTATTAGACGGAAGAAGCAATTTCTCGTTTGTGAGTGAATGAGATGAGAAAAGAATCCCGGAGGAGACGATTATTGTTTGTTTTTGGGTTTTCAGTCTTTTATTTCTTTTTGTGAGTTTGTCATAAGAAAATGAGCTTAAGCTTAAACCAAGGGTTAGTAAACTCATCACATCCTCCCTCTGATTAGGGGTAATGAGAATACCTTAAGTATGAAGTAAGCACCTCACACTTAATCACCATGATGTAGGATTAAGATCATTAACCTACTTGCAATTATTTAGATGTTTTTGGAGTTTTTGTCTAGTGTTAAGTAATGAGCTTAAGCCATAATCAAGTATTTAATGGACCCATTACACCATCCTAATAGAAGGATAATAGATGAGAACATTTAAGCTGAGGAAGGCTCCTAAACTTAATCCATGATTAGGGATTAACCTCATGACAAAACAAAGCCATTATTAAAGTGGATTTTAGATGATGATAAGATTAAGAAATGGATTTTATGGTTTGTAAGACAACTTGAGGGGGACTTGTCCATTAACACCAGGGTTAGTCCTTCTTAACCAATTAATGGAAGAATTAGAACCCTAATGCAAGGCCCAAGTTATAAGCTTGATGTCTTAGTGATTATTAAATGGATTGATTAAAGGAAATAAACAAATTAAGGGTTTAACACTTAGGATTAAAGTTATACACTCCATCCTAATAGAAGGATACAGGCATAACCTCAATCACAAAGCCTTAAAACCTTTAGGGTTTAGTCCTTGATTAAGAAATGAGAAGAGAAGACTCAAAGATGACACAAAGGAAAGAGTCTAAGGGGGACTAAACAATCCTAAAATGTTATCATGCTTTGAAGCCCTAGGGTTTGTGAGGCTTAAGAGGAGAAATCTTCAAGGAAGCCACCAAGGTGAAGCAAGATAGAAAAGAGATGAGATGAGAAGAGAAAAGAGGGAAGAGAGGCACAAGTGAGCAAGCTCACCCAAAGACAAGTAAAAATGCAGCAAGAATGTAAAATGATAAGGTGAAAAGAGGTAGGAGGTGAAGGCAAATCCACCTCCCAAACAAACTTACCATTAATCCTGAAAAGTTAGTACAAGATGCATAAAGGGGAGAAATGAGATGAAACAGTGCATATGGATGGGCAAATGCCAAAGTCAGAAACATACACATGATGCAAATGATGTCAAGGGATGGTGCAAAGTCATAAAAGATGCATATGTGTGAGCATACAAGAGAATGGATGCATATGGAGCATGCCTTGAACCATGAAAGTTCATGAAAGCTTATGAAATGCAATGAAGGTATAACATGTCAAATGAATTATGCAATGATCAAACATGATTCTAATATGTCCTAAGATGTCTTATGAATCATGTGGATGCACAAAATGTCATGGCAAGTCCTTGAATGCAAAAATATGAAGAATGAATGCAAATGGAGGCAAAATTAGGGTTTACATACAATATGCAATACAAAAACTCAAAATCAGAAGCAAAGCATGAGATAAAAATTTGAAAATGGGATCAAAGGAACCCTAACCTTACACAAGTTCACTGCCCAAAGGAGGGGACCTAACTCTTAACCTAATGGAAGTTATGATTTTCTCAAGCCAACTAGGGTTTTTAGGATACCTCACAATGAAAAATGCAAAACAAATTGAAAATGAAAGATAAATTCAAAACAATTTTACCCTAGAAACTACATGATATGAAGGATGCAATGCAAGAAGAACCATCATCAAACTCTTCATGGTTAGGCAGAATGAATATTTCTAAATAATGACCAAAATATTGTCTTTAAATGAATTTAATTCCAATGAAAAAGGTCAAAATAGTTCAAGAACCAAAAAGAAATTTGTTTTGAGAGTTTTATAATGTTTCTAAATGTTTTTAAATGCAATGTGAATTTTTGGGTGATTTTTAAATACCTAAATGCATTTTTAATTAATTAATTTCCATTAACTAATTAAAAATAAACATTTAAATGATTTAAAAATAATTTTTAATGCAAAAAATAAAAATAAAAATATTTTTGGGTTCTGAAAATAAATGAAATGTTTGACAAAAAAAATCAGAATTTTTTAATATGTTTTACTATTTTTTAAAATTCGTGGAAGTTAAATGAAAAGAAAATGAAATAAAAATCTAAATAAAAGAAAGTAGGCTGATCCAAGAGCTGAGATTCAAATGGATTTGGAGGGAGTTGACCCGCGCCAGATCCTAGGGCTGTAATTCAAACTGACTAAATTTAAATTAAACCTAATTAATTAATTTAATAAACCAGGATTAGGGCTTTAATGATGGATCTGGGCCATTCATTCGCGCGCGGGTCAACACGGGTCAACAGGATCTATGGCTCACATTCAAACAAAGCCCTAATCACAATTAAGGCATTAATGACTCTCAGGTGGCCGGAAATGACCTCCGGTCATCTTCTCCGGCCACACCTCCCCTGAGATTTTTCCAAATCACTCCCTAGGCCATTTCTGGAGCTCTAAAGCTCCAGATTGCTTCCTCTCATCTCCCTAAACTCATCCCTAACATCAAACTCCATTTCTTTTCACTCACAAACAAGATTCGAATCAAAATGCAAAAATGGCAGAAATTTCAGAACAACCATACAACTTCATTTCTCAACCATTTTTAAAAATACAAAGCTCAATGCACTCAGGGGAACAAGCTTAATCATTTAATAACTTAAAATAGAGCTTCTGGAAAAAATGATTCGCATGACTACCTGAGATGGAGCTTTCTATCCAGGAGCTTTCTGACTGCTTCTTTGTTTCAAAATGGCTCCAATGATCTTCCCGAGGAAGCTTTGAAGCTTAGTTGGAGTGTATTGTGGCTGGTTTGTGAGATTGATGAAGTTCTGACCAAGGGGAGTGAAAAATCGTATTTCTGTTTGTGGGATTTTCAAGGCAAGATAAAGGGTGGTTTATGCTCTATGAAGCTTTTCTGAATGAATGGTGAAGTTGGTTTTGAGGTTTGATGTTTGTGTGATGAGATTCGAAGCAAAATGTATAAGGAGGGATTTTGGAGAATGCTGACTTGTGGGAGAGCTCAGAGAGTTGTTGCTGGCCTATGTTGATTGGTATGGTCCATTTTGCCAAAAGTCAATGTTAGGTGTCCTTTGAGGTATGGGTCATGGCAGGCTGGTTTAGGGGCATGGCTTGGTTCAGCTGAGATCAAGGAATGCTTATGGATCAGATTTTGTGAGCTGTAACAAGTAGAGGCATGGTTACATGAGCTTTTGCAAATTGGTACAACTTTGGCCCCTTTGTGATTTCTTAATGATCAAGGCATGAAAATGAGCAATTCTTTGGTGCATTCTGAATTTTAGGTCATGTGTGAGGTTTGTGCAATGGTTAGAAGTCACTTAGAGGTCACATAAAGGCTTGGCATATGAATTTGCAAGTTTCCCTCTTTGTGCAAAAGTGAAAATTTCATGATTTTTCTCAACTTTGCAAGGCCATAACTTTTGATCCAAAATGAATTAGAAAGAGTTCTTGTACTTTTTGAAAAGGGAATGATCCAATCTACAACTTTCATGACCAAAGTTTCCTCATTTGAAGCATTTTTGAATCAAAAAGAGGAGGTTGAAAAACTTTCCCAAAATGGCAAGTTTTCATTATAAGTCACTTTCCCAAAAAGGCAACTTTGCAAATGACTTGAAATTCTTCAATTTTGTTAACTTCTAACATCTTCTATGATCAAATAAAGACCATACACATTCAAAATGATGGAGAAACCCCTTTGGTTGGGTCACTGGGGGCCTCAGATGCCCTGATTTTGCACTGACTTGCTCAAGAAGTCATCTCTTGATCAGATGCCTTCCCCATTGAATTTCCTCATGAAAATTGATATGCATGATCCTCATAACATATAGAGACCAATAGAAACAAGAATGACCAAAAAATTTGGAGTTATGGCCTCTGAAGCCAAAACCCTAATTTCAGGTCATCTGTGCAGTTAAACCTGGCTCTGCTTCCATGCCTTTCTCAGTTCTTGTGATTCTTTGACTTTCTTGACCTTGTGAGGATATGATATGATGCTTGAACATACATGGACCCCTTTGAAGTGATTGGTGACCTTTGGAGTGGCTCAGATAGCTCAGGAAAGGCTCAGATCACAAACCCTAGATGCAGATGACTTTGAATCAATGCAGTGAATAAAAAATGTAGTATGAGATGCTATGATTAAATTTATGCAAAATGAAAAGATCACAAGCCATGGTGTGAATGGGTGAGGGCAAATTTGGGGTGTTTACAGTTGCCCCTATTCAAGCATGAGTTAGCTGTGCAGGATGTAAGCAACGGCTTAACAGGCCAACAAGATAACTTGTGGTTGAATACCAAAGACAGTCCAAAATTTGCACTCACAGAATGAAGAAGAAAAGGGATATAGATTGTAAAAGAAAATAAAGTATGTTTATAAAGTGCGGGCGACGGAGGACGACCGTCGAGCAGAGGACGACTGCTGGGGATGAAGCAATGACGGGGACGACCGACATGCTGGGGAAAATGCGGGAAATAAAGCAATGACGGGGACGGCCGACAAGCTGGGGATATAAGAGATTATGATGGGGACGGCCATCAAGTTCAAGGCATGAAATAAATGATGAGGTACGGTCATCAAAGGTGAAGGACGATTACCTAGCAAGGGATGGCTGCTCTGTTGGGGATAAGATGAGGGACGGTCATCTAAGGTGAAGGACGATCACCTGGCAGGGTACGGCTGCCGAAAATATCATGACATAAGACGAATGTCGGATGAAAAAGGTCGACGATGGGGACGGCCATCGGATAAGCATGATGAAGGACGATCATCAAGAGGTGAAGGACGATCACCTAGCAGGGTATGACTGCTCTCGGGGTTTATCATGACATAGGACGAATGTCAGATAACAGAATCAACGATGGGGACGGCCATCAGATAGAATGATGAAGGACGATCATCAAGAGGTGAATGACGATCACCTAGCAGGGGACGGCTGCTGAAAATATCACGACATAGGACGACTGCGGATAGAAAGGGGTTCTAATGAATAGAGACTCCACTAGGGGTGATGAAGGACGATCATCAAAAAGGTGAAGGACGATCACCTGGCAGGGTACGGGTGCCGGAAGGTATCATGACATAGGACGAATGTCAGATGAAAGAAAATATACCAATGGGGTTTGCTGGGGACTCTCCTGGGGAAGGGTAGACACAGACGAGTTTCTAAATTCAAGAAGATATAAGTGTTTGACATGGTGTATAGATTAAAGATGCGGACGAGCATCCTTAAGACTATGATATGGACGAGTATCAATAGAAACAAACGCTTGACGCATGTTCAGAGATGATGATACGGACGAGTACCAACTAGTTAACAAAGAACACGGACGAGAGTCGAATCTGAGGGGATATAAGTGGCATATACAAGATACGGACGTGTATCGGTATGAGTGAAAAGTGATGAGTGAGACACAGACGAGTGTTTAACTTGCTGGGGAGAGTGCGACACGAATGGGTGTCGGAAAAAGTGTATTATAAACAAGTATTTGGTTTACAAAGTATTTAGGCAACTATGCTGGGGGAGGTGACACGGACGAGTGTCAAGGAAGTTGTATATATATATATATGTATCTGTAAGGGAAATGCTTTGGCTCTCCGGTGGGGAATTGGGAAATATTTTGTATATTGTTGATGGATTGTCAGTATTTAAAAATGTTTGGTTCGACACATGGCTTATGATTTATGCAATATGTTTGATTTTTGCCGTAATGCCCCGTATTACACGGAATGCTACGCTCTGTGGGAAAAATATGATGCGAATGCTATGATTATGCAAAGATACCGATCCGGGATTCGGATCCCGTTGCTGTGGAGATCTCTGGCTGATTTGCTTGAAGTGGATATCCCAGCTGGGGATGAGATCATTGGTAAATCTGACACATCTGACTCTGCTTGGGGAAATAGATCACTGATAGACCTATCTTGGTAATGAGGGACCCAGCTGGGGTTTGTGGTAGCTTTCTTTACTTTGTTGTGAGATCTTCAGGCATTGCTCTTCTGGATAGAGGCTGAAACTCTGTGGGGAGATGGTTCCTTGTATAGCACTTGCCTGGGGAAGAAGAAAGATCATTGAAAGATCTTCCTAGAGATTTCTGTGGGGATCCTGCTGAGGATGATACTTGACAACTCAGCCGGGGATATGGACACCTTTAGGTGCTGCTCTTTGAAGGAAATGTTGGAGAAGTGATGCCTGGCAACTCTGATGGGGAGAAAACATCTCTGGTGCTGTTTGGAAGGTGTGCTGAGTAAACAATGATTTGGCAGCCTACTGGGGAGAAGCTTTCATGCCCCATGTTGCGTTTTGGATACCTGCAATCCTG
Organism: Lathyrus aphaca; assembly: GCA_963966055.1. Lineage (NCBI taxonomy): Eukaryota > Viridiplantae > Streptophyta > Magnoliopsida > Fabales > Fabaceae > Lathyrus > Lathyrus aphaca. Next base: position 223,084,856 of record OZ014522.1, read on the forward strand.
TACAGACAAAGAAACGCACAAGGATCCCAAGGTATCCCTTACTGGATTCCATCATAGGAATCTAGACATTCCCGGGAGTAAGTATATTTCCTGTAAGCACGTATTTTTAGAGGGGAAGCATCTGTATTTATGCAATCAATATCTTAATGACATCGGACATTTTTGCAAACGAAAATAAAATGTACGAGACGAAACATGACTGAAAATCTGATTTTATTAATTCGTGTGCCCTGAATTGGCAAGATACAGTCAAAGAAACGGATCCCCTGAAATGAGGAAATCGTTACAAATTGAGAAACAAAAAGATGCTGGCAATGCTGATGATGCTTCAAGGAGCTTCCCTTTTGCTATGATTCGTATGACTTTTGACGTTCTTCTCACCCTGCTTTCTGAAGAAGGCTGATTCTGACCGCAACTCGGACCTTTCGAAGCTTACCATGTTGTAAGTGATACAAACGAATTCAGAATGCAGTTGTTCGCTTATTCCCTTATTTTGCGTGGATCGCCCTTTCGGGTTTTCAACCCACCAGGATACCCATTTTTGCCTGAGTTGTCCAATGCGGCTTTTCAACTCAGCGGGTGTACATTTTTTTTATTTATTTTCCCTTATTTTTGCCCGAGTCCTTTAATCTGTTTTTTGACTCCCCGGGATGCCCTATTTTTGTCTGGACTTACATTCTATTTTTATGTCCAGCGGGTCATTTTATGCGAAGTATTTTTTAACTGCATCTGAATTTACAGGGGACAGGAAGTCTTCACCATCCATAGTACTGAGCATCAGTGCTCCACCAGAGAAAACTTTCTTTACTATGAACGGACCATCATAATTCGGAGTCCACTTGCCCCTGTGGTCTATATGAGGAGGGAGGAGTCTTTTCAGCACAAGATCTCCTACTTGGTACTCTCGAAGCCTGACTTTCTGATCGAAGGCTTTCTTCATTCTTTTCTGATACAGCTGCCCATGACAGAATGCAGCTAATCTCTTCTCTTCAATCAGATTCAGTTGTTCGTATCGGGATCGGACCCACTCTGCTTCATTTAGCTTGACATCCATCAGTACCCTCAAGGAAGGTAATTCAACTTCAACAGGTAGGACTGCCTCCATACCATACACAAGCTGATACGGTGTTACCCCAGTGGATGTTCTGATTGACGTACGGTACCCATGCAAGGCAAACGGTAGCATTTCATGCCAATCTTTATAGGTAACTACCATCTTTTGTACAATCTTCTTGATATTTTTGTTAGCTGCCTCAACAGCGCCATTCATCTTTGGCCTGTAAGGAGAAGAATTGTGGTGTTGGATCTTGAAGTCCCGGCATAATTCTGTCATCATTTTATTGTTCAAGTTGGAACCATTATCAGTAATGATTCGCTCGGGCACTCCATACCGACAAATGATATCTCTCTTCAGAAATCGGGCTACCACTTGCCTGGTAACATTTGCATAAGAAGCTGCTTCAACCCACTTGGTAAAATAGTCAATGGCAACCAGGATGAATCTGTGGCCATTTGAAGCAGTCGGTTCAATCTTGCCAATCATATCAATGCCCCACATGGCGAAAGGCCAGGGTGAAGACATCACATTCAGAGGATTCGGAGGCACATGCACTTTATCCGCATAGATCTGGCATTTATGGCACTTTCTGGCATAGGCACAACAGTCGGCATCCATTGTGATCCAGTAATAACCTGATCGTAGCAACTTTTTAGCCATTGCATGCCCTCCAGCATGGGTACCAAAGGATCCTTCGTGCACCTCGTGCATTACCAAGTCTGCTTCTATCCTATCAACGCATCTGAGGAGTACCATATCAAAGTTCCTCTTATACAGGGAACCGTCGGCATTCAGGAAGAAATTACCAGCTAGCCTTCTTAAAGTCTTCTTGTCATTGGAAGATGCCCCAGGTGGGTATGTTTGATCCTCCAAGAAGCATTTGATGTCATGGAACCAAGGCTTATCATCTTCAACAACATTTGCTGAGAACACAAATGCTGGCCTGTTAAGTCTGGACACTGAAATCCGAGGCACAAAGTTGGCAGCTTGAACTTTGATCATAGATGAAATGGTAGCCAGAGCATCTGCAAACTGATTTTCGTCTCGAGGGATATACTCAAGCTTGACCATTGTGAAGAAAGTCAATAACCTCCTTGTATAATCCCGGTAAGGTATCAGATGATCTTGGTGGGTGTACTATTTGCCGTTGGTTTGATTAATTACCAGAGCTGAATCTCCGAACACAGTCAAAGTCTTAATCCTGAGGTCAATGGCTTCCTCAAGACCCATAATACAAGCTTCATATTCAGCTTCGTTGTTAGTGCAGTTGAAGGTGAGTTTTGCCGAGAAAGGCATGTGAACTCCTTTAGGTGTAATGAGTACTACACCAACACCACGACCATTCATATTAACAGCCCCATCAAACATCATAGTCCATTCTTCTTCCGGGTCAAGCCCTTCAGTGTGAACAGGCTCTTCATGATATTTTGCTTTTATGAACATGATGTCTTCATCAGGGAAGTCAAATCTCATAGGCTGGTAATCATCAATGGGTTGCTCAGCGAGATAATCAGACAATACACTTCCTTTGATGGCCTTTTGAGATGTGTACTGAATGTCATATTCTGTGAGGATCATTTGCCATCTTGTAACCCGTCTGGTAAGTGCTGGCTTCTCAAAAATGTACTTAACTGGATCCATCTTTGAGATCAATAAAGTAGTGTGGGTCAACATATACTGCCTTAGTCGGCGAGCAGCCCACGCTAAAGCACATCAAGTTTTCTCGAGCAGTGAATAACGTTGTTCACAGTCGGTAAACTTTTTGCTTAGGTAGTATATTGCATACTCTTTTCGACCAGACTCGTCATGCTGGCCCAACACACACCCCATTGACTCTTCTAATACTGTCAAGTACATGATTAGAGGTCTTCCTTCAACTGGAGGCATAAGGATCGGAGGCTCTTGTAAGTATTCCTTGATTTTGTCAAAAGCCCTCTGGCAGTCTTCGTTCCACCTGACCGTTTGTTCTTTTCTTAGCAGCTTGAATAAAGGCTCACAGGTTGCTGTAAGGTGAGATATGAACCTTGAAATGTAGTTCAATCTACCTAGAAACCCCTGAACTTCTTTTTCAGTCTTAGGTGCAGGCATTTCTTGAATGGCTTTAACTTTATCAGGATCAACTTCAATCCCCTTCTCACTCACAATAAATCCCAGCAGCTTACCGGATCGCACCCCGAATGTGCATTTGTTGGGATTTAGCTTCAGTTGGTACTTCCTCAAACGCTTGAATAATTTTAACAGATTTACCAGGTGGTCTTCTTCTGTGAGGGACTTGGCAATCATGTCATCCACATAACATTCAATTTCTTTATGGAATATGTCATGGAATAATGTTACCATAGCCCGTTGATAAGTGGCACCAGCCTTCTTCAGTCCGAATGGCATCACCTTATAACAGAATATGCCCCAGGGTGTGATGAAGGTTGTCTTCTCCATGTCTTCAGGTGACATCTTGATCTGATTATATCCTGAAAACCCATCCATGAAGGAGAACACCGAGAACTGAGCCGTATTGTCGACCAATACATCAATGTGAGGTAAAGGGAAGTCATCTTTCGGGCTGGCTATGTTTAGGTCCCGGTAGTCCACACACATCCTCACCTTGCCATCTTTCTTAGGCACAGGTACAATATTAGCAACCCACGGCGGGTAGCTGGTTACAGCAAGGAAACCGGCGTCCCACTGCTTTTGTACCTCTTCCTTTATCTTCATTGCCATATCTGGGCGAGTACGGCGCAACTTTTGTTTTACTGGCGGGCAGTCTTCTTTCAAAGGCAGCCTGTGCATGACGATATCGGTGTCCAACCCCGGCATATCCTGATAAGACCAAGCGAAAACATCCACATATTCCCGGAGCATGTCAATCAGTTGCTCTTTCACTGAATCTTGCAGGCAGGCCCCGATCTTAACTTTTTTCACGTCTTCTTCCGAACCAAGATTAAACGTTTTAATCTCCTCCTGATGAGGAGTGATAACCTTCTCCTCTTGCCTTAACAACCTGGCTAGCTCTTCAGGTAGCTCGTAATCTTCTTCAACCCCTTCATCAAAGTCACACAAAGTCATAGCAGTGTTGTTGTCGGTGCAGTCTGAAAGGCACTTTCTGCAAGGGTTTAGATTGGTTTATTTTAGTGATCAATTTTAATCTTGTTTAGAAAAAATGAAAATGAAGTTATATATTTTGAAAAACATTGCCATTTTATTTTTGTACAAAAAGAAAAATGAAAAGACAGTGAGCGAAAAAGAGACTCGTTTGCAAAAGATGTCCGATATTCATTGATTAATCCAGTTGCACAAAATTACAAGATGGCCCGATTACAAAATGAGTCTTGACATCTTGGGCAAGATGCAAGACTTGATGCATGCTTTAAAATACAGGAAATAATAATTACTCTGCAGGAGTAACCCTTATAATTTCCTGGGAAGACCAGTTAAGGACTTGGCTCCCCGGGGTCCTTGGACGTATCCAGCTCTCCAGGTTGCGGTCGCTTTCCTCTTCGTCTTCCAAATTGTTCACAGCATCCGGGGTAAGCATCCCCCCGCTGACAAACTTGGGCTCTTTCGCAGCCTCTGATTGATCTCGTTGAGTTGGTTTGTATCCCAACCCAAATTTGTCCTCTTTCTTCTCCACAGGCAGCAGCTTGCCCCAGCCTTGGGCAATACCTTCCTCAACAACCTTCCGGGTTTGCTGATATGACGCTATGGAAGTTCCCAGTACAGCAGATGCTTCATTAATGTTGAGGGCCTCGAACCCTTGGCTCATGGTTTCTTGGATTTCTCCATCCATTTCTATGTACTTATTTGTAGCCAGATGGTTAACAAAGATGTCTTCCTCCCCACAGATGGTGATGATCTGGCCTTCCCACTCGAATTTCAACTTCTGGTGAAGGGTAGACGTAACAGCACCAGCGGCGTGGATCCAGGGTCTACCCAACAGACAGTTGTAGGCCGGCTGAATGTCCATCACATAGAAGGTAGTTTTGAAGGTCTGCGGGGCAATCATCACAGGCAGATCAATCTCTCCAAGAACTGATCTTTTAGAGCCATCAAATGCTCTCACCACCAAATTACTTGGACGCAGTGCCAAGCCATCATACTCCAGCTTCACTAAGGCTTTCTTTGGTAGAACATTGAGCGATGACCCAGTGTCCACCAGTACATGAGATAGAACAGCACCCTTGCATTCCAAGGTGATATGTAAAGCCTTGTTGTGGTTACGTCCCTCTGTTGTTAAGTCAGCATCGGTAAAGCCCAGTCCATGACTGGTGTTGACATTTGCCACCACAGTTTCTAGCTGATTAACGGTAATCTCCTCTGGCACGTATGCTGCGTGCAGGACTTTTAACAATGCGTTCCTGTGAGCTTCAGAACACATCAACAGGGATAATATGGAGATTTTTGAGGGAGTTTGGTGAAGCTGATCCACCACCTTGTAATCACTTCTTTTTATGATTCTCATAAACTCGTCTACATCTTGTTCAAAAGATGTCTTCTGAGTTTCTTTGACACTTGGCTCTTCAGGTACCACACTCTTTCCTTTTGCTTTGGCAGCAGCTTCTGCCTCAACATTAGGTCTTTGTATCTGTGAGGCAAAAAGGCGTCCGCTTCTGGTGAAGCCTCCGCCTCCCCCAACATTGTCAATTTGTGGTGAAGAGGCTGATGAATCCAAAGTGATTTTCTCCCCATTGCAATAGAGATCAGAGCCGTAGTGCCACGGTATGGCATTACTGCTTTCAAAAGGAACATGCCCAGGTACCGTAATGCTTACTGGACTGATTGCTGCAGCGGAAGGAACTGTAATGGTGTGCGGATCATAGTAGATTGTGATGGGTGATCTGGCAGGAGGTGCCACTGTTTGTTGTTGGAAATTGCTGTTGGGAGGAACGTCTGATGGGTCATAGTAGATTGTAACTGCTGAAACATCTTTGTTAATTTTTGTTGGCGTTGTAGAAGATTCTGCTGATAAAATGGATGCTGATGATGTAGAAGAAAGGGTTGTTGACATTTGATTTGTTGAAGTGATGGATGGAGCCATTGCTGATGATATTGATGAATCGGTAGGAATGATTGTTGCTGCTGTTGTAGAAGAATCAGGAATTGTTGTCAAAGGAATTGCTGGATTTGTAGGCGCCGTTGTTCAGATCTGAAGGATACCATCCTTAATAAGACCATCTATGCCGCTTCTCAAATTTTCACACCCGTTGACTGCAATGTTGCAATACCCACAACCGAGCTCACACCCGGGGAACACTTGGCACTCTAGAAGCTGAGCTTTAATTTCGGCCAGAGGTGTTCGAATTTGTGCAACACTGGTGATCAAGGTAGATGGTTTGTCTTCCTCAATGGCATTAATCCTCGGCCCGCCATGATTAGGCATAGGATTCTTGTTGACATTTGGAGGAGGTGCAAATTTGAGGGCTTTAGAATCCACCAGATCTTGGACTTTCATTTGTAAGGCCCTGCATTTTTCCGTATTGTGACCAGGTGCATTGGAGTGGAAAGCACATCTGGCATTGACATCATAATTCTTTGGGAGATTGGAGGGATCTGGAGGTGCCAATGTCCTTAACTCAACCAAGTTAAGCTTCAGGAGTTGTGGCAATAAAGCAGCATAAGGCATAGGGATAGGGTCAATCACCCTGTTTTCCTGTGATGGTCTTTGTTGGAAGGGTCGTTGTTGTTGATTACTATTGTTGTTGTTGTAGGTTCTTTGTTGCGGATACTGAATTTGCTGTTGATAATGTGGTTGTTGTTGTTGTTGTTGATATGCTGATTGCTGAGGAATTGGAGTTGGAATGGTGACTGCTGCTACTGATCTGTGAACATACTGAGATCTGCCCCTGCTGGCATGAATGACATTTGTTTCACCGGTCCTTCGAGGTCCCACAAAAGGCTTCCTGGAATTACTGGACGAACTTGCACCATTATCAAAAATTTTGCCCATTTTTAACAGACTCTCAATCCTTTCACCGGCTATGACGACATCAGCAAAGCTGGTAGAAGAAAAGGCAGCCAGTCTATCAATATATGTTCCTTGCAAAGTATTCATGAACATATCGGCCATTTCTCTTTCCGACATGGGTGGTTGGACAGCAGCAGCAAGCTGTCTCCACCTTTGGGCATATTCCCTAAAGCTTTCTCTGGAAGATTGAGACATTCCCATCAGAAGGGTCCTGTTAGGAGCCATGTCCAGATTGTATTGATATTGTCTGATGAAGGCTTCAGCTAAGTCCTTCCAGCATCTGATGGTAGCTCTGGTCAGGTGTGAATACCACTCTCTTGAAGCCCCAGTTAAACCGTCTTCAAAGTAGAACATCCACAGCTTTTCATCCATGGTATATGCTTTAAGTCTCCCCAGAAAAGAATGCAGGTGAGTTCGTGGATAGGAGGTTCCATTGTATTTCTCAAAGCACGGGGGTTTGAATTTGTGGGGAATTCTCACCCCATCCACTAGCCCCATATCCATTACATCGAAACCCAAGGAGTTTTGAGACTCCAAAGATCTCAACTTCTCAGCAATTTCATCAAACCTTCTATCATAGACTTCGTCTCCAGCTCCCATGACAGTAAATTTCTCTTCTTGGGGATCTTCTTGCAAGATTCTCCCCCCAGCAGTATTTCCTTGCACATTTCCTGGGATGTTGACTTCCGGATCTAGATGAGGTCCAAATACAGGTGGATTAACATGAGGCTGACCCCTCTCATTATTGCTAGTTCCTCCAGTGCCAGGATGAGGTTCCTCGGGAGTTTGTCTTTCTACCAATGCCCTTAACCTTTCTTGGCTCTGGGCCAAGCCAGTCATTACAGCCATGAATTGGGTCATTTGGTTTCTCATCTCCACTCTTTCATTAGCCATCTGGGTTCTGACCTCAGTCAGGTCCTGCTGTACTTGCTCCATTTAGATACCAGGAAGGTTGTTGCGAGTAGGATACCGGTGCGTACGGTTGACAGGGAACACTCTGCGACGAGCAATATTTCCTGAAGTCACAACAGAGTTAGAAACAAATAATAACAAAACCTACAAAACAAAACAAAGTCAGTATGCAATGCAGTATGCTTATTTGTTTTCCAAGGTATCCGGCTTGGTTCTTGGTTTTGACCTTTCCAGACCTCGAGGAAGATGCTTTGATGTTGTTGAGAAAAGAAACCCGATGGAATCAAACCAATATATTACAAATGATGAATAATACATAGTTTTTTACAACACATGCCCTTGGAGGGTCAAAATACAACAAAAAGAAAAGTACATAAAATGGAAATGAACAACAAGCAAAGAAGTCAAACATCTAATCCAAACTCATCCTCCTTAACCTCCTTTAGAAGTGCCTCAGTCACTGGACCAGCTGGATGCTCTGTAATAGTCCTAATGAGGAGGTTCCTAGTGGCAATGGCAGTGGTCAACTTCTTGTGCCTGTCCTGATCCTTTGATCTCTTCAATCCAGCCCTAAGCTTCAACTCTGAAATCTCCTTTTGGGATGCCAGCAAAGCTTCCTGCTGCTTCTTTTCATTGGCCTCTAACTGTTCAATCTTGGCTTGAGTTCTCTGATCTTCTTGTGTCCGGGCTTCAGTGATCCTGACCCACCTAGCCTGACTTTCTTGCAGATAGAGCTCAGTCCTAGCCTTCTGAATCTTGGCCTCTTTATAGGCATTCTTCAATATTTGCTCCCCAGCTTTTGCTTTTCTGATGTAGTCCTCTGTTTTCTCAATCTTGGCCAGATGCTCCACCCTAAGCTTCTCCAACCTCTCAATGTCCAGATGACCATCACTCCTTTCCCAAAGGGTTTTCTTCAAAGCTTGAGACAGATTCTCATTCCTTTCCTTCAGCTTCTCAAATTCATCCAGGCTGACAGTTGCTGTTGGCTGAGCTGTAGAGGGTCCAGGTGTATCCTCAATGGTGAAAGGCATTCCAGTAATCTGAGCTCTTGTACGGGACCAGTCATAGTACTGAGCTGAAGCAACATTATTACACCTCCCAAGAATATCCATCCCTTTTGTCTGGATGTTGTCCCAAGCCTAGGATGCTTGTCTGACAACAGCCGAATTAGGTTTTACTTCACAATACAGGGTCTCAGCTAAATCTTGCACACTAGGAGGGTGAACCAAAGCATAGCCCAGTTGTCTCTTAAGCAGCAAAGGATTGTAATTGATGCAACCCTTTACTCCTATCAGAGGCACATTTGGGTATTGCCCACAGCTGGTGATAATGTCTTTGCCTTTGGTGCTCTGGGTGCACCATCTAATATCATCTGAAGTCAAAGCAATGAGCCTCTTAGCCCAATTCTTCTGCTGGTGAGGATTCAAGAAGGCATCTGATTTAGGTAGGTGTTTGAGCAGCCAGGTGTGAAACAAAAGAGCACAGCATCTCACCAACTTCCCTCTTTGTTTCTCATTCCTCTGATGAATGGAGTAGTAAAAATCTCCCAGCAGAGTGGGTACTGGGTTCCTCAGAAGAAAAAGATGAATGGCATTCTTGCTGACAAATTTGGGTTCATCTGCAAACAGTATAACCCCATATATGCTGAGGGCTAACAGTGCACAGACTGCCCTCCATTCTCCCAAGGAGGCCTTCAGGATGGCCTGAGAAATCAAGAAGTCCAAGTGCAAACCAGGGATCCCAGCCTTTGTTGTCATGCTTTGCTCAATCAAGGCAGGCTCCAAGTGCAGTGCTTTTGCCACTTCTCCATTGCTGGGAGTTGGCATCTTTGGGTTGAAGGGGACCCCACCCCTGACAGGTACTCCAATCAATGATGAAAATTATTCCAGCAGAGGCCCTAACTGAAAGTCTGGGAAGGTGAAGCATCTCAAATGAGGGTCATAAAACTGTAGGCAGGTGTGGATCTTGCTCCTCTGAGAAGGGTCTAGGTCCATAACCATATCCAGGATACCTCCATAATGCTCTCTGAATAATGGGATGTGGTCAGGGGTGATAAGTGACTGGACCTGCCTGATACCAGTCAACACAGGCTCAAAGAAATGGTATGATATGTTGCTCTTCTTGGGAGTAGCCATGAATGCTGCTGAAGATGATGAAAATAGGTGCTAATGAAGATCAAGACTGATACTGGAGATGAGCCACTGATAGGCTGATGATGGTGATGATGAAGATAGCTGAAGCAGATAACTGATGAAACAAAGGTCTATGCAGAAGAAGGGGTCAAAACCAAGCCAGATATAATGTGGATACCCTGAAAAACAAATAAACAAATGTTAAATGAATGCAAATGATGAGTATGCAAATGATATGCAAGGGTTTGTGATCAAGCTGGATCTGATTGTGTCTTGATATAGGTCTATGTATGTCCAAGAAGTCCAGATGGAGGTTCAGAAATCCAGTAACCAAGGTGGGGGACTCAAATAAAGAGTCACATGTCCAGGGTTAATCACAAGAACTGTCCAAAGTGAAGCATTCTTAAACAAAACAAGTAACAGGGTATGATGTGGCCAATGGTACCTGCAAACCTGTAAACAGCCCAACCCCCTCACAGGTGGTGTTCTAGAACAAGGATCCTCAGACTTGGATCAGTTATGAGAAGTGTAAACACTTCTAACCCAGAGGTACAGTGTTTACAATAACCATAAAAGATCCTCCTCTAATTCACCTCAGTTTCTAAAGGTCATAATAAAGGTCATCCAGACTTAGCAGGCTTCCCAGATAGCCCTAGCACTACAGGAAATCTGTAGCACAGAGTTCTCAAGAAGAAACCCACATCTGAACCGTGTTTCATATTCCCGCACCAGACCGAAATGGAATGGGAAAGAACATGAACCACTCTAGCCTAGGTGTCACTCAGGTCCCAGGTATAGGACCTTAAACTCTCAATGAAACCCCCACCCACCAAAGAAAACCAGATCCAGCAATGACAGTATGACAGTATGATGTATATAAAACTGTAAAGAAAGCAATAAACAAGACTGTACATAAAGCAATAAATAAAGCAAATAAATAAACACAAATAGCACATAACACCCCAGTAAACACAAATCAAACAAGCGCTAGGAGGAACCCACAAAAAGAACCAGTATCCCTGGTTACAGTATAAGGGTCCCCAGGAGAGTCGCCAAGTTGTCGCTCCCACCAAATGAGGCTAGGTCATAAGGGGTACAGACGCGAACGGTCGGCGAAAAGAGAGAGAACACACAAGGGTGAGCTCAAAAGACAAGAGTCGCCAGCTAGGCATTTTTATCCCGAAGGAAAGGTAATGCTGCATAAACCTAGGAAAAATATGGATAAGACGGTTGCGAACCAGAGAGACTGAAAAAGGGGGTTGGTTACAACCTGGGAAGGTATTAGCACCCAGATTGTCCGTCATACTCGACGGGATCCACGCTTAAGAGATTTATGTTTTAAAGGGGTAGTGTCAGTGTAAGAACAAGAGTGAAATGCTCAAGGTAAAGAGGCTAAAAGAATAAGGCTAGAGGAGGGGGAATATACAAAGACTTTTGTTCGATAACTGTTAAGTTATGCCTACGTATCCTCTCGTGCAATGAGGAAGTCAGAACACCGTAGTTCGACTCAAGGAAACTGAAAGATAAATTGACTTGTGAACTGCTTACTTGTCTATGCTCAAGTGTATGACCTGTTTGGCTCAGGTGCAAACTGTCTTGTATTAGACGGAAGAAGCAATTTCTCGTTTGTGAGTGAATGAGATGAGAAAAGAATCCCGGAGGAGACGATTATTGTTTGTTTTTGGGTTTTCAGTCTTTTATTTCTTTTTGTGAGTTTGTCATAAGAAAATGAGCTTAAGCTTAAACCAAGGGTTAGTAAACTCATCACATCCTCCCTCTGATTAGGGGTAATGAGAATACCTTAAGTATGAAGTAAGCACCTCACACTTAATCACCATGATGTAGGATTAAGATCATTAACCTACTTGCAATTATTTAGATGTTTTTGGAGTTTTTGTCTAGTGTTAAGTAATGAGCTTAAGCCATAATCAAGTATTTAATGGACCCATTACACCATCCTAATAGAAGGATAATAGATGAGAACATTTAAGCTGAGGAAGGCTCCTAAACTTAATCCATGATTAGGGATTAACCTCATGACAAAACAAAGCCATTATTAAAGTGGATTTTAGATGATGATAAGATTAAGAAATGGATTTTATGGTTTGTAAGACAACTTGAGGGGGACTTGTCCATTAACACCAGGGTTAGTCCTTCTTAACCAATTAATGGAAGAATTAGAACCCTAATGCAAGGCCCAAGTTATAAGCTTGATGTCTTAGTGATTATTAAATGGATTGATTAAAGGAAATAAACAAATTAAGGGTTTAACACTTAGGATTAAAGTTATACACTCCATCCTAATAGAAGGATACAGGCATAACCTCAATCACAAAGCCTTAAAACCTTTAGGGTTTAGTCCTTGATTAAGAAATGAGAAGAGAAGACTCAAAGATGACACAAAGGAAAGAGTCTAAGGGGGACTAAACAATCCTAAAATGTTATCATGCTTTGAAGCCCTAGGGTTTGTGAGGCTTAAGAGGAGAAATCTTCAAGGAAGCCACCAAGGTGAAGCAAGATAGAAAAGAGATGAGATGAGAAGAGAAACGAGGGAAGAGAGGCACAAGTGAGCAAGCTCACCCAAAGACAAGTAAAAATGCAGCAAGAATGTAAAATGATAAGGTGAAAAGAGGTAGGAGGTGAAGGCAAATCCACCTCCCAAACAAACTTACCATTAATCCTGAAAAGTTAGTACAAGATGCATAAAGGGGAGAAATGAGATGAAACAGTGCATATGGATGGGCAAATGCCAAAGTCAGAAACATACACATGATGCAAATGATGTCAAGGGATGGTGCAAAGTCATACAAGATGCATATGTGTGAGCATACAAGAGAATGGATGCATATGGAGCATGCCTTGAACCATGAAAGTTCATGAAAGCTTATGAAATGCAATGAAGGTATAACATGTCAAATGAATGATGCAATGATCAAACATGATTCTAATATGTCCTAAGATGTCTTATGAATCATGTGGATGCACAAAATGTCATGGCAAGTCCTTGAATGCAAACATATGAAGAATGAATGCAAATGGAGGCAAAATTAGGGTTTACATACAATATGCAATACAAAAACTCAAAATCAGAAGCAAAGCATGAGATAAAAATTTGAAAATGGGATCAAAGGAACCCTAACCCTACACAAGTTCACTGCCCAAAGGAGGGGACCTAACTCTTAACCTAATGGAAGTTATGATTTTCTCAAGCCAACTAGGGTTTTTAGGATACCTCACAATGAAAAATGCAAAACAAATTGAAAATAAAAGATAAATTCAAAACAATTTTACCCTAGAAACTACATGATATGAAGGATGCAATGCAAGAAGAACCATCATCAAACTCTTCATGGTTAGGCAGAATGAATTTTTCTAAATAATGACCAAAATATTGCCTTTAAATGAATTTAATTCCAATGAAAAAGGTCAAAATAGTTCAAGAACCAAAATGAAATTTGTTTTGAGAGTTTGATAATGTTTCTAAATGTTTTTAAATGCAATGTGAATTTTTGGGTGATTTTTAAATACCTAAATGCATTTTTAATTAATTAATTTCCATTAACTAATTAAAAATAAACATTTAAATGATTTAAAAATAATTTTTAATGCAAAAAATAAAAATAAAAATATTTTTGGGTTCTGAAAATTAATGAAATGTTTGACAAAAAAAATCAGAATTTTTTAATATGTTTTACTATTTTTTAAAATTCGTGGAAGTTAAATGAAAAGAAAATGAAATAAAAATCTAAATAAAAGAAAGTAGGCTGATCCAAGAGCTGAGATTCAAATGGATTTGGAGGGAGTTGACCCGCGCCAGATCCTAGGGCTGTAATTCAAACTGACTAAATTTAAATTAAACCTAATTAATTAATTTAATAAATCAGGATTAGGGTTTTAATGATGGATCTGGGCCACTCATTTGCGCGCGGGTCAACACGGGTCAACAGGATCTATGGCTCACATTCAAAATGAGCCCTAATCACAATTAAGGCATTAATGACTCTCAGGTGGCCGGAAATGACCTCCGGTCATCTTCTCCGGCCACACCTCCCCTGAGATTTTTCCAAATCACTCCCTAGGCCATTTCTGGAGCTCTAAAGCTCCAGATTGCTTCCTCTCATCTCCCTAAACTCATCCCTAACATCAAACTCCATTTCTTTTCACTCACAAACAAGATTCGAATCAAAATGCAAAAATGGCAGAAATTTCAGAACAACCATACAACTTCATTTCTCAACCATTTTTAAAAATACAAAGCTCAATGCACTCAGGGGAACAAGCTTAATCATTTAATAACTTAAAATAGAGCTTCTGGAAAAAATGATTTGCATGACTACCTGAGATGGAGCTTTCTATCCAGGAGCTTTCTGACTGCTTCTTTGTTTCAAAATGGCTCCAATGATCTTCCTGAGGAAGCTTTGAAGCTTAGTTGGAGTGTATTGTGACTGGTTTGTGAGATTGATGAAGTTCTGACCAAGGGGAGTGAAAAATTGTATTTCTGTTTGTGGGCTTTTCGGGGCAAGATAAAGGGTGGTTTATGCTCTATGAAGCTTTTCTGAATGAATGGTGAAGTTGGTTTTGAGGTTTGATGTTTGTGTGATGAGATTCGAAGCAAAATGCATAAGGAGGGATTTTTGAGAATGCTGACTTGTGGGAGAGCTCAGGCTGTGTTGTGTGTTGTGTTGAGTTGCTTTTGGTCCATGTATCAAGTTGGGATAGGTCATAGAGTTGTTTCTGGCCTATGTTGATTGGTATGATCCATTTTGCCAAAAGTCAACGTTAGGTGTCCTTTGAGGTATGGGTCATGGCAGGCTGGTTTAGGGGCATGGCTTGGTTCAGCTGAGATCAAGGAATGCTTATGGATCAGATTTTGTGAGCTGTAACAAGTAGAGGCATGGTTACATGAGCTTTTGCAAATTGGTACAACTTTGGCCCCTTTGTGATTTCTTAATGATCAAGGCATGAAAATGAGCAATTCTTTGGTGCATTCTGAATTTTAGGTCATGTGTGAGGTTTGTGAAATGGTTAGAAGTCACTTAGAGGTCACATAAAGGCTTGGCATGTGAATTTGCAAGTTTCCCTCTTTGTGCAAAAGTGAAAATTTCATGATTTTTCTCAACTTTGCAAGGACATAACTTTTGATCCAAAATGAATTAGAAAGAGTTCTTGTACTTTTTGAAAAGGGAATGATCCAATCTACAACTTTCATGACCAAAGTTTCCTCATTTGAAGCATTTTTTAATCAAAAAGAGGAGGTTGAAAAACTTTCCCAAAATGGCAAGTTTTCATTATAAGTCACTTTCCCAAAAAGGCAACTTTGCAAATGACTTGAAATTCTTCAATTTTGTGAACTTCTAACATCTTCTATGGTCAAATAAAGACCATACACATTCAAAATGATGGAGAACCCCCTTTGGTTGGGTCACTGGGGGCCTCAGATGCCCTGATTTTGCACTGACTTGCTCAAGAAGTCATCTCTTGATCAGATGCCTTCCCCATTGAATTTCCTCATGAAAATTGATATGCATGATCCTCATAACATATAGACACCAATATAAACAAGAATGACCAAAAAATTTGGAGTTATGGCCTATGAAGCCAAAACCCTAATTTCAGGTCATCTGTGCAGTTAAACCTAGCTATGCTTCCATGCCTTTCTCAGTTCTTGTGATTCTTTGACTTTCTTGACCTTGTGAGGATATGATATGATGCTTGAACATACATGGACCCCTTTGAAGTGATTGGTGACCTTTGGAGTGGCTCAGATAGCTCAGGAAAGGCTCAGATCACAAACCCTAGATGCAGATGACTTTGAATCAATGCAGTGAATCAAAAATGTAGTATGAGATGCTATGATTAAATTTATGCAAAATGAAAAGATCACAAGCCATGGTGTGAATGGGTGAGGGAAAATTTGGGGTGTTTACAGCCAGCATGTACTGTCTCAATCGGCGAGCATCCCATGCCAAAGCGCAATAAGTTTTCTCGAGTAGTGAGTAGCGTGTCTCACAATCGGTAAACTTTTTGCTAAGGTAATAAATGGCGTGCTCTTTTCGACTAGACTCGTCTTGCTGACCCAACATACATCCCATTGATCCTTCAAGTACGGTAAGGTACATGATTAAGGGTCTCCCTGGTACTGGAGGCATGAAAATCGGAGGTTCTAGTAAGTACTCCTTGATTAGGTCAAAGGCTTGTTGACAGTCTTCATTCCATTTGATAGCCTGATTCTTCCTCAGAAGTTTGAAGATAGGCTCACACTGTAGCGGTAAAATAGTGAGTGTAAGCTATTGATTAACTTAACTCGATATACACAGAGTCGCCACCGCGCTTTTATTTATTTCCAAAAGGAAAAAGGTAAAAGAAACGAACAAAACCTTAAAGAATCTTAAAAGCTAAAAAGCTAAAAGAATCAAACAGAGAATGGGTACGGGGATTGGTTACAAATCGGGAAGGTTTTAAGCACCCGACTTGTCCGTGGTACTCCACGGGAACCCTTTGAAATGTTTACTGCATTTTTTGGTTTGAAATGGTTTTCTTGAAAAAGGATTGAAGAGATGAGAAGAAGAATGTTTTTTAAGATTTTGGTGTTTGAAGAGACGAATGTCTCATGCCTACGTACCCACAAAGTGCAATGCGAGATCAAAACCCCGTAGTTCGTGGTACAAATTATGAAAAGACAAATGAGTTGAATTGATTTTAAAATGTAAAGATAAGTCGTCATCCTTTAGCGTATAATTCCGCTAGAAAGGATGAATCATATCTAAACATAAAAAAATAGGTTAAGAGAAATGTGCACGAGGGCACTAAAGCAATTGAATGAGTTGTGAAAGTTTTAAAGTTTTTGAGAAAGAAAATTTCGATATGCTTATGTGGTTTAGCATTTATTAAAGAAATGAAATGAAAAGGTAAAAATCGCATGACCGAAGTCATGGTTTGATTGAGAAAATGTTTGATGTTTGAAAACAAAGAAAGTTTTGAAAAGAGGAAGGAGATTTGAAAATTGAAGAAGATAGGAAGAGATGAAGGGACTATCCTAAGTCTTGAAAATAAAATCTAAAGGAAGAATGATCAAACCAAATGGCAAGCATCTTTGAAACAATTGGATTTCCATCTTCAAAGGCCAATGAAATAATTTGAGGCCGATGTTTCTAATTCATTCCAACTTGAGCAAGGGGGGAAATCTTAAAGTCTAAGTCCATTCTCCGAAGCAAGGGATAGTAACCATAGTCCAAAATTAGAAGTCACAAGTCTTTTAAGTGTTTAATCCTTTATTAGTGTTTTGATATCCAAATGGACAAAGGAGAAATAACAAGTATCACAATATAAACAATAAGCAAAATGATGAATGATATAGTATAATAAAGCATAATAAAGAGATAAGGAACAAGAGATTGAAATAAAAGAGGATAAGGTGCGAGAGATTAAAATTAAATGTTAGTATGACAATATTTACATAACAAGTGGTATGATGAACTTAATCAAGCACAACCACGAAAAAAAATAACAAAATTGAGGCAACCGGATCCAAGTGGATCGCATTCCGAATCGAGACAACTTTAGGTCTTTGTTAAGCAATCGCCGAGTAATTTACGGAGTAATTACCCTACAAATGAGGTCGGCCACCACTAATTAAAGTGGAAAATATTCGTGTTAATACATGTTAGAGAAACGATATTATGGATCGTTCTCCGAAAACATGCCACACTAAAAGAAAGAGAACGGTCTAATCTTAATCGAGATTTTCGCTGAATTTCTCGAAAAGCAACCTATCACGATCTCAAAGTATGGAGAATGATCCAAATGATCATTCATCCATAGATTTGAAATAATGAAGATTAAGCCGATCGGAAATCAACAATCTACGAATCGGAGATTGTCATCGACCAAAAATAAAAGATGAAGAAAATGGATCTAAAAGTAGATCAAAAAAAGCAATAGAAATAGAAATATTTTTAAATTCTTTTTCTAAAAAATCTACTTAAAATGCTTTCTAAAACTTTTTTATAAAAAATAAATTTCTAAAACCTTTTCTAAAATACCTATTCTTAATCTTTTTTCTAAAATACTTTTTATAAGATTCTCATATTAAAAAGTGAACCATAACAAATCATTTTTAATAATAAAAACTAAAGAAATAAAAAAAAGAAAAGAAAAGAAAATGTACAAGGAAGGAGGAAGTGATCCGCGGATGGATCTGTGGATAGCAAAGATCAAACCATGACCATGGGCCCAAAACCACTTCACATCTTAAAATAAAAATTAGAAAAATTATGACAAAAAATTGGAAATGGAAAAGAAACAGAGGCACAGTCCTTCTTCTTCGTTGAAAACAACCGAAATAGGGCACAAGATCTCTTCGAACCTCACCTTCAACAATCAGAAAACAAATATCTCTTCCAATTTTTTCGATTTCCCTCTCCTCTTTCTCGCTCGAAGATTTCGGCTTCTCTCTCTTTCTCAATCGAATCGGTGTGGTTATTGAAGATTTGTATGGTTCAATTGAAGTGAAAATTGAATTAGGGGTGGAATGGGTGAAGATTAATTGAACGAAAATGGTGATGATGAAGGTTTATTTAGAAGCTTGAAGTGATTTAGGCAGGGGTTTCAGAGGCTTTCGAAGCTTGATTGGAAGTAAGAAGTGAGTCCGTTTAAATAGAAGGATTGAGGTGGAGAATAGATGCCGTTTGGTGATTTTTATTTGCGTTTTGAATGTCATGAATCATGCATGTATTCATTCTGAAACTTCAATTTGTTTTGCACTGCGTTTCGTGTTGTACCGTTTGTGTTTTGATGGTATTATTTGTGTGATGCTTTGCGTTTTAGGTCCGCGAGTGGTATTCGTGCGGCGTGAAGGATGATGCGTGAGGTCACGTGTTGATGGCTGGAGGTAAAGGTTGAGTGCATTCACGGCTTGCAGACTGGGCGTGTGAGGCAGATTGAGGCCTGCTGTGTTTTAATGTGAAGGCTGCGGAAGGCTAGTGCTGTCACGGCTTTGTAAATTGTTTGGCTTCGTAGTTGGAGCTTGGCTTTTGTTGTTTTAATGTGATGCGCGCTGCTTGTTGCTTGGGAAAATTGAAGTTGGCTTGAGAAACATGTTGGGCTGGCTTTGAGAAGTATGTGCTGGTATCTTTTTGAGTTTGTTGCCGTGAAGCTTGTGCGGGATGCGGTAGAAATTTGGCTTGGTTGAAGGCTGCACGTTGATGTTTCGTACGGCTTGTGGAATGGAGTGCATAGGCTTGAGAAGTGTGGGCCTGAAGATTATTTTGTTGTTTGATGTTCACGCAGGAGAAGGCTGTAGTTGGATGGCGTGAAGTGGTTGTACATGATGCAGGCTGAAAAGCTGATTGTAGCTGTGAAAAGGCTAGTGAGCTAGCTGAAGATTGAAGCTTGTATTGTTGACTTCTTTTTTCTCTTTTTTTTGGTTAATTGTGGTGGGCTATTGGGCTTTAAAAAAGATTATGAAATGTAATAGAATTTTGGTTAATGATTTTTTTTATTTGGTTAAAAAAATGTAATGGATAAAAAGGATAATATGTGGAATGAATTGAAAATGGGAATAAAATGGAATTGGACATAAAAGAATTGGAAATCAGGTTTTAAAAAAAAAGGATAATTTGGATAATTGATCTAAAAAAAATATGAATCGGGTGACAAAAGTGGAAGAAAAATGGTCACTGATTAAAATGGATAATAACTGGTTTAATAGACAATGGATAATGGATGAGGAATCTTGATTTTAAGGCCCACGACCAAACTCCTGATTTTTCACAAGCCACCGATTAAAAATGAACACAATCATCACTGAACCACTGAGCAATTTATCGATTCAACCATAATCACTGAAATCGTCTGAAAGCTGCTCAAATGATTTGAATTCATTCTGAGAAAAATAAATTCTCAGATGAATCCGATAAACTGATAGACAACCTTGGAGATTTAAACCACACTTCACACAAAATATTGTCTGATAAACTGATGACTTTGCACATAACACAGTCCTGAACTTTGAATACACACTGTCTGAAAAATGAACCACTGGCACACATGGCTTGCAGTCGAACAATCTTCTGATAGTTTGACCAATATTAGGTCAAACATCCATTTGAATCGAATCATAACTGAACAAATGCCTCTGACTTGGAATCCCAGCCCTGTCTTTGAAATCCTGCAACACAGAAGAAGAAGAAGCAACAGACTGCACCATATTTTTGGTATTTTGGTTAGAAGTTAGTAAAATATAAACAAATAATAGAAATTAAACATGGTGATCTCCTGCGAAGCAAAGACCTGCACCTGAAAAAGGATGAACGAATAGTGCGTGATCTTGTTTGTGTGCGAAATGCAGATGAGATGCGAAAAATCTTAGGGTCAAAAATTAGGGTCTGACAGATGCCCCTATTTAAGTTTCTTCAATCCAGAGATAATGAAGATTGAAATCTTCGTTTCGACAAGATGGAAGATACTTAAATATCGAAAAACCCAATTTTTGATCCTAAGATGCCAAAAACTGGAATGAAATGAAATGAACTAACATGAACTGATATGAAGATGATATGGAAATGATATGAAGCCAATGAAAATATATGAAGGCACATGAGATGTTATGAGAAAAATATGAAATGCAAAGAAAATATGTGACAGCATATGAAAAAATATGAGAGAAATCATGAAATGATATGAAATGTATCTGGAACCAAATGAAATTCAGAGAAGTCCGTGAGGGACAAGACGACACATAAAAAAGAATAAACGCTGGGGATAAGGAGTATAAGACTCCAACGGAAAAACAACATGCTAGAGACCAACACATGGCTCAGCTGAGATGAAAAATGTCTAGGAATGGCAATTGGATAGAAAATATCACAACATCTAGGAATGGCACTGAATGAAGTGCGCAAAGTCCCGGAACAGCATATCAGAAGCATCTAAGGATGACATTACTGACTTTAATAGGGATATCCGAGAATGACAATCGGAAAAGGGTAATCACAATATCTGAGAATGGCAATCAGATAAAGTATGAATTTCAACATTCAGGAACAGCACTGAATGAAATGGGAAAAATCCGGGAAAGTACATCAATTTAATGATGACTTACAACATGAAAATCCGAGAACGGCAATCGGAAGGCAAGCGATTACAACATCTGAGAATGGCAATCAGATAAAAAGTGAAGCACAAACATTCAGGAACAGAACTAAATGAGATGGAAAAAAGGTCCGGGACAGTACATCACATCAATGATGACTTCACTATGGACATCCGAGAATGGCAATCGGAAGGCAAGTGATTACAAAATCTGAGAATGGCAATCAGATAAAATATAAATCATGACATTCAGGAACAGAACTGAATGAAATGGAAAAAAGGTCCGGGACAGTGCATCAAATCAATGATGACTTCACTATGGACATCCGGGAATGGCAATCGGATAAAAGGGTATAATATTTGAGAAGAAATAACAAGTAGGTGAAGAGAAAGTTCTGGAGAGACAGACACATGCCACGTAAGTTGGACTTTAACCAAAAAGTAAGAACTTGAAAACAACAAGACTTCGAGAAATGCATATGAGGACTAAAACACTCAGTATGCAGACATTTACGAAAATGGGGACTGAACCACCCAAGCACACGCATAATGAGGACTAAAACACTCAACTATGCAAAGGTGAACAAAACTGGGGAATAACACACCCAAGAGAACACATAATGAGGACTAAAACACTCAACTATGCAAACATGAACAAGACTGGGGAATAACACACCCAAGAGAACACATAATGAGGAATAACACACCCAAATATGCAAACTTTTCAAAAATGGGGAATAACACACCTAAGGACATAATACGAGAGAAAATGCTGACAACCAGTTTAGACTCTTAGAGGAGTGGAAAAGAAAGAAGACTGATTCCTCAACACAGAGATCATTGCCATTCTATTCTGAGATTAGAAAGGCTACTGCTGAATAAATCTCTGTCACACCAGTAAACTGTATCAATTTGAAAAATCTTTTGAGAAAAGTCATGCAAAGTTGCTAGGGGATCCTTGAAGAAAAATTGCCCCAAGTTCAATAACTGACGAAGGTAAACTGATAATGGATTCAGTTCTTGATTACTGCTGGAGAAAATAATCAAATCTTTGAAGTAACTGTTGAGAAGAATAAACTGATCATGGCTTCAGTTCTTGAAATGAATGCTGAGAAAGTAAACTGATCATGGCTTCAGCCCTTGAGAAAATAACCCAACATGTAACTTGCAGAGAATCTTCTGACTAACCAATATCTGAGAAAAACTTGCACTGAGCAACATCATCTTGAAATAAAAGGAACTAAGAAAAACTTGCCCCTGATAAGGTCACCGACCAAGTTTCTTAACTGTTTGAAAATTCCTTGATGAAGAAAGTTTATTTGCAAAATAAAAAATGTTTGTACAAACTTGGTAATTTTAATGCAAAGTTCAATGCAAAGTTTGAAATCAAGAATCATTTTTTGAATGAAATTTATTGATGTAAAGTAAATGAAAACTTGTCACAACACGGCGGTTGAGACAAAAATTAAAGATAAAGCAATGGTAGGAAACAAATGATTGGTAAAGAACTTGGGAGTCAGTTTACGCAACCTTGTTGTAGTATGCTTTTCAAAAGAAACCTGAATTCAATTAGGACTTTTGAAGGTTGTAACGTGGTCTGGTTCACGGTTTATGAAACAAAGGGAATATGCTCAAAATTTATTTGTACCCAACCCAACTTCGTGATGAACTCCAGTCCTACATTCAGTTAATTCAGCCTATGCATTCAAGTTCTAAGACTTTTGGGATTGCACAGATGAAGATGGTTCATAAGCCAAAGGATTTTGAGATAGCAGTCATTTCTCCCTTTTGTTATTTCCAGTGAGGACCTTAGTCAACTCAACTTATTTTGTTGAGGATTTTGATGACCTCTTGACAAATATTTCTTGTTATTATCCCTAATTTTTACCTGAACTGTGTCATTTGATCTTACAGCCAGCGGGATGCCCCAGTTTTTTGCCTAAGTCTCCTTCATAGATTTTGACTTAGCGGGCTTTGATTTTTTTTTTTTCAATAAATTTTTTTTTGAAAGATAATGACTGCATGGCTTAATGATTACAACGAACCATCATTGGCTTTTGAATTGAGAAACATCTTCAACACTTCTTGATGTGTATGAAGGAAAGCTTGAGATTGCAACCTTTATTTGAAAGGTGTCTTGAATGATTCTCTTGTAATTGAATGCACATTCGAATTAATTGAGAACTACCCATCCCCAGGTTAAAATTGAGGGTTTTTTCTAATAGAAAGAAACTCAAACTTCAAGGCTCAAAGGGGTTGACAAAGGATTAACTTCCTTATTTCTCCAGTGTTTAGGATTTGAAACAATGCCTGTATATCATCAACCAAGTCTCAATTGAAAGCATACTAACAACAGTTATGGGTATCTCGTTTTCATCATCCTCCCTCCAATCATTGTAAGACTTTGAGAAAAGATAAATGAATTTGAAATGTAAAGCATAAAGATGCAAATAGTAAATGAAATTGAATCAAAACAAAGCAATGCTCATTTCATTAAAATCAACATGAAATTACAAACAAATTTAGAAGCAAACAACTTAACATGATTGAAGAAAATTGCAAACATAAAGAAACAATGGCCTAGTGATCAATCAACAACAAGGATGAGCTGTCCCGGCTGATATTCTGGCCTTGAAGAAGATTAACTGTTGACAGTTGAAGTCTTCTAGAAGATTCACTTCCCAAGCTTCGGCAAAGGATTGTTGATAACATTGGGATTAAGGTCATTAAAGTAAAGGATGTTGTTCCTGATAAGTTCTTGCACCTTAGCCTTCAGTGCAAAGCAATGCTCTAAGTCATGACCAGTTCCACCTTGATGAAACTCACAGCGAAGATCTGATCTATAACCAACTGGAAGAGGATTTGGAACAGGAGGCGGAGGCCTCGTAGTAATTAAACCTTTCTCAATCAAGGAAGGAAACAATTCAGTGTAAGACATAAGAATAGGATCAAAGTTTGGCCTATTGCGATACTGATTTTGTCCAGCAGCAAGATGAGGAGGAACCTGAGCTTGAGTTCAAATCTGAACCTGAGCTTGAGCTGGTCGAGCTTGACCTTGAACTTGAGTTTGAACAGGTTGAGATTTAACAACAGGAGCAACTGCAGCTACATATGGTTGAACATATCGTTGTTGCGGGCGATAAGGCCTCCTCTCAGTTGAAACATCATATGCATCACCATCTCTTCTCTTGTGAGGATTCCCAAAAGACTTTCTTGCAGCATTAGGAGCTTCATAATTGGTAATCTTACCTTTCTTGATACCTTCCTCTAGTCTTTCTCCAATAGTGACTAGATCAGAAAAACCAGATGAAACACTTCCTACCATTTTCTCCCAAAAGAACGGTTGAAGAGTGTCCATGAACAAACCAGTTAATTCCTTTTCAGGCAAAGGTGGCTCAACTTGAGCAGCTAGCTCTCTCCAACGCTGAGCATACTCTTTGAATGATTCTTTCTCTTTCTGTGACATGTTTTGAAGTTGACGACGGTCAGGCGCCATGTCCAGATTGTACTTATACTGTCTTACAAAAGCATCAGATAAATCTTTCCAACTTTGGATATGACTCTTCTCAAGTCCAACATACCACTTCATGGAAGCACCACTCAAACTATCTTGAAAACAGTGAATAAGCAGCTTGTCATCCTTAGCATGCGCAGCCATTTTGCGACAATACATCAGCAGATGAATCTTTGGACAAGTATGACTATTGTACTTCTCAAATACAGGAACCTTGAACTTATCAGGAAGAACTAGGTCAGAAACCAAACACATGTCGATTGCAGCAGAACCAAAGACATATTTTCCTTCTAGACCTCTTACCCTCTTCTCAAGAGTCAAACACTGCTCTCTAACTTCATCCATATATCCAGGTTCACCCTGACTTTCAGCTTGTTGACCAGCAGTTTGGTACAAGAAAGGAGAATTCTGATAAGTAGTCTGAGCAGTAGCGTGCACAACAGGTTGAGGTTCGGCAAAAGTCGGAGCTGAAAAGACTGGCACAACAGATGGACCACCAATCTAGACCTCTTACCCTCTTCTCAAGAGTCAAACACTGCTCTCTAACTTCATCCATATATCCAGGTTCACCCTGACTTTCAGCTTGTTGACCAGCAGTTTGGTACAAGAAAGGAGAATTCTGATAAGTAGTCTGAGCAGTAGCGTGCACAACAGGTTGAGGTTCGGCAAAAGTCGGAGCTGAAAAGACTGGCACAACAGATGGACCACCAATCTGAGCAGTAGCAGAAACTGGCACATAATCCGGAGGTAACCCATATTCTGGCCAAGTAGAAGCCGGTTGCTGAACAACAGGAGGATCAACAACAACAGTAAAAACTTCGGAGATAACAGTCCTTTGAGGTGGTTCACCTCGGGCAATCAAAACTTGCATCATTTCAGTGAGCCTGGTCATACCGGCCTTTAACTCATCAATCTCCATTTGAACTTCCATGTTATGTTGTTCTTGGTGTTCCATTCTCAATCTGATAGCTCTTCGTCTATTAGCAGCTCTAGTACCGTATCTGTGGTGAGGAGTCAGCTTGACGGATCAACAGACAACTGAGGAAAGAAACAACCGGGATGAGCTCCCTCACAACTTGGATGAACGCAAGAATATGCGAGGATGCAATGATATGCAATGTTCACTTCCATTCTCAGAAAAACAAACTCGATTATTGCAAACATGATCAACATCGAGAATATGGCATGAAATATCTTGACAAAAAGGAGTATTTACTTTTTCCCATATTTGCAACAATCGGAATTAGTTTCCTTGAAAAATGGTTGTGATGATGATCATGATGATTATATAGATGCAACAAACACAAACAAGATCACGCAAAGCACACAGGTTCAAAGGTTCGGATCACGAGCATGGAGTCAAGGGATAAGAACACCAACCCACACAGGCATGTACTAAGGTTTGTCTTCGTTGTACCTACAAAAAACTAGAAGGGTGCTAACAGAGGTTCCTGGAGTTAACAGCCATCTTTAGAATTTTATCGGTACGTTGGATTACTCCCCAACCGATAACATTCTTAAAATAGACCTCGTCCGAGTGTAGTATCGCGTGATAACCACCTTAAGTTTACACTCAGATAGTTTCCGCACTACGTTCCTAAATTGGCTTAGATTGGTTAAGGGTTCTACGGTCCTCAGTATGATCAGCTCAAGGTCGGAAAATAATGCCACGTACGATTACTCGTCATGACATTGATAGTCCAAGAGAGCCTAACCGAGTGGAGATTATCAAATTGATATCGCTTTGGACTACTCCGTCGCATATCGTTTCGAATATCGTCGTCCTATCATAAGTTCCACTCAGATCCAGGTTAGAATCTATCTCACAGAGGATCACCAAAACCGAAACAGAACAACCAAGTAACAAGCAAATCAAACTAAAGCAGTAAACAAAACAAAGTAGGCCGAATCCACTTAGAGATTGACTCCCCAGCAGAGTCGCCACTTTTCTGTAGCGGTAAAATCGTGAGTGTAAGCTATTGATTAACTTAACTCGATATACACAGAGTCGCCACCGCGCTTTTATTTATTTCCAAAAGGAAAAAGGTAAAAGAAACGAACAAAACCTTAAAGAATCTTAAAAGCTAAAAAGCTAAAAGAATCAAACAGAGAATGGGTACGGGGATTGGTTACAAATCGGGAAGGTTTTAAGCACCCGACTTGTCTGTGGTACTCCACGGGAACCCTTTGAAATGTTTACTGCATTTTTTGGTTTGAAATGTGAAATTCTGTGATCAGGTATGAGATGTCCTAAGAGATGTCCCAACACTTGATAGGACACTTGACAAATTTAACCAAAACTTAAATAGCAAGAAAAGTAAACAACACAGAAGTTTGTTAACCCAGTTCAGTGTATAACCACACCTACATCTGGAGGCTACCAAGCCAGGAGGAAATCCACTATAAGTATTATTAATTCTAGACTTAAACCACCCTGTTTAATCTATCACTTAATAACTACCCAATGCAATTTCTACCTAAGACACACCTTAGATAAGAGTACCCTACTCACTCCCCCTCAATCACACAGTGATCAAGTTTACAAGTTTACAAAAATTGAAGACATCCTTCAAACAATACAGCTTGATCTTACTTAACAGTTTCAATCAAGTCACAAATGCACTTTTGCTTAAAAGCTCATAAAGTGGTACATATTAAACAACCTGCTATTAAAACACTAGACACCCTATTTGGTCTTCTGAAATTCGTACTCAATTCTATGAGTTTCTGTTGCTTAAATAGGTATCTGTAATTTGGGCTTTCTGTAGAATTATCCAGCCCTAATGCGCAGCAGCTTCCACCTTGAATTTAGGGTTTGTTACCTCCTAGATTCTAGGTGATTTAGGTCTTCTGATTTAATCTGAATCTTCAATATAAATCTCCCTACAGATGCGCCTTGTTCTGTTTTTATCCATAATTAATTAATTCCAGATAACTCTCCTTAAATATCTCTGATTAGTTAATCCATAATTAATTCTGGTAGCAGGTCTGAGATGTCTCAACATCTGTTGGGACATCCTGAAAAACTGAACTTAAGTCATTTACACAATGTCCCAACATCTGGTAGGACATCCTGAAATAAGTTCACATACTCTGTTTGATAATGTCCCAACATCTGATAGGACATTCTGAACTGAATTCAACATTTCTTGTTGGTCAAAAATTCTGCCAATTCTTAAACATCTACAAACTCCCCCTTTGGCTAATTTTTGGCTAACATCTTTTCTGGTTTTCAGAGTACAGCAGAAGTTCTTTTTATCAGAGTATAGCATTACTTTTCTGTTGATTCTTATTTGAGATTACTCCCCCTCAAACATATATGTATCCAATCTTGTTGCAACAGAAAAAACACTTATTCAGTTCAGAAGCAAACAAACAGATTTTTTCATTCATACTTAAACAGCAATTACAATAATTTGATGTTGTTCTCCCCCTTGGTAGACACAAAATTAGGGGCCAAAGACACTATTCCAAATACATTGCTGTCATTACATTTGCCTCACATACATTGATCACTCAGATTCATCACTCTCAGTTTCTTCCTCCACTTCAGTTTCTTTATCAGCTTCACTTTCTTCATCAGCTTCACTGTCTTCATCAGATGCAGCATTCTGATCTTCTTCACTTTCCAACCTTTTAATGATTTCCTCAAGCTTCTGCTTTCTAGCTTCAAGCTCTTTGCAGGTGCTTTTGAGTTCAGCAATTAAAGCCTTCTTGGAGATTGGATTCCTAGTAGTTGAAGGACCTGCAGATGTCCCAGAAGGTGCTTCAACATCTGCTGCATGATGACTGAGGAATAACTTGTAGTGAAAAGCCAAGGGGCTTTCTCTTTTGCAGGCTGTATCCTTGTCAGTGAGAATTCCAGGGTATTGATTGAGCATAATACCACACAGCAAAGATGGAAAAGCTATTGGCAGCTTTGTTGCAGAAGAGATGGCATGCTTCATAGTCTGATCAAAAATATAAGCTCCATAATCCATCTTGGTTTGAGTTCCCACAGCATAGATGAATCTGGCCAGACCAGTTGAGATTGAAGAAGTGTGGTTGGTAGGCACCCAGTTAGCAGTTCCAATCCTGTTCAGCATGGCATACTTTCTGGTAAGCATGCTCACAGAGAGCTTTCCCTTCACAGGCCAAGCCTTGACCTGATTTGCAGTGATCACCTTACAGATTTGATTATCTGTTTTGCCTAGCTCATTTGGTCCATCTGTTTCTCTTCCTAGGTATTGATTTATGATTTGAGGAGAGAACTCAACACACTTACCTCTCACAAACACTTTTCTGAACTCAGATGACTTACCATTTGAGCAATCCTCCTGAAGATTCACAATGAACTCTTTGACAAGAAGTTCATAGCAGGGAGAGAACTCTGAGACTGTCTTGAATAGTCCTGCAGCAGAGATGAGGTCAATCAGTTCTGTGCACTCAAGTGCATTGCTGCTCAGTTCTCTTTCTAGAGCAACCCTTCTTTGGTACACATATTTCCATCTGTTGACACTGGAGACATGATGGAACGATATGTTGTCCAAAGGAGCTTCTGGAACAGTAGTTGAAGCTCTGGATGATGCTGGTCTCTTCTTGGGAGGAGATGTTGGGACATCTGATCCAACATCTGAATCTGATGGTGTGGCAGCTTTTCTCTTCTGGGTTTGGACTTTGCTCCATGGTTTTGTTGGACCAAAGGTAGCTTTAGCCTTGCCTTTCTTTGGACTAGCCTTCTTCTTCTCAGGGATTGCTGCTTCAGCTTGCATCTTGCCTTTCCTGGACCTTAGCCTTTTGGCTATGCTGGGTTTAACAGATGCTATGATTTCTGCATCAGAGTCCTGCTCCATGTTGACCACTGGAGGAGATTGAGCAGTCTCCTCTTCAGCTGTTTGATCAGCAGGGATTTGATCTTCATTTGAGGCTTAGATCTGATCCTCAGAGTTTTCTTTATCACTTTCACTTGAGGCCTTTTTCTGGTCCTCAGTCTGTTCAGTATCAGCATCAGATGAATTTTCTTTCTCATCTGCAGATGTTCCAACATCTATTGGGACATCTTGTTCTGCAGGAGTGTCCTTTGCAGTTTGAGCTGGTTCTTCTTGAGGTGCAGGCATTGTGTTCAGAGGAACAGAGATTCCACTCACCTTTCTTTGTTCAAACAGAATTTGAGTGACAATCTCCTTGATTGAATCATCCACATATTGTGAAGATTTAGGGGGCATGTTAGCTGGAGAGGGAGTGCCTTTAGCTTTGCTTCTGACTTGATCTTTACCTTTCTTTGGAGTTCTTGCCTTTTTAGTGTGAGAAACGCTTCCCCTGAGTTCGTCCAATGGGGTTGATTGCATTGGTACTACAGAAATGGGAGTGGCATGAACTACGTCTTCTTGATTGAGAACTTCTTCAGTTGAGTTAGGGTTTTGAGACATTGTTGAGGAAGATGGATAGAAAGCTTTAGGGTTTTTAATTTCTGGAGAATAGCTGGTTAATGTGATTCGCTTGTGATAGTATGATGGGAATCTTGATAGCTGATTATAAGCAGTTACTAAATAAGTAGCCGTTACAGTGCAAATGATTAGAGCTGGAATTCCCAAGGATCTTGTCCAGATTAGTTTTACCATCTGGACCTTATGCCATACAATGTCATATGACATGTTGGCACATCTCATTAACTGCTAGATATCACATAAACAGATTCCAAGTTTGCCCCTTAAGTTCTCAAATTGTGTAGCATCCAATGCTTTGGTAAAGATATCAGCTAACTGCAGATTTGTAGCTACATGCTCCAATGAAATCACCTTTTCTTCTACAAGATCTCTGATGAAATGATGTCTGATATCAATATGCTTTGTCCTGCTATGTTGGATAGGATTCTTTGATATGTTGATTGCACTTAAGTTGTCACAGTACAATGTCATGACATCCTGTGGGACATTGTACTCAGTGAGCATCTGCTTCATCCAAACCAACTGAGAACAACTGCTACCTGCTGCTATATACTCAGCTTCAGCTGTAGATAAGGATACACAATTCTGTTTCTTACTGAACCAAGAAATCAGATTGTTTCCTAGAAAGAAGCATCCTCCTGAAGTGCTTTTTCTGTCATCAGCACTTCCTGCCCAATCAGCATCACAGAAGCCAGTGAGAATTGGTTTGCAACCATGAAAGTACATTATGCCATAGTCACAAGTACCATTAACATATTTAAGGATTCTCTTGACTTGATTGAGATGACTGACTTTTGGATCAGCTTGATATCTTGCACAAACTCCTACTGCAAAAGCAATGTCTGGTCTGCTAGCAGTCAAGTATAGCAAGCTTCCAATCATGCTTCTGTATAAGCTTTGATCTACATTCTCACCCTTTTCATCTTTAGTCAGCTTTAAATGTGTGGGGGCAGGAGTTCTCTTGTGAGCAGCATTTTCCATTCCAAATTTCTTGACTATGTTCTTGGAATACTTGCTTTGTGAGATGAACATTGAGTCTTCCATTTGCTTTATTTGCAGACCAAGAAAGTAGGTTAATTCTCCTACTAGGCTCATTTCAAATTCAGATTCCATCTGCTTGACAAAATGTTTGACCATCCTGTCAGACATCCCACCAAAGACAATGTCATCAACATATATTTGTGCAATCATGACATTTCCTTCTTCATCTTTAACAAACAGGGTTTTATCAATTCCACCTTTTCTGTATCCTTGCTTGATAAGAAATGTGGTCAGTCTTTCATACCATGCCCTTGGAGCTTGTTTCAAACCAAAAAGTGCCTTCTTTAGTTTGTATACATGATTTGGACAGTTTGGATCAACAAATCCTTTAGGCTGTTCTACATATACTTCTTCATTAAGGTAGCCATTTAAAAAGGCACTTTTCACATCCATTTGAAATAGCTTGAACTTCAAGATACAAGCAATTCCCAACAGTAGTCTTATTGATTCAAGCCTTGCTACTGGTGCAAAGGTTTCATCAAAGTCTACCCCTTCAATTTGAGTGTATCCTTGAGCCACAAGTCTAGCTTTGTTCTTTGTAACAACTCCTTGTTCATTTGACTTGTTCTTATACACCCATTTTGTACCAATCACATTTATGTCATCAGGTCTAGGAACAAGATTCCACACTTCATTCCTTGTGAATTGACCTAATTCCTCTTGCATAGCACAAATCCAGTATTCATCAGTGAGAGCTTCCTTGATATTTTTAGGTTCTATTTTGGAAACAAAACAAGAACCTGAAATCACTTCTCTTGATCTAGTGCTCACACCTCTGTTGGGATCACCAATTATCAAATCTTTGGGATGATCCTTTTGTATTCTGATGGAAGGAGGTTTGCTTGATTCTTCTGTCCGTGTATCAGTTTGAGTGAAGTTATATTGATCATTCTTTTCTTCAGCTTCAATCTTGATATCAGCAGATGTCCCAACATCTTCTGGGACATCTGTAGGAGCATCATCAATTATCACATTTATGGATTCCATGATAACCTTGGTTCTAGAATTAAATACTCTATATGCTCTGCTGTTTATGGAGTATCCAAGGAAAATCCCTTCATCACTTTTAGGATCCATTTTTCTTCTTTGCTCCCTATCTGCCAGAATATAACAGATACTTCCAAAAACATGGAAGTACTTAACTGTGGGTTTTCTGCCCTTCCAGACTTCATATATTGTGGACAAAGTTCCTTTCCTTAAAGTAACTCTGTTATGGATGTAACAGGCAGTGTTCATAGCTTCAGCCCAAAAGTATAGAGGTAACTTTTTAGCATGGATCATAGCTCTTGCTGATTCTTGAATGGTTCTATTCTTCCTTTCAACAATCCCATTCTGTTGAGGAGTGATAGGTGAAGAATACTCATGATTGATTCCTTCTGAAGAGCAGAAATCTAAGAACTTTTGATTCTCAAATTCTTTTCCATGATCACTTCTTATTCTGATCACACAGCTGGATTTTTCCCTTTGCAATCTTTGACATAATTCTTTGAATACATCAAATACATCTGACTTTTCTTTGATGAAGTTTATCCATGTATATCTTGAAAAATCATCAACCACAACATAGGCATACCTCTTACCACCAAGACTTTCAACCTGCATAGGTCCCATAAGATCCATATGTAGAAGTTCCAAAACTTTGGAAGTTGTCAGATGTTGGATCTTTGGATGGGACATCTTGGTTTGCTTGCCTATTTGACATTCACCACATATTTTGCCATCATCAATCTTCAGTTTAGGAATACCTCTTACAGCATCCATAGATATGATCTTCTTTATGCCTCTGAAATGAAGATGACCTAGTCTTTGATGCCACAGTTTCACTTCTTCTTCTTTAGCTAGAGAGCAGGTTGAAGTGAGACTGAGATTTTGGGATTCCCACATGTAACAGTTGTCTTTAGATCTGGCTCCTTTCATGACAACCTCTTGTTCTTTGTTAGTCACTATACATTCAGATTTGGTAAAGTTTACACTGTATCCTTGATCACATAGTTGACTTATGCTGATCAGGTTAGCAGTTAAACCTTTAACTAGCAGCACATCATCTAGTCTTGGAACATCTTGACAATCCAAGGTTCCAACTCCCTTGATTTCTCCTTTAGCTCCATCTCCAAAGGTAACATACCTGGATGAATGTGATTTTAAGTTTACTAGCAAATTCTTCAATCCAGTCATGTGTCTTGAGCATCCACTGTCAAAGTACCAGTCTTCTTTAGCTGATACTCTCAGAGATGTATGTGCTATGTATGCAGTACTTTTCTTTGACCAGATAAGTTGAGATTTCTTTTGATGCCTCTGCCTTGTGTGTTGTTCAGCTGATCTCCAAGCTTGATTGTTGATCTGGTTCTTGGGTATGTGGCTTTGATCAGTCTGAATGTCAGCTTTTGGTCTCCAAACCTTCTTGATGACCTCTGTCTTCTGCTTAGGAGGTTGCTGATTTCTTTGATGTCTATGCAGCACTTTCTTGGTACCTTCTACTTTCTGCTTGGAAGGTTGCTGATACATCTGATTTGGATATCCATGTAGCTTATAACAGTGAGGTTTGATATGCCCAAATCTTCCACAGTGATGGCATCTCCATCTTTGATACTTCTTCTTCATTTTGTTCTTTCCAGAATGTTGAGACATCTGTTGGAACATTATGTTTGTCTTTGTGTTCTGATGTTGGAGCATCTGTTGGGACATCTTGTTTGACTGTGTAGTTTTTGAAGTAGTTTTGCTAGAGCTGGCTTCATCTCTGTTATATCCCAGTCCACTTTTGTCCCCTGAATGTTTATTATTGCTGAGAATAACATCCAGTGTGTTTGAGCTGCTGTTCAACATTCTAACAGATTTGGACATATGTTCCAACTTAGAGTTGAGAAGGCTTACTTCACTTTTTAAGGTGTCAATGATCTCCTGATCATTTGCTTTGTCATCTTCTAATGCCTCATTCTGCTTCTTTAGCTTTATAACTTCACTGCATATTTCAGAGCTTCTTTTGTATAGATCTTTGAATGCTTGCTCAAGTTCTTCATAAGTAAGTTCTCCACAACTGGAATCACTATCATATTCACACAGTCCAGCTAAAGCAGTAATATGCTTAGCTGATTCTTCTTCTGAATCTCCTGAGTCTTCATTAGACCAGGTCACAGAGAGTCCTTTCTTTTGCCTCTTTAAGTAGGTAGGACATTCAATCTTGATGTGTCCATATCCTTCACATTCATGGCATTTGACTCCTTTATCTTGACTGGTCTTTTCAGCATACTTTAATCTTTTGTTAGCATCATAAGGTCTTCTGTTCTCAGAGTTTGTGTTTCTTCCACTAGGTTTGGATTTGCCTTCCATTCCTCTGAGAATCTGTTTGAATTGTCTTCCAAGCAAGGCAAGGTTTTCTGATAAGCTTTTATCATTTGCTGATTCATCATCTTCTTCTTCATCTGTATTTGACACCAAGGCTATGCTTTTGTTCTTTTTGACATTTGTGTCATTCATTCCCATCTCAAAAGTTTGAAGGGAACCAATGAGTTCTTCAACTTTCATGGAGCATATGTCTTGAGCTTCTTCTATTGCAGTGACTTTCATGTCAAATCTTTTTGGCAAAGATCTGAGAATCTTTCTTACAAGCTTTTCATCAGTCATCTTTTCTCCCAAAGCTCCAGAAGTATTGGCTATATCCAAGATGTTCATATAGAACTCATGAATTGATTCATCTTCCTTCATTCTCAAGTTTTCAAACTTGGTGGTGAGAAGTTGAAGTCTTGACATTTTTACTTTTGATGTTCCTTCATGAGTTATTTTGAGAGTATCCCAAACATCTTTGGCCAGCTCACAATGATGCACAAGTCTGAAAATGTTCCTATCAATGCCATTGAATAAAGCATTTAAGGCTTTTGAGTTGCCTAGTGCTGAGTCTTCTTCCTCCTTACTCCATTCTACTTCAGGTTTCAGCACTTTTAATCCATCTTTGGTGTCTTGGACAGGATGATCCCATCCAACATTGACTGCTCTCCATGCCCTGTTGTCAAGTGACCTTAAGAATGCAATCATTCTTGGCTTCCAGTAGTCATAATTAGATCCATCCAGTATAGGTGGTCTATTTACTGACCCTAAATCTCTGTCCATGTTACAGAATTTGTATTCCCTAGATCTCACCCAGTATAAACAGGCAGGGTGCCTGCTCTGATGCCAATTGAAATTCTGTGATCAGGTATGAGATGTCCTAAGAGATGTCCCAACACTTGATAGGACACTTGACAAATTTAACCAAAACTTAAATAGCAAGAAAAGTAAACAACACAGAAGTTTGTTAACCCAGTTCAGTGTATAACCACACCTACATCTGGAGGCTACCAAGCCAGGAGGAAATCCACTATAAGTATTATTAATTCTAGACTTAAACCACCCTGTTTAATCTATCACTTAATAACTACCCAATGCAATTTCTACCTAAGACACACCTTAGATAAGAGTACCCTACTCACTCCCCCTCAATCACACAGTGATCAAGTTTACAAGTTTACAAAAATTGAAGACATCCTTCAAACAATACAGCTTGATCTTACTTAACAGTTTCAATCAAGTCACAAATGCACTTTTGCTTAAAAGCTCATAAAGTGGTACATATTAAACAACCTGCTATTAAAACACTAGACACCCTATTTGGTCTTCTGAAATTCGTACTCAATTCTATGAGTTTCTGTTGCTTAAATAGGTATCTGTAATTTGGGCTTTCTGTAGAATTATCCAGCCCTAATGCGCAGCAGCTTCCACCTTGAATTTAGGGTTTGTTACCTCCTAGATTCTAGGTGATTTAGGTCTTCTGATTTAATCTGAATCTTCAATATAAATCTCCCTACAGATGCGCCTTGTTCTGTTTTTATCCATAATTAATTAATTCCAGATAACTCTCCTTAAATATCTCTGATTAGTTAATCCATAATTAATTCTGGTAGCAGGTCTGAGATGTCTCAACATCTGTTGGGACATCCTGAAAAACTGAACTTAAGTCATTTACACAATGTCCCAACATCTGGTAGGACATCCTGAAATAAGTTCACATACTCTGTTTGATAATGTCCCAACATTTGATAGGACATTCTGAACTGAATTCAACATTTCTTGTTGGTCAAAAATTCTGCCAATTCTTAAACATCTACAAAATGGTTTTCTTGAAAAAGGATTGAAGAGATGAGAAGAAGAATGTTTTTTAAGATTTTGGTGTTTGAAGAGACGAATGTCTCATGCCTACGTACCCACAAAGTGCAATGCGAGATCAAAACCCCGTAGTTCGTGGTACAAATTGTGAAAAGACAAATGAGTTGAATTGATTTTAAAATGTAAAGATAAGTCATCATCCTTTAGCGAATAATTCCGCTAGAAAGGATGAATCATATCTAAACATAAAAAAAAAAGGTTAAGAGAAACGTGCACGAGGGCACCAAAGCAATTGAATGAGTTGTGAAAGTTTTAAAGTTTTTGAGAAAGAAAATTTCGATATGCTTATGTGGTTTAGCATTTATTAAAGAAATGAAATGAAAAGGTAAAAATCGCATGACCGAAGTCATGGTTTGATTGAGAAAATGTTTGATGTTTGAAAACAAAGAAAGTTTTGAAAAGAGGAAGGAGATTTGAAATTTGAAGAAGATAGGAAGAGATGAAGGGACTATCATAAGTCTTGAAAATAAAAGCTAAAGGAAGAATGATCAAACCAAATGGCAAGCATCTTTGAAACAATTGGATTTCCATCTTCAAAGGCCAATGAAATAATTTGAGGCCGAGGTTTCTAATCCATTCCAACTTGAGCAAGGGGGAAAATCTTAAAGTCTAAGTCCATTCTCCGAAGCAAGGGATAGTAACCATAGTCAAAAATTAGAAGTCACAAGTCTTTTAAGTGTTTAATCCTTTATTAGTGTTTTGATATCCAAATGGACAAAGGAGAAATAACAAGTATCACAATATAAACAATAAGCAAAATGATGAATGTTATAGTATAATAAAGCATAATAAAGAGATAAGGAACAAGAGATTGAAATAAAAGAGGATAAGGTGCGAGAGATTAAAATTAAATGTTAGTATGACAATATTTACATAACAAGTGGTATGATGAACTTAATCAAGCACAACCACGAAAAAAAATAACAAAATTGAGGCAACCGGATCCAAGTGGATCGCATTCCGAATCGAGACAACTTTAGGTCTATGTTAAGCAATCGCCGAGTAATTTACGGAGTAATTACCCTACAAATGAGGCCGGCCACCACTAATTAAAGTGGAAAATATTCGTGTTAATACATGTTAGAGAAACGATATTATGGATCGTTCTCCGAAAACATGCCACACTAAAAGAAAGAGAACGGTCTAATCTTAATCGAGATTTTCGTTGAATTTCTTGAAAAGCAACCTATCACGATCTCAAAGTATGGAGAATGATCCAAATGATCATTCATCCATAAGTTTGAAATAATGAAGATTAAGCCGATCGGAAATCAACAATCTACGAATCGGAGATTGTCATCGACCAAAAATAAAAGATGAAGAAAATGGATCTAAAAGTAGATCAAAAAAAGCAATAGAAATAGAAATATTTTTAAATTCTTTTTCTAAAATTCTTTTTCTAAAAAATCTACTTAAAATGCTTTCTAAAACTTTTTTATAAAACAAAAATTTCTAAAACCTTTTCTAAAATACCTATTCTTAATCTTTTTTCTAAAATACTTTTTATAAGATTCTCATATTAAAAAGTGAACCATAACAAATCATTTTTAATAATAAAAACTAAAGAAATAAAAAAAAATGTACAAGGAAGGAGGAAGTGATCCGCGGATGGATCTGTGGATAGCAAAGATCAAACCATGACCATGGGCCCAAAACCACTTCACATCTTAAAATAAAAATTAGAAAAATTATGACAAAAAATTGGAAAAGGAAAAGAAACAGAAGCACAGTCCTTCTTCTTCGTGGAAAACAACCGAAACAGGGCACAAGATCTCTTCGAACCTCACCTTCAACAATCAGAAAACAAATCTCTCTTCCAATTTTTTCGATTTCCCTCTCCTCTTTCTCGCTCGAAGATTTCGGCTTCTCTCTCTTTCTCAATCGAATCGATGTGGTTATTGAAGATTTGTATGGTTCAATTGAAGTGAAAATTGAATTAGGGGTGGAATGGGTGAAGATTAATTGAACGAAAATGGTGATGATGAAGGTTTATTTAGAAGCTTGAAGTGATTTAGGAAGGGGTTTCAAAGGCTTTCGAAGCTTGATTGGAAGTAAGAAGTGAGTCCGTTTAAATAGAAGGATTGAGGTGGAGAATAGATGTCGTTTGGTGATTTTTATTTGCGTTTTAAATGTCATGAATCATGCATGTATTCATTCTGAAACTTCAATTTGTTTTGCACTGCGTTTCGTGTTGTACCGTTTGCGTTTTGATGGTATTATTTGTGTGATGCTTTGCGTTTCAGGTCCGCGTTTGGTATTCGTGTGGCGTGAAGGATGCTGCGTGAGGTCACGTGTTGAAGGCTGGAGGTAAAGGTTGAGTGCATTCACGGCTTGCGGACTGGGCATGTGAGGCAGATTGAGGCCTGCTGTGTTTTAATGTGAAGGTTGCGGAAGGCTAGTGCTGTCACGGCTTTGTAAATTGTTTGGCTTCGTAGCTGGAGCTTGGCTTTTGTTGTTTTACTGTGATGCGCGCTGCTTGTTGCTTGGGAAAATTGATGTTGGCTTGAGAAACATGTTGGGCTGGCTTTGAGAAGTATGTGCTGGTATCTTTTTGAGTTTGTTGCCGTGAAGCTTGTGCGGGATGCGGTAGAAATTTGGCTTGGTTGAAGGCTGCACGTTGATGTTTCGTACGGCTTGTGGAATGGAGTGCATAGGCTTGAGAAGTGTGGGCCTGAAGATTGTTTTGTTGTTTGATGTTCACGCAGGAGAAGGCTGTAGTTGGATGGCATGAAGTGTTTGTACATGATGCAGGCTGAAAAGCTGATTGTAGCTGTGAAAAGGCTAGTGAGCTAGCTGAAGATTGAAGCTTGTATTGTTGACTTCTTTTTTCTCTTTTTTTTGGTTAATTGTGGTGGGCTATTGGGCTTTAAAAAAGATTATGAAATGTAATAGAATTTTGGTTAATGATTTTTTTTATTTGGTTAAAAAAATGTAATGGATAAAAAGGATAATATGTGGAATGAATTAAAAATGGGAATAAAATGGAATT
Organism: Lathyrus aphaca; assembly: GCA_963966055.1. Classification (NCBI taxonomy): domain Eukaryota; kingdom Viridiplantae; phylum Streptophyta; class Magnoliopsida; order Fabales; family Fabaceae; genus Lathyrus; species Lathyrus aphaca. The sequence goes on from OZ014522.1 coordinate 223,124,173, forward strand.
GGACATAAAAGAATTGGAAATCAGGTTTTTAAAAAAAAGGATAATTTGGATAATTGATCTAAAAAAAATATGAATCGGGTGACAAAAGTGGAAGAAAAAATGGTCACTGATTAAAATGGATAATAACTGGTTTAATAGACAGTGGATGATGGATGAGGAATCTTGATTTTAAGGCCAACGACCAAACTCCTGATTTTTCACAAGCCACCGATTAAAAATGAACACAATCATCACTGAACCACTGAGCAATTTATCGATTCAACCATAATCACTGAAATCGTCTGAAAGCTGCTCAAATGATTTGAATTCATGCTGAGAAAAATAAATTCTCAGATGAATCCGATAAACTGATAGACAACCTTGGAGATTTAAACTGCACTTCACACAAAATACTGTCTGATAAACTGATGACTTTGCACATAACACAGTCCTGAACTTTGAATACGCACTGTCTGAAAAATGAACCACTGGCACACATGGCTTGCAGTCGAACAATCTTCTGATAGTTTGACCAATATTAGGTCAAACATCCATTTGAATCGAATCATAACTGAACAAATGCCTCTGACTTAGAATCCCAGCCCTGTCTTTGAAATCTTGCAACATAGAAGAAGAAGAAGCAACAGACTGCACCATATTTTTGGTATTTTGGTTAGAAGTTAGTAAAATATAAACAGATAATAGAAATTAAACATGGTGATCTCCTGCGAAGCAAAGACCTGCACCTGAAAAAGGATGAACGAACAGTGCGTGATCTTGTTTGTATGCGAAATGCAGATGAGATGCGAAAAATCTTAGGGTCAAAAATTAGGGTCTGACACACACGTGGCAGTTAGATGTGAGATAAACCGTGCAATGTAGTTTAGTCTCCCTAAGAAACCACGTACTTTCTTCTCAGTCCTTGGTTCAGGCATCTCCTGGATGGCTTTTACTTTGGCTGGATCAACCTCAATTCCCCGCTCACTAATAATGAAACCCAGTAGCTTGCCAGAACGGACCCCGAAGGTGCATTTGTTCGGATTCAACCTCAATCTGAACTTCCGGAGTCTATCAAATAACTTTGTTAAATTGACCAGGTGCTCTTCTTCTGTTTGGGATTTTTCTATCATATCATCAACATAGACCTCAATCTCATGATGAATCATGTCGTGAAATAGCGTCACCATTGCCCGTTGGTAAGTGGCTCCAACATTCTTAAGACCAAACGACATGACCTTATAACAGAAGTGCCCCAAGGCGTGATGAAGGTAGTCTTTTCCATATCATCGGGAGACATCTTAATCTGGTTATAACCCGAAAACCCGTCCATGAAAGAGAACACAGAAAACTGAGTCATATTATCAACAAGCACATCTATATGAGGAAGAGGGAAATCATCTTTAGGGATAGCCCGATTCAAATCCCTGTAGTCTACACACATCCTGACTTTACCGTCTTTTTTAGGGAATGACACAATATTGGCAACCCATGGAGGGAAACTGGTCACAGCCAAGAAACCAACATCAAATTGCTTATGTACTTCCTCTTTAATTTTGATTGCTATATCAGGGCGTGTGTGTTTCAACCTTTGCTTCACTGGCGGGCAGTCTTCTCTCAAAGGCAGCCTGTGCACCACAATATATGTATCCAAACCGGGCATGTCTTGATAAGACCATGCGAAGACATCAACATATTCTCAAAGCATGATAATTAGACGAGTCTTGATAGATTCTTCTAACGTAGCCCCGATCTTTACCTCTTTCTTGTCTTCTTCGGTACCCAAGTTTACCACTTCAATGGCCTCTTCATGCGGCTGAATCATCTTTTCCTCCTGTTTAAGCAGTCTGGCTAACTCTTCAGGTAGTTCGCAATCTTCTTCACCTTCCTCATCGGCATGGTAAATCGGATTGTCAAAGTCATACTTAGCCATAACAGGGTCGTCATTGATAAGACCCGATGAAGAGCACCTGCATGAATGATGATTCATGCAAGGCTTTAGAAAGAGTTTGAAAAATGAAAATATTGCCACTTTAAAACTTTTCTTTCTTTTTTTGAAAACAAAAGCAAAAATGAAAGAAAAGGAACAACATGGATGAATGAAAAACGTAAGCTTTATTAATGATCATGGTATTGTGTTAGGAACAAAAGAACCCTTACAATAAGCTATTATGCCCCGGGCAAGGCATAACGCTTGAGTACAGGAAAGACAAAAGCAAAAATCATTACTCTTTAAAGGAAGTGACCGAAATGAGCCTTTCAGATGACCAATTGTTGAGGTGAGTCTCTGGAGCACAAGGTCTGATCCACTCGTCCAAGTTAAAGTCACTATCACTTGTGTAATCTTGTACTGCATTGATACTCCCGTAATCAACCATTCCTGTACTCGTGAAGGTAATCGGGCCTTGACGACCTCTGGCGCTCTATTCAGATGATGACTGCCCAGGATGGTAGCCAACACCAAACATGTCATTCTTTTCTGATACTTCTACCGGCTTGCCCCAACCTTCTCGCATTCCTGACTCCACCACCCTCAAATTCTGCTTATAAGAGGTTATGGAAACCCCTTTCTTTGATTCTTCAGAAGAAGCCCCTGATGAAGATGCCAATTCAGTCTTCAGGGGCTCGAAAGCTTGACACGGAGTCTCAACAATTTCACCTTCCATCTCTACATATTTAAATGAAGCCAGATGTCTGATAGAAATATCCTCCTCTTCGCAGACCATTACGATTTGCCCTTCCTAGACGAATTTCAGTTTCTGATGAAGCGTGGACAATACTGCCCCTGCTGAATGTATCCAGGGCCTCCCCAGTAAACAACTATATGCAGGTTGTATGTCCATTACATAGAATGTGGTATTGATGACTTGTGGGCCTACCTTGATTGGCAGGTCCACTTCCCCAAACACTGATCTTCTCGATCCATCAAACGCTCAAACCACCAGGTCACTGGGCTTCAGAATAACTCCGTCATAATCCAACTTCATTAATGCCTTCTTGGGAAGAAAATTCAGTGATGATCCAGTATCCACCAACATATGAGATAACATAGCACCCTTACACTCCAAACAAATATGCAGTGCCCGATTATGGGAACGACCCTCAGATGTTAGGTCCATGTCAATAAAACCCAATCCATGACTGGCGTTGACACTGGACACCACAGTTTCTAATTGGTTCACTGAGATATCCTGAGGTACATAAGCTTTGTTCAGGATGTTAAAGAGAGCTTTTCTATGAGAGTCAGAACACATTAACAAAGATAAGATGGAGATCTTTGATGGAGTCTGTTGCAAATGGTCCACGATTTTATAATCGCTCTTCTTAATGATTCTTAAAAACTCTTCAGCCTCTTTGTCAAATGTAATGTCAGGGTCAACCACAGGTGTGAGCTCATTAGCAGTTACTGGTTGCTTCCCCTAGCCCTAGCTTGGACTTCTGCAGTATCTCTGGGTGATATTACACTGTTTCTCAGTGTCTCCGACGCAAACAATCTTCAACTCCTAGTAAAACCTCCTACTCCAACATTTTCTACTTGAGCTAGGGATATACTAGGTGTGGCCAAATCTTGCTTCTGGTCGTTGCAATACACTTCACCTCCATAATGCCAAGGGATGGCCTTATCACTTTGATACATCACTGGCCCTGTAGTAGTGATAGTTATTGGTGCCACTCTAGCTTGAGGAGGAGCTTGGGATGGATCGTAGAAAATGGTCACTGTAGAAACTTCTTTTTCTTTTGCAATTTTGTCAAACTGCAAGACCCCTTCATCAATCATACTATGTATCCCCTTTTTCAATTGTTCGCAACCATCAGGAGCCTTAGCACAATTTGGACAATCATTCTTACAACCCGGAAATATACCCTTCTGGGCCAAACAAGCTTTGATAGTACTCAGTGGAGTTTGCAGGTTATTGACATCATGCACCAAATTCAAATTCTCTCCGTCATCAATTGCCCCAACCATACCTCCATGAGGAGGCATGGGGTTTTGTATCACATTCGGAGTGGGAGCGAAATTAATCGCTTTAGAATCTAACAAGTCTTAGACTATGTGTTTCAGGGCTTTGCAGTTTTCTGTAGTATGACCGGGGGCTCCGGAATGGAATTCGCATCGGGCGTTCATATCATAACCTTCGGGGAGTTTCCCCGTCCTTGGAGGTTGTAAAGTTCTGAGCTGGATCATTTGGATTTGGAGGAGATTCTTCAAGAGCTGTGAGTAAGATATAGGTGGAGTTTCAAGATGCCTTTCTCTGGTCTTCTGAGAATAATAGGGACGGGGAGCCCTCTGTTGCTGATAACCTTGTTGGTGCTACTGTTGCGGTTGTTGAACTTGTTGTTGATTAGGCTGAGCTGAAATAGTGACAGGAGCCACTTGCTGATAAAAACCTCTATTGCCTCCGCTTCTCTGTGCATACACTGCCCCAGTCTCTCCTTCCCTCTTCTTCATGAAAGGTCTCTTGACACCAGAAGCTGAAGCTCCACCATTATGGATCTTTCCCTGCTTAATCCAACTCTCTATCCTCTCACTAGTCAAGATAATATCTGAAAAACCTCTTGAAGAACACCCAGCCAACCTTTCCATAAAGTGCCTAGGAAGGGTGTCTAGGAAAAGGTATACCATTTCTCTTTCTAACAATTGTGGTTGCACCTTGGCGGCCACTTCACGCCACCTTTGCGCATAATCTTTGAAGCGTTGTGAATTTTTCTGTGTCAAACTTTGGAACTGAGTGCGACTAGGCGCCATGTCAATGTTATACTAATATGTTTAAGAAAAGCTTCTCCCAACTCTTTCCAGCTTCGAACGAAACTTCTCTCCAACTTCATATACCATTCCAAGGATCCTCCGGAGAGACTATCCTGGAAATAGTACATCCAGAGTTTCTCGTCCCTAATATGGGCAGCAATCTTTCGGTAAAACGCCTGCAGGTGATTTTTGGGGCAGGAGTTACCGTTATAGTTATCAAAAATTGGTGGCCTGAACTTGTGAGGGATAACCACTCCAAGGACTATGCCCATGTCAGATACATATATCCAAAGAGTGTCTCTACACTCAAGGGCCTTGACTTTCTCAGCAAGCAACAAAAAGTCCTGAAAATTTCCTTCTCCACCAAATCCCATGTCACTGTTAAGAGGAGGGAACTGATCCACTTGTCGGTCTACCACATGAATGAAAGTTGTTGTGCTAGGCTCCAGAACTAGAGGTCCACCTGTTCCATTGTTGGTATTAGGGGGATTCACTTGAACCTCTAGAGTCAGTACATGAGGTCAGTCTGAGGAGGATTGAGCCCTTGTATAGCATTCTTCAAATCCTGTTGTCCTTGGGCCATTCCTTGCATCATGACCATAAATTCCTCCATCCTGGTGCAAAATTCATTGAGCTCAGTTTGTATAGCATCCATGACAGTCCTCTGGTTGTTGCGTGTTGCGTAACGATGAGGAATATTTTGTCTGAAGTGCTCATCCTTCTTCTTCTTCTCTTCTTCTTTCTTTCATCTTTAGGATAGAAAACCACATTAACCTTAGGATATCCATGCATGACAACACTTAGGTTTCTTTAGTCCCCCATTATACTTTTACCTTTGTGATCCTTTGGTTCTTCTTCTCTTCTCATCTCATAATCTTAAAGAAAACACTTAATAAAGTTTGAAGTAATACCTTGAGCAATAGCCTTATCCCATGAGGTACTTGTAGTCTTCCCATCTTGAGATAGTACAAGCTTACCTTGTGATGCATAAGTCTAATCAAGGTATCTTCTTCACCAAGAAAAGCATAAAAAATACTTCTTCATTGTAAATACCAAAAACACTTAATAATTTAATGAGTTAGTGAGCTTATGCCCTAATATCTGCGTTCAAGTTTTGGGGATCTTCTCCTTACTTGAGTGTGCTTGTTCTATTATTCCATCTTGGAATGTAGTGACAATTGCACATTCCATGGAAAAGAGCTTGAGTTCACTCTCTTGTGACACACTCATAAAAGCTTCATAAAAAACACAAACAAATAATAAGCGTCTTTCCTTCGGGAATTCTTTTCTCACCTCCTTCGCTCCGTACGCGAACTTGCTCCTACTTGTCAGTTTGCAAGACGGTTACGCACTCGTCGTCCGAGTCTGCAACACCTGAGCATTGGCATAGGCAGTTCAAGCCTTAATTCACAAGCAATTTCTTTGTTACCCCTAGTTAGGGGAACTACGGCGTCTCTGATCCTCATTATCCTGATGAGGTACGTAGGCAGCGGGGTAGGGCCCGTTCGAGCATAATCTTTATTTTCCCTACATTTTTCCTTTGTTTTTCTCATTCAGTTCCTTTCTCAGTGTCTTTTCCAGTTCCAGTTTCTTTTCTTTTCTTTTCTTTTGCAGCAGCTTTCATACCCTCACCCTTTGAAACAGTTTCTTTGCAAGCGTGGATCCCGTCGGGTACGACGGACAATCTGGGTGCTAATACCTTCCCAGGTCGTAACCGGCTCCCGAACTCAATCTCTTTGGTTCGCAGGACCTGTGTCCTTCTTCTTCTCTTCTGGTTTGTGCAGCATTACCATTCCCGTTCTTTTGGGATAAAAATGCCTGGTTGGCGACTCTTTTCTTTTTTGCGCCACTTTCGCGTTTGTACCAGGATGGAAATCCGGGGAGCGACAGCTGGCGACTCTGCTGGGGAGAGAACCCAGTGTCTCTGGTTCCCCTGTGAGTCTCTCCTAGCGCTTGTTTGTTTCTGTTTCTTTGGGTGATGTTTGTTTGCTGTGGCTTGTTGTATTTTATTTACAGTTTATTTACAGCTTTATTTACAGTTTTCTGTATTTATTTTCTGCATCATATTATATTATACTGGACTGTCTGGACTGGTTTTCTGTTTGATGGGATGGGTGTTACTGTTTCTGAGAGATGAGCTCATTACCACGGCTCGAGTGCACCTTAGGACTTAGAGTGGTTCCACTTTGGCCTCATGAGATCTTGTCATGGGGGTAGTAGTGAGTTCCACGCCCAGATTTGCGACCGTCCTGGAAATGTTTTGATTTGGGGATCTTCCTCTCTCATTTCATAACCTTGACAGTTATGTGCAGCTGGGGACCGATCATTGAGAACCTTGTGGAAACATCCCTCTTTAGTGATGATAGTGGCAGACCACATTGTGTGGCAAACCCATTCGCATCCGAGGGCCCACATGGGACTTACATAGGATGACCTTGTTTCCCGGACTCAGCTGAGGCCTCCCTGCGTAGTATATAATGCCTAACCGATTCCCTGATTTGGTCATGAGCCATTTCTCGGAGATGGTGAAAGTATTATTGCTATTCGGCTTTGAGAGTCCGTGATGTCTGACCCGGAGCCTACCAGTGAGATTGGGAGGGGTTTACAGGTTTGCAGGAACCCTTGCCCTCTACATACACTCATTATCAATGGTCCTTATTATGACTTCTGGTTCTATGGTCCTATGGTTCTGGTGTTCTGGTTTTCTTGGTACTGTGGTTTTGAGACTTCTATCAGAGAGTTGTGATTGTTTCTATCAGAGAGTTGTGATTCAGAGGACTGTTGGTTTGCCAGTATTCAGAGGGTCCTTATGTTCAGTGATCCAGTATCCAGATGGTCCCAGTTGATCATATGCCTGCATTGCATTTACATTTGCATCATTCTTGCATTAACTGTTTATGTTTCCATTTTTCAGGTCATTGTTCATAATCAGTTCCCAGTTCTGGTAAATCTTATCTCCAGATGGCAGAAATCAGAAGAGTTACAAGGAAAAAGAATGTTCACTATAATTTTCTTCAGCCTGAAGTTAGAAGTGTTCAGAAGTTAGTAGGTCTGATGAATAACCAAGTCTTGGGCAATTTCAGGAAAAGATATGGCCAGATATTGAAGTTTGTGGACAAGCCCATTACAGACCAGAAAGACAGTTTGCATACCTTGTTGCAGTTTTATGATCCCCTGCTGTGTTGCTTTGTGTTTCTAGGTTACATCTTAGCTCCTACATTGGAAGAGATCTCCAGCATGCTGAATGTTCCAGTCAGAGAGACACTTCCATTCTATGGGTCTGAGGTGGTGCTTAAAGAAGAAGACATTGCCAAAGTTTGTCGTTTGCCAGCTGCTACAGTCAAGAAGGCTCTGAAGGATAGTGAAGGTAAAGGACTCCCTTGGAGTGTGCTCATCCCAGAGGCAGAGAGATATGCTAAAGAGGGTAGTTGGGGTGACTTTGGTGCTTTGCTTGCTTTAATGGTGTATGGGTCTAGCTTGTTCCCTGGAGAGAAAGAATTTGTAAGCTTGGAAGTGATCTCTATCTTTGCAAAAGGAAATCCAGTGCCAAATCTTTTGGGTGACTTCTATTATAGTGTTCATTACAGGAATGAGAAAGGTAGGGGTGGACCAGTAGTTTGCTGTGCTTCTTTGTTTGCTGAGTGGTTTGCCAGACAGCTGCCAAAATCAGGTGCCTTCAAGGAGATGAGGGATGAGTGGAGATGGTCAAGAAGGTTAATGGGGTTAACTGCTGAAGATATTGCCTGGGGATATGACAGATATTTGCTAGGTAAAGAATTGATGGTCGGTTGTGGAAGATTTGCTGGAGTACCTTTGTTGGGAAGGAAAGGTGTGATCAGTTATCATCCAACATTAGCCAGAAAACAGTTTGGTTATCCTTTGAGAGTTCCACCACAGATGGAAGAGTTTGCTGAGTCTTTGTATTTTCCTGTGGAAGGAAACAAGGAGTTAGTTCTACAAGCTGTCCAAGCTTGGGCTCACAGGATAAGGAAGGGTAAGAAAGACTTTGGCCGAGTAGATCCCAAGACGTATCCACCATTTGCTGCATGGTTGCAAAGACATGTGGAAGAAGTTCTCATGCCTTTCTCAGTTGAAGCTCCACTTTATCCCAAAGAAGTTCCAAGTCAGAGTAATGTCTCCCTTGAAGAGTACAAGAAATTGGAAGCTCAGCTGCATGAAGTTAGAGTGGAGAATGCTGAAATGGTAAGCCTGTACCATCTTGCCAACAGAGCCAAGAATGAAGCAGAAGGAAAGCTGCAGAAGATCCAAGCCTCCATGGAAGCTAAAGAGAAAGACATTGCTGGAAGGGAAGCCCACTTTCACAGGTTGGGTCTGATGGAGGCAAAAAGAGAAGCTGAACGCAAAAAGACTTTGAAGACTCTCAAGGATGCTCGTCAATCCATTGTTTGGTTGCAAGGCCAAAGGGAGGAAGATCAGAAGAAGTTCAGAGAGAAAGAGGAGTTCTTTGAAGTGCAAATGGCCTTCAAGAAGGAAGAGGTGGAGCAAGTCCACACCATTCGAAGAGAAAAGACTCAGCAGTTAGCACAAAGTCAGTTAGCCTTGGAGGAGGCACAAAAAGAGATTGAAGAGCTCAAGCTGAGAGCGGGTATCAAGAAGAGCAGAGCAGAGGTGGCAGAGCCTGGGTCCTTAGTTTAGTTTATTTTTCAGACTACCTACAGGCTTGTTGTAGGAGTCTTGCTTATTTGTTTTGTCTTTTATTCATGTAATGGCTTGTAACCCTTCGGGGAATATTTCTGTTTGTGCTCTAATTTTTGGCCAGTAGTGGCTTGTCAATGATATACAATATGCAAATTATCATTTTTGAATGTGCAAGACTCGTTTGTCTGATACTGCTAATGACTGAACACTCATCAAAGAGAAAGTTTGAAAGTTAATCCTCAAAGTGTCTGTCTGGAGTAGATGCCAGAACTGGGGCATGCCAAATGCTTAAAACTTGGGAACATGAGCAATTACATTGCATTGCATATAACGTGTTTGTTTATTTTGCAGGTAGTGCTTCAGTTTCTAATATCTTTTGTGTTTCAGGCACTATAGCTCCCAGGAAAGTTCGGGAACAACCAGTCGCACACAGATATCCAACAAAGGTCAACAGAGAGAGAATCATGGATCAGATGCAAGCTGACTTAGCTGATTTAAGGCTGAGGATGGAAAACTTTATGACCTTGATGGCAGGCATGGGTCAGAATCAAGAGCGTCTACGGGAGTTGATTGAAAATCAAGCCAGGAACAACACCACTGCTGATAATCATAATGGTGCGGGCGCACGTCAAGTTGAAATCCCTGTAACACATCCAGGGGTTACTATAATCAATGATGGTCTGAATAATGTGCAAATGGATAACCAGGACGAACAGTTCACTCTGCTGGACGAAGCTGAAGGTCAGGGGGCTGAGATGAACAGGAAGTTTGAGGAAATGGCAAAACAAATCAAGGCTATTCAATCCTAGAGTTCTTTGGGATTTGACATTACAGACTTGGGCTTGGTTCCAGGGGTTATAATCCCTTACAAGTTCAAGGTTCCAACGTTTGAGAAATACAATGGCACTGCATGCCCAAAGACACATCTTTAGTCCTTCGTAGGAAGGATTGCTGCTCACACTGATGATGAAAAACTCTGGATGTATTATTTCCAAGACATCCTAGTCGGGGCCTCTTTGGAATGGTATATGAAGCTTAGCAGATTCAACATTAAGAGCTGGAAAGACTTGGCAGAAGCTTTTGTGAGACAATACCAGTATAACTTTGACATGGCTCCAAATCGCACTCAATTGAAGCACATGTCTCAGACTGCTAGGAGGGTTTCAAAGAATATGCTCAAAGGTGGCGTCAGCTCGCTGCCAGAGTGCAACCACCGCTGTTAGAGAACGAGATGGCTGACATGTTTATGGGGACTTTGCAAGGTGTGTTTCTTGAAAGATTGGCGTCCAGTTCTGCCACCAAATTCAATGATATTGTAATTGCTGGAGAGAGGGTTGAGACCTTGTTGAAGATGGGAAAGATCCAAGATACAGGTGCAAGCAGCTCTAATGGAGCAAGAAAAGCTTTCAGTGGACCTCCAAGGAGAAGGGAGGGTGAGACAAATGTTGTGTTTGGCCGAGGACGGGGATGAGGGTATAGAAGACCATATGAGCATGTGTCAGCAGTCACAATTCCTTCTAGTCCTGTGCAGCAGGCACCACCCCCTCAACAACAACAGCAACAACAACCACAACGCAACAACTATCAGCAGAGGCCTTATCAGCCAAGGCAAACTCGCCCGGCTAATAGGGTGCTTGAGGAAATCCCCATGACGTATGCTGCTTTGCTACCAAGGTTGCTGGACCTGAATCTGATTCAATTGAGAACTTTGGCACCACCACCACCTAGAGAGCTTCCAGTGGGGTACGATGTCAATGCAAGATGCGCTTTCCACTCAGGGGCACCCGGGCACTCAACTGAGAAGTGCAGGGCGCTGCAGCACAAGGTTCAAGACCTGATAGACTCCAAGGCGATTAACTTCGCACCACCACCAAATGTTACTTCGAATCCTATTCCGAATCACGGAGGGGCTAGAATCCATGTTGTTGAAAGTGGTGAGAAGTTAAGTCTGATGCTGAGTATTGAAGAAGTGAAGACTCCGTTATTGGTAGTGAAAGAAAAGTTGCTGAAAGGACATGTGTTTCCGGGTTGCAATTCTGATTGTGAGATGTGTATGAATTTAGAGAATAGGTGTGATGATCTGAGGATGGGATTGCAGAGTTTGATTGATGAAGGATCTTTGCAGTTTAACAGAGTTGGTAATGAAGTTGATGATGTGTCCACAATAACCATTTTCTATGATGAAGCTGAGATGCCTGCTAGAAGAGAGCCTGTAACCATTTATGCTCCTGAGGTTAGTCATGTAACTATCACCGTGCCTGGGCCTGTTCCTTATACAAACGATAAAGCCATTCCATGGCATTACGGCTCAGATGTATACGTGGCTGGACAAAAAGTTGAGAGTAAGTCTGTTGCTATTGACCCGACTGTAGTGAACGTCGGAGGAGTTGGAGGTTTCACAAGAAGTGGTCGTTTATTCGCTCCCCCTGTTCTGAGAGGGGATCCTGAGGCTGAGGCTTCGGAAAAGGCTAAAGGAAAGCAAGTTGTGACTGATGAGACAACAACTCCTGTTGCTGGGTAGGGTATGTTTGAGAAGGAGGTCGAGGAATTTATGCGCATAATTAAAAAGAGTGATTATAAGGTGGTCGATCAGTTGAACCAGACACCTTCCAAGATATCCATTCTCTCATTGCTGATGTGTTCTCCTGCACACAGAGAGGCCCTGTTGAAAGTGCTACAAATGGCCTATGTTCCTCAGGAAATCATTGTCAATCAACTCGAAGTTGTAGTGGGAAGTGTTAATGCAAGCCACGGGCTGGGCTTTACAGATCGAGACCTCACGTCAGAGGGCCAAAACCACAACAAAGAACTACATATCACTATGGAGTGCAAGGGTGTTGTGTTGTCACATGTCCTTGTTGATACAGGCTCTTCCCTTAATGTACTTCCGAAGAAGGCATTAATGAAGCTCAATGTTGATGGTATAGTCTTAAGACCAAGTGATTTGATTGTCAAAGCTTTTGATGGGTCGAGAAGGTCAATTTTTGGAGAAGTTGAGTTGCCCGTGAAAATAGGTTCTCAAGTTTTCAAAAGTACCTTCTATGTCATGGACATTTAGCCTGCGTACAGCTGCTTGTTGGGGCGCCCATGGATTCATGCTGCCTGAGCTGTTACTTCCACCCTGCATCAAAAGCTCAAATATGTGGTTGATGGCCAGGTAATCACATTTTGCAGGGAGGAAGACATCTTCGTAAGCCACTTATCGACGTTCAAGTATGTGGAGATGGATGGAGAAATCCATGAGACTCCATGTCAAGCTTTCGAAGCAGTCAACGCCAGCATCTTAACTCCTGTAGAGAAGAGCAGTGAGAAAGAAGGTACCTCCATCCATTCCTACAAGCAGGAAAATGAGGTAGTTCAGTCAGGAATCGCCCAAGGCTGGGGCAAATTGCTAGAGTTGGAAAAGAAAGACGACAAGTTTGGTTTGGGTTATCAGCCGGGTGGATCTACTCCAAGTGGTAAAGCCATTACCTTTACAAGCGCTGGGATGCTCGACCGCAACTAAATCTGTGTGACAAGCCAAGATGGAGACAGTGATGGTGACTGGGACAACTGGATTCATCCGTGTGCGCCCGGAGAGGAGCTGAAGAACTGGTCTGCTGAAGACATTGTCTAAGTTACCTGGCACTCAGAGTAATTCATTTATTTCCTTTTATTATCATACTGCATTGTCAAATCCAGCATTCTGCCCAAGATGCTAGGATCCATTGTATTGGGCCACCATATTTTGTATGCATCTTATTTTACCATGAAATAAAAGGACATTTTCATACAAATTGTGTTCTCTTTCTTTGTTTTTAAAAAAATTTCACAAAAAAAAAAAATGGCAATGTGTTTTCCCCTTTTCTTTTTTGTGTTAGCGTCTCTTTTAAAAATAAGCAGATTCTGAAATAAGCACATCATTTGTGCAGTGTTGATCATCCGGATTCCATTGATAACATTCCTGCTATGACCATGCATAACTTTGACAATCCAGTCTACCAAGCTGATGAAGGGGTTGAGGAAGACTGTGAACTCCCTGAAGAATTGGTCAGATTGTTGAAACAAGAGGAACGGGTTATTCAGCCTCATCAGGAAGAAATTGAGATCATTAACATTGGCAGTGAAGATGTGAAGAAAGATATTAAGATTGGGGCCAGTCTGCAGGCCGAAGTCAAGAAAGAGCTGATCAGTATGCTGCGAGAGTTTGTGGATATCTTTGCTTGGTCATATCAAGATATGCCAGGGTTGGATACCGACATCGTTGTGCATAAGCTACCATTGAGAGAGGAATGTCCTCCTGTGAAACAGAAATTGAGAAGAACTCGTCCTGACATGGCGATAAAGATCAAAGAGGAGGTTCAGAAGCATTGGGATGCCGGTTTCCTTGTTGTAACAAGTTACCCACCTTGGGTAGCTAACATTGTACCTGTACCAAAGAAGGACGGAAAGGTCCGGATGTGCGTTGACTACCGGGATTTGAATAGAGCAAGCCCAAAAGATGACTTTCCATTACCTCACATTGATGTGTTGGTAGACAATACTGCTCAATTCTCGGTATTTTCCTTCATGGATGGCTTCTCCGGATATAATCAGATTAAGATGGCGCCGGAAGGCATGGAGAAGACAACGTTCATTACCCCGTGGGGTACATTCTGCTATAAGGTCATGCCCTTTGGTTTGAAGAATGTTGGGGCAACTTATCAGCGGGCGATGGTCACATTGTTCCATGACATGATACACAAGGAGATCGAGTGTTATGTGGACGATATGATTGCTAAGTCCCGAGACGAAGAAGAGCATCTGGTTAATCTCAAGAAGCTGTTTGATAGACTAATCAAATATAAGCTGAGGTTGAACCCAAACAAGTGCACTTTCGAAGTGCGTTCCGGGAAACTGATGGGTTTCATTGTTAGTCAGAAAGGGATTGAGGTAGATCCTGCAAAGGTAAAAGAAATTCAAGATATGCCTGCACCGAGAACAGAAAAAAGAAGTGCGCGGGTTTTTAGGGAGGTTGAACTACATTTCTCGGTTCATATCTCATCTAACTGCCACGTGCGAACCAATATTTAAATTGCTAAGAAAAGAGCAAACAGTGGGGTGGAATGATGACTGCCAAAGAGCTTTCGACAAGATAAAAGAATATTTGCAGGAGCCTCCAATTCTATTGCCTCCAGTGGAAGGAAGACCTTTAATCATGTACTTGACTGTGCTAGAAGGGTCAATGGGGTGTGTTCTAGGCCAACATGACGAGTCTGGTCGAAAAGAGTATGCTATTTATTACCTTAGCAAAAAGTTTACCGACTGTGAATCCCGATACTCATTGCTCGAGAAAACTTGTTGCGTTTTGGTATGGGCTGCTCGCCAATTGAGACAGTACATGTTGACTCATACCACACTGCTCATTTCCAAAATGGATCATGTCAAGTACATCTTTGAGAAACCAGCGTTAACCGGAAGGGTTGCTAGGTGGCAGATGATTTTAACTGAATATGACATCCAATATACATCTCAGAAAGCCATCAAGGGAAGTGTATTGTCAGATTACCTTGCACAACAACCTCTTGAAGATGATTATCAGCCAATGAAGTTTGATTTCCCTAATGAGGACATCATGTACCTCAAAGCAAACGATTGCGAGGAACCACTTCCGGAGGAGCGGCCAGACCCTGAATCCAAATGGAAGTTGATGTTTGATGGGGCAGTCAATATCAATGGACGTGGAGTTGGTGCCGTTCTTATTACTCCCGAAGGTGTTCACTTTCCCTTCGCTGCTAGAATTACATTTGGCTGCACCAACAATGAAGCGGAATACGAGGCATGCATAATGGGAATAGAGGAGGCAATTAATCTTCGGATTAAGAACCTCGATATATTCGAAGATTCAGCCCTCGTCATTAACCAAGTTACCGGCAAGTGGTATACGCATCAAGAGCATCTAATTCCGTACAAGGATTATGGTAGAAAACTGTTGACATTCTTCACGACAGTTAAGCTTCAATACATACCACGTGATGAAAATCAATTTGCCGACGCATTGGCCACTCTTTCTTCGTCTATCAAAGTCTTGTGTTGGAACTATGTACCCAGAGTTGACATCTCCAGGCTTGACGCTCCAGCTCATGCCTTCTCTGTAGACGCAGTGTCTGACGAGAAGCCTTGGTATTTTGATATCATGTTGTTCCTGGAAAAACAAGAATACCCAACTAGGGCATCTTCCAATGACAAGAAGACCATGAGGCGACTTGCTGCTAGCTTCTTCTTGAATACAGACGGGGTTTTGTACAAGAGAAACTTTGACATGGTCTTGCTCAGATGCGTGGATAGACACGAAGCAAGTCTGTTAATGCAGGAAGTTCACGAGGGATCTTTCGGTACCCATGCAGGAGGGCATGCTATGGCAAAGAAATTGCTGAGATCGGGGTATTACTGGATGACAATTGATGCAGACTGTTGCTCATTCGCTCGTAAATGCCACAAGTGCCAAATATATGCAGACAAAGTGCATGTTCCTCCTAGCCCGCTCAACGTCATGTCATCTCCTTGGCCCTTTTCTATGTGGGGCATTGACATGATCAGGAAGATAGAGCCTACTGCTTCGAATGGTCATCGCTTCATCTTGGTTGCGATCGATTACTTCACAAAGTGGGTGGAAGCAGCATCTTATGCCAAATTCACTCGTCAAGTGGTGGCAAGATTCCTGAAAAGGGATATCATTTGTAGATACGGAGTGCCCGAAAGGATCATTACTGACAATGGTTCTAATCTCAACAACAAGATGATGGCAGAGTTGTGTCGGGACTTCAAGATACAGCATCACAATTCTTCTCCTTACCGACCAAAGATGAATGGTGCGGTAGAGGCAACAAACAAGAATATCAAGAAGATTGTGCAAAAAATGGTTGTCACTTACAAAGATTGGCATGAGATGTTACCATTTGCGCTGCACGGGTACCGAACGTCAGTCAGGACGTCAACTGGGGCAACTCCCTTCTCTCTGGTATATGGTATGGAAGCAGTCTTGCCTGTTGAAGTAGAGATTCCTTCATTGCGTGTGATGATGGATGTAAAGCTTGATGAGGCTGAATGGGTGCGTGCTCGTTACAATCAGCTATGTCTAATTGAGGAAAAGAGATTAGCGGCTATCTGTCATGGTCAGCTTTATCAGAGGAGAATGAAGCGAGCATTCGACCAACGAGTACGTACTCGGGAGTATCAAGTGGGAGAGCTTGTGCTGAAAAGGATCATTCCTCCAGGTTCAGATCATAGGGGCAAGTGGACCCCAAACTACGAAGGACCATTCATAGTGAAGAAAGTTTTCTCAGGAGGAGCACTGATGCTCACCACTATGAATGGAGATGACTTCCAGTCCCATGTTAACTCGGACGCAGTTAAAAAATACTCCGCATAAAGAGACCCGCTGGACGCAAAAACAGAATTAAAGTCCAGGCAAGAAAAGGGCATCCCGGCGAGCTAAAAACAAAATAAAAAGCTCGGGCAAAAGTTAGGGAAAATAGAAAAAAATGTACACCCGCTGAGTTGAAAAGCCACATTGGATAGCTCAGGCAAAAAAGGGTATCCCGGTGGATTGAAAACCCGAAAGGGTGATCCATGCAAAACAAGGGAATAAGCGAACAACTGCGATCCGACTAATCTGAACCACATCATCGTTTCGTACAACCTGACAATATCAGAAGGATAGGAAACAGTCCCTCACCTTTTCAAAAAGCAAAGGCAAGAATGGAGAGTTTTGAAGACATGCTGGTCGTAGCAGAGATGGAACTCATTGGGATGCCGTGCCCATTGCCATTAGGATAGTTTCTTTTCTCAATTTTATGGTGGCTACCTCTTTCCAGGTGGTTGCTTCCTGATGTAAAATCTTTGCCTATTCAGAGGCCTTTCAATAAAAAGAATATTCAGTCAAAGAGTTGTGTTATGTTTATTTTTGTTTGCAAAATGTCCTGAATTTTTGGCAAAAATAGCATTGCATTAAAACATGGTGATAATTTGAAAGAAAATGACATTGCAGGGAAACATTTGAAACCCTCTTTGAGTGTCGGGTGACTATGGATGAACAGATCATACCATGCAAGTCCCCGGGGCACACTTGTGTTTTCTGTTATTGCAGGTTGCAGGATGGCGTCTCATTCTCCCCAAGCAGAATTCTTCCCCAGCTAAGCCTTGGCAGGTAGCCCAAGCAATTTATTCTTCCCTAGTGGAGTATGCCCAACAGGAATCCGATTGCCTGATGTCCCCACAGAGCTTTGAATCAGCAAATGTTCTCCCCAACTAGAGCATTGCTGAAGCATCTTTCCCAGTCAAGTCTGAAGATGATCCTTCCCCACAGGGTTCATATTTGATTTTCACTTCCGTCAGTGAAATATTCCCCAACGAAGTTGCCATTCTGTTGGTCAATATGATGATACATTCAGGTATTCATCACCTCAGTCAGAGTTAGGTGTCCAGGCCTCTTGACTTGTTTGCCCCTGCAGAGTTGTAACTCTTGCTGCCAACTCTTGCTATTGTTGTTGCTCGTCTGCAATTTCCAACACTCGTCTGTGTTATCTTATTGTTGTTGCTCGTCTGCAAGTTTCAACACTCGTCTGTGTTTGATAGTATGAATATATGTTATTGCTCGTCTGCAACTTCCCAACACTCGTCTGTGCTGGATGTTTGATGATCTTTGCTGTTGCTCGGATGCACTCCTCCAACACTCGTCTGTGTTTGATATGTAACCTCTGCTATTTGCTCGTCTGCAAATCCCAACACTCGTCTGTGTTTAACATTTGATAGTGCTCGTCTGCACTCCTCAGCACTCGTTTGTGTTTTGAAATGTAATATCTGATAATTTCCAGCACTCGTCTGTGTTTGATAGTTATATTGCTCGTCTGCAATTTCCGGCACTCGTCTGTGTTTGTTACCTATTTGAAGATCGTCTGTTTTGTTTGGATACTCGTCTGTATCATCCCCAGCACTCGTCTGTGTTAGCTTATATCTGTATGTGTGGATTTGCTGATTATCCGGTTACTCATCTTTATGACTACTCCAAATGCTCGTCTGTGTTTGGATTTCTGGTATTCGTTTGTACCAGTGGCTGATACTCGTTTGTATCAATGCCTGAAGCGCTCGTCTGTGTTTCTTAGATCATCGTCTGATACTCGTCTGTATCATTGACTGTATGGCACTCGTCTGTGTTATCTTGATGATCACCCAATACTCGTCTGTATTGAAGAGGTTTAAAATCCTGACTGTGGGAATAAATGTCAAAATTGTTACCGGTCCTGGCGTAACAGGTATATCCGAAGGAGGCTCGTCTGTCTCAAGTACCAATTATGATTGCTGCACCTGGCGTAACAGGTTTGCACGAAGAAGACTCATCTGTCTTATACCATATATCTACGGATAATATATGAAGAAGGTTCGTCTACCTTGATTATGCATGTCTATCCCGCAGACTTTAGTGCATCCCGGTCCTAGCGTAACAGATAAATCCGAAGGAGGCTCGTCTGTCTCAAGTACCTATTATGATTGATGCACCTGGCGTAACAGGTTTGCACGAAGAAGACTCGTCTGTCTTATACCATATATCTACGGATAATATATGAAGAAGGTTCATCTACCTTGATTATGCATGTCTATCCCGCAGACTTTAGTGCATCCCGGTCCTGGCGTAATAGGTATATCCGAAGGAGATTCGTCTGTCTCAAGTCATTTTTTCTTGAAGTGTGTGAGGGCTCGTATGTCCAGTTCCTGGCGTAACAGGATTGTTCGAAGAAGACTCGTTTGTCAGTGTTCCTATTCCAGATAACAGTTTCAACTTGGAAGAAGCCCGTCTGCTTTTTCTCCCCGCAGTAACCAAAGCGTTGTTTGGTTGGGTTTATTTCCCAGTGTTTGCATTCTTCGTCAGAGTGCAAATTTCTGGTCTTCTTGGTATTCAAACACAGTTTATCTTGAACGGTCGATAGCCCGTGCTACCGTCCTTTTCAGATTAATAGTTGTTTGATTAGGGGCAGCTGTAATACCCCAAATTTTCCCTCTTCATTTTAAGCATCATATCACATCATATTCATCATGAACATATCATTTTCTTAGCATCCTAGCATGGAAAGATGAGGCATAACATTCTTCATGACCTAGCATTAGGCATATGATCATCTGTGGAAGTTCTTGAAGCATTTCAAGCCATGACAAGGGTCTCATTGGTTTTTTACAAGTCCTATGAGGTGTCTATATTGCATTTACAAGCTCAAGTCCATTTACAAAAGCTCAGAAGGTTGTATGATCATCAGAGATTCCAGGATAGGGCAAAGCTCCTAAGCAAGGATCTTAAACTAGGGTTTGAGATTCAAGCATGAAAACCTCACAAATTTGGCCATTTCAATTAGGCAAAGTCTTTTATATGTCAAGAGGATCATAGGTACCAATTTTCATGAGAAAATTCCTTGTGGAAGTCAAGAAATTCTTCAGTTGCTTGCAGATGAAGTAATTGGTCAACTGTGCCTTTAAAAAGTCAACTGTGTGATTTCAAGGGGTCCAATCCACTTTTTATAGCCAAGGGATGTTCTTACAATGTTATAAGAGGTTTGGAAAGTTCAAAGATCAAGAATCATGAAGATTGTTTTTGCAAAATTAGTGCAAAGTTGGTTTTGAAGAAATTCCATTTTTGGCAACTTTTGCCCTAAAATTCAAGTGAGCTTAACATGATCAAAAATTCTTCAAATGAACCAAAGTCAAACATGAAAGTTGGAGATTAAGGCCTCCCATTTTCAAAAAGTACAAGTACTTTTTCATAGCATGTGTGGATTGGGAGATAGGCCCCTCGAAAAATTGGCTTAAACTAGGGCAAAACCTAAAATTCATGCATGCACCAAGGGCCAATTGTCATGAAACTTCATTTTAAGGCTTGGAATGGATCAAGTGAGGTTACTAAGTTACAATACAAGGTATTTGGCATACTTTGCTCAATAGAAACTCACAAATTCGTGCAAGGCAAGAAAGTTGCTTCATAAGTGGATTTTTTGCACATTCATGAGAAAAGTGTGATACCTTAATCTAATGGCCAGGATTTGTTGGATTATAATCAAGGGTTGGATTTAGAGTGCACATGGGGCTGAAGGCCAAGGAAATCATGAGGAGTGCATGCTCTCATCACAAACTTGCAAGAATTGCAAAATCAGAATTTCTCCTCATTCCCACGTGCAAATCACACAATCTTTTCAGCATTGGCTCATGAGGTGGTATATAACAAGCTAGGGTTTCAGAATCCCTCATCTCTCTCTCTCATTCTCTCATTTCAAAGTTTGTGCACAAATTTCATTTTCTCTCATATCTCATCACACACGAGCTCTCTTCCCAAACAAGTTGTAGTTCCTTGATCAGTGCAAGCTTAGGATCACAAATATCACCATTATTCAAGCTTTCTCTCAAGATCAACAACCTTGCCATTTCAGGGCAGGTGCTGGAAAAACTCTAGATCCAGCCATATTCAAGGCTTCAGGTGCATTTATTTTGCATCTAAAGTCAATTTGGAGTGATTTGCATCCATCATCTGGTCTTCTAGCACATTGTTTCAAGATCTGTAACTCAGGTAAGCTTCTGATTCTTCACATATGGAAATGAAAATGTTGGTGTGTTTATTGATCTGTGATGTTCACTGATTATTCTGCAAGTCTTGGTTTCGAATTTGGTGCATAAATGAGTTTGTATTTTGAGTTTCAAGTTTAATGGACAAAACTGTTTCTCTTCGATCCATAAGATCCATTGCTCTATTGCTCTTTTCAATGCCATTTTCGAGTTCAGCATAGTTTAATTAGTAGATCTGGAGCTTTGTGTGTATTTTCATCATGTTTTGTTCATCTGGTGTGGTTTCCGGTGCCAGAGCCCTAGCTCCGGTCACCGGAATCTGGAAATGGTTATTAGGGTTTATGTGAGGTTGAAGACAAGCTTTGAACCATTAGATTTGTCCATCTCACGCTCCAGGTCATGCCACGTTTTCATAAACCCTACCTTTCTCTCACGTGCATGCTGCATTCTATTTTAATTCAATGTGTTTCTCACCTCACACTAATTATCATGTGTCCTCAGCTTTAATCTAATAGTCCAGCCACGTCAATTAATGAATGGAATACTTAGTACGTTGGATCCATCTGAAGGCTCATTGTTTTTCCTTATTATTTCCTGAATTTCCATTTTATTTCATATGCACCTGCGCAGCCCACACAGCATAAGCCCAATCACATTTCAACTGATTCCTCTTTCTATTTTCACCCCCAGCCCAATTTCTCTTTTTTTATTTCTTTTCTTTATTTTCTTTTATCTCATTTTGGTTTCTTATTTTTAAAAATACTTCCAATCATCAAAATATTCCAAATTAATTCATGAGTCTTCATTTGAGTTTCCTTTATTTTTCTATATTTTTATTTTCCATGTTTTCTCATTATCCACGTGTCATATAATTCTTCCATCTCATTAATTCTTTTTTAAGTCCTTTTTGTGCAATCTGTCTTATCCAATTTCCCTAGGGTTCATTATTTTGATTTTTGTGTTGATTCTTTTTGCTCTGAATTCCTAAGAGGATGTAGTTCTTGTGTGATTTTCCCCCTGATATTTAGAAACTTATTCATTTGATTTTGATCCTTTGCCTGTCATTGAAGTTTTGTAACCCTAGTTCATGTTTAAGCCTTCATTTGACCTATCTAGCTTCTGAATTTCTCCCAATCCTTTTGGCTCATTGTTATATCATGTTTAAGGATCATTTGTCCTGAGTTGTGGAATTTTTAGATGCATTGTTGAATTAATTTGAATTTTGCTTTGTACCTTGTCCCATTTTGCTTCCTTTTGATCATTAGCTCTCTTATAAGCTTAGAAGGGCACTTGTGCCAACTTCTTCTTCTCATTTGGGGTCTCTTTGGGGTATGGGGTCAATTCTGATCTTAGGTTAGGGTTTGTGTCTTTGAATTCTTGTGTTTGGCTTACCTTTTAAGTTCATCTTTTCTTAAGTGTATTCACCTAATCTCTTCACTTCTTTCATCTCATATTGTGATTGTTGGGTCTTGTACCTCTCTTCTCTTCATCTCTCTTGCTTCTTAAGCATATCTTTGACTTGTTTTGGTTCTGGTTGTGTGCCTTGAGTCCTTGTTTGTGCATTGTTGCTTTGCATCTTCATAGCTTTGCATTTGTTTGTCATTTGTTTCATGTTGCATCATGTTAACTTGTATGCTTCATTCCTCATTCTTGTGACTTGCATATCTATTGTGCATTTGTATACATGACCTCACTTCTATTTGTATGATGTTGGCATGTCATTTGTTTCATTTTGCTTTGCTTTTGTGCTTGTGTTGCTAACCTTGCAGGGGCTATGGTAAGTGAGAGGTGTGGATGTGAGTTCCACATCTCCTAATCTCATCTCTTCTTCTTCTTATTTCTTACTTGTACTAACCCTTTTCTTGTTGGGCTTAGGCCTTACTCATCTCATATTCTTCTTCTTCTCTTCTTCTTTCTTTCATCTTTAGGATAGAAAACCACATTAACCTTAGGATATCCATGCATGACAACACTTAGGTTTCTTTAGTCCCCCATTAGACTTTTACCTTTGTGATCCTTTGGTTCTTCTTCTCTTCTCATCTCATAATCTTAAAGAAAACACTTAATAAAGTTTGAAGTAATACCTTGAGCAATAGCCTTATCCCATGAGGTACTTGTAGTCTTCCCATCTTGGGATAGTACAAGCTTACCTTGTGATGCACAAGTCTGATCAAGGTATCTTCTTCACCGAGAAAAGCATAAAAAATACTTCTTCATTGTAAATACCAAAAACACTTAATAATTTAATGAGTTAGTGAGCCTAGGCCCTAATCTCTGAGTTCAAGTTTTGGGGATCTTCTCCTTACTTGAGTGTGCTTGTTCTATTATTCCATCTTGGAATGTAGTGACAAGTGCACATTCCATGGAAAAGAGCTTGAGTTCACTCTCTTGTGAAACACTCATAAAAGCTTCATAAAAAACACAAACAAACAATAAGCGTCTTTCCTTCGGGAATTCTTTTCTCACCTCCTTTGCTCCGTACGCGAACTTGGTCCTACTTGTCATTTTGCAAGACGGGTACGCACTCGTCGTCCGAGTCTGCAACACCTGAGCATTGACATAGGCAGTTCAAGCCTTAATTCACAAGCAATTTCTTTGTTACCCCTAGTTAGGGGAACTACGGCATCTCTGATCCTCATTATCCTTATGAGGTACGTAGGCAGCGGGGTAGGGCCCGTTCGAGCACAATCTTTATTTTCCCTACATTTTTCCTTTGTTTTTCTCATTCAGTTCCTTTCTCAGTGTCTTTTCCAGTTCCAGTTTATTTTCTTTTCTTTTCTTTTGCAGCAGCTTTCATACCTTCACCCTTTGAAACAGTTTATTTGCAAGCGTGGATTCCGTCGGGTACGGCGGACAATCTGGGTGCTAATACCTTCCCAGGTCGTAACCGACTCCCGAACTCAGTCTATTTGGTTCGCAGGACCTGTGTCCTTCCTCTTCTTTCTTCTGGTTTGTGCAACATTACCATTCCCGTTCTTTTGGGATAAAAATGCCTGGCTGGCGACTCTTTTCTTTTCTGCGCCACTTTCGCGTTTGGACCAGGATGGAAATCCGGGGAGCGACACTTGTCTATGCTCAAGTGTATGACTCGTCTGGCTCGAGTACTAACTGTCTTGCATTAGACAGAATAAGCAAGTTCTCATTTGTGAATGAGTGTGATTAGAAACGAATCCCGAAGGAGACGATTATTGTTTGTTTTTGGGTTTTTAGTTTTTTATTGTTTTTGGTGTTTTGCATAGGATTATGAGCTTAAGCCTAAATCAAGGGTTGTAAACTCATTATATCCTCCCTGATTAGGGATAATGAGCCTACTTAAGTATGAGATAAGATCATTAACCTAATTGTGATTATTTAGATGTTTTTGGGTTTTTGTTTAGTGTTAAGTAATGAGTTTAATCTCTAATCACAGAGTGAACTCATTACACCATCCAAATAGAAGGATGATAGATGAGAACACTTAAGCTCAGGAAGATACCTCAACTTAATCCATGGTTAGTGATTAAATTCATTATATAACAAGCCTTTAGTAAATGGATTTAAATTAAGGGATGAGATTAAGAAGTGAATTTTATGGTTTGTAAGACAACTTGAAGGGGACTTGTCCATTAAACACTAGGGTTAGTCCTTCTTAACCATAAGGAAGAATTAGAACCCTAATGTAAGGCCCAAGTTACAAGATGAAGTCTTGATGGTTATTAAGATGATTTTATTAAGAGGTTTAAACAAATTAAAGGTTTAACACTTGGGATTAAAGTTATACACTCCATCCTAAGTGAAGGATGCAGGCATAACCCTAATTCCAAAGTCCTAAAACTTTAAGAGTTTAGTCTCTGATTATTGAGATGAGAAGAGAGACTCAAGGAGACTCAAAGGTAAAAATTATAAGGGGTACTAATCACAACTCTAATTATTATCATGCTTGGATATCCTATGGTTTGTGAGGCTTAAGAAAGATCTTCAAGGAAGCCACCAATGGAAGAAGAAGATGAAAGGAGGATGAAGCAGAAGAATAAGTTACTTACTTCCTAAGAAGATAAGTAACTTAAAGGAAGAAAGTGAGAGAGATAGAACATAAGTGAATTAGATTCACTTCAAGGATAAACAAGATGCATATTAATGAGATAAGAAGAAGTGAGAGGTGAAGGCAAATCCATATCCCAAAATAACTTACCAAACCTGAAAGTGTTAGCATGAATGCATAAGATACAAAGCATAAAGAAATGAAGTGAAATGAGATGAAATTACCAAATTCAGAAGTGTTTATGAAATGTAAATGTCATGTGAGATGATGCAAAGGAATACAAAATGCATATGTGTGATCATACAAAAATGAGATGCAAAGAGAGCATGCTTTGAAGTTTGAAAACACATGAAAGTTCATGAAATGAAATGAATGTAAAGCATGGAAAATGAATGAAGAAATGATTGAGCATGGTTCTAACAAGTCCTAAGATGTCTAATATGATATATGAATGCAAGAAATGTCATGGCAAGTTCATGTAAGGATGCATATGCAAGGTGAATGCAAATGAACACATAAAATTAGGGTTATATGGACATATGATATGCAAAAGGATAAAACAGAAGCATATGACATGATAAAAATTTGCAAACAAGCTCAAACAAACCCTAATCCCATACTAGGTCACACCCTGAAGGAGAAGGTCAGAAGCCTAACCAATCAAAAGTTATGATTTTCCTAAGCTTTCTAGGGTTTTTGGGTGGTTCAAAGGGAAAAATGCAAATCAATTTGAAAATGAAAGATAAATTCATAAGAAAAAAGACCTATAAACTACATGCAATATGCAACACAATGCAAAAAGAATCAACTTCAAAGTCTTCTTGGTTAGGTATAAATGATTTTTCAAAGTTAGGGTTCAAAAATATGATTTTAATGACCCTTAATTCAAAGAAAATTGACAAACTATGATCAAACCTAAAAAGAAATTTGTGTGAAGAGTTTGAAAATGTTTCTAAATGCATTGGGATGATTCATGATTTTTTTGGTGAATTTTAGAAACCTAAATGTATTTTTAATTAATTAAAATACTTTAATTAATTAAAAATAACATTTAAATATTTTAAAAATGCTTTTTTAATGAAAAAAAATAAAATAAAAATCATTTTTGGAATGAGAAAAATATTTAAAGTCAGAATGCAAAAGAAAATATTTTTTGAATGCTTTTTTCTATTTTAAATTAATTATGCAAGAAAATGCAATAAAAATGAAATAAAACTGATTTAAATGAGAAGTATGCAGATCCTAAGGCTGAGATTCAAACTAAAAGGGAGGGAATTGACTGCGCGCACATCTCTATGGCTGACATTCAAACTGGGTTTTAATTATGTTTTATATTTAATTAATCAGGATTAAAAACTAATGGCGCATCTGGACCACTTATTGCCTAACCCTAATCACCATCCAACGGCCACACATGCATCTGGGCAACTAACCCTAATTAGGGTTCTAATCACTCTCAGGTGACCGGAGCTAGCTCTGGTCATCTTCTCCGGCAAGCCAAACACCCTAACTTCTTCCCTAGGCTAAATCAAACTCTCTAAAGCTCCAGAAATGATCATTAAACATCAACAAGCAAGAATCAAGCATCAAAAACAATTTATTTCACGCATACATGATGAATCGAAGCAAAACTCATTTCACGGGCAAAATTTCAGAACATCATGAAATGCTTATTTCTCAAGCATTTTCAATTTTAAACACATCAGGGTGATTAATGAAGCATGAGGAATCATTTAGAAACTTAAAAGAGAAGTTCTGGAAAAAAAGTTCATCATAGCTACCTGAGTTGAAGCTTTGTGTTCTTGAGCTTTCTGACCTTTCCCTTGGTTCAAATCTACCCCAATGAACTTCCTGATGATGATGAGAAGCTTAGAGCAAGCTTGCAATGGCTGGTTTTGATGATTCAACTCTGCTGCACCAGAAATCGTGTTTTGGTTTGGCTGTGTTTTAGGCTATGGTGATGGGTGGGAAATGATCCTTAGGTCATGTGGAGATGATTGGTGAAAAAAGATTGAAGTTTCAGTGGTTATGTGATAAGTTTCGAAAAGAGGAAGTTATTAAGGGATTTTGTGAAATCTGAGTTAAGGGATGATTCAGGCTCTTGTGTGTTATGAAATGGCTTGCATAATGTTTGTTTAAGCCAATGGGATTGCTTAGATAGTTGTTGTAGCACAGGCTGATTGGTATGGGGTGTTTTGCAAAAAAATTCAAGATTTGTGTACTTGAGGTATGGGCCATGGCAGGTCTGGTTTTTTGGGGTGCCTGGTCTCAGCAAGTTTCATGGAGAACCATAGAATCAAGATTATGCAACTGGCACAAGTGGATGAGAGGATCCAATGCTTTTTGCAATTTTGGAGAGTTTTGGCCCTTTTGTGATTTCTTAAAGTTCAAGTCATGGAAACCTTAGGTTTAATGCACAATTCTGATGTTTAGAGGTTGTTTTGACTTGTTGTGAAGTGTTTGTGCATATTAGAAGTCATTAGAATGCTTGAACATGCCAAATTGCAAAATCCCTCTTTGACATGAAACTAGAAATTATAGAATTTTTGCCAACTTTGAAAGGCCATATCTTGAGTTCTATGATGAATCAAGACATGTTCTTGTACTTTTTGAAAAGGGAAAGACCTAATCTACAACTTTCATGACCAAGAATTTTTCATTTGAAGCATTTTTGGTTATGAAAGAGGAGGTTGAAAAACTTTCCCAAATTGGAAAGTTTGCATTTCAAGTCATTTCCAAAAATGGCAAGTTTGCAATTGGCTAAAAATTATTCAATCTTGTAAACTTCCAACCACTTCTAAGATCAAATAAAGATCATAGAACTTAAATTTGATGAAAATACCCCTTTGGTTCCATTGTTGAGGGCCTCAGATGCCCTGATTTTGTCTTAACTTGCTCAAGAAGTTACCTAGTGAACATATGACTTCCACAATGAATTTCTTCATCAAACTTGGTACATATGATCCTTATGACATATTAAGAACATTAGAAACAAGAATGAACCAAAATTTTGGAGTTAAGGCCTGTGAAACCAAAACCCTAATTTTGGTCATCTGTGTAGTGAAAACCCTTGCTCTGCTTCCATGCCTCTGCCATTTCTTGTGATTTCTTGACTTCCATGAACTTTGAGGAGCATAATATGATGATAGAACACACATGGACCCTCTTGGAAATCTTTGAGGCCTTTGGGATGGATCAGATGGAATCTTGGATTGCTCAGATCACAAACCCTAGATGTAGATGAACTTGAACTTATGCAGTGAAGCAAATATGCAATATGAGGTGTTATGCTTATGCTTATGCAAAAATGAAAGATCACAAGCCATGGTGTGGTAAAGAGTGAGGGCAAATTTGGGGTGTTTACAGCTGCCCCTATTTAAGCATGAGTTAGTTGTGCAGGATGTAAGCGACTGGCTTAACAGACAAACAAGATAACTTGTGGTTGAATACCAAAGACAGTCCAAAATTTGAACTCGCTGGATAGAAGAAGAAAAGGGATATAAATTGTAAAAGGTAGTATAGTATGATTATCAAATGAAGGCGATGGAGGACGACCATCGATCAGAGGACGACATATGGGGATAAAGCGATAAGTAAAGCAATGACGGGGGTGACCGACAAGCTGGGGAAATAAAGATACCACGACGGGGACAGCCATCTGGTAAAGAAACAAGATTCTCTGGGGATTAAAGTAAAGGCAATGATGGGTACGGCCATCAAGCTTGGAAAGTAAAGTAAGCAACAATGGGGACGACCATCGGGTTAAAGAATAAATGAAATAATGATGAGGGACGTTCATCAAAGGTGAAGGACGAACACCTAGCAGGGGACGACTTCTTTTTATCACGACATAGAACGAATGTCGGATAGAAAAGGTCGACGATGGGGACGGCCATTGGATAAGCATGATGAAGGACGATCATCAAGAGGTGAAGGACGATCACCTAGCAGGGTACGGCTGCTTTCGGGGTTTATCACGACATAGAACGAATGTCGGATAACAAGATCAACAATAGGGACGACCATCGGATAAACTGATGAGGGACGGTCATCAAAAGGTGAAGGACGATCACCTGGAAGGGGACGACTGCTCTTTATCGCGACATAGGACGAATGTTGGATAGAAGGTTCCAATAATAGAGACTCCGCTGGGGAAGGGATGAGGGACGGTCATCCAAAGGTGAAGGACGATCACTTGGCATGGTACGGCTGCCGAAAGTACCACAACATAGGACGAATGCCGGATAGAAAAAAGGTTCCACTAATGGGGAATCCATTGGGGAAAGGATGAGGGACGGTCATCCAAAGATGAAGGACGATCACCGGGCAGGGTACGGCTGCCGAAAGTATCATGACATAGGACGAATGTCGGATAGAAGAAAGTTGTTTTGTTGACGACTTACTGGGGAATGGTAAACACGGACGAGTGTTCACGCTCAAGAATAAAAGGTATAAGTGTTTGATGTTGTGTATAGATTAAAGATGCGGACGAGCATCCTTAGGACCATGATATGGACAAGTATCGGTAGAAACAAACGCTGACGCGTGTTCAGAGATGATGATACGGACGAGTACCAACTGGTTAACAAAGAACACGGACGAGTGTCGAATATGTTGAGGAGTGATATAAACAAAATACAGACGAGTATCCAAGACCTTTGTATAAGTATGAGTGAGTATTGGTTTGTTGGTGAAGTATGAGCAAGACACAGACGAGTGTTTGATCTGCTGGGGAATGTATGACACGGAAGAGTGTCAAATAAGTACTATGTATAAACCGGCATCTATTTTAAGAATGCAAAGGATATGCTTTGGCTTTCTGTGGGAGGATAGGATGACACGGACGGGTGTCGAAAAAGAACATGCTGTGAACAAGTATTTGTTTGTAGAAAGTATTCGGGCGACCATGCTAGGGAAGGATGACACAGACGAGTGTCAAAAGGAGCATGCATAGGTATCTGTATTTGGGAGTGCAAAGGGGACGCTTTGGCTTTTATCGGCAGGGGATGTGTTTTCTGTATATTGCTGATGAAATATTGATGGTATTTGCAAGTAACTGACTCGAACCTGGCTTATGATCATGCAAATGTTTGATTTTTGCCGTAATACTCCGTATTAGACGGAATGCTACGCTCATTTGGTGAATATGATGCAAATGCTATGGTTATGCAAAAGAGAAACAGATCCGGGATTCGGATCCCGCTGGGATAAAGATCTATGGCTGATCTGCTCGGAGGGAATAACCCGGCTGGGGAGAGATCATTGGTAGATCCATCAGGAGGGAAAACTCTACTTGGGGAAATAGATCATTGGTAGATCTATTTGGAGAGAAGACTCAGCTAGGGAGAAGGAAGCTTCAGCAACTCTGCTGGGAAAGTATGCATGCATTGCTCTCTTGGGGAGAGAATAGAAACCCTGTGGTGAGACAGTTCTCATTAACTTTGCTGAGGACGAGAGATCTGCCTCTCTGGTGGGGAGTAAGAGATTCCTTGCTCTCCTTGTTGTGAAGCATTTGTCAGGTACTGCTTGGGGAAGTCCTGTTTCTGGGAAGTAGCATGCTGGGGATGCAAAAGCTTGGTGTAGCCCATGCTGGGTATTGAATACCTGCAACCTGTTAAGACAAAAGAAACGCACAAGTATCCCGAGGTATCCCTGACCGGATTCCTTCATAGGAGTTAGTTCTTCCTGAAAGTAATATATTTCCTGCAAGCATTTTTTTTTTTAAAATGGCTCATTTGTTTTATGCAAGTGTTGTATCATGAATACTGGACATTTTGCAAACGAAACATAAAATGTACAAAGCGAGTTGTGACTGAAAATTCTGATTTTATTAATCTGGGTGCCCTGAATTGGCAAATACAGTTAAAGAAACAAATCCCCTGAAATGAGGAGATTGCTAAAAATTGAGAAAATAAAGGTGTTGGTGTCATACCCCAAATTTGTCCTACCCGCACCATTTTATTTTACTGTCTAACCATTATTCGAAAATCCCAAAAATATGTATCGTTTTCTCTTTCTGTCTGATAATCGAAAAAATCCAAAAATGCGTTTTTATTCTCTTTTCGTATTATTATAAGTTTTATTTTTGTTTAATTCATTATCAAAAATTACAAAAAATCTATTCCTTATCATCTATTATTATTTTTATTTTTATTATCATCATCGTTATTATTTTTTTTCTTTCTATTATTATTATTAGTATTTGATTTATTATTAATTTTATCAATTCTTATCATTATTATTATTATCATTATCATACTTAGTACTATTATTGTACTCCTTTTCATTATTATTATTAATTTTCCTTTTATTTTCTTTTTTCTATTTTTGTTATTATTATTTTATTAATAAGTCTTTATTATTATTACTATTTCTATTACTTTTTATTATTTTTATTATTATTTTTATTATTCTTTTATTATTATTTTCCATCTTTACTTCTATTACTATTATTGCTATTATATTATTATTTTTATTCACTTTTTATCATTATTATTTTCACTGTCATTTTTATTATTATTATTAGTTATTATTATCACTATTATTATTATTATTATTATTATTATTATTATTATTATTTATTATTATTATTAGATTTTTATTAACTTTTTATAAATAATACTATCCTTTTCAATTGCACAACTCACACTTTCTACAACCAAGACCCCATCTCCATAAGTTTCTTATTTTTTCAACACTACCTAACCAATACAACCATCACAAAAATTTCACGTCTTACATTATTTTATAAGACCCCATTTGTAAATATCTCATAAGTTCATTATCTTTCTTCTTAAATCCATTTACTATTATTTAAACAAAATCACAAAAAAATCTTTTTAGTCTATTATCTCTATTCTTAGTGTTATTATTTCTATTATTGTTATTTTATT
The DNA here is from genome assembly GCA_963966055.1 of Lathyrus aphaca. Taxonomy (NCBI): domain Eukaryota; kingdom Viridiplantae; phylum Streptophyta; class Magnoliopsida; order Fabales; family Fabaceae; genus Lathyrus; species Lathyrus aphaca. The sequence continues at coordinate 223,156,031 of OZ014522.1, forward strand.
ATTATTATTATTATTATTATTATTAATTTCATATAATTATTTTTTTTATCACTTTCTTTATTTTTCTGCCAGCACAACACATGCTATTATACCTCAATTTTGTTATACTGTTTTATTTTCGTTTTCACCTTTATTAAAAAAAAATACAAAAAATATGTCATTTCGTTTCTTCAAGATTTGTGCGAAATCGGAGTTTATTTAAGTTTGTTGGTGCGTGCGTGCGCAATGTTAAAAGTCGGTGTTGTGTGGACGTTTTTGTCTGTTTATCATTTTCATTCTTCATTAGTTATTCATATCACATTTTTTCTATCATTACAAAAAAATCTAAAAAAATCAATGTCTCTTTTATTTATTTTATTTATATTTTTTTAAAATATATGTTTTACTACTTTATTTCACTTTATTCAATTTATTATTATTTATTCCAAAAAACACAAAAATCTTGTTATTATTACTACTAACTCTTTTTATTCTTTTTTAAATATATTGTTATTATTACTAACTCTTTATAACTTCTTTTGTTATTATTATTTTATGTTTCATTTGCATAATATTATTATTATTATTATTATTATTATTATTATTATTATACTGTTATTATTCTTATTCACTGTTACTATTATTATTATTATTATTATTTTACTATATTTGTTGTTTACCTATTTGAACTTATTATTATTATTATTATTATTATTTTGTATATAAATCTTTTTTTAGAGTGCACAAACTGATATAAGACAAATTCCACCATCTCACTACACAACAACAACGCATACCAACACAACAATTTCACAACCAATTTACACCATTTTTCCAGCTCATGATTCACAACAAATTCTTATCCAAATTGAAATTCTCCAAATCACCCTTCCTTCATTCTATATATTGAGTCATTCATTCTTCACAAGGGGAAGCTTGGAAAAACCCTTAAACATCTCTGCAAAATTAACCAAGTTTCAACAAAAAGATACCAAAAATTCTGCATTTTTTTTCATACATTTCTCCAAACTCAACCACTGAACAATAAACCAAAAATCCTGGGAAAAGAACATAGAACAATTCTCAGAAAATCACTCATCTTCATACTTAATAAACACTCTCTCATTCTTATTCCTGCAAAACAAATTCATCATAACTCATAAGATTTCAAAACCCAAATCACAGACCCATTAACCTTTCCTCCTTCACCTTCATCCCACTCAAACACAAAATCCAAAAAAATAAAAACCCAGAACCACAAATGATTTAGAGTGAAACCAAAATGGGAAGAGAACGATTTAGAGTGAAAAGCCGCCGCTGGGTTTGAACAGGGTGGGTTTCTTTGGTTTTCTTTTTTTTGCTAATCCCTTCCATCGTGTTTTGTAAAAAGCCCTTTCTTATCTTCAGTTTTTTTATTTTTATTATTATTTACTTTACAACCTTTTTATCTTCAGTTTTCTTATTATTATTTTTATTTTATAAACTTTTATTCATTTATTCTTTTTGTTTACTTGGCTCACTTGGCTCAACCCTTAGCCCATGTTAATTTTCTTACGGCACACCCCATAGTTTTATCATAACTATTATTTGTTAAATTAAATTTTGACGTTGTAGTTTGGGTTCAACCCATTTATATTGCTACGCACACTCTATATCAGCCAACGACACACTCTTTACTTCTGTTATGTTTTTTTTTTTAATTTTTAGATTTATTTTATTCTTAAGTTTTCAGCCTTATAAATTTCTTAGATCTATATTTTTATAATATATTCAGTATTCTTTTTTTTTGGTAAGGACTTTGATTTTTTAGTTATTAATATAATTTGTTCTATTTAATATCCCGCAAATATTCCTTCCAACAATTCCCAACAAAATGCCACTCCTGTCAGAGCTCCGGTTACCATATATTATGATCCACACACCATTGTGGTCCCCTCTGCAGCTGCTATCAGTCCAGTCACTATCACAGTGCCTGGGCCAGTTCCTTACGAAAGCAATAATGCCATCCCTTGGCATTACGGCTCAGATTTATACTGCGAGGGGCAGAAAATCACTTTAGAATCATCAACTTCTTCACCTCAGATAGACAATGTGGGGGGGAGGCGAAGGTTTCACTAGAAGTGGACGTCTCTTTGCCTCGCAAATACCAAGACCCGTTGCTGAAGCAGAAGCTGCTGCTAAGGCAAAAGGGAAGAGCATGGTGCAAGAAGAACCAGTTGCTAAAGAAACTTTGAAGACTCCTTTTGATCAAGAGGTTGATGAATTCATGCGGATCATCAAAAAGAGTGATTATAAGGTGGTGGACCAGCTTCACCAAACACCTTCCAAAATCTCCATACTATCATTGCTAATGTGCTCCGAGGCTCACCGGAACGCACTATTAAAGGTCATGCACGCAGCTTATGTGCCGGAGGAGATTACCGTCAATCAGTTAGAGGCTGTGGTTGGAAATGCCAACGCTAGTCATGGACTAGGATTTACCAACGCTGATCTGACAACAGAAGGTCACAATCACAACAAGGCTTTGCACATTACCTTGGAGTGTAAGGGTGCAGTTCTTTCTCACGTATTAGTGGACACAGGGTCATCACTCAATGTCCTACCCAAGAAAGCCCTTGTGAAGCTGGAACATGATGGATTGGCACTACGCCCAAGTAACTTGGTAGTGAGAGCCTTTGACGGTTCTAAAAGATCAGTTCTGGGAGAGATAGAGTTACCAATAATGATTGGCTCACAGGTTTTCAAAACGACCTTCTTTGTGATGGATATACAGCTTGCCTACAGCTGTTTATTGGGTAGACCATGGATACACGCCGCTGGTGCCGTGACGTCAACCCTTCACCAGAAGTTAAAATTCGAGTGGGAGGGCCAAGTCATTACCATTTGTGGGGAGGAGGATATCTTTGTTAGCCAGCTGGATACTTTCAAATACATTGAAATGGATGGGGAGATCCATGAAACCATGAGCCAAGGGTTTAAGGCCCTTAATATTAATGAAACATCTGCTGTGTCTGGGACCTCCATCACCTCATATCAACAAGCCCGGAAGGTTGTTGAGGAAGGTACCGCCCAAGGCTGGGGCAAGCTGCTGCCCGTGGAGAAGAAAGAGGACCGATTCGGGTTGGGTTACAGACCAACTCGACAAGATCAACCAGAGGCTGCAAAGGAGCCCAAGTTTGTCAGCGGGGGAATGCTTACCCCGGATGCTGTGAATAGTTTGGAAGATGAGTCAAAAGACGAGCGCAACCTGGAAAGCTGGATACATCCAAAGATCCCGGGGAGCCATGTCTCAAACTGGTCTTCCCAGGAAATTATAAGAGTTACTCCTGCAGAATAATTATTATTTCCTGTTTTTTTAAAGCATGCATCAAGTCCTGCGTCTTGCCCAAGATGTCAGGACTCATTTTGTAATCGGGCCATCTTGTATTTTGTGCAAAGATCAATTAAATGAATATCAGGACATCTTTTGCAAATGAATCTTTTCTTTTTCGTTCGCTGTTTTTTATTTTTTTATTTTTTGTACAAAAATAAAATGGCAATGTTTTTCAAAATAACAACTTCATTTTTCACTTTTTTCTAAAAAAAACAAGATAAAATTGATCACTAAAATGAAAAAATCTAAACCCTTGCAGAGAATGCCCTCCAGACTGCACCGACAACAACACTGCTATGACTTCGTATGACTTCGACAATCTGATTAATCAAGCTGATGAAGGGGTTGAAGAGGATTATGAGCTACCTGAAGAGCTAGCCAGGTTGTTGAAACAAGAGGAGAAGGTTATCACTCCTCATCAGGAGGAAGTTGAAACGGTTAATCTTGGTACGGAAGAAGACTTGAAAGAAGTTAAGATCAGGGCCTGCCTGCAAGATTCAGTGAAAAAGCAACTGATTGACATGCTTCGGGAGTATGTGGATGTTTTTGCTTGGTCTTATCAGGATATGCCAGGGTTGGACACCAACATTGTTATGCACAAGCTGCCTCTAAAAGAAGATTGTCCGCCGGTAAAACAGAAGCTGCGACGTACTCGCCTCGATATGGCAATGAAGATAAAAGAAGAGGTACAAAAACAGTGGGACGTCGGTTTCCTTGCTGTAACTAGTTATCCGCCGTGGGTTGCTAATATTGTACCTGTGCCTAAGAAAGATGGCAAGGTGAGGATGTGTGTGGATTACCGAGACTTGAACAGGGCCAGCCCAAAAGACGACTTCCCTTTACCTCACATTGATGTATTGGTTGATAATACGGCTCAGTTCTCGGTGTTCTCCTTCATGAACGGATTTTCAGGATACAATCAGATCAAAATGTCACCTGAAGACATGGAGAAGACAACATTCATCACACCCTGGGGCACATTCTGTTATAAAGTAATGCCATTCGGACTGAAGAATGCTGGTGCCACTTATCAACGGGCTATGGTAACATTATTCCACGACATGATCCACAAAGAAATAGAATGTTATGTGGATGACATGATTGCCAAGTCCCTCACAGAAGAAGACCACCTGGTGAATCTATTGAAGCTATTCAAGCGTCTGAGAAAGTACCAGTTGAAGTTGAACCCTAATAAATGCACATTCGGGGTACGATCCGGTAAGCTGCTGGGATTTATTGTAAGTGAAAAAGGGATTGAAGTTGACCTTAACAAAGTCAAAGCCATCCAAGAAATGCCTGCACCAAAGACTGAAAAAGAAGTTCGGGGGTTCCTGGGTAGATTGAACTACATTTCAAGGTTCATATCTCACCTTACAGCGACCTGTGAGCCTCTGTTCAAGTTGTTACGAAAAGAACAAATAGTCAGGTGGAATGAAGACTGCAAAGGGCTTTTGACAAAATCAAGGAATACTTACAAGAGCCTCCAATCCTTATGCCTCCAATTGAAGGAAGACCTCTAATCATGTACTTGACAGTATTAGAAGGATCAATGGGGTGTGTGTTGGGACAGCATGACGAGTCTGGTCGAAAAGAGTATGCAATTTACTACCTAAGCAAAAAGTTTACCGACTGTGAACAACATTATTCACTGCTCGAGAAAACTTGTTGTGCTTTAGCGTGGGCTGCTCGCCGACTAAGGCAGTATATGTTGACCCACACCACTTTATTGATCTCCAAGATGGACCCAGTTAAGTACATTTTTGAGAAGCCAACACTTACCGGACGGGTTGCAAGATGGCAGATGATCCTCATAGAATATGACATTCAGTACACCTCCCAGAAAGCCATCAAAGGCAGTGTATTGTCTGACTATCTTGCTGAGCAACCCATTGATGATTACCAGCCTATGAGATTTGACTTCCCTGATGAAGACATCATGTTCATAAAAGCAAAAGATCGTGAGGAGCCTATTCACACTAAAGGGCCTGACCCAGAAGAAGAATGGACAATGATGTTTGATGGGGCTGTTAATATGAATGGTCGTGGTGTTGGTGCAGTACTCATTACACCTAAGGGAGTTCACATGCCTTTCTCGGCAAAGCTCACCTTTAACTGCACTAACAACGAAGTTGAATACGAAGCTTGTATTATGGATCTTGAGGAAGCCATTGACCTCAGGATCAAGACTTTGACTGTGTTCGGAGATTCAGCTCTGGTAATTAATCAAACCAACGGCAAATGGTACACTCACCAGGATCATTTGATACCTTACCGGGACTATACAAGGAGGTTGCTTACTTTCTTCACTACAGTCAAGCTTGAGTATATCCCTCGAGTTGAAAATCAGTTTGCAGATGCTCTGGCTACCATTTCATCCATGATCAAAGTTCAAGCTGCCAACTTTGTGCCTCGGATTTCAGTATCCAGACTTGATAGACCAGCATACATATTCTCAGTAGACATTGCTAAAGATGATAAGCCTTGGTTCCATGACATCAAATGCTTCTTGGAGGATCAAACATACCCACCTGGGCATCTTCCAATGACAAGAAGACATTAAGAAGGCTAGCTGGTAGTTTCTTCCTGAATGTTGATGGTTCCTTGTATAAGAGAAACTTTGACATGGTACTTCTCAGATGTGTTGATAAGACAGAAGTGGACTTGCTGATGCATAAGGTGCACGAAGGATCTTTTGGTACCCATGTTGGAGGGCATGCAATGGCTAAAAGGTTGTTGAGATCAGGCTATTACTGGATCACAATGGATGCAGACTGTTGTGCTTATGCCAGGAAATGCCATAAATGCCAGATTTATGCAGATAAAGTGCATGTGCCTCTGAATCCTTTGAATGTGATGTCTTCACCCTGGCCTTTTGCCATGTGGGGCATTGATATGATTGGCAAGATTGAACTGACTGCTTCAAATGGCCACAGATTCATCCTGGTTGCCATTGACTACTTTACCAAATGGGTTGAAGCAGCTTCCTATGCAAATGTCACCAGGCAAGTGGTAGCCCGATTCCTGAAGAGAGACATCATTTGCCGGTATGGAGTGCCCGAGCGAATCATCACTGATAATGGTTCCAACTTAAACAACAAAATGATGGCAGAACTATGTCGGGAATTCAAGATCCAACACCACAATTCTTCTCCCTACAGACCAAAAATGAATGGCGCTGTAGAGGCAACTAACAAGAATATCAAAAAGATTGTGCAGAAGATGGTGGTCACCTATAAAGACTGGCATGAAATGCTACCATTTGCCTTGCATGGGTACCGTACGTCAATTAGAACGTCCACTGGGGCGACACCGTATCAACTTGTGTATGGTAAGGAGGCAGTCCTACCTGTTGAAGTTGAGTTACCCTCCTTGAGGGTACTGATGGATGTTAAGTTGAATGAAGCAGAATGGGTCCGATCCCGATACGAACAACTGAATCTGATTGAAGAGAAGAGATTAGATGCAATCTGTCATGGGCAGCTATATCAGAAAAGAATGAAGAAAGGCTTTGATCAGAAAGTCAGGCTTCGAGAATACCAAGTAGGAGATCTTGTGCTGAAAAGACTCCTCCCTCCTCATACAGACCACAAGGGCAAATGGACTCCGAATTACGATGGTTCGTTCATAGTAAAGAAAGTCTTCTCTGGTGGAGCACTGATGCTCAGTACTATGGATGGTGAAGACTTCCTGTCCCCTGTGAATTCAGATGCAGTTAAAAAATACTTCGCATAAAATGACCCGCTGGACATAAAAACAGAATGTAAGTCCAGGCAAAAATAGGGCATCCCGGCGAGTCAAAAACAGAATAAAAAGACTCGGGCAAAAATAAGGGAAAATAATCAAAAAATGTACACCCGCTGAGTTGAAAAGCCGCATTGGACAGCTCAGGCAAAAATGGGTATCCCGGTGGATTGAAAACCCGAAAGGGCGATCCACGCAAAATAAGGGAATAAGCGAACAACTGCATTCTGAATTCGTCTGTATCACTTACAACATGGCAAGCTTCAAAAGGTTCAAGCATCGGTCAGAACCAACCTTCTTCAAAAGCAGGATGAGAAGAACGTCAATGTCATACGAGTCATAGCAAAGGGAAGCACACTGAAGCGTCATCAACATTGCCAGCACCTTTATTCTTCTCAATTTGTAACAATCTCCTCATTTCAGGGGATCTGTCTCTTTGACTGTATCTTGCCAATTCAGGGCACACAAATTAATAAAATCAGATTTTCAGTCATATTTCATCTCGTACATTTCATTTTCATTTGCAAAAATGTCCGATGTCCTTTGATTGCATAAATACAGATGCTTCTTTTCTAAATTACATGCTTACAGGAAATATATTTGCTCTCGGGAGTGTCTAAACTCCTATGATGGAATCCAGTAAGGGATACCTCGGGATACTTGTACGTTTCTTTGTCATACAGGATTGCAGGCAGTCAAAGCGCAACATGGGGCATGAAAGCTTCTCCCCAGCAAGCTGCCAAATCACTATTTACTCAGCACATCTCCCAAATAGCATCAGAGGTGCCTTCTCCCTAGCTGAGTTTCCAGGCTTCAATCATCTTCAGCAGAGTCACAAAAATCTCTAGGAAGGTCGTTCAGTGATCATTCCTCCTTAGCTAAATGATAGACAGGGAATCATCTCCCCGCAGAGTCTCAACCTCTATCCAGAAGAGCAATATCTGGAGATCTCACAACAAAGTGACGAAAGCTTCCACAAACCCCAGCTGGGCTCCTCATCACCAAGAATAGGTCTATCAGTGACTTATTCCCCCAAACGGAGTCATATATATCAGATCTACCAATGATCTCATGCCCAGCTAGGACGTTCCCTTCAAGCAGATCAGCCAGAGATCTCCACAAGCGACGGGATCCGAATCCTGGATCGGTATCTTTAAATAATCATAGCATTCGCATCATTCCCCCCCCCATAGCGTAGCATTCCGTCTAATACGGAGCATTACGGAAAAAATCAAACATATCGCATATTCACAAGTCAAGTTCGAACCAGTCACCTGTAAATACCGACAATACCACATCAGTGATACACAAATACCTCTCAAAATCCCCAGCCGAAAGCCAAAGCGTCCCCTTTGCACTCTCAAAATACAGATACATGCTCCTTTTGGCACTCGTCCGTTGATGGGGCGAAGACGTGATGTGTCTAGCGGTATCTGAACTGCAAGTGCACAACCTATCGCAATAGTAATAAAAAGATGTCGAACCCACAGGGACTTTGTAATCACTATAGTGCTAGAAGGTCTGCTAGTTTAGCTAAGGCGGAAATTTTGTCATGATTATGGTTTTAAGGATTAAAAACGGAAATTAAACTTAGTTAAGGAAATAATGAGAAGGCGGTCGGTATGTAATTATATTAACTTATGCGGGTCAATCTAGCCTAAGCTTATAAAGATGGTTCACTTAAATAATTCTGTAGAGATTACCAGTTTAAAAACCCTCGACTCACACTCTCGTGGTCTTATCTCAGATCTTACTCCTAAAGCCCTACGCCTGCTCTCGCTAGCCCATAAGTGTTTAGAAAATAATTTTTGAAAACTTAATAAGTCTAATTCGTTTTAAAGTGCTCTCGCTGTATTTAAATCGAATGCCTAACTTTAGCTATCCGGTTAAAATCTCACACTCTCGTGGTCTCGACCTAACCTATTTCACTTCTCTTACTCTCGTAACAAGAAGCTTGATTTTAATTATAAAAAGCCACAGCCAGAATATAAGTTCTTAATTGTTTTTAGCTTAGATTCGATTTATCCGTTTTGGTTTGGTTTATTACATACCGACTCGATTAACTTAGCTACTCATATTTATTAAACCAACAGACAGATACAAAATGAAATTAATAAATATTAAAGCATGCATTATATAATGATAATAGAAACTTAACATAAATAAATAAATAAACTTAATATAAATTGCAAAACAAAAACCTGAACAATTTAATTCTTAGGCTCCTTCTTCCACAAATCGGCAAGCTTGGAGTGTCGGAATCGAAATAAAATAAAATAACAAGTTCTGAGGCTAAAAAGAAAATCTAATTAAAATAAAAATTTCCTAATGTTGGAAATTGTTATTAAATGGGTTGGAAATTAAATGGAAAAACACAACAAGAACAAAAGCTGGAAAATCAATGGGTTGAAAGAAAAAAACGGCAGAGCTTCCGCATAAAAATTCAATAATAAACTCTGTCCTTTCTTCATCTGCATCATTGGTATTTATAGGAGAGAACTTTGGCAGTTGAAGAGTAGTAGCATGGGCTTCGTTTGTTTCTGTTTTGAGAAAATCCAGGAGAAATGGCTTACTGGGTGTTGCTGAAGTTGAGAGAAAGTAGGAGTCTCTGAAGACTCGTTGCACATTCTCAATTAAATTCAAACAAATTAAATAACTTTTTCTTGTCACGTTCGTGACATGGTGTAACGGTCATATTTCTTCAAATAAGCGTGTCACGGTCGTGATAATGTTGTGACGATCGTGATACCTCTAATTAGCGCGTCACGGTCGTGAGGAAGTTGTGACGACCGTGAGAGCAACAAAATATGCAGCTTTTAGCAGAATTGATCTCTTCCTTTTCTTTTCATGCAAGATTTGGTTCATTTGATCTTTTTCTCATAATTTGGCTCTAGACATGTTATACCTGCAATGTGACATAAAAAACTCGAACAATCGGGAGTTAAAAAGATCAATGTACGATAAAACGGACTAAAAACATAGTAATAATGTGATACGATTTCTCGTTATCATCCGTGTCATCATTCCCCGGTAAAGTCGCCCGAGCTTTCTCTACAAACAGATATATCAATATACACCCTTTGGACACTCGTCCGTGTCTACCATTCCCCGGAAGACTCTCCAGCAATTGCTTCCTTTCTATCTGACATTCGTCCTATGTCATGATACTTTCGGTAACCATACCCTACCAGGTGATCGCCCCTCACCTTTTTGATGACTGTCCCTCATCATTCCCCAGCGGAGTCTCCATTATTGGAACCTTTTCTATCCGGCATTCGTCCTATGTCGTGATACTTTCGGCAACCGTATCTTGCCAGGTGATCGTCCTTCACCTCTTGATGATTGTCCTTCATCATTTTATCTGATGGTCGTCCCCATCATTGATCTTGTTATCTGACATTCGTCCTATGTCATGATAAACCCCGAGAGCAGCCGTACCCTGCTAGGTGATCGTCCTTCACCCTTTTAATGATTGTCTTTCATCATTTTATCTGATGGCCGTCCCCATCTTCGACCTTTTCTGTCCGGCATTCGTCCTATGTCGCGATACTTTCGGCAACCGTACCTTGCCAGGTGATCGTCCTTCACCTTAGATGACCGTCCCTCATCCTTATCCCCAATAGAGCAGCTGTCCCCTACTAGGTGATCGTCCTTCACCTTTGATGACCGTACCTCATCATTTATTTCATTTATGCTTCGAACTTGATGGTCGTCTCCATCATTGCCTTCACCTTTAAATCCCCAGAGAGTCTTATTACCTTGCTTGATGGTTGTCCCCATCATAATCTCTTTATTTCCCCAGCATGTCGGTCGTCCCCGTCATTGCTTCATCCCCAGCAGTCGTCCTCTGCTCGATGGTCGTCCTCCATCGCCCGCACTTTATAATCATACTTTACTTCCTCTTGCAATCTATATCCCTTTTATTCTTCTCCCCAGTGAGTGCAAATTTTGGACTGTCTTTGGTATTCAACCACAAGTTATCTTGTTTGTCTGTTAAGCCGTCGCTTACATCCTGCACAGCTAACTCATGTTAGGGGCAGCTGTAAACACCCCAAATTTGCCCTCACCCATATCACCATGGCTTATGATTCTTTTCATTTGCATAAGTTCAATCATATCATCTCATATTACATTTTTGCTTCACTACATTGGTTCAAAGTCATCTGCATCTAGGGTTTGTGATCTGAGCAAGCCAAGGGTCATCTGAGCCACTCCAAAGGTCTCCAATCATCTCAAGAGGGTCCATGTATGTTCAACCACCATATTATATCCTCCCAAGATCAAGGAAGCCAAAAAAATCACAAGAACTGAGAAGGGCATGGAAGCAGAGCCAGGTTTAACTGCACAGATGACCTAAAATTAGGGTTTTGGTTTTAGAGGCCATAACTACAAATGTTTTGGTCATTCTTGTTTCTATTGGTCTCTATATGTTATAAGGATCATGCATACCAATTTTCATGAAGAAATTCAATGGGGAAGGCATCTGATCAATAAATGACTTCTTGAACAAGTTAGTGCAAAATCAGGGCATCTGAGGCCCCCAATGACACAACAAAAGGGTCTTCATCATTTTGGGTGTATATGATCTTTATTTGGAGGTTAGAAGTTCACAATATTGAAGAATTTCAAGCCATTTGCAAAGTTGCCATTTTGGGAAAGTGACTTGTAATGCAAACTTGTCGTTTTGGGAAAGTTTTTCAACCTCCTCTTTTTGATTCAAAAATGCTTCAAATGAAAAATTCTTGGTCATGAAAGTTGTAGATTGGATCATTCCCTTTTCAAAAAGTACAAGAACTTGACCTAATTCATTTTAGAACTCAAGTTATGGCTTGTCAAAGTTGGGAAAAATCACTTAAATTTCACTTTTGCACCAAAGAAGGAAGTTTGCAAATTCTCGTACCAAGCCAATTTGAGACCTCTAATGCATATTTACATATCATACCATTCTAGTGAAACTCATTTGGATCATATTTGTTCCTTGAATCACAAGCCTTCATTCCTTGAACTTCACAAATTTCAAAAGGGGCCAAACTTCCCCAAAATTGCAAAATGGATCAAAACCTTCCATCCACTTGCCACAGCTCAGCAAATCTGATTTCATAGCCTTCCTTGATCCTTGATGCGCATAGCCATGCCTCTGTCCCAGCCTTCCACTTGCTCATACCTCAAGTACACCAACTCTTGACTTTGTGCATTTTGCCCCATACCAATCAGCATAGCCCACAACAACTACACTGGCCTATCCCAGCATGTTATGTGGCAAAGAAGCAAGCCATTTCACATAAGTTTGGAACCTGAATCCTCCCATTGCTCAGCATAGCTAAATCTCTCCAACTTGCAAAAGCCTTCGAATTTCATAACTCAACCAACAAATATCAAAACTTTTTCCACCATTCAACTACACATTCATCACTGATCATTTCCCACCCTTCATTTTGCCTGGAAACACCTTGTATCAAAAACACGATTTACACATCCCTTGAACTGAACTTCTGCCAACTTCATTTAGAGGCCATTTAAACTCCAAACAAACATTTCAAACTCTTGAGTGGAGTCATTGGAGTTGATTTGAGGCAAAGAACTGGGCAGAAAGCTCCTGGGTTAAAAGCTTCACTTCAGGTAGCCATGGAATTTATTTTTCCAGAACTTCCTTTTTATGTTATAGAATGATTCTATGTGTTCCCCTGATTTCCATGATATGTTTTGTTTCGAAAATGGTTGAGTTTTAAGCATTTCACAAGCCTCTGAAACTTTTGATGTTTTTTCCGTTTTGCTTCGATTCATGTTTTTGATGATAAATAAATGATTTTTGTTATGTGATTCTTGTTGGGAGTGATGTGAGGATCATTTCTGGAAAGTTTGAGGGCTTGGGGTCACGTATTAAGAGAGATTGAATGTTTGGCTAGCTGGAGAAGATGACCGGAACACTGTTCCGGTCACCTGAAAGTAATTAGGGCTCAGATTAGGGTTTTAATCTTAATTAGTGGAGTTTGAATTCTGGCCATTCATATGCGCGCGCTGGTCAATTCCCGGGTCCTGACTTTGAACCTAGGCCCTTGGATTAGTTGACTTCCATTTAAATTAATTTAATTTTCATTTTTATTTGCATTTTCTTTACCATTTTATTAAAAATAGCAAAACTCATCTAAATTTTTTTATTTTTTGCATCATGGTTCTGAATATTTTTCTCATTCTGAAAATAATTTTAATTTTATTTTTTGCATAAAATTTGTATTTTTAAAATATTTAAATGTGTATTTTAATTAATTAATGGAAATTAATTAATTAAAATACCATTTAAGTTTCTAAAAATCACCAAAAAAATCACATTGCATCTTGATACATTTAGAGACATTATCAAACCATTCATACAAATTTCTTTTTGGTTTTTGATCCCCTTTGACATTTTTCTTTTGATTTAGGGTTCTTTAAAATCAATATTTTGACCCTAACTTAGAAAAATCTTTTCTGCCTAACCATGAAGATTTTGATAATGGTTCTTTTTGCATTGTATCCCACATATCATGTAGTTTCTAGGATAAAGTTGGCATGAATTTATCTTTCATTTTCAATTTGTTTTGCATTTTTTCCTTTTGAGGTGCCTTAAAACCCTAGCAAATTTAGGAAAATCATAACTTTCATTAGGTTAAGAGTTAGGTCTTCCCCTTTGGGCAGTGAACTTATATAGGGTTAGGGTTCCTTTGAATGCATTTTCAATTTTTTATCTTGTCATTTGCTTCTGATTTTGGATTTTGCATTGCATCTTGTTCATAAGCCCTAATTTGCATCTCCATTTGCACCCATCCTTCATATGCTTGCATACATGGACTTAACATGACATTTTGTGCATCTAAATGACATGTAAGACATCCTAGGGCATATTATAATCATGTTTGATCATTACATCATACATTTGCCATGTTTTTGCTTTCATTTCATGTCATGTGCATTCATGAACTTTCATGCTTCTTACATGTCTCATTTGCATTCTCATCCTTTGTATGATCATCCCCATCCCATGACATGCATTTATGCCATCTCTTTGCATCATTAGCATCATGAACATGCTTCTGACTTTGGCTTGCATCCTTGCATTTCATTTCATTTTCATTTCTTTTCATTTCCTTTTGCTAACTTTTCAGGTGGTAAGTGTTTGAGAAGTGAATTTGCTTTCACTTCTCATAATCTCTTCTCATCCCTTTTTATGCATCATTGCTGCATTTTATCTTTGTATTAGAGTGAGCTTGCTCATTCATGCTCCTTCCTCGCTTTCTTTCTTCAAGCAACTTATCTTCTTAAGTGAAGTAAGTTGTCTTGCTTCTTTCTAATTCTCCTTCTTTCACCCTGCTTCTTCCTTGGTGGCTTTTCTCTTGAAGATCTTCTTTCAAGCCTCATAAACCCTAGGAACACCCAAGCATGATCACAATTAGGGTTTGATTAGTCCCCCATTAGTTTTACCTTTGTGTCATCTTTGAGTCTTCTATTCTCTTCTCTTAATCAAGGACTAAACCTTAAAGGTTTTAAGGCTTTGTGATTAAGGTTATGCCTGCATCCTTCTATTAGGATGGAGTGTATAACTTTAATCCTAAGTGTTTAAACCTTAATGTGTTTAAATCCTTTAATCAATCCACTTTAATAATCACTAAGACATCAAGCTTGTAACTTGGGCCTTGCATTAGGGTTCTAATTCTTCCATTATTGGTTAAGAAGGACTAACCCTAGTGTTAATGAACAAGTCCCCCTCAAGTTGTCTTACAAACCATAAACTTCACTTCTTAATCTTACCATTAATTAAAATCCACTTTAATAAAGGCTTTGTTTTGTCATGAGGTTAATCCCTAATCATGGATTAAGTTGAGGTATCTTCCTCAGCTTAAGTGTTCTCATCTATTATCCTTCTATTAGGATGGTGTAATGAGTCCGCTAAATCTTTGATTATGGCTTAAACTCATTACTTAACACTAAACAAAAACTCCAAAAAAACATCTAAATAAATGCAAGTAGGTTAATGATCTTAATCCTACATCATGGTGATTAAGTGTGAGGTGTTTACTTCATACTTAAGGTATTCTTATCACCCCTAATCAGAGGGAGGATGTGATGAGTTTACTAACCCTTGGATTAGGCTTAAGCTCATTTTCTTATGACAAAATCCAAAAGAAATAAAAGATTGAAAACACCAAAAATAAACAATAATCGTCTCCTCCGGGATTCTTTTCTCACCTCATTCACTTATAAACGAGAACTTGCTTCTCCCGTCTAATGCAAGACAGTTAGCACCTGAGCCAGACAGGTCATACACTTGAGCATAGACAAACAAGCAGTTCATCAGTCAATTAATCTTTCAGTCTCTTTGAGTCGAACTACGGTGTTCTGACTTTCTCATTGCACGAGAGGATACGTAGGCATAACTTAACAGTTATCGAACAAAAGTCTCTAAACATTCCCCCTCTTCCAGCATTATTCTTTAAGCCTTATAGTCTTGAGCTTCACATTCTTTCCTTGCACTGACATTTCTCTTGTTCACTTCACATTTCTTTTGCACTGACACTTGCATTCTTTTCCAGCTTTTGCACACAAAATAGCACTGACACTACCCCTTTAAACACAAATCTTTCAAGCATGGATCCCGTCGAGTACGACGGACAATCTGGGTGCTAATACCTTCCCAGGTTGTAACCAACCCCCTTTCTCAGTATCTCTGGTTCGCAACCGTCTTATCCATGTTTTCTTAGGTTTATGCAACATTACCTTTCCTTCGGGATAAAAATGCCTAGCTGGCGACTCTTTTCTTTTCTTCTTTCGCCGACCGTTCCCGCTTGTACCGGGATGCAAATCGTTGGGAGCGACAGGTAGCTAAAGCATCTGCGAACTGGTTTTCCTCTCGAGAGATGTACTCAAGTTTGACTGTTGTGAAGAAAGTCAATAATCTCCTCGTATAGTCACGGTATGGAATCAGATGCTCTTGGTGAGTGTATCATTTGTCGTTGGTCTGATTGATTACCAAAGCTGAATCTCCAAATACATTTAATGTTTTGATCCTGAGGTCAATGGCTTCCTCAAGACCCATGATATAGGCTTCGTATTCAGCTTCGTTGTTAGTGCAGGCAAAGGTGAGTTTTGCCGAGAAAGGCATATGAACTCCTTTAGGTGTAATGAGCACTGCACCAACCCCACGACCATTCATATTGACAGCCCCATCAAACATCATAGTCCATTCTTCTCCTGGATCAGTCCCTTCAGTGTGAACAGGCTCTTCATGGTCTTTTGCTTTTAGGTACATGATGTCTTCATCAGGGAAGTCAAATCTCATGGGTTGGTAATCATCAATGGGTTGCTCAGCTAGATAGTCAGACAACACACTGCCTTTAATGGCCTTTTGAGATGTGTACTGAATGTCATACTCTGTCAGAATCATTTGCCATCTAGCAACCCTTCCGGTAAGTGCTGGCTTCTCAAATATGTACTTAACGGGGTCCATCTTTGAGATCAATAAGGTAGTGTGAGTCAACATATACTGCCTTAGTCGGCGAGCAGCCCACGCTAAAGCACAACAAGTTTTCTCGAGCAGTGAATAACGCTGTTCACAGTCGGTAAACTTTTTGCTTAGGTAGTATATTGCATACTCTTTTTGACCAGACTCGTCATGCTGGCCCAACACACACCCCATTGATCCTTCTAATACTGTCAGGTACATTATTAGAGGTCTTCCTTCAACTGGAGGCATAAGAATCGAAGGTTCTTGCAGGTACTCCTTGATCTTGTCAAAAGCCTTCTGACAATCTTTGTTCCACCTGACCGTTTGTTCCTTTCTTAACAATTTGAACAGGGGCTCACAAGTTGCAGTAAGATGAGATATGAACCTTGATATGTAGTTCAATCTACCTAAGAACCCCCGAACTTCTTTTTCAGTCCTAGGTGCAGGCATCTCCTGAATGGCCTTGACTTTGTCAGGATCAACTTCAATTCCCTTTTCCCTTACGATGAATCCCAACAACTTACCAGAACGTACCCCGAATGTGCATTTTTTGGGGTTTAGCTTCAGCTGATACTTTCTCAGATGCTTGAACAACTTCAGCAGATTCACCAGATTGTCTTCTTCAGTAAGGGACTTGGCAATCATATCATCCACGTAGCATTCAATTTCTTTGTGGATCATATCATGGAATAACGTTACCATAGCCCGTTGATAAGTCGCACCGGCATTACCTTGTAACAAAATGTGCCCTAAGGTGTGATGAAGGTTGTTTTCTCCATGTCTTCGGGCGACATCTTGATTTGATTATATCTAGAAAAACCATCCATGAAAGAAAACATCGAGAAATGAGCTGTGTTGTCGACCAATACATCAATGTGAGGTAATGGGAAATCATCCTTCGGGCTAGCTCAGTTCAGGTCCCGGTAATCCACACACATACGTACTTTGCCGTCCTTCTTAGGCACTGGTACAATGTTAGCGACCCACGGCGGGTAACTAGTTACAACAAGGAAACCAGCGTCCCACTGTTTTTGTACTTCTTCCTTAATCTTAATGGCCATATCTGGACGAGTACGGCGCAGCTTTTGCTTCATTGGAGGGAAATCTTCTTTTAATGGTAGCTTGTGCATGACAATATCCGTATCTAGACCTGGCATGTCTTGATAGGACCAAGCAATGATGTCGACGTATTCTCGAAGTATGTCAATAAGCTGTTCTTTTACTGAAGCTTGCAGACTAGCCCCAATCTTCACTTCTTTCAAATCCTCTTCGGTACCAAGATTAATTGTTTCAACCTCCTCCTGGTGAGGAGTAATCACTTTCTCTTCTTGCCTCAACAACCTGGCTAACTCTCCAGGTAACTCATAGTCTTCTTCAACCACTTCATCGACTTGATTAATTGGATTGTCGAAGTCATACAAGGTTATAGCAGTGCTGTTGTCGGTGCAATCTGGAGGATAATCTCTGCAAGGGTTGAGATTTGTTCGTTTTAGTAATCAATTTTAATCTTGTTTAGAAAAAGTGAAAATGAAGTTATTATTTTGAAAACATTGCCATTTTATTATTTTGTACAAAAGCGAAAAATGAAAAGACAATGAGCGAAAACTGAGAATTGTTTGCAAAAGATGTCCGATATTCATTGATATTCCATTTCTACAAAATTACAAATATGGCCCTATTACAAAATGAGTCTTGACACCTTGGGCAAGATGCAAGACTTGATGCATGCTGAAAAAAGTAGGAAATAATAATTACTCTGCAGGAGTAACCCTTATAATTTCCTGGGAAGACCAGTTAAGGACTTGGTGACCCGGGATCCTTGGACGAATCCAACATTCCAGGTTGAGGTCGCTTTCCGCCTCGTTTTCCATGTTGTTGACAGCATCTGGGGTGAGCATCCCCCCACTGATGAACCTGGGCTCTTTAGCAGCCTCAGCTTGATCTTGTTGGAATGGTTTGTAACCCAAACTGAATTTGTCCTCCATCTTCTCCACCGGTAGTAGCTTGCCCCAACCTTGGGCATTTCCATCTTCAATAACCTTCTGGGCTTGCTGATAGGAGATAATTGAAGTACCCATCCTATCCTCCTGGGATGCAGCAAATACTTCGGTCGTCGCCTCATTGAAGTTCAGTGCTTCGAACCCTTGGCTCATGGTTTCATGAATCTCATCATCCATCTCAATGTATTTGTACATAGCCAAATGGCTAATAAAGATGTCCTCTTCACCACAGATGGTGATAATCTGTCCTTCCCACTCATATTTCAATTTCTGGTGAAGGGTCGACGTAACTGCGCCAGCGATGTGAATCTAAGGTCGACCCAACAAACAACTGTAGGCCGGCTGAATGTCCATCACATAGAAAGTAGTCTGAAAGACCTGCAGACCGATTATCACAGGCAGCTCCACCTCTCCAAGAACAGACCTCTTGGAGCCATCAAAAGCTCTGACTACCAAATTTCTTGGTCGAAGAGCTATTCCATCATATTCGAGCTTGACAAGAGCCTTCTTCGGCAAGACATTGAGTGAAGACCCAGTGTCGACAAGAACATGCGAGAGCACAACCCCTTTATACTCCAAAGTGATGTGTAAAGCCTTGTTGTGGTGACGTCCTTCCGTTGTCAAGTCAGCATTGGTGAAACCTAGCACATGGCTAGTATTAACATTGGACACCATTGTCTCAAGCTGATTCATTGTGATCTCCTCCAGCATGTAGGTAGCGTGCAAGACTTTGAGTAGTGCATCCCGATGAGCTTCGGAACACAACAGTAGGGATAAGATGGAGATCTTAGAAGGAGTATGGTGGAGCTGATCCACAACCTTATAGTCACTTCTTTTAATTATCCTCATAAATTCATCCACATCTTGATCAAAGGATGATTTATGAGTCTCTTTTGGTGCAGGTTCTTTAGGTGCCACACTTTTCCCTTTGGCTTTGGCAGCAACCTCTGCCTCAGTATTGGTTCTTGGAGCTTGTGATGCAAAGAGGCGTCCGCTTCGGGTGAAGCCTCCGCCTCCCTCGACATTATCCACTTGTGGTGTGTGAACCGAAGAATCAAGAAGGACTCTTTCTCCGTTGCAGTAAAGGTCTGAATCATAGTGCCATGGTACAACATTGTCTTTAACATATGGAATGGGCCCTGGCACCGTGATGGTGACTGGACTAACTGCAGTAGAGGTAGGGACCGTTATTGTTTGTGGATCATAAAATATGGTGACAGGACTTCTGATTGATGTTGGTGGTGATTGATTGAAGCTTGGTTGTTGCTGAAACTGTTGCTGAGATTGTTGTTGATAATTGTTGGAAACCGGGACCGTTGCAGGGTCATAATAGATGGTGACTGTGGAGACGTCGTTGTTGGTGGTTGCTGTGGTTGTAGAAGCACATGCAACTGAACTGTTGTTTGTTGAAGTGATGGAAGGAGTGGTTGCTGATTTTGAAGACGAGTATGTAGGGATAATTGTCTTTGCAGTTGTAGGAGAAATACTTGTTGTTGACAAGGGAGTTGCTGGTGTTGTAGAAGTTGTTGTTGTTATTTGCAGGATACCCTCTCTGATCAGGCCATTAATGCCATTCTTCAAGATTGCACACACATTGACGGAAACCTTGAAAGATTCACAACAGGCCTCGCAACCTGGAAACATCTGGCATTTCAAAAGCTGAGCTTTAACCTCTACCAGAGGTGTTTGAATACTTGTAGTATCTTCAATTAAATTCATGGGTGAGCCCTCCTCTATTGCATTTATCCTTGGCCCACCATGGTTGGGCATAGGATTCTTCGTGACATTAGGAGGTGGTGCAAAATTTAGGGCTTTTGAATCTACCAGATCCTGGACCTTCATGTGCAAAGCCCTGCACTTTTCTGTGGCATGACCATGTACATTAGAATGAAAAGCACACCTGACATTGACGTTGTAATTTATCGGAAGGTTTTTAGGATCTGGTGGAGCCAAAGTCCTTAGCTCGACAAGATTAAGCTTTAGGAGTTGTGGCAACAATGTGGCATATGGCATTGGTATAGGGTCAATCACTCTGTTGATCTGAGATGGCCGCTGCTGGAAAGGGCATTGTTGGTTGTTGTTGTTGTAGGATCTCAGTTGAGGAAATTGTGGTTGTTGAGGAAAATGTTGTGGCTGTTGAGTATATTGAGGAGATGGAGTAGGGATAGTGATAGCGGCAACTGACCTTGGAAGATACTGGGGTCTCCCTCTTCCCATATGTACAGAATTTGTTTCACCGGATCTGCGGGGCCCTACAAATGGCTTCCTTTCACTGCTTGAACTGGCGCCGTTGTCAGAAATCTTTCCCATCTTCAGTAAGCTCTCAATTTTTTCCCTAGCTATAACCACGTCTGCAAAGCTGATGGAAGAAAATGCAGCCAATCTATCAATATAAGTCCCCTAGAGGGTGTTCACGAACATATCTGCCATTTCCCTTTCTGACATCGGGGGTTGAACGGCAGCAGCTAGTTGCCTCCATCTTTGGGTGTACTCTCTAAATCTTTCCCGGGAAGACTGTGACATTCCCATCAGAAGGGTTCTGTTTGGAGCCATGTCCAGATTATATTGATATTGACGAATGAAAGCTTCGGCCAGGTCTTTCCAATTCCTTACTGTGGCCCTGGTCAAATGAGAATACCACTCCCGGGATGCCCCTGTCAAGCTATCCTCAAAGTAAAACATCCACAGTTTTTCATCCATGGTGTAGGCTTTCAATCTTCCCAGGAAAGACTGAAGATGGGTACGTGGGTAGGATGTGCCATTGTATCTTTCAAAACAGGGATGTTTGAACTTGTGAGGAATTCTAACCCCCTCCACTAATCCCATATCCATGACATTAAAACCCAGAGAGTTTTGGGATTCAAGAGACCTTAACTTTTCTGCTATCTCGTCCAACCGACGATCGTAGACTTCGTTTCCAACCCCAACCACAGTAAACTATTCTTCCCGAGGGTCCTCCTGCAAGGCCCTCCCTCCAGTGTTACCCTGGGTGTTTCTTATAGCATTGATTTCTGGGTTCATATGAGGTCCAAACTCTGGGGAATCAGTACGAGGTTGTACGTGATCGTTGTTGCTGGTACCCCCTGTACTTGGGTGGTTTTCCTCGGGAGTTTGCCGCTCGACCAACTCTCTTAGTCTCTCTTGGCTCTGGGCCAACCCAGTCATCACTGCCATAAACTGATTCATTTGGGCCCTCATCTCAGTCCTTTCATTGGCCATTTGGGTTCTCACGTCAGTTAGATCCTGTTGAACTTGATCCATTTGTAAGCCCGGAAGGTTGTTTCTTGTCGGATACCGGTGCACTCTATTGACGGGGAACACTTTCTACGAGCAATGTTTCCTGAAATCACAACAAAGTGAAAAACAACAACAAAAACAAACACCTACAAAATAAAAAAAAAGAGGTTAGTATGCAATGCATGATGTTTATTTGTCTTCCAAGGGTATCCGGTTTGGTTCTTTGGTTTTGACCTTCCAGACCTCGAGGAATGATGATGTTGCAAAGAGATAAAGCCCATGAAATAATACAAACCATATATTACAAAAATGTGAAGATACATAGTTTGATTACAACCAAGTTCCCATGGTGGGTCAAAATTAACAACAAAATACAATCAAAATGAAGTACAAATACAAGGAAATCAAACATCCAATCCAAAGTCATCCTCTCTGACTTCCTTCAGAAGAGCTTCAGTCACTGGACCAATTGGGTGCTCTGTGATAGTCCTGATAAGAAGGTTCCTGGTGGCAATGACACTGGTCAACTTCTTATGCTTGTCCCGATCCTTTGATCTCTTCAACCCCGCCCGGAGCTTCAACTCAGGGATCTCCTTCTGTGGTGCTAACAAGGCCTCCTGATTCTTCTTTTCATTGGCTTCCAGCTACTCTATCCTAGCCTGGGTCCTTTGATCTTCCTGTGCACGAGCCTCAGTGATCCTGATCCACCTAGCCTGACTCTCCTCTTAGTAATGCTCAGCTCTGGCCTTCTGAGTCTTGGCTTCCTTGCAAGCATTCTTCAACACTAACTCCCCTGCTCTAGCCTTTCTGATGTAGTCATCTGTCCTTTCAATCTTGGTCAAGTGCTCAATCCGGAGCCTTTCTAACCTTTCTTTATCCAGACGACTGTCATTCCTCTCCTAGAGGGTTTTCTTCAAAGCTTCAGAGAGCTGAGTATTCCTTTCCTTCAATTTCTCAAACTCCTCTAAACTGACAGTAGCTGCAGGCTCCACAGTTGATGGTCCAGGTACATCCTCTATGGTGAATGGCATACGGGTGATCTGTCCCCTGACACGAGACCAGTCAAGATACTGAGCTGAAGTTATGTTGTTGCACTTGCCAAGAATAATTGTTCCCTTAGTCTGATTATTGTACCAAGCCCAAGCTGTCTGTCTGACAATGGAAAGGTTGTGCTGGATGTCACAATAGAGGGTCTTTGTCAAGTCTCGCTCTCTCGGGGGATGTACCAAGGCATACCCTAATTGCCTTTTGAAGTGAAAAGGATTGTGATTGATGCAACCTTTCACTCCAATCAGGGGTACATTGGGATATTGCCCACAGCTGGTGATGATATCTTTGCCCTTGGTGCTCTGAGTGCACCATCTGATGTCTTCTGATGTAAGGGCAATCATTCTCTTAGCCCAGTTCCTTGGCTGGTGGGGATTCAAGAAAGTGTCTGACTTCGGCAAGTGCCTTAATAACCAACAGTAGAAGAGAGGTGCACAGCATCTGACTAATCTTCCCCTCTGCTTCTCATTCCTTTGATGCACTGAATAATAAAAGTCTCCAAGCAAGGTAGGGACTGGATTCTTCAATAGGAAAAGGTGGATCACACTCTTGCTTACAAACTTAGGCTCGTTTGCAAACAAGATGACTCCATATATGCTGAGGGCCAGAAGAGCACAAACAGTGTCCCACTTCCCTGCTGCAGCATGCAGGGTGGCCTGAGTAACCAAGAAATCCAAATGAAGGCCTGGAATTCCAGCCTTGGTGGTCATATTCTGGTCAATGAGAGTGGACTCCAAGTGCAAAGCCCTAGCTACATCTTCATTCTTGGGAGCAACCATCTTAGGGTTGAAGGAATCCCTCTCCTGGTGGGGACACCTAACAACATGGAGAACTCTTCCATCAAAGGTCCCAACTGAAAATCTGGGAAAGTGAAACATCTGAGAGGATGGTCATAGAACTGGAGACAGGTGTGGATCATGCTCCTCTGGGATGCATCCAGGTCCATGATCATGTCCATAATGCCACCATAATGTTCCCTGAATAAAGGGACATGATCAAGAGTGATGAGAGACTGAATATGTCTGATGCCTGTCAGAGTAGGCTCAAAGAAATGATAGGTGATGTTGCTCTTCCTGGATGTGTCTATGCTGATAATGGATGTTGGTGAAGAAGACTGAGGATAACTGCTGATAAAGGCAACTGAAGAAGATGCTGAAGAAGAGTCTCTGATGAAGACAAATGTTGAAGAGAGCTGAAAAGAATCTCTGATGAAGATAGCTGGTGAAGGTATCTGATGCAGAACAGGTCAAAACCAAACCAAAGATAAGATGTGGATACCCTGTAAAACAAATAGACAAATCTTAAATGATGCAAAATGATGTATGTAGAATGATATGCAAAGGGTTTGTGATCAAGTGCTGGATTTGTTATATGCCTTGATAGGGTCCATGTGTGTTCATAAGTCCGGATGAAAGCTTAGAAAACCAGTAACCAGGTGGGGGACTCAAATAAAGAGTCACAAGTTCAGGGTTTCACAAGAACAGTCCAAAATGATACAACCTTAACAAAACTAGTAACAAAGGTATGATGAGGCCAAGGGTTCCTGCAAACATGTAAACATCCCAACCCCCTTACATGTATTGTTCTAGAACAAGGATCCTCAGACTTGGATCAGTTATGAGAAGTGTAAACATTTCTAACCCGAAGGTACAGTGTTTACAATAACCATAAAGGATCCTCCTCTAATTCACCTAAGATGCTGAAGGTCATAAAAAGGACATCCAGACTTAGCAAGCTTCCCAGATAGCCCTAGTACTACAGGAAATCCGTAGCACAGAGTTCTCAAGAAGAAACCCATATCTGAACCGTGTTTCATATTCCCGCACCAGACCGAAATGGAATGGGAAAGAATATGAAGCCACTCTATCCTATGTGTCACTCAGGCTCCCGGTATGGAACCTTACTCACTCAAAATCCCTCCCACCAAGGCAAACCAAAGATCCAGTACAATGATATGATGATAGCAGTATGAAATGCATATAAACAGTAAATGAAAGCAATAAATAAAGCTGTACATAAATAAATAAATAAAGCAATAAACAACAAGCACAAGTAGCACATAACACCCCCGTAAACACAAATCAAACAAGCGCTAGGAGAAACCCACATAAAGAACCAGAAGCCCTGGTTGCAAGATAATCTTCCCCAGCAGAGTCGCCAAGTTGTCGCTCCCGAAGATTTGCATCCCGGTACAGACGCGAACGGTCGGCGAAGAGAGAAAAATGAAATGAAGTGAATAGAGTCGCCAACTAGGCATTTTTATCCCGAAGGAAAGGTAATGCTGCATAAACCTAGAAAACGATATGGATAAGACGGTTGCGAACCAGAGAAACTGAGAAAGGGGGTTGGTTACAACCTGGGAAGGTATTAACACCCAGATTGTCCATCGTACTCGACAGGATCCACGCTTACAAGATTGTGTTTAAAGGAGTAGTGTATGTGTTATCTGTGTGCAAAAGCTGGAAAAGAATATACAAGTGTCAGTGCAAAAGGGTGAATGCTCAGGAACTGAGGCTTAAAAGAGAATGCTGAAAGAAGGGGGAGACACAGAGACTTTTGTTCGATAATAGTTAAGTTATGCCTACGTATCCTCGCGTGCAATGAGGAAGTCAGAACACCGTAGTTCGACTCAAAGAGACTGGAAATAAATTGACTGTGAACTGCTTGCTTGTCTATGCTCAAGTGTATGATTCGTCTGGCTCGAGTGGTAACTGTCTTGGATTGGACGAAATAAGAAAGTTCTCGTTTGTGAATGAGTGTGATGAGAAAAGAATCTCGAAGGAGACGATTATTGTTTGTTTTTGGGTTTTTAGTTTTTTATTGTTTTTGGTGTTTTGCATAGGATTATGAGCTTAAGCCTAAATCAAGGGTTGTAAACTCATTATATCCTCCCTGATTAGGGATAATGAGCCTACTTAAGTATGAGATAAGCATCTCAACTTAATTACCATGATGGTGTAGGATTAAGAGCATTAACCTACTTGTGATTATTTAGATGTTTTTGGGTTTTTGTTTAGTGTTAAGTAATGAGTTTAATCTCTAATCACAGATTAGTGAACTCATTACACCATCCTAATAGAAGGATGATAGATGAGAACACTTAAGCTGAGGAAGATACCTCAACTTAATCCATGGTTAGGGATTAAATTCATTATATAACAAGCCTTTAGTAAATGGATTTACATTAAGGGATGAGATTAAGAAGTGAATTTTATGGTTTGTAAGACAACTTGAAGGGGACTTGTCCATTAAACACTAGGGTTAGTCCTTCTTAACCATAAGGAAGAATTAGAACCCTAATGTAAGGCCCAAGTTACAAGATGAAGTCTTGATGGTTATTAAGATGATTTGATTAAGAGGTTTAAACAAATTAAAGGTTTAACACTTGGGATTAAAGTTATACACTCCATCCTAAGAGAAGGATGCAGGCATAACCCTAATTCCAAAGTCCTAAAACTTTAAGAGTTTAGTCTCTGATTATTGAGATGAGAAGAGAGACTCAAGGAGACTCAAAGGTAAAAAGTATAAGGGGGACTAATCACAACCCTAATTATTATCATGCTTGGATATCCTATGGTTTGTGAGGCTTAAGAAAGATCTTCAAGGAAGCCACCAATGGAAGAAACAGATGAAAGGAGGATGAAGCAGAAGAATAAGTTACTTACTTCCTAAGAAGATAAGTAACTTAAAGGAAGAAAGTGAGAGAGATAGAACATAAGTGAATTAGATTCACTTCTAGGATAAACAAGATGCATATGAATGAGATAAGAAGAAGTGAGAGGTGAAGGCAAATCCACTTCCCAAAATAACTTACCAAACCTGAAAGTGTTAGCATGAATGCATAAGATACAAAGCATAAAGAAATGAAGTGAAATGAGATGAAATGACCAAATTCATAAGTGTTTATGCAATGTAAGTGTCATGTGAGATGATGCAAAGGCATACAAAATGCATATGTGTGATCATACAAAAATGAGATGCAAAGAGAGCATGCTTTGAAATTTGAAAACACATGAAAGTTCATGAAATGGAATGAATGTAAAGCATGGCAAATGAATGAATAAATGATTTAGCATGGTTCTAACATGTCCTAAGATGTCTAAGATGACATATGAATGCAAGAAATGTCATGGCAAGTTCATGTAGGGATGCATATGCAAGGTGAATGCAAATGAACACATAAAATTAGGGTTATATGGACATATGAGATGCAAAAGGATAAAACAGAATCATATGACATGATAAAAATTTGCAAACAAGCTCAAACAAACCCTAATCCCATACTAGGTTACACCCCAAAGGAGAAGGTCAGAAGCCTAACCAATCAAAAGTTATGATTTTCCTAAGTTTTCTAGGATTTTTGGGTGGTTCAAAGGGCAAAATGCAAATCAATTTGAAAATGCAAGATAAATTCATGAGAAAAAAGACCTATAAACTACATGCAATATGAAACACAATGCAAAAAGAATCAACTTCAAACTCTTCTTGGTTAGGCATAAATGATTTTTCAAAGTTAGGGTTCAAAAATATGATTTTAATGACCCTTAATTCAAAGAAAATTGACAAACTATGATCAAACCTAAAAAGAAATTTGTGTGAAGAGTTTGAAAATGTTTCTAAATGCATTAGGATGATTCATGATTTTTTTTGGTGAATTTTAGAAACCTAAATGTATTTTTAATTAATTAAAATACTTTAATAAATTAAAAATAACATTTAAATATTTTAAAAATGCTTTTTTAATGCAAAAAATAAAATAAAAATCATTTTTGGAATGAGAAAAATATTTAAAGTCAGAATGCAAAAGAAAATATTTTTTGAATGCTTTTTGCTATTTTAAATTAATTATGCAAGAAAATGCAATAAAAATGAAATAAAAATGATTTAAATGAGAAGTATGCAGATCCTAAGGCTGAGATTCAAACTAAAAGGGAGGGAATTGATTGCGCGCGCATCTCAATGGCTGACATTCAAACTAGGTTTTAATTATGTTTTATATTTAATTAATCAGGATTAAAAACTAATGGCGCATTTGGACCACTCATTGCCTAACCCTAATCACCATCCAACGGCCACGCACGCATCTGGGCAACTAACCCTAATTAGGGTTCTAATCACTCTCAGGTGACCGGAGCTAGCTCCAGTCATCTTCTCCGACAAGCCAAACACCCTAACTTCTTCCCTAGGCTAAATCAAACTCTCTAAAGCTCCAGAAATGATCATTAAACATCAACAAGCAAGAATCAAGCATCAAAAACAATTTATTTCACGCATACATGATGAATCGAAGCAAAAATCATTTCACGGGAAAAATTTCAGAACATCATGAAATGCTTATTTCTCAACCATTTTCAATTTTAAACACATCAGGGTGATCAGTGATGCATGAGGAATCATTTAGAAACTTAAAAGAGAAGTTCTGGAAAAAAAGTTCATCATAGCTACCTGAGTTGAAGCTTTGTGTTCTTGAGCTTTCTGACCTTTCCCTTGGTTCAAATCCACCCCAATGAAATTCCTGATGATGATGAGAAGCTTAGAGCAAGCTTGGAATGGCTGGTTTTGATGATTCAACTCTGCTGCACCAGAAATCGTGTTTTGGTTTGGTTGTGTTTTAGGCTATGGTGATGGGTGGGAAATGATCCTTAGGTCATGTGGAGATGATTGGTGAAAAAAGATTGAAGTTTCAGTGGTTGTGTGATGAGTTTCGAAAAGAGGAAGTTTTTGAGGGATTTTGTAAAATCTGAGTTAAGGGATGATTTAGGATCTTGGGTGTTATGAAATGGCTTGCATAATGTTTGTTTAAGCCAATGGGATTGCTCAGATAGTTGTTGTGGCACAGGCTGATTGGTATGGGGTGTTTTGCAAAAAAGTCAAGATTTGTGTACTTGAGGTATGGGCCATGGCATGTTTGGTTTTTTGGGGTGTCTGGTCTCAGCAAGTTTCATGGAGAACCATGGAATCAAGATTATGCAGCTGGCACAAGTGGATGAGAGGATCCAATCCTTTTTGCAATTTTGGAGAGTTTTGGCCCTTTTGTGATTTCTTGAAGTTCAAGTCATGGAAACCCTAGGTTTAATGCACAATTCTGATGTTTAGAGGTTGTCTTGACATTTTGTGAAGTGTTTGTGCATATTAGAAGTGATTAGAATGCTTGAACATGCCAAATTGCAAAATCCCTCTTTGACATGAAACTTGAAATTATAAGATTTTTGCAAACATTGAAAGGCCATATCTTGAGTTCTATGATGAATCAAGACATGTTCTTGTACTTTTTGAAAAGGGAAAGACCTAATCTACAACTTTCATGACCAAGAAGTTTTCATTTGAAGCATTTTTGGTTATGAAAGAGGAGGTTGAAAAACTTTCCCAAAATGGAAAGTTTGCATTTCAAGTCATTTCCAAAAATGGCAAGTTTTCAATTGGCTCAAAATTCTTCAATCTTGTGAACTTCCAACCACTTCTAAGATCAAATAAAGATCATAGAACTTCAATTTGATGAAAATACCCCTTTGGTTCCATTGTTGAGGGCCTCAAATGCCCTGATTTTGTCTTAACTTGTTCAAGAAGTTACCTAGTGAACAAATGACTTCCACAATGAATTTCTTCATAAAACTTGGTACACATGATACTTATGACATATTAAGAACATTAGAAACAAGAATGGCCCAAAAATTTGGAGTTAAGGCCTCTGAAACCAAAACCCTATTTTTGGTCATCTGTGCTGTGAAAACCCTAGCTCTGCTTCCACGCCTCTGCCATTTCTTGTGATTTCTTGACTTCCATGAACTTTTAGGAGCATAATATGATGATAGAACACACATGGACCCTCTTGGAAATCTTTTAGGCCTTTGGGATGGCTCAGATGGAATCTTGGATTGCTCAGATCACAAACCCTAGATGCAGATGAACTTGAACTTATGCAGTGAAGCAAATATGCAATATGAGGTGGTATGCT
This sequence comes from Lathyrus aphaca, assembly GCA_963966055.1. Lineage (NCBI taxonomy): Eukaryota > Viridiplantae > Streptophyta > Magnoliopsida > Fabales > Fabaceae > Lathyrus > Lathyrus aphaca. Next base: position 223,185,841 of record OZ014522.1, read on the forward strand.
TATGCTTATGCAAAAATGAAAGATTACAAGCCATGGTGTGGTAAAGAGTGAGGTAAAATTTGGGGTGTTTACACTCTTGCATCTGCCATGGTAAGGAATATGGTATGCATGCGGTCTGCTTCAACAGACTTGCTAGTTGTGTTGTTGTATCGAGCCAACTTGCTTAAGTAACTCAGTTTTGAAACCTAAAATGCCATAATAATCAATTAGATTCTTGAAGAAAAAACTATAGAAAGTTCAATAAGCATAATTGAATACAAAATAAAAAGAAACTACATAAGTGCAGTGACAAAATAAAGAAGTAATAACAATGTAGAAAGTTACAACAGAAACTTATGCAGCTTTAACAGTAGATGCTCTTAAATATCATTGACATCCTAACTTTATTCTTCTTTCGTCGTTGAAGCTCGTATTTCTGCATATCTTTTATAGACCAATGTAACCAATGATAGTTGAACTTTTAAGCTATGACCAAATAAATGAAGTGTAAATGTGATGGATAATGTGCAGTTGATATTATTCACACATGGTTTACGTTCAATCAATTCCATTTTCAAAAATTAATACATTGTCTATGTCGGTGTTAATGTCGAGAGAATATAGCTAAAAGGGATGATAATAAAGCCAATATGCTAAGACAACTTACATTATTTTCATCAATTTCCTTGAGAGAATGTATAATGGATAATGTGATCGACATGAAAGAATATGTTCAACTTTATTTTGCAGTTTGTATCATACATTGTCTATTGGACATAATTATAAGTCACTTTCCATCACAGAAAAGCAAGAAAGAAACAATATTTAGAGCAACCAATATTTCATACACTGATGTTAAGCATATAACACCCTTGATCCTGCTAACACCGTCTTTTATACAACAAAAGGTCATGGCTAAAAACTAAGTATGCGGAAAATTTTATGCATTATATTTTATAAGTTGGAGGAAACCACCAACAAAATTATTGATCACAGATAATGTCCAACATCAAGATGTATTTGTACACGAACATCAAGATGGAAAGCAAATAAATATGCAACAAAAAATATTGGCAACATAAAATCACCTTTGAAAGATACAAGTTGACCATCAAGGGATTTTAAGGATATATTGAAAAAATGGATTTAAAGGATATCCAATATCTGTGTAAACCAACTTTACACTAACATTCAATGAAAATCCATTGTTTTGCAATGTCACTCTACTTTTGTAACTAAATTTTAAAATTGATGATATGACATGTCAAAATAGTCGGTGCAAAACCAATTAACTCTGGAAGCATATGGTTTTTATACTATAAAAATAACTTCATTTTCACATGTGATGGTACAACTTCTTCTAATTCTCGGGGGATGTTTTTCGGCTCAAGAAAAATGTTAACTAGATAGAGAGCTGACCATGATATTACATTTTCAAAGAAAATATCCCATATAGTAAACAATAACACTTTAGTACATGCACTTTTTTGTATCCGACTCCATGAAATGTGTAACACCCCAAAGTCGATTTTAATTATATTGATGTGTTTTCTTGTGAATTTTGATGATTATGAGGTTATTTGATGTTTTGTGAAGTTTTGAGGGTAACTTATTATTTTAATAATATTATAATAATTAAGTATATGGGGTTTAGTTTATTATTCGAGATTAATTGAATAAAATAAAAAGAATTAGAGGATAAGGGCATTGTGGTCTTTTGGTTGAGGATTAGTGAGGGTTTTATGGGGAAAGACTAAAAGAGGTCCTAGGGGCAAGAGTGACAAAAGAGGGGAAAGTTAGAGAGTACGATCATTTGGAACGATCGCACTTTTAGGAAAAGAGCTCTAGAGAAGAGGAAAAGTTAGGGCTTGAAGGTTGGAAGGATTTACGAAGAGTTTATAGAAAGCTTACGGAGATTAAGGTATAAGGAGTATTTTACTTTCGATATTATAATGTGGGAATGGAATTGGGGGTTTTGTGGTGTAGTTTAGGGAATATGGTTTTGATTGATGCTTTCGTGTTTTTGATGATGATTTCATGATAATTTTGATGAATACAATAATGTAAATGATGTTATCATGAGGGATATTGATGTTAATGTGGTTTTATGATGTAATGCTATTAATTTATGGGATTTACAGGGGTTTAATTGCAGAAGGAGAAGACTGAAATCGTAGAAATATTCTGCATAATCGCGAAGCTCGCTTAGCGAGCTACAACTCGCTTAGCGAGAAATGTCAGTGGGATGGGCACTTAACGAGTAGGGTGTCTCGCTTAGCGAGCTCTGGAAACATTGAAAAATGTTTTAAGTTTGAAAATTGTTTTTAAGGTAGTATGTTCTAAGTTGCTATGACGTTGTAGAGTTGTCACGTGATGTGTCTTGGAGGTTATAAGAGTAGAGTTAGTAATTAAGTGATGTGTGATGAATTAATTGATTTCTCTTCGAGTTATGATTTATGAATTCATGATGTAGGATGAGTATGTTATATGATGTTCCATGAGTATGTATATGATGTTATGAATGAGTATGAAAAATAATTGATTAATAATGAATGCGGATGCAATGTTATGATGTTTTGAGGATGATGTATGTATATTGTGTCTTGCATTCATGGCATTGAATTTGTGAGGGGACTTCGGTCCATTGGTAGCTTCAATCCCATTGTGTGGATTGAAGTGATTTGATGTTTATGGTGTGCTCCCTTAGGGGAGGGTTGATGGCCCAATGTCCATCCATGAGGATGTTTCGGTACCACATGCATTAGTAAGAGGTTGCATTTCATTTTAATGACATAGCATGAGTGCATTGATTTTGTGTAATGATGATGTGTATTAAATTATTAATGGTGAATTTTCTTATAATGTGATGATGATGATATGTATAAACGAGTTATGAATGAATTGTTGTTGTTTATGTTTTAAATTCTCATTTCTATATTATCTTATTGAATTTTAATTTACTCACCCTGCCTGCCTTTTAGTGATGGACTACTATGCCATCCTACATATAATCAAGGTTAGCTCGGTGCGTGCTTAACTCGAAGGTAGTGAATCTTCGAGTTAGTTAGAAATGGAGTCTTGCTCTGTGTCTAGTAACATCGGGATGGGTATCGCTTGAGTGTTTATGTTTTATTTGGAATTAAGATGTTAAGTTTTGTTTAAGTATTTTGTTAAGATGATACTTGAGATGAATTATGAGTTTTGGTTTTAAAATGAGGAATTTAAGACTTATTGTTTTCCGCTGCGTAATGTTTCAAAAGAAGTACAAATCAGTTTTTGATGTTTTAAGGAACCCATGTTGCGGGACAAAACTCTATGTGATGTTTATGATTTGCGATTTAAGAAGTAATGTGATGCCCTTTTTAATGATTTGTACTCTGATATATGATTTAAATTTCTTAATTGTGTTGGGGTAGAAAGGGTGATACATTAGTGGTATCAGAGCAGGTCGGTCTGTCGGCCGTGTCGTGTCGTTGTCAGTCGTGTTGGTTTTTGAGTTTGAGTGTTTTGAGGTTGAGTTGTTTCTGATGTTGTTGGTGATTTGTAGAATGGCTTCAAATCGTGCTCTTGTAGATGTCGTAGCTGCACTTGCTAAAGCTACGACGCAGAACAATGTTCGGGATGAGTTCCATGCTTTGGTTTTTTTTAGAGGAACAACCCGCCTAAGTTCGAGGGTTCCCATGAATCGGAGAACGCGCACAAGTGGTTGATGGCAATTGAGAAGATTTTCAGAACTATGGCGTGCTCTGATGCTCGGAAGGTGCAGTTTGGCACCCATATGTTGGATGAAGAGGCTGAGGATTGGTGGGATAATACCCGTCAGAGATTGGAAGGGGCTAAGGCTTCCATAACTTGGAATGTGTTCAGGAGGGAATTTATGAGTAAGTATTTTCCTGAAGACACCCGTGGCAAGAAAGAGGTTAAGTTCTTAGAGCTGAAACATGGGAATATGACGGTGGTAGAGTATTCTGCCAAGTTCGAGAGGTTGGTGAAGTTCTATCCTCACTACAACCGTGATGATGCTTAGCTGTCTTAGTGCTTGAAGTTTGAGAATGGGCGGAGATTGGAAATCAAGCAAGCGATTGGTTGTCAGCAAATTCGTAGGTGTGTTGAGCTTGTCGATAAGAGTAGGATATATGATGAGGATAATCGAGCTTGATCTGCTCATTATAAGCAGGTGAGTGAGAAAAGAGACAAGGGTCAGTTTCGAGGGAAGCTTTATACGACTCCAAATGACAAGGGGAAGTCGAAGGGTAATGATGGTAAGAAGCCAAGTGGAGGAACGGGTTCCACTACTCTCAAGTGCTATAAGTGTGGTGAAGCAGGTCACAAATCCGATGTGTGCACTGCTATTGTGATAAGAAGGGTCACATGAAGAATGAGTGTATGAATGCTAAGCCAGCTTGTTTCAATTGTGGTGAAGAGGTACATATCAGTACTCAGTGCCAGAAACTGAAGAGGTTGCTACTACGGCTCAGACTACTGGTAGAGTGTTCGCCTTGAGTGGTTCAGATGCTCAGAAGAAGGACAACTTGATTAAAGGTACTTGTTTTATTAATTATGTTGAGTTGGTTGCTATAATTGATATTGGAGCTACTTACTCATTTATTTCGATTGAGTGTGCGACCAGGTTGAATTTGCCTTTGACTGTTATGAATGGTAATATGTTGATTAAGATGCCTACTGACGGTTCAGTTACGAATAACTGTGTGTGTTTGAAATGTCCTTTGACCATTTATGGCAAGGATTTCTTGACGGATTTAGTGTGTTTGCCTTTGCACCATATGGATTTTGTACTAGGAATGAATTGGTTAGAATTTAACTTTGTGCATATCAACTGCTATGCAAAGACAGTAGAGTTTCTAGAGTTTAGTGATGGGTGGGAGATGATGATTCTATCTGCGAAGCAAGTGGATGAACTTCTAGCAGATGAAGCCCAATTGTTTGCTTTGTTGCAGCGTTACAAGTGGACCGTGAACAAGTGGGTGTGGAGTTACCCGTTGTCCAAGAATTTCTCTATGTGTTGTCGGACGATATTAGTGATTTACCACCGGAGCATGAAGTAGAGTTTGTTGTGGATTTAGTATCGGGTACTAGTCCAGTGTTGATGGCTCCTGATAGGATGTCAGCTTCCGAGCTGAGTGAGTTGAAGAACTTCTTGAGAAGAAATTTGTTTGTCCAAGTGTTTCTCTGTGAGGTACTCTTGTGTTGTTGGTTAAGAAGAAGGATGGTTGTATGAGGTTGTGCATCGATTATCGACAATTGAATAAGGTGACTATTAAGAATAAATATCCACTTCCGAGGATTGATGATTTGATGAATCAGTTGGTGGGAGCTTGCATTTTTAGTAAGATTGATTTGAGGTCGGGTTATCATCATATTCGAGTTAAAGTTGATGATATTTTGAAGACAACTTTCCGGACGAGGTATGGTCACTATGAGTATACGGTGATTCCTTTTGGTGTGTCCAATGCACCTGGTGTATTCATGGAATACATGAATCAGACTTTCCACAAGTATTTGGATAATTTCGTGGTGGTTTTTATTGATGACATTCTAATTTATTCAAAGTTAGAAGAGGAACATGAGGGACATTTGAGGATTGTATTGCAAGTGTTGAGAGAGAAGAAGCTTTATGCTAAATTGTCGAAGTGTGAGTTTTGGTTGAAAAAAGTGAGTTTCCTTGGCCATGTGATTTCTAGTGGTGGAATTTATGTGGATCCTTCGAAGATTGAGGCTGTGTTGAATTGGGATACTCTGAAGTCTACTACGAAGATCAGAAGTTTCCTTGGTTTGGCCGATTATTATCAAAAGCTTATATAGGGTTTTTCTAAGTTGGCTTTGCCTTTGACGCAGTTGACTCGTAAGGGTCAGGCTTATGTATGGGATGTTGCTTGCGAGAAGAGTTTTATTGAGTTGAAGAAGAGGTTAACGACTGCTCTAGTTTTGATTTTACCGAATCCGAAAAAATCTTTTATGGTGTACTGTGATGCTTCGAAGATGGGTCTTGGTGGTGTTTTGATGCAAAATGGTCAGGTAGTTGCGTATTCTTCTAGATAGTTACGTGTTCATGAGAGAAACTATCCTACCCATAACTTAGAGTTAGAAACCGTGGCTTTTGTGTTAAAGATTTGGAGACGCTATCTATTTGGATCGAGGTTTGAGGTGTTCAGTGATCATAAGAGTTTGAAATACTTGTTTGATCAAAAAGAACTAAACATGAGGCAGAGAAGATGGTTAGAGATGTCGAATAATTTTGATTTTGATTTGAGTTACCACCCTGGTAAAGCTAATATGGTTGCAGATGCTTTGAGTATGAAGACTTTGCATATGTCAATGATGATGGTAAGAGAAATTGAGATGATTGAGAAATTTAGAGACATGGGTTTGTTGTGTGAAACTACATCTGAGAGCGTGAAGTTGGGTATGCTGAAATTGACAAATGATATTGTGGAAGAGATCCGTCTAGGACAACAATTAGACTTGAAGTTGGTTGATCAGATGAATTTGATTAACCAAGGTAACAGAGGAGAGTTTCGAATTGATGAAAATGGTATGATAAGGTTTTGAGATCGTGTGTGTGTTCCTAATATTCCAGGATTGAAGAAAAGTATTTTTAAGAAGGACACCGAAGTAGATTAAGTATTCATCCTGGTGCTACTAAGATGTATCATGATTTATATAAGCTGATTTGGTTGCCGGGTATGAAAAGAGACGTTGCAGAGTTTGTGTATGCTTGTTTGGTTTGCCAGAAATCGAAGGTTGAACATCAAAAGCCGTTAGATATGATGCAACCATTGAGTATTCCAGAATGGAAATGGGATAACATTTCTATGGATTTTGTGACAGGGTTGCCGAAGACGGTGAAGGGAAATGATTCCATTTGGGTGATTGTTGACCGATTAACTAATTCGGTGCATTTCTTGCCGATGAAGATTAATCATTCCATGTCGAGGCTAGCAAAGATGTATATTGATGAGATTGTGAAGTTGCGTGGGATATCGTCGATAATTGTGTCAGATAAAGATCTACGGTTTGCATCGAGATTTTGGAAGAAGTTACAAGATGCTTTGGGAACTAAGTTGAGGATGAGTTCTGCTTATCATCCACAGACGGACAGTCAGACAGAACGGACTATCCAATCCTTAGAGGATTTGTTGAGGGCTTGTGTGTTGGATCATAGAGGTGCGTTGGATAATAATTTTCCGTTGATTGAGTTTACTTATAACAATAGTTTTCATGCGAGCATTAATATGGCTCCGTATGGAGCCTTGTATGGGAGGTGGTGTAGCACTCCATTGTATTGGTATGAGTCAGGCGAGAGTGTTGTGTTCGGACCTGAGATTGTGCAAGAGACGACTGTGAAGATTAAGATGATTCGATAGAGAATGAAAACCTCTCAAAGTCAACAAAAGAGTTACCATGATAAGAGGAGGAAAGCACTTGAATTTTAAGAAGGATATCATGTGTTCTTGAGGGTTACTCCAGTGACTGGTGTCAGACGAGCTTTGAAGTCCAGAAAGCTCACTTTGTGTTTCATTGGACCGTTTCAGATTTCACAAAGAGTCGTAGAGGTGGCATATTGGATTGCATTACCACCATCACTTACGAATTTGCATGATGTGTTTCATGTATCACAGTTGAGGAAGTATATTGCAAATTCGTCGCATGTGATTCAGATGGATGATGTTCGAGTGAGAGATAATTTGACTGTAGAGGTTTCACCAGTGCGAATAGATGGCAGAGAAATGAAGCGGTTGAGAGGTAAAGAGATTTCCTTAGTGAAGGTATTGTGGAGTGGACCAGCTGGTGATAGTTGGACTTGGGAGCGAGAGGATCAGATGAAAGAGTCGTATCCGATGTTGTTTGCTTCAGGTACATTTTCAAGGATGGAAATTCTTAAGTGGGGGAGAGTTATAACACCCCCAAAGTCGATTTTAATTATATTGATGTGTTTTCTTGTAAATTTTGATGATTATGAGGTTATTTGATGTTTTATGAAGTTTTGAGGGTAACTTATTATTTTAATAATATTAGAATAATTAAGTATATGGGGTTTAGTTTATTATTTGAGATTAATTGAATAAAATAAAAAGAATTAGAGGATAAGGGCATTATGGTCTTTTGGTTGAGTATTAGTGAGGGTTTTATGGGGAAAGACTAAAAGAGGTCCTAGGGGAAAGAGTGACAAAAGAGGGAAAAGTTGAAGAGTATGATCATTTGGAACGATCGCACTTTTGGGAAAAGAGCTCTGGAGAAGAGGAAAAGTTAGGCCTTGAAGGTTGGAAGGATTTACAAAGAGTTTATCGAAAGCTTACAGAGATTAAGGTATGGGGAGTATTTTCCTTTAGATATTATAATGTGGGAATTGAATTGGGGGTTTTGTGGTGTAGTTTAGGGAATAGGGTTTTGATTGATGCTTTCGTGTTTTTGATGATGATTTCATGATAATTTTGATGAATACAGTGATGCACATGATGTAAATGATGTTATCATGAGAGATATTGATGTTAATGTGGTTTTCTGATGTAATGTTGTTAATTTATGGAATTTGGAGGGGTTTAATCACAGAAGGAGAAGACTGAAATCGCAGAAAAATTCTGCATAATCTTGAAGCTCGCTTAGCGAGAAGAGTCAGTGGGATGGGTGCTAAGCAAGCAGGGTGTCTCGCTAAGCGAACTCTGGGAAACTTTGAAAAATGTTTTAATTTTGAAAAATATTTTTAAGTTAGTATGTTCTAAGTTGCTATGACATTGTAGAGTTGTCACGTGATGTGTCTTGGAGGTTATAAGAGTAGAGTTAGTAATTAAGTGATGTATGATGAATTAATTGATTTCTCTTCGTGTTATGATGTGTGAATTCATGATGTAGAGGTATGATGTAGGATGAGTGTGTTATATAATGTCCTATGAGTATGTATATGATGTTATGAATAAGAATGAGGAATTATTGATTAATAGTGAATGCGGATGCAATGTTATGATGTTTTGAGGATGATGTATGTATATTGCGTCTTGCATTCATGGCATTTAATTTATAAGGGGACTTCAGTTTTTTGGTAGCTTCAATCCCATTGCGTGGATTGTAGTGATTTGATGTTTATGATGTGCTCCCTTAGGGGAGGGTTGATGGCCCAGTGTCCATCCATGAGGATGTTTCGGTACCACATGCATTAGTAAGAGGTTGCATTTCATTCTAAATGACATAGCATGAGTGCATTGATTTTGTGTAATGATGAGATGTATTTGATGATGTGTATTAAATGAGTAATGGTGAATGTTTTTATTTTTTTGAATAAAGGATATTATATTACCAAAAAACAATTACAAAACATGTCGATCCGCAGATCCAGACCTCAAACAGACAAAATGAAAAAGCTCATAATCTATTACAAAATTGCTTTAACTTCCTATCACTAGAAGCTCTAAGTAAAACTATCTCCTTAATTTCTTCAATTTTCAGTTCCTCCATTTTCCCGTTTTGGAACACAATGTGATTTCTCACATTCTAGACTTTATACACCGTTTCCGCCAACATGAGCTTTATCGTTTTACATTTGCAGCTCTTTCCCTTGATTTTTTGGCACACCCATGTGAGTTCTTGTTGCCAACCACTCGGATGATGATGTATGCCAATCCACTGCAACATGTTCTTCCAAATACCCATTGTCTTCTCACATTCAAAAAATAAGTGATTCACACTTTCTTCCATACCACGCAAGATACATTTTTCATCAATGTTTACGCCAAACTTTTGAATGAATTGTTGTTGTTTATGTTTTAAATTCTCATTTCTATATTATCTTATTGAATGTTAATTTACTCACCATGTCTGCCTTCTAGTGATGGTCTATTATGCCATCCTGCAGGTAATCAAGTTTAGCTCGATACGTGCTTAACTCGGAGATAGTGAGTCGTCGAGTTAGTTAGAAGTGGAGTCCTGCTCTGTGTCCAGTAACATTGGGATGGCTTTTGCTTGAGTGTTTATGTTTTATTTGGAATTAAGATGTTAAATTTTGTTTAAGTATTTTGTTAAGATGATACTTGAGATGAATTATGAGTTTTGGTTTTATAAATGAGGAATTTAAGACTTATTGTTTTCCGATGCGTAATGTTTCAAAAGAAGTACAAATCAGTTTTTTATGTTTTGAGGAACCCGTGTTGCGGGACAGGACTCTATGTGATGTTTATGATTTACGATTTAAGAAGTAATGTGATGTCCTTTTTAATGAGTTGCACTCTGATATATGATTTAAATTGCATAATTTTGTTGGGGTAAAAAGGGTGTTATAAAATGTATTTTTGCGAAGATGAAAGTATAATCATGGTTGGTGGAACAAAGGAAAAAACAGTTGAAGAATCAAACTTGGAAGGTATCCTATTATAACTTGGCTCACAATTGACCTACAAACAAATATTGGTCAAGTCTACTTCAGTTGGAATAGATTATATGCTAATATTTACTCCTATGTTGCAATTACAAACTCAAGTGGTAAGTACTACTTACAGTCTTAGTATGCCTTTCACAAATGGAAATAGCGTTTCCAACTGATCAAGATGCATAAGACCTTGTACTATTGCAATCGGGATAAAAACAGAACTGTAAGAGTAGAGTCTGCAACAAAAACCACAAACTTGTTGATCCATCTTTTAAGGAATGAAACATTGAAGAAAGGCCAATGAACATCACGTGATTCAGGAGTTTCCTCAGTAATCCAATTTGTTGGATTGACACCTTCTTAAATATGCAATGCTATTGCGGTTCAAATCGTGTTTTGAATGAGACAAATGTCGCATGAACTTCTTAAAAGTTTAAATTCATTACAATAAAAAAATGGATGAATTAACCACAACTTAATTATACAAAAATTATATCTATTGTAGGAATAACTATTTTGTTTTGACACAATTTGTTAATGCCATAAAAGACACCGTATGCCCCTACTCTGAAATACACATGAACTTTATTACTTGGTTAACGTTGTTCAAATATATGATTAATTACATTCAAAAGATGGTTAATGGATAACATGTATATTTTAACACGGTGATATTTTGACACAATACACATGAACTTTATTGTAAGTTAATAATGTCTAAATATCTAAATATTATAGTTACCATTAATACCAATGAGGACTGTTCCATCCTCACATTATCCTATACATTTCCTAGTCTCCTTTCATAGTGATCTAAAACATCAACTCTCCGTCCAAAAAGTCCCAAACACCCTTCATATGTCTGCCTATTAGGAGCATCATTTTTTTCTTTAAGATTAGTAAGCTTTTTGTACAATTTATCTGCATCAGTCTTCAAAGAATAAACTTCAATAGTAAAAATCATGAGATAAGAAGTATTAGATAAATATAGATTTCAAAGAAGTTCATATTCATGACAAGAAAACCGCTTACAATAATATTTGAAGTCTGTTGCTTCGACGAACGACTGAATGTAAAAGATACGTAAAAAGGTGATACTCTGAGAAAAACTGATCGACAACATCAGCACTTGTGCTTCCCGGTGGAATAGGAATATTGCAGACAAACAAAGTAATGTGACGAGGTCGTGGCTCGCAATACATAATGCCAAATGAAAGGCACCTCACACATGCTCAAACATTCTCATCATCTTAATTTATAAGTATGACTTATACTCCTAACAATGCAACTAATACACAAACAACATAGTATAGTAAATTCAACTTTGTTAATATGCAGGACAACATTGCCATTTGCATTGGAATGTGTAGGTGCTGGAATACATTAGGCATATGCAACCAAATTGAATATATATCACACATCTTACCAAAAATGTAATTAACATGCCTTCGAGTACGACAAGAGTGTACAAAACCGATTAACTATAAGACAAATGGAAATGACACTTTTAATATAGTCTAGTAAATAAGCATGAGTTGAACACCAACTGTGAAAATAATCTATAATCATAACATAACAAAATTCAGATAATGACCTATACTTTATTAAAAAACTAACCGAACATCTTTACATACAACACTAACATCTGTTGAATAAACTTTAATGTTATAGTTAATGAGTTTTTACTATTAAGTTAATGGAGAGTTTAAGAGTATGTTGTAATTGGAAGGCCAAGAGATAGTGGGCAAATTAATAGTATTTACTAGTTATTAAGTTTCCTAGAATAGCTAAAGCTTGTGAGTCTATATAAAGACCTTTTGTGCTGTCATTTTGATAAGATGTGCAAGTAAGAAAGCAGAGAAATAAGAAAAGACAGTTTTTGAGTAAAACCTCCACCAGTGGAAGTATAGCAGAAAAAGTGTCCGAAAATATTTTAACTGCAGAATTTAGTTTCTTACAAATTGGCATCAGAGCTAATGGCAAACATGATGAATCAAATGTCGTTGCCACGGCTAACGAAGTTAAATTACGAAAACTGGAGTATCCAAATGAAAGCACTTCTCGGATCTCTAGACGCGTGGGAGGTGACCAAAGATGGGTTTGAAGAACCAACGGATATTGGGGGATATACGGCAGCTCAAAACAAGGTGTTGAAAGAGACGCGATCGAAGGATAAAACGACACTATACATGCTGTTCAGGGCTGTTGATGAATCAGGCTTCGAAAAGATTGCCGGTTCGACTACGTCGAAAGAAGCGTGGGACACGCTAGAGAAAGTGTTCAAAGGAACAGATCGAGTAAAGCAAGTTCGACTCCAAACTCTTCGAGGAGAATTGGAAAGGATGCAGATGAAGGAGTCAGAAAATGTATCTGACTACATCACGCGTGTACAAAAGGTGGTGAACCAACTCACCAGAAATGGTGAAACAGTAACTGATGCACGAGTTGTCGAAAAGATTTTGAGATCTTTAACAGATAAATTTGAGAATATTGTGTGTGCAATAGAAGAGTCGAAGGACCTTTCGACACTCTCAGTCGAAGATCTCGCTGGTTCCCTCGAAGCACACGAACAACGAAAGATGAAAAAGAAGGAAGAAGGAGTAGAGGACGCAAATCAAACCAAGGAGCAAATCAAAGACGAAAAGGTACTCTTTTCTCAAAATTTTCGAGAAAGAGGACGTGGTCGTGGAGGACGTGACAGTGGTCGAAGTGGTAGAGGCAGCAATTTCGGGAGAGGACAGTCGATCCAACAAAATTGGCGTGGCAGAGGACGTGGTCAAAGAGGTGGTAGGTCGAACCATTCAAACTTTGAATGCTACAAGTGTGGCAAGTATGGTCATTATGCGAAGGATTGCAACTCATTCAAATGCTATAACTGTGATAAAGTGGGACATCTTGCAAAAGATTGTCGAATCGAAAAGAAGGTAGAAGAAACAACCAATCTAACTTTGGAAGCTGAAGCAAATGAAGGTTTTCTCTTGATGGCTCAAAATGAGATCAACATAAATGACAATGTTTGGTATCTTGACTCAGGAGCAAGTAATCATATGTGTGGTTACAAACACCTGTTTAAAGAAATGCAAAAGATTGAAGATGGTCATGTGTCCTTCGGAGATGCATCGAAAGTGAAAGTCGAAGGCAAGGGTAAAATCTGTTACTTGCAGAAGGATGGCTTGATTGGATCAATCGAGGATGTTTATTATGTACCAGATCTCAAGACCAACATCTTGAGCTTGGGGCAACTTACAGAAAAAGGTTATTCGATACTTATGACAGATCGGATACTGCATTTGAAGGACAAGCTAGGGCATCTGATTGCTCAAGTCGAAATGGGGAGAAATCGAATGTACAAACTAAATTTGAGAAGCGTTCGAGAAAAATGTTTGCAGGTCAATGTCGAAGACAAAGCGTCGTTGTGGCATCTACGCTTTGGTCATCTACATCATGCTGGTTTGAAAAGGTTGGCGAAAAAGAACATGGTGCACGGGCTACCAGACATGGACTATGAAGGAAAGTTTTGTGAAGAATGTGTGCTTAGCAAACAAACAAGAACCTCATTTCAAAAGAAGGCAGAATATCAAGCTAAACATATTCTCGAACTGATTCATACCGACATATGTGGGCCAATCACTCCGGAATCTTTCAGTGGCAAAAGGTACTTCATTTCCTTTATCGACGATTTCTCACGAAAAACCTGGGTTTATTTCTTGAAATAAAAATCTGAAGCATTTGAGGTGTTCAAAAAGTTCAAAATAATGGTGGAGAAGGCAACTGACAGACACATCAAAGCTGTTCGATCTGATAGAGGTGGTGAGTATATTTCAACAGCTTTTATGAAGTATTGTGAAGAGCAGGGCATAAGGAGATTTCTAACTGCACCATATTCACCTCAACAAAACGGTGTGGCTGAAAGAAAAAATCGAACAGTCCTTGACATGGTTCGTTCAATGCTTAAAAGCAAGAACATGCCAAAGGAATTCTGGGCAGAAGCTGTACAATGTGCTATTTATGTTCAGAATCGATGTCCACATTCGAAGTTAGAAGATCAAACACCACAAGAAGTATGAAGCGGACATAAGCCAACAGTTTCTCATCTCAAAGTATTTGGTAGTGTGGCGTATGCACACGTACCAGATCAACGAAGAACGAAGCTTGAAGACAAAAGTCAGAAGTACATACTCATTGGGTATGATGAGAAAACAAAAGGGTACAAGCTATTTGATCCCATAAGAAGGAAGGTGATAGTGAGTAGAGACGTTTGAATAAACGAAGCAAGTAAGTGGGACTGGAACAGTTCGACAGAAGCTACTGTCGAAGTTGAAGAATCATCTGTCGCTGTACCACCAAACATTTCGACAAACATTGAAGATTCTGACAACGAAGATGAACCTCTACAACCTAGAATGCGAAGTTTGCAAGATTTGTATGATTCAACAAGTGAAGTGCACCTTGTATGTCTCTTGGCAGACGCTGAAAACATTAGTTTTGAAGAAGCAGTACGAGACAAGAAATGGAAAACTTCCATGGACGAAGAGATGAAGGCGATTAATCACAACAACACTTGGGAGCTAGTTGAATTGCCAAAAGGTAGTCAACCCATTGGTGTAAAGTGGGTATTCAAGAAAAAAATGAACGCTCAAGGAGAAATAGAACGATACAAAGCGAGACTTGTTGCGAAGGGATATAAACAGAAAGCAGGAGTTGATTATGATGAAGTATTTGCACCGGTCGCAAGAATGGAGACAATTCGACTACTCATATCTCAAGCTGCTCAGTTCAAATGGCCAATATTTCAAATGGATGTCAAAACAACTTTTCTGAATGGAATACTCGAAGAAGAAGTCTATGTTGAATAACCACTTGGATACATGAAAGCTGGAGAAGAGAAGAAGGTACTGAAATTGAAGAAAGCGCTATATGGGCTGAAGCAAGCACCGCGAGCATGGAACACACGTATCGACACATATTTCAAGGAGAACGGGTTCGAGCAATGTCCGTACGAACATGCCCTCTATGTGAAGAAAAATGGAAGGGATGTATTACTTGTTGCTCTTTATGTTGATGATCTTATTTTTCTGGGAAGTAATGATCAGATGATAGAAGAATTCAAAAGCACAATGACATGTGAATTTGAAATGACAGACTTAGGCCTGATGAGATTTTTTTCTTGGTCTGGAAGTTCGACAAGACGAAACAGGAATCTTCATCTCACAAGAAAAATATGCAAAAGAAATCTTGAAAAGATATAAGATGGAAAGCTGTAATCCGACTTCGACGCCAATGGAACTAGGAACAAAGTTGTCGAAATTTGATGGAGGAGAACGTGTCGAAGCAGGCAAATATCGAAGTTTGGTAGGAAGTCTTCGCTATCTCACATGTACAAGACCAGATCTCTCATTAAGTGTAGGTATTGTAAGTCGATTCATGGAGGAGCCAGTTTACACACATTGGAAGGCATTGAAGCGAATTTTGAGGTACATCCAAGGAACAATATCGCTTGGGATGTTCTACTCGAATTCAGACAAATACAAGTTGGTTGGTTACTCTGACAGTGATTGGTGCGGAGACATAGACGATCGAAAAAGCACTTATGGATATGTGTTTTTCATGGGAAATACTGCATTCACTTGGCTTTCTAAGAAGCAGCCAATAGTAACACTTTCGACATGTGAAGCAGAATATGTAGCAGCATCCTGGTGTGTGTGTCATGCAGTATGGCTCAGAAGATTGATGAGTAAAATGGAGCTAGAACAGAAAGGTGCAACAACGATACAAGTTGACAACAGGTCAGCAATTGAGTTAGCAAAGAATCCAGTAAATCATGAAAGGAGCAAACACATTGACGTTCGCTTCCACTTCATTCGAGAACACGTGAAGGAAGGAAATGTCGAATTGAAGCATGTAGCAAGTAAAGATCAAGCAACAGACATTTTCACAAAACCACTATCAAAAGAAATCTTCGACAGAGGCAAGAAATTGATAGGCATGATGGATAGAAGAAACATTTAAGTTTACAGAGGAGTTTTGTTGAATAAACTTTAATGTTATAGTTAATGAGTTTTTACTATTAAGTTAATGGAGAGTTTAAGAGTATGTTGTAATTGGAAGGCCAAGAGATAGTGGGCAAATTAATAGTATTTACTAGTTATTAAGTTTCCTAGAATAGCTAAAGCTTGTGAGTCTATATAAAGACCTTTTGTGCTGTCATTTTGATAAGATGTGCAAGTAAGAAAGCAGAGAAATAAGAAAAGGTAGTTTTTGAGTAAAACCTCCACCAGTAGAAGTATAGCAGGAAAAGTGTCCGAAAATATTTTAACTGCAGAATTTAGTTTCTTACAACATCATGCATTAAACTCGTCGTCACCGTCCATTTTTTATGCTTGCTTCCAACTACAATGATCCATAATATTACTAATTTTGTTTTGACACTAAATAATGGAATATGGGATCTAAATCCAATGATACGTCATATGTCAAGCCCAGGGAATCTTCGACTGTTGTGAAGAGCCTGTGCAAAAAACATCTAGTAAAGATTATAAGCCTAGTTGGAGATTTCGTACAAATATTTTTAAAATCAACATTCTTATATTTTTTAATACTATGAGAAGAAATGGATATAGAAAAGCAAACTAACTACCAATTATGTTCTTGAATAAACAAAGAATTATAACAGCCAAACTAAAATCTGCTACATCTATATGTCGATTCAGCCTGTGGCGGCTTGGCACTTTATTTGCCATTTATAGGTTGAACCTAATAATGTATATGAAGTCAAAAAAATCATTAAGTGATTCAATCATAAACCTGTTACAAGATGAAGCATTGAATGCTTCTTTTATTTGACAAAGGCCTTTCGATCTACGTGGAACTGGTGGCATGTTAGTGTCTCTAAAGTTTGGGGATTTTGGCCAAATTCATGTGTAAATAATGGTAATTAATTATGACTAAAACCTGTTAATCATGTTCTTTTACTGCTTTTCATAAAATTAAAAGGGATAAATATATAGATTTTATACTTCAAAAGAAATAAATAAAGTGTGTAAATACTTGTGAAAACCTATTGTAACACCCTAAATTTGCCCTCTGGTTTTTTATAGCTTTTTGTTTCGCATCATTATTAGATCACACATTAAGTCATATCATTTGCATAAGCTCCTAAGACATGGGATCATATTTTATGAAGAATTAGGGTTTCACGTCCTTATTTCCAACTATCGGAAGAACTTAAGGTTTTGGTTATGCAACCAATAATGACGTCATTCTCTTATTGCTTTTGTTACTGAATTAGGGTTTATTTCCCTGACCAAGGATTTCATGTCTGCAAGGAAGTCATCATGCATCTGACTCATCATCAGGCTATTTTCTTCTTCATTAAGTCACAAGGATGTTTTCGTCTTCTCGACATCTCAGGCTATTTCTTCTTTCTCGATATCTCAAAAGCTTTGGTTTCGTTTCAAGAATGGTTGTTCATTCATTATCCAGTTCAGATGGACGTTTGACATAATCTTGGTTAGACCTTCGGGAGATTTCTTCATGTGCAAGATACTTGTGTCATTGGTTTATTTATAAGGCAATGAGAATTCAAAGTCAAGTTGTGATGTGTGTTGAATTCATTTGATTACCAAGTTTTTGTTCTTAAGAGGTTTTGGGTCAAATTTTTCTGTTCACCCCTTCATTAGTGGTTTATTTAAGGGTTTATTTTCCCAATGACTGATTCAGTTTGTTCAAAGTGATTCAAAATTTATTTTGTTAGAGGAGGATTAATTCTGAGAGTTATTCATTTCAGTTATTAGTTGTCTGGTGACGGTTATGTTCATTTAATCAATGGTCTTTGTGAAAAGTTTGAGTTTGGTTATGGATTCATCATTTCCTTAAATTGAGTTTTAATCATCCATTTGTTCTTTGTCCAACTCTAGATCTGTGAATCATTGTCCAATCATTTTCGTCTATTCCATTTCAATTCCAAGAGTCTATTAAACAATATTTCGATTTAGTTATTCATAATAAAATCGATAAACCTTTTCTTTTATTTATAACCACATTTATTAACCATTATCCATTTCTTAGTCATTTGTAAATATCATTTCCAATTTTTATTGTTCAAAACATTTCCAATTATTAAATTCATTTTATTGATCCACTTTATTTATTACTTCTTTTTCTCTCTCACATTTTTATATTTAAAGTGTCCAAAATATCTTAGTTTTTTTTATCCTAAACCGCTAAAAAACTTGGTCCACTTGCATTGATGAGAAAAGTTGAAGAACAAATCACAAAAAGACTCACACAAATGACCACATATTCCGCCAGCTCACCACCACCCCACAACAAATCGGTTTCACAATTCACTCTAGCTACTTTTTTCTTTCATTCATTTCAATTCACAAAAGGGCCCACCAATTTCATTCAGCAAATTTTTGGCAGAACAACTGGAAAAACAGTTTCACTAATGCACAATTCATTTCCATTCCACTACACGGTTTCGTACACCAATTCACACCCAATCATGCGGCCTTCATTCAGTACACAATGCATAACAACAACACGCACAACACACGCTAATGCTCCATAATTCTTTTCACAACATCACAACAGAATTGATATAGAAGAGAGTGTTAAAAAGTTGAGAGATTCACAACAAAACTTCAGAAAAAAAGCAATAACGCTCTCACTACAGGTTTTCTCTCATCTCCTTCTTTCAACCTCAAATCTTCTTCCCTACACAAAACCATAACCACAACCTTCTCCATCACATAACTTAAACAACAATCACATATCCTTACCTTTCATGGTTCAACCTCCTTCAACCCATCATCAAATCGCCTACTTCCTCTTAGCTCACACCACTTCAAACTTTTTCTGCAAAAAAAAACCATACACGATCCTCACTTTCACCACGCCATCACCTAGACAACAACAAACCTGCATAAAATACACATTCCACAACAACAATTTTGAACTCACCAACACCTTCTAATTTTCCGTTAGCCTTCTTCCTCCTCGTAACCTTCGATCCATCCATCATCTTCAACCATCACCTTCAATTCGTTTTCATACAAACCCCACCACAAATCCGAATTATTTCAACAAAAGCGCAACACCAAGGATCTAAAACAGAAAATAGAAGAAGAGTTTGAAAGTTTCATATCGGAAAGAGAAGAAGATTGAGGAGGAGTACCAAGTATCGCACCTTGCTTGAAATCAGAACAGAGGGAGTTGCGGATTCAACAGAGTTGTCGACGATTTGAAAAAAGGCGTCGCGGTGAGTTTTCAGAGCAGAGAACCGGAATCGATCGCGCCGTTGTTGTTGTTGGTTGATGCGCACTGTGAGAAATAGACAACAATCAGAAAGAGGGAGAGCGAGAGCAGGTATCACGAACCATCACTCGTCACCGCCGGAGATTTAAAGGGGTGCCGCCGTGAATTGTCCGGCGATAGAGTTTCTGAAGAGGAAACTTGTTTTGCTTTTCTGACCTTGATTTGCGTTTTGTTTTCTCCTTTTTTTCCCTTTGAGAATATCAGATTCTTTTCTCATTTTCTTTTAAAGTTTAATCATCTTTATTAATTCTATATATATATATATATATATATATATATATATATATATATATATATATATATATATATATATATATATATATAACTCTTTTTTTATTGTTTAAGGTTTTAACATTTTGTTCTTGCAGATGGACTTAAGCCCATGCGGATTTGGGCTATATATCCCCCTGTTTGATTTCAGACTCCCTCCTGTTAGGCCAATTGTTCAAGCCCATCAATTTGCTCATACCACCACCTGCTAACACGTTCAACACACTCACATTTTCTTTTCTTTTATTTTTATGTCTTATTTCATTTTGTTAGAATTATGGTACATGTTAATAATTTGTTATTAGAATTTTAAATATATCTTGAGATAATTGGTTAAAGTCATTAATTAGATTTATTTGTGCTTAGTATTTAGGTTCAATCTGATTTAATTATGCTTATTGGATTTAATAGTAATTAGACTTATTTGAAATTCTTGTTTAGTTTGGGTTTATTTTTTTATTAACTTTGGTGTTTAGTTTCAATTAACCTTTGTTTATATTTACTCGAATTTTAATTGAACCCAGTGAACTTTAATTGTTTTTGTAGTTTAATTTTAAGTAGAATTTTAATTGAATTTATTTTATTAATTTCCTTTTAACTTTACTCTCTTATTAACAATGTTGATTTTGGCTTAGTTAATCTTGGATGTGGAATCGTGATGTTGATTACGCGAGAATCAAATGGATTGATTGTTCGAAGTTCGATTATCTTTCTTGAGTTTGTTTACGTGTATTGAAGAGGAAATTGACCTTCTCCGTTAGTGTAAACACCCCAAATTTTCCCTCACTAAGTTCACACCATGGCTTGTGACCTTTCATATTTGCATTAGTTCAATCATATCATATCATGTTGCATTTTTGCTTCACCGCATTAGGTCAAGTTCATCTGCATCTAGGGTTTGTGATCTGAGCAATCCAGGATCCTTCTGAGCCACCCCAAAGGTCTTCAATCATCTCAAGAGGGTCCATGTATGTTCAATCATCATGTTTTATCCTCTAAAGATCAAGGAAGTCAGAGAATCACAAGAACTGGTAAAGCATGGAAGCTGAGCTAGGGTTTAACTGCACAGATGACCTAAAATTAGGGTTTTGGTTTCAGAGGCCATAACTCCAAATTTTTTGGTCATTCTTGTTTCTATTGGTCTCAATATGATATAATGATCATGCATGCCGTACCCTGTCAGGTGATCTTCCTTCACCTTGGATGACCGTCCCTCATCCTTATCCCCAACAGAGCAGTCGTCCCCTGCTAGGTGATCGTCCTTCACCTTTGATGACCGTCCCTCATCATTACTTCATTTATTTCCTCAAACCGATGGTCGTCCCCATCATTTCCTTTACCTTTAATCCCCATAGAACCTTGATACTTTACTTGATGGTCGTCTCCGTCATGATCCCTTTATTTCCCCAGTATGTCGGCTGTCCCCGTCATTGCTTTATCCCCAGCAGTCGTCCTCTGCTCGATGGTCGTCCTCCATCGCCCGCATTTTATAATCATATTACACTTTCCTTCTACAATCTATATCCCTTTTCTTCTTCTCCCCAGTGAGTGCAAATTTCGGACTGTCTTTGGTATTCAACCACAAGTTGTCTTGTTTGACTGTTAAGCCAGGCGCTTACATCCTGCACAGTTAACTCATGTTTGAATAGGGGCAGCTGTAAACACCCCAAAATTTCCCTCAATAAGTTCACACCATGGCTTGTGACCTTTCATATTTGCATTAGTTCAATCATATCATATCATGTTGCATTTTTGCTTCACTGCATTAGGTCAAGTTCATTTGCATCTAGGGTTTGTGATCTGAGCAATCCAGAATCCTTCTGAGCCACCCCAAAGGTCTTAAATCATCTCAAGAGGGTCCATGTATGTTCAATCATCATATTTTATCCTCCAAAGATCAAGGAAGTCAGAGAATCACAAGAACTGGTAAAGCATGGAAGCTGAGCTAGGGTTTAACTACACAGATGACCTAAAATTAGGGTTTTGGTTTCAGAGGCCATAACTCCAAATTTTTTGGTCATTCTTGTTTCTATTGGTCTTAATATGATATAATGATCATGTATGCCAAGTTTGATGAAGAAATTCATTGTGGAAGTCATCTGATCACTGGGTAACTTCCTGAGCAAGTCAGAGCTAAATCAGGGCATCTGAGGCCCCTCAACATGGAACCAAAGTGGATTTTTCATCAAATTGAAGTTATATGGTCTTTATTTGATCATTGAAGTGCTTAGAAGTTCACAAAATTGAAGAAAAGTGAGCTAAACCAAAAGTTGCCAAAAATGGAAATGACTTGTAATGTAAACTTTCTATTTTGGGAAAGTTTTTCAACCTCCTCTTTCTCAACCAAAAATGCTTCAAATGAAAAATTGTTGGTCATGAAAGTTATAGTTTGGATTCATTCCCTTTTCAAAAAGTATAAGAACAAGATCTAATTCATTTTAGAACTCAAGTTATGGCTTTCCAAAGTTGGCAAAAATCACATAATTTCAAGTTTCATGCCAAAGAGGGATTTTTACAAATTCAAGTTCTAAACACTTTCAAGACCTCTAAATTACTTCTATGCATCATTACAACATATTGCAACTTGACAAAATCAGAATTGCACAAAATTCACAAAGGTTCATGCCTTGGATCACAAGCTTCCATAAACCATTTTCCATAAAATTCAAAAAAAGGAATTCTTGCAAGAATGATTTCCAAGGGTTGGTATGACTTCTAATTGGTCTCAAAGAATCATAACAACATCACATGATTCATTTTTCTGCAAATTGCCCAAAAATTCACAAGATTTCATGCCTTGGTTCACAAGAAACTTCAAAGAGGGCAAAATGCAAAACATATGCCATCTTGCTATCCAAGCCATCCAGCTGCATTCTTTTGATCCTAGGGCTCACCATAAACCATGCTGAAGCAAGACACCCCATTGAACCACTTCTGTTCCAGCCCATGCTTGTGGTACACATACTTTTGACTTTTTGCACTTTCACCCATACCAATCAAGCTGTGACATTACCAACTTTCTGACCAATCACAATACCTTATACAAATCAAAAGCAATCCAAAACACACCACACACAAGCCTGAACTCTCCCACAACTCAGGAATCACAAAACTTGCCAAAAACTTCATTCCTTCGAAACTCTCTGCCCAACCATCAAACCTCAAAACCAACTTCACCATTCATTCAGAAAAGCTTCATAGAGCGTAAACCACCCTTCACTTTGCCCTGAAAGCCCCTGAAACTCAAACACGATTTCTGGTGCAGCAGGAACAAAATCCTCAAACCAAACCATACAAACTTGTTCTAAGCCTCACATCATCCTCAGGAGGTTCATAGGAGTGGACTTGCACCAAAGAAGGGTCCAGAAAGCCCAGAATCAGAAGGTTCAATCTCATGTATAACTCAAGAACTTTTTTCTCAGAGCTTTGATTTTAAGTTACAATGTGATAAAGCATGTTTCTTTGATCATTATGCACTTTGAATCATTGAAAATGGTCAAGTATTTAGGATGTATTCAACTTCTGAAAATTTGGTCAGTTTTCCGTTTGGTTTCGATTCTCTCTCTTGGGGAAAAATAAATTGTTTTTGTTCATGGATTCTTGTTGTTTGATGTTAGAGGATGAATTCTGGAGATTTTGGCATGTTTTTATGGCCTGGGGAGGGAGATAGGAATTTGGCCTGCCGGAGAAGATGACTGGAGCTTAGCTCCGGTCACCTGAAAGTGTTTAGCCCTAATTAGGGTTTAGTTGCCCAGATTGATTTTGGACCCTTAGATCTTGATTAGTTTAGTGGATGGATGGCCCAAATTAGTTCGTTAGCCCTAATTCCCAATTAATTAAGTAAATCACAATTAATTAATCAGAATCAATCCAAGCCATTAAAAAACGCGCCAGTCAACCCTCAACTCCCAACTTTGAATCTGGAGCCTTGGATCAGCATACCTTTTATTAAATTAATTTTTATTTCACATTTTTCTTATTTACTTTGTACGAATTTTTAAAAATAGTAAAACTCATCAAAAAATTCTGAAAATTTTTATCAAACATTTTATTAATTTTCAAAACCCAAAAATATTTTTATTTTTATTTTTTGCATTAAAAAAATATTTTTAAATCATTTAAATGTTTTATTTAATTAATTAATGAAAATTAATTAATTAAAGATACATTTAAGTATTTAAAAATCACCAAAAAATCAAAGATCATTCTTAGACATTTAGAAACATTTACAAACTCACCATACAAATTTCTTTTTGGTTTTGATCATGCTTTGACATTTTTTCAATGAATTAGGGTTCTTAAAATTGTTCATTTTCTAACCCTAACTTCAAAAATTCATAACTTTTAAACCAAGTTGATTTTGTGAATGATTCCTTTTGCATTGTTCTATGCATGTTTTCTAGTTTCTAAAAACATTTTTGTTTCATTTTTATCTTGCATTTTCAAATTATTTGGTATTTTACATTGAGGATCACCCTTAAAACCCTAGAAACTTAGGAAATTCATAACACCTTCTAGGTTTAGCTTCTGACCTCCCCCTTTGGATGGTAACCTAGTATAGGTTTAGGGTTCCTTTGAGTGCATTTTCAATTTTTTACCATGTCATTTGCTTCTGTCTTTGCCATTTGCATCTCATCCTTTCATAAAACCCTAATTTTGCATCTTCATTTGCATTCATCTTGTATATGCTTGCATCCATGAACTTGCCATGACATTTTGTACATTCACATGACTTCTAAGACATCTTAGGACACATTAGAATCATGTTTGATCATTGAATCACCCATTTGCCATGTTATGCCTCCATTTCATTACTTGTGCATTCATGAACTTTCATGCTTCTTACATGTCTCATTTGCATCCTCATTACTTGTATGATCATTTGCATCTCTTGACATGCCTTCATACCATCTCTTAGCATCATTTGCATCATGAATATGCTTCTGGTTTTGGTTTGCATCCTTGCATTCATCTCATTCTCATTTCATTTCACTTCTTTTTGCTAACTTTTCAGGTGGTAAGTGTTTTGAGAAGTGAATTTGCCTTCACTTCTCACAATCTCTTCTCATCTATCTCTTGCATCCATTGTTTCATTTTGTATGTGTATTAGAGTGAGCTTGCTCATTCATATTCCTTCTTCACTTTATTTCTCCAAGCAACTTATCTTCTTAAGTGAAGTAAGTTGGCTTGCTTCTTTTGCTTCTCCTCCTCTCTTTCTTCTTCCTTGGTGGCTTTTCCTGAAGATCTCTTGCAAGCCTCACAAACCCTAGGAATATCCAAGCATGATCACAATTAGGGTTTGATTAGTCCCCCTTTAGTTTTACCTTTGTGCCATCTTTTGTGTCTTCTCTTCTCATCTCTTAATCAGGGACTAAACCTTTAAGGTTTTAAGGCTTTGTGATTAAGATTATGCCTGCATCCTTCTCTTAGGATGGAGTGTATAACTTTAATCCTAAGTGTTAAACCCTTAATGTGTTTAAATCTCTCAATCAATTCAACTAATAATCACTAAGAAATCAAGCTTGTAACTTGGGCCTTGCATTAGGGTTCTAATTCTTCCTTAATTGGTTAAGAAGGACTAACCCTAGTGTTAATGGACAAGTCCCCCTCAAGTTGTCTTACAAACCCTAAAAACCACTTCTTAATCTTACCATTAACTAAAATCCACTTTAATAAAGGCTTTGTTTTGTCATGAGGTTAATCCCTAATCATGGATTAAGTTGATGAGCCTTTCTCAGCTTAAATGTTCTCATCTATCATCCTTCTATTAGGATGGTGTAATGGGTCCATTAAATCCTTGATTATGGCTTAAACTCGTTACTTAACATTAAACAAAAAAACTCCAAAAACATCTAAATAAATGCAAGTAGGTTAATGATCTTAATCCTACATCATGGTGATTAAGTGTGAGGTGCTTACTTCATACTTAAGGTATTCTCATTACCCCTAATCAGAGGGAGGATGTGATGAGTTTACTAACCCTTGGTTTAGGCTTAAGCTCATTTTCTTATGACAAACACAAAAAGCAATAAAAGACTGAAAACACAAAAACAAACAATAATCGTCTCCTCCGGGATTCTTTTCTCACCTCATTCACTCAGAAACGAGAACTCGCTTCTTCTGTCTAATGCAAGACAGTTAGCACTCGAGCTAGACGAGTCATACACTTGAGTATAGACAAGCAAGCAGTTCATCAGTCAATTTATCTTTCAGTCTCTTTGAGTCGAACTACGGTGTTCTGACTTCCTCATTGCACGAGAGGATACGTAGGCATAACTTAACTGTTATCGAACAAAAGTCTCTGTATATTCCCCCTCTTCCAGCTTTATTCTTTAAGCCTCATTGTCATGAGCATTGCACTCCTTTCTTGCACTGACACTCCTTTTATTCACTTCACACTTCTTTTGCACTGACACTTGCATTCTTTTCCAGCTTTTGCACACAGAATAGCACTGACACTACCCCTTTAAAACACAAATCTTTCAAGCGTGGATCCTGTCGAGTACGGAGGACAATCTGGGTGTTAATACCTTCCCAGGTTGTAACCAATCCCCTTTCTCAGTTTCTCTGGTTCGCAACCGTCTTATCCATCCTTTCCCAGGTTTATGCAGCATTACCTTTCTTTCGGGATAAAAATGCCTAGCTGGCGACTCTTTTCAGTTCATCTTCATGTTCTCTCCTTTCGCCGACCGTTCACGTCTGTACCCCTCTTGGCCCCGTGTCATTTGGTGGGAACGACAGCTTGGCGACTCAGCTGGGGACCCTTATACTACAACCAGGGCTTCTGGTTCTTTTTTTGGGTTCCTCCTAGCGCTTGTTTGATTTGTGTTTATGGGGGTGTTATGTGCTAATTGTGCTTGTTTATTTGCTTTATTTATTGCTTTATGTACAGCTTTATTTACTGCTTTTCTTTACTGTTTTATGCATATTCATACTGTCATTGTCATTATGCTGGATCTGGGTTTCCTTGGTGGGTGGGGTTTCATTGAGTGATTAAGGTCCTATACCTGGGACCTTAGTGACACCTAGGATAGAGTGGCTTCATATTCTTTCCCATTCCATTTCGGTCTGGTGCGGGAATATGAAACACGGTTTAGATGTGGGTTTCTTCTTGAGAACTCTGTGCTACAGATTTCCTGTAGTGCTAGGGCTATCTGGGAAGCCCGCTAAGTCTGGATGACCTTTATTATGACCTTCAGAATCTGGGGTGAATTAGAGGAGGATCCTTTATGGTTATTGTAAACATTGTACCTCCGGGTTAGAAGTGTTTACACTTCTCATAACTGATCCAAGTCTGAGGATCCTTATTCTAGAACATTACATGTGAGGGGGTTGGGTTGTTTACAGGTTTGCAGGAACCCTTGGCCACATCATACCCTGTTACTGTATTGTTTAAGAGTACCTCACTTTGGAGAGTTCTTGTGATTAACCCTGGACAAGTGACTCTTTATTTGAGTCCCCCACCCTGGTTACTGGATTTCTGAGCCTCCATCCGAACCTTTGAACATACATGGACCTTATATCAAGGCAGATAATCAGATCCAGCTCTTGATCACAAACCCTTGCATATCATTTGCATATATCATCATTGCATCATTTAACATTTGTTTATTTGTCTTTCAGGGTATCCATATCATATTTGGTTTGGTTTTGACCCCTTCTACTGCTTAGACCTATGCTTCAGTTATCTTCTTCAGCATTTGCTTCAGCTATCTCCTTCAGTCTGTCAGAGACTCACCAGCATCAGTCTATCAGAGACTTACCTCCAGCTTTTCATTCATTGATCTTCATCAGCATTTGACTTCAGCTTCTTCACCAGCACCCATGGATATTCCAAGGAAGAGCAACATATCTTACCACTTTTTTGAGCCCATATTGACTGGTATCTGGCAGGTCCAGTCACTCATCACACCTGACCACATCCCACTGTTTAGAGAGCACTATGGGGGTATTTTAGACATGGTCATGGATCTTGATTCTTCTCAGAGAAGCATGATCCACACATGCTTGTAGTTCTATGAACCTCCACTCAGGTGCTTCACCTTTCCTGACTTTCAGATGGGGCCCTGTTGGAAGAGTTTTCTTTGTTGATTGGAGTACCTATCAGAGGAGGGATCCCCTTTAACCCAGAAATGACTGCTCCCATAAGTGAAGAGATAGCAAGGGCATTGCACTTGGAGCCTTACCTCATTGAGCAAAGTATGACAACAAAAGCTGGGATTCCTGGTTTACATCTAGACTTCTTGATTTCTCAAGCCATCCTGAAGGCTGCAGTGGGAGAATGGAGGGCAGTCTGTGCACATTTAGCCCTCAGCATATATGGGGCTATATTGTTTGCAGATGAGCCCAAATATTTGAGTAAGAATGCCATCCACTTGTTTCTGCTGAGGAACCCTGTGCCTATATTGCTAGGGGATTCTTACTACTCCATCCATCAGAGAAATGAAAAACAAAGGGGGAAGTTGGTTAGATGCTGTGCTCCCTTGTTCTACTCTTGGCTACTCAAACACCTGCCTAAATCAGATGCTTTCTTGAACCCACACCAGTAGAAGAATTGGGCCAAAAGGTTCATTGCCTTAACCTCAGAAAATATCAGATGGTGCACCCAGAGCACCAAAGGCAAGGACATTATCACCAGCTATGGGCAGTACCCTAATGTGCCTCTGATAGGAGTAAAAGGTTGTATCAACTACAACCCTTTACTGTTTAAGAGACAATTGGGATATGCCTTAGTTCACCCTCCCAGAGGACAGGATTTAGCTGAAACCCTATATTGTGAAGTGAAACCTAATTCAGCTGTTGTCAGGCAAGCTGCCTGGGCTTGGGACAACATCCAGACCAACGGGACAACCATCCTTGGAAGATGTAACAATGTTGCTTCAACTCAGTACACAGACTGGTCCCGTACTAGAGCTCAGATCACCAGGATGCCTTTCACCTTGGAAGACACACCTGGACCATCTACAGTATAAACTGTAGCAACTGTTAGCCTGGAGGAATTTGAAAAGCTGAAAGAGAGGAATAATCAGCTATCTGAAACCCTGAAGAAGACTCTTTGGGAAAGAAATGATGGTCGTCTGGACATTGAAAGATTGGTAAGACTCAAGACCGAGCATCTGACCAAGATTGAGAGGACAGATGACTACATAAGGAAAGCAAGAGCCGGGGAACAGATATTGAAGAATGCCTGCAAGGAGGCCAAGATTCAGAAAGCTAGGGCTGAGCATTACCTGGAAGAGAGCCAGGCTAGGTGGATCAGGATCACCGAAGCCCGTGCACAAGAAGACCAGAGGACTCAGGCCAAGATTGAGCAGCTAGAGGCCAATGAGAAGAAGCAGCATGAAGCTTTGTTGGTAGCTCAGAAGGAGATATCAAAATTGAAGCTCCGGGCAGGGTTAAAAAGATCAAAGGATCAGGACAGGCATAAGAAGCTGATTAATGCCATTGCTACCAGGAACCTCCTCATTAGGACCATTACAGAGCACCCAGCTGGTCCGGTGACTGAGGCATTCCTGAAGGAAGTCAGGGAAGATGACTATGGATTGGATGTCTGATTCCTTTTGCTTGTATTTCTTTTCTTTTGATGTACTTTTCCTTTTTTGTTGTATTTTTAACCCACCATGGGCATGTGTTGTAAACAGACTATGTATTTTCATTATTTGTAATATATCAGTTTGTTTTTATTTTGGTGGGCTTTCTCTCAACATCATCAAGCATCTCCTCGAGGTCTGGAAAGGTCAAAACCAAGAACCAAACCGGATACCTTGGAAAACAAATAAGCATATTGCATTGCATACTAACATTTTTCTTTGTTTTGTAGGTTTTTGTTTTTTATTTGTTTCTCACTTTGTTGTGGTTTCAGGAAACATTGCTCGTCGCCGAGTGTTCCCTGTCAACCGCACACACCGGTACCCAACTCGTAACAACCTTCCAGGCATTCAGATGGAACAGGTACAGTAGGACCTGAACGAAGTGAGAAATCAGATGGTAAATGAAAGAGTCGAGATGAGAAACCAAATGTCTCAGTTTATGACAGTGATGACTGGCTTAGCCCAGAGCCAAGAAAGGTTGAGAGAGCTGGTAGAAAGGCAGACACCTGAAGAGCCCCATCTTGGAACAGGGGGAACCATCAATAATGAACGAGGACATCCCCGTATCGACCCACCTGAGTTTAGGCCCCATTTGAATCCAGATGTTAATGGCACAAGGAATGTTCAAGGTAATGCTGCTGGGGGAAGAATCCTGCAAGAGGATCCCCAAGAAGAACAATTCACTGTTATTGGGGCTGGGGATGAAGTGTATGACAGAAGACTGGATGTGATTGTTGAAAAGCTAAGGTGTTTGGAATCCCAGAATTCCTTAGGCTTTGACGTAATGGATATGGGGCTGGTAGATGGGGTGAGGATTCCCCACAAATTCAAACCCCCTTGCTTTGAGAAATATAATGGTACCTCATGCCCGCGTACTCATCTGCAATCCTTCTTAGGGAGACTCAAGGCTTATACCATGGATGAGAAGTTATGGATGTTCTATTTTGAGGACAGCCTGACTGGGGCTTCAAGATAATGGTATTCGCATCTGACAAGGACCACTATAAGATGTTGGAAAGACTTGGACGAAGCCTTCATCCGGCAATACCAGTACAACCTAGACATGGCTCCCAATAGAACTCTTTTAATGGGCATGTCTCAGTCTTCAAGGGAGAGCTTTCGGGATTATGCTCAGAGGTAGAGACAGCTTGTTGCTGCTGTCCAGCCACCCATGTTAGAAAGAGAGATGGCTGACATGTTTATGAACACCTTGCAGGGAACTTATATTGACCAACTTGCTGCATTCTCTTCCACTAGTTTCGCTGATGTAGTTATAGCTGGTGAGAGAATTGAAAGTCTTTTGAAGATGGGCAAAATCTCTGACAATGGTGCCAGCTCCTCCAACAACCCGAGAAAACCTTTTGCATGCCCCCGAAGGGCGGGTGAAACAAATGCTATCCATGCAAGCAGGGGCAGACCCCAGTATTCTCACAAATCAGTAGCAACTGTTACCATTCCGGCTCCAGTCCCACAACAACCTTTATTTCCTCAACAACAACAACAACAACAATATCAACAACAATCTCATTTTCCGCAACAAAGAACTTACAGCAATAACAATAGCAACCAACAACAGCGCCCCTTTCAACAGAGGCCATCTCAGGAAAATAGGGTGATTGACCCCATTCCTATGCCTTATGCCGCTTTACTGCCACAACTCCTGAAGCTTAACCTGGTTGAGTTAAGGACGTTGGCTCCACCAGATCCTCTCAACCTCCCAAAGAATTATGATGCCAATGCCAGGTGTTCCTTTCACTCCAATGCACCTGGTCACAATACCGAGAAGTGTAAAGCCTTGCAAATGAAGGTTCAAGATCTAGTCGATTCCAAAGCTCTCAATTTCGCACCTCCTCCGAATGTTAACAGAAATCCTATGCCTAATCATGGTGGGCCTAGGATTAATGCCATAGAAGAGGACCAACCATCTGCACTAATTGATAATGTTGCACAAATTCAAACACCGTTGGCAGAAGTTAAGGCTCAAATCTTAAGATGTCAAGTGTTCCCGGGCTGTGAGGCCTGCTGCGAATCATGCAAAACTGCTATTAACGGTTGTGAGAAGCTAAGGTTTGGCATAGATGGCCTCATCAGAGATGGAATTTTGCAGATTACCACAACAGCTCCTTCAAAAACTCTTGTTTCAACAACAATGGATTCTCCTACAACATCAACAACTCTTCCTTCAGCAACAACATATCTTCCTACAACTGCAACAACTATCATTCCCACTGATTCATCTACAACACCAGCAATCACTCCATCCATTATTTCAACAGATCAGAGTTCAGCAACATTTACTTCTACAACATCAGCACACATCTTATCAAAGGAATCGCCTACAACACCAACAAACACTAACGAAGATGTCTCAATGGTCATGATCTATTATGACCTGGCAAATGTTCATCCCAACAAAAAATTCCAACAACAAACTTCAACACCTCCTGTCAGATCTCCAGTCAAGATCTATTACGACCCGCATACCATCACAATTCCTTCTGCTGCAGCAATCAGTCCGGTCACCATCACGGTGCCTGGACCTGTTCCTTATGAAAGCAGTAATGCCATACCTTGGCACTATGGCTCTGATCTCTACTGCGACGGAAAGAAGATCACTCTAGATTCATCAACCTCCTCACCACAAGTTGACAATGTTGGGGGAGGCGGAGGCTTCACCAGAAGCGGACGCCTTTTTGCCTCACAAACACCAAGGCCCAATGCTGAAGCAGAAGCTGCTGCTAAGGCAAAAGGGAAGAATGTGGTACTTGAAGAGGAAACTGTTAAAGAAACTCCGAAGACGTCTTTTGAACAAGAAGTGGATGAGTTCATAAGAATAATCAAAAAGAGTGATTACAAAGTGGTGGACCAGCTTCATCAGACACCCTCCAAAATCTTTATATTATCACTGTTAATGTGTTCTGAAGCTCATAGGGATGCATTGTTGAAGGTCCTGCATGCAGCATACGTGCCGGAAGAGATTACGGTTAATCAGCTGGAAACCGTGGTTGCGAATGTTAACACCAGTCATGAACTGGGATTTACAAATGCTGATTTAACAACGGAGGGACGTAACCATAACAAGGCTTTACATATCACCTTAGAATGCAAAGGTGTTGTTCTTTCTCATGTGCTGGTGGACACTGGGTCTTCGCTCAATGTTCTCCCAAAGAAAGCCTTGGTGAAGCTAGAGTATGATGGTTTGGCATTGCGTCCAAGTAACTTGGTGGTGAGAGCATTTGATGGCTCTAAGAGATCAGTGCTTGGAGAGATTGATCTACTTGTGTTGATTGGCCCGCAGACCTTTAAAACTACCTTCTTCGTGATGGACATACAGCCGGCCTACAGCTGTCTGTTGGGTAGACCCTGGATTCACGCCGCTGGCGCTGTTACATCTACCCTTCACCAAAAGTTAAAATTTGAGTGGGAATGTCAGATCATCACAATCTGCGGAGAGGAGGACATTTTTGTTAGCCAGCTGGCTACTTACAAGTACATAGAGATGGATGGGGAGATCCATGAGACTATGTGTCAGGGGTTTGAGGCCCTTAACATCAATGAAGCAACTGCTGTATCTAGAACTTCCATCACTTCATATCAAAAGGCCTGGAAGGTTGTTGAGGAGGGTACCACTCAAGGATGGGGCAAGCTGCTGCCAGTAGAAAAGAAAGAAGACAGATTCGGGTTGGGTTACAAACCAACTTGACAAGATCAACCAGAGGCTGCAACAGAGCCCAAGTTTGTCAGTGGGGGAATGCTCACCCCGGATGCTGTGAACAGGTTGGAAGACGAGGAAGAAGACGAGCGCAACCTGGAAAACTGGATACGTCCAAGGATCCCGGGGAACCAAGTCTCAAACTGGTCTTCCCAGGAAATTATAATAGTTACTCCTGCAGAGTAATTATTATTTCTTGTCTTTAAGCATGCATCAAGTCCTGCATCTTGCCCAAGATATCAGGGCTCATTTTGTAATCGGGCCATCTTGTATTTTGTGCAAACGATCAATTAATGAATATCAGGACATCTTTTGCAAATGAGTCTCTCTTTTTCCGCTCACTGTTTTTCATTTTTCATTTTTTGTACAAAAATAAAATGGCAATGTTTTTTTTAAAATTAATAACGTCATTTTCACTTTTTCTAAACAAGATAAAACTGATCACTAAAATGAACAAATCTAAACCCTTGCAGAGAGTGCCCTCCAGACTGCACCGACAACAACACTGCTATGACTTTGTATGACTTCGACAATCCGATTAATCAAGCCGATGAAGGGGTTAAAGAAGATTATGAGCTACCCGAAGAGCTAGCCAGGTTGTTAAGAAGAGAAGAGAAGGTTATCACTCCTCATCAGGAGGAGGTTGAGACAGTTAATCTTGGTACCGAAGAAGACTTGAAAGAAGTGAAGATCGGGGCCCGTCTGCAAGATTCAGTGAAGGAACAACTTATTGACATGCTTCGAGAGTACGTTGATGTCTTTGCTTGGTCCTATCAAGACATGCCAAGTCTGGATACCGACATTGTTATGCACAAGCTGCCTCTAAAGGAAGATTGCCCTCCAGTAAAACAGAAATTGCGCCGTACTCGCCCGGATATGGCCATGAAGATAAAAGAAGAGGTACAAAAACAGTGGGATGCCGAATTCCTTGCTGTAACTAGTTACCCGCCGTGGGTTGCTAACATTGTACCTGTGCCTAAGAAGGATGGAAAAGTACGAATGTGTGTGGATTAACGGGATCTGAATAGAGCTAGCCCGAAAGATGACTTCCCATTACCTCACATTGATGTATTAGTCGACAACACGGCTCAGTTCTCAGTATTCTCCTTCATGGATGGATTTTCAGGATATAATCAGATCAAGATGTCACCTGAAGACATGGAGAAAACAAATTTCATCACACCCTGGGGCACATTCTGTTATAAGGTAATGCCATTCAGACTGAAGAATGCTGGTGCCACCTATCAACGGGCTATGGTAACATTATTCCACGACATGATCCACAAAGAAATTGAATGTTATGTGGATGACATGATTGCCAAGTCCCTCACAGAAGAAGATCATCTGATAAATCTGTTAAAGCTGTTCAAGCGTCTGAGGAAGTACCGGTTGAAGTTGAACCCCAACAAATGCACATTCGGGGTACGGTCTGGTAAACTACTGGGATTTATTGTAAGTGAAAAGGCAATTGAAGTTGACCCTGATAAAGTCAAAGCCATCCAAGAGATGCCTTTGCCAAAGACTGAAAAAGAAGTTCGGGGGTTCCTAGGTCGATTGAACTACATTTCAAGGTTCATATCTCATCTTACAGCAACCTGTGAACCCTTGTTCAAGTTGTTAAGAAAAGAGCAAACGGTCAGGTGGAATGAAGACTGCCAGAAGGCTTTTGACAAAATCAAGGAGTACTTACAAGAACCTCTAATCCTTATGCCTCCAGTTGAAGGAAGACCTCTAATAATGTACTTGACAGTATTAGAAGGATCAATGGGGTGTGTTACGGCCAACATGACGAGTCTGGTCGAAAAGAGTATGCAATATACTACCTAAGAAAAACGTTTACCGACTGTGAACAACGTTATTCACTGCTCGAGAAAACTTGCTGTGCTTTAGCGTGGGCTATTCGCCGACTAAGGCAGTATATGTTGACCCACACTACCTTATTGATCTCAAAGATGGATCCAGTCAAGTACATATTCGAGAAGCCAGCACTTACCAGAAGGGTTATAAGATGGAAAATGATTCTAACAGAATATGACATTCAGTACACATCTCAGAAAGCCATCAAAGGCAGTGTATTGTCTGACTATCTAGCTGAGCAACCCATTGATGATTACCAGACTATGAGATTTGACTTCCCCGATGAAGACATCATGTTCCTAAAAGCAAAATATCATGAAGAGCCTGTTCACACTGAAGGGCCTGACCCAGAAGAAGAATGGAGAATGATGTTCGATGGGGCTGTTAATATGAATGGTCGTGGTGTTGGTGCAGTACTCATTACACCTAAAGGAGTTCACATGCCTTTCTCGGAAAAACTCACCTTTAACTGCAATAACAACGAAGCTGAATACGAAGCCTGTACCATGGGTCTTGAGGAAGCCATTGACCTCAGGATCAAGACTTTAACTGTATTCGGAGATTCAGCCTTGGAAATCAATCAAACCAACGGCAAATGATACACTCACCAGGAGCATCAGATTCCGTACCGGGACTACACGAGGAGATTACTGACTTTCTTCACTACAATCAAACTTGAGTATATCCCTCAAGATGAAAATCAGTTTGCATACGCTCTGGCTACCATTTCCTCCATGATCAAAGTTCAAGCTGCCAACTTTGTGCCTCAGATTTCAGTATCCAGACTTGACAGACCAACATACGTATTCTTAGTAGACATTGCTAAAGATGATAAGCCTTGGTTCTATGACATCAAACGCTTCTTAGAGGATCAAACATAACCACCTGGGGCATCATCCAATAATAAGAAGACATTAAGAAGGCTAGCTGGTAGTTTCTTCCTGAATGTTGATGGTTCCTTGTATAAGCGAAACTTTGACATGGTACTTCTCAGATGTGTTGATAAGGCAGAGGCAGGCTTGTTGATGCACGAGGTGCATGAAGGATCTTTCGGTACCCATACTGGAGGACATACAATGGCTAAGAAATTACTACGATCAGGCTACTACTGGATCACAATGGACGCAGACTGTTGTGCCTATGCCAGAAAGTGCCACAAATGCCAGATTTACGCCGACAAAGTGCACGTGCCTCTGAATCCTTTGAACGTAATGTCTTCACCCTGGCCCTTCGCCATGTGGGGCATTGATATGATTGGAAAGATCGAGCCGACTGCTTCAAATGGCCATAGATTCATCCTGGTAGCCATTGATTACTTCACCAAGTAGGTTGAAGCAGCTTCGTATGCAAATGTCACCAGGCAAGTGGTAGCCCGATTCCTAAAGAGAGACATCATCTGTCGGTATGGAGTGCCCGAGCGAATCATTACTGATAATGGTTCCAATTTGAATAATAAGATGATGGTAGAACTGTGCCGGGACTTCAAAATCCAACATCACAATTCTTCTCCTTACAGGCCAAAGATGAATGGCGCTGTTGAGGCGGCTAACAAAAATATTAAGAAGATTGTGCAGAAGATGGTGGTTACATACAAATACTGGCATGAAATGCTACCATTTTCCTTGCATGGGCATCGTACATCAATCAGAACGTCTACTGGGGCAACGCCGTATTAGTTTGTGTATGGTATGGAGGCAGTCCTACCTGTTGAAGTGGAATTACCTTCCTTGAGGGTGCTGATGGATGTCAAGTTGAATGAAGCAGAATGGGTCCGATCTCGGTACAATCAACTGAATCTGATCGAAGAAAAGAGATTAGCTGCAATCTGTCATGGGCAGTTATATCAGAAAAGAATGAAGAAAGCATTCGATCAGAGAGTTAGGCTTCGGGAATACCAAGTAGGAGATCTTGTGCTGAAAAGACTCCTTCCTCCTCATACAGACCACAGGGGCAAGTGGACTCCAAATTACGATGGTCCATTCATAGTAAAGAAAGTTTTCTCTGGTGGAGCACTGATGCTCACTACTATGGATGGTGAAGATTTCCTGTCCCCTGTAAATTCAGATGCAGTTAAAAAAATACTTCGCATAAATGACCCACTGGACATAAAAACAGAATGTAAGTCCAGGCAAAAATAGGGCATCCCGGCGAGTCAAAAACAGAATAAAATACTCGGGCAAAAATAAGGGAAAAATCAAAAAAATGTACACCCGCTGAGTTGAAAAGCCGCATTGGACAGCTCATGCAAAAATGGGTATCCCGGTGGATTGAAAACCCGAAAGGGCGATTCACACAAAATAAGGGAATAAGCGAACAACTGCATTCTGAATTTGTCTGTATCGCTCGCAACACGGCAAACTTCAAAAGGTTAAAGCATCGGTCAGAATCAGCCTTCTTCAGAAAGCAAGATGAGAAGAACGTCAAGGTCATACGGGTCATAGCAAAAAGGGAAGCACTAAAGCGTCGTCAACATTGCCAACACTTTCATTTTTCTCAATTTGCAACAATCTCCTCATTTCAGGGGATTTGTTTCTTTGACTGTACTTGCCAATTCAGGGCACCCAAATTAATAAAATCAGATTTTCAGTCACATTTGTCTTGTACATTTTATTCCATTTGCAAAATGTCTGATTTCCTTGATATAACGTTTGCATAAAAACAGATGTGCTTTTCTAATCACATGCTTGCAGGAAATACATTACTTACTCCCAAGAGTGTCTAAACTCCTATGACAGAATCCGGTAACGGATACCTCATGGTACTTGTACGTTTTCTTTGTCATAACAGGATTGCAGGTATTCAGAGCGCAACATGGGGCATGAAAGGTTTCCCCCAGCAAGCTGCCAAATCATTATTTCCTCAGCACATCTTCCAAACAGCACCGAAAATGCCTTCTCCCCATCAGAGTTGTCAGGCATCACTTCTCCAGCACATCTTTCAGAGCAGTACCAGAAGGTGCTCATATCCCCGGCTGAGTTGTCAAATACCATCCTCAGCAGGATCCCCATAGAAATCTCTAGGAAGATCGTTCAGTGATCTTTTTTCTTCCCCGGTCGAGTGCTAGATAGGGAACCATCCCCCCCCAGAGCTCCAGCCTCTCCCAGAAGAGCAATGTCCGAAAATCTCCCGCACAACAAAGTGACCAAAGCTTCCACAACCCCAGCTGGGCTCCTCATTATTAAGATAGGTCTATCAGTGACCTGTTTCCCCAAACAGAGTCATACATCTTACCAATGATCTCATCCCCAGCTGGGATATCCTTTCAAGCAGATCGGTCGGGGATCTCCGTAGCGACGGGATCCGAGTCCCAGATCGGTATCTTTTGCATAATCATAGCATTCGCATCATTTTTCCCCCCAGAGCGTAGCATTCCGTCTAATATAGAGCATTATGGCAAAAATCAAACATATTGCATAATCACAAGTCAGGTTTTGAATCAGCCACCTGTAAATACCAACATTCCAACAACAATGTATATAAAGACTCACGGTCCCCGCAGAACGCCAAAGCGTCCCTTTTCACTCCTCAAATACGGATACATGCTCTTTTTAGCGCTCGTTCGTGTCATCATTCCCCAGTAAAGTCACCAGAACACTCTCTATAAACAAATACTTATACATAACCTGTTTGTCCCGACACTCGTCCGTGTCATCTCACATATCCCCAGCAAAAAGCCAAAGCGTCCCTTTGCACTCCCTCTCACAAATACATGTTCATATATACTCGTTCGACACTCGTCCGTGTCATATCACCCCCTGCAGATATAAGCCACAAATATCCTTCTTTTGAATACAGAAACTTTACATACTCTTTTGACACCCGTCCGTGTCATACTCTCCCCAGCATGGTTGCCTAATCACTCATTGTAAACCAAACACTTCTTCATAATACACTTCTTTCGACACCCGTCCGTGTCATCTTTTCCCCACAGATCACCAAGATTACCTCTTACACTTATAAGTTCACCTTCATATACACTTTCTCTTTCGACACTCATCCGTGTCATACTCTCCCCAGCAAGTTGAACACTCATCTGTGTCTCACTCATGCTAATTTTTTACTCATACAGATACTCGTCCGTATCTTGTATACACCACTTATCTCCCCTCAGATTCAACACTCGTCCGTGTTCTTTGTTAACTAGGTGGTACTCGTCCGTACCATCATCTCTGAACATGCGTCAGCGTTTGTTTCTACCGATACTCATCTGTATCATATTCTTAAGGATGCTCGTCCGCATCTTTAATCTATACACAGTGTCAAACACTTGTACCTTTCACTTCTTGGATGTAAACACTCGTCCATGTTCACTATTCCCCAGCAAATCCCCATTGAAATTATTTTTTCTTCTATCTGACATTCGTCCTATGTCATGATATTTTTGGCAGCCGTACCCTGCCAGGTGATCATCCTTCACCTTTGGATGACTGTCCCTCATCCTTTTCCCAGCGGAGTCTCCATTATTGGAACCCCTTTGTTATCTGGCATTCGTCCTATGTTGTGATATTTAGCAGCCGTCCCCTGCTAGGTGATCGTCCTTCACCATCTTGATGATCTTCCTTCATCATTTTATCTGATGGTCCTCCCCATCGTTGATCTTGTTATCTGACATTCATCCTATGTCATGATAAACCCAAAGAGCAGTTGTACCCTGCTAGGTGATCGTCCTTCACCTCTTGATGATCGTCCTTCATCATGCTTATCCGATGGTTGTCCCCATCATCGACTTTTTCTATTCGGCATTCGTCCTATGTCGTGATATTTTCGGCAGCCGTACCCTGCCAGGTGATCGTCCTTCACCTTGGATGACCGTCCCTCATCCTTATCCCCAACAGAGCAGCCGTCCCCTGCTAGGTGATCATCCTTCACCTTTGATGACCGTGCCTCATCATTACTTCATTTATTTCCTCAAACCGATGGCCGTCCCCATCATTGCCTTTACCTTTAATCCCCATAGAACCTTGATACTTTACTTGATGGCCGTCTCCGTCATGATCCCTTTATTTCCCCAGCATGTCGGCCGTCCCCGTCATTGCTTTATCCCCAGCAGTCGTCCTCTGCTCGATGGTCGTCCTCCATCGCCCGCATTTTATAATCATATTACACTTTCCTTCTACAATCTATATCCCTTTTCTTCTTCTCCCCAGTGAGTGCAAATTTCGGACTGTCTTTGGTATTCAACCACAAGTTATCTTGTTTGTCTGTTAAGCCAGACGCTTACATCCTGCACAGCTAACTCATGTTTGAATAGGGGCAGCTGTAAACACCCCAAATTTTCCCTCACTAAGTTCACACCATGGCTTGTGACCTTTCATATTTGCATTAGTTCAATCATATCATATCATGTTGCATTTTTGCTTCACTGCATTAGGTCAAGTTCATCTGCATCTAGGGTTTGTGATCTGAGCAATCCAGGACCCTTCTGAGCCACCCCAAAGGTCTTAAATCATCTCAAGAGGGTCCATGTATGTTCAATCATCATGTTTTATCCTCCAAAGATCAAGGAAGTCAGAGAATCACAAGAACTGGTAAAGCATGGAAGTTGAGCTAGGGTTTAACTGCACAGATGACCTAAAATTAGGGTTTTGGTTTCAGAGGCCATAACTCCAAATTTTTTGGTCATTCTTGTGTCTATTGGTCTCAATATGATATAATGATCATGCATGCCAAGTTTTATGAATAAATTCATTTTGGAAGTCATCTGATCACTGGGTAACTTCCTGAGGAAGTCAGAGCTAAATCAGGGCATCTGAGGCCCCTCAACATGGAACCAAAGTGGATTTTTCATCAAATTGAAGTTATATGGTCTTTATTTGATCATTTAAGTGCTTAGAAGTTCAGAAAATTGAAGAAAATTGAGCTAAACCAAAAGTTGCCAAAAATGGAAATGACTTGTAATGTAAACTTTCTATTTTGGGAAAGTTTTTCAACCTCCTCTTTCTCAACCAAAAATGCTTCAAATGAAAAATTGTTGGTCATGAAATTTATAGATTGGATCATTCCCTTTTCAAAAAGTATAAGAACAATATCTAATTCATTTGGAACTCAAGTTATGGCTTTCCAAAGTTGGCAAAAATCACATAATTTCAAGTTTCATGCCAAAGAGGGATTTTTGCAAATTCAAGTTCTAAACACTTTCAAGACCTCTAAATGACTTCTATGCATCATTACAACATATTTCAACTTGACAAAATTAGAATTGCACAAAATTCACAAAGGTTCATGCCTTGGATCACAAGCTTCCATAAACCATTTTCCATAAAATTCAAAAAAAAGGAATTCTTGCAAGAATGATTTCCAAGGGTTGGTATGACTTCTAATTGGTCTCAAAGCATCATAACAACATCAAATGATTCATTTTTATGCAAATTGCCCAAAAATTCATAAGATTTCATGCCTTGGTTCACAAGAAACTTCAAAGAGGGCAAAATGCAAAACCTATGCCATCTTGCTATCCAAGCCATCCAGCTGCATTCTTTTGATCCTAGGGCTCACCATAAACCATCCTGAAGCAAGACACCCCATTGAACCACTTCTGTTCCAGCCCATACTTGTGGTACACATACTTTTGACTTTTTGCATTTTCACCCATACCAATCAAGCTGTGACATTACCAACTTTCTGACCAATCACAATACCTTATACAAATCAAAAGCAATCTAAAACACACCACACACAAGCCTGAACTCTCCCACAACTCAGGATTCACAAAACTTGCCAAAAACTTCATTCCTTCGAAACTCTCTGCCCAACCATCAAACCTCAAAACCAACTTCACCATTCATTCAGAAAAGCTTCATAGAGCGTAAACCACCTTTCACTTTGCCCTGAAAGCCCCTGAAACTCAAACACGATTTCTGGTGCAGCAGGAACAAAACCCTCAAACCAAACCATACAAACTTGTTCTAAGCCTCACATCATCCTCAGGAGGTTCATAGGAGTGGACTTGCACCAAAGAAGGGTCTAGAAAGCCCAAAATCAGAAGGTTCAATCTCAGGTATAGCTCAAGAACTTTTTTCTCAGAGCTTTGATTTTAAGTTACAATGTGATAAAGCATGTTTCTCTGATCATTATGCATTTTGAATCATTGAAAATGGTCAAGTATTTAGGATGTATTCAACTTCTGAAAATTTGGTCAGTTTTCCGTTTGGTTTCGATTCTCTCTCTTGGGGCAAAATAAATTGTTTTTGTTCATGGATTCTTGTTGTTTGATGTTAGAGGATAAATTCTGGAGATTTTGGCATTTTTTATGGCCTGGGGAGGGAGATAGGAATTTGGCCTGCCGGAGAAGATGACCGGAGCTTAGCTCCGGTCACCTGAAAGTGGTTAGCCCTAATTAGGGTTTAGTTACCCAGATTGATTTTGGACCCTTAGATCTTGATTAGTTTAGTGGATGGATGGCCCAGATTAGTTCGTTAGCCCTAATTCCCAATTAATTAAGTAAATCACAATTAATTAATCAGAATCAATCCAAGCCATTAAAAAACGCGCCAGTCAACCCTCAACTCCCAACTTTGAATCTGGAGCCTTGGATCAGCATACCTTTTATTAAATTAATTTTTATTTCACATTTTTCTTATTTACTTTGTACGAATTTTTAAAAATAGTAAAAATCATCAAAAAATTCTGAAAATTTTTATCAAACATTTTATTAATTTTCAAAACCCAAAAATATTTTTATTTTTTATTTTTTGCATTAAAAAAATATTTTTAAATCATTTAAATGTTTTATTTAATTAATTAATGAAAATTAATTAATTAAAAATACATTTAAGTATTTAAAAATCACCAAAAAATCAGAGATCATTCTTAGACATTTAGAAACATTTACAAACTCACCATACAAATTTCTTTTTGGTTTTGATCATGCTTTGACATTTTTTCAATGAATTAGGGTTCTTAAAATTGTTCATTTTCTAACCCTAACTTCAAAAATTCATAACTTTTAAACCAAGTCGAGTTTGTGTATGATTATTTTTGCATTGTTCTATGCATGTTTTCTAGTTTCTAAAAACATTTTTGTTTCATTTTTATCTTTCATTTTCAAATTATTTGGTATTTTACATTGAGGATCACCCTTAAAACCCTAGAAACTTAGGAAATTCATAACACCTTCTAGGTTTAGCTTCTGACCTCCCCCTTTGGATGGTAACCTAGTATAGGTTTAGGGTTCCTTTGAGTGCATTTTCAATTTTTTACCATGTCATTTTCTTCTGTCTTTGCCATTTGCATCTCATCCTTTCATAAAACCCTAATTTTGCATCTTCATTTGCATTCATCTTGTATATGCTTGCATCCATGAACTTTCCATGACATTTTATACATTCACATGACTTCTAAGACATATTAGGACATATTAGAATCATGTTTGATCATTGAATCACCCATTTGCCATGTTATGCCTCCATTTCATTACATGTGCATTCATGAACTTTCATGCTTCTTACATGTCTCATTTGCATCCTCATTACTTGTATGATCATTTGCATCTCTTGACATGCCTTCATACCATCTCTTAGCATCATTTGCATCATGAATATGCTTCTGGTTTTGGTTTGCATCCTTGCATTCATTTCATTCTCATTTCATTTCACTTCTTTTTGCTAACTTTTTCAGGTGGTAAGTGTTTTGAGAAGTGAATTTGCCTTCACTTCTCACAATATCTTCTCATCTCTCTCTTGCATCCATTGCTGCATTTTGTATGTGTATTAGAGTGAGCTTGCTCATTCATGTTCCTTCTTCACTTTATTTCTCCAAGCAACTTATCTTCTTAAGTGAAGTAAGTTGGCTTGCTTCTTTTGCTTCTCCTCCTCCCTTTCTTCTTCCTTGGTGGCTTTTCCTGAAGATCTCTTGCAAGCCTCACAAACCCTAGGAATACCCAAGCATGATCACAATTAGGGTTTGATTAGTACCCCTTTAGTTTTACCTTTGTGTCATCTTTTGTGTCTTCTCTTCCC
The DNA here is from genome assembly GCA_963966055.1 of Lathyrus aphaca. Taxonomy (NCBI): domain Eukaryota; kingdom Viridiplantae; phylum Streptophyta; class Magnoliopsida; order Fabales; family Fabaceae; genus Lathyrus; species Lathyrus aphaca. The sequence continues at coordinate 223,229,902 of OZ014522.1, forward strand.
ATCTCTTAATCAGGGACTAAACCTTTAAGGTTTTAAGGCTTTGTGATTAAGATTATGCATGCATCCTTCTCTTAGGATGGAGTGTATAACTTTAATCCTAAGTGTTACACCCTTAATGTGTTTAAATCTCTTAATCAATTCAACTAATAATCACTAATACATCAAGCTTGTAACTTGGGCCTTGCATTAGGGTTCTAATTCTTCCTTAATTGGTTAAGAAGGACTAACCCTAGTGTTAATGGACAAGTCCCCCTCAAGTTGTCTTACAAACCTTAAAAACCACTTCTTAATCTTCCCATTAACTAAAATCCACTTTAATAAAGGCTTTGTTTTGTCATGAGGTTAATCCCTAATCATGGATTAAGTTGAGGAGCCTTTCTCAGCTTAAATGTTCTCATCTATCATCCTTCTATTAGGATGGTGTAATAGGTCCATTAAATCCTTGATTATGGCTTAAACTCATTACTTAACATTAAACAAAAAAACTCCAAAAACATCTAAATAAATGCAAGTAGGTTAATGATATTAATCCTACATCATGGTGATTAAGTGTGAGGTGCTTACTTCATACTTAAGGTATTCTCATTACCCCTAATCAGAGGGAGGATGTGATGAGTTTACTAACCATTTATTTAGGCTTAAGCTCATTTTCTTATGACAAACACAAAAAGCAATAAAAGACTGAAAACACAAAAACAAACAATAATCGTCTCCTCCGGGATTCTTTTCTCACCTCATTCACTCAGAAACGAGAACTCGCTTCTTCCGTCTAATGCAAGACAGTTAGCACTCGAGCCAGACGAGTCATACACTTGAGCATAGACAAGCAAGCAGTTCATCAGTCAATTTATCTTTCAGTCTCTTTGAGTCGAACTACGGTGTTCTGACTTCCTCATTGCACGAGAGGATACGTAGGCATAACTTAACTGTTATCGAACAAAAGTCTCTGTATATTCCCCCTCTTCCAGATTTAATCTTTAAGCCTCATTGTCATGAGCATTGCACTCCTTTCTTGCACTGACACTCCTTTTATTCACTTCACACTTCTTTTGCACTGACACTTGCATTCTTTTCCAGCTTTTGCACACAAAATAACACTGACACTACCCTTTTAAAACACAAATCTTTCAAGCGTGGATCCCGTCGAGTACGGCGGATAATCTGGGTGCTAATACCTTCCCAGGTTGTAACCAACCCCCTTTCTCAGTTTCTCTGGTTCGCAACCGTCTTATCCATCCTTTCCCAGGTTTATGCAGCATTACCTTTCCTTCGGGATAAAAATGCCTAGCTGGAGACTCTTTTCAGTTCATCTTCATGTTCTCTCCTTTCGCCGACCGTTCGCGTCTGTACCCCTCTTGGCCCCGTGTCATTTTGTGGGAGCGACAGTTAGGTACCGCTGAAACTCAATATTTCGCGCCTCATTCTAGTCCTGATGCCATATTAGGAGCATGTTACTGCATCCGAAGTCCTACTGGTGTAGGCTCTGTCTGCATGTTGTTTGATCACTTGATGTTGTTCTTCCTTCAGTTGCACGCTCACTCACTCCCACATACAATTTCCACTTCTTCCTTCATCTCTTTATGCTTTCAAGTTGTAATTGCTTTAGCATTGTGCTTTGTTTGCTTAACTTCACCACTCCCACTTTAGAAACAACTTAGCTTCTTTAGAGAAGTAAGTTGTCTTCTATTTTCTTCTTCTTCTTTTCTTCTTTTTTCTTTTCTTCTTTCCTTCTCTTCTTTAGGATAGTAAGCCTCACTAACCTATGATATCTTTGCATGACAACTTTAGGTTTATTTAGTTTCCCCATAGATGTTTTACCTTTAAGATCTTTGTGGTTCTTTCTCTTCTCATCTTCATACAAAAACTAAAAAAACATCTAATAATGGTTGAGGTGATCTCCTATTGTCATCCTCTCAAAGAAAATCATAAAAAAACATTTCTTCATTTTAATTCACAAAACACATAATAATTTCAAGCAAACTAGTGAATTCAAACCCTATTCATGGGAAACAAGTTTGAGGATCTTCTTCATTCTTGGTGGACTTGTTACTCATTCTATTTTAGGATGTGGTAATAAGGACACATTCCCTAGAATTTGCCTTCACTTCCTTGTGCCACACTCATAAAAAACTCCTAAAATCCACTGGAACAAAGAATAAATGTCTCTCCTTCGGGACTTCTTTTCTCATCCCACTCACTCCTTACATACGAACTTGCCACTACTTGTCACTTTGCAAGACGATTATGCACTCGTCGTCCGAGCCTGCAACGCCTGAGCATTGACATAAGCAGTTCAAGCCTTAAGACATAAGTAATCTTTCCACCCCTAGTTAGGGGAACTACGACAACTCTGATCCTCATGTCCAGATGAGGTACGTAGGCAGCGGGGTAGGGCCCGTTCGAGCATACTCTTTTATTTTCCCTACATTTTCCTCTTCCTTTTCTTTTTCAGTTCCCTTTCTCATTTCAGTTTCAATCTTTCTTTTGTAGCAGCTTTCTTTTCTTCACCCTTTGAAACAGTTTATTTGCAAGCATGGATCTCGTCGGGTATGGCGGACGATCTGGGGTGCTAATACCTTCCCAGGTCGTGACCGACTCCCGAATCCAGTTTCTTTGGTTCGCAGGACCTTTGTCCTTCCTTTTCTTTCCCTAGTTTGTGCAGTATTACCATTCCTGTTCCTTCGGGATAAAAATGCCTGGTTGGCGACTCTACCTCTTTTCTGAGCCACTTTCGCGTTTGTACCAGGATGGAAATCCAGGGAGCGACAACTGGCGAATCTGTTGGGGATAAATGCTTGGTCAAATAATCTCTTGCTCCCTTGAGAGTCTCTCCTAGAGGTAGCGTGTTTCTGTTTCTTTGGGTGTTTGATATGTTTGTTGTGGCATGTGTATTTTATCTGTTGTTTATTTACAGTTTATTTACAGTTTCAGTATTTTATTTTCATGCATCATATATATTATACTAGACTGTTTGGAATGGTTTTCTGTTTGGCGGGACTTGGGTGTTACTTGTGTGTGGTGAGATGAGACTAGCCAATTACCCGGCTTGAGTGCACCATAAGACTTAGCATGGACAATCACTTTGGCCCCATGGTATCTTGTCATGGGGGTATTAGTGCGTTCACACCCAGATTCGCGACCGTCTAGGAAGTGTCTTGATATATGGATCTTCCTTACTTCATTACATAACCTTGATAGTTATGTGCGGTTGGGGACCGATCATTGAGAACCTTGTGGAAACATCCCTCTCCAGTGGTGACAGTGGCAGACCACATTCTGTAGCAAACCCATTTGCACCCGAGGGTCCACTTGGAACTCGCATAGGATGGCCTAGTTCTCTTATAGGAACTCAATCAAAGCATCTAGTCGTATGACGATAGTACTGTATCCTACGGGTTGAATGTACTATTGTTTCTCGATTTCAGCGCTTGAAGCTAAGGACTTATAAGGGATGCTTGTTTTTCCCAGACTCACGCCGAGACCTCCCTGAGTAGTATATAATGCTAAACTGATTCCCTGATTGGTCATGAACCATTTCTCGGAAATGGTGAACGTATTATTGCTATTTGGCTTTGAGAGTCTGTGATGTTTAACCCGGAGCACACCCATGAGATTGGGAGGGGTTTACAGGTTTGCAGGAACCCATGACCTCAACATACCATGGTTATCAGTGTATTCTATGTTTGATCCGATCACTATGTTTCTGAAGTTCTTGATCCTTTGGTTCTCGGTTATTATTTTGGGTTATTATCAAGAGATCTTGTGGTTACAGACACTCGATTCTTGGCTCAGTATTCCAGATTCCAGACAGTTTCCAGACTTTGATCTTATGTCTTTACATCTTTAGTATCCACATATTGCATTTTGCATTTGCATCAGCATTGCATTTCCTTTTCCAGAGAGCTCATCATTCCTCTTTTGTCTGTGACCAGCCAGCTGATTTCCCGGTACTCAGTTTGAACAAGTGGTAACCATTGGAAGATGACAGAGTGTTTGAAGCAAGACCAAGCGGTGTCAAGAGTTAAAAAGGTTAGATTATAAGTCGTTGGTAGCTATGTCGAGGAACAACCTTCAGAGTCTTGATCTTCCACCTAGTTTCATTTTGATGACCAAAGTGTACCTGAACCATTTGTTGTCCGAGGTCGACCTTCATCTTCTTCTGACGCTACAAATTATCAGAGTTTTTCTTTCCCTATGCCAAACTTCCAAGGGGCAACCCCTGTGATGAAAACCAAGGATCCACGGACTATTGAGACTGCTGAAAGGTTTCGTGTGTTGGATGAGAAACTCATAGCCTTAGCGGATCCTGATGCCTTTGGTTTTGATGCTCTAAACCTATGTCTGGTACCTGGTCTTGTCATTCCTCCAGATTTTAAAACTCCGAAGTTCGAGAATTACACTGGTGTTAGTTTCCCGAAGCGTCATTTGGTGATGTTCTGCAGAAAAATGACGTCTCATGCCCGCAACGATGTGTTGATGATTCACTGTTTTCAAGACAGTTTAAGCGGTGCATCCTTAAGTTGGTTTATGGATTTCGAAAGTAGTCATATTCGGCCGTGGAATGATTTATCCAGAGCCTTCCTGAAGCAATACCAATACAATTTGGACATGGAGCCCAGTCTCATGCACTTGCATAGCCTATCTCAAAAGAGTGTGTATCTTTCAGAGAATATGCACAGCGATGGAGAGAGTTGGCAGCCCAAGTGCAACCACTACTTTTAGACAGAGAGTTAGTTGACGGGTTCATGCATACCGTGCAAGGTCCATACCTGGAAAGAATGAGTAGCTTTGGGACATCAAACTTCTCTAATTTGATAATAGTTGGAGGGTGCATTGAGAGTTTACTCAAGAGTGGAAAGATCCAAGACTCTTCGAACATCCCAGCTAGTGAAAATGAATTTGTTGGTGGCTCCCAAAGGGAAGAGGAGTTTGAAGTCAGTGCAGTAATAACCAATGTCAAATATTCTGGGCCATCCTCTTCTCAGAGATCATCTTTTCCTGTGTCTAGTTACTCATACAGACAATCGGCAATGCTTAGAGCACCATATCAGAAACCCTGGACTCCTCCTCGTAAATCTGCAAGCTCATGGTTGAAGACCTCAGAATCAACTTCAGAGCCAGCCTAGGCCTCGCAACAATCTAGAAAAAAGGAATGCTCCTCTTCATCCAGTTCCTATGGCGTATAGTGAACTCTTGCCACATCTAATTCAGAGCTCATTGGTGGTTCCTAAGCTTCTCAAGCCGCTTCCAGAGCCGTACCTTCCGGGGTACAATCCTCATGAGCAGTGCGGGTATCATGGTGGATCCATGGGGTATTCAACTGAAGATTGCAAAGCTTTTCAGGCCAAAGTACAACAGTTTGTCGATAAGGGGTACATATCCTTTCCAGAAGGAAGCTTGGTTGTACATGTCAACCTCTCACTTGATTGAGTTCAAGGACTTCAAAGGAGAGTCTCCTGATTTCAGTGGTTCAAACAAGAAGATGTCATCAGATCTGGCTATCACTGTATCCTTTCTATCATTTGAATTGTAGTTTCTTTCCTGTTAATAGCTACTTGTCTTTTAAACGTTGTCGTTTTGAATGGTAATGTTAATGAAGTGATCATGCACTTTTTTATTCAATTACGTCGCATTCACTCATTTTTCTTTACTTTCTTTGAAAAATAAAAAACAAAAAATGCATCCATATACCTCCCACTTATTTCACTATTTTTTAGCACATATTTGAGGGAGGATGATGAAAACTGAATACCCATAATTGTTGAAGGTATGCTTTCGGTTTAGAACCTGCTGACGATGTACAAACATTGCTTCAATTCCCAAACACCGGAGGTATAAGGGAGATAGACCCTTGTTAACCCCTTTGAGCCTTGAAGTAGGAGTTTCTTTTCTGAGTGAAAAAAACCCTCACATTGAACTCGGTGAAGGGTAGTCATCAGTTAGTTTGACCGAGCATTCAAATTTCCAAAGTAGTGTGCATCCGAGGATCCATTATCTTTATTTATTACACCTCAAGAGGTCAAGAGATGTGAAACCACAATGGTTACCCCTCAGCAACAAAGGAATGAGGCAGTCACAACCCTTTCATGCAAGTCAGACAACCAATGTCGCACGATTTGTTCAACAACAAAAAAAAGAGGATACAAAAAAAAAAATAAAGCCCGCTAAGTAAAAAAAAAGTGAAAACAAATGACTTAGACAAAAATTAGGGCATCCCGCTGGACTTCAAAATCAAAAAAATTCAAAAACGATTTCATCCAGGCAAAAGTTAGGGAGTAAAAAAAATCAAAAAGAAAAACTTCCATAAGAACAAAGTCGTGTGAGTACAGACACAAAGACAAAGGGGTGACTGTTACTCCAAAAACCTCATTGGTGCTTAAATCGTCAACGTCATTGGTTCCTCAACTATCACAAAACCCTTTCGAGAGGTGAGCGCTTAGGCCAAATTAGCTGAACGTAGGACTGGAGAATATCAAGGAGAATGGGTGGGCACAGATAAACATTGAGCCATAAATCCTTCTTTCTAAAACCGTGAACCAGGCCACGTCATAACCTTTGAAAGTCCTAATTGAATCAGGTTCAATTCTGAAAGCATACTACAACAAGGTTGCGTAAACTAGCTCCTAAAGATTTGCTAAATCATCATTACGTTTGGGCTAATGGTTCATTCGTCACACACTGTCACAACATTCAAACAAATAAATTTTCAAAAATCTTCATGAACATTGCATTAAAATTACCATTTGTAAATGAACAGTTTTAATTGCAAGTCAGTCTATGACACCAGGGAAGTTCCTATAAAGAGCAATCACGAGAGAACTTGATCATTCAACAACGATGGCCAGATTTAATTGCATCTTGTAGGCCTATGAGTCAGGGGAATGTTATCTAGTGGTTTTGTTGACCAAGGAATCGGTCAGTCTAAAGAAATTCCCCAAGCATCAGTTTATTGAGGGGAAAATCATTCAAGAATCAGTTGATCAGAGTTGAATATTGATAACACTAAAATTCACCGTATTTCTGACTCCAATTTCGCATGCATTCTTAGTTTTTATTGTTATTTTGTTATGTTATTACTTTGTTTTTCTTTATTTTCAGGTTTTCTATGTAATCGGGGCCTTAATCGAGAAAAGGAGCGAAAAAGGAGTGGAAATGGACGAAAACCAAGAAATTCAGCTTTTTACACTAACGGCATCCACCATGGCGGGCGCCATGGGGTCTGCCATGATGTGGCCACGTCTCAAGACCACTCCACAACTGCCAAGACCCACGATCCCCACTCTCTCATTCCCTATTAGTCTCATGGAGGGTGCCATGTGCCTGTGGCGGGCGCCACAAGGCCAAAACTTTTCCCTCCATTATTTAGTGGAGGGGGCATCCTGGTCTTTTCTTGCTATTTGTTTTCCTATAAATAGAGCCTTAGATTTTCGTTTTCAATCATCCAAACTTAGAATCTCTTAGGCATATATCATTTTTAAATCAGTTATCATTCCACATCGGGGTGTTACTGCAATCGAGTGATCGAGTCTGTATACGTCTGTGTGATCGAGTTTTGGAGCACTCTGGGAGGAAGTTAATCCTACCGCCATTTTAATTCCAGTTCGTATTTTATTTTTCCGCATTGCTTTACTTTCATTTATTATCTGCACTCGCACTTTATTTTATTTATTTTCCCGCACTCGCTTTACTTTATTTATTTCTCGCACTCGCACTACTTTCGTTTATTTTCCGCACTTGCTTTAAATACCTTTATTTCCCGCACTCGCACTACTTTCATTTACTTTCCGCACTCGCACTACTTTTATTTACTTTCCGCACTCGCACTAATTACTTTTATGAAAAATTATAAAAATAACTTTTACTTTACCATGTCTAACTAAATCCATAAAGGTTAGAATGTAAGGATCGTAATTGAACCAGTAATCCGTACAATTGTTCGTGGAAACACTTAAGGGATATTTTAACTTTCAATTTAAGTTTAATTGTTTTTAACTATTTCAAAAAAAGCCAAAAGCGCTTTGTCTTGTTCATTAGGAGTTTTTAGATTAAAAAGAAAAGAGATTTTAAAACGATTTTCGGACGCGTTAAGAAGTTTAGAGTCTGGTTCGTGAGAACCTCTTTTTGCTAAGAAATCCAGGTTAAAATACTTTTCAACTTAGTTAAGATACTATATTTCTTAAAAATAGGTTTACTACTCTAACGCAGTACGCACCTTTTTATCCGTGACAATAGGAGGGGTTGATTAGAGAGTACAACTCAGTTCTGAATACGCGAAAGCGACAGTTCCTGTTAAATTAGTTCTTTTCAAAGTAGAAAACATTGCCCATAAGTAGTTCTATTAACAAGTACCGGATTATTAATTGATTATGTGAATTACATTCGAGCCTGTCTTTATTAATTGTTTAAAATTATTATTTTATTTACCATTGCGCACTCCTTAAAACCATTATATTCAGTTGCCTTAGATACACACCATAACAATAGGTACGATAGATTGACACTTGGTCTCTGTGGATTCGACAATCTTTTATATTACTCTGACGTGTTCGTACACTTGCGAAAAACACGCATCAAGTTTTTGGCGCCGTTGCCGGGGACCGATTTCGTCAAATTTCATACCCTGTAGTTATACCGTTTAGACTAAGGTTGTTACCCACCAGTCAATGCGAAAGACTCGCAGTGCCTGAAGTTTAGTAGACCCTCTAGCTGAACCTGAACGTTACGCTCGCGCACGTTTTTTTCCATAGGAATAGAAGATATATGGCCAAAGATAAAAAACGAAGACCTCTTAAGGACTTCGCCCAACCATCAAACGAGGAACCTAGTTCTAGTATAGTAAACCCTGCAATCCCAGCCAATTATTTTGAACTTAAACCATCCCTGCTGCAATTAGTGCAACAGAGACAATTCGTAGGTCTTGCTACTGATAACCCAAACCAACATTTAAAAAACTTTCTTCAGTTAGCAGACACCTTTAAAACCAATGGAGCTCATCCTAAGGCGATACACTTAAGATTATTTCCCTTTTTCCCTCAGAGATAAAGCTCTATCATGGTTAGATTCCCTTCCACCCAATTCCATAACAACCTGGGAAGACCTTAGAAAAGTTTTCCTTGCTAGATATTTTCCCCCAAGTAAGATCGCTCTTCTTCGAAACCTAATAACCAGATTTACCCAACACCAAGGAGAGTCGTTGTTCGAAGCCTGGGAGAGATATAAAGAGCTATTAAGAGCATGCCCACATCATGGCTTAGAGAATTGGCTAATCATTCAAACCTTCTATAATGGACTTCATTATAACACTAAGATGACCATCGACGCTGCCGCTGGTGGCGCACTGATGAACAAACCTTACCCTGAAGTTAGTGCCTTTATCGAAGATATGGCCCAAAACCATCAATCATGGGGAGTAGAACGAGCGATAGTGGATAAGAAGGAAGCCCAAGGAGGATTACATGAGCTAAGCTCTATGGACATGATGCAAGCTAAAATGGACGCGTTGGCCCTTAGAGTCGAACATATGTGTACAACTCCGAATACTGTAGCCGTAGTTTCGCCGAATTGTGAGATATGTGGAACGCAAGGACACCAATCCTCCGAATGCAATCTGTTAAATGAGACCAACCCTGAGCAAGTGAACTACACCCAAGGGAACCCATTTTCAAACACATAAAACCCTGGATGGAGAAATCACCCAAACTTCTCCTACAAAAATAATAACCCTATCCAAAATACCACACCTTCGAGACAACAAGGTTACCAAGCCCCAAGAACAAATCAACCTATGCAACCTGTACCACCAAGCCCGAGCCTTGAGAAAATTGTGGAAAATTTTATCACCGCTCAAACACAACAAAACAAAGAGTTCATGAACCAAAACGTCCATGTTAACGAACTAATCACCCAGTTAGGAACCAAGGTTGACCAAATTATTACTCATAATAAGATGCTTGAAACCCAGATCTCTCAGGTAGCTTTAAACCAATCCCCTCAGACTACACCTGGAGGACAGTTCCCTGGACAACCTCAACAAAACCCGAAAGGGCAAGAAAATGCCATTACTCTACGAAGTGGAACCGCTTATAAGGAACCTTCTAACCCTAGATTAAGTGAGCCCGAAACTTCTGAGATAAATGAGGAGAAAGAACCAGAGGAATCTGAAAACCCGGAAAGTCAAGATAAAGTAGAAGAACCTAAAAACAAAACCTATGTACCACCACCGCCATACAAACCACCTATACCATACCCTCAAAGACTAAAGAAAACCAAAATCGATAATCAGTATCAAAAATTCGTTAAGGTTATAGAAAAACTTCACGTAGAAATCCCCTTTACAGAAGCCATCACCCAAATACCTTCTTACGCTAAGTTTCTCAAAGATATACTTACAAATAAACGTAGAATTGAAGATCCGAAACCCGTGGAATGTAATTCTATTTCCGAAAATAGGTTAGCAAATAAAGATAAAGAAAATTTTCCATTCCTTGTGTTTTGGGGAATCATGTCATCGAAAAAGCTTTTCTAGACTTAGGAGCTAGTGTGAGCTTAATGCCTTTAGCAGTTTGTGAGAGATTAAACTTAGGATAATTACAACCTACTAAGATGTCACTTCAATTAGCCAATAGATCCATTAAATACCCTATAGGCATACTTGAAGACGTCCCTGTTAGGATAGGTCAGCTGTTTATACCTACTGATTTTGTTGTCATGGACATTAAAGAAGATGACGACATACCAATCCTCCTAGGTAGACCGTTCTTATCGACTGCTGGAGCCGTAATAGATGTTAAAAAAGGGAAACTAACCTTTGAGGTAGGTGACGAGAAGATAGAATTTGTACTTTCAAAATTTCTTATGGCACCTGTAATAGGAGACGCTTGTTATGCCTTAGATATCATTGATGAATGCATTAGGGAATTAGAACAAGAAGAAGAAACTGAATCTATAAAATTGCCATCAACCCTTATTTTGGAAGATGAAAATTATAAAAAACCCTACATTGATGATAACCTTCACGAATGTTTATCTCTTACCCCAGATCCTATGCCTTGCCCTATGAAACCAACCGTAAAACTTAAGGAACTGCCTAAGAACCTGAGATATGAATTTCTTGATGAAGAAATGAACCGTCCAGTTATAGTCAGTGCTACCTTAGACCAAGAAGAAACAAACCAATTATTAGATGTTTTATGAAGGTACCCATCAGCCTTAGGATATAAGATCTCAAATCTAAAAGGAATAAGCCCATTTGTATGCATGCATCGGATTTTGCTTGAAGAAGATTCAAAACCCTCCAGAGAACACCAACGAAGAATAAATCCTATGATGAGTAATGTATTTAAGATTGAAGTTCTTAAGTTACTAGAGGCATGTATAATATATCAGATCTCGGACAGTAAATGGGTGAGTCCTGTGCATGTAGTACCTAAAAAGGGGGGCATCACAGTCGTGCAAAACGAGAAGGGCGAACCTGTAGCAAAAAGAACTGATGGAGGTTGGCGTATGTGCATAGACTATAGAAAATTAAATAAAGCAACTAGGAAGGACCATTTCCCATTAACATTCATAGACCAAATGTTGGAGCGCCTAGCCAGACACTCTTACTTTTGTTACCTAGATGGATATTCAGGATTCTTCCAAATACCTATTCACCCCGAAGATCAAGAAAAAACTACCTTTACATGCCCAGTTGGAGCTTTTGCCTACAGAAGAATGCCTTTTGGACTCTGTAATGCCCCTGCCACTTTCCAACGCTGCATGATGTCTATCTTTGCAGACTATTTAGATGGAATCATAGAAGTATTTATGGACGATTTCTCAGTTTGTGGATCTGATTTCAAAAATTGTCTTATCAACCTTGAGAAAATCCTGGAAAGATGTGTGGAGGTAAACCTTGTGCTAAATTGGGAAAAATGTCATTTCATGGTCACCGAAGGGATTGTTTTAGGACATATAGTTTCCGAAAAAGGTATAGAGGTAGATAAAGCTAAAATAGAAGTCATAGAGAATCTAAAATCACCGAAGACTATCAGGGAGATAAGAAGTTTTCTTGGACATGCCGGATTTTACCGACGTTTTATCAAGGACTTCTCCAAAATAACTAAGCCCTTTAACTGGTCTTTTAATGAAAGATGCTGAATTCATCTTCGACGAAAAATGTACTGAAGCATTTAATCTTCTGAAGCAAGCTCTGATTTCAGCACCATTAACGAAACCCCCTGATTGGTCAGAACCGTTTGAGATAATGTGTGACGCTAGTGACTATGCTGTAGGAGCCGTTCTAGGTCAGAGAAAAGATAAAAAGTTACACGTAATTTATTATGCCAGTAGAACCCTAGACGTTGCACAGCTCAACTATGCAACAACCGAAAAAGAGCTCCTAGCTGTAGTTTTTGCCATAGACAAATTTAGATCTTATCTAGTAGGAGCCAAAATTATAGTTTACACCGACCATGCTGCCATTCGTTACTTACTAAGTAAAAAGGATGTCAAACCTAGGTTACTTCAATAGATTCTATTACTGCAAGAGTTTGATTTAGATATCCGTGATAAGAAAGGCACAGATAATGTAGTGGCTGATCACCTTTCTAGGCTAGAATACCTGAAACCTGACTCAGTACCCATAAATGACGATTTTGCCTATGATAGACTGATAGCCCAACTAGAAACTATTGAAGATGATAACCCAGACCCACATGAGCATTCTCATAAATCCTTAGCTATAAGTAATGCACCTTGGTATGCAGACTTTGTTAATTACCTAGCCGTTGACATCATACCCCCTGATCTAAACTACCACCGGAAGAAGAAGTTCTATATTGATGTGAGAAACTTCTATTGGGACGAACCATTTCTTTTCAAGAGAGGTAAAGATGGCATTTTCCGCCGTTGTGTTCCAGAAGAAGAGGTACATAATATAATTGAGCATTGTCACTCTGCACCCTATGGTGGACATGCGAGCACATCTAAGACCTACGCCAAGATTCTTCAAGCTGGTCTATTCTGGCCTACTATGTGGTGTGATATCCATGCTTTCATTGTCAAGTGCGACAGATGCCAACGCATAGGAAATATTTCAAGATGTAATGAAATGCCTCTAAGAAATATCCAAGAAGTAGAACTCTTCGACGTATGGGGTATAGACTTTATGGGACCGTTCCCACCATCTTTAGGAAATCAGTACATCTTAGGAGCTGTTGACTACGTGTCTAAATGGATTGAAGCTATCGCTGCACCCACGAACGACACCAGAGTAGTCATCAAATTATTCAAAAACTATATATTTCCCAGGTTTGGAACCCCCCGTTTAGTCATAAGTGATGGAGGATCACACTTCATATCGAGAATATTTGATAAACTTTTAAGCAAGTATGTAGTTAAGCATAGAGTAGCAACACCACACCACCCACAGACCAATGGACAAGTGGAAGTATCTAATAGGGAGATCAAACAAATTCTTGAGAAGATTGTCTCTATATCTAGAAAAGATTGGTCGCAGAAACTTCAAGAAGCATTATGGGTCTATAGAACTGCTTTCAAAACCCCTATAGGAACAACCCCTTATCAACTGGTCTATGGAAAATCATGTCACTTACCTTTTGAGTTGGAACATAAGGCCTATTGGGCCATCAAAACTTTGAATTTGGATTACTTGACTGCTGGTGAAAAACGTATCCTTGATATCCACAAATTAGAAGAGCTCAGACAATCTGCCTACGAAAATGCCATCATATACAAAGAAAGAACAAAAGCTTGGCATGACAAGAGAATCATAAGAAAAGACTTCAAAATAGGCGATCCTGTTCTTTTGTTCGATTCTAGGTTACGACTTTTTCTAGGGAAGCTTTGTTAGAGATGGACTGGCCTTTTCGAAGTATCTAAGATTCTAAGATCTGGTGCTATTGAAATCAAGAACCAAACATGTAAATCGTTCATCGTCAATGGACAGAGGTTGAAGCCCTACGAAGGAGGTGACATCCCAACAACATACACATGCCATACTCTGAGTGATTCACCATATCCTTCAAATGATGTATAAAATCCGGTCGTCGAGCTAATGACATTAAACAAGCGCTGCATGGGAGGCAACCCATGGTTTTATTATTGACATACTTTTATTTATTTTTCCTTTATTTTAATTTGTTTTACTTTATTATTATGTCAGGACTAACAATTGAATGTTTTATGTGATTTCAGGACTTGTTTGCTAACCTTGTGCAGAATGCAGAACCCCGATGACATGCACGTGGCCTTTAGAGACGATGCACAGAGAGCGTTACTATGTCCACATGAGATGCCCTATGGCACCTACCAGGTACCCAGACCAAGATTGCATGGATGCCTTGGGGATAGAGCCAAGCGTCAGATTCTTATGCCACCAACTCTAGTGGGACCTGTTTGACGATATGAACAACACTTACAGGAACTTGACTCTAAAGTTCCTCAGCTCGTTTCATTATGATCCTTGGGCTAGACACGATGGATATGTTGTTTTCAGGTTGTTCGGGATTGACTACTCCTTCTCTCACAAAGAGTTTGGTGATTTACTAGGTTTTCAGACTACTCCTGATGTTATTCCAGAGACACCGATTGGGTATTTTATGAGCAGAAAAGTGGAAAAGTTTTGGTCTAACATCTCAGGTGGAGGGAGCCAAAATCCTTCCACTCAGTTTTCTCAGGTTATCCACAACCCTGCGTTAAGGTACTTCCAGATGATTCTAGCACACTCTTTCCTCGGTTTGCCAGATACAGAGACTCTGCTGAGTGAAGAGGAGATTTTCCTACTGTTTTGTGCGACTCAGTCACGCCCAGTTGCTTGTGGCAAATTTTTGTTGAAGGGCCTTGCCAGTGTCGCCAGATCATCTGTAGGCATTATACATGTCGGTGGGATTGTTACATAGATAGCTACTACATTGGGTTTGTCTCGCAAATTATTGCACCTCAGGACCTTTTGCTGCTGCACTACCCTGGATGTTGACTTTTGTCTTGACAGAGGACTGATGAGGAGGGCTTCTTTTGAGCCCAACACGTTTAGATTACTGATCGACGACGAAGTGATACATTACTTTACATTACCAGACCCGCTAATGACCAGTGTCCATGATCTTGCTAATTGGAGTTATGCTTTAGAGGGTTATGGAGAGACTGTCGAAGAGCCGAAATCACTTCCCGCCGCTGAGTACACTCCTACACCTCTTTCCCCCCGAATCACTGTTATGTCTAACAATATGTCTTTGCAGCCGCCTGATCTACAAACTCATATTTATGAGCTCCACAAGGAGACTGCCCTGCTCAAGCAGGAAGTAGCGGACTTGGAATTACAGATCCAGGTATCTGATCTCACTCATGCCTCAGAGGCCGATGCTCTATATCAGGAGATTGAAGAGCTTCGGAGGGAGATAGCTGAGATTCGTGGATCAAACCAGGAAGAGAAGCCTACCACATGATTCGTTTTACACTGACGCTATTACCCTAGTATTTAATTTCTTTTTCATGCTTTATTTTATTTCTCGCATCTCCAGACATATTTTATATTATTGCATCTATTACATTTTCTTTTTCATGTACTTTGATTTTATCTTATATATTATTTCATGCACTAATCTCATTTTTTCTCTTTTCTTTTGATTTATTTTATTTTATTTTTTGTCGAGTAAAGAAAAAAAAATATAAAGACAAAAATATTTTCATTTTTGTCTCCATAAAAAAATATATGCAAGCTTCATGCCTTAGAAGAGAGAAGAAAACACTATCCAGACCCCCCTGAAGACCGAAGGTGCAAGAGGGCCCAAAAGAAGAATTGAAAATCCAAGGCCCAACAGGAATTGGCCTTATGGCGGGCGCCATAGACCCTGTGGCGGGCGCCACACCGTCCCACAACAAATACGGGGCTGATTCCCCATTTCCACCATTTTCACACCTTCAAACCTCAAAATCCCATTTTTCCAACTTCCAAAAACCCCATTGAACCCCATCAAAGCTCCCTCATTTCAAAAACATTAACCATCTATAAAACCTATCCAAAATCCATTTTCATTTTCATCCACCACAAACCATAAAAATCAAACCTTTATCATTTCTCTCATAAACCATTTTTCACCACTTTTCACTTCTCAAGGAGCAACAACAATGGAGTTCAATGGATATCTTCTTCGCGATGGAAGACCGGGTGATAGGCAAAGGAAAATTATTCAAAGGCTTCAGAGTCGAGAAATTCTCTCGACTAGGTACGTCGATGATAACTGTCTTTATGCTTTGGGTCTGTATCATAGTGTTTTTCATTTATTAGATTTTTTAGGCTTGCATAATATTTTTGTTAACCAGGAACCTACCTATGAGAGGCTGACAATTGAGTTTTTAAGTTCATTGATATACACTGTCAGTCCTAAGACTGCTAGCACAATCGGTACTGTTAATTTTATACTGTTTGGAATTGAATACGAATACAGTACCGACGAACTAACGGGCTTGTTAGGAATCCCTCATAGGGAAGGTGTGTAACACGGTGGGAGAACTGACTTTAGTTAAATGTTGCGGATAGCAAGAGTCGCCACCGACTTTTATTTTATCCAAAAGGAAAGGGCATAAAAGAACAGGAAAGACCTTAAAAAGATTTTGAGTTCGGGGGGTAGGTTATACAAAGGGAAGGTGTTAGCACCCTTTATATCCATGGTTATCCATGGGCTCTTAGTTACTTAGCTCACTTTAAATTTTTTTGAGAAAAGTGTAGTGTGTGATTAAAAATTTTCTAAGTACTTTATAATGATCCTCGTATGGATGTATATAAAGACTTTGTCTTGAAAATTTGTTTGAAATGTGAAGTGTAAAAAGTATTTTGAAAAGGTGAGCAAGTAATTAAGAGGAACCTACCCTATATTAAATCTTTACTGTTCTTATATGTTCTTTCAATGGTAAGACTATCCCTATTATTAAGGAATAGGTAGTCATTACCTTGGATGTGAGAAGGGACATGTATAGGGACATCTGAATATTGGTAACTGTAAGGTGTCTTTAGCAATACGTAGGGACTTATCATCTTTTATTCGAAGGGACAAGATCATTTATCGTAGGCAACCTCGAAGGGACTTGATCTTATAAACTGAAGGGACTTGATGATATTGTTGGAGGGACTTTGCTTAAGACACCTTACTTGACCTTAGAAATAGGCAACATGAGAGGTAACCCTAGAAAGTGCAAGATGGCGATCAAAGATCGACTTACGTGTGTGAGTGTTCATGTTCAAATATTTATCTTATTTAATTAGTTATTCTAAGTCAATTTTAATCACAAACATGTTATGCACACCCTAGAATTACTAACCATATAATAAACATATTCATACAGAAAATAAAGCAAAAAATATAAGCTAACCTATTACAAAGCTTCGGGACAATTACAATATAATCGGAATAATAATAACGATAAATAATAATAAATAAGCAATAATTTAAATGGTTAGTAATAATGAAATACTACTAATAATAAAAGGGGTTAGTAAAAATATAAGGAAAATAAAAATTTAAGAAAGAATATTATTTTTAAGTTAAATAAACATTTAGAAATTTTTTTAGAAGAAAATAGAACAATTATAATAACAATAAACAAATAATAATTATTTACAAAAAAAATGATTAATTATTTAATTATAGTTTAGAACAAAAATTAATTAAGTTAAATGTTAAAGTTAATAAAAATTAGGGTTAATAAAAAATTAGGGTTTTGAAAAAATTAGGGTTTATAAATTATTTTAAGAAAAAATAGGGTTTAAATATTAATTAAAACTTACATCTATTATTTACAAATTATAAATAATAAAATTATATACAAAATTATTTATAAAAACATATTATGATATTTACAAAAATATAATTTTTTATTAACATTTTAATTGAGTTTTTAATTTTAATATAAAACAAATTAAATAAATAGATAATATATAATTAAAATAATTAAGAAAAAAAAACAAGTCTTAAAAAAAAAGGGGGAGACCTGGATTTGAACCCAGGACCTCCCCATTACCAGAGGGATGCGTGAACAATAGGGCTGCACGCTGATGGTGATATCTAATAGCCAAGATTAATTATATGTGAAACCTGTAAAATAGAACAAAGTTAAAAAAAAATAACGCAAGACCTGGGAATCGAACCCAGGTCCTTTTACCTCTAGGATGCTTCACAAAACCAACTGAGTTGCGTGCTCGTTGTGATATATATGCGAGACCGAATCCTTTTAAGCCCTGCACATAATTCAAATATTATTTTCGCGCCAAACTTCACCTTCTTCTCCAAATTACCTACGAATTTTTATATAGAATTTCCTGCGAAATTTCCTGCGCTTTTCAACCTGCGAATGCCATATCTCATAGGATACCTGCAATTTCATTAAATTGATCGTACCAATACAATCCTTGCAGCTTATACAGTATAAACATGTCGATTAAAATCATTTACATGGCCTATATCATAGAGCCCCAAAGTTGAAGTTAAAACCCTAACAATGGTGAAATAGGATTACGGTCATGAAACTTAAAGCAAGCCACCCAGAAAGCTTCAATGCTTCACAATAAACACAAATCGACGGTTAATTTCAAGTTATAACCCTTAAATATATAAAAACGAAAACACATAACATGAAGATGAAAACGTGTTTGGTTATGGCATATGAGCATGATTCAAACGCTTATGAGGGTTGGGATAGATTTAATGATGGTCATAGAAGGTATTACAACCTTTAGAATGTCTGGATATTGCTCTTAACTTCAAAACTGAATCTCCCTTTTGAAGCTTTTTTTCCGAACATAGAACAAGGTGTTTGGCCTGCCAATTTCGTGTCCCTTGTGTTTGTTTATGTTGTACATATATAATAGAACCTAATTAGGTCAAAAAATCACATCCTACTTTGGACTTTTGGGTAACTTGAGATTGAAGGAAGATATGCTTCAAAATATTGAAATTTTTTTGATATCTTCTTACTATTTTGGTTGATCTGATTTTCCATGATCTCAATCATCTTTAAATGTCCTTTAAGAATTTCTAGAACAAAAATCAAATCAAATATTGAGACTTTTATATTTTATTTTGATTTAAAATGATTTTTAATGTATAAAATCATAATAAATAAAATAAAATTAATAAAAATTTGAATAAATGATTTTTAATTCGTGCATGATTTCATGGTAGTGATTGGGTCATAAAAATGCAAGCCCATTTGGAGAAATTTGGTTCTAAGGTCCCATTTGTTTCATAAACCTCTCAAAAATTTCCCAACTTTGCAAAGACATAAGTCCCTCAATTTTAAGGTTATGAAGGTGTTCTTGTACATTTTGGAAAGTTTAAAGAGTCCTCTAACAAACCTCTTTGGTCTCATGTCCATATCCTTTACCATTCTCAAGTTATGCCCTTTGGAAGATGTTGACTTTTTGTTGACTTTTAAAATGACCTATAATGTCTTAGCTCATACCTTCCAAATGAAGCATTTTTGGGTTTGGCTTGTGAGACACAAAGTTGTAGAGAATTCAATTTTATTCAAAATGAGCTTTGGATGGAAAAATTTTGATGAAGCATGTGAATGTTATGGCTGGTCAAAGTTCAGTTGACTTTTCCTGTGAAAACCCTAATTTAGAAACTCCTGATTCTTGATGATCTGAAATCTCCTTGATGAATCATGATCAACCCTTGATCAAATGATGAATTTTACTTCATATAATTGATGTTGGCAAAAAATCATGAAGTTTGACTTTGGTTTGACCATAGTTGACCTCAGTTTGACTTTTTGACTACTTTGACTGATTTTAGCTTATCTGATCATCTGACTGAGCAAACTTTTTGGGAAAGCCTTGAAACTTGACATGGGGATTATTGAATACATGTGGGATGTTATGAAGCTCACTTGAAGCCTTGAAAGTCCATTTAGCCTGATGAAATCCAAAACCCTAGTTTAGGATGCCTTGCTTAGGAGGATGCATTGTCTGAGGGAATTGTCAAACTTTCTGACTAATTGTGAACCGCTTGAGATATCTTGTGAATCTTGTGAACCTTGTGAACCTCTTGGGACACCTTAGTACACAATTTCTTGTCTAGGTGAGGGCAAATTTTGGGGTGCAACAAGGTGCGATATGTGAGGCACCTTTGGATGCTGAATGGTCGGCCGAGGTATTTTCCTTCTGGAAGAGGCTGTCAAGTACTTCAATAAATTCTTTTGAAGGAATACTTGCGTCTACCATCCATAACCCGGCCATAAGAGTTTTCATATATCTTTTGGCATGTACTATTTTTTGCCAGGAGAGTCCAAATAAGGTAAACGCTAGAGAACTCCTATTTTTGCAAGGATGCCTCACTAGTACCCATATCAATCTGGTCCCGTTTATGCTCGCACACATGGCTTTAACTACTAATAAAATAGTGTAACACGGTGGGAGAACTGACTTTAGTTATGTTGCGGATAGCAAGAGTCGCCACCGACTTTTATTTTATCCAAAGGAAAGGCATAAAAGAACAGGAAAGACCTTTTAAAAGATTTTTGGGTCCGGGGGGTAGGTTATGTAAAGGGAAGGTGTTAGCACCCTTTACATCCATGGTTATCCATGGGCTCTTAGTTACTTAGCTCACTTTAAAATGTTTTTGAAATGTGAAGTGTGTGTTTAGAAATTTTCTTAAGTATTTTATAATGATCCATGTACGGATGTATATAAAACCTTTGTTTTTGAAAATTTGTTTGAAAATATGAAGTGTTTGAATTGTTTTTGAAGAGTGAGTAAGTACATAAGAGGAACCTACCCTAAATTAAGTCTTTTCTGTTCTTGAATCCTTTAAATGGTAAGACTATCCCTATTATTAAGGAATAGGTAGTCATTACCTTGGATGTGTGGGACAAGTGAAGGGACATCTGTTATTTAGGCAACTGTGGGGTGTATAAGCAATTCGAAGGGACTTATCATCTTTATTCGAAAGGGACAAGATCATTACGAAGGCAACATTCGAAGGGACTTGATCTTTTTATCTGTTTAGGGACTAGATGATGTGAGATGAGGGACTTTGCTTTATACACCCTACTTGACCTTTTGTTTAGGCAACTTGAGAGGTATCCTTAAGAAGTGAGATGGCGATCCAAGATCGACTTACGTGTGTGAGTGTACCAATTTTAAATATTTATCTTTTAAATTAATGATCTAAATCAATTTTAAATACAAATATGTTTCACACTCCCTATTTTACTAACCATAGCATTTAAAATAAATAATAAAAATTAATACTACAAATATTACATAAGAGATACAATTACATAATAATAATAATTAAGACAAATTAAATAAATAAACAAAATAAATAATAATAAATAATTTGGGTTAGTAACAATAATAATAAAAATAATATATAAATAATGGGGTTAGTAATAAAAATTAATAAGAATCAAAATCAAGAAATTAACATAATAATAAATTTAAAAGTGCAATTTTTTTAATGGATAATTATTTTTTAAACAATTCATATTATATTCTAATTATTAGAAAAATTTAAATTATATACATGTTATAAAAATAAGGTTAATTATAAACATATTATGAAAATAAATTATATTTACAAAATTAAATTAAGAGTTTTTTATTATTTTAAGCATAATCTAAAATTATTTACATGCAAGAATTATATTAAATAATAATTAAATTATAAAATATGTACATAATTAAGATTTATAAATAAATAAATTGAAGGTTATAATTAACAAATAAATTAATATTTACAATTAGGGTTTATAAAAATATTTTAGGGTTTTAGAAAATATTAGGGTTAATTATCTAATTATAAACTAATTATAAAAAATTATGTAATATTAATACTATAAGATAAATAATTTTTATTAATAAAATTTAATTTTTGAAAAGATGAATTTTAAATTATAGAAAAGAAAATAAGGCTATTAACATTTTATTTTATTATTTAAACTTATTTAATTATAATATAAACAAATAAAATAGAGAAAACAAAAAAAGTGAAAAAGAACTTACCTGGGCTGGGATTCGAACCCAGCCCCTGAGCAATGCATCCTCCAGGACCAATAAGCCAGCCACTGGGCTGCGCGCGCGCCAGTGATAGCAATGCACTCCATGGGGTTTTGTTGTTATCCTGGTAAAAACCATGACAAAACAAAAAGAAATAGCACAAAAAGGCCTGGGGAGGGATTCGAACCCAGGACCTTCACACAACAAGCAAGCACACTTACCATCCAGCCAGAAGGGCGCATCTGATGTATAATCCATAACATGTTATAATATATTAAGTCTAATAATTAAATGAACTTTTAAATAAAAAGAACCTGACCAAGGGATCGAACCCTGGCCCTCTACCATCATACACTAACGTCAAAACCAACTGAGCCACACGCCCCATGTGAAACATAATCAGAAACCAAACATTATATTTTAAGTGACTTTTTTGAATTAATTTTTCGCACCAGATGGTCTTCATCTTCAACCTTGGTACCTGCGGGTTTAGCTACAAAATTAACTACGAATTTTCCTGCGAATTTCTTAATACAAGAAACCTGCGAAATTGGAACACCATCAAAACAGTATGATTTCATTAAATTAAGAGTGCAAGCAAGGTCCAGAGGTTATTTGGAATTGATCCACGGTTTTAGAATTCGTTTATATTAATTTAAACGCAAAACCCTAACTTGAAGGTCAAGAACCCTAAAATGGCAACACACGACTCAACCATGTTTTCTTCAATTAAACTGCCCAGAATTCATCACAAGCTTCAACTAATCATGAATCAATAAACAAAATTAGTTTGCAATGCATAAATAAGGAGAATCGAAAATTTCAAAACCAAGAACAAAACAGATTCGGTTTAGGTCATATGCAATGATTTGGATGCTGCAAATGGTTCAAATAGATTCAGTGATGTTCATAGAACATGTATCAACCTTCAAATTGCCTTGAAAGAGCCTAAATGATGGAATCCGAATTCAAGTTTTTGGTGATTTTTTTGAATGTGAAAACTTACTCTTGAGGCAGAAGATTCGTCCCTTATGCATTGTGATAGTTTGTATACTTATAGTAGAGTGAAGCTAGGTCAAAAAATTGGATCATTGTTTGGACTTTTTGATTTTTGGAGATTGAA
The DNA here is from genome assembly GCA_963966055.1 of Lathyrus aphaca. Classification (NCBI taxonomy): domain Eukaryota; kingdom Viridiplantae; phylum Streptophyta; class Magnoliopsida; order Fabales; family Fabaceae; genus Lathyrus; species Lathyrus aphaca. The sequence continues at coordinate 223,253,022 of OZ014522.1, forward strand.
AAAGATTATGACTTAAATTTCATATATTTTTGAATGAGACCTTTCTATTTCAAGACAATCATCATCAATTGTATATCAATTTAATCCAATTCATGTTAATGACCTTCTAGAACCAAAATATATTTTAAATTTTCATATTTGATATTTTATTTAAATTTAAAATGATTTTTAATATAAAAAATCATAATAAATAAAATAAAATAATGAAAATATCAAATAAATTTCGTGCATGATGTCATGGAACACCTTGGGTCACAAAAAGTTCAGCCCATTTGAAAGAATTTGGTTTTAAGACCCTATTTTCTTCATACACCACTCAAAAATTTCCCAACTTTGCAAGGGCACATATCCTTCAATTTTAATGCTATGAGGGTGTTCTTGGACATTTTGGAAAGCTTTAAGAGTCCTCTAACCAACCCTATTGGTTTCATGTCCATATCTTTTACCATTCTCAAGTTATACTCTTTTGAAGTTGTTGACTTTCAAAAGGACCTATAATGTCCTAGCTCATACCCTCCAAATGAAGCATTTTTGGGCTTGGCTTGTGAGACACAAAGTTGTAGAGAATTCAATTTCCTTAAAAATTAGCTTTGGATGGGAAAAATTTGATGAAGCATGTGAAAGTTATGGCTGGTCAAAGTTCAGTTGACTTTTCCTGAGGAAACCCTAATTTAGAAACCTCTGATTCTTGATGATCTGAAATATCCTTGATGAATCATGATCAACCCTTGATCAAATGATGAATTTTACCTCATATACTTGATGCTGACAAAAAATCATGAAGTTTGACTTTGGTTTGACCACAGTTGACCTCAGTTTGACTTTTTAACTGCTTTGACTGATTTTGACCTATCTGATCATCTGACTGAGCAAACCTTTGAGAAAAGTTCTGAAATTTGTCATTGGGATTCTTAAACACATATAAGATGTTATGAAGCCCACTTGAGGTCTTGGAAGTCCATTTAGCCTGATTAAAGTCAAAACCCTAGTTTTGGATGCACTGCTTAGGAGGATGCATTGTTTGAGGGAATTGTCAAATCTTCTGACCCATTGTGAACTTTGTGAACCTTGTGAACCTCATAAGATGTCTTGTGAACCTTGTGAACCTCATAAGATGTCTTGTAAACTTCATGAACCTCATGAGAGGTCTTGTGAACCTTATGAACCTCATAAGGTGTCTTGTGAATCCCATGAACCTCATGAGAGGTCTTGTGAACCTTGTGAACCTCATAAGGTGTCTTGTGAATCTTGTGAACCTTGTGAACCTCTTAGCACACAAAGTCTTGTATTGTGAGGGAAAATTTTGGGGTGCAACAGCTGCCCCTGTTCAATTTTCTGAAACCTGAGGGGTTAGATTGGTATATGTGCCATTCGTGACCTGGAAGGTTGAAGGGGATTGAACATAAAAGTCCAAAAATTTGCACTCACCGGTGCGTAGAGTGATACTGATGACTTGTTGTATATGCTTTGAGTGGGCTTAAAGATGCCACTTGGAGAAAAGTTCTTCAAACATATCTCTTGGAGGATAAAGCAGTCCAAAATATGAAGATATAGCTTTTTGGGAAGATAAACAACGGCCCAATAGTTATGATATAGCTTTTGAGAAGATAAACGACGTCTCAAAATAGCCTTCGGGAAGATAAACGACGTCCCATGATAATGAGGTAACCTTTGGGAAGATAAACAACGGCCCAAAGTCATGATAGCTTTCAGGAGGATAAACAACGTCCTGAGGTATAAGTATAACTTTTGGGAGGATAAACAACGGCCCAATAGTCATGATAGCTTTCAGGAGGATAAACAACGTCCTGAGGTATAAGAAGCTTTCAGGAGGATAAACAACGTCCTGAGGTATAAACATAACTTTTGGGAGGATAAACAGCGACCCAATGTCATGATAGCTTTCAGGAGGATAAACAACGTCCTGAGGTATAAGTATAACTTCTGGGAGGATAAACAACAGCCCAATAGTCATGATATGGCTTTTGAGAAGATAAACGACGTCTCAAAATAGCCTTCGGGAAGATAAACGACGTCCCATGATAATGAGGTAACCTTTGGGAAGATAAACAACGGCCCAAGGTAACAAATTGTTGATGAAGTTTGTCTGCTGGAGAATTAATCTGAAAAACAAGATTATAACATTCTGTATGATTTAGTTTATGCATTATGTATGCATGTATAATATGATGCACTTAAGTAATATATTATGTATTTATGTATATGTATGTTATGATGTAAATGATGTATGTATGTATCATGCAGCCTGACGCGTCTGGACATCTTTGTATAACCACTGCTGGCCGGGGAAAATAAATCCCGATTTGTTGCTGAAGAATATGAGGAACTCGTTCCCGTTTCATTTGATAATATAGTATTCCTAACCTCCCGTCTTCGTTCGATAGTACGGTATACATAACCTCCCGTCTTCGCTTGATAGTAAGGTATCCATAACCTTCCGTCTTCGTTCGTCGTATTCCTATTCGAAGAATAAATTCCCGACTATCCGTATGAGGATAAAAGAGATGGATATAAATTCCAGGGGAGATGTGACTCGAAGTATTGATGAAGATGGATTTGCCCTACTGGGGGACTTGTAGCTATCTTGTGGGAATGAACCGGCGAAGCTTCGTTGAAATCCTTCCCTCGTTCGTCCTTAGTAAATACTATTACTGCATTTTCATGCATTTCTGGTAAACATCAATCATATTAAGCATCTATGCATTTCTGGTAAACCTCAATCATATTCAAAAGCATACATACATTCAAACACAACCAATGGACGTTTCGCTTATGTAAATAGGGTAAAAGTAAATCTGGATTCAGAGATAGAATTTTATTTATATCAAAAAGTGACCCGTACATGGGTAAGTTTGTACAAGGAGACAGAAATCCTAGTAAGAAGAATTTGTCATAAAGTTTTTACAAAACAAAGAAAATCAGCTATGTGGGAAATAATCCTATTGAGTTTCAATTCTACTATTGCCATTATCTTCAAGTATCTCATCTTCTACTGTCGAGACAGAAACGATTGAATTGAGCTTTATCTGTTCGAACTTGAGTAAGTAGTACAGCTGGTTGTAGTTTCATGGGTGATCCAAACGAGACATAGTCATACGCTTTAGTCCCTAACTTTTGCCTGGATTGCCCTTTCAGGTTTTCAATCCACCGGGATACCCTTTTTTGCCCAAGCCGCCTTTTCAGGTTTTCGACTTGCCGGGTGTACATTTTTTTATATATATATCCCTAATTTTTGCCCGAACCCTTTTGGTTCGCCGGGATGCCCTTATTTTTGCCTAGGCCAGTCAACCTAGCGGGTCTCTTTTTATGCGTAGTATTTTTTAACTATGTCTGCGTTTACAGGTTGTGGGAAGTCTTCACCATCCATAGTAGTAAGTATCATGGCACCTCCTGAGAATACTGTCTTGACTACAAATGATCCTTCATATGTAGGAGTCCACTTGCCCCTAGGATCACCCTGTGGTAATATGATACGCTTGATTACCAAATCACCAGCCTGATATACCTTTGGCTTAACCTTCTTGTTAAAAGCCTTAATCACCCGTTTTTGGTACATCTGGCCATGACAAACTGCTGCTAACCTCTTTTCATCAATCAAATTTATCTGGTCAAGTCGGGTCTGAATCCACTCGTCTTCATCCAAGCCTGCATCCTTCATAATTTTTAAGGAGGGAATCTGAACTTCAATGGGCAGAACTGCTTCCATACCATAAACCAAGGAGAATGGGGTTGCCCCTGTCGAAGTACGTATTGTAGTACGATAGCCATGAAGAGCAAATGGTAACATGTCATGCCAATCCTTGTAAGTAACAGTCATCTTCTGTATAATCTTCTTAATGTTCTTATTAGCAGCTTCTACTGCCCCATTCATCTTCGGACGATACGGAGAAGAGTTGTGATGCTTAATCTTGAACTGCGTGCAGAGATCAGTAATCATAGTGTTGTTCAGATTAGAGCCATTGTCAGTAATAATCCTTTCAGGGATGCCATACCTACATATGAGATTATTCTTAATGAATCGAGCCACAACATTCTTGGTAACAGATGCAAATGAAGCTGCCTCTACCCACTTTGTGAAGTAATCAATAGAAACCAGGATGAAACGATGCCCATTAGAAGCAGTAGGCTTGATCTCACCAATCATATCAATGCCCCACATGGCAAAAGGCCAAGGAGCAGTCAATACATTCAATGGTGATGGAGGTATATGTAATTTATCAGCATAAATTTGACACTTATGACACGTTCTGGAATGTTGGTAGCAGTCAGCTTCCATGGTAGACCAATAGTAACCTGCTCTCAATATCTTCTTTGCCATAGTATGACCACTAGAATGAGTGCCAAAGATCCCATCATGCATATCTTCCATAATCTCAGTTGCTTCCTTCTTGTCCACACAACGAAGCAAAGTTGAATCATGATTGCGCTTGTACAAAATTCCATTACTCAAAAAGAACTTAGCAGAAAACCTCCTTAGAAACCTTTTATCTTTAACAGATGCCCCTTCAGGGAACTCCCGGGCTTCAAGATATCTTTTTCACTTCATAGAACCAAGGCTTCCGCTCTGCTTCTTCAGTGTCAATCTCATTGCAGTATGCAGGCTTTTCAAATCTATCAATAGTAATCTTGGGAGCTTCATCATCCCAGCTGATCTCAAACATGGATGCCATGGTGGCTAAGGCATCTGCCAACTGATTCTCTCTCCGTGGAATATGTCCAAAGGTAATCTCTTTAAAATGTGGGATCAAAGACAACACATGCTCTCTGTAAGGAATGAGATTATCATGTTTGGTATCCCAATCTCCTTTAATTTGACTTACTACCAGGGCTGAATCTCCATACACGTCTAGGAACTGAATCTTCATATCAATGGCCGCTTTAATACCCAGGATACATGCCTCATACTCAGCCATATTATTGGTACAATAGAAACAAAGTCTGGCAGTAATCGGGGTATGAAAACCTTCAGGGGAACTGATCACAACACCAACACCATTACCAAGTGCATTAGAAGCTCCATCAAAAACCATAGTCCATCGGGATCCTTGTTCAGGTCCGTCATATTGTCCAGGTTCTTTGGTAATAATCATAATGTCTTCATCAGGGAACTCAAAACTCATTGACTGATAATCATCCACTGCTTGATGAGCCAAATGATCAGCTACAACACTTCCCTTAATGGCCTTCTGAGTAGTATATTGTATATCATATTCTGTCAAGATCATTTGCCATCTTGCAATTCTTCCAGAGAGAGCAGGCTTCTCGAATATGTACTTGATTGGATCCATCTTCGAAATCAATAAGGTAGTATGAGTCAACATATACTGTCTTAGTCGGCGAGCAGCCCATGCCAAAGCGCAACAAGTTTTCTCGAGCAGTGAGTATCTTGTTTCACAGTCGGTAAACTTTTTGCTAAGGTAGTATATTGCCTGCTCTTTTCGACCAGACTCGTCATGTTGTCCCAATAAATACCCCATTGAGTTGTCTAATACTGTTAAGTACATAATCAAGGGTCTTCCATCAACTGGTGGCATCAAAATTGGAGGTTCTAGCAGATATTTCTTAATTTCATCAAAAGCTGTCTGGCACTCATCATTCCATTCCATTACCTGATCTTTCTTCAACAACTTGAAGATTGGCTCACAGGTAGCAGTTAATTGGGAAATAAATCTTGCAATGTAATTTAATCGTCCCAAGAAACCTCTGACTTCCTTCTCAATACGGGGCGCTGGCATCTCTTGTATAGCTTTCACTTTTGCAGGATCTACTTCAATACCTTTTCCACTGACAATGAAACCCAGAAGCTTGCCAGATCTAACTCCAAAAGTACACTTGTTTGGGTTCAATCTCAACTTATACTTCTTCAATCTTTCAAACAACTTATGCAGATGATCAAGATGTTGTTCTTCATTCTGGGATCTGGCTATCATATCATCTACATATACCTCTATCTCATGATGAATCATATCATGAAACAAAGCCACCATAGCACGCTGATATGTTGCCCCTGCATTCTTCAAACCAAATGGCATCACCTTATAACAAAAAGTGCCCCACTGTGTAACAAATGTTGTCTTCTCCATATCTTCAGGTGCCATCTTGATTTGATTGTAACCAGAGAAACCATCCATGAAAGAGAATACTTTATGCTGAGCAGTGTTGTATACCAGAACATCAATATGAGGAAGTGGAAAGTCATCTTTGGGGCTAGCCTTATTCAAATCTCTGTAGTCTACACACATATGTACCTTACCATCCTTCTTAGGTACCGACACCACATTTGCAACCCATTGAGGATAAGAAGTCACAGCTAAGAACCCTGCATCAAACTGTTTCATTACCTCTGCTTTAATTTTCTCTGACATTTCAGGACGCATGCGACGAACCTTCTGCTTCTTTGGACGACAATCTTCTTTTACTGGTAAACGGTGAACCACAATGTCTGTATCCAACCCTGGCATATCTTCGTAGGACCAAGCAAAGATCTCCACATAATCATGTAACATCTGAATCAATCTGCTCTTGACACTATCCTCTAATTCAGCCCCTATCTTGACCTCTTTCCTGTTATCTTCAGTTCCTAAATTCCCAACTTCGACTGGCTCTTCACGTGGCTGTATAGCTTTCTCTTCTTGTTGTAACAACCTAGCAAGCTCTACAGGTACTTCACAATCGTCCTCCTTTCCATCTTCAGCTTGATAGATCAGATTCTCGAAATTATAATTGGCAATAGTAGAACTGTTATCAACAGGATCCAGAGTGGATGAGTATCTGCATTTTAGTGATGTGGGTGTGTGTAAGAACATATAGCTGATAAAGCAAAAATAAAAGAAAAGAAAGACAAGGAACACAGTATTTACGAAAACGAAACGTCCACTGATTTTTATTGAATGAGGTATGCAAATGAAATGACATCCCGTAACAAGCACACCATTGTGCCCCGGGTAAGGCACAAGGCTTAAGAGTTTAAATTGTTCAAAAATTACAAACTTTAAAAAGTAACAACACAGTAATAGTATTTACTCCTGACTAAAGGAGATAGGAATAACATCTTCAGCTTTCCAGTTGTTGAGCCCAGCACCCACAGTAGGAAAAATCCAAGCATCCAAGTTGTAGTCTTCGTCATAGTCACCAACAACATTGATTTGATTCTTCATAATCCCCTGATTAGTGATACGAACAGCACGAGCACGACGAACAGCCTTCTGGGACTCTGCAGTGAAACCCAAACCAAGCTTGTCAGACTTGTAAGGAATGTCAGGAAGCTGACCCCAAATAGTACAACCACCTTCATCCACCACAGCTCTAGCATCTTTGAGGGAGGCCATTGTTGGAGGTACTCTGGTAACCACAGGAACTTTCTTGACAACAGGAGGAGCTTCATAATCATTAACAATCCAAGGAACCACTTCAAATGTCTGACACGGAGTTTCAACATATTCACCTTCCACTTCAAGATATTTAAAGGTGTTCACATGGCTAATCATATACCCTTCCTCTCTGTAAACAGTAACAACCTTTCCTTCTACCGGATACCTCAGCTTCTGATGTAAGGTAGAAGTTACAGCACCTGCCCCATGGATCCAGGGACGTCCAAGCAAACAAGAATACGACGGACGAATATCCATTACATAAAAGGTAGCATTGAAGACCTGAGAACCTACTTTGATTGGGAGATCAATTTCTCCATGCACCACTCTTCTCGAGCCATCAAAAGCTTTCACCACTATATTACTGGGCTTTAACACAGCATATTCAGGACTAAGCTTATTCAGGACTTCTTTGGGTAACACATTCAGCGAGGAACCATTGTCTATTAGCACATGTGACAGGGTAGTGCCCCTGCATTCAATTAAGATATGTAGAGCCCTGTTATGATCCCTCTTGGCAGGAGTCAAATCAGCATCGGAGAAACCTAACCCATTATCATAGGTCAAGTGTGCAACACAATTTTCAAACTGGTCAACAGAAATTTCATTTGGTACATGAGCAGTCTTCAGAAATTTAATCAGGGCTTTGGCATGAGCCTCAGAACACAACAACAAAGACAACATAGAAATCTTGGAGGGAGTATGCCCCAATTGATCAACAATGTCATAATCACTCTTGCAAATGATTTTCAATACTTCTTCCATCTGCTTAGAAAGATCATCAGCAGCTGGCACATCAGTTGGTATAGGTTCAATAACAGGACCTTTGCCCTGAGCATCAGCAATGGAGGTAGCAGCTGGAGTAACTGCATTCTTGGAGGTAACTAGGGGAGAGAAAACTCTTCCGCTTCGTGTGATCTTACTAGATCCAGCAATATTATCAACATCAATGTTTTCATCAGCGACAGGCATATCAGCTAAGGGTTCCTGCTTAACACCATGGATATAAACATCAGACCCATAATGCCAAGGCACAACTCTATCAGAAGTATACGGAATAGGACCAGGAGTGGTAATGATCATAGGAGCCACTCTAGCTTCAGCAACAATCTTTACAGGGCCTTCAGCAGTAATCTTAATTGGACCCTTATGAGTGATTTTGACAGGACCCTTGGAAGTAATCCTCACCGGCATTTTATCAACCATATCCACCTCTTCAACCTTCGCACCTCTAGTTATATGATCAACCATACTTTCCACAAAAGGTGGAGTCCTCTCAAACACTATGGTGTAATTATTCATGTGGCGTTGAATTCCATCTCTCAACCTCCAGCAGCTATCCGGCTTATAGGTACAATATAAACAATCTTCACGACAACCTGGAAAGAACCCAGCTTGTACTAGCTTCTTCTTGATAACAGACAATGGTGTAGTCAAATCTGCAACTGAGGAAATATGTGAATCTTCATCAATTGCATTGACAGTATTATCATGATTTGGCATGGGAGCAGTAATCACATTTGGAGTACCCTGAGGGTCAAACTCAATCTCTCCAGCATCAATCATATCTTGAATTTTGTTCTTCAATACCCAACAACTATTGGTATCATGTCCCTGACAATTCGAATGATATGCACATCGTGCATTAGGATTGTACCTGGGAGAGGTAACATTAGGATTCTGAGGAGGATCTTTCAGAGTGATAAGTTCAGCCTTCAACAAGTGTTGCAAGGCTTGGGCCATTGACATATTGATCTTAGTGAACTGCCTTCTAGCCCTCTGTTGATTTCCCTGGGGTGGCTCTGTTGTTGCAGCAGTTGGATTAGAGATATGAACTGCACTCACAGACTGATGCCTTCTATTACGATCAGGTTGACCATAAACAACATTTGACTCTTTCTTCCCACTGGGAGGCTTCTTTGCAGCACCTGATGAAGAAACACCCACTTGAATCTTGCCACTCCTTATACCACTTTCTACGCGCTCTCCTGTCATTATCAACTCAGTGAAACCAAATGATGAGCTTCCAATGAGATGACTGTAAAAAGGACCATTCAACGTACACATGAACATATCAACTAACTCCCTGTCAGTTAGAGGTGGTTGCACTCTACCAGCCAAGTCTCTCCATTTCTGAGCATACTCCTTGAAGCTCTCTTTAGCACCCATAGACATGCTTTGAAGTTGCATGCGAGTAAGGGCTAAATAAGCATTGTATTGATATTGCTTATAGAAGGCTTCAGCAAGATCATTCCAATCACGGATGTTGACACTCTCCAACTGATAGTACCATTCCAATTGAGCTCCAGATAAGCTCTCTTGGAAGAAATGGATCCACAACTTTTTATCAGCAGTATGGGGTTGGATTCTCCGGACATAAGACCTCAGATGCAGCTTGGGACAAGAGACACCATCATAAACAACGAAAGTAGGAACCTTGAAACCAATGGGTATAACCACCCCAGATATCAAACTCAGGTCTTCAAAATCCAGCCCAGAAGACTTTTGCAATTCCATAGCATCCATTCTATCCACCAGCATCTTGAACTTATCTTCATTATGCTCATGATAGTAGTTAGCTTCAGAATCAGAGTCCCCCATTGTATTGTGGAGACTGCCTCCCTCTTTATCAGACTCTTCAGACTCATAATCTTCAACCTGTTCTTTGGTCTTGACAGGACCTCTGAACCTTCTTCCCATGTTGATCAGGCCTCCTGACCTTCTAGTCTTCTTAGTCTTCTTGGCCAGCAGTGTCTTCAATTCATCCTGCCCCTTGGACAAGTTCATGATCAGCTCTTGGAACTGTGCATTTTGTGCCTGGAGATCCTTAACTGTTTGTTCAAGAGCCATTGCTTCAAATAAACAGCGAGAAGATGAGAAACCTGTGCACAATAAACCTGTGAAGCAATGATATGATATGTGAATGTATATGCAATGTTTTCAAGGACCGTAGGATTTAAATTTGCTTAAACAAACAAGAAGGTAAACTTTTATTAGTAATAAATTTGTTTTGCCTCTTGGGCTTACAGAAAATGAAATGAAATAAATACAAGAGATGGGGTTTTTAAGTCTCCCATGGACGTTTCCTCTTTGTGTTGAGGTATGAGTTGAGATTCCGTTCCTCGTGAAGTTGCTTTGTTAGTTCCAGGATTCTTTCTTGGCTTGTTTTGTAATGAGCCTCGAAGGTATCCCTTTGCTCCTTCAACTGGATCCAGGACCTCTGTAAGTCTTCCATGTCAGTAGGCATGTCTGGGTGAAGGATGGTATAAGAAGTATCTCCTTCAGCAACAGGCTCCATAGTAACTGGCATGATAGCAGGATATGGCATCATAAGAGTCTGAGCACGAGATCGCACCCATCTGAGGTAAGCTTCCATAGGAATAGTGTACTTGGGCTCCAGAGTCTTGCTGTCAACCTTGTTTACTTTACCCCAAGCTCGTATGAACCTTTGACGGTAACCTTGCAGATCGTTGTCGTAGTCAAACACAATGCCTTGAATCAACATATCATGAGGACCATCACTCCGAGCGTAACCAAACTGTCGTAAGGCTAAAGAAGGGTTATAAGTAATGCCCCCTCTTATGCCTAGAAATGGCACATTAGGAAACTCCCCACAACGGTCAATGATAGTGACATTCTCCATAGATCTGGAGCACCAATGGATATTTGAATGAGAGAGTGACATGATCCTTTTAGACCACCTGAACCCTTGTTCATTCTTCATCACTGAGCGAGGAAGGTGAGAAATAAACCACCTAGATAGCAAAGGTATGCAGCACATCAGAGTTCCTCGTGCCTTTGTAGTATGGGTATGAAGAGAGTGCAGGATGTCCCCAAGTAATGTAGGCACTGGATTGTGACTCAGGAATATATTGATGGCATGAACGTCTATGAACTGATCAGGATTGGGGATCAACACTAAGCCATAAATCAACAAGGCTAAGATTTCCTCAAAAGCATCATAGCTCATAGCTTTTAAGAACATTTGAGCCTTCTCTATCAACACCTTAGCAAGAATACCCTTAACTCCGCTTCTCGTTTCTAGAACAATGTCAGACTTCTTCAGATGTAGAGCTGCAGCAATAACCTCAGGTTTAGGCTCTTTTTCCAAGCCTGTGAATGGTTTCTGATCAAGTACAGGTATACCCAGAAGTTTAGAGAACTCTTCCATTGTAGGAACTAGCTGGTAGTCGGGGAATGTGAAACAATGGTGCTTAGGATCAAAGAATTGGAACAGGACACTCATCATGTCTTCATTGAACCCTGAAGTGACTAGATCCAGTAAGTGACCATGTCTCTTGATGAACTGAGAATTTTCAGAAACTTGAGAAACCAACTCCTTAAGCTTAGGAGGTATCCCTACAAAGTTGATCCTGATAGTGTTTCTACGAGCAGAAGCCATGACCTGCAACAAAGAACAAAGATAAATCCTTTGGTCCTTGAAATGGTTAGTAAAAATGCTATGCTTATGATGCATGATGATGTCATGATGTTATGCTTAATCACAAACATGTGGCACACACAAACAAGTCACACAACAGCCCTAGGTTTGAAGGCTTGCATGAGGTTTAAAGGTAAGTACCCTCCCCTGAAGTTTAGTGGGTTCATCCTGTCCTACAAAATAACCAGGTTCTAAGGGATCTCAATATCATTGATCCTTCACAAGGGTGGTTGTTCAGTAGGCAACTTACTTGCCAACCAAAACCCTCCAAGTTTAGAATCTCAATGAGTGTAGCATCGAGTATCAACCAACTTCAGTCTTCACCAAAGCCGGTTATCTCACTACTTTCTAAAGGCCAAGATGGGATAACTAGGGTTCTAAAAGTTAGTTAGTGCATTGACAACATATGGCAGCCTCATATTATCCTCAACTTGACTTAAGGAACATAAGCACCAACCAAGAAGTCACACTAACTATGGCCACCAGATCAACCATATCGGTATACGCCGTACAGTTTCCTTGGTCTATTGCCATTTACCTAAGGTACACTAGATCCGGGTTAGGATCTTTCACACATAAGAGCCCCAACAAGTAAATATAAAGCAAACAAAACAAACAATTTAAAGTGATCTAATTCCTAAGGGTACCCCTCTTTTATTAGTCCCCAGCAGAGTCGCCAGTTCTGTAACACGGTGGGAGAACTGACTTTAGTTATGTTGCGGATAGCAAGAGTCGCCACCGACTTTTATTTTATCCAAAGGAAAGGCATAAAAGAACAGGAAAGACCTTTTAAAAGATTTTTGGGTCCGGGGGGTAGGTTATGTAAAGGGAAGGTGTTAGCACCCTTTACATCCATGGTTATCCATGGGCTCTTAGTTTATTCTAGCAGTCAGCTCCGGCCTAAGCATGCTCTACTTAGGGGGTCGATGAACATAAGTGAATGATCCAGTGCTAATAAAAAAGAAAAAGGCAAACTCTGGGATAGGTGACCCTCACAAAGTCATTTAAACCGAAAAAAAGAGAAGAAAAAATGTTTTGCCACAAAAAGAAAAAAAAATTTTTTTGCAAGTCACCTATTGTTAGTTGGTTCAGAGGTATCTGGCACTGAACTTGGTAGGGCGAATTACGATCCGATCCCTCGCAACTACAATTAGGTCAAATAAAACAGGTTTACACATGCTTATGTGCCAAAAACCTTATGTTATGGATCAGAATCACTAACCGGTCACTCTACTATGAAGTATGTACGGATAACGGGCTTAATGTGATTGCGCCTGAATGAAAAGGACCCAAAAAGATGAGAAGATAGGCCTAGGTATTGTGGGATGACATGTGGTGGTTAATATATGATTGAAATCTGTGTTTGTGTTATTATGGTACCCTTGGTTCACTTAGTTAGTACCTGTTACTGCATCCTGACTTGAACTTAGAAGCCCTTTAGCCCAAATCACGTGTTGACACCAGTTTTCTTCATTTTTGAGCTTTAATGTTAGCTTGAGGACAAGCAAAGGTCTAAGTGTGGGAGGATTTGATAACACTAAAATTCACCGTATTTCTGACTCCGATTCCGCATGCCAAGACCCACGATCCCCACTCTCTCATTCCCTATTAGTCTCATGGCGGGCGCCATGTGCCTATGGCGGGCGCCACAAGGCCAAAACTTTTCCCTCCACTTTTTAGTGGAGGGGGCATCCTGGTATTTTCTTGCTATTTGTTTTCCTATAAATAGGGCCTTGGATTTTCGTTTTCAATCATCCAAACTTAGAATCTCTTAGGCATATATCAGTTTTAAAGCAGTTATCGTTCCACATCGGGGTATTACTGCAATCGAGTGATCGAGTCTGTATACGTCTGTGTGATCGAGTTTTGGAGCACTCTGGGAGGAAGTTAATCCTGCCACCATTTTAATTCCAGTTCGTATTTTATTTTTCCGCATTGCTTTACTTTCATTTATTATCCGCACTCGCACTTTATTTTAGTTATTTTCCCGCACTCGCTTTACTTTATTTATTTCTCGCACTACTTTCGTTTATTTTCCGCACTCGCTTTAAATACCTTTATTTCCCGCACTCGCACTACTTTCATATACTTTCCGCACTCGCACTACTTTTATTTACTTTCCGCACTCGCACTAATTACTTTTATGAAAAATTATAAAAAGAACTTTTACTTTACCATGTCTAACTAAATCCATAAAGGTTAGAATGTAAGGATCGTAATTGAACCAGTAATTCGTACAATTGTTCGTGGAAACACTTAAGGGGTATTTTAACTTTCAATTTAAGTTTAATTGTTTTTAACTATTTCAAAAACAGCCAAAAGCGCTTTGTCTAGTTCATTAGGAGTTTTTAGATTAAAAAGAAAAGAGATTTTAAAACGATTTTCGGACGCGTTAAGAAGTTTAGAGTCTGGTTCGTGAGAACCTCTTTTTGCTAAGAAATACAGGTTAAAATACTTTTCAACTTAGTTAAGATACTATATTTCTTAAAAATAGGCTTACTACTCTAACGCAGTACGCACCTTTTTATCCGTGACAATAGGAGGGGTTGATTAGAGAGTACAACTCGGTTATGAATACGCGAAAGCGACAATTCCTGTTAAATTAGTTATTTTCAAAGTAGAAAACATTGCCCATAAGTAGTTCTATTAACAAGTACCGGATTATTAATTGATTATGTGAATTACATTCGAGCCTGTCTTTATTAATTGTTTAAAATTATTATTTTATTTACCATTGCGCACTCCTTAAAACCATTATATTCAGTTGCCTTAGATACACACCATAACAATAGGTAAAATAGATTGACACTTGGTCTCTGTGGATTCGACAATCTTTTATATTACTCTGACGTTTTCGTACACTTGCGAAAAACACGCATCAAATATACCAAACAGGGGCAGGATACCCGAATTTTCTGTTGACCAAGGATGAATTTTTCCAATGCTCAGTCAGAATGAGTCAAGTCGCTTCCACGCTCATACTGGGGCAGGACACTTCTAGATCTCACTAAGTGTAACTCTCCTCGAGAGAACATCCAAGTGTGCCATTCCAAGAATTGGATAATTAGAGGCAGTCTGTTCAGAGACCCGACAAACTGGGGAAATTTTAGCTACACAGAGCAAGTTATATCGGTAGTCTCCGAGTTCAAGACGAGTATCAAGAAATCGTGTTACCCACCCTCGCCTTTGTCACCCTTCTCAACATAGAATCCTTGCCATAAAAGACCTTTCTTCCCACCTCGAGAGATTTTCTGGAGCCTGTCATAATCATTGCATAAATCATTTGCATACGTTGTTCATGTCGCTTCGCTCGACCATGTAGCCATACACATCATAAATGCATTGAGCATACCCCCCGCAATATCTATCTCACATAAGGGCCTCGTAACCCAACATCACTTACCATTCAAAGTCCAGTTCTCGTCTGGCAAACATTTCAAAGTCCAGTTCTCGTCTGGCAAACCAACCCAAAGTCCAGTTCTCGTCTGGCAAACCAACTTCAAATATCAGTTCTCGTTTGGTAGGCGAATCTCTTAACCAGTTCTCATCTGGTCACTTTTTCATTTAGCCTGTTGAACGCCAGTTCTCGTCTGGTAGTCATTCTTTTTCAAAGTCAAATCTCGTTTGACAATGAGCCCAAGGAGTCAGTTCTCGTCTGACGACTTATTCTTTGCCCATCAGTTCTCGTCTGTTGGCCTACCTTCAATAAACCGGTTCTCGTCTAGTAATCCACCTTCAAAGTCCAATTGCTTGGCAACAAAAAAAAATCCCTATCAACCTGGTCCTAACCCCCAACCATCCTTGTTTCCATTATCGCCTGCAACTTGCATATCATCATATCCTTAGTATCCTTAGCATACATATACATCTTGCATTATTTGCATTGCATCTTCATACTGCATGGTTTTCGTTTCTGAAGTGGAGCAAGATCATTACAAGATGCAATTTGGGGCAGTTATCTCGAGATCTGATGAATATCTCTGTAAGAGTTTGAAGACACTAGGGCAATTCTGGATGTCATGTCTTCTGTAAAATCCTCTAGGGACAATCTTTTCGTAGACGATGCAGTATGGGGCATAATTTGAGTAAAGGAATGCTTTTTCACTCTTGATAATCAGTCCACAACTGTTGAGCTTTGTAGCTTGAAGCACCGAGTTGATTCTCAGGGAATGTTTGGTATTTATTTTCCAAGCAGGGCATTGGAATTCTATTTCTCCCTCGAGCAGAGGATCTTCCTTCAGCCGACAAGGTTTCCTCACGAGAAGTTGCTTGTAACACCCTGAAAATCTAAATTTAATTATTTAGTCATTTATTTAATTAATTTAGAAAAAATTGGAGAGTTTGGATTAATTAGAGAATTTTGGAGAAAAAGAGTATTTTTATATAATAAGGATAAATAGTGTTTTATTATACTATTTTATTATTATTATTATTATTATTAAAATATATTAAAGAAAAAGGGTAAGGTGATCCTTTTGTGAAATATATGAGGGTAAAGAGGGAAAAGACTCAACTGGGTGTGTTTTGGTAAAAAGGAATATGCGATCAGTTTTCTCATTTTTCTATCGTGTTTGGTGAAGTGCTCTGAAGAAAGAGGAAGCTCAGAGTCAGGAGACTGTGGAGAACCCCAGAGAAGAGTGTAAAGCGGAGAAATTCTCTAAGGTATGGGAAGTTGTTATAATTTATTGTAAAGGTGTAGGAATTAGATTATGAATAGGTTAGGATTGTATTGAGCTTTATGAGATTTTGGGTTTTTGAGTTAGGTTGAGTTTATGAGTGAAATCTTGATGAAATAGAGTTAGAAAAATATGTTGAATCCTATAAATGATGGTATAAATGATTGTTCTGATGTTATGGTGTTTTGTTTGATGTATTGGAATGATTTTGAGGTGAACTAAGATGAACCCGTATTGGAAAATTTGGGATTTTGGGGATTTTAGGACAGTCTGTACGAAGCAGCAGATTTTCTGCTATCAAACGTGCGTTGACCGCTTAACGCTATTGGTTAACCGGTTAACCATTGCAAGTTTTGTGATTTTATGGATTTCACAGGCGTTAACCGATTAACGTTATGGGTTAACCGGTTAACACTGTTTGGGAGGCAGTTTTAAATTCTTTAAAAATCCATAACTTTTAAACCGTGAGTTCGATTCGCATTCCGTTTGAAGCGTCGGAAAGAGCATAAATTAAACTTTATTTTGATGAATAAAAATGAGAAAAATGAAATAATTGTTGGAACTGAATTTTTGAAAATAATCTTGTAAATTGCCTCATAATTTTACCGCGTGCAGGTTATTTCTCGATGTAACGGAGTGGTTATAGAACCAACATTTTTGATGTATTGTTAGGATGAAATAGATGAATAATTGATGCTGTTTTGCTGGTGTGAAATGAATGATGCGAGTTATTTTGATGAATTTTACGATGTAGCGCGTCATTGCATTTCATAACATTCATGATGGGGCTTCAGCCTGTTTATTTTCTTCAATCCTATTGTGTGGATTGAAGTGTCTCGATGATTTACGATGTGCTCCCTTGTGGAGAGTTGATGTTCATGTATCCATCTCACGATGAAATTGGTACCACATGCATATTTCATATTAGGATAGTTAAAATTGCATATTCTTGATGAATTTATGATTGTGTTGTAATTGTTGCTGAATTTATTTGCTGATGATGTTATAATATGTTGTGCTAAGTTTATTTATATTCTATATTCTTACACGTTTATGATATATTATGATTACTCACCCTGCCTGCTTGGAAATGTTGCCTCATTCGTGGGTAACTTGCAGATGATAAAGATTAGCCTTACAATGCAAGAGGAGTTTTTAAGAGTCTCGAAGCTTACCTTAGTTTCCTTTAGAAGTGGTTTGGAGTGAATGTGTCCTGCTCTGTGTCATGTAACATTGGGATGGGTTTTGAACACTATTTGATTTTTAGTTACGTTTTCATTTGAGAATATTTCTTATTTCATGATGTTAACTTCAGATGAATTATTTTGATTTAAGGAAAGATTTATGATTGAATTATAAAGTTTGAATTCAGCTGCGAAAAGTTCATATATTGTTCAGGATGTTGATTAACCCGTGTTACGGGATAGGACATTGTATGTTGATGTTATGATGAAATGTGATATCCTTCTTGTTGATTACTCTGATATTATTTTAATTATTTCGTTTTGGGGTAGAAGGGTATTACATTAGTGGTATCAGAGCAGGTCGGTATGTCCAGCCAAGTAGTGTCGTTGTCAGTTGGTATCAGTCGTTAATTATTCGATGATTATTCTTTTCTGATGTGATGAGTGTTGTGCAGAATGGCAGGAAACAACAGGCGTGCACTCGCTGATGCTATTGTAGCTCTTGCTCAGACAACTGATTGGAACAATGCGCATGATGAGTTTCGTGCATTGGAGAAGTTTCAGAGGAATAATCCATCTGTGTTTGAAGGGACTCATGGCCCGACGAGCGCGCAGAAGTGGCTCAAGGCGATTGAGAATATTTTCAGGGTGATGGCATGCGCTAACGCGCAGAAAGTGCAGTTCGGGACTCATATGTTGTCTGAGGAAGCTGAAGACTTGTGGGACAATACCCGTCAGTGTCTGGAGGATGAGGGTGTTGTAGTGACTTAGACTGTGTTTAAGGCTGAGTTCCTTAAGAAGTATTTTCCTGAAGATGCTCTTGGTAAGTTGGAGGTAGAGTTCCTCGAGCTGAAACAAGGGAACATGACTGTGGCGGAGTATGCTGCCAAGTTTGAGAGGCTTGTGAAGTTTTGTCATCATTACAACAGGGCAGATGTTGAACTTTCCAAGTGTCTTAAGTTTGAGAATGGACTGAGACCTAAGATCAAGCAAGGAATTGGATGCCAACAGATTCACAGATATGC
The DNA here is from genome assembly GCA_963966055.1 of Lathyrus aphaca. Classification (NCBI taxonomy): domain Eukaryota; kingdom Viridiplantae; phylum Streptophyta; class Magnoliopsida; order Fabales; family Fabaceae; genus Lathyrus; species Lathyrus aphaca. The sequence goes on from OZ014522.1 coordinate 223,271,739, forward strand.
AGAGTTGGTAGACAAGAGTCGTATTTATGATGAGGATAGTCGAGCTCGCTCTGCTCATTATAAACAACTGAGTGAGAAGAAAGACAAGGGTCAGTTTAGAGGGAAGTCGTATGTGACTACTGGTGATAAAGGGAAGAAGAAGGCATCGGATGAGAAGAAACAAAGTAGGGGAGCTGCTAATGTACCTTTCAAGTGTTACAAATATGGCGAAGCAGGTCATAAAACCGATGTGTGTACCGCTAGAGTACTGAAGTGTTATCGTTGTGGAAAGCTTGGGCATAAGATGAGTGATTGTACTAATGAAGGTCCTACCTGTTATAATTATGGTGAACATGGGCATATAGGCGCCCAATGCCAGAAACCAAAGAAGGTTGTTGCTGCTACTCAGAATGCTGGAAGAGTTTTTGCTCTAGCTAGTTCAGATGCTCTGAAGAAAGACAACTTGATTAGAGGTACATGTTTTATTAATAATACTGAGTTGATTACTATTATTGATACTGGAGCACCACATTCGTTTATATCCCTTGAGTGTGCTAATAGATTAGGTTTAAAGGTGTCTAATATAAATAGTAATATGAGAATAGAGACTCCTGCTAATGGTTCTGTGACTACCATGCTTGTTTGTTTTAAATGTCCTCTGACAATTTTTAAGAAGGATTTCTTGATGGATTTGGTGTGCCTACCTTTGCACCAATCGATGTTATTCTCGTTATGAACTGGTTGGAATTCAATTACGTTCATATTAACTGTTATAGCAAGACAGTGAGGTTCCCTGAATTGAGCGAGAATGGCGAGTTGATGTTCTTATCTGCTAGGCAAGTGGATGAACTTGTTTTAGATGAAGCTTTGATGTTTGCAGTATTTGCGTCATTGTAAGTTGATGATAAAACCGGCAGTGCAGAGTTACCTGTGGTTTGTGAATTTCTTGATGTGTTTCCTGATGATATAAGTGACTTACCTCCTGAACGCGAGATTGATTTTTCTGTGGACTTAGTACCGGGTACGAGTCCTGTCTCGATGGCTCCTATAGAATGTCTATTTCAGAGTTGAATGAATTGAAGAAGAAATTAGAAGAATTGTTAGAGAAGAGGTTCATTAGGCCTAGTTTTTCTCCTTGGGGTGCTCCGGTATTGCTGGTTAAGAAGAAGGATGGTAGTATGAGGTTGTGTGTCGATTACTGACAGTTGAATAAGGTAACTATCAAGAATAAGTATCCACTTCCGAGGATTGATGATTTGATGGGTCAACTGGTAGGTGCTTGTGTATTCAGTAAGATTGATCTGAGGTCTGGATATCATCATATTCAAGTTAAAGCTGGTGATATTCCGAAGACAGCTTTCAGGACGAGGTATGGGCATTACGAGTATACAGTGATGTCGTTCGGTGTTTCTAATGCACCTGGTGTGTTTATGGAATATATGAACAAAATCTTTCATGAGTATCTTGATAAATTCATGGTGGTTTACATAGATGACATCTTGGTATATTCTAAATCAGAAGAGGAACATGCCGAGCATTTGAAGGTTGTGTTCCCGGTTTGAGAGAAAAGAAATTGTTTGCTAAATTATCCAATTGCGAGTTCGGGTTGAAGGAAGTGAGTTTCCTCGGCCATGTAATTTCAAGTGGTTGTATTTCTATAGATCCTTCAAAGATTGATGCAGTATCGCAGTGGGAGACTCTGAAGTCTGCTACGGAAATTCGTAGTTTTCTTGGGTTGGCTGGTTACTATCGTAAGTTCATTGAAGGTTTTTCTAAGATAGCTTTACCATTGACACAATTGACTAGGAAAGGTCAAGCGTATGTGTGGGATTTTTCTTGTGAGGAGAGTTTCTTAGAACTGAAGAAAAGGTTAACGACCGTGCCAGTGTTGGTTTTGCCAAATCCTGATGAGTCCTTTGTAGTCTATTGTGATTCTTCCAAGATGGGTCTTGGTGGAGTTTTGATGCAGGATAATAAAGTTGTTGCTTATGCTTCTAGACAATTAAGAGTTCATGAGAGGAACTATCCTACTCACGACTTAGAGTTGGCAGTTGTGGTATTTGTGCTTAAAATTTGGAGGCACTATTTGTTTGGTTCGAAATTTGAGGTATTCAGTGATCACAAAAGTTTAAAGTATCTGTTTGATCAGAAGGAGTTAAATATGAGGCAGAGGCGGTGGCTTGAATTATTAAAAGGTTTTGACTTTGATTTGAATTACCATCCTGGTAAGGCAAATATGGTGGCTGATGCTTTGAGTAGGAAGTCATTGCATATTTCGATGCTTATGGTGAGAGAACTGGAAATGATTGAGCAATTCAGAGATATGAGTTTGTTGTGTGAAACTACTACGGATAGTGTGAAGTTGGGCATGTTAAAACTGACCAGTGAGATTCTGGAAGAGATTCGTGAGGGTCAGAAATCTGATTTGAAATTAGTTGATCAATTGATATTGGTTAGTCAAGGTAATGAAGGTGACTTCCGAATTGATGAGGATGGAGTTTTGAGGTTCCGATATAGAGTATGTGTTCCCAATGTTATGGGAATTAAAAAGAGTATTTTGGAAGAAGGACATAAGAGTTGATTGAGTATTCATCCTGGCGCTACGAAGATGTAGTAGGACTTGCATAGGTTGTTTTGGTGGCCGGATATGAAGAAGGATGTTGTTGAATTTGTTTATGCTTGTTTGACATGCCAGAAGTCAAAGATTGAACGTCAGAGACCTTAAGGTATGATGCAACTGTTGAATGTGCCTGAGTGGAAATGGGATAACATTTCCATGGATTTTGTGACCGGGTTACCTATGACTACAAGAGGTAATGATTAAATTTGGATAATTATTGACCGATTAACTAAGTCGGCACATTTCTTGCCGATGAAGATTAATCACTCTATGCAGAGGATAGCTGTCGCTCCCCGAATTTCTATCCTGGTACAAACGCGAAAGTGGCGCCGAAAGAGGTTAGAGTCGCCAACCAGGCATTTTTATCCCGAAGGAACGGGAATGGTAATGCTGCACAAACCAGAAGAAAGATGAGGAAGGACACAGGTCCTGCGAACCAAAGAGACTGAGTTCAGGAGTCGGTTACGACCTGGGAAGGTATTAGCACCCCAGATCGTCTGCCGTACCCGACGGGATCCACGCTTGCAAAAGAAACTGTTTCAAAGGGTGAGGGTATGAAAGCTACTGCGAAGAAAAGAAAATGAACTGGAAAAGAAAACTGAGAAAAGAACTAAATGAGAAAACAAAAGAGAGAAAAATGTAGGGAAAATAAAGATTATGCTCGAACGGGCCCTACCCCGCTGCCTACGTACCTCATTAGGACAATGAGGATCAGAGACGCCGTAGTTCCTCTAACTAGGGGTGGCAAGGAAATTGCTTGTGAATTAAAGCTTGAACTGCCTATGCCATTGCTCAGGTGTTGCAGACTCGGACGACGAGTGCGTAACCGTCTTGCAAAGTGACAAGTAGGAGCAAGTTCGCGTACGGAGCGAAGGGGATGAGAAAAGAATTCTCGAAGGAAAGACGCTTATTGTTTGTTTGTGTTTTTTAGAAGCTTTTTATGAGTGAAGTTTGCATAGGTAAGTGTACCTAAGTCTTATTCACTGGGATGAGTACGTCTCACATCATCTCGAAATGGAATGCGCAAGAGGCACACCTATCTGTGGAGGAAATCCCCAAAGCTAGTCCCACAAGTGAAGGCTCAGACACACTGACCTATTAACATTTATTAAGTGTTTTTGTGATTTTTGGTTAAGAAGTGTTTTTTTTAGTCTTTGTGAAGTAATCTCATGCTAAGACCTATCCACCACGAGGGATAACTTACACCTCGCCCCGAAACGGAACGCGTGCAAGTATCTCATAGCAAAGTCTCATGTCACATGAAAGTACTCAACATTTATTAAGTGAATTAAAATTAAGTTTGAAGATGAGAAGAGAAAGCACCAAAGGATCTAAAGGTAAAACATCTAATGGGGGACTAAAGAATCCTAAGTGTTGTCATGCATGGAGATCCTAAGGTTAGTGTGGTTTTCTATCCTAAAGAAGAAAGAAAAAAGAAGAGAAGAAGAAGAAAGAAGAAGAGATGAGTAAGGCCTAATCCCAACAAGCAAAGGGTTAGTACAAATAATAATAAGAAGAATAAATGAGATTTGGAGATGTGGGAATCACTTCAACACCTCTCACTTACCATAGCACCTGAAAAGGTTAGCAACACAACATATAAGCAAAGCAAAATGGATACAATGACATGCCAACATCATACAAACAGAAGTGAAGTCATATATACCAATGCTCAATGCAAATGCAATAAACAAGAATGAGAGAAGAAGCATGCAAGTCAATTATGAAGCCACATGAATCACATGGCAAGACAAAGTACACTTAAGAAGGATGCAAAGCAAAAATGCACAAACATGGACTCAAGGCACACAACCAGAACAAAAACAAGTTAAAGAAGTGCTTTAGAAGCAATGGAGATGAAGAGAAAAGAAGTACAACACTATACAATCACAATATGGGATGAAAGAAGTAAAGAGATGAAGTGAAAGCACATAATAATGAAAGAACTTAAAAGATAAGCAAAACACAAAAGTTTCCAAGACACAAACCCTAACCTAAGATCGGAAAGGTACCCATACCCCAAAGAGACCCCAAATGAGAAGAAGTTGGCACAAGTGCCCTTCTTAGCCAATAAGAGACCTTATGATCACAAAGAAGCAAAATGGGATAAGGTATGAACCAAAATTCAAATTAAATCAACAATGCATCTAAAATTTCCACAACTTAGGACAAATGATCCTTAAACATGATATAACAAGACACCAAAAGGATTGGGAGAAATTCAGAAGCTAGATAGGTCAAATGTGGACAAGAACATGAACTAGGGTTAAAACCTTCCTTCACAAGACAAGGATCAAAACCAAATTAATAAATTCTAAAAATCAGGGGAAAAATCACACATAAACTACATCATCTTAGGAATCTATAGCAAAAAGAATTAACACAAAACTCAAAAAGATGAACCCTATGGAAATTGGACAAGTCAGGATGCTCAAAAAGGAATAAAAAAAGAATTAATTGAAAGAGGAAATTAATTGACATGTGGATATTAGAAATAAATGGGAAATAAAAATATGGAAAATTAGAGAAAACTCAATTAGACTACCATGAATTATTTTGGAATTTTTTGATGGTTGGAAGTATTTTTAAAAATAAGAAAGCAAAATGGTATGAAAATAAAATAAAGAAAAGAAATAAAAATAAGTAATAAGGCTGGGAGGTGGGGATAGTGAAGGATCCAATTGAAAACACATGGGCTCAAAGCTATGGGGGTGCAGATATCACTTTCAGCCCAATGGACTCTGCGCTGGAATACAATAGACTGGGTGGAAATTCACAAAATAATTGGAAAAACAATGACCAGAGGATTAAATGGACGCATCTGGTGAGGGGCCTCATTAAATGACGTGGAGGCTTGATAGGTTATGAGGTGAGGGAGTATGTTAGCTATTGTGTGGTGAGAAGTACAACGAATTAAAACAGAAAATAGAAAACACGTGAATGGGAGGGTGTCCTTTTAATTGACGTGGCAAGATCTGGGCAATGGGAGGCAAGATCTAATGGAAGAGAGGTCATCACTAACCTCACAAAACCCTAACGCAGGTTTTCCAGATTCTGGTGACCGGAGCTAGGGCTCCGGCACCGGAAATTATACTAGATGAACAAACAACCATAATAATGAACAAAACACTCCAGATTTACTAATTGATGTATGCTGAATTCAAAAATGGTGATGAAAAGGTCTATAGATCCATGGATCTTCTGGATCGAGCAAAAACAGAAATGACCATGAAATTTCAAATTCAAATATCTAACTCATTAGTGCATCAATTTCGAAACTACAAACAACAGAATGACCAGCAAACATCACAGATCAAGATGCACACAAACATTTCCAATTTCAGATCTGAAGATTCAGAGGCATACCTGAGTTTGCAGAGCTTGAAAATGCTTGCTAGAAGTCCAGATAATGAAGCAAAATCACTCCAAATACTCTCTAGTTGCAAAATAAATGCAACTAGAGCCTTGAATCTTGCTGGATCTTGAGCTTTGCAAGCAACTGCCCTGAAATGGCAAGGTTCTTGATCTTGAGAGATAGCTTGAACAAGTGTGTGATTAATGATCCTGAGCTTCCAAGGATCAAGGATCTACAATTGGTTTTTGGAGAGAGCTATTGTGTGAGGAGATTTGAGAGAAAATGCAAATTATGCACAAACTTGGAAACTGAAAAATGAGAGAGAACTCAGGCAAGCTGAAACCCTAATTTGTTATATATCCTCTCATGAACCAATGCTGAAAAAATGAAAAAGTTTGCACGTGGGAATGAGAAGAATTTGTGATTTTGAAAATTGAGCAAGTTTGGTGTGATATCATGAAACACTCATTCTTTCCTTATACTATTACCCATGTGCACTCTAATCTGATCCATTAATCATAATCCAACAAATCTTGGCCATTAGATTAAAGGAGTCACATTTTTCTCATGAATATGCAAAATTTGCATTTGTGAAGCAACATTCTCACTTGGAACGAATTTGTTACATTATCTTGAGCAAAATGATCCATTTGCAATGCATTTTAACTTTGGAACCTCACTTGATCCATACCAACACTTAAAATGAAGTTTTGAGACTTTTGGCTCTTGGTGCATGCATGAAATTTTGCTTTTTGCCCTAATTTTGCCAAATTTTCGAGGGGCTTAGATTCCAAACCATGAGGGATATGAAAAAGTACTTGTACTTTTTGAAAATGGGAGGTCTTAATCTCCAACCTTCATGTTTGACTTTGGTCCATTTGAAGAATTTTTGATTAAGTTAAGGTCATTTGAATTTTAGGGCAAAAGTTGCCAAAAATGGAATTTCCTTAAAACCAACTTTGTACCAATTTTGCAAAAAACCTCAAAACTTCATGATTCTTGATCTTTGAACTTGCCAAACCTCTTATAACATTTTAAGAACATCCCTTGGCTAGAAAAAATGGGTTGGACCCCTTGAAATCACACAGTTGACGTTTTTGAGGCACATTTGACCAATTACTTCATCTGCAAGCAACTGAAGAATTTCCTGACTTCCACAAGGAATTTTCTCACCAAAATTGGTACCTAGGATCCTATTTCCATATAAAAGACTTTTCCCAAATGAAATTTCCAAAGTTTTAAGGTTTTCAAGCTTGAATCTCAAACCCTAGTTTAGGACCCTTGTGTAGGAGCTTTGCCCTAGCCTGGAATCCTTGATGATCTTCCAACCTTCTGAGCTTTTGCAAATAAACTTGAACTTGTAAATGAAATGTAGACCCCTCATAGGACTTGTACAAAAGCATTGGGACCCTTTTGATGGCTTGAAATGCTTCAAGAACCTCCACAGATGATCATATGCCTAATGCTAGGTCATGAGAAATGTTATGCCTCATCTTTCCATGCTAGGATGCTAAGAATATGATATGTTCATGATGAATATGATGTGATATGATGCTTAAAATGAAGAGGGCAAATTTGGGGTGTTACAGCTGCCCCTATTCAAACAACTGTTAATCTGAAAAGGACGGTAGCACGGGCTATCGACCGTTCAAGATAAACTGTGGTTGAATACCAAGAAGACCGGAAATTTGCACTCTGACGAAGAATGCAAAACTGGGAAATAAACCCAACCAAATGACACTTTGGTGACTGAATGGGAGAAAAAGCAGACGAGCTTCTTCCAAGTTGATACTATTATCTGGAATAAGAATACTTTGACAGACGAGTCTTCTTCGAACAATCCTGTTACGCCAGGAGCTGGACATATGAGTCCTCACACTTTGCAAGACATATGACTTGAGACAGACGAATCTCCTTCGGATATACCTGTTACGCCAAGAACTGGGATGCACTAAAGTCTGTGGGATAGACATGCATAATCAAGGCAGACGAACCTTCTTCATATATTATCCATGGATATATGGTACAAGACAGACGAGTCTTCTCTGAGCAAACCTGTTACGCCAGGTGCAACACTAATAATTGGTGCCTGAGACAGACGAGCCTCCTTCGGATATACCTATTACGCCAGGACCGGTAACCATTTTGACATTCGTTCCCACAGTCAGGATTTTAAACCTCTTCAATACAGACGAGTATTGGATAATCATCAAGATAACACAGACGAGTGTCATAAAGCAATGATACAGACGAGTATCGGACGATGATCTAAGAAACACAAACGGGCGCTTCAAGCGATGATACAGACGAGAATCAGCCGCTGGTATAGACGAATACCATAAATTCAAACACAGACGAGCATTTGGAGTAGCCATACCAATAAGTACCAAGATAGTCAGCAAATCCACACATACAGATATAAACTAACACAGACGAGTGCTGGGGATGATACAGACGAGTATCCAAACAAAACAGACGGGCATCAAACAGATAATGAACACAGACGATTGCCGGAAATTGCAGACGAGCAATAACTAATATCAAACACCAAACACAGACGAGTGTTGGAAATTGCAGACAAGCAGAAGCATCAATCATTAAACACAGATGAGTGTTGGAAATTGCAGACGAGTAACAACAAGGTATCCATATACCAAACACAGACGAGTGTTGGAAATTGCAGACGAGCAACAACAAAGTAACCAGGGGCCACTGCTGGGGAAAGCAAACGAGCAGTACCATAGTGATAACACAGACGAGTGTTGAGATGCGGGCGAGCAGCAATAAAGTACGAACACAGACGAGTGCTGGAAATTGCAGACGTGCAACGATAAAGTATGAACACAGACGAGTGCTGGGAAGGTGCAGACGAGCAACAAACAAATGCCTGATTGGCCACAAGAGTTACCACTCTGCAAGGGACAAGCAAGTCAAGGGGGCTTGACACCTAATTCTGACTGGGGTGATGAATACCTTTCTGTATCATCATATTAACCAAAAGAATGGCAACTTTGTTGGGGAATATTTCACTGATAGGATTGAAAATCAAACATGATCTCTGTGGGGAAGGATCATCTTCAGACTTGGCTAGGAAAGATGCTTCAATAATGCTCTAGCTGGAGAGAAATTTTCTAATTCCCAGCTCTGTGGGTACATCAGGCATTCAGCTTCCTACTGGTCATACTCCACTAGGGATGAATAAACTACTTGGGCTGCCTGCCAAGACTTAGTTGGGGAAACTTCCTGCTTGGGAGAATATGACGCCATCCTGCAACCTGCAACAACAGAAAACACAAGTGTGCCCCGGGGACTTGCATGGTATGATATGTTCATCCATCGTCACCTGACACTCAAAGAGGGTTTCAAATGTTTCCCTGCAATGTCATTTTTCTTTCAAATTATCACCATGTTTTAATGCAATGCTATTTTTGCCAAAAGTTCAGGACATTTTGCAAACAAAAATAAACACAACACAACTTTTTGACTGAATATTCTTTCTATTGACAGGCCTCTGAATAGGCAAAGATTTTACATCAGGAAGCAACCACCTGGAAAGAGGTAGCTACCATAAAATTGAGAAAATAAACTATCCTAATGGCAATGGACACGGCGTCCCAATGAGTTCCATTTCTGCTATGACCAGCATGTCTTCAAAACTCTCCATTCTTGCCTTTGCTTTCTGAGAAGATGAGGGGACTGATTCCTATCCTTCTGATATTGTCAAGTTGTACGAAACGATGACTTGGTTCAGATTACTCGGATCGTAGTTGTTCGCTTATTCCCTTGTTTTGCGTGAATCGCCCTTTCGGGTTTTCAATCCACCGGGATACCCTTTTTTGCCTGAGCTGTCCGATGTGGCTTTTCAACTCAGTGGGTGTACATTTTTTTTAAATTTATTTCCCTAACTTTTGCCCGAGCTTTTTATTCTGTTTTTAGCTCGCCGGGATGCCCTTTTTTTTGCCTGGACTTTAATTCTGTTTTTATGTCCAGCGGGTCTTTTTATGCGAAGTATTTTTTAACTGCGTCCGAGTTAACAGAGGATTGGAAGTCATCTTCATCTATAGTGGTGAGCATCAGTGCTCCTCCTGAGAAAACTTTCTTCACTATGAATGGTCCTTCGTAGTTTGGGGTCCACTTGCCCCTGTGATCTGAACCTGGAGGAATGATCCTTTTAAGCACAAGCTCTCGCACTTGATACTCCCGAGTACGTACTCGTTGGTCAAATGCTCGCTTCATTCTCCTATGATAAAGCTGACCATGACAGATAGCCGCTAATCTCTTTTCCTCAATTAGACATAGCTGATTGTAACGAGCACGCACCCATTCAGCCTCATCAAGCATCACATCCATCATTACATGCAATGAAGGAATCTCTACTTCAACAGGCAAGACTGCTTCCATGCCATATACCAGAGAAGGGAGTTGCCCCAGTTGACGTCCTGACCGACGTTCGGTATCCATGCAGCGCAAATGGTAACACCTCATGCCAATCTTTGTAAGTGACAACCATTTTTTGCACAATCTTCTTGATATTCTTGTTTGCTGCCTCTACCGCACCATTCATCTTTGGTCGGTAAGGAGAAGAATTGTGATGTTGAATCTTGAAGTCCCGACACAACTCTGTCATCATTTTGTTGTTCAAGTTAGAACCATTGTCAGTAATGATCCTTTCGGGCACTCCGTATCTGCAAATGATATCCCTCTTCAAAAATCTTGCTACCACTTGACGAGTGACATTGGCATAAGATGCTGCTTCCACCCACTTAGTGAAGTAATCAATCGCGACCAAGATGAAGCGATGACCATTTGAAGCAGTAGGCTCTATCTTCCCGATCATGTCAATGCCCCACATAGAAAAGGGCCAAGGAGATGACATGACGTTGAGCGGGCTTGGAGGAACATGCACTTTGTCTACATATATCTGGCACTTGTGGCACTTACGAGCAAATGAACAACAGTCTGCATCCATTGTCATCCAGTAATACCCTGATCTCAGTAATTTTTTAGCCATAGCATGACCTCCTGCATGGGTACCAAAAGATCCCTCGTGGACTTCCTGCATCAACAGGCTTGCTTCGTGTCTATCCATGCATCTGAGCAAGACCATGTCGAAATTTCTCTTGTACAAAACTCCATCGTATTCAAGAAAAAGCTAGCAGCAAGTCGCCTCAAGGTCTTCTTGTCATTGGAAGATGCCCCAGCTGGGTATTCTTGCTTTTCCAGGAATAACTTGATATCAAAATACCAAGGTTTCTCGTCAGACACGACGTCTACAGAGAAGGCATGAGCTGGAGCGTCAAGCCTGGAGATGTCAATTTTGGGCACATAATTCCAACATAAGACTTTGATAGACGAAGAAAGAGTGGCCAATGCATCGGCAAACTGATTTTCGTCACGTGGTATGTACTGACGCTTAACTGTCGTGAAGAACGTCAACAATTTTCTAGCATAATCCCTGTAAGGAATTAGATGCTCCTGATGCGTATACCACTTGCCGGTAACCTGATTAATGATGAGGGATGAATCTCCGAATATATCGAGGTTCTTAATCCGAAGATTAATAGCCTCCTCTATTCCCATTATGCATGCCTCGTATTCCGCTTCATTGTTGGTGCAGCCAAAAGTAATTCTGGCGGCGAAGGGAAAGTGAACACCTTCGGGAGTAATAAGAACGGCACCAACTCCACATCCATTGATATTGACTGCCCCATCAAACATCAACTTCCATTTGGATTCAGGGTCTGGCCCCTCCTTCGGAGGTGGTTCCTCGCAATCGTTTGCTTTGAGGTACATGATGTCCTCATCAGGGAAATTAAACTTCATTGGTTGTAATCATATTCAAGAGGTTCTTGTGCAAGGTAATCCGATAATACACTTCCCTTGATGGCTTTCTAAGAAGTATACTGGATGTCATATTCAGTTAAGATCATCTGCCACCTAGCAACCCTTCCGGTCAACGCTGGTTTCTCAAAGATGTACTTGACAGGATCCATTTTGGAAATTAGCAGTGTGGTATGAGTCAACATGTACTGCCTCAGTCGGCGAGCAGCCCATACCAAAGCGCAACAAATTTTCTCGAGCAGTGAGTAACGGGATTCACAGTCGGTAAACTTTTTGCTAAGGTAATATATAGCATACTCTTTTCGACCAGACTCGTCATGTTGGCCTAGAACACACCCCATTGACCCTTCTAGCACAGTCAAATACATAATTAAAGGTTTTCCTTCAACTGGAGGCATTAGAATTGGAGGCTCCTGCAAATATTCTTTTATCTTGTCGAAAGCTCTTTGACAATCTTCATTCCACCTTACCGTTTGCTCTTTTCTTAGCAATTTGAATATTGGTTCGCACGTGGCAGTTAGATGAGATATGAACCGAGAAATGTAGTTCAACCTCCCTAAAAACCCGCGCACTTCTTTTTCTGTCTTCGGTGCAGGCATATCTTGAATTGCTTTTACTTTTGCAGGATCTACCTCAATCCCTTTCTGACTAACAATGAAACCCAACAGTTTCCCGGAACGCACTCCGAAAGTGCACTTGTTTGGATTCAACCTCAGCTTATATTTAATCAGTCTATCAAACAGCTTCTTGAGGTTGACCAGATGCTCTTCTTCGTCTCGGGACTTAGCAATCATATCGTCCACATAACACTCAATCTCCTTGTGTATCATATCGTGGAACAATGTGACCATGGCCCGCTGATAGGTTGCCCCGGCGTTCTTCAAACCAAAGGGCATGACCTTATAGCAGAATGTACCCCACGGGGTAATGAACGTTGTTTTCTCCATGTCCTCTGGTGCCATCTTAATCTGGGTATACCCGGAGAAGCCATCCATGAAGGAAAATACCGAGAATTGAGCAGTATTGTCTACCAACACGTCAATGTGTGGCAACGGAAAGTCATATTTTGGGCTTGCTCTATTCAAATCCCGGTAGTCAACGCACATCCGGACCTTGCCGTCCTTCTTTGGTACAGGTACAATGTTAGCTACCCAAGGTGGGTAACTAGTTACGGCAAGGAACCCGACATCCCATTGCTTCTGAACCTCTTCTTTGATCTTAATCGCCATGTCAGGACGAGTTCTTTTCAACTTCTGTTTCACAGGAGGACAGTCTTCTCTCAATGGTAGCTTATGCACAACGATGTCGGTATCTAACCCTGACATATCTTGATACGACCAGGCAAAGATATCCACATACTCTCGCAGCAAACTGATCAGCTCTTTCTTGACTTCGGCCTGCAGACTGGCCCCAATTTTGATCTCTTTCTTCACATCTTCACTGCCAATGTTGATGATCTCAATTTCTTCCTGATGAGGCTGAATAACCCGTTCCTCTTGTTTCAACAATCTGACCAATTCTTCAGGGAGTTCACAGTCTTCCTCAACCCCTTCATCAACTTGGTAGACAGGATTGTCAAAGTCATGCGTGGTCATAGCAGGAATGTTATCAATGGAATCCGGATGATCAACACTGCACAGATGATGTGCTCATTTCAGAATCTGCTTATTTTGAAAAGAGACGCAAACACAAAAACAAAAAAGAAAAACACATTGCCATTTTTATATTTTTTGTGAAAAAATTTAAAAACAAAGAAAGAGAACACAAATTTGTCTGAAAATGTCCTTTATTTCACGGTAAAATAAGTGCATAACAAACATGGTAGCCCAATACAATGGATCCTAGCATCTTGGGCAGAATGCTGGATTTGACAAATGCAGTATGATAAGAAAAAGGAAACAAATAAATTACTCTGAGTGCCAGGTAACTTGGACAATGTCTTCAGCAGACCAGTTATTCAGCTCCTCTCCGGGCGCACACGGAAGAATCCAGTTGTCCCAGTCACCATCACTGTCTCCATCTTGGCTTGTCACACAGATTTGGTTGCGGTCGAGCATCCCAGCGCTTGTAAAGGTAATGGCTTTACCACTTGGAGTAGATCCACCAGGCTGATAACCCAAACCAAACTTGTCGTCTTTCTTTTCCAATTCCTGCAACTTGCCCCAGCCTTGGGCGCTTCCTGATTGAACCACCTCCTTTGCCTTCTTATAGGAATGGATGGAGGTACCTTCTTTCTCACTGCCCTTCTCCACTGGAGTCAGAATGCTAACGTTAACTGCTTCGAAGGCTTGACATAGAGTCTCATGGATCTCATGCTCTCTAGTTGCAAAATAAATTCAACTAGAGCCTTGAATCTTGCTGGATCTTGAGCTTTGCAAGCAACTGCCCTGAAATGGCAAGGTTCTTGATCTTGAGAGATAGCTTGAACAAGTGTGTGATTAATGATCCTAAGCTTCCAAGGATCAAGGATCTACAATTGGTTTTTGGAGAGAGCTATTGTGTGAGGAGATTTGAGAGAAAATGCAAATTATGCACAAACTTGGAAACTGAAAAATGAGAGAGAACTCAGGCAAGCTGAAACCCTAATTTGTTATATATCCTCTCATGAACCAATGCTGAAAAAATGAAAAAGTTTGCACGTGGGAATGAGAAGAATTTGTGATTTTGCAAATTGAGCAAGTTTGGTGTGATATCATGAAACAATCATGCTTTCCTTGGCCTCTTACCCATGTGCACTCTAATCTGATCCATTAATCATAATCCAACAAATCTTGGCCATTAGATTAAAGGAGTCACACTTTTCTCATGAATATGCAAAATTTGCATTTGTGAAGCAACATTCTCACTTGGCACGAATTTGTTACATTATCTTGAGCAAAATGATCCATTTGCAATTCATTTTAACTTTAGAACCTCACTTGATCCATACCAACACTTAAAATGAAGTTTTGAGACTTTTGGCTCTTGGTGCATGCATGAAATTTTGCTTTTTGCCCTAATTTTGCCAAATTTTCGAGGGGCTTAGATTCCAAACCATGAGGGCTATGAAAAAGTACTTGTACTTTTTGAAAATGGGAGGTCTTAATCTCCAACTTTCATGTTTGACTTTGGTCCATTTGAAGAATTTTTGATTAAGTTAAGGTCATTTGAATTTTAGGGCAAAAGTTGCCAAAAATGGAATTTCCTTAAAACCAACTTTGTACCAATTTTGCAAAAAACCTCAAAACTTCATGATTCTTGATCTTTGACCTTGAAAAACCTCTTATAACATTGTAAGAACATCCCTTGGCTAGAAAAAATGGGTTGGACCCCTTGAAATCACACAGTTGACTTTTTTGAGGCACAGTTGACCAATTACTTCATCTGCAAGCAACTGAAGAATTTCCTGACTTCCACAAGGAATTTTTTCACCAAAATTGGTACCTAGGATCCTCTTGCCATATAAAAGACTTTTCCCAAATGAAAAGGCCAAAGTTTTAAGGTTTTCAAGCTTGAATCTCAAACCCTAGTTTAGGACCCTTGTGTAGGATCTTTGCCCTAGCCTGGAATCCTTGATGATCTTCCAACCTTCTGAGCTTTTGCAAATAAACTTGAACTTGTAAATGCAATGTAGACCCCTCATAAGACTTGTACAAAACCATTGGGACCCTTGTCATGGCTTGAAATGCTTCAAGAACCTCCACAGATGATCATATGCCTAATGCTAGGTCATGAGAAATGTTATGCCTCATCTTTCCATGCTAGGATGCTAAGAATGGAGGGTAGCTCAAATTCAACAGGTAGGACTGCCTCCATACCATACACAAGCTGATAAGGTGTTGCCCCAGTAGACGTTCTGATTGAGGTCCGATACCCATGCAAAGCAAATGGTAGCATTTCATGCCAGTCTTTGTATGTAACCACCATCTTTTGCACAATCTTCTTAATGTTTTTGTTAGCTGCCTCAACAACGCCATTCATCTTTGGCATGTAAGGAGAAGAGTTGTGATGTTGAATTTTGAAGTCCCGACACAGTTCTGCCATCATTTTGTTGTTCAAATTGGAACCATTATCAGTAATGATTCGCTCGGGAACTCCATATCGACAGATGATGTCTCTTTTAAGGAATATGGCTACCACTTGTCTGGTGAGATTTGCATATGAAGCTGCTTCAACCCATTTGGTGAAGTAATCAATGGCTACTGTCGTACCTCGGAAAATACGATCCTCGCAAACGCAGTCGCGGCTGGGCTGACATGAGAGTCGCCACCTAATTTTATTTATTCCCAAAGAGGAAATGGTAAATATAGATAAAACCAATAAGAAGGGATAAAACAAGGTCGTCGCAAACCGTTGTCAGGGTTCGGAAGTCGGTTATGTAGGGGGAAGGTATTAGCACCCCCTACATCCATCGTACTCAATGGGAACCATCTAAATTGTCACGCGCGAAGGGATGTCTATGCTTAAGAATTACTTGCTAAACTAATTGGTTTATTGATCCTAGGGGCTCAGCAAGGATTGAGATCCTCGTGCCTACGTATTCCCTTGTGCAATGGGAAAGTCAGAGCTTCGTAGTTCGGCCTGATATGGGTGATTAGGGTTTACCTTTATTTCAATAAAGGATTTAGGAGTTGAATTGCACTAAAGACTATGGGTAGAGGTGATTATCCCGAACCAACAAGACGAACGTCTTGCGACGAAATAATCGGAGCGAGTAACGAGAGCTCATTATCCTCCTTTCTACCGCTTAAGGCTCGTGGCGTGCAATTTTCCTCGTATTATTGAAGTGTTTTATTTCCTAAGACCGCTTGATGTTGGATCAAGGGTTTGGATCTAAAAGTAACATTTCGGTTTTTTGAAGTTTGAGGTGAATGCAAATGGAAGTTTATTTATCTAGTTAGTTAGCGAGGCACAATGCGCTCGGCTCGCGAGATTGAGGAACTAAGCTAAAGACTAGCTATGGAAAACAAACGCAATGCGTTGATTCAATTAAGTTGAAAAAGTTGGGAAAAGTGCAAAGTGTAAAATAGTGCGGATGGCGATCAAAGAATAATCGACTTACGTGTGTGTATGAAGTGAAATGCGTATGGATATTTACTTGGCGTTGGACCAAAGATTTCGTTTATCTTTGAAATGATTAATCTTAGTGTGCGTTTGTTTTTTACTTAGCAATTTATCGTAAAAAATGCAAAAAGTAATCACACAAGCAATCATATCATCATATCACAAGCAAGGAGGATTGAGCATACACAAACATTCATCGCGCACACAAAAATCGAACAATGGAGAAAGATTTAATTAATCAAATTAAATAGAAATATTTAATTAGATTAATTAACAAATTAATTAATCGAATTAAATAAAACTATTTGATTAAATTAATCAATGAAAATGTTTTTTGGTATTTTTGTTTTTAAAATGTAATAAATGATAAAAATAATCAAAGAGAAATTTGAGAGAAAGAAAAAAGATTAAAATGAACTTAAAATAAACCATGTTTAATTAGTTAATGGGAATGGTGTAAATCAGAAAACAACTTGGGCCCATAAAATATAACGGGTCCATGATCCATTGAGGGGATCAAACCCAATACACGAATCCTTCAGCCAGCTGGGCCAGATCATTAAAAAAACACAATATTTATAAAATAAAATAAAAGAATGGCCTAGTTCAGTTTTGCATCATCGGTCATAAGGAAACGAAAACCTGGCTCTTATTTTTTATTATTTGAAAGAAAAAAACACCAATTACCAAGTCAAAACATTGGACAGATCATGCCTTGGGCAGTGTATCAAAGCCAATATTAACAACAAAAGAAACATCACGAACAACAACTTTTTCGAAATTAAATAAAGGAAAGAATTCACATATGAGTCTAGAGGCCACAACTGGGATGCACTAATAAATACACTACCTGAGTCATCACTAAAAGACAACCCGTGTAGTGACACATGTCTCGAGCATTACAATATAAAGCCATAAAAACATCAACATCCTTATTAAATTAAAGTTAAACAAACAAAAAGGATTTATCAGAATTTATTTTTAAAACAAAAAACACAAATACAAAACAAATGAACGCTACCCATTCATTTCTAAAAGGGTCTATCAATCTCTACTCTCTCAAAATAGAGACCATGATTCACTGTGCCTAGGAGTTAACATCATACTCGTCCTCTCCCCATATGAGACATTACTCAATGCTCAGTTCTCATTCCTCTCCAAGAGGGAATAGGAGAACCTTCATCGCATATCATCGTTACAGATTGTCAAATTTACGACTCGACCCAAGAAATCAACATCGACAATGAGCAACAAAGGCAACAGAAACACATAAATCACTCGAATATTCAACAACAACAAAGACAAATCATAAAAGAGTGAGACGAGCATTACCTACTGTAACACCCCAAATTTGCTCTCTTCTGTTTTGGCATCATCATCATATAATAATCATCATAAGCATGTCATATCCTTAGCATTTTGCATAGAAAAATGAAGCATAACACTTACATGTTCTAGCATAAGGCATATGATCAACTATCCGGGAAATTTAAAGCACTGCAAGTCAAAATCAACAGCATGGTGATCTGGCAAGAATCTCACAGGATCATCTTGCACAAGCTATGTATCATCTTCAAGACCCTAAAAAAAAGAGGATAAGGTTCAAAATCAGCTTGAAACGGTTGGCATCGGGATATTCCTGAGGTTTCCCACCAAAAGGAGGGAAAGTCAAATTTTTCCTGCGTTAACCGGTTAACGCATATGGTTAACCGGTTAACGGCTGCGAAATTTGAATTTCAGCAGCAAGTTCAGCATGTGTGTTTTGGCTCCATTTTCCAATTTTCTGATTTTTATTCATTTGAATTAAATTTGAATTTTGGGAGAAGGATCTAGAGCATTTATCCAAGCCTCATTCCAATGCTAAATCCTAATCACTTTCTAAGCCAATGCCAAGCCATATTTTTGGATCCCAAATCAAAATTTTGGGCCTCAAACCTAAACATTATTTATTCCATTTCCCTCCAAACCAAGAGGAATCTCCCTCATTTTTCATTCTTATCTTCTGAATTTTCATTCTTCTCACTCACAATTCTCTCACTTTTCTCTCCCATTTTCCAAATCACTCAAAGTTCCTCTTTGAAGATCACACAATTTTTCATTAAAGTGTGTAGATCTTGGAACTATACCTTCATCCTTAGTTTCGTTGCATCTTTTTGCTTGGTTTTAGTGGTGATTCAGATCTGGTTTGAGATTAGAAGTGCTTGTGGATCCAAAATTCTGCATCAAGAGCTTGTTCTTGCATTTATTTTGCATGGAGTGTGAAGCTTAGCACCAGATCATCAAAGTTTTCCGCGAAATCTCTCGTTTCCAGCTCAATGAACATTTACCAAAGCATACCCCAACTTTGTAGGTTGGTTAAATTCAGATCTAGCTCTGTTTTTAGCTTATTTGCATGCTTGTGCTTTAGATCTACCATGTGCTTGTGTATTTGATTGTGTTGCATGAATTGATTGGTTGATTTGTATCCGGATCCGAATGTTATTGTTCATGAGCTTAATGATATGAATTAATGTGAATTGATCTATTTTTTCCATGTATAATTGATTGCTGGTCTGGTGCAAGATTATGTGAATAAGCTGGTTTGAGCTGCTGTTTTTGCAAGTTTTGTTGCTATTTTAATAGTGTTAACCAGTTAATGCATATGGTTAACCAGTTAACGCACCTGTTTCATGCGTATTTTGTGCAGGTTTGAACTGGTTAACCGGTTAACGCATTTGGTTAACCGGTTAACACTGAAGCAGAATGACTTTTGGGGGCTGTTTTGAGCTTGTTTGATCCCCTTGCTTGTTTTAATTGCCATGGATCATTGTATGATCATTGAATATGCTATTTTAGGGTGATTTGCTTGCTGATTGATGTATGCTTTCTTTTTTTCGACGCGTAAGTCGTATGTTTGTAATGATTGGCATGTTGTTGGTTTTTGTTTGCTAGAACCTTTGAGCATGTTAATTCCATGATTGTGTTGACCAATTTGCTAGATTTTTGCTAACATTTTCAACTCTTCATCTTTTCCTCTTTTACTTTGTTTTTGCTTTTTGAGTTTTGATGTGCTTTGTGCCATCATGTGGTTCTCATTCTCCTCTCTAGCTTTCTTCTCCTCTTCTTCTTTCTCCTCTTTCTATTCTTATCTCTTCCTCCTTTAGGATAGTAAACCTCACTAACCTAGGAGTCTCATGCATGATAACATTAGGAGTAGTCTTCCTCATTAGATTTTACCTTTGAGATCCTTTTGGTGCTCTCTCTTCTCATCTTCAAACTTAACTTTAAATCACTTTAATAAATGACGAGTCTTCTCATGTGACACGAGACTTTGCTACGAGATACTTGCACGCGTTCCATTTTGGGGCGAGGTGTAAGATATCCCTCGTGGTGGATAGGTCTTAGCATGAGATTACTTCACAAAGAAAAGCTAAAAAACACTTCTTAATAAAAAAAATCACAAAAACACTTAATAAATGTCAGTAGGTCAGTATGTCTGAGCCTTCAATTGTGGGACTAGATTTGGGGGTTTCCTCCATAGATAGGTGTGCCTCTTGCGCATTCCATTTCGGGATGATGTAAGAAGTACACATCCCATTGAGTACGACTTAGGTACACTTACCTATGCAAACTTCAAAGCAGAAAACTTATAAAAAACACTGGACAAACTATAAGCGTCTCTCCTTCGGGACTTATTTTCTCATCACCTTCACTCTCATCGTACGAACTTGTCACTACTTGTCACTTTGCAAGACGGTAACGCACTCGTCGTTCGAGCCTGCAACGCCTGAGCATTGACATAGGCAGTTCAAGCCTTAAGACACAAGCAATCTTTTCCACCCCTAGTTTGGGGAACTACGGCAACTCTGATCCTCATTGTCCAAATGAGGTACGTAGGCAGCGCGGTAGGGCCCGTTCGAGCACAATCTTTATTTTCCCTACATTTTTCCTTTTCATTTCTTTTTCCGTTCCCTTCTCTTTTCTTTTATCCAGTTCATTTCCTTTTCTTCACAACAACTTTCATTTCTTCACCCTTTGAAACATATTTCTTTGCAAGTGTGGATCCCGTCGGGTACGGTGGACGATTTGGGGTGCTAATACCTTCCCAGGTCGTAACCGACTCCCGAACTCAGTCTCTTTGGTTTGCAAGACCCGTGTCCTTCCTTTTCTTTTCCTCTGGTTTGTGCAGCATTACCATTCCCGTTCCTTCGGGATAAAAATGCCTGGCTAGCGACTCTACCTCTTTCCGCGCCACTTTCATGTTTGTACCAGGATGGAAATCCGGGGAGCGACAGCTGGCGACTCTGTTGGGGATCTCCTAACCAGAGTATCTCTGGTTCCCTTGAGAGTCTCTCCTAGCGCTTGCGTGTTTCTGTTTCGTTGGGTGTTGATTGTTTGTTGTTGCCTGTGTATTTTATTGTTATTTTATTTACAGTTTTATTTACAACTTTATTTACAGTTTTCAGTATTTATTTTCATGCATCATATATTATACTGGATTGTCTGGACTGGATTTCTTCTGTTTGGTGGGACTCGGGTGATACTATTACTGAGAGATAAGCCAAATAACCGGCTTGAGTGCACCCTAGGATTAGCGTGAACACGTTGTACTCGCATGTGGCATGATGAGTGGCGATGTGTTTCACACCCAGACTGCGACCGTCATGGAAATATCTTGTGTGGGGATTTCCTCCACTTCGGGATAGGACCTTGATAGTTATGTGCATCTAGGGACCGGTCATTGAGAACCTTTGTGGAAACAACCCTCTCCAGTGGTGACAGTGGCAGACCACATTTTGTGGCAAACCCATTCGCACCCGAGGGTCCACTGGGGGCTCGCATAGGATGGTTTGGTTCTCTTATAGGAACTCAGTCAAAGCATCTGGTCGTATGACAATAGTACTGTATCCTACAGGCTGAATGTACTATTATTTCTCGATTTCTTGTTTTCCCGGACTCAACTGAGGCCTCCCTGAGTAGTACATAATGCCAAACCGATTCCCTGATTTGGTCATGAGCCATTTTTCGAAAATGGTGAAAGTATTATTGCTATTCGGCTTTAAGAGTCCGTGATGTTTGACCCGGAGCACACCCTTGAGATTGGGAGGGGTTTACAGGTTTGCAGGAGCCCTTGATCTCATCATACCTTCATTACCAGTGCAGTCTTATGTTCTGATACGGTTACTATGATTTCGGAGTTCTTGAGTTTATCTGGTTCTTGATCAGGTTTATTTGAGATTATCTGAGTGCTTATGGGTTATTATTCAGAGGATTCGGGTTTCTGATCACTTGGCTCTGACGTCCAGTATCCAGACAGTTCCAGATTGATCATGTGTCCTTGCATTTGCATTGCATCATTCCATCATTAATCATTTTGTTTTCATTCATAGGTTCATATCATTGCTTCCGGTATCCTGTTCAGAGATGGAAGACCCTCGCAAACAGAACATCCATTTCAAGTTTTTCGACACTAAGGTTGGCCTGTTAAAGAAGATGGTCAATTTGATCACGCCCAATCATGTGGAGAGGTTCAGGAAGGCTTATGGGAGTATTCTGGATGTGGTGGTAGAGTTAGGTCCCTCCGAAAGAAGTGCCATTCATACTCTACTTCAGTACTATGATCCTCAGCTTCGATGTTTCACTTTTCCCGATTTTCAGTTAGGTCCCTTGTTGGAGGAGTATGCTTTGATCCTGGGAGTTCCTATTCGAGACCAGATTCTGTTCAACGCTGAGATGGTTAGACCTGCACCTGAAGCAATTGCCAAGGCTCTTTATTTAAGCCCTTCTTTTGTGGATTCGCTGACTATTATTAAAGGGGGTGTATCTGGTTTCTCTCTGGAGGCTTTAGTGAAAAAGGTTGAAGAGCTGGCTATTAAAGAAGAGTGGGACTCTGTGTGTGCCATTCTGGCTCTCTCTATTTATGGCATCATTTTGTTTGCAGACATGAATGCCATCCATCTATTTTTGCTGAAGAATCCTGTGCCTACGTTGTTGGGAGATCTATATTACTCGGTGCATTATAAGACTGAAAAGAAACGGGGAGGTTTAGTTCGTTGATGTGCTCCTTTGTTCCACATGTGGTTTATGAGGCACTTGCCTAGTACCGGTGTGTTTAGTGATCATACTATGGTGTGGGCTTAGAGGCTGGAGAAGTTGTTTGCTAAAGATGTTAGATGCATTACTCAGAGGCTTCAGGGTATGCGTTTCATCACCAGTTGTGGCAGTTACCTCAGTGTACCTCTGATGGGGGTGACTGGGGGAATCAATTATAACCCGATCTTGTTGAGGAGACAGTTGGGGTTTGCTTTGAGAGAGGTCCCAGAGGAGTTGAAATTGGCTCCTACTTTCTATTTCTCGGTGAAGGACAATATGCCTTTAGTGAGAAAAGTGGCTGGAGCTTGGAAGTGCATCAAAGGAGAAGGAGTGGCTAGCTTTGGAAAGTGTAACAATCAAACTTTCCCGGAGTACGAAGCTTGGTTGAGGAATAGGGCCAGGAGGGTATTGCTGCCATTTTCACCTCCAATTCCTCCAACGACTGAGCCTAATACCACTGTTCCCTTAGAAGAATACAAGAAGTTGGAAACTCAGTTGCATGAGGTCAGGGTAGAGAATTCTGAAATGGTCAACTTGTACCACCTTGCCAATCGTGCTAAGAATGAAGCAGAGGAAAAGCTACAGAAGATGCAGATCACCTTGGAAACTAAGGAAAAGGAGTTTGCTGAGAGAGAAGCTTACTTTCAAAGGAGAGGTCTAATGGATGTTAAAAGAGAAGCGGAACGTAAGAAGAATTCGAAGACTCTTAAGGAAGCTCGCCAGTCCATTGCTTGGTTGCATGGCCAAAGGGAATAGGAGCAGAAGAAGTATAAAGAAAAGGAGGAGTTTTTCGAGGTACAAATGTCCTTCAAGAAAGAAGAAGTAGAACAAGCCCACAAGATCCGAAGAGAGAAGACTCAACAGTTGGTGAAGAGTCAACAAGCCTTAGAAGAAGCACTCAAGGAGATTGAAGATCTCAAGTTGATGGTTGTAATCAAGAAGGCTAAGTCTGAGCTGGGACTTAGTGAGGGAGGATCAGAGTCTTTGAGCAGGAGTCTTGTTTTCTAGTTTGTTTTCTCAGTATTTGGATTACCTACAGACATGTTGTAGGAATCTTGGTTGTATGTTTTTCTTTTGGAAGACTTGTACCCTACCAGGGATTCTGCTACTTTTGCCTTGTGGGCTGATTTATGTTATGCAGTTTTTATTCAGTTCTCTATTTTCTGTACATGCTGACACTTGGGCCGTTACGGTTATCTGAATTTGATTTCTATGCAAAGGTCTTCTTAAGGACGGGGGTCAAAAGCCATCTGGATTTCTTTGCTAAAAACCGGAACCGGGGCATAAATGACCTGAAGTTTGAAAGCATAAACAATTGCATTGCATACATATCACCATTTCTTCTTGTTTTGTAGGTATGATCGCAGGTTCCTAATGTCTTTTCTGTTTCAGGCACTATAGCTCCTAAGAAGATTCAGAGACAGCCAACTATACACAGATACCCTACCAAGGTGAACAGAGAAAGAGCAATGGAACAGATGCAAGCAGATCTGGATGACTTGAGAGCAAGAATGGACAACTTCATGACCCTCATGGCTGGGATTGGGTCAAACTCAGGAGCGCTTGCGCGAGATGGTCGAAAACAATCAGGCCAGGAACAATGGGACCGCAGATGGAGGTAATCGCAATGGGGCTGACGCCCGTCAAGTAGAAATCCCTGTGGTGCAACCAGGGGTTACTATTGTCAATGATGGAATGAATAATGTGCAGATGGATGGGCAAGATGAGCAGTTCACTTTGTTGGATGAGGAAGAAGGCCAAGGGGTTGACATGAACAAAAAGTTTGAAGAGATGGCCGAGTAGATTCGTGCCATTCAATCTCATAGCTCTTTGGGGTTTGATATCACTGACTTGGGCTTGGTACCAGGGGTCAGAATTCCCTACAAGTTCAAGGTTCCTACTTTCGATAAGTACAACAGCACGGCCTTCCCGAAGACTCACCTCCAGTCTTTTGTCAGAAGAATCGCTGCACAGACCGATGATGAGAAGTTGTGGATGTACTACTTCCAAGATAGCCTTGTGGGGGCCTCCTTGGAGTGGTACATGAAGCTGAGCAGGGTTAATATTCGAAGCTGGAAGGATTTAGCAGAGGCATTTGTGAAACAATATCAGTACAATTTGGATATGACTCCAAATCGCACTCAGTTGCAGATCATGTCTCAGAATGCTAACGAAGGGTTCAAGGAGTACGCTCAAAGGTGGCATCAGCTTCCTGCTATAGTGAAACCTCCCTTGTTGGAAAATGAGATGGCTGATATGTTCATGGGAACACTACAGGGGGTATTTATTGAGAGGCTGACATCTTGTTCAACAACAAAGTTCAATGACATTGTGATAGTAGGAGAGAGGGTCGAAACTCTTTTGAAGATGGGGAAGATTCAGGACACCGGTGCGGGTAGCTCAAGCGGTGTAAGAAAAGCTTTTAATGGACCTCCGAGAAGAAGGGAGGGAGAAACTAATGCTGTGTACGACCGAGGTCGGGGCCGGGGATACAGAAGATCCTATGAGCAAGTGGCAGCTGTCACTATTCCATCAAGTCCTGTGCAACAAACTCAACCACCACAGCAACAACAACAATAGCCGCAGCACAATAATTATCAGCAAAGACCCTATCAACTGAGACAAGCTCGTCCAGCTAACAGGGTGCTTGAAGCCATTCCAATGACGTACATGGCACTGCTTCAAAGGTTGTTAGATTTGAACTTGGTTCAATTGAGGACATTAGCACCACCTCAACCTGGAGAGCTTCCAATGGGGTATGATGCTAACGCAAGATGCGCGTTCCATTCAGGAGCTCCCGGGCACTCAACAGAGAAGTGCAGGGCACTACAGCATAAAGTCCAAGACTTGATTGATTCAAAGGCGATTAACTTTGCACCGCCTCCTAATGTTACATCAAATCCCATTCCAAACCATGGAGGGGAGAGGATAAATGATTTGGACGGTGGTGAGAGGTTAAGCTTGATTATGAATGTGGAGGAAGTGAAGACTTCATTGCTGGTGGTGAAAGACCGATTGTTGAAAGGAAAAGTGTTCCCAGGGTGTGGTTATGACTGTGAAGGGTGCTTGAATTCAGTTAATGGCTGTGAGGACTTGAAGGTTGGACTGCAATATTTGATGGTTGAGGGGTTGCTGCAGTTTGATAGGGTTGATGATAGAAGTAATTGTATTTCTACCATAACAATTTACTTTGATCCTGCTGAAGTTCCTGCCCGGAGAGAGCCGGTGACTATATATGTTCCAGAGGTTAGTCTTGTTACCATTACTGTTCCAGGGCCAGTTCCTTATGCTGATGACAAAGCCATCCCGTGGCACTATGGCTCGGATGTGTATGTGGAAGGTCAGAAGGTGGAGAGTAAAGCGGTGATAGTTGACCCGACTGTGGTGAATGTCGGAGGAGTTGGTGGTTTTACAAGAAGCGGGCGTATTTTTGCTCCTCAAGCTCTTAGAGGGGATCCTGAAGCTGAAGCTGCTGTAAAGGCTAAGGGCAAACAAATAGCAACCAAAGAAGTGACCACTCCTACTGCCGGAAAGGGCACTTTCGAAAAAGAAGTTGAGGATTTTATGAGAATAATAAAGAAGAGTGACTATAAAGTAGTTGAACAGCTGAATCAGACTCCGTCCAAGATATCAATCCTGTCCTTGTTGATGTGTTCTCCAGCTCATAGGGAAGCTCTATTGAAAGTTTTACAGATGGCATATGTATCACAAGAGATAACGGTTAACCAATTGGAGGTTGTGATAGGCAACGTGAATGCCAGTCATGGGTTGGGCTTCACAGATAGAGATCTTACTTCTGAAGGCCGCAATCACAACAAAGCCCTGCACATCACCATGGAGTGTAAGGGTGTTGTCCTGTCACATGTCTTAGTCGATACCGGCTCTTCTCTCAATGTGCTCCCTAAGAAGGCCTTGATGAAGTTGAATATTGATGGCATTGTGTTAAGACCTAGTGACTTAATTGTGAAAGCCTTTGATGGGTCCCGAAGGTCTGTGTTCGGGGAGGTTGAGCTACTGGTGAAGATAGGATCTCAAGTGTTCAAGAGCACGTTCTATGTCATGGATATTCAACCTGCTTACAGTTGCTTGCTAGGACGTCCCTGGATCCATGCTGCAGGCGCAGTGACATCCACGTTGCATCAGAAGCTGAAGTATGTGGTCGATGGTCAGGTGATCACTGTGTGTGGAGAAGAAGATATTTTTGTGATTCATCTGTCTACTTTTAAGTACGTGGAAATGGACGGAGAAATTCATGAAAAGTTGTGTCAAGCTTTTGAAGCGGTCAATGTTAGTATTTTGGCTCCGGCGGAGAGGAACAACGAGAAGGAAGGGACCTCTATCTACTCCTATAAGCAAGCCAAAGAAGTGGTCCAATCTGGAAGTGCCCAGGGCTGGGGTAAGTTGCTGGAATTAGAGAAGAAGGATGACTAGTTCGGTCTTGGTTACAAGCCTGGTGGGTCTAACTGGCCTCAGAGTAATAAGGCCATAACTTTCACAAGCGCCGGAATGCTCGATCGCAACAACATCTGTGCAACAAGTGAAGAAGGGGACAGGGACTGTGACTGGGATAGTTGGATTCACCTATGTGCACCTGGGGAGGAGCTCCGTAACTGGTCTGCCGAGGATTTCGTTCAAGTTACCTGGAAATCAAAGTAATTTACGTGTTTCCTTTTTATCATGCTGCATGTCAATCCTGCACTCTGCCCAAGGTGCACGGATCCATTTGTAGGGCCACCATGCTTTTAATGCATTTACTTTTTCCATGAAATAAAGAACATTTTTCAAGCAAATTTTATTCTCTTTCTTTCGTTTTAAAACTTTTCACACAAAAAATAAAATGGCAATGTTTTTTCTTTTCTTGTGTTTGTGTGTTTGCGTCTCTTTTGAAAAAGAACAGATTCTGAAATAAGCACATCATCTGTGCAGTGTTGATCATCCGGATTCTAGTGATAACGTTCCTGCTATGACCACGCATGACTTCGACAATTCTATCTACCAAGCTGATGAAGGAGTTGAGGAAGACTATGAACTCCCCAAAGAATTGGTCAGGTTGATGAAACAAGAGGAAAGGGTCATTCAGCCTCATCAGGAAGAGATAGAGATCATCAACATCGGGACTAAAGAGGTAAAGAAAGAGATAAAGATTGGGGCCAGTCTGCAGGCCGAGGTAAAGAAGGAGTTGATTGGTATGCTACGTGAATATGTGGATATCTTCGCCTGGTCGTATCAAGATATGCCAGGACTAGATACTGACATTGTTGTGCATAAGTTGCCACTAAGATAAGACTGTCCTTCGGTAAAAAAAAAGCTGAGAAGAACTCGTCCTGATATGGCGATGAAGATCAAGGAGGAAGTTCAGAAGCAGTGGGATGCCGGATTCCTTGCCGTAACTAGTTACCCACCTTGGGTAGCTAATATTGTGCCTGTACCAAAGAAAGACGACAAAGTTCGGATATGCATTGATTATCGGGATCTGAACAGAGCAAGTCCAAAGGATGACTTTCCATTACCTCACATTGATGTGCTGGTAGATAACACCACTCAATTCTCGGTATTTTCTTTCATGGATGGCTTCTCCGGGTATAATCAGATCAAGATGGCACCGGAAGACATGGAAAAAACAACATTCATTACCCCGTGGGGTACATTCTGCTACAAGGTAATGCCCATTGGGTTGAAGAACTCCGGGGTAACGTATCAGCGGGCTATGGTCACATTGTTCCACGACATGATACACAAAGAAATTGAATGCTATGTGGACGACATGATTGCCAAGTCCCGAAGAAGAGCATTTGGTCAACCTCAAAAAGCTATTTGATAGATTGATAAAGTATAAGCTGAGGTTGAATCCAAACAAGTGTACTTTCGGAGTGCGTTTCGGAAAATTGCTAGGTTTTATTGTTAGCCAGAAAGGAATCGAGGTGGATCCTGCAAAAGTAAAAGCAATACAAGATATGACTGCACCGAAAACAGAAAAAGAAGTGCGCGGGTTTTTAGGGAGATTGAACTACATTTCACGGTTCATATCTCATCTAACTGCCACGTGTGAGCCAATATTCAAGTTATTGAGAAAAGAACAAACGGTCAGGTGGAATGAGGAATGCCAAAGAGCCTTTGAAAAGATAAAAGAATATTTGCAGACACCTCCGATTCTAATGCCCCAGTTACAGGACGACCACTTATCATGTACTTGACTGTGCTAGAAGGGTCAATGGGGTGTGTTCTAGGCCAACATGACGAGTCTGGTCGAAAAGAGTATGCTATTTACTACCTTAGCAAAAAGTTTACCGACTGTGAATCTCGTTACTCACTGCTCGAGAAAACTTGCTGCACTTTGGTATGGGCTTCTCGCCGACTGAGACAGTATATGTTGGCCCATACCACACTGATAATCTCAAAAATGGACCCTATCAAGTATATTTTTGAGAAACCAGCATTAACTGGAAGGGTTGCAAGGTGGAAAATGATCTTAACAGAGTATGACATAAAATATACTTCCCAGAAAGCCATCAAAGGAAGTGTATTGTCAGATTATCTTGCACAGCAGCCACTGGAAGATGACTATTAGCCAATGAAATTTGATTTCCTTGATGAGGACATCACGTACCTCAAAGCAAAAGATTGCGAGGAACCACTTCCGGAGGAGGGGCCATACCCTGAATCCATATGGAAGTTGATGTTTGATGGGGCAATCAATATCAACGGACGTGGAGTTGGTGTTGTTCTTATCACTCCTGAAGGTGTTCACTTTCCCTTTGCTTCCAGAATAACTTTTGGCTGCACCAACAATGAAGCAGAATACGAGGCGTGCATAATGGGAATAGAGGAGGCTATTAATCTTCAGATTAAGACCGTCGATATATTCGGAGATTCAGCCCTCGTTATCAATCAGATTACCGACAAGTGGTATACACATCAAGAACACTTAGTTCCTTATAGGGATTATGCCAGAAGACTGTTGACATTATTTACAACGGTTAAGCTTCAGTATATACCACGAGATGAGAATAAATTTTCCGATGCATTGGCTACTCTTTCTTCGTCCATCAAAGTCTTGTGTTGGAACTATGTACCCAGAATTGACATTTCCAGGCTTGACGCACCAGCTTATGCTTTCTCTGTAGACGCAGTGTCTGACGAGAAACCTTGGTACTTTGATATCAAGCTATTCCTGGAAAAACAAGAATACCCAGTTGGGGCATCATCCAACGACAATAAGACCTTAAGACGACTTGCTGCTAGTTTCTTCTTGAACGCAGACGGAGTTCTGTATAAGAGGAACTTTGACATGGTTTTGCTCAGATGCGTGGATAGACACGAAGCAGACTTGTTAATGCAGGAAGTCCATGAGGGAACTTTTGGTACTCATGCAGGAGGACATGCTATGGCTAAGAAGTTGTTGAGGTCTGGGTATTATTGGCTGACAATGGATGCAGATTGTTGTTCGTACGCCCGTAAGTGTCACAAGTGCCAGATTTATGCAGACAAGGTGCATGTTCCTCCCAGCCCGCTCAACGTCATGTCATCTCCTTGGCCCTTTTCTATGCGGGGCATTGACATGATCGGGAAAATAGAGCCTACTGCTTCAAATGGTCATCGTTTCATCTTGGTTGCGATCGATTACTTCACTAAGTGGGTTGAAGCAGCATCTTATGCCAATGTCACTCGTCAAGTGGTATCCAGGTTTCTGAAAAGAGACATTATTTGCAGATACGGAGTGCCCGAGCGAATCATTATTGACAATGGTTCCAATTTGAACAACAAGATGATGGCAAAATTGTGCCGGGACTTCCAGATTAAGCATCACAATTCCTCTCCTTATCGACCAAATATGAATGGTGTGGTAGAAGCGGCTAATAAGAACATTAAGAAGATTGTCAAAAAGATGGTTGTCACTTACAAAGATTGGCATGAGATGTTACCATTTGCGTTGTATGGGTACCGAACGTCAGTCAGGACGTCAACCGGGGCAACTTCTTTCTCATTGGTATATGGTTTGGAGGCAGTCTTGCCTGTCGAGGTAGAAATTCCTTCATTGCGTGTGATGATGGATGTGAAGTTAGATGAGGTTGAGTGGGTACGTGCTCGATACAATCAATTATGTCTAATTGAGGAAAAGAGATTAGCAGTTATATGTCATGGTCATCTTTATCAGAGGAGAATGAAGCGAGCATTCGACCAAAGAGTATGTACTCGAGAGTATCAAGTAGGAGAGCTTGTGCTCAAGAGGATCGTTCCTCCAGGTTCAGATCACAGGGGCAAGTGGACCCCAAACTACGAAGGCCCATTCATAGTGAAGAATGTTTTCTCGGGAGGAGCACTGATGCTCACCACTATGGATGGAGAAGATTTCCAATCCCCTGTTAACTCAGACGTAGTTAAAAAATACTTCGCATAAAAAGACCCACTGGACACAAAAACAGAATTAAAGTCCAGGCAAGAAAAGGGCATCCCGACGAGCTAAAAGCAGAATAAAAAGCTCGGGAAAAAGTTAGGGAAAACAAATAAAAAAATGTACACCCGCTGAGTTGAAAAGCCACATCGGACAGCTCAGGAAGAAAAGGGTATCCCGGTGGATTGAAAACCCGAAAGGGCGATCCATGCAAAACATGGGAATAAGCGAACAATTGCGATCCGGGTAATCTGAACTAAGTCATCGTTTCGTACAGCCTGACAATATCAGAAGGATAGGAATCAGTCCCCTCATCTGTTCAGAAAGCAAAGGCAAGAATGGAAAGTTTTGAAGACATGCTGGTTATAGCAAGAAGGAAACTCATTAGGATGCCGTGCCCATTGCCATTAGGATAGTTTATTTTCTCAATTTTATGGTAGCTACCTCTTTCCATGTGGTTGCCTCCTGATGTAAAACTCTGCCTATTAAGAGGCCTTTCAATAAATGGATATTCAGTCAAAAAGATGTGTTATGTTTATTTTTGTTTGCAAAAATGTCCTGAACTTTTGGCAAAAAGAACATTGCATTTAAAAACATGGTGTTTGTTTTCTAAATAAAAAATGACATTGCAGGGAAACATTTAAAACCATCTTTGAGTGTCGGGTGACTATGGATGAACAGATCATACCATGTAAGTCCCCGGGGCACATATGTGTATTCTGTTGTTGCAGGTTTTGCAGGACGATGTCATATTCTCCCAAACAGATTCCCCAGCTGAGTTAGGGCAGGTGGAATCCCCAAGCAGATTGTCTTTCCACAAGTGAAGTATGCCCAGCAGGCAGCTAAAAGCCTTGCACTTCCCCACAGAGTAGTAACTGTCAGAACTCTTTTCCTAGCAAAGGTTATTTGACCAAGCATCTCCCCAGCCGTGGTGGAAGATCTTCATTTCCCCGCAGAGTTTCATGATCAAAGAGCAACCATCGTTGAGATATCCCCAGTGAGGTCGCCAATTTATTTTTGGCCAGTGCAACAAAGTAATGCAGACTTTTGTTCGCATCTCATTCCTCAACCAAGTATTTCCAGGATATCTTGTTTATTTCCTTATTAGATCGCTTGATCTTGTCCGAGTTGTAAATCGCTTGATATTACTCCTCGTTATTTGGCAGCGATACCATTTCCTTGGTAGATTGCTTGATCTTATCCAATTGCTCGTCTGTGTTGGATCTTCGGTACTCGTCTGTATTGCTACTCCAATTGCTCGTCTGTGTTGGATTTCTGGTACTCGTCTGTATTGCTACTCCAAATGCTCGTTTGTGTTGGATTTCTGGATTCGTCTGTATCAGTGGCTGATATTCGTCTGTATCATCTCCTGAAGCGCTCGTATGTGTTTCTTGGATCATCGTCTGGTATTCGTTTGTATCATTGACTTATGGCACTTGTTTGTTTCTCTTAATGATCATCCAATACTCGTCTGTATTGAAGAGGTTTAAAGTCCTGACGGTGGGATTAAACGTCAAAATGGTTACCGGTCCTGGCGTAACAGGTTATCCGAAGGAGGTTCGTCTATCTCAGGCACCACTTATCTATGAAAGATTTGTGAGGAGGGTTCGTCAAATCCTAATGTCTCACCTAGTGTAACAGGTTATCATAAAAAGGCTCGTTTGTCTCAGACCATATATCTACGAAGAATATTTGATGAGGGTTCGTCTATCCTGATTATGCATGTCTATCCCACAAACTTAAGTGCATTACCGGTCCTGGCGTAACAGGTTTGTTCGAAGAGGGCTTGTATGTCCAGCACCTGGCGTAACAGGTTTGTTCGAAGAAGACTCGTCTGTCTAAGTTTGGCGTAACAGTTCAACTCAGAAGGAGCTCGTCTGCTTTCTCCCCGCTCCAATCACCAAAGCGTCATTTGGTTGGGTTTATTTCCCACATCTTGCATTCTCCAGCAGAGTGCAAATTTCAGGTTTTCTTGGTATTAAACCACAGTTCATCTTGAACGGTCGATAGCCCATGCTACCGTCCTTTTCAGATTAACAGTTGCTTGAATATGGGCAGCTGTAACACCCCAAATTTTCCCTCTTCTGTTTTGGCATCATCATCATATCATAATCATCATATCATAATCATCATAAGCATGTCATATCCTTAGCATTTTGCATAGAAAAATGAAGCATAACACTCACATGTTCTAGCATAAGGCATATGATCAACCATCCGGGAAATTTGAAGCACTGCAAGTCAAAATCAAGAGCATGGTGATCTGGCAAGAATCTCACAGGATCATCTTGCACAAGCTCTGTATCATATTCAAGACCCTAAAAAAGAAGAAGAGGATAAGGTTCAAAATCAGCTTGAAACGGTTGGCATCGGGATATTCCTGAGGTTTCCCACCAAAAGGAGGGAAAGTCAAATTTTTCCTGCGTTAGCTGGTTAACGCATATAGTTAACCGGTTAACAGCTGCGAAATTTAAATTTCAGCAGCAAGTTCAACATGTGTGTTTTGGCTCCATTTTCCAATTTTCTGATTTTTATTCATTTGAATTAAATTTGATTTTTGGGAGAAGGATCTAGAGCATTTATCCAAGCCTCATTCCAATGCTAAATCCTAATCACTTTCTAAGCCAATGCCAAGCCATATTTTTGGATCCCAAGCCAAAATTTTGGGCCCCAAACCTAAACATTATTTATTCCATTTCCCTCCAAACCAAGAGGACTCTCCCTTATTTTTCATTCTCATCTTCTGAATTTTCATTCTTCTCACTCACAATTCTCTCACTTTTCTCTCCCATTTTCCAAATCACTCAAAATTCCTCTTTGAAGATCACACAACTTTGCATTAAAATGTGTAGATCTTGGAACTAGACCTTCATCCTTAGTTTCGTTGCATCTTTTTGCTTGGTTTTAGTGGTGATTCAGATCTGGTTTAAGATTAGAAGTGCTTGTGGATCCAAAATTCTGCATCAAGAGCTTGTTCTTGCATTTATTTTGCATGGAGTGTGAAGCTTAGCACTGGATCTTCAAAGTTTTCCGCGAAATCTCTCGTTTCCAGCTCAATCAACATTTACCAAAGCATACCCCAGCTTTGTAGGTTGGTTAAATTCAGATCTAGCTCTGTTTTTAGCTTATTTGCATGCTTGTGCTTTAGATCTACCATGTGCTTGTGTATTTGATTGTGTTGCATGAATTGAATGGTTGATTTGTATCCGGATCCGAATGTTATTGTTCATGAGCTTAATGATATGAATTAATGCGAATTGATCTATTTTTTCCATGTATAATTGATTGCTGGTCTGGTGCAAGATTATGTGAATAAGCTGGTTTGAGCTGCTGTTTTTGCAGGTTTTGTTGTTGTTTTAACAGTGTTAACCGGTTAACGCATATGGTTAACCGGTTAACGCATCTGTTTCATGCATAATTTGTGCAGGTTTGAACTGGTTAACCGGTTAACACATTTGGTTAACCGGTTAACACTGAAGCAGAATGACTTTTTGGGGCTGTTTTGAGCTTGTTTGATCCCCTTGCTTGTTTTAATTGCCATGGATCATTGTATGATCATTGAACATGCTATTTTAGGGTGATTTGCTTGCTGATTGATGTATGCTTTCTTGTTTTCGACGCATAAGTCGTATGTTTGCAATGACTGGCATGTTGTTGGTTTTTGTTTGCTAGAACCTTTGAGCATGTTAATTCCATGATTGTTTTGAACAATTTTCTGGATTTTTGCTAACACTTCAGGGGCTCATGGTAAGAGAAGTGTGGATGTTTATCCACATTTCAACTCTTCATCTTTTCCTCTTTTACTTTGTTTTTGCTTTTTGAGTTTTGATGTGCTTTGTGCCCTCATGTGGTTCTCATTCTCCTCTCTAGCTTTCTTCTCCTCTTCTTCTTTCTCCTCTTTCTATTCTTATCTCTTCCTCCTTTAGGATAGTAAACCTCACTAACCTAGGAGTCCCATGCATGATAACATTAGGAGTAGTCTTCCCCATTATATTTTACCTTTGAGATCCTTTTGGTGCTCTCTCTTCTCATCTTCAAACTTAACTTTAAATCACTTTAATAAATTACGAGTCTTCTCATGTGACACGAGAATTTGCTACGAGATACTTGCACGCGTTCCATTTCGGGGCGAGGTGTAGGATATCCCTCGTGGTGGACAGGTCTTAGCATGAGATTACTTCACAAAGAAAAGCTAAAAAACACTTCTTAATAAAAAAAATCACAAAAACACTTAATAAATGTCAGTAGGTTAGTGTGTCTGAGCCTTCACTTGTGGGACTAGATTTGGGGATTTCCTCCATAGATAGGTGTGCCTCTTGCGCATTCCATTTCGGGATGATGTAAGAAGTACACATCCCATTGAGTAAGACTTAAGTACACTTACCTATGCAAACTTCAAAGCAGAAAACTTATAAAAAACACTGGACACACTATAAGCGTCTCTCCTTCAGGACTTATTTTCTCATCACCTTCACTTTCATCGTACGAACTTGTCACTACTTGTCACTTAGCAAGACGGTAACGCACTCGTCGTTCGAGCCTGCAACGCCTGAGCATTGACATAGGCAGTTCAAGCCTTAAGACACAAGCAATCTTTTCCACCCCTAATTAGGGGAACTACGGCGACTCTGATCCTCATTGTCTAGATGAGGTACGTAGGCAGCGGGGTAGGGCCCGTTCGAGCACAATCTTTATTTTCCCTACATTTTTCCTTTTCATTTCTTTTTCAGTTCCCTTCTCTTTTCTTTTATCCAGTTCATTTCCTTTTCTTTGCAACAACTTTCATTTCTTCACCCTTTGATACAGATTTCTTTGCAAGCGTGGATCCCGTCGGGTACGGCGGACGATCTGGGGTGCTAATACCTTCCCAGGTCGTAACCGACTCCCGAACTCAGTCTCTTTGGTTCGCAGGACCCGTATCCTTCCTTTTCTTTTCCTCTGGTTTGTGCAACATTACCATTCCCGTTCCTTCGGGATAAAAATGCCTGGCTGGCGACTCTACCTCTTTCCGCGCCACTTTCGCGTTTGTACCAGGATGGAAATCTGGGGAGCGACACCTACTCTGACCGTTCTCAGAGTGACGATCCTCTTCAAGGTATCCCTTTGACTCTTATCTCCTTCTTTTATCTGCTCGCTTTCCTCTCCTATTATTGGGTGTGTGTTTGCCT
The DNA here is from genome assembly GCA_963966055.1 of Lathyrus aphaca. NCBI lineage: Eukaryota > Viridiplantae > Streptophyta > Magnoliopsida > Fabales > Fabaceae > Lathyrus > Lathyrus aphaca. The sequence goes on from OZ014522.1 coordinate 223,308,209, forward strand.
CAATCTGTTTCCTCTGTGTTCTGCTTCTGCGATTTTTGTTGTTGAGATGAAATTAAGCTCGAATCGCAATAAAGTTTTGGTGAGAAACTTTGAGCTTTTTTAGAGTATTTAGGGTTTCTTGAGGAAATTTGTGCAAAGCAACTATGCGTTGTTTCTTGTATAGTGGCTAGGTTTTTTTTATGTTTGTTCATTTGTCTGATGGATGGGGGTTTTCGCAGGTGACTGTCCTCTTTTGTGCCAATCATTCGGGCATTATATAGAGGAATATTGATGCTTGATTCGTGTGAGAGAGAAAAGCAAACGAAATTTGTGTGAGGTTTTCGTGAGCTGTGAATCAAGTCGTTATGAATTGTACGGAAATTCCTCTACAAATATTTTGGGTGATCTTATGGGGACCAATGGATAATGAATCATTCCTTTATTTTTGTCCGTAGTGTGAAAAAAGGGCTTCTAGAAATTTTGGTGGTCCCTTGCGAATCAGCTTTGAAATTTTACTGAGGTAAGCTTCAATTTTCACTGTTATTGGTGTGCTTTTACTGATTTTGTTTTCACTGCCACGAAAGGATGTATTTTGACTGTTTTCTTTCATTTTCATTTTCTGCTATAAACTTCACCAATGGTCTTTGTCAGTTTGTAGGTAGGATCCTTTATGTAACCTTCTTGCTGCTCATTCAAAATGGTGTCGAATTTCGACCTCTACATCATGCTCTTCATGGTGAGAATGCCTCCTTAGCTTCTTGTATGATCACTCCACTTATGGTACTTGAAGAATTTTCTTGCTGCCTCATATATGATACTATGTATTTTTGTCTCGAATCCATGTGTTCTCTACGGACTGGCTTTTAATCAGGTCATAGGTGTCTTTAGGTGTGCAAGAACATGCTAACCCATATTTTACTCGCCTTGAGACTTCATCCAAAGCACAACCTATAGAATTCTGGAATGATTCTGAACTGCTCCTCTGTTTTTCAATTGTGGAGAAATGTGCCCTAAAATGCTTTAGCTGAGATGCTTCATTCCATGCAAATGTTCTTCTTGTTTTTCTGTTGGCAGCAAATACCGTGCCTGATGAACTAGTTCTGAACTACCAGGCTTCAAGAGTGCATGTTTTTCTGTGCTCTTGGGACTTGCCAATACATGTGTATCGTGGTCTCATTCAACTTCTTTATGATTTTTCATATTAACTCCTTGATGCAATGACTTTCAATCTTCATCTTTTCCAGGTGCACAAAGAATTTGGCATATGATAGGGTTTTAAAGATGGAACTTGGTAAATACATAAATACTCAACAATGAATCCAGAGAACATGGTAGAAGTGACATAACAGTTGATGGTGTATAGGGTTTAAGAAAAGCTTGCAATCAACCACAGTTATATCCAGACCCGTACACAGTATATCACGCAAAGAGGACAGGTTGAGCTTCTGAAAAAAGGATTCTTCTTCTCTTTTTTTTATACTTTTGTATTGATTTGTATTGGTGATGCTTTACAGGCTGGGGATTATGGCACAAGGAGGTATAATTTATGGTGGGAGACCATGGTTTGCCTGACTGACTTGCCTAGCTGTATCATTCGGAAATGTGGATTCATCCATAAATTTCCTAGGCTCAACTGAGTTAGGATTAACAGCGATCAATGACTTGGCTCGGAGCATCAGAATCAATAACATCTTTCATTTCATTTTGTCCTTGCTTTTTTTTCAAATTAAAACTCATCCATCAAATTCAATGCCAAGATGTCCGTCCTCTATTGTGGTACACTCTTGCTGCCGTGACTTTTGTCAAATTTAGTGCTTTGAACTTGAAGTTATTTGGGAACATTCTTGTATGTGACTTCTATCGGTACCTTGTTTTGTAGGACTTGTTGGTATTTGTCCCAATCGTGAAGAAAGTTATGGCAGGATTCTTAATGACACATGAAGATGGGAGTGAAGGTTCATGATTCACTTAAAGAAGAAACTCTCTTCAGATTGCTTTTGATTGGTTGTCCGCTTTTTGTTATGAACATGTTGAATCCTGTTTGTTATTTCTTGTTTTCTTTATCCAAACATTGATGAATGTATTAATTTTGTGATGAATCAATAGGTGAATGGTTTTCTTTGTCTTGCAGGTGCAAACTTCAACCCCGGCTGGTTTTCGGACGAAGAAATGCCTGAAGTCTGGATGAGTGACAGTCTCGTAATGAGCACAACTTGTTCAACTTATGTTCATGCTACGGATTTTTCTTTTGTCTGCTACAACGTGTTCCATAATATCTTGCTCCTGTATGCTTGGCTTCACATAGGTCTTGGCACTTCATTTTTTCGTTACCAACTTGCTTTGTCTTGCGGTGAACTTCGAACTTTCACTGTAATTTGCGGCGAACTTAAACATTTGTCCTTTCCTTGTGTCAGTTCAAATTATGTTCCATGAATGAACATTGTATTGATGACTTGTTGTGGAAAATTTTCTATTATGAATGCCTCTCTTGTGAATTGTCATGTTCGCTTGTGAATTACGCCTACTGTATTAACCATTTGGCTTTGTTCATCAGGTGTGTACCAATGGTATGAGGCTTTTTTTGGAAAGGAGTGTCTTGGAGGTTATCGTATGAAGTCTTAGCGTGAAGGCATGATACGATTCTTGGAAGAAAAGGAAATCATGGTGTAGTACTTTGAGATTTGAAGATTGATGAAATTTTGATGAAGAATTTTGACATCAACAACTTTTAATTCAACTTATTTCCTCACCGGCAGTTCTTGTAATTCAAATAATGACATAGAACTTGTCATTTGGAGATTTGTATAATAATTTATGCCTTGGAATTAATCAACTTAGAAGTATTTGAATTTGGATCCTAAAGTATTCTCTTTAAATTCTCCTTTGAAGAAATTGAATTTTCACCGTGTATCACTCAATTTTCTTCATCGATTCCTAACACTTCCTGCATTTAAACCTTGATAATGAATATTATTTGAATGGATGCCTATCATGCTTGCATAACACTTCCAAGTAAAACGTCGTGTCTTGAGCGAGCCAAATGGAAAGAGACCATTTATTTGGATACTTTAAAGTCTCACTTATTCACCTTTAGTAATTAGTGCAAGTATATTTTGAGCTACGGAAATAAACGTCGTTAATGCCAATACATCTTGAGCTGCAAAAAAAAACAAGCCCATGGTGATAATATACTCAGTGAATTAATCAAACAATAATGATAATGGATTAGCCAACAATTCAAGGAAAAAAGTTGAATATCAAAGAAACATAGTCAAAGAGATATTCAATCAAAAAGATCAAACTTTTATTCTTGCAATCCATACTCTTTAACTTGCAAAAGAGTAATGGTTCATAGACAAACTTTGCCTTCACATTAACCCTTGCCATTTGAGCTCTTTGTATGATGTCTTTCAAACTTCAAAACATCCTCAACACAAACAAGAATTTCATGATTTGAAAATCATGGCCGGAAGCCAAATGATGATTCACAGCAAAATTTTCGCCAATTACCAAATATCACGAGAATTCGAAAAAATGGGACAAATTTGGGGTATGACAGATCCCCCTATCTAATTGCCTTGCACCCAAAGGAATGAACTACTGCATGGAGTTCAATCTTTTTAGGGTAGAAGTCGATTAGATATAGAAAGACCCTGAAATTTGTCCGACAAGAGAGAAAATGCGACACTACTGAAAGGGATATGAGGATAAGATTGGAAAATTGTACAAAACATCTGAGATTCTTCGTACTAACAAAGCAGTATCCCAACTTGATGAATAAATTTTTCCAAGTCGTATGAAGCAGTCCCTTATGAATTAAAGCTCTTCGGGGACAAGAACCTAACAAAACGTGTGATTCTTTGGGTCATGCGAAGCAGTTCCTTAACAATAAAGGCTCTTCGGAGAATGCCCAAATCGGTATCTTAATCAATGATGTTTCCTAATCCAACAAAGCAGCTCCTCACACTCAAGGCTCTCCGGTGATAATTAGAGAAACATCTCGTACAGTGGTACGATATTTTCTAGATCATGCGACGCAGTTTCTTTCAGTCAAAGCTCTTCGGTGATACTAGAACAATGTATTAATAAACATGAGATTCTTCGGGTCTTGCGAAGCAGTACCTTTTCAATTAAGGTTCTTCAGAGAATACCAAAGCAGTATCTCGAACAATGAGATTCTCTAGTTCATCAAAGCAGTACCTTACAAATGAAGGCTCTTTGGGGATTCTTAGAGCAGTATCTCGAACAAATGGTACAAGACTTTCCTAGGTCAAGCGAAGCAATTCCTTTCAGTCAAGGCTCTTCGGTGATACTAGAACAGTATCTCTACCACAACATGAGATTCTTCGGATCTTGCGAAGCAGTTCCTTATCAATCAAGGCTCTTCGGAGAATGCCAAAGCAGTATCTCGAACAATGAGATTCTCTAGTTCAACAAAGCAGTACCTTACAATTGGGGATACTAAGAGCAATATCTCGAACAAATGGTACAAGACTTTCCTAGGTCAAGAGAAACAATTCCTTTAAGTCAAGGCTCTTCGGTGATACTAGAACAGTATCTCTACCACAACATGAGATTCTTCGGATCTTGCGAAGTAGTTCCTTATCAATTAAGGCTCTTCGGAGAATTCCAAAGCAGTATCTCGAACATACCTTCAGGATACTCTCTGCTTGGAGAGCAACAAAAAGGAGATGATGGGCATCATTACTATCAACTATAAAGTTGAAGAGTGACTTGCTGGGGAATATAAAAATCCGCAAGCACATGCGGGATATTAGCTCCTTTCAGAGGAATATCGTCGACTTTGAGAGAGAAAGGCCCTGGATGCATGTCATGGATCCTGTTGTTCCATGCTTGATATGACGTCCTACATTGCATGATGCACTATGATTCATATGAAAAATGAAATTGTTAATGCTTAATGCAAATGCTAATGATTAATATGATCGTGTTTAATGACATTCTTGTTTTCGGACAAGAATGTTATGCATGCCATGCTTGTGACAATGCAAATGGTTGAATATGCTGAAGATAAGTTTTTTCGGTAATTGCCAAGGATATTGGAATTTGGAGGGATGAATGCCAACGTGGTGGACTTTCAGTTGTTTTTTGGTTGCCAACAAAGTGGACTTTGGAGAGGTGTGCCAAACATGGTTGGTTTGGACTTTCTGGTAGTTGCCACCATAGTGGGCTTTTGGAATCAATAGAGCGCTAATAAAAACTGGACTTTTGTTTTTTAGTAGTTGCGATAAAATTGGACTTTAAGTTTTATGAAGGATGCCAACATGGTGGACTTCAAGCCTTTTGGTGGTTGCCAATGAATATTGGACTTTGGGAGGTGGTGAAGGGTATTAGACTTTCCAACACTTGGTACACGAGACCTTGATAGAGCTGTAAGCAACAAGGAGAGAGACATGAGTGCCCCTGTCAAAATTTCGACTGAAGTTTAGCATCCATCAATGGATTATGTTGTCTGTGCTGAAACAATCATGGTGACTGGTAATGCCATTAATGTGAATCAATGGGAAACTATCGAATTCCTCCTGTCAACCAAATGGATAATTGTACTACCTTTCAAACATTGTTATTATTTTTTACCAAAATTTCAAAACAAAGTTTATCAATGATAAAAACATTTTGCAAACAAACAGATAAAGTAAAAATGATTGAGCACAATTTTTGATGAGAAATTTCTCTTTTCATTGCTAAAACCCATGAAGGGTATGAATGTACATACATATGCAATTCCTTAATGAGGTAATTGCTGTGCAAGGAAAGTACAATGGAAACAAAAATAAATGAGGTTCCATTGAGTTTCGACACTACCATGGTCCTTATATCTCTGAAAATCTCATCAGTTAAACTTTGTAGGAAGACGATTGGATTGATCTTTCTCTTTCGCAGCTCCCCAGAGTCAAGTGGGTGTACAGAATACAATATTTGCCTTGGAATTAGTCCCTAACTTTTTCCTGGATCGCCCTTTCGGGTTTTCAATCCACCGGGACGCCCTTTTTTGCCTGAGCCGCCCTTTCGGGTTTTCAACTCAGCAGGTTAGATATTTTATTTTTATCCCTAATTTTTGCCTGGACCGCCCTTTCGGGTTTTCAGTCCACCGGGATAGCCATTTTTTGCCTAAGTCGCCCTTTCAGGTTTTCGACTTAGCGGATTTTTATTCCATTCTTTTAGGCATAATATCTCTTGACTGCATCTGCGTTCATAGGGGTAGATAGTTCTTCGTCGTCCATTCTTGCAAGAATCAAGGCACCTCCGGAGAAAGCTCTCACCACCACAAATGGTCCTTCGTAATTGGGCGCCCATTTTCCCCTGGGTTCTCTATGCATGGTAGTAATTCGTTTGAGCACCAAGTCACCTTCCTGGTAGGTATGAGGACGCACTCTTTTGTCAAAAGCTTTCTTCATACGCCTCTGGTAAAGTTGTCCATGGCATAGTGCCATCATACGCTTCTCTTCGATAAGATTGAGCTCATCAAACCTTGTTCGGACCCATTTTGCTTCGTCTAATTTAGCTTCCATCAGAACTATCATTGAAGGAATTTCAACTTCTATTGGGAGGACAGCTTCCATGCCGTATACCAAAGAATAAGGGGTTGCCCCTGTCGAAGTGCGTACTGAGGTACGGTAACCGTGCAGCGCGAAAGGTAGCATCTCATGCCAATCCTTGTACGTGACCACCATTTTCTGAACGATCTTCTTGATATTCTTGTTTGCAGCTTCGACAGCTCCGTTCATCTTGGGTCTATATGGTGTTGAATTATGATGCTCAATCTTGAAGCTGGCACATAACTCTTCGATTGTCTTGTTATTGAGATTTGACCCGTTATCAGTAATGATCCGGTGAGGAACCCCATATCTACATATAATGTCATTCTTCAAGAAACGAGCAACCACTTGCTTGGTAACATTAGCGTAAGAAGCGGCTTCGACCCACTTAGTGAAGTAGTCTATGGCAACAAGTATAAACCTATGCCCGTTCGAGGCCTTTGGTTCAATCATCCCAATCATATCTATTCCCCACATGGAGAAAGGCCATGGCGAAGTCAATACGTTCAATGGAGTGGGAGGTACGTGCACCTTGTCAGCATAAATTTGGCATTTGTGGCATGTTCAGACATGAGCATAACAATCAGCCTCCATCGTTAGCCAATAGTATCCTGCTCTAAGGATTTTCTTTTCCATGGTATGCCCACTCATATGGGTACCAAACAGTCCTTCATGTATCTCTTTTATGATTTGTTCTGCCTCATGCTCATCTACACATCGGAGTAGGATCATGTCATGATTTCTCTTGTACAAGACCTCTCCATTCAAAAAGAAATTCGAGGCTAATCTTCTTAGTGTTCTTTTATCCTTACTCAAAGCACCTTCTGGGTATTCTTTCTTCTCCAAGTAGCGCTTGATATCATAGAACCACGGCTTGACACTTGATTCTTCTTCAACAGTCAGACAACGAGCAAGTTCTTCAAAACGCTTGAGATTAATGGAAGGTTGATGATTAGGCTAAATCAGTTGGTACATAGATGCCAGAGTTGCCAGAGCATCAACCATTTGATTTTCACTACGAGGCACATGGGTGAAGGTAATATCATTAAACCTAGGGAGTAACTTCAACACATAATCCCGATATGGGATCAGATGATCACATCTTACTTCCCAATCTCCTGTAGTTTGATATATCACCAGAGACGAGTCACCATATACATCGAGGGTTTTAATCCTCAGATTAATAGCTTCTTCTAGTCCCATAATGCATGCTTCATATTCAGCCACATTATTCATGCACTGGAAAACAAAGCTTAGCTGTAAAAGGTATATGAAAATCCTTAGGAGATGTCAATACTGCCCCAATTCCACAACCACGATCATTAGCAGCCCCATCGAACATGAGAGTCCATCGCTCCCCTGGTTCAGGTCCTTCGTCAGGTCCAGGCTCTTCATAATCTCTAACCAACATGATATCCTCGTCCGGAAAGTCAAACTTCAAGGGTTGGTAGTCCTCCACAGGCTAGTGGGCGAGATGATCTGCTAGTATGCTGCCTTTGATGGCCTTTTGAGTGACATATTGGATGTCGTATTCTGACAAAAGAATTTTCCATCGGGCAATCCTGCCAGTGAGAGCTGGTTTCTCAAATATATATTTAAGAGGATCCATCTTGGAAATTAAATATGTCGTGTGGGTCAACATATATTGTCTGAGACGTTTGGCAGCCCATGCAAGAGCACAACAAGTCTTTTCAAGTGCTAAATACCTCGTTTCACAATCGTTGAACTTCTTACTTAAGTAGTAGATGGCATGCTCCTTCTTGCCAGTATCGTCTTGTTGCTCCAACACATAGCCCATGGACTCATCAAGAACTGTCATGTACATTATTAGAGGCCTTCCAGGAACGGGAGGTATCAAGATTGGTGGTTCTTGCAAATATTCCTTAACTTTATCGAAGGCTATTTGACATTCATTATCCCATTCAATTGCTTGGTCCTTTCTTAAGAGCTTGAAGATCGGTTTGCAAGTAACAGTGAGATGCGAAATAAATCTGGCAATGTAGTTCAATCTTCCAAGGAAACCTCTGACTTCCTTTTCAGTTCTTGGTGCAGGCATGTTCTGAATGGCCCTGACTTTGTCAGGATCAACCTCAATCCCATTTTGACTCACAATGAATCCTAACAACTTTCCGGATCGAACCCCAAATGTGCACTTATTCGGGTTAAGTCTGAGCTTGAACTCTCTTAGTCGCACAAACAACTTTTGCAGGTTAACAATGTGATCCTCTTCTGTTTGGGGTTTAGCAATCATATCGTCAACGTAAACTTCAATCTCTTTATGAACCATATCATGAAAGAGCGTTACCATGGCACGTTGATATGTAGCTCCAGCATTTTTAAGTCTGAATGGCATCACCTTGTAGTAAAAGGTTCCCCACGGTGTGATGAACATGGTCTTCTCCATGTCTTCTGGATCCATTTTGATCTGATTGTATCCGGAGAAACCGTCCATAAAAGAGAACACTGAAAACTAAGATGTGTTATCCACCAATACATCAATATGAGGTAGTGGGAAATCGTCTTTAGGACTAGCTTTGTTCAGGTCTCTGTAATTGACACACATGCGGACCTTCCAACTTTCTTTGGAACCGGTACAATGTTGGCGATCCACTGTGGGTATTTAGCTACTGCTAGAAATCCAGCGTCAAATTGCTTTCTTACTTCTTCTCGAATCTTGAGGGCCATGTATGGACGAGTTCTTCTCAACTTCTGCTTGACTGCTTGACATTCTCCCTTGAGTGGAAACTTGTGTACGACAATATCAGTATTTAGCCCAGGCATATCCTGATATGACCATGCGAACACGTCGGCATACTCATGAAGGAGCTCTATCAGTTTTGCCTTCACTTCAACTTGCAGAGAGGCACCTATCTTCACTTCTCATTTATCCTCCTCAGATCCTAGGTTGATAACTTCAATGTCTTCTTGGTGCGGTTGGATGACCTTCTCTTCCTATTTGAGTAGTCAGGCTAACTCCTCAGGAAGTTCACAATCTTCCTCGCCTTCTTCTTCCGCTTGGTTGATCGGACAATCAAAGTCATATAGGACCATAGCAGCGTCGTCATCAAGGACCTCGGTGGTGTTTCTGCATGTTTATGATTTATGCATTTATTTTAGAAAGTGTGTGTATTAAAATATTGCCATTTTATTGTGAAAGAAAAATACGAAAGAAAGAGAACAAATATTGAATGCAAATTGTTGATTTATTATATTGATAATCAAAGTTTTAAGACATTGGTGGCCCGACAACACTCCAATATGCCTTGGGAAGAGCATATGGTTTTGAAAAAGAAGCAGAATTACTCTTTATGGTAAATAAACTGAGGAATCTCGACAGTCCTCCAATTCTCTAATTCCTCCCCTGGATTGGCTTGACGGATCCAATTACAAGTCACTTCATGATAGTCTTCGTCCGAGATCATTGTGGCGTGATCTTCAAAGATGTATCCAGCACTTGTAAATGTATCACTCACCCGAGGAAATTGACCATGCTCTTCATATGCGGAGACCATTGTTGCGCTGGAAAATGGCTGATAGCCAATGCCATACATGTCTCTTTTATATTGCACCTCGACAACTTTGCCCCAACCCTGTGTGTTTCCAGTTTCCAAGACAGCCAAGGCTTTCTTCAGGGATGCCATTGACATTGACGGCTGTTGGCGCTCAGACTCGCGTTGTACTGCTAGCATACTCACTATTTCAAAAGATTGAAACGGTGTCTCAACGGTCTCGCCTTCAACATCAATATACCGGAATAAAGTCAAATGACTCACCAATATATCCTCCTCGCCTCCAATCACCACTATTTGAGTTTGCTTAGGGAACTTCAGTTTCTGATGAAGAGTAGACGTAACGGCCCCTGCGTTATGAATCCATGGTCTTCCCAAGAGACAGCTATACCCAGGATGGATATCCATTACTTGGAAAGTAATGGTGAAAAATGCTGGTCCTATCTTGATCGGGAGATCCACCTCTCCTATAACCGCACGCCTGGAACCATCAAAGGCTTTTACTATCAATGCGCTCGGCTTCATCACCACTCCTTGCACGAGCATTCTTTCCAATGTCGTCTTTGGCATCACATTTAAGGAGGAACCAGTATCCACCAACACCCTCGACAGCAACGTATCCTCACACCTTATAGAGATGTGCAAGGCCTTATTATGGTTTTTCTTATCAGCAATGAGCTCTTCATCATTAAAGCCAAGGAAGTTACCGGTGGTAACACTGACTATTACGTCATCGAATTGGGCTACCGTAATGTCTTTTGTAATGTGGGTTGCGCTTAGCACTTTAAGCAGAGATGATCTATGTGCTTCAGAACTGAGTAATAAAGCTAGCATAGATATCTTAGCGGGAGTCTGGTTCAGCTGATCGACTACCTTGTAGTCGCTTTTCTTGATAATCCTTAAGAACTCTTCTGCCTCCTTCTGATTGAATGTAGCTTTTGGAGACGACGGATCTATTGGTGACCCTTAAGGAACATGAGTGACAACCGGTGCAACAGTTGTCTTTTGTTTTTGATTGGATGACGGCTCTAATGGTCTTGGTGCAAACACTCGTCCACTACAAGTCATCCCACTTGGTCCAGCAATGGATGTTACAGCGGGAAATTCAATATTGATGGGTTGCCTCCTTTGTCCTTGTCTAGCATTCACAGGCTCATAACTCCAAGGTACAGCTTGGTTATTCTCCCCAGTGTAGGGAATTGAATATTCCAGAACTATAGGAGTGACATTGTTTGGAGTCTGAGGCGCATCATAATACACCTCGGTTGCAGCCACCAACCTGCTCTTCTTCTTTCCTCGTCTTTCGATTTGTATCAAACCTTGATTGAGGAGTCCTTGCAGACACTCCCTAATATCTTCCTCGGAATGATCAACACCTTCATCCTTCACCAACATCAAACCTGATTTCTCCAATTTCTCCCCAATCTTAGCCATCGGAGTTTGAACGTCTTCTGCCTTCAGGATTAACTCACACTTGTCTTCCTCTTCCACGGCATTAACAGCTACTCCTCCATGAGGTGGCATGGGGTTGGTTTTGACATTTGGGCCTCTTGGAGTAAAAGTTAGATCCTTTGACTCCACCATATCCTGCAGGTGATTTTGGAATGCATAACATTTATCTATAGTATGTCCAGGTGCACCTTTGTGGAACTCGCAGGTGGCGTTAGCATCGTAGTTTGGAGGATAAGGGAAGGTGGCTGGTCTTAAATCCCTCAAAGTCAGTTGTCCGCGTTGGTTCATCTGATTAAAGATTTCTCGGTATGGCATGGGGACTGGATCAATGTGCCTTCTTGGTCTAGGCTATCTCTGCGCTGGACCATTTCGTCTGTATTGTTGATTAGGCTGTTGTGCAGGAGCCTGTTGATACTGTTGGTGTTGTTGGGCCTGTGGTTGATAGGGAGCTGGCGCAACATTAGCCACATGCCCATAAGACATGTTGTACGGAAAGCTGACTCTTCCTCTCATAATAGCATTGGTTTCCCCTTCCCTCTTCTTTTGAAATTAGGGTACGGTTTCTTGCCAACATTTGCAGAAGTGGTTGCTCCTTTGCCCTTCTTCAGCTGGCTCTCAATCCTTTCTCCTACAGACACGATTTCGGAGAAACTAGGAAAACTAACTCCCATCATCCGGTCCATATATTTGTCCTCTAGTGTATTTAAAAACATGTCTGTTAACTCTTTAGGAAGCAATGGCGGCTGAACCCGTGCAACAAGTTCTCTCCACCTTTGTGCGTACTCTTTGAACGACTCATTGTTACGTTGAGTCATGTCTTGCAGTTGAGTGCGATTGGGTGCAAGATCAACATTGTACTAGTAATGTTCAAGGAATGCACGAGAGAGGTCATTCCATGTTTTGACTCGGCCTTTTTCCAACTGGACGTACCACTCCAATGATGCCCCGGACAGGCTATCCTAGAAATAATGAATTAGGAGCTGGTCGTTCCTAGCATACAAAGCCATCTTTCTGCAGTAAGCCCGAAGATGAGTGTGAGGACAACTGTTCCCTTTATACTTATCGGGAAAGTCCGGAGCCTTGAACTTATGTGGGATTACTAATCCTGGCACAAGACACATCTCCTCAACATCTAGACCCGGAATGGTCTTAATATCCATTGCCTTAAGCTTTTCCTCCATCGAGCGCAACCTCTCTGCTACTGGCTCGAGAAGAGCTTCAGTACGGTGAACCGGTGGGTCCGCATAAAAGACATCAGACTGCTCATCCATGTCCTTAAATGACCCATGTTGAGCTGCTAAAGATGGTAAGTTGGGTGGATTTTCCCCAGTAAGATTAAAGTTCTCTTTGGCAGTCCCCGAAGTGTCGGCTTGTCTAGCGAGTTTCTCAGCTTCTTCTTCTCTCTTGGCCATAGTGATGACTTCGAGGATTTGGTCCAGCTTTCCTTTGAGCGAATCAATATCAGACCTCATAGCATTCTGCTCCTCTTGGATTTGCTCTAAAGTCATTTTGTAGATCTTTCTAGTCTCGTACCTCCGTCGGAAAATCCGGAAAGTCAGTTTTTCTGTGGAAGGAAGACTATGTGAGTTTTTTATATTTTTTTTGTTTGGTTATGAAAATGGGCGTATGAATGCATATGTTTGATTACAAAGCTCTCAGTCGTCTTATCATTTTATTACTAAAGATAGTTAACGTATTTATCATTGCAAATAAGACAAGATTTAAAATCATAAGCACCAATTTTCATTCATCAAATTCAAGCAAGTACACTAGAGATTCCACGAGTTTTCATATTACAACGCAAAAAGATAACAACAACTTTCTTTAACATAAACTATGATGCAACCCTGAAAATGACCCCTTGAGCTTTGCGGACTGCTACTAGATTTGTGGTAAGCTCCTTGATGGTTCTTTTGCAAACCTTCACACACCTGTGGACTTCTTCAGGTGTGTTTTCCGGGCACATAACTCGATCTGCATCTTCAAGCTTCTCTGGGAGGTCTTGACTTGCAAGGTTCAGCATGCTAGCCAGGTTTACAAACTTCTGCTTCCACTCTTCATACAAAGCTTGGAGATTTGCAATTGCAACATCTCTTTTGCCTATGGCCGCTTCAGCATCCTGACACTTGTTCATCCATTGGATGCAAGTATCCTCCAGGTCTTGGTAAGCCTTCTGAGATCTCAGGTAGTCAATTTTTTCCACAGCTTGCTCATGTTGGAATTTCTCACGGTCGTACTTTCGTTGATAACTCTCCTTTTCCAACTTTTCTGCTGCTAGCTTGTCTTCTTCTTTTTTGAGAGAATCCTCTATACTCTTGATCTTCGCTTCCAAAGTGGTTCTATCCTCTTTCTTGTTCTTAAGACACACTTCCATGTCTTTCTGTAAACTGATAATTCGAGCTTCAGCCCTTCTTAATTGCTTGTTACGATAATCTAGATCCATGCTAGCTCCATAAAGAGCACCCAAGCAATGCTCTCTCTTATCTTCTTCTATTTTGAATCTTTTGTTGCTGCTTTCCACCCTTTCTGTCATCTTTTTACTTTTCTCCTCCCAGACCTCTTGTTTTCCTTTGGTTCGAAGGAGTTCGATCTGCAAGTGTTCGTTCTCCAATTCTAAATCTTTGATCCTTTCGTTGAGCTCATCTACATCTTCTGGTAATAATGGTGCTTTCTCAGGAAGAGGTGGGAAAGCTATTGGATCGAGGAAGAAAGGGATCTTAACGATACGAGCTCTTTCTTTTACCCACAAGACATAAGATTCTTTCACAGCGATATTCTTGCGGAAACTAGGGTCACTCGTAACGATCTTCTTCCAAGCCGCCTTGAGTTTCTTTAACTCTTCTTTAGATGGGTTATCAACAACAAAAGGTATCAAATGCCTTTCCTCGAGAGGAGCCTCTATAGGGAGACCAAGTTGTCTCTTGAGCAGCACCGGGTTGTAGTTTATGCAACCATGATTTCCTATCAGAGGGACATTAAGGAAATTTCCACATCTAAGCACGACACCCCCAATCTTCCAGTCTCTTAAGTACCATGTGATGTCATTAGCCCTAAGCGAAGCAAATCTGTGAGGCCACGACAAACGCTTGGACACAAAGTAACCCTCCTTAGGCATGTGCATATTCATCCACATGTGCAACAGAGGAGCGCAACAAAGAAACACACCTCCCCTCTTTGTATGTAGGGTATGGAAAGTATGATAGAAATCTGCCAATTAGAACGGAACTGGGTTTCCTGTCATGAAAATCTCTATAGCCGAACGGTCGATAAACTTATCTGACTTTGGGAACAACACGATCCCATATACAAGAAGAGCTAGGATGGCTCCGCAGGAGGACCAGTTTCCTTTTTCAGCACATTGCCAAGTTTGTTTTTCTAAGAACAGTCTCGTGAATCCTTCTTTGTCTGACCTGTTATCCACCAACAAACCTGCAGGAAGTCCCAACACAACAGCCAACTTTGTCATGGTGACTTCTTCTTCCAGTTTTGGGAAAGGATTGCGGTCCCTAACACGAAGGCCCACAAGCAACTCGAATTCCCCAAAGTAGGAGCAATCTGGAAATCCGGGAAGGTGAAGCACCGAAGTTGAATGTCGTAATATTGGGCAAGAGCACTAAGAGCATCAGAATTAGTTGTCTCGTCTAGTATACTCAGAATTTTTCCGAAGCGAGCCTGAAAGTTGTTGTGTTTGATAGGTGTGATCTTAGCTCTCAAGGCAAGTAGTGTGTCAATCTTCGGTTCCAAGAACTTGAAACTGTACGTGCTTTTCTTTGGAATTTGATTCATCTTGATTGCTTTGACAAATACTTCAAATCTGCAATAAATATAAGAAACTGAGAGCTCTGTATCACTTTTATGAATGAATGTATGCAATAATGAATGGGTAAATCCAAAATGAAATGTTCCGGAAGCAAATGGTACGGATGGAAGATACTTTGATTACTCTCCTCACAAGGACCTCACTGGGTGACCTCTACAGTTTTAGGGACCCCAAAGTTAACAATTCATATGGATGTTCATCACACACACCATCAATATGACGGTTAATTGACTCCACCATATGAATCTCGTTTGGGTGAGATCTTCGTATCGAGCCACGCGAGAGGGAAATCTCTTGGTGCCCCATACTACGCGATCATCGACACGAGGTTTAAAACAAAGTCCTGGAGTTATGGAACTTCCTCAATTGTTTGATGCACGTGTCAACTTTATATATTCTTGACAGTCAATCAACTCCATTGAGTAAGTCTATTCCAGGTGAGGTCTTCATATCGAGCCACGCGAGGGCGAACCCTGGTGCCCCATACTACGCAACCACCAACCGATGTTTTAACCAGAATGGTTCTAAAGGTCCTCAGAGTCGATGACTCTAATGAAAACAACTGAGCACACATGCCAAGAGCTTGACAGTTGTCAGTATTCTCATTAAAATCTACTCCGAGTGAGGTTTTCGTATCGACAACCCACGAGAGAGGTTCCCTCGAGAGCCCATACTACACAACCTCGCTAACTTATGTTTACACTCATAGACCCGGGTATAGAGCCTTTCCCTCAAGTTGTTTTGATCAAAGTATCATTCCGGTACCAAAGATCCACAATAAGGATATAAAATGGAAAGAAATAAAGAAAGCGATAAACAAATAACACATAAGCAAACATCCAAACAAACGTGGAAACCTAGACTATGCTTGACTTGCATAGGGGTGAACCATTCCCCAGCAGAGTCGCCAGCTGTCGTACCTCGAAAATATGATCCTCGCAAACGCGGTCGCGGCTGGGCTGACATGAGAGTCGCCACCTAATTTTATTTATTCCCAAAGAGGGAAATGGTAAATATAGATAAAACCAACAAGAAGGGATAAAACAAGGTCGTCGCAAACTGTTGTCAGGGTTAGGAAGTCGGTTATGTAGGGGGAAGGTATTAGCACCCCCTACATCCATCATACTAGATGGGAACCATCTATATTGTCACGCGCGAAGGGATCTCTATGCTTAAGAATTACTTGCTAAACTAATTGGTTTATTGATCCTAGGGGCTCGACAAAGATTGAGATCCTCGTGCCTACGTATTCCCTTGTGCAATGGGAAAGTCAGAGCTTCGTAGTTCGGCCAAATATGGGTTATTAGGGTGTACCTTTATTTCAATAAAGGATTTAGGAGTTGAATTGCACTAAAGACTATGGGTTGAGGTTATTATCCCGAACCAACAAGACGAACGTCTTGCGACGAAATAATCGGAGCGAGTAACGAGAGCTCATTATCCTCCTTTCTACCGCTTAAGGCTCGTGGCGTGCAATTTTCCTCGTATTATTGAAGTGTTTTATTTCCTAAGACCGCTTGATGTTGGATCAAGGGTTTGGATCTAAAAGTAACATTTTGGTTTTTTGAAGTTTGAGGTGAATGCAAATGGAAGTTTATTTATCTGGTTAGTTAGCGAGGCACAATGCGCTCGGCTCGCGAGATTGAGGAACTAAGCTAAAGACTAGCTATGGAAAACAAACGCAATGCGTTGATTCAATTAAGTTGAAAAAGTTGGGAAAAGTGCAAAGTGTAAAATAGTGCGGATGGCGATCAAAGAATAATCGACTTACGTGTGTGTATGAAGTGAAGTGCGTATGGATATTTACTTGGCGTTGGACCAAAGATTTCGTTTATCTTTGAAATGATTAATCTTAGTGTGCGTTTATTTTTTACTTAGCAATTTATCGTAAAAAATGCAAAAAGTAATCACACAAGCAATCATATCATCATATCACAAGCAAGGAGGATCGAGCATACGCAAACATTCATCGCGCACACAAAAATCGAACAATGGAGAAAGATTTAATTAATCAAATTAAATAGAAATATTTAATTACATTAATTAACAAATTAATTAATCGAATTAAATAAAACTATTTGATTAAATTAATCAATGAAAATTTTTTTTGGTATTTTTGTTTTTAAAATGTAATAAATGATAAAAATAATCAAAGAGAAATTTGAGAGAAAGAAAAAAACTTAAAATGAACTTAAAATAAACCATGTTTAATTAGTTAATGGGAATGGTGTAAATCAGAAAACAACTTGGGCCCAGAAAATATAACGGGTCCATGATCCATTGAGGGGATCAAACCCAATACACGAATCCTTGAGCAAGCTCGGCCAGATCATTAAAAAAACACAATATTTATAAAATAAAATAAAAGAATGGCCTAGTTCAGTTTTGCATCATCGGTCATAAGGAAACGAAAACCTGGCTCTTGTTTTTTATTATTTGAAAAAAAAAACACCAATTACCAAGTCAAAACATTGGACAAATCATGCCTTGGGCAATGTATCAAAGCCAACATTAACAACAAAAGAAACCAGCATGAACAACAACTTTTTCGAAATTAAATAAAGGAAAGGATTCACATATGCACTAATAAATACACTACCTGAGTCATCACTAAAAGACAACCCGTGTAGTGACACATGTCTCGAGCATTGCAATATAAAGCCATAAAAACATCAACATCCTTATTAAATTAAAGTTAAACAAACAAAAGGGATTTATCAGAATTTATTTTTAAAACAAAAAACACAAATACAAAACAAATGAACGCTACCCATTCATTTCTAAAAGGGTCTATCAATCTCTACTCTCTCAAAATAGAGACAATGATTCACTGTGCCCAGGAGTTAACATCATACTTGCCCTTTCTCCCATATGAGACATTACTCAATGCTCAGTTCTCATTCCTCTCCAAGAGGGAATAGGAGAACCTTCATCGCATATCATCGTTACAGATTGCCAAATTTACGACTCGACCCAAGAAATCAACATCGACAATGAGCAGCAAAGGCAATAGAAACGCACAAATCACTCGAATATTCAAAAACAACAAATACAAATCATAAAAGAGTGAGACGAGCCTTACCTACTCTGACCGTTCTCAGAGTGACGATCCTCTGCAAGGTATCCCTTTGACTCTTATCTCCTTCCTTTATCTGCTCGCTTTCCTCTTCTATTATTGGGTGCGTGTTTGCCTCAATCTGTTTCCTCTGTGTTCTGCTTCTGCGATTTTTGTTGTTGAAAAGAAATTAAGCTCGAATCGCAATAAAGTTTCGGTGAGAAACTTTGAGCGTTTTTAGAGTATTTAGGGTTTCTTGAGGAAATTCGTGCAAAGCAACTATGCGTTTTTTCTTGTATAGTGGCTAGGTTTTTTTTATGTTTGTTCATTTGTCTGATAGATGGGGTTTTTCACAGGTGACTGACCTCTTTTGTGCCAATCATTCGGGCATTATATAGAGGAATATTGATGCTTGATACGTGTGAGAGAGAAAAGAAAACGAAATTTGTGTGAGGTTTCCGTGAGTTGTGAATCAGGCCGTTATGAATCGTACGAAAATTCCTCTACAAATATTTTGGGTGATCTCGTGGGGACCAATGGATAATGACTCATTCCTTTATTTTTGTCCGTAGTGTGAAGAAAGGGCTTCTAGAAATTTTGGTGGTCCCTTGTGAATCAGCTTTGAAATTTCACTGAGGTAAGCTTCAATTTTCACTGTTATTGGTGTGCTTTTACTGATTTTGTTTTCACTGCCACGAAAGGATGTATTTTGACTATCTTCTTTCATTTTCATTTTCTGCTATAAACTTCACCAATGGTCTTTGTCAGTTTGTAGGTAGGATACTCTATGTAACCTGCTTGCTGCTCATTCAAAATAGTGTCGAATTTCGACCTCTGCATAATGCTCTTCATGGTGAGAATGCCTCCTTAGCTTCTTGTATGATCACTCCACTTATGGTACTTGAAGAATTTTCTTGCTGCCTCGTATATGATACTATGTATTGTTGTCTCGAATCCCTTTGTTCTCTACGGCATGGCTTTTAATCAGGTCATAGGTGTCTTTAGGTGTGCAAGAACATGCTAACCCATATTCTACTCGCCTTGAGACTTCATCCAAAGCACAACCTATAGCATTCTGGAATGATTCTGAACTACTCCTCTTTTTTTCAATTGTGGAGAAATGTGCCCTAAAATGCTTTAGCTGAGATGCTTCATTCCATGTAAATGTTCTTCTTGTTTTTCTGTTGGCAGCGAATACCATGCCTGATGAACTAGTTCTGAACTACCAGGCTTCACAAGTGCATGTTTTTCTGTGCTCTTGGGACTTTCCAATACATGCGTATCGTGGTCTCATTCAACTTCTTTATTATTTTTCATATTAACTCCCTGATGCAATGACTTTCAATCTTCTTCTTTTCTAGGTGCACAATGAATTTGGCATATGATAGGGTTTTAAAGATGGAACTTGGTAAATGCATAAATACTCAACAATGAATCCAGAGAACATGGTAGAAGTGACATAACAATTGATGGTGTATAGGGTTTAAGCAAAGCTTGGAATCAACCACAGTTATATCCGGACTCGTACACAGTATATCACGCAAAGAGGACAGGTTGAGCTTCTGAAAAAAAGGATTCTTCTTCTCTCTTTTTTATACTTTTGTATTGATTTGTATTGGTGATGCTTTACAGGTTGGAGATTATGGCACAAGGAGGTATAATTCATGGTGGGAAACCATGGTTTTTCGGACTGACTTGCCTAGTTGTATCATTCGGAAATGTGGATTCATCCATAGATTGCCTAGGCTCAACTGAGTTAGGATTAACAGCGATCAATGTCTTGGCTCGGAGCATCAGAATCAATAGCATCTTTCATTTCATTTTGTCCTTACTTTTTTTTCAAATTAAAACTCATCCATCAAATTCAATGCCAAGATGTTCGTCCTCTATTGTTGTACACTCTTGCTGCCGTGACTTTTGTCAAATTTAGTGCTTTGAATTTGAAGTTTTTTGGGAACATTCTGGTATGTGACTTCTATCGGTACCTTGTTTTGTAGGACTTGTTGGTATTTGTCCCAATCGTGAAGAATGTTATGGCAGGATTCTTAATGACACATGAAGATGTGAGTGAAGGTTCATGATTCACTTAAAGAAGAAACTCTCTTCAGATTGCTTTTGATTGGTTGTCCTTTTTTTTTTATGAACATGTTGAATCATGTTTGTTATTTCTTGTTTTCTTTATCCAAACATTGATGAATGTATTAATTTTGTGATGAATCAATAGGTGAATGGTTTTCTTTGTCTTGCAGGTGCACACTTCGACCCCGACTGATTTTCGGACGAAGAAATACCTGAAGGCTGGATGAGTGACAATCTCGTAATGAGCACAACTTTTTCAACTTATGTTCATGCTACGGATTTATTTTGTCTGCTACAACGCGTTCTGTAATCTCTTGCTCCTGTATGCTTGGCTTCACATAGGTCTTGGAACTTCATTTTTTCGTTACCAACTTGCTTTGTCTTGCGGTAAACTTCGAACTTTCACTGCAATTTGCGGCGAACTTAAACATTTGTCCTTTCCTTGTGTCAGTTCAAATTCTGTTCCATGAATGAACATTGTATTGATGACTTGTTGTGGAAAATTTTCTATTATGAATGCCTCTCTTGTGAATTGTCATGTTCGCTTGTGAATTACGCCTACTGTATTAACCATTTGGATTTGTTCATCAGGTGTGTACCAATGGTATGAGGCTTTTTTTGGAAAGGAGTGTCTTGGAGGTTATCGTATGAAGTCTTGGCCTGAAGGCATGATACGATTCTTGGAAGAAAAGGAAATCATGGTGTAGTACTTTGAGATTTGAAGATTGATGAAATTTTGATGAAGAATTTTGACATCAGTAACTTTTAATTCAACTTATTTCCTCACCGGCAGTTCTTGTAATTCAAATAATGACATAGAACTTGTCATTTGGAGATTTGTATCATAATTTATGCCTTGGAATTAATCAACTTAGAAGTATTTGAATTTGGATCCTAAAGTATTCTCTTTAAATTCTCCTTTGAAGAAATTGAATTTTCACCGTGTATCACTCAATTTTCTTCATCGATTCCTAATACTTCTTGCATTTAAACCTTGATAATGAATATTATTTGAATGGATGCCTATCATGCTTGCATAACACTGCCAGGTAAAACGTCGTGTCTTGAGCGAGCTAAATGGAAAGAGACCATTTATTTGGATACTTCAAAGTCTCACTTATTCACCTTTAGTAATTAGTGCAAGTATATTTTGATCTACGGAAATAAACGTCGTTAAATCCAATACATCTTAAGTTGCAAAAAAAAACAAGCCCATGGTGATAATATGCTCAATGAATTAATCAAACAATAATGATAATGGATTAACCAACAATTCAAGGAGAAAAGTTGAATATCAAAGAAACATAGTCAAAGAGATATTCAATCAAAAAGATCAAACTTTTATTCTTGTAATCCATACTCTTTAACTTGCAAAAGAGTAATGGTTCATAGACAAACTTTGCCTTCACATTAACCCTTGCCATTTGAGCTCTTTGTATGAACGAGCCAATGATTTCAACTTTTCCATCATGTCTTTCAAACTTCAAAACATCCTCAACACAAATAAGAATTTCATGATTTGAAAATCATGGCTGTAAGCCAAATGATGATTCACAGCAAAATTTTCGCCAATTTACCAAATATCACGAGAATTCGAAAAAATGGGACAAATTTGGGGTATGACAGCTACCAGGATCAATCTATGGCCATTTGAAGCAGTCGGTTCGATCTTTCCAATCATGTCAATGCCCCACATGGAAAAGGGCCAAGGTGAAGACATCATGTTCAAAGGATTTGGAGGCACATGCACTTTATCTGCGTAGATCTGGCATTTGTGGCACTTTCTGGCATAGGCACAACAGTCTGTATCCATTGTGATCCAGTAGTAACCTGATCTTAACAATTTCTTAGCCATTGCATGTCCTCCAGCATGGGTACCGAAAGATCCTTCATGCACCTCGTGCATCAGCAAGTCTGCCTCTTTCTTATCAACACATCTGAGAAGAATCATGTCAAAGTTCCGCTTGTATAATGAACCATCAGCATTAAGGAAGAAACTACCAGCCAACCTTCTTAATGTCTTATTATCATTGGATGATGCCCCAGGGGGGTATGTTTGATCCTCTAAGAAGCTTTTGATGTCATGGAACCAAGGCTTGTCATCTTTAGCAATGTCCACAGAGAAAACGTATGTTGGTTGGTCCAGTCTGGATACCGAAATCCGAGGCACATAATTTGCAGTTTGAACTTTGATCATGGAGGAAATGGTAGCTAAAGCATCTACAAACTGATTTTCATCTCGAGGGATGTACTCAAGTTTAACTGTTGTGAAGAAAGTCAATAATCTCCTCGTATAGTCACGGTATGGAATCAGATGCTCTTGGTGAGTGTACCATTTACCGTTGGTCTGATTGATTACCAAAGCTGAATCTCCGAATACATTCAAAGTCTTGACCCTGAGGTCAATGGCTTCCTCAAGACCCATGATATAGGCTTCATATTCAGCTTTGTTGTTAGTGCAAGCAAAGGTGAGTTTTACCGAGAAAGGCATATGAACTCCTTTAGGTGTAATGAGCACTGCACCAACTCCACGACCATTCATATTGAAAACCCCATCAAACATCATTGTCCACTCTTCTTCTGGGTCAGGCTCTTCAGTGTGAACAGGCTCTTCATGATCTTTTGCTTTTAGGTACATGATGTCTTCATCAGGGAAGTCAAATATCATGGGCTGGTAATCATCAATTGAGATGTGTACTGAATGTCATACTCTGTCAGAATCATTTGCCATCTTGCAACCTTTCCGGTAAGTGCTGGCTTCTCAAATATGTACTTGACGGGGTCCATTTTTGAGATCAACAAGGTAGTGTGAGTCAACATATACTGCCTTAGTCGGCGAGCAGCCCACACTAAAGCACAACAAGTTTTCTCGAGCAATGAATAACGTTGTTCACAGTCGGTAAACTTTTTGCTTAGGTAGTATATTGCATACTCTTTTCGACCAGACTCATCATTCTGGCCCAACACACACCCCATTGATCCTTCTAATACTATCAGGTACATTATTAGTGGTCTTCCTTCAATTAGAGGCATGAAAATTGGAGGTTCTTGCAGGTACTCCTTGATTTTGTCAAAAACCTTCTGACAATCTTCGTTCCACCTGACCGTTTGTTCCTTTCTTAACAATTTGAATAGGGGCTCACAGGTTGCAGTAAGATGAGATATGAACCTTGATATGTAGTTCAATCTGCCTAGGAACCCCCGAACTTCCTTTTCAGTCCTAGGTGCAGGCATCTCCTGAATGGCCTTGACTTTGTCAGGATCAACTTCAATTCCCTTTTCACTTACGATAAATCCCAGCAGCTTACCGGACCGTACCCCGAATGTGCATTTGTTGGGGTTTAACTTCAATTGATACTTTCTCAGACGCTTGAACAACTTCAGCAGATTCACCAGATGGTCTTCTTTAGTAAGGGACTTGGCAATCATGCCATCCATGTAGCATTCAATTTCTTTGTGGATCATATCGTGGAATAGTGTTACCATAGCCCGTTGATAAGTCGCACCGACATTCTTCATTCCAAAGTGCATTACCTTGTAACAAAATGTGCCCCAAGGTGTGATGAAGGTTGTTTTCTCCATGTCTTCGGGTTACATTTTGATCTGATTATACCCAAAAAAAACATCCATAAAGGAAAATACCGAGAACTGAGCTGTGTTGTCAACCAATACATCAATGTGAGGTAATGGGAAGTCATCCTTCAGGCTAGCTATGTTCAGATCCCGGTAATCTACACACATACGTACTTTGTCGTCCTTCTTAGGCACTGGTACAATATTAGCAACCCATGGCGGGTAACTCATTAGAGCAAGGAAACCGACAATCTTCATGGCCATATCCGGGCGAGTACTGCGTAGCTTCTATTTCACTGGAGGGCAATCTTCCTTTAATGGCAGCTTGTGCATAACAATATTCGTATCTAGACCTGGCATGTCTTGATAGGACCAAGCAAAGACGTCGACGTATTCTCGAAGCATGTTGATAAGTTGTTCTTTTACTGAAGCTTGCAGACTGGCCCCAATCTTTACTTCTTTCAAATCCTCTTCAGTACCAAGATTAACTGTTTCCACCTCCTCCTGATGAGGAGTGATCACTTTCTCTTCTTGCCTCAACAACCTGGCTAACTCTTTAGGTAACTCATAGTCTTCTTCAACCCCTTCATCAGCTTGATTGATTGGATTGTCGAAGTTATACAAGGTCATAGCAGTGCTATTGTCGGTGCGATGTGGAGGATAAACTCTGCAAGGGTTGAGATTGGTTCGTTTTAGTGATCGATTTTAATCTTGTTTAGAAAAAGTGAAAATGAAGTTATTATTTTGAAAACATTTCCATTTTATTGTTTTGTACAAAAGTAAAAAAATGAAAAGACAGTGAGCGAAAAAGAGACTTGTTTGCAAAAGATGTCAGATATTCATTGATAATTCATTTGCACAAAATTACAATATGACCCTATTACAAAATTAGTCCTGACACCTTGGGCAAGATGCAGGACTTGATGCATGCTGAAAAAAGCAGGAAATAATAATTACTCTGCAGGAGTAACCCTTATAATTTCCTGGGAAGACCAGTTAAGGACTTGATGACCCGGGATCCTTGGACGTATCCAGCTCTCCAGGTTGCGGTCGCTTTCCGCCTCGTCTTCCAGGTTGTTAACAGCATCTGGGGTGAGCATCCCCCCACCGATGAACTTGGGCTCATTTGCAGCCTCTGATTGATCTTGTCAGAATGGTTTGTAACCCAAATCGAATTTGTCCTCATTCCTCTCCACTGGTAGCAGCTTGCCCCAGCCTTGGGCATGACCATCTTCAACAACCTTTCGGGCTTGCTGATAGGAGACAATTGAAGTACCCATCCTATCCTCCTGGGATGCAACAAATACTTCAGTCGTCGCCTCATTGATGTTCAAGGCCTCGAACCCTTGGCTCATAGTTTCATGGATCTCACCATTCATCTCAATGTATTTGTATGTAGCCAGATGGCTAACAAAGATGTCCTCTTCACCACAGATGGTGATAATCTGTCCTTCCCACTCATATTTCAATTTCTGGTGAAGGGTCGACGTAACTGCGCCAGCGGCGTGAATCCATGGTCGATCCAACAAACAGCTGTAGGCCGGCTGAATGTCCATCACATAGAAAGTAGTCTGAAAGACCTACAGACCGATTATCACATGCAGCTCTACCTCTCCAAGCACAGACCTTTTGGAGCCATCAAAAGCCCTAGCCACAAGATTGCTTTGTCGGAGAGCTATTTCATCATACTCGAGCTTGACAAGAGCTTTCTTCGACAAGACATTGAGTGAGGATCCAGTGTCTACAAGAATATGAGAGAGTACAGCCTCTTTGCACTCCAGGGTTATGTGCAAGGCCTTGTTGTGGTGACGTCCTTCTGTAGTCAAATCAACATTGGTGAAACCTAGCCAATGGCTAGTATTGACATTAGACACCATTGTTTCAAGCTGATTCACTGTGATCTCCTCCGGCACGTAGGCAGCGTGCAGGACTTTGAGTAGTGCATCCCGATGAGCTTCGAAACACAACAGCAGGGATAAGATGGAGATCTTAGAAGGAGTCTGGTGGAGCTGATCCACAACTTTGTAGTCACTTCTTTTAATTATCCTCATAAATTCATCCACATTCTGGTCAAAGGATGATTTATGAGTCTCTTTTGGTGCAGGTTCTTCGGGTGCCACACTTTTACCTTTGGCTTTGGCAGCAGCCTCTGCCTCAATATTAGTCTTTGGAGCTTGTGACGCGAAGAGGCGTCCGCTTCGGGTGAAGCCTCCGCCTCCCCCGACATTATCCACTTGAGGGGTGTGAATAGAAGAATCAAGAAGGACTTTTTCTCCGTTGCAGTAAAGGTCTGCACCATAATGCCATGGTACATCATTGTCTTTGTCATATGGAATGGGCCCGGGCACCGTGATGGTGACTGGGCTTACTACAACGGAGGTTGGAACCGTTATTGTCTGTGGGTCATAGAAGATGGTGACAAGACTTCTTGTGGATGTTGGAGGTGATGAATTGAAGCTTGGTTGTTGCCGAAACTGTTGCTGAGACTGTTGGAAGTTGCTGGAGTTCGGGACCGTTGTAGGGTCATAATAAATAGTAATCGTGGAGACGTCGTTTTTGGTGGTTGCTGAAGTTGTAGAAGGAGATGAAATGGAACTTTTGTTTGTTGAAGTGATGGAAGAAGTGATTGATGAAGTTGTAGATGAGTCGGTAGGAACAATTATTGTTGCAGTTGTAGAAGAATCACTTGTTGTTGTAAAAGGAGTTGCTGGTGTTGTAGAAGCCATTGTGGTTATTTGAAGAATGTATTCTTTAATCAAGCCATTGATGCCATTACTCAAGCTTGCACACCCGTTCTCGGAAACCTTGCAAGATTCACAACAGGCCTCACAACCTGGAAACACTTGGCACTTCAAAAGATGAGCTTTAACCTCTGCCAGAGGTGTCTGAATACTTGCAATATCTTCAATCGAACTCAAGGGTGAGCCTTCCTCTATAGCATTAATCCTTGGCCCACTATGGCTTGGCATAGGATTTTTCATGACATTGGGAGGTGGTGCAAAGTTTAGGGCCTTTGAATCTACCTGATCCTGGACCTTCATATTCAGAGCCCTGCGTTTTTCCATGGAGTGACCAGGTGCATTGGAATGAAAAGCACACCTAGCGTTGACATTGTAATTTCTCAGAAGGTTTTGAGGATCAGGTGGAGCCAATGTCCTCAACTCAACAAGATTGAGCTTTAGGAGTTGTGGCAGCAATGTGGCATATGGCATTGGAATAGGGTCAATCACCTGTTGATCTGAGATGGCCGCTGTTGGAAAGGGCGTTGTTTTTGATTGTTGTTATTGTTATTGTAGGATCTCTGTTGAGGAAATTGTGGCTGTTGAGGAAAGTGTTGTGGTTGTTGAGTATATTAAGGAGGTTGAGTAGGAATAGTGACGGCAGCAACTGATCTGGGCAGATATTGGGGTCTCCCTCTTCCCATGTGTACAAAATTTGTTTCACCAGATCTACGGGGCCCAGAAAATGGCTTCCTTGCACTGCTTGAACTGGCACCGTTGTCAGAGATCTTTCCCATCTTCAGTAAGCTCTCAATTCTTTCCCCAGCTATCACCATGTCTGCAAAGCTGGTAGAAGAAAATGCAGCCAATATGTTAATATAAGTACCCTGGAGAGTGTTCATGAACATGTCTGCCATCTCCCTTTCTGACATCGGGGGTTGAACGGCAGCAACTAGTTGCCTCCACCTTTGGGCATACTCTTTAAAGCTTTCACGGGAAGATTGTGACATTCCTATCAGAAGGGTTCTGTTTGGAGCCATGTCCAAATTATAATGATATTGACGAATGAAAGCTTCTGCCAAGTCTTTTCAATTCCTTACTGTGGCTCTGGTTAAATGGGAGTACCATTCTCGGGATGCCCCTGTCAAGCTATCCTCGAAGTAAAACATCCACAGCTTTTCATCCATGGTGTAGGCTTTCAATCTCCCCATGAAAGACTGAAGATGGGTACGTGGGTAGGATGTGCCATTGTATCTTTCAAAACAAGGAGGTTTGAACTTGTGAGGAATTCTAACCCCCTCTACTAATCCCATGTCCATGACATCAAAACCCATGGAGTTTTGGGATTCAAGAGACCTTAACTTTTCTGCAATATCATCCGATCGACGATCGTAAACTTCGTCTCCAGCCCCAATCACAGTAAACTGTTCTTCTTGAGGGTCTTCCTGCAAAGCCCTCCCTCCGGTGTTACCTTGGGTGTTTCTTATAGCATTGATGTTTGGGTTCAGGTGAGGTCCAAAATCTGGGGGATTAGTGTGAGGCTGCACGTGATCATTGTTATTGGTACCCCCTGTACCTGGATGGTTTTCCTCGAAAGTTTGCCGCTCGACTAACTCTCTCAGTCTCTCCTGGCTCTGAGCCAAACCAGTCATAACTGCCATGAATTGATTCATTTGGGCCCTCATCTTTGTCCTCTCATTGGCCATCTGGGCCCTTACTTCAGTCAAGTCTTGTTGAACCTGATCCATTTGTAATCTCGGAAGATTGTTTCTTGTCGGATATCGGTGCACTCTATTGACAGGGAACACTCTTCTGCGAGCAATGTTTCCTGAAATCACAACGAAATGAGAAACAACAAAAACAAAAACCTATAAAGAAAAGATGTTAGTATGCAATACAGGATGTCTATTTGTCTTCCAAGGGTGTCCGGTTTGGTTCTTTGGTTTTGACCTTTCCAGACCTCTAGGAAATGCTGATGTTGGAGAGAGATTAAGCCCACAAAATAATACAAACCATATATTACAATAATGTGAAGATACATAGTTTGATTACAACAAAAATCCCCATGGTGGGTCAAAATACAACAACAAAATCAAGAGTACAAACCAAAGAAAATACAAGTACAAGGAAATCAAACATCCAATCCAAAGTCATCCTCCTTGACTTCCTTTAGGAGATCCTCAGTCACTGGACCTACTGGGTGCTCTGTGATATTCCTGATGAGGAGGTTCCTGGTTGCAATGGCACTGGTCAACTTCTTGTGCTTATCCTGATCCTTTGACCTCTTCAACCCCGCTCGGAGCTTTAACTCAGAGATCTCCTTTTGTGCTGCCAACAAAGCTGCCTGATGCTTCTTCTCATTAGCCTTCGGCTGCTCTATCTTAGCTTGAGTTCTTTGATCTTCCTGTGCACGAGCCTCAGTGATCCTGATCCACCTAGCCTGGCTCTCCTCTAAGTAATGCTCAGCTCTGGCCTTCTATGTCTTAGCTTCCTTGCAGGCATTCTTCAGTACTAACTCCGCTGCTCTAGCCTTTCTGATGTAGTCATCCGACTTCTCAATCTTGGTCAAGTGCTCAACCCGGAGCTTCTCTAACCTCTCATTATCTAGACGGTTGTCATTCCTCTCCCAGAGAGTCTTCTTCAAAGCTTCAGAGAGCTGAGCATTCCTTTCCTTCAGTTTCTCAAACTCCTCTAAACTGACAGTAGCTGCAGGGTCTACTACTGAAGGACCAGGTACATCCTCTAAGGTGAATGGCATCCGGGTGATATGTCCCCTGGTACAAGACCAATCAAGGTACTGTGTTGAAGCTATGTTGTTGCATTTTCCAAGAATAGTTGTCCCCTTAGTCTGAATGTTGTCCCAAGCCCAGGCAGCTTGTCTAACAATAGCAGAGTTGTGCTGGATGTCACAATAAAGGGTTTCAGTCAAATCTTTCCCTCTTGGGGGATGTACCAAAGCATACCCTAATTGTCTCTTGAAAAGCAACGAGTTGTAGTTGATGCAACCTTTTACTCCAATCAAGGGTACAATGGGATATTTCCCATAGCTAGTAATGATATTTTGGCCCTTGATGCTCTGAGTGCACCATCTGATATCTTCTGAGGTAAGGGCAATCAATCTCTTGGCCCAGTTCCTTGGCTGATGAGGATTCAGGAAAGTGTCTGACTTCGGCAAGTGTCTTAACAACCAACAGTAGAAGAGGGGCGCACAGCATCTGACCAATCTTCCCCTTTGCTTCTCATTCCTTTGGTGCACTGAGTAGTAGAAGTCTCCAAGCAAGGTAGGGACTGGGTTCCTCAACAAGAACAGGTGAATAGCATTCTTGCTTACAAACTTTGGCTCGTCTGCAAACAAGATAACTCCATATATGCTGAGGGCTAGAAGTGCACAAACAGTATCCCACTTCCCTGTTGCAGCATGCAGGGTGGCCTGAGAGATCAAGAAGTCTAAGTGAAGGCCTGGAACCCCAGCTTTAGTGGTCATGCTCTGGTCAATGAGGGTGGGCTCCAAGTGCAATGCCTTATCTATATCTTCATTCTTGGGAGAAACCATCTCAGGGTTGAAAGGAATCCCTCTCCTGATAGGGACACCTAACAACATGGAAAAATCTTCCATCAAAGGTCCCAACTGAAAATCAGGGAATGTGAAGCGTCTGAGAGGAGGGTCATAAAACTGGAGACAGGTGTGAATTATGCTCCTCTGAGATGCATCCAGGTCCATGATCATGTCCAATATGCCTGCATAATGTTCCCTGAATAATGGGACATGATCAGGAGTGATGAGAGACTGGATCTGTCTGATGCCTGTCAAAATGGGCTCAAAGAAGTGGTATGTGATGTTGCTCTTCCTGAATGTGTCCATGTGATAATGAATGCTGGTGAAGAAACTGAGGAGAAATCCTGATGAAGGAAACTGCTGAAAACTGATGAAGATAACTGGAGAAGGTGCTGAAGAAGGGTCTCTGATGAAGACAAAATGATGAAGGTGATGGAGAAGAATATCTGATGGATATAACTGGAGGAATCTGAGCAATAGAATAGGTCAAAACCAAACCAAAGATAAGAAGGTGGATACCCTGTAAAACAAATAGGAAAATGTTAAATGATGCAAAATGATGTATGCAGAATGATATGCAAAGGGTTTGTGATCAAGTGTTGGATCTGTTATCTGCCTTGATAGGGTCCATGTGTGTTCATAAGTCCGGATGAAGGCTTAGAAAACCAGTAACCAGGTGGGGGACTCAAATAAAGAGTCACAAGTCCAGGGTTTCACAAGAACTGTCCCAAATAATACAACCTTAACAAATCCAGTAACAATGGTATGATGAGGCCAAAGGTTCCTGCAAACCTGTAAACATCCCAACCTCTCACATATATTGTTCTAGAACAAGGATCCTCAGACTTGGATCAGTTATGATAAGTGTAAACACTTCTAACTCGGAGGTACAGTGTTTACAATAACCATAAAAGATCCTCCTCTAATTCACCTTAGATGCTGAAGGTCATAAAAAGGTCATCCAGACATAGCAGGCTTCCTAGATAGCCCTAGTACTATAGGAAATCCGTAGCACATAGTTCTCAAGAAGAAACCCATGTCTGAACTGTGTTTCATATTCCCGCACCAGACCGAAATGGAATGGGAAAGAATATGAAGCCACTCTAGCCTATGTGTCACTCAGGTCCGCGGTATGGAACCTCAATCACTCAAAAATCCCTCCCACCAAGGTAAACACAGATCCAGCACCAATGATATGATAATAATAGTATGAAATGCATAAGACTGTAAAAGAAAGCAATAAATAAAGTTGTACAGAAAGCGATAAATAAAGCAATAAATAATAAGCATAAGTAGCACATAACACCCCCGTAAACACAAATCAAACAAGCGTTAGGAGAAGCCCACAAAAAGAACCAGAAGCCCTGGTTGCAATATAAGAGTCCCCAACAGAGTCGCCAAGTTGTCGCTCCCGAAGATTTGCATCCCGGTACAAGCGCGAACGGTCGGCGAAAGGAGAAAATGAGGGTAAACTGAATAGATTCGCCAGCTAGGCATTTTTATCCCGAAGGAAAGGTAATGATGCATAAACCTAAGAAAAGATATGGATAAGACGGTTGCGAACCAGAGAAACTGAGAAAGGGGTTGGTTACAACCTGGGAAGGTATTAGCACCCAGAGTGTCCGTCGTACTCGACGGGATCCACGCTTAAAAGATTGTGTTTAAAGGGGTAGATGTATGTGCTATATGTGTGCAAAAGCTGGAAAAGAATACAAGTGTTAGTGCAAAAGAGAAGTGAAATGCTCAGGAACTGAGGCTTAAATGAGAATGCTGAAAGAGGGGGAAGACACAGAGACTTTTGTTCGATAACAGTTAAGTTATGCCTACGTATCCTCTCGTGCAATGAGGAAGTCAGAACACCGTAGTTCGACTCAAAGAGACTGAAAGATAAATTGACTATGAACTACTTACTTGCCTATGCTCAAGTGTATGACTCGTCTGGCTCGAGTGCTAACTGTCTTGCATTAGACGGAAGAAGCAAGTTCTCGTTTGTGAATGAAGATGATGAGAAAAGAATCCCGAAGGAGACGATTATTGTTTGTTTTTGTGTTTTTAGTTTTTTATTGTTTTTGGTGTTTTTGCATAAGTTAATGAGTTTAAGCCTAAATCAAAGGCTTGTAAACTCATTATATCCTCCCTGATTAGGGATAATGAGCCTACTTAAGTATGGGATAAGCATCTCAACTTAATTGCCATAATGATGTAGGATTAAGGTCATTAACCTACTTGTGATTAATTATATGTCTTTGGATTTTTGTTTGGTGTTAAGTAGTGAGTTTAATCTCTAATCACATATTAGTGAACTCATTACACCATCCTAATAGAAGGATAATAGATGAGAACACTTAAGCTGAGGAAGGTACCTCAACTTAATCCATGGTTAGGGATTAAATTCATTATATAACAAAGCCTTTATTAGGTGGGTTTTAATTAAGGGATGAGATTAAGAAATGAGTTTTATGGTTTGTAAGACAACTTGAGGGGGACTTGTCTATTAAACACTAGGGTTAGTCCCTCTTAACCATAAGGAAGAGTTAGAACCCCTAATGTAAGGCCCAAGTTACAAGCTTATGTCTTGATGGTTATTAAGTGTTTTGATTAAGAGATGTAAGCAAATTAAAGGTTTAACACTTAGGATTAAAGTTATACACTCCATCCTAAGAGAAGGATGCAGGCATAACCCTAATTCCAAAGTCCTAAAACTTTAAGAGTTTAGTTTCTGATTAAGAGATGAGAAGAGAGACTCAAAGAAGACTCAAAGGTGAAATACTAAAGGGGGACTATATATAACCCTAAATTTATCATGCTTGGTTATCCTATGGTTTGTGAGGCTCAAGAGAAGTCTTCAAGATGGCCACCAAGGAAGAAGCAGATGAAAAGAGAAGAAAGGAGGATTAGGTTACTTACTTCATTTAAGAAGATAAGTAAACCTAAGAGAAAGAAAAGAAAGGAAGAGGCACAATTGAATGAAATTCACTTCAAACACAAGTATAATGTACAAAAATAAGAGAGAAAGAGAAGTTAGATGTGGATGCACATCCACACCTTAAACAACTTACCATAAGCCCCTGAAATGTTAGTTGAACATGTAAAGAAAGAAATGAAAATGCAAATGCATCAAACAAAGGTGCTATGATCAAAGTCAGAAGTGCATATGCAAGGCAAATGAGTCATGAGATGCTGCAAAGTCACACATGATGCATATGTATGCTTATATGAGAGATGGGATGCAAAGGAAGCAAGTTAGAAGCATGGAAACACATGGATGTTCATGAAGTGTTATGAATGCAAAGCATACCAAATGAATGAATGAATGATCAAGCAATGTTCTAACATGTCCTATGATGTCTAAAAAGACATACAAATGCTTGAGATATCATGGCAAGTTCATGTATTGATGTTTATGCAAAGATGAATGCACATGAACATGAGAAATTAGGGTTTTATGAATGTACGAGATGCATATGACCAAAATAGATGCAATGTACAAGATAAAAAATTTAAAATGCACTCAAAGGAACCCTAAACCTATACTAGGTTACCATCCAAAGGGGGAGGTCAGAAGCTAAACCTAGAAGAAGTTATGGATTTTCTAAGTTTGCTAGGGTTTTTGGGTGATCCTCAATGTAAAATGCCAAACAATTTGAAAATGCAAGGTAAAAATGAAACAAAAATGTTTTTGAATGCTAGAAGACATGCATAGAACAATTCAAAAAGAACCATTCACAAACTCAACTTAGGTTTAGGGTTATGAATTTTTGAAGCTAGGTTTAAAAAATGAACTTTTTAAGAACCCTAATTCATTGAAAAATCTCAAAGTATGATCAAAACCAAAAAGAAATTTGTAAGGTGAGTTTGTAAATGTTTCTAAATGTCTAAGGATGATCTCTGATTTTTTGGTGATTTTTAAATACTTAAATGTATTTTTAATTAATTAAAATGAATTAATTAATTAAATAAAACATTTAAATGATTTAAAAATACTTTTTTAATGCAAAAAATAAAATAAAAATCATTTTCTGATTAAGAAAAATATTTGAAACAAAAATGCAAAAGGAATTATTTTTTGAAGTTTTTAAACTATTTTAAATAAATTATGAAAGAAAAATACAAAGAAAATGAAATAAAAATAAAATAAAGGGGAAGTAATCACATCTGAGGGTCCAGATTCAAACTGGGGGAAATGGGGTTGACCACGCGCATAATCCAAGGGCTGAGGATCCATCTGGCTAATTTTAATTAATTAATTTAAATAATCAAAATTAAGACTTAATGACCTAATCTTATCCGTCCAAACACGTGCGCGCAAACTCATCCAAGGGTCCACATTCAAACTTAGCCCTAAACCTATTTATGCCCTAATCACTTTCAGATGACCGGAAAAATGGTTCCGGTCATCTTCTCCGACGAACCAAAACCTCAACTCTCTCCCTAGGTCTCTAAAACTCAATCTCTCTGCCCAGAATCAAACCCCAAACATCATACAACAAGAATCATCAACCAAAACACATTTATTTCACGTATTTAGGCTGAATCGAAGCAAATCAGTTTTAGGTCAAAAAGTTTCAGAGAACTCATACATGTTTAATACTCAATCATTTTACAAAATAAACACATCAGGATCATCAACACATCATGAAGATTCATCTAAGAACTTAAAAAAGCATTTCTGGAAAAAATGTTCTTGAGGTTACCTGAGTTGAAGCTTTTCAGTTAGCTGATTTCTGACCCCTTCCTTAGTGCAAAACAACTCCCTTGATGCTATTGGGAAGCTTAAAACAAGTTTGTATGGACTATTTTGAAGGTTTCAGTTCAGAGGGGGGGTGAAATCGTATTTTTGATTGAGGGTGTTTCAGGCCAATGTGAGGGGTGGGAAATAATCCTGGGGTTATGTGGAGATGATTGGTGAAAGAATTTTGGATTTTTGTTGGCTGAGTTGGGAGATTCCAAGAGATGAAGTTTGAGAGGGATTTTTGGCAATCTGAGTTCTTGTGTGTTTCAGGCTTGTGTGTGTTGTGTTTTGTGGTCCATGAGGCTTGCATAAACCAATGAGATTGCTCAGAATAGTGGTTGTGGCACAGGTAAATTGGTATGGTGTGAAATGCAAAAAGTCAACATTATGTGTACTATGGGCATGGGTCATGGCAGGAGTGGTTCCAAGGCATGTTTGGCCTCAGCTGGCTTTGTGGAAGGCCCTTAGATCATAAGATTGCAGCTGGATGGCTTAGATCATGAGATATCATGCTTTATGCAATTTTCCCTCTTTGACATTTCTTGTGAATCAAGCCATAAAATTGCCAAGTTCTTGGGCCAATTCTGATGTTTAGAAGTCACATAGGCATGTTATGAAGTGTTTGTGTCCATTTGAAGTCATTAGAATGCCTTAACATGCCAATTTGCAAAATCCCTCTTTGACATGAAACTTGAAATTTTAGGATTTTTTCCAACTTTGAAAGGCCATATCTTGAGTTCTAGGATGAATCAAGACATGTTATTGTACTTTTTGAAAAGGGACAGACCAAATCTACAACTTTCATGACCAAGAATTTTTCATTTGAAGCATTTTTGGTTAAGAAAGAGGAGGTTGAAAAACTTTCCCAAAATGGAAAGTTTCCATTACAAGTCATTTCCATTTTTGGCAAGTTTGCAAATGGCTCAAAATTCTTCAATCTTATGAACTTCCAACCAGTTATAATATGAAATAAAGATTATAGAACTTCAATTTGATGAAAATACCCCTTTGGTTCCATTGTTGGGGGCCTCAGATGCCCTGATTTTGACTTAACTTGCTCAAGAAGTTACCCAGTGAAAAGATGACTTCCACAATGAATTTCTTCATCAAACTTGGTACACATGGTCCTTATAACATCTTAAGAACATTAGAAATAATAATGGCCCAAAAATTTGGAGTTAAGGCCTCTGAAACCAAAACCCTAATTTTGGTCATCTGTGTAGTGAAAACCCTAGCTCTGCTTCCATGCCTTGCCAGTTCTTGTGATTTCTTGAATTCTATAAACTTTGAGGGATATAATATGATGATAGAACACACATGGACCCTCTTGGAAAGATTTGAGGCCTTTGGGGATGACTCAGATGAAATCTTGGATTGCTCAGATCACAAACCCTAGATGCAGATGAACCTGAACTACGCAGATGAAACAAATATGCAATGTGAGATAGTATGCCTATGCAAATGCAAAAATGAAAGATCAAAAGCCATGGTGTGATAAAGAGTGAGGGCAAATTTGGGGTGTTTACAGCCACCATAATATTCCCTGAATAAAGGGACATGATCAGGAGTGATGAGTGCCTGCATCTGCCTAATGCCTGTCAAAGTGGGCTCAAAGAAGTGATAAGTGATGTTGCTCTTCCTGGATGGGTCCATGCTGACAATGGATGCTGGTAAAGAAGACTGAGGAGAAGTACTGGGGACGACAACTGATGAAAACTGATGATGGTAACTGGAGAAGGTACTGAAGGAGAACCTCTGATGAAGATGCTGGTGCAGATAGCTGAAGGAATCTGAGCAATAGAACAGGTCAAAACCAAACCAAAGATAAGATGTGGATACCCTATAAAACAAATAGACAAATTTTAAATGATGCAAAATGATGTATGCGGAATGATATGCAAAGGGTTTGTGATCAAGTGTTGGATCTGTTATCTTCCTTGATAAGGTCCATGTGTGTTCATAAGTCCGGATGGAGGCTCAGAAAACCAATAACCAGGTGGGGGACTCAAATAAAGAGTCACAAGTCCAGGGTTTCACAAGAACAGTCCAAAATGATACAACCTTAAAACAAAACTGGTAACAGGGTATGATGAGGCCAAGGGTTCCTGCAAACCTGTAAACATCCCAACCCCCTCACATGTATTGTTCTAGAACAGGGATCCTCAGACTTGGATCAGTTATGAGAAGTGTAAACACTTCTAACCCGGAGGTACAGTGTTTACAATAATCATAAAGGTTCCTCCTCTAATTCACCTCAGATGTTGAAGGTCATAAAAGGTCATCCAGACTTAGCAGGCTTCCCAGATAGCCCTAGTACTACAGGAAATCCGTAGCACAGAGTTCTCAAGAAGAAACCCATGTTTGAACCGTGTTTCATATTCCTGCACCATACCGAAATGGAATGGGAAAGAATATGAAGCCACTCTATCCTATGTGTCACTCAAGCTCCTGGTATGGAACCTTACTCACTTAATGATCCCTCCCGCCAAAACAAACAAGAGATCCAGCACACATGATATGATGATAACAGTATGAAATGCATATAAATAGTAAATGAAAGCAATAAGTAAAGCTGTACAGAAAGCAATAAATAAAGCAATAAACAACAAGCACAAGTAGCACATAACACCCCGTAAACACAAATCAAACAAGTGTTAGGAGAAACCCACAAAAAGAACCAGAAGCCCTGGTTGCAAGATAATTTCCCCAACAGAGTCGCCAAGTTGTCGCTCCCCTGAAAAGACACTAGGTCCCAAGGTGCAGACGCGAACATTCAGCGAAAGAAAAAATGAAAATGAACTGAATAGAGTCGCCAGCTAGGCATTTTTATCCCGAAGGAAAGGTAATGCTGCATAAACCTAGAAGAAGATGGATAAGACGGTTGAGAACCAAAGAAACTGAGAAAGGGGGTTGGTTACAACCTGGGAAGGTATTAGCACCCAGATTGTCCGTCGTACTCGACGGGATCCACGCTTACAAGATTGTGTTTAAAGGGGTAGTGCATGTGATGTCTGTATGAAAAAACCTAAGAAAAGAATATACAGGTGTCAGTGCAAAAGGGTGAATGCTCAGGAACTGAGGCTTAGAAAAGAATGCTGAAAGAGAGGGAAGACACAAAGACTTTTGTTCGATAACTGTTAAGTTATGCCTACATATCCTCTCGTGCAATGAGGAAGTCAAAACACCGTAGTTCGACTCAAAGAGACAGAAAATAAATTGACTGTGAACTGCTTACTTGCCTATGCTCAAGTGTATGACTCGTCTGGCTCGAGTGCTAACTGTCTTGCATTAGACGGAAGAAGCAAGTTCTCGTTTGTGAATGAAGATGATGAGAAAAGAATCCCGAAGGAGACGATTATTGTTTGTTTTTGTGTTTTCAGTTTTGTTATTGTTTTTGGTGTTTTGCATAAGTTAATGAGCTTAAGCCTAAATCAAGGGCTTGTAAACTCATTATATCCTCCCTGATTAGGGATAATGAGCCTACTTAAGTATGAAATAAGCATCTCAACTTAATTACCATGATGATGTAGGATTAAGATCATTAACCTCCTTTTGATTATTTAGATGCTTTTGGGTTTTTGTTTAGTGTTAAGTAATGAGTTTAATCTCTAATCACGGATTAGTGGGCTCATTACACCATCCTAATAGAAGGATAATAGATGAGAACACTTAAGCTGAGGAAGATACCTCAACTTAATCTATGGTTAGGAATTAAATTCATTATGTAACAAAGCCTTTATTAGGTGGGTTTTAATTAAGGGATGAGATTAAAAAATGAGTTTTATGATTTGTAAGACAACTTGAGGGGGACTTGTCCATTAAACACTAGGGTTAGTCCTTCTTAACCATAAGGAAGAATTAGAACCCTAATGTAAGGCCCAAGTTACAAGATAAAGTCTTAGTGATTAAAGTTATACACTCCATCCTAAGCGAAGGATCCAGGCATAACCCTAATTCCAAAGTCCTAAGACTTTAAGAGTTTAGTCTCTGATTATTGAGATGAGAAGAGAGACTCAAGGAGACTCAATGGTAAAAAATTCTAAGGGGACTAACACAACCCTAAGATTATCATGCTTTGAAGTTCCTATGGTTTGTGAGGCTTAAGAGAAAAGATCTTCAAGGAAGCCACCAAAAGCCTAACCTATCAAAAGTTATGATTTTCCTAAGTTTCCTAGGGTTTTTGGGTGGTTCAAAGGGAAAACTGCAAATCAAATTGAAAATGCAAGATAAATTCATGAGGAAAACGACCTATAAACTACATGCAATATGTAACACAATGCAAAAAGAATCAACTTCAAACTCTTCTTTGTTAGGCAGAAATGATTTTTTAAAGTTAGAGCTTACAAATGTGATTTTTATAACCCTTAATTCAAATAAAATTGGCAAGCTATGATCAAACCTAAAAAGAAATTTGTATGAAGAGTTTGAAAATGTTTCTAAATGCATTGGAATGGTTCATGATTTTTTTGGTGATTTTTAGAAACCTAAATGTATTTTTAATTAATTAAAATACTTAAATTAATTAAAAATAACATTTAAATATTTTAAAAATACTTTTTTAATGCAAAAATTAAATAAAAATTATTTTTGGAATGAGAAAAATATTTAAAGTCAGAATGCAAAGTTTCATATTTTTTAAATGTTTTTTGATATTTTAAATAAATTGTGCAAAAGAAATGGAAATAAATGAAATAAAAATGAATAAAAATGACAAGTATGTGTATCCAAGGGCTGAGATTCAAATTCAGGGGGTAATGGTTGACTGCGCGCGTGAATCAGTGGTCCAGATGACTCCTGTCTAATTAAACTTAATTAATTTAATTAATTATATTTAGGGTTTAATGACTTAATCCTAGCCATCCACGCACGCGGGCAAAATAGATCCAAGGGCTACCATTCAAACTGGAAACTAAACCCTAATTAGAACCCTAATTACTCTCAGGTGACCGGAGCAAGCTCCGGTCATCTTCTCCGGCCACACCAAAACCTCAACTTCTTCTCTAAGCCACCCCAAGCCCTAAAAACTGTCCAGAATCACTCCCCAAACACCATGGAACATGAATCAACAAGCAAACAACATTTATTTTACATGAATCATGTGATACGAATCAAAACGGAAAACACGCAGAAATTTCAGAAGTCAAATACATCCTACACACTCAACCATTTTCAATGATTCAAAGCTCAAAATGATCAGCACATCACATAGAATCAGTTTATAACTTAAAACACAAGTTCTGGAAAAAATGTTCTTGGATGATACCTGAAATGGAGCTTTGTGTTCTTGAGCTTTCTGATCCTTTCTTTGGTGCAAATCCACCCCCTTTGACCTCCTGAAGCTAATGGTAAGCTTGAATGGAGCTTAGAGTGGCTATTTTGAGTGCTTTGTTTCTGAAGTTGCAGAAATCGTATTTGTGTTTGGAAGTGTTTTAGGCTATGGTGATGGGTGGGAAATGATCATGGGGTGTTTTTGAGTTGATTGGTGAAGGAAGTTTGAAGTTTTAGTGGTTGAGCTATGAATTTCGAAGAAGGGAAGTTTTTTGAGGTTTTGGTGATTTTGAGTGTTCAAGAGCTTTCAGGCTATTGTGTTATGTGAAATGTGATCCATGATGTTTGTTTAAGCCAATGTGATTGCTTAGAAAGTGGGTGGTGGCACAGCTTGATTGGTATGAGCCAAGTTGCAAAAAGTCAAGGTGAGGTGTACTTGAAGCATGGCACGGGTCAGAGATGGTTTCATGGGGTGTCTGGCCTCATCTTGGTTCAAGGATGGCCATGGGATTGCTTTTGATGTGCTGTAAGGCTTGGATGAATAGTTATCACATGTTTTGCAAATTTCCCTCTTTGAAGTTTCTTGGATCATAATTCATGGAAACTCTAGGTTTAATGCACAATTCGGATTGTTTGAAGTTCATTTGACATATTGTGAAGTGTTTGTGTACATTAAAGGTCATTAGAATGCTTGAACATGCCAAAATGCAAAATTCCTCTTTGACATGAAACTTGAAATTATAGGATTTTTGCCAATTTTTGAAAGGCCATATCTTGAGTTCCATGATGAATCAATACATGTTCTTGTACTTTTTGAAAAGGGAAAGACCTAATCTACAACTTTCATGACCAAGAATTTTTCATTTGTAGCATTTTTTATTATGAAATAGGAGGTTGAAAAACTTTCCCAAAATGGAAAGTTTGCATTTCAAGTCATTTCCAAAAATGGAAAGTTTGCAATTGGCTAAAAATTATTCAATCTTGTGAACTTACAAACACTTCTAAGATCAAATAAAGATCATTGAACTTCAATTTGATGAAAATACCCCTTTGGTTCCATTGTTCGGGGCCTCAGATGCCCTGATTTTGACTTAACTTGCTCAGGAAGTTACCCAGTGAACATATGACTTCCACAATGAGTTTCTTTATAAAAATTGGTACACATGATCCTTATGAAATATTAAGAACATTAGAAACAAGAATGACCTAAAAATTTGGAGTTAAGGCCTCTGAAACCAAAACCCTAATTTTGGTCATCTGTGTAGTGAAAACCCTAGCTCTGCTTCCATGCCTTTGCCAGTTCTTGTGATCCCTTGACTTTTATGAACTTTGAGGAGCATAGTATGATGATATAACACACATGGACCCTCTTGGAAAGCTTTGAGACCTTTGGTATGGCTCAGATGGATTCTTGGATTGCCCATATCACAAACCCTAGATGCAGATGAACTTGAACTTATGCAGTGAAACAAATATGCAATATGAGGTGTAATGCTTATGCTTATGCAAAAAATGAAAGATCATAAGCCATGGTGTGAGAAGAAGTGAGGGCAAATTTGGGGTGTTTACACATATCTTCCCAACACAGTCATCATACTATACCTGGAGCATAATTTGACTCGACTTGATCAACATGTGTGAGATTCAGAGGTTTTCCCTAGCCGAAGGCTTACTTTTATCACTAATTCTCCAGTAAAGCATCTCCTCAGCAGAGCATTGCCAAATCTTTTCCTCAGCCAAGCCAGAAGGTTGTCATTTCCCCAGCTGATTTAGAGTAGGTGATATCTCCAGCAGAACTACAAGGCTAATTGAATAGTGCTCATCCCCAAGCGGAGTCATCTTTCCACAGTGAAGTTTTCCCAGCAGTCAGCTGGATGCCAGGCTTCCCCACAGAGTCAAAATTGTCAGAATTCTCTCCTCAGCAAGAGTTTGTTCAAGCATCTCCTCAGCCAAGTCGGAAGACGGTCATCCCCCACAGAGTTTCATGTTTGGAATTTGTCCATCATTGAAATATTCCCCAAGAAGACGCCAAAGTATTTTTGGCAGGTGTGACAAATCGATGCAGACAAATTTGTTCATATTTCTTCTCCAGTAGAATGTCATCATCTTGAGAGTTTTTGAGATCGATTCAGCGATCATTTTCTCCTCAGCAAGGTTCAGATATTGTCAGAGTATCTTTGCCTCGTTCCTCAGCAGAATGTCAATCAGAATGTTCTCATCCCCCAACAGAGTTCTACAGAAAGAATTCTCCCCTAAAGAGTTGTTACCTTCCTCTCA
The DNA here is from genome assembly GCA_963966055.1 of Lathyrus aphaca. Classification (NCBI taxonomy): domain Eukaryota; kingdom Viridiplantae; phylum Streptophyta; class Magnoliopsida; order Fabales; family Fabaceae; genus Lathyrus; species Lathyrus aphaca. The sequence goes on from OZ014522.1 coordinate 223,350,789, forward strand.
AATCAAGTCCTCTTATTAATCGCGTTGTCTAGTGTCAACAGACTCCTCTTTTTCAAGTCGCATTGTCTAGTGTCAACGGACCAATCTTCTTCAAATTGCATTTTTCCAGTGTCAACGGACTCCTCTTGCGTTTGTCCAGTGTCAACAGACTCCTCTTGCGTTTGTCTAGTGTCAACGGACTCCTCTTGTGTTTGTCAAGTGTCAACGGACTCCTTTTGCGTTTTTCCAGTGTCAACAGACTCATTTCGCGTTCATCTAGTGTCAACGGACTCCTCTCATTCATCCCTTTGTCCCGTGTCAACGGACCAAGGTTTGAAGTCCTAATGGTATAAATCATCAAATTTTGCTTTAGAATTGTAAGTGCATAGTAATATGCGGATTCTAAGTAGGATCGTTCCAGCGCAATCAAGGCGAGATCCTGACAGTGGGTCTATATTGTCAAAATAGTGCAGAGGATCGTAAGCGTATGTTAAGATGCAGATTCTCCCAGATGCACGCGTTCACCGTATATCCGACCCGAGGATATATGAAGAGAATCGTAAGCGCATATTAAGATGCGGATTCTAATAAGTATTGTAAGCACATGGTAAGATGTGGATCCTGATCAGTGCGTGTCTACCCCATAGACTCAAGTGCACCAATGGGAAGCGTATGCAGACGTAAGATTCGTAAGGAATCTCCCATTTTTAAATTCCATCATCGTCGTGGCAAGCCAGTAATCTTCTGGCGTTGTATAAAAGACAGTTTCAAAGTCCACCGTCGTTGTGGCAGGCCATTAGTCTCCTGGCATCGTTTAAAAGACAGTTCTATGTTGTTATCGTTGTTTATGTTTCACCGTACCAGAGTTCTCCAAACAGGGTTTCTTTTTTTGGGTTTATTTCTCTTTTCTTCTTCTCCATCAGAGTGCAAATTTTCGGGTTTGTTTGTTGGTATTCAATCACAGTTTATCTCAAACGTCAGCTAGTTGATGCTCTCATCCTTTTAAGATTAGCAGTTGATTGAATAGGGGCAGCTTTAATACCCTAAAATTTTCCCTTTGGTTTTCTTTGTCTGCTTTTTTGTTTGCATTCATTCGCATCTCCTTTAGATTATACTTCATATATTCCATTTGGTCATATCATGTGCATAGGCTCCTGAGACACGGGATCAGTGTCATCTGGGAATTAGGGTTTCACACCCTATTTGTGGTTATAAGAGAACTCAAGGTTTTCACTATGCAGCCAGTTGTGGCTATTTTCTTATGTTCCTGTCACTCGATTAGGGTTTATTTCCCTAATTCAGTGGTCTTCAAGAGTTTCATTTGTAAAGGTTATTCATGGGTGCATCTGGCCCATCATCGGCAAGGAAATGTGAACTAGGGGTTCCTCTTCATCAAGTTATAAGGCTATTCCCGTCTTCTCAACATCTCAGACCATTTCTTCTTTCTCGATACCTTAAAGGTTTTGGTTCGACTTAAGTGTGTTTGTTTGGTCACGAATCAGTTCAAATGGATGTTTGACCTAATTTTGGTCAAACTATCAAGATTTTGTTTCAAGAGCAAGTTATCTGTTTTAGTGAACTTTTTCTCAGTCAGTGTGCGTCCAAGAATATTTTGATTGAATTCAGTCGAGTTAATCTTTGGTGTGGATTGGTTATATTGAGCGTTTAAGGGTACATTGATTGAGCGTGTGAATCTTCTAACAAGTGTTCTCAAATTCTTTCGCGCATATTGAAGAGGCAACATACCTTCTCTGTTAGGTACCACTGAAACCATCTTTATCTCACGCCTCATTCTGGTCCTGATGCCATGTTAGGAGCATGTTGTTGCATCTGAAGTCCTACTAGTATAGGATCTGTCTGTGCATTGTCTGATTACCTGATGTTGCTCTTTCTTCACTTGCACACTTATTTCTTTCACATCTCACTTCTTCCTCCACTTATCTTATGCTTTCTTTACTTGTTTATTGTGATGTGCTTATGCCATCATTTGTCTAACTTCTTTCCACCCCTCTTAGAAAAAAACTTAACTTCTTTAGGAGAAGTAAGTTGTTTTTCTACTTCTTTCTCCTTCTTCCTCTTTCTTTCTCTTCTTTAGCATAGTTAAGCCACACTAACCTAGGACCAACCTTTTGCATGATAACTTCTAGGATGGTTAGATTCCCTTAGTTGTTTACCTTTGCTCCTTTGGTTTCTTCTCTTCACATCTTCATACAAAAACATAAAAAACACTTTAATAAAGGTTGAAGTAGTCTTTTACACATGACCTTATTCCATGGGGCACTTGTATTCGCCACATCTTGGTGGTGGTACAAGCTTGTCTAGCATGATACACAAGTTCAATCATAAGACTATTTTCACAAAGAAAAACATAAAAAATATTTCTTCACTTTAACCTACAAAAACACTTAATAATTTCAAGCCAGCTAGTGAATTCAAATCCTAATTTTGGGAAATGTGTTTGAGGATCTTCTTCATTCTTGGTGGACTTGTTACCCATCCTATCTAGGGATGTGGTAATGGGAATACATTCCTTAGAAAAGGATTTGCTTTCACTTTCTTGTGCCACACTCCTAAAGGACTCTTAAAAAACACTGGACAAAGAATAAATGTCTCTCCTTCGGGACTTCTTTTCTCATCTCACTCAATCTAACATAAGAACTTGCTCCTACCTGTCTCCTTGCAAGACGGTAACGCACTCGTGTCAGACGAGCCAACAACACCTGAGCATTGGCATAAGCAGTTCAAGCCTTAACACACAGGAAATCTTTCTACCCCTAGTTAGGGGAACTACGGTGACTCCGATCCTCATGTCTAGATGAGGTACGTAGGCAGCGGGGTAGAGCCCGTTCGAGCACTCTTTTATTTTTCCCTACATTTCTCCCTTTTTCTTTTGTTTTCTTATCTAGTTTCAGTCTTTCTTTTTGCAACAACTTTCATTCTTACACCCTTTGAAACAGTTTCTTTGCAAGCGTGGATCCCGTCGGGTACAACGGACAATCTGGGGTGCTAATACCTTCCTAGATCGTAACCAACTCCCGAACCCAGTCTCTTTGGTTCGCAGGACCTTTGTCCTTCCTTTTCTTTTCTTCGGTTTGTGCAACATTACATTTCCCATTCCTTTGGGATAAAAATTCCTGGCTGACGACTCTACCTCTTCCGCGCCACTTTCGCGTTTGTACCAGGATGGAAATTCAGGGAGCGACAAAGGGTAATTAGGCCTTTTACATAACATTTTCTTTTCTTATATGATAGATTTAAATTTAAAAATAAAAAAATAAAAAATTATCGTTTATATTTTTATCCGCTTGCGCATTATAAAAAACAGACAGACGATGGGCACACATACTGATAATATATATATATAAAGACAATACATTGTTTTGATGTAGTCTTTTTTTATTCCAATATTACTTTTAAAAACTTAACTGACATTAAAAACAACTAATTTAAAATTCAAAATTCAAAATAATGCATTTTAAATTAAATAATAACTGCATCTATACTTATAATAAACTAGTGGGATACCCGTGCTATCGCACGGGTCATGTCTGTATTCATACACTACGTTGTGAAAATCACTTTTCAATCTTGCAATATTTTTTTTCAGATTCTAATTCATTTAGAGCAAAACCAATTTAATAGGTTAATAAATTCAACAACAATAATACGTATAAATTGAAAAATACAAAATTAAGACTTTCTAGTATTAAAAAATATATAGTAATATCATTCAATACACAATATTTGATTTAAACACCGTACATAATCGTTTCAACAATAATAAGTTCCTAATTGAATTTTTCATTCCTACCATAACATGAGTAAATATATCAAATTTAGTTCAATATATGAAAAATAAAAACCAATTGATCGGTCTATAATTGGTATCTCATAGATTTAATATATAAAAGATAGACATTAAAATGACCTGTCTACAACTGGTATATCATAGTTACGTTCACATCTACTTGTCTACTCTCAACACAACTTCCATTGGAAAAAATAACTGATGACTTATTATTTTATAAGAATTTGTAACTGCATTTATAACTCCTTCCATTTATTTTTCAAAATAACTCTCTCTGTGTCTCTCAATTATTTAATTTCATTCAAAATTGTTATCACATTCTTCCATCTTCTATTAATTATTCAGTTTCTTACAAAATTATTATCACATTCTTGAAAACTAATTCATTTCAATTGAATTAAATAAAAACTCAAGAATGGATTATACATTTAATGAGTGAAAACTAATATTTATAAATTAGTTTTTTTAGCAGGTGGGAAAGAAAATACTTAAGGTGTATTATTGTGTATCAACATTTTTCTTCCTTATATGTTTTTCTATAAATATTTTTAAGCTATTGTTTGTTGAAATAAACATATATTGTATAAGATGATTATTATGTTACTTTTATAATTTGTTTGATACAGACAAATGAGAAAACCTGATTCAACAAGAATATAAATCATTATGACGGGTCCATTATCGTACTTTATTTCATAGTATGAAAGTTAGACATCTTAAAGTGTTGTAACAATGATTGATCTTATGACTTTTTTTTTGTTAATTTAAAGACAACAATGACTATGAATGATGGTATTATAAATGTGTAGTTTTCTTTCCTTACTTGAATTAAAAACTTACTGATCTTATGACTCTTTTTTGTTAATTTAAAAACAACATTGACTATGAATGATGGTATTATAAATTTATAATTTTCTTTCCTTACTTGAATTAAAAACTTATTGTTCTGGATTGGGCCTGACACCAAGCATGTCGGGCACGATCCAATCCCGTGGGCAGAAGTCCAAGGGTCATTAATTAACGGGCATGGGGAGAGCATCTCCCCCACGTGCCCTTCTGTTCCTCAACCAACAACCTCATCCGCAATAATCTTACCTCCTGGATTTGTGGGGCAGTTGGACTAGGACAAAAACCACGTGCTAGGTCTTGACTACTTCTTCGCAGACCTTGGCAGTCCCCATCGTGGGCCAAGCTGATCTAGCCCACGAATAGGATTTTGACACAGTGTTAGGGGCACAATATAAATACCCTCTTTCATTGGAGGGTCAGGTATTTTATTCTCACTTACTTTTTTTGTACTTGCCCTCACTTTGTTTCTTATTCTCACTTTTTTGGCATCGGAGCACCTTGTAGGTACACCCCATCAGCTTCTCCTCCACAACAGAAATTGCGCTAGTCTAAAAGATCCCTCCTCATTAGGTCATATCAGATGCGCCGTATGTGGGAATTTCACTGATCCCCCATCTTTCTTGAAACGAAGGACCAAAGCTTCAACCCCTTTCATCAACCGACCATAATAACTAGCGAACATGGTGACAACCACGACCATACCCTTGTCAATTATGCCACTAGCAATGACGATAGCCTCTAGGTCTTCCACAAGGTCGACTCTGGGTATGGGAAGACTGTCACCCTGTCACCTGAACCAGTTGCCAATGGATCTGTCCAGCAACACACAACGACCACCTTCGAGCCTATTCTGGTACCAATTTAAAAGCACCTGACGATGATAGCCATGGTCCACACCTCAACGGAGAAGCCTCATGTTGTTTTAACAGCAAGAGAGAATCGCCCTGCTGGAAACTGACAGTCACGTCGATTCTCCTCAGCGGAGACCCTGACGTTCACGAAACCCTTCTCTCCACGGTCATGAACACGGACCTCGGCTGGAGCAGACTCAACCAAAAGCTACCAAGAAGTGTAATCACTCTCCCATTGTAACACCATAACTTCCCCCCACATAATTTAAAAGAAAAATCATAGTAAAATAATTTCCACTAAGAATTCATGGCATTACATTCATCCAAAAACTTGCTATTTATTAGACATAAAACAAAACTAGAGTAAACCAAATATGTATTCATTACACAGTGGAAAATAAATCGTTTCAAAGTTATAGACATTCTCTTATGAAAACATAATGACAAATCCAAAGGAAATTCTATAGCAAATAAAATAAAATTAAAGTGTTCCCGACTCCCATTATTACATATCAGAGCAGACGCCACTAACGCGAAGTACTTCGACTTCACCGACCATGAACTCTAACTACTCTGAATTATCTACGTGTTACCCATGTAGATGCAACATTCAAATAGAAGATGTGAGATTCTTAAATCAACAAAAGGAAGAAATGATATAAATACAAGAGCATAAATCATCAAGTTATTCATTCATATCACAACATTAAACAACATCACACCCTTCAATTCATACACAGATAATCACATCAAGCATCATGCAACACGACTAACATAGATGCAGTGAGACACAACTAGACTCAATGCATGTGGTACTAATTAGATCCATGCTTCATGATCACAGTTTTCGTCGGAACGTCTATTAGTCGCTCACACCCCACATGGGTACATGAAAACCACAATTGCTCACACCCCACATGGGCACACAATCACCTTACAACAACAACATCATGCAAATGATATACACCTCAACGACAATATACAATGACTACATGCACACCCGTAGCATATCCATCATCATACCAATATCACTCAACTATCACATGTATTTATCAAACATACATCATTATGTTACTACAACAACTACACATCTCTACATTTTTAAATCATGCATTTCACATTATCACATCAAAAAAAGAAGCATATAACACTTCAATACATGCTCACAACATCACAACAACAAAACAACATTTATTGTAGATGTTTAAGAATTGGCAGAATTTTTGACCAAACAAGAAATGTTAAATTCAGTTCAGAATGTCCTATCAGATGTTGGGACATTAGCAAATAGAGTATGTGAACTTATTTCAGGATGTCCTACCAGATGTTGGGACATTATGTAAATAACTTAAGTTCAGTTTTCCAGGATGTCCCAACAGATGTTGAGACATCTCAGACCTGCTTCCAGAATTAATTATTGATTAACAGATCAGAGATATTTAAGGAGAGTTATCTGGAATTAATTAATGATGGACAAAAACAGAACAAGGCGCATCTGTAGGGAGTTTTATATTGAAGATTCAGATTAAAACAGAAGACCTAATGCACCTAGAATATAGGAAGTAACAAACCCTAAATTCAAGGTGACAGCTGCTGCACATTAGGGCTGGATCATTCTACAGAAAGCCCAAAATTCAGATACCTATTTAAACAACAGAAACTCATAGAATTGAGTACGAATTTCAGAAGACCAAATAGGGTGTCTAGTGTTTTTAATAGCAGGTGTTTTTATATGTACCACTTTATGAGCTTTTAAGCAAAAGTGCATTTGTGACTTGATTGAAACTGTTAAGTAAGATCAAGCTGTTTTGTTTGAAGGATGTCTTCAATTTCAGTAAACTTGTAAACTTGATCACTGTGTGATTGAGGGGGAGTGAGTAGGGTATTCTTATCTAAGTGAGTCTTAGGTAGAAATTGCATTGGGTAAGTATTAAGTGATAGATTAAACAGGGTGGTTTAAGTCTAGAATTAATATTACTAATAGTGGATTTCCTCCTGGCTTGGTAGCCTCCAGATGTAGGTGTGGTTATACACTGAACTGGGTTAACAAACTTCTGTGTTGTTTACTTTTCCTGCTGTTTAAGTTTTGGTTAAATTTGTCAAATGTCCTATTAAGTGTTGGGACATCTCTTAGGACATCTCATACCTGATCACAGAATTTCAATTGGCATCAGAGCAGGCACCCTGCCTGTTTATACTGGGTGAGATCTAGGGAAAACAAATTCTGTAACATGGACAGAGATATAGGGTCAGTAAATAGACCACCTATACTGGATGGATCTAATTATGACTACTGGAAGCCAAGAATGATTGCATTCTTAAGATCACTTGACAACAGGGCATGGAGAGCAGTAAATGTTGGATGGGATCATCCTGTCCAAGACACCAAAGATGGATCAAAAGTGCTGAAACCTGAAGAAGAATGGAGTAAGGAGGAAGAAGATTCAGCACTAGGCAACTCAAAAGCCTTAAATGCCTTATTCAATGGCATTGATAGGAATATTTTCAGACTTGTGCATCATTGTGAGCTGGCCAAAGATGTTTGGGACACTCTCAAAACAACTCATGAAGGAACATCAAAAGTAAAAATGTCAAGACTTCAACTTCTCACCACCAAGTTTGAAAACTTGAGGATGAAGGAAGATGAATCAATTCATGAGTTCTACATGAACATCTTGGATATAGCCAATACTTCTGGAGCTTTGGGAGAAAAGATGACTGATGAAAAGCTGGTAAGAAAGATTCTCAGATCTTTGCCAAAAAGATTTGACATGAAAGTCACAGCAATAGAAGAAGCTCAAGACATATGCTCCATGAAAGTTGAAGAACTCATTGGCTCCCTTCAAACTTTTGAGATGGGAATGAATGAGACAAATGTTAAAAAGAACAAAAGCATAGCATTGGTGTCAAATACTGATGAAGAAGAAGATGATGAATCAGAAAATGGTAAAAGCTTATCAGAAAACCTAGCTATGCTTGGAAGACAAGTCAAACAGATTCTCAGAGGAATGGATGGCAAATCCAAATCCAATGGAAAATACACAAACTCTTCTGAGAACAGGAGACCTTATGATGCTAATAAAAAGTCAAATTATGCTGAAAAGACCAGTCAAGAAGGAATCAAGTGCCATGGATGTGAAGGATATGGACACATCAAGAAGGAATGTCCTACCTTCTTAAAAAGACAAAAGAAGGGACTATCTGTAACCTGGTCTGATGAAGACTCAGGAGGAGATTCAGAAGAAGAATCAGCTAAGCATTTTACTGCTTTAGCTGGACTGTGTGAATATGATAGTGATTCCAGTTGTGGAGAGCTTACTTATGCAGATCTTGAGCAAGCTTTCAAAGATCTATACAAGAGAAGCACTGAAATATGCAGTGAGGTTATAAAGCTAAAGAAGCAGAATGAGGTATTAGAAGATGAAAAAGCAAGTGATCAAGTAATCATTGATACCTTGAAAAGTGAAGTAACTCTTCTCAACTCTAAGTTGGAACATATGTCCAAATCTGTTAAAATGTTGAACAGCAGCTCAAATACACTGGATGTTATTCTCAGCAATAATAAACATTCAGGGGACAAAAGTGGACTGGGATATAACAGAGATGAAGCCAGCTCTAGCAAAGCTACTGCAAAAACTACACAGTCAAACAAGATGTCCCAACAGATGCTTCAACATCAGAACACAAAGACAAACATAATGTTCCAACAGATGTCTCAACATTCTGGAAAGAACAAAATGAAGAAGAAGTATCAAAGATGGAGATGCCATCACTGTGGAAGATTTGGGCATATCAAACCTCACTGTTATAAGCTACATGGATATCCAAATCAGATGTATCAGCAACCTTCCAAGCAGAAAGTAGAAGGTACCAAGAAAGTGCTGCATAGACATCAAAGAAATCAGCAACCTCCTAAGCAGAAGACAGAGGTCATCAAGAAGGTTTGGAGACCAAAAGCTGACATTCAGACTGATCAAAGCCACATACCCAAGAACCAGATCAATAATCAAGCTTGGAGATCAGTTGAACAACACACAGGGCAGAGGCATCAAAAGAAATCTCAACTTATCTGGTCAAAGAAAAGTACTGCATACATAGCACATACATCTCTGAGAGTATCAGCTAAAGAAGACTGGTACTTTGACAGTGGATGCTCAAGACACATGACTGGATTGAAAAATTTGCTAGTAAACTTAAAATTACATTCATCCAGGTATGTTACCTTTGGAGATGGAGCTAAAGGAGAAATCAAGGGAGTTGGAACCTTGGATTGTCAAGATGTTCCAAGACTAGATGATGTGCTGCTAGTTAAAGGTTTAACTGCTAACCTGATCAGCATAAGTTAACTATGTGATCAAGGATACAGTGTAAACTTTACCAAATCTGAATGTATAGTGACTAACAAAGAACAAGAGGTTGTCATGAAAGGAGCCAGATCTAAAGACAACTGTTACATGTGGGAATCCCAAAATCTCAGTCTCACTTCAACCTGCTCTCTAGCTAAAGAAGAAGAAGTGAAACTGTGGCATCAAAGACTAGGTCATCTTCATTTCAGAGGCATAAAGAAGATCATATCTATGGATGCTGTAAGAGGTATTCCTAAACTGAAGATTGATGATGGCAAAATATGTGGTGAATGTCAAATAGGCAAGCAAACCAAGATGTCCCATCCAAAGCTCCAACATCTGACAACTTCCAAAGTTTTGGAACTTCTACATATGGATCTTATGGGACCTATGCAGGTTGAAAGTCTTGGTGGTAAGAGGTATGCCTATGTTATGGTTGATGATTTTTCAAGATATACATGGATAAACTTCATCAAAGAAAAGTCAGATGTATTTGATGTATTCAAAGAATTATGTCAAAGATTGCAAAGGGAAAAATCCAGCTGTGTGATCAGAATAAGAAGTGATCATGGAAAAGAATTTGAGAATCAAAAGTTCTTAGATTTCTGCTCTTCAGAAGGAATCAATCATGAGTATTCTTCACCTATCACTCCTCAACAGAATGGGATTGTTGAAAGGAAGAATAGAACCATTCAAGAATCAGCAAGAGCTATGATCCATGCTAAAAAGTTACCTCTATACTTTTGGGCTGAAGCTATGAACACTGCCTGTTACATCCATAACAGAGTTACTTTAAGGAAAGGAACTTTGTCCACAATATATGAAGTCTGGAAGGGCAGAAAACCCACAGTTAAGTACTTCCATGTTTTTGGAAGTATCTGTTATATTCTGGCAGATAGGGAGCAAAGAAGAAAAATGGATCCTAAAAGTGATGAAGGGATTTTCCTTGGATACTCCATAAACAGCAGAGCATATAGAGTATTTAATTCTAGAACCAAGGTTATCATGGAATCCATAAATGTGATAATTGATGATGCTCCTACAGATGTCCCAGAAGATGTTGGAACATCTGCTGATATCAAGATTGAAGCTGAAGAAAAGAATGATCAATATAACTTCACTCAAACTGATACAAGGACAGAAGAATCAAGCAAACCTCCTTCCATCAGAATACAAAAGGATCATCCCAAAGATTTGATAATTGGTGATCCCAACAGAGGTGTGAGCACTAGATCAAGAGAAGTGATTTCAGGTTCTTGTTTTGTTTCCAAAATAGAACCTAAAAATATCAAGGAAGCTCTCACTGATGAATACTGGATTTGTGCTATGCAAGAGGAATTAGGTCAATTCACAAGGAATGAAGTGTGGAATCTTGTTCCTAGACCTGATGACATAAATGTGATTGGTACAAAATGGGTGTATAAGAACAAGTCAAATGAACAAGGAGTTGTTACAAAGAACAAAGCTAGACTTGTGGCTCAAGGATACACTCAAATTGAAGGGGTAGACTTTGATGAAACCTTTGCACCAGTAGCAAGGCTTGAATCAATAAGACTACTGTTGGGAATTGCTTGTATCTTGAAGTTCAAGCTATTTCAAATGGATGTGAAAAGTGCCTTTTTAAATGGCTACCTTAATGAAGAAGTATATGTAGAACAGCCTAAAGGATTTGTTGATCCAAACTGTCCAAATCATGTATACAAACTAAAGAAGGCACTTTATGGTTTGAAGCAAGCTCCAAGGGCATGGTATGAAAGACTGACCACATTTCTTATCAAGCAAGGATACAGAAAAGGTGGAATTGATAAAACCCTGTTTGTTAAAGATGAAGAAGGAAATGTCATGATTGCACAAATATATGTTGATGACATTGTCTTTGGTGGGATGTCTGACAGGATGGTCAAACATTTTGTCAAGCAGATGGAATCTGAATTTGAAATGAGCCTAGTAGGAGAATTAACCTACTTTCTTGGTCTGCAAATAAAGCAAATGGAAGACTCAATGTTCATCTCACAAAGCAAGTATTCCAAGAACATAGTCAAGAAATTTGGAATGGAAAATGCTGCTCACAAGAGAACTCCTGCCCCCACACATTTAAAGCTGACTAAAGATGAAAAGGGTGAGAATGTAGATCAAAGCTTATACAGAAGCATGATTGGAAGCTTGCTATACTTGACTGCTAGCAGACCAGACATTGCTTTTGCAGTAGGAGTTTGTGCAAGATATCAAGCTGATCCAAAAGTCAGTCATCTCAATCAAGTCAAGAGAATCCTTAAATATGTTAATGGTACTTGTGACTATGTCATAATGTACTTTCATGGTTGCAAACCAATTCTCACTGGCTTCTGTGATGCTGATTGGGCAGGAAGTGCTGATGACAGAAAAAGCACTTCAGGAGGATGCTTCTTTCTAGGAAACAATCTGATTTCTTGGTTCAGTAAGAAACAGAATTGTGTATCCTTATCTACAGCTGAAGCTGAGTATATAGCAGCAGGTAGCAGTTGTTCTCAGTTGGTTTGGATGAAGCAGATGCTCACTGAGTACAATGTCCCACAGGATGTCATGACATTGTACTGTGACAACTTAAGTGCAATCAACATATCAAAGAATCCTATCCAACATAGCAGGACAAAGCATATTGATATCAGACATCATTTCATCAGAGATCTTGTAGAAGAAAAGGTGATTTCATTGGAGCATGTAGCTACAAATCTGCAGTTAGCTGATATCTTTACCAAAGCATTGGATGCTACACAATTTGAGAACTTAAGGGGCAAACTTGGAATTTGTTTATGTGATATCTAGCAGTTAATGAGATGTGCCAACATGTCATATGACATTATATGGCATAAGGTCCAGATGGCAAAACTAATCTGGACAAGATCCTTGGGAATTCCAGCTCTAATCATTTGCACTGTAACGGCTACTTATTTAGTAACTGCTTATAATCAGCTATCAAGATTCCCATCATACTATCACAAGCGAATCACATTAACCAGCTATTCTCCAGAAATTAAAAACCCTAAAGCTTTCTATCCATCTTCCTCAACAATGTCTCAAAACCCTAACTCAACTGAAGAAGTTCTCAATCAAGAAGACGTAGTTCATGCCACTCCCATTTCTGTAGTACCAATGCAATCAACCCCATTGGACGAACTCAGGGGAAGCGTTTCTCACACTAAAAAGGCAAGAACTCCAAAGAGAGGTAAAGATCAAGTCAGAAGCAAAGCTAAAGGCACTCCCTCTCCAGCTAACATGCCCCCTAAGTCTTCACAATATGTGGATGATTCAATCAAGGAGATTGTCACTCAAATTCTGTTTGAACAAAGAAAGGTGAGTGGAATCTCTGTTCCTCTGAACACAATGCCTGCACCTCAAGAAGAACCAGCTCAAACTGCAAAGGACACTCCTGCAGAACAAGATGTCCAAATAGATGTTGGAACATCTGCAGATGAGAAAGAAAATTCACCTGATGCTGATACTGAACAGACTGAGGACCAGAAAAAGGCCTCAAGTGAAAGTGATAAAGAAAACTCTGAGGATCAGATCAAAGCCTCAAATGAAGATCAAATCCCTGCTGATCAAACAGCTGAAGAGGAGACTGCTCAATCTCCTCCAGTGGTCAATCTGGAGCAGGACTCTGATGCAGAAATCATAGCATCTGTTAAACCAAGCATAGCCAAGAGGCTAAGATCCAGGAAAGGCAAGATGCAAGCTGAAGCAGCAATCCCTGAGAAGAAGAAGGCTAGTCCAAAGAAAGGCAAGGCTAAAGCTACCTTTGGTCCAACAAAACCATGGAGCAAAGTTCAAACCCAGAAGAGAAAAGCTGCCACACCATCAGATTCAGATGTTGGATCAGATTCATCTATGCTGTGGGAACTCAAACCAAGCTGGACTATGGAGCTTTTATCTTTGATCAAACCATGAAGCATGCCAGCTCCTCAGCAACAAAGCTTCCAATAGCCTTTCCATCATTACTGTGTGGTATAGTGCTCAATCAATACCCTGGCATTCTCTCTGACAAGGATACAGTATGCAAAAGAGAAAGCCCCCTGGCTTTTCACTACAAATTATTTCTCAGTCACCATGCTGCAGATGTTGAAGCACCTTCTGGGACATCTGCTGGTCCATCCACTGCTAAGAATCCAATCTCCAGGAAGACTTTAATTGCTGAACTCAAAAGCACCTGCAAAGAGCTTGAAGCTAGAAAGCAGAAGCTTGAGGAAATCATCAAAAGGTTGGAAAGTGAAGAAGATCAGAATGCTGCATCTGGTGAAGACAGTGAGGCTGATGAAGAAAGTGAAGCTGATAAAGATGAAGACACTGAGGTGGAGGAAGCAACTGAGAGTGATGAATCTGAGTGATCAATGTATGTGAGGCAAATGTAATGACAGCAATGTAATGACAGTAATAGTGTCTTTGGCCCCTAATTTTGTGTCTACCAAGGGGGAGAACAACATCAAATGTAATTGCTGTTTTAGTATGAATGAAATATCTGTGTGTCTGCTTCTGAACTGATTAGTGTTTTTCTTCTGTTGCAACAAAATTGGATACATATATGTTTGAGGGGGAGTAATCTCAAATAAGAATCAACAGAAAAGTAATGCTATACTCTGATAAAAAGAACTTCTGCTGCACTCTGAAAACCAGAAAAGATGTTAGCCAAAAATTAGCCAAAGGGGGAGTTTGTAGATGTTTAAGAATTGGCAGAATTTTTGACCAAACAAGAAATGTTAAATTCAGTTCAGAATGTCCTATCAGATGTTGGGACATTAGCAAACAGAGTATGTGAACTTATTTCAGGATGTCCTACCAGATGTTGGGACATTATGTAAATAACTTAAGTTCAGTTTTCCAGGATGTCCCAACAGATGTTGAGACATCTCAGACCTGCTTCCAGAATTAATTATTGATTAACAGATCAAAGATATTTAAGGAGAGTTATCTGGAATTAATTAATGATGGACAAAAACAGAACAAGGCGCATCTGTAGGGAGTTTTATATTGAAGATTCAGATTAAAACAGAAGACCTAATGCACCTAGAATATAGGAAGTAACAAACCCTAAATTCAAGGTGACAGCTGCTGCACATTAGGGCTGGATCATTCTACAGAAAGCCCAAAATTCAGATACCTATTTAAACAACAGAAACTCATAGAATTGAGTACGAATTTCAGAAGACCAAATAGGGTGTCTAGTGTTTTTAATAGCAGGTGTTTTTATATGTACCACTTTATGAGCTTTTAAGCAAAAGTGCATTTGTGACTTGATTGAAACTGTTAAGTAAGATCAAGCTGTTTTGTTTGAAGGATGTCTTCAATTTCAGTAAACTTGTAAACTTGATCACTGTGTGATTGAGGGGGAGTGAGTAGGGTATTCTTATCTAAGTGAGTCTTAGGTAGAAATTGCATTGGGTAAGTATTAAGTGATAGATTAAACAGGGTGGTTTAAGTCTAGAATTAATATTACTAATAGTGGATTTCCTCCTGGCTTGGTAGCCTCCAGATGTAGGTGTGGTTATACACTGAACTGGGTTAACAAACTTCTGTGTTGTTTACTTTTCCTGCTGTTTAAGTTTTGGTTAAATTTGTCAAATGTCCTATTAAGTGTTGGGACATCTCTTAGGACATCTCATACCTGATCACAGAATTTCAATTATAAAATATAAAAATGGTAATTTCCACTAAATTTCAATTAATAAAAATAATGTTTTTCGTTCCAGGCCGCGCTAAGAGAGCCCTAGCGCACTAAGCATACTCGCAAGTACCTCAAAGAGGCTAAAGTATTTCAGACCGTGCTAAGCGCTCTACACAGTGCTAAGCTCGCTCTACGATTTTTGCAGTCTGATCCCTGCGATGAAAACAACTATCCAACTACATTTTTCTGCATAAAACTTGATTTCTAACAGCAATTTCGCACAAATTATGTTCCTATAACCTACATATAACAAATACAATCCAACCATACAAATCAAACACAACCAATTCATCCATTCCAATCACATATTCATAAATTCTACCCAAAACCCCAATAAACCCCATACAACAATTCCATGGTTTTCAACCTTGTAATTTCTACCTCAATACCCACATCATTTAACCCTTGAGAGATGAAAGAAATCTCACCTTTATCTTATATGAAGATTTTCTTCGAAGCTCTCTAAGCCTAGCTCTGCTCCTCTTTCCTATACCTTGTTCTCCAAAAACACGTTCGTTCACAATGAATCTCCCTTTTTCTAATTTTTCTTCTTTTTCCTACTATAACCCTTAGACCCCTAATATGGTGTCCCCTTTTTACCCTTACTAAATCCCATGAATAGTCCTTTTTTCCTCCTTATCCTTCTATTCATATTATCAACTCTTACTTAATAAAATAACTAAAATCAATTATTTAAATCTAAATAATCTCAGCTAAATTATTTAAATTAAAAATAATTAACTAATTACTATTACTATTATAATTTAATTAGTATTATTCGCCACCCCACCAAACACACATAATGACACGTATCCACACATCAAAGCACACAAAAAATCACACTGACTCGAAATTTTTTTGCAAATAAAAGTTAAATAAAAACAGGTCGTTACAACTCTCCCCCACTTAGAACATTTTCGTCCTAAAAAATTACCTGATGCAAACAAACTCGGATACGAATCTTGTATCTTGTTCTCTAATTCCCACGTCATGTTCCCACCGGCAACACCTCCCCATACTACCTTCTCGAGAACAATTTCCTTGCCTCTCAATTGCTTCACTTCACGATCATCGATACGCTCTGGTAAAGCCTCAACCATAAGATTATCTCTCACCTCCACCTCATCCATCGGAATCACATGCGACGGATCCATAATATACTTCCGAAGTTGCGAAACATGGAATATATCATGTAAATTTGACAATCACGGTGGAAACGCCACTCTATAAGCAACGAGTCCAACTCTTGCAGAAACAAGATATGGTCCAATAAATCGAGGATTAAGTTTTCTCGACTTCCAAGCACCTCCAATGCCAGTTACCGAAGTAACTTTCATAAACACATGATCTTCTTCTTGAAACTCAAGATATTTTCTCCTCTTATCGTGGTAACTCTTCTGCCTGCTCTGCGATGTTTTCATCTTTTCTCGAATCAACTTCACTATCTCAGTAGTTTGCTGAACGGTATCAGGTCCGAGCGTTACACTTTCACCGGACTCATGCCAACACAAAGGCGTCTGACATCTTCGACCATACAACGCTTCAAAAGGTGCCATTTTGATACTGGAATGATAATTGCTGTTATAAGTGAGTTCGATCAACGAAAAATAATTATCCAAAGCACCTTCTTGTTCAAGCACACAAGCTCTCAAAAAATCCTCCAAAGATTGTATAGTCAATCCTCTCTATCTGTCCATCCGTCTGTGGATGATAAGATGAACTCAATCTTAGCTTCGAACCCAACGCTTCTTGCAAACTTTCCCAAAATATAGAAGTGAACCTCAAATCTCTATCTGACACAATAGTCAATGGAATCCCATGTATCTTCACAATCACACGGATAAATCTCTGCCAACCTCTGCAAAGGAAAACTGATATTAATCGGAATAAAATGCACCGACTTCATCAGTTTATTAACAATTACCCAAATCGCATCGTGTCCTCGCTGAGTATTAGGCAACCCCGTAACAAAGTCTAAAGAAATATTGTCCCATTTCCACTCTGGGATATCTAACAGTTGCATCAGACCAGTAGGTTTATGATTCTCCACCTTCGACTTCTGACAAGTCAAACAAGCATAAAAAAGTGAGCCACGTCACGCTTTAATACAGGCCACCAAAATATCATTTTCAAATCCTGATACATCTTTGTAGTTCCTGGGTGAATACTCATGCTACTTCAGTGACTCTCCTCAAGAATCATTCTCTACAATTTAGAATCATCGTGAATAAAAATCCTTTCACGGAATCTTAGCACACCTTCTTCATCAACTCGGAAGTCACTACTTCTAGCACATACATCACCAACCATCAAGTCTACTAATTTCACATCTAACTTCTGACCCTCTCTGATACTATTGAGAAAATCATTGTTAATCTTCAACATTCCTAACATCATGCTATGCAATGTCTGTTCATAAACCAAACTTATGTTTCAAAACTGCTCAATTAACTCCAACTCTTTAACCATCATAGCAGACATATGCAAAGTCTTCCAACTTAAAGCAACAACCACAATATTAGCTTTACCGGGATGGTAGTTCAAGCCGAAATCATAATATTTCAAATATTCCAACCAACGTCTATGCCTCATATTCAACTCCTTCTGGTCAAACTGATACTTCAAACTCTTATGATCACTATACACCTCAAATCTAGAACCATACAGATAATGCCTCCAAATCATTAGTACAAACACTACTGCTGCCAACTCCAAATCATGGGTAGGATAATTCCTCTCATGAATTCTCAACTGACACGAAGCATAAGATACTACTTGATTGTCCTGCATTAACACACCACCCAAACCCATAAAAGAAGCATCACAATACACTACAAACGGTTCATCTGGTTTAGGTAACATGAAAACTGGAGTGGTAGTCAACTTCTTTTTCAGTTCAATGAGACTCTACTCACACTGGATGTCCTACACAAATACATTGTTCTTACAAGTTAACTAGGTCAATGAAAGTGCCAACTTCGAAAAACCATCAATGAATCTACGATAATAACCAGCTAATCCCAAAAAGCTTCTAATCTTAGTCACCGACTTCGGAGCCTCCCACTATAGAACTACATCTACCTTGAATGGGTCCACCACAATACCATTACCTGAAATAACATAACCAAGAAAACTCACATCTTTCAACCAGAACTCGCACTTTGATAACTTAGCATAATGCTTATTCTCTTTCAACACTTGCAATACAATCCATAGATGTCCAACATGCTCTTCTTCAAACTTAGAGTAGATTATAATGTCATCTATAAATACAACCATAAATTGATCCAAATAATCATTGAAGATTCGATTCATGTACTCCATGAATACTCTAGGTTCATTAGTAACTACAAATGGAATCACTACATAATCATAATGTCCATATCGAGTCCTAAAAGTTGTTTTTTGAATATCTTCATCTTTTACCCGTATCTAATGATAACCTGACCGCAAGTTAATCTTGCTAAACACACGAGCGCCCACCAACTGATCCATCAAGTCATCTATTCTTGGGAGTGGATACTTGTTCTTAATTGTTACTTTGTTCATTTGTCTGTAGTCAATACATAACCACATACTACCATCCTTTTTCTTAACCAACAATACTGGGGCTCCATAAGGTGACACACTCGGCCTTACAAACTTCTTTTCCAACTGCTTCTTCAATTCCGCTAACTTTGATGTTGACATTTGGTACGGTGCCATGGAAATAGGCCTAGTACCAGGTACAAGGTCAATACTAAACTCTACCTCTATTTGTCGCTCCCGGGATTTCCATCCTGGTACAAACGCAAAAGTGGCGCGGAAAAGAGGTAGAGTCGCCAGCCATGCATTTTTATCCCGAAGAGACGGGAATGGTAATACTGCACAAACCATAAGAAAAGAAAAGGAAGGACAAAGGTCCTACGAGCCAAAGATTCTAGGTTCGGGAGTCGGTTACGATCTGGGAAGGTATTAGCACCCCAGATCGTCCTCCGTACCCGACGAGATCCACGCTTGAAAAGAAACTGTTTCAAAGGGTGTAAGAATGAAAGCTGCTACAAAGAAAAGAAACGGAACTGGATAAGAAAAGAAAAGAAATGGGGAAAATGTTGGGAAAATAAAAGAGTGTTCGAACGGGCCCTACCCCGCTGCCTACGTACCTCATCTGGACAATGAGGATCAGAGTCGCCGTAGTTCCCCTAACTAGGGGTAGAAAGATTGCTTGTGTTTTAAGCTTGAACTTCTTATATCAATGCTCAGGTGTTGCAGGCTCGGACGACAAGTGCATAACCGTCTTGCAAAGTGACAAGTAGTAGCAAGTTCGTACATAAGGAGTGAGTGGGATGAGAAAAGAAGTCCCGAAGGAGAGACGCTTATTGTTTGTCTAGTGTTTTTTTAATGCGTTTTTTATGAGTGTGGCACAAGGAAGTGAACTCAAGCTTTTTCCATGGAATGTGTACTTGATACTACATTCCAATATGTAATAAGAGCACAAGCACACCTGTCGCTCCCGAAGATTTGCATCCCGGTACAAGCGCGAACGGTCAACAAAAAGAGGAAATGAAAGTGCATAGAGTCGCCAGCTAGGAATTTTTATCCCGAAGGAAAGGTAATGATGCATAAACCTAGAAAAAGATGGATAAGACGGTTGCGAACCAGAGAAACTGAGAAAGGGGGTTGGTTACAACCTGGGAAGGTATTAGCACCCAGATTGTCCATCGTACTCGACGGGATCCACGCTTACAAGATTGTGTTTAAAGGGGTAGGTGTATGTGCTATCTATGTGCAAAAGCTAAGGAAAGAAAGTACATGTGTCAGTGCAAAAAGGTGGATTGCTCAGGAACTGAGGCTTAGAAAAGAATTCTGAAAGAGGGGGGAGACACAGAGACTTTTGTTCGATAACTGTTAAGTTATGCCTACGTATCCTCTTGTGCAATGAGGAAGTCAGAACACCGTAGTTCGACTCAAAGAGACTGAAAAATAAATTGAATGTGAACTGCTTACTTGCCTATGCTCAAGTGTATGACTCGTCTAGATCGAGTGCTAACTGTCTTGCATTAAACGGAAGAAGCAAGTTCTCGTTTATGAATGCGTGTGATGAGAAAAGAATCCCGAAGGAGACGATTATTGTTTGTTTTTGTATTTTCATTTTTGTTATTGTTTTTGGCGTTTTTCATAAATTAATGAGCTTAAGCCTAAGTCGAGGGTTGTAAACTCATTATATCCTCCCTGATTAGGGATAATGAGCCTACTTAAGTATGAGATAAGCGTCTCAACTTAATTACCATGATGATGTAGGATTAAGATCATTAACCTACTTATGATTAATTAGATGTTTTTGGGTTTTTGTTTAGTGTTAAGTAATGTGTTTAATCTTTAATCACAAATTAGTGAACTCATTACACTATCCTAATAGAAGGATAATTGATGAGAACACTTAAGCTGAGGAAGATACCTCAACTTAATCCATGGTTAGGGATTAAATTCATTATATAACAAGCCTTTATTAAATGGATTTTAATTAAGGGATGAGATTAAGAAGTGGATTTTATGGTTTTTAAGACAACTTGAGGGGGACTTGTCCATTAAACACTAGGGTTAGTCCCTCTTAATCATAAGGAAGAGATAGAACCCTAACGTAAGGCCCAAGTTACAAGATAAATTCTTGGTGATTATTAGTGTGATTTGATTAAGAGGTGTAAAAAAATTAAAAGTTTAACACTTAGGATTAAAGTTATACACTCCATCCTAAGAGAAGGATGCAGGCATAACCCTAATTCAAAGTCCTAAAGCTTTAAAAGTTTAGTCTCTGATTATTGAGATGAGAAGAGAGACTCAAGGAGACTCAAAGGTAAAAGACTAAAGGTACTATACACAACCCTAAAATTTATCATGCTTGGGTATCCTATGGTTTATTAGGCTTAAGAGAAAGGATCTTCAAGGCCACCAATGGAAGAAGCAGATGAAAAGAGAAGGAGAAAGAAGAACAAGTTACTTACTTCCTGAAGAAGATAAATAACTTGAAAGAAAGAAATAAGGATGGAACATAAGTGAATTAGATTCACTTCAAAGGCATGTAAAAATGAATATGAATGAGATAAGAAGAGGTTGGAAGTGAAGGCAAATCCATCTCCCAAATAACTTACCAAAAGTTCCTGAAAATGTAAGTATGAAGACATAAGACATAAGACAAAAGGAAATGAGATGAAATGAGATGCAAAGACCAAAGTCAGAAGTTATTATGCAATGCAAATGGCATATTAGATGATGCAAGGTCATACAATGTGCATATGAATGTTCATACAAAGATGAGATGTCATGAAAGCATGCTTGGAAGCTTGAAAACACATGGATGTTTTTGAAATGAAATGAATGCAAGACATGGCAAATGAGTGAAGAAATGATCAAGAAATTTTCTAAAATCTCCTAAGATGCCTAATATGTCATATGGATGCTTGAAATGTCATGGAAAGTTCACATGATGATGAGTATGCAAGGTGAATGCAAATGAACATGAGAAATTAGGGTTTTATGAACATATGAGATGAAAATGAATAAAACAGAAGCATACAACATGAAAAAAAATTGAAACCAAGCTCAATCAAACCCTAAACCCATATAATATCACACCCCAAAGGAGAAAGTCAGAAGCTAATCCTATTGAAAATTATGAATTTTCTAAGGTTGCTAGGGTTTTTGGGTGATTCTCAAAGGAAAATGCAAATCAATTTAAAAATGCAAGATAAATTCATGAGGAAAATAACCTAGAAACTATATGCAATATTTGAAACAATGCAAAAAGAATCAAGTTCAAACTCTTCATGGTTAGGCAGAAATGATTTTTCAAAGTTAGGGTTAAAAAATGTGATTTTAAAGAACCCTAATTCAAAGAAAATTGTGAAATTATGATCAAACCTAAAAAGAAATTTGTATGAAGAGTTTGAAAATGTTTCTAAATGTATTGGAATGGTTCATGATTTTTTTGGTGATTTTCAGAAACCTAAATGTATTTTTAATTAATTAAAATCCATTAATTAATTAAAAATAACATTTAAATATTTTAAAAATACTTTTTAAATGCAAAAAATAAACTAAAAATCATTTTTGGGTTGAGAAAAATATTTGGATCAGAAATGCAAAAGCAAATATTTTTGTGATGTTTTTAACTATTTTAAATAAATTATGCAAAATAAATAAAATAAAATGAATTAAAAATGAAAATAAATGGAAGTATGCTGATCCAAGGGATGAGATTCAAACTGGGGGGAAAGTTGTTGACTGCGCACGTGATCTAAGGGTCCAGATCAAATCTGGCTAATTAATTAAGTTTTATATTAATTAATCAGAAATAAAGTTAATGAGATAATCTGAGTCGTACGAAGCCTAACCCTAATCACCATCTAATGGCCATGAATGAATTTGGGGAATTAATCAAAGATTAACCCTAATTATTTTCAGGTGACCGGAGCTAAGCTCCGGTCATCTTCTCCGGCAAGCCAAAATTCCAGAATCT
This sequence comes from Lathyrus aphaca, assembly GCA_963966055.1. Lineage (NCBI taxonomy): Eukaryota > Viridiplantae > Streptophyta > Magnoliopsida > Fabales > Fabaceae > Lathyrus > Lathyrus aphaca. Next base: position 223,373,815 of record OZ014522.1, read on the forward strand.
CCTACAAGCCACTAAACCTCAAATTTCTTGCCTAGAATTACTCCCCTAACATCATAGAACATGAATCCACAAACAAAATTCATTTATCATGCATATTCAGGCTGAATCGAAGCAAACAAATTTCTAGGTCAAACTTTCAGATCATCATGAAATACTCATTTCTAGCCTATTTTCAATTTTAAACATATCAGCATGATCAGGGAAGTATGTAGAATCATTCTATAACATAAAAACATGTTTCTGGAAAAAATGTTCTTGGAGATTACCAGAGATGAAGTTCTTTGAAATTGAGCTTTCTGGGCCTCTCCCTTGTGCAATCCAGTCCCTTTTGACCTCCTGAGGCTATTAGCAAGCTTGAATGAAGCTTAGAGTGGCTGGTTTGTGTGTTTCAGTTCTGACAAAGCAGAAATCGTGTTTCTTGTGTGATGTGTTTTTGGCTATATTGATGGGTGGGAATTGATCCTGAGGTTATATGGAGTTGATTGGTGGAAGAATTTGTGGTTTTTGCTGGCTGGATTGTGTGTTTCGAAGAGATGAAGTTTTGGAGCAATTTCTTGATTCTCAGTTTGTGGGATCTTTCAGGCTTGTGTGTTCTATGAAATGAGGTCCTTAGGATTCACATAAGTCATTGTGATTGGTCATAGAGTGGGTGGTGGCACAACTTGATTGGTATGGGCCAAGTTGCAAAAATGTCAACTTTGTGTACTTGAGGTATGGGCATGGTGCAGAGCTGTTTCAAGGGGTGTCTTGGCCTCAGCAGAGTTTGTGGATGGCCCTTTGATCAATAGAGTGCAGCTGGAAGGCTTGGATGAAGAGATGTCATGTGTTTTGCAACTTTCCAACTTTGAAATTTCTTGTGAATCAAGCCATGAAAATGCCAAATTCTTGGGCCAATTCTGGTTTAGGCAAGTTGTATTGACATGTTATGAAGTGTTTGTGCACATTAGAGGTCACTTAGAAGCTTGAAATGCCAATATGCAAAAATCCCTCTTTGATATGAACTTGAAAATTATAGGATTTTTGCCAACTTTGAAAGGCCATATCTTGAGTTCTAGGATGAATCAAGACATGTTCTTGTACTTTTTGAAAAGGGAAAGACCTAATCTACAACTTTCATGTCCAAGAATTTTTCATTTGAAGCATTTTTTGTCATGAAAGAGGAGGTTGAAAATCTTTCCCAAAATGGAAAGTTTCCATTACAAGTCATTTCCAAAAATGGCAAGTTTGCAATTGGCTCAAAATTCTTCAATCTTGTGAACTTACAACCACTTCTAAGATCAAATAAAGATCATAGAAATTCAATTTGATGAAAATGATCCTTTGGTACCCTTGTTGGGGGCCTCAGATGCCCTGATTTTGACTTAACTTATTCAAGAAGTTACCCAATGATTAGATGACTTCCACAATGAATTTCTTCACCAAACTTGGTAAACATGATCCTTATAACATATTAAGTACATTAGAAACAAGAATGACCAAAAAAATTGGAGTTAAGGCATCTGAAGCCAAAACTCTAATTTTGGTCATCTGTATAGTGAAAACCCTAGCTCTGCTTCCATGCCTTTGCCAATTCTGTGATCCCTTGACTTTCATGAAATTTGGGGAGAACATTATGATCATGGAACACACATGGACCCTCTTGGAAAGCTTCAAGACCATTGGGATGGCTCAAATTGATTCTTGGATTGCTCAGATCACAAACCCTAGATGCAGATGAAATGGAACTATGCAGATGAAATAAATATGCAATATGAGATGGTATGCTTATAGTAAATCAAAAATGAAAGATCACAAGCCATGGTGTGGGAAAAGGTGAGGGCAAATTTGGGGTGTTTACAGCTGCCCCTATTCAATCATGTGTTAGCTGTGCAGGATGTAAGCGCCTGGCTTAACAGACAAACAAGATAACTTGTGGTTGAATACCAAAGACAGTCTGAAATTTGCACTCACTGGGGAGAAGAAGAAAAGGGATATAAATTGTAAAAGGTAGTATAGTATGATTATCAAATGAAAGGCGATGGAGGGCGACCAACGAGTAGAGGATGACTGTTGGGGGTAAAGTGGTAAGTAAAGCAATAACGGGGACGGCCGACAAGCTGGGGAAATAAAGAGACCGCGACGGGGACGGCCATCGGGTAATAAAATAAGATTCTCTGAGGATTTAGACAAGCATAGATGGGGACGGCCATCAGGCTTGGAAAGTTAAATAAACAACGATGGGGACGGCCATCGGGCTAAACTGATAAAGGACGATCATCAGGGAAAGGAAAAGGGACCACGACGGGGACGACCATCGGGTTTAAAGAATAAATGAAATAATTGATGAGGGACGATCATCAAAGGTGAAGGACGATCACCTAGCAGGGGATGGCTTCTCTTTATCACAACATAGGACGAATGTCAGATAGAAAGGGTCAACGATGGGGACGACCATCAGATAAGCATGATGAAGGACGATCATCAAGAGGTGATGGACGATCTCCTAGAAGGGTACGGCTGCTTTCGAGGATTATCATGACATAGGAAGAATGTAGGATAACAAGATCAACGATGGGGACGGCCATCGGATAAATGATGAGGGACGATCATCAAAAGGTGAAGGACGATCACCTAGCAGGGGACGGTTGCAAAAAGAATCACGACATAGGACGAATGTCGGATAGAAGGTTCCAACAATGGGAGTTCCACTGGGGAAAGGATGAAGGACGATCACCTGGAAGGGGACGACTTCCGAAAGTATCACGACATAGGACAAATGTCGGATAGCAGAAAGCTGTTTTGTTGGCGACTTACTGGGGAATGGTAAACACGGACGAGTGCTTACGCCTTGAAATAAAAGGTATATGTGTTTGACGGTGTGTATAGACTAAAGATGCGGACGAGCATCCTTAGGACCATGATACAGACGAGTATCGGTAGAAATAATATGCTGACATGTGTTTAAGGATGACGATATGGACGAGTATCAAACAGTTAAGCGAGGAACACATACAAGTGTTGACCTGCTGAGGAGTGATATATACAAGATACAGACGAGTATCAAAGACTTCTGTATAAGTATGTATAAGTATTGGTCTGCTGGTGAAGTATGTGCAAGACACGGACGAGTGTCGAAAGATTGGGCAAGGTACACGGATGAGTGTTTGACTTGCTGGGGAAGCATGACACGGACGAGTGTCAAAATAGAATATGTACAAGTTAATAGCAAACATCTGTGTTTGGGAGTGCCGAAGGTATTCTGGTGATCTGTGGGGGATAGGGTGACACTGACGAGTGTAAAAAAGGGCATGTTATGAACAAGTATCTATACTTGAGAGTGCAGTGGGGATGCTTTGTTTTTTATTTGTAGGGGATATGAGTTTTGTATATTGCTGTGATGGTATTTGCAATTGATTGGCTCGAACCTAGCTTATGATCATGCGAATGTTTGATTTTTGTTGTAATGCTCCGTATTAGACGGAATGCTACGCTTATCTCAGTGAATATGATGCGAATGCTATGATTTATGAAAATGAGAGAACTGATCCGAGACTCGGATCCTGCGGGGATAAAGATCTCTGGCTGATCTGCTTGGAGGGAGAACCCGGTTGGGGAAGAAATCATTGATAGATCTGCCCGGAGGGAGAACTCTGCTTGGGAGGAAATAGATCATTGGTAGATCTGTCCGGAGGGAGAACTCTCAATGGAGATGAGGAGGTTTTAGCATCTCCGTTGGGGATGTGTTTCGAGTATTGCTCTTCTAGGGAGGCAATTCTGTGGAGAATCAATTCCACCAACTCTGTTGAGGATGAGAGAGATTTGGTATCTCTGGTGGGGGAAAGAAAGCTCTTTGACCACCTTGTTGTGGAAGAGTTGCCAGGTACTGCTCGGGAGGTCCTGCTCGGGGAGGAGATAACTTCTGGAAAGTAGTATGCTGGGGATTCAATGCTTGATATGCCTCATGTTTCGAAAGATGTCTGTCTTGAGTACCTGCAACTTGTTAAGATAAAGGAAAATGCACAAGTGTCCCGAGGTATCCTTAGCCGGATTCCGCCATAGGAGTTAGATTTACCTGAAAGTAATATATTTCCTGCAAGCAGTTATTAAAATGGCTCATATGTTTTATGTAAGTGTTGTATTATGAACATTTGACATTTTGCAAATGAAACAAAAATGTACAAAAAAAAATGTGACTAAATATTCTGATTTTATTGATTTGTGTGCCCTGAATAGGAAAGTACAATAAAAAAGAAGCGAATCCCCTGAAAGAAGGAGATTGCTGTAAAATTGAGAAAATAAAAGTGTTGGCAATGTTGAAGATGACGCTCTAGTGAGCTTCCTTTGCTATGACCTGTATTACCTTAACATTCTTCTTATCTTGCTTTCTGAAGAAGGCTGATTCTGACTGATGCTTTGTCCTTTCGATGCTTGCCATGTTGTGAGTGATACAGACGAATTCAGAATGCAGTTGTTCGCTTATTCCCTGATTTTGCGTGGATCGCCCTTTCGGATTTTCAATCCACCGGAATACCCATTTTTTCCTGAGCTGTCCAATGTGGCTTTTCAACTCAGCGGGTGTACAATTTTTTTGATTTTTCCCTTATTTTTGCCCGAGTCTTTTATTCTGTTTTTGACTCGCCGGGATGCCCTATTTTATCCTGGACTTATATTCTGTTTTTATGTCCAGCGGGTCATTTTATGCGAAGTATTTTTTAACTGCATCTGAATTCATAGGAGACGGGAAGTCTTCACCATCCATGGTTGCGAGCATCAGTGCTCCACCCGAGAAGACTTTGGTTATCACATAAGGACCTTCATAGTTTGGTGTCCACTTTCCCCTGTGGTCTGTATGAGGAGGAAGGATTCTTTTCAAAAGAAGCTCTCCCACTTGGTATTCTCGAGGTCTGACTTTCTGATCGAAGGCTTTCTTCATTCGCTTCTGATATAACTGCCCATGACAGATGGCAGCTAATCTTTTCTCTTCAATCAGGTTTAGTTGATTGTACCGAGACCGAACCCATTCTACTTCATCCAGTTTCACATCCATCATTACCCGTAAGGAGGGTAGCTCAACTTCAACAGGCAGGACGGCTTCCATACCATACACAAGCTGATAAGGCGTTGCCCCAGTAGATGTTCTGATTGAGGTTCGGTACCCATGCAAAGCAAATGGTAACATCTTATGCCAGTCTTTCTAGGTGACTACCATCTTCTGCACAATCTTCTTGATGTTCTTGTTAGCGGCCTCAACAACGCCATTCATCTTTGGCCTGTAAGGAGAAGAGTTGTGATGTTAAATTTTGAAGTCCCGGCACAGTTCTGCCATCATTTTGTTGTTCAAATTGGAACCATTGTCAATAATGATTCGCTCGGGAACTCCATATCGACATATGATGTCTCTTTTTAGAAATATGGCTACCACTTGTCTGGTGACGTTGGCATAAGATGCTGCTTCAACCCATTTGGTGAAGTAGTCAATGACTACCAGGATGAATCGGTGACCATTTGAAGCAGTCAGTTCAATCTTTCCAATCATGTCAATGCCCCACATGGAAAAGGGCCAAGGTGAAGACATTACGTTCAAAGGATTTGGAGGCACATGCACTTTATCTGCGTAGATCTGGCACTTGTGGCACTTTCTGGCATATGCACAACAGTCTGCATCTATTGTGATCCAGTAGTAACCTGATCTTAACAACTTCTTTGCCATTGCATGTCCTCTGGCATGGGTACTGAAAGAACCTTCATGCACCTCGTGCATCAACAGGTCTGCTTCCTTCTTGTCAACACATCTGAGTAGGACCATGTCGAAGTTTCACTTGTATAATAAACCATCAGCATTGAGGAAGAAACAATCGGCCAGCCTTCTTAATGTCTTCTTATCATTGGATGATGCCCCAGGTGGGTATGTCTGATCCTCCAAAAAGCATTTGATGTCATAGAACCAAGGCTTGTCATCATTAGCAGTGTCCACAGAGAACACATATGTTGGTCTGTCCAGTCTGGATACCAAAATACGAGGCACATAATTGGCAGCTTGTACTTTGATCATGGAGGAAATGGTACCTAAAGCGTCTACAAACTGATTCTCATCTCGAGGGATGTATTCAAGCTTGACTGTTGTGAAGAAAGTCAATAATCTCCTTGTATAGTCACGGTATGGAATCAGATGCTCATGATGAGTGTACCATTTGTCGTTGGTCTGATTGATTACCAAAGCCGAATCTCTGAATACATTCAAGGTTTTGATCCTGAGGTCAATGGCTTCCTCAAGACCCATGATACATGCTTCGTATTCTGCTTCGTTGTTAGTGAAGGCAAATGTGAGTTTTTCCGAGAAAGGAATATGAACTCCTTTAGGTGAAATGAGTACTGCACAAACTCCACGACCATTCATATTGACAGCCCCGTCAAACTTCATAGTCCATGTTTCCTCTGGATCAGGCCCTTCGGTGTGAACTGGCTCTTCACAATCTTTCGCTTTCAAGAACATGATGTCTTCATTAGGGAAGTCAAATCTCATAGGCTCGTAATCATCAATGGGTTGCTCAGCCAGATAATCAGACAATACACTGCCCTTGATAGCTTTTTGAGAAGTGTACTAAATGTCATATTCTGTTAGAATCATTTGCCATCTTGCAACCCTTCCGGTAAGTGTTGGCTTCTCGAATATGTACTTGACAGGATCCATCTTTGAGATTAATAAGGTAGTGTGAGTCAACATATACTGTCTTAGTCGGCGAGCAGCCCACGCTAAAGCACAACAAGTTTTCTCGAGCAGTGAATAATGTTGTTCATAGTCAGTAAACGTTTTGCGTAGGTAGTATATTTCATACTCTTTTCGACCAGACTCGTCATGTTGGCCCAACACACACCCCATTGATCCTTATAATACTGTCAGGTACATTATTAGAGGTTTTCCTTCAATTGGAGGCATGAGAATTAGAGGTTCTTGCAGGTACTCCTTGATCTTGTCAAAATCTTTCTGACAATCGTCGTTCCACCTGACTATTTGTTCCTTTCTTAACAATTTGAACAGGGGTTCACAGGTTGCAGTGAGGTGAGATATAAACCTTGAGATGTAGTTCTATCTACCCAAGAACCCTCAAACTTCTTTCTCAGTCTTAGGTGCAGGCATTTCCTGAATAGCTTTGACTTTGTCGGGATCGACCTCAATTCCCTTTTCACTTACGATAAAGCCCAGCAGCTTACCGGAACATACCCCGAATGTGCATTTGTTGGGGTTCAACTTCAGCTGATACTTCCTCAGACGCTTAAACAACTTCAGCAGATTCACCAGATGATCTTCTTCAGTAAGGGACTTGGCAATCATATCATCCACATAACATTCGATTTCTTTGTGGATCATATCGTGGAATAATGTTACCATAGCCCGTTGATACGTTGCACCAGCATTCTTTAGTCCAAACGACATTACCTTGTAACAAAATATGCCCCAAGGTGTGATGAAAGTTGTTTTCTCCATGTCTTCGGGTGACATCTTAATCTGATTCTATCCAGAAAATACGTCCATGAAAGAAAATACCGAGAACTGAGTAGTGTTGTCTACCAATACATCAATGTGAGGTAATGGGAAATCGTCCTTCGGGCTAGCTCTGTTCAGGTCCCGGTAATCCACACACATACGCACCTTGCCATCCTTCTTAGGCACGGGTACAATATTAGCAACCCACGGCGGGTAACTAGTTACAGTAAGGAAACTGGCGTCCCACTACTTTTGTACTTCTTCCTTAATTTTCATGGCCATATCTGGGCGAGTACGGCGTAGCTTCTGTTTGACTGGAGGACAATCTTCTTTCAATGGTAGCCTGTGCATGAAAATATTTGTATCTAGACCTGGCATATCTTGATAGGACCAAGCAAAGACATCGACGTATTCCCGAAGCATGCTGATAAGTTGTTCCTTTACTAGAGCTTGCAGACTGGCCCCAATCTTCACTTCTTTCAAATCTTCCTCAGTACCAAGATTAACAGTTTCAATTTCCTCCTGATGAGGAGTGATCAGTTTCTCTTCTTGCCTCAATAACCTGGCTAATTCTTCAGGCAAATCGTAGTCTTCATCAACCCCTCCATCTGCTTGATTAATTCGATTGTCAAAGTCATACAAGGTCATAGCAGTGATGTTGTCGATGCAATCTGGAGGATTATCTCTGCAAGGGTCGAGATTTGTTCTTTTTAGTGATCAATTTTAATCTTGTTCAGAAAAAATGAAGTTATTTATTTTGAAAACATTGCCATTTTATTATTTTGTGGGAAAAATAACAAAAATGAAAAGACAGTGAGCTAAAGAGAAAATTGTTTACAAAAGATGTCCATTGTTCATTGATATTCCATTTGCACAAAATACAAATATGGCCCTATTACAAAATGAGTCCTGACATCTTGGGCAAGATGCAGGACTTGATGCATGCTAAAAGCATGAAATAATAATTACTCTACACGAGTAACTCTTATAATTTCCTAGGAAGACCAGTTAAGGACTTGTTGGCCCGGGATCCTTGGACGAATCCAGCTCTCCAGGTTGAGGCCGCTTTCCGCCTCGTCTTCCACGTTATTGACAACATCTGGGGTTAGCATCCCCCACTTATGAACTTAGGCTCCTTAGCAGCCTCAGTTTGATCTTGTCGGAATGGTTTGTAACCCAAACCGAATATGTCATCCTTCTTCTCCACAGGTAGCAGCTTGCCCCAGCCTTGGGCGTTTCCATCTTCAACAACCTTCTGAGCTTGTTGATAGGAGACAATTGAAGTACCCATCCTATCTTCTTGGGATGTAGCAAATACTTCAGTTGTCGCCTCATTGACGTTCAGTTCTTCGAAACCTTGGCTCATGGTCTCGTGGATTTCACCATCTATCTCAATATATTTGTAGGTAGCCAGATGGCTAACAAAAATATCCTCTTCACCACAGATTGTGATAATTTTCCCTTCCCACTCGTATTTTAATTTTTGGTGAAGGGTCGACGTAACTGCGCCAGCGGCGTGAATCCATGGTCGACCCAACAAACAGCTGTAGGCCAGATGAATGTCCATCACGTAGAAAGTAGTTTGAAAGACCTGCGGGCCAATTATCACAGGCAGTTCCACTTATCCAAGAACAGACCTCTTGGAACCATCAAAAGCTCTAACCACCAGATTGCTTGGTCGGAGAGCTATACCATCATATTCAAGCTTGACAAGGGCCTTCTTTGGCAAGACATTGATTGAAGACCCAATGTCAACTAGAACATGTGAAAGTACAGCCCCTTTACACTCCAGAGTGATGTGTAAAGCTTTGTTTTGATAATAACCTTTCGTAGTCAAATCAGCATTGGTGAAGCCTAGTCCATGACTAGTATTAACATTGGAAACCACTGTCTCTAGCTGATTTACCATGATCTCCTCAGGCACGTATGTTGCGTGCAGGACTTTAAGTAATGCATCCCGATGAGCTTCGAAACACAACAACAATGATAAAATGGAGATCTTGGAAGGAGTCTGGTGGAGCTGATCCACAACCTTGTAATCGGTTCTCTTGATTATCCTTATAAATTCATCCACATCTTGATCAAAAGATGTTTTATGGGCTTCTTTCAAAACTGGTTCCTCAGGCACCACATTGTTGCCTTTAGCTTTGGCAGCAACCTCTTCCTCAGTGTTAACTCTTGGAATTTGTGACGCGAAAAGACGTCCGCTTCGAGTGAAGCCTCCGCCTCCCCCGACATTATCGACCTGTGGTGTATGAGTTGAAGGATCAAGAATGACCTTCTCCTCGTTGCAGTAGAGGTCTGAACCATAGTGCCATGGTACAGCGTTATCTTTTTCATATGGAATGGGTCCAGGTACCATGATGGTGACTGGACTAACTGCAACTGAAGTAGGAACTGTTATCGTCTGTGGATCGTAATATATGGTGACAAGACTTCTGATTGATGGTGATGGTGAAAGACTGAAGTTGGGTTGTTGTTGAGATTGTTGCTGAAAATTGTTGGAATCAGGGACCAATGTTGGGTCGTAGTATATGATGATTGTGGAGACGTCGTTGTTAATGGTTGCTGTTGTTGTAGAAGCGGATGTGGTTGAACTAACAATTGTTGAAGTGGTGGAAGAGATGGCTGTTGACTTTGTAGATGAGTCTGTCGGAACAATTGTTTTTGAAGTTATAAGAGGGGTGCTTGTTGGCGATGTAGGAGGAATTGTTGATGTTGTAGAAACCGTTGATGTTATCTGCAGGATACCTTCTCTGATGAGGCCATTGATGCCACTTCTTAAGCTTGCACAACCATTGGTGGAAACTTTGCAAGATTCACAGCAGGCCTCACAACCTGGAAACACCTGGCATTTTAAAAGCTGAGCTTTAACCTCTGCCAGAGGTGTTTGAATGCTTGCAGTATCTTCAATTAAGTTCACTGGTTGATCCTCCTCAATTGCATTTATCCTGGGCCCACCGTGGCTAGGCATAGGATTCTTTGTGACGTTAGGAGGTGGTGAAAAATTTAAAGCCTTTGAATCAACTAGATCCTGGACCTTCATGTGCAAAGCTCTGCACTTTTCTGTGGTGTGCCCAGGTGCACTAGAATGGAAGGCACATCTAGCATTGACGTCGTAATTCCGTGGAAGGTTCTGAGGATCTGGTGGAGCCAGAGTCCTTAATTCAACAAGATTAAGCTTCAAAAGTTGTGGTAACAAAGTGGCATAGGGCATTGGTATAAGATCGATTACCATGTTGACTTGAGATGGCCTTTGTTGGAAAGGACGTTGATGTTGGTTGTTATTGGTGTTGTAGGACCTTTGTTGAGGAAAATGTTGATGCTGAGGGAAATGTTGTGGTTGTGGAGTGTATTGTTGTTGTTGAGGAGGTGTAGTAGGAATTGTGACGGCGACAATTGATCTTGGCATATACTGGGGCCTTCCTCTGCCCTTGTGTACTGAATTAGTTTCACCTGACCTTCGAGGCCCTGCAAAAGGTTTCCTTGTGCTGCTTGAACCGACGCCATTATCATAAATCTTACCCATTTTTAACAAACTCTCAATCCTTTCTCCTGCTATGACTACGTCAATAAAGCTAGTGGAAGAGAAAGCAGCCAACCTATCAATGTATGTCCCCTGTAGGGTGTTCATAAACATATCTGCCATTTCTCATTCCGACATTGGAGGTTGAACAACAACAGCTAATTGTCTCCACTTCTGAGCATACTCTCTGAAGCTTTCTCTTGAAGACTGCGACATACCCATTAGAAGAGTTCTGTTAGGAGCCATGTCTAAATTGTATTGATATTGGCGTATGAAAGCCTCGGCCAAATCTTTCCAATTTCTGATTGTTGCCCTAGTCAGATGAGAGTACCACTCACAGGATGCCCCGGTCAAGCTATCTTCAAAATAGAACATCCATAGCTTCTTATCCATAGTGTAAGCCTTCAATCTTCCCAGAAAGGATTGAAGATGGGTGCAAGGGCAAGCTGTTCCATTATATCTTTCGAAGCAGGGAGGTTTGAATTTGTGAGGAATTCTTACTCCCTCTACCAGTCCCATATCCATAACATCAAATCCTAAGGAGTTTTGGGACTCTAGGGATCTCAGCTTTTCTGCTATCTCGTCCAGACGACGATCATAGACTTCTCTCCTGCTCCAACTACAGTGAATTATTCCTCCTGGGTCCTCTTGCAAGGCACGCCATCCAGTATTACCTTGGGTATTCCTGATAGCATTAATATCAGGGTTGAGATGAGGCCCAAACTCCGGGGGGTCAGTACGAGGTTGTACATGATCATTGTTGCTGGTACCCCCTGTACCTGGGTGGTTTTCTTCAGGAGTTTGCCGCTCGATCAACTCTCTTAATCTTTCTTGGCTTTGGGCCAACCCAGTCATTACTGCCATGAATTGGTTCATCTGAGCCCTCATTTCAGTTCTTTCATTAGCCATCTGGGTTCTCACGTCAGTCAAATCTTATTGAACCTGGTCCATCTGTAAGCTTGGAAGGTTGTTTCTTGTTAGATACCGGTGAACTCTATTGATGGGGAAGACCCTCCTACGAGCAATATTTCCTGAAACCACAACAAAGTGGGAAACACCAACAAAAAACACCTACAAAACAAAGAATGAGGTTAGTATGCAATGCAGTATGTCTATTTGTCTTCCAAGGGTATCCGGTTTGGTTCTTTGGTTTTGACCTTCCAGACCTCGAGGAATGATGATGTTGAAGAGAAATGAAGCCCACATAATAACACACAAACCATATATTACAAATGCAAAGGTACATAGTTTTGTGATTACAAAAAAATCCCCATGGTGGGTCAAAATACAACAAAATCAACAAAAGTACAAGCAAAATGGAGTACAAATACAAAGAAATTAAACATCCAACCCATAATCATCCTCTCTGACTTCCTTTAGGAGAGCATCAGTCACTGGGCCAACTGGATGCTCTATGATGGTCCTGATAAGAAGGTTCCTAGTGGCAATAGAATTTGTCAACTTCTTATACTTGTCTTGGTATTTTGATCTCTTCAACCCCGCCCGGAGTTTCAACTCGGAGATTTCCTTTCGTGCTGCTAACAAGGCTTCCTGATTCTTCTTCTCATTAGCTTCCAGTTACTCTATCTTAGCCTGTGTCTTCTGATCTCCCTGTGAACGAGCTTCAGTAATTCTGATCCATCTAGCTTGACTCTCTTCCAAGTAGTGCTCAGCTCTGGCTTTCTGAATCTTGGCTTCTTTGCAAGCATTCTTTAATACCAACTCCCCTGCCCGGGCTCTTCTGATGTAATCATGTGTCTTCTCAATCTTGGTCATATGCTTGATCCGGAGCTTCTCTAACCTCTCATTGTCTAGACGACTATCATTCCTCTCCCAGAGGGTCTTCTTTAGAGCTTTAGAAAGCTGAGCATTCCTCTCTTTCAGCTTTTCAAATTCTTCTAAGCTAATTGTAGCTGCAGGCTCTACTGCTGATGGTCCAGGCACATCCTCTAGGGTGAAAGGCATGCGGGTGATCTGTCCTCTGATACGAGACCAATCAATATACTGAGCTGAAGCAATGTTGTTGCACTTGCCAAGAATGGCAGTCCCTTTTGTCTGAATGTTATCCCAAGCCCAAGCTGCTTGTCGGGCAATGGCATGGTTATGCTGAATGTCACAGTAAAAGGTTTCTGATAAGTCCTGCTCTCTTGGTGGATGTACCAAGGCATACCCTAGTTGTCTTTTGAACAGCAAAGGATTGTAGTTGATGCAACCCTTCATTCTCTTAGCCCAGTTTCTTGACTGATGTGGATTCAAGAAAACTTTTGTCTTTGGCAAGTGTCTCAATAACCAACAGTAAAAGAGAGGTGCACAACATCTGACTAATTTTCCCCTCTGCTTCTCATTCCTTTGATGTACTGAGTAATAGAAATCTCCTAAAAAGGTAGGAATTGGATTCTTTAGCAAAATGAGATGGATAACATTCTTGCTTACAAACTTAGGCTCGTCTGCAAACAAGATGATACCATATATGCTAAGGGCCAGAAGAGCACAAACAGTGTCCCACTTCCCTGCTGTAGCATGAATGGTGGCCTGAGTAATCAAGAGGTCCAAATGGAGGCCTGGGATTCCAGCCTTAGTGGTCAGATTCCGATCAATGATGGTGGTTTCCAAACACAGAGCCTTAGTTATATCTTCATTCTTGGGAGCATTCATCTCAGGGTTGAAAGGAGTCTCTCTCCTGATGGGGACACCCAACAACTTGGAAAACTCCTCTAACAAATGGCCCAACTGAAAGTCTGGAAAGGTAAAGCATCTGAGAGGAGGGTCATAGAACTGAAGGCAAGTGTGGATCATACTCCTCTGTGATGCATCCAAGTCCATGATCATGTCCATAATGCCACCATAATGTTCCCTGAATAAAGGGACATGATCAGGAGTGATGAGTGTCTGAATCTGCCTGATGCCTGCTAGTGAGGGCTCAAAGAAATGATAAGTAATGTTGCTCTTCCTGGATGTGTCCATACTGATAATAGATGCTGATGAAGAAAACTGAAGAGAAGCACTGATGAAGACAACTGGTGAAGGTGCTGAAGAGAATCTCTGATGAAGATAGTTGATGAAGATATCTGATGAAGATGGCTGATGCAGATGAACAGTCAAAACCAAAACCAAAGATGATATGGATACCCTGTGAAACAAATAGACAAATGTCAAAATGATGCAAAATGATGTATGCAGAATGATATGCAAGGGTTTGTGATCAAGTGCTGGATCTATTATCTTCCTTGATAAGGTCCATGTGTGTTCATAAGTCCATATGAAGGCTTTAGAGAACCAGTAACCAGGTGGGGGACTCAAATAAAGAGTCACAAGTCCAGGGTTTCACAAGAATAGTCCAAAATGATGTAACCTTAAAACAAATATGATAACAGGTTATGATGAGGCCAAGGGTTCCTGCAAACCTGTAAACATCCCAACCCCCTCACAGGTATTGTTCTAGAACAAAGATCCTCGGACTTGGATCAGTTATGAGAAGTGTAAACACTTCTAACCCAGAGGTACAGTGTTTACATCAATCATAAAGGATCCTCCTCTAATTCACTTCAGATGCCGAAGGTCATAAAAAAAGGTCATCCAGACTTAGTAGACTTCCCAAATAGCCCTAGTACTACAGGAAATCTGTAGCACAGAGTTCTAAAGAAGAAACCCATGTCTGAACCGTGTTTATATTCCCGCACCAGAATGAAATGGAATGGGAAAGAATATGAAGCCACTCTATCCTATGTGTCACTCAGATTCCTGGTATGGAACCTTACTCACTGAATATCCCTCCCACAAAGGAAAACAAGAGATCCAGCACATGATATGATGATAATAACATGAGATGCATAAAAATAGTAAATGAAGCAATAAATAAAGATGTATAGAAAGCAATAAATAAAGCAATAAACAAAAATCACAAGTAGCACATAACACCCCCATAAACAAAAATCAAACAAGCGCTAGGAGAAACCCACACAAAGAACCAGAAGCCCTGTTTGCAAGATCAAGTCCCCAGTAGAGTCGCCAAGTTGTCGCTCCCGAAGATTTGCATCCCGGTACAAGCGCGAACGGTCGGCGAAAAGAGGAAATGAAAGTGAACTGAATAGAGTTGCCAGCTAGGCATTTTTATCCCGAAGGAAAGGTAATGATGCATAAACCTAGAAAAAAAATGGATAAGACGGTTGCGAACCAGAGAAATTGAGAAAGGGGGTTGGTTACAACCTGGGAAGGTATTAGCACCCAGATTGTCTGTCGTACTCGACGGGATCCACGCTTACAAGATTATGTTTAAAGGGGTAGGTGTATGTGCTATCTGTGTGCAAAAGCTAAGGAAAGAAAGTACAGGTGTCAGTGAAAAAAGGTGAATTACTCAGGAACTGAGGCTTAGAAAAGAATGTTGAAAGAGGGGGGAGACACAGAGACTTTTGTTCGATAACTGTTAAGTTATGCCTACGTATCCTCTCGTGCAATGAGGAAGTCAGAACACCGTAGTTCGACTCAAAGAGACTGAAAAATAAATTGACTGTGAACTGCTTACTTGCCCATGTTCAAGTGTATGACTCGTCTGGCTCGAGTGCCAACTGTCTTGCATTAGACAGAAGAAGCAAGTTCTCGTTTGTGAATGAGTGTGATGAGAAAAGAATCCTGAAGGAGACGATTATTGTTTGTTTTTGTATTTTCAGTTTTGTTATTGTTTTTGGTGGTTTGCATAAGCGTCTCAACTTAATTACCATGATGATGTAGGATTAAGATCATTAACCTACTTGTGATTAATTAGATGTTTTTGGGTTTTTGTCTAGTGTTAAGTAATGATTTTAATCTCTAATCACAGATTAGTGAACTCATTACACCATCCTAATATAAGGATAATAGATGAGAACACTTAAGCTGAGGAAGATACCTCAACTTAATCCATGGTTAGGGATTAAATTCATTATATAACAAGCCTTTATTAAATGGATTTTAATTAAGGGATGAGATTAATAAGTGGATTTTATGGTTTGTAAGACAACTTGAGGGGGACTTGTCCATTAAACACTAGGGTTAGTCCCTCTTAACCATAAAGAAGAGATAGAACCCTAATATAAGGCCCAAGTTACAAGATAAAGTCTTGGTGATTATTAGTGTGATTTGATTAAGAGGTGTAAACAAACTAAAGGTTTAACACTTAGGATTAAAGTTATACACTCCATCCTAAGAGAAGGATGCAGGCATAACCCTAATTCAAAGTCCTAAAGCTTTAAAAGTTTAGTCTCTGATTATTGAGATGAGAAGAGAGACTCAAGGAGACTAAAAGGAAAAAGACTAAAGGGACTATACACAACCCTAAAAGTTATCATGCTTGGGTATCCTATGGTTTATTAGGCTTAAGAGAAAGGATCTTCAAGGCCACCAATGGAAGAAGCAAATGAAAAGAGAAGGAGAAAGAAGAACAAGTTACTTACTTCCTGAAGAAGATAAATAACTTGAAAGAAAGAAATAAGGATGGAACATAACTAAATTATGCAAAATAAATAAAATAAAATGAATTAAAAATAAAAATAAATGGAAGTATGTTGATCCAAGGGATGAGATTCAAACTGGGGGGAAAGTTGTTGATTGCGTGCGTGATCTAAGGGTCCAGATCAAATCTGGCTAATTAATTAATTTTAATATTAATTAATCAAAATTAAAGTTAATGAGCTAATCTAAGCCTTAAGAAACCTAACCCTAATCACCATCCAATGGCCATGAATGAATCTGGGGAATTAATCAAGGATTAGCCCTAATTATTTTCAGGTGACCGGAGCTAAGCTCCGGTCATCTTCTCCGGCAAGCCAAAATTTCAGAATCTTCTACAAGCCATTAAACCTCAAATTTCTTGCCTAGAATTACTCCCCTAACATCATAGAACATAAATCCACAAACAAAATTCATTTATCATGCATATTCAGGCTGAATCGAAGCAAACAAATTTCTAGGTCAAACTTTCAAATCATCATGAAATACTCATTTCTAGCCTATTTTCAATTCTAAACATATCAGCATGATCAGGGAAACATGTAGAATCATTCTATAATATAAAAACACGTTTCTGGAAAAAAATCTTCTTGAAGGTTACCTGAGATGAAGTTCTTTGAAATGGAGCTTTTTGGGCCTCTCCCTTGTGCAATCCAGTCCCCTTTGACCTCCTGAGGCTATTAGCAAGATTGAATGAAGCTTAGAGTGGCTCGTTTATGTGTTTCAGTTCTGACAAAGCAGAAATCGTGTTTCTTGTGTGATGTGTTTTTGGCTATATTGATGGGTGGGAATTGATCCTGAGGTTATTTGGAGTTGATTGGTAGAAGAATTTGTGGTTTTTGCTGGCTGGATTATGTGTTTCGAAGAGATGAAGTTTTGGAGCAATTTCTTGATTCTCAGCTTGTGGGATGTTTCAGGCTTGTGTGTTCTATGAAATGAGGTCCTTAGGGTTCACATAAGTCATTGTGATTGGTCAGAGAGTGGGTGGTGGCACAACTTGATTGGTATGGGTCTGTTGTACCCCGAAAAATACGACCTCACGCGATCCGAAAAGACGGAGTCACGCGCCGGACGGACTTAACAGTCGCCACCTAATTCTATTTATTCCCGAAGAGGGAAAGGGGAGATATAGATACAACCCGGGAAGAAAAGGACGAGGACAAAGGTCGACGGAACCATTGCCTGGGTTCGGGAGTCGGTTATGCAGGGGGAAGGTATTAGCACCCCCTACATCCATCGTACTCGATGGGAACCATCTAAGTTAACGCGCGAGAAAGGATGTCTATGCTTAAACGAATTGCTTGCTAGAGGTAAGTGAGTTGAATTATAAGTTAGATTGATCCTAGGTGCTCGGCAAGGATTGAGATCCTCGTGCCTACGTACTCCGGTGTGCAATGGGAAAGTCAGAGCCTCGTAGTTCGGCCTACTAAGGGTAATGGTTGTTTGATTTTATTACCTTTCTTCGATGAAATGGTTTAGGAGTTGAAATGCACTAAAGACTATGGATAGTTTATCTCGCCCAACAAGACGAGCGTCCTGCGTCGAAATAATCGGAGCGAGTAACGAGAGCTCGTTATCCTCCTTTCTACCGCTTAAGGCTCGTGGCGTACAAATCTTCTTGTTTTATTAGAATGTTTTATTTCCTAAGACCGCTTGACGTTGGATCAAGGGTTTGGATCTAATCGAAACGTTTTGTTTTTTTTGAGGTTAAAGGGTAAATGCAACTTGGAGGTTATTTTGGTGGTTTTGTTAGCGAGGCACGAATCGCTCGGCTCCCAAGGTAAGGTGGATCCTAAACGAAACGATAACTGAATAATAAAGTGCGAGTGTGCAAGTGAGATCGCTTGGCGTTGGACCAAGGATTCGGAATTAAAATAAAATACGGGAAATAAAATACGTACAAAGTAATGGGAAAAGGATACAAAATAAATACAGGGGATTGCGCGAAATAAAGAGGTCTCGTTGTAGTTAGCCCAAGAGGAAGCGTGTGTGCAGTGTTTTTGAACTATTCGAAGGCGTTCAGCCTATTTGATCGGGACACAACTATTCGAAGGCGTTGGACCTTTTAATTGAGCGCAACTATTCGAAGGCGTTGGACCTTTTCGGGACGCGACGAAATTTTGTTCGTTTACTTCCTTAGAGTCGGTTTAAAGAAACCGTTCTATGAGGAGTCGAATCGCAATTTAAAATGCGAGTTAAATGAATAAATTGAATTAAATTGCGAGAATTAAATTAAAATAGAATAATGAATTAAATAATTAAATGAAATAAATAATATTAAGAATAAATTAAATTAATGTTTGTTTATCGAAATAATAAAATAATGAAAAATTAATTACAATGAGGGCCTCATATTGACCAAAAATCACCGATTAAAATCGGGCGAAAAATTGGCCTTTTATGATATCATTGGCCCAACAAGAAAGCTAAGAGATTATATAATATGTTATGATCCAAGCCCACAACCAAAATCAAAGTAAACAAACAAAAACAAAAAAATGTGCCATAAGAATATTAAAATAGAAAATGACCAAAGGAAGAATAGAACTAAAAATTTTTCTTAAGATTTTTTTCTCAAGGAATTCGAAAGATAAAATGACAAATGGTTTTTTATTTTATTTTAAAGAAAATAGAAATCTAAAAGGAAACCAACAAATTGGTTATGAGAACATAAAAAAAATTTGCCACAAAAGCAGTATACGAACTAGCGAGGGTTGACTGTGAAGCCTACTGGTGTATGAATAGAAAATAAAGCTAAAAAATGGATGGGCCTCAGCAATGGCTATCTAAGCCCAAGAATTAAAATATTATGAAAAAAAAATTGGAAAAAATAAAAAATAAATAAAACAGAAATAATTAGTTGAAACAAAAATAAGGGTTAACAGGTCGTCTAGAAACATGAATATCATCAAACAGGAAAATTCAGATTTTCACAAAACCTTAAAATGAAAATGCAGTAATGGGAAAAAATGAAAGAATCGAGACACCTCCACTCGTGATTCCGCGGTGACAACTTCAATCCTCCACTTCTCTCACCGATCTCCTTCTCTCGTTCACTTTCGACGGAGTCGCGCTCCCAGTTTCACGGCTCCGTCTCTCTCTCCGGCTCGTGCTACTCACAGCTTCCGACTCTCTCGCTCAGTCGCTGTAGGTGGTGGCTCGTCGGTGCCTGCGGTTTACGACGATCGGCGTTTCTGGTGGTGATGGATTCGGTTTCTCGCCGTCTCAGATCTGGCTCTTAACTCGCGGTGGTGTTTCGAGCGGTGCGGTGGTCATGGTGCGTTGGCTTGATTTCGCGTCTCAGTCGCGATTTCGGAACTCACCGGATCTCATTTCATGGTGGTTTTTCTGCGTTTCTCGCCGGTAGCTTCAGAGCTGGTTCGCGGGTCGGATTTTCTGGGTCTTGTTTTGTGTTGTTTCACAGCAGGTGGACCGGTGAGTTCGAAAGGTTACGGCCGGTGAGGGTTTGTTTTTGGTGAGGGCGGTAACTCGCGGGTTCTGTTGGTGGATGGCCGGGTGTTTTGGATGGTGATTTTGGTCGCGGTTTGGTTATTTGGTGTGTTTGGTCAGGGATGCGGCGATGATTTCGCGGTGAGGTGATGGTGAAGGGGATGGTCGGAAGAGTTGAAGAGGATTGAACGGAAGGTTGTGGCTGAGGTTGGAGTTTCACGGTTTGAATCTCTCTCCTTCAACTCAATCTGACTCTCTTTCTTAATCTTTCATCTTCTTCTTTTTTCTCTTTTCAGATTTGGTATGTGATGGTTAATAGTGATAAGAGTGAAGATTGTGGTGATGTGAGAAGATTGTTGAATGGAGGAACGTTGGTCTGTGTGTGATCTGAAAAAAGGTGCAGATGAATGGTGGTTTAACGACTTGTGTACGAGGAGGGTTACGTTTGATTTTTTGAAGCTTGAGTTAATTTTGTTTTTGCAGGATTTTTTTAGAGTTTTTGGATTCACAGTTAGTTAGTTGGTGTGAGGAGGGGTGTTGTTTATTTTTGAAGAAAAGGAAAATGGTTGTATCGTTATAGATGGTGAAAGAAGAAGGTTGAGGCTGAGTGATTTTCTGACAGAATATTTCAAGGTCCCCTCCCCTTTTTTGCAACTTTGGTTTATGCTTTTATACAAAAATAAGGGAGAATGAATGGTAAAAAGGATGAGCTGTATTTTGTATGTGTGATAACGGTTTTAGTGGGTGGAATAAAATATTGTACAAGATTGCAATAACAAATTTTGTGAGTGGTAGTGTGAGTGAGTGGAAAGAAAAAAAAATGGATGAAGTTGGAAATCGAGTGTGTAGAATATACTTGAAATAAGACAGACAGTAATAACATAATAAAATAATAATAATATCAATAATAATAATAATAGTAAAAGAAAAAAAAAGTGACAATATGTAATAACAAATAATAATAATAATAAAAGTAACCAAAAATGAAAATAATAATAATAATAATAATAATAATAATGATAATAAATAAAAATGAAATAATAAGAATAATAAAAATAATGATAATAATGAAAATGGTTTTATATAGGAATAATAATAAAGATAATTATATTAAAAATGAAAAAATGGTGATAGAAGTTGAATTCATAGAAAAAGGGTAGGAAAAAACAATATGAATTAATAAATAAAAATATGATTTTTTGTATATTTTTGTGAATGGGCTTAGAAGAAGAAAAATGATAATGGGTTTTGAAATAAAAAAAATAAAAATGATTTTGAATAAAATAATGAATATAAAAAGGATTAAAAGTGGAAAATAGAAAATGAAGGTGATAATCGGACAAATGCCTCCACACAACACCGCACATGCAAATAATAACAGTCTCGAACTGACCTGATTTTCACACAAACTCTGAGAAAAGATATATTTTTGGACTTTTCGAACATCAGACAAAAAAATAAAATGGGACATATTTTGGATTTTTTTTGAATAAAGGTTAGACAGAAAAATAAATCGGTGCATATTTTAGAAATTTTTTTGAAATAATATTAGCAAACAGAAAATAGAGGTAGGACAAATTTGGGGTATGACAGAGTCAAGTTGCAAAAATGTCAACTTTGTGTACTTGTGGTATGGGCATGGTGCAGAGTTGTTTCAAGGGGTGTCTTGGCCTCAACAGAGTTTGTGGATGGCCCTTGGATCAATAGAGTGCAGCTGGAAGGCTTGGATGAAGAGATGTCATGTGTTTTGCAACTTTCCAACTTTGAATTTTTTTGTGAATCAAGCCATGAAAATGCCAAATTCTTGGGCCAATTATGGTTTAGGCAAGTTGTATTGACATGTTATGAAGTGTTTGTGCACATTAGAGGTCACTTATAAGCTTGAAATGCCAATATGCAAAAATCCCTCTTTGACATGAACTTGAAAATTATAGGATTTTTGCCAACTTTGAAAGGCCATATCTTGAGTTCTAGGGTGAATCAAGACATGTTCTTGTACTTTTTGAAAAGGGAAAGACCTAATCTACATTTTTTATGTCCAAGAATTTTTCATTTGAAGCATTTTTGGTCATGAAAGAGGAGGTTGAAAATCTTTCCCAAAATGGAAAGTTTCCATTACAAGTCATTTCCAAAATTGGCAAGTTTGCAATTGGCTCAAAATTATTCAATATTGTGAACTTACAACCACTTCTAAGATCAAATAAAGATCATAGAACTTCAATTTGATGAAAATGATCCTTTGGTACCCTTGTTGGGGGCCTCAGATGCCCTGATTTTGACTTAACTTGTTCAAGAAGTTACCCAATGATCAGATGACTTCCACAATGAATTTCTTCATCAAACTTGGTACACGTGATCATTATAACGTATTAATAACATTAGAAACAAGAATGACCAAAAAATTTGGAGTTTAGGCCTCTGAAACCAAAACCCTAATTTTGGTCATCTGTGTAGTGAAAACCCTAGCTCTACTTCCATGCCTTTGCCAATTTTGTGATCCCTTGACTTTCATGAACTCTGGGGAGCACATTATGATCATGGAACACACATGGACCCTCTTGGAAAGCTTCAAGACCATTGGGATGGCTCAGATTGATTCTTGGATTGCTCAGATCACAAACCCTAGATGCAGATGAAATGGAACTATGCAGATGAAATAAATATGCAATATGAGATGGTATGCTTATAGTAAATCAAAAATGAAAGATCACAAGCCATGGTGTGAGAAAAAGTGAGGGAAAATTTGGGGTGTTTACAACACCAAGTAAGGAGAAGATCCCCAAAACATGATTCCAAAGATTAGGGCACAAGCTCACTAGCTTGTTGAACTTATTAGGTGTTTTAATGATTATGTGAAGAAGTGTTTTTTATGATTTTCTTGATGAAGATGGTCTCATGAGTAGACTTGTGCATCATGCTAGACAACCTTGTACTATCCCAAGATGGAAAGACTACAAGTGCCCCATAGAATAAGGCTATTGCACAGGAGACCACTTCAATCCTTATTAAATGTTTTTTAGATTTTTTGATTGAAGATGAGAAGAGAAAGAAACCAAAGAGGATCTAAAAGGTAAAAGTATAATGGGGAATGACTAATCCTAATATTAGCATGCTTGGATGATCCTAGGACTCCTTTCTTTGACTCTTCGGAAGAAGCTGCTGATGAAGATGCCAATTCAGTCTTCAGGGGCTCGAAAGTTTGACACGGAGTCTCAACAATCTCACCGTCCCTCTCTACATATTTAAATGAAGCCAGGTGGCTGATGAAGATATCCTCCTCTCCACAGACTGTTACAATTTGCCCTTCCCAGACGAATTTCAGTTTCTAATGAAGCATAGACGACACTGCCCATGCCGAATGGATCCGGGGCCTCCCCAGTAAACAGCTGTATGCAGGCTGGATGTCCATTACATAGAATGTAGTGTTGAAAACTTGTGGCCCTACCTTTATTGGCAACTCCACTTCTCCAAACACTGACCTTCTTGAGCCTTCAAACGCTCGAACCACCAAGTCACTAGGCTTCAGAATAACTTCGTCATAATCCAGTTTCATTAACGCTTTCTTGGGAAGTACATTCAGTGATGACCATGTGTCCACCAACACATGGGATAACATTGCACCCTTACACTCCAAAGAAATATGCAGTGCCTGATTGTGGGAGCGACCCTCAGATGCCAGGTCCATGTCATTAAACCTCAGTCCATGACTGGCGTTCACACTAGACACCACAGTTTCTAATTGGTTCACTAAGATATCCTGAGGTACATAGGCTTTGTTCAAGATGTTTAAGAGATATTTTCTATGAGAGTCAGAACACATTAACATAGACAAGATGGAGATCTTTGATGGAGTCTGTTGCAAGTGGTCTACGATTTTATAATCGCTCTTCTTGATGATTCTTAAAAACTCTTCTGCTTCTTTGTCAAATGTAAGATCATGGTCAACCACAGGCATGGGCTCATTAGTAATTACTCGTTGCTTGCCCTTATCCTTAGCTTGGGCTTCAGCAGTATCTCTAGGTGGCACTACACTGTTTCTCAGTGTCTCAGGCGCAAACAATCTTCCACTCATAGTAAAACCTCCTACCCCAACGTTCTACACCTGAGCTGGAGATATACTAGGTCTGGCCAAGTCTTGTTTCTGGACATTGCAATAAACTTCACCTCCATAATGCCATGGGATGGCCTTATCACATTGATACATCACAGGCCCTGCAGTAGTAATAGTTATTGGTGCTATTCTGGCTTGAGGAGGAGCTTGTGCTGGATCATAGAAAATGGTCACAGTAGAAACTTCTTTCTCTTTTACAACTCTATCAAACTGCATGATCCCTTCATCAATCATGCTATGTACCCCCCCCCCTATTCTCAATTGTTCGCAACCATCAGGAGCCTCAACACAATTTGGACAATCATTCTTACAACCCGAAAAGATACCCTTCTGGGCCAAACAAGCTTTGACAGTACTCAATGGAGTTTGCAGGTTATTGATATCATGCATCAAATTCAGATTCTCTCCTTCATCAATTGCCCCAACTGTGCCTCCATGAGGAGGAATGGGGTTTTGTATCACATTCGGAGTGGGAGCGAAATTAATCGCTTTGGAATCTATCAAGTCCTGGACTAAATGCTTCAAGGCTTTACAATTCTCTGTATTGTAACCGGGGGCTCCGGAATGGAATTTGCATCGGGCGTTTGCATCATAGCCTTCAGGGATTTGTCCCGGCCTCGGAGGTTGTAAAGTTCTAAGCTGGACCATTTGGAGTTGGAGAAGATTCTGTAAGAGTTGTGAGTAAGACATTGGTGGAGTTTCAAGATTCCTTTCTCTAGCATTTTCAGAATAATAGGGACGAGGAGCCCTCTGTTGCTGATAACCATGTTGGCGCTGCTGTTGCGGTTACTGAACCTGTTGTTGATTAGATGGAGCTGAAATGGTAACAAGAGCCACCTGCTGATAAGCACCTCTATTGCCCCTGCCTCTTGCGCATATACAACTTCAGTTTCTCCTTCCTTCTTTTTCACAAAAGGTTTCTTGATACCGGAAGCTGAAGCACCACCATTCTGGATCTTTCCCTGCTTAATCCAGCTCTCTATCCTCTCACTAGTTAAGATAATGTCTAAAAAACCACTTGAGGAGCACCCTGCTAACCTCTCCATGAAGTTCCCTAGAAGGGTGTCCATGAAAAAGTCCACCATTTCTCTTTCTAGCAAAGGTGGTTTTACCCTGGCGGCCACCTCACGCCATCTCTGTGCATAATCTTTAAAGCTTTCCGAATTCTTATGCGTCAAACTCTGGAGTTGAGTGCGGCTAGGTGCCATATCAATGTTGTACTGATATTTTTTAAGAAAAGCTTCCCCTAGATCTTTCCAGTTTCGAACAAAGATCCTCTCCAGCTTCATATACCATTCCAGTGAGCCTTTAGAGAGGCTGTCCTGGAAATAGTACATCCAGAGTTTCTCGTCTCGAGTATGAGCAGCAATCTTTCGGTAAAAAGCATGCAGATGCGTTTTAGGGCAGGTGTTACCATTGTACTTATCAAAATTTGGTGGCCTGAACTTGGGAGGAATGACCACTCCAGGAACCAAGCCCATATCAGATACATCTATCCCAAGAGTGTCTCTACATTCCAGGGCCTTAACCTTTTCAGCTAGCAACAAAAAGTCTTGAAAATTGCCTTTCATGCCAAATCCCATATCATTATTAATAGGAGGGAACTGATCCTCTTGACGGTCTTACACAGGAACAAGAGTTGGTGTGCCAGTCTCTGGAACTGGAGGTCCACCTCCTCCATTGTTGTTGTTGGGGGGATTCCCTTGAGCATCTGGAGTGACCACTAGAGGGTCAGTCTGGGGAGGAGTAAGCCTCTGCATGGCGTTCCTCAGATCCTGCTGTCCTTGGGCCATACCCTGCATCATAACCATAAACTCCCCATCCGGGTGCAGAATTCATTGAGTTCTGTTTGCATAGCATCCATGATAGTTCTTTGGTTGTTACGGGTAGCGTATCGATGAGGAATATTTTGTTTGAGGTGAGGGGTGTTGGCAGCTCTCGCAATCTTTACCTGAAGAATAGATAAGTTAAGTAACCTGGAGAAACCTGCAAAAGAAAAATGCAAATGATATGTATGCAATGCAATGTTGTGTTCCTTTTATCATCAAGGTTTTTTAATTACTTTCCCGTTCTGGTATTAAGAGAATAACATTTGGAAGAAGACCCATATGATGTTTAAATAACGTGGCAGCCGTGGAGAATTGGTGCTTATTACCCCATGTCAGTGCAAAAGATAACAAACGAGAGATTCAAGGTAAGTCAATCACATAAACTGAAATCTGAAACAACAACGTCCCCGAAGGGTGCCAATCAAAAGAAAAGCAAAGTACATCAATAAAAATGAATCCCACAACAGGCCTGTGGGTAATCCAGGTACAAAAGCATGAAACTAAACCTTAGGGATGACTGGGATCCTGGACGAGTCTCTATATGATGAGATCCCTTAGATCAAAGGAAGCATGCAACTCTTCAATCTGCTGTAGGAATGCCTTCTCATTTTCTTTTCTCGGACCCGACTCAGTCTTTGACTTCTTTACATCAGCTCGAAGCTTCAGCTCTTCTACCTCTTTCTGGACATCTTCAGATATTTGTTGACTCTTCGCCATCTGATGAAGGTACTCTCTATGTAGCTCTTGGACTTTCTAAACCAACTCTCCTTGCTCGACCAGGTCATCCTGAAGGTTTTTGATCTTCGACTCGAATTCAGCCTCTACCTCCTTTTGCTTTTTCTGGTGACCATTCCACTTCTCTTACCAGAGTGTAATAGTTTCATTAGCTTCATCCAATTCTTTCTTATCATTCCGGCACTGACTCGCCTTTTGGATCTCATCTAATCCTCTTTTCTTAAAGTATAGTTCTCTCTCATCAAAGTCCTTCTGCTTGAGCCAGACTATCTCTTCAGCTCAGAGAGCTCTCTCTTCTAACTGCTGGTTCTGAATCATCAATTTCTGACAAGAGTTGTGAGCCTCCTGATTTTCAACCCTAAGCTATTTGACCAAAGCCTCCAATTTTTGGTAATCCTCCAAAGGCACAGTTGCTGGAGGTGGAGTTGGTATAGAAAAAGGGATTAGGGCCGCTTGAGCTTCCTCCTTTATCCAAGCTTCGAATTCAGGGAACATCTGGTTATTGATCTTGCCTAGACATGCCGTGTCTTTTCTTTTGATCAATTTCCAAGATCCTACAACTTTCCTGACCAACGGAAGATTATCCTTTACCGAGAAATAGAAAGTTTGGAATAACTCTGATTCATCGGGAATCTCTTTGAGTGCGTACCCCAGCTGTCTTCTTAAGAGAATGAAGTTGTAGTTGATACCCCCTGATACTCCTAATAAAGGCACGTTGAGGTAATTCCTGTTACTGACAATGAAACTCTTCCCTTTCAACCTCAAAGTAAACCATCTAATATCTCTGGCAGACAATGTACTTAGCGTCTGGGCCCAAGTAGTATTAGGATCAGTGAAACTCTCAGTGGTAGGAAAATGTCTCATAACCCATCTGTAGAATAAAGGAGCACAACATCTAACCAGACCTCGTCGCTTCTTCTCATTCTTATAGTGCACTGAATAATACAAATCACCCAGGAGAGTGGGAACCAGCTTCTTCAACACAAATAAATGAATAGCATTTATGTCCACAAATTTGTCCATGTCAGCGAACAGGATGATCCCATAAATGGACAATGCTAAGACGGTGCAAACTGAATCCCACTGATTTGTCACTGCAAGTTCTCCAGCCCTTCTAACCAGATACTCTAGAGTGAAATCAAGTACCTTCATTTTGGTGCTAGCCAGATTTGCAGATACTTCTGATGAGCTAAAATAAAGAGCTTTGGTGATGTCAGAATGGGTTGGCCTAATCATATCTGAGTTGAAAGGAATCTGATCCTTGATTGATACTCCCAGAATCTCAGCATACTCTTCCAGTAAAGGACCCAACTGAATGTCGTGAAAAGTGAAACACCTAAGCTGTGGGTTGTAATACTGCAATAAAGTATGAATGGCACTTCTTTGAGAGCTGTCCAGATTGAATACCAAGTCCAGAATGTCGCCATATTTTTCCTTGAAGTATCCCAGATGACCCGGAGTAATAAGAGACACCATTAGGTTGATCAGATCCACTTTGGTATCAAAGAATTTATAGTGCATAGTCCTTTTTCTGACGTCTTCCATTCTGAAGTAATAATATGACCAGGAACCGGGAGTAGTACAAACCCTGAGAATAAAAAGAACACAAATGATTAATGATGTTATGATGCTTATGCAAAGTGAGGCATATGATCAGTGAAGTGTCTGTGATGTGCCAATCATATAATCAGGTGTCGATGCAAGGTCACGATGTCAACATATCATAATAACAATCTCTCTGATCCGGGATCCATATCTCAAAATCAAGGTACAATAGAATCAGATCACAAAACTGAACCATACTGGCAAAGCGGGTATGGTGAAGGTCTTAGGGTTCCTGCAAACCTGTAAACCCCTACCAATCTCACGGGTGTGCTACTCGGGTCAAAATCATGGACTCTCAAAGCCGAATAACAATAATATGTTCACCATTTCCGAGAGATGGCTCATGAACAAATCAGGGAATAGGTTTGGCATTATGTACTACTCAGGGAGGTCTCAGCTGAGTCCAAGGAAACAAGCATCCCTCATAAGTCCCCAACTTTAAGCACTGAATTGAGAAACAATAGTACATTCATCCTGAAGGGTACAATACTATCGTCATACAAACAGTTTGCTTTAACTGGATTCCTATGAGAGAACCAGGCCATCCTATGCGAGCTCCCAGTGGACCCTCGAATGCGAGTGGGTTTGCCAACAATATGGTCTGCCACTGTCATCGCTGGAGAGGGGTGTTTCCACTAAGGTCCTCGAAGATCGGTCACCAGATGCATATAACTATCGAGGTAGTACCCTGAAGTGGGGAAGAACCCCCACACAGAATAGTTCCAAGATGGTCGTAGTCTGGGTGTGGAACACATCGCCACTCATCATGTAACCATGCGAGTACAACGTGTCCACGCTAATCCTAGGGTGCACTCAAGCCGGTTAGTTGGATTATCTCACAGTAACTCCCATCCCACAGAAAAAATGAAAACCTGCACAGCCAGACAGTCCAGTATAATATGATGCATGGAAATAAATACTGAAAGTAGTAAATAAATGCTGTAAAGTAAACTGTAAACTGAAAATAGTAAATAAACACACAACAACACGCACATAAACACCCAAAGAAACAAAAGCAAACAGGCGCTAGGATTGACTCTACGAGGGAAACCAGAGATTCTGGGTTCGGTCACCAGCAGAGTCGCCAGCTGTCGCTCCCGGGATTTTCATCCTAGTACAAACGCGAAAGTAGCGCGGAAAAGGTAGAGTCGCCAACCAGGCATTTTTATCCCGAATGAATGGGAAAGGTAATAGGCATTTGTATCCCGAATGAATGGGAAAGGTAATGCTGCATAAACCTAAGGAAGAAGGAAAGGACAAGGTTATGCGAACCAAAGATCTGGGTTCGGGAGTCGGTTACGACCTGGGAAGGTATTAGCACCCCAGACCATCCGCCGTACCCGACGGGATCCATGCTTGCTTGTTTTGTTTCAAAGGGTAAAATAATATAACTGTTGCTGAACAAATGAACTGCTAACTGGAATTGGAAATAAAAAAGGGAACTTGAAAAAAGGAGAATAAAAAGAAAGGGGGAAATGTAGGGAAAATAAAGAATGTGCTCGAACGGGCCCTACCCCGCTGCCTACGTACCTCATCGGGATAATGAGGATCAGAGTCGATGTAGTTTGCCTAACTAAGGCGGGAACTATTTGCTTGTGTTTTTTTTATGATGGAACTGCGTATATCTATGCTCGGGTGTTGCAGGCTCGACTTGTGCGGGTGCATTTACCGTCTTGCATGCGAGACAAGTTGTCGCAAGTTCGCATTATGAGTGAATGAGGTGAGAAGAGAATTCCCGCAAGAAAGTCGCTTATTGTTTGTTGTTTGTTTTTTATGTGAAATGTTTTGAATTTGTTTGTGAACATTCTCATACCAAGACCTATCCATCATGGTAAATACCTACACCTCGCCCCGAAACAGGAATTTATAAGTACTCCGCAATAAAGTCTCATGGCGTATAAGGACATTCAACCGTTATTAAGTATTTTGTTATTTTCTTTGTGAGATAAGAAAGAAAGACTCAAGTTGAACAAAGGAAAAAACTAAGGGAACTAAGACGCAACTCTAATTTAGTTATTATATTCAAAAAGTGATCTTAATGGTTTGTGAGGTATTTCTATTCCTAAGGAAGAAAGAAAAACGTAGAACTCAACTTACTTCCTAAGGAAGATAAGTTGTTTCTAAGAGAACAAAAGGGGAAGGCCTATGATCAAAGCACAAAGTGCTAAGGCAAACACATTTATAAAGCATAAGATGAGAATGAAGTAATGTTTACCTCAATCTTCCCCCTACAAAACAAATGTTAGCATGATGGAGCATTTTGGACAATTATAGCATATGGCAAGATTCAAAGGAGAACTCACACTAGATAATTAAAGCAACTAATGTACTTATAAGCCTAAAGATCAAATTCTAAAGGTCAAGGATGAATGTAAATTCTAGAACCTAACACTAAATGGAAGTGTTCAATGACATGAAATCAAATGGGGAAGAAGAGACTCAAGTCATAATGATTCCAACCTAAGAATGAAAGATGAAGGAAGGAACATGGGAATATTGCTTTCAAAGTAAGAAAAATGACTTAGAAATAAAACCAAACATGACCAATGAAGTTTGAACTTCTCATACAAAAACCAGGGTTTTGATCAAAAGTTAAAATAGAAATGGATCCCAAAAAATGATCGCAAATGGAGTTGTGAAAAGCACATGATGGCTAAGGACCAAAAATATGACTTATGATGCAATACACTAAGAAAAATACCAAATGACCTAGAAAAATTATGAAATTTAATATCCAAGATCACAATCCAGAATATGATTCAAGTCTAAAAAATCTAACAAATATTCATATTTTTTCCTAGTCAAATAAATGCTAAAACTGAATTATGGTTCATAGGGATCAACGCACAAGAATGTGTTCAAAAGAAGACCAAACATGACCTAAAAATTGAACAAAAATTATTTTTGGGAATTTTGATGAGTCCTCTAGATAGGGAAAAAATAATGGGCTTTATATCATTTTTTGGTTTAGGAGAACAAAATTATACAAAAAGATTGGTCCAAAATAAGGAAAATGTGGAAAAAATTAATTGCAAAATTAATTCTGACTCAAAAATACAGCAAAAATGGAATTAAAAAACGTTGAAAATTAGAGAAAATGATGAAGAACACGTGTGAATTTATTTAGGATTTTTGGTATTTTATAAAATTGAAAATGGAAATGGAAGGAAGTATGAGAAAAAGAAATATAAGAATTAAATGCTAATGGGCCTGGGGGGGTCTGAATAGGAATGAAATAAACTGAATTGGGCTGAACCAAAACGTGATAGGGGTGCAAATAGTGGCTGAGAGTTTTTGTTCATAAAAGAAATATGTGCATGGCATGTGACTCATTAATGTAGTGGCAGATTCTGATGCGTTGGATAAAACTAATCTAATGGATGTGTTATGTTCTCCTCTTAATGCTAAGACTACTATTCCGGTCACCGGAGCAAAGCTCCGGTCATCTTCTCTGGTGAGCTCCGGTTAGGGTATGACAAAGATCTTCACAAAAATAAAAAATTAGACCATGGTTGAACTCGTCTCTTTGCACTGATCACATATCTAGGCTTAGTTTTCACTCAAGGTTCATGAATAATGCTAATCGAAGCCAAACATTTCCAACCTAAAATTTGAATCTAAGCTTCTAAGAAGCCTATCAAATAAACAGAGGTCACATTTCTTCTATTAAGCTCAAAACAACACAAAATAACCAAAACGACATTGAAATCAAGTAAGCAAGTTAGGATAAGAACCTGAAATTCAGTGGTGTTAATAGTTGAAGAAATCCAGGGAGGAGGTTCATATGGCTTCCTTGATTGATCTTGATCCTTTGGAGAGTGAAATAAACACTCTATTGAGGAAGAATCTTGAATAATTGGTGAAGATGCAGAAAAAATCAGAAGTGAATTCTTGCTGATTCAAGCTATAAACTCAGTGGATATGCTACAAATCATGATGCTGGTGATGAATGATGCTCAATGAGGCTTGTTGGATGATGATTTAGCTTGTTCAATCCAAAATTCATAGGTGTTGTGATGATGCAACTTCAAATTTCCAGCTTCAAATCTCCATGAAAATGCACTATGAATGATGCTTGAAGAAGCACAAGGAAGAAGAAGATCAATTCTATGGTTGTAGAAGCTTAATCCTTCAAAATGCAGAGATCTTACAGAGAAAATGCAGGGCCAAATTTGGAGGATTTTGGTGTGATTTGAGTGAAAATGAAGTTGAAACCCAAACTCTATCACTACTCATCCTTTTATAGAGCATTGAACCTCTGGTTAACAATTAGAACCAGGGTTAACAAGCCTTGGTTAACCGAGTGAAGTGATTTAAATGAGTGAAGTTAGTTATGACAGTTATGCCAGCTGGATTTCTAGAACCTTCTTCAGTTGAAATCAATCTAATGCTGTAGGGAACATGAAGCTTATGCTGAAGATTAGTGAAGTGAAACACCAACTTAGTTGCCCAAGGATTGCAGCTTGAGTTTGCTCACTTGAATGTGAGATGCACAACAATTAAATTGTTCCTGCATACACTTAAAGATAGCCTTCTGATGCAACAAAATCAAAGGCTAAATACAGCTTGAGACTAATGGATCTAGTGTACACCAGCTCATGATCACTATGGCGAGGACCATTCTGATGTAGCAGCAATGGTTGAAGTTTGAATTGAAGCAAATGTGAAACTAAATGAGCTCTAGTATGTGCACAAGTCACCCCTGAACTCAGCCCCAAGACAAAACTATCATTGCCCATTTCTATGTATCATACAACAGCAATTTAGCATAAAAACAGGCCTATGTATCGATACTAAACTCGTATGTATCGATACATGTTAGTTTTTCACTGATATGAGCTGATACATGGATGTATGCATCGATGCATACTGAAGCTTTGGCTATTTCTAGCAAATTAATTGAATCATGTATCGATACGAAACTCGTATGTATCGATACATACAGGTTTATGTATCGATACAATTTTTTTTGGGTAATCCATATGATATGCTAAATGATATGCAAAAATGAGAGGGAAAATTTTGGGGTATTACACTATGGAAGTAAATTTGATGATTAAGTTATGATTAACTTAAGATTTTATCTCATTTGAACAAACTATAATCTGTCAAAATGTTATATGATGTTCCTCTCAGATATTCATGATGTATAGATCCTAGAATCAAAGTTGTATGGAAAGATGCAAAGATAGAAGCTGTCTATTATGAGCCAAAAGGATTTAAGCCACTAATGTTGTTCAAAACGATGAGATCAGTAGACATCCTTTTCAAAAGAAAATATATTGTCAATCTTTGATGAACTAACTCTGAACAAGTTAGCTCAACATTGTAAGAATACGACTGTCAATCAGAACCCTTCGTGAAATTTAATTGAGGTTTGATGACAAATGTCTCTGATACAGATTTGCATCTAATCAAGGAGAATAAATCAGGAGATGTTAGAAGATGTCAATTAATTCTCTCAAGCACATAACTTCTCAGAAGTTTATGTTTAAGCTAGGCAATTATTGATCTTCTAAAACCAAGCCTCTATTTAAAGAAAGCCTAAAAAACAGATGGATGTTATATGATGAAGAATTGCAGAATGTAATCAGAAGTAATGAGGTCTATTTTGAAGAGAAAAGTAGTTCTAGTCCTCAAACTAGAAATCAACTCAGAAGGAGAACATATCTTTCAGAATAAGAATGAAGAGAACTTTTGAAGGAAGCTGAAGCAGAACAAAGCTGATTAGAAGCAGCACTGAGAACAAGCTCAAGTCAGAGTTAGAATGGAAATAATCCAGATAAAGAATCATTGCAAAGATCTCAGAATCTCAAGGTATGATGTCTATTATCTATATTCCAATAGTTCTTCTGATAAAGATACTTATATAAGTTAGAAGATGTTTGAATCAAAAGCATGACAGTTAGATGCTTGTGTAACTCTGAAACGTGAACTTTCAGAACATTGAAAGTCTCATAAGTAAGAGTGTTCTCCCGCCAAAGGAAAATCTTTTAATTTATCCTCTATGTAAAGAATAGTCACAACATTTAATGTTGCTTTTCCATTTGAGATCGTATGAAATAAAAGCGTGACTCTTGTTATAATTATTGATCATTCGTAATCATGAATTGAAATGTTGGGTTTCGTAAGATTTATTGGAAATTAGTGCAAGATCCTTACGTATTCTCCTACCTGTGAACTCATTTATGATTAGAAAAATATTATAATTTAAATTATTTCTAAAATAAGCTAGTCTTTTTTATGCCCTTTTTCTGTGTCAGCTATTCCTTGTAGATCATAAGCGCACATCAACACATATTCTTATTTCTGGTCTATTTTATTTTTCCTTCGCATAGAGTCTATTGCATTTCTTTCCACTTAGAAGATTAATTATGTCTCTCCACTGCTCTCGCTATTCATAGACTAGTATTGGAAATGACGAACCCAGGTGATTTCAATTCATCAAGCAGTTATGAGTCTCTCTATATCTCTCTCATTTGTTCTTGTCTATATAAAGGAGAACAATTCTTCATCAGTTTCTCACTTTAAATCTCTCCCTCGTTGAATTTCCTCAATTCATCTAAGTACTCTTTCTTCAAGCAAAGATTCTCTTATTCAAAATGTCTTCCCACAACATCAAAGGAGAAATTGATAACCTCGAACTCTTGAAAGAGTATACTCTCGATTCAACTTATCTAGATGAACTAAATAAATCAAGCATTCTCTCAAGAATTAAGTTTCAGGATTGGGAAAATTACTTCAACATACCTGTTGCACCTGTCTATCTTGAACTTGTAACTGAGTTCAGGGAAAATGCTCGAGTACTTGAGTACGGGTATAACAGATGTGTTGTTCTGTTTGTGGTTATTGGTCATCCTGTCATGGTCAATCCTACTAGAATTGCTCAAGCTATTGGGTGTGATGAAGATGGTATGAAAGTTTAAAGGCATATTAAGAACCGCCATCTCGACAGACACTTGCACATCACTTTTGAGACTAAAGATCGTCCTACTCAACCTTGTACCCTCAATCTGGTTGCTAAAAATTGGTACAAAATTATGGTAACCAATTCAAGGAAAAGTAAAAGAGGAGGAGGATGGTAGTCTGACAGATATTGGTTATTAATTTTATTCTTATTTAATAAGATCAAAATAAATCTGCATCAATCCATGTACAATCACCTGAAAGAAGAAATCATCCAATCCAGGGAGGACACAGTCTATCAGGTTCCCCACTGCAGAGTGATTTCTCACATTCTTGATCTCCAAGGAGTGGTTACTCATTATAGAAGAAATGAAATAACTGAGAAACTGCTTCCTGAATACTGTCAACCTATGACCTTTGAAGCCTTAGAGTCTTTCAGTGTCTGGTTTTCTGTTTTCTTTGTATCAGTGTACTCCTTAGTTACCAATAAAATATTTCTTTCTTTTAGCTTGAATGATTTGCTTATTTTTTTAATAATGCTTAATCTCATATTTATCATATCATTATGTATTGTTTAAAATTGGATATGAATGCTTATTTCAAAATTTTGACAAGAATCATGATCATATTGCTTTAAAATGTTTAAATGTTCTAACCTTTTTGATGATGTCAAAAAGGGGGAGAATTATAATATGATTTTGATAGATCTTAAAAGAATGCAAAACTCAAACAACAATAAAACGGTATAAAATGCGTTTACCACTAATGTTTGATTGTTTGATGTTTGATCGAGGAACTTTGAACAAGTTCACCAGTCATTCTAAGACAAGTCAAAATGAAAGAACTCTCTCAAGTTCTTAGAACTACTTGTTCATATAATCGAAATTGTACACTTTGTGAACATATGTTCAGAATCAATAGACCCAATACTGTTCAGAAGTAGAGAACTTTTTGAAAGTTAAATTTATCGTGATTTTGGTATCATAATGTTCAAAAATTGTAAACTGACTGAGAATATGATATTCTAAACATAAGAATCAGAAGCAGAAATCTTCCTGAAAACAGTCAAAGACAAAGTCTATATTCAAAGATTCTTTTCAGAAGATCTGAGCAAATCAGAAGTCAAAATATTGTCTGAAAATTTGGATATGAAAATCCAAGAATAAGTTCTGAGATATCAGGCATTGGTATCAGACTCAAAATTAAGCTTTGATTGATCACAAAATGTTCTCAATCAGATCAAGAATAGAGCTTTAATCATCCACCGAGTTCTGATAGAAACAAGGCTCTAAGATGAAGGCATCTGTTCTAGTCAGACTCTGATGAGAAAGATATGGAAGTATTCCTTCTCTATTCTATGTTCTGACAACTTAAAATTTATATTTTGTGAGTCTTGGGATCAAGGGAGACTCTGAACAAGCATAAAGAAAATTTTGGGGTTAACACATTCAGGGGAGTTGTTTCTCGTAACACTGAATATGTTATGAATTGTGATTACCCTACATAAAATCTACTATCAAAACACATGGTTTTGTCATCATAAAAAAGGGGGAGATTGTAAAAACAAGAGTTATCTCTACATTTCATCTCTATGTTTTTATGATAACAATGAAGCATTTTTGAAAGAAGAATTTTATGTTCTAATGTTTGTTACTGTGTAGATCATGTTATGAAGCAATCAAATCTAATAACATACTCAGAATATACGCTAAAGATTATATGTGAGTTACTATATGTAACACAAGTCGCAAGTGTGGTGAAGAAGCAAGTATGCTTTTGTATCTGATCACAATAAAAAAGATCCAAGGATGTATGATATTGTTGTTGCAATGCTCATATGGATTTTATTCTGAGAAATCATTCTGATTCTGAAGCTATCGAAGCTTCTGAAGTTACAATCATCTGAAGAACTAATTTTTGAAGACTCTGATGACTTGAAGTTCTAAAGACTGAAGATTCGGAAGACCAAGTGCAGAAAGACTCTGAAGACTTAAGGGTTCTGAAGATTAAGGTTCTGAAGACCAAATGCTGAAGACTGTGAAGACAAGGTTATGAGTGAACAACATTCTGAAGACTCTATACTTGAATTTCTAAAGACCAAGGGTTTCAAAGACAAGTGTTGTAGTTATGAAGACAAGGTTCTGAGTGAACAAGTTCTGATGACCGAAGAATTAATATTCTGAAGATCCAACATTCACATCTTTATTTATGCGCGGTGGAGACTCTGTTTACTTTGAGTTAAGTTAACTAATAGCTTACACTCATGTTTTTACCACTACAGAAAAGCAGCGGCTCTGCTGAGGAGTAGTCTCTAAGTGGATTCGGCCTACTTTGATTTATTTATTGCTTTGCTTTGGTTTGATTTGTTTGTTATTGATTGTTCCATTTCGGTTTTGGTGATCCTCTGTGAGTGAGATAGATTTTAACCTGGATATGAGTTGAACTTATGATAGGACTGAGATATTCGAAGTGATACGCGACGGAGTAGTCCATAACGATATCAATTCGAAATCTCCACTCGGTTAGGCTCTCTTGTGTAGAAGCAAGCTTCTCAAATTATATTTTGATGATAACAACTTAACAATCAAGTCTTAAAAGCACACAAAAAGGACCATTCAAGATTCGATAAAAAATGGAGTATTCATAAAGACAATAAATGTTCAACTTAGGATGCACTCACATTCGCTATTTGGAACAAACCATATTGCATGCCTATATGTTACTAATCTTACTTCAAAAGGAATTTTTCTGAGTTTTGATCAAGTAACTGGTTACCTTATAGGTAGTAGCCGGTTACTTCAGCCCTAGTTTGAAAATTTTGCAACGTTACAGCAAGTAACCGATTACCCCAGGGGTAGTAACCGGTTACCACTGTTCATATTTAAAATATTATTTTGTTTCAATTTAAATTATGTCTTTTGATTTTAATTTTAATTGAGACATCTTTTCATAATTTTTGTACCTTTTTAAAAAGGGGTGTCTTGACTCTTATAAATACCTTTTTAAGTGCAAAATTTTTTCCTAACCTCCGATAATTTTCTTTAAAATATTTTCTTGCTCAAAAATCTCCAATTTTCATACAAAAGTCAAAGTGCACTAAATTCAATTCTTTACAAAGTAAAACTTTACATACACACTTTTATATTTTTATCTTAAAGTTTTACATACACTTTAGTGGACACTTATATATTCATTATTGTGAGTGAGAAATATCCATCACAGGAGAAGATCAACATTGCTTGATATTTCAAAGACTTCATCATTGTCATCTCTACAAATCAACTTATCTCTTTGTATTACTATTTCTTTTGTATTATCTTGTTATCCATGATTGTTGGAGACAAGTGAGTGTTTGAAGAGGATTGTTCTTCTACACTATAAATTACCTATAGTTTAGATAGTAGGCTTCACTGGTTTGGTGTGAATAAACTTGTACGATAATTCTAAAACTATGGTGAAAATCTCTTACGAGTCGTAAGGGGACTGGAGTACTCTCGGTCTATGAGGGGAACTAGTATAAATTCTCGGTGTTCTTTATTTTTTATCACTTTACTGCTTTCATTACTCAGAGACATTAGGCATAAAATTTAACTACCGCAAAAATACCAAAAAAGTCTCAAAAGTCTTAATTCACCCCCCTCTTAGGCACTCTTTTACTTACATCTTGGATTACTAATGTCATAACGAGTAGTCGAAATATGGCATTATTTTCTGACCTTAAGCTGATCATACTGAGGACCGTAGAACCTTCAACCCATCCAAGCCAATTTAGGAACGTAGTGCGGAAATTATCCAAGTGTAAACCTGAGGTGGTTGTCACGCGATACTACACTTGGACGAGGTCTATCTTAAGAATGTTATTGGTTGGGGAGTAGTCCAACATACCGATAATATTATAAAGATGGCTGCTAACTCTGGGCACATCTGTTAGCACCCTTTTGGTTTTCTGCAGGTACAATGAAGACAAAACCTTAGTACTTACCTGTGTGGGAGGTGATCTGCTACCTTGAATTCATGCTTGTGACTAGGAACCTAAACTCGTGTGCTTTGAGTGATCTTGTTTGTAGTTGTTGCATACATGCACTCATGCATTCATGAGCATTGTTCTCAAGATTTCAAAGGACTTATGGATACTTTCGCCAATATTTCAGATGTCTATGGTTATGAATTTTGAAAAGAGGAATACAAGGAAGTATAATTTCAAGACTCCTAATCTGGTAGAGTTGAGAAATCTAGGAGATTTAGTGGTTGATTCCCATGAGTTCCGAAAAATGTTATGGAAAGCTTTTGTTCATCTTGGACACCGATGTACCATAGGGGATTCTCCCTACCTTGGCCCATTTTTATGATCTGTTGCATCATTATTTCACCTTTACTGATTATCAGCTTGTGCCGACTTTGGAGGAGTACTCTCATTGGATGGGTTTGCCTATTTTGGACAAGGAGTTTCTTTTCAGTGGTTTAGAGAAGGAGCTTACGACCAAAGTCATCGCCAAAGCTCATTTTCTTAAGGAGTCTGATCTTAATGGGAAATTTATTCCAAAAGGAGGTGTTTGTGGTATTAACGCAAAATTCTTAATGGGGGAAGCTTCCACTTCTCTTACTTTGGGTCATAAGGATGCATTTGAGGCTATTCTTTCTTTGCTCATATATGGGATCGTCTTGTTTCATAACTTAGATGGTATTGTTGATGAGAGTGCTATTCAGATTTTCCTGAAGAGAAATCTGGTGCCTACTTTGCTTGGAGACATGTATCATGTTATTCATCATAGGGTCTCCAAAGGAGATGGAGAGATTATATGTTGTGCGCCTTTTCTCTATAGGTGGTTTATTTCGCACCTACCAAAGTCCAATGTCTTCAAGGATAATAGAGAGAGGCGAAGATGGTCTCAAAAGATTATGTCTCTTTCTCATAAGGATATGACTTGGTATTGTTCTTATTATGATACTGGAGTGCTTATTGACGGTTGTGGAGAGTTTCCTAACGTACCTCTTCTTGGTACACATAGGGGAATTAGTTACAACCCTATTCTTGCTAGGCGACAATTGGGATATTGCTTGAAGGATATACCAAGCAACCTTTCACTATCTACTTTCTTCTTTCTTAATGGTGCTGGCAATATAGAAATGAAGAAAAGGATTTCTCATTCTTGGCATACGGTTCATCGGAAAGAGAAGGGTCAATTGGGAAAACAACACCTTGCTCCTTCCGAGTGTTATATCCAGTGGGTTTGATCTAGATCTTCCAAGCTCAAGATGCCTTATCCACCCGAGGAGCCTTTGTTTCCTATATTACCATTGTCCACTTTTCTTCCTCCTGTTGATGAGAAGGTCTCTCTTCAAGAAGAGTTGGACAAGATGAAGAAAGAGAAAGAAGATTGGCTACTTGAGAAGACGATGATGCAAGAGCAACTGAAGGAGAAAGATGATCTCATTGAGTTACTTGAGCGGCGTGTTATGAAGAGGCCAAGAGAGGATTTATTTTCCTCTAGTACTCCATCTACCATTCTTCATACATTCGGTGCTTGTAAGGCTATTGTTGACCAGTTGGTGAAGGATAAGGAAGACATGGAAAATCGGTACAAGAAGGAGATTAAGAGGATTTGCATGAAGTACTAGCCAGGATTTGGATCTTCTTCAGATATGATCCCATAGGCCTAGTTTACTTTTCTCTCATGTATTAGGATTATTGAGACTTGTATTCCACTTGTAACTTACTTTGATTTTAATGATAATGAGTTTTTATAGTCCTTTGAAATCTTTGCATTTGCATACGCATACCATGCATCATGCTCGAATTGGTCTTGCTTCTTGAGAGTTTTCTAGGGGTTTTATATTTTTTCTTGGTCTTCATTCAGTTCTCCTATCTAGCTGACTCACAAGGTTGATACTTGAGCTATTCGGAGGAAGATGTTGGAAGCCTTACAACAAGAGAATCGTGAGCTGCGCGAGGAAGTTTCATCTCTAAAAGATAGCTTGGAAAGGATCACTACCACGATGGAAAGCTTGGTGGCTGATCATAATCAACCACCCATCCTCCTAATTCTTTGGTACATTATATAGTCATCTCTGAGATTATCACTGCATTGATTCCTGCTGAAATTGTCATTTCTCCTCGCTACCACATGCCTTCTAGCACATTGTGGGGTATTCCAGTTGATTTTATTTCTGCTGGTTATCCTCCTCCTCCCCTTTCTCCTCCTCCTAAGACTGCTGCATTTAATACTCTTCATCCGGTGATGACTACTACACCGCCTGTGATGCACACTACTCCGCACCTTGATGAAATGATTTACCATGTTGGGCCCAGTGAAGACGTTGGTGTGATTTAAAGACTTGATGATTTTCAAGGCTGTTTTGTTGAGTTACAAAAAGAGATGAGAACCTTGAAGCACAAAGATTTGTTTGGTAAAGATGTTTATGATCTCTGTTTGGTTCCCAATGTCAAGGTCTCGTACAAGTTCAGGTTGCCTGAGTTCGAGAAGTATAAAGGCAATACTTTTCCTCTGAGTCACCTGACGATGTATGCTAGGAAGATGTCTACCCAGACAGATAATGATCAGCTTCTGGTTCATTATTTTCAGGACAGTCTGACTGGTGCAGCTATGAGATGGTATATGGGTCTGGACAGCAGCCAAATAAAGACTCAATGATTTGGGATAGGCTTTTGTTAGGCAATACAAGTATAATGTTGATATGGCACCGGACAAAGATCAACTTTGTGCTATGTCCCATAAGCACAAAGAAACATTCAAAGAGTATGCATAGAGATGGCGCGAGTTAGTAGCTCAGATTATTCCTCCTCTGGAAGAGAAAGAGATGACAAAGATATTTTTGAAGACTTTAAGTTCTTTCTACTATGAGAAGATGATTGCAAGTGCTCCATCTGATTTCACTGAAACGGTGAGTAAGTGGATGCGGCTAGAAGAAGGTATTCGTGAGGGACAGTTGGGCAAAGAGAGTAGTATTGGCTCAAGTTCTAAGAGGTTCAACTTCGGTAAAAAGAAAGAAGGTGAGACTAATGCCGTGTCTCGTGAAAGTTACAGAAGACCTCGTGATCGTGAGAATCGTCATATAAAACATATAGCTTCTATAACTCCGATGATTAATGTGACTCCAACTGTGCTAGTAGCTCCAAAGTATCAGTCTCATTATCAAAAACATTATGTGCAACAGGGTGGTAATCAACAGGGTCATTCTAAGCCGAGCTTTGATCCCATCCCAATGTTGTCTGTGGATTTGCTTCCATCTCTGATTGAGAAGAATCTTGTGCAAACACATTCTCCGTCTTCAGTGCTAGAGTCTATCCCATGGTGGTATAAGCCAGAGGCTTACTGTGCTTTTCATCAAGGTTCCCCGGGGAACGATATTGAGAATTGTTATCCATTGAAGTCTGAAGTGCAGAAATTGATAAGGAGCAATGTTCTGTCTTTCAATGATGTTAATCCAAATGTGAAAACAAATCCGCTTCCGAAGCATGGTAATACTTCTGTGAACATGGTGGATGGTTGTCCTGGTTTTTTCAAGATTTATGATGTTCTCTATATTAGAAGGTCTCTAGTTAAGTTGCATTTGTTCGGGGAACCTTCGTGGTTGCGTGATTGTTAAAAGAGACATTCAAAAGATGATGGATGATAAGTCAATTGAAGTAACAACAAAAAGAGACGAGTATGACAATGAAGTGAATGTTATTATGCCTCAGTTCAATATTCCTGAGAAGGTTGTTCCTGAGAATGTGGTTATTTCTTTTGATAGCTGCAAATATGTTGTTACTCCATTGGTGATCAATTTTCCTGGTCCAATGTTGTATGAGTCTGATAAAGCTTCTATGTACCGATACAATGCTACAATGATAGAAAATGGTAAGG
Source organism: Lathyrus aphaca (assembly GCA_963966055.1). NCBI lineage: Eukaryota > Viridiplantae > Streptophyta > Magnoliopsida > Fabales > Fabaceae > Lathyrus > Lathyrus aphaca. The sequence goes on from OZ014522.1 coordinate 223,416,794, forward strand.
AAGTTCATATTCCTTCTCCAAAGGCCATGGTTAGCATTGTTGATGTGACAAAGGTTACTCGAAGTGGTAGAGTTTATGCTTCGGATCCTCCGAAGAGATGAAAATAAAAGTGAGAATAAACAGATTGAGGATGTTGTTACCCGATCAGGTCAATTTGGTGATTCCAGTTTGAAAGACAGTGAAGATGAGGTGTTGAAATTGATAAAGAAGAGAGAGTGCAACATTACTGAACAATTGTTGCATACTTCGTCGAAGATATCGGTTTTATCACTATTGATGTGCTCTGAGGCTCATAGGTAGTCTTTGTAGAAGATTCTTGATCAATCTTATGTTGACCATGATGTGACTGTTGATCAGTTTGATAGTATTGTGGCTAATATCACATCATGCAACAATCTAAGTTTCTGTGACGACGACTTGCCTGAAGAAGGAAGGAACCATAATTTGGCTCTGTATATTTCAGTGAACTGCCAGGAAGATGTTATATCTAAAGTGTTAGTTGATATTTGGTATTCTCTGAATGAGATTCCAAAGTAGACTTTGTCAAGGCTTGCGTACCAAGGTGCTCCCATGAGGCATAATGTGATTATTGTGAAAGCTTTTGACGAATTGAAGAAGACAATGATTGGTGAAGTTGATCTTCCTATTATGATTGGACCATTTATATTCCAAATTAATTTTCAAGTAATGGATATACGTCCCGCTTACATTTGTCTCCTTGGAAGACCCTGGATTCATGAGGCAGGAGCTGTGACTTCTACTCTCCATCAGAAGTTGAAGTTTGTGAAAAATGGGAAATTAGTGACTATTGGTGGTGAGCAGGCGATGCTAGTGAGCAATTTGTCATCTTTTCCTATATCGATGCTGAAGAAGAGGTGGGAACTTCGTTCCATGAACTTTCTGTTGTTGATGATGCTGATAAGAAGAATGTTATGCCTATGTCTTCTCTCAAGGATGCTCTGCGCGTACTGGAAACCGGTCGATCTGATGGTTAGGGAAGAGTTATTGATGTTGTTGATAACAAAGAAGGGTTTGGTATTGCTTTTGCACCAGGTGTGGCTCTCAATGACCCAAAGATTATTCAGGAAGGATTCCAAAGTGTTGGGTTTATCAACGATCATTCCGCTGCTGCCATCATTGAAGATGATGAAGATGAAGAAATGCCTAATTTTGTTACGCACGAAAAGATTTGCAAGAACTGGATTGATGTTGATGTTCCTTCTATTGTTCATAATTCAAAGTAATTTGTTTTATTTTCTTTCAAAAAATCCTTTCACTATGCCCAAGATTAAAGTGATGTTTGTCGGGCTTTGTTTTAAATTTTATCATCATCAATAAAATGTTATTTTGTTTTTTCCATATGTGTTTTTCCTTTTTGCTTTATTCTGAAAAAAAGTAACCTAAAAAACCAAAAATAAAAATAACCATTGTTTATCTGCATAATGTTTGCACTTTTGTTCATACTCTAAAATAAAAATAAAATCATTGTGAAGATTGATTGATAAACCCATTGAAAACAATGATCCTATGTCCACTCCCAACTTTGAATTCCCTGTGTTCGAAGCTGAGGAAGAAGATGTTAAAGAGATTCCTGATGAGAAAGTTATTCAGCCTCATGGAGAGTCTATAGAGATGGTCAAATTGGGTTCTGAAGATGATAAGAAAGAAGTCAAGATTGGAGCATTGCTTGGTTCTGATGTTAAGAAGAGGATGGTAGAGCTTCTTAGAGAATATGTTGATGTGTTTGCTTGGTCTTATCAAGACATGCCTGGTCTTGATACTGATATTATGGAGCATAGATTGTCGCTGAAACCTGAATGTCCACTTGTGAAGCAAAAATTAAGAAGAACTCATCCTGATATGGAAGTAAAGATCAAAGAGGATATTTAAAAGCAGATCAATGCGGATTTTCTTATGACATCTATTTATCCTCAAGGGGTGGCCAATATTGCGCCTGTTCCAAAGAAAGACGGGAAAGTCCAAATGTGTGTTGATTATAGAGATTTGAATAAAGTCAGTCCAAAAGATGATTTTCCATTACCACACATTGATGTGTTGGTAGATAATACGACTAAGTTTGATGTGTTTTCCTTAATGGATGGATTTTCCGGTTAAAATCAAATAAAGATGGCACCCGAGGACATGGAAAAACCCACATTTATTACACCATGGGGAACATTCTGTTACAGAGTGATGCCCTTTGGATTAAAGAATGCTGGTGCGACATACCAAAGAGCTATGACCACGCTTTTCCATGATATGATGCACAAAGAAATTGAGGTATATGTTCATGATATGATTGCTAAGTCGAGGACTGAAGAGGATCATGTTGAACATTTGCTGAAGTTGTTTCAGAGGTTAAGGAAGTTTAAGCTTCGTTTGAATTCGAACAAGTGCACGTTTGGTATACATTCTGGAATGTTGTTAGGTTTCATTATCAGCCTAAGAGGTATTGAAGTTGATCCTGATAAAGTGAAAGCTATATGTGAAATTCCTGCTCCAAGAACTGAAAAGCAAGTAAGAGGATTCTTGGGCCGTTTGAATTATATTTCGAGGTTTATCTCTCACATGACTTCCACATGTGCTCCGATCTTCAAGTTGCTTCGAAAAGACCAAGGTTGTGTCTGGACAGATGATTGTCAGAAGATGTTTGAAAGTATCAAAGAGTATCTGCTTGAACCTCCTATTTTGTCTCCTCCGGATGAAGGTAGACCATTGATTATATACTTAATTGTGTTGGAAGATTACATGGGTTGTGTGCTTGGTCAGCAAGATGAATCTGGAAGAAAAGAATGTGCAATTTACTACTTGAGTAAGAATTTCACTGATTACGAGTCTCGGTACTCCCTGCTTGAAAAAACTTGTTGTGCCTTAGCTTGGGCTGCAAAGCGTCTTCGCCAGTATATGTTTAATCATACATCTTGGTTGATCTCCAAAATGGATCTGATCAAGTATATCTTTGAAAAGCCTGCCTTGACTGGGAGGATTTCTCGTTGGAAAATGTTGTTGTCAGAATATGATATCGACTACCGAGCTCAAAAAGCTATAAAAGGTAAAATCTTGGCTGACCATTTGGCACATCAACCGATTGATGATTACCAGCCTATCAAGTTTGATTTCCCAGATGAGGATGTGATGTATTTGAAAATGAAAGATTGTGATGAACCTTTGATTGAGCAAAGGTCGGAGCTTGGATCTCGACGGGGTTTAATTTTTGATGGTGTTGTAAATGCACGCAGAAAAGGAATTGGGGAAATGATCATTACTCCCCATGGTTCACATATTCCTTTTGCTGCAAGATTGACTTTCCCTTGTACCAATAATGAAGCTGAGTATGAAGCCTACATTATGGGTCTTGAGGAAGCTATTAATTTGAGGATTAAGCATCTTAATGTGTATGGAGATTCTTCATTGGTAATCATTCAGATCAAGGGTAAGTGGGTAACTCATCAACCCCATTTGATCCCTTATAGAGATTATGCTAGGAGGATATCAATGTTCTTTACTAAAGTTGAGTTTCATTATGTGCCCCGTGATGAAAATCATATGGTAGATGCTTTGGCAACTATAGCTTCTATGATAAAGGTGCGCCAATGGAATGACGTTCCCATGATCAGAGTGATGCGACTTGAAAGACCGGCTCATGTGTTCATAGTTGAAGAGGTCCATGATGACAAGCCTTGGTATCATGATATTAAATGTTTTCTCCAGAGTCAGGAATACCCACCTGTGGAATCCGATAAAGATAATAGGACTTTAAGGAGATTGGCAGGCAATTTCTTCCTGAATAGAAATGTGCTTTATAAGAGGAATTTTGACATGGTCTTGTTCAAATGCGTGGATAGACACGAAACAGGCATGTTAATGAAAGAAATTCATGAAGGATCTTTTGGTACTCATGCTAATGGGCATGCAATGGCTAAAATGATGTTGAGAGCAGGTTACTATTGGCTGACAATGGAATCTGATTGTTGTAAGTATGTGATAAAGTGCCATAAGTGCCAAGTGTATGCTGATAAGATTCATGTGCCACCAACTCATCTCAATGTTATTTATTCCACGTGTCCTTTTTCTATGTGGGGGATTGATATGATTGGTATGGTTGAACCCAAGGCTTCGAATGGACATCGTTTTATTCTTGTGGCCATTGAATACTTCACCAAGTGGGTGGAAGCGGCATCATATGCTAATGTGACCAAACAAGTTGTGGTTCGGTTTATCAAGAATAACATTATCTGCAGATATGGTGTTCCAAATAGAATCATTATTGATAAGGGTTCGAACTTGAATAATAAGATGATGAAAGAGCTTTGTGAAGAGTTCAAGATTCAACACCATAATTCTTCTCTTTATAGACCGAAGATGAATGGGGCTGTTGAAGCTGCGAATAAGAACATTAAGAAGATCATTCAGAAGATGGTTGTGACATGTAAGGATTGGCATGAGATGCTCCCTTTTGATTTACATGGGTATCATACGTCTGTCTGCACTTCAACAGGGGAAACCACTTTCTGGTTTGTTTATTGTACAGAAGCAGTACTCCCCGTCGAGGTTGAGATCCCATCAATGAGAGTTCTGATGGAAGCCAAGTTGACTGAGACTGAATGGTGTCAGGGTAGATTTGATCAGTTGAATTTGATTGAGGAAAAGAGAATAACAACTTTGTGTAATGGTCGGTTGTACTAGTAAAGAATGAAGAAAGCTTTTGACAAGAAGGTTAAACCTTGTGTATTCAGAGAAGGCGACCTCGTGCTAAAAAAGATTCAGTATTTCATTACAGATTCTCAGGGCAAGTGGACTCTGAACTATGATGGCCTATATGTTGTTAAGAAAGCCTTCTCTGGCAGTTCATTAATTTTTACAACTATGGATGGTGAGGAGATCACTCGTCCTGTGAATGCGGATGCAATCAAGAAATACTTCGCCTAAAAAATAAAAGAACAGCTCGCTAATTCGAAAACCCGAAAGGGCGGCTTAGGCAAAAATGAGCGTCTCGGTGGATTGAAAACCCGAAAGGGCGATCCAGGCTAAAATTAGAGACATAGACAGAAATAATTATCCCGGTAGATTGAAAACCCGAAAGGGAAATCTAGGAACAAGTTAGGGATCGTGGCAAGTAACTGCATTGACAGACTGGATCACTTGTAGCAACCAAGGATTTCAGATTCTATCTCTCAGAAGAGTTACTCATCAAAGATTCTCATTCACTCATCCTTGACTGAGGTTTCAGACACAGTGGAGTTCAAAGTTGATAGGGAGAATAGTGATCATTGTATTTCAGTGAAGCCCTTTTCCATGTATTTACCATTTTTCAAACTTGTAATGATCCATGGAGTCATGTCATTTGATGACTACCATTCTATTAATGAATTTGAGCTTTTATCCAATTGTTTGCAATTCTTTATGTTGTTTCTGTTTACAAAATTTCAATTAATTTTTTATGATAATTTTTGAAACAAATTTAATAAATTTAATTTTTGAAGATTATAAAAACTTTTTCTTTTGATATGAGGATAAAGAAAGGATATTAACAGTGATTCCAGGGAAGGTGAAGTCTTGATGTGTGTAAATCGCCTCTCCCAAAGAAGGGTTTGATCTGTTTGTTTCTTTATGGAATTCCTGAATAGTACTGGCATGTTGATATTAATAAAGTTTTGATCCCCAACAGAAGGTATGAACGGAGATTGGATTAAAGTTCCTAGTTTGAGTTCCAATGTCTTCCCCGGAAGAATTATCGGAAAAGATGTTCTTGAGAATCCCCAGCTGAGTTATGATCTCTTCCTCAGTAGTTTATCTTTGACTTGAGAAGCATTGGGAATCCTTGGCCGAGTTCTTGTTCCTCAGCTTGAGTTGGTTATATACCCTAGCAGAAGTATTGATATAGCAGTCAGTTTAGTGGTTTTCTTTCACCTGACGGTGGGTATTGATTTAAAATCCCTTGTAACTATGTTTTGGCTATGATGTTAATTTCTGGTATCCCCGTGTGGATCGGCAAGTCCTAAATTTTCAGTGATGAATGATCTCTATAGTTCTTTCCCACAGATCCTCAGTAGGTCTATGTGTGGTAATTTCTAGCAAGTTCTTATATGATCCTCATCAAATCTTGCACCATTTCCCCAAATAGAGCAAGAGTGGTATGATGGTTATTTCTGCAGAGTTTGATACTTCTTTTCCTAGCAAGGATTGTGGAAGCTTTTCCCCATCCTTGACAGATTATTACCTTTCCTCAGTAGGGTGGTATCCCTATACAAAGTTGAGTTGATGTTTGATACTCTAGTAGGCTTTTCTTTATTTGCACCACTGGTGGATCTTTACCTTGTTTCCCCAAACAGAGTTGTGAAGATATTTGTCCCCATCAGAGTTTAACAGGGACATTTCCCTATTTCCCCAAAGAGTGGAAAATGTTGTGTTGACATGTTCTCCTCCCATAGTGGAATTTATAATTATTAAAGATTGCTTTGCGAATTAATTCCTTTGCAATTGTTTTCTCAGCATGAGTTTAGCTTTGTAGTGGGATTTTATTCCTTTGAAGGTTTTGGTTCGTCCCCTGCAGGATCTCCAACATGATTCCTCAGTTTTGTTGCTTTGGATTAGGAAAGTATCCGATTGTTGTGGTGTTTACGTCACCCGTTGCTTATCTTTATGTATGTTTTGTCAGCAACATTGATATAGGCAGTTCAAGCCTTAAGACACAAGCAATTTTTCCACCCCTAGTTAGGGGAACTACGGCGACTCTGATCCTCATTGCTCAGATGAGGTACGTAGGAAGCGGGGTAGGGCCCGTTCGAGCACACTCTTTTATTTTCCCTACATTTTCCCCCTTTCTTTTCTTTCTTATCCAGTTTCAGTTTCAGTTTTGCAGCAGCTTTCATTTCTTTACCCTTTGAAACAGATTTCTTTGCAAGCGTGGATCCCGTCGGGTACGGTGGACGATCTCGGGGTGCTAATACCTTCCCAGGTCGTAACCGACTCCCGAACTCAGTTTATTTGGTTCGCAGGACCTGTGTCATTCCTTTTTCTTTTCTCCTGGTTTGGTGCAACATTACCATACCCGTTCCTTCGGGATAAAAATGCCTGGTTGGCGACTCTAACCTTTTCCGCGCCACTTTCGCGTTTGTACCAGGATGGAAATCCAGGGAGCGACAGCTAGCGACTCTACTGGGGATCGAACCCAGAATCTCTGGTTCCCTTGAGAGTCTCTCCTAGCGCTTGTGTGTTTCTGTTTCGTTAGGTGTTAATTGTTTGTTGTTGTGTGTTTTATTTACTGTTATTTTATTTATAGTTTATTTACAGCTTTATTTACGATTTTCAGTATTTATTTTCATGCATCATATATTATACTGGACTGTCTGGACTGGATTTCTTCTGTTTGGTGGGACTCAGGTGATACTGTTACTGTGAGATAAGCCAAATACCCGGCTTGAGTGCACCCTAGGATTAGCGTGGACACGTTGTACTCGCATGTGGCATTATGAGTGGCGATGTGCTTCACACCCAGACTGCGACCGTCTTGGAAATATCTTGTGTGGGGATCTCCTCCACTTTGGGATATGACCTTGATAGTTATGTGCATCTGGGGACCGATCATTGAGAACCTTTGTGGAAACAACCCTCTCTAGTGGTGACAGTGGCAGACCACATTCTGTGGCAAACCCATTCGCACCCGAGGGCCCACTAGGAACTCGTATAGGATGGTCTGGTTCTCTTATAGGAACTTAGTCAAAGCATCTGGTCGTATGACAATAGTATTGTATCCTATGGGTTGAATGTACTATCGTTTCTCGATTTCAGCGCTCGAAGCTGGGGACTTATAAGGGATGCTTGTTTTTCTCGGATTCACGCTGAAACCTCCCTGAGTAGTACATAATGCCAAACTGATGCCCTGATCTAGTGATGAGCCATTTCTCGGAAATGGTGAATGTATTATTATTATTCGGCTTTGAGAGTCCGTGATGTTTGACCCGAAGCACACCCGTGAGATTGGGAGGGGTTTACAGGTTTGCAGGAACCCTCGACCTCATCATACCCTCATTACTAGTGCAGTCTTATGTTCTGATACGGTTACTTTGATTCCGGGGTTTGTGAGTTTATCTGGTTATTGATCTGCTTTATCTGAGATTATCTAAGTGCTTATGGGTTATTATTCGGAGGATTCGGGTTTCTGATCACTTGGCTCTAACATCCAATATCCTGACAGTTCCGGATTGATCATGTGTCCTTGCATTTGCATTGCATCAATCTATCTTTAATCATGTTTTATTTTCATTCACAGGTTCATATCATTGCTTCCGGTATCCTGTTCAAAGATGGAAGATTCTCGCAAGCAGAACATTCATTTCAAGTTTTTCGACACTAAGGTTGGCCTGTTAAAGAAGATGGTGAATTTGATCACGCCCAATCATGTGGAGAGGTTCAGGAAAGCTTATGGGAGTATTCTGGATGTGGTGGTAGAGTTAGATCCCTCTGAAAGAAGTGTCATTCATACTCTACTTCAGTATTATGATCCTCGGCTTCGATGTTTCACTTTTCCCGATTTTCAGTTAGGTCCTTTGCTGGAGGAGTGTGCTTTGATCTTGGGAGTTCCTATTCGAGACCAGATTCCGTTCAATGCTGAGATGGTTAGACCTGCACCTGAAGCAATTGCCAAGGCTCTTTATTTGAGCCCTTCTGTTGTGGATTCTCTGACTAATATTAAAGGGGGTGTGCCTGGTTTCTCTTTGGAGGCTTTAGTGAAGAAGGCTGAAGAGCTGGCTATTAAAGCGGAGTGGGATTGTGTCTGTGCCATTCTGGCTCTCTCTGTTTATGGCATCATTTTGTTTGCAGACAAGGAGAAATTCATAGACATGAATGCCATCCATCTATTCTTGCTAAAGAATCTTGTGCCTACACTATTGGGAGATTTATATTACTCAGTGCACTATAAGACAGAAAAGAAATAGGGAGGTTTAGTTCGTTGCTGCGCTCCTTTGTTCCATATGTGGTTCATGAGGCACTTGCCTAGTACTGGTGTATTTAGTGACCATACTTTGGTGTGGGCTCAGAAGCCGAAGAAGTTGTTTGCTAAAGATGTTAGATGGGTTACTCAGAGGCTTCAGGGTACACGTTTCATCACCAGTTGTGGGAGTTACCTCAGTGTACCTCTGTTGGGAGTGACTGGAAGAATCAATTACAGCCCAGTATTATTGAGGAGACAATTGGGATATGCTTTAAGAGAGGTCCCAGAAGAGTTGAAATTGGCTCCTATATTCTATTACCCGGTGAAGGACAATATGCCTTTGGTGAGAAAAGAAGCTGGAGCTTGGAAGTGCATCAAAGGAGAAGGAGTGGCTAACTTTGGAAAGTGTAACAATCAAACTTTTCCGGAGTACAAGGCTTGGCTGAAGGATAGAGCCAGAATGGTATTGCTGCCATTTTCCCCTCCAGTTCCTCCAGCGACTGAGCCTAATACCATTGTTCCCTTAGAAGAATACGAGAAGATAGAAGCCCAGCTGCAAGAGATGATTAGCCAGTATCATCAGATGGCTCATTCCAAGACATATTTAGAAGAGAAGCTGCGGAAGATGCAGGTAGCTCAGGAGGCTAAGGAAAACGAGTTTGCGGAAAGGGAAGCGTACTTTCAAAAGAGAGGTCTAATGGATGTTAAGAGAGAAGAAGAATTTAGAAAGACCCGAAATACCCTTAGAGAAGCCAAACAATCTCTCGCTTGGTCGCAAGATCAGAGAAAACAAGATCATAAGAAATACAAAGAAAAGGAAGAGTTATATGAATCATAATTAGCTGCCAAGACGGAAGAGTGGGAACAAGCCCACACGACCCGAAGAGAGAAGACCCAATAGTTGGTGAAGAGTCAGCAAGCCTTAGAAGAAGCACTTAAGGAGAGTGAAGATCTCAAATTGATGGCTGGAATCAAGAAGGCTAGGTCTGAGCTGGGACTTAGTGGGGAGGGATCGGAGTCTTCAGGCAGCAGCCTTGCTTTCTAGTTTGTTTTCTCTGTATTCGGATTACCTATAGACATGTTGTAGGAATCTTGGTTGTATGTTTTTTATTTTGGAAGACTTGTACCTTGTGGGGAATTCGGTTGTTCTTGCCTTGTGGGATGATTTATGTTATGCGGTTTTTATTCAGGTCTCTATTTCCTGTACATGCTGGCATTTGGGCCGTTATGGTTATTTGAAACTGATTTATGTGTGAAGGTCTTCTTAAAGTCAGGGGGTCAAAAGTCATCTGGATTTCTTTGATTAAAAAAACCGGAACCGGGGCATGAATGCCCTAGAGATTGAAAACATAAACAATTGCATTGCATACATATCACCATTCTTCTTGATTTGCAAGTATAACCACATACTCCTAATTTCTTTTCTGTTTTAGGCACTATAGCTCCTAAGAAAGTTCAGAGACAGCCAACTGTACATAGATACCCTACAAAGGTGAACAGAGAGAGAGAAATGGAGAAAATGCAAGCGGATCTGGCTGATTTAAGGAAAAAAATGGACAACTTCATGACCCTCGTGGCTGGGATGGGTCAAACTCAAGAGTGCTTGTGTAAGATGATAAAGAACAATCAAGCCAAGAACAACGGGACAACGGATGGAGGTAATCGCAATGGGGCTGGCGCCCGTCACGTTGAAATCCCCGTGGTGCAACCAGGGGTCACTATTGTCAATGATGGATTGAATAAACTGCAGATGGATGGGCAGGAGGAACAATTCACTTTGTTGGATGAGGCAGAAGGCCAGGGGGTTGACATGAATAGAAGATTTGAAGAAATGGCTGAGCAGATTCGTGCCATTCAATCTCAGAGTTCTCTAGGGTTTGACATCACTGGCCTGGGCTTAGTGCTAGGGGTGAAAATTCCCTACAAGTTCAAAGTCCCTACTTTTGACAAGTACAACGGAGCAGCTTGCCCGAAAACTCATTTGCAGTCTTTTGTGGGAAGGATTGTTGCGCACACAGAGGATGAGAAGCTGTGGATGTATTTCTTCTAGGATAGTCTTGTAGGAGCTTCCTTGGAGTGGTACATGAAGCTGAGCAGGGTCAATATTCGAAGCTGGAAGGATTTAGTCGAGGCATTTGTAAAGCAGTATCAGTATAATTTGGATATGGCTCCAAATCATACCCAGTTGCAGACAATGTCTCAGAGCGCTAAAGAAGGGTTCAAAGAATACGCCCAAAGGTGGCGTCAGCTTGCTGCTCGAGTGAAACCTCCCTTGTTAGAGAATGAAATGGCAGACATGTTTATGGGAACACTACATGGGTGTTTATCGAGAGACTAGCGTCTTGTTTAGCAACGAAGTTCAACGACATCGTGATAACTGGAGAGAGGGTTGAAACTCTTTTGAAAATGGGGAAGATCCAAGACGGTGGAGCAGGTAGCTCAAGCGGTGTGAGAAAAGCTTTCAATGGACCTCCAATAAGAAGGGAGGGAGAAACTAATGCTGTGTATGGTCGAGGTCGGGGGCACGAATACAGAGGATCTTACGAGCAGGTGGCAGTTGTCACCATTCTATCAAGTCATGTGCAACAAACCCAACAGTAGCAACAACAACAATAACAGCCGCAGCGCAATAACTATCAACAAAGACCCTATCAATAGAGACAAGCTCGTCCAGCTAACAGGGTGCTTGAAGCCATCCCAATGATGTATACAGCATTACTCCCGGTACTATTAGACTTGAATTTGGTTCAGTTGAGGACATTGGCACCACCTCCACCTGGAGAGCTTCCAGTGGGGTATGATGCTAATGCAAGATGCGAATTTCATTCAGGAGCTCTCGGGCACTCAACAGAGAAGTGCAGGGCATTACATCATAAAGTCCAAGATTTGATTGACTCAAAAGCAATTAACTTCGCATCGCCCCCAAATGTTACGTCAAACCCCATTCCAAATCATGGAGGGGCTAGGATAAATGTTGTTGATGGTGGTGAGAGGTTAAACTTGATTTTGAATGTGAAGGAAGTGAGAACTCCGTTGCTAGTCGTGAAAGACAAATTGCTGAAAGGGAAGGTATTCCCAGGGTGTGATTATGACTGCGAGGGTTGCATGAATTCTGTTAATGGTTGTGAGGATTTAAAAGCTGGGTTGTAGTGTTTGATTAACGAGGGGTCCCTACAGTTCGACAGGGTTGACAATATAAGTGATTGTGTGTCTACAATAACAATTTATTTTGATCCTGCTGAAGTTCCTGCCCGGAGAGAGCCTGTGACTATCTATGTTCCAGAAGTGAGTCCCGTTACCATTACTGTTCTGGGACCAGTCCCCTATGCTGATGACAAGGCCATCCCTTGGCACTATGGCTCAGACGTGTACGTAGAAGGACAGAAGGTGGAGAGTAAAACAGTGACAATTGACCCGACTGTTGTGAATGTTGGAGGAGTTGGAGGATTTACACGGAGTGGGCGTCTCTTTTCTCCTCAAGCTCTTAGAGGTGATCCCAAAGCTGAGGCTGCTGCAAAGGCTAAGGGTAAACAGATAGCAACTGAAGAGGTGACAACTCCTGCTGCTAGTCAAGGCACTTTTGAAAAAGAAGCCGAAGAGTTCATGAAAATAATTAAGAAAAGTGACTATAAGGTGGTTGAACAGCTGAATCAGACCCCATCCAAGATATCCACTTTGTCACTACTGATGTATTCTCAAGCTTACCGAGAAGCTTTGCTAAAAGTCTTGCAAATGGCGTATGTACCACAAGAGATAACTGTCAACTAGTTGGAGGTTATGGTAGGTAACGTGAACGCTAGCCATGGGTTGGGATTCACAAATAGAGATCTCACTTCTGAGGGACGTAATCACAACAAGGCCCTACACATCAGCATGGAGTGTAAGGGTGTTTTTCTATCACATGTCTTGGTAGATACAGGCTCTTCTCTCAATGTGCTTCCTAAGAAGGCATTAATGAAGTTGAATATTGATGGCATTGTTTTACGACCCAGTGATTTGATTGTGAAAGCCTTTAATGGGTCACGAAGATCTGTGTTTGGGGAGGTGGAGCTACCGATAAAGATTGGGTCTCAGGTATTCAATAGTACATTCTATGTTATGGATATTCAACCTGCTTATAGTTGTATGCTAGGGCGTCCTTGGATTCACGCTGCTGGCACGGTAACATCCACGCTGCATCAGAAGTTGAAGTATGTGGTAGACGACCAAGTTGTTACTGCATGCGGTGAAGAGGATATTTTCGTAAGCCATTTGTCGACCTTCAAGTACGTGGAAATGGACGGGGAGATCCATGAAACACTTTTCCAGGCTTTTGAGACGGTCAATGCTAGTACTTTGTCTCCGGCTGCTGCAGTTCAAAGCCACGAGAAGGAATGAACTCCTATCTACTTCTACAAGCAAGCTAAGGAAGTAGTCCAATCCAGAAATGCCCAGGGCTGGGGCAAGCTGTTAGAAGTGGAAAGTAAAGATGACAAGTTTGGTCTTGGATATCAACCTGGTGGGTCTAGCTGGTCTCAGGGCAGTAAGTCCATAACGTTCACTAGTGCTGGAATGCTCGACTACAGCAACGTTTGTGTTATAAAGGGAGATGCGGACAGTACTGTGACTTGGATAATTGGATTCACCTATGCGTACCTAGGGAGGAGCTCCGGAACTGGTATGCTGAAGATTTTGTTCAAGTTACTTGGCAGTCAAAGTAATTTTCTTGTTTCCATTTTATCATACTACATGTCAAATCATGCACTCTTCCCAATGTGCATGGATCCATTTGTAGGACCACCATGCTTTTAATGCATTTACTTTTTCCATGAAATAAAGGACATTTTTCAAACAAATTGTGTTCTCTTTCTTTCGTTTTAAAATTTTTCTCAAACAATAAATAAAATGGCAATGTTTTTCTTTTTCCAGTGTTTTGTGTGTTTGCGTCTCTTTTGAAAAAATAGATTCTGAAATAAGCACACCATTTGTGCAATATTGATCATTCAGATTCTTGTGATAACGTTCCTGTTATGGCCATGCATGACTTCGACAATCCTATCTACCAAGCTGATGAAGGAGTTGAGGAATATTGTGAACTCCCGGAAGAATTGGTTAGGTTGTTGAAACAGGAGGAAAGGGTAATTCAGCCTCATCAGGAAGAAGTAGAGATAGTCAACATCGGGTCTGAGGATGTAAGGAAAGAGATAAAGATTGGGGCTAGTCTGCAGGCCGAGGTAAAGAAGGAATTGATTGGTATGATACGCGAATATGTGGATATCTTTGCCTGGTTGTATCAAGATATGCCAGGACTAGATACTGACATTGTTGTACACAAGCTGCCACAAAGAGAAAACTGTCCTCCGGTGAAACAAAAGTTGAGAAGAACTCGTCCTGACATGGCGATGAAGATCAAGGAGGAATTTCAAAAGCAGTGGGATGTCGGGTTCCTTGTTGTAACTAGTTACCCACCTTGGGTAGCTAACATTGTGCCTGTACCAAAGAAAGATGGCAAGGTTCGGATGTGCGTTGATTATCGGGATCTGAACAGAGCGAGTCCAAAGGATGACTTTCCATTACCTCACATTGATGTGCTGGTAGATAACACCGCTCAGTTCTCGGTATTTTATTTCATGGATGGCTTCTCTGGGTACAATCAGATCAAGATGGCGCCGGAAGACATGGAGAAAACGACATTTATTACCCCATGGGGTACATTCTGTTATAAAGTTATGCCCTTTGAGTTAAAGAATGTCGGGGCAACGTATCAACGGGCTATGGTAACGTTGTTCCACGATATGATACACAAAGAAATTGAATTCTATGTGGGCGATATGATTGCCAAGTCTCGGGATGAAGAAGAACATTTGGTCAATCTCAAAAAGCTGTTTGAGAGGTTGATAAAGTACAGATTGAGATTGAATCCAAACAAATGCACTTTCGGAGTGCAGTCCGATAAATTGTTGGGTTTCATTGTTAGCCAAAGAGGGATCGAGGTAGATCCTGCAAAAGTAAAAGGAATACAAGATATGCCTGCACCGAAAACAGAAAAAGAAGTGCGTGGGGTTTTAGGGAGATTGAACTACATTTCACGGTTTATATCTCATCTAACTGCCACGTGCGAGCCGATCTTCAAATTGTTAAGAAAATAACAAACGGTCAGGTGGAATGAGGACTGTCAAAGAGCCTTTGAAAAGATAAAAAATATTTGCAGGAGCCTCCGATCCTAATGCCTCCAGTTCCAGGACGACCACTTATCATGTACTTGACTGTGTTAGAAGGGTCGATGGGGTGTGTGCTAGGCCAACATGACGAGTCTGGTCGAAAAGAGCATGCTATTTACTACCTTAGCAAAAAGATTACCGACTGTGAGTCCCGTTATTCACTGCTCGAGAAAACTTGATGCACTTTGGCATGGGCTGCTCGCCGACTATGACAGTACATGTTGACCTATACCACATTGCTAATCTACAAAATGGACCCTGTCAAGAATATTTTCGAGAAACCAGCATTAACCGGAAGGGTTGCAAGGTGGAAAATGATCTTAATAGAGTATGACATACAATATACTTCCCAGAAAGCCATCAAAGGAAGTGTATTATCGGATTATCTTGCACAACAATCGCTTGAGGACGACTATCAGCCGATGAAGTTTGATTTCCCTAATGAGGACATCATGTACCTCAAGGCAAAAGATTGTGAGGAACCACTTCCGGAGGAGGGGCCAGACCCTGAATCCCAATGGAAATTGATGTTCGATGGGGCACTCAATATCAACGGACGTGGAGTTGGTGTTGTTCTTATCACTCCTGATGGTGTTCACTTTCCCTTCGCGGCCAAAATTACTTTTGGTTGCACCAACAATGAAGCGGAATACGAGGCGTGCATAACGGGAATAGAGGAGGCCATTAATCTTCGGATTAAGACCCTCGATATATTCGGAGATTCATCCCTCGTTATCAACCAGATTACCAACAAGTGGTATACACATCAAGAACACTTAATTCCTTATAGGGATTATGCCAGGAGACTGTTGACATTCTTCACAACGGTTAAGCTGCAATATATACCACGAGATGAGAATCAATTTTCCGATGCATTGGTTGAAGGTGCGTAAAACACAAGGAAGGGGGGTTGGAATTGGGTTTTCTTTAACAACTAAAAATAACTTCTAATGACAAGTTGATTTATCCTGGTTCGTTTGAACTCAAACTACGTCCAGTCCACCCGCCAAGGTGATTTTTCCTCTATCACTGAGGTCTTAATCCACTATTCAATAAATGAATACACACACTGACCTATAATCAATGTCCTCTTGAGTCTTCTGACTGAAACTAGTCACTCAAGGAATATTACTTAACTATTACAATAATAATAATATAGTAACAATTTTGCTTCTAATAAAGCTAAGATCACTAAGTGAATGTTACAATATTTTAGCACAAATGATTCAGTCTTTTGCTCGTGAGTGTATTATCTTCAAATCTTCAATTTGATTCCTTTATATAGGTCTTGAATAAATGTAGCCGTTGGAGACATCTTGAGCTAGTTTAGGATATTAGTTAATACCATAAATTCCTTCCAAAACAAGAGATACTTGTCTTAATCATTAATTAAAATATTCTTTAATTAATGTCTTCATTATGAAGATCATCATCTTCTAGACGTAAATCAGAGATAGTAAAGACTTGATGCGCAACCAATTAATCATGTCATTAAATGATGGATTCTTCATTAAGTGTATCTTCTGTATATGGCTCAATATATCTTCTAGTAATGCACGTCTCCTTTAATTAAATTCCTCTTCTACACAATAATAAAGGTAGTCATTAGAACTTCTATTCTAGTATAATAATATTTGTTATCATCAAAACTCTTAGAGGTTTAGAACCATAATTGATCTAACAATCTCCCCCTTTTTGATGATGACAAAACATTTATTTAGATATTGAGAATAGAGTTTAATAGGATTAGAAGAACTCCCTTTGATTGAATAAAATCAAATATTTCTTTTAAAGATCTCTTCAGAAGTTTTATCCTTCAGAAGTTTCATTAGCCTTAGCTCCCCCTGAGTTGATTACTTGCCTGTTTCTATTTTAGAATCACAACTCAAATAGTTTTATTATAATTTTATATGTTAGAGGCAAATCATGATAAACTGCTATAGATCAGGATCTTCTACATTTCTCCCCCTTTTTGTCATAATCAAAAAGAAAAGATGCAGAAAAAAATGCAAGAGTATAGAAGCAAAACAAGTTTTCATTAAACAGAATTAAAAAACCAGTAATGACAAAACTAGTAGAACTTAAAAAGTCATGAAGAGACAGAAGATAAAACAAAAAAAGCTAAGGAGAAGATAAACAGAAAATCAGGAGTGTATCTTAGTAACTAAGGCCTCCAGCAGAGACTTTATCTCAGAGGATGATTCCACTTGCTTTCCAAGCATTGTCTTCAACTCAGCAGTGGTTTCATCTTGCTTATCCAGGCGTTGCTTAACCATCTCATTTTCCTTCTTCAACTCTTCCAAGGTCTGCAGAACAAGATTTGTTGGCAGAGGTTCTTCAACTTCTGGAGCAGCTTGATTCTCAGGAACTTCTACATTTACTGGGGATTGAGCAGGTTCAATATCATGATCTTCTTCAGAAGGTAACAGAACCATTTGAAGTCCAGAGTTTTCTTCCAGAGGTTTTGACTCTGTCCAGGGTTTGTTGTCCAACAGAAAAGGTTTATTTTGTTCAATGTTAGAAACAACTGCTTTGAGATACTCACAAAAGTTCTAGTGAGCAATGTCATAGCAGATGTCCTTAAGTCTCTTTGTCTAAGCATTAAACCATTTTCTGAAGGTGGCCCACAGAAAGTCAGAAGCAGCTGGATCAGGAAGCTCTGAACAAGCAGACTTCAGATCCTCTAACTTCAGTTTCATTGCTGTTTCAAAAGTAAGTAACAATGCAGAAATGTCTGTTTTTGAGGGTTTAGGTTTTGGTGCAGGTATGGCAGTTTTGTTAGAGACAGAGGACAATTTGTGTAAAGCTTCAATATTAACAGAGGTTCTAAGGGGATTTTCATGTTCAACTTCTGGTGGTGTGTCAGGGATGGTTATAAAAGTTGGTGAGTTAGGAGGGGTAGACTCATATGAGGACAGGGAGCTTTCTCTTATAGAGGAAAGATTAAAAACAAGGCCATCAGAATTTGATGGTTGGAAACTGCTATGGTGATTTGTTTCAAAAGTTTCAGAGGATGGGATTTGGACAGATTCTGGGGGATGGAAATTATCAATGTCAGAGAGAACATGTTGCAGGGCAGTGTGTGTTTCAACTGTTGGTGAGCGGTCAATATCAGAAAGGGGTGTTGTATCAATTGGAATATCAAAATCTGAAAGTATTTGTGGTTGATGGTGTTCATCTTCTGGTGGATAAAGTGATGATAGAATGGATGAGACAGCAGTAGTTGCAGGTATAACAGAGGGAATAGGGTTAGAAGGTGGAATAGGTTTAGAAGGTTGAGTTGGTTCAGATGATGGAATTTGTGCAGAAGGAATGTCAACAGAAGGTGTTGGGTCAGAAGGGGTTTCAGACACTTCTACTGTAACTGCTTCTACTACAGAAATGAATTCAGAGTTAGAGGAAGAAGTTTTACCTGTTCTTCTGGTTGATTTGGGAGCCTTCTGAGATGATCCTTCTCCAGCCTTTCTTTTCTTGCTTCTTGCAGAGGCAACATCTGGAGTTTGCTGAGTAAGTTCTGTTTCCTTGAACATTGGATCCACACCATGTTGCTTGCATAAGTCCAAGTAACTGACCACAACCTTTGGAGGTGTGTCAGAAGAGAAGAGGGGGAAGTTCTACAGGGGAATCTTCCTGGTGGTTATAACTTCTCTAGAATAGAGGACAGGTTCTTTCGTGATAGAAGTTATAAACTTCATCTTCTTCAGATTCTTTGCATTCAGAGGCTTACCAACATCTGTTTCAAGAAGTTCTATCTGATTTAATTCTGCCAGAAAGTCCACCAACATATTCTCACAGAGAATGTCAGATATTAAACGTCCTAGAGGAATCCAATCCCTCTTGGTTTTCTCCCCATCTCTTGTTTCCTTCACACTATTTTTCAGATGTTGAAACAGAGTGTGTGCAAGGTTGACCTTCTTCTGTTTAGCAATAAAGTACAGCAGGAATTGCTGATCCATGTTGATATAGTCTGGAGAGTTTATAGCTTTCCTGTGGCAGATGGTTCCAAGAATGATCTTGGCCCAAATTCTGAGAGGAGTCTTCAGATCCTTTATCTTGTTAGAAGGTTGGCCAGAAGTGAAGATTTCCTTGGCTATCAACTGTGTATCAGACATTTTGTCCATTTCACGACACTTAATTCCATTGCCATCAAATTCTATGAGCTTGGCAATGTGGTCTTCAGAATTTTTTTTTTTACCCAGCACATACGAAGTGACATGAGTGTTGGAGGCAGTTGCATATACCCAGAATTCCTTTACCAATTTTGGGAAAACTGGTCCCATGAGACGATCAAAGTACTTCTCCCAGCCTTGAGCTTGGACTGCCGGAAGGAGGTCAAAACCATTATCTTTCAGACTGTTGAAATCCACAAAGAGCTCACAAAGAACTTCCAGTTTGTCAGTAGGAGTAATAAGGGTCTTCACGGGTTCAACGTAAAACACATCAGTTGAGTCTTCTTATTGTTGAGGAGAGGAAGCCATTGTTACTAAGATGAGTTTTTTGTGGTTTAGGGTTTTAGAAAAAATTTCAGAGAGAACGCAAAAGTGAGGGTGAAAAAATTTTCAGTAAGAATGCAGTGAAGGTAAAAAGTAAAAGTGAAAGTGAAAAGTTATTTATATAGAAAAAGAATTGCATTTAATAATACGAGAAATTAGTGGGAAAAAAAATAAACTTAAAAACATAATGATTATATGCAATAAATGCAGCAGACATAGGGTCAGGCGTAAAAGATCCTGGAACAGTTACCCAAGAGATTTTTGCCTTTTAGGTGTCAAGTCAGCCGTATCAGTTTCCCAAAAGATCAACATATGTCCTTCTGTAGAGGACAGTTGTCCAATGCATGTTCTGTCACTCTTCAGAATTTGGACACTTGTTTTAATTCTGATGGGATTCCTTAGAGCCTTGTTGACACTTGTTGATTTGAAGATCTGCATGTTATTCCTTTGAACAAAAGTTCTCAGAATGAAACAGTTAGAACATAATATCTTCTGAGGTAATAATATAGAGGATTAATTTCAGAACTTCTAAGAGTTAAAAACATATAATTAAAGAATTTTCATTCTGGACATAATTTCATGCTAAGGTTGGTTAGTATGAAATTAAATCTATCTTCAGGAAGGGGTTTTGTAAAAATATCAGCCCATTGGTGATTTGTATCTATGAATTTTAACATTAAAATTCCCTTCTGAGTATAGTCCCTAATGAAATGATGTTTAACTTCTATGTGTTTAGCTCTAGAATGTAAAATTGGATTTTTTGATAGACAAATAGCATAGGTATTATCACAGAGGATGGGAATGTTACTCTCATAAATATTGAAATCCTCAAGCTGATTTTTCATCCAGAGCATCTGAGTACTGCATCCAGCTGCTGCAATGTATTCAGCTTCTGCAGTTGATAATGCTATGGTTGACTGCCTTTTGCTGGACCAAGAAATTAGATTATCTCCCAGAAATTGACAACTTCCAGAAGTACTTTTTCTTTCTGTCCTGTCTCCAGCAAAATCAGCATCACAATATCCTACAAGTTTATAATCTTTGGATCTTCTGTAATATAAACCAAGATTAGTAGTACCTTTCAGATACCTAAAGATTCTCTTAACTGCTGTTAAGTGAGTTTCTCTAGGATCTAATTGGAATCTAGTACATAAACATACACTGTATAGAATATCTGGTCTAGAAGCAGTTAGATAGAGGAGAGAGCCAATCATACCTCTGTAGAGCTTCTGATCTACTTTCTTACTTACCTCTTCTTTCTCCAGAATACATGTAGGATGCATAGGAGTTTTAGATATGATGCTTTCTGATAAATTAAATTTCTTCAGAAGTTCTTTGAAATATTTGCTTTGATGGATATATGTTCCTTCTGATGTTTGATTTATTTGAATTCCCAGGAAGAACTTTAATTCTCCCAACATGCTCATTTCAAATTCTGCCTGCATAGACTTAGCAAATTCCTTTCCCAAGGCCCTTTTAGTAGAACCAAAAATTATATCATCTACATAAATTTGGCATATCAGAAGATCATTTTTAATGTTTTTACTGAAAAGAGTTGTATCCACTTTCCCTCTGATGAAATTATTTTCCAGAAGAAAAGTACTTAGTCTTTCATACCAAGCTCTGGGAGCTTGTTTCAGACCATATAAAGATTTTTTGAGTTTGAAAACATGTTCTGGAAATTTTATATTTTCAAAGCCAGGGGGTTGGTGTACATACACTTCTTCATCAATATAACCATTTAAAAATGCACTCTTGACATCCATTTGATATAGAATGATATTATGGTTTACAGCAAATGAGATTAGAAGTCTAATTGATTCTAACCTGGCAACTGGTGCATAGGTTTCTGTATAGTCAATTCCTTCTTGTTGACTATAACCTTGTGCAACCAGTCTTGCTTTGTTTCTGACAACTTCTCCTTGCTCATTTAGCTTGTTTCTGAATACCCATTTGGTGCCAATGATGTTGAATCCTCTGGGCCTAGGAACTAGATCCCATACATCATTTCTGGTGAATTGGTTAAGTTCTTCTTGCATAGCCAGAATCCAATCATTTTCTGAGAGAGCTTCTTCTACAGAAGTTGGTTCAATCAGAGAAACAAGTCCCATTAGAGATTCTTCAGAGTTTCTGAAAGATGATCTTGTTCTGATTGGTTCATCCTTCTTTCCCAAGATTTTATCTTCTGGATGATTCACTTTGCTTCTGGATAGTTTCTTCTCAGTGGGTTCTTCAGAAGTTGCTGGAGTAATTGTCTTGTTTTGTTTTGTAGGTGATTGATCTTCAGATGTTATGTTTGTAGAAATATCAACTTCTATATCTGCAATAAATTCATTCTGCTTTGGTTTTTCAGAACCAAGCTTATCATCAAATCTGACATAAATAGATTCTATCACAATACGTGTTTCTGTGTTGTATACTCTGTATCCCTTAGAACTTTCAGAGTATCCTAACATATAACACTTTTGTGCCTTAGAGTCTAATTTATTCAGAGTATCATTAGTATTCAGAATAAAACATATACACCCAAAGGGGTGAAAATATGAAATGTTGGGCTTTCTGTTCTTCCACAATTTATAAGGAGTCTTTTCAAGAATAGGTCTTATAGAAATTTTATTCTGAATATAGCATGCTGTATTTACTGCTTCTGCCCAAAAATGTTTAGCCATGTTAGTCTCATTGATCATGGTTCTGGCCATCTCTTGCAATGTTCTATTCTTACGTTCTACAACCCCATTTTGTTGAGGAGTTATAGGACAAGAAAAATCATGAGAGATGCCATTTTCATTAAAAAATGATTCTAATTGTTTGTTTTCAAATTCTCCACCATGATCACTTCTGACTTTAATAATTTTAAATTCTTTTTCATTTTGAACTTGTTTGCAGAAGTTAGAAAATACAGCAATTGACTCATCCTTGTGTCTAAGAAACTTTACCCATGTCCATCTGCTGAAGTCATCTATGGTCACCAATCCATACTTCTTACCACTGACAGAAGCAGTTTTCACTGGTCCAAATAAGTCAATGTGCAGAAGTTCTAGTGGTCTAGAGGAAGATACAACATTTTTAGCTTTAAAACCAGGTTTTGAAAATTTGCCTTTTTGACATGCTTCACACAGAGCTTCTGAGTTGAACTTTAAATTTGGAAGTCCTCTGACTAGATTGAGTTTGTTAAGTTGAGATAATCTTCTCATATTAACATGTCCCAATCTTCTGTGCCAGACCCATTGCTCAGTTTCCACAGACATTAGACATTTTACATTCTGAATTTTTAATTCTGAAAGTTTTATTTTATAAATGTTGTTCTTTCTCTTTCCACTGAAGAGGATTGTTCCATCTTTCTGACGAACAGCTTTACAGAACTTTTGATTAAAGATTATGTCATAGCCATTATCACTTAATTGACTTATGGATAATAAATTATGCATTAATCCTTCTACTAATAGAACATTAGAGATAGAGGGAAGGTTTCCATTACCAATAGTTCCAGAGCCAATTATTTTTCCTTTTTGATTACCTCCAAAACCTACGTGGCCTCCATCTTTTAATTTAAGACTTTGGAACATATGCTTTCTTCCCGTCATGTGTCGTGAGCATCCAGAGTCCAGGTACCATGATTGGTGTTTCAGTTTTGCTGTTAAAGACATCTGCAACATACACAATTTTATCTTTGGGTACCCATATTCTTCTAGGTCCTTGTTTGTTAGTTTTTACAAACTTCTGATTCATTTTAGGTTTCAAATCAGAACTTGTGGAACACGATGACTCACTAGTGTATATTAGATCATGGTTATGACCATAGGTAAAATGAGAACTTAGAGGAGTATTAGTTTTTATGACAATGTCATCAATCTTTTTATACTTCAGAGTATCTTTAGTTTTCACATAGCCTATGCCTCTTCTATCATTTCTGCTAACTCCATAGATCATAGATGCAATTTTGCTTCTATCTATGCTTTTAGCTAGGAATTTTTGAAAAGCATAATCATATTGTTTTATAATATTATCAGAATTGATTAGATCTTCTAATTCAAATTCCTTCTGAGCTTTAAGTTTTTCAAAAGAGTTTTTGCATTCAAAAATATTTTCTTTCAGCTCAGAGTTTTCTGTTTTTAGTTTTCTAACTTCTTCTAATTCAGATACCAGACTTTGTTTCATGTCTTTGTATTTGAATTGAAGCTTCTGATATTTTTCAAGAATTTCTGAGAGGCTAGCTTCTAATTGAGATCTAGAAAGTTTAGAAAATACCTCTTCTGAATCTGATTCTGATTCTGATTCTGATGAGTGATCATCTTCTGGTATGTTTGCCATTAGTGCAATGTTAGCATGTTCATCTTCTGACTCTGACTCAGCTTCAGATGATTCAGAATCATCCCATGTTGCCATGAGACTCTTTTTCTTTTCTCTATTGAATTTGTTTCTAGGTTTCTCTTTCTGGAGTTTTGGACATTCACTTTTGTAGTGTCCTGGTTCTTTGCATTCATAGCACACAACTTCTTTGCTTCTGGGTTTCTTGTGACCAGATGTTGATTCAGAATAGTTGTTGGTTCTTCTGGTATTTCTGAACTTCTTCTGACGATGCTTCTAGAGTTGTTGGACTCTTCTGGATAGGAGAGATAATTCATCTTCTTCTGATGAGCATCCAGAACTTTCTTCTTCTTCTTCCTGTAAAGCTTTAGAAACAGATTTGTTAGATTTAAGAGCTACAGACTTACCTTTCTTCTGGGGTTCATCTTCTTCTAGTTCAATCTCATGACTTCTCAAGGAGCTGATCAGTTCTTCTAAAGATATTTCATTCAGATTTTTAGATAACTTTAGAGCAGTGACCATGGGCCTCCAAGTCTTTGGTAAACTTCTGATGATTTTCTTTACATGATCTGCTGTTGAGTAGCCTTTGTCCAGAACTTTCAGTCCAGGTACCAGAATTTGGAATCTTGAGAACATTTTTTTAATTGTCTCAACTTCTTCCATTTTGAAAGCTTCATACTTCTGGATGAGGGCTAGAGCTTTAGTCTCATTGACTTGAGTGTTGCCTTCATGTGTCATCCTCAGAGAATCAAACATGTGTTTAGCTGAGTCCCTGTTTGTGATCTTCTCATATTCTGTATATGAGATAGCACTTTGAAGTATGGTTCTAGCTTTGTGATGATTTCTGAATTCCTTCTTCTGTTGAGCTGTCATATTTTTTCTTTCAATCTTCTGACCATCTGCTCCAACAGGATGAATGTATCCATCTGTCACCATGTCCCAAAGATCTCCATCTAGAGCTAGAAAGAAACTTTCCAGAACATCCTTCCAGTAGTCAAAATTGTCACCATTGAACACTGGAGGTTTAGCGTTGATCTTGTCATTTTGGTAGTCATTGTTGTTATTACGAGCTTCTGCCATGTGTTTTAACTTCTGGATCTTTTACTGACACAGTTAAGTGTTTTTCTCAGAACCTAGCGCTCTGATGCCAATTGAAGGTGCGTAAAACACAAGGAAGGGGGGTTGGAATTGGGTTTTCTTTAACAACTAAAAATAACTTCTAATGACAAGTTGATTTATCCTGGTTCGTTTGAACTCAAACTACGTCCAGTCCACCCGCCAAGGTGATTTTGCCTCTATCACTGAGGTCTTAATCCACTATTCAATAAATGAATACACACACTGACCTATAGTCAATGTCCTCTTGAGTCTTCTGACTGAAACTAGTCACTCAAGGAATATTACTTAACTATTACAATAATAATAATATAGTAACAATTTTGCTTCTAATAAAGCTAAGATCACTAAGTGAATGTTACAATATTTAAGCACAAATGATTCAGTCTTTTGCTCGTGAGTGTATTATCTTTAAATCTTCAATTTGATTCCTTTATATAGGTCTTGAATAAATGTAGTCGTTGGAGACATCTTGAGTTAGTTTAGGATATTAGTTAATACCATAAATTCCTTCCAAAACAAGAGATACTTGTCTTAATCATTAATTAAAATATTCTTTAATTAATGTCTTCATTATAAAGATCATCATCTTCTAGACGTAAATCAGAGATAGTAAAGACTTGATGCGCAACCAATTAATCATGTCATTAAATGATGGATTCTTCATTAAGTGTATCTTCTGTATATGGCTCAATATATCTTCTAGTAATGCACGTCTCCTTTAATTAAACTCCTCTTCTACACAATAATAAAGGTAGTCATTAGAACTTCTATTCTAGTATAATAATATTTGTTATCATCAAAACTCTTAGAGGTTTAGAACCATAATTGTTCTAACATTGGCTACCCTTTCTTCGTCCATCAAATTCTTGTTTTGGAACTATGTGCCCAGGATCGACATTTCCAGGCTCGACGCACCAGCTTATGCTTTCTCTGTAGACGCAGTGTCTGATGAGAAACCTTGGTACTTTGATATTAAGCTTTTCCTGGAAAAACAAGAATACCCAGCTGGGGCATCATCCAATGACAAGAAGACCTTGAGACAACTTGCTGCTAGCTTCTTCTTGAATGCAGACGGAGTTCTATATAAGAGGAACTTTGACATGGTCTTGCTCAGATGCGTGGGTAGACACGAAGTAGACCTGTTAATGCAAGAAGACCATGAGGGATCCTTCGGTACTCATGCAGGAGGACATGCAATGGCTAAGAAGTTGTTGAGATCAGGGTATTATTGGCTAACAATGGATGCAGATTGTTGTTCATACGCCCGTCAGTGCCACAAGTTCCAGATATATGCAGACAATGTGCATGTTCCTCCTAGCCCGCTCAATGTCATGTCATCTCCTTGGCCCTTTTCTATGTGGGCTATTGACATGATCGGGAAGATAGAGCCTACTGCTTCAAATGGCCATCGTTTCATTTTGGTGGCGATTGATTACTTCACCAAATGGGTTGAAGCAGCATCTTATGCCAATGTCACTCGCCAAGGGGTAGTCAGGTTTCTGAAAAGAGACATCATTTGCAGATACGAAGTGCCTGAGCAGATCATTACTGATAATGGTTCCAACTTAAACAAGATGATGGCAGAGCTGTGTCGGGACTTCAAGATTCAGCATCCCAATTCTTCTCCTTACCGGCCAAAGATGAATGGCGCGGTAGAAGCAGCTAACAAGAATATTAAGAAGATTGTGCAGAAGATGGTTGTCACTTACAAAGATTGGCATGAGATGTTACCATTTGCGCTACATGGGTACCGAACGTTAGTCAGGACGTCAACTGGGGCAACTCCATTCTCCCTGGTATATGGCATGGACGCAGTCTTGCCCGTTGAGGTAGAAATTCCTTCTTTACGTGTGATGATGGACGTGAAGCTTGATAAGGCTGAGTGGGTACGTGCTCGATATAATCTGTTGTATCTAATTGAGGAAACGAGATTAGCGGCTATCTGTCATGGTCAGCTTTATCAGAGGAGAATGAAGCGAGCATTCGACCAACAAGTTCGTACTCGAGAGTATCAAGTAGATGAGCTTGTACTCAAAAGGATCGTTCCTCCAGGTTCAGATCACAGGGGCAAGTGGACCCCGAACTACGAAGGCCCATTCATAGTGAAAAAGGTTTTCTCAGGTGGGGCGTTGATGCTCACTACTATGGATGGAGAAGATTTCTAATCCCCTGTTAACTCAGACGTAGTTAAAAAATACTTCGCATAAAAAGACCCGCTGGACACAAAAACAGAATTAAAGTCCAGGCATGAAAAGGGTATCCCGGCGAGCTAAGAACAGAATAAAAAGCTCAGGCAAAAGCTAGGGAAAATAAATGAAAAAATGTACACCCGCTGAGTTGAAAAGCCACATTGGACAGCTCAGGAAAAAAAGGGTGTCCCGGTGGATTGAAAACCCGAAAGGGAGATCCATGCAAAACAAGGGAATGAGCTAACAAATGTGATCCGGGTAATCTGAACCAAATCATCATTTTATACAATCTGGAAATATCAGAAGGGAAGGAATCAATCCCCTCATCTTCTTCGGAAAGAAAAGGCAAGAATGTAATGTCTTGAAGACATGTTGATCATAGCAGGAAGGAAACTCATTGGAATGCCATGTACATTGCCATTAGGATAGTTTCTTTTCTCAATTTTATGGTAGCTACCTCTTTCCAGGTAGTTGCTTCCTGGTGTAAAATTTCGCATATTCAGAGGCCATTCAATGAATGAATATTCAGCCAAAAATTGTGTCGTGTTTCGTTTATTTTATTTGCAAAAATGTCCTGAATTTTTGGCAAAAAAAGAACATTGCATTTGAGGCATGTTGATTTTTCTGAGAAAATTGACATTGCAGGGAAACAGTTAAAACTATCTTTGAGTGTTGGGGGACAATGGATGAATGGATCATACCATGTAATTCCCCGGGGCACATCTGTGTATACTGCTATTGCAGGTTTTGCAGGGTGATGAGGCACTTCCCCAAGAAGAGAGTGTTCCCCCAACTGAGACAAATCAGAGGGAATGGATCCCCAGCAGAACTCTAAGGCTAGTTGAAGAGCTTTCATCCCCAAGTGGATTATCTTTCCATAAGTGAAGTATGCCCAGCAAGAAACTGAATGCTTGATTTCCCCACAGAGTTCATGTTTGGGGTTTCACTCCCATCATTGAAGTATTCCCTAGAGAAGTTGCCAATTTATTTTTGGTCAATGTGATGATACAAACAATTATTCATCTCCCCAGCTAGAGTTAAGCATCGTCTAAGCCTCTTGACCTATTTCTCCCCCGCAGAGTTGTGATTCTTGTTTCCAATTCGACATTTGTTTTATGCTCGTATGCACGTCCTAACACTCGTCTGTGTCATAGTTGCTTTTGCTCGTATGCACGCCCCATCACTCGTTTGTGTTTGATAACTGTGCTCGTACGCATTCCCCAGCACTCGTCTATGTTTGATAGTTGTTTGATGCTCGTCTGCATTTCCCAACGCTCGTCGGTGTTTGATATTCGCTTGTTGCTCGTACGCATTCCCCAACACTTGTCTGTGTGATAGTTGTTTGATGCTCGTACGCATTCCCTAGCACTCGTCTGTGTGATAGTTGTTTGATGCTCGTACGCATTCCCCAGCACTCATCTATGCTTGATAGTTATTTGATGCTCGTCTGCATTTCCCAACGCTCGTCTGTGTTTGATAGTTGTTTGATGCTCGTCTGCATTTCCCAACACTCGCTTGTGTTTATTATCTGTTTGAAGCTCGTCTGCTTTGTTTGGATACTTGTATGTATCATCCCTAACACGCGTCTGTGTTAGCTTATATCCATAGGTGTTGATTTGATAATCACTCTGGTACTCTTCTGTATCGCAACTCCAAATGCTCGCTTGTGTTGGATTTCTGGTATTCATCTGTATCAGTGGTTGATATTCGTCTGTATCATTGCTTGAAGTGCTTGTCTGTGTTTCTTAGATCATCGTCTGATATTCGTTTGTATCATTGACTTGTGGCACTCGTCTGTGTTCTCTTGATGGTCATCCAATGCTCGTCTGTGTCGAATAAGTTTGAAGTCCTGACAGTGGGATTAAACTTCAAAATGGTTACCGGTCCTGGCGTAACAGGTTATCCGAAGGAGGTTCGTCTGTCTCAGACACCACTTATCTACGCAAGATTTGTGAAGAGGGTTCGTCAAATCCTATTGTTGCACCTGGCGTAACAAGTTATCTGAAGAAGGCTCGTCTGTCTTAGACCATATATCCACGAATAATATATGAAGGGGGTTCATCTATCCTGATTATGCATGTCTATCCCACAGACTTAAGTGCATCACTGGTCATGGCGTAACAGTTTTATCCGAAGGAGGTTCGTCTGTCTCAGGTCATATGTTTTTGTAAAATGTATGAAGAGGGCTCATCTGTCCAATTCCTGGCGTAACATGTTTACTTTAAGAGGGCTCGTATGTCCAGTTCCTGGCATAACATGTTTGCTTGAAGAAGACTCGTCTGTCTAGGTTTTCTTACCCAGCATAACAATCCAGTTTGGAAGGAGCTCGTATGCTTTGTCCCCACTTCAGTCGCCAAAGCGTTATTTGGTTGGGTTTATTCCCCATTTCTTGCATTCTCCAGCAGAGTGCAAATTTCAGGTCTTCTTAGTATTCAACCACAATTTATCTTGAACGGTCAATAGCCTGTGTTATCGTCCTTTTCAGATTAATAGTTGCTTGAATAGGGGCAGCTGTAACACCCCAAATTTTCCCTCTTCTTTCTAGTATCATAAACATGTCATATCATAAGCATCATAAGCATGTCATATCATAAGCATCATAAGCATGGCATATCCTTAGCATTTTTGCATAGAAAAATGAAGCATAACATTCTCATGTGCTTGCATTGGAGATAAGATCAATCATTGGTGCATTTGAAGCCTTACAAGTCAAAGCAAGAGATCAAGTGACCTTTTCCAAGTCCCATGAAGTGTATATAGGTCATATACAAGCTCAAGATCCTTTACAAGAGCCCAGAAGGTTGGGAGATTATCAGATGATCCATGAAAGGGCAAGTTCCTACATAGATGGTCTCCAAATTAGGGTTTCACTTTAAAGCAGGGATTCTTTGTGACTTTGGCCACTTCATATGGGCAAAGTCCTTCATATGATATGTGAATGCTATGGATGAAATTTGGTGAGAAAATTCATTGAGGAAGGCAGTCGTTTCATCAGTTGCTTGCATAAGAAGAAATTGGTCAAACTGATTATTTGAAAAGTCAGCCAGGCTGAGTAAAAAGTCAACTCTTGACTTCTTGAGGTCAAGGTCATGAAATTTTGATCACAAGGGACTATGGACCAAGTTTGATCAAGAAGGAATGGAGAAATCAAAGGAAAAACAATTTTTTTGAGACTATGTATCGATACATACGAGTTTTGTATCGATACATGTTGCTGTGGAAATGGACTATGTATTGATACATAAGAAGGATGTATTGATGCATGATTGCAAAAAAAACCTTCAGTATGCATCGATGCATATAGCTATGTATCGATACATATCAGTTAAAAAACTAACATGTATCGATGCATCCGTGTTATGTATCGATACATAGTTGATTTTTTATGCTGAAAATTGTCATTGCTTCAGTATGCATCGATGCATGTATCGATACATATCTGTTAAAAAACTGACATGTATCGACGCATCCGTGTTATGTATCGATACATAGTTGATTTTTTTTATGCTGAAAATTGCCATTGCTTCAGTATGCATCGATACACACATGCATGTATCGATACATATTAGTTAAAAAACTGACATGTATCGATACATCCGTGTTATGTATCGATACATAAGCCTGTTTTGGTGCTAAAAAACCTCTGAATGATGACAGTTCAGCTCATGGATTGTATCTATGAAGGAATCATGTAAACCCCACTCAAAGAATCTTGGTATACTTCAATTTTGGAGTTGTTTAAAGGACTTGAAAGGGACTATGTTCTCACCATAACAGTCCTAAACTTCACATCATGAGATCACACCTCAAAGTTGCATAACTGAATTTTCCAATCCACCCTCATTGCACCTTACACCTCAAGTTAGAATTGATCATGGTTCTAACTGTTAACCATGATGGTTAACAGTTAACCTGAGATATATAA
The DNA here is from genome assembly GCA_963966055.1 of Lathyrus aphaca. Classification (NCBI taxonomy): domain Eukaryota; kingdom Viridiplantae; phylum Streptophyta; class Magnoliopsida; order Fabales; family Fabaceae; genus Lathyrus; species Lathyrus aphaca. The sequence goes on from OZ014522.1 coordinate 223,447,963, forward strand.
GGCTTTTTCCAACTGAATTTTGAGAACACACTTCATTTCTACCAAAATTTCATCACAAACTTCATCCATTTTCCTCTGTTTTCATTCTGATTTTGGAAGCTACATTGCACTTCATCTTCATCAATTCAGTCCCAATCTTCATCTGTTCTTCATCATCGTCATCAAGAGCTTCATCTTCATGGAAGAATTTCATTGAATCTTCCACTCTATACCAATGCACCTTGCTGCATTTTTCCTCCATACTCTATGATTCTTGTCTACATCATCACACTTATCATCAAATCATCATCCACATCATGATTTGCAGCTTCTCCATGGATCTAATGGAGTGAGAGATCAAGATTACATTGCTGCAAATTTTCTGCATATTCATCAATTGCTCAATATTATTCATCAAAAAAGTGTTTATTTCACTTCATAAAGGATCACGATCAAGCATGGAAGACCTTGGAATCTCACCTCTGGATTTCTACAACTCTAAACACCACTGAATTTCAGGTTTCATCTTCAATTCCATTGAGACGAATTTTAATTTTTTTGGTTGTTTTGTGTTGATATGAGCTCAATAAGAGCAATGCTTGTGCTGGCTAGTTGATACACACCTTAGGTGCTTAGATTCAATTCTTAGGTTGATTCTTGTGTGCTTCGATTTGCATTATTCATGAGCCTTAGGAGAAAGTCAAGCCAAGATTGTTGATGTACTTGAGGAGACGAATATGCCATGGCCTTATTTTTTAGTTTGGTAGACATTTGTCCAAACCCTAACCGGAGAGTGATCGGAGAAGATGACCGAAGTTTAGCTCCGGTGACCGGAATAGTAAGCCTAACATTAGTGTGGGAACATAAAACAACCGTTAGATCAGTTTCCATCTCACAAACCAGAATCATCCACCACATTAATGAACATGTGCCAATCATGTGCCATAATTTGTGAAGACTTTTCAGATCACTCTTTGCACCCCAGTATGTTTGGGTCCAGCCCAATTCAGTTCAGCTTTTCACTTCATGCACCCCTTACCATTTGCTTTGTTTCTTTATTTTCTGTTTTACATAGTTTCAATTTTAATCCGACAAAAATAACAAAACTCATGATAAAATTCCCCAAAAATCACAGAGACTCCGTAACTCCTTTTAGAAATTTTCCACACTTTTACTTTCTTATTTTTATCCATTTTCCATTTTATTTCGATTTTCCATTTAATTAGTTTGCTATGGAATTCTTTCAGCTACACTTCATTTTGTTCATTTTATTTCTCCCACTTCCAGTAATCTTTTTGTCCCATTCTTTTTGCTATGATTAGAGGACTCATAATAGAACCTGGAATTATTTTTGTCATATTTTTAGGTCCATTTTATCCACTGTTTTGGCAGCATAGTTTGTGCATGTTTGTGAACAAATCTTATGTAGATTTAAGTGACCATTTGACATAGTTAGGTTATGAATTTTTAGGATTTTTTTTAACACAACATTAGATTTAGGTTAGGGACCTTAAGGAATTAATCTCATATTTTTCCAGGACCTTTACCATTTTTTAGTGCTTTGACTTTATTCGAGTTTTCCATGCAAATCCACCTAGTTTCCACTTAGGGGTTTTAGTGCCATTTAGGGCATAGTTTGAGTGTGTTTTTATTTTCAACCTTAGATCATTTAGGTGTGACTTATATACTGACTTTAGAAGCTAGATAGCATATAAGATCCCTTAGGACTTGACTTTAGGCTTAGAAGTTCATTAATGCCTTTATTAATTAGTGTGAGTTCTTAATTGAAATTTGCCATTTTGTAATTGTTCAAAATGCTTCATCATGCTAACATTTGTTTTGTAGGGGGGAAGATTATGGTAAGCATTACTTCATTCTTATCCCTTATGCATTTTAATTGTGTTTTCCTTAGCACCTTGTGCTTTGAATATAGGATTTCCCTTTCATTCTTCTAGAACCAACTTAACTTCCTTAGGAAGTAAGTCGAGTTCTAATTCCTTTCTTCTTCTTTCCTTCTTCTTCATTAGGATAGAATCCAAACCTCACTAACCTAGGAATCCCATGCATGATAACATTTAAGATTGTTAGTCTCCCCTTAGATTTTACCATTGAGATCCTTTTGGTGCTCTCTCTTCTCATCTTCAAATTTAACTTTAAGTCACTTTAATAAATGACGAGTCTTCTCATGTGACACGAGACTTTGCTATGAGATACTTGCACGCGTTCCGTTTCGGGGCGAGGTGTAGGATATCCCTCGTGGTGGATAGGTCTTAGCATGAGATTACTTCATAAAGAAAACATAAAAAAACACTTCTTAACCAAAAAACAACAAAAACACTTAATAAATGCCAGTAGGTCAGTGTCCCTGAGCCTTCACTTGTGGGACTAGATTTGGGGATTTCCTACATAGCTAGGTGTGCCTCTTGCGTATTCCATTTCGGGATGATGTAAGAAGTACACATCCCATTGAGTAAGACTTAGGTACACTTATCTATACAAACTTCAAAGCAGAAAACTCATAAAAAAACACTGGACAAACAATAAGTGTCTCTTCTTCGGGACTTCTCTTCTCATCACCTTCACTCTTTACGTAAGAACTCGCTCCTACTTGTCATTTTGCAAGATGGTAACACACTCGTCGTCCGAGCCTGCAACACCTGAGCATCTACATAGGCAGTTCAAGCCTTAAGACACAAGCAATCTTTCCACCCCTAGTTAGGGGAACTATGGCGACTCTGATCCTCATTGTCCAGATGAGGTACGTAGGCAGCGAGGTAGGGCCCGTTTGAGCACACTCTTTTATTTTCCCTACATTTTCCCCCTTTCTTTTCTTTCTTATCCAGTTTCAGTTTCAGTTTTACAGCAACTTTCATTTCTTCACCCTTTGAAACAGATTTCTTTGCAAGCGTAGATCTCGTCGGGTACAACGAACGATATGGAGTGTTAATACCTTCCCAGGTCATAACCGACTCCCGAACTTTGTTTCTTTGGTTCGCAGGACCTGTGTCCTTCCTTTTCTTTTCTTCTGGTTTGTGCAGCATTACCATTCCCGTTCCTTCGGGATAAAAATGTCTGGCTGGCGACTCTAACCTTTTCCGCGCCACTTTCGCATTTGTACTAGGATGGAAATCCAGGGAGCGACAGGTAGTAACTGGTTACTTCGTACAAAATTTCAAAAATTCAAAAATCAGTTGGTTGCTTCCATCCCCTTTCCATTTTCACTTTGCCTTGTGATTTCCACCAAATTCTAGAACATCCCAGAATATGCCAAGGAATATTCCAAGAATATGCCAATGGAATATTCTAGGAATATTCCCAACCAACCCTTAGCTTAGGATCCGGGCCTAGTTTCCAAATCTCACACCTAATCTAAACCTAACTCCAAAGCTAGCCCCTATATAAACCTTTCTCATCAAGCCAAAAAGAGATTAGACACATTTCACAAGTTTCACCATTATCTCAATCTCAATTCTCTCATTTCCCTCCATTTTCCAAACTTACACCAAAGCCTCATCATCAAGATTCTTCAAGTTATGCATTGAAACTTGAAGAATCGGAAGCTAAGCCTCTGTCATCTTCACTAATTAAGCGGATGATCGAAGAAGTTGCTACAGTTGCTGTGTTTATTTCACCATTCATAAGCGGTTTCGGATCATTCTCATCGATCTCATTTATTTTGCGCATTCGCAGATCGATGCTTCAGATCTCTGGTTTTCTCTCCTTTCGCGTATTGCTCGACATTGCAACAATTTCCAAAGCAAACCTCCGCTTTGTAGGTTGGTGAATCCATAATCACTTATCATTTTAACTTATTTCTCTTCATCTCGCCTCGCGCATTCTTCGCTTTTTGTTGCTTTTGATGCTTTGATTGGTTTGATCATTAGGAGATAGAATCGTAGGGTTATTGTAGTGTTAATAGGTGTTAGAATGTTGCATTTAGGTGTAATTTTCGTGCTAGGTTTATAGGAATTAGAATAGAGCTTATTTGAATAAGTTGCTACTGGTTTTTGCATGAAAATGCATAAATTTTTTATTCTGGTTGCAAACTAATCGGTTACCTCATTGGTAGTAACCGGTTACCTGTGTTAAAATTGCTAAAAATTCCAGTTTTTGAACTGGTAACCGGTTACTGCATAGGTAGTAACCGGTTACCAATGAACCAGAATGAAATATTCTTTCTTTTTTCTTGCTTTTTTGATATCCATTCCCCCTCCAATCATCATAGATCTTTAGGATATGATTTTAAGGAGTTTTTAGTAGCTTTTTAGGAGTAGATGTGTGTAGTTTCGATAACTTTCGACATGCTTTTCGTTAGGTTCTGATTTTTGACATAAATGTTGCATATGTGTTCATAGCTTATTTTAAATGTTATTTGCATGATTTAGCATCATCAATAGCATGATAATAAGTGTTTATGATTATGTTTTGCATTGCATTCGTGATCCGCTCATGTTTTGGCCGATTGTGCGCGTAATTGGAAATGTTGCATATTGTTTAAAACCACATAATTCACATAGTTTGCATCCATTGTTGATTGTTTATGTGTTGCATTCCATTGTTGATGATTTGTTTCAGGTTGTTGCATTAAGACGCATGATCATTGCATTCATTGATTGCATTAAAACTTCATTTTTGCATTTGAAAAATAATTGAAAATCTGCCATGTTTCACTGCTGCATTTTGAAACAGGGGCTGTAAAAGACATGCTGCATTATTCTGTTTTTGTCCTTTTACACCTATTTTCGTGTTATTTGGTAGCTGTAATAGGATGTTTGCATCGTTAGTTGCATTTAGTGTCTGATTGTGTGCTAGAGAGTTGTAGTAGCTGTTGACTTTAGGCTTTGCTTAGCTTTTAGGTGTCCTTAGGCTTAGGATTGAGTCTAGTTTAGGGCATAGTTATGGTAGGATATGTTTGGTACTTGATTACCTATTTACTTTAATCACTTTGGCCTTATTTTACTAACCTTTGTTTTGTAGGGGGTTATGGTAAGACATATGTGTGAGAGGGTATCCTACATATACCTTCTTCCTTATCCTTTTACATTTCAACTTGTGTTTGCGATAAGCATTGGATGCTTCTTCGACATTGCACTTTGTTCATTCCATTTTAGTTGAAATCATCTTCAATTCCTTGAAGTGAGTTGTAACTTGCTTACATTTTTCTAGGAATATAAAACCACACTAACCATAAGGCATCCCTTGAATAAACAACTTAGGGTGAGTCTTACTTTCCCCTAGTTTTGTCCTTTTTCGATTTGAGTCCTCTTTCTCCTCTCAAAATAAGAATAAAATACCTAAAAAAGATCGAGCTTTATCGTGTGCCAGGAGACTTTACTGTGGGGTATTTGCACGCATTCCATCTAGGGATAAGGTGTAGGATATCTATCATGATGAACAAGTCTTAGCATGAGGATGTCTCACAAACAACACAATCAAAAACACTTCTTCTAAAAGACGGTAAACAAACAACACACATCTTTCCTACGGGAATTCTCTTCTCATTTCCTTCACTCTAAACGCAAGAACATGCTATGACTTGTTTCTTTGCAAGACGGTAACGCACTCGTCGAGACGAGCCTGCAACACCTGAGCATATGCATAAGCAGTTCAGTTAATAAAAAACACAAATAAGTTCCCGCCTTAGTTAGGAGAACTACGTCGACTTTGATTCTTATTTCCCATGAGATATGTGTAACACCCCAAATTTTCCCTCTTCTTTTTAAGCATCATATCACATCATATTCATCATGAACATATCATATTCTTAGCATCCAAGCATGGAAAGATGAGGCATAACATTTCTCATGACCTAGCATTAGGCATATGATCATCTGTGGAGGTTCTTGAAGCATCACAAGCCATGACAAGGGGCCCAATGGATTTGTACAAGTCCTATGAGGGGTCTACATTGCATCTACAAGTTCAAGTTCATTCACAAAAGCTCAGAAGGTTGGAATATCATCAGGGAATCCTGGCTAGGGCAAAGCTCCTACACAAGGATCCCAAATTAGGGTTTGAGTTTCAAGCATGAAAACCTAAAGACTTTGGCCATTTCATTTGGGCAAGGTCTTTTACATGTTAAGAGGATCTTAGGGATGAAATTTGGTGAGAAAATTCCTTGTGGAAGTCAAGTATTTCTTCAGTTGCTTGTAAATGAAGAAACTAGTCAACTGTGCCTTATAAAAGTCAACTGTGAGATTTCAAGGGGTCCAACCCCATTTTTCTAGCCAAGGGATGTTCTTATAATGTTGAAAGAGGTTTGTCAAGTTCAAAGATCAAGAATCATGAGGTTTTGAGGTGTTTTGCAAAATTGGTGTGAAGTTGGTTATGCCTAAATTTCAAGTGATCATAACTTGGTGAAAAATTCTTCAAATGGACCAAAGTCAAACATGAAAATTGGAGATTAAGGCCTCCCATTTTCAAAAAGTACAAGTACTTTTTCATAGCCTTCATGGTTAAGAAGCTAGGCCCCTCGAAAATTTGGTTAAAACTAGGGCAAAACTTAAATTTTCATTTGTGCACCAAAGCAAAAAGGCATGAAACTTAATTTTGGGTGTTGGTATGAATCAAATAGTGTTCCAATATTACAATGCATTGCAAATAAGTCACTTTTCTCCAAGAAATACACCAAATTCGTGCATGATGAGAATTTCATTCCATAAGTGTAATTTTTGCATGAACATGAAAAGAATGTGACACTTTCATCCAAGGGCCAGGATCTGTTTGGTTTGAAGTCAAGGGTGGGATTGTGAGTGCACATGGGCCAGAAGCAAGGAAATGCATGAGTGTTTCATGCTCTCACCACAATTTTGCAACTTTTGCAAAAATATCTCACACATTCCATTCCCACGTGCAAAGCCTCTCATTCTTTCAGCATTGATTCATGACCTCATATAAAAGCACATTAGGGTTTTAGAAGGATCCAGATCTCATTCATTTCTCAGCTCTCAAGTTTTTGCTCAAATTGCATTTTCATTCGAATCTTTCTCCACACTTGCTCTCTTCACAGACCAATCACAGATCATTCATCCTTGAGAGCTCAGGATCACAAATCCATCCATTGTGCAAGCTATTTCTCAAGATTCATCACCTTGCCATTTCAGGGCAGTTGGCTTCAAGATCCATGATCCATCAAGTTTCAAGGCTTTAGTTGCATTTATTTTGCAACTAGAGTGCATTTGGAGTGGATTGGCAGCATTATCTTGGCTTATCACAAGCTATTTCAAGATCTGCAAGTTCAGGTGAGTTCAAATTTCTCAGATCTAGAAATGAAAATAGTTGTGTGCATTGTAATCCTCTAGTTATGTTGATCATTCTGCTGGTTTTAGATTCAAGTTTGATGCATTATTGAGCTTGTTATGTGAATTTGAAGTTTCATGGTAGAAACTGTTTGCTTTCGATCCAGTCAAACCTTTGATCCATTGAGATTTTCATCATCATATTTGAACTCAGGGTGGTGTGTTTACTGGATCTGGAGATTTTTGTTCATTTTTATTAAGATCTGTTCATGTTGTGAGCTTTCCGGTGCCGGAGCCCTAGCTCCGGTCACCGGAATCTGGGCGTGTGTATTAGGGTTTCTAAATGGAGAAGATGATCTCCTCACCATTGGATCTAACCATCTGGACGTACAGGAGTGTGCCACCTCATTTAATGAGACGTCCTCCCCCTTACGTGCGTCTGAGTTCTATTTTAATTGTTCATGTTTCTCACCCCACAACAACTCATGTGTTCTCTCACTCTGAACCAATCTTTGTGCCACGTCAATTAATGAGGTGCTTGTTTGGATGCGTCTGTTTAATCCAGTGGCCAGTGTTTTTTCCAGCTTTTTGTGAATTTCCACCCTTGTAATTATGTACTTGCGCAGAATTGGGTGGGCTTACTCCTTCTATTCACACCCCCTGTCTTCTGGGCCCAATTGATTTGAACTAGCTTCTCTTTCTTTTCGCATCCCTCTTGGCTTCATTTCATTTTATTTCTTTTCTTTTATTTCTTTTAATTTCATTTTGCTTTTTAATTTTTAAAATTACTTATAAGTGTCCAAAAATTCTGAAATAATTCAGGGATGTTCATTTGAGTTTTCTTTAATTTTCCATATTTTTATTTTCCATTTATTTTTAATAGCCACGTGTAAATAAATTCCCTCATGTAATTAATTCATTTTAATTCCTTTTTGTGCATGCTGTCTTGTCCATTTTCCATAGTGATCCTCATTTTGAATTTTTGAGTGATTCTTTGTGCTTTGGACTCCTAATAGAGTGTACTTCATGTGTGATTTTTTCTCTGTTTTTTAGAAACTTGTTCATTTGGTTTTGAACTTTGACTTGTGAAGGAATTTTCTTAACCCTAGTTCATGTTTATGTCCCCATTTGACTTGCATAGCTTCTGAATTTCTTCCTATCCTTTTGGCATGTTGTTATATCATGATTGAGGGTCTCTTGACCAAAGTTGTGGAATTTTTGGGTGCATTGTTGATTTGATTTGAATTTTGGTTCTTAACTTGTCCCATTTTGCTTCTTTTTGATCATAGGTCCTCTCCTTAGCTTAGAAGGGCACTTGTGCCAACTTCTTCATCTCATTTGGGATATCTTTAGGGCATTGATATCTTTCTGATCTTGGTTTAGGGTTTGTGTTTTGAAAGTCTTGTATTTGGTTTACCTTTGAAGTTCATCTTTTCTTTTGTACATCCACCTCACTTCTTTGCTTATTTCTTCCCATAATGTGATTGTTTAGCTTTGTGCTTCTCTTCTCTTCATCTCTCTTGCTTCTTAAGCATTTCTTTAACTTGGATATGGTTCTGGTCTTGCACTTTGAGTTCATGTTTTTCTTATTTTGCTTTGCATCTTTCTTAAGTTTGCTTTGCTTTGCTACGAGATTCATGTTGGCTCATATTGACTTGTATGCTTCTTTTCTCATTCTTGTGGCTTGCATTTGCATTGAGGGTTTGTATGCATGACTTCACTTCTGTTTGTATGATGTTGGCATGTCATTATGTTCATTTTTCTTTGCTTATATGCTTGTGTTGCTAACCTTTTCAGGGGCCATGGTAAGTGAGAGGTGTGGATGTGATTCCCACATCTCCAAATCTCATCTTTTCTCTTCTTATTCCTACTTGTGCTAACTTTGTGATTGTTGGGCTTAGGCCTTACTTCCCTCCCTCTTCTTCTTTCTTCTTCTTCTCTTCTTCTTTCTTTCTTCTTTAGGATAGTAAACCTCACTAACCTAGGTTCATCCATGCATGACAACTTTTAGGATTCTAGTCCCCTTAGATTTTTCACCTTTTGAGATCCTTTTGGTGCTTTCTCTTCTCATCTTCAAACTTAATTTTAATTCACTTAATAAATGTTGAGTCTTTTTATGTGACATGAGACTTTGCTATGAGATGCTTGCACGCGTTCCGTTTTGGGGCGAGGTGTAAGTTATCCCTCGTGGTGGATAGGTCTTAGCATGAAATTACTTCACAAAGAAAAGCTAAAAAAACATTTCTTAACATAAAATCACAAAAACCCTTAATAAATGTTAATAGGTCAGTGTGTCTGAGCCTTCACTTGTGGGACTAGCTTTGGGGATTTCCTCCATAGATAGGTGTGCCTCTTGCGCATTCCATTTCGGGATGATGTGAGACGTACACATCCCAGTAAGTAAGACTTAGGTACACTTACCTATGAAAATTTCACTCTTAAAAAGCTTCTAAAAAACACAAACAAACAACAAGCATTTTTCCTACGAGAATTCTTTTCTCATCTCCTTCGCTTTGTACACGAACTTGCTCCTACTTGTCATTTTGCAAGACGGTTACGCGCTCGTCGTTCGAGTCTGCAACACCTGAGAGTTGGCATAGACAGTTCAAGCCTTAATTCACAAGCAATTTCTTTTCAACCCCTAGTTAGGGGAACTACGGCGTCTCTGATCCTCATTTTCCTGATGAGGTACGTAGGCAGCGGGGTATGGCCCTTTCGAGCACAATCTTTATTTTCCCTACATTTTTCCTTTTCATTTCTTATTCAGTTCCTTTCTCAGTTTTCTTTTCCAGTTCCAGTTCCTTTCTTTTAGCAGCAGCTTTCATCCCCTCACCCTTTGAAACAGTATATTTTCAAGCGTGGATCCCGTCGGGTACGGCGGACGATCTGGGTGCTAATACCTTCTCAGGTCATAACCAACTCCCGAGCTCAGTCTCTTTGGTTCGCAGAACCCGTGTCCTTCCTTTTATTTTCTTCTGGTTTGTGCAGCATTACCATTCCCGTTCCTTCGGGATAAAAATGTCTGGCTGGCGACTCTATTCTTTTCCGCGCCACTTTCGTGTTTGTACCAGGATGGAAATCCGGGGAGCGACAGCTGGCGACTCTGCTGGGGAACGAACCCAGAATATCTGGTTCCCTTGAGAGTCTCTCCTAGCGCTTGCTTGTTTCTGTTTCTTTGGGTGATGACTGTTTGCTGTTGTGTGTTGTATTTTACTGTTTTTTATTTACAGTTTTGTTTACAGCTTTATTTAAGGTTTTTAGTATTTATTTTCCGCATCATATATATCATACTGGACTGTCTGGACTGGTTTTCTATTTGGTGGGCTTGGGTGATACTGTTTCTGCGAGGTAAGCCAAGTACCCGGCTTGAGTGCACTATAGGATTAGAGTGGACATATTGTACTCACATGTGACATGATGAGTGGTGATGTGTTTCACGCCCAGATTGCGACCGTCTTGGAAATATCTTGTGTGGGGATTTCCTCCACTTCAGGATAGGACCTTGATAGTTATGTGCATCTGGGGACCGATCATTGAGAACCTTTGTGGAAACAACCCTCTCCAGTGGTGGCAGTGGCAGACCACATTTTGTGGCAAACCCATTCGCACCCGAGGGTCCACTGGGGACTCGCATAGGATGGCCTGGTTCTCTTATAGGAACTCAGTCAAAGCATCTGGTCGTATGACATTAGTGTTGTATCCTACGGGCTGAATGTACTATTGTTTCTCGATTTCAGCGCTCGAAGCTGGGAACTTATAGGGGATGCTTGTGTTTCCCGGACTCAGCTGAGGCCTCCCTGCGTAGTACATAATGCCAAACCGATTCCCTGATTTGGTCATGAGCCATTTCTCAGAAATGGTGAAAGTATTATTTCTATTCGGCTTTGAGAGTCCGTGACGTTTGACCCGGAGCACACCCGTGATATTGGGGATGGGTTTACAGGTTTGCAGGAACCCTTGACTCTATCATACCCTTGTTACCAGTGCAGTTTCATGTTCTGATACAGTTACTTTGGTTCCGGAGTTCTTGAGTTTATCTGGTTCTGGATTGGGTGTATCTGAGATTATCTGAGTGTTTGTGGGTTGTTATCCAGAGGATTTGGGTTTCTGATCACTTGGCCTTGGTATCCAGATTCCAGACAGTCCCCAGATGGATCATATGTCTTTGCATTTGCATTTGCATTGCATCATTTCATCATTAATCATGTTTTGTTTTCATTCACATGTTCATATCTTTGCTTCCGGTTCCGGTATCCTGTTCAGGAAGGCTTATGGGAGTATTCTGGATGTGGTGGTAGAGTTGGATCCTTCTGAGAGAAGTGCCATTCATACCCTACTTCAGTATTATGATCCTCAGCTTCGTTGTTTCACTTTTCATGATTTTCAGTTGGGTCCTTTGCTGGAGGAGTATGCTTTGATCTTGGGAGTTCCTGCTCGAGACCAGATTCCGTTCAATACTGAGATGAGTAGACCTACACCTGAGGCTATTGCCAAGGCTCTTTATTTGAGTACTTCTGCTGTGAATTCTTTGACTATCATTAAAGGAGGTGTACCTGGGTTTTCTTTAGAGGCTTTAGTAAAGAAGGTGGAAGAGTTGGCTGTTGAGGAAGAGTGGGATTCTGTCTGTGCTATCTTGGCTCTTTCTATCTATGGCATTATTTTGTTTGCAGATATGGAGAAGTTCATAGACATGAACGCCATACATCTCTTTTTGCTGAAGAATCCTGTGCCTACGTTGCTCGGAGATTTGTATTACTCGGTGCACTACAAGACTGAGAAGAAAAGGGGAGGTTTAGTACGTTGCTGCGCTCCTTTATTTCACATGTGGTTCATGAGGCACCTGCCTAGTATTGGAGTGTTTAGTGATCATACCTTGGTATGGGCTCAAAAGCTGGAAAAGTTTCTTGCCAAGGATGTCATGTGGATTACTCAGAGGCTTCAGGGTGCACGTTTCATCACTAGCTGTGGGAGTTATCTTAGTGTACCTTTATTGGGAGTGACTGGAGGGATCAATTACAATCCAATCTTGTTAAGAAGACAGTTGGGATATGCCTTGAGATAGATACCAGAAGAATTGAAGTTGACCCCTATTTTCTACTTCCTGGTAAAGGACAATATGCCTTTAGTGAGGAAAGTTGCTGGAGCTTGGAAGTGCATCAAGGGAGAAGGGATAGCTAGTTTTGGAAAGTGCAACAATCAGACCTTCCCGGAGTATGAGGCTTGGTTGAAAGACATAGCCAGAAAGGTATTGCTGCCATTCTCACCTCCAGTTCCTCCAGCTGCTGAGCCTACTGATAATGTGTCTTTAGAGGAGTTCAAGAAGTTGGAAGCCCAGCTGTATGAAGTCAGGGTGGAGAACACTGAAATGGTTAATTTGTATCATCTTGCCAACCGGGCCAAGAATGAAGCTGAAGAGAAATTGCTGAAGATGCAGACCACCTTGGAAGCTAAAGAGAAAGACTTTGCTGGAAAGGAAGCTCACTTTCAAAGACTAGGTCTGATGGAATCCAAAAGAGAAGCAGAACGAAAGAAGAATTCGAAGACTCCCAAGGAAGCTCGTCAGTCTATTGTCTGGTTGCAGGGACAAAGAGAGCAGGAGTTGAAGAGATATAAAGAAAAAGAAGAGTTTTTCGAAGTGCAAATGACTTTCAAGAAGGAAGAAGTGGAACAAGCCCAACAGATTCGAAGGGAGAAGACTCAACAGTTAGTAGATAGTCAGCAAGCCTTAGAAGCAGCACTTTGTGAACACCCCAAATTTTCCCTCACTAAGTTCACACCATGGCTTGTGATCTTTTCATGTGCATAAGTTCAATCATATCATCTCATATTGCATTTTTGCTTCACTGCATTGGTTCAAAGTCATCTGCATCTAAGGTTTGTGATCTGAGCAATCCCTGAGCTATCTGAGCAACTCCAAAAGTCTTCAATCATCTCAAGAGGGTCCATGTATGTTCAAATATCATATTGTATCCTCCCAAGATCAAGAAAGTCAGAAAATCACAAGAACTGAGAAAGGTATGGAAGCAGAGCCAGGTTTAACTGCACAGATGACCTAGAATTAGGGTTTTGGTTTCAGAGGCCATAACTCTAAATTTTTTGGTCATTCTTGTTTCTATTGGTCTCTATATCTTATAAGGATCCTACATACCAATTTTCATGAAGAAATTCAATGGGGAAGGCATCTGATCAATATATGACTTCTTGAGCAAGTCAGTGCAAAATCAGGGCATCTGAGGCCCTCAATCATCCAACCAAAGGGTCTTCTCCATCATTTTGAGTGTATGTGATCTTTATTTGATCTTAGAAGAAGTTATAAGTTCACAAAATTGAAGAATTTCAAGCCATTTGCAAAGTTTCCATTTTGGGAAAGTGACTTGTAATGCAAACTTGCCATTTTGGGAAAGTTTTTCAACCTCCTCTTTTTGATTCAAAAATGCTTCAAATGAAAAATTCTTTGTCATGAAAGTTGTATATCGGATCATTCCCTTTTCAAAAAGTACAAGAACTTGATCTGATTCATCATAGAACTCAAGTTATGGTTTTGCAAAGTTGGGAAAAATCACTAAATTTCACTTATGTACCAAAGAGGGAAACTTGCAAAAACTTATGCCAAGCCAATTTGTGACCTCAAAGTGACTTCTAACCATTACACAAACATCATATATGACCTATAATTCATAATTTCCCAAAGAATTCTCAAGTTTCATGCCTTGATCATCAAGTATTTCAAAAGGGGCCAAAACCTTCACAAATTGCAAAATGCCCCAAATCTTGACATCCACTTGTGCTAGCTACAAAATCTAAATTCCATGGACCTCCCTAAAGCCAGCTGCGCAGGACATGCCCTTGTCCTTGGCCTGCCATGAGCCCATACCTCCAAGGACAACTTTGTTGACTTTATGCAAATTGAGCCATACCAATCAAACTGCTCCACAACAACTCTCTGCCCAATCAGAACATGTTATGTGGACCTCAAGCAAGCCATTTCACACAACAACACAAGCTGAATCCTCCCACAACTCAGCATTCACCAAAACTCCCCTCTTTGCATTTTTCTTCGAAACTGATCATACAAGCCACAAACATCAAAACAAATTCCATAGAACAACTCACCATGATCCACTGATCATTTCCCACCCCTTGAAACAACCTGAAACACTCCAAATCAAAAACACGATTCTGGCCCCTCCTTGAACTGAACTTCAGCAAACTTCCAAAGGAGCTCAGAAAAGCTTCATCCAAGCATCCCAGAAGCAAGAGGGAGTCAAAAGAAGGAGAAAAGCACAAAGGAAAGGTCCAGACAGTGCCATTTTTGAAAGCTCCATTTTAGGTAACATCAAAAACAAATTTCCCATAAATGATTTTTTAAGTTCTTAGATTGTTCTCCATGCTTCACTGATCACACTACACCTTTTGGTTTTGAAAATGATTGAGTTTTAAGCATGTATGAAGCTTCTAAATTTTCTGAACAATTTTCCGTTTTGCTTCGAATCTGTGTGTTCATGAGAAATAAACGTTGTTTGATGGCTGGATCTTGTTTAGAATAGGGTGGGGATCATTTCTGGAGAGTTTAGTGGTTTAATTTTACAATTTGAGTGAGTTAGCAAGAGAGGCTGGCCGGAGAAGATGACCGGAACACTGTTCCGGTCACCTGAGAGTGGTTAGGGCACAATTAGGGCTAATTGCGTGATTAGGCTGAGTTTAAATATGAGCCCTTTGATATGGGCTTCCCGCGCGTGTTGAGTGTTCAGGATTGCATCATTAGTCATTAATTAGGTTTTTTTATTTAATTAAATAGGGTTAGTTCAGTTTGTATGTGGACCACAGGATAGCGCGCCAGTCAATTCCCGCGTCCCCAGTTTAAATCCTGGCCTTAGGATCTGCATACTTCTCATTTAATTATTTTTATTTCATTTTTCTTGCCATTTAATTTATGCATTTTATTTAAAATAGCAAAGCACTTTCAAAAAAATTTATTTTTTGCATCATGACTTTAAATATTTTTCTCATTCTGAAAATAATTTTTATTTTATTTTTTGCATTAAAAATTATTTTTAAATCATTTAAATGTTTATTTTTAATTAGTTAATGGAAATTAATTAATTAAAAATACATTTAGGTATTTAAAAATCCCAAAAAAATTCAGAGAGCATTTTAAAACATTTACAAACATTTACAAACTCACAAAGCAAATTTCTTTTTGGTTTTGATCACACTTTGACAATTTTCATTTGAATTAGGGTTCTTTAATTTGAATATTTTTAACCCTAACTTCAAAAATTCATAACGTTTGATCCAAGTTGAGTTTGTGAATGGTTCTTTTTGCATTGTGTTATGCATACTTTCAAGCTTCTAAAAACATTTTTGTTTCATTTTTATCTTGAATTTTCAATTTGTTTGGCATTCTTCGTTTAGGATCACCCTTAAGACCTTAGAAACTTAGAAAAATCATAAGTCCTTTAGGGTTTAGCTTCTGACCTTCCCCTTCTGACCTTCCCATGTTTTGCTTCTGATTTTGAATTTTGCATTACACCTTGTACATAAACCCTAATTTTTGCCTTTATTTGCATTCATTCTTCATATGCTTGCATACATGAGCTTGCCATGATATTTTGTGCATCCACATGACATATAAGACATCTTAGGACATATTGAAATCATGTTTGATCATTGCATCATCCATTTGCCATGTTATGCATCCATTGCATTTCATAAGTTTTCATGAACTTTCATGCTTTGTACATGTCTCCTTTGCATTCCCATCCTTTGTATGATCATCCTCATCCCTTGACATGCTCTTATACCATCTCATAACATCATTTGTATCATGATTGTACTTCTGGCTTTGACCTTTATCTTGGCATCTCATCTCATTTTCATTTCATTTCATTTCCTTTTGCTAACTTTTCAGGTGGTAAGTGTTTGGGAAGTGAATTTGCCTTCACTTCTCATAATCCATTCTCATCCCTCTTATGCATTCATTGCTGCATTTTGTATTTGTATTAGAGTGAGCTTGCTCATTCATGTTCCCTCCTCACTTTCTTTCTTCAAGCAACTTATCTTCTTAAGTGAAGTAAGTTGTCTTGCTTCTTGCTGCTTCTTTTCCTTCCATCCTGCTTCTTCCTTGGTGGCTTTTCCTTGAAGATCTTCTTGCAAGCTTCATAAACCCTAGGAATACCCAAGCATGACAACAATTAGGGTTTGATTAGTCCCCCCATTAGTTTTACCTTTGTGTCATCTTTGTGTCTTCTCTTCTCATCTCTTAATCAAGGACTAAACCTTAAAGGTTTTAAGGCTTTGTGATTAAGCTTATGCCTGCATCCTTCTATAAGGATGGAGTGTATAACTTTAATCCTAAGTGTTAAACCCTTAATGTGTTTAAATCCTCTAATCAATTCACTTAATAATCACTAAGACATCAAGCTTGTAACTTGGGCCTTGCATCAGGGTTCTAATTCTTCCTTAATTGGTTAAGAAGGACTAACCCTAGTGTTAATCGACAAGTCCCCCTCAAGTTGTCTTACAAACCATAAAATCCATTTCTTAATCTTACCATTAACTAAAATCCACTCTAATAAAGGCTTTGTTTTGTCATGAGGTTAATCCCTAATCATGGATTAAGTTTAGGAGCCTTCCTCAGCTTAAATGTTCTCATCTATTATCCTTCTATTAGGATGGTGTAATGGGTCCATTAGATCTTTGATTATGGCTTAAACTCATTGCTTAACATTAAACAAAAACTCCAAAAACATCTAAATAAATGCAAGTAGGTTAATGATCTTAACCCTACATCATGGTGATTACGTGTGAGGTGTTTACTTCACACTTAAGGTATTCTCATTACCCCTAATCAGAGGGAGGATGTGATGAGTTTACTAACCCTTGGTTTAGGCTTAAGCTCATTAACTTATGACAAACTTCAAAAGGCAATAAAATATTGAAAACAAAAAAACAAACAATAATCGTCTCCTCCGGGATTCTTTTCTCATCTCATTCACTCACAAACGAGAACTTGCTTCTTCCGTCTAATGCAAGACAGTTTGCACCTGAGCCAGACAGGTCATACACTTGAGCATAGACAAGTAAGCAGTTCATCAGTCAATTTATCTTTCAGTCTCTTTGAGTCGAACTACGGTGTTCTGACTTCCTCATTGCACGAGAGGATACGTAGGCCTAGCTTAACGGTTATCGAACAAAAGTCTTTGTATATTCCCCCCTCTTCCAGAATTATTTCTTTAAGCCTCATAGTCTTGAGCTTCATATTCTCTCCTTGCACTGACACTCCTTTTATTCACTTCACATTTCTTTTACACTGACACTTGTATTCTTTTCCAAATTTTTGCACACAAAATAGAACTGACACTACCCATTTAAACACAAATTTTTTGAGCGTGGATCCCGTCGAGTACGGCGGACAATATGGGTGCTAATACATTCCCAGGTTGTAACCAACCCCCTTTCTCAGTTTCTCTGGTTCGCGACCGTCTTATCCATATTTTCTTAGGTCTATGCAGCATTACCTTTCCTTTGGGATAAAAATGCCTAGCTGACGACTCTTTTAAGTTCATCTTCATGTTCTCCTCCTTCGCCGACCGTTCGCGTCTATACCCCTCTTGACCAGGTGTCATTTGGTGGGAGCGACAGCTTGGCGACTCTGCTGGGGACCCTTATATTGCAACCAGGGCTTCTGGTTCTTTTTGTGGGTTCCTCCTAGCACTTGTTTGATTTGTGTTTACTGGGGTGTTATGTGCTATGTGTATTTATTTATTTTGCTTTATTTATTGCTTTATGTGCAGCTTTATTTATTGCTTTCTTTACAGTCTTATGCATATTTCATATTGTCATTGTCACTGTGCTGGATCTGGTTTGCTGTTTTGGTGGGTGGGGTCCCATTGAGAGTTTAAGGTCCTATACCTGGGACCTGAGTGACACCTAGGCTAGAGTGGTTCATGTTCTTTCCCATTCCATTTCAGTCTGGTGCGGGAATATGAAACACGGGTCAGATGTGGGTTTCTTCTTGAGAACTCTGTGCTACAGATTTCCTGTAGTGCTAGGGCTATCTGGGAAGCCTGCTAAGTCTGGATGACCTTTATTTTGACCTTCAGAAGCTGAGGTGAATTAGAGGAGGATCTTTTATGGTTATTGTAAACACTGTACCTCCGGGTTAGAAGTGTTTACACTTCTCATAACTGATCCAAGTCTGAGGATCCTTGTTCTAGGGCATTACATGTAAGGGGGTTGGGTTGTTTACAGGTTTGCATGAACCCTTGGCCACATCATACCCAGTTAACTGTATTGTTTAAGAGTACTCCACTTTGGATGGTTCTTGTGATTGACCCTGGATATGTGACTCTTTATTTGAGTCCCCCACCCTGGTTACTGGATTTCTGAGCCTTCATCTGGACTTTTTGAACATACATGGACCTTATATCAAGACAGATAATCGGATCCAGTTCTTGATCACAAACCCTTGCATATCATTTGCATATTCATCATTGCATCATTTGACATTTGTTTATTTGCTTTTCAGGGTATCCACTTCATTGTATCTTGGTTTTGGTTTTGACCCCTTCTTCTACATAGACCTCTGCTTTAGCTGTCCTCATCAATTATCTGATTCAGTTATCTCCATCACCACCTGCACCAGTCTGTCAGTGGTCCACCTTCAGCTTCTCAGTTTGTGATCTTCATCAGCACATGTCTACAGTTTCTTCAGCAACACTCATGGCTACTCCCAGGAAAAGCAACATATCCTATCACTTTTTTGAGCCTGTGTTGACTGGTATCAGGCAGGTCCAGTCACTTATCACACCTGACCACATCCCACTATTTAGAGAACACTATGGGGGTATCCTGGATATGGTTATGGACCTTGATCCTTCTCAGAGGAGCATGATCCACACATGCTTGCAGTTTTATGACCCTCCATTGAGATGTTTCACCTTTCCAGACTTTCAGCTAGGGCCTCTACTGGAAGAGTTTTCTTTATTGATTGGAGTACATATCAGAGGTGGAATCCCCTTCAACCCATAGATGACTGCTCCTAGGAGTGAAGAGATAGCAAGGGCATTACATTTGGAACCTGCCCTTATTGAGCAAAGTATGACAACAAAAGCTGGGATTCCTGGTTTGCATTTGGACTTCTTGATTTATCAGGCCATCCTGAAGGCTTCATTGGGAGAGTGGAGGGCAGTCTGTGCACTGTTAGCCCTCAGCATATATGGGGCTATACTGTTTGCAGATGAGCCCAAATTGTCAGCAAGAATGCCATCCATCTGTTTCTTCTGAAGAACCCAGTACCCACACTGCTAGGAGATTTTTACTACTCCATCCATCAGAGGAATGAGAAATAAAGGGGGAAGTTGGTAAGATGTTGTGCTCCTTTGTTTTACTCCTGGCTGCTTAGACACCTGCCTAAATCAGATGTTTTCTCGAACCCCCACCAACAGAAGAATTGGGCCAAGAGGTTCATTGCCTTGACTTCAGATGATATCAGATGGTGCACCCAGAGCACCAAGGGCAAGGACATTATCACCAGCTGTGGACAATACCCAAATGTACCTCTGATAGGAGTGAAGGGTTGCATCAACTATAATCCTTTACTATTCAAGAGACAACTGGGCTATGCCTTAGTTCACCCTCCCAGAGGACAGGATTTAGCTGAGACCCTATATTGTGAAGTGCAACCTAATTCAACTGTTGTCAGACAAGCATCCTAGGCTTGGGATAACATCCAGACAAAAGGGGTAGCTATTCTTGGAAGATGTAACAATGTTGCTTCAGCTCAGTACTCAGACTGGTCCCGTACCAGAGCTCAGATTACCAGAATGCCTTTCTTCTTGGAAGACATACCTGGACCACCCACAGTACAGCCTGCAACAACAGTTAGCCTGGAAGAATTTGAAAAGTTGAAAGAAAGGAATGAGCAGCTATCCCAGGCCTTGAAGAAGACTCTTTGGGAAAGGAGTGATGGTCGTCTGGACATTGAGAGATTGGAAAAGCTCAGGGTTGAGCATCTTTCCAAAATTGAAAAGACAGAAGACTACATAAGGAAAGCAAGGGCTGGGGAACAGATATTGAAGAATGCATGTAAAGAGGCCAAGATTCAGAAAGCTAGGGCTGAGCACTATCTGCAAGAGAGTCAGGCTAGGTGGGTCAGGATCACCGAGGCCCGTGTACAAGAAGACCAGAAGACTCAAGCCAAGATTGAACAGCTAGAAGCCAATGAGAAGAAGCAGCAGGAAGCTCTGTTGGCTGCACAGAAAGAGATATCAGAGTTGAAGCTCAGAGCAGGATTGAAGAGATCAAAGGACCAGGACAGGAATAAGAAGCTGACTACTGCCATTGCTACCAGGAACCTCCTCATTAGAACCATTACAGAGCACCCAGATGGTCCAGTGACTGAGGCACTCCTGAAGGAGGTCAGAGAAGATGAGTTTGGACTGGATGTCTGATTCTTTGCTTTTTGTTTATTTCCATTTGATGTACTTTTCCTTTTGTTGTATTTGTTGACCCTCCATGGGCATGTATTGTAAAACAAACTATGTATTATTCATCATTTGTAATATATTTTAGTTTGTTGTCATTTGGGTTTCTCTCAACAACATCAAGCATCTTCCTCGAGGTCTGGAAAGGTCAAAACCAAGAACCAAACCGGATACCTTGGAAAACAAATAAGCATACTGCATTGCATACTAACTTTGTTTTTGTTTTGTAGGTTTTGTTATAATTATTGTTTCTAATTTTGTCGTGATTTCAGGAAACATTGCTCGTCGCCGAGTGTTCCCTGTCAACCGCACGCACCGGTACCCGACTCGTAACAACCTTCCCGACATTCAAATGGAACAAGTACAGCAGGACCTAAATGAGGTCAGAAATCAGATGGCCAATGAGAGAGTAGAGATGAGAAATCAGATGTCTCAGTTTATGGCAGTGATGACTGGCTTAGCCCAGAGTCAAGAAAGGTTAAGAGAGCTGGTGGAAAGACAAACTCCTGAGGAGCCTCATCTTGGAACAGGAGGAACCAGCAAAAATGAACGGGGCCAGCCTCGTATTGACCCACCGGAGTATGGACCTCATCTGAATCCAGAAGTTAACATCCCAAGGAATGGTCAAGGTAATACTGCTGGGGGCAGAATCCTGCAGGAGGATCCCCAGGAAGAACAGTTTACTGTTATAGGGGTAGGAGATGAGGTATATGACAAAATATTAGACGAGATTGTTGAAAAGTTAAGATCTTTGGAATCTCAAAATTCTTTGGGTTTCGACGTGATGGATATGGGACTAGTGGATGGGGTAAGGATTCCCCACAAATTTAAACCCCCATGCTTTGAAAAGTATAATGGTACCTCCTGTCCACGTACTCACCTGCAATCTTTCTTGGGAAGGCACAAGGCTTATACCATGGATGAAAAGTTATGGATGTTCTACTTTGAGTACAGTCTGACTGGAGCTTCAAGAGAATGGTATTCGCATTTGACTAGGGCCACCATAAGGTGTTGGAAGGACTTGGCCGAGGCCTTCATCCGGCAATATCAGTACAACCTGGACATGGGTCCCAATAGAACTCTTCTAATGGGCATGTCTCAGTCTTCTAGAGAGAGCTTCCGGGATTATGCTCAAAGATGGAGACAGCTTGCTGCTGCTGTCCAACCACCCATGTCAGAAAGGGAAATGGCTGACATGTTCAGGAACACATTGCAAGGGACTTATATTGATAGACTGGTTGTTTTCTCCTCTACCAGTTTTGATGATATGGTCATAGCTGGTGAGAGGATTGAAAGTCTCTTGAAGATGGGCAAAATCTCCGACAATGGTGCAAGTTCGTCCAGCAATCCCAAAAAACCTTTTGCGGGACCCCGAAGGGCAGGTGAAACAAATTCCATTCATACAAGCAGGGGCAGGCCCCAGTATTCTCACAGGTCAGTGGCAGCTGTTACCATCCCAGCTCCAATCCCACAACAACCATTGTATCCTCAACAACAACAACCTCACTATCAGCAACCATCTCATTTTCCGCAACAGAGAACTTACAACAACAACAATAACAACCAACAACAACGTCCCTTTCAACAAAGACCATCTTAGGAAAATTGGGTGATTGATCCTATCCCCATGCCTTATGTTGCTTTATTGCCACAACTCCTAAAGCTCAACCTGGTTGAGTTAAGGACGTTGGCACCACCAGATCCTCTCAATCTCCCAAAGAATTATGATGTCAACGCCAGGTGTGCCTTTCACTCCAACACACCCGGTCACAGTACTGAGAAATGTAGAGCTTTACAAACGAAGGTGCAAGATCTGGTTGATTCTAAAGCTCTCAATTTCGCACCTCCTCCGAACGTCAACAGAAATCCCATGCCTAATCATGGTGGGCCTAGGATTAATGCCATCGAGGAGGACCCACCATCTACATTGATTGATAATGTTACACAGATTCAAACACCACTGGCTGAAGTCAAAGTTCAACTTTTAAGATGCCAAGTGTTCCCGGGTTGTGGGGCCTGTTGTGAATTGTGTAAGACAGCTAGTAACGGTTGTGAAAAGCTAAGGATTGGCATAGATGGCCTTATCCAAGATGGGATTTTACAAATTACTTCAACAGCTCATGCGGCAACTCTTGTCTCCACAACTGTTTCTCCTACAACATCAACAATCATTCCTTCTGCAGCAAATTCTCCTACAACAGCAACAACAATCGTTCCTACAGATTCATCAACATCACCAGCAATTACGCCATCCACCATTTCAAAAGGTCAAATTTCAACAACTGTTTCTTCTACAACATCAGCATCCATTTTACCAAAGGAATCTTCTACAACGCTAGCAAAAATTAATGAAGACGTTTCAACAGTTACAATCTACTATGACCCATCAAATGTTCCTCCCTACAATAATTTCCAACAAACCATGGCACCTCCTGCCAGATCTCCGGTCACTATCTACTATGATCCGCACACCATTACAGTACCTTCCTCTGCAGCAATCAGCCCAGTTACCATTATGGTACCTGGGCCTGTTCCTTATGAAAGCAGTAATGCCATACCTTGGCATTATGGCTCTGATCTTTACTGCAATGGGGAGAAAATCACCTTGGATTCATCAACCTCCTCACCAAAAATTGATAATGTTGGGGGAGGCGGAGGCTTCACCAGAAGCGGACGCCTTTTTACCTCACAAACACAAAGACCTAATGCTGAAGCAGAAGTTGCTGCTAAGGCAAAAGGAAAGAATGTGGTATCTGAAGAGCCATCTGCCAAAGAAACTCAGAAGACATCTTTTGAACAAGATGTAGACGAGTTCATGAGAATCATAAAAAGGAGTGATTACAAGGTGGTGGACCAGCTTCACCAAACACCCTCCAAAATCTCCATATTATCATTGTTGATGTGTTCCGAAGCTCACAGGAACGCATTGTTGAAGGTCCTGCACGCAGCATACGTGCCAGAGGAGATTACTGTTAATCAGCTAGAAACTGTGGTTGCAAATGTCAACACCAGTCATGGACTGGGCTTTACCAATGCTGACTTAACAACGGAGGGGCGCAACCATAACAAGGCTTTGCATATCACCTTGGAATGCAAGGGTGATGTTCTGTTTCATGTATTGGTGAACACGTGGTCTTCCCTTAATGTCCTACCAAAGAAAGCCTTAGTGAAGCTGGAGTATGATGGCTTGGCATTGCGTCCGAACAATTTGGTGGTGAGGGCATTTGATGGCTCTAAAAGATCAGTGCTTGGGGAGATTGATCTGCCTGTGTTGATTGGCCCGCAGACCTTCAAAATTACCTTCTTTGTGATGGACATACAGCCGGCCTACAACTGTCTGTTGGGTAGACCCTGGATCCACGCCGCTGGCGCTGTTACGTCTACCCTTCACCAGAAGTTAAAATTCGAGTGGGAAAGCCAAATTATCACCATCTGTGGGGAGGAGGACATCTTTGTTAGCCAGCTGGCTACGTATAAGTACATAGAAATGGATGGGGAGATCCATGAGACCATGAGTCAAGGGTTTGAAGCCCTTAATATCAATGAAGCATCTGCTGTGTCTGGGACTTCCATCACGTCATACCAACAAGCCCGGAAGGTTGTTGAGGAGGGTACCGCTCAAGGCTGGGGCAAGCTGCTACCAGTAGAAAAGAAAGAAGACCGATTCGGGTTGGGTTATAGACCAACTCGACAAGATCAACCAGAGGCTGCAACGGAGCCCAAGTTTGTCAGTGGGGGGATACTCACCCCAGATGCTGTGAATAGTTTGGAAGATGAGTCAGAAGACGATCGCAACCTGGAAAGCTGGATACGTCCAAGGATCCCGGGGAACCATGTCTCAAACTGGTCTTCCCAGGAAATTATAAGAGTTACTCCTGCAAAGTAATTATTATTTCCTGTCTTTAAGCATGCATCAAGTCCTGCGTCTTGCCCAAGATGTCAGGGCTCATTTTGTAATCGGGCCATCTTGTATTTTGTGCAAACGATCAATTAATGAATTTCAGGACATCTTTTGCAAATGAGTCTTTTCTTTTCCGCTCACTATTTTTCATTTTTCATTTTTTGTACAAAAATAAAATGGCAATATTTTTCAAAATAATGACTTCATTTTCACTTTTTCTAAGCAAGATAAAACTGATCACTAAAATGAACAAATCTAAACCCTTGCAGAGAGTGCCCTCCAGACTGCACCGACAACGACACTGCTATAACTTCGTATGACTTTGACAATCCGATTAATCAAGCTGATGAAGGGGTTGAAGAAGATTATGAGCTACCTGAAGAACTAGCCAGGTTGTTAAGACAAGAGGAGAAGGTTATAACTCCTCATCAGGAGGAGATCGAAACGGTTAATCTTGGTACAGAAGAAGACCTGAAAGAAGTTAAAATCGGGGCATGTCTGCAAGATTCAGTAAAAGAGAAACTTATTGACATGCTTCGGGAGTATGTGGATGTTTTTGCTTGGTCTTATCAGGAAATGCCAGGGTTGGACACCGACATTGTTATGCACAAGCTGCCTCTGAAAGAAGACTGTCCGCCAGTAAAACAGAAGTTGCGCCGTACTCGCCCGGATATGGCCATGAAGATAAAAGAAGAGGTACAAAAACAGTGGGACGCCGGTTTCCTTGCTGTAACTAGTTACCCGCCGTGGGTCGCTAACAAAGTACCTGTGCCTAAGAAGGATGGCAAAGTACAGATGTGTGTGGATTACCGGGACCTGAATAGAGCCAGCCCAAAAGATGACTTCCCTTTACCTCACATTGATGCATTGGTCGACAATACGGCTCAGTTCTCGGTGTTTTCCTTCATGGATGGATTTTCAGGATATAATCAGATTAAGATGTCACCTGAAGACATGGAGAAGACAACTTTCATCACACCCTGGGGCACATCCTGTTACAAGGTAATTCCGTTTGGACTGAAGAATGCTGGTGCCACTTATCAACGGGCTATGGTAACATTATTCCACGACATGATCCACAAAGAAATTGAATGTTATGTGGATGCCATGATTGCCAAGTCCCTCACAGAAGAAGACCACCTGGTAAATCTGTTAAAACTGTTCAAGCGTCTGAGGAAGTATCAACTGAAGCTAAACCCCAACAAGTGCACACTTGGGGTATGGTCCGGTAAGCTGCTGGGATTTATTGTGAGTGAAAAGGGAATTGAGGTTGACCCTGACAAAGTTAAAGCCATTCAAGAAATGCCTGCACCGAAGACTGAAAAAGAAGTTCGGGGGTTCCTGGGTAGATTGAACTACATTTCACGGTTCATATCTCACCTAACAGCAACCTGTGAGCCTTTGTTCAAGCTGTTAAGAAAAGAACAAACGGTCAGGTGGAATGAAGACTGCCAAAGGGCTTTTGACAAAATCAAGGAATACCTACAAGAACCTCCAATCCTTATGCCTCCAGTTGAAGGAAGACCTCTAATAATGTACTTGACAATATTAGAAGAGTCAATGGGGTGTGTGTTGGGCCAGCATGACGAGTCTGGTCGAAAAGAGTATGCAATATTCTACCTAAGCAAAAAGTTTACCGACTGTGAACAACGTTATTCACTACTCGAGAAAACTTGTTGTGCTTTAGCGTGGGCTGCTCGCCGACTAAGGCAGTATATGTTGACCCACACTACCTTATTGATCTCCAAGATGGATCCAGTCAAGTATATATTTGAGAAGCCAACACTTACCGGACGAGTTGCAAGATGGCAAATGATTCTCACAGAGTATGACATTCAGTACACATCTCAAAAAGCCATCAAAGGCAGTGTATTGTCTGATTATCTTGCCGAGCAACCCATTGATGATTACCAGCCTATCAGATTTGACTTCCCTGATGAAGACATCATGTTCATAAAAGCAAAAGATCATGAAGAGCCTATTCACACTGAAGGGCCTGATCCAGAGGAAGAATGGACTATGATGTTTGATGGGGCTGTTAATATGAATGGTCGTGGTGTTGGTGCAGTACTCATTACACCTAAGGGAGTTCACATGCCTTTCTTGGCAAAACTCACTTTTAACTGCACTAACAACGAAGCTGAATACGAAGCTTGTATTATGGGTCTTGAGGAAGTCATTGACCTCAGGATCAAGACTTTGATTGTATTCGGAGATTTAGCTCTGGTAATCAATCAAACCAACGGCAAATGGTACACTCATCAGGAGCATCTGGTACCTTACCGGGATTATACAAGGAGGTCACTCACATTCTTCACAACGGTCAAACTTGAGTATATCCCTCGAGATGAAAAATCAGTTTGCAGATGCTCTGGCTACCATTTCATCCATGATCAAAGTTCAAGCTGCCAACTTTGTACCTCGGATTTCAGTATCCAGACTTGACAAACCAGCATACGTATTCTCTGCAGACCTTGCTAAAGATAATAAGCCTTGGTTCTATGACATCAAATGCTTCTTGGAGGATCAAACATACCCACCTGGGGCATCTTCCAATGACAAGAAGACATTAAGAAGGCTAGCTGGTAGTTTCTTCCTGAATGCTGATGGTTCCTTATACAAAAGAAACTTTGACATGGTACTTCTCAGATGTGTTGATAAGACCGAGGCAGACTTGTTGATGCACGAGGTGCATGAAGGATCTTTCGGTACCCATGCTGGAGGACATGCAATGGCTAAGAAATTGTTAAGATCAAGCTACTACTGGATCACAATGGATGCCGACTGTTGTGCTTATGCCAGGAAGTGTCATAAATGCCAGATTTATGTAGATAAAGTGCATGTACCTCCCAATCCTTTGAATGTGATGTCTTCACCTTGGCCCTTTTCCATGTGGGGCATTGATATGATTGGCAAGATTGAACCGACTACTTCAAATGGCCACAGATTCATCCTAGTAGTCATTAATTATTTTACTAAGTGGGTTGAAGCAGCTTCGTATGCCAATGTCACCAGACAAGTGGTAGCCCGATTCCTGAAGAGAGACATCATCTGTCGGTATGGAGTGCCCGAGCGAATCATTACTGATAATGGTTCCAACTTGAACAACAAAATGATGGCAGAACTGTGTCGAGACTTCAAAATTCAACACCACAATTTTTCTCCTTACAGGCCAAAGATGAATGGCGCTGTAGAGGCGGCTAACAAGAATATCAAGAAGATTGTGCAGAAGATGGTGGTCACCTACAAAGACTGGCATGAAATGCTACCATTTTCCTTGCATGGGTACCGTACATCAATCAGAACATCCACTGGGGCAACACCGTATCAACTTGTGTATGGTATGGAGACAGTCCTACCTTTTGAAGTTGAGTTACCCTCGTTGCGGGTACTGATGGATGTTAAGCTGAATGAAGCAGAACGGGTCCGATCCAGGTACGAACAACTGAGTCTGATCGAAGAGAAGAGGTTAGCGGCAATCTGTCATGGGCAGCTGTATCAGAAGAGAATGAAGAAGGTCTCCGACCAGAAAGTCAGGCTTCGGGAATACCAAGTGGGAGATCTTGTGCTGAAAATACTTCTCCCTCCTCATACAGACCACAGGGGCAAGTGGACTCCGAATTACGATGGTCCATTCATAGTAAATAAAGTTTTCTCCGGTGGAGCACTGATGCTCAGTACTATGGATGGTGAAGACTTCCTGTCCACTATGAATTCAGATGCAGTTAAAAAATACTTCGCATAAAATGACCCGCTGGACATAAAAATAGAATGTAAAGTCCAGGAAAAAATAGGGCATCCCGGCGAGTCAAAAAACAGAATAAAAGACTCGGGCAAAAATAAGGGAAAAAAAATATATATATACACCCGCTGAGTTGAAAAGCCGTATTGGACAGCTCAGACAAAAAAGGGGTATCCCGGTGGATTGAAAACCCGAGAGGGCAATCCACGCAAAATAAGGGAATAAGCGAACAACTGCATTCTGAATTCATCAGTACCACTTACAACATGGTAAGCTTCGAAAGGTTAAAGCATTAGTCAGAATCAACCTTCTTCAAAAGCAAGATGAGAAGAACGTCAATGTCATACAAGTCATAGCAAAGGGGAAGCTCACTGAAGCGTCATCAACATTGCCAGCACCTTTTTGTTTCTCAATTTGTAACAATCTCCTCATTTCAGGGGATCTGTTTCTTTGACTGTATCTTGCCAATTCAGGGCACACAAATTAATAAAATCAGATTTTCAGTCACATCTCGTCTCGTACATTTTATTTTCATTTGCAAAAAATGTCCGATGTCCTTATAATATTGATTGCATAAATACAAATGCGTCTTTTCTAAATTACATGCTTACAAGAAATAGATTTGCTCCCGGGAGTGTCTAAACTCCTACGATGGAATCCAGTAAGGGATACCTCGGGATACTTGTACGTTTCTTTGTCATAACAAGATTTCAGGTATTCAAAGTGCAACATGGGGCATGAAAGTTTATCCCCAGCAAACTGTCAAATCATTATTTACTCAGCACATCTTCCAAACAGCACCAGAGATGCTTTCTTCCCATCAGAACTGACAGGCATCATTTCTACAACACTCTATCTAGAGTAGCATCGGAAGGAGCTCATTTCCCTAGCTAAGTTCATCATCCTCAATAGGATCCCCACAAATATCACTAGGAAGGTCGTTCAATGATCATTCCTCCCCAGCCAAGTGCAAAGACAGGGAACCATCTCCCCACAGAGCTCCAGCCTCTATACAGAAGAGCAATGTCTGAAGATCGCACAACAAAGTGACGAAAGCTTCCATAGACCCCAGCTGGGCTCCCCATCACCAAGGATGGGTCTATCAGTGACCTATTTCCCCAAACAGAATCATCTGTATCAGATCTACCAATGATCTCAACCCCAACTGGGATTTTCTTTCAAAGCAGATCAATCAGAGATCTTCACGGCAACGGGATCCGGATCCCGGATTGGTATCTTTTGCATAATCATAACATTCGCATCATATTTCCCCTCAGAGCGTAGCATTCCGTCTAATATGGAGCATTACGGCAAAAGTCAAACATATTGCATAATCATAAGCCATGTTTTGAATCAAACACCTGTCTATACCAACATTCCATCAATAATATATATACAAAACTCACAGTTATAGCAGAAAGCCAAAGCTTCCCCTTTGCGTTCACAAATACATATTAATATATACTCACCCGACACTCGTCCGTGTCATATATGCCCCTGCAGATATACACCGCAAACAGATATCTATACACTCTTTGGACACTCGTCCGTGTCACCATCCCCCAGCATGGTTGCCTAAACACCTATTGTAAACCAAACACTTGTTTATAACACACTTGTTCTGACACCCGTCCGTGTCATCTTATCCCCGCGGAGCGTCAGAATATCTCTTACATTCATAAGTTCATAACTTATACACTTCCTTTTATGATACTCATCTGTATCATGCTCTCCCCAACAAGTTGAACACTCGTTTATGTCTCACTCATGCTTACTTTTTACTCATACAGATACTCGTCCATATCTTGTATACACCACTTATCTTCCCCAGATTCGACACTCGTCCGTGTTCTTTGTTAACCAGTTGGTACTCGTCCGTACCATCATCTCTGAACATGCGTCAGCGTTTGTTTCTACCGATACTCGTCCGTATCGTAGTCTTAAGGATGCTCGTCCGCATCTTTAATCTATACACAATGTCAAACACTTATACCTTTTCTTTCATGAATTTAGACACTCGCCTGTCTCTACCCTTCCCAAGAAGAGTCCCCAGCGAATCCCAATAAATTATTTCCTTTCTATCTGACATTCGTCCTATGTCATGATACTTCCGGCAGCCGTACCCTGCTAGGTGATCGTCCTTCACCTCTTGATGATCGTCCTTCATCATCCCCAGCGGAGTCTCCATTATTGGAACCCTTTCCTATCCGACATTCGTCCTATGTCGTGATATTTTTAGCAGCCGTACTCTGCTAGGTGATCGTCCTTCACCTTTTGATGATCGTCCTTCATCATTTTATCTGATGGTCGTCCCCGTCGTTAATCTTGTTATCTGACATTCGTCCTATGTCATGATAAACCCCGAGAGCAGCCGTCCCCTACTAGGTGATCGTCCTTCACCTCTTGATGATCGTCCTTCATCATGCTTATCCGATGGCCATCCCCATCGTCGACCTTTCTTATCCTACATTCGTCCTATGTCGTGATACTTTCGGCAACAGTCCCCTGCCAGGTGATCGTCCTTCACCAATAGATGACCGCCCCTCATCTTATCACCAACAGAGCAGCCATCCCCTGCTAGGTGATCATCCTTCACCTTTGATTTCATTAACCCGGTGGCCGTACCCCATCGTTGTTTACCCTTTACTTTATAAAACCTAATGGCCGTCCCCATCATGATACCTCCACCACCCCCATCATGTCGGTCGTCTCCGTCATTGTTATTTCCCCAGCAGTCGTCCTCTGCTCGGCGGTCGTCCTCCGTCGCCCGGACTTTATAATCATACTTTACTTCCTTTTACAATCTATATCCTTTTTCTTCTTCATAACCAGTGAGCGCAAATTTTGGACTGTCTTTGGTATTCAACCACAAGTTATCTTGTTTGCCTGTTAAGCCGTCGCTTACATCCTACACAGCTAACTCATGTTTGAATAGGGGCAGTTGTGAACACCCCAAATTTTCCCTCACTAAGTTCACACCATGGCTTGTGATCTTTTCATGTGCATAAGTTCAATCATATCATATCATATTGCATTTTTGCTTCACTACATTGGTTCAAAGTCATCTGCATCTAGGGTTTGTGATCTGAGCAATCCCTGAGCTATCTGAGCAACTCCAAAAGTCTTCAATCATCTCAAGAGGGTCCATGTATGTTCAAATATCATATTGTATCCTCCCAAGATCAAGAAAGTCATAAAATCACAAGAACTGAGAAAGGTATGGAAGCAGAGCCAGGTTTAACTGCACAGATGACCTAGAATTAGGGTTTTGGTTTCAGAGGCCATAACTCTAAATTTTTTTGTCATTCTTGTTTCTATTGGTCTCTATATCTTATAAGGATCCTACATACCAATTTTCGTGAAGAAATTCAATGGGGAAGGCATCTGATCAATAGATGACTTCTTGAGCAAGTCAGTGCAAAATCAGGGCATCTGAGGCCCTCAATCATCCAACCAAAGGGTCTTCTCCATCATTTTGGTGTATGTGATCTTTATTTGATCTTAGAAGAAGTTAGAAGTTCACAAAATTGGATCATCCCCTTTTCAAAAAGTACAAGAACTTGATCTGATTCATCATAGAACTCAAGTTATGGTTTTGCAAAGTTGGGAAAAATCACTAAATTTCACTTATGTACCAAAGAGGGAAACTTGCAAAAACTTATGCCAAGCCAATTTGTGACCTCAAAGTGACTTCTAACCATTACACAAACATCATACATGACCTATAATTCATAATTTCCCAAAGAATTCTCAAGTTTCATGCCTTGATCATCAAGTATTTCAAAAGGGGCCAAAACCTTCACAAATTGCAAAAGCCCCAAATCTTGACATCCACTTGTGCTAGCTACAAAATCTGAATTCCATGGACCTCCCTAAAGCCAGCTGCGCAGGACATGCCCTTGTCCTTGGCCTGCCATGAGCCCATACCTCCAAGGACAACTTTGTTGACTTTATGCAAATTGAGCCATACCAATCAAACTGCTCCACAACAACTCTCTGCCCAATCAGAACATATTATGTGGACCTCAAGCAAGCCATTTCACACAACAACACAAGCTGAATCCTCCCACAACTCAGCATTCACCAAAACTCCCCTCTTTGCATTTTTCTTCGAAACTGATCATACAAGCCACAAACATCAAAAAAAATTCCATAGAACAACTCACCATGATCCACTGATCATTTCCCACCCCTTGAAACAACCTGAAACACTCCAAATCAAAAACACGATTCTGGCCCCTCCTTGAACTGAACTTCAACAAACTTCCAAAGGAGCCCACAAAAGCTTCATCCAAGCATCCCAGAAGCAAGAGGGAGTCAAAAGAAGGAGAAAAGCACAAAGGAAAGGTCCAGACAGTGCCATTTTCGAAAGCTCCATTTCAGGTAACATCAAGAACAAATTTCCCAGAAATGATTTTTTAAGTTCTTAGATTGTTCTCCATGCTTCACTGATCACACTGCACCTTTTGGTTTTGAAAATGATTGAGTTTTAAGCATGTATGAAGCTTCTGAATTTTCTTAACAATTTTCCGTTTTGCTTCGAATCTGTGTGTTCATGAGAAATAAATGTTGTTTGATGGTTGAATCTTGTTTAGAATAGGGTGGGGATCATTTCTGTAGAGTTTAGTGGTTTAACTTTACGATTTGAGTGAGTTAGCAAGAGAGGTTGGCCGGAGAAGATGACCAGAACACTGTTTCGGTCACCTGAGAGTGGTTAGGGCACAATTAGGGCTAATTGCGTGATTAGGCTGAGTTTAAATCTGAGCCCTTTGATCTGGGCTTCCCGCGCGTGTTGAGTGGTCAGGATTGCATCATTAGTCATTAATTAGGTTTTTTTATTTAACTAAATAGGGTTAGTTCAGTTTGAATGTGGACCACAGGATAGCGCGCCAGTCAATTCCCGCGTCCCCAGTTTAAATCCTGGCCTTAGGATCTGCATACTTCTCATTTAATTATTTTTATTTCATTTTTCTTGCCATTTAATTTGTGCATTTTATTTAAAATAGCAAAGCACTTTCAAAAAATTTCATTTTTTGCATCATGACTTTAAATATTTTTCTCATTCTGAAAATAATTTTATTTTATTTTTTGCATTAAAAATTATTTTTAAATCATTTAAATGTTTATTTTTAATTAGTTAATGGAAATTAATTAATTAAAAATACATTTAGGTATTTAAAAATCCCAAAAAAATTTAGAGAGCATTTTAAAACATTTACAAACATTTACAAACTCACAAAGCAAATTTCTTTTTGGTTTTGATCACACTTTGACAATTTTCATTTGAATTAGAGTTCTTTAATTTGAATATTTTTAACCCTAACTTCAAAAATTCATAACTTTTAATCCAAGTTGAGTTTGTGAATGGTTCTTTTTGCATTGTATTATGCATACTTTCAAGCTTCTTAAAAGATTTTTGTTTCATTTTTATCTTGCATTTTCAATTTGTTTGGCATTCTTCCTTTAGGATCACCCTTAAGACCTTAGAAACTTAGAAAAATCATAAGTCCTTTAGGGTTTAGCTTCTGACCTTCCCCTTTGGGCAGTGAACTTGTATGGGTTTAGGTTACCTTTGATTCCATTTTCAATTTTTTATCCCATGTTTTTCTTCTGATTTTGAATTTTGCATTGCACCTTGTACATAAACCCTAATCTTTGCCTTCATTTGCATTCATTCTTCATATGCTTGCATACATGAGCTTGCCATGATATTTTGTGCATCCACATGACAGATAAGACATCTTAGGACATATTGAAATCATGTTTGATTATTACATCATCCATTTGCCATGTTATGCATCCATTGCATTTCATAAGTTTTCATGAACTTTCATGCTTCTTACATGTCTCCTTTGCATTCCCATCCTTTGTATGATCATCCTCATCCCTTGACATGCTCTCATACCATCTCATAACATCATTTCTATCATGATTGTACTTCTGGCTTTGACCTTTATCTTGGCATCTCATCTCATTTTCATTTCATTTCATTTCCTTTTGCTAACTTTTCAGGTGGTAAGTGTTTGGGAAGTGAATTTGCCTTCACTTCTCATAATCTCTTCTCATCCCTCTTATGCATTCATTTCTGCATTTTGTATTTGTATTAGAGTGAGCTTGCTCATTCATGTTCCCTCCTCACTTTCTTTCTTCAAGCAACTTATCTTCTTAAGTGAAGTAAGTTGTCTTGCTTCTTGCTGCTTCTTTTCCTTCCATCCTGCTTCTTCCTTGGTGGCTTTTCCTTGAAGATCTTCTTGCAAGCTTCATAAACCCTAGGAATACCCAAGCATGACAAAAGTCAGGGTTTGATTAGTCCCCCCATTAGTTTTACCTTTGTGTCATCTTTGTGTCTTCTCTTCTCATCTCTTAATCAAGGACTAAACCTTAAAGGTTTTAAGGCTTTGTGATTAAGCTTATGCCTGCATCCTTCTATTAGGATGGAGTGTATAACTTTAATCCTATGTGTTAAACCCTTAATGTGTTTAAATCCTCTAATCAATTCACTTAATAATCACTAAGACATCAAGCTTGTAACTTGGGCCTTGCATTAGGGTTCTAATTCTTCCTTAATTGGTTAAGAAGGACTAACCCTAGTGTTAATGGACAAGTCCCCCTCAAGTTGTCTTACAAACCATAAAATCCATTTCTTAATCTTACCATTAACTAAAATCCACTCTAATAAAGGCTTTGTTTTGTCATGAGGTTAATCCCTAATCATGGATTAAGTTGAGGAGCCTTCCTCAGCTTAAATGTTCTCATCTATTATCCTTCTATTAGGATGGTGTAATGGGTCCATTGATCTTTGATTATGGCTTAAACTCATTACTTAACATTAAACAAAAACTCCAAAAACATCTAAATAAATGCAAGTAGGTTAATGATCTTAACCCTACATCATGGTGATTAAGTGTGAGGTGTTTACTTCACACTTAAGGTATTCTCATTACCCCTAATCAAAGGGAGGATGTGATGAGTTTACTAACCCTTGGTTTAGGCTTAAGCTCATTAACTTATGACAAACTTCAAAAGGCAATAAAAGATTGAAAACAAAAAAACAAACAATAATCATCTCCTCCGGGATTCTTTTCTCATCTCATTCACTCACAAACGAGAACTTTCTTCTTCCGTCTAATGCAAGACAGTTTGCACCTGAGCCAGACAGGTCATACACTTGAGCATAGACAAGTAAGCAGTTCATCAGTCAATTTATCTTTCAGACTCTTTGAGTCGAACTACGGTGTTCTGACTTCCTCATTACACGAGAGGATACGTAGGCATAACTTAACGGTTATCGAACAAAAGTCTCTGTATATTCCCCCCTCTTCCAGCATTATTTCTTTAAGCCTCAAAGTCTTGAGCTTCATATTCTCTCCTTGCACTGACACTCCTTTTATTCACTTCACATTTCTTTTACACTGACACTTGTATTCTTTTCCAACTTTTTGCACACAAAATAGCACTGACACTACCCCTTTAAACACAAATTTTTTGAGCGTGGATCCCGTCGAGTACGCCGGACAATCTGGGTGCTAATACCTTCCCAGGTTGTAACCAACCCCCTTTCTCAGTTTCTCTAGTTCGCGACCGTCTTATTTATATTTTCTTAGGTCTATGCAGCATTACCTTTCCTTCGGGATAAAAACGCCTAGCTGGCGACTCTTTTCAGTTCATCTTCATGTTCTCCTCCTTCGCCGACCGTTCACGTCTGTACCCCTCTTGACCAGGTGTCATTTGGTGGGAGCGACACACTTAAAGAGATTGAAGACCTCAAGTTGATGGCTGGAGTCAAGAAGGCTAGGTCTGAGTTGGGACTTAGTGAGGGAGGTTCAGGGGCCTCAGGCAGTGGTCTTGCTCTTTAGTTTGTTTCTCCGTTTTGGATTACCTACAGACATGTTGTAGGAATCCTAGTTGTTTGTTTTTCTTCTTAGAAACTTGTACCCTACGGGAATTCTGTTATTTGTGCCTAATAGGCTGATTTATATTATGCAGTTTTGTTTCAGTTAACCATTTTTCCGTGCCTGCTGTTATGGTTTGAATGTGGTTTCCATGCGAAGGTTTCTGAAAGTCGAGGATCAGTATCCATTTGGTTTTCTTTGCTAAATACCGGAACTGGGGCATGAATGACCTGGGATTGAACACATAAACAACTGCATTGCATACATATCACCTGTTTTCTTGTTTTGCAGGTATGGCCACCAGTTCCTAATGTCTTTTCTGTTTCAGGCACTATAGCTCCCAGGAAGGTTCGAGAACAGCCAGTCATACACAGATATCCCACAAAGGTCAACAGAGAAAGAGTCATGGGTCAAATGCAAGCTGATTTAGCTGACTTGAGACTGAGGATGGACAATTTTATGACCTTGATGGCAGGAATGGGTCAGAATCAGGAACGTCTGCGGGAGTTGGTTGAAAATAGTCAAGCCAGGAACAACGGTACTGTCGATGGAGGTAATCGTAACGGTGCGGGCGCCCGTCAAGTTGAAATCCCTGTAGCATAGCCAGGGGTTACCATAATCAATGATGGACTGAACAATGTACAAATGGACGGTCAAGACGAACAGTTCACTCTGTTGGACGAAACTGAAGGTCAGGGGGCTGAAATGAATAGGAAGTTTGAGGAGATGGCAGAACAGATCAAGGCTATTCAATCTCAGAACTCTTTGGGGTTCGACATTACTGACTTGGGCTTGGTTCCAGGGGTTAGAATCCCTTACAAGTTCAATGTCCCAACTTTCGAGAAGTACAACGGCACAACATGTCCAAAGACTCATCTTCAGTCCTTTGTAGGAAGGATTGCTGCTCACACTAATGATGAAAAGCTATAGATGTACTATTTCCAGGACAGCCTGGTAGGGGCCTCCTTGGAATGGTATATGAAGCTAAGTA
This sequence comes from Lathyrus aphaca, assembly GCA_963966055.1. Classification (NCBI taxonomy): domain Eukaryota; kingdom Viridiplantae; phylum Streptophyta; class Magnoliopsida; order Fabales; family Fabaceae; genus Lathyrus; species Lathyrus aphaca. Next base: position 223,485,193 of record OZ014522.1, read on the forward strand.
GAGCCAACATTAAGAGCTGGAAGGACCTGGCAGAGGCATTCGTGAGGCAACACCAGTATAATTTGGACATGGCTCCAAATCGCACTCAATTGCAATACATGTCTCAAACTGCTAAGGAGGGGTTTAAAGAATATGCTCAAAGGTGGCGTCAGCTTGCTGCCAGAGTACAACCACCACTACTGGAGAATGAGATGGTTGATATGTTCATGGGGACATTGCAAGGTGTGTTTATTGAAAGATTGGCGTCTTGCTCGGCTACCAAATTCAATGATATAGTAATTGCTGGAGAGAGGGTTGAGACTCTGTTAAAGATGGGAAAGATTCAGGATACGAGTGCAAGCAGTTATAGTGGAGTAAGAAAATCTTTCAGCGGACCCCCAAGAAGGAGGGAAGGTGAGACCAATGCTGTGTTTGGCCGAGGACGGGGCCGAGGGTATAAAAGGTCATATGAGCAAGTGGCAGCTGTCACAATTCCTTCCAATCCTGTGTAGCAGGTACAGCCTCAACAACAGCAACCACAATAGCCACAACATAACAACTATCAACAAAGACCTTATCAGCCAAGGCAGGCTCGCCCGGCTAATAGGGTGCTTGAGGCAATTCCCATGACTTATGCTGCATTGCTACCGAGATTGCTAGACCTGAATTTGATTCAATTGAGGACTTTGGCACCACCACCACCTGGAGAGCTTCCAGTGGGGTACGATGTCAATGCTAGATGTGCTTTCCATTCTGGGGCACCCGGTTACTCAACTGAGAAGTGCAGGGCGCTACAGCACAAAGTTCAAGATCTGATAGACTCCAAGGCGATTAACTTCGCACCACCGCCAAATGTTACTTCAAACCCTATTTCGAATCATGGAGGGGCTAGAATAAATGTTGTTGAGGGTGGTGAGAAGTTAAGTCTGATTCTGAGCATAGAAGAAGGGAAGACTCCGCTGTTGATAGTGAAAGAGAGGCTGCTAAAAGGACAAGTGTTTCCGGGATGCAGTTCTGATTGTGAAAAATGTGTGAATTCAGTGAACGGGTGTGAAGACCTGAAGATGGGATTGTAGAATCTGATTGACGAAGGATCTTTGCAGTTTGACAAAGTTGATAGTGGAGTTGATGATGTGTCCACTATAACCATTTTTTATGATCCGGCTGAGATTCCTGCTAGAAGGGAACATGTGACCATTTATGCTCCTGAAGTCAGTCCTGTGACTATCACTTTTCCTGGGCTTGTTCCTTATACAGATGATAAAGCCATTCCATGGCATTACGGCTCAGATGCGTATGTGGAAGGACAAAAAGTGGAGAGTAAGTCAGTTGCTATTGACCCGACTGTAGTGAACGTTGAAGGGGTTGGAGGTTTTACGAGAAGTGGTCGTCTATTTTCTCCCCTAGTTCTGAGAGGAGATCCTGAGGCCGAGGCTTCGACAAAGGCTAAAGGAAAGCAAACAACAATTGAAAAAACAACAACTCCTGCTGCTGGACAGGGTACCTTTGAGAAAGAGGTCGAGGAATTTATGCGCATAATTAAAAAGAGTGATTATAAGGTGGTCAAACAGTTGAACCAGACGCCGTCCAAAATATCCATTCTGTCTTTGCTGATGTGTTCCCCTGCACATAGAGAGACCTTATTGAAAGTATTGCAGATGGCCTATGTTCCTCAAGAAATAACTATTAATCAACTGGAAGCTGTAGTGGGCAGTGTGAATGCAAGCCACGGGTTGGGCTTCACAGATAGAGACCTTACTTCAGAGGGCCGTAACCATAACAAAGCACTACATATTACTATGGAGTGCAAGGGTGTTGTTTTGTCGCATGTCCTTGTTGACACAGGTTCTTCTCTTAATGTACTTCCGAAGAAAGCATTAATGAAGCTCAATGTTGATGGTATCGTCCTAAGACCCATTGATTTGATAGTCAAAGCTTTTGATGGGTCCAGAAGGTCAGTGTTTGGAGAAGTTGAGTTGCCTGTGAAAATAGGCTCTCAAGTTTTCAAAAGCACCTTTTATGTCATGGACATTCAGCCCGCGTACAACTGCTTGTTGGGACGCCCATGGATTCATGATGTCGGAGCTGTAACTTCCACTCTGCATCAAAAGCTTAAATATGTGGTTGATGGCCAGGTAATCACTGTGTGCGGAGAGGAAGATATCTTCGTGAGCCACTTATAAACTTTCAAATATGTGGAGATGGACGGAGAGATTCATGAGACTCTGTGTCAAGCCTTCAAAGCAGTTAATGTCAGCATTTTGACTCCAGTAGAGAAGAGCAGTGAGAAAGAAGGTACCTCCATTCATTCCTACAAGCAGGCGAAGGAAGTGGTTCAGTCAAGAAGCGCCCAAGGCTGGGGCAAATTGCTGGAATTAGAAAAGAAAAACGACAAGTTTGGTTTGGGTTATCAGCCTAATGGATCTGATTGGTCTTCAAGTGGTAAAGCCATTACTTTTACAAGCGCTGGGATGCTCGACCGCAACCAAATCTGTGCAACTAATGAAGAGGGAGACAGTGATGGTGACTGGGACAACTGGATTCATCCGTGTGCACCCGGAGAGGAGCTGAAGAACTGGTCTGCTGAAGACATCATCCAAGTTACCTGGCACTCAGAGTAATTTATTTGTTTCCTTTTCTTATCATGCTGGATTCTCAAATCCAGCATTATGCCCAAGATGCTAGGATCCATTGTATGGGCCACCATGTTTGTTATGCACTTATTTTACCATGAAATAAAGGACATTTTCAGACAAATTGTGTTCTCTTTCTTTTGTTTTAAATTTTTCAAAAAAAATATAAAAATGGCAATGTGTTTTTCCTTTTTGTTTTTTGTGTTTGCGTCTCTTTTGCAAAATAAACAGATTCTGAAATAAGCACATCATCTGTGTAGTGTTGATCATCCGGATTCCATTGATAACATTCCTGCTATGACCATGCATGACTTTGACAATCCTATCTACCAAGGTGATGAAGGGGTTGAGGAAGACTGTGAACTCCCTGAAGAATTGGTCAGATTATTGAAACAAGTGGAACGGGTTATTCAGCCTCATCAAGAAGAAATTGAGATCATCAACATCGGCACTGAAGATGTGAAGAAAGAGATTAAGATTGGGGCCAGTCTGCAGGCCGAAATAAAGAAAGAGCTGATTGGTATGATGCGAGAGTATGTGGATATCTTTGCCTGGTCGTATCAAGATATGCCAGGGTTGGATACCGACATTGTTGTGCATAAGCTACCATTGAGAGAAGACTGCCCTCCTGTGAAACAGAAGTTGAGAAGAACTCGTCCTGACATGGGGATGAAGATCAAGGAGGAAGTTCAGAAGCAATGGGATGCTGGTTTCCTTGCTGTAACTAGTTACCCACCGTGGGTAGCTAACATTGTACCTGTACCAAAGAAGGACGGCAAGGTCCGGATGTGCGTTGACTACCGGTATTTGAATAGAGAGAGCCCAAAAGATGACTTTCCATTACCTCACATTGATGTGTTGGTAGATAATAATGCTCAATTCTCGGTATTTTCCTTCATGGATGGCTTCTCCGGATATAATCAGATTAAGATGGCGCTGGAAGACATGGAGAAAACAACGTTCATTACCCCGTGGGGTACATTCTGCTATAAGGTCATGCCTTTGGTTTGAAGAATGTTGGGGCAACTTATCAGCGGGTTATGGTCACATTGTTCCACGACATGATACACAAGGAGATTGAGTGTTATGTGGACGATATGATTGCTAAGTCCCGAGACAAAGAGGAGCATCTGGTCAACCTCAAGAAGTTGTTTGATAGACTGATAAAATACAAGCTGAGGTTGAATCCAAACAAGTGCACTTTCGGAGTGCGTTCCGGGAAACTGCTGGGTTTCATTGTTAGTCAGAAAGGAATTGAGGTAGATCCTGCAAAAGTAAAAGCAATTCAAGATATGCCTGCACCGAGAACAGAAAGAGAAATGCGCGGGTTTTTAGGGAGGTTGAACTACATTTCACGGTTCATATCTCATCTAACTGCCACATGCGAACCAATATTCAAATTGCTAAGAAAAGAGCAAACGGTCAGGTGGAATGAGGACTGCCAAAGAGCTTTCGACAAGATAAAAGAATATTTGCAGGAGCCGCAAATTCTAATGCCTCCAGTTGAAGGAAGACCTTTAATCATGTACTTGACTGTGCTAGAAGGGTCAATGGGGTGTGTTCTAGGCCAACATGACGAGTCTGGTCGAAAAGAGTACACTATTTATTACCTTAGCAAAAAGTTTACCGATTGTGAATCCCGTTCACTACTCGAGAAAACTTGCTGCGCTTTGGTATGGGATGCTCGCCGACTGAGACAATACATGTTTACCCATACCACACTGCTAATTTCCAAAATGGATCCTGTCAAGTATATCTTTGAGAAACCAGCGTTAACTGGAAGGGTTGTTAGGTGGAAAATGATCTTAATAGAGTATGACATACAGTATACTTCTCAGAAAGCCATCAAGGGAAGTGTATTGTCAGATTACCTTGCACAGCAACCTCTTGAAGATGATTATCAGCCAATGAAGTTTGATTTCCCTGATGAGGACATCATGTACCTCAAAGCAAACGATTGCGAGGAACCACTTCTGGAGGAGGGGCCAGACCCTGAATCCAAATGGAAGTTGATGTTTGATGGGGCAGTCAATATCAATGGACGTGGAGTTGGTGTTGTTCTTATCACTCCTGAAGGTGTTCACTTTCCCTTCGCTGCCGGAATTACTTTTGGCTGTACCAACAATGAAGCGGAATACGAGGCATGCATAATGGGAATAGAGGAAGCTATTAATCTTCGGATTAAGACCCTCGATGTATTCGGAGATTCAGCCCTCGTCATTAACCAGATTACCGGAGAGTGGTATACGCATCAAGAACACTTAATTCCTTACAGGGATTATGCCAGAAAGCTGTTGACATTCTTCACAACAGTTAAGCTTCAATACATACCACGTGATGAGAATCAATTTGCCGACGCACTGGCCACCCTTTCTTCGTCTATCAAAGTCTTGTGTTGGAATTATGTGCCCAAAATTGACATTTCTAGGCTTGACGCTCCAGCTCATGCTTTCTCTATAGACGCAGTGTCTGACGAGAAACCTTGGTACTCTGATATCAAGCTATTCCTAGAAAAGCAAGAATACCCAGCTGGGGCATCTTCCAATGACAAGAAGACCTTAAGGCGGCTTGCTGCTAGCTTCTTCTTGAATACAGATGGGGTTTTGTACAAGAGAAACTTTGACATGGTTTTGCTCAGATGCGTGGATAGACACGAAGCAAGCCTGTTAATGCAGGAAGTCCACGAAGGATCTTTCGGTACCCATGCAGGAGGGCATGCTATGGCTAAGAAATTGCTGAGGTCGGGGTATTATTGGATGACAATGGATGCTGACTGTTGTTCATACGCCCGTAAGTGCCACAAGTGCCAGATTTATGCAGACAAAGTGCATATTCCTCCTAGCCCGCTCAACGTCATGTCATCTCCTTGGCCCTTTTCTATGTGGGGCATTGACATGATCGGAAACATAGAGCCTACTGCTTCAAATGGTCATCGCTTCATCTTGGTCGCGATTGATTACTTCACAAAGTGGGTTAAAGCAGCATCTTATGCCAATGTCACTCGTCAGGTGGTAGCCAGATTTTTGAAGAGGGACATTATCTGCAGATACGGAGTGCCCGAAAGAATCATTACTGACAATGGTTCTAATCTCAACAACAAGATGATGGCAGAGTTGTGTCGGGACTTCAAGATTCAGTATCACAATTCTTCTCCTTACTGACCAAAGATGAATGGTGCGGTAGAGGCAGCAAATAAGAATATCAAGAAGATTGTGCAAAAAATGGTTGTCACTTACAAAGATTGGCATGAGATGTTACCATTTGCAATTCATGGGTACCAAACGTCAGTCAGGACGTCAACAGGGGCAACTCCCTTTTCTTTGGTATATGGTATGGAGGCAGTCCTGCCTGTGGAAATAGAGATTCCTTCATTGCGTGTGATGATGGATGTGAAGCTTGATGAGGCTGAATGGGTGCGTGCTTGTTACAATCAGCTATGTCTAATTGAGGAGAAGAGATTAGCGGCTATCTGTCATGGTCAGCTTTATCAGAGGAGAATGAAGCAAGCATTCGACCAACGAGTACGTACTCGGGAGTATCAAGTGGGAGAGCTTGTGCTGAAGAGGATTGTTCCTCCAGGTTCAGATCACAGGGGGAAGTGGACCCCAAACTACGAAGGACCATTCATAGTGAATAAAGTCTTCTCATGAGGAGCACTGATGCTCACCACTATGGATGGAGAAGATTTCCAATCCCCTGTCAACTCGGACGCAGTTAAAAAATACTTCGCATAAAAAGACCCTCTGGACACAAAAACAGAATTAAAGTCCAGGCAAAAATAGGGCATCCCGGCGAGTCAAAAACAGAATAAAAGACTCGGGAAAAAGTTAGGGAAAATAAATAAAAAAATGTACACCCACTGAGTTGAAAAGCCACATCGGACAGCTCAGGCAAAAAAGGGTATCTCGGTGGATTGAAAACCCGAAAGGGAGATCCACGCAAAACAAGGGAATAAGCGAACAACTGCGATCTGAGTAATCTGAACCAAGTCATCGTTTCGTACAACCTGACAATATCAGAAGGATAGGAATTAGTCCCCTCATCTTCTCAGAAAGCAAAGGCAAGAATGGAGAGTTTTGAAGACATGCTGGTCATAGCAAGAAGGGAACTCATTGGGATGTCGGGCCCATTGCCATTAGGATAGTTTATTTTCTCAATTTTTATGGTGGCTACCTCTTTCCAGGTGGTTGCTCCCTAATGTAAAATCTTTGCCTATTCAGAGGCCGTTCAATAAAAAGAATATTCAGTCAAAAAGTTGTGTTGTGTTTATTTTTGTTTGCAAAATGTCCTGAATTTTTGGCAAAAATAGCATTGCATTTTAAAAACATGGTGATGACATTGTAGGGAAACATTTGAAACCCTCTTTGAGTGTCGGGTGACAATGGATGAGCAGATCATACCATGCAAGTCCCCGGGGCACATATGTGTTTTCTGTTGTTGCAGGTTGCAGGATGGCGTCACATTCTCCCAAGCAGAAGTTTTCCCCAGCTAAGCCTTGGCAGGTAGCCCAAGCAATTTATTTTCCCCAGTGAAGTATACTAAGCAAGCAGTGGGAGGCCCATTCCCCACAGAGTTCATCTGTCAGAACTCTTGTCATCAACAATGGATATTTGAGGAATTCCCAACCATCAGGGAAACATTCTCCAACACTCGTCTGTGTTTGATACTTTATTGCTGCTCGTCCGCATTTCTCAACACTCGTCTGTGTTATCCTTTTGGTATTGCTCATTTGCTATCCCCAGCAGTTGCCCATGGTTGTATTTGTTGTTGCTCGTCTGCACTTCCCAACACTCGTCTGTGTTTGATATGTAATATTTGTGGTCGCTCGTCTGCACCTTCCAACACTCGTCTGTGTTTGATATGTAATATTTGTGGTCGCTCGTCTGCACCTTCCAACACTCGTCTGTGTTTGATATGTAACATTTGTGGTTGCTCGTCTGCACTTCTCCAGCACTCGTCTGTGTTTATTATCTGTTTGAAGCTCGCATGCATTGTTTGGATACTCGTCTATATCATCTCTAACACTCGTCTGTGTTAGCTTATATATGTATGTGTGGATTTGCTGATTATCCTGGTACTCGTCTATATTGCTACTCTAAATGCTCGTCTGTGTTTGAATTTTTGGTACTCGTCTGTACCAGTGGCTGATATTTGTCTGTATCATCGCCTGAAGCGCTCGTCTGTGTTTCTTAGATCATCGTCTGATACTCGTTTGTATCATTGACTTTTGACACTCGTCTGTGTTATCTGGATGATCATCCAATACTCGTCTGTATTAAAGAGGTCTAAAATCCTGGCTGTGGGAATAAATGTCAAAATGGTCACCGGTCCTGGCGTAACAGTTTTTATCCGTAGGAGGCTCGTCTGTCTCAAGCACCACTTATTAAAGTTGCACCTGGCGTAACAGGTTTGCTCGAAGAAGACTCGTCTGTCTTACACCATATATCCACGGATAATATATGAAGAGGGTTCGTCTACCTTGTTTATGCATGTCTATCCCACAGACTTTAATGCATCCCGGTCCTGGCGTAACAGGTATATCCGAAGGAGATTCGTCTGTCTCAAGTTATTTGTTTTTGCAGAGTATATGAGGACTCGTATGTCCAGTTCCTGGCGTAACAGGATTGTTCGAAGAAGACTCGTCTGTCAAAATTGTTCTGATTCTAGACAATAGTTCAACTTGGAAGAAGCTCGTCTGCTTTCTCTCCGCTTCAATCACCAAAGCGTCATTTGGTTGGGTTTATTTCCTAGTTTTTCATTCTTCATCAGAGTGAAAATTTCAGGTCTTCTTGGTATTCAACCACAAATTATCTTGAACGGTCGATAGCCCGTGCTACCGTCCTTTTCAGATTAACAGTTGTTTGAATAGGGGCAGCTGTAACACCCCAAATTTTCCCTCTTCTTTTTAAGCATCATATCACATCATATTCATCATGAACATATCATATTCTTAGCATCCTAGCATGGAAAGATGAGGCATAACAATTCTCATGACCTATCATTAGCCATATGATCATCTGTGGAGGTTCTTGAAGCATCACAAGCCATGACAAGGGACCCAATGGATTTGTACAAGTCCTATGAGGGGTCTACATTGCATCTACAAGTTCAAGTTCATTCACAAAAGCTCAGAAGGTTGGAAGATCATCAGGGAATCCAGGCTAGGGCAAAGCTCCTACACAAGGATCCCAAATTAGGGTTTGAGTTTCAAGCATGAAAACCTCAAGACTTTGGTCATTTCATTTGGGCAAGGTCTTTTACATGTAAAGAGGATCTTAGCGATGAAATTTGGTGAGAAAATTCCTTGTGGAAGTCAAGTATTTCTTCAGTTGCTTGTAAATGAAGAAACTGGTCAACTGTGCCTTATAAAAGTCAACTGTGAGATTTCAAGGGGTCCAACCCCATTTTTCTAGCCAAGGGATGTCCTTATAATATTGAAAGAGGTTTGGCAAGTTCAAAGATCAAGAATCATGAGGTTTTGAGGTGTTTTGCAAAATTGGTGTAAAGTTGGTTATGGAAAATGCCATTTTTGGCAAGTTTTTGCCCTAAATTTCAAGTGATCATAACTTGGTGAAATATTCTTCAAATGGACCAAAGTCAAACATGAAAATTGGAGATTAAGGCCTCCCATTTTCAAAAAGTACAAGTACTTTTTCATAGCCTTCATGGTTAAGAAGCTAGGCCCCACGAAAATTTGGTGAAAACTAGGGCAAAACTTAAATTTTCATTTGTGCACCAAAGCAAAAAGGCATGAAACTTAATTTTGGGTGTTGGTATGAATCAAATAGTGTTCCAATATTACAATGAATTGCAAATAAGTCACTTTGCTCTAAGAAATACACCAAATTCGTGCATGATGAGAATTTCATTCCATAAGTGTAATTTTTGCATGAACATGAAAAGAATGTGACACTTTCATCCAAGGGCCAGGATCTGTTTGGTTTGAAGTCAAGGGTGGGATTGTGAGTGCACATGGGCCAGAAGCAAGGCAATGCATGAGTGTTTCATGCTCTCACCACAATTTTCCAAATTTTGCAAAAATCTCTCACACATTACATTCCCACGTGCAAAGCCTCTCATTCTTTTAGCATTGATTCATGACCTCATATAAAAGCAAATTAGGGTTTTAGAAGGATCCAGATCTCACTCATTTCTCAGCTCTCAAGTTTTTGCTTAAATTGCATTTTCATTCGAATCTTGCTCCACACTTGCTCTCTTCACAAACCAATCACAGATCCTTCATCCTTGAGAGCTCAGGATCACAAATCCATCCATTGTGCAAGCTATTTCTCAAGATTCATCACCTTGCAATTTCAGGGCAGTTGGCTTCAAGATCCAAGATCCAGCAAGTTTCAAGGCTTTAGATGCATTTATTTTGCAACTAGAGTGCATTTGGAGTGGATTGGCAGCATTATCTTGGCTTATCACAAGCTATTTCAAGATCTGCAAGTTCAGGTGAGTTCAAATTTCTCAGATCTAGAAATGAAAATAGTTGTGTGCATTGTAATCCTTTGGTTATACTGATCATTATGCTGGTTTTAGATTCAAGTTTGATGCATTATTGAGCTTGTTATGTGAATTTGAAGTTTCATGGTAGAAATTGTTTGCTTTCGATCCAGTCAAACCTTTGATCCATTGAGATTTTCATCATCATATTTGAACTCAGGGTGGTGTGTTTACTTGATCTGGAGATTTTTGTTCATTTTTATTAATATGTGTTCATGTTGATGCCGGAGCTCTAGCTCCGGTCACCAGAATCTGGGCGTGTGTATTAGGGTTTCTAAATGGAGAAGATGATCTCCTCACCATTGGATCTAACCATCTGGACATACAGGAGTGTGCCACCTCATTTAATGAGACGTCCTCCCCCTCACGTGCATCTAAGTTCTATTTTAATTGTTCATGTTTCTCACCCCACAACAACTCATGTGTTCTCTCACTCTGAACCAATCTTTGTGCCACGTCAATTAATGAGGTGCTTGTTTGGATGCGTCTGTTTAATCCAGTGGCCAGTGTTTTTTCCAGCTTTTTGTGAATTTCCACCCTTGTAATTATGTACTTGCGCAGAATTGGGTGGGCTTACTCTTTATATTCACTCCCCCTGTCTTATGGGCCCAATTGATTTGAACTAGCTTCTCTTTCTTTTCGCACCCCTCTTGGCTTCATTTCATTTTATTTCTTTTCTTTTATTTCTTTTATTTTATTTCTTTTAATTTCATTTTGCTTTTTAATTTTTAAAATTACTTATAAGTGTCCAAAAATTCTGAAATAATTCAGGGATGTTCATTTGATTTTTCTTTAATTTTCCATATTTTTCTTTTCCATTTATTTTTAATAGCCACGTGTAAATAAATTCCCTCATGTAATTAATTCATTTTAATTCCTTTTTGTGCATGCTGTCTTGTCCATTTTCCATAGTGATCCTCATTTTGAATTTTTGAGTGATTCTTTTTGCTTTGGACTCCTAATAGAGTGTACTTCATGTGTGATTTTTGCTCTGATTTTTAGAAACTTGTTCATTTGGTTTTGACCTTTGACTTGTGAAGGAAGTTTCTTAACCCTAGTTCATGTTTATGTCCCCATTTGACTTGCATAGCTTCTGAATTTCTTCCTATCCTTTTGGCATGTTGTTATATCATGATTGAGGGTCTCTTGACCAAAGTTGTGGAATTTTTGGGTGCATTGTTGATTTGATTTGAATTTTGGTTCTTAACTTGTCCCATTTTGCTTCTTTTTGATCATAGGTACTCTCCTTAGCTTAGAAGGGCACTTGTGCCAACTTCTTCATCTTATTTGGGATCTCTTTAGGGCATTGATATCTTTCTGATCTTGGTTTAGGGTTTGTGTTTTGAAAGTCTTGTATTTGGTTTACCTTTGAAGTTCATCTTTTCTTTTTTACATCCACCTCACTTCTTTGCTTATTTCTTCCCATAATGTGATTGTTTAGCTTTGTGCTTCTCTTCTCTTCATCTCTCTTGCTTCTTAAGCATTTCTTTAACTTGGATATGGTTCTGGTCTTGCACTTTGAGTTCATGTTTTGCTTATTTTGTTTTGCATCTTTCTTAAGTTTGCTTTGCTTTGCCATGAGATTCATGTTGGCTCATATTGACTTGTATGCTTTTTTTCTCATTCTTGTGGCTTGCATTTTCATTGTGTTTTTGTATGCATGACTTCACTTTTGTTTGTATGATGTTGGCATGTCATTATGTTCATTTTGCTTTGCTTATATGCTTGTGTTGCTAACCTTTTCAGGGGCCATGGTAAGTGAGAGGTGTGGATGTGATTCCCACATCTCCAAATCTCATATTTTCTCTTCTTATTCCTACTTGTGCTAACTTTGTGATTGTTGGGCTTAGGCCTTACTTCCCTCCCTCTTCTTCTTTCTTCTTCTTCTCTTCTTCTTTCTTTCTTCTTTAGGATAGTAAACCTCACTAACATAGGTTCATCCATGCATGACAACTTTTAGGATTCTAGTCCCCTTATATTTTTCACCTTTTGAGATCCTTTTGGTGCTTTCTCTTCTCATCTTCAAACTTAATTTTAATTCACTTAATAAATTTTGAGTCTTTTCATGTGACATGAGACTTTGCTATGAGATGCTTGCACGCGTTCCGTTTCGGGGCGAGGTGTAAGTTATCCCTCGTGGTGGATAGGTCTTAGCATGAAATTACTTCACAAATAAAAGCTAAAAAACATTTCTTAACATAAAATCACAAAAACACTTAATAAATGTTAATAGGTCAGTGTGTCTGAGCCTTCACTTGTGGGACTAGCTTTGGGGATTTCCTCCATAGATAGGTGTGCCTCTTGCGCATTCCATTTCGGGATGATGTGAGACGTACACATCCCAGTAAGTAAGACTTAGGTACACTTACCTATGCAAATTTCACTCTTAGAAAGCTTCTAAAAAACACAAACAAACAACAAGCGTCTTTCCTACGGGAATTCTTTTCTCATCTCCTTCGCTCTGTACACGAACTTGCTCCTACTTGTCATTTTGCAAGACGGTTACGCACTCGTCGTTCGAGTCTGCAACACCTGAGCGTTGGCATAGGCAGTTCAAGCCTTAATTCACAAGCAATTTCTTTTCCATCCCTAGTTAGGGGAACTACGGCGTCTCTGATCCTCATTTTGCTGATGAGGTACGTAGGCAGCGGGGTAGGGCCCGTTCGAGCACAATCTTTATTTTCCCTGCATTTTTCCTTTTCATTTCTTATTCAGTTCCTTTCTCAGTTTTCTTTTCCAGTTCCAGTTCCTTTCTTTTAGCAGCAGCTTTCATCCCCTCACCCTTTGAAACAGTTTCTTCGCAAGCGTGGATCCCGTCGGGTACGGCGGACGATCTGGGTGCTAATACCTTTCCAAGTCGTAACCGACTCCCGAGCTCAGTCTCTTTGGTTCGCAGGACCCGTGTCCTTCCTTTTCTTTTCTTCTGGTTTGTGCAGCATTACCATTCCCGTTCCTTCGGGATAAAAATGCCTGGCTGGCGACTCTATTCTTTTCCGCGCCACTTTCGCGTTTCTACCAGGATGGAAATCCGGGGAGCGACAATATGTAGGCAGTGGGGTAGGGCCCATTCGAGCACACTTTTTATTTTCCCTACATTTTCCTGTACCTTTTCGTTCTTTTTTTCCAGTTCCCTCTCTCATTCCAGTTCCAGTAGCGGTTTTTATTCAGCAGCAGTTTTATTCCTCACCCTTTGAAACATACTAACAAGCATGCATCCCGTCAGGTACGGCGGACGATCTGGGGTGCTAATACCTTCCCAGTTCGTAACCAACTCCCGAACCTAGTTCTTTGGTTCGTAGGACCTTGTTCTTTCCTTTTCTCTTAGGTTTGTGCAACATTAACTTTCCCATTCATTCGGGTTAAAAATGTCTGGCTGGCGACTTTACCTTTTCCGGGCATCGTGAAAATCCCGGGAGTGACACCATCCAAAGGTTGTTTATTAAGACGATTCTCCCATTCAACACTTCCAACAATTACAAGCTTTTCTATGTTGATAACAGTTGAAGATTTCCCAATGAAGTCGTCATGCAGTTAAGGCAGTTTCTTTGAGACCCGATGAGTGTCTAAGAGTTTGAAGACATGGAGGCATTGAGAATGCCAAGCGTTCTATATAATCCTCTTGAGACAGTTTCTTCAGATCGGCCATATATTTTGGGGGCAAAAGAAAGATTATGATTCTTCCAAGCACGAGACGCCTTAAAACATTTGTCCCCATCAGGATTTGTTTCAGATCCATTATCCATAGCAGGGTCGGATGGAAGTTATTTCTAGCATAGGGCATCGTTGACCCCTTTTCCTCATCAAGCTTCATTGATCTTATTTCCCCAACATATCTTAGATGGCTCCCTTTCTCTAGTAGTTCTCAGTGGGTTTCCCTTCTCCGACAAAACAATGGAAGGTTGATCCTCCCCAAGCAGAGAGTCATCCTCTAGTGGGGAGGTATTTCCTACAAGGATCTTCTTATCCTCATCAATACACGAGATTCCTTACTCCCTAGCAGTGGTGAAAGCGATGATAAATTATAATATGTTCCTTCTCATGTGACATGTGTGAAATCTCTTTGAGGATTAAAAGTCTAGTGGTTATAGATATCCTCCCAAGCCAAAGTCTAGTGTGTTGTTGGCACTCCTCCCAAGCCAAAATAAAATCTTCATTGGCATCTCTCTTCAATAGTGTACATTATGCCTGAGTGGTTCCCCAGTAGAACCTTTCCCTTAGTAGAGTATTGACAAGTCCTTTCCTTAGCCAGGTCAGAAGGTTTTCATTTCCCCAAAGGAGTTCTACGCATGGCGTTCCTCCCCAAGAAAGTTCATGTCAGTTCAAGACCTTCCCTAGTAGGGTCAACATTCTTCAATACTATTAAGTCCAAATTATTTTTGGCAAGGGTGGCAGTTCAGAGCCAATTTGTCATTAGTAACCTCACCCGCAGAGATGTTATAACCCACAAGGATTCATAAAATCATATCAATGATTATCTTCCCTAGTGAAGTCGCAAGGGTTACCTATTATCTCCTCATCTGGAGACCCCCTTTGCATTTGCATGAATTGATCATTGCATTGCATCCTCAAAAACGTGTAGTATTTCCATTGATATGGAGAATTACACCATGGAAAAATTCAAACATATGCATACGAAGCATAAGCTAGTTTTGGTACCTTGCATGAAAGCCCGAAATGTTATTTCTTCTAACTGACTGAAGAACCCCCAGATAATTCATAAATTCATCCCCCATTAGGTGATATTGTGTCAGTCCTCTTTTGGTTGTGAGTAGGTTGGTTTTGGTTCATGTCAACCTTCATTCGGGTGTCAAACCAGTTGGCTTTGTACGTACCTTGTGGAAATTATCGTCACAGTCTTGTCTTTAGGTTTGTAGATCTTTTGATCGTACTTTGTAACTGTATAATTCGTTTGTATCTTAGCCTTAACAGTAGGCGTTGATAGCTCAAAAATTCTTTTATTGTAACAGTAGGCTCAGCCTTGGTACCAAGACATCAAATGCTTTTTGGAGACTCAGATATACCCACCTGGGACATCGTCGAATGATAAGAAGACATTAAGAAGGCTAGCCAGCAGTTTCTTCCTCAATACTGATGGGTCTTTGTACAAGCGAAACTTCGACATGGTCTTGCTCAAATGTGTTGACAAGAAGGAAACAAACTTACTGATGCATGAAGTGCATGAAGGTTCTTTCGGTACCCATGCCGGAGGACATGCAATGGAAAATAAGTTATTAAGATTGGGTTACTATTGGATCACAATGGATGCAGACTGTTGTGCTTATGCCAGAAAATTCCATAAATTCCAGATTGATGCAGATAAAGTACATGTGCCTCCGAATCCTTTGAATATAATGTCTTCACCTTGGCCATTCGCCATGTGGGGCATTGATATGATTGGAAAGATTGAACTGACTGCTTGAAATGGTCACAGATTCATCCCGGTAGCCATTGATTACTTCACCAAATGGGTGGAAGCAGCTTCGTATGACAATGTCACTAGGCAAGAGATAGCCCGATTTCTGAAAAGGGATATCATCTGTCGATATGGAGTTCCTGAGCAAATCATTACTGATAATGGTTCCAATTTGAACAACAAGATAATGGCAGAACTGTGTCGGGACTTCAAAATTCAACATCACAACTCTTCTCCTTATAGGCCAAAGATGAATGGCGCTATTGAGGCAGCCAACAAGAATATCAAGAAGATTGTGCAGAAGATGGTAGTCACCTACAAAGACTGGCATGAAATGCTACCATTTTCCTTGCATGGTTACCGAACATTTATCAGAACATCTATCGAGGCAACACCTTATCAGCTTGTGTATGGTATGGAAGTTGTCCTACCTGTTGAAGTTAAACTACCGTCCTTGCGGGTAATGATGGATGTGAAACTGGATGAAGCAGAATGGGTCCGATCTCGATATAATCAACTGAGCCTGATTGAAGAGAAGAGATTAGCAGCTATTTGTCATGGGTAGTTGTACCAGAAACAGATGAAGAAAGCCTTCGATCAAAAAGTCAGACCTCGGGAATACCAAGTGGGGGAGCTTGTTCTGAAAATACTTCTTCCTCCTAATATAGACCACAGGGGCAAATGGACGCCAAACTACGAAGGCCCATTCATAGTAAAGAAAGTTTTCTCTGGTGGGGCACTGATGCTCACTACTATGGATGGTGAGGATTTCTTATCTCCTGTGAATTCAGATGCAGTTAAAAAATACTTCGCATAAAATGACCCGCTGGACATAAAAACAGAATGTAAGTCCAGGAAAAATTAGGGCATCCCTGCGAGTCAAAAACAAAATAAAAGGCTCGGGCAAAAAAAGGGAAAAATTTGAAAAAAAAAATGTGCACCCGCTGAGTTGAAAAGCCACATCGGATAGCTCAAGCAAAAAAGGGTATCCCGGTGAATTGAAAACCCGAAAGGGCGATCCACGCAAAATCAGGGAATAAGCGAACAACTGCATTCTGAATTCGTCTATATCACTCACAACATGGCAAGCTTCGAAAGGATAAAGCGTCGGTCAGAATCAACCTTCTTCAGAAAGCAAGATAAGAAGAATGTCAAGGTCATACAGGTCATAGCAAAGGAAGCTCACTGGAGCGTCAAATTCAAACATTGCCAACACTTTTATTTTCTCAATTTACAGCAATCTCCTCCTTTCAGGGGATTCACTTCTTTGTCTGTACTTGCCTATTCAGGGCACACAAATCAATAAAATCATAATTTTCAGTCACACTTTGTTTTGTACATTTTTGTTTCGTTTGCAAAATGTCCAGAATTCGTAATACAACATTTGCATGAAAGCATATAGGCCATTTCTTTTTAAATGCTTGCAGGAAATATGAATTCATCAATCCCCAAGCAGGATCTCCTAGGCAATGCACGACGGCCTTTTCCCAACAAAGTGGTCAGGAACTTTCTATTCCCTGTCAGAGTTGCCATTCTCTCCCCAGTAGAGCAATGCATGAAATACTTCCCCAATGGAGTTGCTGAAACTTCCTCATCCCCATCGGAGTTCTCCCTCCGGGCAGATAAACCAGAGATCTTTATCCCCGCATGATCTGGATCTCGGATCGGTTTTCTCATTTGCATAATCATAGCATTCTCATCATTATTCACCAAACAAAAGCGTAGCATTCCGTCTAATACGGAGCATTACGACAAAAATCAAACATTTGCATGATCATATGCCAGGTTCGAGCCAGTCACCTGCAAATATTAAAACCACTTCACCAGCAATATATAAAACTCTTATCCCCAGCAAATAAAAGCCAAAACATCCCTTTTGCACTCTCAATACAGATACTTGTTCATACATGTACGTATTCTCCGTTGACACTCGCCCGTGTCATACTTCCCCAGCAAGTCAAAACACTCGTCTGTGTCTCTTGCTTAATCTTTTGGCACTCGTCTGTGTCTTGCACATATATCCCCAATAGATCATACTTGTATATACTTATATAGAAGTCTTTGATATTTGTCTGTATCTTGTATATATCGCCTTCTCGGCAGATCAACACTCGTCCGTGTTCCTTGCTTAATCGATTGATACTCGTCCGTATCATCATCCTTAAACACGTGTCAGCGTTTGCTTCTATCGATACTCGTCCGTATCGTGGTCCTAAGGATGCTCGTCCATATCTTTAGTTTATACACATCGTCAAACACTTATACCTTTTATTTTAAAGCATAAGCACTCGTCCGTGTTTACATCCCCACAAAGAAAAAAACAAATTTTTCTATCCGGCAGTCGTCCTATGTCGTGATATTTTCGGCAGCCGTCCCCTACCAGGTGATCGTCCTTCACCTTTGGATGACCGTCCCTCATCCTTTCCCCAGTGGAATCCCCATTGTTGGGACCTTCTATCCGACATTCGTCATATGTCGCGATATTTGTGGCAGTCGTCCCCTGCCAGGTGATCGTCCTTCACCTTTTGATGACCATCCCTCATCATTTTATCCGATGGTCGTCCCCATCGTTGATCTTTTTATCCGACATTTGTCCTATGTCGCGATAATCCCCAAGAGATCCCGTACCCTGCTAGGTGATCGTCCTTCACCTCTTGATGATCTTCCTTCATCATGCTTATCCAATGGCTGTCTCTATCGTTGATCTTTTCTATCTGGCATTCGTCCTTTGTCGTGATAAAGAGCAGACCGTCCCCTACTAGGTGATCGTCCTTCACCTTTGATGACCGTCCCTCATCAAATATTTCATTTATTATTTAAACCCTATGGCCGTCCCCGTCGTGGTCCCTTTTCCTTTTCCTGATGATTGTCTTTCATTAGTTTTACTCGATGGTCGTCCCCATCGTTGATCTTTTCTATTCAACCTGATGGCCGTCCCCATCAGTGTTTCCATCATTCCTTTGATCCCCAGAGAATTTTATTTCCTTACCCGATGGTCGTCC
This sequence comes from Lathyrus aphaca, assembly GCA_963966055.1. Classification (NCBI taxonomy): domain Eukaryota; kingdom Viridiplantae; phylum Streptophyta; class Magnoliopsida; order Fabales; family Fabaceae; genus Lathyrus; species Lathyrus aphaca. Next base: position 223,503,726 of record OZ014522.1, read on the forward strand.
CCATCGCGGTTTCTTTATTTCCTAGCATGATGGTCGTCCCCGTCATTGCTTTACTTACCGTTTTACCCCCAACAATCGTCCTCTGATCGATGGTCGTCCTCCATCGCTTATACTTGATAAACATATTATATTGTCTTTTACAATTTATATGCCTTTTCTTCTTCTCCCCACCGAGTGCAAATTTCGGACTGCCTTTGATATTCAACCACAAGTTATCTTGTTTGTCTGTTAAGTCAGGCACTTACATCCTCCACAACTAACTCATGCTTGAATAGGGGCAGCTGTAAACACCCCAAATTTGCCCTCACTTTTTCTCACACCATGGCTTGTGATCTTTCATTTTTGACATTAGCATAAGCATATCATATCCCACTGCATAGTTCATTTCATCTACATCTAGGGTTTGTGATATGAGCAATCCAAGAAGTGATCCGAGCCATCCCAATGGTCTTGAAGCTTTCTAAGAGGGTCCATGTATGTTCCATGATCTTAATATGCTCCCCAAAGTTCATAAAAGTCAATGGATCACAAAGCATGGCAAAGGCATAGAGGCAAATTGAAGATTTCCTACACAGATGATCTAAAATTAGGGTTTTGGTTTTAGAGGCCATAATCCCAATTTTTTTGGTTATTCTTGTTTCTAATGGTCTTAATATTTTATAAGGATCGTGTGTACCAAATTTGATGAAGAAATTCACTATGGAAATCATCTGATCATTGGGTAACTTCTTGAGCAAGTAAAGTCAAAATCAGGGCATCTGAGGCCTCCATCAAGGGTACCAAAGGGTCATCACCATCATTTTGAGTCTCTATGATCTTTATTTGATCATTGAAGTGGTTGGAAGTTCACAAAGTTGAAGAATTTTGAGCCAAATGCAAACTTGCTATTTTTGGAAATGACTTGTAATGGAAACTTTCCATTTTGGGAAAGATATTCAACCTATTCTTTCATGATCAAAAATGCTTCAAATGAAAATCCTTGGGCATGAAAGTTGTATATTATGTCTTCCCATTTTTCAAAAAGTACAAGAACATGTCTTGATTTATCCTAGAACTCAAGATATGGCCTTTCAAAGTTGGCAAAAATCCTATAATATTCAAGTATGCACCAAAGAGGGATTTTTGCAATTTCACTTGCCAAGCCATTTCATGACCTCTAATCAATTTCTAAACATCATACCAACATAGTGCAACACATTTGGATCATAATCATGCCTTGCATCACAAGTTTTCATGGCCAATTTCTCAAGAAATTTCAAAGTTGTCACATTGCATAAATTATGAAAACTCTTGATCAAGGCCATCCAGCTGCATAAGAATGATCCAAAGGCTCTCCATGAACCATGCTGAGGCCAGACACCCCTTCAAGCCAGCTCTGAACCATGCCCATACCTCATGGTACACAATGTTGACTCTTTGCAAATACCTCCCATACCAATCAGCCTGTGCCACAACAACTTTCTGATCACTCCCATTGGCCTATACTAACATTATGCAGCTCATTCCATAACACACACAAGCCTGAATCATCCCACAACTCAGGATTGCAAAAGACCACTCAAGAACTTCCTCTATTCGAATCTGATCCCACAAGCCACAAACCTCAAAACAAACTTCACCAATCAAATCCAAATGGCATAAGAATCACAAACCACCCTTCATTTTGCCCTAAAAGCCTCTGAATCAAAGACACTTTTCTGCCTTAGCAGAAATGAATCTAAAAAAATAAGCCATATAAACTTGTTTCAAGCCTTTCAGAAGCTCAAGGGGGACCATTGGAGTGGTTTTGCATCAAAGGAAGGGTCAGAAAGCTCAAAGTCAGAAAGCTTCATCTCAGGTAGTCACCTTCAAACGTTTTTCCAGAACTCTTGTTTTAAGTTCCCATATGATTTTATATGTCTCCCTGATCATGTTGATATGATTTGTTTTGAAAATGGTTGAGAAACCAGGATATATTGATGTTCTGAAACTTTTTGATCTGAAAATGTTTTTGTTCGATTCATGGATTTGACGCATGATAAATTGTTTTTGGGGCTGGATTCGTGTTTAGTGATGTTAGAGGGTTGATTATGGAGCTTTAGAGGGTTTGGGGTAGCCTAGGGAAGAAGATAGGCTTAAGGGCTCGCCGGAGAAGATGACCGGAGCTTGCTCCGATCACCAGAAAATGTTTAGGGTTGTAATTAGGGTTAATCTTGCCAGTTTGAATGTAGGCCGTAGGATCTTGTTTAACGCGTGTTTGTAGGGTCCAGATTGATTCACTTAAAACCCTAAATCTGATTAATTAGATTAATTAGGATTAATTAATTTAAAATCCCAGAATGAATCTTAGCCCTCCATTCACGCGCGCAGTCAACCCTAACCCCCCATGTTTGAATTTGGACCACTGGATCATCATACTTTTCATTTAATTAATTTTAAATTTCATTTTATTGCATTTCATTTGTTCAATTTATTTAAAATAGCAAAAACAATTAAAAAAATCTCATTCTCTGCATTTTTGATTCAAATATTTTTCTTAACCTAAAAACATTTTTTTTTTGCATTAAAAAAGTATTTTTAAACCATTTAAATGTTTTATTTAATTAATTAATTGATTTTAATTAATTAAATATGCATTTAGGTTTCTAAAAATTACCAAAAAAATCATGAAGCATTCTTAAACATTTAGAAACATTTTCAAACTCACCATACAAATTTATTTTTAGGTTTGATCACATTTTCACAAATTTCTTTGAATTAGGGTTCTTAAATTTCACATTTTTTAACCCTAACTTGAAAAATTCATTTCTGCCTAACAATGATGAGTTTGAACTTGATTCTTTTTTCATTGTTTCACATATTACATATGGTTTCTAGGTTATTTATCTCATATTTTTATCTTGCATTTTCAATTTGATTTGCATTTTCCCTTTAGAAGCACCCAAAAACCCTAGTTAACTTAGAAATTTCCTAACTTTCACTAGGATTGACTTATGACCTTCTCCTTTGGGGTGTGATCTTGTATAGGTTTAGGGTTTGTTTGAGATCAATTTCAAATTTTTATCATGATTTATGCTTCTGTTTTGGTCATATGCATCTCATGTTGCTTTAAAACCCTAATTTTGCATCTTCATTTGCATTCTTCTTTGCACATCATGAACTTGTGAACTTGTCATGCCATTCCATTCTTTTGTATGTCATCTTAGACACCTTAGGACATGTTTGAAACATTGCTTGATCATTGTTGCATCATTTTGGTATGCTTTGCATCCATTACATTTCATGAACATCCATGTGTTTTCATGCTTCTAAACATGCTTCCATTGCATCTCATCCTTGTATGATCATTCATATGCATCTTGTATGATTTTGCATCATCTCATAACACATTGGAATTGCATAATCACTTATGTTTTTGGTCTTTGCATCTTTATTCATCTCATTTCCTTTTTCTTTGCATCTTATGCATTCATACTAACATTTCAGGAACTTTTGGTAAGTTATCTGGGAGGTGGATTTGCCTTCACCTCCCACCTCTTCTTTCCTTTGCATTTGCATCCTTTATTTGTCTTTGGAGTGAACATGCTTCACTTGTGTTTCTCTTTCTCCTTTCTTTTCTTCTAAGTTACTTATCTTCTTCAGGAAGTAAGTAACTTATTCTTCTTTCTCTCTTTCTCTTCTCATCTGCTTCTTCCATGGTGGCCTTCCCGAAGATTCTTCTCTTAAGCCTCACAAACCATAGGATATCCAAGCATGATAACTTTTAGGGTTGTATAGTCTCCCTTAGCTTTTTACCTTTGAGTCTCCTTGAGTCTCTCTTCTCATCTCAATAATCAGGGGCTAAACCCTTAAAGCTTTAGGACTTTGAATTAGGGTTATGCCTGCATCCTTATCTTAAGATGGAGTGTATAACTTTAATCCTTAGTGTTAAACCTTTAATTTGTTTATACCTCTTAATCAAAACACATTAATAATCACTAAGACTTTATCTTGTAACTTGGGCCTTACATTAGGGTTCTATCTCTTCCTTATGGTTAAGAGGGACTAGCCCTATTGTTTAATGGACAAATCCCCCTCAAGTTGTCTTACAAACCATAAAATCCACTTCTTAATCTCATCCCTTAATTAAAATCCACTTAATATAGGCTTGTTATATAATGAATTTAATCCATAACCATGGATTAAGTTGAGGTATCTTCCTCAGCTTAAGTGTTCTCATCTATCATCCTTCTATTAGGATGGTGTAATGAGTTCACTAATCTGTGATTAGAGATTAAACTCATTACTTAACACTAAAAAAAAACCCAAAAACATTTTAATAATCACAAGTAGGTTAATGATCTTAATCCTAAATCATCATGGTAATTAAGTTGAGATGTTTATCTCACACTTAATTATGCTCATTTTCCCTAATCAGGGAGGATATAATGAGTGTACAACCCTTGATTTAGGCTTAAGCTCATAAGACTATGCAAAACACCAAAAGCCATAAAAAACTGAAAACACAAAAAACAAACAATAATCGTCTCCTCCGGGATTCTTTTCTCATCATACTCATTCGCAAACGAGAACTCGCTTCTTCCGTCTAATACAAGACAGTTAGCACTCGATCCAGACGAGTCATACACTTGAGCATAGACAAGGAGGCAGTTCACAGTCAATCATTTTCAGTCTCTTTGAGTCGAACTACGGTGTTCTGACTTCCTCATTGCACGCGAGGATACGTAGGCATAACTTAACAGTTATCGAACAAAAGTCTCTTTGTCATCCCCCTATTTCAGCCTTCTTTTTAAGCCTCAGTTCCTGAGCAATTCACACCTTTTGCACTGACAACTGTACTTTCTTTCCCTAGCTTTTGCACACAGATAGGACATACACTTACCTTTTTTTAAACACAATCTTGTAAGCGTGGATCCTGTCGAGTACGAAGGACGATCTGGGTGTTAATACCTTCCCAGGTCGTAACCAACCCCCTTTCACAGTTTCTCTGGTTCGCAACCGTCTTATCCATCTCTTTCCAGGTTTATGCAGCATTACCTTTCCTTCAGGATAAAAATGCCTAGCTGGCGACTCTATTCAACCCTTTCCTCCTCGCCGACAGTTCGCGTTTGCACCGGGATGAAAATCCGGGGAGCGACACCATCCCTTCTTAAACTTCAACAGATATTAGTTCAACGCATCCTTCTACAACAACAACAACCATCAATGAAGACATTTCCACAGTTACCATATACTATGATCCGACAACAATCCACGTTCCAGATTCTTTCAACAACTCACATCAACATCTCCATCAACATCAGCAACCTTCATCACCTACACCATCTCTGGTCATACCTCCTGGCACAATCTATTATGAACCTCAAACTGTCATGACCCATTATTCCACAGCAATCAGTCCGGTTACTATCACGGTACCTGGACCAGTTCCATATGATAACAGTAGTGTCGTGCCTTAGCACTATGGCTTAGATTTATATTGTGATGGAAATAAAGTCACTCTTGACACTTCTACATCATAGATTGATAATGTGGGGGGAGGCAGAGGCTTCACTCGAAGTGGACATCTCTTTGCCTCACAATTCCTAAGAACTAATGCTGAAGCTGAAGCTGCTGCCAAGGCTAAGGCCAAGAGTGTGGTGCCCAAAGAACCTATTGCCAAGGAAACTCAGAAGACGTCCTTTGACCAGGATGTAGACGAGTTCATGAGAATAATAAAGAAGAGTGACTATAAGGTTGTGAACCAGCTCCATCAGACACCCTCCAAAATCTCTATTCTATCACTACTAATGTGTTCCGAAGCTCACAGGAATGCACTTCTCAAAGTCCTGCACGCAGCTTACGTGCCAGAAGATATTACAGTTAATCAGCTAGAAACAGTGGTTTCTAATGTCAATAATAGTCATGGACTAGGGTTCACCGATGTTGATCTAACTACGGAGGGCCGTAACCATAATAAGGCTTTACATATCACCTTGGAGTGTAAAGGTATTGTTCTTTCTCATGTCTTGGTTGACACTGGGTCATCTCTCAATGTCCTTCCAAAGAAAGCCTTGGTCAAGATGGAATATGATGGTCTTGCACTTCGTCCAAGTAACCTGGTGGTGAGAGCCTTTGACAGTTCTAAAAGATCGGTTCTTGGGGAAATTGAGTTGCCTGTGGTAATTGGCCCACAGATCTTCAAAACTATCTTCTAAGTGATGGACATTCAGCCTGCCTACAACTGTTTGTTGGGTCGACCATGGATTCATGCCGCTGGCGCCGTAACATCGACCCTTCACCAAAAGTTAAAATACGAGTGGGAGGGACAAGTTATCACAAAAGTATATTGAGATGGATGGAGAGGTCCATGAGCCAAGGGTTTGAGGCCCTCAATGTCAATGAAGCAACATCTGAAGTGTCTGGTACTTCAATCTCTTCTTACAAACAAGCTCAGAAGGTTGTTGAAGACGGGAATGCCCAAGGTTGGGGCAAGCTGCTACAAGTTCAGGTCAAGGAAGACAAGTTCGAGTTGGGTTACAAACCATCCCGACAGATCCAAGAGGAGGCTGCAGAAGCTCCAAAGTTTATCAGTGGGGGATTGATGACCCCAGATGCAATCAAAAATGTGGAAGACGAGGCTGAAAGCGACTTCAACCTGGAAATCTGGATTCGTCCAAGAGTCCCATGCCAGCAAGTCCTCAACTGGTCTTCCCAAGAAATTATAAGGATTACTGCTGCAGAGTAATTATTATTTCCTGTTTAAGCACGCATCAAGTCCTGCACCTTGCCCAATGTGTCAGGACTCATTTTGTAATAGGGCCATATATGTATTTTGTGCAAATGAATGATTAATGAACAATGGACACCTTTTGCAAACGATCTTTTTTCGCTCACTGTCTTTCATTTTTGTTATTTTCGCACAAAACAATAAATGGCAATGTTTTTCTCGAAGAAATAACTTCATTCACTTTTTCCTAAATAAGATAAAATCAATCACTAAAATGAACAAATCTCAACCCTTGCAGAGATAATCCTCCAGATTGCACCGACAACGTAACTGCTATGACCTTGTATGACTTCGACAATCCGATTAATCAAGAAGATGAAGGGGTTAATGAAGACTATGATTTGCCTGAAGAGTTGGCCAGATTGTTAAGACAAGAGGAACAAGTGATTGCTCCTCATCAGGAGGAGGTTGAAATTGTCAATCTTGGTACCGAGGAGGATTTGAAAGAAGTGAAGATCGGGGCTAGTCTGCAAGCTCCAGTGAAAGAACAACTCATCAGTATGCTTCGGGAATATGTCGCCATGAAAATCAAAGAGGAAGTACAAAAGTAGTGGGACGCCGGTTTCCTTGCTGTGACTAGTTACCCGTCGTGGGTTGCTAACATTGTACCCGTACCTAAGAAAGATGGCAAGGTGCGTATGTGTGTGGATTACCAGGACCTGAACAGAGCTAGCCCATAGGATGATTTCCCATTACCTCACATTGATGTATTGGTGGATAACACGGCTCAGTTCTCGGTATTTTCTTTTATGGATGGATTTTCTGGATACAATCAGATTAAGATGTCACCTGAAGACATGGAGAAGACAACCTTCATCACACCTTGGGGCACGTTCTGTTACAAGGTAATGTCGTTCGGTCTTAAGAACGCCGGTGCAACATATCAACGGGCTATAGTAACATTATTCCACGGTATGATCCATAAAGAAATCGGGTGCTATGTGGATGATATGATTGCCAAGTCCCTTACAGAGGAAGAACATTTGGTAAATTTATTGAAGTTGTTGGAGCGTCTGAGGAAGTATAAACTGAGATTGAACCCCAACAAATGCACATTCGGGGTACGTTCTGGTAAGCTGCTGGGTTTTATTGTGAGTGAAAAAGGAATTGAGGTTGATCCCGATAAAGTCAAAGCTATTCAAGAAATGCCTGTACCTAAGACTGAGAAAGAAGTTTGAGGGTTCTTAGGTAGATTGAACTACATTTCAAGGTTCATATCTCATCTCACTGCAACCTGCGAGCCCTTGTTCAAGTTGTTAAGAAAAGAGAAAACAGTTAGGTGGAACAATGACTGTCAGAGAGCTTTTGACAAGATCAAAGAATATCTGCAAGAACCTCCAATTCTCATGCCTCCAGTTGAAGGAAGACCTCTAATCATGTATTTGACAGTATTAGAAGAGTCAATGGGGTGTGTGTTGGCCCAGCATGACGATTCTGGTTGAAAAGAGTATGCAATATACTACCTAAGCAAAAAGTTTACCGACTATGAACAACGTTATTCACTGCTCGAGAAAACTTGTTGTGCTTTAGCGTGGGCTTCTCGCCGACTAAGACAGTATATGTTGACTCATACTACCTTATTAATCTCAAAGATGGATCCAGTCAAGTACATATTTGAGAAGCCAACACTTATCGGAAGGGTTGCAATATGGCAAATGATTTTAACAGAATATGACATTCAGTACACCTCTCAAAAGGCCATCAAGGGCAGTGTATTGTCCGACTATCTGGCTGAGCAACCCATTGATGATTACCAACCTATGAGATTTGACTTCCCTGATGAAGACATCATGTTCTGAAGGGCCTAACCCAGAAGAAGCATGGACTATGATGTTTGACGGGGCAGTGAATTGCAACGGTCGTGGAGTTGATGCAGTGCTTATTACACCTAAAGGGGTTCATATGTCTTTCTCAGCAAAACTCACCTTTGCCTGCACTAACAATGAAGCAGAATATGAAGCTTGTATCACGGGTCTTGTGGAAGCCATTGACCTCAGGATCAAAACCTTGAATGTATTCGGAGATTCGACTTTGGTAATCAACCAGATCAACTGCAAATGGTACACTCATCAGGAGCATCTGATTCCCTACCGTGACTATACGATTGTTGACCTTCTTCACAATAGTCAAGCTTCAATACATCCCTCGAGATGAGAATCAGTTTGCAGACGTTTTGGCTACCATTTCATCCATGATAAAAGTACAAGCTGCAATTATGTACCTCGGATTTTGGTACCCAGATTGGACAGACCGACATATGTATTCTCTGTGGACATTGTCACTGATAATAAGCCTTGGTACCATGACATCAAATGCTTCTTGGAAACTCAGACATACCCACCTGGGGCATCATCAAATGATAAGAAGACATTAAGAAGGCTAGCCGGTAGTTTCTTCCTCAATACTGATGGTTCTTTGTACAAGCGAAACTTCGACATGGTCTTGCTCAGATGTGTTGACAAGAAGGAAGAAGACCTGCTAATACACAAAGTACATGAAGGTTCTTTCGGTACCCATGCCGGAGGATATGCAATGGCAAAGAAGTTATTAAGATCAGGTTACTACTGGATCACAATGGATGCAGACTGTTGTGCTTATGCCAGGAAATGCCACAAATGCCAGATCTACGCAGATAAAGTGCATGTGCCTCCGAATCCTTTGAATTTAATGTCTTCACCTTGGCCCTTCGCCATGTGGGGCATTGATATGATTGAAAAGATTGAACCGACTGCTTCAAATGGTCACAGTTTCATCCTGGTAGCCATTGATTACTTCACCAAATGGGTGGAAGCAGCTTCATATGCAAACGTCACCAGACAAGTGGTAGCTAGGTTTATGAAAAGAGATATCATCTGTCGATATGGAGTTTCCGAGCGAATCATTACTGATAATGGTTCCAATTTGAACAACAAGACGATGGCTGAGTTATGTCGGGACTTCAAAATTCAACATCACAACTCTTCTCCTTACAGGCCAAAGATGAATTATGTTGTTGAGGCAACTAACAAGAATATCAAGAAGATTGTGCAAAAGATGGTAGTCACCTATTAAGATTGGCACAAAATGCTGTCATTTTCCTTGCATGGGTACCGAACCTTTATCAAAACATCTACTAGGGCAACACCTTATCAACTTGTATATGGTATGGAAGAAGTCCTACCTGTTGAAGTTGAATTACCCTCCTTACGGGTAATGATGGATGTGAAACTGGATGAAGCAGAATGGGTCCGGTCTCGATACAATCAACTGAGCCTGATTGAAGAGAAAAGATTAACAGCTATCTGTCATGGGCAGTTATATCAAAAGTGAATGAAGAAAGCCTTTGATCAGAAAGTCAGACCTCAGGAATATCAACTGGGAGAGCTTGTTCTAAAAAGACTTATTCCTCCTCATACAGACCACAGGGGAAAATGGACGCCAAACTATGAATGCCCATTCATAGTAAAGAAAGTTTTCTCTGGTGGAGCGCTGATGCTCACTACTATGGATGGCGAGGACTTCCTATCTCCTGTGAATTCATATGCAGTTAAAAAATACTTGGCATAAAGGACCCGCTGGACATAAAAACAGAATGTAAGTCCAGGCAAAAATAGGGTATCCCGGCGAGTCAAAAACAGAATAAAAGACCCGGGCAAAAATAAGGGAAAAATTGAAAAAAAATGTACACCCGCTAAGTTGAAAAGCCACATCGGACAACTCAGGAAAAATTGGGTATCCCGGTGGATTGAAGACCCGAAAGGGCGATCTACGCAAAATCAGGGAATAAGCGAACAACTGCATTTCTGAATTCGTCTGTATCACTCACATAACATGGCAAGCTTCGAAAGGACAAAGGGTCAGTCAGAATCAGCCTTTTCAGAAAGCAAGATAAGAAGAGCGTTCAGGTCATACGGGTCATAACAAAGAAGCTCGCTGGAGCGTCATCTTCAACATTGCCAACACTTTTATTTTCTCAATTTACAGCAATCTCCTCCTTCCAGGGGATTTGTTTCTTTGACTGTACTTGCCTATTCAGGGCACACATATCAATAAAATCAGAATATTCAGTCACACTTTGTTTTTACCTTTTGTTTTTGCTTGCAAAATGTCCAGAGTTCGTAATACAACATTTGTATGAAAACATATAGGCCATTTTCAAATGATCGCAGAAAATATGAATTCTTAAGCAAATCTAACTCCTATGACGGAATCTGGTTGAGGATACCTCGAGACACTTGTGCGTTTCCTTTGTCTTAACAGGTTGCAGGTACTCAAGGCAGACAATCTTTAATAGGATGGGGCATATCAGGCATTTTCCCCAGCCAAGCCAACAATCACATCATCAACAGATTACTTCCCATAAGTTATCACCTCCCCAAGCAGGATCTCTCGAGCAATGACTGACGGCTCTTCCCCAGCGGAGTTGCTAAAACTTCCTCATCCCCAACGGAGTTGCTGAAACTTCCTCATCCCCATCAGAGTTGCTGAAACTTCCTCATCGCCAGCGGAGTTCTCCCTCCGAATAGATAGAACAGAGATCTGTCTCCCTGCAGGATCTGAATGTCGGATCGGTTCTCTCTTTTGCATAATCATAGCATTCGCATCATTTTTCCCAAAATAAGTGTAGCATTCCGTCTAATATGGAGCATTACGGCAAAAATCAAACATTTGCATAATCATAAGCCAGGTTCGAGCCAGTCACCTGCAAATATCAAAATCACCTCACCATCAATATATAAACTCATATCCCATGCAGATAAAAGCCAAAACATCCCCTTTGCACTCTCAAATGCAGATGCCTGTTCATATTTATACATTCTCTTTTCGACACTCGTCTGTGTCATCTTTCCCTAGTGAAGTCGCCATAATCCTTTTGATATTTGTCTGTATCATACTTATACAAAAATCTTTGATACTCATCTGTATCTTGTATATATCACTCCTCAGCAGATCAAACACTCGTCCGTGTTCCTTGCTTAACCGATTGATACTCATCCGTATCATCATCCTTAAACACGTGTCAGCGTTTGTTTTTACCGAGACTCGTCCGTATCATGGTTCTAAGGATGCTCGTCCGCGTCTTTGGTCTATACACACTGTCAAACATTTGTACCTTTTATTTTAAAGCGTAAGCACTCGTCCGTGTTTACATCCCCACAGAAACAAAACAACTTTTTTCTATCCAGCATTCGTCCTATGTCGTGATACTTTCGGCAGCCGTCCTCTGCCAGGTGGTCGCCCTTCACCTTTGGATGACCGTCCCTCATCCTTTCCCCAGTGGAGTCCCCATTGTTGGAACCTTCTATTCGGCATTCATACTATGTCGCGATATTTTTGGCAGTCGTCCCCTGCCAGGTGATCATCCTTCACCTTTTGATGACCGTCCCTCATCATTTTATCCGATGGTTATCCCCATCGTTGATCTTTGTTATCCGGCATTCGTCCTATGTCGAGATAATCCCCAAGAGCAGTTGTCTCCTGCTAGGTGATCGTCCTTCACCTCTTGATGATCGTCCTTCATCATGCTTGTCCGATGGCCGTCCCCATCGTTGATCTTTTCTATCCGGCATTCGTCCTATGTTGTGATAAAGAGCAGACCGCCCCCTGCTAGGTGATCATCCTTCACCTTTGATGACCGTCCCTCGTCAAATATTTCATTTATTCTTTAACCCGATGGCCGTCCCAGTTGTGGTCCCTTTTCCTTTTCCTGATGATCGTCCTTCATCAGTTTAGCCCGATGGCCCTCCCCATCGTTGTTTACTTTACTTTCTAGCCTGATGGTCGTCCCCATCAGTGCTTTTCCCACTTCTTCAATCCCCATAGAGTTTCATTTCTTTACCAGATGGCCGTCCCCATCGTGGTCTTTTCTCTTTTTGATGATCGTCCTTCATGACTTTACCCAATGGCTGTCCCCGTCGTGTTTTCTTTATTTCCCAGCATGATGGCCGTCCCCGTCATTACTTTACTTACCGTTTTACCCCCAACAGTCGCCCTCTGATCGATGGTCGTCCTCCATCGTTTATAGTTGATAAACATACTATACTATCTTTTACAATTTATATCCCTTTTCTTCTTCTCCCCAGTGAGTGCAAATTTCGGACTGTCTTTGGTATTCAACCACAAGTTATCTTGTTTGTCTGTTAAGCCAGGCGCTTACACCCTGCACAACTAACTCATGTTTGAATAGGGGCAGCTGTAAGCACCCCAAATTTTCCCTCAATTTTTCTCACACCATGACTTATGATCTCAGTTTGCATAAACATCTCATTGCATCTCACATTGCATAAACAACTTCATCAAATCATTTCATGACTGCACAATTAGGGTTTTGTGATCAGATGAATCTTAGAAGTGATCTAAGAAATATCTGAGGCCTTGAAGCATGCTAAGAGGGTCCATGAGGGGTATATGGTCTTTTTATATCTCCAAGGATGATTGGGAGTCACAAAATGTCAAAGGATTGCACAAAAGTCCAGGCAGAGCTAGGGTTTTCCTGCACAGATGATCAAAATTAGGGTTTTGGGTTTGAGAAATCTCTTAATATGTTATGAAGAGAATGTGTACCAAATTTGATGAAGAAATTCACAATGGAAGTCATCTGATCATTGGGTAACTTCTTGAGCAAGTAAAGTCAAAATCAAGGCATCTGAGGCCTCTATCAAGGGTACCAAAGGGTCAACATCATCATTTTGAGTCTCTATGATCTTTATTTGATCATTTAAGTGGTTTAAAGTTCACAAAATTGAAGAATTTTGAGCCAAATGCAAACTTGCTATTTTTGGAAATGACTTGTAATGGAAACTTTCCATTTTGGGAAAGATATTCAACCTATTCTTTCATGACCAAAAATGCTTCAAATGAAAAATCCTTGGACATGAAATTTGTAGATTATTTCTTCCCATTTTCAAAAAGTACAAGAACATGTCTTGATTCATCCTAGAACTCAAGATATGGCCTTTCAAAGTTGGCAAAAATCCTATAATTTTCAAGTGTGCACCAAAGAGGGATTTTTGCAATTTCACTTGCCAAGTCATTTCATGACCTCTAATCAACTTCTAAACATCATACCAACATAATGCAACACATTTTGATCAAGATTGCACCAAAAATCACAAGATTCCATGCCTTGCACTTCAAGAAATTCCAAAGAGGGAAATTGGCAAAACCTATGATATCTCTTAATCCAAGTGATCCAGCTGCACAAACTCCATCCAAGGGCCATCCATGAACTCAGCTGAGGCCAGACACCCCTTCAAACAACTTCTGCCATGGCCCATGCTTGTGGTACAAAATATTGACTTTTTGCAATTTTCCCATACCAATCAAACTGTGCCACACCAACTCCTCTGGCCAATCAGGACATCACATACAAGCCTCAAGGAGCTCATTTCATAACACACATTGGCCTGAATCATCCCATAAGCTCAGATTGCCAAAAATCACTCAAGAACTTCATCTCTTCGAATCTGATCACACAAGCCACAAACCTCAAAACAAACTTCACCAATCATCTCCAAATGGTCTAAGGATCACAAACCACCCTTCATATTTCCCTAAAAGCCCCTGAACCAAAGACACGATTTCTGCCTTAGCAGAACTGAATCTTCAAAACCAAGCCATACAAACTTCATTCAAGCCTTTCAGAAGCACAAGGGGATCAAGTGGAGTGGATTAGCATCAAAGGAAAGGCCAGAAAGCTCAGATTGACAAAGCTTCATCTCAGGTAGCCATCTCAAACATTTTTTTCCAGAACCTTCATTTTAAGTTATAATATGATTCTATATGTCTCCCTGATCCTGGTGATATGATTTGTTTTGAAAATGGTGGAGAAACTAGGAAGTATTGATGTTCTGAAACTTTTTGATCTGAAAACGTTTTTCTTCGATTCTCCATTTTGATGCACTAGAAATGATTTTTATGGCTTGATTCTTGTTTAGAGTTGTTTGGGGGATGATTCTGGAGAGTTAGGGGGTCTGGGGTAGCCTAGGGAGTGAGATAGGGTGAAGAGCTCGCCGGAGAAGATGACCGGAGCTTGCTCCGATCACCTGAAATTGTTTAGGGTTTGATTAGGGTTAGTTTTCCAGATTTAATGTGGACCCTTGGATTTATTTTAATTACGCATGTGAATGGCTAGGATTAGGTCATTAAAACCCTAATCTAATTAATTAAATAAATCCTGTTTAATTAATTATAAAACATTTTAATTAGCCAGAGTGAATCCAGGCCCTCCATTCACGCGCGCAGTCAACTATCTCCCCTCATGATTGAATCTCAACCATCAGATCATTTGACTTTCCTTTCATTTCATTTTTATTTTCATTTTATTGCATTTTCTTTTACATAATTATTTAAAATACCAAAACACTTTCAAAAAATATAATTTTCTTCATTTTTGTTTCAAATAATTTTCTTAACCTAACAACAGTTTTTTTTTAATTTTTGCATTAAAAAAGTATTTTTAAAATATTTAAATGTTTTATTTAATTAATTAATTGATTTTAATTAATTAAATATGCATTTAGGTTTCTAAAAATCACCAAGAAAATCATGAAGCATTCTTAAACCTTTAGAAACATTTTCAAACTCACCATACAAATATCGTTTTAGGTTTGATCACATTTTCACAATTTTCTTTGAATTAGGGTTCTTAAATTTCACATTTTTTAACCCTAACTTGAAAAATTCATTTCTGCCTAACCATGATGAGTTTGAACTTGATTCTTTTTGCATTGGTTCATATATTGCATCTAGTTTCTAGGTTATTTATCTCTTATTTTATCTTGCAGTTTCAATTTGATTTGCATTTAAGAATCACCCAAAAACCCTAGTTAACTTAAGAAATCCATAACTTTGCCTAGGGTTAGCTTTTGACTTTCTCCTTTGGGGTGTGATCTTGTATGAGATTAGGGTTTGTTTGAGTTCAATTTCAATTTTTTTATCATGATGAATGCTTCTGTTTTGGTCATATGCATCTCATGTTGCCTTAAAACCCTAATTTTGCATCCTCATTTGCATTCTTCTTTGCATATCATCATCTTATGAACTTGTCATGCCATTCCATTCTTTTGTATGTCATCTTAGACATCTTAGGACACGTTTAAAACATTTCTTGATCATTGTTGCATCATTTTGGCATGCTTTGCATTCATTTTGTTCCATGAACTTCTATGTGTTTTCATGCTCCTAACATGCTCCATTTGCACCCATTCTCTTGTATGATCATACACATGACATGTTTATGCCTTTGCATCATCTCATACACCATTTGCATTGCATTTACACTTCTGGTTGTGGTCTTTGCACCTTCATATGCTTTGTTTCCTTTTGCATTTGCATCTTATGCATCTTGTGCTAACATTTCAGGAGCATTTGGTAAGTTGTCTGGGAGGTGGATTTGCCTTCACCTCCGACCTCTTCTTTCCTTTTCATTTGTATCCTTTATTTGTATTTGGAGTGAACTTGCTTCACTTGTGTTTCTCTTGCTCCTTTCTTTTCTCCTAAGTTACTTATCTTCTTCAGGAAGTAAGTAACTTATTCTCTCCTCTCTTCTCTTTTCATCTGCTTCCCTTCCTTGGTGGCCTTGAAGATCTTTTATCTTAAGCCTCACAAACCATAGGATATCCAAGCATGATAATTTTTAGGGTTGTTTATAGTTTCCCCTATATTTTTACCTTTGAGTTTCCTTGAGTCTCTTTTCTCATCTCTTAACCAGAGACTAAACTCTTAAAGCTTTGGGACTTTGGAATTAGGGTTATGCTTGCATCCTTATCTTAGGATGGAGTGTATAACTTTAATCCTTAGTGTTAAACCTTTAATTTGTTTACACCTCTTAATCAAAACACATTAATAATCACTAAGACTTTTATCTTGTAACTTGGGCCTTACATTAGGGTTCTATCTCTTCCTTATGGTTAAGAGGGACTAACCCTAGTGTTTAATGGACAAATCCCCCTCAAGTTGTCTTACAAACCATAAAATCCACTTCTTAATCTCACCCTTTAATTAAAATCCACTTTAATAAAGGCATGTTATATAATGAATTTAATCCCTAATCATGGATTAAGTTGATGAGTCTTTCTCAGCTTAAGTGTTCTCATCTATCATCCTTCTCTTAGGATGGTGTAATGAGTTCACTAATCCCTGATTAGAGATTAAACTCATTACTTAACACTAAACAAAAACCCAAAAACACATTAATAATCACAAGTAGGTTAATGATCTTAATCCTTCATCATTAAGGTAATTAAGTTGAGATGCTTATCTCACACTTAAGTAGGCTCATTATCCCAAATCAGGGGTGATATAATGAGTTTACGACGCTTGATTAAGGCTTAAGCTCATTATCTTATGCAAAACACCAAAAACAATAAAAAACTGAAAACACAAAAAACAAACAATAAGCGTCTCCTCATGGATTCTTTTCTCATCACACTCACTCTAAAAACGAGAACTCGCTTCTCCCGTCTAATGCAAGACAGTTAGCACTCGAGTCAGACGAGTCATACACTTGAGCATAGACAAGCAAGCAGTTCACAGTCAATTTATTTCCAGTCTCTTTGAGTCGAACTATGGTGTTCTGACTTCCTCATTGCACGAGAGGATACGTAGGCATAACTTAACAATTATCGAACAAAAGTCTCTTTGTCATCCCCCTACTTCCAGCTTTCTTTTAAAGCCTCACTCCTGAGCATGCACCCTCTCTTTTGCACTAACACACTGTACATTTTCTCCCTAGCTTTCTATACACAGTCAACACATATACACTACCCCTTTTTAAACACAATCTTGTAAGTGTGGATCCTGTCGAGTACGACGGACGATCTGGGTGCTAATACCTTCCCAGGTCGTAACCAACCCCCTTTCTCAGTTTCTTTGCTTCGTAACCGTCTTATCCATACCCTTCCAGGTTCATGCAGCATTACATTTCCTTCGGGATAAAAATGCCTAGCTGGCGACTCTATTCAACCTCAACCTCCAACATCGCCGACAGTTCGCGTTTGCACCAGGATGAAAATCCGGGGAGCGACACCGTACACAAGCGAGAACGGGGTTGCCCCTGTTGAAGTGCGCACAAATGTCTGATACCCATGCAGTGCACACGGTAGCATTTCGTGTTAGTCTTTGTATGTCACAGTCATCTTCTACACGATCTTCTTGATGTTCTTATTGGTTGCCTCGACGACACCATTCATCTTTGGGCGATACGACGAAGAGCTGTGATGCTCGATCTTGAAATCCCGACATAAGTGCCATCATCTTATTATTGAGATTAGAACCATTGTCAGTAATGATTCTTTCGGGAATTCCATACCGGCATATGATATCCCTTTTGATGAAACGAGCTACCACTTGTCTCGTGACGTTGGCATAGGAAGTCGCTTCAACCCACTTTGTGAAGTAGTCTATAGCAACTAGGATGAAGCGGTGATTGTTGGAAGCGGTTGGATCAATCTTGCCAATCATATCAATGCCCCCACATGGCGAAGGGTCAATGTGAATACATGGCGCTCAATGGACTGGGATGCACATGAACCTTGTCAGCATAGATTTGGCACTTGTGGCATTTGCGGGAGTATTTGCAGCAAGCAGATTCCATGGTGATCCAATAATACCCCGATCTTAGAAGTTTATTTGCCATAGCATGTCCTCCAGCATGGGTACTGAAGGAGCCTTCGTGAACTTCTTGCATCAACATGTCCGCTTTGTGTCTATCCATGCATCTGAGTAGGACCATGTCGAAGTTCCGTTTATAGAGCACATCATCTTGGTTTAAGAAGAACCCGCCTGCCAACCTCCTAAGGGTCTTCTTTTCTTTGCTTGATTCCCCTGCCGGTATTCTTGAGACTTCAGAAATTGCATGATATCGTGATACCAGGGTTTTTCATCCTCAACACCGTTAACTGCGAACACATATGTCAGTCTTTCGAGACGAGACACGTCAATTCTTGGCACATAGTTCTCTTGATGAACCTTGATCATGGAAGATAAGGTCGCCAAGGCATCATCAAATTGATTCTTGTCCCGAGGTATGTAATGCAACTTGACCTTCGTGAAGAAAGTTAACAACCTTCTAGTATAGTCCCTGTATGGAGTTATATGAGGTTGATGAACCAGCCATTTGTTGTTAACTTGGTTAAGGACCAAATCCGAATCACCGAAGATTTCGAGGTTCTTGATTCTCAAACCAATTGCTTCCTCGATTCTCATTATGCAGGCTTCGTACTCTGCTTCATTGTTAGTGCATTTGAATGTCAGCCGGGTAGCGAAGCACATATGAATCCATTCCGGCGAGATAATAACGACACCAACTCCGCTTCCGTTCATGTTAACGGCTCCATCAAACATCAAACTCCATTTGGATTCAGGGTCTGGTCCCTCCTCCGGGAGTGGTTCTTCACAGTCTTTTGACTTGAGGAACATGATGTCCTCATCCGTAAACTCGAACCTCATGGGATGGTAATCATCAATTGGCTGTTGGGCCAGATAATTCAACAATACACTTCCCTTGATTGCTTTTTGTGAAGTGTACTGGATATCATATTTTGTCAGAATCATTTGCCATCGGGCTACTGTTTCGGTTAGAGCTGGCTTCTCGAAGATGTACTTTACGGGGTCCATCTTGGAAATCAGTAGGGTGGTGTGAGTTAGCATGTATTGTCTTAGTCGGCGAGTAGCCCATGCCAAAGCGCAACAAGTTTTCTCGAGCAGTGAGTGGCGAGTCTCACAGTCGGTAAACTTTTTGATAAGGTAATAAATTACGTGCTCTTTTCGACCATACTCGTCCTACTGACCCAACACAGATCCCATTGATCCTTCGAGCACTATGAGGTACATGATTAGAGGTCTCCCTGGCACTAGAGGCATAAGGATCAGAGGTTCTTGCAAATACTCATTGATTCAGTTGAAATCTTGTTGGCAGTCATCATTCCGTTCGATGGTCTGATTCTTCCTTAGAAGTTTAAATATGGGCTCGCACGTGGCTGTTAGGTGAGAGATGAACCGTGCAATCTAGTTCAACCTCCTTAAGAAGCCCCGTACCTATTTCTCGGTTTTTGGCTCAGGCATCTCCTGAATTGCCTTTACTTTTGCAGGGTCGACCTCAATCCCTCTTTTACTGACAATAAAGCCTAGCAGCTTTCCGGAACGCACCCCGAATGTGCACTTGTTTGGGTTCAGTCTCAGTTTGAACTTCCGAAGCCTATCAAATAGTTTGGCTAGGTTGACCAAATGTTCCCCTTCTGTCTATGACTTTGCAATCATGTCATTAACGTAGACCTCGATCTCGTGATGAATCATGTCATGGAATAGAGTCGCCATTTCATGTTGGTATGTTGCCCCATCATTTTTCAAACCAAACGGCATGACTTTGTAACAGAAGGTGCCCCATGGGGTGATAAAGTTGTTTTCTCCCTATCATCTGGAGACATTTTGATTTGATTATAGCCTGAAAAGCCATCCATGAAGGAAAACACAAAGACTTGGGCAGTGTTATCAACTAGCACATCAATATGCGGCAGCGGGAAGTCATCTTTGGGGATGGCCCTATTCAAGTCCCGATAGTCCATGCACATTTTGACTTTGCCATCCTTTTTAGGAATCGACACAATGTTTGCAACCCACGGGGGATAACTTGTCACAGCCAAGAATCTGGCATCAAATTGCTTTTGAACCTCTTCTTTGATTTTGATGGTCATGTCGAGTCTAGTTTTTCTCAGTTTCTGCTTCACCGGAGGGCAGTCCTTTTTGAGCGGTAGCTTGTGTACTACAATGTCGGTGTCTAACCCTGGCATATCCTGGTAAGACTAGGAAAAGATGTCAACATACTCTCGGAGCATGGAAATCAAACAGCTCTTGACAACTTCTTCCAACGCGGCCCCGATCTTGACCTCTTTTTTATTCTCTACTGTACCCAGGTTGATCACTTCAATGGCTTCTTCATGCGGCTGAATCACCCTCTCCTCTTTTTTGAGCAATCTGGCTAACTCATTAGGTAATTCACGGTCTTCCTCAACCTCTCTATCAGCTTGGTGGATTGGATTATTGAAATCATACTTAGTCATAGCAGAAGAGTTATCAAGAGAATTCGAAGGATTGGTTCTGCACAAGTGATGTGCTTATTTCAGAATCCGTTTTTTTTATGAAAACCACAAGACAAAACAAAAGAAAAACATTGCCATTTTTATTTGTTTTTTGTGAAAATTTTCAAAAGAAAGAAAGGGAACACAATTTGAATGAAGAATTTCCTTTATTTATGATAAAATAAACTGCATAACATGCAAGGTGGCCCTACAATGAATCCATACACCTTGGGCATAGCGCAGGACTTGACATGCGTATGCTAATGAGAAAACAAAGAAAATTACTTTGGCAGGCCAGTGACTTGTATGAAATCCTCGGCGAACCCGTTTGTTAACTCTTCCCCTAGGCTTCATGGGCGCACCCAGTTGTCGAGATCACCACCATCATCAATGACATCTTCAACGACACAAATTTGATTTGGGTCAATTACTCCCCCAATCGAGAAACTAACCGTTCTGCTTTGGGATCCTGTTTCCTGACCCGGGACATAACTTATCCCAAACTTATCTTCTTTCTTGTCAACTTGGACCAGTTTTCCCCAGCCTTGGGCGTTTC
The DNA here is from genome assembly GCA_963966055.1 of Lathyrus aphaca. Classification (NCBI taxonomy): domain Eukaryota; kingdom Viridiplantae; phylum Streptophyta; class Magnoliopsida; order Fabales; family Fabaceae; genus Lathyrus; species Lathyrus aphaca. The sequence goes on from OZ014522.1 coordinate 223,525,087, forward strand.
CAGCTTCAACCACTTCCCTGGCCTGTTTGTAGGAGGATATAGAAGTTCCTACTTGCTCACTGCTCTTGGTAGCACAGTTGGGAGCAACGACACTGACGTTCACGGCTTTGAAGGCTTGGCATAACATTTCATGGATCTCCCCATCCATTTCAACATACTTGAATGTAGACAAATGGCTGACGAAGATATCCTCTTCTCCGCACACAATAACCACTTGATCCTCAACAACATATTTCAACTTTTGATGCAAGGTTGAAGTTACTGCGCCTGCGGCGTGGATCCACGGACGTCCCAGAAGACAGTTGTAAGCTGGCTGGATATCCATGACATAGAATATGCTTTTGAAGACCTGCGATCCTATCTTCACTAGAAACTCGACTTCGCCAATGAATGATCTTCTAGAACCATCAAATGCTCTTACCACCAGGTCACTTGGTCTCAGAATTATTCCGTCTATTTCCAACTTCATCAAAGCCTTTTTCGGAAGTACATTCAAAGAAGAGCCAGTGTCAACTAGAACGTGAGATAACAAAGAACCCTTGCACTCCATGGTGATGTGCAAGGCCTTATTATGATTTCTCCCTTCCGATGTCAAGTCTTTTTCTGTATAACCCAGTCCATGACTGGAATTGACACTTGCGATCACAATTTCAAGTTGTTTCACAGTTATCTCCTACGACACGTAAGCCATTTACAGAACCTTCAACAATGCCTCACGGTGCAATAGAGAGCACAACGATAATATTGAGATCTTTGAGGGTGTTTGGTTTAGCTGGTCAACCACCTTGTAATCGCTCTTTTTGATGATCCACATGAATTCTTCGACCTCCTTCTCGAAGGTACTTTGCTCCTTTGACGGAATCACCACTTCCTCAGTAGCTACTTGTTTCCCTTTAGCCCGTGCTGTAGCTTCGACTTTGTTGTTCATTCGAAGAGTCTGTGGGGTGAACAGTCGGCCACTTCTAGTGAATCCACCTATTCCACCAACGTTTACAATACTTGGACCAATAACAACTGGAGACTTGTCTTCAATCTTCTGCCCCTGAACATACACATCTGATCCATAGTGCCAAGGAACTTCCTTTTCACTCTCGTAGGGGACCGGTCCAGGAACTATGATGGTTACAGGGCTTGTGGTAGCATGCCTTTCCTCTTGCGGTACGTAAATGGTAATTGGTGTCAGATGAGAAGGCATTTCCTCTGGAGTGAAATGTATAATGACAGTAGATACATCGTCGCTTTGGTTGTTTACCTTATCAAACTGCAGCGAGCCCTCATCAATCAATGCTTGGATGCCTATTTTCAGCTTATCACACCCATCCTCAGAAGTCTTACAACCTTCACAATCTTTGTTACATCCAGGAAACACCCGACCTTTCAAAAATCTCTCTTTGACAACACACAAAGGAGTCTTCAGTTCATTGACATTCAGAATCAGATTCAAGGTTCTTCCTTCTTCAATAGCATTGATCCTTGCCCGTCCATGATCGGGCATGGGATTGGTATTAACATTTGGAGGTGGTGCAAAGTTGATGGTTTTTGCGTCAATCAAATCTTGGACTTTGAGTTGTAAAGCCCTTCACTTCTCAGTTGTGTGCCCCGGGGCACCCGAATGAAAAACACATTTGGCATTGGTATCATAGCCCGGTGGTAGAGAATCACAAGTGATGGGTTGCAGTGTCCTTAACTGAACAATGTTCATATCCAGTAATCTCTGAAGTAGTGCAGTATATGTCATCGGAATAGGTTCAATGACACGATCAGATTGGCGTGAACGTTGTTGGTAAGACCTTTGTTAATGTTGAGTTTGTTGATGTGGTCCTTGCTGAGTAGGCCCTGATGGAATGGTAAATGCAGTCACCTGACCATAGTAATTCTGACGATTCTGGCCACCATTAGTTTTTCCTTCCCTCTTCCTCTGGGGACCGGCGTAGGGATTTCTTCCTCTAGCTGAACTACTGGCACCAGCATCTTGTATCTTCCCCATCTTTAACAAATTTTCTACTCTTTCACCGACATTGACAAGATCAGTAAATTTGGTGGCTGAACAGGAAGCTAGAAGGTTGATAAACACCCCTTGTAGAGTACTCATGAACATATCCGCCATTTCATTTTCTAACAACGTAGGTTGCACTCTTGCAGCTAGTTGGCGCCATCTCTGGGCATATTCTTTGAAACTTTCTTTGGTATTCTGCAACATGCTCTGAAGATGTGTACAGTTTAGAGCCATGTCCAGATTATACTGATAATGCTTGAGAAAGGCTTCATCCAATTCTTTCCAGCTCCTGATAGAGGTCCTACTCAGCTTCATGTACCATTCTTGGGATGCCCCGACGAGACTATCATGAAAGACTGGAGATGGGTCATTGGGAAAGAAGTACCATTTTACTTGTCAAAGGTAGGAGCTTTGAACTTGTGGGGAATTCTCACCCCAGGCATAAGACCCAAGTCAGTGATATCGAATCCCAAAGAGTTATGGGATTGAATGAAGCGAATTTGTTCAACCATTTCCTCAAAACATCGGTTGACCTCTGCATCATGTCCTTCCATGTCTTCCAGGATGGTGAACTGATCATCTTTATTATCCACTTGGGGTTGAGTAACACCACCAGCATTGACAATAACTTCAGGCTGAGGTTGAGGGCCACCTCCACCCAGAGCACCAGTACCTTTAGGGCCTCCACAATTATTGTCGTTGCCATTTATCATCTCTTACATACACTCTTGGTTCTGATTGATGCCAGTTACTAAAGTCATGAATTGATCCATCCGGTTGCACAACTCTGTCAACTCAACTTGCATTTGATCCATGATCCTGACTCTATTTTGTTTAGTAGGATACCTGTGAACTTTCTTCGTAGCAATAGTGCCTAAAACAGAAGAGACATTAGCAATCCAGGAATGTACCTGCAAAACAAAGAAACAAGGTGATATGCATGCAATGCAGCTATTGTGTTCCCATAGTCATGCATTTGATGCCTCAGTTCCGGTACTGGATTCGTTTGGACAAAGATGGAAATTTCCTCCATGCTGACTAACCCTTTCTCTCCCGGGAACAAGCTTGTCCTGTATACCATCATGTCTAGTAATGCAATGAACTTCGCCCTTTTATTTCCCAAATAAAAAATATGAGCTTCCGTGACAAGAAAATCCAAGGAGATCCCTTTACCCTTGATGGCCTCCAAACCCATCTTGACTCGAAGCACACTCAGGTGACAAGCACTGCTATATCCTCATGTGAAGGAGTCCTCCCTGAAGCATAATAAGGAATACCCTCTCTGATAGGCATCTTCAGGATGTTGGAAATCTCTTCCAAAGTAGGAAGCTAAAATATAGTCTGGAAACACAAAGATTCTCAGCTGAGGATCATAGAACTATAGTAAGGAGTGAAGACTATCCCTCTGATCAACAATAGGTTTGTTTACATAATTCAGAACTTTCCCATACTCTTTTCTGAATTCCTCTAAAACCTTATCATTCATCAAATTAATCAGTTTCTGAATACTCCCAGTTTTTGGTTGCGGAAAGATATAATGAACATTCCTTTTTCTAGGAGCCCTCTATCCTCTGCCATCTGGATAAAAGATAATCACCGGAACTGGATGCAAGATGGAAGTGGTAACCTGAGAAAATGGGAACACAAACAGTTAATGCTAGTATGATGCGATGTAAATGCAATGCAAGCATATGATCAGTCTGGAATTTTCTGGCTAGAATACTGAGAGCCAAGTGATCAGAAACCCCAAAATCCTCTAGGTAACAGCCCATATAAACTCAGATAGTCATAAATAAATCTGTGTCAAGGACCAGAACCAACTAAACTCAAGAAGTCCAGTACCAAAGTAACATAATCAGAACACAAGACTGCACTGGTAATGAGGGTATGATGAGGTCAAGGGTTCCTGCAAACCTGTAAACCCCTCCCAAACTCACGGGTGTGCTACTTGGGTCAACATCACAGACTCTCAAAGCTGAGCAACAATAATACGTTCACCATCTCTGAGAAATGGCTCGTGACCAAATCAAGGAAGTGGTTTGGCATTATGTACTACTCAGGGAGGTCTCAGCTGAGTCCGAGGAAACAAGCATCCCTCATAAGTCCCCAACTTCAAGCACTGAATTGAGAAACAATAGTACATTCAGCTCTTGGGATACAGTACTATCGTCATACGGACAATTTGCTTTATCTGGATTCTTATGAGAGAACCAGACCATCCTCTGTGAGTTCCCAGTGAGCCCTCGGATGCGAGTGGGTTTGCCAACAAATATGGTCTGCCACTGTCATCACTGGAGAGGGATGTTTCCACAAAGGTTCTCAATGATCGGTCCCCAGCTGCACATAACTATCGAGGTTGTGTATTGACCCATAATGATTCTGATATCAATACATTCCCAAGACGGTCGCAAGGCTGGGCGTGGAACTCACTAATACCAACATAGCAAGATTCCATGAAGCCAAAGTGGAACCACTCTAAGTCCTAGGATGCACTCGAGCCCCGGTTCTGAGCTCATCTCACAGTAACCCCATCCCACAGAAAAAAGCCAAACCAGTTAGTCCAATATATATGATGCATGGAAAATAAATACTGAAAGAGGTAAATAAATGTTGTAAAATAAAACTGTAAATAAAACAGTAACTAAACATATAACAACACATAGATAAACACCCGAAGAAACAGAAACAAATAGGCGCTAGGATTGACTCTCAAGGGGAAACCATAGATTTTGGGTTCGATCCCCAGCTGAGTCGCCAGCTGTCACTCCCAGGATTTTCATCCTAGTACCAACGCAAAAGTGGCGTGGAAAAGTCAGAGTCACCAGCCATGCATTTTTATCCCAAATGAAAGGGAAAGGTAATGCTGCATAAACCTAAGAGAGAAGGAAAGGACAAGGTCATACGAACCAAAGATCTGGGTTTGGGATTCAGTTACGACCTGGGAAGGGATTAGCACCCCAGATCGTCCACCGTACTCGACGGGATCCATGCTTGTTTGTCTGTTAGGGTGATAAATAAAATGTTGCTGAATAAAAGAACTGCTAACTGGAATGAGAATGGAAATGAGAAAGGGAACTGGGAAAGAGATCGAAAAGAAAGAACGGGGAAATGTAGGGAAAATAAAGAATGTTCTCGAACGGGCCCTACCCCGCTGCCTACGTACCTCATCGGGAATATGAGGATCAGAGTCGACGTAGTTCTCCTAACTAAGGCGGAAACTATTTATTTGTGTTTTTTAGTGTTGAACTGCGTATGTCTATGCTCAGGTGTTGTAGGCTCGTCTTGAATGAGTGCGTTACCGTCTTGCAAATGAGACAAGTCTTCGCAAGTTCGCGTTGAGAGTGAGTGAGGTGAGAGAAGAAATCCCGAAGGAAAAGACGATTGTTGTTTGTTTACTTTCTTTTAAAGAAGTGTTTTCTGAGATTGTTGTTTGTGAACATTCTCATACTACGACTTGTTTATCGTGGTAGATTCCTTACACCTCGTCCCGAAATGGAACGTGCATAAGTAACCCACGACAAAGTCTCATGGCGTACGAGAAAGCTCAACCTTTATTAGGTGTCTTTTAACTTTTCTTTGAGATGAGAAAAAGAGAAAGCGAACAAAAGGTAAAAGTCTAAAGGGAGACTAATTATCCTAAGTGTTATAAAGCATGGATGAACCTAGGTTAGTGTGGTTTTCTAATCCTAATGCGAAAAGGAGAAGAAGAAGGGAGAAATAGAACACAACTTACTTCCTAATGAAGCTAAGTTGATCCTAAAGGGGAATTAGCATGAAGTTGTGTAAAAGTAAGCAAAGGAATGCTAAAAACACACACACTTTGAAAACATAAAGAATGTAAAAGGAAAGAGGTTTGTGTGAACTTACCTCCACCTCCCTACAAAACAAGGGTTAGTATGATAAAATATGCTAAAAGAATAAAGGTAAACAAATACCAAACAATTCCTAAGGGGTCTAGAACCTAAACTAGACTCAATCCTAACTCTAAAGGACCTAAAAATATGCAAAGCAAAAATCCAGCAGCTACTACAGCTCCTAAGGCACAAACAACAACTAAATGTAATGCAAAATGCAAACAGCTTATTACAGCTAACAATCAGCATGCAAAATAGGTGTAAAAAGTGTGAATATGCAACAATCAACATACATTTTACAGCTACTGCATCAAAATACAGCTATGAAATGCAAGACAGATTGGGATGTTTTTATTTATGCACACAATGAATGACAAAAATGCACAAACATCGTATAACATGATCAAATACAACATCAACATGAAAGATTAACATGGATTAATGAACATGATTATCTACAACGACTTGCTTGTTAGAGAGTGCACAAAAAGAACAAATATGCAATAAGTATGCATTTTCTAGTCTTGAACAAATAAGCACAAAAGTATGGATTAGGAGCATGTATCAACAAAGATCAACAAAATGAAACATGTAACTCGATGCAAAAATCAGAATTGATATCAAAGAATTGTGATCAAAGATGAAAAAAAAGAAGCAAGAATGTGCATACTTGTGATCATGTGTTATCAAGCAAATGCAACATGCAAATATGCAATGCGATTATGCGTTCAAATTAACGAAATATGCATGGATCATGAAAGTGAAGCAAAAACAGAACCTAAACAATTATAAGCATGCTAGCAAAAGAGTTTGAACATGGCAATAAGTAACGAATACGCATGTCGAAACGACTCGAAACGATGGAATGAGGCACCTAATGTGGTCCTAAAATTCTCTAAAATCATGATCTAATCCTATATGAAGATTAAAGGAACAATGCAATGCAAACATGCAATGAAACAAAGGATTTTTCAAAGTTAGAACAACGTTAACCGGTTAACGCTATAGGTTAACCGGTTAACGCCCTCAAATTTTCAAAATCAGGGGAAAATTTCAACGTGTTAACCGGTTAACCTCTGTGTTTAACTGGTTAACACTGAACATAATGCAAACATTCAGCAAGAAATAAGCACTTTTAGCCACAAACTCACTTCTAACAACTCCTAATGCACCCATGATTACATTAGCACGAAATTTCTACTTAGAGATGGTATTCTAACGCCTATTAGGACCTAGAATAAGATATAATTATAGATTCTAATAACCAAAATACTCATCACGCAAACAAATTGTAATCAAGCCGTAAAAATGATCAAAAAGTAAGTAATCGATCAAAACACTCAAAGAATGTCATACGGCGAGATGAAGAGAATAAATTAAAAGCGAAAAGCGGTTTCGAATCACCAACCTACAAAGCGGAGGATTGATTTGGTGAGTGTTGCTATTTTGATCGAAATGCGAATGATCAAGAAAACCGGAGATTCCTTTGATCCGCGAATGCAAAATAAACGCGATTCGATCTTGATGATCACTTGCACAATCACTTCCAAAAAGCTAAAATCACTCCAACACTTCTTTAATAAGCTCCAAAATTGATGATCGATGAAGGTTTAGCTCCAAGTTCTTCAAGTTTCAATGAAAAAAAACTTGACGAACTTCTATGGAGAAGCTTTGGTGAATTTGGTGAGAATGGAAGAAAAGTTGAGAGAAAATGAGAGAGATGAAGTGAAATCTAATTGAAATTGTGGAAATGAGGATCCCCTTAAGGTTTGGAGTGAAATGGATTTATATAGAGGTTAGGCTTAGATTTAAGCTTAGGTATGGATCTAGCATAGGCATTAGGCTTGGGAAATAAGGCTTGGAGTTAGGGTTGGAGTTAGTTAAAGTTAGTTAGGGTTTCTAGAATATTCCTTGGAAGAGTGTGGAAAGATCTAGAATGTGGTAGAAAGATCCAATGAAAATGGAGTGTGTAAGGAGTGTAAGGAAATGTGACAAAGGTGATAAAAATGAAGGAAAAAGTGGAGGGAAAAGAAAAACCCAACCAAAATCTGAAGTTTTTACCTAAATTTTGCATGCGTTAACCGGTTAACGATATAGGTTAACCGGTTAACGGACCAAAAATCTTGAATTTTCCTTTTTCTTGTTGGAAACTCCAGGAATACATCCGCACCGTCCATTTTGAGTTGATTTTGATTTTAATCCCTTCTAGGGCTTTGTGGATGGCATTGAGCTCCTTGCAGAATCACTTGGCTTTTATTAACTTTGCGGATATAATTGTTGGATAACTGATCTTATGCCTTATGCTAGAAACCATGGATGTTATACCTCATTTTTCTATGCAAAAATGTTTGATCATGTATGCGATTTTGCTATGCTATATGATATGAAAATGAGAGGGCAAATTTTGGGGTGTTACACTTGGGTATATCACTCCTGCAGCAAGGACCAGAAATAAACTGTCCTCAGGAGAACAAGACATGTTGATCACACCTTGATCAACACACATATCTAAGAGAAGTTCCAGGGCCATAACCTTATTAGACACACCATACATATGCCTCCTCTTCCAGATCGGGAGTAGGTTCCAAAAATGTGTTATATGATCACAACAATTTAGCACCCAAGCATCTATACAGCTAACCCTTGGACAGCAGAATCATGCCTAATTTTGATGTGATGTTCTATCAAAGTATAAGACATCATTCCAAGGATCACACAAAGATATCTACAAACAAAAGATTGGTCTGTTTAAAACAGTCTTCAAATATCTAAACATCCACTTCTCTACAGTGCCTTGAGTGGAATTGAAAAAGAGTCTTCAACTATCATTAGCACAATTGACAGAAGCAGATAAATATATATCCCCAACACCATAGGATATATCTCCAGAGAAGATCAACCTTCTCAAACATAAGAGTTATCAGATAGATAATTAGTGGATACAAACTCCTCAGAAACTTCAAGTGTCATAAATTAGCCCTAGCAATATTTCCAGGTGACACCAACAACCATAGGTTTGAAAATGAATCAAACCTGTCACACCAGTAGCATACCACCATGCTACCACAACAGATTAGTCCATCCTCCACTTCTAGGGACCATTCACACAACAACCAGCTTTTCAGTAGAACACTTCTACCTTGACCATGAACCAGAAAGTATCCCCCTTGGATCTCATCCAGAAACAGACTAGGATGCATGCTCTGATACTAATTGAAATTCTGGTATTACAGACTCAGATGTCGAATATGATGTTGAGACATCTTATTTGTTACATACAAACATGGAAAGACACAAACAACAACACTTTTAAAATTCTAATATATCAGATTCAAACATTCTTCAAGATGTTTAAACATCAGATATGACATTCAGCACACATATTACATAAAATAAACTGAAGAGCTGTAAAGAACACATTCAAATTGTTAACCCAGTTCAATGCTAACTCATCTACTATGGGGGATGCCAAGCCAGGAAGGAAATCCACTATGTAGTATCAATTCAAAGACTTCTCATCAAACACCTACAGTTTACAATCTTCTCACTTAATCACTACTCGTGCAACTTCTACTTAGGAACTCCTAAATATGAGAAACTCATCCTCACTTCCAATCACCTCAGTGATGTCTCACAGTCCCAACAATCAATTGTTGTTATTGACGACTCTTTACCTACACAACAATTCAAAACAAAAGCCACACTTCCATGACAACACCTTAGAGTTGCTTACAAGCTTCCTCCAAGAACAATCCACCTCTTACTTTGCAGCTTCGAGGTTTAAAAATAAAACAACCACAACATTGTTCCTTGTTGTGCACGGCTGCCACAAGAACACAACCCTAATGATATGTATTTAAATTTTAGGTTGGTTGGTTAAACCTAGGTTACAAGGTTTCTTTTATAACCTATTCCTAATGGATTTGGGCCTAAAAAATCACATCAACAGCTGCTACAAAAATGCAGAAAAATATGCTACTAATATACCAAAAGATCTTCAAATAAACAACTTCCTAAAATATCTCTAAATATAGAAACTCTACATTTATTCAATATTTGAAATTTGTCTTCAATGCAAATTTGATTCTTCAAGATCTTTTACAATCAGCGCCATAGGATTGATTCAAATCTTCAAAATATTATGTTTCTGTTGAAACCAAAATAGAAACTTCAATCCCTCTTCAGTTGTTCATGATGTCGAATGAACTGTCTTGACATATTCTTTGAAATGTTGATCCAGATGTTAAAACATTTCAGTACAACATGTTTGGGTGCACAAGAGGATTCTTTGCTTAATGTTAACTTTATTTTGCAAACATCCTGTACATATACTATGTTGTTATATATTTTTTACAAAATTAATGCCAACTTAAAAATGCAGAACTTACAGGTAGTAGTTATGTGTTGCTAGATACCGCTCACTATTTATTATGTTAAATACATATTGTCAACGTTGCGAAATCCTACAAGGTCACACATATAAGGACAATTAGAGAAAATGTAGAGTAATAAGGAACACTATAAGGTATGATGCACTTAAGTAAATATGCAACACCGTAAGGTACAATTCACTTAAGTGGAATACGGAATATGGTAAGGTACCATGTGCTTAAGTGATAAACGATGCATCATAAAATACAATGTACATACACTTAAGTGGGCTTTTTAGCTTGTAGCCCACAAACATTTTTCTTCTGCACTTGTTCAGAAGCAAAATAGAACCCTTGTGCAGAAGCAAAATGTTTTATTGAAAACCCTAGCCGTATTCTATTTATCTCTCCCTCACTCAAAACCTTCAATCATAATCAACTAGCACTGTGACTGAAGGAAGCTGTTCATGTGGACTAAGTAGTGGTGTTGTTCATCGTACAACGCTCGTGATCATTCCATCGATTCAGAATTAAAGGTTTCATCTCCATAAGAGGTAACCTTTCTATCACAGATCATGATCTTTCGTAAGGATCGCTAAAGGGAAAAAAATTATTTTCCGATGCGTTTAGATCGCAAATTTTCCTTCAGTGGTATCCGAGTCACTTACGAAACCATGGGTATGGTAAATGTTTATGTGTTGTTATTTTTTGTTTTAATTGGATTAAAACACGTAAAAATTAAATCAAATCTAGATATTGAATTTTGGCATCAGACTGTGTACGGTTTGAATTATTTATATTGACTATTGACTATGCTTCATAATCTCTTCTTTTTCTGTTATCTCTCTTCTTTTCTCATAAGAGGACAAGTAGTGTGATCATTTACTGAAATTTAATTTGATTTATTTAATTAATAGTATTTAAATTAATAGAAATAAAATTGTTTATTATTTTTCTTATGGTGATCAATTATGGCCTTAGTTTAATTTTACTTTGTTTTGGGATTAAATGACATGTGTGTCGTGCCTCTCTTTTATTCTCATCATTTAACTTCTTTTCTCATCTCACTCTCTCATATGTTAAACGACTTTTCTTTATGTATTATATTATTATGAAGAAAAAGAAGACTACAAAAATAAAGGAGGACAACCTTGGAGATCTTGCTTGGATAAATGTAGATCGTTATTAGGTTTAGCTTAGGTTCTCTCATTGGCTTGGGAAAACAATTGCGCTAGGGGCAAAAACTGTTTCATTTGTATGTATGTATGTATGTATGTATGTATGTATGTATGTATGTATGTATGTATGTATGCATGTATGTATGTATGCATGTATGCATGTATGTATGTATGTATGTATGTATGTATGTATGTATGCATGTATGTATGTATGTATGTGTGTTGATGCATGTGTGAGAAACGATTTATATAATAAATAAGCCAGTGAGACCAAACTAATTAAAATTCCCTCAAAACTGAATATTAAGTTTTTTGCTTTCCAAGTTTTAGAACTCATCAAGACTAGTATCAAATGATGTAGGTTTCGCCTAACATGAGGTGCATGTTCTATATTAGTAAGGTGCGATGGAATAAATGTAATATCCAATTTCTAAAATAATGGGTCAAATTTAACTAAACAAAATATAATGAGATTATATACGTTTAGAAGCAAGAGTTAGGAATAGTCCATATGATGGATTGGAATAAGGAGTTATTCACCCAACTGAAATATTCGAGAATTGTATTGTATATAATTGGAAGGAGTTCCTTCCTAAATAGCCGTGTTTTTTGTAATCATCCTAACACCGACTTAAAACAAAGTGAAATATGGATCTCGATCCACTTGAAAATCTTTCAACGGGATTTTCCGAATCAAATGGTGGGGGTCATTTGTTTTGAGTAAAATAGTGGGAGCATATTTAATTAAAGGCCTGATTGAATATGTTATTTTAATGATACTTATATTTTCAATTTTTCTAGATTACCATGACAACAAACACCTCTAACAACATTTTGCGATCAATCCTTGATAAGGAAAAATTTCCTGGATCAAATTTTCTAGATTGGCACTGAAATCTGAGGATTGTCCTCAAACATGACAAAAAATTGTATGTCTTAGAGACACATGTTCCTGATGAAGAGCCTCCTAGTTTTATTCCTAAGGCTGGAAGAAATGCTTATAAGAAGCATGTTTATGATGCCAATGAAACTACTTGCCTCATGCTGGCTACCATGAATTATGAATTGCAAAAGCAACATGAAAACATGCCAGTGTTCAATATGATCAAACATCTGAAGATGCTATATCAAGAGCAGACAAGGCATGAGAGGTTTGAAGTTTCGAAAGCCCTTTTTCAAGCCAAGCTAGCTGAGGGGAGCCCTGTAGGTCCCCATGTACTCAAGATGGTTGGGTATGTGGAGAATCTTGAAAGATTGGGTTTCCCCTAAAAAAGAAACTTGCAACTGATTTGATCATGCAATCATTGTCGGAGTGTTTCAGTCAATTTGTCCTTAATTTCAACATGAATGATATGGACAAATCTCTCCCTGAATTACTAAGCATATTAAGAACTGCTGAGCAAAATCTGAAGTCAAAAGGGAAATCCATTTTGATGGTCAGTAATGGAAAGAAACATAACAAAAGGCCCACCAAGCAGGGTGGTAAATGGAAAGGCAAGGAAGTTTCCAAACCCAAACATACTTCACTTGCTTTGAAGCCTAGTAGAGGCATAGCAAAGGAGGGAACTTGCTTCTATTGCGTAAGACCGAACACTGGAAGAGAAACTGCCTAAAGTACCTGGAAGATAAGAAGAATGAAATGGAGACTTCAACTTCAGGGGCTTGTAAGTTCAATAATTGGCATGAATTTTGAAAAACAAATATAGCAACAATGTGTATGTACAAGATCTTTGCAAAACAAAGAATATATTAAGCAAAGAATCCTTTTGTATGCGCCCAAACATGTTGTGTTGAAATATTTCAACATCTAGATCAACATGTTGAAGAAGATATCAAGACAGTTCATTCAACATCATGAACTGCTGAAGATGGATTGAAGTTTCTGTTTTGGTTTCAATAGAAACCAAATATTTTGAAGATTTAAATCAATCCAATGGCGCTGATTGTAAAATATCTTGAAGACTCAAATTTATATTGAAGACAAATATTGAAAATATAGAGTTTCTATATTTAGAGATATTTTAGGAGTTTTTATATTTGAAGATCTTTTTGTATATTTTGTAGTAGATTTTTCTACATTTTTGTAGCAGCGTTTGTGCTGTAATTGCTTAGGCCCAAAAACAGTTGGGAATATGTTATAAAAGAAACCTTGTAACCTAGGTTACAACCAACCAACTAAAGATGTAAAAGTTAGATCATTAGGGTTGTGTTCTTGTGAAGCTGTACGCAACAGGGAACCATGTTGTGGTTGTTTATTTTTAAACCTCGAAGCTGCTAAGAGGTGGATTTTTCTTGGAGGAAGCTTGTAAGCAACTCTAAGTTATTGTCATGGAAGTGTGCCTTCTATTTTGTGAATTGTTGTATAGGTATAGAGCCGTCAATATCAGCAACTGAGAGTTGAGAACTGTGAGACATCACCGAGGTAATTGGAAGTGAGGATGAGTTTCTCATATTTAGAAGTTCCTAAGTAGAATTTGTATTGGTTGTGATTAAGTGAGAAAACTATAAACTGTAGGTGTTTTCTGAGAAGTCTTTGAATTGATACTACATAGTGAATTTCCTTCCTGGCTTGGTATCCCCCATAGTATATGAGTTTGATCGAACTGGGTTAAAAATTTTGTTGTGTTCTTTACAACTTTTATGTTTTATGTTTTATGCAGTACCTGAAATCAATGTCCTATCAGATGTTGAAATATCCTGAAGCATGTTTGAATCTGATATATCAGAATTTGTAAGTACTGATGTGTATGCCTTACCATGTTTATAAGTAACAGATAAGATGTCTCAACATTGTATTCGACAACTGAGTCTATCATACCAGAATTTCAATTGGTATTAGAGCAGGCATCCTAGTCTATTTTTGGATGAGATCCAAGGGGGATACTTTCTGGTTCATGGTCAAGGTAGAAGGGTTCTACTGAAAAGATGTTTTGATGTGTGAATGGTCCCTAGAAGTGGAGGATGGATTGTTCCGATGTTTTAGCATGGGGTAGTGCTGCTATTGTGGCAGGTTTGATTTATTTTCAAACCTATGGCTGTTGGTGTCACCTGGAGATTGTGCTAGGGTTGTGTTGTGACACCTGGTGGTTCTGAGGAGTTTGTATCTGCTTCTTATCCTTTTGATAACTCTTTATGTTTGAGAAGGTTATTATTCTCAGGAAATATATCCTATGATGTTGGGGATATATATCTTTCTGCTTCTATCAACTGTGCTAATGACACTTAAAGACTCTTTTTCAAGTCCACTCAAGGCACTGTGAAGAGAAGTAGTTGTTAAGAGATCTGAAGTTTGCAGACCTATCTTGTTTCTGTAGATCTCTTTGTGATCCTTGGAATGATTTCTTATCCTTTGATAGAACATCACATTATTATTAGGCATGTTTCTGTTGTCCAAGGAATAGCTATATAGATGCTTGGGTGCTAAACTACTGTGATTATTTCACACATGTTTGGAACCTACTCCTGATCTGGAAGAGAAGGCATTTGTATGGTGTGTCTAAGAAGGTTCTGGCCCTGGAACTTCTCTTAGCTATGTGTGTTGATCAAGGAGTGATCAACATTTCTTGTTCTCCTGAGGACAATTTATTTTTGTTCCTTGCTGTAGGAGTGAAGTACCTGAGCTTCAAGGAGTATTATTTCAGAGAGACTCCTTGTACATGAAGGTCAAGTTGTGTCAATGGGTGGAGTTGACTGATATGGATATAGTTGATCAATAGCTATATTGTGCGTGAAGACATCTCAAGTAAGACAGTCTGAATACTGGGTCTGAAGGAGAAGTCTGTGTTCTAGTTGCTGCATATGTATGTGTTTTGGTCTGGTCATCTACTGATGGTTGATTCTCTTGTGTTCCCCTATCTGTGTATGGATTACTATGATGGTTATCTTCAGAACCATAGTGTAAACACCCCAAATTTGCCCTCAATAAGTTCACACCATGGCTTGTGATCTTTCATATTTGCATTAGTTCAATCATATCATCTCATATTGCATTTTTGCTTCACTGCATTGGTTCAAAGTCATCTGCATCTAGGGTTTGTGATCTGAGCAATCCATGAGCCATCTGAGCCACTCCAAAGGTCTTCAATCATATCAGGAGGGTCCATGTATGTTCAATCATCATATTTTATCCTCCAAAGATCAAGGAAGCCAAAAAATCACAAGAATGGCAAAGCATGGAAGCAGAGCTAGGGTTTAACTACACAGATGACCTAAAATGAGGGTTTTGGTTTCAGAGGCCATAACTCCAAATTTTTTGGCCATTCTTGTTTCTAATGGTCTCAATATGTTATAAGGATCATGTGTACCAATTTTGATGAAGAAATTCATTGTGGAAGTCATCTGATCACTGGGTAACTTCTTGAGCAAGCCAGAGCAAAATCAGGGCATCTGAGGCCCCCCAACATGGAACCAAAGTGGATTTTTCATCAAATTGAAGTTATATGATCTTTATTTGATCATTGAAGTGCTTGGAAGTTCACAAAATTGAAGAAAATTGAGCTAAACCAAAAGTTGCCAAAAAAGGAAATGACTTGTAATGTAAACTTTCCATTTTGGGAAAGTTTTTCAACCTCCTCTTTCTTAACCAAAAATGCTTCAAATGAAAAATTATTGGTCATGAAAGTTGTAGATTGGATAATTCCCTTTTCAAAAAGTACAAGAACAAGATCTAATTCATTTTGGAACTCAAGTTATGGCCTTCCAAAGTTGGCAAAAATCACATAATTTCATGTTTCATGCCAAAGAGGGAATTTTGCAAAACCTCTTGCCAATTCATTTTGTGACTTCAAATTGACTTCTAATCACCATAAAAACATAACACATTGCCTAAAACTCAGAATTGGCCCAAGAATTTCCAAATTTCATGACTTGCACACATAAAGAAATCTCAAAAGGGCCAAAGGTTCACAAATTTGCAAAACCTCCCATAACTTTGTCACAACTTGCTGATTTGCCTCAAAGAGATTTCCATGGACCTCCTTGAATCTTGCTACACCAGACACCCCTTTGTCCTTGGCCTGAACCAGCCCATACCTCAAAGTACACATAATCTTGACTTTTTGCATTTTCACCCATACCAATCACACTATGCCACAACCACTCTCTGAACCAATTGCATTTGTTTATACTAATCCAAAGCAAGCCAAACATAACAAGAACCAAGCCTAACACTTCAGCATTGCCATAGTTCACAAAAATTCCCTCTCTTGCATCTTCCTTCGAAACACTCAGCACAAACATCAAAACTTAAAACTTCTTCCACCATTCATCTCCAAATTCATCACTGATCATAAGCCACCCCTCAAAACAGCCAAGAACCCCTCACAAACAAAACACGATTTTTTGGCCAGTTGAACACAAACTCACAAACCAGCCATAAAAAACTCCATCCAAGCTTCAAATCTTCTTCAGGGAGGTCATTGGAGGCATTTTGAAGCAAGGAAGCAGTCAGAAAGCTCCTGGGTTGAAAGCTCCATCTCAGGTAGCCATGAGAATCATTTTTTCCAAAAGCTTTATTTTAAGTTATTAAATGGTTAAGCTTGTTCCCCTGAGTGCAATGAACTTTGAATTTTTGAAAATGATGAAGAAATGAGAATGTATGGTCTGTCTGAAAGTTTCACATGTTTTGTTCTTGGCTTCGAATCTTGAAAATGAGTGAAGATAAATGGTTTTTGAGGGTGGGGTTGATCTTAGGAGGGTGAGAGGAATCAATCTGGAGCTTTAGAGCTCCAGAAATGGCCTAGGGAGTGTTTTGGAAAATTCTCAGGGGAGGTGTGGCCGGAGAAGATGACCGGAGGTCATTTCCGGCCACCTGAAAGTAATTAAGTTAGTTAATTAGGGTTAGGGCATTTTTTAAATGTGAGCCGTTAGATGGGCCTTTCCCGCGTGCAATGTGTGGACCAGATTGAGTCATTAGTTATTAATTAGGTTTAATAAATATTTTAATTGAGTTTAGCTCAGTTTAAATGTGGGTCGTCCAGATGCGCGCCCAGTCAACCAGTCCCAAGCCCAGTTTCAATCTGAACCATCCATCCTGCATACTTCCATTAATTCATATTTTTAATTCATTTTTCCTATTTTATTTTGTACGAATTTTTAAAAATAGTAAAAAACATTAAAAAATTCTGAAATTTTTTATCAAACCTTTTATCAATTTTCAGAACCCAGAAATATTTTTATTTTTATTTTTTGATTTAAAAAAGTATTTTTTAAATCATTTAAATGTTATTTTTAATTAGTTAATTGATTTTAATTAATTAAAAATACATTTAAGTATTTAAAAATCACAAAAAAATCAGAGAACATCTTTGAACATTTAGAAGCATTTACAAACTCACCACACAAATTTCTTTTTGGTTTTGATCATGCTTTGACTTTTTTCATTTGAATTAGGGTTCTTAAATTGTTCATTTTCTAACCCTAACTTCAAAAATTCATAACTTTTAAACCAAGTTGAGTTTGTGAATGATTCTTTTTGCATTGTTCTATGTATGACTTCAAGTTTCTAAAAACATTTTTTTTTCATTTTTATCTTTCATTTTCAATTTGTTTGGCATTTTACCTTGAGGATCAACCCTAAAACCCTAAAAACTTAGGAAATTCATAACTTCCTTTAGGTTTAGCTTCTTACCTCCCCCTTTGGACGGTAAACTAGTATAGGTTTAGGGTTCCTTTGAGTGCATTTTCAATTTTTTATCTTATGATTTGCTTCTGTTTTTGAGTTTTGCATTTCACATGTTCATATAACCCTAATTTCTCATCTTCACTTGCATTCATCTTGCATATGCTTGCATCCATGAACTTTCCATGACATTTCTTGCATCCACATGACATATAAGACATCTTAGGACACATTAGAACCATGTTTAATCATTGCATCATCCATTTTCCATGTTATGCATTCATTACATTCCATGTGCATTCATGAACTTTCATGCTTCCTTTATGCTTCATTTGCATTCTCATCCTTTGTATGATCGTTCACATTTCATGACATACATTCATATCATCTCTTAGCATCATTTGAATCATGGACAAGTTTCTGGGTTTGGTTTGCACCTTTGCATTCATTCCATTTCCATTTCATTTCATTCCCTTTTGCTAACTTTTCAGGTGGTAAGTGTTTTGAGAAGTGAATTTGCCTTCACTTCTCATAGTCTCTTCTTATCTATCTTATGCATCATTGCTGCATTTTATCTTTGTATTGGAGTGAGCTTGCTCATTCATGTTCCATCCTCACTTTCTTTCTTCATGCAACTTATCTTCTTAAGTGAAGTAAGTTGACTTGCTTCTTCTGCTTCTCTTCCTTCCATCTTTGCTTCTTCCTTGGTGGCTCTTCTTGAAGATTTCTTACAAGCCTTATAAACCCTAGGAATACCCAAGCATGATCACAATTAGGGTTTGATTAGTCCCCCCATTAGTTTTACCTTTGTGTCATCTCTTTGTGTCTTCTCTTCTCATCTCTTAATCAAGGACTAAACCTTAAAGGTTTTAAGGCTTTGTGATTAAGGTTATGCCTGCATCCTTCTATTAGGATGGAGTGTATAACTTTAATCCTAAGTGTTAAACCCTCAATGTGTTTAATTCCTTTAATCAATCCACTTTAATAATCACTAAGACATCAAGCTTTTAACTTGGGCCTTGCATTAGGGTTCTAATTCTTCCTTAATTGGTTAAGAAGGACTAACCCTAGTGTTAATGGACAAGTCCCCCTCAAGTTGTCTTACAAACCATAAAATTCATTTCTTAACCTTACCATTAACTAAAATCCACTCTAATAAAAGGTTTGTTTTGTCATGAGGTTAATCCCTAATCATGGATTAAGTTGAGGAGCCTTCCTCAGCTTAAATGTTCTCATCTATTATCCTTCTATTAGGATAGTGTAATGGGTCCTTTAAATCCTTGATTATGGCTTAAACTCATTACTTAACACTAAACAAAAACTCCAAAAAACATTTAAATAAATGTAAGTAGGTTAATGATCTTAAACCTACATAATGGTGATTAAGTGTGAGGTGTTTACTTCATACTTAAGGTATTCTCATTACCCCTAATCAGAGGGAAGATGTGATGAGTTTACTAACCCTTGGTTTAGGCTTAAGCTCATTTTCTTATGACAAACTCCAAAAGCAATAAAAGATTAAAAATATCAAAAACAAACAATAACTGTCTCCTCCGGGATTCTTTTCTCACCTCATTCACTCATAAACGAGAACTTGCTTCTTCCGTCTAATGCAAGACAGTTTGCACCTGAGCCAGACAGGTCTTACACTTGAGCATAGACAAGTAAGCAGTTCATTAGTCAATTTATCTTTCAGTCTCTTTGAGTCGAACTACGGTGTTCTGACTTCTTCATTGCACGAGAAGATACGTAGGCATAACTTAACTGTTATCGAACAAAAGTCTCTGTATATTCCCCCTCTTCCAGCATTCTTCTTTTAAGCCTCATTGTCTTGAGCATTTCACTCTTTCCTTACACTCAGGTGCTTCACCTTTCCTGACTTTCAGATAGGGCCTCTATTGGAAGAGTTTTCTTTATTGATTGGAGTACCTATCAGAGGAGGGATCCCCTTCAATCCAGAGATGCTGCTCCCAGAAGTGAGGAAATAGCTAGGGCATTGTACTTGGAGCCTTCCCTTATTGAGCAAAACATGACAACAAAAGCTGGGATTCCTGGTTTACATCTGGACTTCTTGATTTCTCAGGCCACCCTGAAGGCTACATTGGGAGAATGGAGGGAAGTCTGTGCACTTTTAGCCCTCAGCATATATGGGGTTATATTGTTTGAAGATGAGCCTAAATTTGTCAGTAAGAATGCCATCCACTTGTTTCTGCTGAGGAATTCAGTGCCTACATTGCTAGGGGATTTTTACTACTCCATCCATCATAGAAATGAAAAGCAAAGGGGGAAGTTGGTCAGATGTTGTGCCCCCTTGTTCTACTCTTGCTTACTCAGACACCTGCCTAAATCAGATGCTTTCTTGAACCCACACCAGCAGAAGAATTGGGCCAAGAGGTTCATTGCCTTAACATCAGATAACATCAGGTGGTGCACTTAGAGCACCAAAGGCAATGACATTATCACCAGTTGTGGGCAATACCCTAATGTGCCTCTGATAGGAGTAAAAGTTTGCATCAATTACAACCTTTTACTATTTAAGAGACAATTGGGATATGCCTTGGTTCACCCTCCCAGAGGACAAGATTTAGCTGAGACCCTATACTGTGAAGTGCAACCTAATTCAACTGTTGTCAGGCAAGTTGACTGGGCTTGGGACAACATCCAGACAAAAGGGATAGCTATTCTTGGAAGATGTAACAATGTTGCTTCAGCTCAGTACTCTGACTGGTCCCGTACTAGAGCTCAGATTACCAGAATTCCTTTCACCTTAGAAGACACACCTGGACCATCTACAGTACAGCCTGCAGCAACTGTTAGCCTGGAGGAGTTTGAAAAGTTGAAAGAAAGGAATAATCAGCTGTCTGAAGCTCTGAAGAAGACTCTTTGGGAAAAGAATGACGGTCGTCTGGACATTGAAAGGTTGGAAAGACTCAAGACCGAGCATCTTACCAAGATTGAAAGGACAGAGGACTACATAAGGAAAGCAAGGGCTAGGGAACAAATATTGAAGAATGCCTGTAAGGAGGCCAAGATTCAGAAAGCTATAGCTGAACATTACCTGGAAGAGAGTCAGGCTAGGTGGATCAGGATCACCGAAGCCCGTGCACAAGAAAACCAGAGGACTCAAGCTAAGATTGATCAGCTGGAGGCAAATGAGAAGAAGCAGCAGGAAGCTTTATTGGCAGCTCAGAAGGAGATTTCAGAATTGAAGCTTCGAGCAGGGTTAAAGAGATCAAAGGATCAGGACAGGCATAAGAAGCTGACTAATGCCATTGCTACCAGGAACCTCCTCATTAGGACCATTATAGAGCACCCAGCTGGTCCGGTGACTGAGGCACTCCTGAAGGAAGTCAGGGAAGATGACTATGGACTGGATGTCTGATTTCTTTTTGCTTGTAGTTCCTTTCTTTTGATGTACTTTTCCTTTTTGTTGTATTTTTGACCCACCATGGGCATGTATTGTAAACAGACTATGTATTTTTCATCATTTGTAATATATTTAGTTTGTTTCATTGGGCTTCTTTTCTCAACATCATCAAGCATCTCCTCGAGGTCTAGAAAGGTCAAAACCAAGAACCAAACCGGATACCTTGGAAAACAAATAAGCATACTGCATTACATACTAACATTTTTCTTTGTTTTGTAGGTTTTTTTGTTTATTATTTGTTTCTCACTCTGTTGTGATTTCAGGAAACATTGCTCGTCGCCGAGTGTTCCCTGTCAACTGCACACACCGGTACCTAACTCGTAACAACCTTCCAGGCATTCAGATGGAGCAAGTAAAGCAGGATCTGAATGAAGTAAGAAACTAGATGGCAAACGAATGGGTCGAGATGAGAAACCAAATGTCTCAGTTTATGGCAGTAATGACTGGCTTAGCCCAGAGCCAAGAGAGGTTGAGAGAGCTGGTAGAAAGACAGACACCTAAAGAACCCCACCTTGGGACAGGAGGAACCAGCAATAATGAACGGGGGCAGCCTCGTATTGACCCACCAGAGTATGGGCCCCATTTGAATCCAGATGTTAACATCCTGAGGAATGTTCAAGGTAATGCTGCTGGGGGCAGAATCCTGCAAGAGGATCCCCAAGAAGAACAATTCACTGTTATTGGAGCCAGGGACGAAGTATATGACAGAAGACTGGATGAGATTGCTGAAAAGCTGAGGTCTTTGGAATCTCAGAATTCTTTAGGCTTTGACGTGATGGATATGGGGCTGGTAGATGGGGTGACGATTCCCCACAAATTTAAACCTCCATGCTTTGAGAAATATAATGGTACCTCATGCCCTCGTACTCATCTGCAATCCTTCCTAGGAAGACTCAAGGCTTATACTATGGATGAAAAGTTATGGATGTTCTATTTTGAGGACAGCCTGACTGGAGCTTCAAGAGAATGGTATTCGCATCTGACAAGGGCCACCATAAGATGTTGGAAAGACTTGGCCGAAGCCTTCATCCGGCAATACCAGTACAACCTAGACATGGCCCCCAATAGAACTCTTCTAATGGGCATGTCTCAGTCTTCAAGGGAGAGCTTTCGGGATTATGCTCAGAGGTGGAGACAGCTTGCTGCTGCTGTCAAGCCACCCATGTCAGAAAGAGAGATGGATGACATGTTTATGAACACCTTGCAGGGAACTTATATTGATAGACTTGCTGCTTTCTCTTCCACCAGTTTTGCCGATGTAGTTATAGCTGGTGAGAGAATTGAGAGTCTTTTGAAGATGGGCAAAATCTCTGACAATGGTGCCAGTTCCTCCAACAACCCCAGGAAACCTTTTGCAGGACCCCGAAGGGCGGGTGAAACAAATGCAATCCATGCAAGCAGGGGCAGACCCCAGTATTCTCACAGATCAGTGGCAGCTGTTACCATCCCGGCTCCAGTTTCACAGCAACCACTTTACCCTCAACAACAACAACAACATTATCAGCAACAGTCTCATTTTCCGCAACAAAGAACTTACAACAACAACAATAGCAACCAACAGCAGCGTCCCTTTCAGCAAAGGCCACCTCAAGCAAATAGGGTGATTGACCCAATTCCTATGCCTTATGCTGCTTTATTGCCACAACTCCTGAAACTTAACCTGGTTGAGTTAAGGATGTTGGCTCCACCAGATCCTCTCAATCTCCCGAAGAATTATGATGCTGATGCCAGGTGTGCCTTTCACTTCAACGCACCTGGACACAATACTGAGAAGTGTAGAGCCTTGAAAATGAAGGTTCAAGATCTGGTCGGTTCCAAAGCTCTCAATTTCGCACCTCCTCCGAATGTTAATAGGAATCCTATTCCTAATCATGGTGGGCCCAGGATTAATGCCATAGAAGAGGATCAACCATTGGCACTAATTGATAATGTTGCACAGATTCAAACACCACTGGCTGAAGTCAAGGCTCAACTCCTAAGATGACAGGTGTTCCCAGGCTGTGAGGCTTGCTGCGAAACGTGCAAAACTGCTATTAATGGTTGTGAGAAGCTAAGGTTTGGCATAGATGGCCTCATCAGAGACGGAATCTTACAAATTACCACAACAGCTCCTTCAATAACTCTTTCTTCAGCAACAATGGATTCTCCTACAACATCAACAATCCTTTCTTCAGCAACAACAAATCCTTCTACAACTGCAACCACTATCATCCCTATTAATTCATCAACAACTCCAGCAATCACTCCATCCATTGTTTCAACAAATCAAAGTTCGACAACATTTACTTCTACAACATCAGCACCCATCTTATCAACAGAAACGCCTACAACACCAGCAAACTCTAATGAAGATGTCTCAACGGTCACGATCTATTATGACCCGACAAATGTTCCTCCCAACAACAATTTCCAACAACAAACTGCAAAACCTTCTATCAGATCTCCAGTCACAATCTATTATGATCTCCACACCATCACAGTTCCTTCCGCTGCAGCAATCAGTCCGGTCACCATTACGGTGCCAGGACCTGTTCCTTATGAAAGCAGTAATGCCATACCTTGGCACTACGGCTCTGATCTCTACTGTGACGGGAAGAAAATCACTCTAGATTCAGAAATCTCTCCACCACAAGTCAACAATGTTGGGGGAGGCGAAGGCTTCACTAGAAGCGGACGCCTTTTTGCCTCACAAACATCAAGGCCTAGTGCTGAAGCAGAAGCTGCTGCTAAGGCAAAAGGAAAGAATGTGGTATTCGAAGAGGCAACTCCTAAAGAAGCCCAGAAGACGTCTTTCGAACAAGATGTAGACGAGTTCATGAGAATAATAAAGAAGAGTGATTACAAGGTGGTGGACCAGCTTCACCAAACACCCTCCAAAATCTCTATATTATCACTGTTAATGTGTTCCAAAGCCCACAGGAATGCATTGTTGAAGGTCCTGCACGCAGCATACGTGCCAGAATAGATTACTGTTAATCAGTTAGAAACTGTGGTTGCAAATGTCAACACCAGTCATGGACTGGGCTTTACAAATGCTGATTTAACAACGGAGGGGCGCAACCATAACAAGGATTTGCACATCACCTTGTGTAAACACCCCAAATTTGCCCTCACCCATTCACACCATGGCTTGTGATATATTCATATGCATAAATTCAATCATAGCATCTCATATTACTTTTCTTGATTCACTGCATTAATTTAAAGTCATATGCACCTAGGGTTTGTGATCTGAGCAATCCAAGAGCTTCTTGAGCCACTCCAAAGGTCATCAATCACTTCAAAGGGGTCCATGTATGTTCAAATATCATATTATATCCTCTCAAAGTCAAGAATGTCAAAAAATCACAAGAACTGAGAATGGTATGGAAGCAGAGCCAGGCTTGATTGCACAGATAACCTAAAATTAGGGTTTTGGTTTCAGAGGCCATAACTCCAAGTTTTTTGGTCATTCTTGTTTCTATTGATCTCTATATGGTATAGGGAGTATGCATATCAATTTTCATGAAGAAATTCCTTGGGGAAGTCATCTAATCAAGAGTTGACTTTTCAAGCGAGTCAGTGTAAAATCAGGGCATCTGAGGCCCTCAATGACCCAACCAAAGGGTGTTCTTCATCATTTTGATTGTATATGATCTTTATTTGATCATGGAAGATGTTGGAAGTTCACAAAATTGAAGAATTTCAAGTCTTTTGCAAAGTTGACTTTTTTGGAAAGTTTGACTTTTAATGAAATTGCCATTTTAGGAAACTTTTTCAACCCTTGCTTTTTGATTCAAAAATGCTTCAAATGGAAAAACTTTGGTCATGAAAGTTGTAGAATGGATCATTCCCTTTTCAAAAAGTACAAGAACATGACCTAATTCATTTTGGATCAAAAGTTATGGCTTGTCAAAGTTGGCTAAAATCACAAAATTTCAAAGTTTCTACCAAAGAGGCATTTTGCAAAATGACTTGATCAAGTGTTCTAAAGCTACCAAATGGACTTCTAAACTTCACAACATGATCATAGGGCTTCTAAAATTCAGAATGGGCCAAAGAAGTTTGCACTTTGATGCATTGAAACTCATGAAATCTCAAAGGAACCAAAGTGAACCAACTTGCAAAACTCATCATAAGTTACAATCCACTTGCTTGCTGACTTGCTGATCAATCCTAGGGTTCTCCCCACATCATGCTGCGCAGGACACACCTTTTTTCCTTGGCTAGCAAGTAGCCCATGCTTCTCTTACAACAACTTTGACATTTTGGCAACTTGAGCCATACCTATCACAAAAGCACACATCACCTCATCTGACCTATCACCATAGTTTATGCAAATCAAAAGCAAGCCAAAGCATACAAAACACAAGCCTGAAGCACTCTCTAACTCAGCTTGCTCATTTTCACACCATCTTGCAAAAGCATTCGAAACTGATTGCACAGGCCACAAACATACAAACTAACTTCACAAATCAACTCAACACACCTTCCTGGTCACAAAGCACCCATCACCATTGCCTGAAACTCAAAGAATCAAAAACACGATCACCACTTGCCATTGAACAGAACTTCTGCCATCTCTCAAACCATCCATTGTAAACTTCAAACAAGCATTGAAAGCTTCTCAGGGGGTCCAGTGGAGCTGATTGCAAGCAAGAAACCAGCCAGAAAGCACCAGAAACCAAAGCTTCAGTTCAGGTAGCCATCTCAAACTTTTTTTCCAGAAGCTTCATTTTAAGTTCTTAAAAGCTTCTATGCACTCCTCTGATCATGAATATGTGTTTACTTTTGAAAATGGTTGAGAAACCAGCATGTATGAACTGTCTGAAACTTTTTGCCCTAAGAATGTTTTGATTCGATTTGGCTGTTTAATGAATGAAAAATGATGTTTGATTGAGGGGTTTGATTCGTTTTTGAATGGGGATGAGTTCTGGGCAGTTAGATTTCGTTTTCATTGCGTGTAGAGAGAGATTGAGAAATGAGCTAGCCGGAGAAGACGACCGGAACAGTGTTCCGGTCGCCTGAAAGTCATTAGGGCATAATTAATTAGGGCTAATCATAATTATGTGAATTTGAATCTCAGCCCTTGGATGTGGCGCCAAGTCTACTCCCGCGCGTGTGAGTTCAAACCCTGGCCATTGATTATGTTGACTTTTCCTTTTTTCAGATTTAATTCATTTTATTTTTCATTTAAATGCATTTGTTTTCTCCAATTTATTTAAAATAGCAAAACAATTTTAAAAATTCTGAAATTTTTTGTATAAACTTTTATTAATCTTCAGAAACCAAAAACATTTTTATTTTTATTTTTTGCATTAAAAAATATTTTTTAAATCATTTAAAAGTTTATTTTTAATTAGTTAATGAGAATTAATTAATTAAAAATACTTTTAGGTATTTAAAAATCACCAAAAAATTCATGAAACCTCTAAAATCATTTAGAAACATTGTCCAACCCTCAAACCAAATTTCTTTTTTGATCTTGATGCATTTTGACAATTTTCCATGGAATTAATTTCATTTCAAAGCAATATTTTGATCCCATGTTCAAAAATTCATTTCTGCCTAGTCTTTGAGAGTTGGACTTTGATTCTTTTTGCATTGTGTCTTGCATATCATGTAGTTTGTAGGATTAAATTGGCATGAGTTGATCTTTTGTTTTCAATTTGTTTGACATTTTTCTTGTCAAGGTACCCTAAAACCCTAGAAATCTTAGGAAATTCATAACCCTAATTAGGTTAAGAGTTAGAACCCCTCCTTTGGGCAGTGAGTTTGTGTAGGGTTAGGGATCCTTGGAATGCATTTTCAATTTTTTATCTTGATGTTTGCTTCTGGTTTTGGTTTTTGTTTGTTGCATTGATCATAAACCCTAATTTGGGATTCCATATGCATCCATCTTGCATTTGCTTGCATACCATGACTTGCCATAGCATTTTGTGCATCCATTTGATTCATTTGACATCTTAAGACATATTAGAATCATGTTTGATCATTGCATCTTGTATTTGCCATGTTGTATGCCATTTGCACTTCATAACCTTTCATGTATGATCATGGTTCTTAACTTGCTTCATTTGCATCCATAAGTTTGTATGATCATCCCCATGCTTTGTTTCATGTTTGCATCATCTCATAGCATCATTAACATCATGTGTATGCTTCTGGTTTTGATTTGCATCATGTCATCTCATCTCACTTTGCATTGCATTGCATTTCTTTCATTAACTTTTCAGGTGGTAAGTAACTTTGAGAAGTGAATTTGCCTTCACTTCTCACAATTTCTTTTCATACCTCTTATGCATCATTGCTGCATTTTGTTTTGTGTTTGAGATTGAGCTTGCTCATTCTTCTCCTTCTTACTTTTTTTCCTCAAGTGACTTGACTTCTTGAATGAAGCAAGTCACTTTGCTTCTCTTTGCTCCTTTCATCTGCTTCCTGGTGGTTCCTCTGAAGATGTCTCTTGTAAACCTCACAAACCTTAGGAACAACCAAGCATGACAATAATTAGGGTTTTGATTAGTCCTCCATTTAGATTTTACCTTTGTGTCTCATTGAGTCTTCTCTTCTCATCTCAGAATCAAGGACTAAACCCTAAAGGCTTTAAGGCTTAGTGATTAAGCTTATGCCCGCATCCTTCTATTAGGATGGAGTGTATAACTTTAATCCTAAGTGTTAAACCCTTAATGTGTTTAACTCCTCTAATCAATCCACTTTAATGATCACTAAGACATCAAGCTTGTAACTTGGGCCTTGCATTAGGGTTCTAATTCTTCCTTAATTGGTTAAGAAGGACTAACCCTAGTGTTAATGGACAAGTCCCCCTCAAGTTGTCTTACAAACCCTAAAAATCACTTCATCATCTTATCATTAATTAAAATCCACTTAATAAAGGTCTTGTTTTGTCATAAGTTTAATCCCTAATCATGGATTAAGTTGAGGAGCTTTCCTCAGCTTAAACACTCTCATCTATTATCCTTCTATTAGGATGGTGTAATGGGTCTGTTTAATCTTTGATTATGGCTTAACCTCATTACTTAACACTAAACAAAAACAACAAAAACATCTAAATAATCACAAGTAGGTTAATGATCTTAATCCTACATCAAAGGTGATTAAGTGTGAGAAGCTGACTTCACACTTAAGGTATTCTCATTACCCCTAATCAGAGGGAAGATGTGATGAGTTTACTAATCCATTGGTTTAGGCTTAAGCTCATTAACTTATGACAAACTTTCAAAAGCACTAAAAGATTGAAAACACAAAAACAAACAATAATCGTCTCCTCCGGGATTCTTTTCTCATCTTATTCACTCACAAACGAGAACTTGCTTCTTCCGTCTAATGCAAGACAGTTTGCACCTGAGCCAGACAGGTCATACACTTGAGCATAGACAAGTAAGCAGTTCACAAGTCAATTTATCTTTCAGTCTCTTTGGGTCGAACTACGGTGTTCTGACTTCCTCATTGCACGAGAGGATACGTAGGCATAACTTAACAGTTATCGAACAAAAGTCTCTGTATATTCCCCCTCCTTCTAGCCTTATTCTTTAGCCTCATTATCTTGGGCACTTCATTCTTGTTCTCACACTGACACTGTGCATCTACACACTTCACTCCTTTTACACTGACACCTATACATCCTTTTCCAGCTATTTTATACACAGATTGCACTGACACTACCCCTTTAAAACACAAATCTTTTAAGCGTGGATCCCGTCGAGTACGACGGACAATCTGGGTGCTAATACCTTCCCAGGTTGTAACCAACCCCCTTTCTCAATCTCTCTGGTTCGCAGCCGTCTTATCCATATCTTTCTAGGTTTATGCAACATTACCTTTCCTCCGGGATAAAAATGCCTAGCTGGCGACTCTATTCATTCCCTGTGAGTTCACTCCTGTGTGTTCTCACATTCCTCCCCTCGCCGACCGTTCGCGTCTGTACCTTTATCTGGGCCATTCCCATTTTATCGGGAGCGACAGCTTGGCGACTCTGCTGGGGACCCTTATACTGTAACCAGGGCTTCTGGTTCTTTTTATGGGTTCCTCCTAGCGCTTGTTTGATTTGTGTTTACTGGGGTGTTATGTGCTATCTGTGTTTGTATATTTTGTTTTGTTTATTGCTTTATGTACAGTTTGTTTACTGCTTTCTTTACAGCTTTATATGCATCATACTGTCATACTGTTCTGGCGCTGGATTTGTTGTTTCTGTTTTGGTGGGTGGGGTTCTATTGAGAGTTGAGGTCC
The DNA here is from genome assembly GCA_963966055.1 of Lathyrus aphaca. NCBI lineage: Eukaryota > Viridiplantae > Streptophyta > Magnoliopsida > Fabales > Fabaceae > Lathyrus > Lathyrus aphaca. Next base: position 223,554,757 of record OZ014522.1, read on the forward strand.
TATACCTGGGACCTGAGCGACACCTAGGCTAGAGTGGTTCATGTTCTTTCCCATTCCATTTCGGTCTGGTGCGGGAATATGAAACACGGTTCAAATATGGGTTTCTTCTTGAGAACTCTGTGCTACAGATTTCCTGTAGTGCTAGGGCTATCTGGGAAGCCTGCTAAGTCTGGATGACCTTTAGTATTGACCTTCAGAAACTGAGGTGAATTAGAGGAGGATCTTTTATGGTTATTGTAAACACTGTACCTCCGGGTTGGAAGTGTTTACACTTCTCATAACTGATCCAAGTCTGAAGATCCTTGTTTTAGAACATCACCTGTGAGGGGGTTGGGCTGTTTACAGGTTTGCAGGTACCCTTGACCTCAACATACCCTGTTACTTTGTTTTGATTAAGAAGTACTCCATTTTGGAACAGTTCTTGTGATTTTTAACCCTGGACATGTGACTCTTTATTTGAGTCCCCCACCTTGGTTACTGGACTTATGAACCTCCATCTGGACTTCTTAGACATACATGGACCTATACCAAGGCAGTTAATCAGATCCAGCTTGATCACAAACCCTTGCATATCATTTGCATACATCATCATTGCATCATTTAACATTTGCTTATTTGTTTTTCAGGGTGTCCATACTGTATTTTGGCTTGGTTTTGACCCCTTCAGCTGCATAGACCTATCTTCACCAGTATCCGCTTCAGCTATTCCTCATCAGCTACCTACTTCAGTCACCTGCATCACCAGTCTCAGCCTGTCAGTGGCCCATCTTCTGGTATCAGTCATCATCATCAACATCTGTTCTTCAGCAACATGGCACCTAAGAAGAGCAACATCTCCTATCATTTCTTTGAGCCTGAGCTAGCTGGCATCAGGAAGGTCCAGGCCCTGATTACTCCAGACCGTATACCACTATTCAGAGAGCATTATGGAGGAATCCTTGATGTGGTTATGGATTTGGACCCTTCACAGAGGAGCTTGATTCATACTTGCCTGCAGTTCTATGATCCCCCTCTGAGGTGCTTCACCTTCCAGAATTTTCAGTTGGGACCCTTGTTGGAAGAGTATTCATCACTGATTGGTGTACCTATCAGGGGTGGAGTCCCCTTCAACCCTGAGATGGCTTTTCCTAGTAATGAAGAGGTGGCAAAGGCATTGTATCTGGAACCAGTTCTGATTGGGCAGAACATGACAGCAAAGGCTGGAATCTCTGGTCTTCACTTGGATTTCTTGACCTCTCAAGCTATTCTGAAGGCCTCCTTGGAGGAGTGGAAGGCAGTCTGTGCATTATTAGCCCTCAGCATATATGGGGTTATATTATTTGCAGACGAGCCTAAGTTTATTAGCAAGAATGCAATCCATCTTTTCACTCTGAGGAACCCAGTGCCCACCTTACTGGGAGATCTCTACTACTCTGTCCACCAAAGGAATGAAAAGCAAAAGGGAAGATTAGTGAGATGTTGTGCTCCTTTGTTCCATACTTGGCTGCTCAAACATTTTCCAAAGACTGATGCATTCTTGAACCCTCACCAGCAGAAAAATTGGGCTAGGAGGCTTGTTGCTCTAACCTCAGATGACATCAGGTGGTGCACCCAGAGCACCAAGGGCAGAGACATCATTACTAGTTGTGGGCAATTTCCCAATGTACCTCTGATAGGAGTGAAGGGTTGCATCAACTACAACCCTCTTCTATTCAAAAGACAACTGGGCTATGCATTAGTCCACCCTCCTAGAGTACAGGATCTAGCTGAGACCCTTTATTGTGAGAGCAAGCCTAATCTGGCTATTGTCAAGAAAGCATCCTGGGCTTGGGACAATGTCCAGACTAAAGGGGTAACCATTCTTGGGAGATGCAACAATGTGGCCTCAGCTCAGTACTATGAGTGGTCTCATGCCAGGGCTCAAGTTTCTGGGATGCCCTTCACCCTTGAAGATGTGCCTGGACCCTCCACAGCACCACCTCCAGCCACTGTCAGCCTGGAAGAGTTTGAGAAGCTCAAAGAGAGGAATGAGAATTTGTCTGAAGCCTTGAAGAGAACCCTCTGGGAGAGGAGTGATGGTCGTCTGGATATTGAGAGGTTAGAAAAGCTAAAGGTGGAGCATCTAGCCAGGATTGAAAAGTCAGAAGACTACATCAAGAAGTCAAGGGCTGGAGAACAGATTTTGAAGAATGCCTGCAAAGAGGCCCAGTTCCAGAGAGCTAGGACTGATCTTTATCTGAAGGAGAGCCAGGCTAGGTGGGTCAGAATCACTGAAGCTCGCACTCATGAGGATAAGAGAACTCAGGACAAGATTGAGCAGTTGGAGGCTAATGCAAAGGAGCAACAGGAAGCCCTGGTAGCAGCCCAGAGGGAGATCTCAGAATTGAAACTCAGAGCTGGTGTGAAGAGGTCAAAAGACCAGGGCAGACACAAGATGCTAACTGCAGCTATTGCCACCAGGAATCTTCTCATCAGGAATCTCACAGAGCATCCAGCTGACCCTGTGACTGAAGCACTTCTGAAGGAAGTCCAGGAGGATGAGTTTGGTCTTGGTGTCTGACTTTTTGCTTGTTGTTGCTTTCATTTCTTTGTACTTTTTCTTTTTGTATTTTTGACCCCTCAGAGGGCATGTATTGTAAAAAACAAACTATGTATGTTTTTCCTTTTGTAATATATTTACTAGTTTGTTTTTATCTGAGTTCTTCCAAGCAACATCAAAAGCATCTTCCTCAGGGGTCTGAAAAGGTCAAAACCAAGTGCCAAGCCGGATACCTTGGAAACAAATAGGCATACTGCATTGCATACTAACTTTTGTTTTTGTTTTGTAGGTTTTTGTTTTGTTGTTACTAACTCTGTTGTGGTTCAGGAACTATTGCTCGACGACGGGTGTTCCCACTCAACCGTCCACACAGATATCCCACCCGCAACAACCTTCCGGGCATACAAATGGACCAAGTACAGCAGGACCTTACAGAGGTCAGGACTCAAATGGCCAATGAGAGACTGGAAATGAGGAATCAGATGACCCAGTTTATGGAGGTGATGAATGGATTGGCACAGAGCCAAGAGAGATTAAGGGCACTAGTAGAAAGGCAGACCCAGGAGGAACCCCATCTAGGGACTGGGGGGACAAGCAATAATGAGAGAGTTCAACCTCATGTTAATCCTCCAGTCTATGGACCCCACCTTCATCCAGAGATCAACATCCCTGTTAATGTGCAAGGGACTGCCACTGCGGGCAGAGTATTACAAGAAGACCCCCAGGAAGATCAATTTACTGTGATGGGAGCTGGGGATGAAGCCTATGACAGAAGGCTAGATGAGATTGCTGAGAAACTGAGATCTCTGGAGTCTCAGAATTCCTTGGGCTTTGATGTTATGGACATGGGTTTAGTGGACGGGGTCAGGATTCCCCACAAGTTTAAACCTCCGTGCTTAGAGAAGTACAACGGAACTTCCTGTCCCCGAACCCATTTACAATCCTTTTTGGGGAGGCTGAAGGCATATACCATGGACGAAAAGCTATGGATGTTTTATTTTGAAGATAGCTTGACAAGAGCTTCAAGGGAATGGTACTCTCATTTGACTAGAGCAACCATTAGGTGCTGGAAGGACCTGGCAGAGGCCTTTATCAGACAATACCAGTACAACTTGGATATGGCTCCCAACAGAACCCTCCTGATGGGAATGTCTCAATCATCCAGGGAAAGCTTCCGGGAGTACGCCCAGAGGTGGAGACAGCTTGCTGCTGCTGTCCAGCCACCCATGTCAGAGAGGGAGATGGCTGATATGTTTATGAACACCCTCCAAGGGACATACATTGACAGGCTAGCTGCCTTTTCTTCCACTAGCTTTGCTGACGTGGTCATAGCCGGGGAAAGAATTGAGAGCCTATTAAAGATGGGCAAGATTTCTGACAATGGTGCGAGCTCGTCCAGCAATCCCAGAAAACCTTTTGTAGGTCCAAGAAGAACTGGTGAGACCAATGCTATTCAGGCCAGCAGGGGCAGACCACAATATGTTCATAGGTCAGTAGCAGCAGTCACCATTCCCTCTCCACTTCCTCAGCAACCAGTATATCAACCACAGCAACAAACCCATTACCAGCAAAAAACTCAGTATCCACCTCAGAGAAATTATAACAACAACAACACCAACAACAACAATCAGCAAAGACTGTATCAACAGAGACCATCTCAGGCCAATAGGGTGATCGATCCGATCCCTATGCCTTATGCCACATTATTGCCACAACTCCTGAAACTCAACCTGGTTGAGCTAAGGACATTGGCGCCTCCAAATCCTGCCAGTCTGCCCAGAAATTATGACGCCAGCGCCAGATGTGCTTTTCACTCAAATGCACCTGGCCACAGTACAGAGAACTGCAGAGCTTTGCACATGAAAGTACAGGACCTAGTGGATTCCAAGGCCCTAAACTTTGCACCCCCACTAAATGTTAACAAGAACCCTATGCCCAACCACGGTGGACCGAGAATCAATGCTATTGAAGAAGATAAGCCGTCTTACTTGATAACCAGTGTGGGTCAGATTCGGACACCCTTGGTAGAAATTAAAGCTCAACTCCTTGAATGTCAAATGTTCCCGGGATGTGAGCTAGGGTGTGCTTATTGCAACATTTCAGTGAATGGGTGTGATAACTTGAGAGGGGGCATAGATGGTCTCATCCAGAGTGGCCTGCTTCAAATCACAACATCAATACCTACCAATCCAACAATCTCCTTAACGACAATTCCCGAGTCTTCTACAACTGCAACAACCATTGTTCCAAACAACTCTTCAATCTCATCAACAAATGCTTCATCTGTCACTTCAACGGACCAAACATCAACAAACATCCCTTCTACAACTTCAGCACCCCTTCATTCAGAATCTCCTACAACAGCAACACTCATCCAGTCAACAGTGTCTCCTCCAACATCAACAGCAAATAATGAAAGTGTCTCAACAGTTAGAATTTATTATGATCCTGCAAATGATTCTGCCTACAACTCACAAAATGCCGCTCCTGCTAGAGCACCAGTCACAATATACTATGATCCACATATTATCATGGTCCCTTCTGCAGCTGCTATCAGTCCAGTCACTATCACGGTGCCTGGGCCAGTACCTTATGAAAGCAGTAATGCCATCCCTTGGCATTACGGCTCCGATCTATACTCCGAAGGACAGAAAATCACTCTTGAATCATCAACTTCTTCACCACAAATAGACAATGTGGGGGGAGGCGGAGGCTTCACTCGAAGCGGACGTCTTTTCGCCCAACAAATTCCAAGACCCATTGCTGAAGCAGAAGCTGCTGCCAAGGCAAAAGGGAAGAGCATGGTGCAAGAAGAACAAGTTGCTAAAGAAGTTTTAAAAACCCCTTTTGATCAAGAGGTTGATGAATTCATGAGAATCATCAAGAAAAGTGATTACAAGATAGTGGACCAGCTTCACCAGACACCTTCCAAGATCTCCATTTTATCATTGCTAATGTGCTCTGAGGCTCATCGGAACGCACTACTAAAAGTCTTGCACGCAACTTATGTGCCAGAGGAGATTACCGTCAATCAGTTGGAGGCTGTAGTTGGGAAATTTTAACGCTAGTCATGGACTAGGATTTACCAACACTGATTTGACAACGGAAGGCCGCAATTACAACAAGGCTTTGCACATTACCATGGAGTGTAAGGGTGCAGTTCTTTCCCATGTACTGGTAGACACAGGGTCATCCCTCAATGTCTTACCTAAAAAAGCCCTTGTGAAGCTGGAATATGAAGGATTGGCATTACGCCCCAGCAACTTGGTAGTGAGAGCCTTTGACGGTTCTAAGAGATCAGTTCTGGGAGAAATTGAGTTGCCTATAACGATTGGCCCACAGACTTTCAAAACGACCTTCTTCGTGATGGATATACAGCCTGCCTACAGCTGTCTATTGGGTAGGCCATGGATACACGCCGCTGGCGCCGTGACCTCAACCCTTCACCAGAAGTTAAAATTCGAGTGGGAGGGCCAAGTCGTTACTATTTGTGGAGAGGAAGATATCTTTGTTAGCCATCTGGCTACATACAAGTATATTGAGATGGATGGGGAGATCCACGAGACCATGAGTCAGGGATTTGAGGCCCTGAATATTAACGAAGCATCTGCTGTACTTGGGACTTCCATGACATCCTACCAGCAAGCCAGGAGGGTTGTTGAGGAAGGGAATGCTCAAGGCTGGGGCAAACTGTTGCCTGTGGAGAAGAAAGAGGATAGATTTGGGTTGGGTTACAAACCAACTCAGCAAGATCAACCAGAGGCTGCTAAGAAGCCCAATTTTGTTAGTGGGGGGATGCTCACCCCTGATGCTGTAAACAACTTGGAAGATGAGTCGGAAGATGAGCGCAACCTGGAGAGCTGGATACGTCCAAGGATCCCGGGGAGCCGTATCTCAAACTGGTCTTCCCAGGAAATTATAAGGGTTACTCCTGCAGAGTAATTATTATTTCCTGTATATTTTAAGCATGCATCAAGTCTTGCATCTTGCCCAAGATGACAAGACTCATTTTGTAATCGGGCCATCTGTAATTTTGTGCAAACAGATCAATCAATGATAATCAGACATCTTTTGCAAATGAGTCTTTTTCGCTCACTGTTTTTCCATTTTTCTTTTTGTACAAAAATAAATGGCAATGTTTTCAAAATGACAACTTCATTTCACTTTTTCTAAAACAAGATTAAAATCAATCACTAAAATGAACAATCTAAACCCTTGCAGAGAGTGTCTTCCAGACTGCACCGACAACAGCACAGCTATGGCTTCGTATGACTTTGGCAATCCAATCAATCAAGCCGATGAAGGGGTTGAAGAAGATTATGAGCTTCCTGAAGAGCTAGCCAGGTTGTTAAGACAAGAGGAGAAGGTTATTACTCCTCATCAGGAGGAGATTGAAACAGTTAATCTTGGTACGGATGAAGACGTGAAAGAGGTTAAGATCGGGGCCTGTTTACAAGACTCGGTGAAGAAACAACTGATTGACCTGCTTCAGGAATATGTGGATGTGTTTGCTTGGTCTTACCAGGATATGCCAGGGTTGGACACCGATATCGTCATGCACAAGCTGCCTTTAAGAGAAGATTGCCCACCGGTTAAACAGAAACTGCGCCGTACTCGCCCAGACATGGCAATGAAGATCAAAGAAGAGGTACAAAAGCAGTGGGACGCCGGGTTCCTTGCTGTAACTAGCTATCCGCCGTGGGTTGCTAATATTGTGCCTGTTCCAAAGAAAGACGGCAAGGTAAGGATGTGTGTTGACTACCGGGACCTGAACAGAGCCAACCCAAAAGATGACTTCCCATTACCTCACATCGATGTATTGGTTGATAATACAGCTCAGTTCTCGGTGTTCTCCTTCATGGACGGATTTTCAGGGTACAATCAGATCAAGATGTCACCTGAAGACATGGAGAAGACAACCTTCATCACACCCTGGGGCACGTTCTGCTACAAGGTGATGCCATTCGGATTGAAGAACGCTGGTGCAACATATCAACGGGCTATGGTAACATTATTCCACGATATGATCCATAAAGAAATCGAGTGTTATGTGGATGACATGATTGCCAAGTCCCTCACAGAAGAAGGCCACTTGGTAAATCTGCTAAAGCTATTCAAGCGTCTGAGGAAGTACCAACTGAAGTTGAACCCCAACAAGTGCACATTCGGGGTGCGATCTGGTAAGCTGCTGGGCTTTATTGTAAGCGAGAAAGAGATTGAGGTTGACCCTGATAAAGTCAAAGCCATTCAAGAAATGCCTGCACCAAAGTCTGAAAAAGAAGTTCGAGGGTTTCTAGGTAGATTGAACTACATTTCAAGGTTCATATCTCACCTCACTGCAACCTGTGAACCCTTGTTCAAGCTGTTAAGAAAAGAACAGACGGTCAGGTGGAATGAAGACTGCCAGAGGGCTTTTGACAAGATCAAAGAATACCTGCAAGAACCACCAATCCTTATGCCTCCAGTTGAAGGAAGACCTTTGATAATGTACTTGACAGTATTAGAAGAATCAATGGGGTGTGTGCTGGGCCAGCATGACGAGTCTGGTCGAAAAGAGTATGCAATATACTACCTGAGCAAAAATTTTACCGACTGTGAACAACGTTATTCACTGCTCGAGAAAACTTGTTGTGCTTTAGCGTGGGCTGCTCGCCGACTGAGACAGTATATGTTGACCCACACTACTTTATTGATATCCAAAATGGACCCAGTCAAGTACATTTTCGAGAAGCCAGCTCTTACCGGACGGGTTGTAAGATGGCAGATGATCCTCACAGAATATGACATCCAGTACACATCTCAGAAAGCCATCAAGGGTAGTGTATTGTCTGAATATCTTGCTGAGCAACCTATTGATGATTACCAGCCTATGAGATTTGACTTCCCTGATGAAGACATCACGTTCATAAAAGCGAAAGATCATGAAGAGCCTGTTCACACTGAAAGGCCTGACCCGGAAAAAGAATGGACTATGATGTTTGATGGGGCTGTTAATATGAATGGTCGTGGTGTTGGTGCAGTACTCATTACACCTAAGGGAGTTCACATGCCTTTCTCGGCAAAGCTCACCTTCAACTGCACTAACAACGAGGCTGAATACGAAGCTTGCATTATGGGGCTTGAGGAAGCTATTGACCTCAGGATCAAGACATTGACTGTATTCGGAGATTCAGCTCTGGTAGTTAATCAAACCAACGGCAAATAGTACACCCACCAGGACCATCTGATACCTTACAGGGATTATACAAGAAGGTTATTGACTTTCTTCACAACGGTCAAGCTTGAATATATCCCTCGGGACGAGAATCAGTTTGCAGATGCTCTGGCTACCATTTCGTCAATGATCAAAGTTCAAGCTGCCAACTTTGTGCCTCAGATTTCAGTGTCCAGACTCGACAGACCAGCATATGTATTTGCAGCCGACGTTGTCAAAGATGATAAGCCTTGGTTCCATGACATTAAATGTTTCTTGGAGGATCAAACATACCCATCTGGGGCATCTTCCAATGATAAGAAGACTTTAAGAAGGCTTGCTGGTAGTTTCTTCCTGAACACTGATGGTTCCCTGTACAAGAGAAACTTTGATATGGTACTCCTCAGATGCATTGATAGAACAGAAGCAGACTTGTTGATGCACGAGGTGCACGAAGGATCCTTTGGTACCCATGCAGGAGGGCATGCCATGGCTAAGAAATTGCTAAGATCAGGCTATTACTGGATCACAATGGATGCCGACTGTTGTGCTTACGCCAGAAAATGCCATAAATGCCAGATTTATGCGGATAAGGTGCATGTGCCTCCCAATCCTCTGAATGTGATGTCTTCACCCTGGCCCTTTGCCATGTGGGGCATTGATATGATTGGTAAGATTGAACCGACTGCTTCAAACGGCCACAGGTTCATCCTGGTTGCTATTGATTATTTTACCAAGTGGGTTGAAGCAGCTTCCTATGCAAATGTTACAAGGAAAGTGGTAGCCAGATTTCTGAAGAGAGATATCATTTGTCGGTATGGAGTTCCCGAGCGAATCATTACTGATAATGGTTCCAACTTAAACAACAAAATGATGGCAGAGCTATGCCGGGACTTCAAGATCCAACACCACAATTCTTCGCCTTACAGGCCAAAGATGAATGGCGCTGTTGAGGCAGTTAATAAGAATATCAAGAAGATTGTGCAGAAGATGGTAGTCACCTACAAAGACTGGCATGAGATGCTACCGTTTTCCTTGCATGGGTACCGCACGTCAATCAGAACATCCACGGAGGCAACACCGTATCAGCTTGTGTATGGTATGGAAGCAGTCCTACCAGTTGAAGTTGAACTACCCTCCCTACGGGTACTGATGAATGTTAAGCTGAACGAAGCAGAATGGGTCCGATCCCGATACGAACAATTGAGTCTGATTGAAGAGAAAAGATTGGCTGCAATCTGTCATGGGCAGTTGTATCAGAAAAGAATGAAGAAAGCCTTCGATCAGAAAGTCAGGCTCCGAGAATACCAAGTAGGAGATCTTGTGCTGAAAAGACTCCTCCCTCCTCATACAGACCACAGGGGCAAGTGGACTCCGAACTATGAAGGACCATTCGTAGTAAAGAAATTTTTCTCTGGTGGAGCACTGATGCTCAGTACTATGGATGGTGAAGACTTCCCGTCCCTTGTGAATTCAGATGCAGTTAAAAAATACTTCGCATAAAATGACCCGCTGGACATAAAAACAGAATGTAAGTCCAGGCAAAAATAGGGCATCCCGGCGAGTCAAAAACAGAATAAAAGACTCGGGCAAAAATAAGGGAAATAAATGAAAAAAATGTACACCCGCTGAGTTGAAAAGCCGCATTGGACAGCTCAGGCAAAAATGGGTATCTCGATGGATCAAAAACCCGAAGGGGCGATCCATGCAAAATAAGAGAATAAGCGAACAACTGCATTTCGAATTCGTCTGTATCACTTACAACTTGGTAAGCTTCGAAAGGATCAAGCTTCTTTCAGAATCAGCCTTCCTCAAAAAGCAAGACGAGAAGAGCGTCAAATGTCATACGAGTCATAGCAAAAGGAAGCTCCTTGAAGCGTCGTCAACATTGCCAATATTTTGTTTCTCAATTTGTAACAATCTCCTCTTTTTTAGGGGATATGTTTCTTTGACTGTATCTTGCTAATTCGAAGCATATGAATCAATAAAATCAGATTTTCAGTCATGACTCGTCTTGTACATTTTATTTTCATTTGCAAAAATGTCTGATGTCTATAAGATACTGATTGCATAAATACAGATGCTTCTCTTCTAAAAATACATGCTTGCAGGAAATATACTTACTCCCAGGAGTGTCTAAACTCCTACGATGGAATCCGGTAAGGGATACCTCGGGATTACTTGTGCGTTTCTCTGTCTTTTCAGGATTGCAGGTGTTCAAAGCACAACATGGGGCATGAAAGCTTCACCCCAGCAAGCTGGCAAATCATTATCTACTCGGTCTATCTCCCAATTAGCACCGGAGATGTTCTTCCCCCAGCTGAGTTGTCAAGTATCATCCTCAGCAGGACCCCTACAGAAATCTTCAGGAAGACCTTCTCATGGTCTTTCTTCTTCCCCAACCAAGCTGCCATTTACTATTCCTCCCCAGCCGAGCACCAAAGCCAGGGAACCATCTCCCCACAGAGTTTCAGCCTCTATCCAGAAGAGCAGCACGCGAAGGAATCACAACAGAGTGACGAAAGCTTCTATAAACCCCGGCTGGGTCCTTCATTTACGGGAATAGGTCTATCATTGACCCATTTCCCCCAAGCAAAATCATTTCATCAGATCTACCAATGATCTCATCCCCAGCTGGGATGTTCACTTCAAACAGATCGGCCAGAGATCTTCGCAGCAACGAGATCCGAATCCCGGATCGGTATCTTTTGCATAATCATAGCATTCGCATCATATTCACCCCACAAAGCGTAGCATTCCGTCTAATACGGAGCATTACGGCAAAAATCAAACATATTGCATAATCATAAGCCATGGTCTGAATCAAACACTTGTGAATATCAACCAATATACAGAATGCTCCCCAGATTCCCCAGCAGAGAGCTAAAGCAGTTGCCTCACGTTCACCAATACGAATGCACACTCCTTGTGGCACCCGTCCGTGTCACATCCCCAGCAGGAAGCCAAAGCGTCCCCTTTGCACTCACAGATACTTATATATAACTTTCTTGACACTCGTCCATGTCACTTTCCAGCATAATTACCTAAACACTTTGTATAGCATATACTTGTTTATACTATACTTTCCTCCTTTTTGACACTCGTCTGTGTCACCCTCCCCAGCATATTGAACATTCAAATGTACACTACTCATACTTATTTCACTTATACAGATACTCGTCCGTATCTTGTACACACCATTTATATCCCCACAGATTCGACACTCGTCCGTGTTCTTTGTTAACCAGTTGGTACTCGTCCGTACCATCATCTCAGAACATGCGTCTAGCGTTTGTTTCTACATGATACTCGTCCGTATCATAGTCTTAAGGATGCTCGTCCGCATCTTTAATCCATACACGTGTCAAACACTCTTGCCTTCGTGAATTTAGACACTCGTCAGTGTCTACTATTCCCCAGAAGGGTCCCCTCAGATTCAACACTCGTCCGTGTTCCTTGTTAACCAGTTGACACTCGTCTGTATCATCATCTCTGAACACGTGTCAGTATTTGTTTCTACCCGATACTCGTCCGTATCATAGTCTTAAAGATGCTCGTCCACATCTCTAATCTATACACAATACCAAACACTTATACCTTTTATTTCTTGGATATAAACACTCGTCCGTGTTTACTATTCCCCATTAGATCGCCCGCAAAACAAAATTTCCTTTTTATCTGACATTCGTCCTATGTCATGATAAACCCTGAGAGCAGCCGTACCCTGCTAGGTGATCGTCCTTCACCTCTTGATGATCGTCCTTCATCATGCTCATCCGATGGCCGTCCCTATCGTCGACCTTTTATCCGACATTCATCCTATGTCGTGATATTCAGCAGCCGTCCCCTGCTAGGTGATCGTCCTTCACCTCTTGATGATCGTCCTTCATCATTTTATCCGATGGCCGTCCCCATCGTTGATCTTGTTATCTGACATTCGTCCTATGTCATGATAAACCTTGAGAGCAGCCATCCCCTGCTAGGTGATCGTCCTTCACCTCCTGATGATCGTCCTTCATCATGCTCGTCCGATGGCCGTCCCCATCGTTGACTTTTTATCCGGCATTCGTCCTATGTCGCGATACTTTCGGCAGCCGTACCCTGCCAGGTGATCGTCCTTCACCTTAGATGACCGTCCCTCATCTTATCCCCAACAGAGCAGCCGTCCCCTGCTAGGTGATCGTCCTTCACCTTTGATGAACGTACCTCATCATCTGTTTATTTCATTTATTCTTTAACCCGATGGCCGTCCCCGTCGTGGTCCCTTTTCTTTTTAGCCCGATGGCCGTCCCCATCGTTGGTTGCTTTGCTTTATGAACTTGATGGCCGTCCCCATCATTTTTCATTAATCCCCAGAGAATTTTACAGCTTTACTTGATGGCCGTCCCCATCATAACCCCTTTTATCCCCAGCATGTCGGTCGTCCCCGTCATTGCTTTACTTCACACACTCTCCCCAGCATGTCGGCCGTCCCCGTCATTGCTCTTTCCCCAGCAGTCGTCCTCTGCTCGACGGTCGTCCTCCGTCGCTCGCACTTTATAATATACTTTATTTCCTTTTACAATCTATATCCCTTTTCTTCTTCATTCTGTGAGTGCAAATTTTAGACTGTCTTTGGTATTCAACCACAAGTTATCTTGTTGGCCTGCTAAGCCGTGGCTTACAACCTGCACAGCTAACTCATGCTTGAATATGGGCAGCTGTAAACACCCCAAATTTGCCCTCACCCATTCACACCATGGCTTGTGATATATTCATATGCATAAATTCAATCATAGCATCTCATATTACTTTTCTTAATTCACTGCATTAATTTAAAGTCATCTGCACCTAGGGTTTGTGATCTGAGCAATCCAAGAGCTTCTTGAGCCACTCCAAAGGTCATCAATCACTTCAAAGGGGTCCATGTATGTTCAAATATCATATTATATAATGTCAAAAAATCACAAGAACTGAGAATGGTATGGAAGCAGAGCCAGGCTTGACTGCACAGATAACCTAAAATTAGGGTTTTGGTTTCAGAGGCCATAACTCCAAGTTTTTTGGTCATTCTTGTTTCTATTGGTCTCTATATGGTATAGGGAGTATGCATATCAATTTTCATGAAGAAATTCCTTGGGGAAGTCATCTAATCAAGAGTTGACTTTTTAAGCGAGTCAGTGTAAAATCAGGGCATCTGAGGCCCTCAATGACCCAACCAAAGGGTGTTCTTCATCATTTTGATTGTATATGATCTTTATTTGATCATGGAAGATGTTGGAAGTTCACAAAATTGAATAATTTTAAGTCTTTTGCAAAGTTGACTTTTTGGGAAAGTTTGACTTTTAATGAAATTGCCATTTTAGGAAACTTTTTCAACCCTTGCTTTTTGATTCAAAAATGCTTCAAATGGAAAAACTTTGGTCATGAAAGTTGTAGAATGGATCATTCCATTTTCAAAAAGTACAAGAACATGACCTAATTCATTTTGGATCAAAAGTTATGGCTTGTCAAAGTTGGCTAAAATCACAAAATTTCAAAGTTTCTACCAAAGAGGCATTTTGCAAAATGACTTGATCAAGTGTTCTAAAGCTACCAAATGGACTTCTAAACTTCACAACATGATCATAGGGCTTCTAAAATTCAGAATGGGCCAAAGAAGTTTGCACTTTGATGCATTGAAACTCATGAAATCTCAAAGGAACCAAAGTAAACCAACTTGCAAAACTCATCATAAGTTACAATCCACTTGCTTGCTGACTTGCTGATCAATCCTAGGGTTCTCCCCACATCATGCTGCGCAGGACACACCTTTTGTCCTTGGCTAGCAAGTAGCCCATGCTTCTCTTACAACAACTTTGACATTTTGGCAACTTGAGCCATACCTATCACAAAAGCACACATCACCTCATCTGACCTATCACCATAGTTTATGCAAATCAAAAGCAAGCCAAAGCATAAAAAACACAAGCCTGAAGCACTCTCTAACTCAGCTTGCTCATTTTCACACCATCTTGCAAAAGCATTCGAAACTGATTGCACAGGCCACAAACATACAAACTAACTTCACAAATCAACTCAACACACCTTCCTGGTCACAAAGCACCCATCACCATTGCCTGAAACTCAAAGAATCAAAAACACGATCACCACTTGCCATTGAACAGAACTTCTGCCATCTCTCAAACCATCCATTGTAAACTTCAAACAAGCATTGAAAGCTTCTCAGGGGGTCCAATGGAGCTGATTGCAAGCAAGAAACCAGCCAGAAAGCACCAGAAACCAAAGCTTCAGTTCAGGTAGCCATCTCAAACTTTTTTTCCAGAAGCTTCATTTTAAGTTCTTAAAAGCTTCTATGCACTCCTCTGATCATGAATATGTGTTTACTTTTGAAAATGGTTGAGAAACCAGCATGTATGAACTGTCTGAAACTTTTTGCCCTAAGAATGTTTTGATTTGATTTGGCTGTTTAATGAATGAAAAATGATGTTTGATTGAGGGGTTTGATTCGTTTTTGAATGGGGATGAGTTCTGGGCAGTTAGATTTCGTTTTCATTGCGTGTAGAGAGAGATTGAGAAATGAGCTAGCCGGAGAAGACGACCGGAACAGTGTTCCGGTCGCCTGAAAGTCATTAGGGCATAATTAATTAGGGCTAATCATAATTATGTGAATTTGAATCTCAGCCCTTGGATGTGGCGCCAAGTCTACTCCCGCGCGTGTGAGTTCAAACCCTGGCCATTGATTATGTTGACTTTTCCTTTTTTCAGATTTAATTCATTTTATTTTTCATTTAAATGCATTTGTTTTCTCCAATTTATTTAAAATAGCAAAACAATTTTAAAAATTCTGAAATTTTTTGTATAAACTTTTATTAATCTTCAGAAACCAAAAACATTTTTATTTTTATTTTTTGCATTAAAAAATATTTTTTAAATCATTTAAAAGTTTATTTTTAATTAGTTAATGAGAATTAATTAATTAAAAATACTTTTAGGTATTTAAAAATCACCAAAAAATTCATGAAACCTCTAAAATCATTTAGAAACATTGTCCAACCCTCAAACCAAATTTCTTTTTTGATCTTGATGCATTTTGACAATTTTCCATGGAATTAATTTCATTTCAAAGCAATATTTTGATCCCATGTTCAAAAATTCATTTCTGCCTAGTCTTTGAGAGTTGGACTTTGATTCTTTTTGCATTGTGTCTTGCATATCATGTAGTTTGTAGGATTAAATTGGCATGAGTTGATCTTTTGTTTTCAATTTGTTTGACATTTTTCTTGTCAAGGTACCCTAAAACCCTAGAAATCTTAGGAAATTCATAACCCTAATTAGGTTAAGAGTTAGAACCCTTCCTTTGGGCAGTGAGTTTGTGTAGGGTTAGGGATCCTTGGAATGCATTTTCAATTTTTTATCTTGATGTTTGCTTCTGGTTTTGGTTTTTGTTTGTTGCATTGATCATAAACCCTAATTTGGGATTCCATATGCATCCATCTTGCATTTGCTTGCATACCATGACTTGCCATAGTATTTTGTGCATCCATTTGATTCATTTGACATCTTAAAACATATTAGAATCATGTTTGATCATTGCATCTTGTATTTGCCATGTTGTATGCCATTTGCACTTCATAACCTTTCATGTATGATCATGGTTCTTAACTTGCTTCATTTGCATCCATAAGTTTGTATGATCATCCCCATGCTTTGTTTCATGTTTGCATCATCTCATAGCATCATTAACATCATGTGTATTCTTCTGGTTTTGATTTGCATCATGTCATCTCATCTCACTTTGCATTGCATTGCATTTCTTTCATTAACTTTTCAGGTGGTAAGTAACTTTGAGAAGTGAATTTGCCTTCACTTCTCACAATTTCTTTTCATCCCTCTTATGCATCATTGCTGAATTTTGTTTTGTGTTTGAGATTGAGCTTGCTCATTCTTCTCCTTCTTACTTTCTTTCCTCAAGTGACTTGACTTCTTGAATGAAGCAAGTCACTTTGCTTCTCTTTGCTCCTTTCATCTGCTTCCTGGTGGTTCCTCTGAAGATGTCTCTTGTAAACCTCACAAACCTTAGGAACAACCAAGCATGACAATAATTAGGGTTTTGATTAGTCCCCCATTTAGATTTTACCTTTGTGTCTCATTGAGTCTTCTCTTCTCATCTCAGAATCAAGGACTAAACCCTAAAGGCTTTAAGGCTTAGTGATTAAGCTTATGCCCGCATCCTTCTATTAGGATGGAGTGTATAACTTTAATCCTAAGTGTTAAACCCTTAATGTGTTTAACTCCTCTAATCAATCCATCTAATAATCACTAAGACATCAAGCTTGTAACTTGGGCCTTGCATTAGGGTTCTAATTCTTCCTTAATTGGTTAAGAAGGACTAACCCTAGTGTTAATGGACAAGTCCCCCTCAAGTTGTCTTACAAACCCTAAAAATCACTTCATCATCTTATCATTAATTAAAATCCACTTAATAAAGGTCTTGTTTTGTCATAAGTTTAATCCCTAATCATGGATTAAGTTGAGGAGCTTTCCTCAGCTTAAACACTCTCATCTATTATCCTTCTATTAGGATGGTGTAATGGGTCTGTTTAATCTTTGATTATGGCTTAACCTCATTACTTAACACTAAACAAAAACAACAAAAACATCTAAATAATCACAAGTAGGTTAATGATCTTAATCCTACATCAAAGGTGATTAAGTGTGAGAAGCTGACTTCACACTTAAGGTATTCTCATTACCCCTAATCAGAGGGAAGATGTGATGAGTTTACTAATCCATTGGTTTAGGCTTAAGCTCATTAACTTATGACAAACTTTCAAAAGCACTAAAAGATTGAAAACACAAAAACAAACAATAATCGTCTCCTCCGGGATTCTTTTCTCATCTTATTCACTCACAAACGAGAACTTGCTTCTTCCGTCTAATGCAAGAAAGTTTGCACCTGAGCCAGACAGGTCATACACTTGAGCATAGACAAGTAAGCAGTTCACAAGTCAATTTATCTTTCAATCTCTTTGGGTCGAACTACGGTGTTCTGACTTCCTCATTGCACGAGAGGATACGTAGGCATAACTTAACAGTTATCGAACAAAAGTCTATGTATATTCCCCCTCCTTCTAGCCTTATTCTTTAGCCTCATTATCTTGGGCACTTCATTCTTGTTCTCACACTGACACTGTGCATCTACACACTTCACTCCTTTTACACTGACACCTGTACATCCTTTTCCAGCTATTTTATACACAGATTGCACTGACACTACCCCTTTAAAACACAAATCTTTTAAGCGTGGATCCCGTCGAGTACGACGGACAATCTGGGTGCTAATACCTTCCCAGGTTGTAACCAACCCCCTTTCTCAGTCTCTCTGGTTCGCATCCGTCTTATCCATATCTTTCTAGGTTTATGCAGCATTACCTTTCCTCCGGGATAAAAATGCCTAGCTGGCGACTCTATTCATTCCCTGTGAGTTCACTCCTGTGTGTTCTCACATTCCTCCCCTCGCCGACCGTTCGCGTCTGTACCTTTATCTGGGCCATTCCCATTTTATCGAGAGCAACACCTTGGAATGCAAAGGTGTTGTCCTTTCTCACGTACTGGTGGACACTGGGTCTTCGCTCAATGTTCTCCCAAAGAAGGCCTTGGTGAAGTTGGAGTATGACGGTTTGGCGTTGCGTCCAAGTAATTTGGTGGTGAGAGCATTTGATGTCTCTAAGAGATCGGTGCTTGGAGAGATCGATCTACCTGTGTTGATTGGCCCACAAACCTTTAAAACTACCTTCTTCGTGATGGACATACATTCGGCCTACAACTGTCTGTTGGGTAGACCCTGGATTCACGTCGCTGGCGCTGTTACGTCTACCCTTCACCAGAAGTTAAAATTCGAGTGGGAAGGCCAAATCATCACCATCTGTGGGGAGGAGGATATCTTTGTTAGCCAGCTGGCTACTTATAAATACATAGAAATGGATGGGGAGATCCATGAGACCATGAGTCAAGGGTTTGAGGCTCTTAACATCAATGAAGCATCTGCTGTGTCTGGAACTTCCATCACTTCCTATCAACAGGCCCCGAAGGTTGTTGAGGAGAGTACCGCTCAAGGCTGGGGCAAGCTGCTGCCAGTTGAAAAGAAAGAAGACAGATTCGGGTTGAGTTACATACCAACTCGACAAGATCAACCCGAGCCTGTGATGGAGCCTAAATTTGTCAGCGAGGGAATGCTAACCCCGGATGCTGTGAACAGTTTGGAAGACGAGGAAGAAGACGAACGCAACCTGGAAAACTGGATACGTCCAAGGATCCCGAGGAACCAAGTCTCAAACTGGTCTTCCCAGGAAATTATAAGAGTTACTCCTGCAGAGTAATTATTATTTCCTGTCTTTAAGCATGCATCAAGTCATGCATCTTGCCCAAGATGTTAGGAGGGCTCATTTTGTAATCGGGCCATCTTGTATTTTATGCAAACAATCAATTAATGAATATCAGGACATCTTTTGCAAATGAGTCTCTCTTTTTTCCCGCTCACTGTTTTTCATTTTTTATTTTTTGTACAAAAATAAAATGGCAATGTTTTTCAAAAAATAATAACTTCATTTTCACTTTTTCTAAACAAGATAAAACTGATCACTAAAATGAACAAATCTAAACCCTTGCAGAGAGTGCCCTCCAGACTGCACCGACAACGACACTGCTATGACTTTGTATGACTTCGACAATCCGATTAATCAAGCCGATGAAGGGGTTGAAGAAGATTATGAGCTACCTGAAGAACTAGCCAGACTGTTGAGGCAAGAGGAGAAGGTTATCACTCCTCATCAGGAGGAAGTTGAGACGATTAATCTTGGTACCGAAGAAGATTGGGGCCCGTCTGCAAGACTCAGTAAAGGAACAACTTATTGACATGCTTCGGGAGTATGTGGATGTTTTTGCTTGGTCTTATCAAGATATGCCAGGCCTAGATACTGACATTGTTATGCACAAGCTGCCACTAAAGGAAGACTGCCCGCCAGTAAAATAGAAGCTGCGTCATACTCGTCCAGATATGGCCATGAAGATAAAAGAAGAGGTACAAAAACATTTGGACGCCGGTTTCCTTGTTGTGACTAGTTACCCGCCGTGGGTTGCTAACATTGTACCTGTGCCTAAAAAGGATGGCAAAGTACGAATGTGTATGGATAACTGGGACCTGAATAGAGCTAGCCCGAAAGATGACTTCCCATTACCTCACATTGATGTATTGGTCGACAATACGGCTCAATTCTCGGTGTTCTCCTTCATGGATGGATTTTCAGGATATAATCAGATCAAGATGTCGCCTGAAGACATGGAGAAGACAACTTTCATCACACCTTGGGGCACATTTTGTTATAAGGTGATGCCATTCGGACTGAAGAATGCTGGTGCCACTTATCAACGGGCTATGGTAACATTATTCCATGACATGATCCATAAAGAAATCGAATGTTACGTGGATGACATGATTGCCAAGTCCTTCATAGAAGAAGACCACCTGGTAAATCTGTTGAAGCTATTCAAGCGTCTGAGGAAGTACCAATTGAAGTTAAACCCCAACAAATGCACATTCGGGGTGCAATCCGGTAAGCTGCTGGGATTTATTGTGAGTGAGAAAGGGATTGAAGTTGACCCTGACAAAGTCAAAGCCATTCAAGAGATGCCTGCACCAAAGACTGAAAAAGAAGTTCGGGGGTTCTTAGGTAGATTGAACTACATTTCAAGGTTCATATCTCATCTTACAGCAACCTGTGAGCCCCTGTTCAAGTTATTAAGGAAAGAACAAACGGTCAGGTGGAATGAAGACTGCCAAAGGGCTTTTGACAAAATGAAGGAATACTTACAAAAGCCTCCAATCCTTATGCCTCCAGTTGAAGGAAGACCTCTAATTATGTACTTGACAGTATTAGAAGAGTCAATGGGGTGTGTGCTGGGCCAGCATGACGAGTCTGGTCGAAAAGAGTATGCAATATACTACCTAAGCAAAAGGTTTACTGACTGTGAACAACGTTATTCACTGCTCGAGAAAACTTGTTGTGCTTTAGTGTGGGCTGCTCGCCGACTAAGGCAGTATATGTTGACTCACACTACCTTATTGATTTCAAAGATGGACCCAATCAAGTATATATTTGAGAAGCCAGCACTTACCGGACGGGTTGCAAGATGGCAAATGATTCTCACAGAATATGACATTCAATACACGTCTCAAATGGCCATCAAAGGTAGTGTATTGTCTGACTATCTGGCTGAGCAACCCATTGATGATTACCAGCCTATGAGATTTGACTTCCCTGATGAAGACATCATGTTCATAAAAGCAAAAGATCGTGAATAGCCTATTCACACTGAAGGGCCTAACCCAGAAGAAGAATGGACAATGATGTTTGATGGGGCTGTTAATATGAATGGTCGTGGTGTTGGTGCAATACTCATTACACCTAAGGGAGTTCACATGCCATTCTCGACAAAACTCATTTTTAACTGCACCAACAACAGAGCTGAATATGAAGCTTGTATCATGGGTCTTGAGGAAGCCATTGACCTCAGGATCAAAACTTTAACTGTATTCGGAGATTCAACTCTGGTAATCAATCAAACCAATGGCAAATGGTACACTTACCAGGAGCATTTGATTCCATATCGGGATTTTACGAGGAGATTACTGACTTTCTTCACCACAGTCAAACTTGAGTATATCCCTCGAGATGAAAATCAGTTTGCGGATGCTCTGGCTATCATTTCATCCATGATCAAGGTTCAAGCTGCCAACTTTGTGCCTCGGATTTCAGTGTCCAGACTTGACAGACCAGCATACGTATTTTCAGTAGACATTGCTAAGGATGATAAGCCTTGGTTCTATGACATCAAATGCTTCTTGGAGGATCAAATATACCCACCTGGGGCATCATCCAATGATAAGAAGACGTTAAGAAGGCTAGCTGGTAGTTTCTTCCTGAATGCTGATGGCTCCTTGTACAAGCGCAACTTTGACATGGTACTTCTCAGATGTGTTGATAAGGCAGAAGAAGACTTGTTGATGCACGAGGTGCATGAAGGATCTTTCGGTACCCATGTCGGAGGACATGCAATGGCTAAGAAATTTCTACGGTCAGGTTACTATTGGATCACAATGGATGCAGACTGTTGTGCTTATGCCAGAAAGTGCCACAAATGCCAGATTTATGCAGACAAAGTGCATGTGCCTCCGAATCCGTTGAGTGTGATGTCTTCACCCTAGCCCGTCTCCATGTGGGGCATTGATATGATTTGCAATATTGAACCGACTACTTCAAACGGCCACAGATTCATCCTGGTAGCCATTGACTATTTTACCAAGTGGGTTGAAGCAGCTTCGTATGCAAATGTCACTAGGCAAGTGGTAGCCAGATTCCTGAAGAGAGACATCATTTGTCGGTATGGAGTGCCCGAGCAAATCATTACTGATAATGGTTCCAATTTGAACAACAAGATGATGGTAGAACTGTGCCGGGACTTCAAAATCTAACACCACAATTCTTCTCCTTACAGGCCAAAGATGAATGGCGCTGTTGAGGCAACTAACAAGAATATCAAGAAGATTGTGCAAAAGATGGTGGTCACCTACAAAGACTGGCATGAAATGCTGCCATTTGCCTTGCATGGGTACCGTACCTCAATTAGAACATCCATTGGGGCAACACCGTATCAGCTTGTGTATGGTATGGAGGCAGTCCTACCTGTCGAAGTTGAATTACCTTCCTTACGGGTACTTATGGATGTCAAGTTGAATGAAGCAAAATGGGTCCGTTCTCGGTATAATCAACTGAATCTGATCGAAGAAAAGAGATTAGCTGCAATCTGTCATGGGCAGTTATATCAAAAGAGAATGAAGAAAGCCTTCGATCAGAAAGTCAGGCTTCAGGAATACCAAGTAGGAGATCTTGTGCTGAAAAGACTCCTCCCTCCTCATACAGACCACATGGGCAAATGGACTCCGAATTATGATGGTCCATTCATAGTAAAGAAAGTTTTCTCTGGTGGAGCACTGATGCTCACTATTATGGATGGTGAAGATTTCTTATCCCATGTGAATTCAGATGCAGTTAAAAAATACTTCGCATAAAATGACCCGCTGGACATAAAAACAAAATGTAAGTCCAGACAAAAATAGGGCATCCCGGCGAGTCAAAAACAGAATAAGAGACTCGGGCAAAAATAAGGGAATAATAAAAAAAATGTACACCCGCTGAGTTGAAAAGCCGCATTGGACAACTTAGGCAAAAATGGGTATCCCGGTGGATTGAAAACCCGAAAGGGCGATCCACGCAAAATAAGGGAATAAGCGAACAACTGTATTCTGAATTGTCTGTATCATTCACAAACATGGAAAACTTCGAAAGGTTAAAGCATCAGTCATAATCATCCTTCTTCAGAAAGCAAGATGAGAAGAACGTCAAAGTCATACGGGTCATAGCAAAGGGAAGCTCACTGAAGCGTCATCAACATTGCCAACACCTTTGATTTTCTCAATTTTGTAACGATCTCCTCATTTCAGGGGATCTGTTTCTTTGACTGTATTTGCCAATTCAGGGCACCCAAATTAATAAAATCAGATTTTTAGTCACACTTCGTCTTATACATTTTATTTCGTTTGCAAAAATGTCCAATATCTTTGATATAACATTTGCATAAAAACAAAGGTGTCTTTCTAATCACATGCTTACAGGAAATATATTACTTGCTCCCGGAAGTGTCTAAACTCCTATGATGGAATCCGGTAAGAGATACCTCGGGACACTTGTGCGTTTCTTTGTCATAACAGGATCGCAGGTATTCAGAGCGCAACATGGGGACATGAAAGGTTTTCCCCAGCAAGCAGCCAAATCATTATTTCCCCAACACATCTTCCAAACAGCACCGGAAATGCTCTCTCCCCATCAGGGTTACTGGGCACCACTTCTCCAACACATCTTTTAGAGCAGTACCAGAAGGTGCTCATTTCTCCAGCTGAGTTGTCAGATATTATCATCCTCATCAGGACCCCCACAGAAATCTCTAAGAAGATCGTTCAGTGATTGTTCCTCCCACGCCAAGTGCTAGACAGGGAACCATCTCCCCACAGAGCTCCAGCCTCTCCCAGAAGAGCACAACAAAGTGATGAAAGCATCCACAACCCCAGCTGGGCTCCTCATTATAGTAGGTCTATCAGTGACCTATCTCCCCAAGCAAAGCTATATATCAGATCTACCAATGATCTCATCCCCAGTTGGGATTTTCTTTCAAAACAGATCAAATCAGAAATCTTCACAGCAGCGGGATCCGAATCCCGGATCGGTATCTTTTGCACAATCATAGCATTCGCATCATAAATCACCTCAGAGCGTGGCATTCCGTCTAATACGGAGCATTACGGCAAAAATCATACATATTGCATAATCACAAGTCATGTTTTGAATCAGTCACCTGTGTATACCAACATTCCGTCAGCAATATATATAAAGACTCACAGTCCCAGCAGAAAGCCAGAGCGTCCCCTTTGCACTCACAAATACATGTTAATATATACTCTTTTCGATACCCGTCCGTGTCATATCATTCCCTTGCAAATATAAACCACAAACAGATATCTATATACACTCCATTGACACCCGTCCGTGTCACCTTTCCCCCAGCACAGTTACCCAAACACTTATAATACACTCTCATTAACACCCGTCTGTGTCATCCTATCCCCACAGATCACCAGATATCTTTTACACTTATAAGTTCATAACTTATACACTTTCTCTTATGATACTCGTCTGTGTCATACTCTCCCCAGCAAGTTGAACACTCGTATGTGTCTCACTCATGCTTATTTTCACTTATACAGATACTCGTCTGTATCCTATATACACCACTCATTTCTCCTCAGGTTCAACACTCGTCCGTGTTCCTTGTTAACCAGGTGGTACTCGTCCGTACCACCATCTCTGAACATGTGTCAGTGTTTGTTTCTACCGATACTCGTATGTATCATAGTTTTAAGGATGCTCGTCCGCATCTTTAATCTATACACAGTGTCAAACACTTATACCTTTTATTTCTTGGATGTAAACACTCGTCCGTGTTTACTATTCCCCAGCAAATCCCCAGTGAAAAGAAAATTTTCCTTTCTATCTGACATTCGTCCTATGTCATGATACTTTCGGCAGTCGTACCCTGCTAGGTGATCGTCCTTCACCTCTTGATGACCGTCCCTCATCATTCCCCAGCGGAGTCTCCATCATTGGAACCCTTTTGTTATCCGGCATTCGTCCTATGTCGTGATATTTAGCAGCTGTCCCCTGCTAGGTGATCGTTCTTCACCTTCCTGATGATCGTCCTTCATCATTTTATTCGATGGTCGTCCCCATCGTTGATCTTGTTATCCGGCGTTCGTCCTATGTCGTGATAAATCCCGAGAGCAGTCATACCCTACTAGGTGATCGTCCTTCACCTCTTGATGATCGTCCTTCATCATGCTTATTCGATGGCCGTCCCCATCGTCGACCTTTTCTATCCGGCATTTGTCATATGTCGTGATATGTTCAGTAGCCGTCCCCTGCTAGGTGATCGTCCTTCACCTTTGATGACCGTCCCTCATCCTTACTTCATTTATTTTTTCAAACCTGACGGTCGTCCCCATCATTGACTTTGCCTTTAAAATCCCCAGAGAACTCTGTTTATTTTATTTGATGGCCGTCCCATCATGATCTCTTTATTTCCCTGGCATGTCGGTCGTCCCCGTCATTGCCTTATCCCCAGCAGTCGTTCTCTGCTCGATGGTCGTCCTCCATCGCCCGCATTTTTATAATCATATTATACTTCCTTTTACAATCTATATCCCTTTTCTTCTTCTTCTCAGTGAGTGCAAATTTTGGACTGTCTTTGGTATTCAACCACAAGTTATCTTGTTTGCCTGTTAAGTCGTCGCTTACATCCTGCACAGCTAACTCGTGTTTGAATAGGGGCAGCTGTAAACACCCCAAATTTTCCCTCACTAAGTTCACACCATGGCTTGTGATCTTTCATATTTGCATTAGTTCAATCATATCATCTCATATTTCATTTTTGCTTCACTACATTGGTTCAAAGTCATTTGCATCTAGGGTTTGTGATCTGAGCAATCCATGAGCCATCTGAGCCACTCCAAAGGTCTTCAATCATCTCAACATGGTCCATGTATGTTCAATCATCATATTTTATCCTCCAAAGATCAAGGAAGCCAAAAAATCACAAGAATGACAAAGCATGGAAGCAGAGCTAGGGTTTAACTGCACAGATGACCTAAAATTAGGGTTTTGGTTTCAGAGGCCATAACTCCAAATTTTTTGGCCATTCTTGTTTCTAATGGTCTCAATATGTTATAAGGATCATGTGTACCAAGTTTTATGAAGAAATTCATTGTGGAAGTCATCTGATCACTGGGTAACTTCTTGAGCAAGCCAGAGCAAAATCAGGGCAGCTGAGGCCCCCCAACATGGAACCAAAGTGTATTTTTCATCAAATTGAAGTTATATGATCTTTATTTGATCATTTAAGTGCTTGGAAGTTCACAAAATTGAATAAAAGTGAGCTAAACCAAAAGTTGCCAAAAAAGGAAATGACTTGTAATGTAAACTTTCCATTTTGGGAAAGTTTTTCAACCTCCTCTTTCTTAACCAAAAATGCTTCAAATGAAAAATTATTGGTCATGAAAGTTGTATATTGGATCATTCCCTTTTCAAAAAGTACAAGAACAAGATCTAATTCATTTTGGAACTCAAGTTATGGCCTTCCAAAGTTGGCAAAAATCACATAATTTCATGTTTCATGCCAAAGAGGGAATTTTGCAAAACCTCTTGCCAATTCATTTTGTGACTTCAAATTGACTTCTAATCACCATACAAACATAACACATTGTCTAAAACTTAGAATTGGCCCAAGAATTTCCAAATTTCATGACTTGCACATAAAGAAATCTCAAAAGGGCCAAAGGTTCACAAATTTGCAAAACCTCCCACAACTTTGTCACAACTTGCTGATTTGCCTCAAAGAGGTTTCCATGGACCTCCTTGAATCTTGCTGCACCAGACACCCCTTTGTCCTTGGCCTGAACTAGCCCATACCTCAAAGTACACATAATCTTGACTTTTTGCATTTTCACCCATACCAATCACACTATGCCACAACCACTCTCTGAACCAATTGCATTTGTTTATACTAATCCAAAGCAAGCCAAACATAACAAGAACCAAGCCTAACACTTCAGCATTGCCATAGTTCACAAAAATTCCCTCTCTTGCATCTTCCTTCGAAACACTCAGCACAAACATCAAAACTTAAAACTTCTTCCACCATTCATCTCCAAATTCATCACTGATCATAAGTCACCCCTCAAAACAGCCAAGAACCCCTCACAAACAAAACACTATTTTCTGGCCAGTTGAACACAAACTCACAAACCAGCCATAAAAAACTCCATCCAAGCTTCAAATCTTCTTCAGGGAGGTCATTGGAGGCATTTTGAAGCAAGGAAGCAGTCAGAAAGCTCCTGGGTTGAAAGCTCCATCTCAGGTAGCCATGAGAATCATTTTTTCAAGAAGCTTTATTTTAAGTTATTAAATGGTTAAGCTTGTTCCCCTGAGTGCAATGAACTTTGAATTTTTGAAAATGATGAAGAAATTAGAATGTATGGTCTGTCTGAAAGTTTCACATGTTTTGTTCTTGGCTTCAAATCTTGAAAATGAGTGAAGATAAATGGTTTTTGAGGGTGGGATTGATCTTAGGAGGGTGAGAGGAATCAATCTGGAGCTTTAGAGCTCCAGAAATGGCCTAGGGAGTTTTTAGAAAATTCTCAGGGGAGGTGTGGCCGGAGAAGATGACCGGAGGTCATTTCCGGCCACCTGAAAGTAATTAAGTTAGTTAATTAGGGTTAGGGCATTTTTTTAAATGTGAGTCGTTAGATGGGCCTTTCCCGCGTGCAATGTGTGGACCAGATTGAGTCATTAGTTATTAATTAGGTTTAATTAATATTTTAATTGAGTTTAGCTCAGTTTAAATGTGGGCCGTCCAGATGCGCGCCCAGTCAACCAGTACCAAGCCCAGTTTCAATATGAACCATCCATCCTGCATACTTCCATTAATTCATATTTTTAATTCATTTTTCCTATTTTATTTTGTACGCATTTTTAAAAATAGTAAAAAACATTAAAAAATTCTGAAATTTTTTATCAAACCTTTTATCAATTTTTCAGAACCCAAAAATATTTTTATTTTTATTTTTTGCATTAAAAGAGTTTTTTTTAAATCATTTAAATGTTATTTTTAATTAGTTAATTGATTTTAATTAATTAAAAATACATTTAAGTATTTAAAAATCACAAAAAAAAATCAGAGAACATCTTTGAACATTTAGAAGCATTTACAAACTCACCACACAAATTTCTTTTTGGTTTTGATCATGCTTTGACTTTTTTCATTTGAATTAGGGTTCTTAAATTGTTCATTTTCTAACCCTAACTTCAAAAATTCATAACTTTTAAACCAATTTGAGTTTGTGAATGATTCTTTTTTCATTGTTCTATGTATGACTTCTAGTTTCTAAAAACATTTTTGTTTCATTTTTATCTTTCATTTTCAATTTGTTTGGCATTTTACCTTGATGATCACCCTTAAAACCCTAGAAACTTAGGAAATTCATAACTTCCTTTAGGTTTATCTTCTGACCTCCCCCTTTGGATAGTAAACTAGTATAGGTTTAGGGTTCCTTTGAGTACATTTTCAATTTTTAATCTTATGATTTGCTTCTGTTTTTGAGTTTTGCATCTCACATGTTCATATAACCCTAATTTCTCATCTTCACTTGCATTCATCTTGCATATGCTTGCATCCATGAACTTGCCATGACATTTCTTGCATCCACATGACATATAAGACATCTTAGGACACATTAGAACCTTGTTTGATCATTGAATCATCCATGTGCCATGTTATGCATTCATTGCATTCCATGTGCATTCATGAACTTTCATGCTTCCTTTATGCTTCATTTGCATTCTCATCCTTTGTATGATCATTCACATCTCATGACATACATTCATATCATCTCTTAGCATCATTTTCATCATGAACATGTTTTTGGTTTTGGTTTGCACCTTTGCATTCATTCCATTTCCATTTCATTTCATTCCTTTTTGCTAACTTTTCAGGTGGTAAGTTTTTTGAGAAGTGAATTTTCCTTCACTTCTCATAGTCTTTTCTCATCTCTCTTATGCATCATTGCTGCATTTTATCTTTGTATTGGAGTGAGCTTGCTCATTCATGTTCCTTCCTCACTTTCTTTCTTCATGCAACTTATCTTCTTAAGTGAAGTAAGTTGACTTGCTTCTTCTGCTTCTCTTCCTTCCATCTTTGCTTCTTCCTTGGTGGCTCTTCTTGAAGATTTCTTTCAAGCCTCATAAACCCTAGGAATACCCAAGCATGATCACAATTAGGGTTTGATTAGTCCCCCCATTAGTTTTACCTTTGTGTCATCTCTTTGTGTCTTCTCTTTTCATCTCTTAATCAAGGACTAAACCTTAAAAGTTTTAAGGCTTTGTGATTAAGGTTATGCCTTCATCCTTCTATTAGGATGGAGTGTATAACTTTAATCCTAAGTGTTAAACCCTTAATGTGTTTAATTCCTTTAATCAATCCACTTTAATGATCACTAAGACATCAAGCTTGTAACTTGGGCCTTGCATTAGGGTTCTAATTCTTCCTTAATTGGTTAAGAAGGACTAACCCTAGTGTTAATGGACAAGTCCCCCTCAAGTTGTCTTACAAACCATAAAATTCATTTCTTAACCTTACCATTAACTAAAATCCACTCTAATAAAGGGTTTGTTTTGTCATGAGGTTAATCCCTAATCATGGATTAAGTTGAGGAGCCTTCCTCAGCTTAAATGTTCTCATCTATTATCCTTCTATTAGGATAGTGTAATGGGTCCATTAAATCCTTGATTATGGCTTAAACTCATTACTTAACACTAAACAAAAACTCCAAAAAACATTTAAATAAATGCAAGTAGGTTAATGATCTTAAACCTACATCATGGTGATTAAGTGTGAGGTTTTTAGTTCATACTTAAGGTATTCTCATTACCCCTAATCAGAGGGAAAATGTGATGAGTTTACTAACCCTTGGTTTAGGCTTAAGCTCATTTTCTTATGACAAACTCCAAAAGCAATAAAAGATTAAAAATATCAACAAAAAAACAATAACCGTCTCCTCCGGGATTCTTTTCTCACCTCATTCACTCATAAACGAGAGCTTGCTTCTTCCGTCTAATGCAAGACAGTTTGCACCTGAGCCAGACAGGTCTTACACTTGAGCATAGACAAGTAAGCAGTTCATTAGTAAATTTATCTTTCATCGACCGTTCGCGTCTATACCCCTCTTGACCAGGTGTCATTTAGTGGGAGCGACACATAGTAATCTGTGAAGCCTGTGACTGATACAAATGTCTGAAAGGATGTTAGAACATCATCTCAAAAAGTGTTAGATGTCTGCAGAAGAAGAAGAAGAAGTCAAACTCATTTCCTACCTTGTTTGAGAAGGTAATCTTATCTGACCATTAGTAAATACCTTGATGGGAGACTTAGTATTTGTCTATTGTTTTTATGGTGCATAAAGGTGAATACTTGGACGGGATCTGGAAGTATGCATATTTGCAGTCTGAATCTTATGGTTCAAAAAGTGTTATGAGTAACTAATGCTCGTTTTCAAAAGGAGCTTTGGTTGTTCATGAAAGGGGGAGTCAAGAAGTGTTATCTATGGTCTATTGGTGTAAGGATGCAGATTATTGTATGGTGGGTGCAGCTGGAGTTTTGTTCTTCCCTTGATAGGGAAGGTGTTTTTTATCATGAAGTTATTATTGACAATATCATCAGGACTTTGTGAATATTTCTTTACTCTAGGAGAAATGTCATCCTTGGTATAACTGCAAGCTGTAGTTTTGAACTATTCCTTCTAAAGATTCAGACAGTCGCGGGTTTGAAGACTTTGGAAAAAACAGTGGAAGTTTCTCATCAATATGTGGTATTGGTAGGATTTTCTAAAAAACCAACAGAATGAAGGTTGTTTACTCAAACTTGGTTGATGAATCAAGTCTATGAGAGCATGGAACTCTTGTTCTGTAAAGGAAGGATGTTCTTTCAAGTGGCAGAAGAAGGAGCTGAATTTAACAGCTGGAAGTGGACTAAAAATGTTCAAACATCTAGTTCAACATCAAAATCTAATTGGTGAAGTGGCACATCAATTTAAGATATAATAATCTACAGGGATTAAATGCTTTATAAGGCCTGTTATCTTGATAGCTTGGTGAATATCAACTTTATTGATCAGGATATCTTTGAAAGATTTCTGATAAACGTGAAGAAGACAAGTGTGGAAATTGGCTTTTTCATATGAGGATTCATAAAGGAGGTGATCAAACTGTGGAAATTGGTTTGTCTCTATAGTGGATTAGAAGAATCAAGATAATCAGAGTGTGGCGGCTGGTTGTTCTTGAGGATTATCTTGGAAAAAATTGCTCTTGGGCAGAAGAGTGATGAGCTAAAGACTCAAGGAGATTTATTCTTCTTGAAGGTGGGTGAGAGTTTAACTCTCTTTCTGGATTTCTGATTCAAGTCGGTGGCACAATGTAGTTGAAGATTTTCAGTTCTTGGATTACTATATTATAGTAAGTTCAATTGGTGGAACACATCTAGGATCAAGGTGATAAGGTCTTAGTGTGTGGTAAATGTTATAATTAAGTGTTAGGACATTATCTTGGGTGTTTGTCTACATGGTTTCTATTCTTAGCCTACCTAATCATAAGGGAGAATGATGAAGTAGATGATATGTACTGGAAGAAACATGTAGAAAAGACTGAAGTAGATCAGGTATTGATTGCTTGGAAGTCTTATTGTGGACATTCATTCTAATGTTAGAATTAGTTTGGATGTGTTTTATCTGGATTGTATGGACTTTGGTGTGTGAAGGCTCAGTGTGTCAAGAACCTGTGTGCTAGAAGATGTTCATCTTGTGTAGTTTGTGGTAACTACAAACCAAGAAGGAATCAGGTGTGCTTTGGTACAAGAAGTGAATGTGTTCAATTGGGAATTGAACATAGCGTGAGCTCTTGAAGACATGAAGATGCGTCTTATGTTTTCCTTTCATCATAGTACAGAGAAGCATGGAGTATCCTAGATAGGGGGAGTGTGTTACAACTCTGTTCAACTGGTGTTGTGAAGTTAAGGGAGAGTAGTACCTTAACCAGGTTCTGTGATGTTACACATCATGTTGTGACATGTACTACTAAGTATGTTTTCTTGATTAATTTTTATTACTTAGTGGTTGTGGCGTGCATGTCCTTGTGATCAAAATGAGGAGTGTCCTAGGATTCTAGAAGGGTATATGATATAAAACTGCTATTTGCAGTTTACTTTGGATTCTGAAGGTGTTGTGGACTATACTATTGCATTACTAGCAGACAATATATGGTTGGATGTCAGAACATGTTTCAAAAAATGTGTGTATTGTTCTCTTTTTGGGAGTGTTTGTGGACGGCACTGGCAGAAAAATGTGAAACATGGGGTTTTCATGCGTGTTTGTTATTGGGTTGTTTGTTTTGGGAGAAAAAGTCAGTTGGTCAAGGTCAGTTTTTGTTTCACATTGAATGGTGTAGAAGTTTTTGCTCTTATCTTAAAGATCTTGGACCAAGAATGCTTCTTTTTCAAGGATAGGTCGTTACTTTCTATGCCTTGGCTCCCTATTTATAGAGGCGTATTTCCTCCTCCTCCAGCATGTGAGTTTTGATTATTTGTCATCCTTTCACCTTTCTTTCTAATGGGGTTCTTTTGTGTTTGGATGAATAATGCGTGGGTATGGTGCTGTGAGGGTTGTGTTTGCCAAGTTTTGGCTAAAAAGGGGGAGAAAGAATGTGTACAGATGTTGTGCTCAGAGTTGTTGTCACAACAATTGCATCTATTATGTGTTTGTGTAAATGTTACTAGGATGTAAAGGTTGATGTTGAATGCTAGTCTTTGTGACTTGTGTCCTGAGTTAAAGAATGAAATTGTGACTTATGTTTTGAGTTACATAAGGGAAAAACAGGATGTTCTCTTATGTCACCCTTAGTCACCTTGAGGGAGAATGTTCAGCATGTTGAGGGGAAGGGTTTTGTAGAACCTGAATGGAGAGAGGTCTTAATAGATTAGTTCGACCAAGACTTCAGGACTTTCTACTCCTTGCCCATTGCTGATGTTTCCACTGAAAGAATAGGTGAATGGTGTTTTGATTGTGAATGTCGCTGAAGATATCAAACAACATGCTCTGACTCAGTGGAGAATTTGCTTTTGCTGTTGTTTTTTAAGTTCTTTTAATGTACTATTTTGCTGTTATTTTTGATGTATTTTTTATTTGTTTTAGCCAAAATTTTCCAAAGGGGGAGATTGTAAGTTCAGTAATTGGCATGAATTTTGTAAAACAAATATAGCGGAAATATATATGTACATGATCTTTGCAAAATAAAGAATATATTAAGTAAAGAATCCTTTTGTGTGCGCCCAAACATGTTGTGTTGAAATGTTTCAACATCTGGATTAACATGTCGAAGAAGATGTCAAGACAGTTCATTCGAAATCATGAACTGCTGAAGATGGATTGAAGTTTCTGTTTTGGTTTCAACATAAACAAAATATTTTGAAGATTTAAATCAATCCAATGGCTCTGATTATAAAAGATCTTGAAGACTCAAATTTACATTGAAGAAAAACATTGAAAAATATATAGTTTCTATATTTAGAGATATTTTAGGAGTTTTATATTTGAAAATCTTTTTGTATATTTTGTAGCATATTTTTCTGCATTTTTGTAGCAGCGTTTGTGCTGTAATTGTTTAGGCCCAAATCCAGTTGAGAATAGGTTATAAAAGAAACCTTGTAACCTAGTTTACAACCAACCAACCAAAGATGTAAAAGTTAGATCATTAGGGTTGTGTTCTTGTGCAGCTGTACATAACAAGGAACCATGATGTGGTTGTTTATTTGTAAACCTCGAAGTTGCTAAGTTAGAGGTGGATTGCTCTTGGAGGAAGCCTGTAAGCAACTCTAAGTTATTGTCATGGAAGTGTGCCTTCTATTTTGTGATTTGTTGTATAGGTATAAATCCGTCAATATCAAAAACTGAGAGTTGAGAATTGTGAAACATCGCTGAGGTGGTTGGAAGTGAGGATGAGTTTCTCATATTTTGGAGTTCCTAAGTAGAATTTGCATTGGTAGTGATTAAGTGAGAATACTATAAATTTTAGGTGTTTGCTGAGAAGACTTTGAATTAATACTACATAGTGGATTTCCTTCCTGGCTTGGTAGCCCCCAGAGTAGATGAGTTTGATCGAACTGGGTTAACAATTCTGTTGTGTTCCTTACAACTTTTCTGTTTTATGTTTTATGCAGTACCTGAACTCAATGTCCTATCAGACGTTGAAACATCCTGAAGCATGTTTGAATCTGATATATCATAATTTTTAAGTACTGCAGTGTATGCCTTACCATGTTTATAAGTAACAAATAAGATGTCTCAACATCATATCCGACAACTGAGTTTGTCATACCA
This sequence comes from Lathyrus aphaca, assembly GCA_963966055.1. Lineage (NCBI taxonomy): Eukaryota > Viridiplantae > Streptophyta > Magnoliopsida > Fabales > Fabaceae > Lathyrus > Lathyrus aphaca. Next base: position 223,589,095 of record OZ014522.1, read on the forward strand.
GAATTTCAGGGCTAAAAGGAGTAGAGATTTGGCAAAAGGTGAAGTTCACCTACGAGTTGGCAATGGAGCAAAGGTTGCTGATTTAGCCATATGAACTTATGTTTTGACTTTACCTGGTGGTTTAATAATGCAGTTAGAAAACTGTTATTATGAATCTGCAATTAGCAGGAATATTATTTCTATTTCTTGTTTGGACAAGTTTGGTTTTTCATTTACAATAAAGAACAAGTGTTGCTCTATTTATTTAAATGATATATTATATGCTACTGCACAAGTGAACAATGGAATGTATGTCCTTGATCTTGTAATGCCAATTTATAACATTAATACTAAAAGGATGAAACCTAATGAGTTAAATTCATGTTACCTTTGGCATTGTTGTTTAGGACATATAAATGAGAGGCACATCTCCAAACTCCATAAAGATGGACTCTTGGATTCTTTTGATTAAGGATCATATGATACTTGCAAATCTTGTTTAATTGGAAATATAACAAAGTCCCCATTCATAGGAAAAGGTTAAAGGGATAATGATATTTTGGCCCTTATACATACTAATGTATGTGGACCACTAAACATACCAGCCAGAGGAGGTTTTCAATACTTCATCACATTTACTGATGATTTCAGTAGATATGGTTATGTGTATTTAATGAAACACAAATCTGAATCCTTTGAAAAGTTCAAGGAGTTCCAGAATGAAGTACAAAACCAATTAGGTAAGAATATTAAAACTCTTCAATCAGATCGAGGCAGTGAATATTTAAGCCTAGAGTTTGCTGACCATCTAAAAGAGTGTCGGATTCTATCCCAACTCACTCCTCCTGGAACACCACAATGGAATGGTGTATCTGAGAGAAGAAATAAAACCTTGTTAGACAGGATCCGATCTATGATGAGTCACACCGATTTTCCAAAACTTCTTTTGGGGACATGCACTATTGATAGAAGCTTACACACTTAACCATGTTCCATCCAAAAAGGTAGAAAAGACACCATATGAGATATGGAGTGGTAAGAAACAACATATGTCTTACATAAATATTTTGGGTTGTGAAGTTTATGTGAAACGACAAATTTCAACTAAGCTTAAGCCCAAATCTGAAAATGCGTATTTGTGGGGTAACCTAAAGAAAAAAGGATATTACTTCTACAATCCTTATGAGGGCAAAATGTTTGTCGCTCGAATTGGAGTCTTCTTGGAAAAGGAATTTATTTCCAAAGGAATCAGTGGGAGGAAAGTAGAGCTTGGAGAAATTTAAGAATCACAAAGCATTGATACACCTATGGAGGAATTAGAGCATGAATCACAAACAGATGTGGAAGAGAAACCTGCTCAAGTAGAACAAGACCAGTGTAGGTCGATCATAATACATCACCAACCAGAGAGATATAAATATCTCATAATCGATGAAGGTGATGTATTACTAATGGATCAAGATGAGCCTGTGACCTACCAAGAGGCCGTAACTAGTCCTTAGTATGAGAAGGGGCTAGAATCCATGAAATCTGAAATGGATTCCGTGTACACAAACCAGTTTTGGACCTTGGTAGAGCCTCTTGTAGGAGTTAATCCTATAAGATGCAAGTGGGTCTTCAAAAAGAAGACTGACATGGATGGTAAGGTACATACCTATAAGGCAAGACTGATTGCTAAAGGTTGTAAAAAAATTCATAGGGTAGACTGTGATGAAACCTTTTCACCAAATGCAATACTTAAATCTGTTTAGATTTTACTTGTTATCGTTGCATATCATGATTATGAAATATGGAAGATGGATGTCAATACTACTTTCCTTAAAGGGAATCTACTTGAGGATGTGTACATGACACAACCTGAAGGATTTGACATACCTGAAGAAGCCCAAAAGATATGCAAGTTACAGCGATCAATCTATAGATTGAAGCAAGCTTCTAAAAGTTGGAATCTTCATTTTGATGAAACTGTAAAACAATATAGATTCATAAAGAATGAATATGAGACTTATGTCTACAAGAAGGTTAGTGGGAGCATAATCATTTTCCTGGTATTTTATGTAGATGACATATTACTCATTGAAAACGATATCCCTACCTTGCAACAAGTAAAAGCTTGGTTAGGGAAATGATATTCTATGAAGGACCTTGGTGAAACATCCTATATATTAGGAATCAGGATCAATAGGGATAGATCACAAAAACTGCTTGGCCTATGTCAGAGTACATACATAGACAAAGTGTTGAGACACTTTAATATGCATGATTCCAAGAAAGGATTCATACCTATGAAATATGGCCCATGTCTATCAAAAACACAATCCCCTTAACTAAGGAAGAAAGGGATCGCATGAATAAGATTCCATATGCATCTACAATAGGATCTATCAGGTATGACATGTTATGTACTCGACCAGATGTCTCATATGCTTTAAGTGCGACGAGTAGGTACCAATCGGATCCTGGTGATGCTCATTAGGTAGCTGTCAAGAATATCCTTAAGTAATTAAGAAGGGCCAAGGGCTCATTCTTGATATATGGAGGTCAGGAAGAGCTCACGGTAATTGGTTACACCGATGCTAGCTTCCAAACAGATAAGGATGACTTTAGATCACAATCTGGTTATGTGTTTTACCTAAATGGTGGCGTTGTGAGCTAGAAAAGTTCAAAGCAAGAAACAGTTGTTGATTCTACAACCGAGGTCGAGTACATTGTTGCCTCAAATGAAGCATAGGAAGTTGTTTGGATCAAGAAGTTCATTAGTGAACTTGGCATAGTCCCTAGCATTATGGATCCCATTGATCTCTATTGTGATAACAATGGTGCCATCGCACAAGCTAAGGCGCCTAGATCTCACCAACGATCCAAACACATACTTAGGCGTTATCATCTCATTCGAGAGATAATAGACCGTGGAGATATGAAGATATGCAGAGTACCTACACTTGACAATATTGTTGACCCACTAACAAAACCTCTTACGTAGTAGAAGCATGATGGACATACTAGAGCTATAGGTATTAGGGACATGCCTGATTGGATCTAGTGCTAGTGGGAGATTGTTGGTGTAAGCCCTAGAGGCCAATACTTTTGGTACTTGTATCAAATTATTATTATTAATAATAAAAGGCATTTATTTATTATGTTTGCTTTTACAAAATGATAAAGTCCCTAGAATAGCTAGTTCTTTTAATGAAATATTAAATGTGACTTAATCATGAGATTCTATTAAACATAAGGACGTTATTCTTAAAGTATCCATAGTCGAGCTTTAATGTGAAATGGGATAGCCTTAAATCATTAAGATTATTATGTAGATAGACTGATGATCACATCTCATGCATCATGGATAAGGAGTTATCAAGTCTTAACATATGTATGAATATTAGGAGTGATATTTATACTGGATTGACCCACTATGAGAGTACTACATATAATGTTATGCAAAGTGTCATAATTTACTCTCATGGTGATAGTGGTGTATACCACCCTTCGACCTAAAACTAATATGGACCTTAGATGTAGAGTTAAGTACTTTATTGCTGATCAAACATTGTCTGTAACTGGATGATCATAAAGACAATTGATGGGTACTTCATAAAGCATGATGAGGGACATGAGTAGCCTAGATGGAATTTGCCCATCCTGCATAACAGGATAAATGTCTAAGGGCCCAATATTGAACTGGACAAGGATGACACAATATATGCCTTGTGTTCAATATAGACATAAGGGCAAAAGGGTAATTTAACATACAAGTACTATCACAAAAGGTTTTTTCATATCACATGACAATCTTGTGACTTGGGTAGCAGAGATGTGTTGCTAGATGCTCACTATTTATTATGTTAAATACATATTTCCAATGTCACATAATTCTACAGGGTCACACACATAAGGATAATTAGAGAAAAGGTAGAGTAAATAAGGAACACCATAAGGTACGATGCATTTAAGTAAATATGCAACACAGTAAGGTACGGTGCACTTAAGTGGAATACGGAATATGGTAAGGTACCATGTGCTTAAGTGATAAATGGTGCATCATAAAATATGGTGTACATACACTTAAGTGGTATTTTTAGCTTGTAGCCCACACAAGTAGTTCTATAAATAGAACCCTTATGCAGAAGTAAAAGGTTTTGTTTAAAACCCTAGTCGTATTCTATTTTTCTCTCCCTCACTCAAAACCTTCAATCGTAATTAGCTAGCATTGTGGCTGAAGGAAGTTGTTCGTGTGGACTAAGTAGAGGCGTTGTTCATCGTACAACGCTTGTGATCATTCCATCGATTCATAATCAAAGGTTTCATCGCCACAAAAGGTAACCTTTTTATCACAAATCTTGATCTTTCCTAAGGATCGCTGAAGGGAAAATTTTATTTTCCGTTATGTTTAGATCACAAAATTTTCCTTCAGTAAGTAACACACTTCAAGACCTTACCCTTTCTGGAATAATTGTTGATATTCTTTCTTTTTTTCATAAATCAAAAGAAAAATGTTGTTTTTTATAATTTTCAAAAGTTTAATTAATTAAATTTGTTTAAAAAATTATCATAAAAAATAAATGAAATTTTGTAAACAAAAACAACATAAAGAATTGAAAATAATTGGATAAAAGCTCAAATTTCATTGAAAGAATGGTAGTCCGCAAATGGTGTGACTCCATGGATCATTACAAGTTTGAAAAATGGTAAATACATGGAGAAAGGCTACATTGAAATACAATGATCACTATTCTCCCTAACAACTTTGAACTCCAATGTGCTTGAAACTTTAGTCAATAATGAGTGAATAAGAATCTTTGATGGGAAACCTTACTGGGGAATAGAATCCAAAATCTCTAGTTGTTTCAAGTAATCCAATATGATATGATACAGTTACTTGCCATGATCCCTAACTTTTTCCTAGATTTCCCTAACGGGTTTTCAATCTACCAGGATAATTATTTTTGTTTATGTCTCTAATTTTTGCCTAGACCACCCTTTCGTGTCTTCAATCCACCAAGATGCTCCTTTTTTCCTAAGTCACCCTTTTGGGTTTTCAACTTGGCAGGCTGTTCTTTTATTCTTTTAGGCGAAGTATTTCTTGACTGCATTAACATTCACATGATGGTTGATCTCCTCACCATCCACAGTTGCAAGAATCAATGAACTGCCAATGAAGGCTTTCTTAACAACATATGGGCCATCATAATTAGGGGTCCATTTGCCCCAAGAATCAGTAATGAAAGATTGTATCTCTTTTTAGCACGAGGTCGCCTTCTCTGAATACACGAGGCATAATCTTCTTGTCAAAAGCTCTCTTCATTCTTTGCTGGTACAACTGACCATGGTGTAACACCCTAATTTTTTCCCCTAAGATCTTTTTTTGCTTGCATCTTTGCATACAAACAAGATCACGCATTGGTTCTTATATCCTTCTTGGTTGCAGGTTTATGCCTCACATGGGATCACCATTGCTTTTGTGTGCTTTATTTGTTTATGTTTACTAACATCTAATCAAAATCCAAAGATGTTTTATTTTCCATCTTTTACTAACTTTTTAAGGAAGAAACAAAAATATCAGAACAGTTCCTCAGCTCAAACAATTTTCATCTGAACAAAGTCAAAGTTGATCTGCAAACAAATTCAAATTCATTTGATCAAGGATTTCCTAAGTCTTTATTGATTATTATTCAAGGAATTCCAAGGTTCATGTGTTTATTTCCATGCCTTCTTTGACAAGCAAGATAATCAAGCAGGAACCATATCAGTTCAAAGAAAAGAAAATATTTTTCAAGTTTTACACTAAGTAATCGGTTAACGCCCGGGTAGTAACCGGTTACCAGCACACAAATTTGAAAAAAATTGGCAGAAAATTCAAATATTTCAATTTTGGAACCAATTTCATTTTGATCACATGTGGAATATTCTAGACCATCTTCATTTAATTCCCATACATCATCAAAATTAATTCCCACCATGCACCTTCATTAATCACCATTGTTTAGCTAATTCCCTCCAAATTTAATTTCCAAGCCTAATCTTGATCTCCCAAACCTAGTTCCATTCCACCAAATTTCCATACCTAAACTCTTTAAATAACACCCTCATTTCATTCATTTCTCAAGATTTAGAGAGCCAAAAAACCTCTTGCAAAATATATCTCCAACTACCAAAATTCACCAAAGCTCAATTTCTTCTTTTGAAAGTTATCAAGAATTCATATTGAATTCTTGATTAACTTTAAGCTAAGCCTTCATCCTTTTCATTTCTTCATCAATTTCAGTGGATCAAGCTTACTTATGAAGTAATTTGGAGTTGTTCTAATCCTTAAAGTGGTAATTCATCTTATACCATTGTTACACCTTCATCTTCATCATCCATAATGTAAATCTTTGGTGTTCATTGTTGTTGATCCTTTGGATCATATATTGTTATTTTTATTGTTGATTTTTTATGTGTTCTTACTCTAAAATTTGTGCATGTTCAGATTTATGATCATAAGGTGTTTGGAAAATGTTTTGAAAGAGGATCATGCTGAATTTTGCACTAATTTGTTATTCTGCATGCAAAGTAACTAGTTAATGCATAGGTGTTAACCGGTTACTCAGTGTTAATTTTTGAAAATTGGCTGTGTTTTTGCACTAAGTAACCGGTTAACACCTATGTGTTAACCGGTTACCATTGAGGCATAATGAGTTTTTGCTTTTTTTAGGTTGTTTTGCCTTCTCTTCCCCCCTCTTCTCCTCTCTATTTATTTTTACCTTGGGAAACATTTTTTAGACTAATTTCTCTTTAATTTCAATGGACTTTGGGTGTATATTAAAGGAGATGATATTCATTATTTCAAATCTATTTTTAAGTGAATTATTAAATTCACGTTAGGTTCTTTGAATTAGTGATATATTTTCACACTCAACCAAGATAAGTGATTGAACTTAAAGATGAAATAATATCATAAGTGTGACTCAATTTGGTATTCATCTTTATTTTTGTGCGGTATGGCATTAGGATGGCGATTTACATATCGTTCATCTTGCATGCATTAGCACACATATTATATTGGTCGACCTCTTTTGTAGGGTAATTACTTCTTAAATTACTCAGCGATTACTTAACATAGACCTAAATATGTTCCTATCTCGAAATAAAATCCAATTGGATACTTGCACTTTCATGGACCGGACCTTGATTGGTCGCGCCATCCCAATGTTGAATAATTATTTGCATTAAATCCACAAATTTTGAAGTTTGATGCATAGTTTCTTTGGGTATCCCAATATTCTTTCAAGTCTTCATCAAATTTGGGTTTAATTGCATCGGTTAATCACTATAGTGTAAGATACTAAGTGGAATCGGTGTTGCCTTCTCGGTTTTGGCACTAGGTGCCTTGTTACTCCTTTGGTTGTGGATGATTAAGTTCACCATACCATTATTATATACATATTATATTATTACTACTATATTACTATTTTACTTTCTTCTTGTACCCTATCCTCTTTAATTTCCCCCTTTCTCCATTCTCCTCTTTATTTCATACTTTATCATCCATATCATGTTTATGCTTATATACCTTTGTGCTTTTTCTTTTGTCCTTTGGACACCAAAAATATTAATAAAGGATTAAACCTCTAAAAAACTTGTGCTTCTAATCTTGGACTATGGTTACTATCCTTTGCATTGGAATTGGAGTTTTGGACTTAGATCCTAGGACACCTTCCCTTTGCTTTGATCATCATGGAATTGGTACCTTAGCCTTTATTTGTCCACTTGCTAGCTTATGCTTATAAGGATGAAACTCTTTTTACTTATGCTTGGAAGTATCATCAAATTGGTTAGATCTTTCCTCCTTTATCTCTTTATTTTTTTATGATAGCCTCTTCATCTCCTCCCTTTCTTCAATTTTCAAAACCTTCTCTCTTTTTCAAAGGATTCTTGTTTTCAAAATCTTCACCACTTTAATAAATCAAACCTTGACTTTTGTCAAGTGACTTTTACTCTTTCTATTCTTTTAATAAATTTCAATGAACTTAATCATTTTAAATTCAATTCAAAAATCAAAAGAACCAAACTCACTCAAGTTGTTTTGTGCCTTTGTGCACTCATTTTTTTATCTTTACAAGTTTAGAATATGAGTCATTTTTTCTAGTCGGGTGCAAGTCTTTCAATCTCCATGGTTGTAGTTTGATGTAATTGAGTCTCTTGTTATTTGTGGGGGTTCAATGGCATACTCATTGATTTTATCCGAGTTGGAGCCCTCCCAATAATGATGTATGAATCCATGTCTTCATTCTCATGGTAGATTTGTGAGACTATCCACTTGAAAATGATTAATTGTCTTTACTTATTAAAATCAATCAAAACCAACCAATTTTCACTATTTTTACCATGAACTACGGGGTTTTGATCTTACATTTCACATTGTGGGTACGTAGGCATGATGTGGTAAACCTCTCCAAACATAAAAACATTAAAACTTAATCCTTTTTTCATCCTCTCACTCTCATTTACCAAACCATTTTCAAACCAAAGGGTAAATATTTCAAGGGTTCCCGTGGAGTACCACAGACATTTTGGATGCTAATACCTTCCCATTTTGTAACCAACCCCCTTACCCTTTCTCTGCTTTTTTTTTTAGCTCTTTGATTTTAGATTCATTTTTGGATTTATTCGCTCTTTTTTTCCTTTTCCTTTTGGAATAAAATAAAAGCACGGTGGAAACTATGTTTTCCTTGAGTTAAGTTAATCAATAGCTTACACTCGTGATTTATACCGCTACACATGGCATAAAGTCTTCATTCTCTTTTCCTCAATGAAATTCAACTCATCAAATCTACTTTGACACCATTCGGCCTCAGTCAACTTGGTTTCCATCATAACTCTCATCGATGGGATCTCAATCTCGACGGGGAGCACTGCTTCCATACCATATACAAGCGAGAAAGGGGTTGACCCTGTTGAAGTGCGGACGGATATACGATACCCATTCAAAGCAAAATGAAGAATTGCATGCCAATCCTTATATGTCACAACCATCTTTTGAATGATCTTCTTAATGTTCTTATTCGCAGCTTCAACGGCCCTATTCATCTTCGGTCTATAAGGAGAAGAATGGTGTTGAATCTTGAATTCTTCACAAGGCTCTTTCATTATCTTATTATTTAAGTTCAAACCATTATCAGTAATGATTCTATTTGGGACACCATATCAACAAATAATATGATTCTTGATAAACCGAACCACAACTTGCTTGGTCACATTAGCATACAATGCCACTTCTACAAACTTGGTGAAGTAGTCAATGGCCACAAGGATAAAACGATGTCCATTCGAAGTTTTGGGCTCAATCATATCGATTCCCCACATAGAAAGGCCATGGGGGAAGAAATAAAATTGAGTTGAGTTGGTGGCACATGAATCTTATCAGCATAAACTTGGCACTTATGGCACTTATTCACATATTTGCAACAATCAGATACCATTGTCAGCCAATAGTAACCCGCTCTCAACATCTTTCTAGCCATTGCATGCCCATTAGCATGAGTACCAAAGGATCCTTCATGAATTTCTTTCATTAACATGTCTGCTTCGTGTCTATCCACAGATTTGAGCAAGACCATGTAAAACTTTCTCTTGTAAATCACATTATCATTCAAAAGGAAATTGCCTGCCAATCTCCTCAAAGTCTTTCTATATTTTCTTGATGCCCTACGCGATTATTCTTGACATTGAAGAAAATATTTAATATCATAATACCAAGGCTAGTCATCTTGGACCTCTTTAACTACAAACACATGAGTTGGTCTATCAAGACGCATCACACTAATCATAGGAACTTCATTCCACTGATTCACTTTTATCATAGAAGTTATGGTTGCCAAACCATCTGCCATCTGATTCTCATCGTGAGACACATAATGAAACTCAACTTTAGTGAAGACATTCAATATCCTCCCGACATAATCTCTATATGGAATCAAGTGAGGTTGATGAGTTTCCCACTTTCCTTTGATTTGATTAATCACCAAGGCTGAATCTCCATACACATCAAGATTCTTGATCATCAAATCAATGGCTTCTTCAAGACCCATAATACAAGCTTCACACTCAGCTTCATTATTGGTACAATTGAAAGTCAATCTTGCAGCAAAAGGAATATGTGAACCATAGGGAGTAATGGTCATTGCCCCATTCCTTTTCCATGTGAATTCACAGCTCCATCAAAAACCAAACCCCATCGAGATCTAGTCTCAAGCCCTTCCTCAATCAAAGGCTCATCATAGTCTTTCATTTTTAAATATATTACATCTTCATCAGGGAAATTAAGCTTGATGGACTGGTAATCATCAATTGGCTGGTGTGCCAAATGGTCAACCAAGATACTTTCTTTTACAACTTTTTGATCTCAGTACTCAATATCATATTCAGACAACAACATTTGCCAATGAGCAATCCTCTCAGTTAAAGTAGGATTTTCAAAGGTATACTTGATCGGATCCATTTTGGATATCAACCAAGTTGTATGATTCAACATATACTGGCGCAGACGCTTAGTAGCCCAAGCTAAGGCACAACAAGTTTTCTCAAGCATGGAGTACCGAGACTCACAATAAGTAAATTTCTTACTTAAATAGTAGATAACATATTCTTTTCTACCAGATTCATCTTGCTGACCAAGCACACAACCCATGGAATCTTCCAACACAATCAAATACATAATCAATGGTCTACCTTCCACTAGAGAAGAAAAAATAGGAGGTTCAAACAAATATTATTTGATACTTTCAAAAGCTTTCTGACAATCATTATTCCAAACACAACCTTGGTCTTTTCGAAGAAACTTGAAGATAGGAGCACATGTGGCAGTCATGTGAGAGATAAACCTCGAGATTTTATTCAAACGACCCAAGAATCCTCTTGCTTGCTTTTCAGTTCTTGGTGTAGGCATTTCTCGAATAACTTATACTTTATCAGGATCAACTTTAATGCCTCTTTGGTTGACAATGAAACCCAACAACTTTCTAGAACAAACACCAAAAGTGCACTTGTTCGGATTCGAACGAAGCTTAAACTTCCTTAATCTTTGAAACAACTTCAACAAATGTTCCACATGATCTTCTTTGTCCTCGACTTTACAACCATATCATCAACATATACCTCAATTTCCTTATGCATCATGTCATGGAAAAGTGTAGTCATAACTCTTTGGCACGTAGCACGAGCATTCTTCAATCCGAAGGGCATCACTCTATAGCAGAATGTTCCCCATGGTGTAATAAATGTTGTCTTTCCCATGTCCTCGGGTGCCATCTTTATCGGATTATAATCGAAAAATTTATCCATAAAGGAGAACACATTAAACTTAGTTGTATTATCTACCAACACATCAACTTGTGGAAATGGAAAATCATCTTTTGGACTAGCTTTATTCAGATCTCTATAATCAACACACATTTGAACTTTTCCATCTTTCTTTAGAATAGGCACAATATTGGCCACCCATTGAGGATAATCAAATGTAACAAGAAAATCTACATCAATCTACTTTTGAACCTCCTCTTTAATCTTTATTGCCATATCAGAATGATTTCTTCTCAATTTTTGCTTCACAAGTGAACATTTAGGCTTTAACGGCAATCTATGCTCCACAGTATTAGTATCAAGAACTGGCATGTCTTGACAAGACCAAGAAAACACATCCACATACTCTCTAAGAAGCTCTACCATTCTCTTCTTAAAGAAGTTCCCAATCTTGATTTCTTTCTTATCATCTTCAGAACCTAAGTTGATGAGCTCTTTCGACTCTCCATGAGGCTGAATGACCTTTTCCTCGTGCTCAAGAAACTAAGAAATCTCATCAGGAATCTCTTCAACATTATCTTCCCCGACTTCAAACATAGGGAATTCAAAGTTAGGAGTGGGCATAGGATCATTGTTTTCAATGGGTTTACAAAGTAATTTGCATAATGATTTAGTTTTTATTTTTGAGTATGAACAAAAGTGCAAACATCATGTAGCTAAAAAAATGATTATTATTTTTTGGTTTTTTATGTTACCATTTTTCAGAATAAAGAAAAAAGGGAAAACACATATGGAATAAACAAATAATATTTTATTGATGATGATAAAAATTTGAACCAAAAAATTTCACTTTCACCTTGGGTAGAGTGAAAAGATTTTTTGAAAGAAAATAAAAGACAAATTACTTTGAAGCATGAACAATAGAAGGAACATCAACAGATATCCAGTTCTGGAAAATCACTCTGTGCGTAACAAAGTTAGGCATTTCTTCTTCTTCATCATCTTTAATGATGGCACCGACCTCACGATCAAGTCCAAAAGACTCATAAGCATTTTCTCCCTCAAAATAAGATCCAGGGTCTTCTAATTACGGTTCCTAAAGGTCATACGGAATCTCTTCCCCATGATCATCTTCCAGATCACCCTCAAAATCATCTTCTATGATTGCAGCAGCAAAATGATCTTTGGAGTTACCATCTACCATGTTCATAGACGTGTTACCATGGTTAGGCAGCGAATTTTTTTTAACATTTGGATTAATGTCATTAAAAGACAAAATGTTACTCCTTATCAATTTTTGTACTTCGTGCTTCAATTGCTAACAATTCTCAATGTCGTGCCCAGGGGCACCTTTGTGAAAAGCACAATGAGCTTCTGGCTTATACCACCATGAAATACTCTCTGGAACAGGAGGTGAAGAACGCGTCTGAACAAGATATTTCTCAATCAATGATGAAAACGATTTGACATATGACATAGGAATGAGATCAAAGTCTGCCTTTGCACGATTCTGTTGATTACCATTCTGTTGAACACGAGGCTGCTAAAAACGAGGATGATACTTTGGAGCCACTAGAACCGTTGGAGCCACATTAATCACTTGAGTTATTGAAGCTACATATGGTTGGTGACGGCTTCTCGACCGTGAGGTCTCATATACCCCTCATGAGACACAACATTAGTCTCATCTTCTTTCTTCATAGAAAAACCATACCTCTTAGAACTTGAACCATAATTTCTTTCTTTACTCAACGGTCCTTCATGAACACCTTCTTCTAACCGCATTCCTATATTCACCATTTTTGTGAAATCACTTGGAGCGCTTGCAATCATACGCTCATAATAGAAAGAACCCAACATCTTCAAAAATATATTCGTCATTTCTTTCTCTTCCAATGGAGGACTAATCTGAGCTGCAAGCTCGTGCCATCTCTGCGCGTACTCTTTGAATGTGTCTTTCTTTCTGAGCCATAACACGAAGTTGATCTCTGTCTGGTGTCATATCAACATTATATTTGTACTATTTCACAAAAGCTTCTCCCAAATCATTGAAAGAATGGATTTGGTTGCTATCTAGACATATATACCACTTTAGTACTGCACCAGTCAAACTGTCTTAGAAGTAGTGAATAAAGAGCTGATGGTTGTCTATTTGAGTAGACATTTTCCTTCCTTAGATGGTCAAATGACTCAGGGAAAAGAGTTCATTTGTACTTCTCAAACTCAAGCACTTTGAACTTGTGAGGAATCTTGACATTAGGAATCAAACAAAGCTCATAAGTGTAACACCCCAAAATTTTCCCTTTCATTTCATAGAATTTAACATATCATTTTCATATATATATATCATAGCATTCTTATCATAAGAATTTGAAGCATAACATCCATAGCTTGAGGCATAAGGCATGTGGTCAATGACTTGCAAGTTTGTGATCATCCAAAGGAAATGACAAGGGTTAAGTGTTTCTCAACAAAGAAAATGTCTTTCACATCTCACACAAGCTCAAATGTGGTTTCAAGTCCCTAGAAGAGGGAAATTCATCAGAAGAAAACTCAGTGCAATATCTCCTACACAAGGACCAAATTAGGGTTTTGGTGGCAAGAGGCTTCTTGAGGTTTTCTTGATCCCAACTTGTTCTCACGGTCTTACATATATTCTCAAGAACCTATGGAAGGATTTTGAGGCATTGGTTCATTGAAGAAGGAAAACCATCTGACTTCTGATTATCTTCACCATTTCTAGGGAATAAGGAATCTTCATGTACTACTGGGGATAAGAAGACTCTTGTGAAGGACATTCCTTCGTTGAAGGAACACTTTCTGATTGGGGAGAAGCCAACCTTCTGCTGCCTTGCTGAGGAAGATTTCAATTTCCAACTCCACTGGGGATGATGGAGAACATCAATGAGAATGCTTCTTGCTGAAAATAAGAGTTTTAGATCACCTCTTGTTGGGGATAAGAGATGTAAAACGTCTCATGATGGGGATGCGAGATTAAGAGCCCTTCTCAATAATGATACCCTCTGCCAAGGAAATACCAACCCTTTTCTCATTACTCTGATGGAGAAAAAATAATCTGATGAGACTTGCTGAGGAATCAAGATCCAAGAAACTCGTTGAGGAAAAAGCTCCTGCTGCCCTCTGCTGTGCATGACTTCCATCCGCCTATTAGGAATAACAAAATCGAAACATATTCTGCTGGGGAGGAAAGGTTTCAAGGAGTCTCGTGCTGGCAATGGCTTTGTCTTCAACCTTTGGGTTGATCGACTGCCTACTGATCATGAGTGAATAATGTCTCCTTGCAATTTTCAACTCGTCTCAAACTAAGGGTCTATCGGGAGAAATTGTCTCAATATGATTTTACAGGAAACCTGGCATTCACAATACCTCAGTGTCTTAAAACTCTTGGAGAGATTCGTCGGATCTCGAATTAACTACATGAGACTGTGCGGTCTATGAAGGAATTTTCCCCAAGATTTCACACCATCATGAGGTATTCTGCCCCAGTATTCTGAACCCTTGATAGGTGGCTCTAATTGACCGTTGTTGGGAGAGAGTAACTTCTAGTGCTCTTGGAGTGGCATGCCCTAGTACTAGCCTTTGAGCAGTTTTGTCCCTGACTGACTGATCTTCAAGTGAATACTCAGACTAATTGTTCTTGGAGAAATTTGAATCTCGAAGTGATTTCCCCAGTTTGGCTTAATTGTGAGGAGATTACTCGACATGATTGCCTCGGATCGGTCACACTTAAAACAACTGGTTGAAAAAGCCTCTACTTAAAAGAGCTTCTTGGAAAAAGTGCACCTCAACATGATTGTCCTTGGGAAGTTTCAGACTTCTCAACTCGGTAGGATTAAGCTTCCTGAATGAGGTTCCATATGTGAACTTCTTATGATGTCAAACAAATGTATGCAAACAGAAAATGTTTTATTCTGAGAATGATTATTCTAATGCGACACACTTGTTAATCTTGAAGTTTTTATTGAAAATATGTCGTGAAACTTTGTGAGCGAATCACTGGTTAAGATATGACATTGATTTTTATGAAATCATTTACATGCAACACCAACAAAGATATTTCAGCACAACGCATAGGAGTCAGGAACGTTGTCTCGTGGTAGTACGCTCTCGAATTAACCTTGTTTCAGCTAGGACTTTTGAGGGTTGTATCGTGGCCTGTTTCACGGTTATAGAAACAAAGAATATAGGCTCAAAGTTTATTTGTGCCCACCCCTCTTTGTGATGTCCTCCATTCCTATGTTCAGCAAATTCGGCACAAGCGCTCACCTCTCAAAAAGGGTTTTGTGATGGTTGAGGAACCAATGACACTAACAGTTTAAGCACCAATCAGGTTTTCATTTAGAATCAGTCACCCTTTTAGCTTTCATGTTTGCGCTGCACGACTTTGTTGTTGTTTAAGGATCTTTCTTGTGTAATCCTTTTCATCTTTCGCTTTTGTGTTCTTTTGCTTATCCCTAACTTTTTCCTGGACTGATTCTTGTGAATCTTTGATTGTGAAGTCCAGCGGGATGCCCTAATTTTTGCCTAAGTCACTTGTTTTCAAGTTTCGACTTAGCGGGCTTTTTCATTTCTTTGTTTTCTTCGATTCTCTCCTTTTTTTGAACAAATTGTGTGACACTTGTTGTCTTGACTTCTTTGTGAGGGTTGTGACTGCCTCATTCTTTGGTCGATGAAATATAACCATTATGGCTTCCAATCTTTGGACCTCTTGATTGGGATAACCATTGTGGTTTCTAGTTTTTGAACCTCTTGAGGAAAGTCTGACGCTCGGTCCAACTAGATGACACCTACCCTTCCCCTGGGTTAAGCGAAATGGTTATTTTTTCATGCGAAAAGAAACTCCTACTTCAAGGCTCACAGTGGTTAGCGAGGGGATATCTTCCTTTTAACTCCAATTACTAGGATTTGAAACAATGTCTATACATCGTCAACAGGATCTTATTCAAGAGCACACAATTATAGATTTTTGCGTTTTTGTTTCGTCATTCTCCCTCAGAGTTTAAGCACAACAGTTGGCATTGCAATGCGCATACAAAAAATCATGAGTAAATACGCATGAATTACTTCAATAAACACATGTGCGTTATATTATGATTAACGTTAAAAAACAAACAAGTTTCATGCATGCATAAAAATGTTCAAACAAACACAAGAAACTACAAATGAAAATAAAGTAAGGAAACTGAACATTGCTGTAGTTGAGGAGACTTGACTCCGTTTGGACTTATCAGTCTTGGATACTTTCAATGATCAATAGCTTTTCCATGGAATCGCAATCTTCAATTAAACGTCCACATACCCAACATGGCCATCATACCTCCTCTTCCTATTATTCTGACTTTAAGGCTCCGATGTTGAACACTGACACAAGACGTCTGAAGGAAAGAGTAGAGATGAGAAATAAAGTTGCCCCATATGGTTGCTCATAAAGACCTGATGATCTTCTGCCTACGTATCTCTATTGACCAATGAAGAATCAGAACGACGTAGTTCCCCCCACTAGTATGGAAATGCATTGAAGGAAACCAATAATTTACATTACTGAGTATTAGAATACTCCTGGCTTTATTGCTTCTGATGACGCCCTTGCAAAATGGGTGGTTAATTTGAAGACTTCATCTTAAAGGTAGACCATCTGGTGTAATGAACTTTGCATCAATCAAACCTAGCACCTTATGTTCGAACTCCCTATAATTGTCAATTGTATGTGCAAACGTTCCTGAGTGGAACTCGCATCTAGCAGTCATGTCATAGTCGGGAGGAAAAGGATACGACACCGGCATAACATGGCTTAACTTAATTAAAGAGCTCTGAAGAAGGAAAGCAAGCAGTTGGCTTTGAGAAACTGGAACTTGAGAAATCACTCTTTTGGGTTTCTTAGGCCTCTAATTTTGTTGTTGACGATTCTACTGACGATGTTTATTTGGGCGCCCAGACTACCTTTATACCTTTCTTCCCGTATTTGGCAAAGACTGTTGATGTGATGAGTTTGAAAACCAAAGCTGAGGAGAATGCCCATCACTTGGGGTAAGTCCCGGGGGAAGGGAAGGGATATTCACTTCTTTGGCGGCCGTTAAAGCAGAACTACCAACCTTCACATCAGTTGGTCAAAACTCGATTACTCTGAAATCAATTAAGTATTGCACCTGGTGTTGGAATCCTTTACACCCTTCAATATCATGACCTGGGCCTCCCGTATGAAAATCACAGCGAGCATTTGCATCCCATCAATTTGGAAGTGTGGCAGGTGGCTTGCAAAGCTCAATCAATCTCAAATGAAGCAAGCGCTGAAGTAGATCGGAAAGGGACATTGTTAAAGGATCAA
Source organism: Lathyrus aphaca (assembly GCA_963966055.1). Classification (NCBI taxonomy): domain Eukaryota; kingdom Viridiplantae; phylum Streptophyta; class Magnoliopsida; order Fabales; family Fabaceae; genus Lathyrus; species Lathyrus aphaca. The sequence continues at coordinate 223,606,700 of OZ014522.1, forward strand.
AAACCCTTTATCACTTCTGCTGATGATGAAATGGTACAACCGGGGGAGTCCCAATTATAATCTTATGATGTGGTAGTATCAAAACCCAAGGCTTATGATGTGATGAAGATCCCTGAATGATGGAAGGAATACCCAGCTCCTTTGCAGCAGGTGGGGAACATCCCTTTGCTTCGCTTCCTGGACAGGTGCAAACCCAATTTCCCTTGAATAGATGAGTTCTTAGACCTTATGCTTGAGCATCTTACAATTTTCCACATTATGGCCAAATTCTCCTGAATGAAATTCGCACTTAGCATTGACATTAGAACCCGTAGGGTATCTTGTGTGTTGAGGTCCCACATCAATCAACTTAATCAACTTCAATTCAAGTAGAAGTTGAAGCAGATGTGCATATGGCATTAGAATCGGGTCAAACTTCCTCTCAGATCTTTTTGTCTAACACTCCTCAGGAGATGGTGGCTGATGAGAGAACTCTGACAATGAAGGAGATTTAGAAGGCAGCCCATGTTCCATCAAAGGTCCCAAATAAGTGGAAGGAGTTAGAACTTCGATTGCAGAAGCAGACAACTGATTGTTTTCCTTCTTCAATACATCATCCAACATTTTTTAATCCGGCCCATTTGAGTCTTCAACCAGCTGGCCTCTTCTCTCAACAGTTTCTGATCCTGGGACAATGCTCGAATGTCCACCATAAAATGCCCCAGCAGGGCCTTCATCTCAATGACTTCCGCTTGGAGTTGTTCCATGTCCATACCCTGATAATTGTGATTCAAGTTGGCCATTCTAAAGAGAAACCAAATCAAGATAAGAATCTGTCTCTGAACACCTGTCATGAATACAAGGATGTATGCAAATGCAAAGTTCCGTTATTTCCGAGGAATATATCTGCTTAGATTCAAGTTTTAATACAGAAAAAATCCAACGGTCTGATTCATATATGTGATCCTCGGAAATAACTAAACATGTGTGCGGAAATGTTATGATGTCATGTATGCAGCAGACATGTGATCAATGATATGTGTCGGTGCTGGTGTTGAGCAGCGAACCAAGTGTCTGTGGAGGGTCATAATAATAATATTATTATCTCTATGTAGAACCTCAAAATTAAGAACCAAAGAACCACATAGAACTAGATCACATCCTTTGAACAACACTGATGAAATGGGTATGTTGAAAGTTAAGTTACCTGCAAACCTATAAACAACCCCTCATCTTATAGGTGTGCTATTACGGGTCAACATCATGGATTCTCAGGTCGAGTAGCGATAATATGTTCACCGTTTCCGAGAAATGGTTTGGCATTATACACTAAAAGATGAGGTCTAAGCTGAGTCCTGAAAAACAAACATCCCTCACAAGTTCCCAGCTTCAAGCATTGGGATCGAGAAACAATAGTACATTCATCCAGAAGGGTACAATACTACCGTCATACGAAAAGTGCTTTGATTGAGTTCTTATGAGAGAACAAGGCCATCCTATGCGAGTTCCCAGTGGGCCCTCGGGTGCGAGTGGGTTTGCCAACAAATGTGTTCTGCCACTGTCACTACTAGAGAGGGTTGTTTCCACTAAGTTGCTCAATGATCGGTCCCCAGATGCACATAACTATCAAGGTCGTATCCTGAAGTGAAGGAAATCTCCACACAAAATATTTCCTAGACGGTCGGAATCTAGGTGTGGAACACACCGCCACTCTTCATGATGATATATCATGGAAGTACATTGTATGTTCATGCTAAAGTCTAGGGTGCACTCGAGCCTTGGTATTGGGCTCATCTCATAGTAACTCTCATCCTGCCAAAGAAAACCAGGCAGTTCAGACAGTAAAATAATGATGCATAATAAATACTAAAAGCAGTAAATAAAGTCGTAAAGTAATATTATAAATAAAAACAATAAACTAAACACACAACAGCAAACAAATAAACACCCAAAGAAACAAAAATAAACAAGAACTAGGAATGACTCTCATAGGGAACCAGAGATTTTGGGTTCGATCCCCAGCAGAGTCGCCAATTGTCGCTCCCGGGATTTTCATCCTTGTACAAACGCGAAAGTGGCGCGGAAAAGTTAGAGTCGCCATCCAGGCATTTTTATCCCAAGAAAAGGGAAAGGTAATGTTGCACAAACCGAAGAAAAGGAAAGAACAAGGTCTTGCAAACCAAAGAGACTGGGTTCGTGAGTCAGTTACGTGAAGGGAATGTATTAGCACCCCTTCACGTTCGCCGTACTCGACGGGATCCACGCTTGCTTGAATTGCTTCAAAGGGTAAAGAATAAACTGCTATTGAACTGGAAAGAGAGAATACAATAGAAAAAATTTAGGGAAAATAAAGCATGTGTGCTCGAATGGGCCCTACCCCACTGCCTACGTATCTCATGGGAAATGAGAATCAGAGTCGTCGTAGTTCCCCTAACTAGGGAGGAAAACTGATTGTTTGTATTTTTTATGATTGAACTGCTTGTGCCTATGCTCAGGTGTTGCAGGCTCGTCTAGTACAAGTGTGTTTACTGTCTTGCAAAGAGACAAGTCTAAGCGAGTTCTTTCCTTAAGAGTGACAGAGATGATAAGAGAATCCCCGCAGGAAAGACACTTATTGTTGGTTTGGAGCTTTTAGAAGCTTTTTATTGAATTTGCATAGGAGAGTGTTTTTATTTTATTTTTAATGTGAAGAAGTGTTTTTTAAGCTTTCTTTGTAAGAATGACTTCAAGTTTAGACTTGTACATCATGCTAGATAAGTTCACATTACCCCAAGATGGGATAAATGCAAATTCCCCAGGGAATAAGTCCATAACACAAGAAGTTACTTCAACCTTTATTAAGTCTTTTTAAGTTGTTTTGAGATGAGAAAGAGAGAAGACTCAAATTGAGAAAGTGAAAACTCTAAGGGAAATTAAGACTCACTTTATGTTATTGTGAAATGGAGATCCTAAGGTTAGTAAGGTTTGAAGAACTCTAAACCTAGAAGAAAAGAGAAAAAGAACAAGTTATAACTCAGTTCAAAGGATTGAAGATGAGATTAGAAATCAAAGGGATTTAAGGAAGTGAAATGCCAAAGAAGTATGAAGATGCTTTTCGCAATCACACTTAGAGAAAACTTAAAAGAGGAGGGAAGAAGGTAGAATTTAGGCGCACACCCACATTCTTCATACTTACCATTAACCCCTGAAAAGGTTAGCAAAATTCATGATTTATGAAATCAAAAATGAAAGAAAACAATTATGTACCAAACATCTCATACAGTGATTAGGATTCAAACTAGACTCAAACCTAAACCTAAGGGTACTTAAAAGCTAGATAAAACCCAAAGTCAACAGCTACAACATCGCTTCAACACACCATCAACTATTACATGCAAATGACATACAAACAACCTATTACAACTACCTAATAGCATGGCAACAGGTGCAAAAAGTGCAAACACAAGGCAATGTAGCACACATTTAACAACTATTGTTCAGAAATGCAGCAGTGAAATACATGGCAGAATTAAATCATTTAACAGTTAACAATACATGGATATGCACCACATAAAAACATCAAGGAATGCAACACGATTAATGTGAACATGAATATGTGAAAATTCAAGCATTTTAATCATTTTACACCAATGTATTTTCACAAAAAGATAATAATGCAAACATGCAACAATGTGGACAGGCATCACAATACATTCTAACCTAATGCATGTATTAACAACATCATGCAAACATGAAGAAAACATGAAATCGAAAGTGTGTATGCTATGCATATATGGATTATGCACTTTTATCAAGCAATATGCAACATGTTCAATTATACGCGCGAGTTTCCGAAACATGAATCGATCATGAAAGCAACGTAAAATAGAACTTTAATCCATTATTATCATGCCAACAATGAGGTTCAAACATAGGAAAAAAATTCACAATACACCATGAGCACAAATTCACACTTATGTCAAAAAATTGGAAGTAAACAATACGTGTGTCGAAAGATGTCGAAGCTACATGAACTTGCACCAAAACAACTTCTAAAAATTCCCAAAAATGATATCCTAAGGGTCCATGATGATTAAATATGGAATGGCATGCAAGCATACATGGAAATGCACAAAAAGAGACAAAATTGCCTAGTGTTAATCGGTTAACGGATGTGTTAACCCGTTAACACACCTAAAATATGCAGATTTGCGCAAAAAACATTGTGTTAACCGGTTAACGGATGTGTTAACCGATTAACATTGGACCAGAATAAAAAATCATGCAGAAAAAGAACTTCCAGCAACTAGCTTATTTCCAAAAGTTCCTAATATAGTCCCTATCAACTGAGCACGAAATTAACACCTAAGTGCATCACTACAACACTAATCGGAACTATAACACATCAAGAAATTAAAACCTAATGATCTAATTAATCAACATATTAAACATCAACAAAACGCGAAGATCGTGCATGTCAAGAAAATGTGAAATAACTTAAAATAGAAGTTATTATGAGTATCACCAACCTACAAAGCAGATACATGCTTTGGTAATTATTGCTATGAATAATCAACACGCTATAGATGAGAAAACTGTAGATCCGAAGCTCTTCAGCAAGAATACGCAAAATAAATGCGATTTGATGAACTTCTTCAAATATCACTTCCAAGATGAGAATTCCACACCAAAACAGTAGCAAATCCTTCAATAATCCATGAAATCAATGCAATGATGGAGGTTTAGCTTCAAATTTTTCAATTTTCAATGCAAAACTTGAAGAATTTTGGAAGATGAAGCTTTGAGTGAGGTTTTGGAAAATGGGAGAAAAGTGAGAGAAAATTGAGACTGATGAGAGAAATTTGTGAAAAATGAAGTGTTCTCTCTAGGTTTGGAGGGAAAAACGTTTACATACATGTTAGGCTTAGGGGTGCTTTTGGTTAGGAATTAGGATTGGACACTAGCTTAGGAGTTAGGTTTGGGATTAACTTAGAAGTTAGTTGAGAGTTGGTTAGGAAGCTTCTAGAACCTTCCCTTGGAATGTGGTGGATTGTTCTAGAAGATTCCATTGGAAAGTGGTAGAATAAAGTGCAAAAGTGAAGTGAAAAAATGAGAAAAATCCTTCCAAGCTGAATTTGAAAATTTTCCCAAAAATTACACTGTTAATCGGTTAACCAATGTGTTAACCGGTTAACATAAGCAATATTTGAATTTTTCCTCCTTTTGGTGGGAAACCTTGAAAATATACTTGTGCCCCCCCCCCCCGGTTCTGACCCTGTTTTGACCTTGAGTCCTGATAATTGATATTTCCACTAAAAAAACTCTTGATCACATGTCATATGCATCAACCGATGATGTATGCTTTATTGTTATCTATTATTATATTTTTTTATTATGATTTAAATGCATTGCATGAAAGAATATGCTAAATGACATGGAAGTGATTCATAAGCTACTTTGAATTGGTAATAAATAAGAGGACAAATTTTGGGGTGTTACATGACTCAGACAGCTAAAGAGAGTTTCAAGGAGTACGCCCAGCATTGGCACCAACTTGCTGCAAGAATTCAATATCCCCTACTTGATCGTGAAATGGCAGATATGTTCATGGGAACATTACAGGGGGCGTACCTTGATAGATTAGCTGCTTGGCCATCCATGGGTCAGATTCTTGATGTTAGCAGAGCAAGCTCATATAGAGATAGAAAGCCTTTTGCTAGTCCTCAAAGGAAGAGAGAGAGGGAAACTAATGTTGTGTACGAAAGAGGTAGGGGCAGAGGCCGTCCTAATTACTATTCTCAAGTGTCTTCCGTTACTATTCCCACAGAACTTGCTCAATAACAGCAACAACAACCACAACAGAATAACCAGCAACAAAGACAATATCGGCAGCGTCAACCCTGAAAAGTTGATAGGGTCATTGAGCCAATTTCTATGACGTATGCTACTCTATTATAGAGATTGTTGGAGTTGAATATAATTAAGTTGAGAACCTTAGCACCTCTGGTGGGACCTTTACCTCTAGGGTATGATACTAACGCTCAATGCACTTTCCATTCTGGTGCTCCTGGACACACAACTGAGAAGTGTAGGGCTTTACAGTTCAAGGTGCAAGATCTGATAGACTTGAAGGCTATCAACTTTTCTCCTCCCCTAAGTGTGCACAACAATCCAATGCATAATCATGGCGGTGCTAAAGTGAATGTTGTGGTTGATTGTGAAGGTTTAAACCTGGTTTCTAATGTGAATTTAGTTAAGACTTTGTTGGTGGTAAAGAATATATTGCTGAAGAGATAGGTGTTCCCTGGTTGTTTTGAGAATTGTGTTGAATGTTCTAACCAAGGTAATGGTTGTGATTAGTTGAAGGCTAGAATTCAGAAGTTGATGGATGAGGTTCGCTTACAGTTTGACTAGTTGAACAAAGATAAAGATGACGTGTCAACTGTGACTATTTATTATACTCCTGCTGAAATTCCCAGACCAGAGCCTGTTACCATTGTTGTACCTGCTGAAGTGAGACCACCGACTATTACGGTACTTGGACCTGTTCCATACACTAGTGAGAAAGCTATCTCGTGGCATTACGGATCATACATATATGGCAAAAACAGGAAGAGAAAGCTGCAGTGAGTATTGGTTCAAGTGTTGATAATGTTGGTGGGCTAGGTGGATTCACGAGGAGTGGTCGGTTGTTTGCACCACAAACTTTGACGACTAATAGTGAAAATGAGGCAGCAACCAAAGCCAAGGGTAAGCAAGTTGTGATCGAGGAATTTGTGACTCCAGATGCTGGTCAAAGCACGTTTGAGATGGAAGTAGAAGAGTTTATGAGGATCATTAAAAAGAGTGATTACAATGTTGTTGAATAGTTGAATCAGACACCTTCAAAGATCTCAATATTGTCATTGCTAATGTACTCCAAGGCTCACCTAGAGGCGTTGTTAAAATTTCTGAACATGGCCTATGTGCCACAAGAAATCACTATTAACTAGTTAGAATTTGTAGTCTCTAATGTTAATTCCAGCCATGGGTTGGGTTTCATGGACCATGACTTGACATCGGAAGGTCGTAACCACAATAAGGCCTTGCATATCTCCATGGAATGCAATGGTGTTGTTATATCTCATGTTTTGGTGGCTACTGGATCGTCTTTAAATGTATTGCCAAAGAAGGCCTTGATGAAACTGGATGCTGATGGAATCATTCTTAGACCTAGTGATTTGGTAGTACTGGATTTTGGCGGATCAAAGAGGTTAGTATTCATGGAGGTTGGGTTGCCTGTAAAAATTGGTCTCTAAACTTTCAAATGCATCTTTTATGTGATGGACATCCAACCGACGTACAATTGTCTTCTGGGCAGGCCTTGGATTCAGGCTTCTAGAGCGGTTACATCTACCTTGCAACAAAAGTTGAAGTACGTGGTTGACGACCAAGTAGTGACTGTTTGTGGGGAGGAGGATATATTTGTGAGCCATTTGTCTACATTTAAGTATGTGGAAATGGACGGTGAGATTCACAAAATTCTATGCCAGGCTATTGAAGATGTTAATGTTAGTGAAGTCTCTCCTAACTCAGTGGTCTAAGGTAATGAGAAAGTGAGCACTTCCATAGCATCTTAGAGGCAGGCTTTGGAAGTAGTTCAAGCAGGAAATGCCCAAGGCTAGGGCAATGTGATAAAGGTGGAAAGGAAAGAGGATGTGTATGGAATATCCTATCAACCGGGTCAAGCAGTTGCTTCAAAGAGCAAGGGCTGACCAGCTTCTCCAGTGGAGGTGTCATTAATCTCAACCAGATGTGTGCTAAAACAGGGGAAGACATTCACAGTGATTACAACCTAGACAACTGGGTGCGCCCACGTATCCCCAGGGAGGAATTAAAGAACTGGTTTGTAGAGGAGATCATCCAAGTTACTCTTCAAATAGAGTAATTTTCTATGTTTTTTGCATTTTCATTTGCATGTAAGTACTACACTATTCCCAAGGTGTATGGATCCATTTGTAGGGCCACCCTTTGCATGATTGCAAGTTTATTTTAGGCAAAATACCCAAATTAGTCCCTTAACTCTACCTCAGGCTCCAATTTAGTCCCTTATCTTTAAGAAGTTTCAAAGTGGTCCTTTAATTGTTCAAAAAGGGTCATGTTAGTCCTTTCCGTCCAATTTTCCCAAACGGCGTTAATCTTTTACAGGGTGGCAACTGATGTGGCACGCGATTTGGCAAAAATTCCCGGAAAAATTCTAAAAACATTTGTGGAATCTAGGATTTGAACTCGGGTTCACTTGGTTGCTAAAAATCATATCAAACCAATACATCACTTCACACTTATTTAAATTTACAACCCAAAAATTTGGCTTTATTGTATAAATTCTTTCTCTTTCTCTATCATCACAATCTGGCCATAACGAACATATTATAATATGAACTTTACACTTTTTTCGTCATTTTGTTTATAGCTTATTAAATGTAAGCAACAACTAGGATTCGAACCTAATAATGTTTCTAACCTTAGAACCTAATAGCTCAATCATCCAAACAATGATAAACTTGAAAGCTATTATTATAAGCAAGAAGGATCTTAATATTTGTGTAGAATAGACAAATTATAGCGAGGAGAATGATAATTGCAAACTAATAGTAATAACTAATTAAGCATATGCAATTGCATTGGCATCTATAGGAAAGAACTAGTCGGTTTCTAACTACGAAAATGTTTCAGTTTATCCATTGATTTGGTAGTTAATTTACACACTAAGCCTTGAGCTGTTCAAAAACCACTAAAAGTTCCTATTTTACAAAATTAAACACATTAGTAAAAAGATCAATTATGGTTATGTTTCCACTTAGAAATCAATCTCCAGGTTAAGCTAATAAGAAAATCTTCCTAATTGATTAGTTGATTAATTAATTGATTAAAATAATAATCCAAATTGAAAATCAACCTCTAGGTTAAACTAATAAGAAAAATCTCCCAATTCAGGTCACAAATCACACTGAAATTGAAATTCCACAATACATGTTGAACTGAACAAAAAATTTAAAAATTTCCACACAAAAGAAAAGTAACAAAAATCTATAAATCTACCATAATCATCACAGAACAATGAAATTAAAATTGAATCAACTAATTAGGAAGAAAAAGAGAATTATAAGAAGAAAAAAAGCATAAAATGAAAGAGAAACAAACTAACCTTAGAAGAAGATGAAGAAAGAGTAGATTCAGAGCGATAATAATAACTTTTAAGTTTATCATTGTTTGGATGATTGAGCTATTAGGTTCTAAGGTTATAATATGTTCGTTATGGCCAGATTGTGATGATAGAGAAAGAGAAAGAATTTATACAATAAAACCAAATCATTGTGTTGTAAATATAAATTGGTGTGAAGTGTTGTAGTGGTTTGATATGATTTGTAACAATCAAGTGAACCTGAGTTCAAATTCTAGGTTCCACAAATGTTTTTAGAATTTTTGCCAACTCATGTGTCACGCATATAACCAAGTGCCACATCAGCTGCTACCTGTAAAAAATTAACGTCGTTTGGGAAAATTGAACAGAAAGGACTAACGTGACCCTTTTTGAACAATTAAAGGACCACTTTGAAACTTTTTAAAGATAAGGGACCAAATTGAACCCCAAGATAGATTTAAGGGACCAATTTGGGTATTTGGCCTTTATTTTATCATCAATAAAGGACGTTTTTCATTCAAAACTGTGGTCTCTTTCTTTCATTTTAAATTTTTCATAAAAAACAATAAAATGGCAATGCTTATTTTCTGTATTTTTCTTTTTTATAAAAGTGAATTCTAAAATAAAGCACATCACTCGTGCAGACTTAATCCTCCGGATTTCATTGAAAATGGTTCTGCTATGGCCAAGTATGACTTTGATAATCTGATATATCAAACTGATGAAGGGGTTGAGGAAGACTGTGAACTCCCTAAAGAATTAGTCAGGTTGTTAAGACTAAAGGAAAGGGTTATTCAGCCTCATCAGGAGGAAATTGAGGTCATCAACATTGGGTCCAAGGATGCTAAGAAAGAGATAAAGATTGGGGCCAGTCTGCAGGCCACTGTGAAAGAGGAACAAATTGGTATGCTACGTAAGTATGTTGATATTTTTTCTTGGTCGTATCAAGATATGCCAGGTTTGGATACTGACATTGTTGTGCACAAGCTACCACTGAGAGAAGAATGTCCATCAGTCAAGCAGAAGCTTCGTAGAACTCGTCCTGACATGGCTATGAAGATTAAAGAATAAGTTCAGAAGCAATGGGATGCTGTATTTTTTGCCGTAACTAGTTATCCATCTTGGGTAGCTAACATTGTGCCTGTACTAAAGAAGGACGACAAGGTTCACATGTGCGTTGATTACCGGGATCTTAATCGAGCATGTCCGAAAGATGACTTTCCATTACCTCACATTGATGTACTGGTTGATAACACCACTCAGTTCTCGGTATTCTCCTTCATGGATGGCTTCTCCGGTTATAATCAGATCAAGATGGCACCTGAAGACATGGAGAAGACAATGTTCATTACCCAATGGGGGATATTCTGCTACAAGGTGATGCTTTTTGGTTTGAAGAACATCGGGGAAACGTATCAAATGGCTATGGTAAGATTGTTCCACGACATGATTCACAAGGAGATTGAGTGATTTGTGGATGATATGATTGTTAAGTCTATAACTGAGGAAGAACAACTGGTTAATCTCAAGAAGTTGTTTGAAAGACTGAGAAAGTTTTGTATGAGATTGAATCCAAACAAATGCACTTTCGGAGTGCATTCCGGTAAATTGTTGGGTTTCATTGTGAGTGAAAAAGGAATAGAGGTTGATCCTGCTAAAGTTAAATCCATACAAGACATGCCTACACTAAAGGCTGAAAAAGAAGTTTGTGGTTTCCTGGTTAGATTGAACTACATTGCACTATTCATATCTCACCTCACATCCACTTGTGAACCAATATTCAAATTGCTAAGAAAAGAATAAGCGGTCAGGTGGAATGACGATTGCCAAAGGGCTTTCGATAAGATAAAAGAGTATTTACAGGAACCTTCTATTCTAATGCCTCCGGTTCCATGGAGGCCACTTATCATGTATCTGACAATACTTGAAGGGTCTATAGGTTGTGTTCTCTATCAACACGAAGAGACGGGTAGAAAAGACCACACCATCTACTACCTGAGCAAGAAATTTAATGACTGTGAATCAAGGTACTCAATGCCTGAGAAGACATGTTGTGCACTTGTATGGGATGCTAAGCGATTGAGACAATACATGCTCACACACACAACTTTGTTGATTTCAAAGATGGATCATGCCAAGTACATATTTGAGAAACCAACATTAACCGGAAGGGTTGCCCGTTGGCAGATGGTGCTGACTGAATATGACATACAATACACTTCCCAGAAAACCATCAAAGGAAGTATTCTTTCAGACTATCTTTCACATCAACCTCTAGATGATTATCATCCCATGCTTTTTGACTTCCCTGATGAGGACATCATGTACCTCAAGGTTAAAGACTGCGAGGAACCACTCCCGGGGGAGGGGCTAGACCCTGAATCCAAATGGAGTATGATGTTTGATGGGGCTGTCAACATGAATGTTCATGGAGTTGGTGTCGTACTTATTACTCCTGAAGGTGTTCACTTTCCTTTCACTGCTAGATTGACTTTTGATTGCACCAACAATGAAGCAGAGTATGAGGCTTGTATCATGGGAATAGAGGAGGTTATTAATCTAAGGATTAAGACACTCAATATATTTGGAGATTCAGCTCTCGTGATTAACCAGATTATCGACAAGTGGTATACTTATCAATATCACTTAATTCCATACCAGGATTATGCGAGAAGACTGTTAACGTTCTTTACAATCGTGAAGTTGCATAACATACCACGTGAGGAAAATCAGTTTGCCGATGCGTTGGCCACTTTATCTTCAATGATCAAATTGCTGTAGTGGAATTATGTTCTCAATATTGACATATCTCGACTTGACAACCCTGCATATGTGTTTATTGTTGATGCAGTGTCTGATGACAAGTTGTGGTATTATGATATCAAGTGTTTCCTAAAGAGTTAGGAATACCTAGTTGGGGAATCTTACAATGACAAGAAAACTTTGAGAAGGCTTGCTGCTAGTTTCTTCTTGAACTCGAATGGTGTGCTATACAAGAGAAACTTTGACATGATCTTGCTTAGATGTATGGACAAGCAAGAAGCAGACATGTTAATGCAAGAAGTGCATGAACGATCTTTTGGTACCCATGCCGGAGGACATGCAATGGCAAAGAAATTTTTAAGATCGGGGTATTACTAGATGACAATGGTTGCATATTTTTTCTCATAAGCCCGCAAGTGCCACAAGTACCATATTTAAACAGATAAAGTGCATGTGCATCCAAGCCCACTAAACGTCATGTCTTCTCCTTGGGCCTTTTCCATGTAGGGAATTGTGTCGCTCCCGGGATTTTCATCCTAGTACAAACGCGAAAGTGGCACAGAAAAGGTAGAGCCGCCAGCCAGGCATTTTTATCCTAAAGGAATGGTAATGTTGCACAAACTGAAGAGAAGGAAAGAACAAGGTCTTGCGAACCAAAGAGACTGGGTTTGGGAGTCGTTTACGAACTGGGAAGGTATTAGCACCCCAGATCATTTGTCGTACCCGATGGGATCCACGCTTGCTTGAACTGTTACAAAATGTAAAGAATAATCTGCCGTTGAACTGAAACTGGAAAAGAGAACGAAAAGGTACGGGAAAAATGTAGGGAAAATAAAGAGTATGCTCGAATGGGCCCTACCCACTGCCTACGTATCTCATGGGAAATGAGAATCAGAGTCGCCGTAGTTCCACTAACTAGGGAGGAAATTGGTTTGTGTGTTTTAGAGCGACATTGTCATAGCTCAAACTCAGGTGTTGCAGGCTCGATGAATCGAGTGCGTTACCATTTAGTTATCAAACTGTCGAGACAAGTCAAAAATCGTCCACAAAGAGTGGGAGATGAGAAGAGAAGATGTGTTGTCTGTTGATTTTTTTTAGAAGAAGTGTTTTTAGGGGTTATTTGTGAAGCATCATCATTCTAAGACTTATTCATCATGATAGATACTCTACACCTCATCCCCATATGGAATATGAGCAAGTACCCCATGGCAAAGTCTCTTGGCACATGAAAAAGTTCAACCTTGATTAGGCGTTTTGATTTTGTTTTGAGATGAGACAGAAGAAGACTCAATTTGAAAAAGGAAAAACACTAAGGGAAACTAAGACTCACCCTAGGTTATTGCACAATGAAGATCCTATTGTTAGTGAGGTATTTTAATCCTATAAGACAAAGAAGAAAATTCTAACTCACTTCAAGGATTGAAGATGAGATTAGAACTCAAAGGGATTATAAGAAAGTGAAATGTCTAAGAAGCATAAAATGCTTTTCGCAATCACACAAGAGAAAGCTTTTAAAAGAGGAAGGAAGAAAGTAGAATGTAGGCACACACCCACATTCTTCACTTACCATTAGCCCTTGAAAATGTTAATAAAATCAATGATTTATGAAATCAAAAATGATAAAAAAAAGGAAGACAATTAAGTGTAAAATGTCTCCTAAAATGATTATGATCTAAAATAAGCTCAAAGCTAAGCCTAAGGGTACCTAAAGGCTTAGCAAAACCTAAAGTCAGCATCTACAACAACACTCCAGCATACAAACAACTACCACATGCAAATGGTATACAAACATCCTATTACAGCTACCTAACAACATGGTAACATGTGTAAAATATGCAAAAGCAAAGCAAGGCAGCATACAATTAACAGCTTCTGTTTCAAAATACAGCAGTGAAAACATGGCGGAATTTAATCATTTTATCATGTAAATGCATGAATATACATCATACAACAATCATCAATGAATGAAACATGGTGGATATGAACGTGGATATATGAGGATGTAAACATTGACAATAAAACACAACCAAACAAATAATCAAGAATGAATGCAAACATGTGGATTATGCACTTTCAAGTAACATGCAATATTTTCAATTATGCGCGTGAGTGTCCAAAACATGCACCGATCAAGAAAGCACTGCAAAACAGAACTTTAAATCAATATTATCATGCTAATAATGAGGTTAAAACATGGGACCAACATTCATAACACACCATGAAATCATATACTAAAGACCCATGATGATTGGAGGGGGAATGGATACCAAAAATACAAGAAAAAACAAGAAATTTTCATTTTGGTTCAGTGGTAACCGGTTACTACCTAGGTGATAATCGGTTAACAGTTCAAAAAGTGGTGTTTTCTACAAAAGTTAGCACATGTAACCCATTACTACCTAGGTGGTAATCGGTTACTCTGAGACAATAATAAAAAATTCTGCATTTTCTTAGAAAATTCAGTAGCAACTTATTCAAATAAGCTCTATCCTAATGCCTATCAATTGAGCACGAAAATTACACTTAAATGCAACAATTTAACACCAATTAAAACCACAAACACATCAAGATTCTAAATCCTAATGACCCAATTAATTAAAGCATAAAAAATCAACAAAACGTGAAGAACACGTTTGTCGAGAAGAAGCGGAATAATTTAAAACATAAGTGATTATGAGATTCACCAATCTACAAAGAAGAGGTTTGCTTTGGTAATTGTTGCAATGAAGAATTAACACGCGATAGAAGAGAAAACCGTAGATCCAAAGCTCTCCCTCGAGAATATGCAAAATAAATGCGATTAGATGAAAACCTTGATGAAAATATTCAAAAAATCACTTCCAAGATGTGAAATAAACACCAAAATAGTAGAAAATTCTTCAATAATCCATGAAATCAATGCAACAATGGAGGTTTAGCTTCAAATTCTTCAAGTTTCAATGCAAAACTTGAAGAATTTTGGAAGATGAAGCTTTGTGTGAATTTGGGAAAATGGGAGTAAAATGAGAGAAAAATAAGAGTGATGAGAGAAAAATATGAAAAATGAAGTGTTTATGTGAGGTTTGGAGGGAAAAATGGTTATATACATGTTAGGCTTGGATGGTGGTTTGGGTTAGGAGTGAGGCTTGGGCATTAGGTTTGAGATTAGCTTAGGAGTTAGTTAAAGTTAGTTGGGAATATTCCTAGAATATTCCATTGGCAAATTCTTAGAATATTCCCTTGGCATATTCTTAGAATATTTCCTTAGAAGGTGGTAGAGAGTTCTAGTAAGTGGTAGAGTGTAATGCAAGGTGAAGTGGAATAGTAAGGAAATCCCTCCAAGCTAAAAAATGGCATCTTTTTTTCTTCCAAATTTGGCATGTGGTAACCGGTTACTAACTAGGAGGTAACCGGTTACCAGTTCAAAAACCAGTTTTCTGCACAAATTTCAACAGGTAACTGGTTACTATCTAGGAGGTAATCGATTACTTTTTCCAAATTTTGAAATTTTTTCTTTTGGTAGGAAATCTTGGATATCTGGCCTTGGTCATTCATTCTGAGATTATTTTTCTTCTGAGAGCCGATAATTGATATTTCCACCAAATAACCCTTAATCACATGCCTCGTGCCTTAACCGATGATGTATGCATTAGTTTTTTTTTGTTTTTTTATTATGATTTAAATGCAATGTATGAATGAATATGTTAAATGACGTGGAAATGAAGCATAAGCTACTTGAAATTGGAGATAAATAAGAGGGGAAATTTTGGGGTGTTACAACTGCCCCTATTCAATCACTGTAGACCTGAATGGATGATAGCAGTTGCTCTCAGATGATTGAGGTATACAGGGATTGAATACCAGAAATAACCAGAAAATTTGCACTCTGATGGAGAAGAAGAAAAGGGATATAAACCTAACCATATGAACTCTGCTTGAATATAATTCTGATGGGAAGAATAGTAAACAGGGAATACCTTTTGAGTGATGCCAGAAGACTGTTGACTTACCACGATGTGGGTGGATTTTCTCCAATCCGCAGTTGGACTTCAGATACTTTGCCATCCTGAGGACGAACTTTCTCCAATCTACGGTTGGACTTCAGATACTTTGCCACTCTGAGGACGGACTTTCTCTAATCTGTGGTTGGACTTTAAGAATGTCTTGTAGATTAAATTCAGACGACTACTGACTTACCACACTACGAGGGACTTTTGCCACACTACGGGGAATTTTTGCCACACTACGGGGGACTTTTGCCACACTACGGGGGACTTTTTGCCACTATACGGGGGACTTTTTGTCACACTACGGGGGAATTTTTCCACACTGCATGAGACTTTTTCCACACTACGGGGGACTTTTTGCCACACTACAGGGGACTTTTGCCACACTACGGGGGACTTTTTACCACATTACGAGGTTTTTTTATCCACACTACGAGGGACTTTTGCCACACTACAGGGTGTCACTCCCACTAAAAGACACCCGGGTCAGATAGGGTACAGACGCGAACGGTCGGCGAGAGGAGAAAATGAAATGAACTGAAAAAGAGTCGCCAGCTAGGCATTTTTATCCCGAAGGAAAGGTAATGCTGCATAAACCTAGAAAAAGATGGATAAGACGGTTGCGAACCAGAGAAACTGAGAAAAGGGGTTAGTTACAACCTGGGAAGGTATTAGCACCCAGATTATCCGTCGTACTCGACGGGATCCACGCTTAAAAGATTGTGCTTAAAGGGGTAGTGTTTGTGCTATCTGTGTGCATAAAGCTGAGAAGAGAATATACAAATGTCAGTGCAAGAAAGATGTGAATTGCTCAAGGACTGAGACTTAAAAGAGAATGCTGAAAGAGGGGAAGACACAGAGACTTTTGTTCGATAACAGTTAAGTTATGCCTATGTATCCTCTCGTGCAATGAGGAAGTCAGAACACCGTAGTTCGACTCAAAGAGACTGAATGAATTGACTATGAACTGCTTACTTGCCTATGCTCAAGTGTATGACTCGTCTGGCTCGAGTGCTAACTGTCTTGCATTAGACGGAAGAAGCGAGTTCTCGTTTGTGAGTGAAGATGATGAGAAAAGAATCCCGAAGGAGACGATTATTGTTTGTTTTTGTGTTTTCAATCTTTTATTTGTTTTTGGTATTTGTCATAAATTAATGAGCTTAAGCCTAAACCAAGGGTTAGTAAACTCATCATATCCTCCCTTTGATTAGGGATAATGAGAATACCTTAAGTATGAGATAAACATCTCAACTTAATTACCATGATGATATAGGATTAAGATCATTAATCTACTTGTGATTATTTAGGTGTTTTTGGGTTTTTGTTTAGTGTTAAGTAATGAGCTTAAGCCATAATCAAGGATTGGTGAACCCATTACACCATCCTAATAGAAGGATAATAGATGAGCACACTTAAGCTGAGGAAGATACCTCAACTTAATCCATGATTAGGGATTAACCTCATGACAAAACAAGCCTTTATTAAAGTGGATTTTAATTAAGGGGTAAGATTAAGAATTGAATTTTATGGTTTGTGAGAAAACTTGAGGAGGACTTGTCCATTAACACTAGGGTTAGTCCTTCTTAACCAATAAAGGAAGAATTAGAACCCTAATGCAAGGCCCAAGTTACAAGCTATTGTCTTAGTGATTATTAAGATGAATTGATTAAGAGGTTTAAACAAATTAAGGGTTTAACACTTAGGATTAAAGTTATACACTCCATCCTAAGAGAAGGATGCAGGCATAATCCTAATCACAAAGTCTTAAAACCTATAGTCTCTGATTATGAGATGAGAAGAGAGACACAAAAGAAGACACAAATGTAAAAACTAAAGGGGAAATAATCAAAACCCTAATTATTGTCATGCTTGGGTGTTCATATGGTTTGTAAGGCTTGCAAGAGATCTTCAAAGAAGCCACCAATGGAAGAAACAAATGAAGGGAGGAGAAGCAGAAGAAACAAGTTACTTACTTCACTGAAGAAGATAAGTAACTTGGAGAAAGAAAGTGAATGATGAACATGAATAATCAAGCTCACTCTAAAGCAAATGAAAATGCAGCAAGGATGCATTAAAAGAATGAGAAGAGAAATGAGAAGTGAAGGCAAATTCACTTCTCAAATTACTTACCACCTGAAAATGTTAGCATAAAGGAAAGAAATGAAATGAAAATGAAATGTATGCAAAGGTAAAACCAAAACCAGAAGCAAACACATGATACAAATGATGCTATGAGAGGATGCAAAAGCATGTCAAGTGTTATGAATGTTCATACAAGGGATGGAATGCAAAGGAAACATGTTTTGAAGTTGGAAAGTTAATGGAATGAAAAGAATGCACATCATGGAAAATGAATGCATAAATGATCAAGCATGATTATAATATGTCCTAAGATGTCTTAGATTCCATATGAATGCAATAAATGTCATGGCAAGTTCATGTATGGATACATATGCAAGATGTATGCAAATGAATATGAGAAATTAGGGATTTAAGGCAACATGAGATGCATAAGTCAAAAATAGAAGCAAATCATAAGATAAAAAATTGCAAATGAACTCAAAGGAACCCTAATCCCATATGATATCACACCCCAAAGGAGAAGGTCTAACTCTTAACCTAAAGAAAGTTGTGAATTTTCTAAGTTTGCTAGGGTGTTAGGGTACCTCAAAAGGAAAAATGCAAATCAAATAGAAAAATGAAAAATAAATTTGTGACAAAAATATGCTAGATACTACATGCCATATGAAGATCAATGTAAAAAGAACCAATGTCAAACCCTTCATGGTTAGGAAGAAAAGAATTCTTAAAATTAGGGTTCCAAAAAGGGATTTTTATGAACCCTAAATTCAAGAAAAATGTCAAAGTTGAATCAAAACCAAAAATAAATTTGTATGAATGGTTTGACAATGTTTCTAAATGTCCTAAGATGCAAAGTGAATTTTTTTGGAATTTTTAGAAACCTAAATGGTATTTTAATTAATTAATTTCCATTAATTAATTAAAATAAGCATTTAAATATTTTTAAAATGATTTTTTAATGCAAAAAATAAAAATAAATTTTTTTTTGGGTGAAGAAAAATATTTTTGGAATTTTCTAAGTATTTTAAATTAAATATGCAAAATAAATGGAATAAAATGAAATAAAAATTGAAATAAAGGCTGGTCAACTGATCCAATGGACCAGGTTTGAATCTGGGCTGACTGCGCACGCAGATGGGTGGACAGGATTGAATCTGACTTAATTATATAATTAACCTAATTAATTAATAATTAATCTTAACTGAAGTGATCTGGACCGTATACACACGCGCGAAACTGGATCCTATGGCTGACATTTAAACCTGGCCACTAAACCCTAATTAGGGTTCTAATCACTCTCAGGTGACCGGAGCTAGCTCCGATCATCTTCTCCGGCCACTCATTCTTGCTATCTCACTCAAAACATAAAATAAACTCACCAAACTCTCCAGAAATGATCCTCACCTCATTCTAAACAAGAATCAACCAACAAATTTCATTTGTTTCACATGAACATCAAGATTCGAAGCAAAACGGAAAATCAAACAGAAATTTCAGAAGCTTCATACATGCTTGTTTCTCAATCATTTTCAAAAGTAAAGACATCATGATCATCAGGAGATCACATAGAATCAATTAAGAACTTAAAACGAAGGTTCTGGAAAAAAAGTTCTTGGAGTTACCTGAGCTTGAGCTTCCTCAGTTTGGAGCTTTTGGACCTCCTCTCTTGTGCAAACCCACTCCTCTTGATGTCCTGATGAAGCTTTGATGCTTGGAAGAAGTTTGTAATGGCTGGTTTGAGAGCTTGCACTCTTGCTGCACCATAATCGTGTTTCGGTTTTAGGTGTGTTTAAGCTGCAATGAAGGGTGGGAAATGATCCTTTGGTGAAGCTGAGTTGATTGATGAAAAGAGTTTGAAGTTTTAGTGTGTGTGCTGTGAGTTTCGAAAGCTTTTTGCTCTTGGGGTGATTTTTGGGAACTTAGTGATTTTTAAGTGTTAGGCTGGCTTGTGTTGTGTTATGAGCTGCATTTTGTTCACATAACAATGTTTGATAGGTCAGAGGGGTTGTTGTGGACTGTGGTGATTGGTATGGGCAAGTTGCCAAAATGTCAACATAACTTGTACTTGAGGTATGGGCTCATGTTGCAGCTGGCTTTTGGCTTGTCCTGGCTCGGCAAGGATCAAGGAGGACCATGGAACATGTTTTGTGGTGATTCAGCAAGTGTATGAGAGGTTTTGTGCCCTTTTGCAAATTTGAAGAAGTTTGGCCCCTTTTGGATTTCTTGAAGTTCAAGGCATGAAATGTGATGATTCTTGGGCCAATTCTGATTTTTGGGCAATGCACTATGTTTGTATGATGCTTAGAAGTGTATTAGAAGTCACAAAATGGCTTGGTATGTGAATTTGCACAAAATCCTCTTTGGCATGAAAGTGAAAATTATGTGATTTTTGCCAACTTTGCCAAGCCATAACTTGAGTTCCATAATGAATTAGAACTTGTTCTTGTACTTTTTGAAAAGGGAATGATACAATCTACAACTTTCATGACCAACAATTTTTCATTTGAAGCATTTTTTATTGAGAAAGAGGAGGTTGAAAAACTTTCCCAAAATGGAAAGTTTCCATTACAAGTCATTTCCATTTTTTGCAACTTTTGGTTTAGCTCAATTTTCTTCAATTTTGTAAACTTCCAAGCACTTCAATGATCAAATAAAGATCATATAACTTCAATTTGATGAAAAGTCCACTTTGGTTCCATTGGTAGGGGCCTCAGATGCCCTAATTTTGCTCTGACTTGCTCAAGAAGTTACCTAGTGAACATATGACTTCCACAATGAATTTCATCATCAAACTTGGTACACATGATCCTTATAATATATTGAGACTATTAGAAACAAGAATGACCCAAAAAATTGGAGTTATGGCCTCTGAAACCAAAACCCTAATTTCAGGTCATCTGTGTAGTGAAACCCTAGCTCTGCTTCCATGCTTTCCAAGTCCTTGTGATTTCTTGACTTCCTTGATCTTTGAGGGATATAATATGATGATTGAACATACATGGAACCTCTTGGAATGATTGGAGACCTTTGGAGTGGCTCAGATGGATCCTTGGATTGCTCAGATCACAAACCCTAGATGCAGATGAACTTGAACTAATGCAGATGAAACAAAAATGCAATATGAGGTGGTATGCTTAAACCAAATGCAAATATGAAAGATCACAAGCCATGGTGTGAACTTAGTGAGGGCAAATTTGGGGTGTTTACAGCTGCCCCTATTCAAGCATGAGTTAGCTGTGTAGGATGTAAGCGACGGGATTATCAGACAAACAAGATAACTTGTGGTTGAATATCAAAGACAGTCCAGAATTTGCACTCACTGGGTAGAAGAAGAAAAGGGATATAAATTGTAAAGATAGTATAGTATAATTATGAGGTGCGGGCGATGGAGGACGACCATCGAGCAGAGGACGACTGCTGGGGATAAAGCAATGACGGGGACGACCGACAAGCTGGGGAAATAAAAAGATCGTGATGGGGATGGCCATCAAATAAAATAACAAGGTTCTCTAGGGATCAAAGTAAAGGCAATGATGGGGACGACCATCAGGTTTGCATAGTATAGTAAACAACGATGGGGACGGCCATCGGTTCAAAGAATACATGAAATAAATGATGAGGGACGGTCATCAAAGGTGAAGGACGATCACCTAGCAGGGAACGGCTGCTCTTTTATCATGACATAGGACGAATGTCGGATAGAAAAAGGTCGACGATGGGGGACGGCCATCAGATAAGCATGATGAAGGACAATCATCAAGAGGTGAAGGACGATCACCTAGCAGGGTACGGCTGCTCTCGGGGTTTATCATGACATAAGACGAATGTCAGATAACAAGATCAACGATGGGGACGGCCATCGGATAAAATGATGAAGGACGATCATTAAAAGGTTAAGGACGATCACTTAGCAGGAGACGGCTGCTAAACATCACGACATAGGACGAATGCCGGATAGGAAAGGGTTCCAATAATGGAGACTCCGCTGGGGAAAGGATGAGGGACGGTCATCCAAAGGTGAAGGACGATCACTTGGAAGGGGACGGCTGCCGAAAGTATCATGACATAGGACGAATGTCAGATAGGAGAAGCATTTTATTGGCGACTTGCTGAGGATTGGTAAACACGGACGAGTGCTTACGTTCAAGAATGAAAGGCGTAAATGTTTGACATTGTGTATAGATTAAAGATGCGGACGAGCATCCTTAGGACCGTAATACAGACGAGTATCGGTAGAAACAAACGCTGACGCATGTTCAGAGATGATGGTACGGACGAGTACCAACTGGTTAACAAAGAACACGGACGAGTGTCGAATATGTGGGGAATAAGCGTAGATATAAGATACGGACGAGTATCTGTATAAGTATGAACAAGTATTTGTGAAGTATGAGCAAGACACAGGCGAATTTTCAACTTGCTGGGAAAAGGTTTGACACGGACGGGTGTCAGAAGAGAAAGTGTATAAGTTATGAACAATCGTTTATATATGAGAGTGTAAAAGGTATTCCGGCGACCTGTGGGGATAGGATGACACGGACGGGTGTCAACAAGGGTGTATTACAACAAGTGTTTGGTTTGCAATAAGTGTTTGGGCAACCATGCTGGGGAGCGGTGACACGGACGGGTGTCAAGAGAGTGTATATAGGTTTCTGTATTCAAAGATGATGTTTGTGGCTTATCTGCGGGGGATGATATGACTCGGACGAGCGTCGGAAAAGTGTATATGAACATGTATCTGCGGGAGAGTGCAAAGGGGACGCTTCGGCTTTTATTATATATATATTGCTGATGAAATACTGATGGTATTTACAGGTGACTGGCTCGAACCTGGCTTGTGATCATGCAATATGTTTTATTTTTTCCGTAATGCTCCGTATTAAACGGAATGCTACACTTTGTAGGGAAATATGATGCGAATGCTATGATTATGCAAAAGAGAAACCGGTCCGGGATTCGGATCCCGCTGCTGCAAAGATCTCTGGCTGATCTGCTTGGAAGCATATCCCAGCTGGGGATGAGATCATTGGTAGATTTGATAAAAAATATAGCTCTGCTTGGGAAATAGATCACTGATAGATCTATCCTGTAAGGAGAAAACCCAGTTGGGGATAAGGAAGCTTTCGTCACTTTGTTGTGTGAGAATTTCAGGCATTGCTCTTCTGGGAAAGGCTGGAGCTCTGCAGGGAGAAGAATCTTCTATCTTTGAGAGACCTGGTACTCTGTTCGGGGGAGAAAAGATCACTGGATGATCTTCCTAGAGCTTTCTGTGGGGGTCCCGGATGGGGACGAGGAGGCTTTGACAACTCTGTTGGGAAAAAAAGCATTTCAGATGCTGCTTGAAGAAGATGTGTTGGGGAAGTGATGCTTGGCATGCCCCATGCTGCGTATTTGAATACCTGCAACCTGTTAAGACATAGAACGCACAAGTATCCCGAGGTATCCCTTACCGGATTCCGTCATAGGAGTTAGATATTCCTGAGAGTAAATACATTTCCTGCAAGCATCTAATTAGAAAGGCACATCTGTTTTATGCAAATATTATATCATGGATATTGGACATTTTGCAAACGAAACAAAAATGTACGAAACGAGGTGTGACTGAAAATCTGATTTTATTAATCTGGGCGACCTGAATTGGAAAATACAGTCAAAGAAACAGATCCCTTGGAATGAGGAGATTGTTACAAATTGAAAAAGTAAAAGTGTTGGCAATGTTGATGACGCTCCATTGAGCTTCCTTTGCTATGACCTGTATGACCTTGACGTTCTTCTTATCTTGCTTTCTGAAGAAGGTTGATTCTGACCGATGCTTTGACCTTTCGAAGTTTGCCATGTTGTAAGTGATATAGACGAATTCAGAATGCAGTTGTTCGCTTATTCCCTTATTTTGCGTGGATCGCCCTTTCGGGTTTTCAATCCACCGGGATACCCATTTTTTCCTGAGCTGTCCAATGCGGCTTTTCAACTCAGTGGGTGTACATTTTTTTTTCCAATTTTCCCTTATTTTTGCCTGAGCCTTTTATTCTGTTTTTGACTCGCCGGGATGCCCTATTTTTGCCTCGACTTACATTCTGTTTTTATGTCCAGCGAGTCATTTTATGCGAAGTATTTTTTAACTGCATCTAAATTCACAGGGGATAAGAAATCTTCACCATCCATAGTAGTGAGCATCAACGCTCCACCAGAGAAAACCTTCTTTACTATGAATGGACCATCGTAGTTTGGAGTCCACTTGCCCCTGTGGTCTGTATGAGGAGGAAGGAGTCTTTTCAGCACAAGATCTCCTACTTGGTATTCCCGAAGCCTGACTTTCTGATCGAAGGCTTTCTTCATTCTTTTCTGATATAACTGCCCATGACAAATTGCAGCTAATCTCTTTTCTTCGATCAGATTCAGTTGATTGTACCGAGATCGGACCCATTCTGCTTCATTCAGTTTAACATCCATCAGTACCCGTAAGGAGGGTAATTCAACTTCAACATGCAGGACTGCCTCCATACCATACACAAGCTGATATGGTGTTGCCCCAGTGGATGTTCTGATCGAGGTTCGATACCCATGCAAGGAAAATGGTAGCATCTCATGCCAGTCTTTATAAGTAACCACCATCTTCTGCATAATCTTCTTGATGTTCTTGTTAGTTGCCTCATGGCCTGTAAGGAGAAGAGTTATGGTGTTGGATTTTGAAGTCCCGACACAGTTCTGCCATCATCTTGTTGTTCAAATTGGAACCATTATCAGTAATAATTCGCTCGGGTACTCCATATCGACAGATGATGTCTCTTTTCAGAAACCTGGCTACCACTTGTCTGGTGACATTTGCATACGAAGCTGCTTCAACCCATTTGGTGAAGTAATCAATGGCTACCAGGATGAATCTGTGGCCATTTGAAGCAGTCGGTTCAATCTTTCCAATCATGTCAATGCCCCACATGGCAAAGGGCCAAGGTGAAGACATCACGTTCAAAGGATTTGGAGGCACATGCACCTTGTCTGCCTAGATCTGGCATTTGTGGCATTTCCTGGCATAGGCACAACAGTCTGCGTCCATTGTGATCCAGTAGTAACCTGATCTTAACAACTTTTTAGCCATTGCATGTCCTCCAGCATGGGTACCGAAGGATCCTTCATGCACCTCGTGCATCAGCAAGTCTGCTTCTTTCTTATCAACACATCTGAGAAGCACCATGTCAAAGTTTCTCTTGTATAACGAACCATCAGCATTCAGGAAGAAACTACCAGCCAGTCTTCTTAATGTCTTCTTATCATTGGATGATGTCCCAGGTGGGTATGTTTGATCCTCTAAGAAGCATTTGATGTCATGGAACCAAGGCTTGTCATCTTTAGCAACGTCCATAGAGAATACGTATGCTGGTCTATCCAATCTTGATACCGAAATCTGAGGCACATAATTGGCAGTCTGAACCTTGATCATGGAGGAAATGGTAGCCAAAGCATCTGCGAACTGATTTTCGTCTCGAGGGATGTACTCAAGTTTGACTGTTGTGAAGAAAGTCAATAATCTCCTCGTATAGTCACGGTATGGAATCAGATGCTCTTGGTGAGTGTACCATTTGCCGTTTGTCTGATCGATTACCAAAGTTGAATCTCCAAATACAGTTAATGTCTTGATTCTGAGGTCAATGGCTTCCTCAAGACCCATGATACAAGCTTCGTATTCAGCTTCGTTGTTAGTGCATGCAAGGGTGAGTTTTGCCGAGAAAGGCATATGAACTCCTTTAGGTGTAATGAGCACTGCACCAACTCCACGACCATTCATGTTGACAGCCCCATCAAACATCATTGTCCATTATTCTTTTGGGTCAAGCCCTTTAGTGTGAACAGGCTCTTCATGATCTTTTGCTTTTAGGAACATGATGTCTTCATCAGGGAAGTCAAATCTCATTGGCTGGTAATCATCAATGGGTTGCTCAGCTAGATAGTCAGACAGTACACTGCCTTTGATGGCTTTTTGAGATGTGTACTGAATGTCATACTCTATTAGGATCATTTGCCATCTTGCAACCCTTCCGGTAAGTGTTGGCTTCTCAAATATGTACTTGACGGGGTCCATCTTTGAAATCAACAAGGTAGTGTGAGTCAACATATACTGTCTTAGTCGGCGAGCAGCCCACGCTAAAGCACAACAAGTTTTCTCGAGCAGTGAATAACGTTGTTCACAGTCGGTAAACTTTTTGCTTAGGTGGTATATTGCATACTCTTTTCGACCAGACTCTTCATGTTGGCCCAACACACACCCCATTGATCCTTCTAATACTGTCAGGTACATTATTAGAGGTCTTCCTTCAACTGGAGGCAGAAGAATTGGAGGTTCTTGTAAGTACTCCTCGATCTTGTCAAAAGCCTTCTGACAATCTTCATTCCACCTGACCGTTTGTTCCTTTCTTAACAACTTGAATAAAGGCTCACAGGTTGCTGTAAGGTGAGATATGAATCTTGATATGTAGTTCAATCTACCAAAGAACCCATGAACTTCCTTTTCAGTCCTAGGTGCAGGCATTTCCTGAATGGCTTTGACTTTGTCAGGATCAACTTCAATTCCTTTTTCACTTACAATGAATCCCAGCAGTTTACCGGACCGTACCCCGAATGTGCACTTGTTGGGGTTTAGCTTCAACTGATACTTCCTCAGACGCTTGAACAACTTTAGCAGCTTTACCAGATGATCTTCTTCAGTGAGGGACTTGGCAATCATGTGATCCACGTAGCATTCAATTTCTTTGTGGATCATATCGTGGAATAAAGTTACCATAGCCCGTTGATAAGTAGCACCGACATTCTTCAATCCAAAAGGCATTACCTTGTAACAGAAAGTGCCCCAAGATGTGATGAAGGTAGTCTTCTCCATATCTTCGGGTGACATTCTGATCTGATTATACCCTGAAAAGCCATCCATGAAGGAAAATACTGAGAACTGAGTTATCTTGTCGACCAATACATCAATGTGAGGTAAAGGGAAATCATCCTTCGGGCTAGCTCTGTTCAGATCCCGGTAATCCACACACATCCGTACTTTTCCATCCTTCTTAGGCATTGGTACAATATTAGCAACCCACGGCGGATAACTAGTTACAGCAAGGAATCCGGCATCCCACTGTTTTTGTACCTCTTCTTTAATCTTCATTGCCATATCCGGACGAGTATGAAGTAGCTTCTGCTTTACTGGAGGACAATCTTCTTTCAAAGGCAGCTTGTGCATAACAATATCCGTATCTAGACCTGGCATGTCTTGATTGGACTAAGCAAAGACGTCAACGTACTCTCGAAGCATGTCAATGAGCTGTTCTTTCACTGAATCTTGCAGACTAGCCCCGATCTTCACTTCTTTCAAGTCTTCTTCGGTACCAAGATTAACTGTTTCGACCTCCTCCTTGTGAGGAGTGATCACCTTCTCTTCTTGCCTTAACAACCTGGCTAACTCTTCCGGTAACTCATAGTCTTCTTCAACCCCTTCATCCGCTTGATTAATTGGATTGTCGAAGTCATACAAGGTCATAGCAGTGATGTTGTCGGTGCAATCTGGAGGATAATCTCTGTAAGGGTTGAGATTGGTTCATTTTAGTGATCAATTTTAATCTTGTTTATAAAAAAGTGAAAATGAAGTTATTTATTTTGACAACATTGCCATTTTATTGTTTTGTACAAAAGTGAAAAATGAAAAAGTCAGTGAGTGAAAAAAAGAGACTCATTTGCAAAAGATGTCTGATATTCATTGATTAATGATTTGCACAAAATTACAATATGGCCCTTTTACAAAATGAGTCCTGACACCTTGGGCAAGATGCAGGACTTGATGCATGTTAAAAAGACAGGAAATAATAATTACTCTGCAGGAGTAACCCTTATAATTTTATGGGAAGACCAGTGAAGAACTTGGTGACCCGGGATCCTTGGACGTATCCAGCTCTCCTGGTTGAGGTTGCTTTCCGCCTCGTCTTCCAGGTTGTTAACAGTATCTGGGGTGAGCATCCCCCCACTAATGAACTTGGGCTCTTTAGCAGCCTCTGATTGATCTTGTCGGAATGGTTTGTAACCCAAACCGAATATGTCCTCCTTCCTCTCCACTGGTAGCAGCTTTCCCCAGCCTAGGGCATTACCTTCTTCAACAACCTTCCGGGCTTGCTGATAAGAGATGATTGAAGTACCCATTTTGTCTTCCTGAGATGCAGCCAATACTCCAGTAGCTTCATTGACATTCAGGGCCTCAAACCCTTGGCTCATTG
Organism: Lathyrus aphaca; assembly: GCA_963966055.1. Taxonomy (NCBI): domain Eukaryota; kingdom Viridiplantae; phylum Streptophyta; class Magnoliopsida; order Fabales; family Fabaceae; genus Lathyrus; species Lathyrus aphaca. The sequence continues at coordinate 223,634,920 of OZ014522.1, forward strand.
TCTCATGGATTTCACCATCCATCTCAATATATTTATACGTAGCCAGATGGCTAACAAATATGTCCTCCTCACCACAGATGGTGATAATCTATCCTTCCCATTCATACTTTAGTTTCTGGTGAAGGGTCGACGTTAATGCTCCTACGACGTGAATCCAGGGTTGACCTAGCAAACAACTGTATGCCGGCTGTATGTCCATCACGTAGAAAGTGGTCTTAAAGACTTGTGGACCGATTATCACTGGCAGCTCCACCTCTCCCAAAACAGATCTTTTGGAGCCATCAAAAGGCCGGACCACAAGGTTACTTGGCCGGAGAGCTATCCCATCATACTCTAGATTGACAAGAGCTTTCTTTGGTAAGACATTGAGTGAGGACCCAGTGTCTACAAGCACATGAGATAAGACAGCTCCTTTGCACTCCAAGGTTATATGCAAGACTTTGTTGTGGAGACGTCCTTCTGTAGTTAAATCAGCATCAGTGAACCCTAGCCCATGGCTAGTATTGACGTTGGACACTATTGTTTCCAGCTGATTCACAGTGATCTCTTCTGGCACGTAGGCAACGTGCAAAACTTTGAGTAGTGCATCCCGATGGGCTTCGGAACACAACAACAGTGATAGGATTGAGATCTTTGAAGGAGTCTGGTGGAGCTGGTCCACAACTTTATAGTCACTTCTTTTAACAATTCTCATAAACTCATCAACATCTTGGTCAAAGGATGACTTCTGAGTTTCTTTCGGTGCAGATTCTTCCGGTATCACACTCTTCCCTTTGGCTCTGGCAGCAGCCTCTGCCTCAGTGTTGGTTCTAGGGACTTGTGAAGCGAAGAAACGTCCGCTTCGGGTGAAGCCTCCACCTCCCCCAACATTATCCACTTGGGGAGTGAGAACTGGAGAATCAAGAAGGACTTTCTCTCCGTTTCAATACAGATCAGCACCATAATGCCATGGTATAGCACTGTTTTTATCATATGGAATTGGCCCGTGCACCGTGATAGTTACTGGGCTTACTGCAGCAGATGTTGGGACTGTAATAGTTTGTGGCTCGTAGAAGATAGTAACAGGACCTTTGGTGGATGTTGGTGAATTGAAGCTTTGTTGAGACTGTTGAAAATTGTTGGAATTCGGGACCGTTGTCGGGTCATAATAGATTGTGACAGTGGAAACATCATTATTGGTGATTGTTGAAGTTGTAGTAGCTAGTGCAAATGAATTGTTGTGTGTTGAAGTGACAGATGGAATGATTGCTGAAGTTGTAGCTGAATCGGTTGGAACAATGGTTGTTGCATTTGTAGAAGAATCACTTGGAAAGATGGTTGTTGCATTTGTAGAAGATTCACTTGTTGTTGTCAAAAGGGTTGTTGGTGTTGTAGAAGTTGTGGTTGTAATTTGCAGAATGCCTTCCTTGATTAGGCCATTAATGCCATTCCTCAAGCTAGCACACCCATTCTCAGAAAGTTTGCATAATTCACAACAGGCCTCACAGCCTGGAAACACTTGGCATTTTAAAAGTTGGGCTTTAACCTCTGCCAGAGGTGTCTGAATACATGCAATGTCTTCTATAAAACTCAGGTGTGATCCATCCTATACAACATTAATCCTTGGCCCATTGTGGCTTGGCATAGGATTCTTCATCACATTTGGAGGAGGTGTAAAGCTCAGGGCTTTTGAACCTACCAGATCCTAAACCTTCATATGCAGAGCTCTGCATTTTTCTGTAGAGTGACCAGGTGCGTTGGAATGAAAAGCACACCTAGCATTGGAATCATAGTTCCTTGGAAGGTTTTGAGGATCAGGTGGAGCCAATGTCCTCAACTCAACAAGATTGAGCTTTAGGAGTTATGGCAGCAGTGTAGCATATGGCATAGGAATGGGTTCAATCACCCGGTTGACCTGAGATGGTCGTTGTTGAAACGGGCGTTGTTGTTGATTGTTGTTGTTATTGTTGTATGATCTTTATTGCGGAAATTGTTGTTGTTGCGGAAACTGTTGTGGTTGTTGAGTATACTGAGGAGGTGGAGCATGGATAGTAACAGCAGCAACTGTTCTGGGTAGATATTGGGGTCTCCCTCTTCCCATGTGCACAGAGTTTGTCTCACCAGATCTACGAGGCCCAGCAAATGGTTTTCTTGTACTGCTTGAACTGGCACCATTATCAGAGATCTTTCCCATCTTCAATAGGCTCTCTATTCTTTCCCCAACTATCACCACATCTGCAAAGCTGGTAGAAGAAAATACAACCAATCTGTCAATATATGTTCCTTGAAGGGTATTCATGAACATGTCTGCCATTTCCCTTTCAGACATAGGGGGTTGAACTGCAGCAGCAAGTTGCCTCTACCTTTGGGCATATTCCCTGAAGCTTTCACGGGAAGATTGAGACATCCCTATTAGGAGGGTCCTGTTTGGAGCCATGTCCAAGTTGTATTGATACTGACGGATAAAAGCTTCAGCCAAGTCTTTCAAGTTCCTCACTGTGGATCTAGTCAAATGGGAATACCATTCTCGGGATGCCCCTGTTAGACTATCCTCGAAGTAAAACATCCACAACTTCTCGTCCATGGTTTATGCTTTTAATCTTCCCAAGAAAGACTGAAGGTGGGTGCGTGGGCAGGATGTGCCATTATACCTTTCAAAACACGGGGGTTTGAACTTGTGAGGAATTCTCACCCCTTCCACCAGTCCCATGTCCATTACATTAAATCCTAGGGAATTCTGGGATTCAAGAGACCTCAGCTTCTCAGCAATCTCATCCAATCGACGGTCGTAAACTTCGTCTCCAGCCCTAACAACTGTAAATTGCTCTTCTTGAGGATCTTCTTGCAAGATCCTACCTCCAGCAGTGTTACCCTGAGTATTCCTTATGGCATTAACTTCTGGGTTTAGATGAGGCCCAAACTCTGGTGGATCAGTGCGAGGTTGCATGTGATCGTTGTTACTGGTACCTCCTGTACCCGGATGGTGTTCTTCAGGAGTTTGCCTTTCAACCAACTCCCTTAGTCTTTCCTGGCTCTGAGCTAAACCAGTCATTACAGTCATGAATTGGGTCATATGATTCCTCATCTCAACCCTCTCATTGGTCATCTGAGTCCTCACTTCATTCAAGTCTTGTTGAACTTGATCCATCTGAAGTCCCGGAAGGTTGTTTCGTGTCGGGTACCGGTGTATTCTGTTGACAGGGAACACTCTTCTGCGAGCAATGTTTCCTGAAACCACAACAAAGTGAGAAACAACAATAAAACAAAAACCTACAAAACAAAGAAAATGTTAGTATGCAATGCAATATGCTTATTTGTCTTCCAAGGGTATCCGGTTTGGTTCTTTGGTTTTGACCTTCCCAGACCTCGAGGAAATGCTGATGATGTTGATAGATAAAGCCCACCATAAATAATACAAACTGATATATTACAAAGCGGTGAAAATACATAGTTTGATTACAATACATTCCCATGGTGGGTCAAAATACAACAACAAAATAAAAGTACAACAAAAGAAATAAGTACAAGCAAAAGGATCAGACATCCAATCCAAAGTCGTCCTCCCTAACTTCCTTCAGGAGGGCCTCAGTCACTGGACCTACTGGGTGCTCTGTGATAGTCCTGATGAGGAGGTCCCTGGTAGCAATGGCATTGGTCAACTTCTTATGTTTATCCTGATCCTTTGACCTCTTCAACCCCGCCCGGAGTTTCAATTCAGATATCTCCCTCTGAGCTGCCAATAAAGCCTCCTGATGCTTCTTCTCACTAGCCTCAAACTTCTTTATCTTAGCCTGAGTCCTTTGATCTTCTTGTGCATAGGCTTCAGTGATCCTGATCCACCTAGCCTGACTCTCCTCTAGATAATGCTCTGCCCTAGCCTTCTGAGTCTTTGCTTCTTTGCAAGCATTCTTCAGTACTAACTCCCCTGCTCTTGCCTTCCTGATGTAGTCATCTGTCTTCTCAATCTTGGTCAAGTGCTCAACCCTGAGCCTTTCCAATCTCTCATTATCCAGACGGCTGTCATTTCTCTCCCATAGAGTCTTCTTCAAGGCTTTAGCTAGCTGAGTGTTCCTCTCTTTCAGCTTTTCAAACTCTTCCATACTGACAGTAGCTGCAGGTTGTATTGTAGAAGGTCTAGGAACATCTTCTAAAGTAAATGGCATCCGGGTGATTTGAGCTCTAGTACGAGACCAATCAGAATACTGTGCCGAAGCAATGTTGTTGTACTTGCAAAGGATGGTTGTCCCTTTAGTCTGAATGTTATCCCAAGCCCAGGCAGCTTGTTTAACAACAACAGAGTTGGGTTGAATTTCACAATAAAGAGTTTCATCCAAATCTTGTCCTCTGGGAGGATGAACCAAAGCATATCCCAATTGTCTCTTAAACAGTAAAGGGTTGTAGTTGATGCAACCCTTCACTCCTATCAAAGGCGCATTAGGATATTGTCCACAACTAGTAATGATGTCCTTGCCCTTGGTGCTCTAAGTGCACCATCTGATGTCATCTGATGTCAAGGCAATAAATCTCTTAGCCCAGTTCTTCTGCTGATGAGGGTTCAAAAAGGCATCTGATTTTGGCAAGTGTCTTAGCAGCCAAGAGTAATAAAGAGGAGCACAGCATCTGACCATTCTTCCTCTTTGCTTTTCATTCCTCTGGTGTACTGAGTAGTAGAAGTCTCCTAGCAATGTAGGAACTGGATTCCTCAGTAAGAACAGGTGAATGGCATTCTTGCTTACAAACTTTGGCTCATCTGCAAACAAGATAACCCCATATATACTGAGGGCTAGAAGTGCACAGACAGCCTTCCATTCCCTTATTGCAGCCTGCAGGATGGCCTGGGAGATCAAGAGGTCTAGGTGGAGGTCTGGAACCCCAGCCTTGGTTGTCATGTTCTGATCAATGAGGGCAGGCTCCAAATGCAATGCCCTGGCTATGTCTTCATTTCTGGGAGCAACCATCTCTGGGTTGAAAGGAATCCCTCTCCTGACAGGAACTCCTAAAAGCATAGAAAACTCTTCTAACAGAGGTCCCAACTGGAAATTAGGAAATGTGAAACACCTGAGTGAAGGATCATAAAATTGTAAGCAAGTATGGATCATGCTCCTCTGAGATGCATCTAGATCCATGACCATGTCCAATATGCCTCCATAATGCTCTCTGAACAGTGGGATATGATCAGGGGTGATAAGGGACTGGATCTGCCTGATGCCAGTTAGGGTGGGCTCAAAGAAGTGGTATGTGATGTTGCTCTTTCTTGAAGTGTCCATGGGTGCTGGTGAAGAAGCTGAGAGCAACTGCTGATGAAGATCAATGACTGAGAGGCTGGAGATGGGTCTCTGATGCAGATAGCTGGAGGAGAATCACTGATAAACTGATGAAGGTGCTGGAGAAGATAAATGAAGCAGTCTGAGCAGCAGAAGGGGTCAAAACCAAACCAAAGATAAAGATGGATACCCTGTAAAACAAATAAGAAAATGTTAAATGATGCAAAAATGATGTATGCAAATGATATGCAAAGGGTTTGTGATCAAGTGCTGGATCTGTTTATCTGCCTTGGTAAAAGTCCATGTATGTTCATAAGTCCGAACGGAGGCTTAGAAATCCAGTAACCAGGTGGGGGACTCAAATAAAGAGTCACAAGTCCGAGGTAATCACAAGAACTATCCAAATAATACAACCTTAACAATTCTAGTAACAAGGTATGATGAGGCCAAGGGTTCCTGCAAACCTGTAAACAACCCAACCCCATCACATGTAATGTTCTAGAACAAGGATCCTCAGACTTGGATCAGTTATAAGAAGTGTAAATAATTCTAACCCGGAGGTACAGTGTTTACAATAACCATAAAAGATCCTCCTCTAATTCACCTCAGATGCTGAAGGTCATAAAAAGGTCATCTAGACTTAGCAGGCTTCCCAGATAGCCCTAGTACTACAGGAAATCTGTAGCACAGAGTTCTCAAGAAGAAACCCATGTCTGAACTGTGTTTCATATTCCCGCACCATACCGAAATGGAATGGGAAATAATATGAAGCCACTCTAGCCTATGTGTCACTCAGGTCCCAGGTATAGGACCTTAATCACTCAATGAACCCCACCCACCAAGGAAAACACAAATCCAGCACATGATAATGACAGTATGAAATGCATAAAACTGTAAAGGAAAGCAATAAATAAAGCTGTAAAGAAAGCAATAAATAAAGCAAATAAATAAGCACAAGTAGCACATAACACCCCCGTAAACACAGATCAAACAAGCGCTAGGAGGAACCCACAAAAAGAACCAGAAGCCCTGGTTGCAATATAAAGGTCCCCAACAGAGTCGCCAAGCTGTCGCTCCCACTAAAAGACACTCGGGTCAGATAGGGTACAGACGCGAACGGTCGGCGAGAGGAGAAAATGAAATGAACTGAAAAGAGTCGCCAGCTAGGCATTTTTATCCCGAAGGAAAGGTAATGCTGCATAAACCTAGAAAAAGATGGATAAGACGGTTGCGAACCATAGAAACTGAGAAAGGGGGTTGATACAACCTGGGTAGGTATTAGCACCCAGATTGTCCGTCGTACTCGACGGGATCCACGCTTAAAAGATTGTGCTTAAAGGGGTAGTGTCTGTGCTATCTGTGTGCAAAAAGCTGAGAAGAGAATATACAAGTGTCAGTGCAAGAAAGATGTGAATTGCTCAAGGACTGAGGCTTAAAAGAGAATGTTGAAAGAGGGGGAAGACACAGAGACTTTTGTTCGATAACAGTTAAGTTATGCCTACGTATCCTCTCGTGCAATGAGGAAGTCAGAACACCGTAGTTCGACTCAAAGAGACTGAAGGAATTGACTATGAACTGCTTACTTGCCTATGCTCAAGTGTATGACTCGTCTGGCTCGAGTGCTAACTGTCTTGCATTAGACGGAAGAAGCGAGTTCTCGTTTGTGAGTGAAGATGATGAGAAAAGAATCCCGAAGGAGACGATTATTGTTTGTTTTTGGGTTTTCAATCTTTTATTTGTTTTTGGTATTTGTCATAAATTAATGAGCTTAAGCCTAAACCAAGGATTAGTAAACTCATCATATCCTCCCTTTGATTAGGGATAATGAGAATACCTTAAGTATGAGATAAATATCTCAACTTAATTACCATGATGATGTAGGATTAAGATCATTAACCTACTTGTGATTATTTAGGTGTTTTTGGGTTTTTGTTTAGTGTTAAGTAATGAGTTTAAGCCATAATCAAGGATTAGTGAACCCATTACACCATCCTAATAGAAGGATAATAGATGAGCACACTTAAGCTGAGGAAGATACCTCAACTTAATCCATGATTAGGGATTAACCTCATGACAAAACAAGCCTTTATTAAAGTGGATTTTAATTAAGGGGTAAGATTAAGAAGTGAATTTTATGGTTTGTAAGACAACTTGAGGAGGACTTGTCCATTAACACTAGGGTTAGTCCTTCTTAACCAATAAAGAAAGAATTAGAACCCTAATGCAAGGCCCAAGTTACAAGCTATTGTCTTAGTGATTATTAAGATGGATTGATTAAGAGGTTTAAACAAATTAAGGTTTTAACACTTAGGATTAAAGTTATACACTCCATCCTAAGAGAAGGATGCAGGCATAATCCTAATCACATAGTCTTAAAACCTTAAAGGTTTAGTCTCTGATTATGAGATGAGAAGAGAGACACAAAAGAAGACACAAAGGTAAAAACTAAAGGGGAACTAATCAAAACCCTAATTATTGTCATTCTTGGGTGTTCCTATGGTTTGTAAGGCTTGCAAGAGATCTTCAAAGAAGCCACCAATGGAAGAAACAATGAAGGGAGGAGAAGCAGAAGAAACAAGTTACTTACTTCACTGAAGAAGATAAGTAACTTGGAGAAAGAAAGTGAATGATGAACATGAATTATCAAGCTCACTCTAAAGCAAATGAAAATGCAGCTAGGATGCATAAGAAGAATGAGAAGAGAAATGAGAAGTGAAGGCAAATTCACTTCTCAAATTACTTACCACCTGAAAATGTTAGCATAAAGGAAACAAATGAAATGAAAATGAAATGTATGCAAAGGTAAAACCAAAACCAGAAGCAAACACATGATACAAATGATGTCTTAAGATGAATAAATAATCAAGCATGATTCTAATATGTCCTAAGATGTCTTATATGCCATATGAATGCAAGAAATGTCATGGCAAGTTCATGTATGGATACATATGCAAGATGTATGCAAATGAACATGAGAAATTAGGGATTTAAGGCAACATGAGATGCATAAGTCAAAAACAGAAGCAAATCATAAGATAAAAAATTGCAAATGAACTCAAAGGAACCCTAATCCCATATGATATCACACCCCAAAGGAGAAGGTCTAACTCTTAACCTAAAGAATGTTGTGAATTTTCTAAGTTTGCTAGGGTTTTAGGGTACCTCAAAAGGAAAAATGCAAATCAAATAGAAAAATGCAAAATAAATTTGTGACAAACATATGCTAGATACTACATGCCATATGAAGATCAATGTAAAAAGAACCAATGTCAAACCCTTCATGGTTAGGCAGAAAAGAATTCTTGAAGTTAGGGTTCCAAAAAGGGATTTTTATGAACCCTAAATTCAAGAAAAATGTCAAAGTTGAATCAAAACCAAAAAGAAATTTGTATGAATGGTTTGACAATGTTTCTAAATGTCCTAAGATGCAATGTGATTTTTTTTGGAATTTTTAGAAACCTAAATGGTATTTTAATTAATTAATTTCCATTAATTAATTAAAATAAACATTTAAATATTTTTAAAATGATTTTTTAATGCAAAAAATAAAAATAAAAATGTTTTTGGGTGAAGAAAAATATTTGAAATCAAAATGCAGAAGAAAATTATTTTTGGAATTTTCTAAGTATTTTAAATTAAATATGCAAAATAAATGGAATAAAATGAAATAAAAATTGAAATAAAGGCTGGTCAACTGATCCAATGGACCAGGTTTGAATCTGGGCTGACTGCGCACGCAGATGGGTGGACAGGATTGAATCTGACTTAATTATATAATTAACCTAATTAATTAATAATTAATCTTAAGTGAAGTGATCTGGACCGTATACACGCACGCGAAACGGGATCCTATAGCTGACATTTAAACCTGGCCTCTAAACCCTAATTAGGGTTCTAATCACTCTCAGGTGACCGGAGCTAGCTCCGGTCATCTTCTCCGGCAACTAATTCTTGCTATTTCACTCAAAACGTAAAATAAACTCACCAAACTCTCCAGAAATGATCCTCACCTCATTCTAAACAAGAATCAACCAACAAATTTCATTTGTTTCACATGAACATCAAGATTCGAAGCAAAACGGAAAATCAAACAGAAATTTCAGAAGCTTCATACATGCTTGTTTCTCAATCATTTTCAAAAGTAAAGACATCATGATCATCAGGAGAGCACATAGAATCAATTAAGAACTTAAAACGAAGGTTCTGGAAAAAAAGTTCTTGGAGTTACCTGAGCTTGAGCTTCCTCAGTTTGGAGCTTTTGGACCTCCTCTCTTGTGCAAACCCACTCCTCTTGACCTCCTGATGAAGCTTTGATGCTTGGAAGAAGTTTGTAATGGCTAGTTTGAGAGCTTGCACTCTTGCTGCACCATAATCGTGTTTTGGTTTTAGGTGTGTTTAAGCTGCAATGAAGGGTGGGAAATGATCCTTTGGTGAAGCTGAGTTGATTGATGAAAAGAGTTTGAAGTTTTAGTGTGTGTGCTGTGAGTTTCGAAAGCTTTTTGCTCTTGGGGTGATTTTTGGGAACTTAGTGATTTTGAAGTGTTAGGCTGGCTTGTGTTGTGTTATGAGCTGCATTTTGTCCACATAACAATGTTTGATAGGTCAGAGGAGTTGTTGTGGACTGTGGTGATTGGTATGGGCAAGTTGCCAAAATGTCAACATAACTTGTACTTGAGGTATGGGCTCATGTTGTAGCTGGATTTTGGCTTGTCCTGGCTCGGTAAGGATCAAGGAGGACCATGGAACATGTTTTGTGGTGATTCAGCAAGTGTATGGGAGTTTGTGCCCTTTTGCAAATTTGAAGAAGTTTGGCCCCTTTTGGATTTCTTGAAGTTCAAGGCATGAAATGTGATGATTCTTGGGCCAATTCTGATTTTTGGGCAATGCACTATGTTTGTATGATGCTTAGAAGTGTATTAGAAGTCACAAAATGGCTTGGTCTATGAATTTGCACAAAATCCTCTTTGGCATGAAAGTGAAAATTATGTGATTTTTGCCAACTTTGCAAAGCCATAACTTGAGTTCCATAATGAATTAGAACTTGTTCTTGTACTTTTTGAAAAGGGAATGATACACTCAACAACTTTCATGACCAACAATTTTTCATTTGAAGCATTTTTGATTAAGAAAGAGGAGGTTGAAAAACTTTCCCAAAATGGAAAGTTTCCATTACAAGTCATTTCCATTTTTGGCAACTTTTGGTTTAGCTCAATTTTCTTCAATTTTGTGAACTTCCAAGCACTTCAATGATCAAATAAAGATCATATAACTTCAATTTGATGAAAAGTCCACTTTGGTTCCATTGGTAGGGGCCTCAGATGCCCTGATTTTGCTCTAACTTGCTCAAGAAGTTACCTAGTGAACAAATGACTTCCACAATGAATTTATTCATCAAACTTGGTACACATGATCCTTATAACATATTGAGACTATTAGAAACAAGAATGACCAAAAAAATTGGAGTTATGGCCTCTGAAACCAAAACCCTAATTTCAGGTCATCTGTGTAGTGAAACCCTAGCTCTGCTTCCATGTTTTCCAAGTCCTTGTGATTTCTTAACTCCCTTGATCTTTGAGGGATATAATATGATGAATGAACATACATGGACCCTCTTGGAATGATTGGAGACCTTTGGAGTGGCTCAGATGGATCCTTGGATTGCTCAGATCACAAACCCTAGATGCAGATGAACTTGAACTAATGCAGATAAAACAAAAATGAAGTATGAGGTGGTATGCTTAAACCAAAAGCAAATATGAAAGATCACAAGCCATGGTGTGAACTTAGTGAAGGCAAATTTGGGGTGTTTACACGGGGGACTTTTGTCACACTACCGGGGACTTTTTGTCACACCACGGGGAACTTTTTGCCATACTACGGGGGACTTTGGCCATACTACGGGGGACTTTGGCCAATATATAATTGGACTTTAGAAATTTTGCCACCCTGAGGATGGACTTTCGCCATTCTACTGTTGGACTTTAGAAATTTTGCCACCCTGAGGATGGACTTTCTCCAATCTAGGGCTGGACATCAGGAATTTGCCACCATGTGGATGGACTTTGGCTAATCTACTGTTGGAATATAGAAATTTTCCACCCTGAGGATGGACTTTTGCCAATCTACGGTTGGACTTTAGAAACTTTTCCACCATGAGGATGGAGTTTTTCCAATCTACGGTTGGACTTTAGAAATTTTTCCACCCTGGGGATGGACTTTGGCCAATCTGCGGTTGGACTTTAGAAATTTTGCCACCCTGGGGATGGACTTTGGCCAATCTATGGTTGGACTTTAGAAAATTTTCCACCCTGGGCATGGACTTTGGCCAATCTACGGTTGAACTTTAGAAATTTTGCCACCCTGGGGATGGACTTATGCCAATCTACGGTTGGACTTTAGAAATTTTGCCACCCCGGGGATGGACTTTTGCCAATCTACGGTTGAAATTTAGAATTTTTTCCACCCTGGGGATGGACTTTGGACAATCTGCGGTTGGACCTTAGTCGCTTTGCCACCCTGAGGATGGACTTTAGAAATTTTGCCACCATGGGGATGGACTTTGGCCAATCTGCGGTTGGACTTTGGAAATGTTTCCATCCTGGAGATGGACCTTCGCCAATCTGCGGTTGGACTTTAGAAATTTGGCCACCCTAGGGATAGACCTTCGCCAATCTGCGGTTGGACTTTGCAAGATATCAAAACCTGGATTATGTTGGATATGCATATATTGAATTGCATGGCATGATGCCCCATGACACTGGGAATGCTATGTTTTGAGTATGCCAATGAAATGATGCAAATGCAAAGGGAATTTTTGATGAGGAAGTAACAAACTCCTGCTGACTCTATTGAGAATACAATGATCGTTGATTCGATCTCCAGAATCCCCGTGGGGATAACATTTATGCTGGAGAATAGTGTACAATCTGTCTGCTTCGAATTATCGTGCTTGCCAAAAATAAATTGGACTTTAGATCTGAGTACCCTACTAGGGGATACTTCAACTACTGGGGATTTCATCTCACCAATAACACTCCGCTGGGGGATCGAAAACTTTCCAACATAGCTGGGGAGAAGTCTTGCCAAGGCTCTGTTGAGGAGAACTCTCTGTCAACCTGAATTTTCCAAACCTCTGTGGGGAAGGGCAACATTCAATCGGCTACCAGGAATACTTGATTTCTTGTCATAAATACTTCATTATGAGAAGACGACTCTCTACCTGGGGATTATCAATCCTTATTGCTCTGCGGGAGCAAGGAAATCTTCAGAGATCTGTTGGGGAAGAGAAAAATCCGTCTGAGATCTGCTGGGGAACGAGAGCCACCCTAAGTATGTTGAGGATCCAAATCAAGGAGACCTGCTGAAGAGAACAAGTTTGTGATGCCCTCTACTCAACATAACTTCCAACCGTCAGTTGGGAATAACAAAACTGAAACACATCCTACTGTGGAGGAAACATTTCGAGTAGTCTCGTGCTGGGGATACTTGCTTATGCTTGGACTTTACCTCAAGAGGATTTTACAAAAGACATGGTGCCTTTAAACTCTTAGGTATCTTAGAAATTGTATGAAATAGTGTAATAACCTTGTAGAGGAGGTAGCTATTGTCAACACAGATGATCTTGTAGCTGTTGGAAGTGTTGAACGAGAGAAATGGCTTGACGAGCGAACGTTATATGGATAACAGACTCAATCAATAAAAGTTGTGAAAAAGGGTGACATAGAAACCCTTTCATAAGTACAGCTGACTCAGTACCTTGAACCTTAGGTAGGTGCTTCCGATTGTCCGTCTTCCGGGAAGAGTGAATTCTCGTGCTATTGGGGTGGCCTTCCCCAGTACGAGTCTTTGAGTAATTACCCTTGACTTTATGATCTTTGAGGGAATACCCGCACTAATTGCTCTTGTAGAGATTTGAATCTCGAGGTGATTGCCCCAGTTTGGCTGAATTTTGAAAAGATTGCTTGACGTAACTGCCCCAGATTGGCTGGCTCTTACCACGATTGGTTGGGAAAGTCCCTACTCAATGGAGTTTCTTGGAAAAGTGTACCTCGACATGATTATCCTTCAGAAGTTTCAGACTTCTCAACTTGGTAAGATTAAGCTTCTGGACTGAGATTCCATAAGTGAACTTCCATGATTCCAAACAAGTGTATGCAAGGAGAAAATTTTTTATTCTAAGAATGATTATTCTAATGCAACACGCATGTTAATCTTGAAGTTTTTTATTGAAAAAGATGTCACAAACCTTTGTAAGTGAATCACTGGTTAAGATACGACATTGTTTTTTTATGAAAGCATGTATATGCAATACCAACAAGGATCTTTTAGCATAACTCATAGGAGTCAGGAACGTTGTCTCGTGGTAGTACGCTCTCGAATTAACCCTGTTTCAGTTAGGACTTCTAAGGGTTGTATCATGGTCTGGTTCACAGTTATAGAAACAAAGGATATAGGCTCGAAGTTCATTTGTGTCCACCCCTCTTCGTGATGTTCTCCATTCCTATGTTCAAGCTAGCTTTCACAAGCACTCACCTTTCAAAAAGGGCTTCATGATGGTTGAGGAACCATTGTTGCTAACGGCTCAAGGATCAATCAAATTGTCATTGGAGTCAGTCACACCTATTGTCTTTTGCGTATGTGCCACACGACTTTGTTCTTGTTTAAGGATATTTCTTGTGTAATCCTTTTTGTCTTTCGCTTTTGCATTCTTTTGCTTATCACTAACTTTTGCTTGGACTGATTCTTGTGAATCTTTGATTGTGAAGTCCAGCGGGATGCCCTAACGTTTTCCTAAGTCACTCGTTTTCGAGTTCGACTTAGCGGGCTTTTTCATTTTTTTTTCGATTCTTTTTTTGAACAAATTGTGTGACACTGTTTGTCTTGATTGCTTCAAAAGGGTCGTGGTTGTCTCAATTTTCCGTTGATGAGGGATAACCCTTGTGATTTCCGGTCTTTGGACCTCTTGATGGGATAACCATTATAGTTTTTTGTCTTTTGACCTCTTGATTTGGTATGACGAAAGGTAATGGATCCTCAGATGAGCACTCCTTTGGGAAAGCCTGAATGCTTGGTCCCACTAGCTGACACCTACCTTGCCCCTGGGTTAAATGAAAGGGTTTTTTTTCATGCGAAAAGAAACTCCCACTTTAAGGCTCAAAGGGGTTAGCGAGGGTCTATCTCCCTTATATCTCTGGTGTTTAGGGACTTGAAACAAAACATGTACATCGTCAACATGGTCTTTTCCAAGAGCATACAATTAGAGATTTTTGCATTTTTGTTTCGTCATTCTTCCTCATAGAGTTCAAGAACGAGAGTTGGCATTGCAATGCACACATACAAAATTATGAGTAAATATGAATGGATTACTTCAAGAATAACATGTGCGTCTTATTATGATTAATATTAAAAAAAAACAAGTTTCATACATGTAGACAAATTTTTAGTAAATAAAAGAAAATACAAATGAAAATTCAGTAAAGAAACTGAACATTGCCATTATTGAGGAGACTTGACTCCGTTTGGACTTATCAGTCTTGGATATTTTCAATAGTTAGCAACTTCTCCATGAACTTGCAATCATCAATTAAATGGCCACATGCTCAGCGTCGTACTTCCTTCCCAATTATTCTGACCTTAAGGCTCTGACGTTGACGTTGAACACTGACACGAGAGTAGAGCTGAGAAATAGAGTTGTCCTATAAGGTTCCTCGCAAAGACTTGACGATCTTCTTCCTACGTATCTCCATTGTCTCGTGACCAACGAAGAATCAGAGCGACGTATTTCCCCTCACTAGGGATGAAAATGCATTGAGGAAAACAAACACACAATTGCAATTACTGAGAGTATTAGACTACTTCTGGCTTTATTGCTTCTGCGGATACCCTTGCAAACCGGGTGGTTAATCTGAGGATTTCAGCTTAGAAATAGGCCATCTGGTGTGATAACCTTCGAGTCAATAAAATCTTGAACATTGAACTTTAGAGATATACAATTCTTTATTGTGTGTCCCAGAGCACCTGAATGAAACTCACAACACGCATCTGCATCATATCCTTTTGGTAGATTTCCTATTGTTGGTGGTGCCAAAGTCCTCAACTATACCAGATTGAGCTTTAGCAGTTGTTGTAACATAGTAGTGTATGTCATCGGGATCAGATCAAGAACACGATCAGCTTGTCGGACTCTTTATGGATATGGCCTTTGCTGTGGTGAACATTTTGTTGTTAATATTGCTTTGAGCCCCTAACATACCTCTGCACTCTCTTACTCATATTTGGTCGAGGAACGAATGAAGGTTGTTGATGTTTCGCCTTTGAAGACTTAGCCTGAGTAATGACTCTAGAAGAAGAAAAGTTGACCACCTCTTTTGAATTCATGCATGCATCAACTTGCGACACTTCCAACTCAGTTAGCTCAAAATTGATTACTCCTTCATCAATTAAATTTTGCACATGACGCATGATGCCCTACAATCATTAATATCATGTTCGGGAGCTCCGGAGTGGAAAACACAGTACGCATAGGGATTCCAAACATGTGGAAGTTTACCATAAGGAGAAGTTATCTCACAACACTCAACCAATCGCATTTTGAGCAGTTGTTAGCACAACTCAGCATATGGCATGGGCACAGGATCAATAACCATTTCTTGCTTTTGTTAATAACGGGTTGCTACCACTGGAGGAGCTACAACTAAAACCTGCTGAAGTCTTTCTCCTAGAAACCAAGGCATGTGAGTTGAGGAAGATCCTTGATAAGGAAAGAAAGTTCCCATTTCCTTGGAAGCAATTGACATAGGATCATTCAGCTCACTTGTATCAAGCAAAGATATGTTGATTTCTATCTTAGGCTCTTTTTGGATAGCAAGCGGTGGTTGCTAGTGAGACGGCTCACATTGTGTAGGAAATCCATATAACGACTCTTGATTAAGTGGAAACACCAAAGAGATTGGATAAATAAGACCTTCTATTGGAGAAGCCGACACATTACTATTTTATTTCTTCAACATAGCATTCATGATCTCCGTAAGCAGCTTCATTTCATTCTTCATCAAGTCAAATTCTTCTTTTAAGGACTTCTGACCCCGAGATAAAGCTTGCACTTCTGCTCTGAATTTCCCTAGCCGGGTCTTCATTTCAGTAACCTCCCCCCGGAGTTGTTCCAAATACATACCCTGAGAGTTCTGATTCAAGCTGGTCATTCTAAAGAGAAACCAGGTCAAGATAAGAATTTGTCTTTGAACACCTGTCATGAATGCAAGGATGTAAGCAAATGCCATGTTTCTTTATTTTCGAGGAATATATCTGCTTAGATTAAAGTTTTAATATAGAAAAAATCCAACGACATAATTCAGATATGCGATCCTCGGAAATAAATGAACATGTGTGCAAAAATGTTATGATGTCATGTATGCAGCAAACATGTGACCAATGGTCTGATGTTTGCGTTGAGTAGTGAACCAAGTGCCGGTGGAGAGTCATAATAACACTATTATCTCTGTGCAAAACCCCAGGATTGAGAACTAAAGAACCACATAGAACTTGATCATATCACAAAGTAACATTGATGAAGTGGTATGTTAAAATTTAGGGTTCTTGCAAACCTGTAAACAACCCTCCCATCTCATAGATGTGCAACCTCGGGTTAACATCACAGACTCTCAGGTCGAGTAGTGATAATACGTTCACCATCTCCGAGAAACGATTTGGTATTATACACTAAAAGAGGAGGTCTCAACTTAGTCCGGAAAAAACAAGCATCGCTCATAAGTTCACAACTTCAAGCACTGAGATGGAGAAACAATAATACATTCATCCCGAAGGGTAGAATACTATCATTATATGAAAAGTTCTTTAACTGAGTTCCTATAAGAGAACTAGACCATCCTATGCGAGCTCTCAGTGGGCCCTTAGGTGCGAGTGGGTTTGCCAACAAATGTGGTCTGCCACTGTCACCACTGGAGAGGGTTGTTTCCACTAAGGTCCTCAATGATCGGTCCCTAAATGCACATGACTATCAAGGTCGTACCCTGAAGTGGAGGAAATCCCCATATAGGATAGTTCCAAGACGGTCGCACTCTGGGTGTGAAACACACTGCCACTCATCATGATGATATATCATAGAAGTACAATGTTTGTCCATGCTAAAGTCTAGGGTGCACTCGAGCCTTGGTATTGGGCTCATCTCACAGTAACCCCATCCCGCAAAATAAAAGTCGGGACATTCTAGTATATGATGCATGGAAAGTAAATGTGGAAAGCGGTAAATAAAGTTGTAAAGTAAGAATGTAAATAAAAATAGTAAACTAAACACACAACAACAAACAGATAAACACCCAAAGAAAACAAAAACAGACAAGCGCTAGGATTGACTCTCAAAGGGGAAACCAGAGATTCCGGGTTCTTGTCCCCAGTAGAGTCGCCAGCTGTCGCTCCCGGGATTTTCATCCTAGTACAAATGCGAAAGTGTCGCGGAAAAGGTAGAGTCGCCATCCAGACATTTTTATGCCAAAGGAATGGTAATGCTGCACAAATAAAAGAGAATAAAAGAACAAGGTCTTGCAAACTAAACAGACTGGGTTCGGGAGTCGGTTACGAACTGGGAATGTATAAGCACCCCAGATCGTCTGCCGTACACAACAGGATCCACGCTTGCTTGAACTGTTTCAAAGGGTAAAGAATAATATGTCGGTTAACTGAAACTGCTACTAGAACTAGAAAAGATAATGAAAAGGTACAGCAAAAATGTAGGGAAAATAAAGAGTGTGCTTGAATGGGCCCTACCCCACTGCCTACGTATCTCATGGGAAATGAGAATCAGAGTCGTTGTAGTTCCACTAACTAGAAAGGAAATTGGTTTGTGTTTTTTAGAGTGACGTTATCATAACTCTAACTCATGTGTTGTAGGCTCCCTGAATCGAGTGTGTTACCGCTTTGTTATCAAACTATCGAGACAAGTCAGAAATCGTCCACAAAGAGTGGGAGATGAGAAGAGAAGACGTGTTGTTTGTTGATTGTTTTTTAGAAGAAATGTTTTTTAGGGGTTATTTGTGAAGCATCATCATGCTAAGACTTATTCATCATGATAGATACCTTACACCTCATTCCCATATAGAATGTGTGCAAGTACCCCATGGCAAAGTCTCTTGGCACATGAGAAAGCTCAAACTTTATTAGGTGTTTTGATTTTGTTTTGAGATGAGAGAGAAGAAGACTCAAGTTGAAAAAGAAAAAACACTAAGGGAAACTAAGACTCACCCTAGGTTATTGCACAATGGAGATTCTATGGTTAGTGAGGTATTTTAATCCTGTAAGAGAAATAATCAAATTCTAACTCACTTCAAGGATTGAAGATGAGATTAAAACTCAGAGGGATTATAAGAAAGTGAAATGCAAAGAAGCATAAAATGTTTTTCGCAATCACACAAGAGAAAGCTTTTAAAAGAGGAAGGAAGAAGGTAGAATGTAGGCGCACACCCACATTCTTCACTTACCATTAGCCCGTGAAAATGTTAGTAAAATCAATGATTTATGAAATCCAAAGTGATAAAAAAAAAGAAGACAATTAAGTGAAAAATGTCTCCTAAAATTATTATAATCTAAACTAGACTCAAACCTAAGCCTAAGGGTACCTAAAGGCTAAGCAAAACCTAAAGTCAACAGCTACAACAGTGCTTTAGCACACAAACAGCTACCACATGCAAACGGTATACAAACAGCCTATTACAGCTACCTAACATCATGGAAACATGTGTAAAAGGTGCAAAAGCAAAGCAAGGCAACATATAATTAACAACTTCTGTTTCAAAATACAATAGTGAAAACATGGCGGAATTTAATCATTTTATCATGTAAATGCATGAACAACAATGCATGAATATGCATCATACAACAATCATCAATGGATGCAACATGGTGGATATGAACATGGATATGTGAGGATGCAAACATTGACAATAAAACAAAACCAAACAAATAATCAAGAATGAATGAAAACATGTGGATTATACATTTTCAAGTAACATGCAACATTTTCAGTTATGCGCGTGAGTGTCCAAAACATGCACCGATCAAGAAAGCAATACAAAACAAAAATTTTAATCGATATTATCATGCTAACAATAAGGTTCAAACATGGGAATAACATTCATAACACACCATGAACACAAATTCACAATTATGCAAAAAATCTAAAATGAACAACATGCGCGTCGAAAGATGTCGAAGCTATAGGCACCTGCACCTAAACAACTCCTAAAAACTCCCTAAAATCATATACTAAAGATCCATGATGATTTGAGGGGGAATGGATACCAAATATTCAAGATAAAACAATAATTTTCCATTCTGGTTCAGTGGTAACCAGTTACTACCTAGGTGGTAATTGGTTACCATTTCAAAAAATGGTGTTTTCTGCAAAAATTAGCACAGGTAACCCGTTACTACCTATGAGGTAATCGGTTACTCTGAGACCATCATAAAAAATTCTGCATTTTCTTAGAAAATTTAGCGGCAACTTATTCAAATAAGCTCTAACCTAATGCCTATCAATTGAGCACGAAAATTACACCTAAATGCAACAATTTAACACCAATTAAAACCACAAACACATCAAGATTCTAAAGCCTAATGATCCAATTAATTAAAGCATAAAAAATCAAAAAATGCAAAGAATGTGTGTGTCGAGAAGAAGCGGAATAAGTTAAAACATAAATAATTATGAGATTCACCAACCTACAAAGCGGAGGTTTGCTTTGGTAATTGTCGCAATGAAGAATCAACACGCGATAAAAGAGAAAATTGTAGATCTGAAGCTCTCCCTCAAGAATACGCAAAATAAATGCAATTTAATGAAAACATTGATGAACCTCTTCAAAAATCACTTCCAAAAGGTGAAATAAACACCAAAGAAATAGCAAATTCTTAAATAATCCATGAAATCAATGCAATGATGGAGGTTTAGCTACAAATTCTTCAAGTTTCAATGCAAAACTTGAAGAATTTTGGAAGATGAAGCTTTGTGTGAATTTGGGAAAATGGGATAAAAGTGAGATAAAAATGAGAGTGATGAGAGAAAAATGTGAAAAATGAAGTGTTGATGTGAGGTTTGGAGGGAAAATGGTTATATACATGTTAGGCTTAGAGGGTGGTTTGAGTTAGGAGTGAGGCTTGGGCATTAGGTTTGGGATTAGCTTAGGAGTTAGTTAAAGTTAGTTGGTAATATTCCTAGAATATTCCATTGGCATATTCTTAGAATATTCCCTTGGCATATTCTTAGAGTATTCCATTGGAAGGTGGTAGAAAGTTCTAGAAAGTGGTAGAGTGTAATGCAAGGTGAAGTGGAATAGTAAGGAAATCCCTCCAAGCTAAAAATGGCATTTTTTACAAATTTGGCATGTGGTAATCGGTTACTACCTAGGAGGTAATCGGTTACCAGTTCAAAAAACCATTTTTTTGCACAAATTTCAACAGGTAACCGGTTACTACCTAAGAGGTAACCGGATACTTCCAAAATTTGAAAATTTTTCCTTTGGTGGGAAATCTTGGATATCGGGCCTTGGTTATTCATTCTGAGATTATTTTTATTCTAAGACCCGATAATTGATATTACTACCGAATAACCCTTAATCACATGCTCCATGCCTCAACTGATGATGTATGCATTATTATTATTTTTTATTATAATTTAAATGCAATGTATTAATGAATATGCTAAATGACATGGAAATGAAGCATAAGCTACTTGAAATTGGTGATAAATAAGAGGACAAATTTTGGGGTGTTACACATTGACATGATCGAGAAGATTGAACCTACTGCTTTTAACTACCATTGTTTCATCTTGGTCGCTATCAATTACTTTACCAAGTGGGTTGAAGCAGCGTCTTATGTCAACGTCACCAAGCAGGTGGTTGCCAGATTCCTGAAGAAAGATATTATTTTCAGATATGAAGTGCCCGAGAGAATCATTAATGACAATGTTCTAATCTCAATAACAAGATAATGGCAGAGTTATGTCGGGACTTCAAAATTCAACATCACAACTATTCTCCTTACCGTTCAAAGATGAATAGCGGTGTTGAAGCGACCAATAAGAGCATAAAGAAGATTGTGCAGAAAATGATGGTGACATATAAGGATTGGAATGAGATGTTATTATTCGCTTTGCATGGGTACAAAATATCAGTTAGGACATCTACTGTGGCAACACCTTTCTCACTTGTATATGGTATGGAGGTTGTCCCACCGATTGAAGTTGAGATTCCATCACTGCGGGTGATGATGGATGTCAAACTTGATGAAGCTGAATGGGTACGTGCCAGGTACGACTAGTTAAGTTTGATTAAAGAGAAGAGACTGACAATTGTATGCCATGGTCAGTTATATCAAAGAAGAGTGAAACGGGCATTCGATTAAAGAGTGCGTCCTTGAGAGTATCAAGTGGGTGAACTTGTGCTCAAAAGGATCCTTCCTCCAAGTATAGATCACATGGGCAAATGGACTCCCAACTACGACAGTCCATATGTGGTTAAAAAGGTTTTCTCAGGCGGTGCCTTGATGCTTATAACCATGGATGGCAAAGACTTTCCATCCTTTGTCAACTCAGACACAGTTAAAAAATACTTTGCATAAAAGAGACCCGATGGACAAAAAATAGAATAAAGAGTCCATGAAAAAAAGGGCATCCCGGCGAGCCAAAAACAGAATAAAAGGCTCGGGAAAAAGTTAGGGAAATAAAAAAAAGGTACACCCGGTGAATGATCGCGACTTTAAGAGTCCATCGGGTACCAACTAAAAGTGCACAGTCTAATCGCTTAGTTTTAAAAGATATCGAACCCACGTGGACTGATAATCAAATTAATGTTATCAGATTGTTACTATGTTTAGCTAAGGTGAGTCGTTTTTAAGGTATAAGCAACTAAAATTAAATCTAAGAAAACTAGAATTTTAATTAAAATAATTAATAAAAGGATATCAGCATGCAGCACAATCGATTGTCATGGATTTAATAAGTTCTCGGTGTATATTTATGGTTCAAAATATTCTTCAGTAGAAAATATTTATTTAAAAGATCTTGTCTCACACTCTCGTGTTTATTGATTCAAACTATACTAATAAATCAGAATGAGCACTCTCGCTGTATCATTTTGCATTTAAAAATACTTTTTGAAAATAAATAGATCCTAATTAATTCTAAAGTACTTTCATTGTATTTAGAATAAATGCCTAGTTTCAGCTATCTGGTTAAACTCTCAAACTCTCGTCTATCTTGAATTTAACCTTAATTATTCTTTTTACTCTCGAAACAAAGATTGATTTTAATTTGAAATAAGAAACCTCAGCCTAAACAATAGTTTGTAAAAACACCGATTATTATTTAATCCCTTCCGATTAATCTTGCTACATACTGATATAAATAATTTAGCTAGACATTACTTGAAAACAAACACATATGTTATAATTAATACTTGAATAAATTATGCTTGTCGAATGATTCCGACAAGCTTTTGATCCGATTACAAGATGTTAAATATCAAACAGAAAAAATACAGAAAGAAGAAGAACAAGAAAAACTGGAAATATAAAAAACTAGATTTTGCTATTTTTCTCTAAGAATTTAGGACCCCGAATCTGTAATTAACTCCCGCTATTTATACTAAATCGACCTCCTAAAATCATGCTTTGTTTTGTAATATTCTCTTGGAAGGAGACTAGGTTAGTGGGCTGAATCATGGGCGAAAGAATCTACGAAGAATACGGAATGGGTGAGACCGGTAGAGGAAATGGGAGAGTGGAGGAAATTCCTCCTAAGAAGTAGGTGGCGCAAGCCACCTCTTCTTTCTCTCCCTCACTCCCTCACGTGGCGCAAGCCACTTAGTATATGAGGTGGTGGTCGCCACCCCCATGTGGCGCAAGCCACATGTGTGGGTTGGTGGACCCCACCTCTCTTTTTTTCCTTTTCCATATTTCCTTCCTTCTATTTTCTTTCCTCCTTTTTTCTTTCTTCTTATTTTCTTCGTATTTTCTTTCCCTCTATTTTATTCAATTCTTCAACTTTAATTCTTTTTTTCTTTCTTTTGTAAAATTAATCCAATTAAATCTGGTTACCTGAAAACATAATAAATATTGGCATAATAAAACATAAATGAAGGAAAAAACGAATAAAACATAGTGGAAATTCATGCAAGTCAAGTCAAATATACGATATAATTTCGCGTTATTAAACTCCCCTATACTTTAACTTTTGCTTGTCCTCAAGCAAATAAAACATTTTAGGCACAGGTTCGAAACAGACACATACAATGTTGAGTTTCGGTCAAAAAGATAGGTATTAAATATTAATACCAAGGATACCGTAACGACACGAACAAGAACTCATATCCTATGTAAACAAATTTGAATCATGTTATTATAATTAATCCTATAGCATTTACCTCTCTTTCATTCAAGCGCAACCACATTAAGCCCGTTATCCTTGTACGCCCATGGTAAATAAACTTGTTAGTGTTTAATGATCTCTTTTTCTTTGTTTTTCAAATTGCCTTGCATTTGCATTTGGTTTCGAAATTTAGAATTTGATCCGTTGGGCTAAATGGTCGGGTGAGGACCACCTAAAATAGAAGGAACATATCTTCAATTCATTTTTGGCATTAAAATCATTTATTTGCATTTTTGTGATCAAACACATATTTGCATCGGTTTATTACTTAGGTTGTGCTTTTAGATGGTTCTGACTGCTAATATAAACTACTCAAGAGGCTGGCCTAGGCATAATAAGTATTCAAATTCATTTACATAATCAAGGGGTTCTAGGTGTCAAGACGGTATCAATATTATTAACACTTTCCCAGGTCTTCCTAATTTATACTTAAACGTCGTGTCATGTAACTAACTTAAATTTTTTTTTTATGGCTCGAGAAAATTGGGAATCTAAATAAAAGCATAAATTACGTGAAAAGACTCGACCATACATGAATTTCTTATTTATTGATACTAACTAGATAAGCATACTTAAGGAAATTGACATAAAAATAAAATTCTTCCTA
Organism: Lathyrus aphaca; assembly: GCA_963966055.1. Lineage (NCBI taxonomy): Eukaryota > Viridiplantae > Streptophyta > Magnoliopsida > Fabales > Fabaceae > Lathyrus > Lathyrus aphaca. The sequence goes on from OZ014522.1 coordinate 223,659,209, forward strand.
AAAAATAATAATAAAAAGAAACTAGATTAAATAAAATTAAACGATAAAACTTCCTCCCCACACTTAAATTGAGCATTGTCCCCAATGCAACAACATAAGGTAGGAAAAGAAGGAAGAAACTGGAATGTAGAGCTACTGAAGATCTCTTCCTCAAGTTCGAAACCACCTGACATTTCCGGGTTGTGGGTCTGAAGTACCCGTATCGGAGTTTTGCTCTTGGAAAGACACACCGACCATCCCATGGATAAGTGCAACCATGTCATTCTGGCCTTCTTGCATGCGCTGAAGGATTTGCAGCATTTCATTTTGTTGTGTGTACATTTGGTTCTACTGTAGCATTATCTGGGCTTGTTGGGTCAGCATTTGGGCTTGATGTGTCTCAATGCTTTGTATTCTTTGGTCCCGTACAATGTTCCCTTCACTTTGTCTCATCACCGAAACATAAATGTTGTCAAGAGTATCAGATGACTCCTCCTCCTTCTCCCTGGTCTAGTCCTTGATGAGGTACCTGGAACAAAGTCAGAAGATAGGGGTGCTGTGTGTGCTTGTGTGTCAGCCTCGGCCCCGCCAGCAGCAACATCATTAGGAATATGCACGGAGTCTAGGTTAGGAACATAACAATAGTTTCTCTCATCACACACATTTGTGCAAAGTGGATTTGGAAGGATAAAATTCTGAAAAACTTTGTTATCTATCATTAACTCAAAAATACCATCTTTTATTTTCTTTTCTAATTTCATACGCTCGGTCATTTTAAAGCTGATGGTACTTGAAGGTAAATGTGGGATGGTTGAAAGATTAGCTTCGAGCTTAAGAGCTCAGGCTATCGGGGTTATCAGACCACCAAAATTTAAAGGACCTTTTTTTTTATTTAACTATTGTTCTCATTTGATACAACATAAACGGAACTTGATTAATTTTTCTAGGAGAAAAGGCAATAATAAGATAAAAGAGTTCTTTCTCATTTACCTTGTTGGAGTTCGACCGGCCGAAGAAAGTTTGAGCCAACAGTTGGCGAAAGTATTAGATGGACGAATTCTGAATTAATGATGCCTTATTTCCTTCATAGAATGTTGTGTGTTCTTGTTATTTCCTTCGAGAGGCACTTATAAGTATGTACCCAATCGGTTCCACTTGGTACATTGTAACACACATTGTCATATTCTCCATAGGGAAAATTCAGTATACACGCAAGTTCATCAAAAGTGTAACTGTACTCATCACTAAACATTCTGAACTGAACTTTTTCTTTTTTCGAATCAATAATCATAGAACTGAGAAATTCTAATGTAAGCTGAACATAAACAGGATCTTTAGTAGATAAAAAAGCTTTTAAATTTGTGTGATCCAGCAAATAATCTACACTATCTGTGAGTCATAATATTTCTAAACAAGTTGAATCAACATACCTGGTTGGTTCAATTTCTCGCTGCATAAGATTTCTGAAAAGGTCGGTCTGATCCTGATCTCGAAAGACGATTTGAATTCCCTTCATTAGTTCTATAATAATTTTCTTTCTTTTGATCGAAATATAAAACTTGAACAATTTAATTTAATAGAATGGAAGAAAATATGAGTGTGTGAATAATGTATTTTTGTTGTGGTATTTATAGATAATAAAAATTTAATACGGGTAGTTGGTGAAATTAAATTGGTCAAAGAAGAATTTAATTAGGACAAGTATATAGCATACATGAATATTAAAGGAGGTGCTAGACAAGTGTAATGCATGCATTAAAGATTATAAGAGGTGAAAGCAAGTGTATCACATGTATAAAGGGGGAAGGTGGCGGGTGCCACATTGTAAAGTGGCAAGAGCCACTTATGTTGTATGCAGGTGGTAGGTGCCACAATGTTATGTGGCGAGGGCCACAATGAAGGGTGGCGGGAGCCACATGCTTCCCCTTCTAATGTATGTGGCGCAAGCTACTTTGGGTGGGGGCCACTACACATTTTTTTTTTCTTTATGCCATGCATTACTTTTGTTGTGCAGAATTTTAAATGCAACTTATACTTTCATTTTAACCATGCGAAATTAATTCTTGATTGGACCATACACATTTACTTCTATGTATCATTTTTTACTGAAAGCTAATAAATCAATATTGAACAATGAAAGAGTACTACTAATATATATATATATATATATATATATATATATATTAATTGCAGATCCATAAATAGTAACTGATATTATAAAGCGATGTACTTCGTTAAGTTTATGTATCAATTACTTGGCATCAGAAACAACACATCAACAAGTCAATATTATTGATATATCAGTATAAGATAAAAACTCTCAGTATTAATAGCAGTTAGCAGATCAAAAATTAAAACTGTACAAAAATTAAATTTAGTTGCGAATCAGAAATTAATTAAACTTACCAAAATTCAAAACTGAAGCAAATATTCAAGACGGAAATTCATAAATGGCGGTAAATGTAAAAAATTGCGATGAATAATAAAACTCCTATTTAGAAGAGTGAAAATTAACTCCCAATTAACTCGTTCTTCCCCCACACTTAAAATCATCAGTGTCCTCACTGTTAAATGTTAGAGGCTAAACGCAATAAAATAATAAATCCACTCTCTTAGCCACGTCGGTTAGGAGTCCTATCTAGTTTGATAGAAAATATTTGCTGACAAAGATGATCAATTTGTTCGGTCACTACATCCATGAATCCAAAAAAGTCAGTGCATGGAGTGTTGACATTGTTCTAAAGGCTAGTCACTTGGTTCTCAAGAGCGGTAATGGAAACAATGAAGTCAACGGGTGGAGCTGCGGCTATCAAAGGTGCTATGGATTCAGTATCAGATCTATAATCCTCAATATATTCATATATTTCTGGTGTCTCGGGAGGTGATGGTGGAGAAATTTGTGGTTCACCTAGGTCATAAAGCCAATTGTCCCGGTTATGGACACTACTTCGCTAATGGTTCGGTAAGGAGAAAAGACGGATGACCTCATTATTAACTAGGTAGTCAAAGTTTCTTGGTCCAAGGTTTCCTATAATGCGCCTGTCAAAGCAGAATTCAATATTCATGGGTCGGATGCTACCTAAAGGGATAAGTTGGTTAATTGATTGTCTTAGTCCTATGGCATTTTCTATCATTGTCACTAAGCCACTTATCAGGAGAGGTGCACGAGTGTCTTGTGCAAGGCGAATAAAATTGGTTATCATAAATGTAGCACCATTAACAGGACGGCCTTGCGAAGCACAAAAATAGAATGAAAAGCTCATCTCGGGACACTGAGGTGTTGTTTTCCTCTTTTCCAAATAGGGTGTGGGGTAGGATCTTATGGAAATATCAGAATGTTGGGTTATGGATGTTCTCAGAAAACATTTGGTCAGGATCAGGGTCATCGTTCCCAGCGATACTAGCCCAAAAGTTATTCAATTTTAGGTCCATAAAAAGTTCTTCTTGGGTGACAGCAAAAGAAAATGGGCCACTAGGAAATCCTAAGAGGTCATCTAATTCTCCATTATTATAACTATAGTCAACACCAAACAGTCTGAAAGAAATTAATCCTCTAAGGAATCTGAATTCGTGGTCAGGTAGGTAAACTAGAGAGCTTAGGAACTCAAGGGTGAGCTTAGGAAAGGAAACAAATCGTCTCTTGATAGCGGCTCTCTCCCATTCCAACTGGTTAAATAGAAATAAAACACTATCGCGGATACCTAGTGTATCCATGGTAAAATCATCAGAGTAAATGGTCAGTGCCATATCCTTTCTGGATAAAGTCTTGAATTTCCTTCTCTGGGCTCGGCCTCTGAAATTAATATCCATGTAGTCTACTTGCATTGTGAGAGTTAGTGCTTAACTAAACTAAGTTATCCTATAAGTAAGTAGACATAAATAAGACATTAGTGATGAATATGGAATTTTTGTGATAGTAAGAATGGAGATGAAAAAAAAGAGAATTAGGAGAAAAACTAAAAATAGTAAAATAAAGTAAATAACGATTAAAGAACAAAATAAAATGAAAAGGTTGGTTGCCTCCCACTAAGCATTGTTTTTAACGTCCTAAGCCTTGACGAAGTTCTAAATCAACGTCAGCTTTCAGAATCGACGGACAACTCTAGTAGCTTAAGATTATATGTGTAATCTCTATTGTTTATGCAATGGTAATGCTTTAGACATTGTCCATTTACGATAAAAGGTTGGTTAGATTTGTTATAATTTATTTCTACGGCGCCACTCGGAAAAACTTTTGTTATTATGAAAGGTCTTGACCATCGAGATCTTAGTTTACCCGGGAAAAGTTTAAGGCGTGAATTAAATAAAAGCATTAGGTCTCCTTCGTTAAACTCTTTATGTGAAATACATTTATCATGCCATTTTTTAGTTCTTTCTTTGTATATCCTAGCATTTTCATATGCGTCTAATCTAAGTTCTTCTAATTCGTGAATGTCTAAGATTCTTTTCTCGCCCGCTGCAGTATAATCTAAATTTAGGGTCTTAATGGCCTAAGCTTTATGCTCTAATTTGACAGGAAGATGACACGACTTACCGTAAACTAGTTTAAATGGTGTGGTTCCTATTGGGGTTTTATAGGCATACATATATATCTACAGAGTTTCGTGTAATTTAGATGATCAATCCTTCCTAGATATGGCAACGGTTTTTTCTAAGATTTGTTTTATTTCTCTATTTGAGACCATGACCTGCCAACTAGTTTGTAGGTGATACAGTGTTGCGACACGATGTTTGATTCCATATTTTAATAACAGTTTTTCGAATATCTTTGAAATGAAATGGGAGCCTCCATCACTTATGACTAGTCGTGGAACACAAAATCTAGGAAATATTATGTTCTTGAAAAGTTTAACAACAACTTGTGTGTCATTAGTTGGAGAGGTTACAACCTCGATCCATTTGAAAACGTAATTGACAGCAACGAGTATATACTTATTACCAAAAGAAGATAGGAATGGTCCCATGAAATCTATACCCCACACATCAAAAACTTCTACTTCAAGAATACCTTTTTGGGGCATCTCACCGCGTCTAGAAATGTTGTCGGTGCGTTGGCATCAGTCGCAGTTTAAGATTGAAATGTGAACATCCTTCCAAAGGTTAGGCCAGTAAAGGCCAGATTGTAAGATTTTAGCGCGGGTCTTTGATGTACTTGCATGTCCCCCATATGGAGCAGCGTGATAATGTGTGATAATGTTCTTTATTTCTTCTTCAGGGACACATCGACGAAAACTTCCATCAGCTCTTCTCTTAAAGAGCAGAGGTTCATCCCAATAATTATTTTTGTTCCAACCAAGTAAGAACAAAATTTATCGAGAGCGAACACAACGGATGATCAATGCATTTTAATGAACAATCTCCCATGTTTTCACTTAAGCATTTATTTGGTTTTATTTGTTTATTTGTTTATTTTAATTTGTTTTTCCAATTTATTTTATTTTTGGGTTAATTTGATTTTCGTACTTAATTTTCAGTTTTAACAGCTTTTAAGAAAACTATCATAACCGGAGTTCCATGAATCTGATTGAGGCGTTCTACCAGTCGATGGAAAGCTGAGATAGAGAGCTATGACTTTCGTGCTGGAGTCGAAGTTAGATTCTGAGCCATATTTATTTGACCCAGTTGGGTTGTAAACGAGTTCTTTTGGTTTTCCCATAATACCAGCATCCGTGGTACTGTTCATCACATTCATTATTCACGATTTTATTTTTACGCTTGAAAGAACGCAAATGAAGAACTAATCACCAAGATTAATCTACTATAATTGGTTTCCACCGCAACCTTGAGGTTTTATAATTTTCAATCAATTGCTTTTCCCTTTCAATATTATGCTATATACTTTGTCTGCTTTATTCAATTATATAGAAAAATATTGATTAATTTTGATTGCACCTATCATTCCTTTACTTTATTGCGTTTGCTTTATCCGCGCAATTTCCGTGTTTGCTTAATTCACAGAAGATTTAATTTGTTTGCTTAATTCAGAATTTAGGAATATAGGTCTTATAGGATCTTTTGCGCTTGTTAATTGGTACTATTATCGAAAAGGGGTTAGAATCCGCTTAGGGCATGAAAATGATGTGAATCGATGATAAGTTGGGAAACCGAAACAATAGATAAATCGTTTAGCTTAGTTGCATAATCACTTATTTTAATCGCATAATTGTTCTGTTTTTTTATCGACCTTAAACAAACCCCCCTAATTCGATTTACCTTCGATTAGTAATAATCAAGAATCCTTGAGAGATGATACTCGAGTTTTCATTACCGTAACTACATTTTCAAAAATACTCGTTTTTGATCTGTGCGCGACACACAGATCAAATTGGCGCCGTTGTCGGGGATTCTTGTCGTTATTAATCGATATTAGAGTCATATATTCAGTGTTGTTGTGTTTAGGCCTTAGGTTCCTCACATTTTTGGCCTTCTCGCGTGTCGGGAAAAAACATGGATTTTGGGAAAATTGGGTCTGACCGTAAAACTGTTTTACCTACTAGGAGTCCACCCTCAGAATCGCTAAATTCCTCATTTTTCTATTTTTAATTATTTTTTTTACTGTTTTTGCAGTTTCGAAAAAAATCCAAAAAATTTATAAAATTCTTATTTTGCTTAGTTAGATTAATTATGGTGTCAATTTATTTGTTTTAATTTATTTTGATCGATTTCCTTCTTTGTGTTTGTGTTTTACTTTTAGGGACATTGCTGGCATTTTCACTATTGTTGATGCATTGTTATGCATTAGTCCTAGCAACTAGGTCATCCTGTTCTGATCTTTTTTATTTTGATCCTGAGGTAGAAAGAACTTTGCCCACACATCGTAGAGTAGTCCGGGATAGTTCACCACTCACTTCTGATTCTGATTATTTGCATAACTTGTTTGATTCGGATTCTGAATTAGTTGTTGAAAATATGGGTGACCAAAGAACTTTAAGGCAGTTAGTTGCCCCTGATGTGAACTATAATAACTTGTGTATTGAATTTGCTGACTTTGTTGTTCCTTTTGAATTAAAATCTGGATTAATACACTTGTTGCCGAGATTTAGTGGTCTTGCAGGTGAGGATCCGCACAAGCATCTTAAAGAGTTTCAGATTGTTTGTTCTACACCACTCAGGCCAGAAGGGATTACAGAAGATCACATCAAGCTGAGAGCCTTTTTGTTTTCTCTACAAGGTGCAGCCAAGGATTGGTTATACTATCTTGAGCCAAATTCTGTTGCTACTTGGAACGATTTGAAGAAGGTATTCCTAGAGAGATACTTTCCCGCATCCAGAGTTGCCTCGATCAGAAAAGACATTTGTGGTATTAGATAATGGGATAATGAATCATTGGCTGAATATTGGGGGAGGTTCAAACAATTGGTTTCGAGTTGCCCACAACATCAGATCACCGAACAATTATTGATTTAGTATTTCTATGAAGGGTTAAAACCAATGGATAGGAATATTTTGGATGTTGCTAGTGGTGGAGCACTTGTTGATAAGACTCCAGCCGCTGCCAAGGCTCTGATTGAGAACTTGTCACTTAAATCCCAACAGTTCACAACAAGAGACAATTCTTTTCAAATAAAGGGTGTTAATGAAGTTCATGTTTCTTCTCATGTTTCTCATTCCGACAAAGCTTTCGAAAACAGAATGAGTGAACTGACCGATTTGGTGAAACAGTTGGTAGTGGTAGGTAAAGCTCAAGCAGCCTATCAAGCACAAACAGTAAGGTTATGTGGTATTTGTACTTCTTCTGATCATCCTACTGATACATGTCCTATTCTGCAAGATGAGAAACCTCTTGAATTACCTCAAGCTTATGCTAAAGCCCTTTATAATCAAGGTAACAACCAGAACCGGTACAACATTCCTGACCTGTCCACTAATAGGTACCATCCAAATTAGAGGAACCATCCAAACCTCCGATATGGAAACTAGCCTTCCAACCAACAACAATTGATGTTACCATTGCCACCACCACAAAATCCTCTACAGGCTTTAATCATTGTTGCCCCATCTTCTTCTGGTCCTTCATTAGAGGATATTGTTAAGCAATTGGCCACCAATAATCTCCAATTCCAACAACGGACAGATTATAGTATCCAAGCCATGTAGACATATATCAGACAATTAGAAACTTTTATGAATGCCATACAGCAAGCCCAAGGTTCAAAGCAACTTCCTGCCCAAACAATTGCAAATCCAAAAGGTCCTAATCCTAATGTGAGTGCAGTTTCTTTGAGTTCTGGAAAGGTTGCAGATTCTGCCCAAAAAAAATAAAGAGGTAGTTGAACTTGAGCCTGCTGATGTTGAGCCCGAGAAAGAATATGTACCACCAATCCCTTTCCCACATAGAGTGCGGAAAAATAAGAATGTTCCTGAGGAAGACAGAAAGAGAGAGAGAGAGAGAGAGAGAGAGAGAGAGAGAGAGATTCTGGATGTGTTCAAAAAGGTGGCGGTAAATATTCTGCTTCTTGATGTAATCAAGCAGATTCCAAAGTATGCAAAGTTTCTAAAAGATTTATGCACACACAAGAGGCGAAACAAGGGGAAAAAGATAATTAAGTTGGGAAGAAATACTTCTGATTTTATTCATCCTAAGCAAAATGTTTCAGCTCTCACCCAGGTCTTGCCACAAAATCAGAAGGATCAGGAACATTTTCTATCCCTTGTACCACCGGGGATAGTAGATTTGAGAATTGCATGCTTGATTTAGGAGTGGGCATTAACGTTATGCCCACTTCTGTTTATAATAACCTTTGTCTTTGTCCTTTGCAACTTACAGGTTTAATCATTCACCTGGAAAACAGAAGCAACACCCTCCCCAGGGGAATAGTGGAAGATGTCCTTGTTCAAGTTAACGATGTAGTTTTTCCTGCAGATTTTTACATTCTGGACATGGAAGGAGAAACTAAGTCAAGCATAGCTCCCATCATTTTAGGCCGACCATTCATGAAAACAGCGAAAACAAAGATTGATGTTGACGATGGAACCATGTCCATGGAATTTGGTGACATTGTCGCGAAATTTAATTTTTTCAATGCCATGAAGCATCCCATGGAGGAGAACTCCGTTTTTCATATTGAATTGATATCTGAATTGGTTGATGACACATGTGCTGAATTGTTTTCACTTGATTTTCCTTCTTTATCTGGATATAATGATGTTTACTCATATACTGGTTGTACTGACACTAACCTTTGTGTTGTATGTGCTGAGATTGATGTTGCCCTGCAAGATGACATGATTCCTACAGGTGAAGTTCATGACATTGATGTTGTTTATGTAGCTGATGCTCTCGACATCCCGACTGCCCCGAACGCTCCATCCATCGAGCAACCCCCGTCCTTAGAGTTGAAACAACTTCCGGATAATCTGAAATATGCTTAGAGTAATGAAAAAATCCTTGTTATCATTTCTTCTAACCTTGATTTAGATTAAGAAAACAAGCTTTTGCAGGTTTTGAAGAAGCACAAGAAGGTGATTGGATGGACATTAGCTGATAGTCCAGGCATTAGTCCTTCCATGTGTATGCATAGGATTTTACTTGAGGATGGTGCAAAAACAGTAAGGCAACCCCAAAGAAGGCTTAATCCTTTGATCCTGGATGTAGTAAAAAAAGAGGTAACCAAACTCTTACAAGCAGGTATCATTTATCCTATCTCTGACAGTAAATGGGTAAGCCTAGTGTAGGTTGTACCTAAGAAATCTGGACTCACAATGGTGAAAAATGAAAAGAATGAACTTGTTCCCACTAGAGTCCATAATAGATGGAGAGTTTGCATTGATTACAGGAGGCTGAACCAGGCGACTAGAAAGGATCACTTTCCTTTGTCGTTCATTGATCAAATGCTCGAACGGCTCACAGGTAAATCACATTATTGTTTTCTTGATGGATTTTCAGGTTACTTTCAGATTCATATTGCACCCGAGGACAAGAGAATACCACTTTCACGTGCCCCTTCGGCACATTTGCTTACAATAGGATGCCTTTTGGTCTTTGCAATGCTCCTGGAACTTTCCAGCGATGCATGCTAAGTATTTTTTTCTGATTTTATTGAAAACTGCATGGAAGTGTTTATGGATGATTTCACTGTTTATGGTTATTCTTTTGATGCATGTCTGAACAGTTTGAATATGATTTTAGAGAGATGCATCGAAACTGATCTTGTTTTAAATTATGAAAAATGCCATTTTATGGTTGATCAGGGAATTGTTTTAGGCCACATTATTTATGAAAAAGGAATTTTTGTAGACCCTGCTAAGATTGATGTGATTTCTACACTACCTTACCCATCTTGCATTCGCGAGATTTGTTCTTTTCTTGGTCATGCAGGTATTTACAGGCGCTTCATAAAGGATTTCAGCAAGATAGCTCTTCCACTGTCAAACTTGTTGAAGAATGATGTCACTTTCAACTTTGATGACAATTGCAAAAAGGCATTTAACTTCTTGAAGAAAGCATTGACCTCTTCTCCCATCATCCAGCCCCCTGACTGGACCCTCCCTTTTGAGATTATGTGTGATGCTTCTAACTATGTTGTTGGATCGGTCCTTACACAAAGAGTTGACAAGGCTGCCCATGTTATTTATTATGCTTCTAGGATTTTAGATTCTGCACAGTCTAATTACACCACCACTGAAAAGGAACTTTTAGCGATTGTTTTTGCTTTTGACAAGTTTATACAATATTTGCTAGGTTCCAAAGTTGTTGTTTTTACTGACCATGCAACTTTAAGGTACTTATTGAAGAAACCAGAAGCAAAACCGAGACTAATTCGGTGGATGTTGTTGCTCCAAGAGTTTAATGTTGAAATTAAAGATAAGAGTGGAGTTGAGAACTTGGTGGCTAATCACTTGAGTAGGATAGACAGGGATGAAGATCCTTTCCTGATTCAGGATGACTTTCCTGATGAGCAGCTTTTACTTTTGCATGGCATTACTCCTTGGTTTGCTGATATTGTTAATTATCTTGTTGCTGGTGTTTTTCCTGCAGGTGCTTCTAGATCACAGATTCATAAACTCAATAGTGATGCCAAATATTATGTTTGGGATGATCTATATCTTTGAAAGTATGGAATTTGTCAGGTTATTAGGAGGTGTGTCCCCGGCTATGAGATTGAATCTATTTTGAATTTTTCTCATGCCTCTCAAGTAGGGGGACACTTTGGTCCGCAAAGGACTGCAAGAAAAGTCCTTGACTCAGGTTTCTATTGGCCCACTATTTTTAAGGATGCTTATGAGACTTACCGCACTTATAAATAGTGCTAGTTAACAGGTAAAGCCATCACTCGTAAGATTGAAATGCCTCAGTAACCTATGCTTTTTTGTGAGGTATTTGATGTATGGTGAATCGGCTTCATAGGTCCCTTTTCTATATCATTTGGCTTTCTTTATATTTTGCTTGCAGTTGCTTATGTTTCAAAGTGGGTGGAAGATATCCCCACTAGGACTAATGATTCTAGAGTTGTTGCATATTTTGTCAGGTCTAATATCTTTTGCAGGTTTGGAATACCGCGAGCTATCATCAGTAACCAAGGCATTCATTTATGCAATCGCACCATGGAATCTTTGCTCCGGAAGTATGGAGTTATGAACAAAGTCTCTACTGAATATCACCCACAAACTATTGGGCAAGCTGAGATCTCAAATAGAGAGATCAAACAGATTTTAGAGAAAATGGTGCAACCAAACAGGAAGGACTGGAGCCGCCGTCTAGAAGACACACTTTGGGCTCAAAGAATAGCTTTCAAGACACCCATTGGGATGTCTCCTTATTGACTTGTTTTTGGTAAGGCCTGTCACCTTCCTGTAGAGATATAACACTATGCTTATTGGGCGGTAAGAAGTTGTAATTTGGAGATGCAACAAGTAGGTATTGAAAGAAAACTCCAATTACAACAGCTTGAAGAGCTTAGGCTAGAGGCTTATGAAAGATCTAGGATTTATAAAGAGAAAACTAAGCACTTCCATGATAAAATGATTTCTAGGAAGGATTTCTCTGTGGGCCAATAGGTTTTACTATTTAACTCCCGCTTTAAGCTTATGGTTGGGAAACTTCGATCCAAATGGATTGGTCATTTTGTTGTTACTAATGTGTTCCCTCATGGTGCAGTAGAAATTAAAAGTGCAGGTACTGACAAAGTTTTCAAGGTTAATGGGCAGCGTTTAAAGCTATTCCATGAATGTTCAGTAGCTGAAGATGCAACCATAGAAGATCTTTCTTTGGAAGCACCCAACTACTCTGCAACTTGATCAGGGAGTTTTCTTTTCCTTCTCTCTACTTTAATAGTTATGTCCTTTCATTGAGGACAATTCTTGTTTTAAGTGTTGGGGAGGGAAACCTTCGTTTTATTTGCTTTTGGTTTCAGTTAAATTCAGTTTAAAAAATGCATCTTTTTGAAAGTTTGGGTTATAGATTAATCTGAGGTTAGTTGTGGAGACTTGAGAAAAGTTCGCAAGATAGGTATCGTTTTAACACTCTAAGTCTCCTGCATATGGAAATTGATTGAATTCTTATTATGTTTTAGCCTTAAATTCTCAATCTCTGTCAGCTATTGAGTAGTTTATTTCAGCAGTCGGCACCATCTCACACGCACTCTGCACAGGGGAGCCGATGAAAATAAGTGAGTGATCCAATTTTTAGTTTGAAAAAAAATAGAAAAAAAAGAAAAGGATTACACCTTCTAAGTTTGGTGACCCTCGTTGTTAGTTGGTTCGGCGGTTTCTGGTACCAAACTTGGTAGGGCGGATTACGATCTGATCCCCCGCAACTACAACTAGGTAAGCAAAGGGTTAGGATCAGAGTCACTAACCGGTCGCCTTACTATGAGTGTGTGGAGATAATGGGCTTAATGTGATTGCGCCTGAATGAAAAAGAGCAACAAGGAGGATGAGTAAGTAAGGTTTTGGCATAATAACATGATTCGAATTAGTTTGTATACTCAAGAGACAAGATTAGTGTTCCTATGATATCCTTAATGTGCAAGATTAGTATCTATCAATGCAATCTTAACCAAAGAGGAGTTTGTAGCCTAGAATGAGTAACTGATGATGTTGTTGTGTTTTTCTTAGATTTTATTTTGCTCGGAGTGCAAAAGTTCAAGTGTGGGGGAATTTGATCAATGCATTTTAATGCACAATCTCCCATGTTTGCACTTAAGCATTTCTTTGGTTTTCTTTGTTTATTTTTATATTTTAATTTGTTTTTCCAATTTATTTTATTTTTGGGTTAATTTGATTTTCGTACTTATTTTCAGCTTTAACAGCTTTTACGGAAACAATCATAACCGAAGTTCTAGGAATCTGATTGAGGCATTCTACCATTCGATGGAAAGCTGAGAGAGAGAGAGCTACGACTTTCGTGTTGGAGTCAAAGTCAAGTTCGGATCCATATTTTCCAGAATTTCGTTTAAAGCTGCAACATTAGTTTTATTTAGTTTCGGGTCATTTAGAATTGGGCCTGAGTTATTTACTTGACTCAGTTGGGTTGTAAACAGGTTGTTTTGGATTTCCCATAATACCAATAGCCGTGGTACTGTTCATCACTATTCATTATTCACTATTTTATTTTTACACTTGAAAGAACGCAAATGGAGAACTAATCACCAAGATTCATCTACTGTAATCGGTTTCCAACGCAACCTTGAGGTCTTATAATTTTCAATCAATTGCTTTTCCCTTTCAATATTATGATATATACTTTGTTTGCTTTATTCAATTATATACAACAATATTGATTAATTTTGATTGCACCTATCACTCCTTTACTTTATCGCGTTTGCTTTATCCGCGCAATTTTCATGTTTGCTTAATCCACAGAAGATTTAATTCGTTTGCTTAATTTGGAATTTAGGAATATAGGTCTTATAGGATCTTTTGTGCTTGTTAATTGGTACTATTATCGAAAAGGGATTAGAATCCTCTTAGGGCATGAAAATTATGTGAATCGATGATAAGTTGGGAAACCGAAACAGTAGATAAATCATTTAGCTTAATTGCATAATCACTTATTTTAATCGCTTAATTGTTCTGTTTTTTTATCGACCTTAAAACAAACCCCCTTAATTTGATTTACCTTTGATTAGTAATAATCAAGAATCCTTGAGAGACTATACTCAAGTTGTCGTTACCGTAACTACATTTTCAAAAATACTTGTTTTTGATCTGTGCACGACACACGGATCAACGGCTAAAAGTTCGTTTTCTATGGTGGCGTAATTCATTTGGGTAGGATCTAGGGTTCTAATAGCATAATAGATTGCATGAAGTTTTTTATCTTTCCTTTGTCCTAGAACTGCACCTACGGCATAGTCACTCGCATCACACATTATTGCGAACGGTAATCTCTAGTCAGGAGGTTGCATAATGGGTGCGGTGGTAAGAGCTGTTTTAAGTTTTTCAAATGCTTTCAGGAAATTTTCATCGAAGATGAACTCAATGTCTTTCATTAATAGACCGGTTAAAGGTTTTATGATTTTTGAGAAATCCTTAATAAATCATCGATAGAAACCGGCATGTCCTAAAAAGCTTCGTATTTCTCGTACGACCTTTGAAGGTTGAAGGTCTTTTATAACTTCTATTTTGGCTTTATCAAGTTCAATCCTTTTGTCAGATATCACATGTCCTAGCATTATTCCATATTTAACCATGAAATGGCATTTTCCCAATTAAGTAATAAATTTACTTTAACGCATCTCTCTAGCACTATTTCTAGGTTTGATAAACATCCTTCGAAACTCTGTCCGTAGACGGAAAAGTCATCCATGAACACTTCCATGATGTCATATATGAAGTCGGCGAAAATTGACATCATACATCGTTGGAAGGTCGCTGGAGCGTTACATAATCCAAAGGGAATTCGTCGGTAAGCAAATGTTCCATATAGACATGTGAAGGTAGTTTTTTCTTGGTCATCGGGATGAATAGGAATCTAGAAGAATCCCGAATAACCATCAAGATAGTAGAAATAAGAGTGTTTAGCTAGTCTTTCTAACATTTGATCTATGAAAGGTAAAGGGAAATAATCTTTTCGGATATCTTTGTTTAACTTTCTACAGTCAATTCACATTCTACTTCCGGTTACCACTCTTTGTGTTATAGACTCACCTTTTGTGTTCTTAACAATTGTAACTCCCCCTTTCTTAGGTACGACATGTATTGGGTTAACCCATTGGCTGTTGGATATTGGGTATATGATTTCACCTTCTAACAACGTCTTCACTTCATCCCTAACTACAATGCTCAGAATTGGATTTATCCTTCTTTGATGTTTTCTAGAGGACTTACAGTCTTCCTCAAGCATAATATGATGGATACATATTGAAGGACTTATTTCTTTAAGGTCAGCGATGTCATAGCCTAACGCAGTTGGGTATTTTCTTAAGATATCAAGTAGTTTTTCAGTTTTGATTTTTCCTAAGTCCGCGTTAACTATCACTGGACGTTTGAGTTCTTTATCTAAGAATTCATATCTCATATTTTTAGGTAAGACCTTAAGTTCTAAGGCTGGTTTCTTAGGGCAAGGCATATGATCAGGCGTAAGTGCTTAGCATTATCTTAGACTGTCATCTTGATATGGTTCACGCCGGTTATCATCTTCGAAGATTGGTGGAATCCGGATTTTTATTATATCAGAGTATGTTGTCGGTTCCCTTTATATTTCTCTTACGCACTTGTCAATGACATCTAGAAGATAACAAGTGTCATCCATTGCTGGTGCTTATAAGAATCGTGTCAAGATAAACTCTAATTTTTCTTCTCCAACTTTGAATGCTAGCCTACCTTTCTTCACATCTATAATAGCTCCGGTTGTAGCTAAGAAAGGTCTTCCTAATATAATAGGAGTAATGGCATATTCTTTAATTTCCATTATTATGAAATTGGTGGGAATATAGAATTGGCCTATGCGTACTGGAACATTCTCTAATATGCCTACAGGGTATTTGACAGATCGATCGGCTAATTGAACAAACATTTTAGTCGGTCTTAGTTCTCCCATATCAAGCATTTCGCATATGGACAAAGGCATAACACTAATGCTAACTCCTAAGTCGCATAAAGCTTTGTCTATGACGAACATTCCTATGACACAAGGTATGGAGAAACTACCTAGGTCTTTCAGCTTAGGAGGCATGTTGTTTTGGATTATTGCGCTACATTCAGCAGTAAGTGTAATTATTTCATTTTCCTCAATCCTTTTCTTATTAGATAGGATGTCTTTAAGGAATTTAGCATACAAGGGCATTTGGGTTATGGATTTTGTAAAAGGAATTGTAATGTTTAATTGCTTCAGAAGTTCAACAAATTTCTTAAATTTCCCTGCAGTTTTGGAATTCGTAAATCTCCGAGGATATGGAATTGGTGGTTTGTATGGTGGTGGAGGCACGTAAGGTTTTTCTTTCTCTACAGCCTCTTGGTTACTATCCTCCTTTTTCCTTCTCAGTCTCTTCAGTTGGTTTTTGATACATGGCATGGGTTTGGGTCCTTGAATCTATTGGTCCTTCTACTTCTTTTCCACTTCTTAATATAACAACATTTGCATGCCCTTTAGGATTAGGTTGTGGTTGTCCAGGAAATGTGCCAGCAGGAGCAGCAGTTGGTGCTTCTTGTTGAGCTACTTGCAAAATTTGTGTTTCTAGCATTTTGTTTTGTGTAGCTAAAGCGTCTACTTTGTTGGCTAACTGCTTAATTTGCTCACTAGTGTGTACACTCTGGTTCATGAATTCTTTATTCGTTTGGGTTTGAGCAGATATGAAGTTTTCCATCATTAATTTGATATTGGACTTCCTAGGATTGTTAGGAGCATCTATGGCAAGTTTTTGATATACTGGTGGTACAACAAGGGCTTAATTAGGTGCATACAAAGCATTATTGTTGTTCTTATAGGAAACGTTAAGATGATTTTTCCATCCTGGGTTTTATGTGTTAGAAAAGGGATTTCCTTGAGCATAATTCACTTGGTTTGTAGGCATTCCTGCCAATAGTTGACATTCAAGGGTAATGTGACCAATGTTTCTGCATAACTCACAGTTCGGAGTTACAACAACCACGGTGGCTGGAGGTGTTATGGTCAAGTTATCTAACTTTTGAGTAAGGGCATCAACCTTAGCATGGAAATGGTCTAGGCTACTAATCTTGTACATTACTCCTTCCGTTTGGGATTTTTCTACTGGAGTTCTCTCACCTCCCTATTAGCAATGGTTTTGGGCCATGTTTTTGATGCGTTGATAGGCTTGGTCTTAAGGTTTGTCCATGAGTGCACCGCCCGCGGAAGCGTCTATCGTTAGCCTGGTGTTATAGAGAAGTCCATTATAAAAGGTGTGGATTATCACCTAGTATTCAAGAACATGATGTGGACAAAGTCGCATTAAATCCTTGCATCTCTACCATGCTTTGTAGAGAGACTCAATATCCTTTTATTTAAATCCATTAATTTGGGCTCTTAGCATTGCGGTTTTGCTCGATGGAAAATATATTTCTAAGAAAACGTTCTTCAATTCCTCCCATGTAGTAACATAACTTGATGGCAAGGATTGCAACCAACCCCAAGCTTTGTCTCTTAGAGGAAAGGGAATAGACGTAATATTATAGCGTATTGGGTTACACTGTTAGCTTTCACTATGTCTGTGTGCTGCACAAATTTGGTCAGATGTTCATTCGGATCCTCCGTGGGATTTCCGGAAAATTGATGTTGTTGTACGATTGACAACAATGAGGGTTTCAACTCGAAATCGTTTTGGTTGATAGCTGGAGCAACAATACTATTATGCGACTCTTGTTGAGATGGGGTAGAGTAGTACTTAAGAGGACGATTTTGTGGTCCTTCTTCGGCCATGACTGGTTCTTCAACTAGTTCGAGAATAGGAATATCAAGGTCGGGTAGATCATACCTGATACAAAATTTGTGTATTCAGCGTCTCAATCTAATGAAACGCTATACTTCATCAATCGATAGCTCTAGGTCTTCTCTTTGTGAGCAAGTACTTGGCATACAATCGACAAGTTTAGGATTTTTTGCCTTAGTCTATACTGCGCAACAAAGGAATTGCACTATTCCCTAAATCAGTCCCCGACAACAGTGCCAAAAACTTGATCGCGACTTTAAGAGTCTATTAGGTACTAATTGCAAGTGCACAGTCTAATCGCTTAGTTATAAAAGATATCGAACCCATATGGACTGATAATCAAACTAATGATATCGGATTGTTACTACGTTTAGCTAAGGTGAATCATTTTTAAGGTATAAGCAACTAAAATTAAATATAAGAAAACTAGAATTTTAATTAAAATAATCAATAAAAGGATATCAGTATGCAACGCAATTGATCGTCAAGGATTTAATAAGTTCTCGGTGTATATTGATGGTTCAAAATATTCTTCAGTAGAAAATATTTATTTAAAAGACCTTGTCTCACACTCTCGTGTTTATTGATTCAGACTATACTAATAAATCAGAATGAGCGCTCTCGCTGTATCATTTTGCATTTAAAAATACTTTTTGAAAATAAATAGATCCTAATTAATTCTAAAGTGCTTTCACTGTATTTAGAGTTAATGCCTAGTTTCAGCAATCCGGTTAAACTCTCAAACTCTCGTCTATCTTGAATTTAACCTTAATTATTCTTTTTACTCTCGTAACAAAGATTGATTTTAATTTGAAATAAGAAACCTCATCCTAAACAATAGTTTGTAAAAACACAGATTATTATTTAATCCCTTCTGATTAATCTTGCTACATACTGATATAAATAATTTAGCTAGACATTACTTGAAAACAAACACAAATATTATAGTTAATATTCGTACGAAACATGCTTAACATAAATAAATTATACGATTCAAAAACATGTAAATAAGAACCTGGAAATTAATACTTGAATACATAATACTTGTCGAATGATTCCGGCAAGCTTTTGATCTGATTACAAGATGTTGAATACTAAACAGAAAAAATACAGAAAGAAGAAGAACAAGAAAAACTAGAAATATAAAAAACTAGAATCTGCTATTTTTCTCTAAGAATTTCGGATCCCGAATTTGGAATTAACTCCCCCTATTTATACTGAATCAACCTCCTAAAATCATGCTTCCTTTTCGTAAGATTCGCTTGGAAGAAGACTGGGTTAGTGGGATGAATCATGGGCGAAAGAATCTGCGAAGAAGACGGAATAGGTGAGACCGGTAGAGGAAATTGGAGAGTGGAGGAAATTCCTCCTAAGAAGTAGGCGGCGCAATCCACTTTGTATATGAGGTGGTGGTCGCCACTTGTCGCTCCCCGGATTTTCATCCCGGTGCAAACGCGAACCGTCGACGATGTTGGAGGTTGAGGTTGAATAGAGTCGCCATCTAGGCATTTTTATCCTGAAGGAAAGGTAATGCTGCATAAACCTGGAAAGATATGGATAAGACGGTTGTAAACACCCCAAATTTGCCCTCACCCATTCACATCATGGCTTGTGATCTTTTCATTTTTGCACAAGTTCAATCATGTCATCTCATATTGCATTTTTGCTTCATTGCATTGTTTCAAAGTCATCTGCATCTAGGGTTTGTGATCTGAGCTATCCCAGAGCCATTTGAGCCACTCCCAAGGTCTTCAATCACTTCAAAGGGTTCCATGTGTGTTCAAGCATCATATTATATCCTCACAAAGTCAAGGAAGCCAAAGAATCACAAGAACTGAGAATAGCATGGAAGCAGAGCCAGGTTTAACTGCACAGATGACCTAGAATTAGGGTTTTGGTTTCAAAGGCCATAACTCCAAATTTTTTGGTCATTCTTGTTTCTATTGGTCTTCATATGGTATAGGGATCATGCATATCAATTTTCATGAAGAAATTCCATGGAGAAGGTATCTAATCAAGAGTTGACTTCTTGAGCAAGTCAGTGTAAAATCAGGGCATCTGAGGCCCCCAATGACCCAACCAAAGGGTGTTCTTCATCATTTTGAATGTGTATGGTCTTTATTTGATCATATAAGATGTTGGAAGTTCACAAAATTGAAGAATTTCAAGCCATTTGCAAAGTTGCCTTTTTGGGAAAATGACTTGTAATGGAAACTTGCCATTTTGGGAAACTTTTTCAACCCTTTCTTTTTTATTCAAAAATGCTTCAAATGGGAAAACTTTGGTCATGAAAGTTGTATAATGGATCATTCCCTTTTCAAAAAGTACAAGAACTCATTCTAGTTCATTTTGGATCAAAAGTTATGGCTTGTCAAAGTTGGGAAAAATCACATAATTTCAAGTTTTCTACCAAAGAGGCAAAGTTGCAAAACCACTAGCCAAGACAAATTGTGCTTTCAAATGAACTTCTAATCTTTGTACAAACATAAACCAAGGCCTAAAATTCAGAATGCATCAAAGATTTACTCATTTTCATGACTTGTGGATCAAGAAATTTCAAAAGGGCCAAAGTTGAACAAAGTTGCAAAACATCATACAAACCCTAATCCACTTGTTAATTGGCTTCAAAACTGATCCCATGGCCCTCCTCATTCCTTGCTGCGCAGGACACCCCTCTTGTACTTGGCCTACCATTGACCCATACCTCTCTTACACAAAACTTGACTTTTTGCATAAAGACCCATACCAATCACAATAGGGCACAACCACTCCACAGACCTATCACAAGTTGATATGTGTATCAAACCCAAGCCATAACACACAAGAACACAAGCTGAAACCTCAGATTGCCATAGTTATCAAAAATCCCCCAACTTGCAAAACCTTTCGAATCTCTCAGCTCACTCAACCATTCTTCAAACCAACTTCACCATTGATCTCAAAATGACTCACTGATCACAAACCAACCCTTGAAACAGCCAAAAGCACCCCACAAACCAAACACGATTTCTGACCAGTTGAAGTGCAATCTCACAAACCAGCCAAAAGAAATTCCTTCCAAGCATCAAAACTTCATCAGGAGTTCAAGGGGAGTGGTTTGCACAAAGAGAGGAGGCCTGAAAGTCCAGAACTGAGAAAGCTCAAGCTCAGGTACCTTCTTGAAACATTTTTCCAGAACTTGTTTCTTTAGTTATAGAATGGTAGAGTGTGTTCCACTGATCACAATGAACCTTGAATGGTGAAAAATGGTTGAGTTTTGAGTGTGTATGCATGTTCTGAAATTTTGTTCAGTTTTAGGTTTTTGTTCGAATCTTGTTGTTGATGAAAAATAAATGAGATTTGGTGCTGGATTCTTGCTCTATGGGGTTTGGGGATCATTTCTGGAGATTTGGGGGGGGGGGGGGGGTTGATTTGGCCTATGGAGTGTTTTAGAGAAATCTCAGGGGAGAGGTGGCCGGAGAAGATGACCGGAGGTCATTTCTGGCCACCTGAGAGTCATTAGTGTGTTAAACGCGTTTAGGGCAAAGTTTGAATTTGGACCCTTGATCTTGTGGACTTGGGTTGACTCGCGCGCAAATGATTGGACCAGATCTTTCATTAAAACCCTAATCCTAATTTATTTAAATTAATTAATTAGGTTTAATTTAATTTGGTCAGTTTGAATTACAGCCACAGGATCTGGCGCCAGTCAACTCCCTCCAAAACCATTTGAACCTCAGCCTCAGGATCTGTTGACTTCTCCCTAATTTCATTTTTATTTCATTTATTTTATATTTAACTTCTATGAATTATTAAAAATAGTAAAAAACATTTTAAAATTCTGAATTTTTTTGTCAAGCATTTCATTAATTTTCAGAACCCAAAAATATTTTTATTTTTATTTTTTGCATTAAAAATTATTTTAAAATCATTTAAATGTTTATTTTCAATTAGTTAATGATATTAATTAATTAAAAATGCATTTAAGTATTTAAAAATCACCAAAAAATTCACATTGCATTTCAAAACATTTAGAAACATTATCAAACTCTCAAAACAAATTTCTTTTTGGTTCTTGATGCATTTTGACAATTTTCATTGGAATTAAATTCTTTTAAAGGCAATATTCTTGTCCAAACTTGGAAAAATCCATTCTGCCTAACCATTGAGAGTTTGATGATGGTTCTTCTTGCATTGCATCCTTCATAGCATGTAGTTTATAGGATAAAATTGGTTTGAATTTATCTTCCATTTTCAATTTGTTTAGCATTTTTCATTATGAGGTGCCTTGAAACCCTAGTTGACTTAGAAAAATCATAACTTCCATTAGGTTTAGATTTAGGTCTCCTCCTTTGGGCAGTGAACTTGTGTAGGGTTAGGGTTCCTTTGATCCCATTTTCAATTTTTTTGTCATGTCATTTGCTTCTGGTTTTGAATTTTTGCATTGCATGTTGTATGTAAACCCTAATTTGTGCCTTCCTTTGCATCCATCTCTCATTTGCTTGCATTTAGGAACTTACCATGCCCTTTTGTGCATCCACATGATTCATAAGACATCTTAGGACATATTAGAACCATGTTGGATCATTTCATCTTTCATTTGCCATATTATATGTCCATTCCATTTCATAAATTTTCATGGACTTCCATGGTTCAAAGCATGTTTCATTTGCATCCTCATCCTTGTATGATCATCCACAACTCTTGACATGTGTTTGCATCATCTCTTAGCCTCATTAACATCATGTTCATGCTTCTGATTTTGGTTTCCATCTTTGCATTTCATCTCATTTGCATTGCATTTCATTTCTTTTGTTAACTTTTCAGGTGGTAAGTTGTTTTGGGAAGTGAATTTGCCTTCACTTCTCACAATCTCTCTTCATCTCTCTTGCATCTTTGCTGCATTTTACCTTGTGTATTGGTTTGAGCTTGCTCAATCTTGTTCATCTTACTTTCTTCCTTCAAGCAACTTGTCTTCTTAAATGAAGCAAGTTGTTTTGCTGCTCTTTGATTCTTGCTCTTTTCATCTGCTTCCTTCCTGGTGGTTTCTCTGAAGATCTTCTTGCAAACCTCATTAACCCTAGGAACAACCAAGCATGATAGTAATTAGGGTTTGATTAGTCCACCACTTAGTCTTACTTTTGTGTCATCTTTGAGTTTTCTCTTCTCATCTCATAACCAGGGACTAAACCCTAAAGGCTTTAAGGCTTTGTGATTAAGCTTATGCCTGCATCCTTCTATTAAGATGGAGTGTATAACTTTAATCCTAAGTGTTAAACCCTTAATGTGTTTAACTCCTTTAATCAATCCACTTAGTAATCATCAAGACATCAAGCTTGTAACTTGGGCCTTGCATTAGGGTTCTAATTCTTCCTTAATTGGTTAAGAAGGACTAACCCTAGTGTTAATGGACAAGTCCCCCTCAAGTTGTCTTACAAACCATAAAAATCACTTCTTCATCTTACCATTAACTAAAACCCACTTTAATAAAGGCTTTGTTTTGTCATGAGGTTAATCCCTAATCATGGATTAAGTTGAGGAGTTTTTCTCAGCTTAAATGTTCTCATCTATTACCCTTCTATTAGGATGGTGTAATGAGTCCATTAAATCCTTGATTATGGCTTAAAATCATTACTTAACACTAAACAAAAACAACAAAAACATTTAAATAATCACAAGTAGGTTAATGATCTTAATCCTACATCAGGGTGATTAAGTGTGAGATGCTGACTTCGCACTTAAGGTATTCTCATTACCCCTAATCAGAGGGAAGATGTGATGAGTTTACTAACCCATTGGTTTAGGCTTAAGCTCATTAACTTATGACACATTTCCAAAAGCAATAAAAGACTGAAAATACAAAAACAAACAATAATCGTCTTCCTTCGGGATTCTCCTCTCATCTCATTCACTCATAAACGAGAACTTGCTTCTTCCGTCTAATGCAAGACGGTTTGCACCTGAGCCAAACAGGTCATACACTTGAGCATAGGCAAGTAAGCAGTTCGCAAGTCAATTTATCTTTCAGTCTCTTTGGGTCGAACTACGGTGTTCTGACTTCCTCATTGCACGAGAGGATACGTAGGCATAACTTAACAGTTATCGAACAAAAGTCTCTGTATATCCCTCCTCTTCCAGCATTATTCTTTAAGCCTCATAGTCTTGAGCATTTCATTCTTGTTCTTACACTGACACTTCACTTATACACTTCACTTTTCTTTTACACTGACACTTGCATTCTTTCCAGCTTTAATACACAAATTGGACCGACACCACCCCTTTAAAACACAAATCTTTTAAGCGTGGATCCCGTCGAGTACGACGGACAATCTGGGTGCTAATACCTTCCCAGGTTGTAACCAACCCCCTTTCTCAGTCTCTCTGGTTCGCAACCGTCTTATCCATCTTTTCTTAGGTTTATGCAGCATTAACTTTCCTTCGGGATAAAAATGCCTAGCTGGCGACTCTTTTCTTTTTCCTCTTTCGCCGACCGTTCGCGTCTGTACCCCATCTGACCTAGGCCTCATTTGGTGGGAGCGACAGCTTGGCGACTCTGCTGGGGACCCTTATACTGTAACCAGGGCTTCTAGTTCTTTTTGTGGGTTCCTCCTAGCGCTTGTTTGATTTGTGTTTACTGGGGTGTTATGTGCTATTTGTGTTTGTATATTTGCTTTATTTACTGCTTTATGTACAGTCGTTTACTGCTTTCTTTACAGCTTTATATATCATACTGTCATACTGTTATCTGGCTGGATCTGGTTTTGTTGCTTTGGTGGGTGGGGTTCTATTGAGAGTTTAAGGTCCTATACTTGGGACCTGAGTGACACCTAGGCTAGAGTGGTTCATGTTCTTTCCCATTCCATTTCGGTCTGGTGCGGGAATATGAAACACGGTTCAGATGTGGGTTTCTTCTTGAGAACTCTGTGCTACAGATCTCCTGTAGTGCTAGGGCTATCTGGGAAGCCTGCTAAGTCTGGATGACCTTTACTATGACCTTCAGAAACTGAGGTGAATTAGAGGAGGATCTTTTATGGTTATTGTAAACATTGTACCTCCGGGTTAGAAGTGTTTACACTTCTCATAACTGATCCAAGTCTGAGGATCCTTGTTTTAGAACACCACCTGTGAGGGGGTTGGGCTGTTTACAGGTTTGCAGGTACCCTTGACCACAGCATACCCTGATACTTTGTTTTGATTAATAGTACTCCATTTTGGGACAGTTCTTGTGATTTGAACCCTGGACATGTGACTCTTTATTTGAGTCCCCCACCTTGGTTACTGGATTTCTGAACCTCCATCTGGACTTCTTAAACATACATGGACTTATATCAAGGCAGTAATCAGATCCAGCTTGATCACAAACCCTTGCATATCATTTGCATACTCATCATTTGCATCATTTAACATTGGTTTATTTGTTTTTCAGGGTATCCACATTATATTTGGCTTGGTTTTGACCCCTTCATCTGCATAGACCTCTGTTCATCAGTTATCTGCATCAACTATCTTCATCAGTTGCTTGCTTCAGCTACTTTCATCACCAGCTTCAACTTATCAGTGGCTCATCACCAGTATCAGTCTTCATCATCAGCATCTGTTTTCAGCTCTTCATCAGCAGTCATGGCACCCAAGAAGAGCAACATTTCATACCATTTCTTTGAGCCTGTGCTGACTGGCATCAAACAGGTCCAGAAACTTATCACCCCAGATCACATCCCATTATTCAGAGAGCATTATGGAGGCATCCTTGATATGGTTATGGACTTAGACCCTTCTCAGAGGAGTTTGATCCACACTTGCCTACAATTTTATGACCCTCCTTTGAGATGCTTCACTTTCCAAAACTTTCAGCTAGGACCTCTGCTGGAGGAGTTCTCATCATTGATTGGAGTACCTGTCAGGGGTGGTCTCCCCTTCAACCCTGAAATGACTTCTCCCAGCAATGAAGAAGTGGCAAAAGCACTGTACCTGGAACCTATTTTGATTGAGCAGAACATGACAACAAAGGTTGGGATCCCTGGCCTACACTTAGACTTTTTGACTTCTCAAGCCATCCTGAAGGCCTCCTTGGGAGAATGGAGGGCAGTTTGTGCATTGTTAGCCCTCAGTATATATGGGGTAATACTATTTGCAAACGAGCCCAAGTTTATCAGCAAGAATGCCATTCATCTTTTCCTTCTGAGGAACCCAGTGCCCACATTGCTGGGAGATTTCTATTATTCTGTTCACCAAAGAAATGAGAAGCAAAGAGGGAGGTTGGTGAGGTGATGTGCTCCCCTGTTTCATACCTGGCTGCTCAAACACTTACCCAAGACTGATGCCTTCCTGAACCCCCACCAACAGAAGAATTGGGCTAAGAGACTTATTGCTTTGACTTTAGATGACATCAGGTGGTGCACCCAGAGCACCAAAGGCAGGGACATAATTACTAGCTGTGGACAGTTCCCCAATGTACCTCTGATAGGAGTGAAGGGTTGCATCAACTACAATCCTTTGTTGTTTAAGAGACAGTTGGGCTATGCTTTGGTTCACCCTCCTAGATTGCAAGACTTGGCTGAAACCCTGTATTGTGAGATAAAACCTAATCTAGCTGTTGTCAGACAAGCATTCTGGGCTTGGGACAACATCCAGACCAAAGGGATGGCCATTCTTGGGAGATGCAACAATGTGGCTTTAGCTCAGTATTATGAATGGTCTCATGCTAGAGCTCAGATCTCTGGGATGCCTTTCACCATTGAGGATGCACCTGGACCATCCACAGTACCACCTCCAGCCACTGTCAGCCTGGAAGAATTTGAGAAACTGAAGGAGAGGAATGAGAATCTGTCTCAAGCTCTAAAGAAGACCCTCTGGGAGAGGAGTGATGGTCGTCTAGACATTGAGAGGTTGGAGAAGGTTAAAGTGGAGCATCTGGACAAGATTGAGAAAGCAGAGGACTACATCAAGAAATCAAGAGCTGGAGAGCAAATTTTGAAGAATGCCTGTAAAGAGGCTCAGTTTCAGAAGTCTAGGACTGATCTCTATCTGAAAGAAAGTCAAGCTAGGTGGGTCAGGATCACTGAAGCTCGTACTCAAGAAGATAAGAGAACTCAAACCAGGATTGAGCAGTTGGAGGCCAATGAGAAGAAACAACAGAAGGCTCTGCTAGCAGCCCAGAAGGAGATTTCAGAGTTGAAACTTAGGGCTGGTGTGAAGAGGTCAAAGGACCAAGACAGGCACAAGAAGCTGACCACTGCTATTGCCACCAGAAACCTCCTTATCAGAAACATTACAGAGCATCCGGCTGGTCCTGTAACTGAAGCACTTTTGAAGGAGGTTAAGGAGGATGAGTTTGGATTAGATATTTGACTTCTTTGCTTGTTGATATTTCCATTTCATGTACTTTTCTTTTTTATGTTGTATTTTGACCCCTCAGGGGCTTGTGTTGTAAAAAAAAAAACTATGTATGATCCACCATGTGTAATATATTTGTTAGTTTGTTTCATTGAGTTTCTTTTCTCAAGCAGCATCAAAGCATCTTCCTCAGGGTCTGGAAAGGTCAAAACCAAGAACCAAGCCGGATACCTTGGAAAATAAATAAGCATACTGCATTGCATACTAACTTTTGTTTTGTTTTGTAGGTTTTTGTTTTGTTGTTACTAACTCTGTTGTGATTCAGGAATTATTGCTCGCCGTCGGGTGTTCCCTCTCAACCGTGTCCGCACATGTATCCTACTCGCAACAATCTTCCTGGTATCCAAATGGACCAAGTACAGCAAGATCTGACAGAAGTCAGGACTCAGATGGCTAATGAAAGGCTGGAGATGAGAAACCAAATGACCCAATTCATGGAAGTAATGAATTGCTTGGCCCAAAGTCAAGAGAGATTGAGGGCATTGGTAGAAAGACAGACCCCAGAAGAACCCCATCTGGGAACTGGAGGAACAAGTAACAATGAAAGGGGTCAGCCTCATGTTAACCCACCAGTATTTGGGCCTCATCTACATCCGGAAGTTAATATCCCGGGTAATGTGCAAGGAAATACTACTGCAGGCAGGATCTTACAGGAAGACCCTCAAGAGGAGCAGTTCACTGTAATGGGAGCTGGGGATGAAGTTTATGATAGGAGGTTTGATGAAATTGCTGAGAAGTTGAGATCTCTGGAGTCTCAAAATTCCTTAGGTTTTGATGTCATGGACATGGGGTTAGTGGACGGGGTAAGGATTCCCCACAAGTTTAAACCCCCGTGCTTCGAGAAGTACAATGGAACTTCCTGTCCGCGAACTCACTTACAGTCCTTCCTGGGAAGACTTAAAGCATACACCATGGATGAAAAACTGTGGATGTTTTACTTTGAAGACAGTTTGACTGGGGCTTCAAGGCAATGGTACTCTCACTTGACCAGAGCTACTATCAGATGCTGGAAGGACCTAGCTGAAGCTTTCATCAGACAATACCAATACAATCTGGACATGGCTCCTAACAGGACCCTTTTGATGGGAATGTCTCAGTCCTCCAGAGAAAGCTTCAGGGAATATGCCCAGAGGTGGAGACAGCTTGCTGCTGCTGTCCAGCCACCCATGTCGGAAAGAGAAATGGCCGACATGTTTATGAATACTCTGCAAGGAACATATATTGATAGGCTAGCTGCCTTTTCTTCCACCAGTTTCGCTGACGTAGTTATAGCTAGAGAAAGAATTGAGAGCCTTCTGAAGATGGGTAAGATTTCTGATAATGGTGCAAGTTCGTCTAGCAACCCCAGGAAGCCTTTTGTGGGACCTAGAAGAACCGGTGAGACAAATGCCATTCATGCCAGCAGGGGCAGACCTCAGTATGTCCACAGATCGGTAGCAGCTGTCACAATTCCAGCTTCGATTCCTCAGCAACCAACATATCAACTACAACAACAACCCCACTATCAACAGCAAGATCAGTATCCGCCACAAAGGACCTACAACAACAATAACAACAATCAACAGCAAAGACCCTTTCAGCAAAGACCATCACAGGCAAATAGGGTGATTGATCCAATACCTATGCCTTATGCCGCTTTATTGCCACAACTCCTGAAACTCAACCTGGTTGAATTAAGGACATTGGCACCACCTGATCCCTCCAATCTTCCAAGAAATTACGACGTCAACGCCAGATGTGCTTTCCATTCCAATGCACCTGGCCACAATACGGAAAAGTGCAGGGCTTTACAAATGAAAGTACAAGATCTGGTAGATTTTAAAGCCCTCAACTTTGCACCCCCTCCAAGTGTCACCAAGAATCCCATGCCTAATCATGGAGGACCAAGAATTAATGCCATTGAGGAAGACAAGCCATCTTTCTTAATCACCAGTGTTGGGCAGATTCGGACACCTTTGGTCGAAATTAAAGCTCAGCTCCTAGAATGCCAGATGTTCCCCGGGTGTGAGCTCGGTTGTGGTTACTGCAACATTTCAGTCAACGGGTGTGATAATTTAAGAAGCGGCATAGATGGTCTTATCAAGAGTGGCATAGTTCAAATCATAACAACGACGCCTACAAATCCAGCAATTCCTTTGACAACAATCCCTGATTCTTCTACAACTGCAACAACAATCATTCCAACCAATTCATCAATATCATCAACAATGGCTTCATCCGTCACTTCAACAAATCAGATGTCAACAACCATTTCTTCTACAACATCAGCATCCATTTATTCAGCAGAATCTTCTACAACGCCAACAGAAATCAATGAAGATATATCAGCAGTTACCATCTACTATGATCCATCATATGTTCCTCCAAACAACAACTTTTAGCAACAAACAGTGGCACTTCCTGCCAGGTCACCAGTCACCATCTACTACGATCCGCACACCATTTCAGTACCCTCCTCTGCAGCAGTCAGTCCAGTTACCATTACGGTACCTGGACCAGTTCCATATGAAAGCAGTAATGCCATACCTTGGCATTATGGCTCTGACCTCTATTGCAACGGGGAGAAAATCACTTTGGACTCTTCAACTTCCTCTCCACAGATTGATAATGTTGGGGGAGGCGGAGGTTTCACCAGAAGCGGACGCCTTTTTGCCTCACAAGTGCAAAGACCTAATGCCGAAGCAGAAGCTGCTGCCAAAGCAAAAGGGAAGAGTGTGATATCTGAAGAACCAATTCTCAAAGAAACTCAGAAGACATCTTTTGAGCAAGATGTAGATAAATTCATGAGAATTATAAAGAGAAGTGATTACAAAGTGGTGGATCAGCTTCACCAAACTCCCTCAAAGATCTCCATATTATCCCTGTTGATGTGTTCCGAAGCTCACAGGAATGCATTACTAAAAGTCCTACACACAGCATACGTGCAAGAGGAGATCATTGTTAATCAGCTAGAAACTGTGGTGGCAAATGTCAATACCAGTCATGGACTGGGCTTTACCAATGCTGACTTAACAACCGAGGGGCGTAACCACAACAAGGCTTTACACATCACTCTAGAATGCAAGGGTGCCGTTCTATCACATGTACTGGTGGACACTGGATCTTCACTCAATGTTCTACCGAAGAAAGCCTTGGTGAAGCTGGAGTACGATGGCTTGGCATTGCGTCCAAGTAATTTGGTGGTGAGAGCATTTGATGGCTCTAAAAGATCAGTGCTTGGAGAGATTGATCTGCCTGTGATGATTGGCCCACAGACTTTTAAAATTACCTTCTATGTGATGGACATTCAGCCGGCCTACAGCTGTTTGTTGGGTAGACCCTGGATCCATGCCGCCGGCGCTGTTACGTCTACCCTTCACCAGAAGCT
Source organism: Lathyrus aphaca (assembly GCA_963966055.1). Lineage (NCBI taxonomy): Eukaryota > Viridiplantae > Streptophyta > Magnoliopsida > Fabales > Fabaceae > Lathyrus > Lathyrus aphaca. Next base: position 223,689,755 of record OZ014522.1, read on the forward strand.
GAAATTCGAGTGGGAAGGCCAGATCATCACCATCTGTGGTGAAGAAGATATCTTTGTTAGCCATCTGGCTACGTTTAAGTATATTGAGATGGATGGAGAAATCCATGAAACCATGAGCCAGGGGTTTGAGGCCCTGAACATAAATGAAGCATCTACTGTACTGGGAACCTCCATGACGTCTTATCAGCAAGCCAGGAAGGTTGTTGAAGAGGGGACTGCTCAAGGCTGGGGCAAGCTGTTGCCCGTGGAAAAGAAGGAGGACATATTTGGGTTGGGTTACAGACCAACTCAACAAGATCAATCAGAGGCTGCCAAGAAGCCCAGTTTTGTCAGCAGGGGAATGCTCACCCCTGATGCAGTGAACAACTTGGAAGACGAGGAAGAAAGCGACCGCAACCTGGAGAGCTGGATACGTCCAAGGATCCCGGGGAGCCAAGTCCTTAACTGGTCTTCCCAGGAAATTATAAGGGTTACTCCTGCAGAGTAATTATTATTTCCTGTATTTTTAAACATGCATCAAGTCTTGCATCTTGCCCAAGATGACAAGACTCATTTTGTAATCGGGCCATCTTGTAATTTTGTGCAAACAGATCAATCAATGAATATCGGACATCTTTTGCAAATGAGTCTTCTTCTTTTCCACTCACTGTTTTTCATTTTTCTTTTTGTACAAAAATAAAATGGCAATGTTTTCCAAAATGTTAAACTTCATTCCACTTTTTCTAAACAAGATTAAAATTGATCACTAAAATGAACAATCTAAACCCTTGCAGAAAGTGCCTTTCAGACTGCACCGACAACAACACTGCTATGACTTCGTATGACTTTGACAATCCAATCAATCAAGCTGATGAAGGGGTTGAAGAAGATTATGAGCTTCCTGAAGAGCTAGCCAGGTTGTTAAGGCAAGAGGAGAAGGTTATCACTCCTCATCAGGAGGAGGTTGAAATAGTTAATCTTGGTACGGAAGAAGATATGAAAGAAGTTAAGATCGGGGCCTGCCTACAAGATTCAGTGAAAGAACAACTGATTGATATGCTTCGGGAGTATGTGGACGTCTTTTCTTGGTCTTATCAGGACATGCCAGGGTTGGACACCGATATTGTTATGCACAAACTGCCTTTAAAAGAAGACTGCCCGTCAGTAAAACAGAAGTTGCGCCATACTCGCCCAGATATGGCAATGAAGATTAAAGAAGAGGTACAAAAGCAGTGGGACGCCGAATTCCTTGCTGTGACTAGCTATCCACAGTGGGTTGCTAATATTGTACCTGTACCTAAGAAAGATGGCAAGGTGAGAATGTGTGTGGACTACCGGGATCTGAACAGAGCCAGCCCGAAAGATGATTTCCCATTACCTCACATTGATGTATTGGTGGATAATACGGCTCAATTCTCGGTATTCTCCTTCATGGACGGATTTTCAGGATACAATCAGATCAAAATGTCGCCTGAAGACATGGAGAAGACAACTTTCATCACACCCTGGGGCACGTTCTGTTATAAGGTGATGCCATTCGGACTGAAGAATGCTGGTGCAACATATCAACGGGCTATGGTAACATTATTCCACGACATGATCCATAAAGAAATTGAATGTTAGGTGGATGACAAGATTGCCAAGTCCCTCACAGAAGAAGACCACCTGGTGAATCTGCTGAAGTTATTCAAGTGTCTGAGGAAGTACCAACTGAAGCTGAACCCCAACAAGTGCACATTCGAGGTACGATCCGGTAAACTGCTGGGATTTATTGTAAGTGAAAAAGGGATTGAAGTTGACCCTGATAAAGTCAAAGCCATTCAAGAAATGCCTGCACCGAAGACAGAAAAAGAAGTTCGGGGTTTTCTAGGTAGATTGAACTACATTTCAAGGTTCATATCTCACCTTACAGCAACCTGTGAACCCCTGTTCAAGCTTTTAAGAAAAGAACAAACGGTCAGGTGGAACGAAGACTGCCAGAGGGCTTTTGACAAGATCAAGGAATACTTACAAGAGCCTCCGATCCTTATGCCTCCAGTGGAAGTAAGACCTCTAATCATGTACTTGACAGTATTAGAAGAGTCAATGGGGTGTGTGATGGGCCAGCATGACGAGTCTGGTCGAAAAGAGTATGCAATTTACTACCTAAGCAAAAAGTTTACCGACTGTGAACAATGTTATTCACTGCTTGAGAAAACTTGCTGTGCTTTAGCGTGGGCTGCTCGCCGACTGAGACAGTATATGTTGACCCACACAACTTTATTGATATCAAAGATGGACCCAGTTAAGTACATTTTTGAGAAGCCAGCACTTACCGGACGGGTTGCAAGATGGCAAATGATCCTTACCGAATATGACATCCAGTACACATCTCAGAAAGCCATCAAGGGAAGTGTATTGTCTGATTATCTTGCTGAGCAACCCATTGATGATTACCAGCCTATGAGATTTGACTTCCCTGATGAAGACATCATGTTCATAAAAGCAAAAGATCATGAAGAGCCTGTTCACACTGAAGGGCCTGACCCGGAAGAAGAATGGACCATGATGTTCGATGGGGATGTTAATATGAATGGTCGTGGTGTTGGTGCAGTACTCATTACGCCTAAGGGAGTTCACATGCCTTTCTCGGCAAAACTCACTTTCAACTGCACTAACAACGAAGCTGAATACGAAGCTTGCATTATGGGTCTTGAGGAAGCCATTGACCTCAGGATCAAGACTTTGACTGTATTCGGAGATTCAGCTTTGGTAGTCAATCAAACCAATGGCAAATGGTACACACACCAGGATCATCTAATACCTTACCGGGATTATACAAGAAGATTATTGACTTTCTTCACAACGGTCAAGCTTGAGTATATCCCTCGAGACGAAAATCAGTTTGCAGATGCTCTGGCTACCATTTCATCCATGATCAAAGTTCAAGCTGCCAACTTTGTGCCGGGATTTCAGTATCCCGACTTGACAGACCAGCATATGTATTTGCAGCAGACGTTGTCAAAGATGATAAGCCTTGGTTCCATGATATCAAATGTTTCTTGGAGGATCAAACATACCCACCTGGGGCATCTTCCAATGATAAGAAGACATTAAGAAGGCTTGCTGGTAGTTTCTTCCTGAATACTGATGGTTCCCTGTATAAGAGAAACTTTGATATGGTACTTCTCAGGTGCATTGATAGAACAGAAGCTGACTTGTTGATGCACGAGGTGCACGAAGGATCTTTTGGTACCCATGCTAGAGGACATGCGATGGCCAAAAAGTTGGTAAGATCAGGCTATTACTGGATCACAATGGATGCAGGCTGTTGTGCTTATGCCAGAAAATGTCATAAATGCCAGATTTATGCGGATAAAGTGCATGTACCTCCTAATCCTCTGAACGTGATGTCTTCACCACGGCCCTTCGCCATGTGGGGCATTGATATGATTGGCAAGATTGAACCAACTGCTTCGAATGGCCACAGATTCATCCTGGTAGCCATTGACTATTTTACCAAGTGGGTTGAAGCAGCTTCCTATGCAAATGTTACAAGGCAAGTGGTAGCCCGATTTCTGAAGAGAGATATCATCTGTCGGTATGGAGTTCCCGAGCGAATCATTACTGACAATGGTTCCAATTTGAACAACAAAATGATGGCAGAGCTATGCCGGGACTTCAAGATCCAACACCACAATTCTTCTCCTTACAGGCCAAAGATGAATGGCGCTGTTGAGGCATCTAATAAGAATATCAAGAAGATTGTGCAAAAGATGGTAGTCACCTACAAAGACTGGCATGAAATGCTACCATTTGCCTTGCATGGGTACCGTACGTCAATCAGAACATCCACTGGGGCAACACCGTATCAGCTTGTGTATGGTATGGAGGCAGTCCTACCTGTTGAAGTTGAATTACCCTCCCTGCGGGTACTGATGGATGTTAAGTTGAACGAAGCAGAATGGGTCCGATCCCGGTACGAACAACTGAATCTGATTGAAGAAAAGAGATTAGCTGCAATCTGCCATGGGCAGTTATATCAGAAGAGAATGAAGAAAGCCTTCGATCAGAAATTCAGGCTTCGAGAGTACCAAGTAGGAGATCTTGTGCTGAAAAGGCTCCTCCCTCCTCATACAGACCACAGGGGCAAGTGGACTCCGAATTACGATGGTCCATTCATAGTAAAGAAAGTTTTCTCTGGAGGAGCACTGATGCTCAGTACTATGGATGGTGAAGACTTCCCGTCCCCTGTGAATTCAGATGCAGTTAAAAAATACTTCGCATAAAATGACCCGCTGGACATAAAAACAGAATGTAAGTCCAGGCAAAAATAGGGCATCCCGGCGAGTCAAAAACAGAATAAAAATACTCGGGCAAATATAAGGGAAAATAAACAAAAAAAATGTGTACACCCGCTGAGTCGAAAAGCCGCATTGGACGACTCAGGCAAAAAAGGGTATCCCGATGGATTGAAAACCCGAAAGGGCGATCCATGCAAAATAAGGGAATAAGCGAACAACTGTATTATGAATTCATCTGTATCACTTGCAACATGGTAAGCTTCGAAAGGTTCAAGCTTCGTTCAAAATCAGCCTTCTTCAGAAAGCAAGACGAGAAGAACGTCAAATGTCATACGAGTCATAGCAAAGGGAAGCTCCCTGAAGCGTCATCAACATTGCCAGCATCGTTTTGTCTTTCAAATTGTAACGATCTCCTCATTTCAGGAAATCCGTTTCTCTAACTGTATCTTGCCAATTCAGGGCACACAAATTAATAAAATCAGATTTTCAGTCACACACTGTCTCGTACTCATTTATTTGCAAAAATATCCGATGTCATTAATTTAATGATTGCATAAATACAGATGCTTCTCTTCTAAAAAAACATGTGCTTGCAGGAAATATACTTACTCCCGGGAGTGTCTAAACTCTTATGATGGAATCTGGTAAGGGATACCTCGGGATTACTTGTGCGTTTCTCTGTCTTTTCAGGATTGCAGGTATTCAAAGCACAACATGGGGCATGAAGGCTTCACCCCAGCAAGCTGGCAAATCATTATCTACTCCGTCTATCTCCCAATTAGCACCGGAGGTGCTTTCTCCCCAGCCGAATTGCCAGTCATCATTCTTTCTCAACCAAGTGCAAAAGCCTAGGAACCATCTCCCCACAGAGTGTCAACCTCTACCCGGGAGAGCAACGCGTGAAGAAATCACAACAGAGTGAAGAAAGCTTCTACAAACCCCAGCTGGGTCCTCCATTACAAGGATAGGTCTATCAGTGACCTATTTCCCCAAGCAGAGTCATACATCTTATCAGATCTACCAATGATGTTATCCCCAGCTGGGATATCCACTTCAAGCAGATCAGCCAGAGGTCTTCACGACAACGAGATCCGAGTCCCGGATCGTTACCTTTGCATAATCATAGCATTCGCATCATATTTTCCCACAGAGCGTAGCATTCCGTCTAATACGGAGCATTACGGCAAAAATAAACATATTGCATAATCACAAGCCATGTTCTGAATACTGGCTTTCCATCAACAATATACAGGATGCTCCCCAAAATTCCCCGGCAAAGAGCCACGAGATTTCTCTTACAGTGCAGATACTTCCTGACACCCGTCCGTGTCATACCCCCAGCAGAAAGCCAAAGCGTCCCCTTTGCACTTACAGGTACATATACATACAATTCCTTGATACCCGTCCGTATCACCTTCCCCAACATAGTTACCTAAACACTTTGTAAATCATGTATATTTGTTTATAATACACCTTTTCAGACACCCGTCCGTGTCATGCTCTCCACAGCAAGATAGACACTCGTCCGTGTCTTACTCGTACTTGTTACTCCTTTTTACTCATACAGATACTCGTCCGTATCTTGTATATATCACTTAAATCCCCTCAAATCCGACACTCGTCCGTGTTCTTTGTTAACTAGTTGGTACTCGTCTGTATCATCATCTCAGAACATGCGTCAAGCGTTTGTTTCTACCTGATACCCGTCCGTATCACAGTCTTATGGATGCTCGTCCACATTTTTAATCTATACACCGCATCAAACACTTATGTCTTCTTGAATTTAGACACTCGCCTGTGTCTGTCACTCCCCAGAAGAGTCCCCGCAGAATCAACACGCGTCCGTGTTCTTTGTTAACTAGTTGATACTTGTCCGTATCATCATCTCCGAACATGTGTCAGCATTTGTTTCTACCCGATACTCGTCCGTATCGTAATCTTAAAGATGCTCGTCCGCATCTTTAATCTATACACAGTGCCCAAACGCTTATACCTCTCATTTCTTGGATATAGACACTCGTCCGTGTTTACTTTTCCCCAGCGAAGTCCCCAACAAAACTTGTTAAACTATTTCCTTTCTATTTGGCATTCTTCCTATGTCATGATACATTTTCGGCAGCCGTACCCTGCCAGGTGATCGTCCTTCACCTTTCTGATGATCGTCCTTCATCATCCCCAGTGGAGTCTCTATTCATTAGAACCCCTTCCTATCCGACATTCGTCCTATGTCGTGATATCTTCAGCAGCCGTCCCCTGCTAGGTGATCGTCCTTCACCTCCTGATGATCGTCCTTCATCATTTTATCCGATGGTCGTCCCCATCGTTGATCTTGTTATCTGACATTCGTCCTATGTCATGATAAACCCTGAGAGCAGCCGTACCCTGCTAGGTGATCGTCCTCCACCTCTTGATGATCGTCCTTCATCATGCTTGTCCGATGGCCGTCCCCATCGTCGACCTTTTTTATCCGACATTCGTCCTATGTTGTGATACTTTTGGCAGCCGTACCCTGCCAGGTGATCGTCCTTCACCTTAGATGACTGTCCCTCATCTTATCCCCAACAGAGCAGCCGTCCCCTGCTAGGTGATCGTCCTTCACCTTTGATGACCGTACCTCATCATTTATTTCATTTACCTACAATCCACATAGAGTCTTATAGCTTTGCTTGATGGCCGTCCCCATCATAATCTCTTATATCCCCAGCATGTCGGCCGTCCCCGTCATTGCTCTTTCCCCAGCAGTCGTCCTCTGCTCGACGGTCGTCCTCCGTCGCCCGCACTTTATAATTATACTTTATTGTCTTTTACAATCTATATCCCTTTTCTTCTTCATTTTGTGAGTGCAAATCTTGGACTATCTTTGGTATTCAACCAGAAGTTATCTTGTTTGAATGTTAAGCCGTTGCTTACACCCTGCACAACTAACTCATGCTTGAATAGGGGCAGCTGTAAACACCCCAAATTTGCCCTCACCCATTCACATCATAGCTTGTGATCTTTTCATTTTTGCACAAGTTCAATCATGTCATCTCATATTGCATTTTTGCTTCATTGCATTGTTTCAAAGTCATCTGCATCTAGGGTTTATGATCTGAGCTATCCCAGAGCCATTTGAGCCACTCCCAAGGTCTTCAATCACTTCAAAGGGGTCCATGTGTGTTCAAGTATCATATTATATCCTCACAAAGTCAAGGAAGCCAAAGAATCACAAGAACTGAGAATGGCATGGAAGCAGAGCCAGGTTTAACTGCACAGATGACCTAGAATTAGGGTTTTGGTTTCAAAGGCCATAACTCCAATTTTTTTGGTCATTCTTGTTTCTATTGGTCTCCATATGGTATAGGGATCATGCATATCAATTTTCATGAAGAAATTCCATGGGGAAGGCATCTAATCAAGAGTTGACTTCTTGAGCAAGTCAGTGTAAAATCAGGGCATCTGAGGCCCCCAATGACCCAACCAAAGGGTGTTCTTCATCATTTTGAATGTTTATGGTCTTTATTTGATCATAGAAGATGTTGGAAGTTCACAAAATTGAAGAATTTCAAGCCATTTGCAAAGTTGCCTTTTTGGGAGAATGACTTGTAATGGAAACTTGCCATTTTGGGAAACTTTTTCAACCCTTTCTTTTTTATTCAAAAATGCTTCAAATGGGAAAACTTTGGTCATGAAAGTTGTAGAATGGATCATTCCCTTTTCAAAAAGTACAAGAACTCATTCTAGTTCATTTTGGATCAAAAGTTATGGCTTGTCAAAGTTGGGAAAAATCACATAATTTCAAGTTTTCTACCAAAAAGGCAAAGTTGCAAAACCACTTGCCAAGACAAATTGTGCTTTCAAATGAACTTCTAATCTTTGTACAAACATAAACCAAGGCCTAAAATTCAGAATGCATCAAAGATTTACTCATTTTCATGACTTGTGGATCAAGAAATTTCAAAAGGGCCAAAGTTGAACAAAGTTGCAAAACATCATACAAACCCTAATCCACTTGTTAATTGGCTTCAAAACTGATCCCATGGCCCTCCTCATTCCTTGCTGCGTAGGACACCCCTCTTGTACTTGGCCTACCATTGACCCATACCTCTCTTACACAAAACTTGACTTTTTGCATAAAGACCCATACCAATCACAATAGGGCACAACCACTCCACAGACCTATCACAAGTTGATATGTGTATCAAACCCAAGCCATAACACACAAGAACACAAGCTGAAACCTCAGATTGCCATAGTTATCAAAAATCCCCCAACTTGCAAAACCTTTCGAATCTCCCAGCTCACTCAACCATTCTTCAAACCAACTTCACCATTGATCTCAAAATGACTCACTGATCACAAACCAACCCTTGAAACAGCCAAAAGCACCCCACAAACCAAACACGATTTCTGACCAGTTGAAGTGCAATCTCACAAACCAGCCAAAAGAAATTCCTTCCAAGCATCAAAACTTCATCAGGAGTTCAAGGGGAGTGGTTTGCACAAAGAGAGGAGGCCTGAAAGTCCAGAACTGAGAAAGCTCAAGCTCAGGTACCTTCTTGAAACATTTTTCCAGAACTTGTTTCTTTAGTTATAGAATGGTAGAGTGTGTTCCACTGATCACAATGAACCTTGAATGGTGAAAAATGGTTGAGTTTTGAGTGTGTATGCATGTTCTGAAATTTTGTTCAGTTTTAGGTTTTTGTTCGAATCTTGTTGTTGATGAAAAATAAATGAGATTTGGTGCTGGATTCTTGCTCTATGGGGTTTGGAGATCATTTCTGGAGATTTGGGGGGGTTGATTTGGCCTAGGGAGTGTTTTAGAGAAATCTCAGGGGAGAGGTGGCCGGAGAAGATGACCGGAGGTCATTTCCGGCCACCTGAGAGTCATTAGTGTGTTAAACGCGTTTAGGGCAAAGTTTGAATTTGGACCCTTGATCTTGTGGACTTGGGTTGACTCGCGCGCAAATGATTGGACCAGATCTTTCATTAAAACCCTAATCCTAATTTATTTAAATTAATTAATTAGGTTTAATTTAATTTGGTCAGATTGAATTATAGCCACAGGATCTGGCGCCAGTCAACTCCCTCCAAAACCATTTGAACCTCAGCCTCAGGATCTGTTGACTTCTCCCTAATTTCATTTATATTTCGTTTATTTTATATTTAACTTCTATGAATTATTAAAAATAGTAAAAAACATTTCTGAATTTTTTTGTTAAGCATTTTATTAATTTTCAGAACCCAAAAATATTTTTATTTTTATTTTTTGCATTAAAAATTATTTTAAAATCATTTAAATGTTTATTTTCAATTAGTTAATGATATTAATTAATTAAAAATGCATTTAAGTATTTAAAAACCACCAAAAAATTCACATTGCATTTCAAAACATTTAGAAACATTATCAAACTCTCAAAACAAATTTCATTTTGGTTCTTGATGCATTTTGACAATTTTCATTGGAATTAAATTCATTTAAAGGCAATATTCTTGTCCAAACATGGAAAAATCCATTCTTCCTAACCATTGAGAGTTTGATGATGGTTCTTCTTGAATTGCATCCTTCATAGCATGTAGTTTATAGGATAAAATTGGTTTTAATTTATCTTCCATTTTCAATTTGTTTAACATTTTTCATTATGAGGTGCCTTGAAACCCTAGTTGACTTAGAAAAATCATAACTTCCATTAGGTTTAGATTTAGGTATCCTCCTTTGGGCAGTGAACTTGTGTAGGGTTAGGGTTCCTTTGATCCCATTTTCAATTTTTTTGTCATGTCATTTGCTTCTGGTTTTGAATTTTTGCATTGCATGTTGTATGTAAACCCTAATTTGTGCCTTCCTTTGCATCCATCTCTCATTTGCTTGCATTTAGGAACTTACCATGCCATTTTGTGCATCCACATGATTCATAAGACATCTTAGGACATATTAGAACCATGTTGGATCATTTCATCTTTCATTTTCCATATTATATGTCCATTCCATTTCATAAACTTTCATGGACTTCCATGGTTCAAAGCATGTTTCATTTGCATCCTCATCCTTGTATGATCATCCACAACTCTTGACATGTGTTTGCATCATCTCTTAGCCTCATTAACATCATGTTCATGCTTCTGATTTTGGTTTCCATCTTTGCATTTCATCTCATTTGCATTGCATTTCATTTCTTTTGTTAACTTTTCAGGTGGTAAGTTGTTTTGGGAAGTGAATTTGCCTTCACTTCTCACAATCTCTCTTCATCTCTCTTGCATCTTTGCTGCATTTTACCTTGTGTATTGGTTTGAGCTTGCTCAATCTTGTTCATCTTACTTTCTTCCTTCAAGCAACTTGTCTTCTTAAATGAAGCAAGTTGTTTTGCTGCTCTTTGATTCTTGCTCTTTTCATCTGCTTCCTTCTTGGTGGTTTCTCTGAAGATCTTCTTGCAAACCTCATTAACCCTAGGAACAACCAAGCATGATAATAATTAGGGTTTGATTAGTCCCCCACTTAGTCTTACTTTTGTGTCGTCTTTAAGTTTTCTCTTCTCATCTCATAACCAGGGACTAAACCCTAAAGGCTTTAAGGCTTTGTGATTAAGCTTATGCCTGCATCCTTCTATTAGGATGGAGTGTATAACTTTAATCCTAAGTGTTAAACCCTTAATGTGTTTAACTCCTTTAATCAATCCACTTAGTAATCATCAAGACATCAAGCTTGTAACTTGGGCCTTGCATTAGGGTTCTAATTCTTCCTTAATTGGTTAAGAAGGACTAACCCTAGTGTTAATGGACAAGTCCCCCTCAAGTTGTCTTACAAACCATAAAAATCACTTCTTCATCTTACCATTAACTAAAACCCACTTTAATAAAGGCTTTGTTTTGTCATGAGGTTAATCCCTAATCATGGATTAAGTTGAGGAGTTTTTCTCAGCTTAAATGTTCTCATCTATTACCCTTCTATTAGGATGGTCTAATGAGTCCATTAAATCCTTGATTATGGCTTAAACTCATTACTTAACACTAAAAAAAAACAAAAACATTTAAATAATCACAAGTAGGTTAATGATCTTAATCCTACATCAGGGTGATTAAGTGTGAGATGCTGACTTCGCACTTAAGGTATTCTCATTACCCCTAATCAGAGGGAAGATGTGATGAGTTTACTAACCCATTGGTTTAGGCTTAAGCTCATTAACTTATGACACATTTCCAAAAGCAATAAAAGACTGAAAATACAAAAACAAACAATAATCGTCTTCCTTCGGGATTCTCCTCTCATCTCATTCACTCATAAACGAGAACTTGCTTCTTCCGTCTAATGCAAGACGGTTTGCACCTGAGCCAGACAGGTCATACACTTGAGCATAGGCAAGTAAGCAGTTTGCAAGTCAATTTATCTTTCAGTCTCTTTGGGTCGAACTACGGTGTTCTGACTTCCTCATTGCACGAGAGGATACGTAGGCATAACTTAACAGTTATCGAACAAAAGTCTCTGTATATCCCTCCTCTTCCAGCATTATTCTTTAAGCCTCATATTCTTGAGCATTTCATTCTTGTTCTTACACTGACACTTCACTTATACACTTCACTTTTCTTTTACACTGACACTTGCATTCTTTCCAGCTTTAATACACAAATTGCATCGACACTACCCCTTTAAAACACAAATCTTTTAAGCGTGGATCCCGTCGAGTACGACGGACAATCTGGGTGCTAATACCTTCCCAGGTTGTAACCAACCCCCTTTCTCAGTCTCTCTGGTTCGCAACCGTCTTATCCATCTTTTCTTAGGTTTATGCAGCATTACCTTTCCTTCGGGATAAAAATGCCTAGCTGGCGACTCTTTTCTTTTTCCTCTTTCGCCGACCGTTCGCGTCTGTACCCCATCTGACCTAGGCCTCATTTGGTGGGAGCGACAACGGTTGCAAACCAAAGAGACTGAGTAAGGGGGTAGGTTACGACCTGGGAAGGTATTATCACCCAGACCGTCCTTCGTACTCGAAGGGATCCACGTATACCTGATTGTGTTTAAAGGGGAATGGTGTATGTGCTAAACTGTGCATAAAAAGCTAGGGAGAAAAGGATGTACAAAGTGTCAGTGCAAAGAATAAAGTGAGTGCTCAAAACTGAGGCTGAGGCAAAGAGAACTGGGAGGAGGAGAGGGGGGAGACAAAGAGACTTTTGTTCGATAACTGTTAAGTTATGCCTACGTATCCTCTCGTGCAATGAAGAAGTCAGAACACTGTAGTTCAACTCAAAGAAACTCAGATGATTTTATGGTGAACTGCTTGATTGTCTATGCTCAAGTGTATGACTCGTCTGGCTCGAGTACTAACTGTCTTGCATTAGACGGAAGAAACAAGTTCTCGTTTTCAGAGTGAGTGTGATGAGAAAAGAATCCCGGAGGAGACGTTTATTGTTTGTTTTTGTGTTGTTAGGTTTTTATTGTTTTTTGGTGTTTTGCATAGGATAATGAGCTTAAGCCTTAATCAAGGGGTCGTAAACTCATTATATCACCCCTGATTAGGGATAATGAGTCTACTTAAGCATGAGATGGAAATCTCAACTTAATTACCCTAATGATGCAGGATTAAGTTCATTAACCTATTTGTGATTATTAAGTGTTTTTGGATTTTGTTTTGTGTTAAGTAATGAGTTTAATCTCTAATCAGGGATTAGTGAACTCATTACACCATCCTAAGATAAGGATAATAGATGAGAACACTTAAGATGAGGAAGACTCCTCAACTTAATCCATGGTTAGGGATTAAAATCATTATATAACAAGCCTTTATTAAAGTGGATTTTAATTAAAGGTGGGATAAGAAATGGATTTTATGTTTGTAAGACTAAACCTGAGGGGGACTTGTCCATTGAACACTAGGGTTAGTCCCTCTGAACCAACAGGAAGAGATGTAACCCTAATATAAGGCCCAAGTTACAAGCTTAAGTCTTAATGATCATTAGGTGTTTTGATTAGGAGGTGTAAACAACTTAAAGGTTTAACACTAAGTATTAAAGTTATACACTCCATCCTAAGATAAGGATACAAGCATAACCCTAATTCAGAGTCTTAAAACTTTAAAAACAGATCCTAAGGCTGAGTTAATTAATTAGGATTAAATTAATTAATTATAATTAGGGTTTAATGATAAATCTGGACCATTCGCACACTAATTAAAAACAGATGCTAAGGCTGATATTCAATCTGGCAAACAAAACCCTAATTAATCTCAGGCGACCGGAGATAAGCTCCGGTCGTCTTCTCCGGCCAGCCAAATCCCCAACTTCTTCCCTAGGTCACTAAACAACATCAAATTTGCCCAGAAACGTTCCCCAAACATCATAGAACACAAATCCATAAACAAAAATCATTTATAACACATGAACAACAAGAAACCAATCAAAACATTTTTACGGGCAAATTTTAAGAACAACAATACATGCTTGTTTCTTAATCATTTTCAATTATAAACACATCATGATTATCAGGATAACATGTAGAATCAATTTATAACAAGAAAAAGAGGTTCTAGAAAAAATTTTCTTGATGGATACCTGAACTGAAGTTCTTCAAACTGGAGCTTTCAGGGCCTCCCTCTTGTGCAAATCAGCTCCTTTGGTCCTTCTGAAGCTAATGGAGAGCTTGAATAAAGTTGAGAGGGGCTGTTTTTGAAGTGTTCAGTTCTGATATGGCAGAAATCGTGTTTTTGTTTGAGTCTGTTTCAGGTCATGGTGATGGGTGGGAAATGTTCCTTAGGTCATGTATGGTTGAATGGTGAAAGAAAATTTGAGGTTTGATGGTTGTGTAATGAAATTCGAAGAGATGAAGTTTTGAGAGGATTTTTGCAATCTGAGCTTGTTGTGTCTTTCAAGGCTTGTTGTCTATTGTTTTATGCTTCTTAGGGTTTCTATAAACAATTGCCATTGGTCAGAAGAGTTGTTGTGGCACTGTGGGATTTGTATGGCTTGAAATGCAAAAAGTCAAAAGTTTGTTTACTTGAGGCATGGGCTAGGAAAGAAGTGATTTAAGGTCTTGGGCTGCCTCAGCTGGCTTCAAGGAGCACCCTAGGATCAAATGTTGTGAGCTGTATGGCTTGGATCAAAAGTTTGTATGGTTTTTGCAATTTCACACCTTTGTGATTTCTTGAGAAACAAGTCATGAAAACCCTAGATTCTTGGCCCAATTCTGATCTTTAGAAGTTGTTTGATCATGGCATGATGTATTTGAGTGGATTAGAGGTCACATAAAGGCCTGAAATGCCATTTTGCACATTTCCCTCTTTGACATGAACTTGAAAATTACAAGATTTTTCCAACTTTGACTTGCCATATCTTGAGTTCTAGGATGAATCAAGAGGAGTTCTTGTACTTTTTGAAAATGGGAAGATCAAATCTACAACTTTCATGTTTGAAGAAAAATCATTTGAAACCTTTTTGATCAAGAAAGAGGAGGTTGAAATTCTTTCCCAAAATGGAAAGTTTTCATTACAAGTCAAGCCCAAAAATAGAAACTTTGCAAATGACTCAAAATTCTTCAATCTTGTGAACTTCCAAGCATTCCTAAGATCAAATAAAGATCATAGGACCTCAAATGGATGATGATGACCCTTTGGAACCCTTGTTGGTGGTCTCAGATGCCCTGATTCTGACTTTTCTTGCACAACAAGTCACCATTTGATCAGATGACTTCCACAAGGAGTTTTTTCTTCAAATTTGATACACATGCTCCTTATAACATATATAGACCAATAGAATCAAGAATGTCCAAAACATTTGAGTGTAAGGGCCTCAAACCCAAAACCCTAATTTCTGGTCATCTATGCAGGAGCCCTGAGCCTGCCTGGGTAACTGTGCAATCCTCTGAGATTTTTTGACTTCAAAGTAAACTTGGAGGTATAATATGATCATAGAACACTCATGGACCCTCTTGGAAAGCTTCATGGCCTATGAATTAGCTCAAACCACTTCTAAGATTCACCTGATCACAAACCCTAACTATGCAGCTATGCAGTGAAATAACTATGCAGTGTAAGATGGTATGCTTATGCAATGCAACATGAAGGATCACAAGCCAAGGTGTGAGAAAGAGAGTGGGAAAATTTGGGGTGTTTACACCACTCCCATGTGGCACAAGCCACATGTGTGGGTTGGTGGATCCCACCTCTTTTTTTTTCTTTTCCTTTTCCTTATTTCCTTTCTTCTTATTTTCTTCATATTTTCTTTCCTCTAGTTTCTTCAATTCTTCGACTTTAATTCTTCTTTTTTCTTTCTTTTGTAAAATTAATCCGATTAAATCTGGTTACCTGAAAACATAATAAATACCGGCATAATAAAACATAAATGAAGGAAAAAAGCGAATAAAACATAGTGGAAATTCATGCAAGTCAAGTCAAATATACGATATAATTTTGCGTTATTAGTGAGTTGAAATCCGCATTGGACAACTCAGGAAAAAAAGGGTATCCCGGTGTATTGAAAACCTGAAAGGGAAATCCACGCAAAAGAGGGAATAAGCGAATGACTGCAATCTGAGTTATTTGTACTACATCGTCGTCTCATTCAACCTGGAAATCTCTAAAGGATAGGAATCAGTCCAATCCTCCTCTTCAGAAAGCAAGATAAAAGGGAAAATCTTGAAGACATATTGGTCATAGTAGAATTGAAACTCAGTGGAAGGCCATTTTCACATTGCCATTAGGGTAGTTTATTTTCTTAATTTTACAGTGATCACCTTTTTCCAGGGGATTTCTTCTTGATGTATTTTGCCTATTCAGAGGCTTATCAATAAAAAATAATTATTCAGTCAAAAGCTTCGTCTTTGTTTTTGTTTTAATGTTTTGTTTTAAAAAATCTCCTAAATTTTTGATAAAAAACATTGCATTTAAACAGGGTGGCTTTACAAGTAATGTGCAGGGGAAAACATTTAAAATTGCTTTCAATGTTGAATAACACCGGGTGGTGGATTCAGATCATCTTTAACACTTGTCTGTGTTAGCATTTTTGCTTCATTCACTCGTCTGTGTTTAATATAGTTCTTTTGATACTCGTCTGTATCATCTTTAACACTCGTCTGTGTTAGCCTTTCTTGGTCATTCACTCGTCTGTGTTTGATAGCTTCCTGATACTTGTCCTTATCATTCTTAACACGTGTCCGTGTTAACCTTTTTTGTCAAGCGCTCTTCCATGTTTGATTTCAAATCTTTAGATACTCGTTCGTATCACCTCTAACACTCGTCCGTGTTAGCGTTTTTCCTTATTCACTTGTCTGTGTATGAGTTTGTAAACCCTGATACTCGTCTGTATCATTTTTTAACACTTGTCCGTGTTATCCTTTTTCTCAATCACTTGTCTGTGGTTGTTTCCTTACCTTTTTGATACTTTTCTGTATCATTGTCTGATACTCGTTTGTATCAGTGGTCGATACTCATCTGTATCGTTGCCTAGAAAACTCGTTTGTGTCTCTTTGATCGTCATGTGATACTCGTTTATATTGTTTCCTAGAGCACTCGTCTATGTCTCTTTGATCGTCGTCTGATACTCGTCAGTATTGCTGACTAGGGCACTCGTCCGTGTTTCCTTGATGATCGTCCAATACTCATTTGTATTGAAGAAGTTTAAAATCATGATGGTGGGATTAAACGTCAAAATAGTGTAGTTTAGAATAGTAGAACATGTGCATTATTACCATTTATCCGACGCACATGATATTTAAAGAGGGCTCGTCTGTCCTAGTACCGTATATCCGACGCACATGATATGTGAAGAGGGTTCGTCTATCCTATTACCATTTATCTGACACACATGATATTTGAAGAGGGTTCGTCTATCCTGATCAGTGCATGTCTATCCCATAGACTTAAGTGCACAAAGTCCACCGTCGTTATGGCAAGCCAGTAGTCGCCTGGCGTCGTACAAAAGACAGGTTCTAAAGTCCACCATCGTTGTGGCAAGCCAACAGTTGCCTG
The DNA here is from genome assembly GCA_963966055.1 of Lathyrus aphaca. Taxonomy (NCBI): domain Eukaryota; kingdom Viridiplantae; phylum Streptophyta; class Magnoliopsida; order Fabales; family Fabaceae; genus Lathyrus; species Lathyrus aphaca. The sequence goes on from OZ014522.1 coordinate 223,706,949, forward strand.
ACATCATTCAAAAGTTCGTTCTTCATTGTTATCATTGGTAACTTTTCTCCGCATCATGGTTCTCCAAGTAGAGTTTTCTTTGGTTGGGTTTATATCCCATTTATTCTTCTCCATTACAGTGCAAATTTTCTTGTTTGTTTTGGTATTCAATCACAGTTTATCTCGAACATCTGATGGTCGATGCTCTCATCCTTTTTCAGATTAACAAATAATTGAATAGGGGCAGCTGCAACACCCCATAATTTTCCCTCTCATTTCATAGCATTTAGCATATCATTTGCATACATATCATGGCATTCTTAGCATAAGAATTTGAAGCATAACATCCATAGCTTGAGGCATAAGGCATGTGGTCAATGAATTGCAAGTTTGTGATCATCCAAAGGCAATGACAAGGGTCAAGTGTTTCTCAAAAAAGCAAAGTTCTTTCATATCTCACACAAGCTCAAATGTGGTTTCAAGTCCCTAGGAAAGGGAAATTCATCAGAAGATAACTTTGTGCAATATCTCCTACACAAGGACCAAATTAGGGTTTTGGTGGCAAGAGGCTTCTCGAGGTTTTCTTGATCCCAACTTGTTCTCGTGGTCTTACATATGTTCTCAAGAGCCTATGGAAGGATTTTGAGGCATTGGTTCATTGAAGAAGTTTCTCAGGCAGACAATTACTTGTAATGCAAGCAAAAGTCAACTATGCAAGGAGAAAAGTCCATTGTGATTTTTTAAGGTTTTCTTCATGATTTTCAAGGTTCCATACCCTCACATGGTTCTCAAATGTCAATATTCATGTCATTCATCAAGAATCAAGAAGTAGGACAAAAGTTACTATTTTTGGAAAATGACCTATATTGTGAAATTTCCATTTTTGGCAACTTTTCAAGTCATCTTCAACCTAGTCTTTCATCTTCAAAAATGATCCAAATGAAATTTTTCCAAACGTGAATGTTGAAGGCCTTTCTCTCTCATCTCCAAAAAGTACTAGATAGCCTTCGTAGCATTTGTGAAGCTCAAGATATGATCAAAAGACCAAAAGTGGTGTTTTAGGGTTTTCCATACATTCCAACTTTACACCTTTTGCAAAAAGCCTCAAATTGGTTTGTATGTACTTCTAATTGACAAAGTCAGATTACAACATCAAAGTACACATCATTTGGCATAAGTTTGGCTTTATAATTTCTCATTTTCATGACTTTTTTCTCACTTTCCTTTCAATGGTTACATGCGACCAATTTTGAAAAATTGTGCTTTTAATGATATGAAACTTCATGGCATTTTTCTCAAAACATTTTTAACAATTGTATGCAATGCATATATATTTGTTGAACACTTATACATACTTTATTAATAAGTGAAAGTTGATACCTTTGATTATTACTTGAGAAATCTTCAAGTCTTGAATTAAATTGAAAACTTTGTGCTAGCTTGAATAACTTGATTCATTTCCTTTTTGAGAAAATTATAACTCATTGAATGAGCATTGTTGTCTTCATCAAAACCTTTGTGAAGCTTACTTTTACAAGTCACTATCTTCCTCTTCATCATTTACTGCACATATTCGATTGTAATCCACAATTCTCGCGCTTGAGAAGGTAATGGGCGTCTGGCGGCCTTTGACTTTTGGTGCTGAGGTGCAAGTAGGTTAATACCCAATCCCGAACATGTCTTCCTTGATTGGTACCTCGATCATTCTTCCCAAGCCTTCTACATTTCCAGATTGAATTACATCCAAAGCCTTCTTGTATGAAGCGATGGATACCCCATGCTTCTTCTTCTAGGGAGGAGAGGCTTCCTCAATGTCCATTGCTTCGAATGCTTGGAACAGCGTCTCATGGATCTCACCATCCATGAAACCTAGCTCGTGGCTAGCATTGACATTGGAAACCACGGTTTCAAGATGATTGAGATAAATCTCCTGCGGAACGTAAGCCATAACCAGTATCTTCAGCAAAGCATTCATGTGGGCTTTAGAGCACAACAACAGTGACAGGATATAAATCTTAGAAGGAGTCTGGTAAAGATGATCTACTATTTTATAGTCACTCTTCTTTATTATTCTCATGAATTCCTCAGCTTCTTTCTCAAATGATGCCTCGGGGACCGACATTTGCACGTGTGCATCTGACACTACTTATTTACCCTTGGCCTTCACCTAGGCATCAACATTATCCTTTTGGGAAACATCGCCATTCCACAAGGTTTGAGGAGCAAACAACCTACCGCTTCGTGTAAAGCCACCCACACTCACATTCTCAACTTTCGGGTCTGTCACATTTGGAACTTCAACTCCTACCTCTTACCATTTTAATATACCTTAACAACATAATGTCAAGGGATTACTTTCTCACTCTCGAACAAAATCGATTTAGGTAGTGTGATAGTGACCAGAGATGGCCTCATTGGAACAGGAGTCTGCACGGGTGTAAACGAAATAGTGATCATGGAAATATTACCCATATCATGAGCCTAATTGAATTGTAAACTGCCATCATCAATCAACCTTTGAATACCTTCCTTCAAAGCATCACAACCATTTTCTAGCATCAAACAATCTGTACAACTTTCATTACATCTAGGAAATACGCCTATCTTCAACAAACAGTCTTTCACTACCAACAGAGAAGTTCTCACGGAATTCACATCAAACACTAGATTCAAATCTCCGTCCTCTTCAACCACATTAACTGTCGCCTCACCATGCGGAAACATCAGATTTTGAATGACATTGGGGGTTGGAGTGAAGTTAATGGCTTTGGAATCCACTAGGTCTTGCACCACATGCTTAAAGGCCTTACAATTTCCCACGTTATTTCTAGACGCATTAGAGTGGAAGGCATAATTAGCCTTAACAACGTACCCATCGGGTATTGTTCTGGAAGGTGGTGGAGCCAAGGTCCTTAGTTGTACTAATTGTAACTGAAGTAATTTTTGTAATAAATGTGCATAGGACATTGGTACAATGTCAAATTGTCTATCAACTGATCTCAATCTCGGTTGAAAGTTCGGCCTTAGGGCCTTTTGCTGCTGAATATTTTGTTGACGTTGTTGTTGAGGTTATTGTTGAGGCTGATTGGTTGTGGACGGGATAGTCACGAAAGTTGCTTGATGATAATAAGGTTGATATCCTCTATTTCTTCCCTCTTTGAGATGAAACTACACCAGTCTCTCCTTCACGTCTCTTTTGCCCATTCACAAAAGGTTTCCTCGTACCATACATTGACGCACCACTATTGTAACACCCCAAAATAATTAGAATATTTATTTAATTAGTTGATTATAAATATTATGGATTTATCGGTGAAATTGGTGAAATATTATGGTGCAAGATGTGTTTACGATGTGTGTGGCAGAATTGGAGGAGTTAAGTGAGTATCTAGAATTATTCTAATAATAATAGTAATAGAATAATATTATTTGGATTATTATTATTATTTAAAATAAGAGATACATATTAAGGGCAACGTGATCTTTTGTATAAGACAAAGTGAGGATATTATGGGAAGACAATATTAGGGATCCAAGGGGTAATAAGAGGAAAAAGGAAAAGAAGGAATTCATTATGTACGATATGTTTTGGGAGAAAGGCTCTGAAGAAGAAGAAGAAGAAGAGTGAAGGAGGCTAGGGAAAAGTGAATTCAGTGAAAGTACAAGGGAAGAACGGAAGAATCAAAGTTTTAAGGTATGAGGAGTATTACCTTTCAATATTTATGATATAGAGTTTTGTTGATTGTTGGTTGATGTTTGGGGTTTTGGGGTTTGGGTGTATATGTGGTAGACATAGGTTTTAATGATTTAATATGTGTTAATTGGGGTAAAAATTTCAGTTTAAGGGTGTGAAATCGCGTTGGGAAAAGTGTTGTCATTGTAGGACTTTTTGGTTGATTTGTAAAGGGCGCTTAACCCCGTTTTCCGTGCTTAACACGGTGGAGACAGAAGGGAGGGCGTTTAGCCCGTGTTTTCATGCTTAGTGTAGTACTCTTGGCAGCTTTATTTTAAAAACTTCAAAAATTCATAATTCGAGTTGTGAGTGTCTGATTGACGCGTGGTTCAGATTGTTAGAAAGCTGGTATAATGTACTTTCTTATAAAAATAATTTTAGTACCAAAATTCCAACTATTTGATACATGGGTGGTTGGTTCATGCATGTCGAGTTATGTTGTTTTGGTGTAATTGGATAATGGTGATGTCCTATGACTAATGATGGTAAGTATGATGTTGAGGAATTAGTTATGTGACATAGAGGTGTAGGTAATGTGATAATGTTGTCTGTAGTGGTGTTCGGTGAATAGGCAATGATGATTATGTGTTATTGATTAGATGATATTGAATAGGTATTAATGATTAAGTGATGGTAATTAGGTGTTGATGACTTTGTGATGGTAATTATGTGTTGAAGATTATATTATTATGATGATTATGTTGATGATTTAGAGGATATCGATTAGGTGTTGTTGATTTAGAGGATAAAGCTTAGGTATTGTTGACTTAGAGATGACGATTAGGTGTTGATGGTTGTGTGATGATAATCTTGTGTTGATGTTTAGTGACGTTAATTATATGTTGAATATTATATGATGATTGTGTATCGATGATTATGTGAAGATGGTCATGTGAATGATGTTACTATGATGATTTTGACATGTGTTAGTGATGTTACTTAATGATGTTATGAAAAAATAAATTGATGATGTGCATATTTGATGTATATATATGCTATGTGGAGAATATGTTGAATAATTAAATTAATGTTGATGCAATTTTGACGAATCCAGTAAGGATAACTATTATGACATTTTTCCCCATGCATTCATGGCATATTAGGACTTCGGTCCAATCATGACGATAGGACTCCGGTCCAAGGTGGCTTCAGTCTCATTATGTGGATTAAGGTAATTATGATTTGATCCCTTGTGGAGAGTTTATGATCCTAGTTTCTATTTATTGATGATTTGTACCACATGCATATTTTGATGATGTTGCATTTCATTCTAAGTGGCATTGCATAATTGATTGTTAAATGATGATTGATGTTGTCGTGACTCAAGTGATGTTTTGGTGATGAATGTTGTGAGTAACTGTTGATCAATGTGGGTGTTTAATGAAGATATCATCATGTTGTCATTGTTTTCCTGTCAATATATTTTCCTATATTATTTATATTTATTTGTGATTACTCACCCTGCCTGCTTGGAAATGTTGCCTCTATGGTAGGTAACTTGCAGGTGATCAAGATTAGCTCGTAGATGTCTGAAGATTTAACATTGGAGTCATTTATTATTTTCCGTTATTTAGAGGGTGTCTTGCTCTGATTTGTAACATTGGGTAGGTAATGCTTAAATGAATATTATGTTGTTTAGTTAGAGTTTTTTATGAGGTTCTATATGTCAATTTTATTTGATCGCGATTGTTGACAATGACCAAACGGTTTTGATGTTTTAATGAAATAAATGAAGATATTTTGAAGTTATGATTCCGCTGCAAAGTTAAATTTGATTGTTGATATTACTAAAGAAGTATTTTAAATGTTTTGAAAACCGTGTTACATAGCAGGATGTTTTAGATTGATTTTTTATGAAGAAATGTGACACCTTTTTATGATGTACTCTGATTCATTTAAGTATATTTATTGTGTATATTTTTGTTGGGTTAGAAGGGAATATTAGTGGTATCATAACAGGTTGGTCCATTCGTCCAGGTTGTCTAATGTTGTTTGTTCCTTAGTACGTGACATGTGTGTGAAACACTATCGGTACTTGCTTGTTTTCTAATAATTGTCTGTTGTTGTTGGTTTGAAACAAGTGGGGGATAAGCTTTTGCTTCTCTAAGATGTTTTGATTGTGGATTGTTAGTTTCGTGTGCCACTGATTTCAATGGTGTAAGCATTGTAGAAGTTTTGTTGTTTCTGAAACTGAAGAAGATACGAAGATAAGGCTCACGGTAACTAAGAATTAGTGCCTTAGGTAGCTTAGTGCACTATATGTAAGAACACTATTATAGGTGGGAAAATATGGTTTATGCACCCATCGTGATTGTCGGGTATCTATTGAAAAATTGAGGAAATGATCACCCTTAATCTCTTGTTAATAGTAGACGGAATCGTGTTGGATAGAATAGACATATCTTGCCAACTTAAATGGTGTGTACGGTGAAATTAATTGGAGTTAAGTCGAGTGCTTACAGATGGTTTTGATGAATCGATGCAGATTATTGAATTCTGATGAGGTGAATTAAAGTTTCATGTCTATCAGTCAAGTTGGAATATCTTATGGGAGAACGACCGGGTATTATTGATCGTTACTTCTCGGGGATGGACCTTGTATTGGATAAATTAATGAGTAAATCTTAGATGAATGCAAGCTGTTAAGACTTCCAAACAAGTGTTATATGATGTCATAAAGGTTATAAAATCATAAGATTTTGAATTACAAACCGAGACTTTTTACGGAATCGAATTCGGAGTTCCGGAAGGCCTCCAAACACTGAAAATCGCAGACTGTATGGTGATGTCCCACATGCAGTTGCCTCAACTTCGTCGGGCAAACTATAAGCGAGAGCAGCAGACTGATTTTTCGAAGTGTCGTAACTTTAGTTTCATGAGTCCGTTTGATGCTTCGTTCGAAGCGTTGGAAGGCTAGCGCGATTAACTACATTATGGTTGAATTATATGAGTGTTTGATACATGATTCCAGTACCTATGTGTTTATAAGCTTAATGTATCGCATGTTTCTATATTACGACATGATATTTGATGATAAACGTGATGTTGATTATAAGGTCCTATTGTGGTGATTTGTTAAATGATGTAGTTGTGACGTAAATGAGGTGACTATCAATAATAATGAGATAGCCTATTTGGTGATAAAGTGAAATATTAAGGAAATTCTGAAGATAGCTTTCAGGACGAGGTACATTCACTATAAGTAAAATACGATGTCGTTTGGGGTATCCAATGAAACTGGCGTGTTCGTAGGGTATATGAATCGAATTTTTCACGAGTATCTGGATAGATTTGTTGTAGTCTTCATTGATGATATTTTGATATACTCTAAATCTGAAGAGGAGCATGCAAAACATTTGAGAATTGTGTTACAAGTATTGAGATAAAGGAAGTGTAAGCCAAAATTGTCGATAATGTGAGTTCTGGTTGTAGACAGTAAGTTTCCTTGATCAGGTGATTTTTAGTGGTGGAATAGTTGTTGATCCTTCTGAGACTGATGTTGTGTTATAGGGGGTGACTCTGAAGTATGCTATAAAAATAAGAAGCTTTATGGGATTAGCAAGTTGATATCGTAAGTTTATTGAAGGTTTTTCTAAGTTGGCATTACCTTTGACGCGGTTGACTCGAAAGGGTCAAGCTTATGTGTAGGACGTTGCATATGCGGAAAGTTTTGTAGAAAGGGAGGAGAAATTGACTACTGCTCTGATATTGATTTTGCCTAGTCCGAGTGAGTCTTTTGTGGTTTATTGTGATGCATCGAAGATGGGTCTTGGAGGAGTGTTGATACATGATGGTCGGGTTGTTGCTCTTACTTCGATACAATTTAGGGTTCATGAGAGGAATTATCCTACGCATGACTTAGAATTGGAAGTTGTGGTGTTCGTGTTGAAAACTTGGAGACATTGTATTTTTGGCTTTAAGTTTGAAGTGTTCAGCCATCATGAAAGCTTGAAGTAGTTATTTGATAAAAAAAGTTGAATATGAGGCAGAAAAGGTGGTTAGAGTTGATGAAAGACTATGGTTTTGATTTAAGTCACCGCCTTGGTTAAGCAAATCTAATAACTGATGCATTTAGTAGGAAGTCATTGCATGTGTCGATGCTTAAGGTTAGAAAACTGGAATTCATCAAGCAGTTCAGACATGTGAATTTAGTATGTGATGAGACTCCACACAATGTGAAGTTGAGTATTTTGGAACTGACTATGGGGATTCTAGAAGAAATTCGAGTGGGTAAGTAGTATGACTTGAGACTAGTTGGCCAATTACCCTTGATTAACAAAGGTAACAGAGCGAATTGATGAAAATGGCTTGTTGAGTTTCCGCGGTAGAGTGTGTATACCAGATGTTCTAGAGATTAGGAAGAGTATTCTTGAAAAAGGACATCAAAGTAGACTGAGTATTCACCAGGTGCTACGAAAATGTATCAGGATTTGCAGAAGTTATTTTGGTGGTCGAGTATGAAGAATAATATTGCCAATTTTGTGTGTGCGTGTTTGATTTGCCAAAAGTCGAAGATGGAACATCATAAACCTTTAGGTATGATGCAACCGTTGAATATTCCAGAATGGAAATGGGATAGTATTTCTATGTATTTTGGTGTCGGGATTGCCGAAGATAGCAAAGGGGAGAATGATTCAATTTGGGAGATTGTGGATGGATTAACTGAATTATCTCATTTCTTATTGATGAGGATTAATTACTCTTTACGGAAATTAGCGGAGATGTACATTGAGGAAACTATGAAGTTACTTGGGATAGAGATCCAAGATTTTCGTCAAGGTTTTAGGAAAGTTGCAGGGTGCTTTAGGAACTAAATTGAGGTTGAGTTCTACTTATCATCTGCAGAGGAATGGTCAGACAGAGAGGAGTATCAAGTCTTTGGAGGATTTGTTGATGACTTGTGTGTTGGACTTGGGAGTGTGAAGATTAGATGAGGGAGTCGTATCTGACTCTGTTTTCTTCGGGTAATTTTCGAGGGCGAAAATTCTTTAAGTGGGGGAGAGTTGTAACACCCTAAAATAATAATGATATTTATTTAATTGGTTTATTATAAATATTCAGGATTTATCGGTGAACTTGGTGTATTATGGTGCAAGATGTGTTTATGATGTGTGTGGCGGAATTGGAGGAGTTAAGTGAGTATCTGGAATTATTTTAATAATAATAGTCATAGAATAATATTATTTGCATTATCATTATTTAAAATAAGAGAGAAACATTAAGGGAAGTATGGTCTTTTGTATAAGACTAAGTGAGGATATTATGGGAAGACCATATTAGGGGTCCAAGGGGTAATAAGAGGAGAAAGGAAAAGAAGTAATTCATTATGTACGATCTGTTTTGGAAGAAAGGCTCTGAAGAATAAGAGTGAAGAAGGCTAGGGAAAAGTGAATTCGGTGAAAGTTCAAGGGAATAACGGAAGAATCAAAGTTTTAAGGTATGGAGAGTATTACCTTTCAATATTTATGATATAGAGTTTTGTTGATTGTTGGTTGTTGTTTGTGGTTTTGGGGAAAACCTAGGATTAAGAGGTTAGGGATGATGAAATTGTGATGATTTGTTGTATTGTGATTGTTGTTTTGGTGTATATTTGGTAGACATGAATTTTCATGATGTAATATGTGTTAATTGGGGTAAAAAGTCAAGTTTAAGGGTGTGAAATTGCGGTGGGAAAAGTGTTGTCATCGCAAGAATTTTTGGTTGATTCGTAGACGGCGCTTAGCCCCGTTTTCCGTGCTTATCACGGTGGAGGCAGAAGGGAGGGTGCTTAGCCCATGTTTTCGTGCTTAGCGCGGTACTCTTGGAAGCTTTATTTCAAAACAAAAAAAAATTATAACTCGAGTTGTGAGTTTCCAATTGACACATGGTGCGGATCATTAGAAAGCTAGTATAATGTATTTTCTTATAAAAATAATTTTAGTACCAGAATTTCAACTATTTGACACGCGGACGATTGGTTCGTACATGTCGGGTTATGTTGTTTTGGTGAAATGTGTGTAAAAACTTGGTGTAATTGGAGAATGGTGATGTCCTATGACTAATGATGGTAAGTATGATTTTGAGGAATTAGTCATGTGACGTAGAGTGTAGGTAATGTGATAATGTTATCTGTAGTGTTGTCCGATGAATATGCAATGAAGATTCTGTGTTGTTGATTGGATGATATTGAATAGGTATTAATGATTAAGTGATGATAATTAGGTGCTGATGACTTTGTGATGGTAATTATATGTTGAAGATTATATGATGATTATGTTGATGATTTAGAGGATATCGATTAGGTGTTGTTGATTTAGAGGATAACAATTAGGTGTTGTTGACTTAGAGATGACGATTAGGTGTTGATGGTTGTGTGATGATAATCGTGTGTTGGTGTTTAGTGATGTTAACTATATGTCGAATATTATATGATGATTGTGTATCGATGCTTATGTGAATTATATGTTTTGTGATGTTATTTAATGATGTTATGACGAAATATATTGATGATGTGCATATTTGATGTATATATATGCTATGTGACGAATATGATGAATAATTAAATGAATGTTGATACAATTTTGACCAATTCAATAAGGATAACTATTATGATGTTTTGCACCGTGCATTCATGGCAGATTAGAACTTCGGTCCAGTGATGACGATAGGAATTCGGTCCAAGGTGGCTTCAATCCCATTGTGTGGATTGAGGTAATTATGATGTGCTCCTTTATGGAGGGTTGATAGCCCCAGTGTCCATTTTATGAAGATTGGTACCACATGCATATTTCGATGACGTTGCATTTCATCCTAAGTGGCATTGTATGTTTGATTATTAAATGATGGTTGATGTTGTTGTGACTTAAGTGTTGTTTTGGTGATTTATGATTCCGCTGCGAAGTTTAAATTTGATTGTTGATATTACTAAATAAGTGAATATTTTAAATGTTTTGAAAACCCGTGTTACAGAGCAGGATGTTTTAGATTGATATTTTATGAAGAAATGTGACACCTTTTTATGATGTACTCTGATTTATTTAAGTATACTTATTATGTATATTTTGTTGGGTTAGAAGGGTGTTATAACTATTATGGATCTTCCCCAAATTTAGTAAGTTCTCATTTCTCTCCCCAGCAACCACGATGTTGGAGAAACCCGTTGATGGACACCCATCTAGACTCTCGAGGAAAGGAATTTAAAGCGTCCCCATAAACATATTAGTCATCTCTCTTTCCAGCAATGAAGGTTGTACCCGTAGAGATAACTCGTTCAACCTTTGTGCATATTCTTTAAAGCTTTCATTGTTTTTCTAGGTCAAACTCTGGAGTTGAGTCCGGTTAGGCAACATGTCTATGTTGTACTGATATTTTTTCAAAAGGCCTTAGCAAGTTCCTTCCAGTTCCTCACAAAAGCTCATTCCAGCTTCATATACCATTCCAGGGAAGCCCTAGACATGTTATCATGGAAGAAATACATCCAGAGCTTTTCATCATTTGTATACACATAGATCTTCTTGAAATACGCCTGAAGGCAAGTCTTCAGGCAAGAATTTATGTGACACCTATCGAAAGTCGGTGCCTTGAACTTGGGAGGGATTCTTACCCCCTAAACTAGCCCCATATAGGCTACATTGATCCCCTTGGTATTTTGGCATTCCATGGCTTTGACCCTTTCAGCAAGCATTTGGTATTTACGGTCACCATCACCGTTGTAAATCCCCAGATTCTTATTCAGAATAGTGAACTTCTCATCATGTTAATCCTCCAAATGAGAAACCAGAATAGGAATAAGAATAGGAGTAGAAGCGTCACCAGCACCAGCATTTCCATGAACCCCTTCCCCATTGGGAGGATCAAATGGAGTATCAACATTTAGAGTATCAAGCCTTTGAACTACAACCCTTAGTTATTATTGACCCTGGGTGATCCCTTGCATGACGTCCATGAATTGGTTCATGCGTGTCCTCAGATCGGCCAACTTTGCTTACATCTGTTCCATGACTTTATGTTGGTTATGCGAGTAGCATACTGGTGAGGATGAAAGTCAGTTATCCTGCCTGAAAAATCCAAATAAGTTAAGAGACCCATTTGAAAACACATGTTAATACAAACATGAAATGCATGAATGCATGCAAATGTCACGTTTATTCATTTTTAGGGTATCTTATCCTTTGATTCCAGTTTTCAACAAGACAGGAGGAATAAGAGAACAAAACACATCTGCTGAATACAATATTGCTGAGAACAAAACAATGAGGACATAGTGTTGAGCGTGTGTGTATGTGCAGAAAGAACAAAGTGCTGAGTAAATGTGTGAAGAAGATGTTATCACAAGAATATTGTTGAAGCAGTAAAGTTGAAACAATAATGCTGAGAAAAACCTATTGTATATTAATAATGCACGTGTGTGCACAAAGTCTTACAATCATATATCAGATAAAGGTCAAGTACAAATAGGTCGTAGCCAAAAAATACATCATACATGAGATTCCATCAAAAATACCGATGGTAACCCCAAGAACATCACAAAACATCATACAAATCAAAGGAATTTACACTCTCCAATTTGTCATTAATCTGCTCGATCAACATCCCAATTGAGCCTTTGCACTTCAACCTGTGCCTTCAATTGTGCATTTCTTCCTGAGCCTTCTTCAGCTGCCTCTGGTAATAACTCAGCTTGCGATTGCCATGTGCCCCTATAGCGGTTGCCCTGGCGAGCTCTTCCTCTTTCTTTTTCAACTTGTCTTCCCACGCTTCAACTTGGATTTTATTTTCTTCCTTTTTTCTCTAACGGAAGGAGATTTGTCTTCTCTTCACACTTTCAAACATCTGACTAGTTCTCGCTAACTTCTTCTTGGTTCCTTGGTTGAGGCATGCAAAGCTAGATTAGTTTTTCCGAAATAAAATGAATATACAACAAACCTCTTTTCAGCAATAGCATGCAATTTGGCAGCCTCCTGGGAATTCCATTCAGCCGCATGCTTGACATGCAATGCGCTAGAGAGATCAATACTCAACTTCTCATTTTTTTCCAACAACTCGTCCCTTTTCATCTTCATATTATTGAATTCATCAATATATATAGTATTTTGTGGCTTAGCTACCACATGATACAAGGATGCCTCCGATGGGAAAGGCGAAAGGGTAATCTCGACCCTTTTCTTCAACCATTCGTCATATGAAGGATAATTCTTGTTGTTTCTCCTACTCCCGAGAAGTGTTTTTCCTTTTATATAAATATTATGCCAAGCAGCAGTAGCCTGCTCCACAAGCAACAAATTACCATCCACAGGAAAATAAAACGATTCTTTCAACTCTCGATCTTCGGGTGGATCTTCAAAAGCATATCTAATTTGCCTTTTGAGGAGAGAGGGATTGTAATTGATACACCCTTTCACCCCTACGAGTGGCACATTAGGGTATCTTCCATAGTTGTAGATGAACTCCTTCCCCAACAAACCATGATATATCTAGCTTATATCCTTTGCTGATATACCCATAAACCTCTTAGCCTATGTTGAAAATATCTCGGTGTTTACGAATGCTCCAGTGCTTGGTAGACGCCTCATGAACCATTTGTGAAAGAGTTGTGCACAACAGCGGACCAAGGCTCCCCCCTTCTTCTTTTAATTCTTATAGTGAACCGAGTGATAAAGATCCCCCAACAAGGTAGGCACCAGATTCTTCTGTATAAAGAGACAGAGGGAGTTGATGTCGATGAAGTCTTTCTAATTGGGAAAGAGCACAATCCCATAAGTGTACATATCAAGGATGGCGTAAACAGTAATACATCCACCATTGGTTGCATAATCTCCAGCTTTACCTACCAAGAAATCCAGAGGAAAACCAATCAACTTTACTTTAGTAGTCAAACTGCTCGATACCATAGACTTGCTCAAATATAGAGCTTTGGCAATCGCAGCAGAATCCAGTTCTACCATAGAAGTATAGAAAGGAATCTGATTCTTGATAGGTGTTCCTAGAATGAGAGAATATTCCTCCAACATTGGAGCTAATTAATATTTCGGAAAAGTGAAATATCACAATGGCAGATGGTAGAACTGTAGTAACGTATGAATGGCACTCTTCTCAGAGTCAGTAAGCTTGTAAACTACCTTTAGAATACCACCGTAAGCTTTCTTGAATTCCCCCACGTGATCATGTGTAATCAAAGTTACCAAACTCTATAGCAAATCTAACTCGGGGTTATAGAACTTGTATGTGACATTCTTCTTCCATAGAGGGTTCATCCCTACAAAAACCCGTCAACTGGAATCTAGGATAAAATTGCATCCCTGCAAATGAATAAACTGTATTTTAGCATATGAGTATGCAAATGATGTTATGAATGCACATGCATGGGATCATTGTTTTTATATATGTGTTGAACACTATTGTATCGGTATCTAGGATGACAGGACATAAACAACTAAGAACCAGGATCAAAAGTTCGTTTCCATAAGGTAATCGGGTATGTGGAAGGTCAAAATCACCTATGAACCTGTAATCCCCGCCCCATCTCACATGTGTGTTCTAAAAACAAAGTATCCCCAGCTTATGGTACTGAGGTTGAGAAGCAATAATACATTCATCCCTCAGGGTATAATATTATCGCCAATTAAGGAGTGCCTCCATTAATTCCTCTTAAAAAAGGTCATCCTATAGCAAGTTCCCAATGTCGGGTCCTCGGGCAGGAAGCGTAATATGTTTGCCATTTCTGGTATGACATTATCGTTCCTTTAGAGTAGTACCTCAACTAAGTCCTCGTGAAATGGTCTTTAGAGTCGACAGCTCAACGAGATAGCTTCACCATTGTGGGAAACCCACAGGGCAGAATTCTCTCAAAAGGACCTCGTCTGAATTATGGTATTTCACATCACAGCATCATACTGAAAAGTACATGGAGAAACATGAATATCCATATTAATCCTATGTGTATCATCTCTCAGAACACCATGTCCCTCCTGTTGCTCCCCGGACTTTCGTCCCGGTGCAAACGCGAACCGTCGGTGATGTTGGAGGTTGAGGTTGAATAGAGTCGCCAGCTAGGCATTTTTATCCCGAAGGAAAGGTAATGCTGCATAAACCTTGAAGGGTATGGATAAGACGGTTGTGAACCAAAGAAACTGAGAAAGGGGGTTGGTTACGACCTGGGAAGGTATTAGCACCCAGATCGTCCGTCGTACTCGACGGGATCCACGATTACTTGATTGTGTTTAAAAGGGGATAGTGTATGTGCTAAACTGTGCATAAAAAGCTGAGGGGAAAACGATATACAGAGTGTCAGTGCAAAAGAAAGTTAGTTCCCAAAACTGAGGCTAAGAAAAGAAAGCTGGAAAGAGGAGAGGGGGGAAGACAAAGAGACTTTTGTTCGATAACTATTAAGTTATGCCTACGTATCCTCTCGTGCAATGAGGAAGTCAGAACAATGTAGTTCGACTCAAAGAGACTTAGATGATTTTTTTGTGAACTGCTTACTTTTCTATGCTCAAGTGTATGACTCGTCTGGCTCGAGTGCTAACTGTCTTGCATTAGACGGAAGAAGCAAGTTCTCGCTTTCAGAGTGGGTGTGATGAGAAAAGATTCCTGGAAGAGACGTTTATTGTTTGCTTTTGTGTTTTCAATTTTTTATTTATTTTTGGTGTTTTGAGTAAGATAATGAGCTTAAGCCTAAATCAAAGGTTGTAAACTCATTATATCCTCCCTGATTAGGGATAATGAGTCCACTTAAGTATGAGATGAAAGTCTCAACTTAATTACCATGATGATATAGGATTAAGATCATTAACCAACTTTGGTAATTATTAAGTGTTTTTGGGTTTTTGTTTAGTGTTAAGTAATGAGTTTAATCTCCAATCAAAGATTAGTGAACTCATTAGACCAGCCTAAGAGAAGGATAATAGATGAGAACACTTAAGCTGAGGAAGATACATCAACTTAATCCATGGTTAGGGATTAAATTCATTATATAACAAGCCTTTATTAAGGTGGATTTTAATTAAAGGTGAGATGAAGATGTGTTTTTTATGTTTACAAGACTTTAGCATGAGGGGGACTTGTCCATTGAACACTAGGGTTAGTCCCTCTGAACCACCAGGAAGAGATGTAACCCTAATATAAGGCTCAAGTTACAAGCTTAAGTTTTTAATGATTATTAGGTGTTTTTGATTGAAGGTGAAAACAACTTAAAAGTTTAGCACTAAGGATCAAAGTTATACATTCCATCCTAAGATAAGGATACATGCATAACCCTAATTCAGAGTCCCAAAACTTTAACTGTTTAGCCTTGATTATGAGATGAGAGAGAGAGACTCAAGGAGAATCAAAAGGTAAAAGCTAGGGGGGACTATTTACTACCCTAAATTTATCATTCTTGGATATTCCTAAGGTTTGTGAGGCATCAAGAGAAGTCTTCAAGTTGGCCACCAAAGGAAGAGAAGCAGATGAAAAGAGAGAGAGAGAGAGAGAGAGAGAGAGAGAGAGAGAGAGAGAGAAGGATTAGGTTACTTACTTCATGAAGAAGTTAAGTAACCTAAGAACAAGAGATAACATAAGTGAATGAGATTCACTTTAAACACAAACAATGTGCATAAAAATAAAGAGAGAAAGAGAGGTTGGATGTGGATGCCCATCCACATCCTGATTAACTTACCAAATGCACCTGAAATGGTTAGTTTGAAAGCAAGATATGTACAAATTCAAAAGCATAAACAAATCAAGAGATACAAAATTGAAAATGCATCCAAGGGGACCCTAAGCACTCATGAAATCACCATCCAAAGGTGGATGTCTAAAGGTTTACCAAGTTCAAGTTAGGGTCATCCTTAAATTTGTTATGGTTTTGAATACTTCTCAATGAAAAATGCCAAACAATTTGAGAGTGCAAGATAAAAATGAGACAAAAATATATTTAGAAACTAAAGGTCAAATGTGAAAGATTGCAAAACGAATCAAATGCAAACTCATCTTGGTTTGAAAGTTATGGATTTTTGAAGTTAGGGTTGAAAAATAAGAAATTTAGAAACCCTAATTCAAAGAAAATTGGAAAAGTTTGATCAAAACCAAAAAGAAATTTATGAGATGAATTTGTAAATGTTTTTAAATGTTTAAAAAACCTCTCTGAATATTTTTGGTGATTTTTAAATACTTTAAAGTATTTTTAATTAATTAAATAGACTTAATTAATTAAAATATACAATTAAATTATTTAAAAATTCATTTTTTAATGAAAAAATAAAAATAAAATGTTTTTGGGTTCTGAAAATTAATTAAAGTGATGATAAAAAATTTCAGAATTTTTAAATGATTTTTGGTATTTTTAATAAATAAAACAAAAGAAATGAAATAAAAATGAATTAAAATGCAAAGTAATTAAAAGGGGTGGTTCAGATTGCATGGAGGATGGATAAAGGGCCAGGATTGAAAGTCTGTTTGACCAAGGGTATGAAGATCTAAGGGCCTATGTTTAAATTTGCTTTTCGCGCGTGATCCAATGGCCTAAGTTTAATCTAACTTAATTAATTACAATTAATTTAATTAATCAAAATTAAGGTTAAGTGAATTATCTGAGCCGTTCGTACACTAATTTAAACATGATCCAAGGGCCCTCATTTAATATGGCAACCTAAACCCTAATTAGCCCTAATCACTTTCAGGTGACCGGAGACAAGCTCCAGTCATCTTTACCGACAAGCAAAATTTCCAGAATCATATACAAGCTTCTAAACTTCAAATTTCTTGCCCAGAAACACTCTCCTAACATCATACATCACTAATCAACAAACAAAATTCATTTATCATGCATCATTAAGCTGAATCGAAGCAAACAAATTTCTAGGTCAAACTTTCAGATCATCATGAAATGCTTAATTCTAACTATGATCAGGGAAGCATGTAGAATCATTCTATAACATAAAATCAAGCTTCTGGAAAAAATGTTCTTGAAGGTTACCTGAGATGAAGAGCTTCAAAATGCAGCTTTCTGGACCCTCCTCTTGTGCAATCCAACCTCCTTTGACCTCTTGAGCCTATTGGGATGCTTGAATGAACCTTAGAATGGTTGGTTTCAGTGTTTCAGAACTGAAGTTGCAGAAATCGTGTTTTGGCTTGGGCTTGTTTCTGGCTATGGTGATGGGTGGGATTTGTTCCTTAGATTATAAGGAGTTGAATGGTGAAAGAAATTTTGGTTTTTGTTGGTTGGATTGTGTGTTTCGAAGAGACAAAGTTTCAAGGTAATTTTGGCAATCTGAGCTTGTGACTTCTTTGCAGCCATGAAGCTTGCCTTTTTATAGCCATGAGGGTGTGTAGAAGCCATACCATTGGTCAGTAGAGTGGGTGTGGCACTGTGTGATTGGTATTGGAGAAAATGCAAAAAGTCAAGTTTCTTTGTACTTGAGGTATGGGCCATTGCAACAAGGGATTCTGAGCATAGATTGCCTCAGCATGCTTCATGGAGGGCCCTTGGATCAAAGAAATGCAGTTGTAATGCATAGATCAAGTGTTCTCAATGTTTATGCAACTTGGCCATTTTGACATTTCTTGTGAATCAAGTCACCAAAACCCTAGGTTCAAGGCATAATTTTGATCTTTGGAGGTTGCTTTAACATGTTATGACATAATTGAGCACATTAGAGGTCACTTAGAAGCTTGAAATGCCAATATGCAAAAATCCCTTTTTGACATGAACATGAAATTTATGTGATTTTTGCCAACTTTGCAAGGCCATAACTTGAGTTTTAGGATGAATTAGAAGGAGTTCTTGTACTTATTGAAAATGGGAGGATCCAATCTATAACTTTCATGTTTGAATAAATTTCATTTGAAACCTTTTTGATCAAGAAAGAGGAGGTTGAAAATCTTTCCCAAAATAGAAAGTTTACATTACAAGCCATTTCCATTTTTGGCAAGTTTTGGCTTTGTTCATTTTTCTTCAATTTTGTGAACTTCCAAGCATTCCAATGATCAAATAAAGACCATGTGACTTCAAAGTGATGATGATGACCCATTGGTACCCTTGTTGGGGGCCTCAGATGCCCAGAATCTGACTTTTCTTGCTCAGGAAGTTACCACTTGATCACATGACTTCCACATTGAACTTTTCCATGAAATTTGATACACATGCTCCTTATATCATAAATGGACCAATAGCAACAAGAATGACCAAAAAATTTGGGTGTAAGGCCTCTGAAACCAAAACCCTAATTTCAGGTCATCTGTGTAGGAGCTCAGCTCAGCTTCCATACCTCTGCAGTGTTTTGACATATCTTGACTCAATGGACCCATGGGGGCATAAGATGATCATAGAACACTCATGAACCCTCTTGGAATGATTTAAGACCTTGGATATTGCTCAGATTACTTCTTGGATTGCTCAGATCACAAACCCTAGATGCAGCTATGCAAATGAAATGTCAAGGATGATTATGTATTGTGAAGTGTGATGATTGGTTATGAAATGATAATAAACATAAGTCAAGGTATGATAAAAGTGAGAGGGAAAATTTGGGGTGTTTACAGCTTCCCCTATTCAAGCATGAGTTAGCTGTGTAGGATGTAAGCATCAGGCTTAACAAACGAACAAGATAACTTGTGGTTGAATACGAAGACAGTCCAAAATTTGTGCTCACTGGGGAAAAGAAGAAAAGGGATATAAATTGTATTGTAAAGATGATGTTAAATAATAGTGATGGAGGACGACCATCGAGAAGAGGACGACTGTTGGGGATTGAAGGCGTGAGAAATGCACTGACGGGGACGGCCATCAGGCTGAGGGAATAAATAATCTGCGACGGGGACGGCCATCGGGTAAAGAAAAGTGACTTTACTGGGGATTTAAAAGCACTAACGGGAACGACCGTCAGGCTGAAGAATAAGGAAACCGCGAAGAGGACAGCCATCGGGTGAAGAATACATAAATCAATGATGAGGGACGGTCATCAAAAGGTGAAGGACGATCACCTAGCAGGGGACGGCTGCTAAAAAGATCACGACATAGGACGAATGTCGGATCGAAAGATCGACGATGGGGACGGCCATCAGATGAATGATGAGGTACGGTCATCAAAAGGTGAAGGACGATCACCTAGCAGGGGACGACTGCTCTGTTGGGGATTATCTCGACATAGGAAAAATGCCGGATAAAAAGGTCGACGATGGGGACGACCATCGGATAACATGATGAGGGACGATCATCAAAATAAATGATGAGGGACGGTCATCAAGAGGCGAAGGAGGATCACATAGCAGGGTACGACTGCTGAGAATTATCGCGACATAGGACGAATGTCGGATATAAGGATCGATGATGGGGACTTCCATCGGATGAATGATGAGGGACGATCATCAAAAGGTGAAGGACGATCACCTAGCAGGGTACGGCTGGTAAAAGATATCACGGCATAAGACGAATGTCGGATAGGAAGTTGTTTTGTTGGCGACTTCTGGGGATTTATAAACACGGACGAGTGTTTAAGCCCTAAAATGAAGTGGTATAAGTGTTTCGATAGTGTATAGATCATAGATACGGACGAGTATCCTTAGAACCATGATACAGACGAGTATCGATAGAAACAAACGACGACGTGTGTTTAAGGAGTGATGATTTGGACGAGTATCAATTGTTTTGAACAAGGAACACAGACGAGTGTTGATCTGATGGGGAGATGCATAAGATACAGACGAGTATCAAAGAATTATGCATAAGTAGGATACGGACGAGTATCAAAAAGATTGTGTATAAGTATGTACAAGTATTTTTATTGAGTGCAAAAAGGATATTTTGACTTTTATCTGCAGGGGATAAGTTTTTGCGTATTGCTGGAGGAGTGATTTTGGTATTTGCAGGTGACTGGCCCGAACCTGGCTTATGATCATGAAAATGTTTGATTTTTTCCGTAATGCTCCGTATTAGACGGAATGCTACGCTCTGTTTGGGGAGAAATGATGCAAATGCTATGATTATTAAAATGAGAGAAATGAGATCCGAAATCTGCTGGGCGAACGGATCACTAGGCGATCTGTGGGTAGAAAGGATCACTGCACGATCTTTCTCGAGAACTCTGTGGGGATCCAATGCTGGGGGATGAGAAGATCCGGCAACTCGCTGGGGAAAAGTGATCCAGGCATTGCTTTGGAGATCCTGCTTGGGGAGGAGAGAGCTTCTGGGAAGTAATCTGTCGGAGGATCAGCTTCGCGGGGATACTCTGAGGGGATAAAGAGCTCCATGGGGGAATACTTTCGTCAAGTAGTCCTTCTAATGAGGTGACTGCTGGCTTGACTGGGGATATAGTGCATGATATGCCCCATGCTGTGAAAGGTTGTCCTCCTTGAGTACCTGCAACCTGTCAAACAAAGGAAATGCACAAGTTCCCTGAGGTATCCTCAACCAGATTCCGTCATAGGAGTTAGATTCGCTTAAGAACACATGTTTCCTGCAAGCATTTATTGAAAATGGCTTATATGTTTTCATGCAAATGTTGTATTACGAACTTTGGACATTTTGCAAACAAAACAAAAAGGTACAAAACAAAGTGTGAATGAATATTTTATTGATTTGTGTGCCCTGAATAGGCGAGTACAGTGAGGAAGCTAATCCCTGAGGAGATTGCTACACAATTGAGAAAATAAAATTCTTATTTGGCAATGCTGAAGTTGACGCTCCAATGAGCTTTCTTTGCTATGACCTGTATGACCTGAACGCTCTTCTTATCTTGCTTTCTGAAGGAAGTTGATTCTGACCGACACTTTGTCCTTTCGAAGCATGCCATGTTATGGGAGTGATACAGACGAATTCAGAATGCAGTTTTTCGCTTATTCCCTGATTTTGCATGGATCTCCCTTTTGGGTTTTCAATCTGCCAGGATACCCTTTTTTGTCTGAGCTGTCCGATGTGGCTTTTCAACTCAGCGGGTGTATATTTTTCAATTTTCCCTTATTTTTTCCCAATTCTTTTATTTTGTTTTTGACTCGCTGGGATGCCCTATTTTTTCCTGGACTTACATTATGTTTTTATGTCCAACGGGTCCTTTATGCGAAGTATTTTTTAACTGCATCTGAATTCACAGGAGATAAGAACTTTTCGCCATCCATAGTTGCAAGCATCAGTGCTCCGCCTGAGAAGACTTTAGTTATCACGTAAGGACCTTCATAGTTTGGTGTCCACTTTCCCCTGTGGTCTGTATGAGGAGGAAGGAGTCTTTTCAGTACAAGCTCTCCCACTTGACATACCCGAGGTCTGACTTTTTGATCGAAGGCTTTCTTCATTCGTTTCTAATATAACTGACCATGACAGATAGTTGCTAACCTCTTTTCTTCAATCAGGCTCAGTTGGTTATAACGAGATCGTACCCATTCAGCTTCGTCCAACTTTACATCCATCATTACCCGCAAGGAGGGTAATTCAACTTCAACAGGTAGGACTGCTTCCATACCATACACAAGATGATAAGGTGTTGCCCCGGTAGACGTTCTGATGGAAGTTCGGTACCCATGCAAGGCGAATGGTAACATTTCATGCCAGTCTTTGTATGTGACCACCATCTTTTGCACAATCTTCTTAATGTTCTTGTTAGCCGCTTCAACAGCGCCATTCATCTTTGGCCTGTAAGGAGAAGAGTTGTGATGTTGAATTTTGAAGTCTCGGCACAGTTCTGCCATCACCTTGTTGTTAAGGTTTGAACCATTATTAGTAATGATTCTCTCGGGAACTCCATACCGACAAATGATATCATTTTTCAGAAATCGGGCTACCACTTGGCGAGTGACATTTGCATACGAAGCTGCTTCAACCCATTTGGTGAAGTAATCAATGGCTACCAGGATGAATCTGTGACCATTTGAAGCAGTTGGCTCGATCTTTCCAATCATATCAATGCCCCCACATGGCGAAGGGCCAGGGTGAAGACAATATCTTCAAAGGATTGGGAGGCACATGCACTTTGTCTGCGTAGATCTGGAATTTATGGCATTTTCTGGCATAGGCACAACAGTTTGCATCCATTGTGATCCAATAGTAACCTGATCTTAACAATTTATTTGCCATTGCATGTCCTCCGTCATGGGTACCGAAAGAACCTTCATGTACTTCGTGCATTAGCAGGTCTGCTTCCTTCTTGTCAACACATCTGAGCAAGACCATGTCGAAGTTCCGCTTGTATAAGGTGCCATCAGTATTGAGGAAGAAACTGTCGGCTAGCCTTCTCAATGTCTTCTTATCATTAGACGATGCCCCAGGTGGGTATGTTTGAGTCTCCAAGAAGCATTTGATGTCGTGGAACCAAGTTTTGTTGTCAATGACAGTGTCCATAGAGAATACATACGCCGGTCGGTCTAGTCTGGATACTAAAATCCGAGGTACATAGTTAGCAGTCTGTACTTTGATCATGGATGAAATAGTGGCCATGGCGTCTGCAAACTGATTCTTATCTCGAGGGATGTATTCAAGCTTGACTGTTGTGAAGAAAGTAAACAATCTCCTCGTATAGTCACTGTAGGGAACCAGATGCTCTTAATGAGTATACCACTTGCCATTAGTTTGGTTGATCACCAAAGCTGAATCTCCGAATACAATCAAGGTTTTGATCCTGAGGTCAATGGCTTCTTCAAGACCCATGATGCAAGCTTTGTATTCTGCTTCGTTGTTAGTGCAGGCAAATGTGAGCCTTGCTGAGAAAGGCATATGGACTCCTTTGGGCGTAATAAGCAATGCACCAACTCCACGACCATTACAATTAAATGCCCCATCAAACATCATAGTCCATGATTCTTCTGGATCAGGCCTTTCAGTGTGAATAGGCTCTTCACAATGTTTTGACTTTAAGAACATGATGTCTTCATCAGGGAAATCAAATATCATAGGCTGGTAGTCATCAATGGGTTGCTCAACCAGATAGTCAGACAATACACTGCCTTTGATGGCTTTCTGAGAGGTGTACTGAATATCATATTCTATTAGAATCATTTGCCATCTTGCAACCCTTCCGGTAAGTTTTGGCTTCTCAAATATGTACTTGACTGGGTCCATCTTTGAGATCAACAAGGTAGTATGAGTCAACATATATTGTCTTAGTCGGCGAGCAGCCCACACTTTAGTCGGCGAGCAGCCCACGCTAAAGCACAACAAGTTTTCTCGAGCAGTGAATAACGTTGTTCATAGTCGGTAAACTTTTTACTTAGGTAGTATATTGCATACTCTTTTCGACCAGACTCGTCATGTTGGCCCAAAACACACCCCATTGATTCATCTAATACTGTCAGGTACATTATTAGAGGTCTTCCTTTGACTAGAGGCATGAGAATTGGAGGTTCTTGCAGATACTCCTTAATCTTGTCAAAAGCTCTCTAACAATCATTGTTCCACCTGACTGTTTGTTCCTTTCTTAGTAGTTTGAACAAGGGCTCATAAGTTGCAGTGAGATGAGATATGAACCTTGAAATGTAGTTCAATCTACCTAAGAACCCTCGAACTTCTTTCTCAGTCTTAGGTGCATGCATTTCCTGAATTTCTTTGACTTTGTCGGGATTAACCTCAATTCCTTTTCCGCTTATAATAAAACCCAACAACTTACCAGAACGTACCCCAGATGTGAACTTGTTGGGGTTTAACCTTAACTGATATTTCCTCAGATGCTTGAATAGTTTCAACAGGTTCACCAAATGCTCTTCCTCCGTTTGGGACTTGGCAATCATGTCATCCACATAACATTCAATTTCTAAATGGATCATGTCATGGAACAATGTTACCATAACCCGTTGATATGTTGCACCGGTGTTCTTCAAACCAAACAACATTACTTTGTAGCAGAACATGCCCCAGGGTGTGATGAAAGTTGTCTTCTCCATGTCTTCAGGTGACATCTTGATCTGATTGTATCCAGAAAATCCGTCCATGAAGGAAAATACCGAGAACTGAGATGTGTTGTCTACCAATACATCAATGTGAGGTAATGGGAAGTCATCTTTCGGGCTTGCTCTGTTCAAATCTAGGTAATCGACGCACATACACATCTTGCCATCCTTCTTAGGTACGGGTACAATGTTAGCAACCCAAGGCGGGTAACTAGTTACAACAAGAAAACTGGTGTCCCACTACTTTTATACTTCTTCTTTGATTTTCATGGCCATGTTCGGGCGAGTACGACGCAACTTTTGTTTAACTGGCGGACAATCCTCTTTCAATGGCAGCTTGTGCATGACAATATATGTATCCAAACCCGGCATATCTTGATAGGACCAAGCGAACACATCGACGTATTCTCGCAACATACTGATAAGTTATTCTTTTACTGGAGCTTGCAGACTGGCTCCAATCTTCACCTTTTTCACATCTTCCTCGGTACCAAGATTGATAGTCTCAACCTCCTCCTGATGAGGAGAAATCACCTTTTCCTCTTGTCTCAATAGCCTGGCTAGCTCTTCAGGTAAATCGTAGTCTTCTTCAACCCCTTCATCTGCTTGATTAATCGGATTGTCGAAGTCATACGAGGTCATAACAGTGTCGTTGTCGGTGCAATCTGGAGGGCTATCTCTGCAAGGGTTGAGATTTGGTTCATTTTAGTGATTGATTTTATCTTATTTAGAAAAAGTGAATGAAGTTATTATTGAGAAAAACATTGCCATTTATTGTTTTGTGCGAAAATAACAAAAATGAAAAGATAGTGAGCGAAAAAAGATTGTTTGCAAAAAGATGTCCATTGTTCATTAAATTCAATTTGCACAAAATACATATGGCCCTATTACAAAATGAGTCCAAACATCTTGGGCAAGATGAAGGACTTTTGATGCATGCTTAAAACAGGAAATAATAATTACTCTGCAGTAGTTACCCTTATAATTACCTGGGAAGACCAGTTGAGGACTTGTTGGCCCAGGACTCTTGGACGGATCCAGCTTTCCAGGTTGTAGTCGCTCTCAGCCTCGTCTTCCAAAGTGTTGACAACATCTGGGGTTAGCATTCCCCTACTTATGAACTTGGGAGCTTCGGCAGCCTCCTCTGGAATATGTCAGGATGGTCTGTAACCCAAACCGAACTTGTCTTCTTTCATCTCCACCTTCAGCAGCTTGCCCCAGCCTTGGGCATTCCCTTCTTCCATAACCTTCAGAGCCTGTTTGTAGGAAGCAATTGAGGTGCCCATCCTTTCTTATTGGGATGCAGCAAACACCTCAGTTGTAGCTTCATCGATGTTCAAAGCTTCAAAACCCTGACTCGTGGTTTCATGGATCTCCCCATCCATCTCTATGTACTTGTATGTAGCCAGGTGACTGACAAAGATGTCTTATTCTCCACAGATGGTGATAATTTGGTCTTCCCACTCATATTTTAACTTCTGGTGAAGGGTCGATGCTACTGCACTAGCGACATGAATCCAGGGTTGACCTAACAAACAACTGTAGGCAGGCTGTATGTCCATCACATAGAAGGTAGTTTTGAAAACTTACGGGCCAATTACCACAGGTAGCTCAATTTCTCCGAGAATCGATCTCTTAGAACCATCAAAAGCTCTGACAACTAGGTTGCTCGGACAAAGTACAAGACCATCATACTCCAGCTTGACTAAAGCCTTTTTTGGCAGCACATTGAGTGATGATCCGGTATCAACAAGAACATGAGACAGTACAGCACCTTTACATTCCAAAGTGATATGCAGAGCCTTGTTGTGATTACGCCCCTCCGTAGTCAAGTAAGCATCGGTGAAACCTAGTTCATGACTAGTATTGACGTTTGCGACCACCGTTTCTAACTGATTGACCGTGATTTCTTCCGGCACATAAGCTGCGTGCAAGACCTCGAGTAGTGCATTCCGGTGAGCCTCGAAACACATGAGCAGAGATAGTATGGAGATCTTGCAGGGCGTTTAGTGGAGTTGATCCACAACTTTGTAATCACTTCTTTTGATGATCCTCATAAACTCGTCCACATCCTGATCAAAGGGTGTCTTCTGAGTTTCTTTTGTAGTTGGTTCTTCTGGCGCCACACTTTTGCCTTTTGCTTTGGCAGCAGTTTCTGCTTCAGCATTAACTCTGGGAAACTGTGAAGCAAAGAGACGTCCTCTTCGAGTGAAGCCTCCGCCTCCCCCAAAATTGTCAACTTGTGGTACAGGTATTGAGGAGTCAAGAGTGATCTTCTTTCCATGGCAGTAATGATACGAACCATAATGCCAAGGCACAACACTGTTGTTATCATAAGGAACTGGTACAAGCACCATGATGGTCACCAGACTAATTGCAGCAGAAGAAGGAGTTGTAATAGTCTGTGGATCATAGTAGATGGTGACAGGAGGTCTGATTGAAGCTGGTGCAGGTATGGCAAATTGTTGATGTTGATGAAGGTTGTTGTTGAGAGAATCCGGAACATGGATCATTGTTGGATCATAATAGATGGTAACCGTTGAGATATCGTCACTAGTGTTGTTTGCTGTTGTTGTAGAAGACTCTGTTGAGATAATGTTTGCTGGAGTTGTAGAAGAGATTTTTGTTGTCTTTGTAGAAGATGGAACTGTTGATGTGATTTGCAGGATCCCTTCTTTGATAAGATTGCTAATACCATTTTGCAAGCTTCACAATGGGCCTCACAACCCGGAAACACTTGGCACTTTAATAGCTGAGCTTTCAGTTCGGCCAGGGTGTTTGGATACTTGCAACGTCCTCAATCAGAATTGCTGGTTGGTCCTCCTCAATAGCAGTAATCCTCGGCCCACCGTGGTTCGGTATTGGATTCTTTGTGACATTTGGTGGAGGTGAAAAATTCAAAGCTTTGGAGTCAATCAAATCTTGGACTTTCATGTGCAGGGCCCTGCATTTCTTTGTTGAATGACTAAGTGCATTGGAATGAAAAGCACACCTGGCATTGACATCATAGTTCCTTGGGAGATTCAAAGGATCTAGTGGAGCCAAAGTCCTTAGTTCAGTCAGGTTAAGCTTAAATAGTTGTGGGAGTAAGGTTGCATAGGGCATAGGGCATCAGGATGGGATTGATCACCTTTTTAACCTGAGAAGGCCTTTGTTGGAAAGGACGTTGTTGTTGGTTGTTGTTGTAAGATCTTTGTTGTTGTGGAGGATATTGTTGTTGTTGTTGTTGAGGAAACTGTTGTTGAGGTGCTGGAGCAGGAATGGTGACTGCAGCCACTGATCTTTGCAAGTACTAGGGTCTACCTCTACCAACATGCACCGCATTAGTTTCTCCTGTCCTTCGAGGTCCTGAGAAGGGTTTCCTTGCATTGCTGGAGCTAGCACCGTTGTTAGAAATCTTACCCATCTTCAATAGGCTTTCGATTCTCTCTCCCGCTATGACCATGTCAACAAAGCTAGTGGAAGAGAAAGCAGCAAGTCTATCAATGTAGGTCCCTTGCAAGGTATTTATGAACATATCAGCCATCTCCCTTTCAGACATAGGTGGCTGGATAATGACAACAAGTTGTCTCCACCTTTGTGCATACTCACGAAAACGTTCCCTTGAAGATTGAGACATACCCATTAGGAGAGTCCTATTGGGTGCCATATCCAGGTTGTACTGATATTGGCGTATAAAGGCCTCAGCTAAGTCTTTCCAGTTCCTGACAGTAGCCCTTGACAAGTGTGAATACCATTCTCTGGATGCCCAGGTTAAACTGTCTTCAAAGTAAAACATCCACAGTTTCTCATCCATGGTGTATGCTTTCAACCTTCCCAGAAAAGATTGCAGGTGAGTACGAGGACAGGAGATACCGTTATACTTTTCAAAACACGGAGGCTTGAACTTGTGAGGAATCCTTACCCCTTACCCCTTCCACTAAACACATATCCATCACATCAAATCCCAAAGAGTTCTGGGATTCCAGGGATTTCAGCTCCTCAGATATCTCGTCCAGACGACGGTCATAAGCTTCATCAGCCCTAACACCTAATACTGTAAACTGATCATCCTGAGGGTCTTCTTGTAGAATATGATCTCCAGTGTTCCTTTGGCCATCCCCAAGGATATTAACTTTAGGATTGTTGTGAGGTCCAAACACCACCAGGGTCGTTCGCGGTTGATCGCGCGCATTGTTACTTGTACCCCCAGTGCCAGCATGGTTATCTTCTGGAGTTTGCCGCTCGACTAACTCCCTCAATCTTTCTTGGGTCTGTGCCAGCCCAGTCATCACATCCATGAATTGATTCGTTTGGGTCCTTACTTATGTCCTCACATCAGTCATCTGAGTCCTCACATCTGTCAGTTCTTGTTGTAGTTGATCCATTTGTAGACTCGGAAGGTTGTGTCTAGTTGGATATCTATGGATGTGATTGACGGGAAAGACCCTTCTGCGAGCAATATTTCCTGAAACAATCAACAAAGTGAGAAAACAACAAAAAAAAACCTGCAAAACAAAGGATATGAAGTTAGCATGCAATACAATATGTCTATTTGTCTTCAAAGGGTATCCGGTTTGGTTCTTGGTTTTCACCTTCCAGAACCCTTGGAGGAGATAAAGATGTTTGAAGCAAATGAAGTCCATGAGAACACCCAATCTATAACCATAAAATACAAGTGGCAATGCCAAAATACAAATAGTTCATGAATTACAACCAAACAAAGCTCCCATGGTGAATCAAAATACAATTAAATTCAAGAATACAACAACAAAATCACCATGGTGAGCCAAAATACAAAAACAAGTACAAGGAAAATCAAACATTCAATCCATATGCATTCTCCCTGACTTCCTTCAGGAGAGCATCAGTTACTGGTCCAAGTGGGTGCTCTGTGATGGTTTTGATGAGAAGGTTTCTAGTTGCAATGGCATTTGTCATCTTCTGATACCTGTCTAGTTCTTTGGATCTCTTTAACCCCGCCGGGAGTTTCAACTCTGAGATCTCCTTTTGAGCTACTAGCAATGCCTCTTGGTTTCTTTTCTCATTAGACTCTATCTGTTATATCTTGGCTTGCATCTTTTGGTCTTCTTTCATGCGAGCCTCAGTTATCCTGACCCACCTATCTTGGCTTTCTTCCAGATAATGCTCAACTCTTTCCTTTTGAATCTTTGCTTCCTTGCATGCATTCTTCAATACAAGTTCCCCTGCTCGGGCTTTCCTGATGTAGTCTTCAGTTTTCTCAATCTTGGTTACATGCTCGATGCGTAGCTTCTCTAGCCTTTCAATATCCAGACGACCATCATTCCTTTCCCAAAGGGTCTTCTTCAAAGCTTCAGCTAGCTGGGCATTTCTTTCCTTCAACTTCTCAAACTCATCCATACTGACTGTGGTTATGGGCTCAACTGCTGATGGTCTTGGTACATCCTCTAGGGTGAATGGCATGCGAGTAATCTGTCCTCTGATGCGAGACCATTCAGTGTACTGAGCAGAAGCTATGTTGTTACACTTTCCCAAAATAGAAGTTCCTTTAGTCTGTATATGGTCCCAAGCCCAGGCTGCTTGTCGGATAATGGCATGATTGTTCTGAAGAGCATAATAAAGAGAATCTGCTAAATCCTACTCCCTAGGTGGATGTATCAAGGCATACTCCAACTGTCTCTTGAAAAATGAAGGATTGTAATTGATGCAACCCTTTACTCCAATAAGTGGCACATTTGGGTATTGCCCACAGCTTGTTATTATGTCTCGGCCTTTGGTGTTCTGAGTACACCATCTGATATCTTCTGAAGTAAGGGTAATCATTCTCTTAGCCCAATTCCTTGACTAATGTGGGTTCTGGAAAGCTTTTGTCTTCGGCATATGCTTCACAACCAACTTTAGAAAAGAGGTGCACAACACCTTACCAGTCTTCCTCTCCGTTTCTCATTCCTCTGATGAACTGAGTAGTAGAAGTCTCCCAATAAGGTAGGAACTGGGTTCTTTAGCATGAAGATGTGGATGGCATTCTTGCTTACAAACTTAGGCTCATCTGCAAACAAGATGATACCATAAATGCTGAGAGCCAGGAGAGCACACACAGTTTCCCAGTTCCCTTTTGCAGCATGCTTTGTAGCCTGAGTGACCAAGAAATCTAGATGGAGGCATGGGATTCCAGCTTTGAAAGTCATGTGCTCATCAATGGTGGTCACTTCCAGATGTAATGCCTTGGCTATGTCTTCATTCTTTGGAGGAGTCATTTCAGGGTTGAAAGGGATTCCTCTTCTGATAGGGACACCCAACAGCATAGAGTATTCTTCCAGCAAAGGACCAATCTGAAAATCTAGGAAAGTGAAGCAACAGAGAGGAGGGTCATAAAACTGAAGACAGATGTGAATCATGCTCCTCTATGATGCATCTATGTCCATGATCATGTCCAGGATTCCACCATAATGCTCTCTGAATAAGGGAACATGATCAGGGGTAATAAGGGTCTGTATCTGCCCGATGCCTGCTAGAGGATACTCAAAGAAGTGGTAGGTGATGTTGCTTTTCCTGGTTGAATCCATGTTGAAGATGTGTGCTAGAGGAGATAACTGAAGAGGACAACTGAAGAAGATAGCTGAAGCAGTGTTGAAGAAGATAAGCTGAGCAGAAGAACGATCAAAACCAAACCAAAGGAAGATGGATGCCCTGTAAAACAAATAGACAAATGTTAAATGATGCAATATGATGTATGCTAATGATATGCAGGGGTTTGTGATCATGTGCTGGATATTCAGTCGCCTTTGGTAGGATCCATTAGTGTCTAAAGTTTCAGATGGAAGTTTGTGAACTAATAACCAGGTGAGGGACTCAAATAAAGAGTCAACAATCCAGGGTTTCAAAGAACTAGTCCAAAATAGTATAACCTTAAGAACATATTCCCATAGCAAGGTATGTTGAGGTCAAGGGTTCTTGCAAACCTGTAAACAATCCAACCCACTCACAAGTATTGTTCTAGAACAAGGATCCTTAGATTCGGATCTATTATGAGAAGTGTAAACACTTCTAACCTGGAGGTACAGTGTTTACCCTAATCATAAAGGATCCTCCTCTAATTCACCTCAGATGCTGAAGGTCATCTAAAAAAGGTCATCCAGACTTAGCAGGCTTCCCAGATAGACCTAGCACTACAGGAAATCCGTAGCACAGAGTTCTCAAAAGGAAACCCATGTCTGAACCGTGTTTTCATATTCCCGCACCAGACCGAAATGGAATGGGAAAGAATACAAAACCACTCTAATCCTAGGTGTCACTCAGGCCTTTGTGTTGAGCCTTTCTCACTGGAATACCCCACCCACCAAGGTAAACCAAAAAATCCAGCACAATGATATGATAATAATAAATGAAATGCAGAAGATAACCCTAATTCAGAGTCCCAAAACTTTAACTGTTTAGCCTTGATTATGAGATGAGAGAGAGAGAGAGACTCAAGGAGACTCAAAAGGTAAAATCTAGGGGGGACTATTTACAACCCTAAATTTATCATGCTTGGAATTCCTAAGGTTTGTGAGGCATCAAGAGAAGTCTTCAAGTTGGCCACCAAAGGAAGAGAAGCAGATGAAGAGAGAGAGAGAGAGAGAGAGAGAGAAGGATTAGGTTACTTACTTCATGAAGAAGTTAAGTAACCTAAGAACAAGAGATAGCATAAGTGAATGAGATTCACTTCAAACACAAACAAAGTGCATAAAAATAAAGAGAGAAAGAGAGGTTGGATGTGGATGCCCATCCACATCCTGATTAACTTACCAAATGCACCTGAAATGGTTAGTTTGAAAGCAAGATATGTACAAATTTAAAAGCATAAACAAATCAAGAGATAAAAAATTGAAAATGTATCCAAGGGGACCCTAAGCACTCATGAAATCACCATCCAAAGGGGGAGGTCTAAAGGTTTACCAAGTTCAAGTTATGGTCATCCTAAAATTTGTTAGGGTTTTGAATACTTCTCAATCAAAAATGCCAAACAATTTGAGAGTGCAAGATAAAAATGAGAAAAATATATATTTAGAAACTAGAGGTCAAATGGGAAATATTTCAAAAAGAATCAAATGCAAACTCATCTTGGTTTAAAAGTTATGAATTTTTGAAGTTAGGGTTGAAAAATAAGAAATTTAGAAACCCTAATTCAAAGAAAATTGGAAAAGTTTGATCAAAACCAAAAAAAACTATGTGAGATGAGTTTGTAAATGTTTCTAAATGTTTAAGAAGCCTCTCTGAATTATTTTTTTTGTTATTTTTAAATACTTTAAAGTATTTTTAATTAATTAAATGGACTTAATTAATTAAAATATACAATTAAATTATTTAAAAAATGCATTTTTTAATGAAAAATAAAAATAAAAATATTTTTGGGTTCTGAAAATTAATTAAAGTGATGATAAAAATTTCAGAATTTTTAAATGATTTTTGGTATTTTTAATAAATAAAACAAAAGAAATGAAATAAAAATGAATTAAAATGCAAAGTAATTAAAGGGGTGGTTCAGATTGCATGGAGGATGGATAAAGGGCCAGGATTGAAAGTCTGTTTGACCAAGGGTATGAAGATCTAAGGGCCTAGGTTTAAATCTTCTTTTCGCGCGTGATCCAATGGCCTAGGTTTAATCTGACTTAATTAATTACAATTAATTTAATTAATCAAAATTAAGGTTAAGTGAATTATCTGAGCCGTTCGTACACTAATTTAAACATGATCCAAAGGCCCTCATTTAATATGGCAACCTAAACCCTAATTAGCCCTAATCACTTTCAGGTGACCGGAGACAAGCTCCGGTCATCTTTACCGACAAGCAAAATTTCCAGAATCATATACAAGCTTCTAAACTTCAAATTTCTTGCCCAGAAACACTCTCCTAACATCATACATCACTAATCAACAAACAAAATTCATTTATCATGCATCATTAAGCTAAATCGAAGCAAACAAATTTCTAAGTCAAACTTTCAGATCATCATGAAATGCTTAATTCTAACTCATTTTCAAAACTAATCACATCAGCATGATCAGGGAAGCATGTAGAATCATTCTATAACACAAAATCAAGCTTCGGGAAAAAATGTTCTTGAAGGTTACCTGAGATGAAGAGCTTCAAAATGCAGCTTTTTGGACCCTCCTCTTGTGCAATCCAACCTCCTTTGACCTCCCGAGCCTATTGGGATGCTTGAATGAAGCTTAGAATGGCTGGTTTGAGTGTTTCAGAATTGAAGTTGCAGAAATCATGTTTTGGCTTGGGCTTGTTTCTGGCTATGGTGATGGGTGGGATTTGTTCCATAGGTTATAAGGAGTTGAATGGTGAAAGAAATTTTGGTTTTTGTTGGCTGGATTGTGTGTTTCGAAGAGACAATGTTTCAGGGTAATTTTGGCAATATGAGCTTGTGTCTTCTTTGCAGCCATGAAGCTTGCCTTTTAATAGCCATGAGGGTGTGTAGAAGCCATACCATTGGTCAGTAGAGTGGGTGTGGCACTGTGTGATTGGTATGGGAGAAAATGCAAAAAGTCAAGTTTCTTTGTACTTGAGGTATGGGCCATTGCAGCAAGGGATTCTGAGCATAGATTGCCTCAACATGCTTCATGGAGGGCCCTTGGATCAAAGAAATGCAGCTGTAATGCATAGACCAAGTGTTCTCAATGTTTATTCAACTTGGCCATTTTGAAATTTCTTGTGAATCAAGTCACCAAAACCCTAGGTTCAAGGCATAATTCTGATCTTTGGAGGTTGCTTTAACATGTTATAACATAATTGAGCACATTAGAGGTCACTTAGAAGCTTGAAATGCCAATATACAAAAATCCCTCTTTGACATGAACATGAAATTTATGTGATTTTTGCCAACTTTGCAAGGCCATAACTTGAGTTATAGGATGAATTAGATTGAGTTCTTGTTCTTTTTGAAAATGGGAGGATACAATCTACAAATTTCATGTTTGAAGAAATTTCATTTGAAACCTTTTTGATCAAGAAGGAGGAGGTTGAAAATCTTTCCCAAAATAGAAAGTTACATTACAAGTCATTTCCATTTTTGGCAAGTTTTGACTTTGTTCATTTTTCTTCAATTTTGTGAACTTCCAAGCATTCCGATGATCAAATAAATATCATATGACTTCAAATTGATGATGATGACCCATTGGTACCCTTGTTGGGGGCCTCAGATGCCCAAAATCGGACTTTTCTTGCTCAGGAAGTTACCACTTGATCAGATGACTTCCACATTGAGGTTTTCCATGAAATTTGATACACATGCTCCTTATATCATATATGGACCAACAACAACAAGAATGACCAAAATATTTGGGTGTAAGGCCTCTGAAACCAAAACCCTAATTTCAGGTCATCTGTGTAGGAGCTCAGCTTAGCTTCCATACCTCTGCAGTGTTTTGACATATCTTGACTTCAATGGACCCATGGGGGCATAAGATGATCATAGAACACTCACAGACCCTCTTGGCATGCTTTAAGACCTTGGAGATTTCTCAGATTACTTCTTGGATTGCTTAGATCACAAACCCTAGATGCAGCTATGCAGATGAAATGTCAAGGATGATTATGTATTGTGAAGTGTGATGATTGGTTATGCGATGATAATAAACATAAGTCAAGCTATGATAAAAGTGAGAGGGAAAATTTGGGGTGTTTACACCTCCAAACAGAAAACCAGTATAGCCAGTCATCATATATATGACAATAATGGTATGCAATAAAGTAAATGCAGTAAGCAAATAAATAAAGCATAAAGATGATAAATGCATAAAGATAAACACCCAATGAACGTAAACACCAAAGCGCTAGGATTGACTTGCATAGGGGAAAGCTTATCCCCAGCAGAATCGCCAACTGTTGAAATGCAAAAAACAACTGGAGAAAAATAAACAGAAGAGTCACCACCAAACATTATTTATCTTGAAAAGGAAAGGAAACGATCGAAGAAAACCTTGGGGAATGTAAAGACGAGGTCTTCATAGCCAAGTCGGGTTCGGGAGTCGGTTACATGAAGGGAGGGTATTCGTACCCCTCTGTGTCAATCGTACTCGATAGGATCCATGCTTGTTGTTCTTCTTAAAAGGTGTAGTCATCTGAAGCACCATCTGCTAACTAGAAGGAATGAACGAGAAACAGAGAGAAACAAAGGGGTGAAAGAAAGAAGTTGACTCAAGAGGATATCGCATCCCAACCTATGTATCTCATCGAGAATGAAAATAAGATTCAACGCAGTTTTAACCAAAATAAGGAAGTTTGCTCACCAAGACATCGCGTCTCGTGCCTACGTATCTTGTTGGGAACGAGAATCAGAGCGTTGTAGTTCGGCTCACTATGTGTTACCTTGTTTGTTTGTGTTTTTAAGTTGATAGTGTCAGTGTTCGCATACCAGTAATTTAAGTTTA
Organism: Lathyrus aphaca; assembly: GCA_963966055.1. Taxonomy (NCBI): domain Eukaryota; kingdom Viridiplantae; phylum Streptophyta; class Magnoliopsida; order Fabales; family Fabaceae; genus Lathyrus; species Lathyrus aphaca. Next base: position 223,742,869 of record OZ014522.1, read on the forward strand.
GGTGTTACCTCTCAATGAATCGAGTCTTAAGTGTATACCTTTTTGCGGTAGAACGAACTTGACATGTTGTATCATCTGCAACGGAGTGAGATGAGGAGAGAAAAGATGAATGATTTGTTTATTGTATTTTATGAGAAATGTTTTCATTGTTTTGTTTTATTGTATGTATATTTCTAAAGACTATGACATAGGAGTGAGTACTTCACACACTTCCCCGAGATGGGATGCACACAAATCACCTTTTTCAATGTACTTAAGGCACATGGAACACAAAACACACTTTAGCTCTTATGTGTTTTTGCTTTTTTTATTTGAAGAAGAGAATAGAAAGACTAAAAGTTTGAAAAGAAAAACTAAGGGGAGACTAACATCATCCTAATGTTATCATGCGTTGTTAGTCCTATGGTTATGTTTCAAAAGGGAATGATCTACCTAAGTTAGCATGCAAGAGATTATCCTAATATCTACCCTAATCCAATATTAATAAAATATGAAGTTCGACTAGGTACCTAACATCTATCTTACTCCAAACTTAATCAGAGATTAAGTTGGAATAAGTGTTTCCTAAAGAAACAAACAAAAGAGAAATGAAACAAAAAGATAATATAAAAGTGAGTCATATATAAGTAAACACCAAATCAAAGTGACTTACCTCACACACAAGCTCAACCAATTTATGGTTGAAAGTTTATGCAAATTGTAACGCCCCGATTATTATTTTATTTATTTAATTGGATTTTTTTAATTTGGTGTGTAGAAGAATTATAATATTATTTGATATGATGTTAATTTAAGGGAAATACATTATATTGGATAATTAAAATAATTGGAATATTAAGAGAATAGGGTAGAATGGTAATTTGGTGAAGGTTAGTGAGGGCAAATAAGGAAAACCTTAGTTGGGGTCTAAGGGATAAGTTTGGAATTGGGAAAAGAAGAGAAGTCAGTCGTGTTTTGTGATCGTAAGAGAATCGTGAACAGAGAGAAGAAGGAAGGAGAAAGGGCAAGGCTAGAAGGAAGAATTCACGAAGAAGGAAGGAATCGCTCATCAAAACTAAGGTAAGGGTGAGATTTCTTCATCTCCTAAGGGTTAAATAATCTGAATTTTAGGTGTAGTATTGTTGAATAGAGAATTGGGGTTTGGGTGATTTTGGATGAAATTGTGTTTAATCATCAGTAGTTGTTGATGTTGTATGATAATCGTATGAATTAGGCAATGGATTATGAAAATTATGCATTTTCTGGTTTTTAGACTAGTTTTTAGGTGAAAATATCGTAGCAGGATGTTGTTTGTTCGTAGATGGAGAACTGCGGAAATCGTAGTGCTCGCTTAGTGAGCAAGTGATAATTTTGCAGCTTCAAATACAGAGATTTGCTCGATCAACGAGCAAGCCCCTCACTTAGTGAGACATGGAGTGCAAAATAAAATATTTTAATTCTGAAAAAGTTCTCAAAAATTGTTTAATTAATACAGTAATGGATGGGATTTGAAGTAGTGTTGTTAGAGGCAGGTATAGATGGGTTATATGCTTAATTAGAAGGATAATTAGCATAACTTGAAATGAACATGAATTAATGTGTTTAATTGTTGTTGTTATTGCTATCTGGGGTTGTTATTGTTGTGGTTACATGACATTGTTGTTGATATATGTTGATATAACATGTTAATATATGTTGTGTGGTTGTATGTATTCTCGTTGATGTTGATATATGTTGTGGTATGTGAAGATGCAAGATGTTGATGTTGTCTGGTGTCATGGTAAGTTGTTGTTGTGTGTTAGTTGTTAATGTTGGTTGCATGATGTAGTTGTTGTAGACATGCATACTTGTTATTGATGGTTCATGGCATATGCATGGTTAGGAATGGTATACCAAGGTGGGGTATGTCCATTTGAATTCCAATGAGGATTGGTGTGATGTTGGTGCGGTCATGAAATAGAGATCGAACATGACCATGAAACAGGGGTTGAGGGTGTGATCATGAAATAGGGATCATATTGGACCATGAAAGAGGGGTCAAGAGTTCCAACAGGAAGGAGATTTTAAAATAGAGATCGAATTATGGTACCGCATGCATAGAGTTGGTAGAGTCTCATTGCATAATTTGTTGTTGGTGTGCATAATGTTGTTATGTGTATTGGTGTAAGTGTTGAAATATTGTTGATGAGAAGTTGTGAACTATTTAATGATACTTGCTTTTGTTCTTATTATTTTTCTTTTTTGTTGGTGTAAGTATCCCACCCCTTCTGTTTGAATGTTACCCTTATGTTGGTAACGTGCAGGTGATCAGGATTAGTTGAGTGGAGGTCGGTGAAGTCGGTTTACTTCACAATTAAAAGTGTCGGCTCTAATATGTGCATTGGGGTGTCGGGACAATGATTGTTTCTTTTTATTTATTTGAAAAACATTTTGTAATTGAATCTTACTTTATGTTTCTTTGAGTTTCCGCTGCAACACTAAAATTGTTTTGTAAAATGTATCATTTGAGCCATATGTTTTTAGTGAATTGTGACACTCAAAATGATTGGTGCATTTTAAAAAAATCTGATTTTTATTTGAAAATTCGTGGGAATATTTTGGGTGTTACACAAACAAGCTCAACTAACTAGATAGTTTAAAGTTTATGCAAACTATGTCTTAAAACTAATGCAAATACCCTACAATGGCTCTAGATGCAACATCAACCAACAAATAAAGTGATATGGTCTTAAAAGGGAAATATCCTATATAGATCAGTAGCTAAACCATATTTAATCCTATCTATGTTAAAGCCCTAAGAAATATCAAACAATTCCAAGTTATACCCTAAGTTAGCACACATTCAATGTTATTCACACACTACACACAATTGACAATTAAGGGTCACATGAATTGAGTTGTGGCATGTACATGACATGAGGTTAGTAGTGTACAAATAGGGTTTGAAGTGTGCATAAATGACCATGACATTCATACCAAATTACATTCAAAAGCTTAGACAATCTTACACAAAGAAGTGTCACTTAAGATGCAACAATTACGTATGGTTGTATGATGCACAAACAAACATGAGATGGACATGCAAATGACATGGATCATAACTTGAAGAATGTATCCAAGGTATGAGAATGACCCTAATTTGTCTTAGAAGTTCCATGTTAAGGCACATTTAGAAATCAAAACAAGTAATACAGAAAAGCAAGTTTCAAACATTTCCTAAAGGCTTTTAACTTGTAAGTCAAGTAAGAAATGAAAGACACAAAGCATATACATGTATATGCATCCAAGGCAGTAGGTAAAGACCCAAAATGATTCATTTTTAAGTCCCCTAAGGGTTACACAATGATGGTGTAACACCCCATTTTCTACCCTTGAATATAATTAAAATCAGATTTTATAAAAAATTTCCACAGAAACGGGATATCACATTTCAACTTTCAAAAAATTTCAACTTAAATTATAACCTACTTAATACATAGCACTTTTCATAAATAAACATAAAACAACTTCATTTTAATTAAATAATTCAACTTCATAACACACCATTCAAACTTTAGAATTGTTCCGCAAACCGAAATAAAATTAAGCATTGCAACAATCAACAAAAATAGACACGCGCCATTCCCCCCGAGTGCTACGTATCAGGGCGACTGACCACCGACTCGACTAAAGGTAACAGACTACTCCTCTAGGTTACCTGAACGTTTCCAACATAAGGACAACATTCAAACAAAAGGGACGAGTTACGATAATTATAAACAGTATATGAAACGCAATACACGGAAAGGATTTCACATAATTCACCACTTCATAACATCAATTAGTACAACAACTCGAAAATAATGCGACTTTTAAGCGACTCTACTACATATGCATGTGGTAACATTTTGGGGTAAAACTCCCAACTTAAATCATTGTCAGGTTATCGAGGCATCAAGGCATAAGCCTTCAACTTTCAACTTAAATTGCCAATCCAGGGTAACATGGTGTGAGCAACAACTCTGACAATATGAATATGATCAACATGACATACACGACTTTACAACACAAACAACATAGTAACACGAGCAACATAGTAACCTTTACGACAAAAACAACTTATATTCGACTTTGGCATACAAGCCTCCAACATAACAACTTTAGAATTGTTCCGCAAACCGGAAAACATACAACAACTTAACTGTACTTGCAAATCGAGTATACAACACATTTTCGACAAAACAACGTAATAAAAACCAACTTTTAATTTACCCTACTTACCCCGATTAATTTCGTTAAATTCCGGGCTACTACGTTTTCCGCCTAATTCGGCTAAACCGACTAAACTGGCACTGTTTCTAACTTTCTGCGACCTATCACAAATTTATTACCAATATCGAAAAATTATGTGTTCTGATAATTAATTTTATGTCATTGACCCACCTGCTACTGATTCTACTATAATTCTAGTTTTATAATTTTCTGTCAAAAATTTCATCACAGTAAAAAAAATCATTTAGTTCTGCTCATCTGCTACTGGTTCTATTACATCTGTATTTTTGATTTTCTTATACAACTCGAATTCATACAATAGTATTAATTTTTCCTAATTTTACTACATTGAATTAACATAGTTGAATTAACATGATTTAATTAATTAATTTCATGAAATGCATCATAAACCATTTTCCTTAAGAAATTTTCATGCTAATGTTCACAAAGTAGCCCCTGCCACTTCTCTAAGTGGCTTGCGCCACTTGCTTAATATTCATGTGGCCCTCGCCACTTCAAGTGACCCCCTCCCCACAAAATTGGTTGAATTATATGATTTGTATTATAAACATAATTTAATGATACATAACTTAATGAAAATAGGTAATTAAGATGAAATGTGGCTTATGCCACTTGCAAAAGTGGCTTGCGCCACTTCAAAAGTAAATTCTCATCCTTAATTAAATTATCATATTTAATTAAGAAACCACATGTTCTAATTCCACAAGTTAATTACATAATTATGGCCTAACTAAAGTGCAAAGTGGCTCCTGCCACATGGGGAAGTGGCTTGCGCCACTTAGCAAGTTCCCCTCCCCCACATAAATGTAGCACCCGCCACTTGCAAAAGTGGCTCCCACCACTTGTCCTCTTGGCCATTGGGTGATCCACCCCCACACTACTGGTCTCTGTTCTTCGTCCCCAATTCGCAAATTTTTCCAGAAAATTTTTTAACCTTAAATTTCCAACTATAAACCAACATAATTAAAGCAATTTATAATCAACAAAATTCAGTAATCGGACAATCGATTTCACACCAGCATTCATAACAACAACAATATGCATATTATCCAATAACAGTAACAGATTCAACAAAATGCCTACTAACCTAACTACTCAATCAAAGTATTGAATTTCATACCCGATTATAAGAATAAAATCCACCATTACCTTAGGTTTTGGATCGAAGGTAGCCCTAGAATCTGATTCTGACTGTCTTTCCTCTTTTCCTCTTCTCTCACGATCGTGTAGCAATTTCAGTTTTCCTCTTCTACTGTGATATGTTTTTTCTACTAATTTTATTTTATTTTTATTAAATTAACAAAATCTTATAATTATTAATGGGCCTAACCATAGCACCCCCTATTTTACTAATTCATACGCGATTTTAAGCCCACCAACCCAACTATACAACAATTATATTATTAACTCTAATAATATTTCTACGGTTTCCGACTTATTTCTCCGGCTTATCGACTTAATCAACCACAACATAAAATATACTGACTAAACACAAATAATTAATTAAATATTTAATAAAACAATTAATTAAATATTTGGGCGTTACAACTCTCCCCCACTTAGAATATTTTCATCCTCGAAAATTTACCTGATTCAAACAACTTAGGATAGGAGTCTCGCATCTTGCTCTCCAATTTCCAGGTCGTACTTTCACCAGCAGCTCCCAACCAAACAACTTTGACCAACACGATTTCTTTTCCTCGAAGATTCTTTGTTTCATGATCCTCAACTCGTACAAGCCTCGTCTCCACAGTGAGATTATCCCGCACTTTCACATCGTCCATACTAACCACATGAGACGGATCGGGAATATACTTCCGAAGTTGCGACACATGGAACACATCGTGCAAATTCTTAATATTTGGCGGTAATGCCATCCGATAAGCAACTTTCCCAACTCTTTCCAAAATCTGATATGGACCGATAAAGCGAGGAGTGAGTTTCTTAGACTTCAAAGCCCTCCCAACATCGGTCACATGCGTGACCCTTAAAAACACATTGTAACCAGCTTGTAATTCTAAATCCTTCTTTCGCTTGTCATGGTAACTTTTCTGCCTACTCTAAGACGCCTTCATCTTCTCTCGGATCAACTTTACTTTCTCAGTACTTTCTCGAACTAATTTTGATCAAGTACTACACTTTCACCAAATTCATACCAACACAACGGAGTTCTACACCTCTGACCATACAGTGCTTCAAAAGGTGCCATTCCGATACTAGAATGGTAACTATTATTATATGTAAACTCGATCAACGAAAGATAAGTGTCCCACGAACCTCCCTGTTCAAGAACACAAGCTCCCAATAAGTCCTCCAACGACTGAATAGTTCTCTCAGTTTGGCCATCAATCTGAGGATGATATATCGAACTCAATCTCAACTTAGAACCCAACGCCTCTTACAGACTCTTCCAAAACTCCAACGTAAACCTCGGATCTCTATCCGACACAATACACAGAGGAACACCATGCAACTTCACAATTACTCGGATATAAATCTCTGCCAACTTCGCAATTGGATATGTGATGTTAATAGGTATGAAATGAGCCGACTTTGTAAGCCTATTAACAATCACCCAAATTGAATCATGCCCTCTTAAAGTAACAGGCAGCCCTGTCACAAAGTCCATAGAAATGCTAACCCATTTCCATTCTGGAACTTCCAACGGTTGCATCAACCCAACAAGCTTCTGATGCTCAATCTTCGACTTCTGATAAGTCAAACACGCATACACAAAACGTGCTACATCATCTTTCATTTCGGACCACCAAAATATTTTCTTTAAATCTTGATACATTTTAGTAGCTCTTGGATGAATACTCAAACTACTCCTATGACCCTCCTCAAGAATCCTCCTTTTCATATCTGCATCATCAGGAATACAAATTCGTTCATGCAGCCTCAACACACCTCTCATATCAATCTTAAAGTCACTCTTCTCTAATTGACCAAAATTGTTCATGATATATACTAATTTCACATCCAGCTTCTGAGCCTCTCGAATACTATCCATAAAAGTCATTATTAATCTTCAACATGCCCAACATCACACTCTGCGGTGTCACTTCGCAAACCAAGCTCATATCTCGAAACTACTTAATTAATTATAATTCCCTAATCATCATTGCTAACATATGCAACGTCTTTCTTCTTAAAGCATCGGCCACAACATTCACTTTTCCTGGATGATAATTCAAACCAAAATCATAATCCTTCAGCAACTCTAACCATCTACGTTGTCTCATATTCAGCTCTTTCTGATCAAATAAATACTTTAGGCTTTTATGATCACTATAAACTTCGAATCTGGAACCATAGAGATAATGCCTTCAAATCTTCAACACAAACACAACTGCAGCAAGCTCTAAATCATGTGTAGGATAGTTCTTCTCATAGACTCTCAATTATTGCGACGCATAAGCAATTACTTTATTATTCTGCATAATCACACCTCTTAAACCCATCAATGAAGCATCACAGTAAACTACAAACGGTTCTTCTAGATTTGGTAAAGTCAAAATCGACATCGACGTCAATCTCTTCTTCAACTCGGTAAAACTCTCTTCACACTGAACATCCCATACAAAAGCTTTATTTTTACAAGTTAATCTAGTTAACAAAAGTGCCAACTTAGAAAATCCCTCAATAAACCTTCTATAATATCCAACCAACCCCAAAAAGCTTATAATCTCAGTAGCCAACCTTTGAGTTTCCCATTGCAACACAACTTCTACCTTTGAAGGATCTACCGCAATACCACTTCATGAAATTACATGACCAAGAAAATTGACTTCTTTCAACCAAAACTCACACTTGGACAACTTTGCATACAATTTCTTATCTCTCAAAACTTCCAACACTGATCTCAAATGTTCCTTATGCTCTTCTTCTGACTTAGAGTAAATCAGAATATCATCAATAAATACAACTACAAAACGGTCCAGATAAGTATGCAAAGTATGGTTCATGTATTCCATAAATACTCTCGACGCATTAGTTACACTGAAAGGCATCACAGAATACTCATAATGTCCATACCGTGTTCTGAACACCGTCTTCTGAATATCCTCATCTTTCTTTTTGATCTGATGATAACTCGATCTCAAATCAATCTTACTAAACACACAAGCACCCACCAACTGGTCCATCAAATCATCTATTCTCGGAAGTGGATACTTATTCTTGATTGTCACTTTATTCAGCTGTCTGTAATCAACACAAAGTCGCATACTACCATCCTTCTTCTTGACTAGCAACACTGGAGCTCCCCACGGTGATACACTTGGTCTTACAAACTTTTTCTCAAGTAAATCTTCCAACTGCTTGTTTAATTCAGACAATTCGGATGCCGACATTTTGTATGGTGCCATCGAAATAGGTCTAGTACCAGGTACCCGATCAATAGCAAATTCAACTTCTCTCTCTGGCGGCACATCAGGAATCTCATTAGGGAAAACTTCAGGAAATTCCTTCACTATCATCAATTCCTCAATCTTAGCTTTACTCTCAAAAGACAACTTTGCCATCAAAGAAAACATCTGAGTTTCTTCTCTCATCAATTGCTATAACTCTCTGAAAGATAACAAACCAACTCCCTCCTCTTCAGGAGTAGAAAACCTCATAGACTTGCGATAACAATTTATATGAATGTAGTTATACTCTAACCAGTTCATACCAAGAATTACATCCATCTCAATCAACGATAAGCACACTAAATCAACATAGAAGTCTTTATCAAAGATCGACAAAGGACATTTTAAACACATGAGAGAAGTAGATACTGATCCCATAGCTGGAATCTCAACAATCAATTCACCATTCATAGCAGACAAATTTAAACATAATCTTTGAACACAATCAGCAGCAATAAAATAGTGCATAGCACCAGTATCAATAATAGTAATTAAAGGAGTACTTTTAATGAAAAATGTACCTCTGATAAGTCTATCCTCGTTAATTGTCTGAGTTCCGGTCAACACAAACATTTTTCAAGTATGAGCTTTCTTTTGCTTCTGACACTAGCTACCAATATGCCATTCTTTTCCATAATTAAAATAGATCATTTCCTTGTGCTTGCAATCAGCTATTGCATTCCCAGTCTTACCACAACAAAAACATCTCTTTACCTTAGCAGTGCATACATTATTTTTATGACCATCCTGACAACATTTGAAGCAAACTATACCAGCATGAGCACCTCTCTTATTAGTTCTCTGAGCCGTAGCAGCTTTCTATTTCCCTTTTCCAGCTGGAGCATCATACTGCTTGCCACAATTCTATTGTTGCTTGCCTCTTTGATCACTGACAACCTTGTAATGAGCATTATTGTCCTTCTCAAATATCCTGCAGCTATCAACCAACTCAGAAAATATTCGTATATTCTAATACCCAACAACCTTCTTGATTTCAGAGCGCACCCCGTTTTCGAACTTGATACACTTTGAAAATTCAGCACCAACACCAGTATAGTGAGGATAAAACTTGGACAATTCAACAAAATTTGCAGCATAGTTGGTGACAGACATGTTTCCTTGGCTCAAGGAACTCAATTTCCTTCTGGCCACAGACATCCTCTAGATAATAATTTCTCATGAATTCCCTAAGGAATACATCCCAAGTAATTACTTCACCTGCAGTACCCAACCTCTCACGAGTCTCTAGCCACCAGTCATCAGCTTCGACTTCCAACATGTGAGTTCCGTACCTGACCTTCTGTGCCGGAGTGCAATCCATATCACGAAAGATTCTCTCAATCTCCTTCAACCATCCTAAAGCTACATCTAGATCATGCTTTCCTTTGAACATTGGCGGATTCTCCCTTTGAAAGTTGTCAAGCTACATGATCCAGCATCTTCATCAGCATTTGGCAAGTTCTATATAACTTATGCCATCGCTTGCATTGCAGCAGCCATCGTAACGTCGTTTCTTCCAGCCATCTCAACTTATCACTACAACACAACCATAAATTTTAACAATACTTGATTGTTAGACAACTAAGACTCGACACTTGGCCGGACAGACCGACCAGCTCTGATACCACTAATGTAACACCCCATTTTCTACCCTTGAATATAATTAAAATCAGAGTTTACAAAAAAAATTCACATAAAAGGGATATCATATTAAAACTTTCAACAAATTTCAACTTAAATTATAACCTTCTTAATACATAGCACTTTTCATAAATAAACATAAAACAACTTCATTTTAATTAAATAATTCAAATTCATAACGCACCACACAGCGGATTCATGAAACAACTCATAGCATCTTTATCTGACATAAAACAACATTAAAATAACCAACAATTTAATCTAAAGTACTTCAACTAAATATAATTCAGCATTAAAACAATCAACAAAAACAGACACACGTCATTCCCCCCGAGTGCTACGTATCAGAGCGACTGATCACCGACTCGACTAAAGGTAACGGGTTACTCCTCTGGATTACCTGCATGTTGCCAACATAAGGAAAACATTCAAATAGAAGGGATGAGTTACGATAATTATAAACAGTATATGAAACGCAATACACAGAAAAGGATTTCACATAATTCACCACTTCACAACATCAATTAGTACAACAACACGACAATAACTCGAAAATAATGGGACTTTTATGCGACTCTACTACATATGCATGTAGTACCATTTCAGAGTAAAACTCCCAACTTAAATCATTGCCAGTTTAACGAGGCATCAAGGCATAAACCTTTAACTTTCAACTTAAATTGCCAATCCAGGGCAACATGGTGTGAGCAATAGCTCCGACAAAATGCATATGATCTACATGACATACACAACTTTACAACACAAACAACATAGTAACACGAGCAACACTGTAACTTTTACGACATAAACAACTTATATGTTATGTTGGAGGCTTGTATGCCAAAGTCGAATATAACGTAATAACTTTTCGAAATGTTGGTTTTTACCCAGATTAATTTCGTTAAATTCCGGGCTACTATGTTTTACGCCTAATTCGGCTAAACCGACTAAACTGGCACTGTTTCTAACTTTCTGCGACTTATCACAAATTTATTACCAATATCAAAAAATTATGTGTTCTGATAATTAATTTTCTTTCATTGACCCACCTGCTACTGATTCTCCTATAATTCTAGTTTTATAATTTTCTGTCAAAAATTCCATCACAGTAAAAAAAATCATTTAGTTCTGCTCATTTGCTACTGGTTCTATTACATCTGTATTTCTGATTTTCTTATACAACTCGAATTCATAAAATAGTATTAATTTTTCCTAATTTTACTACATTGAATTAACATGATTGAATTTCCATGCTAATGTTCATAAAGTGGCTCCTGCCACTTCTCTAAGTGGCTTGCACCACTTGCTTAATATCCATGTGGCCCTCGCCACTTCAAGTGATCCCCTCCCCACAAAATTGGTTGAATTATATGATTTGTATTATAAACATAATTTAATGATTCATGACTTAATGAAAATAGGTAATTAAGATGAAATGTGGCTCCTACCACTTGCAAAAGTGGCTTGCGCCACTTCAAAAGTAAATTCTCATCCTTAATGAAATTATCATATTTAATTATGAAACCACATGTTCTAATTCCACAAGTTAATTACATAATTATGGCCTAACTAAAGTGCAAAGTGGCTCCTTCCACATGGGGAAGTGGTTTGCGCCACTTTGCAAGTCACCCCCATATAAATGTGGCACCCGCCACTTGGCCTCTTGGCCATTGGGTGATCCACCCCACACTACCGATCTCTGTTCTTCGTCCCCAATTCGCAAATTTTTCCAGAAAATTTTCAACTTAAATTTCCAACAATAAACCAACATAATTAAAGCAATTTATAATCAACAAAATTCAGTAATTGGACAATCGATTTCACACCAGTATTCATAACAACAATAATATGCATATTATCCAATAATAGTAACAAATTCAACAAAATGCATACTAACCTAACTACCCAATCAAAGTATTGAATTTCATACCCGATTATAAGAATCAAACCCACCCTTACCTTAGTTTTTGGATCGAAGGTAGCCCTAGAATTGGATTCTGACTGTCGTTCCTCTTTTCCACTTGTCTCTCACGATCGTGTAACAATTTCAGTTTTCCTCTTCTAGTGTTATATCTTGTTTCTACTAATTTTATTTTCTTTTTATTAAATTAACTAAATCTTATAATTATTACAACACATTTGACGTAAAATATCGACTTCTTACTTCGATGGCTTCTTACTTATTTTTTCGATGGCTTCTTACTTCCCACCAACCCAACTATCACAACAATTATATTATTAACTCTAATAATATTTCGATGGCTTCTTACTTATTTTTCTGACTTATCGACTTAATCAACCACAACGTAAAATATACTGATTAAACACAAATAATTAATTAAATATTTGGACGTTACAGATGGTATGCAAATGACCTCAAAAGGTGTCATCTAAATGCACAAGTGAACATGTTCAAAGTATTTCAAAAAGTCACATAAAAAGAAGTGGGTAAATGACCTATAAAACACAATCAAGAGGCACTACCTCATACTCAAGCAATTGTACCTAAGAAAATACATTTAAAATTCCTTTTTAGGTTCTACGCAGTTGTTAAGGTCAAGCAATCTCAAAGGCTAACACACAAAGGTTAAGACTTACCATACATTCATTCTATGGACATGTAAAGCATTAATCATGATCACAAACTGACAAGAAAAATTTAAGTGAACATTTATGCAATTAGGGAAGTAGAAAACAATTCTGAAAACATCACATTTGAAACTCAAGAAGCATATGCAAATGAGGTACACATGAAATCAATCAAAAGGTATCACAACTTGAGGTATATGCATGTTCAAACTTGTGCCAAAAGTAACATCATTAAATGGTAAGCAACATGACCTATAATGCATCCACAAATCCTCAATTTATGTCATCATAATTTCAAATAAATTACCTGCAATGAGTTGCGTAAATGCTATCCTAATTCCCTAACAATCAAGCACACAATTGACAAGTTTAGGCATACAACAATGCTTCACAAAGGATGAACAAAATTATGATCAATTCTATTGTCTAAGCACCATCATGGTGATCAAAATTCCCTATAAAATGTATCTAAATATGGAAATAATTTCACATCAAAACAAGTACACAAGAGCTTCAAAGGTAGACCTAGTCCTAAGCATTATTCCAAAGGTATAATATACAATCGGTGACACCTAAGACATAGTTTCAATCATGAAAAAATTATGGAAATTTTAACAAGCTAAGATGAAATTAGAAACTACTTAGTATCAAAAGGATTAGTCATCAAAATGTACACAATTGTTCAAAACGTTTTTAATTAACTTATAAAGCAACAAAGCTTAGCACTTTTCATTATTCTCAGCAACTTGGCTCAAAAGCAAACCAGAATTCATGCCACATGAAAAAGACTAAATTTATACTATGTTAAGAAATTCTTTTTGGATCCTATGAACCAAACTATGCCATTTTTGCACATTCATGAATTGAAATTCAAGGAAAAAAAATCATAATAGCATGAAATCACCAACAAAAATTACCAAAAATTAATTAAGAGGCAAAAGAAACCATGTGAATTATCTTTGAACTTTTATAAACCTCTAGCTATTTTTAAAATTAATTTTGTGAAGAGAATCATAGAAAAATAATGAAAAAAGGAAAAAAAGGGAGAGGGGTGATGCATTAGCAAAAACACAGTCAAAACTCCACATAGGCTCAAAGGGTGGGTGATAAAAGCACGCCCATCCTGCATGTTTCCATTCAAAATATCCTCATAAAGGAAATGGAAAAGAAAAATAGAATTACACGTGTGTCTCTCATTTAATTGTTGGCACATCCTGATTGGCTAGTATGGGAATGCATGGATGAATCAAAAACAAAGACATGTTGTAACACGGTGGGAGAACTGACTTTTAGTCATGTTGCAGATAGTAAGAGTCGCCACAGACTTTTATTTTATCCAAGTGGAAAGGACATAAAAGAACAGGAAAGACCTATTTTAAAAGACTTGAGTTCGGGGGGGTAGGTTATACAAAGGGAAGGTGTTAGCACCCTTTATATCCATGGTTATCCATGGGCTATTAGTTACTTAGCTCACTTAAATTTTTTTTGAAGAGTGTAGTGTGTGATTAGAAATTTTCTAAGTACTTTGTAATGATCCTCGTATGGATGTATACCAAACCTTGTTTGAAAATGTTTTGAAAGTGAGGTGTAAAAAGTATTTTGACATGTGAGCAAGCAACTAAGAGGTACCTACCCTAGATTAAGTCTTTCATGTTCTCGTATGTTCTTTCAATGGTAAGACTATCCCTATTATTAAGGAATAGGTAGTCATTACCTTGGATTTGTTAAGGGACAATCGTAGGGTCATCGTATGGTCATAGAAGGCAACTTAAGGGGTGTCTTTAGTAATTCGTATGGACTATCATCATTTATTCGAAGGGACAAGATCATTATTCCGTAGGCAACCTCAAAGGGACTTGATCTTTTAAATCTGTAGGAACTTGATGATTTTATAAGTGAAGGGACTTTGCTTAAGACACCCCTATATTCGAGGGAATTGACCATATTAAAGGCAACCAAGAGGAATACCCTAGGAAGTGCAAGATGGCGATCAAAGATCGACTTACGTGTGTGAGTGTTTATTTTCAAATATTTATCTTTTTAAATTAATTATCTAAATTAAATTAAATACAAATAAGTTTCCACACCCTATTTACTAACCACACAATAAAATATTTATAATAAAATAAAGACGGAAAATAAATCTAGAATTATTACATGGCTTTGGGATAATTACAATATAATCGGAAAAATAAATAATAAATAAGAAAGCAAATATAAGCAATAATAATAAATAAAGCAATAATAATAAACATTAGAAGAAAAAAAAGAAATAAAAGAGAAATTAGAATTTTTTAAAGAAAAATAAGTTAGAATTTTAGAGTTTTATAGAAAAAATAATGCAATTTAAAGGATTTAATAATAATAATAATAAAAGGATAATATATTACAAAAAAAAAAAAATTATTGAAAAAGAAATATTTAGGGTTAGGAAAAATTAGGTTAAAATTTTAAGGTTAGTGAAAAAAACTAGGGTTTAGAAAATAATTAGGGTTTTTAAAATAATTAATTAAAATAAATAAGTTTTTATTTACAAAATATATATATAATAAAAATTATGTACAAAAGTATTATAACATTAATTAAAATAAATAATTAATAAAAAATTATGAAGTTAATAAAAAATATAAAGTTTAATTATTTATTAAAAAACATTATTGGTTTTAAATTAAATAAATTAATTAATTAAAAGAAGGAAAATAAAAAAAAAATAAGAAATATGAAGAAAAAGTGAGAAAACCCTCAAAAAAAGAGAAAATAGGGGTCAACCAGGATCGAACACGGCCCCCAAGAATCCACAAACGCGCGCCCTAGCCAACTGAGCTAGCAAGCCTGCGTGATCATAACTTGAAACAAATTAATTAAAAAGAATAAAAATAAGAAAGAAAATAGGTTAAGAAAAAAAATGCTGGAGGCCAGATTTGATCCCTTGCCATCAACTTCATATGATTCGCTCCTTACCACTAGACCAGTATGCGCCTGGTGTTAATAAAATCAAACAAATATATTATAAAAAAAACGAATATTCAAAACCAAGAATTTGCGCCCTTCTTCGTCTTCTTCCTTCAGTCGTTGACTTAGGCTATAGTGACACATTTCCGTCACTATAAGCTATAGTGACGGATTTCGTCTGTGGCTAAAGTCATGCGAATTTAAAAAATGCAATATACATGAAATAAATACTTTTTAATCCTACAAATCAGTCAATATCATCCTTCTAAATCCCAATAATCCACCAATTTCATGTGGAATTACGTATATGGTGAAATCCCCAATCTCAAGTTCTGAAACCCTAAGTATGGCATATCCCTCTTCCTGCATCAAAACTTAAAATAAAATATCCAGAAATGATTAATGATGCGTCATGAATAATAATCAATCGTTAAAAACAAGAAAAAACGCATGTATATAAGAAATCGAAAAATTGTTTTTCAAGAATGTTTGAAGATTCGGTTTCCATGATGTATGAGCATTTGGATGCTTATGATGATGTGGATAGTATCAAGAGTGTCCAAGGATCATGTATAGGCCATTATAATACCTTAATTCAACCTGCAAATAAGAAAACGAAAATTGAAAATTCTTGAAAAATTTGAAAGTGAAAAGTGTTCTTTGGTCCTCCGAAATTCGTCCCCTAGGCTTGTGTCAACTTGTATTCTTATAGAAGAGTGGAATTAGGTCAGAAAAGTGGTGGATTTGTGGGCTTTTTGGATACCTTGAGTGTGAAGAAATCCCCTTACCAATTTGGTCAAAAAATCAAATATATTCATGCCATAATGCCTTAGCACGAAATTGGAGTTTCTCAATCAACTTTAAATGACTTTTAAGAGTTTCTAGAAGAAGGATCCAATCAAATAATTGTGTTTTTATATTTTATTTTGATTTAAAATGAATTTTAATGAATAAAATCCAAATAAATATAAAATAAATTATAAAAATCTGAATAAATAAGCATTGGGTCGTGCATGATGTCATTGTAAAGATTGGATTACAAAATTGCAAGCCCATTTGGAAAAATTTGGTTTTAAGACTTCATTTGCTCAATATACCCCTAAAACATTTCCCAACTTTTCCAAGGCATAAATTCCTCAATTTTAAGGCTATGAAGGTGTTCTTGAACATTTTGGAAAGCTTAAAGAGTCCTATAACCAACCTCTTTGGTCTCATATCCATATCCTTTACCATTTTCAAATTATGCCCTTTGGAAGATGTTGACTTTTTGTTGACTTTTGAAATGACGTATAATGTTTTAGCTCATACCTTCTAAATGAAGCATTTTTAGGCTTGGCTTGTGAGACACAAAGTTGTAGAGAATTCAATTTCATTAAAAGTGAGCTTCTGATGGAAAAAATTTGATGAAGCATGTGAAAGTTATGGCTGGTCAAAGTTCAGTTGACTTTCCTTAAGAAAACCCTAATTTAGAAACTCCTGATTCTTGATGATCTGAATCTTCCTTGATGAATCATGATCAACCCTTGATCAAATGATGAATTTTACTTCATAAACTTGATGTTGGAAAAAAAATCTTGAAGTTTGACTTTATTTTGACCATTGTTGACCTCAGTTTGACTTTTTAACTACTTTGACTGATTTTTGCATATATGATCATTTGACTGGGCAAACTTATTGGGAAAGCCTTGAAATTTGACATGGGGATTCTTGAATACATGTGGGATGTTATGAGGCTTAATTGAGGTCTTGAAAATCATTTTAACCTGAAGAAACAAAAAGCCCTAGTTTTGGACACTTTGCTTAGGAGGAGGCATTATCTGAGGAAACTTCCACACTTCTTGACCAATTGGGAGTCTTGAGGACCTTATGATTATTTAGAAGTCTTGAGAGAGATTGTCTTGATTGTGGGAGGGCAAATTTTGGGGTGCAACTGCTGCCCCTTGTTCAATTTTCTAGAATCTGAGGAGTTAGATTGGCATGTACGCCATTCGTGACTTGAAGATTGAAGAGGATTGAACACAAAAGCCCAAAAATTTGCACTCGCTGGTGTGTAGAATGATACTGTTGGTTGATCGTGATGCTTGAATGCGCTTAAAGATGCCATTTGAATAAAGAGTCTTCTGATATGCTTCTTAAATATGGAGATGACATTTTTGGGAAGAATAAACAACGGCCCAAAAATGAGATAACCTGCGGGACGAATAAACGACGG
Organism: Lathyrus aphaca; assembly: GCA_963966055.1. Classification (NCBI taxonomy): domain Eukaryota; kingdom Viridiplantae; phylum Streptophyta; class Magnoliopsida; order Fabales; family Fabaceae; genus Lathyrus; species Lathyrus aphaca. Next base: position 223,760,926 of record OZ014522.1, read on the forward strand.
CCCGAGGTAACAAGATAACCATTGGGAAGAATAAATGACGGCCCAAGGTAAGTTGATTTCTGGGAAGAATAAACGACGGCCCAAAAATGAGATAATCTGCGGGAAGAATAAACGACGGCCCGAGGTAACAAGATAACCATTGAGAAGAATAAACGACGGCCCAAGGTAAATTGATTTCTGGGAAGAATAAACGACGACCCAAAAATGAGATAACCTGCGGGAAGAATGAACGACGGCCCGAGGTAACAAGATAACCATTGGGAAGAATAAACGACGGCCCAAAAATGAGATAACCTGCGGGAAGAATGAACGACGGCCCGAGGTAATAAGATAACCATTGGGAAGAATAAACGACGGCCCAAGGTAAGTTGATTTCTGGGAAGAATAAACGACGGCCCAAAAATGAGATAACCTGCGGGAAGAATCAACGACGGCCCGAGGTAATAAGATAACCATTGGGAAGAGTAAAGGACAGCCCAAGGTAAGTTGACTTTTGGGAAGAAAACGACGGCCCAAAATGAGATAACCTGCGGGAAGAATAAACGACGACCCGAGGTAATAAGATAACCATTGGGAATAATAAATGACGGCCCAAGGTAAGTTGACTTTTGGGAAGAATAAACGACGACCCAAAATGAGATAACCTGCGGGAAGAATAAACGACGGCCCGAGGTAACAAGATAACCATTGGGAAGAATGAATGATGGCCCAAGGTAAGTTAGCTTTTTGGGAAGAATAAACGACGACCCAAAAATGAGATAACCTACGGGAAGAATAAACGACGGCCCGAGGTAACAAGATAACCATTGGGAAGAATAAACGACGGCCCAAGGTAAGTTGTTGATGAAGTTTTGTCTGCTGTTGAATTAACCTGAAAAACAAGGTTAGTTTGGTGCAAATATAATAATATATATAACAATCTGCATGATAATATTTTATGAGAATGCGTATGATATGATATGATATGATGTATGTACTAATGAATTATGTCGGGAAGCTGATCATTAGCTTCATATAACAACTGCTGGCTGGGGAAAATGAATCCTGATTTGTTGCTAAGGAGCATGAAGACTTTGTTCCCGTCTTGTTTTAAGAACATCGTACTTAGAACCTTCTCATTTTCGTTTGCCGTACTTCTTATTGAAAGAATAAGTTCCTGAATATCCTGATTGAGGATGAAAGAGATGGACATAGATCCGGGAGACTTATTCGGTTAAGTATCAATTCTTCGGAGGATATGGAGCTGCTTGGAGACTTCGTAGAGTGGGAAGTATAAGATATTACTTGAAGTATTCTATATGGATATCTGTAAAGATTACCCTGTGGGGATGAACCGGCGAAGCTTCGTTGAATTCCTACCTCCGTTCGTTCTTAGTAAATGTTATTATTGTATTTTATGAATTTCTGGTAAACATCAATCATATTCAAAAGCATATATTCATTCAAATATAATCAATGGACGTTTTTCGCTTTAGTAAAAAGGGGAAAAGTAAAGCTGAATAAAGAGGGAAAAGTAAAGCTGAATAAAGGAGGAAAAGTAAAGCTGAATATAAAAATGGAATTTTTTCTTATTCTTAGAAATAGACCTATAACTAGACATGTTTTAATACGGAGACGAAAATCCTAGTAAGAGGAATTCGTCAAAGAAATTTTTACAAGGAAAAATAACAATGTGTACATGACCCTATTGAGTTTCAACTTTGCTATTGCCATTATCTTCAATTATCTCATCTTCAGCTATTGGAGAGGAAACGATTGGACTGATCGGTATCTGTTGAACTTGATGTAGATAACACAACTAATAGAGGTTGCATGGGTGATCTAACGAGACATAGTCATATGCTTTAATCCCTAAGTTTTGCCTGGATTGCCCTTTCAGGTTTTTAATCCACTGGGATACCCTTTTTTGCCCAAGCCGCCTTTTCAGGTTTTCGACTTGTCGGGTGTACATTATTTTTATATATATCCCTAATTTTTTCCCGAACCCTTTTGGTTCGCCAGGATGCCCTTATTTTTTCCTAGGCCAGTCGACCTAGCGGGTCTCTTTTCATGCGTAGTATTTTTTAACTATGTCTGCATTCACAGGCTGTGGGAAATCTTCACCATCCATAGTAGTAAGCATCATGGCACCTCCAGAAAATATTATCTTAACAACAAATGGCCCTTCATAGGTAGGGGTCTATTTGCCCCTGGGATCACCCTGTGGTAATATAATACGCTTGATTACCAAATCACCAGTCTGATACACCTGCTACTTAACTTTTTTATTGAAGGCTTTAATCACGTGTTTCTGATACATCTGACCATGACAAATAGCTGCTAGTCTTTTCACATCAATCAAGTTTATCTGGTCAAGTCGAGTCTGAATCCATTCATCTTCACCCAAGCCTGCATCTTTCATAATTCTCAAAGAGGGAATCTGAACTTCAATGGGTAAAACTGCTTCCATACCATAGACAAGGGAAAATGGGGTTGCCCCTGTTGAAGTACGCATGGTGGTACGATAACCATGAAGAGCAAATGGTAACATCTCATGCCAATCCTTATATGTAACTGTCATCTTTTGCAAGATCTTCTTAATATTCTTGTTGGCGGCTTCCACTGAGCCATTCATCTTTGGACGATATGGAGAAGAATTGTGATGTTTAATCTTGAACTGCGTACAGAGATAAATAATCATAGTGTTGTTCAAATTAGTACCATTATCTGTGATAATCCTTTCAGGGATGCCATATCTGCATATAAGATTATATTTGATGAATCGAGCCACAACATTCTTAGTAACAGAAGCAAATGAAGCTGCCTCTACCCATTTTGTGAAATGATGTCCATTAGAGGCAGTAGGTTTGATTTCACAAATCATATCAATGCCACACATGGAAAAAGGCCATGGAGCAGTTAGAACATTCAACGGAACTGGAGGCACGTGAACCTTATCAGCATAAATCTGACATTTGTGACAGGTTTTGGAGTGTTGATAGCAGTCAACTTCCATGGTAGACCAATAATACCCTGCTCTCAGAATCTTCTTAGCCATTGTATGCCCACTAGAATGAGTACCAAAGATCCCATCATGCATGTCTTCCATAATCTCTACTGCTTCTTTCTTATCCATACAGCGAAGCAAAGTTGAATCGTGGTTGTGCTTGTACATAATTCCATTACTCAGGAAGAATTTAGCAGAAAACCTCCTTAGAAACTTCTTATCATTGACAGATGCCCCTTCAGGGAACTCCTGGGTTTCAAAATACCTCTTCACTTCATGGAACCAATGTTTTTCTTCTACTCTTTCAGTACCCACTACATTGCAGTATGCAGGTTTATCAAATCGATCAATAGTAATTCTCGGAGCTTCATCATCCCAACTGATTTCAAACATAGATGCCATGGTAGCTAATGCATCTGCCAATTGATTCTCTTCTCGTGGAATATGTCCAAAGGTAATATCTTCAAAGTACGGGGTCAAAGTCAACACATGCTCTTTGTAAGGGATGAGATTAGGATGTATGGTATCCCAATCTCCTTTAACCTGACTGACTACTAAGGCTGAATCTCCATACACATCCAAAAATTGGATCTTCATTTCAATAGCAACCTTGATACCCATGATGCATGCTTCATACTCATCCATATTATTGGTACATTTAAAACAAAGCTTTGCAGTAACTGGTGTATAACAACCTTTAGGAGAGATAATCACAACACCAACACCATTACCAAGCGCATTGGAAGCTCCATCAAAAACCATAGTCCATCGGGATCCTTGTTCAGGTCCTTCATATTGTCTAGGTTCTTTAGTAACAATCATAATATCCTCATTTGGAAACTCAAAATTCATAGATTGATAATCATCCACTGCTTGATGAGCCAAATGGCCAGCTACTACACTTCCTTTGATTGCTTTATGAGTAGTATACTGTATATCATATTCTGTCAAGATCATTTGCCATCTTGATATTCGTCCAGAGAGAGCAGGTTTCTCAAATATATACTTGATTGTATCCATTTTTGAAATCAATAAAGTGATATGAGTCAACATATATTGTCTTAGTCGGCGAGCAGCCCATGCCAAAGCGCAGCAAGTTTTCTCGAGCAGTGAGTATCTTTTTTCACAGTCGGTAAACGTTTTGCTAAGGTAGTATATTGCCTACTCTTTTCGACTAGACTCGTCATGTTGCCCCAACACACACCCCATTGAGTTATCCAATACTGTCAAGTACATAATCAAGGGTCTTCCTTCAACTGGTGGCATCAATATGGGAGGTTCCTGTAAGTACCTTTTAATTTCATCAAAAGCTGTCTGGCATTCATGATTCCATTCCAATAATTGATTTTTCTTCAACAACTTGAAAATTGGTTCACAAGTAGCAGTCAACTGGGAAATAAATCTTGCAATGTAATTCAGTCGTCCCAGGAAACCTCTAACTTCTTTCTCAGTACGAGGAGTAGGCATCTCTTGTATAGCTTTTACCTTTGCTGGATCTACTTCAATACCTTTACCACTTACAATAAAACCCAGAAGTTTACCAGATCTAACTCCAAAAGTACATTTGCTTGGATTTAACCTCAATTTGTATTTCTTCAACCTCTCAAACAACTTGTGCAGGTGATCAAGGTGCTCCTCTTCATTTTGAGATCTGGCTATCATATCATCCATATATACCTCTACCTCATGGTGAATCATGTCATGGAACAAAGCTACCATAGCACGCTGATATGTTTCCCCAGCATTCTTCAAACCAAATGGCATTACCTTATAGCAGAAAGTGCCCCATTGTGTAAAAAATGTAGTCTTCTCCATGTCTTCAGGTGCCATCTTGATCTGATTATACCCAGAGAAACCATCCATAAAAAAGAACACCTTATGCTGAGCAGTGTTGTCTACTAGAACATCAATATGGGGAAGTGAAAAATCATCTTTAGGGCTGGCTCTATTCAAATCCCTGTTATCTACACACATACGTACCTTACCATCTTTCTTAGGCACTGGCACCACGTTTGCAACCCATTGTGGATAAGAAGTAACAGCTAGATACCCTGCATTGAATTGTTTCATCACCTCTGCCTTAATCTTTTCTGACATATCAGGACGCATACGACGAACTTTCTGCTTTATCGGACGACAATCCTCTTTCACTGGTAGACGGTGAACCACAATATCTGTATCCAACCCCGACATATCTTCATAGGACCAAGCAAAAACTTCCACATAGTCATGTAACATCTGAATCAACATGTTCTTGATACCATCCTTTAGTTCAGCACCTATCTTGATTTCTTTCCTGTTTCCTCGGTTCCTAAGTTCACGAATTTAATTGGTTCCTCATGTGGTTGTATAGTTTTCTCTTCTTGCTGTAGTAATCTAGCCAACTCTATAGGTACTTCACAATCTTCCTCCTTTCCATCCTCGGCTTGATAGATCGGATTTTCGAAGTCATAATTGGCAATAGCATAATTGTTATCAATAGGATCCAGAGTGGATGAATATCTACATTTAGTGATGTGGGTGTATGTAAGAACACATAGATTTTTTTTTTAAAGGAAAAAAAGTAAAAGAAAGACAAAGAGCACAATATTTACGAAAGCGAGAAACGTCCATTGATTTTATTGAATGAAAATATGCAAATTAAATGACAACCCTAATAAGCATACCATTGTGCCTCGGGCAAGGCACAAGGCTTAAAAGTGTTTAATTATTCAAAGTTACAAAAATAAATTTAGAAAAATGAAATAACATTTTACTCCTGACTAAAGGAGATAGGAATAACGTCTTCAGCTTTCCAATTGTTGAGTCCATTCCCCATGGTAGGAAAAATCCAATCGTCCAGGTTGTAACCTTCATCATAATCTTCCACAGCATTGACTTGGTCCCTTATGATTCCTCCATGAGTGATATGAGCAGCACGAGCACGACGAACAGCCTTCTGAGATTCTGCAGTAAAACCCAAACCAAACTTGTCAGACTTGTAAGGAATGTCAGGAAGCTGGCCCCAAATAGTACAACCACCTTCTTCAACCACAACTCTAGCATCTTTGAGGGAGGCCATTGTAGGAGGCACTCTAGTAATCACATGAATTCTTTTAACAACAGGGGGAGCTTCAGTAGCAGGAACGACCCAAGGAACTACTTCAAATATCTGGTAAGGAGTCTCAACAAATTCACCCTCCATCTCAACATATTTAAAAGTATTCACATGACTGACTATGTATTCTTCTTCACCGTAAACAGTGACAACCTTTCCTTTCATCGGATATTTCAACTTCAGATGTAAAGGGGAAGTCATGGCACCTGCCCCATGGATCCAGGGGTGCCCAAGAAAACAGGAGTACGCAGGACGAATATCCTTCACATAGAAAGTGGAATCAAAAACTTGAGAGCCTACTTTGACTGGAAGATCCACTTTTCCATGCACCATTCTTCTTGAACCATCAAAGGCCTTCACCACCACATTACTTGGTCTTAACACTACATCATTCAAATTGAGTTTGTCTAAAACCTCCTTAGGTAATACATTTAATGAAGAACCATTATCCACCAATACATGAGACAAAGTAGTGCCCCTACACTCAACGGAGACGTGCAGAGCTCTATTATGGTTTCTGCCGGCAGGAGTCAAATCAGCATCATTAAAACCCAAGCCATTATCACTAGTTAGATGAGCAACACAATTTTCAAATTGGTCCACAGAGATTTCATGTGGCACATGAGCAGTCTTCAGGAATTTGATTAAAGCCTTGTCGTGGGCTTCAGAACATAATAGCAGAGATAACATGGAGATTTTGGAGGGAGTATGCCCCAACTGGTCAACAATATTATAATCACTCTTGCGGATGATCTTCAGTACTTCTTCCATCTGCTTAGAGAGATCTTCATTAACTGGTGCCTCAGCTTGAATAGGTTCAATCAATGGTCCTTTCCCCCGAGCCTCAGTATTTGGCCCAGAGTTAGAGATATGAACTGGAGTAGTAGCAGCGTTTGAGGTGTCTTCTGGAGAGAAAATTCTTCCACTCTTGGTAACCTTACTCGATCCAGCAATATTGTCCACATCAAGATTAACATCAGTAACATGTGCATCAGTCAAAGGCTCTTGTTTGACACCATGGATATAAACATCAAAACCATAATTCCAGGGTATAACTTTGTCAGAAGTGTATGGGATAGGACCTGGAGTAGTGATAATCATTGTAGCCACCTTTGGCTCAGCAGTAATCTTCACAGGACCTTTAGAAGTGATCCTCACTGGACCACTGGAAGTAATCTTCACATGAATCTTGTTAACCATAGCCACATCTTCAATTTTCAAATCTTGAGCCAAACCTCCACACAGACTCTCTATAGAAGGGGTTCTTTCAAATAGTATAGTATATTTATCTATCAGGCGTTGAATACCTAACCTCAACCTCCAACAACTATCAGGTTTATAGGAACAATAAAAACAATATTCCCTGAAACCCGGAAATAAACCGGCTTGCACAAGTTTCTTCTTGACAATAGCTAAAGGAGTAGTTATTTCAGCCATAGTACGAACATAAACAACCTCATCAACAACATTAATAGTCTTCTCATGTTTAGGCATAGGAGTAGTAATCACATTAGGAGTTTCTGGAGGGTCAAACTCAATTTCTCCATTCTCAATCATATCCTGTATTTTGTTCTTCAACGACCAGCAATTGTTAGTATCATGGCCAGGGCTATTAGAATGGTATGCACACCTTGCATTCGGATTATAACGAGAAGATGAGGTATTGATATTCTGTGGCGGGTCCTTCGAAGTAATCAATTCTCCTTTCAACATATGCTGCAAAGCCTGAGCCAATGACATATTGAGCTTAGTAAACTGCCTCCTAGGCTTGGGATGATTATTCTGTTGTTGCTCTTGTGGTGGAGGTGTAGGATTAGAGATCAAAACAGCTCCCATAGATTGGTTACGATCATTACGACCATGCTGGCTATACATAGCATTGGATTCCTTCTTCCCATGAGAGGGCTTCTTGGTAATACTTGAAGAAGCAACTATCTGAATCTTTCCACTTCGTATCCCACTTTCCACACGTTCTCCAGTCATTATCAGCTCAGTGAAGCCAGATGATGAGCTTCAAATGAGATGACTGTAAAAAGGACCAGTCAACGTACTCATGAACATATCAACTAATTCCCTGTCAGTCAAAGGGGGTTGAACTCTACTTGCCAGATCTCTCCATTTCTGAGCATACTCCTTGAAACTTTCTTTGGCATCCATGGACATGCTTTGGAGTTGTATGTTGTTGCACCCCAAAATTTTCCCTCCCCTAGTCAAGGCATTGTGTACCAAGGTGTCCCAAGAGGTTCACAAGGTTCACAATTAGTCAGAAAGTTTGACAATTCCCTCAGACAAAGCCTCCTCCTAAGCAATGCACCCTAAACTAGGGTTTTGAACTTCATTAGGATAAATGGACTTACAAGGCCTCAAGTGAGCTTCATAACATCTTACATGTCTTTAAGAATCCCTATGTCAAGTTTTAAGGCTTTCCCAAAAGGTTTGCTCAGTCAGATGATCAGATATGCAAAAATCAGTCAAAGTGATTAAAAAGTCAAACTAAGGTCAATTGTGGTCAAACCAAAGTCAAACTTCATGATTTTTTGCCAACATCAATTATATGAAGTAAAATTCATCATTTGATCAAGGGTCGATCATAATTCATCAAGGAGATTTCAGATCATCAAGAATCAAGAGTTTCTAAATTAGGGTTTTCATAGGAAAAGTCAACTGAACTTTGACCAGCCATAAATTTCACATGCTTCATCAAAAAATTTCCATCCAAAGCTAGTTTTGAAGGAAATTGAATTCTCTACAACTTTGTGTCTCACAAGCCAAGCCTAAAAATGCTTCATTTAGAAGGTATGAGCTAAGACATTATAGGTCATTTTAAAAGTCAACAAAAAGTTAACATCTTCCAAAGGGCATAATTTGAAAATGGTAAAGGATATGGACATGAGACCAATGAGGTTGGTTAGAAGACTATCTAAGATTTCCAAAATGTCCAAGAAAACCTTCATAGCCTTAAAATTGAGGGATTTGTGTCTTTGCAAAGTTAGGAAATTTTTGAGAGGTTTATTGAGCAAATGGGGTCTTAGAACCAATTCTTTCCACATGGGCTTGCATTTTTATGACCCAATCTCTACCATGACATCATGCACGAATAAAATATCATTTATTCAGATTTTTATTAGTTTATTTTTATTTATTTTGATTTTATACATTAATAATCATTTTAAATCAAAATAAAATATGAAAAACTCAATATTTGATATGATTCTCATTCTAGAAACTCTTAAAGGATATTCAAAGTTGATTGGTATGATCAAAATTCGTGGTCACCCAATTTAGAAAGGTTTTATAAGATTTTTTAGGATATTTGAAAGTGGTGAAACTTCATGATCAAGCAACCACCAAAAGCCCACCAATCCACAAAGTTTTAACCTAATTATATTCACTACATATACACAAACTCAAGACACATACAAGGGGACAAATTTGCTTCCTCCAAGAGCAAGAACAAAACTTCAAATTTCACAAAAAATCTCATAATCAGATTCTTATTTCCAGGCCATCTCCAAAGCTTTTGAAGGTTGCAAATTATTCCTTGAAGATCACTGAATGTTTTTGGATCATAAAATCATCCCTTTATGCATTGAAGCATGCTAACCGAATCATTCTTGTTCTTCAAAATATTGTTTTTCGATTTCACCTATTTAGCTAATATAAACTAATTTTGTTGTTTGATTTGTGTTAGTTATGATCTATAGATGGTTTCTGGGCAAAGAAATTGAAGAACCATGACCTAAACCGAAAGTTGCCATTGTTAGGGTTCTTGGACAAAATTTAGGGTTCTTCGATTTAGCCATTATAAATTAATTCTAAAGCTATAAATGAAATGTATGATGTTTGTGGATCATGACCATGTGATCAATTTGATTAATCAATACGTATTGATGATGATATGAGATTTGCAGGTTTCGAACGCAGGTAATTTCACAGGAAGCATCAAAGGAAATTTCGCATGAAATTTGAATGAAGAAGATGAAGTTTTGGCGCGGAAATTCAACCCTAATATTTGTTTTATCTTATAATGATTTATTAATGGTTATTTGTTGAACGCGCCCCATGTGGCTCAGCTGGTTGGAGTGTTTGTGTGTTATTGCAATGGTCCTGGGTTCGAAACCCCCCCAGACCATTTTGTTTTTGTGTTTTATTTGATTTTCGCAGGTTTAATACAAAAGGATTAATACCCAGCATATATTCACCAAACGCAGTTGGCCTGGTGGCAGTGATGTTGGTCCAAGAGGGTGAAGGCCTAGGGCGTGGGTTTGAATCCCAGCCCCAGGTATGTTGCAATTTTTTTTTCAAGTTTTTTTATATATTTATTTGTTCATGTATATTATTTAACTTATTTAAATTCTTATAAATCATAAAAATAATTTCTAAATAAATATTATAATATTTTCTTATAAAAAACTTTATATTTTCAAAATCATAATTTATTTTCTCCAATTTAAATTGTTTCTATAATATGTTTATATTTATTATTATCATGTATATTTTTGTAAATAAATTAATTAAGTTTAGGTTAATTTTCAAAACCCTAATTTTCAAAACCCTATTTTTCTTAACCCTAATATTTAACCTAATTATTTTTTTCTAAACCATAATTAAATCATTAATCATTATTTTAATATGTAAATAGTTTATTATTTGTTTATTATTATTAAAATTATTTTCTTAATTAATTCCTAAAAACTTTTCTAACATAAATTTTTCTTGCTAAATTTCTTTTATTATTCTAACCTTTATTCTTAATTTATTATTATTACTAATATTTAGTTATTGCTTATTTATTATTATTATATTTATCATTATTATTATTTCTCGATTATATTGTAATTGTCCCAAAGCCTTGTAATATTTATAGGTTTATATGTTTGCTTTATTTATTGTAAATATTTTACTATGTGGTTAGTAATTCTAGGGTGTGTATAACATGTTTGTAATTAAAATCAATTTAGAAAAACTAACTTAAATAAGATAAATATTTGAAAATAAACACGCACACACGTAAGTTGATCTTTGATCGTCATCTTGCACTTCCTAGGGTTGCCTCTCAGTTGCCTATTTCAAAAGATCAAGTAGGGTGTCTTAAGCAAGTCCCTTCATAAATATCATCAAGTCCCTATAATTTTAAAGATCAAGTACCTTCGAGGTTGCCTACGATAAATGATCTTGTCCCTTCGAATAAAAGATGATAAGTCCCTACGAATTGCTAAAGACACCTTACAGTTGCATATATCCGGATGTCCCTACACATGTCCCTTATTCACATCCAAGGTAATGACTACCTATTCCTTAATAATAGGGATAGTCTTACCATTAAAAGAACAGAGAACATGAAAGACTTAATCTAGGGTAGGTACCTCTTAGTTGCTTGCTCACCTTTAAACTACTTTTCACACCTCACAATTTTCAAAAAAACAAGGCTTTGTATACATCCATACGAGGATCATTACAAAGTACTTAGAAAATTTCTAATCACACACTACACTCTTGCAAACAAACAAAGTGAGCTAAGTAACTAAGAGCTCATGGATAACCATGGATATAAAGGGTGCTAACACTTTCCCTTTATATAACCTACCCCCGAACTCAAGTCTTTTAAAATAGGTCTTTCTTGTTCTTTTATGTCCTTTCCTTTTGGATAAAATAAAAGTCGGTGGCGACTCTTGCTATCCGCAACATGACTAAAAGTCAGTTCTCCCACCGTGTTACAGAACTGGCGACTCTGTTGGGGAGTTACTAAGTAAAAGAGGGGTACCCTTAGGAATTAGATCACTTTAAATTGTTTGATTTGTTTGATTTATATTACTTGTTTGGCTTTATGTGTGAAAGATCCTAACCCGGATCTAGTGTACCCTAGGTAAATGGCAATAGACCAAGGAAACTGTACGGTGTATACCGATATTGTTGATCTGGTGGCCATAGTTAGTGTGACTTCTTGGTTGGTGCTTATGTTCCTTAAGTAAGTTAAGGATAATATGGGGCTGTCATATGCTGTCAATACACTAACTGACTTTTAGAACCTTAGTTATCCCATCTTGGCCTTTAGAAAGTAGTGAGATAACCGGCTTTGGTGAAGACTGAAGTTGGTTGATACTCGATACTACGCTCATTGAGATCCCAAACTTGGAGGGTTTTGGTTGGCAAGTAAGTTGCCTACTGAACAACCACCCTTGGGAAGGATCAGTGATATTGAGATCCCTTAGAACCCGGTTACTTTTGTAGGACAGGATGAACTAACTAAACTTCAGGGGAGGGTACTTACCGTTAAACCTCATGCAAGCTTCTAAACCTAGGGATATGGTGTGACTTGTTTGTGTGTGCCACATGTTTGTGATTGAGCAAAACATCATGACATCATGCATCATAAGCATAACATTTTCACTAACCATTTCAAGGACCAAAGGATTTATCTTTGTTCTTTGTTGCAGGTCATGGCTTCTGCTCGTAGGAATATTATCCGGGTCAACTTTGTAGGAATACCTTCTAAGCTTAAAGAATTGGTCTCTCAAGTTTCCTGAAAACTCCCAATTCATCAAGAAGCATGGTCACCTATTGGATCTAGTCACTTTCGGGTTCAATGAAGACATGATGAGTGTCCTATTTCAGTTCTTTGATCCTAAACATCATTGCTTCACATTCCCCGACTATCAGCTGGTTCCAACAATGGAGGAATTATACAAACTATTGGGTATACCTATCCTTGATCAAAACCTCTTCACAGGCTTAGAGAAGGAGCCTAAACCTAAAGTCATTGTTGCAACCCTACATTTGAAGAAATCAGACATTGTTCTAGAAACAAGAAGTGGAGTTAAGGCTATTCTTGCTAAGGTATTGATGGAGAAAGCTCAGATATTCTTGGATGTTATGAGCTATGATGCTTTTGAGGAGATCTTAGCCTTATTAAGCTATGGCTTAGTGTTGTTCCCTAATCTATACCAGTTCATAGACGTACACGCCATCAACATATTTCTGGCTCATAATCCAGTGCCTACATTACTTGGAGACATCTTACACTCTCTTCATACCCGTACTACGAAGGCACGAGGAACTCTGATGTGTTGTATACCTCTATTGTCTAGGTGGTTTATTTCTCACCTTCCTCGATCAGTGATGAAGAATGAAAAAAGGTTAAGGTGGTCTAAGAGAATCATGTCACTTTCTCATTCAAATATTCATTGGTGCTCTAGATCTATGGAGAATGTTACCATCATTGACCATTGCGGGGAATTCCCTAATGTGTCACTCCTTAGCATAAGAGGGGGCATTACCTACAATCCTTCTTTAGCTCTACGCCAGTTTGGTTATGCTTGGAGTAATGGTCCTCATGACATGCTCATTCAAGGTATTGTGTTCGACTACGACAACGATTTTCAAGGTTACCGTCAAAGGTTCATACGAGCTTGGGGTAAAGTGAACAAGGTTGACAGCAAGACTCTGGAACCAAATTACTCCATTCCTATGGAACCTTACCTCGGATGGGTGTGATCTCGTGCTCAGACTCTTATGATGCCATATCCTACTATTCTACCAGTTACTATGGAACCTGTTGCAGAAGGAGATACTCCTTATACCATCCTCCATCCAGACATGCCCACTAACCTGGAAGAATTGTAGAAATCCTGGATCCAACTGAAGGAACAAAGAAATACCTTCGAAGCTCAATTCAGGATTAGCCAAGAAAAAGTGTTGGAGCTGACCAAGCAACTTCACGAGGAGCGGAACCTCAACACATACCTCCATACAAAGAGGAAACATCCATGGGAGACTTAAAACCCCATTTTTGTACTTATTTCCCTTCATTGTAAGCCCAAGGGGCAAAATAATTTTAACATTTACCAATAAAAGTTTTATTTCCGTTTGTTTAACAAATTTAAATTATGCGGTCTTTGAAAATATTGCATATGCATCTACATACCATATCATTGCATGACAGGTTGTCACAACAGGTTTCTCATCTTCTCGCTGTTTATTTCACCATAAATGGCTCTCGAACAATCTTTCAAAGATCTTCAAGCTCAGAATGCTCAGTTTCAAGAAGTGATTCTGAATTTGTCCAAGGGGCAAGAAGAGTTAAAAGCACTCCTCTCTAAGGACATGAAGAAGAAGAATCATGAGGACAACAAGGATGATCAGATGAAACAACTACAAGTTGAGATGGCAGAGATGAGGATCTAGATGAATGGCCAAATGGCTCTTATCCAGAGTTTGGCCCAGAGGCAAGAAGAGCTGAGAAGCTTTGTCAATAAGCTTCGACATAACGGAGTTGGGAATCTAATCATCAGTAAACCTCCGTTGAAATAAGCCGACTTGGCTGAAAGGAAAGTAAGGATAAGAGAAGGAAAGAGACAGGCTACCACTGATTGTTCTTCAATGGAAGAAGGAAGACCCTGTAAGATTAATCCACTTCGACACAAGGAATATAAAAGACAGTTCATCAAATTCAACACGCCAATGCCACAAATGTTGCAATGCTTGTTGGAAATGAAGCTAATTTCCTTGGAAAATTCTCCTAAAAATCCTAATACCTCTTCTCCTCGCTATAATCCCAAAGCAACGTGTATGTACCACTCCGAAAGTCCCGGACACGACACTAATAACTGTTGGGCATCGAAGAATAAGATTCAAGACCTAATTGACGAAGGAATACTCGAGGTTACGCCAGAAGGCCAGGTTGAGTTCTTCTATCGTCCATCAAGCATCAAAATTTTCAGATAACTGGAGTGACGAGTTTAGAGGAAGAGGATTTGAGAACATTTGAATTTTCATTTGTAATTTCTTTTGTTTGTTTAAACACTTACTATTATGTCAAACTTTTGTTTTCATTAATGCATTGCATATGTTTGTCTTGAATTAATCCATTCGTTTCACTATATTTAAAACTATGCTTCTTATTCCTATCTTGTGATATTTAACTCCTGATAAAGCTATAAGCCTGTAGAGGGAGGATGACGAAAACAATACCATAATCTTATGCAGTATGCTTTCGAACAGACTATGCTGACGATGTACATGCATTGCTTCAATTCCTATACAGTGGAGATATAAGGAAGTTAATCACTAGTCAACCCTTTTGAGCCTATGAAGTAGGAGTTTTTATTCTCACACAAATTAAAACCTTTCATCATAACCTGGGGCAGGGTAGTTTTTCGGTTAACTCAATTATGCCAGTTGTCTTTCTTGTACACAACTAATGAGGGTTCTCGGAAACCATTATGTCTGACAGTCAATATCTAGCAACAGAAAATTTCACTAAGTCATAACCTATGAAGGAGACTTAGTAAACATTGAGATATCCCACTGACTGTAACCTTGAAATAAACAGTTCAGGCAAAAAGAAGGGATAGTAAAATCAAGAAAAAAAGGGCACTACAAATCCTCAACAAAAAATAAAAAAAGAGATGACTTTTAAAATAAAGTTATGGTCTCTGAATCATCTCAAATATCAGTGTTACAATTCCAAACTACTTTGAAACCTCAATGCATAAGTTAACCGAACATAGGACTGAAGAACATCACGAAGAATGGGTTGGGTACAAATAAATTTGAGCCTTTATCCTTTGTTTCTTAAACCGTGAACCAGACCACGTTACAACCCTTTAAAAGTCCTAACTGAAGCATGGTTAGTTTGAAAGCGTATTGCTACAAAAAGGTATCCTGACTCCTTTAGGGCTTATTATAAAACTTGAGTTAATATCACAGTTTTCACAAAAATTGTTTTTCTAAAATAACTCTTTTCAAAACTTCAAGACAGACATACGCATTGCATTTTTGAATATATTTGTTTGCATATACCTGAGTGTTTGATAAACAGAGAAACTTACAGGATGAATGTTCAATAAACCAAAGTCCTTCCGATAAACAAAGTTGCTTCCTGGATCAAAGTCCATGTATACAAAGGGGCATAGTCATTATCTCCCAATCAAGGGGGCATACCATGATACTGCCTATTTCATTTGGGGAATCAGGTTAAGATTCAACTATGCTTAAGTAGCTAGGGGCATATCTCCTCATCTATTTGAAGTACCAAGGGTAACATTACAGAGTTCATGATGCCAGGGGCATATTATTATAGGGCCTTCTGTTTATTTCTCTTGAAGTAGCTCCTTTAAGTTACTTCCATTATGGAACAATTCATCCTCAACCAAGAGGCAACGCTCTCTTTCCAAATCTAATACCCGGAGTGTATATGGTTTATCTCATTGTATTACCTTGATATTGGATTCTTAGCAGAAGCCATTATGAAAATTAACAGTTCACGCCAGTAGTATCAGATGGTGTCAGTATCGGGTCTTTGGATCCAATCATGAGGAAATTACTCAGGGAATTCAAGAATCTCAGGAGCTCTAAATCCAATTGGTTATACACTCTCAAAGTTGAAACGATTCTGTTTTCGAGTTCAGCTTTACTTTTCCCTCTTTATTCAGGATTACGTTTTCCTCTTTTACTAAAGCGAAAAATGTTTGTTGGTTATGTTTGAATGTATATATGCTTTTGGATATGATTGATGTTTACCAGAAATGCATAAAATACAATAATAACATTTATTCAGAATGAAGGGAGATAAGAATTCAACGAAGCTTCGCCGGTTCATCCCCACGGAGTAATCTTTACGGATATCCTTACGGAATACCTCAAGTAATAGCTTACACTTCCAGCTTGACGAAAGTCTTTAAGCAGTGTCATATCCTCCGAAGAATTGATACTTAACCAAATAAGTCTCCCGGATCTATGTCCATCTCTTTTATCCTCAGTCAGCATATTCAGGAACTTAATCCTTCAATAAGAAGTACGATGAACGAAAACGGGAAGTTCTAAGTACGATATTCTTAAACAAGACGGGAACAAAGTCTTCATGTTCCTCAGCAACGAACCGGGATTTATTTTCCCTAGCCAGCAGTTGTTATACAGAGATACCCAGACGCTTCTAGCTACATGATTCATACATACATCATTTACACCATATCACAACATACACATCCATAATACATATGACATTTTTACTTAAGAGCATCATGCTATACATGCATAAATCAAATAATCTTGCATAAACTAACCTTTTCTTTTCAGGATAATTGCAGGCAGATAAACACTATCAAACAATTCAGAGATAATCGCTACGAAGATTCATTTCTGATGATCATTACAAATTGTCCTTGGGATGGCACATAAATGGTCTATACGAAGACCTAGTGTTTAGTCCATGATATTACCAGAAGCAATTCGGGAGTAATCGCCACGAAGATTTAATCCTGATGCTCAAGTTGTCCTTGGAAGGGTACGTAAATAATCTATACGAAGATCTAGTACTTACTCTAGGATATTTCCAAAAGAGATAATTGTTACGAAGATTTATTTCTGATGGTCAAATATCTTTGGGATAGTGTGTAAATGATCTATACGAAGATCTAGCACTTAGTCCAAGAGATTTTTCAGAAGAAGTTCAGGGATAATCGCCACGAAGATTTAATCCTGATATTATTAGGATGGTATGTAAATGGTCTATACGAAGATCTAGTGCCTAATCCGGGATACTTCCAGAAGAGATAATCGCTACGAAGATTTATTTCTAATGGTCAATTCAACTGTTTATCTTTCGGATAGTGTGTAAATGATCTATACGAAGATCTAACACTTAGTCCAAGAGATTTTTCAGAAGAAGCTCAGGGATAATCGCCACAAAGATTTAATCCTGATATTCTTAGGATGGTACGTAAATGGTCTATACGAAGATCTAGGGCCTAATCCGGGATACTTCCAGAAGAGATAATCGTTACGAAGATTTATTTCTGATGGTCAATTATCTTTGGAATAGTGTGTAAATGATCTATACGAAGATCTAGCACTTAGTCCAAGAGATTTTTCAGAAGAGGTTCAGGGATAATAGCCACGAAGATTTAATCCTGATATTCTTATTGTCCTTAGGATGGTACGTAAATGGTTTATACGAAGATCTAGTGCCTAATCCGGGATACTTCCAGAAGAGATAATCGCTACGAAGATTTATTTCTAATGGTCAATTCAACCGTTTATCTTTGGGATAGTGTGTAAATGATCTATATGAAGATCTAGCACTTAGTCCAAGAGATTTTTCAGAAGAAGTTCAGGGATAATCGCCACGAAGATTTAACCCTGATATTCTTAGGATGGTATAAAAATGGTCTACACGAAGATCTAGTGCCTAATCTAGGATACTTCCAGAAGAGATAATCGCTACGAAGATTTATTTCTAATGGTCAATTCAACCGTTTATCTTTGGGATAGTGTGTAAATGATCTATACGAAGATCTAGCACTTAGTCCAAGAGATTTTTCAGAAGAAGTTCAGGGATAATCGCCACGAAGATTTAATCTTGATATTCTTATTGTCCTTAGGATGGCACATATATGGTCTATACGAAGACCTAGTGTTCAGTCCAGGATATTACCAGAAGCAATTCAGGAGTAATTGCCACGAAGATTTAATCCTGATGCTCAAGTTGTCTTTGGAAGGGTACGTAAATGATCTATACGAAGATCTAGTGCTTAATCCAGGATATTTCCATAGGAGATAATCGTTACGAAGATTTATTTATGATGGTCAAATATCTTTGGGATGGTGTGTAAATGATCTATATAAAGATCTAGCACTTAATCCAAGAGATTCTTTCAGAAGAAGTTCAGGGATAATCGCTACGAAGATTTAATCCTGATATTCTTTTTGTTCTTGGGAAGGTATGTAAATGGTCTATACGAAGATCTATTACCTAATCCGGGATATTTCCAGAAGAGATAATCGCTACGAAGATTTATTTCTAATGGTCTATGCAACAGTTTATCTGTGGGATGGTACATAAATGATCGATACGAAGATCTTGTACTTAGCCCAAGATATTAATAAAAGCAATTTAGAAAAGACCACCATGAAGATTTGATTCTGATGCTTGAATTAAAGTATGGTTCAGAGCCGATCTATACGAAGATCTAAGTACTGACACCTAATGAAGGATATTCTTTTTCCCCAGAGATAATGCAGAGACGATCTATACGAAGATCTAGTGCTGACATTCAACTCAAACCATGTTACAGAAATGATTCAGAGACGACCTATACGGAGACTTAGTACTGATATCCAATGACAACATAAAGATACTACCACCTTCTGATATTATGGATGGCATCTATAAGCCCATCTTCAGTCCCTCCAAGTAGCATCTTTAAGCCCATTCCAGCATATTCAACCAATCAACAGTGTTACTTTACGCACCGG
This sequence comes from Lathyrus aphaca, assembly GCA_963966055.1. Taxonomy (NCBI): domain Eukaryota; kingdom Viridiplantae; phylum Streptophyta; class Magnoliopsida; order Fabales; family Fabaceae; genus Lathyrus; species Lathyrus aphaca. The sequence continues at coordinate 223,780,263 of OZ014522.1, forward strand.
CGAGTGCAAATTTTGGGCTTTTGTGTTCAATCTCCTTCAACCTTCCAAGTCACGAATGGCACACAGGCCAATCTAACTCCTCAGGTTTTAGAAAATTGAACAGGGGCAGCTGTTGCACCCCACAATTTTCCCTCCCCTATTCAAGGCATTGTGTACCAAGGTGTCCCAAGAGGTTCATAAGGTTCACAAGGTTCACAATTAGTCAGAAAGTTTGACAATTCCCTCAGACAAAGCCTCCTCCTAAGCAATGCACCCTAAACTAGGGTTTTGAATTTCATCAGGCTAAATGGACTTACAAGACCTCAAGTGAGCTTCATAACATCTTACATGTCTTTAAGAATCCCTATGTCAAGTTTCAAGGCTTTTCCAAAAGGTTTGCTCAGTCAGATGATCAGAAATGCAAAAATCAGTCAAAGTGGTTAAAAAGTCAAACTAAGGTCAATTGTGGTCAAACCAAAGTCAAACTTCATGATTTTTTTTCCAACATCAAGTATATGAAGTAAAATTCATCATTTGATCAAGGGTTGATCATAATTCATCAAGGAGATTTCAGATCATAGAGAATCAGGAGTTTCTAAATTAGGGTTTTCATAGGAAAAGTCAACTAAACTTTGACTAGCCATAACTTTCACATACTTCATCAAATATTTTCCATACAAAGCTCATTTTGAAGGAAATTGAATTCTATACAACTTTGTGTCTCACAAGCCAAGCCTAAAACTGCTTCATTTGGAAGGTATGAGCTAAGACATTATAGGTCATTTTAAAAGTCAACAAAAAGTCAACATCTTCCAAAGGGCATAATTTAAAAATGGTAAAGGATATGGACATGAGACCAATGATGTTGGTTATAAGACTCTCTAAGCTTTCCAAAATGTCCAAGAACACCTTCATAGCCTTAAAATTGAGGGATTTGTGTCTTTGCAAAGTTGGGAAATTTTTGAGAGGTTTATTGAGCAAATGGGGTCTTAGAACCAATTCTTTCCACATGGGCTTGCATTTTTATGACCCAATCTCTACCATGACATCATGCACGAATCAAATATCATTTATTCAGATTTTTATTAGTTTATTTTTATTTATTTTGATTTTATACATTAAAAATCATTTTAAATCAAAATAAAATATGAAAAACTCAATATTTGATATGATTCTCATTCTAGAAACTCTTAAAGGATATTCAAAGTTGATTGGTATGATCAAAATTCGTGCTCACCCAATTTAGAAAAGTTTAATAAGATTTTTTCGGATATTTGAAAGTGGTGAAACTTCATGATCAAGCAACCACCAAAAGCCCACAAATCCACAAAGTTTTAACCTAATTCTATTCACTACATATACACAAACTCAAGACACATACAAGGGGACGAATTTGCTGCCTCCAAGAGCAAGAACAAAACTTCAAATTTCACAAAAAATCTCATAATCAGATTCTTATTTCCAGGCCATCTCCAAAGCTTTTGAAGGTTGCAAATCATTCCTTGAAGATCACTGAATGTTTTTAGATCATAAAATCATCCCTTTATGCATTGAAACATGCTAACCAAATCATTCTTGTTCTTCAAAATATTGTTTTTCGATTTCACCTATTTAGCTAATATAAACTAATTTTGTTGTTTGATTTGTGTTAGTTATGATCTATAGATGGTTTCTAGGCAAAGAAATTGAAGAACCATGATCTAAATCGAAAGTTGTCATTGTTAGGGTTCTTGGACAAAATTTAGGGTTCTTCGATTTAGCCATTATAAATTAATTCTAAAGCTGTAAATGAACTGTATGATGTTTGTGGATCATGACCATGTGATCAATTTTATGAATCAATACGAATTGATGATGATATGAGATTTGCAGGTTTCGAACGCAGGTAAATTCACAAGAAGCATCAAAGGAAATTTCGCAGGAAATTTGAATGAAGTAGATGAAGTTTTGGCGCGGAAATTCAACCCTAATATTTGTTTTATCTTATAATGATTTATTGATGGTTATTTGTTGAACGCGCCCCATGTGGCTCAGCTGGTTGGAGTGTTTGTGTGTTATTGCAATGGTCATGGGTTCGAATCCCCCCCAGGCCATTTTGTTTTTGTGTTTTATTTGATTTTTGCAGGTTTAATACAAAAGGATTAATACCTAGCATATATTCACCAAACGCAGTTGGCCTGGTGGCAGTGATGTTGGTCCAAGAGGGTGAAGGCCTAGGGCGTGGGTTCGAATCCCAGCCCCAGGTATGTTGCAATTTTTTTTTCAATTTTTTTTATATATTTATTTATTCATGCATATTATTTAACTTATTTAAATTCTTATAAATCTTAAAAATAAATTCTAAATAAATATTATAATATTTTCTTATAAAAAACTTTATATTTTCAAAATCATAATTTATTTTCTCCAATTTAAATTGTTTCTATAATATGTTTATATTTATTATTATCATGTATATTTTTGTAAATAAATTAATTAGGTTTAGGTTAATTTTCAAAACCCTAATTTTCAAAACCCTAATTTTCTTAACCCTAATATTTAACCTAATTATTTTTTTCTAAACCATAATTAAATCATTAATCATTATTTTAATATGTAAATAGTTTATTATTTGTTTATTATTATTAAAAATTATTTTCTTAATTAATTCCTAAAAACTTTTCTAACATTAATTTTTCTTGCTAAATTTCTTTTATTATTCTAACCTTTATTCTTATTTTATTATTATTACTATATTTATCATTATTATTATTTCTCGATTATATTGTAATTGTCCCAAAGCCTTGTAATATTTATAGGTTTATATTTTTGCTTTATTTATTGTAAATATTTTACTATGTGGTTAGTAATTCTAGGGTGTGTATAACATGTTTGTAATTAAAATCCATTTAGAAAAACTAACTTAAATAAGATAAATATTTGAAAATAAACACGCACACACGTAAGTCGATCTTTGATCGCCATCTTGCACTTCCTAGGGTTGCCTCTCAGTTGCCTATTTCAAAAGGTCAAGTAGGGTGTCTTAAGCAAGTCCCTTCATAAATATCATCAAGTCCCTATAATTTTAAAGATCAAGTCCCTTCGAGGTTGCCTACTATAAATGATCTTGTCCCTTCGAATAAAAGATGATAAGTCCCTACAAATTGCTAAAGACACCTTACAGTTGCCTATATCCGGATGTCCCTACACATGTCCCTTATTCACATCCAAGGTAATGACTACCTATTCCTTAATAATAGGGATAGTCTTACCATTGAAAGAACATACGAGAACATGGAAGACTTAATCTAGGGTAGGTACCTCTTAGTTGCTTGCTCACCTTTAAACTACTTTTCACACCTCACAATTTTCAAACAATTTTCAAAAAAACAAGGCTTTGTATACATCCATACGAGGATCATTACAAAGTACTTAGAAAATTTCTAATCACACACTACACTCTTGCAAACAAACAAAGTGAGCTAAGTAACTAAGAGCCTATGGATAACCATGGATATAAAGGGTGCTACCACCTTCCTTTTATATAACCTACCCCCCGAACTCAAGTCTTTTAAAATAGGTCTTTCCTGTTCTTTTATGTCCTTTCCTTTTGGATAAAATAAAAGTCGGTGGCGACTCTTGCTATCCGCAACATGACTAAAAGTCAGTTCTCCCACCGTGTTACACATGCGAGTTGGTGCTAAATCAGAATTGTATTTGTACTGCTTATAGAAAGCTTTAGCAAAATCATTCTAGTTGCGATTATTGGTACTCTCCAGTTGATAATACCATTCCAGTTGGGATCCAGACAAACTCTCTTGAAAGAAATGTATCCATAACTTCTTATCATGCGTATGGGGTTGAATTCTTCTGACATAAGACCTTAAATGCAGTTTTGGACAAGACACACCATCATACACCACAAAAGTAGGAACTTTGAAACCCATAGGGATGGAGACTCCAGAAATCAAACTCAAATCTTCAAAGTCAAACCCAGAATTCTTCTGTAGTTCCATAGCATTCATTCTGTCTACCAGCATATTATACTTCTCCTCACTAGTAGGATCATGATAATAGTTCTCCTCAGAATCAGAATCTTCCATAGTGTCATGGAGACTGCCTCCTTCTTTCTTAGAATTTTCAGACTCAAGATTCTCAACCTCTTCTTCTGTCTTGACAGGACCTCTGAATCTTCTACCCAGGTTGATGAGGCCCACTGATTTTCTAGTCTTCTTCTTTTTCTTAGTCAGAAGTGTCTTCAGCTCATCTTGTCCCTTGGACAAGTTCATAATCATTTCTTGAAATTGTGCATTCTGAGTCTGGAGATCCTTAACCGTTTGTTCGAGAGCCATTTTTGCTGAAATAAACAGCGAGAAGATAAGATACCTGTTCATAAGAAACCTGTGATGCAATGATATTGTATGTAGATGCATATGCAATGTTTTCAAGGACCGCAAAATTTAAATTTGTTTAAACGAAAAACAAGAACAAAATTTTATTAGTACATACCTAATATAAGTTTTGCCCCTTGGGCTTACAAAGAAATAACAATAAGATACACAAGATAAATGTATGGGGTTTTAAGTCTCCCATGGACGCTTCCTCTTTGCGTGGAGGTACTTGTTGAGGTTTTGCTCCTCGTGAAGTTGCCTTGTTAGCTCTATAATTCTTTCTTGACCAGCTCTGAAATGAGTCTCAAAAGTATCTCTTTGCTCCTTCAACTGAATCCAGGACTTCTACAACTCTTCCAAATCAGTAGGCATGTCTGGATAAAGGATGGTATAAGGAACATCTCCTTCAGCAACAGGCTCCATAATGACTGGTAGAACAACAGGATATGGCATCATAAGAGTCTGAGCACGAGATCGAACCCATCTGAGATAAGGCTCCATAGGAATAGAATACTTTGGCTCCAAAGTGTTGTTGTCAATCATGTTCACCTTGTTCCAAGCTCGTATAAACCTTTGACGGTAACCCTGAAGATCGTTGTCATAGTCGAACATAATACCCTGAATAAGAATGTCATGAGGACCATTACTTCGAGCATAACCAAAGTGATGTAGTGCTAAAGAAGGGTTGTAGGTAATTCCCCCTCTTATGCCAAGGAGTGGCACATTAGGGAATTCCCCACAACGGTCAATGATAGTAACATTCTCCATATATCTAGAGCACCAATGAATGTATGAATAAGAAAGTGACATGATCCTTTTAGACCACCTGAACCTTGTTCATTCTTCATCACTGATCGAGGAAGGTGAGAAATAAACCACCTAGATAATAAAGGTATGCAGCACATCAGAGTCCCTCTCGCCTTTGTAGTACGAGTGTGAAGAGAATGTAAGATATCTCCAAGTAATGTAGGCACTGGATTATGAGTCAAAAATATGTTGATGGCGTGTACGTCTATGAACTGGTCGGGATTAGGGAACAAAACTAAGCCATAGATCAATAGGGATAGGATCTCCTCAAAAGCATCATAACTCATAGCCTTCAGGAACACTTGAGCTTTCTCCATCAATACCTTAGCAAGAATACCCTTAACTCCGCTTCTCGTTTCTAGGACAATGTCTGATTTCTTCAGATGTAGGGATGCAATAATGACTTCAGGTTTAGGCTCTTTTTCTAAGCCTGTGAAGAGTCTCTGATCAAGGATAGGTATACCCAATAGTTTGGAGAATTCTTCCATTGTAGGAACCAGCTGATAGTCGGGGAATGTGAAGCAATGATGTTTAGGATCAAAGAACTGAAATAGGACACTCATCATGTCTTCATTGAACCCTGAAGTGACTAAATCCAGTAGGTGACCATGCCTCTTGATGAATTGGGAGTTTTCAGAAACTTGAGAGACCAATTCTTTAAGCTTTGGAGGTATTCCTACAAAGTTTATCCGGATAGTATTCCTACGAGCAGAAGCCATGACCTGCAACAAAGAACAAAGATAAATCCTTTAGTCCTTGAAATGGTTAGTGAAAATGTTATGCTTATGATGCATGATGTCATGATGTTATGCTCAATCACAAACATGTGGCACACACAAACAAGTCACACAATAGCCCTAGGTTTGAAGGCTTGCATGAGGTTTAAAGGTAAGTACCCTCCCCTGAAGTTTAGTTGGTTCATCCTGTCCTACAAAAGTAACCAGGTTCTAAGGGATCTCAATATCACTGATCCTTCCCAAGGGTGGTTGTTCAGTAGGCAACTTACTTGCCAACCAAAACCCTCCAAGTTTAGGATCTTAATGAGTGTAGTATCGAGTATCAACCAACTTTAGACTTTTCCAAAGCCGGCTATCTCACTACTTTCTAAAGGCAAAGATGGGATAACTAGGATTCTAAAAGTTAGTTAGTGTATTGACAACATATGGCAGCCCCATATTATCCTTAACTTACTTAAGGAACATAAGCACCAACCAAAAAGTCACACTAACTATGGCCACCAGATCAACCATATCGGTATACGCCGTACAGTTTCCTTGGTCTATTGCCATTTACCTAGGGTACACTAGATTCGGGTTAGGATCTTTCACACATAAAGCCCAACAAGTAATATAAAGCAAACAATGCAAACAATTTAAAGTGATCTAATTCCCCAACAGAGTCGCCAGTTCTGTAACACGGTGGGAGAACTGACTTTTAGTCATGTTGCGGATAGCAAGAGTCACCATTGACTTTTATTTTATCCAAGTGGAAAGGACATAAAAGAACAGGAAATACCTATTTTAAAAGACTTGAGTTCAGGGGGTAGGTTATACAAAGGGAATGTGTTAGCACCCTTTATATCCATGGTTATCCATGGGCTATTAGTTACTTAGCTCACTTAAATTGTTTTTGAAGAGTGTAGTGTGTGATTAGAAATTTTCTAAGTACTTTGTAATGATCCTCGTATGGATGTATACCAAACCTTGTTTGAAAATGTTTTGAAAGTGAGGTGTAAAAAGTATTTTGACATGTGAGCAAGCAACTAAGAGGTACCTACCCTAGATTAAGTCTTTCATGTTCTCGTATGTTCTTTCAATGGTAAGACTATCCCTATCATTAAGGAATAGGTAGTCATTACCTTGGATTTGTTAAGGGACAATCGTAGGGTCATCGTATGGTCATAGAAGGCAACTTAAGGGGTGTCTTTAGCAATTCGTAGGGACTATCATCATTTATTCGAAGGGACAAGATCATTATTCCGTAGGCAACCTCAAAGGGACTTAATCTTTTAAATCTGTAGGAACTTGATGATTTTATAAGTGAAGGGACTTTGCTTAAGACACCCCTATATTCGAGGGACTTGACCATATTAAAGGCAACCAAGAGGAATACCCTAGGAAGTGCAAGATGGCGATCAAAGATCGACTTACGTGTGTGAGTGTTTATTTTCAAATATTTATCTTTTTAAATTAATTATCTAAATTAAATTAAATACAAATAAGTTTCCACACCCTATTTACTAACCACACAATAAAATATTTATAATAAAATAAAGACGGAAAATAAATCTAGAATTATTACATGGCTTTGGGATAATTACAATATAATCGGAAAAATAAATAATAAATAATAAAGCAAATATAAGCAATAATAATAAATAAAGAAATAATAATAAATAAAGCAATAATAATAAACATTAGAAAAAAAAAGAAAATACTAATGAAGAAATAAAAGAGAAATTAGAATTTTTTAAAGAAAAATAAGTTAGAATTTTAGAGTTTTATAGAAAAAATAATGTAATTTAAAGGATTTAATAATAATAATAATAAAAGGATAATATATTAATAAAAAAAAATATTATAAAAGAAATAATTAGGGTTAGGAAAAATTAGGTTAAATTTTTAAGGTTAGTGAAAAAAACTAGGGTTTAGAAAATAATTAGGGTTTTTAAAATAATTAATTAAAATAAATAAGTTTTGATTTACAAAATATATATATAATAAAAATTATGTACAAAAATATTATAAGATTAATTAAAATAAATAATTAAGAAAAAATTATGAAGTTAATAAAAAATATAAAGTTTAATTATTTATTAAAAAACATTATTGGTTTTAAATTAAATAAATTAATTAATTAAAAGAAAGAAAAAAAAAATAAGAAATATGAAGAAAAAGTGAGAAAACCCTAAAAAAAAGAGAAAATAGGGGTCAACCAGGATCGAACACGCCCCCCAGGAATCCACAAACGCGCGCCCTAGCCAACTGAGCTAGCAAGCTTGCGTGATCATAACTTGAAACAAATTAATTAAAAAGAATAAAAATAAGAAAGAAAATAGGTTAAGAAAAAAATGCTGGAGGCCAAATTCGATCCCTCGCCCTCAACTTCATATGCTTCGCTCCTTACCACTGGACCAGTATGCGTCTGGTGTTAATAAAATCAAACAAATACATTATTAAAAAAATGAATATTCAAAACCAAGAATTCGCGCCCTTCTTCGTCTTCTTCCTTCAGTTGTTGACTTAGGCTATAGTGACACTTTTCCGTCACTATAGCTTATAGTGAGGGATTTCGTCCGTGGCTAAAGTCCTGCGAATTTAAAAAATGCAATATACATGAAATAAATACTTTTTAATCCTAAAAATCAGTCAATATCATCCTTCTAAATCCCAATAATCCACCAATTTCATGTGGAATTACGTCTATGGTGAAATCCCCAATCTCAAGTTCTGAAACCCTAAGTATCGCATATCCCTCTTCCTGCATCAAAACTTAAAATAAAATATCCAGAAACGATTAATGATGCATCATGAAAAATAATTAATCGTTAAAAACAAGAAAAAACGCATGTATATAAGAAATCGAAAATTTGTTTTTCAAGAATGTTTGAAGATTTGGTTTCCATGATGTATGAGCTTTTGGATGCTTATGATGATGTGGATATTATCAAGAGTATCCGAGGATCATGTATATGCCATTATAATACCTTAATTCAACCTACAAATAAGAAAACGAAAATTGAAAATTCTTGAAAAATTTGAAAGTGAAAAGTGTTCTTTGGTCCTCCGAAATTCGTCCCCTAGGCTTGTGTCAACTTGTATTCTTATAGAAGAGTGGGATTAGGTCAGAAAAGTGGTGGATTTGTGGGATTTTTGGATACCTTGAGTGTGAAGAAATCCCCTTACCAATTTGGTCAAAAAATAAAATATATTCATGCCATAATGCCTTAGCACGAAATTGGAACTTCTCAATCAACTTTAAATGACTTTTAAGAGTTTCTAGAAGAAGGATCCAATCAAATAATTGTGTTTTTATATTTTATTTTGATTTAAAATGAATTTTAATGAATAAAATCCAAATAAATATAAAATAAATTATAAAAATCTGAATAAATAAGCATTGGGTCGTGCATGATGTCATTGTAAAGATTGGATTACAAAATTGCAAGCCCATTTGGAAATATTTGGTTTTAAGACTTCATTTGCTCAATATACCCCTCAAAAATTTCCCAACTTTGACAAGGCATAAATTCCTAAATTTTAAGGCTATGAAGATGTTCTTGAAAATTTTGGAAAGCTTAAAGAGTCCTATAACCAACCTCTTTGGTCTCATGTCCATATCCTTTACCATTTTCAAATTATGCCCTTTGGAAGATGTTGACATTTTGTTGACTTTTGAAATGACCTATAATGTTTTAGCTCATACCTTCTAAATGAAGCATTTTTAGGCTTGGCTTGTGAGACACAAAGTTGTAGATAATTTAATTTCCTTCAAAATGAGCTTTGGATGGAAATTGTTTGATGAAGCATGTGAAAGTTATGGCTGGTCAAAGTTCAGTTACTTTCCTTAAGAAAACCCTGATTTAGAAACTCCTGATTCTTGATGATCTGAAACTTCCTTGATGAATCATGATAAACCCTTGATCAAATGATGAATTTTAATTCATAAACTTGATGTTGGCAAAAAAATCTTGAAGTTTGACTTTATTTTGTCCATAGTTGACCCCAGTTTGACTTTTTAACTACTTTGACTGATTTTTGCATATCTGATCATCTGACTGGGTAAACTTATTGGGAAAGCCTTGAAACTTGACATGGGGATTCTTGAATACATGTAGGATGTTATGAGGCTTACTTGAGGTCTTTAAAATCATTTTAACCTGAAGAAACAAAAAACCCTAGTTTTGGACTCTTTGCTTAGGAGGAGGCATTATTTGAGGAAACTTCCACACTTCTTGACTAATTGGGAGTCTTGAGGACCTTATGATTATTTAGAGGTCTTGAGAGAGATTGTCTTGATTGTGGGAGGGAAAATTTTGAGGTGCAACACATGCGCATGTTGATTGGCAAATACCTGGTGACTAGACACCGGAGCTAGGGCTCTGGTCGTCTTTTCTGGGGTGAGGTCGCTGAAGATGGCTAAAAACAGTCCATAAATTTATGAAATGGACATGGTTTGATGCGCAATGCAATGCTGAGCATGGATCCGGTGTTAGTTTTCTCATTTGAATCCTTAATCAAACAAAAAAAACAATATAAATTAAGCATCACAACACAAATCATCACATTCTAGCCTAAATTGATATACCAATGGTGCCTCAGGTGGGAGGGATCAACATATAACATATATTACATGATCTTAGCTATATACAATGCCTAATATGATGCTCAAAGTTTGAGATTGTTACCTGACCGGAGTTGTGATCTGGATCTTAAGAAACACCAGAAAACATCTTGCAACTCTTCTAATCAACCACTATGAGCAAAATAAATGCTCTAAACCCTTGTATCTTTCTGAATTCATAGGTTGATGAAGAACTATTGTGAAATTGTATGAGGTGTTGCTTTCACTCCAGATCAAAACCAATGCATACAACAAGGAGAGAAGCTTATGGCGATCATGATTATGGGAGAAACTTACAAAAAAAAACCTCAAGGATGAGTGTTAATCGAAGCTGAAAAGTGAAGAGAGTGAAAAATGGATTTTGGTGATTTTTTCTATTATGGATTGTAACTGCCTTAGTTATGTGAGGTTAGAGGGTTATATAGGTGGTTAGTAATGTGGTTAAAATGTTAATCATGATTAAAAGGTGAATTGTGGCTTGGTTAATGAAATTGGAAAAAAAATGAGAGAGAGAAAGTGATAACTCGAATTTGTATCGATTATTTAGTATAGTTTCCGATCATTTAAGTTATTAATTTCTTTATTTCGAACGTATTATGCGAAGTTTGTGTTTATTTTGCAGGTATTCAGTTACACTTGAGTTTTGAAAGCAAATAATTAAAATGAGACTTGTAGTACAAGAAGTGAGACAAAATAGAAGAAGTAATGAAGTTTCTGTGTTTTTTCTGTAGGAAGGCCGTCCCAGATGCAAGACGACTGTCCTACATCCTAGACGATCGTCCCAGGCCCAAGACGACCGTCACAAGCTTTATATCAGAAACCTAATTACGTATCAGTTCAGTCAAAACCAGAGGCGTGTTCATCTCATTCAATAGAGATTTCTTCTCAACCCAACTCAACCTCAGTCCAACTCAACTAGTCAAGGCCCAACAAATTTCACTCTGTATCATTCTCAACAAACTTAAGTCGTAGATGCTATAAATAACAACTTCCACCAATTCAAAAGAAAGCTTCATTTTGACACCAAATTGCTGCCAAATTCTCGTTCGAAGTTTAGAGATTATTTTATTTTTGTTTTAGTATTGCTTTTACTTTTCCATTACCCTATCAAAGTGATAGCCTCCATAATTAGGAAGTTATCACCGTTTAATTCTTTCTAGGCACTGCATATTCGTTTTAGTTTAAGTCTCTACAAGATCGGTTGATCAAGAATATTTCAGCCATGTTTCTACATTTTAATGCTTTACCATTTAATTATTATGCCATTTATTTTTATGCAATTCTTCTTCTACCTTTCTTCGCATTTATTTAATATGTCTGGCTAAACCGTTAATCGGTATGTGATTTTCTAACCAGAACGAATTCAATAGAACTAGGCTAAGATCTTAAATTAAGTTACTTTTTGGTTTCGATTTCTTAATATAAACAACTTTTGTTGCGAGAGTAAGAAAGTATAAAAGGTTAGGATTAAGACCATGGGAGTGTGAAATTGTAACCGGATAGCTGAAATTGAGCATTGTTTTAAATACAACGGAAGCGCTTTAAAACCAATTAGAACCTCTAGGTTTCCAAAGAGTATTTCTAACTTTAATTGACACAGCAAGAGCACTCAATTGAACTTAGGAGTATAGTAATAGGCAAGACCACGAGAGTGTGAGTTAACGACTTTTAAACCGGCAGTTTCTACGGAAAGATAACTTAACAAACCTTAATAGGTCGACCCTTTATTGAATTCACGAAGGCAAACCAGTTACGTACCAATATTCTTATTATTAATTTAACTTAATCTAAAATTATACATTCTCGCCCTTTAAAACTAAAATATCATTAGTCTTAGCTAAACATAGCAACACCCAATAGCACTAGGTTAATTTTTGAGACTCTATGGGATCGATATCTTTTATTACTACGCGATTAGGTTGTATACTTGCAGTTAGTAACCATTAGACTCAGAAAGTCACGATCAAGTTTTTGGCGTCGTTGTTAGGGACTTAGATTTAGTCAATAATGCAATTCGTTGTTGCATCGTCTAGACTAAGGGAACAAATTTACTCATTTGTCGATTGTATGCCCAATACTCGCTCCCGAGGTGAAGACTTAGAACCCCATAGACAAAGTAGAACGTTTCATAAGTTCGAGACGCCGAACTGAAACCAACGAAACCCTTTTTCCTGAAGATATTATACCATAACCAGTTGAAGAATCAATCATGGCCGAAAATAGAGGAGCATAATGTTTACTCAAGTCCTATGCGACTCCAAATCAACAAGAACCGCACAACAGTATTGTCGCACCAGCCATTACCCGAAACGATTTTGAACTGAAACCTTCACTGCTGCAAGTGGTACAACAGAACTAGTTTTCTGGAAATCCTACGGACGACCCGAACGAGCATCTGATAAAGTTTGTACAATACGCAGATACCGTGAAAGCAAATGGTGTATCCCAAGACACAATAAGATTGAGACTTTTTTCGTTCTCTTTAAGAGATAGAGCTAGGGCGTGGTTACAATCTCTACCAGCCAAATTTGTCACAACATGGGCAGAACTGAAGAATGTCTTCCTATCACGTTATTTCCCGCCAAGCAAGACAGCTATACTGGGAGCACATATTAACGGATTTCGACGGAAGGATGTCAAATCAGTTTATGAAGCGTGGGAAAGATACAAGGATCTATTGAGATTATGTCCACACCATGGGTTTGAAAATTGGGTAACCATCATTACTTTCTATAATGGACTTCTATACAACATTAGGATGACAATAGACGCTAACGTAACAACGCTCTTATGAATAAACCATACGAAGAAGCCTATAACCTCATTCAGAACATGGCTCAAAATCATTGCCAATGGGGAGGAGAAAGAACACTTGTAGATAAGAACCAAACTAAGGGAGGAATGTATGAAGTGAGCAGTTTAGATCACGTAAATGCTAAGATGGATACCATAGCCCTGAAGATCGATAACTTGACCATAACACCACCAGCCACCATGGTTGTCGTAACTCCAAATTGCGAAATTTGTGGAATCCCATGACACACACCATCAAAATGTCAACTTCTTGCCGGATTAACCACATATCAGGTGAACTATGATCAAGGAAACCTGTATTCTAATACCTACAACCCAGGATGGAAAAATCATCTGAATTTCTCTTATAAGAACAATAATGCCTTGTATGCGTCAAACCAAGCACCAGATGTACCACCGGGGTACCAAAAAGCTGTCGCACCCAATCAGAATGCTCCTAGGAAATCCAACCTTGAACTGATGATGGAAAACTTCATAGCTACACAAATTCAAACAAACAAGGAATTCCTGAACCAGAACATCCATACTAGTGAGCAAATCAAAGAATTGGTGACCAAAGTAGTTGCTTTAGCTACTCATAACAAGATGCTAGAAACTCAAATATCTCAAGTAGCCCAACAACAAGCATCTACTGTAGCCCCAGCTGGAACGTTTCATGGACAACCACAACCAAATCCCAAAGGTCATGCAAATGCAGTTATACTAAGAAGCGGAAAAGAATTAGATGGACCTGTCGATCCTAGAACCGAAAACCCAGCCATGTACCAATAAATTGAGAAATAAACTGAGAAGATTGATAAACCACAAGAAAAGGAAGTCAATGAACAAGAGGCTGAGGAAAAGGAAAGACCTTACATACCTCCGCCACCGTATAAGCCACCAATTTTGTACCCCAAACGGTTAACAAATTCTAAGACTATGGGGCAATTCTAGAAATTCGTAGAGCTTCTGAAATAGTTAAACATTACGATACCCTTTACATAAGCTATTACTTAGATGCCCTCATATGCTAAATTCTAAAAGAGATCTTATCTAACAAAAAGAAAATCGAGGAGAATGAAACAATTATGCTTACTACTGAATGTAGCGCTATTATCCAAAATAGCATGCCTCCTAAATTGAAGGATCCAGGAAGTTTCTCTATTCCTTGTGTAATAGAAAAGTTCGTCATAGACAAAGCTCTATGCGAGTTAGGAACCAATATAAGTGTTATGCCATTATCAATTTGCAAGAAGCTCGATATGGGACAGCTTAGACCAACCAAGATGTCAGTTCAACTAGCCGATCGCTCAGTAAAATTCCCGGTTGGTATTCTAGAGAATGTTCCAGTACGAATAGGCCAGTTCTACATCCCAATTGATTTCATAATCATGGAAATCAAGGAAGATTCTACGACTCCTATCATACTGGGAAAACCCTTCTTAGCCACGACCGGAGCTATCATAGATGTGAAGAAAGGCAGACTGATATTCGAAGTAGGAGAAGAGAAAGTCAAATTCATTCTAACCCAATTCCTCCAAGCTCCAGCCATAGACGATATTATTATCCCCAAATTTCGACGCTAACATTAATCAGGTCATTTGGCTAAGAAAAGAATTTTCTTGTTATAAGCTAAAAGTGAGGTATTCGACCTTACTCCTTAAAAGGATGAGAGTCAAAGGAATCCACTTACATGTTCTGTACTTAGAGAAATTCTGAGTTTGGAATATCTTCTAAGTGTTGGGAGGATTTGACCAGGCATGCATTCGATGAGGATGGCAATTATATGAATTTTTCACGTTCAAGTTTGAAGGGAAAATATGTAATTTTCAATTCAAATGCAGAGACAAGTGGCGCAAGATCAAGCTTCTTCAACATGTAGTGGGACAAGTGTCATCATCTTAGGATAGTTTTAGAAAGAAACCTTTGAAAACAATTACTTTGTAATGTATATAAATAGCTTAGTCTAGTGTTAGAATAGGTGTGTGGAAATCATATGTACCAGTAACTCCGTAACACTCAAAATATCTGCGTGTATTGAAAAGAGTGCAGTGAGAATGTACGTGATGTAAACACCACCAATTTATCTTCAATGTCAATTTATCTTCAAGTTATTTATCTTTGAATTCATTTAACTTTCAAGCCTTTTATGTTAAAGCATTTATCCTTCAATGTAATTTACTTTTTAAGTAATTTATTGCATTTCATTTACATTTCCTGCCCTTTACATATTCAATATTTTAACATTTTGCCTCGCATTTATCTTTCCTTTGCATTTTCAGTCATTTAAACTCCCTTTCCTGGCTTTTAACTTTCATTTACCTTCAAGTTTTGTCTTTACTTTCCCTTTAAATCTTCAAGCATTGCCCTTTCTTTTGTTTACTTTGAAAGTCTTTGCTTTTACTTCATTCCTTTTATTTTAAACACTTTCTAAATCCTGTCGAAGGGTTCAAGACCTTTTTCCCAAAAACATCACAAATCACAAACCTTTTAGAAGATGTCCTTAGATCAATCTGGTCGATCCTGCGAGTAATTGAGGGTATTTTGGTATCTTCAGATGACTAACGGTTGTTTACTAATTTTGGGGGTAAACAAATTGGCACGCCCAGTGGGACAGTGCTAAAACGATTTTGGAAGTTTTGTAACTTCTCTTTTTATAACTCCTTTTTATAACTTCTTTTAGTAACTTCTTTTTTACGTGGGCATACCGTTCGAAAAAACGGTTACTTTGCATTTGAGAAGTGCGAAAGTAGCCAGTACAGATCATTACATACCAAGAAGAAGAAATAATAGGAAGATGGCATCTAGCCAAGGAAACCCAAGTGATTCAATTCCCGTAAGAAGTGGGTCGAATCCCCAAGTGAGTAGTTCAAATGTTCATAGTTTGAATACACAAGATGTTCCTAGGAGTGAGGCTACTCCAGTTTCCAACCCTTCGACATGGGCGTCAACAACACCAACTATGGTGTCAGAACCTACCCCTTTGACAAGACAATGAGCAATAGTTAATAGATACTATGATCAACCAGTGTTGGAGTACATTGGGTCAAATCCTCAAACTCCACCACCAAATTCGTCTACAATTAGAGCCTTCATACCTCCAGGATTTTCTCAGCCTTTGAATAGAAACTCACCCTATGGTATGCCAACAACTATGATGATGGGCCTAAGGAATGCACCTCAAGTTTTTTTAGACAATATGGTTCTTTCACCTTTGCAGGAATCTAGATCTAGAATAAACATGGGAAGGAATAGCCAAACTATTGGTTTAGGACATTCGGCTCAGAGTCATGCTCTTACAAATGAGTCTGCAACATACTTAAGACACAAATGGATGAGAGAAATATGCAAATGGTTCACACTTTATCCCAAACCATGGGAGTTATTTTTCAGCCTTTGATTCAAAATACAACTTAGACGAATCAACATATGGTGTCTCAAATGGCGCGTATAGCAAAATTCATGGGAGTCCCAACACCAATTTGACAGCCCAATCACATGACAGATGTAGGAGATGCTATGTAGCCACCAAATCAAGGAAATCAGGAAGTAGTCGAACCATTGGAAGTGGAAGCCATCAGGAATCAAAGGCAAATGTTAGTAGATGAGGAACCAAGAGTTATGGTGGTAAATAGGCATCAGGATGCAGACCATATGGTTCAACAAAATAATTTGGCAGCAGAAAATAACTTGGCAGCCATTATCGAACAAATAATGGCTAGAAGTGGGATAAATACAGGGTTCACTAGGTCAAATTTCACTTCACCAATAGTAGAATATATACTTCAGTCAGAATTTCCTCCTAGGACAAAGGTTCCCAAGTTCACTAAGTTCTTAGGAGATGCGACAGAATCTACGGTCGAACTTGTGGCACAGTACATGATAGAAGCTGGGGAAATTGCTAATGATGAAAGTTTAAGGATAAAATATTTCCCTAGCTCTCTCACCAAGAATGCTTTTACTTGGTTTACTACGTTGCCACCTGGTTCAATATGTAATTGGACTCAATTGGAGCGTTTGTTTCATGAGAAATTCTACATGGGTCATACCAAGATTAGTTTGAAAGAATTGGCCAGTGTTAAACGAAAGTTCAATGAGTCCATTGATGATTACTTGAACAGATTTCTACAACTCAAAGCCAAATGTTTTACTCAAGTACCTGAGAGTGAATTAATCGAAATGGTTGCTGGTGGTATTGACTACGCTATCAGGAAGAAGATGGACACCCATTACTTGAGATACATGGCTCAATTAGCAGATAGAGTTCGATAACTTGAACGTCTGAAGGACGAAAAAGCCATGGCGAACACGCATAAGAAAATATCTTACATCGAGTATCAAGATGAGGTCGAAAACGTCTACGACGAAACCTACCTCTAGATGATAATGGGATAGACCTAGCTGAACTTAAGCAGGGTCATTATTCCTGTAAACTTTTAATTCCCTCAAATAGAAAGAATCATGTCGAAACTGAAAAGAGTGACATATTTCCAAAGAAAACATACACTTTCGACGTCACCAAATGTGATGAAATTTTTGATTTATTAGTTAAGGATGGCCAAATACTTGTGCCCCCTGGCGCTAAAATGCCACCTTTAGATCAAAGAAAGAAAAGAGGTTTTTGTAAATACCATAATTATTTGGGTAATAAAACTTCTCAATGTTTTCTTTTCAGAAATTTGGTGCAAAATGCAATTCAGGAAGGAACACTCAAATTTGGAGACAAGCCCAAGGCACAGATGAAGATTGACACTAATCCTCTTCAGGTGGCTGAGGAAAATTATATTTAACCCTCTGCAGTAAACTGGATTGAGGTTGCTAAGCAAGTTGCTGATGATGACAGCAACCCTGGTTCAGTCGAAGCCATAATGAATCCTATGGTGGTTGAGGTTACTGAAAATTTCGACAATGATGTTATGCTAATCAAGGCTAATGAAGAGTTAACCAGCAATCAATGGGAACACTTGATATGCAAGGCTGCTGAGGGATTCTTTAAGACATCACCTGATGTTGAAAAGTTCAATGTGGGAGTTACCATCGTGCCACATGAGGATGTCAGAGAAACAGATCTTCCATTGATTACTAAGGAAACTACTGAGAGTTTTGTGAAGATAGATGAGGCTACTGATGGCCTTGAATTAAACTTCTCCAAGATGGAACTCAGGGATGAAGTTAATGTCAATATGGTCGAAGTGACAAATGACCAAGTGATGGAGGTGAATGACTCTGCACCTTAGAAGGATCATTACAAGAAGGCTTATCCCAAGGAGGATGAGACAATTGTTGATTTATTGCATAGATGCCGGAGTAAGAAGTCAGAAGTAATGTTTTATCCAAGATGCAGTTCCATCTTTGACAGAGAAGTTTCCAGAGCCTTTAACATGTGAATAAGGCTAATAGGGGGCAGAAGCTAAAGGCTGCCCAAAAGCATGGCCGCTTTGACCCAAGGCGTGCTAATCCCTATCTACAAAGTAGCAAGCCCCAATCCCTCAAGTTAAAACAACCCACATTGAAACCAAGTGGGGAAGTTCCTAATGACAAGTGGTTTAAGCCTGATGACTCAGGCAAAAGGGGAAGCCACAAGTGGAAGAAGTTCGATGTCGAAAGAGGGCATTCGATGGGATACATAAAGGAGGCCAGGACATCAAACAAAGATGCGTATGTGTCTGAAAATTACAAGGGTAAAAGCCATATGTCTAGGTCCACAATAGCATAGAGAAGAGCGTATGAGGAAGGCTCAGAGAGATGCCTCCAAAGGTGATTGTGATGGATTAAACACAAGTGTGCTTGGGTGAAAGTGGTGACAACCTTAAAACAAAAATAACAAACAAAGTGCCTGTGGGGCGCAAAGGATTTTCGTCCTGAAACAAAGAAGATGAGATCAAGGAAGAAATAAAGGCTGAATTGAGAGCTATCAAAGATGAGGATAGGACAGACAATTTCAACTGTGAATCTGAAGCTTCTCTGGACATCTTGGTCAATATAGTTTAAGTAATGCCTAGAGAATATTGTAAACACCCCAAATTTGCCCTCTCACTTTCTCAGGCCTTGGCTTAATGATCACACATATTGCATAGCATATCATTACATCTTACATTGCATATTCACCTTTAATATCTCATTGCATCTCTGCACAGCTAGGGTTTGTGATCAGATGAATCTTGAAGAGAGTATGAGGTATCTCAGAGGCCATGAAGCATGACAAGAAGGTCCTTGAGTGCTCTAAGGTCATATTGTACCCCCAAGGGTTCTTGGAAGTCAAAAAATCACAAGAAATTGCAGAGCCACCCTGGCAAGCTCAGGGTTCCTGCACAGATGACTTAAAATTAGGGTTTTGGGTTTGAGGCCCTTACAACCAAATATTTTGGTCATTTTTGATTCCATTGGTCTTTAAATGATATAGGGAGCTTGTGTATGAAGTTTTATGCAAAAATTCACTAAGAAGTCATCTGATCAAGCTGTGACTTGTTGTACAAGAAAAGTCAGGATTAGGGCCTCTGAGGCCTCCAACAAGGGTCCCAAAGGGTCATCATCATCAATTTGAGGTCCTATGACCTTTATTTGGTCTTAGGAATGTTTGAAAGATCGCAATATTGAAGAATTTTGAGCCATTGCAAAAGTTGCCATTTTTGGACATGACTTGTAATGAAAACTTTCCATTTTGGGAAAGATTTTCAACCTCCTCTTTCTTGATCAAAAAGGCTTCAAATGTATTTTTCAAACATGAAAGTTGTAGATTGGATCTTCCCATTTTCAAAAAGTACAAGAACTCATCTTGATTCATCCTAGAACTCAAAATATGATGGGTCAAAGTTGGGAAAAATCTTGTAATTTTCAAGTTTAGGCCAAAGAGGGAAATGTGCAAAAGTTAATTTCAGGCCTCTACATGACTTCTAATCCACTCAAATACCTCATGAAATGATCAAACAACATCTCAAAGTCAGAATTGAGCCTTGAACCAAAGGATTCCATGACTTGTTTCTCAATAAATCACAAAGTTGCAAAATTGCAAAAACTATGCAAGCTCTTGATCCAGGCCATACAACTCATAACATTTGATCCTAGGGTTCTCCTTGAAGCCAGCTGAGGCAGCTCAAGCCCTCAAATCATTTCTGCCATGGCCCATACCTTAAGTACACAACTTTTGACTTTTTGGCCAATTGAGCCATGCCATTCCCACCGTGGATATCTACTCTTTTGACTCATTCCAGTTGTTTATGCATTGCCTAAAGATCATAAAACAAAATACACAAGAGCTCAGAAGACACACACACACACTCAGATTGCACAAAAATTCCCAAAAACTTCCTCTCTTCGATTCTCCTAATTCAGCCATCAAACTTCAAATATTCCTTCACCAATCAACCACACATACCCATAGAACAAATCCCACCCATCACAATGGCCTGAAACACAACACATAAGAACCTCATTTTCTTCCATATCAGAACTAGACCTCTCAAACTAGCCACTTTCAAAGCATTCCAAGCATTCCATTAGCCTTAAGAGGTTCAAAGGAGGCCATTTGCACAAGAGGGAAGCTCTGAAAGCTCACTTTCGAAGGTCTCCAGCTCAGGTATAGCTCAAAAACTTTTTTCTTAGAACTTCATTTTCTTGTTACAAAATGAATCTTCATGTTGCACTGATCATCTAGATGTGTTTAGAATTGGAAATGAGCAAGAAATGACCATTTCATGTTGTTTTGAAAGTTTGCCCGTACTTTGATTTTTGCTTCGATTTGCTTGATTCATGTGTTATAAATGTTGTTTGATTGTTGATTTGTGTTCCATGAAGTGTGGGGAGTGTTTCTGGGCAGGTTAGAGGTCTTGGGATGGCTTGGGGGAAGAAGATAGGGTTTTGGGTTGGCCGGAGAAGATGACCGGAGCACTGTTCCGGTCATCTGAAAGTGATTAGGGTTAGGGTTCCCAGATTGAACGTGAGCCCTTAGATCTTGATTAGGTTAGTGAGTGGACGGTTCAGATTAGTCATTAACCATAATTATGTTTAATTAATTTAAAACCTAATTAATTAAATCAGATTTGAATACCAGCCTTTGGATTGCGCGCGTATTAGAAGTTTAAACCTGGACCATTGGATCTTCATACTTTCAGTCAAACTGACTTGCAATCTCAACCCTTGATCTGGCTTCCATGCAATCAGAGCCCTCCCTTTCAATTACTTTTCATTTTTATTTTATTTATTTCATTTTTGTTTTCCTTTATTTATTAAAAATAGCAAAACATTTTCAAAAATTCTGATTTTTTACATTTACACTATAATTAATTTTAAAACCCCAAAAACATTTTTATTTTTATTTTTTGCATCAAAAATTTATTTTTAAATCATTTAATTGTATTATTTAATTAGTTAATTCATTTTAATTAATTAAAAATACTTTTAGGTATTTAAAAATCACCAAAAAAATCAGAGAACCTCTTTGAACATTAAGATCAATTTACAAACTCATTTCACAAATTTATTTTAGGGTTTGATCATGTTTTGACAATTAAACTTGAATTAGGGTTTTGAAAATCCCCTTTTTCATAACCCTAATTCAAAAATTCATGGACAAGTCCCCCTCAGATTTAGTCTTACAAACATAAAAATCACTTCTTAATCTAACCTCTAATCAAAATCCACTCTAATAAAGGTTTGTTATATAATGATTTTAATCCATGACCATGGATTAAGTTGAGGTATCTTCCTCATCTTAAGTGTCCTCATCTATCATCCTTCTCTTAGGATGGTGTAATGAGTTCACTAATCCCTGATTAGAGATTAAACTCATTACTTAACACAAAACAAAAATCCAAAAACACTTAATAATTACAAGTAGGTTAATGATCTTAATCCAGTATCATTAGGGTAATTAAGTTAAGATTCCCATCTCATACTTAAGTAGACTCGTTATCCCTAATCAGGGATGATATAATGAGTTTACAAACCCTTGATTAAGGCTTAAGCTCATTATCCTATGCAAAACACCAAAAACAAATAAAAAAACTAAAAATACAAAAAACAAACAATAATTGTCTCCTCCGAGATTCTTTTCTCATCACATTCACTCTGAAAACGAGAACTCGCTTCTTCCGTTTAATGCAAGACAGTTAGCACTCGAGCCAGACGATTCATACACTTGAGCATAGATAAGCAAGCAGTTCACACCAAAACATCTAAGTCTCTTTGAGTCGAACTACGGTTTTATGATTTCCTCATTGCACGAGAGGATATGTAGGCATAACTTAACGGTTATCGAACAAAAGTCTCCAGGTCTCCCCCCTCTTCTCTTTCTAGCTTTCTTTTCTTAGCCTCAGTTTGAGCTCCCATTCTTTGTACACCATCACCCTGCATATCATTTTCTTTTATGCACAGCTAGCACATACACTTCCCCCCTTTTAAACACAGTCAGGTAAGCGTGGATCCCGTCAAGTACGACGGACGATCTGGGTGCTAATACCTTCCCATGTCGTAACCAACCCCCTTACCCAATCTCTTTGGTTCGCAACTATCTTATCCATATCTTTCTAGGTTTGTGTAGCATTACCTTTCCTTCAGGATAAAAATGTCTAGCTGGCGACTCTATTCAACCTCAACCTTCAACATCTCCGACACCAGTTCGCGTTTGCACCAGGATGAAAATCCAGGGAGCGACAGCTTGGCGACTCTGCTGGGGACTTTGTAACCGGAGCTTCTGAGTCCTTGAGGGTTTCTCCTAGCGCTTATTTGATTTGTGTTTATTGGGGTGTTATGTGTTATATGTGTTTATGTGTTTTTGTTTTATTTATCGCTTTCTGTATAGCTTTATTTATTGCTTTCGTTTATCGCTTTCATTTACTGCTTTTCGCATTTCATTCTTTATGATATCATTGTGCTGGATTATTGTTACCTTGGTGGGTGGGGTATTCTAGTGAGAAAGGCTCAATACAAAGGCCTGAGTGACACATAGGATTAGAATGGTTTCGTATTATTTCCTATTCCATTTTGGTTTGGTGCGGGAATATGAAAATACGGTTCAGACATGGGTTTCCTTTTGAGAACTCTGTGCTACGGATCTCCTGTAGTGCTAGAGCTATCTGGGAAGTCTGCTAAGTCTGGATGACCTTTTTAGATGACCTTCAGCATCTGAGGTGAATCAGGGGAGGATTCTTTATGATTAGTGTAAGCACTATATTCCCTAGGATGAATGTGTTTACACTTCTCATAATAGATCCAAACCTGAGGATCTTTGTTCTAGTACATACATGTGAGTGGGATGTGATTTTTACAAGTTTGCAGGAACTCTTGACCTCATCATACCTTGCTACTGGAATACTATAAGGTTGTACTATTTTGGAACCCTGAACTATTGACTCTTTATTTGAGTCCCCCACCCGGTTACTGGTTCTCAAGCCTTCATCTGAAACTTTGAACACTCAAGGATCCCATCAGAGGCAACTGATAATCCAGCACATGATCACAAACCCTTGATATCATCATCATGCATCATATTGCATCATTTCTAACATTTGTCTATTTTTTTTACAGGGTATCCACTTTTCTTGGTTTGGTTTTGACCGTTCTTCTACTCAGCCTATCTGCTACAACACTTCTTCAGTTATCTCCTTCAGTACACATCTTCAGAATGGATTCAACAAGGAAAAGTAACATCACTTATCATTTCTTAGAGTATCCTTTAACAAGCATTAAACAGATACAAGCCCTCATTACTCCTGATCATGTGCCTTTGTTCAGAAAAAGTTATGGTAGAATCTTGGACATAATTATGGACCTGGATGTATCACAAAGGAGCATGATTCACACTTGTCTGCAGTTTTATGACCCTCCCCTCCACTGTTTCACTTTCCCAGACTTCCAGAAAGGTCCGTTGCTGGAAGAGTACTCCATGTTGTTGAATATCACCATCCGAAGAGGAATTCCTTTCAATCCTGAAATGACTCCTCGAAAGAATGAAGACATAGCCAAAGCACTACATCTGGAAGTAACCACCATTGATGAATACATGACTTCCAAGGCTGGAATCCCAGGCCTTCATCTAGATTTCTTGATTACTCAGGCTACAAAGCATGTTGCAAAAGGGAATTGGGAAACTGTCTGTGCTCTCCTAGCTCTCAACATTTATGGTATCATTTTGTTTGCAGACGAGCCTAAGTTTATAAGCAAGAATGCCATTCACATATTCATTCTAAAGAACCCGGTTCCCACCTTATTAGGAGACTTTTATTACTCAGTTCATCAGAGGAATGAGAAATAGAGAGGAAGACTGGTAAGATGTTGTGCACCTCTTTTCTACAGTTTGTTGATGAAACACATGCCAAAGACGGAAGCTTTCTTGAACCCACATCAGACAAGGAATTGGGCTAAGAGAATGATTGCCCTTACTTCAGAAGATATCAGGTGGTGTACTCAGAATACCAAGGGTCGAGATATAGTAACCAACTGTGGTCAATACCCAAATGTGCCTCTCATTGGAGTGAAGGGTTGCATCAACTACAATCCTTTACTTTTCAAAAGACAGTTGGGTATGCCTTGGTACATCCACCTAGGGAGCAAGACCTAGCAGAATCTCTTTATTGTGTTGTTCAGAACAACCATGCCACCGTCCGACAAGTAGCTTGGGCTTTGGACAATATATAGACTAAAGGAACCGCCATTCTGGGAAAGTGTAATAACATAGCCTCTGATCAGTAAACTGAATGGCCGCGCATCAAAGGACAAATTACTCGTATGCCATTCACCCTGGAAGATGTACTAGGGCCATCAGCAGTTGAGCCCATATCCATAATAAGCCTGGAAGAGTTTGAAAAGTTGAATGAAAGAAATACCCAGCTCGCTGAAGCTTTGAAGAAGACCCTTTGGGAAAGGAATGATGCTCATTTAGACATTGAGAGGTTAGAAAAGCTATGCATCGAGCATGTAACCAAGATTGAGAATACTAGAGACTTCATTAGGAAAGCCCGAGCAGGATAACTTGTGTTGAAGAATGCATGTAAAGAGGCAAAAATTCAGAAGGCAAGAGCGGAGCATTATCTGGAAGAGAGTCAGGGAAGATGGGTCAAAATAACTGAGGCTCGTTTGCAAGAAGATTAGAAGATGCAAGCCAAGATGGAATAGTTGGAGTCCAATGAAAGAAGAAGCTGAGAAGCATTTCTAGCCGCTCAGAAGGAAATCTCAGAGTTAAAACTCCGAGCAGGATCGAAAAGATCCAAAGAGCAAGATAAGTATTAGAAGACGATGAGTTCCATCACAACCAGAAACCTTCTCACCAGGACCATCACAGAGCACCTAGCTGGACCCGTGACTGATGTTCTCCTGAAAGAAGTCAGGGAGGATGCATATGGATTGGATGTTTGATTTTCTTTGTACTTGTTTTTGTATTTTGACTCACCATGGGAGTTTTAGTTGTATTCATGATCTGATTATATTATAGTTTATGTATTATTGTTGTACTTCAACTCACCATGGGAGTTTTTGTTTTTGTTGTATTCATGAATTGGTTGTATTTTGGCAATGCCGCTTGTATTCTATGTATTATTGGTTTTTGTGGATTCCATTCAAAATCATTATCTCCTCCAAGGGGTCTGGAAGGTCAAAACCAAGAACCAAACCGGATACCCTCGAAAGACAAATAGGCATATTGCATTGCATTCTAACCATATACCTCTTGTTTTTGCAGGTGATTTGTTGTTGTCTTCTCACTTTGTTGATTGTTTCAGGAAATATTGCTCACAGAAGGGTCTTTTCCGTCAACCGAGTCCACAGATATCCAACTCGACACAACCTTCCGAGTCTACAAATGGATCAGCTACAACAGGAACTGACAGATGTAAAGACTCAAATGACAGATGTGGGGACAGAAGTGAGGACCCAAATGAATCAATTCATGGCTATGATGACTGGACTGGCCCAGACCCAGGAAAGATTAAGGGAGTTGGTCGAGCGGCAAACCCCAGAAGATAACCACGCAGGCACAGGAGGTACTAGTAATAATGAGCGCGAGCAGCCGCGAATGACTCCGGTAGTGTTTGGACCTGACAACCATCCTGAAGCTAATATCCTTGGGAATAGCCAAAGGAACACTGGAGATCGTATTCTACAGGAAGATCCTCAAGATGAGCAGTTTACAGTGTTAGGTGCTAGGGCATATGAAGCTTATGACCGTCGGTTGGATGAGATATCTGAAAAGTTAAGATCCTTGGAATCCCAAAACTCCTTGGGATTTGATGTAATGGACATGGGCCTGGTTGAGGGGGTAAGAATTCCCCACAAATTCAAGCCCCCGTGTTTTGAAAAGTACAATGGAACTTCCTGTCCTCGCACTCATTTGCAGTCTTTTCTAGGAAGGTTGAAGGCATACACTATGGATGAGAAGCTATGGATGTTTTATTTTGAAGATAGCTTGACGGGGGCATCCAGAGAATGGTACTCACATTTATCCAGGGCCACTGTCAGAAATTGAAAAGATTTGGAAGAAGCTTTTGTGCGCCAGTATCAATACAACTTGGACATGGAACCTAACAGGACCCTCCTAATGGGAATGTCTCAATCCTCGAGGGAAAGATTCTGTGAGTACGCTCAGAGATGGAGACAGCTGGCTGCTGCTGTCCAACCTCCAATGTCAGAAAGGGAGATGGCTGACATGTTCATGAATACCCTGCAAGGAACTTATATTGATAGACTTGCTGCTTTCTCTTCCACTAGCTTTGCTGATGTGGTCATAGAAGGAGAGAGAATTGAAAGTTTGTTGAAGATAGGCAAGATTTATGATAATGGCGCCAGCTCCAACAACGCAAAAAAGCCATTCTCCGGACCCTGAAGGACATGAGAAACTAATTTAGTGCATATTGGCAGAGGTAGGCCTCAATATTTGCAAAGGTCAGTGGCTGCTGTAACCATTCCTACTCCAGAACCTCAGCAACAACAGTTCCCACAAAACAGCAAAGACCTTACAACAACAATAATCAACAACAGCGTCCATTTCAACAAAGAACTTCTCAGATCAACAGGGTAATCAATCCCATTTCGATGCCCTATGTAGTGTTACTCCCGCAACTATTGAAACTCAACTTGATTGAACTAAGGACTTTGGCTCCACCAGATCCTCTCAACCTTCCAAGAAATTATGATGTCAACGTAAGATGCGCCTTCCACTCAAATGCTCTTGTCCATGCCACATAAAAGTGTAGGGCCCTGCATATGAAGGTTCAAGACCTGATTGATTCCAAAGTTGTAAACTTCGCACCTTCTTCGAGTGTTATCAAAAATCCAATACCTAACCACAGTGGGACAAGGATTAATGCTATTGAGGAAGACCAACCAGCAATCCCGATTGATGATGTTGCAAGTGTTCGAACACCTCTGGCCGAGGTGAAAGCTCAGCTTTTAAAATGCCAAGTGTTTCCAGGTTGTGAAGCCTACTGCAAAGCTTGTAAGGTTACTACTAATGGTTGCGCAAGTTTGAAGAATGGTATCAACAATTTGATTAAGGAAGGCATCCTACAGATAACATCAACAATTCAAGCTTCTACAACTGCAACAGAAATCACTTCTACAAATACATCAAAATCATTTCAACAGAATCGACTACAACAACAACAAACACCAGCAGTGAGATTTCAACAGTTACTATTTACTACGACCCAGCAACGATCTCTGTTCCAGAATCTCACAACGACAACTTCCAGCAACATTCTCACCAACATCATCCCAGCAACACTCTCTCATCAGCTTGTCAGCTTCCTACACTTGTGCCACCTTTAGTCAGACTCCATTTTACTATATACTACGATCCACAGAAAATCATGACTCCTTCTTCTGCTGTAATTAGTCTGGGGACCATCACGGTGCCTGGACCAATTCCTTATGATAACAACAGTGTCGTGCCTTGGCATTATGGTTCGGATCTTTACTGCCACGGAAGGAAGGTCACTATTGACTCCTCAACATCTGCACCACAAGTAGACAATGTAGGGGGAGGCGGAGGCTTCACAAGAAGCGGACGTCTCTTCGTTTCACAAATTCCCAGAACTAATACCGAGGCGGAAGAGGCTGCCAGAGCTAAAGGTAAAAGTATGGTGCCAAAAGAACCTGCCGCAAAAGAAACTCAGAAGACACCCTTTGATCAGGATGTAGACGAGTTTATGAGGATTATCAAAAGAAGTGACTACAAAATCGTAGATCAGCTCCACCAAACACCCTCCAATATCTCCATATTATCACTGCTCATGTGTTCCAAGGCTCACCGGAATGCACTACTCAAAGTTCTGCACGCAGATTATGTGCCTGAAGAGATCACTGTCAATCAGTTGGAATCAGTAGTCGCAAATGTCAATACTAGTCATGGACTAGGCTTTACCGATGTTGATTTGACTACAAAGGGGCGTAACCACAATAAGGCATTACACATTACTCTGGAATGTAAAGGGTATGTGCTCTCGCATGTCCTTGTTGACACTGGATCATCACTCAACGTCCTGCCAAAGAAAGCTTTAATCAAATTGGAGTATGATGGTGTAACACCCCAAAATTTGCCCTATAAGTTATTACTATCTAATTGGCTTGTGCTTCGCATTCATCTGCATTTCCCATTAGATCATAACTTTGAATCATGTATTTCATTAAGTTTCTAAGACATGAGATCAATGGTGTTTAAAGTTAGGGTTTCACAGTTTACTTATGGTTACCAGGTGGATTCAAGGATTTAACTATGTAATTATCAAGAGTATCATCTTCTCGAATTCCTATCACTTGGGTTGTTTTTTTATTTCCCTGATCAAATGTTTAGAAAGGGGGGTCACTTATTCACTGGTGTATATAAGTCATTATAAGGGTTTGTAATAAATGTTTTTGGAAGACCTAATGTACTCACATGACTAGGGTTTAGGGTTAAGGTATCTTCAAAAGAGGGGAGTCATATAAGGTCCCCGTGCCGTCACAAGTTAATGATCAAACATTCCTCCAAGTGGTATTTCATGTTGAGTCTTACGGTCTCACCTAGGTGCACCATATGTTATTTGGTTATGAATTCATGCAAGCCTATTCAAGATTAATTCAAATGGTGTGAGATAACGGCAAGCTCATTATGTGATATTCAAGGTCGCATAGCTACGACAACGGTAAATTCAGTCCCACTTTCACTACCCGAACATCATTGTCAAGTATCTTTCCGAAATCCAAGTTTAAATCAAATGCCATAACCTTCAAAACCGAATGCCAATTTATCAAGCCTGAAGCTTTATGCACCTTTACATGTCCAAGGTCTATTTGATTTTTATGTTCTTTTCTATTGCAAATTCATGTTGATGGAAAATATCACAAGAGGCTTGTGTTATAAGACCGAAAAGCCCATTCATATTTTAGTTATTTTTCACTATCCAAGCCCATTTATTTTTCAAGTAATTTTTCACAAACAAAAATTATGAAAAAAAACAAATTCAGTAGGAAATCAATACAAGACATTCCAATTGCAAAACTCATGGATTGATAAAGGAATTACACTCCACTAAATTCAGTTACAAGCAAACTGATAACTCAGTTACAAAAACCAGAAAAATGAGATGACAGAAACTGTTACAAGCTTGAGGAAAAATGAGGAAAAAAAAGGAAAAAAAAACAAAGAAGATGAGGGGTTTTCTCGCAGAACACTATCATAATCACTTCATCAATCCGCAACAGAAGCAACATCAAGCCTCCAAGATCCTTTAAATTTCAATTTGTATCATTTTGAAGCGAGCCCGCGTTCACACTATCTTCACCGACACAACATCATCAATTCTGCAGAATAATCAATGGCCATAACAATTCACAGGAATCCACTATTACGGCACAAACGCAACTGCAAGGATGCATCATAACTGACATTAGCACAACGACATGGTCCGTAGTGAAAAGAAGAAGAATATTTGTGAACCAGAATCAAAGTTCAATGATACAATCGTAGATTCAGAGCAGAAGAAGAAATGGGAGTTTACTTGCATTTCTCTGATACTTTCGTTTTCTTGAATATTAAACTTCTGCGAATGCAGCCAACGAGAACTTCCTCATTTTTTTTCCTGCGTTAATCTTCTTCAAACTCCGGATTTTTCTTCAACCTTGAGTTTCACCTTCAACTTTCATCTTCATCAATCACGATCCCCCATTTACTTTCGTGGCCCTGCAAGTCCTTGTTCTTCATTGCCTTAGCAACATCACAGTCTTCATTTCATCAATACCAAACCTGCAAGAATCATCAAACATTCATCATCATCCATAACAAGAGCCCTGCATAAAAGAAAGTCGACAAATCTTGGTAACTAAAAGAGAAAACTGATATAGCAAAATGAAGCTACAGGCTAAAGGATAATTTAACAGAATTCAACAGAAAAGGTAGTTAGAAAATTCGGTTGTAACTAACTTCATAACACTCATAAGTGAAGTTCGTTTTACCTGAAATCTACACAAAAACCTGGAATCCTTCTCCTATAAATCAAATTTCAACAATTCTTCAAAGGGGGATTATTTTTTCCTTCATTTTTCTTAGTTCTCTCCTCCATTCTCAACTCCATTCTTCAACATCCCCTTCATTCACCCCCCACCATCATCTTCAATATCCGAATCTTCATCTACCTAAAAAACCTCCCTCATTCTCCAATCTTCAACTCTTCATGATTTTCTTCCACCATTCTTCACAACCTTCAATCAATCCTCCTGAATCCTCTTTCATAATCCGATTGGAATCTTGTCCATCATTGCGACCTCGTTAATCACATCATCGATTCAAGGACCACCTGCGATCAATCATCAAAGCTTCATCGATAAGAAATTCGAAAAGAGAGGTGAAAAGAGGAATCAGTTGAAACCTGAGAAATGGATATTGAGCGGAGATCGTAAGTCTTATACCTCTATTCACGTCTTCGCCCAAAATCAATGTCGTAGCTCTCGTGCGTCCTCAACATCCTAATCGTGGAGCTCTCATCGCGATCTTGATCAAATCGGCGTCTTCTACGGTAACCGCCTCCGTTAAAGATCCGTGTCGCTTCCCTACAATCAACAACATCTGTAAATAATGGAAGTTCAGAAGCAATTTGCAACGACAAGAATCTTGAAGTCAGTAGGGATAAGACGGTGTTGCCGATGACACGACCGGAGAAAGAACCTAGGAGTTGTGATGGAGGCGAATTCTGATTAAGGTACACATTCGTTTCTTCAAGGCATTCTTGTTCACCGTTCGTGAATTCCAGGTCTTCTTGTTAATATTTTAGCTCTCAATGGATAGATTAGGTGGTGTTTGAGTGAACTTTGCTTCTAGGGTTTTCTCTTGAAGAAGGTGAGAGAGAGGAGAGACCGATTTTGACAGAGGAGGGAGATCGATTGAGAGGGAGAGAGACACGGCGGCGTGGATAGTGAATCACGGCGGCGCGGAGAATGAATTGTGAGCGTTAGGTTTTTTTTTGGGAGAAATTGTATTTTGGGAAGGGGAGGTATGTGCTTCATGAGAGAGACTCTTTGACCTGAATACTTAGTGTGAGTTTAAGTTTTAATTTGATTATTGTGAGTTAATTCTAATTGTTGGGAATAAAGACAAGTTAATGTTGATTATTGGAAATAAAGACTCATAAATCATGGTTAATACACCGTTTAAAAAAATCATAATCATTTGGATCTTTATGAGGATATTTGAGGCGATAAGGTTCCATTGGGTGGTCCATTCCGGTGGTGACAAGTGTCACCGTCCGGTAGGACCACCAGATCTCATTTGTGTGCGTGAAACCCCACCATAAGAAACATGCATCATCGCGTCACTACCTCTTATCACGTCGTCATCAATAGTCATCAGATCCAATGGACTGGATCAAGTCCACAGAGTTGACTAAAGACCCATAGTATAGACCCTCAGGCCATCTGCGCTATTGGGCCTTCCTTATCACTATCTGCACCCCACTCTCAAGCCCATTGGGTTGTTTTAACTATTAAATTTCTTCAGGCACCCCCTCCCCTATTTCTAATTTCTTTTAAATTTCTATTTTATATAGCTTTCATTTAAATTCACAAAAAATATTAAAATGCATAATAAAAATCCCCAAAAATTATAGTAGTCTTATAACTCAATTTAGAACTTTTCTACATTTTTACTTTCTGAATTTTGTCATTTTTCAATTTAATTTCGATTTTTCATTTAATTGCTTTTCTATTAATTTTCTTCATGGACACATAATTTTGTACATTTTATTTCTCCCACTTCCTGTAACATTTTTGGTCCATTCTTCTTACTATGATTAGAGGACAAATAATAGTACCTGGAAATATTTTTGGTATATTTTTTAGGCCATTTTATCCACAGTTTTGGTAGTGTGGTTTGTATAAAATTATGATGGAATCTTAGATAAATTTAAGTGACTATTTGACATAGTTAAACATTGAATTTTTAGGAGATTTTTTAACACAATGTTATAATCATATTAGAGACCCTAGGGAATTAATTTCACATTTTTTCCAGGACTTTTGTTATTTTTTTGTTATCTTAATTTATTTCCATCATATTGTTGCATATACATCTTCATTTCATTTACTAACATGTTCTTTTTGTGCAAGGTATTTTCCGAGGATTTGCTTATGGACTTGGATTATTATGCCTCGATTATATTTTTATGGTTTATACTTGGTGATGTAATAGCTTAGAACTTGTATTCTTGTATAGTTCCTATAATTAGGATAGAAAAGATAAAACGAATCGATAGAAAACCAAAATCTCAAAAAACTAAAATAAGATACTCGATCCAACGTTGAGTAAATTTTCAAATAAATAAAGTTTCATGTGACTTCAGGATTCCTCGATTACCATCGTTCCATTCTATTACACCAAAAGCAAGCCTTGTATGTTGCACACCATAAGTCATGCGTCTCAGCACCACGCAACCAACCCACCCGATCCATTATTTCATCCCATTTACGTTTCATATACGTTTTTACCCACCACGACTTAGGAGGACCATATTGTTCATTATCATTTTTTGTACTCGCATTTCTAGTCTAATATCTTCAGGTAGAGTTAATCTTTCAAACCTCACTAACCATAGGTCACCATTAAACTCAATTGATTTAGGGTAAGTCTAGTTTCCCTTAGAGTTTTCCTTTTCTAACTTGAGTCTCACTTCTCACCTTAAAGAAAAACCAAAACACTTAATAAAGGAAAATGTGTACAATGCGCCACGAGCCTTAAGTTATACGGGAAATGACTAGTGGAGGTCTCCTTCACTCTTCTAGGATGCTTTACAAATGTTCCATTGGGGGCGATCTTGGAAAGTATTCGCTCCCGTGTCATAGTCTTTAGTGTTGTACATACAATAAACACAAACTCAAAACACTTCTTCTAAAGACAACAAACCAAGACATCATGTCTTCTCTCCTCATCTCATACTCCTTGCGGACGAATGTAACTTGTCTCGACAGTTCAAACAGCAATACGATAAACACCCTCGAATCAGAGCCGGTAACACCTGAGCTAGAGCTATGGCAATGTCATCCTAAAAATCATAAACAAGTTCCCGCCTTAGTCAGACGAACTACGGTGACTCTGATCCTCATTTATCCCGATGAGGTACGTAGGCAGTGGGGTAGGGCCCATTCGAGCACAATCTTTATTTTCCCTATATTTTCCCCTTCCTTTTCGATCTCATTCCAGATAGCCATTCTTTCATTTGAACATCATCTTATTACTCACCCTTTGAAACAAACTTATAAGTGTGGATCCCGTCGGGTACGACGGACAGATTGGGGTGCTAATACCTTCTCAATTTGTAACCGACTTCCGGACCCAGATCTTTGGTTCGCAAGGCCTCGTCCTTTTCCTTCTTCCTTAGGTTTGTGCAACATTACCTTTCCCATTCCTTCGGGATAAAAATGTCAGGCTGGCGACTCTATCTTTTTCGCGCCACTTTCGCGTTTGTACTAGGATGAAAATCCCGAGAGCGACAGCTGGCGACTCTACTGGGGATCGAACCCAGAATCTCTAGTTTCCCCTTTGAGAGTCAATCCTAGCGCTTGTCTGTTCCTGTTCTCTTTGGGTGTTTATTCATTTGCTATTGTGCTTTAGTTTAGCTTTACTGTTTTGTTTATAGTTTATCGCTTTACTTTACAACTTTATTTACAGCTTTCTGCACTTTACTTTACTGTCGCATATACTGGCATGTACTGAACGAGCTGTTCTGGTTTTCCTTGGTGGGATGGGATTATTGTGAGATAATCCAAATACTCGGCTTGAGTATACACATAGGATTTAGAGTGGGTAGTCGTGTGGCTTGCGTGGTTTTGAGCACGTGTAGTTTTCACTAGTCCCACACCCAGATCAGGCTCTCTTGGGATATGTTCTATAATTCCCAGGAAGACCATAAAATGTTCCTACCTGAGCTGCTAACACTAGGAACCGATCATCGAGGACCTTAGTGGAAACAACCCTCTCCAGTGGTGACAGTGGCAGACCACATTTTGTGGCAAATCCATTCGCACCCGAGGGCCCACTAGGAAATCGCATAGGATAACCTTGTTCTCTCATAGGAACCCCGTTAAAGCGACTGGTCATATGATGATAGTATTGTACCCTTCGGGATGAATGTACTATTGTTTCTCGACTTCAGTGCTTGAAGCCGGGAACTTATGAGGGATGCTTGTTTTTCCGGACTCAGCTGAGGCCTCCCTGGGTAGTACATAATGCCAAACTGATTCCCTGATTTGGTCATGAGCCATTTCTCGGAAATGGTGAACGTATTATTGCTACTAGGCTTTGAGAGTCCGTGATGTTGACCCGTAGTAGCACACCCGTGAGATTGGGATGGGTTTACAGGTTTGCAGGAGAATTGACCTTCAACCTACCTTGTTCTTGATACTTGGGTTTTCTTTTGACAAATACTTGTGATCTGGTATTCTTGACAGTCGATATTCAGGCAAATCAGAAGGCAGTACAACAATGCCCAATATATGCAACAATGATCACATGCCATTGCATTGCATCACATCATCAACATACTTACATTCCTAACACATGTTTATTCATTTGCAGGGCTGCATATCACATCCTTGATTTCAGTTGTGGGTATTGGTCTATGAGCATGGAATCCAAGAAAAAGACCAAGTGTATTATCTCCTACAAGGTTCATCAGCCTATTGTGAAAGAAATCCTCAAAGTAAAAGCCTTAGCTCCTCCATAAGTTCTCAATGTCTTCAAGCAGGATTACAGGTGGATTTTGTATTTCATAGAGCCCATCAGTGACTACGCTTTCAGAGGGATGCACACCTTGCTGCAGTTTTATGATCCACAGCTTATATTTTTCGTACTTTCTGATTTCGTGCACCATTCTTTGGGTCCAAGATTGACCCATTCTTTGGGTCCAAGATTGACCCCGACCTCAAAGATGTAGCAACTGCTCTTTATTTGAGCAAGTCATTATTGGAAGACCGGATTGATAGCAAAGGAGGCTTCCAAGGATATCATCTGATTTTTTTGTTAGATGAGGCTACTAAAGCCGCTGAAGCAAAAAGTTGGAGTACTTTCAACGCGATCCTAGCTTTGTGTATCTATGGAGTCACTTTGTTCCCGAACATGCCGAACTTCGTGGATGTTGATGCAATTCGCATTTTTATAGCAAAGAATCATGTTCCTACTCTCTTAGGTGTTCTTTACCACTCTGTGCATTATAAGAATGAGAAGCGAAGGGGTGGAATGTTGAATTGTTGCGCGACTGTATTCTATAAGTGGTTCACACGCTTTCTTCCACAATCAGGGGCTTTTGAGAGGACGAAGAACACTCTTGAATGGTCAGAAAGATTGATGGGCTTGCAAGCAAAGGACATTGTCTGGGTTAATCAAGGATTGCGGTGCATTGACATTCTTCATAGTTGCGGAGGATTCCCTAATGTTCCATTGATCGGGAGGAAAGGGGGAATTAATTATAACCCTTCCCTCACAGTTAGACAGTTCGGGTACGCCTTAAAGGAATCACCAGCCGTTGTGGACATCACAGAGTCCTTGTACTTCCAATCAACAGACGGATTCGAGATTGCTCAAAAAGCTTCTAATGCTTGGCATAGTTGAAAGACGAGAGGGAAAAAGACTTTAGGAGTAGGGGATTGTCGAATGTACCCACCGTTTGCAGAATGGCTAAGAGAAAGGGTTGAAGTGTTACTGTTACCATTTGGGCCTGCGCCTCTTCTATATCCCATGGTCATTGAACAACCTACCACAGTTAGTATTGAAGAGTTCAACAAGATGAAGACGGAAAGAGACAGCTTGTTAAAGGAGAATGCATAGTTGAGTCAAGATCTTGCTAAAGCTAATCACGCCAGACTTGAGATTGAATGGAAAGCTCAAGAAGATGCTGAGAAGCATGTTATTACAAGGAAACAGTGTGAAGTCGAGTTAGCTCGGTATGCGAGGTTCGAGTTTGCTACTAGGAGTTCTTCCAAAGAACACATTGACACTAGAAAGCAACTGGATCAAAAGACATTGATGTTTGAGAACATGAAAAAGAGGCATGTCGCTTACAGGATCAAAAGAGAGGAACAAGATAAAGTTCAAGCTGAAGAGATCATGAGTAAGCCAAAGGAGAGAGATGAAGAGATGGCCGATAAGTTGAGAGAAAAGGATGCAGAACTTGCTAAATCCCGAGAGGAAGCTGCTTATTACAAGCGAATGATGATCTACTATTAGAAGAAGCTGAAGAGGGTTGAAGACAATCAGGCGCAAACGAAGGAGTTGGTAGAAGTTCCAAAGGCAGGACCGATCATTGACTCCGACCGAGATAGAGGATCGCATTGACAAAGACATCTTTCTGTATGCTTGTCTGTTGTAGGATTACCATCAGGACTGTTGATGGAATCTTTTTATCATTGCACTTCTGTTTAAAATCAGTGCTTTGTGTGTTTTGACTATATCAACACGTTCTTATCATAAAAAGATATCTTTATTATCATTCCGTGTGCTCTCGCTTTGTGATCATCGACACATCTGACACGTTTGCAAAACACGTTGGTCTTCGTATTCTTGGAATTGTTTGGCACGTCTATTACACACACACACCTTATATTATCAACACTGCTTGTTGTTTTGGGCAGCAAAAGGGGCTTCTGTCTTCATCAAACCCACAAAACAGGAATCAGGGGATGGAATGCCCTAAGATTGAATCGACATGCCATAAGCATTCATTTTCTGCATATCATATTCTTGTGTTTTTTGCAGATTACCCAGAATTTCTAACTTATTCAACTGCAAGCAATATAGCTAGTCAACGCGTTCACCGATACCCG
The DNA here is from genome assembly GCA_963966055.1 of Lathyrus aphaca. Lineage (NCBI taxonomy): Eukaryota > Viridiplantae > Streptophyta > Magnoliopsida > Fabales > Fabaceae > Lathyrus > Lathyrus aphaca. Next base: position 223,817,828 of record OZ014522.1, read on the forward strand.
ACTAAGAGAAACCGAGTAAGGATGGCTGAACGAATGCAGACTGATTTCAATGAGCTCCGACAAAGGATGGATCAGTTCATGGAAATGATGACTGGCATGGCCCAGAACCAGGAGCGTCTCAGGATGATGGTTGAGCAACCCCATGGGAATGTTAATACTGGAATACCAACTAAGAATGTGGATTCTAACGCTGCCCGTAACGGAGAGCCTAATCCAAATAGGACCGCAACACGTAATGCAGGTTTAGAAGACAATCAAGAGGAACAGTTCACGCTACTGGATGCTGATATGGGTAACATGAATGAGATCAACAATCGCAAGTATGAAGAGCTGGCAGAGAAGATCAAGGCCATGGAATGTCAGAATTCCCTAGGCATCGATGTAACTAGTCTTGGGTTAGTACCAGGAGTCAGAATCCCTCCTAAGTTCAAGGCACCATCGTTTGACAAGTACAACGGCAGCATGTGCCCCATAACTCACATTCATGCATACTTCGGAAGATTCTCGGCTCACACTGATGACGAGAAACTTTGGATGCATTTTTTCCAAGATGGTTTTTCTGATATCGTCATTGCTGGAGAAAGAATAGAGAATTTTCTGAAATTGGGAAAGATTCAGGATGCAAGTAGTGCTAGTTCTTCTGGTGTGAGAAAGCCTTTTGGCAATGGCCAAAGAAGAAGAGAAGGCGAGACAAATGTTGTGTATAGAGGCCGAGACAGAGGTCATTCTCAAGGTTACTACCAAGCAGCTGCGATGACTATTACTCCACAAGTTCAACAATGACCACCAGGTCAGCAACAATAGGTACAGAGACCGTTTCAGCAAAGAGCGAAAGCAAGGGACCGTAGGATTGATTCTGTCCCATGTCCTTATGCTGTATAACTCCCAGAGCTGCTAAAGTTGAACATGGTCGAGCTTTGTACCATGAGACCTCCTCCTCCGGACAATCTACCTCCGAATTTTGATGCTAACGCTAGGTGTGAATTCCATTCGGGTGCCCAGGGGCACAATATTGAGAAATGTTAGGCTTTTCAGAACAAGGTACAGGACCTGGTTGACTCCAAGGAGATCAATTTCGCTCCTCTCCCAAATGTACTCCAGAACCTAATGCCTAGTCACAATGGAACCGGTGTCACGGTTGTTTTACCAGATGGTCCACGTTAAGCTGAAGTCTTCGAGTTAATCACCCAGGACGTCAGGGTATTCATGAAGCAAATAAAGCCAGCAGTAATCAAGTACTCTCAGTGATGGCATTTGTGTGTTTGTCTTTCTTCATTGTTCATTTTCATCCCTATTGAGAGGAACTACGTCGCTCTGATTTTTCATTGGTCTTAGGTCAATGGAGATACGTAGGCAGAAGATCATCAGGTCTTTCCAAGCAACCTTATGGGGCAACTTTACTCCCCAACTTCACTTTTTCCTTCAGATATCTCGTGTCAAAGTCAGAATAACTAGAAAAAGAGGTATGATTGCAGTGATTGGGTATACGGCTGCAACTTGAAGATTACAAGTCTGTAAAAGAGCTATTGATCACTGAAAGTGTCCAAGACAGACAGGTCCAGACAGAGTCAAGCCTCCTCAACTACGGCAATATTCAGTTTCTTTACTGCATTTCCATTTGTAGTTTCTTTTATGTGCTAAACATTTGTCTTCATGTATGAAATTTTTTTGCTTTTGAATGTTAGCGATAATAAAACTCACATGTTTTTCTTGAAGTAATTCATTCGCACTCACTTATAATTTTGCATGTGTACATCACAATACCAATTATCGTGCTTAAACTCTATGAAGGAGGATGACGAAACAAAAACGCAGGAATCTCTAATTGTGTGCTCTTGAATAAGACCCTGTTGACGATGTACATGCTTTGTTTCAAATCCCTAAACACTGGAGATATAAGGAAGATAGACCCTTGCTAACCCCTTTGAGCCTTGAAGTAGGAGTTTCTTCTCGCATAAAAAAACCCTCACATGTAACCCAGGGGCAGGGTAGATGTCAGCTAGTCGGACCAATCGTTCAGGCTTTCATAAAGGAGTGTATTTGAGGATCCATTACATCCTACGATGCTAATCAAGAGGTCCAAAGACCCGAAACAACAATGGTTATCCAAGTCAAAATGTCCAAAGATTGAAAACCACAATGGTTATCCTTCGTCGACCAAGGAATGAGGCAATCACAACCCTTGCAAAGCAATCAAGGCAAATAGTGTCACACTACTTGTTCAAAATGCAAAAAGAAAAAGAAAAGAAAAAGCCCGCTAAGTCGAAACTTGAAAACAAGCGACTTAGGCAAAAGTTAGGGCATCCCAGTGGACTTCACAATCAAAGATTCGCAAGAATCAGTCCAGGAAAAAGTTAGGGATAAGCAAAATAACGCAAAAGCGAAACACGAAAAGGATTACACAAGAAAGATCCTTAAGAAAGAACAAAGTCGTGTGGCACAGACACGAAAGATAAAAGGGTGACTGACTCCAAACGACAACCTGATTGGTGCTTGAACCGATAGCAGCATTGGTTCCTCAACCGCCACGAAACCCTTATGAAAGGTGAACGCTTGTGAAAATTAGCTGAACATAGGAATGGAGAACATCACGAAGAGTGGGTGGGCACAAATAAACTTCGAGCCTGTATCCTTTGTTTCTGTAACCGTGAACCAGGACACGATACAACCCTCAAAAGTCCTAACTGAAACAGGGTTAATTTGAGAGCGTACTACTACGAGACCGCGTTCCTGACTCCTATGAGTTATGCTAAAAGACATTTGTTGGTATTGCGTGTACATGCTTTCATCTAAGAATTAATGTCGTATCTTAACCAGTGATTCGCTCACAGAGGTTTGCGACACCCTTTCTTAATAAAGACTTCAAGATTAGCATGCGAGTTGCATTAGAATTTTCATGCTAAGAATAAACATTTTTGGCTTGCATACATTTGTTTGGCATCATATTTGGTTCACATGCGGAAATTCAGTCCAGAAGCTTAAGCTTGCCAAGTTGAGAAGTTTAAAACTTCTGAAAGACAGTCACGTCAAGGTGCACTTTTCCGCAAAAGCTCTGTTGAGTAAGGACTTTCCCAACTAGTCATGATAAGAGCTAGCCAATCCGGGGCAGTTACGTCAAGAAATCTCTTCAGAATTCAGCCAAACTGGGGCAATCACCTCGAGATCCAAATCTCTCCAAGAGCGAAGATTAGTCGGTCAAGTGCAAAACTATTCAGATACTCGTACTGGGGCAGGCCACCCTAATAGTACGAAAAGTCATTTTTTTCCGAAGACAGACGATCAGAAGCATTTAACCGGAGTTCAGAATGTCGATATAGCTGCCCTCAGAGAGTTTCTAGGGCACCTTCTTGTCATAACTCTTACTGAGTGAGTCCATCACTCATCCAGCGGTCGCTCGTCAAGCCAATTATCTCATTCAGCATTTCTTACAGCTCCAAACTCATCTGCATGGGCAATGGTTACCTCCCCAGCAAGGTTATTATGCTTATTCATGTAGTCGTTACGATACCTAAGAGTTTAAAGACACCAAGTCTTTTGTAAAATCCTCTTGAGGTAAAATCCATACAGAAGCAAATGATCCCTAGCACGAGACAACTTGAATTCTTTTCCTCCCCAGCGGGACATGTCTCGGTTTTGTCATCCCCAATAGACAAATGGAAGTTATCCCTAGTAAAGTCACCAAGTTTTTCCTTCAGCTGGTTTCCTTGATCTCAGTTCCTCAACAGATCTAAGGTAACTCCTATTCTCCTAGTAGATTTTAGATAAATCATTCTCCTCCCCAGTAGATCCATAAGAGTGAATCCCCAATAGTCGAGGTATCCCCTGACACGGTCCTCAAATCTAAAGTCCAATTTATTTTTGGCAAAGGTGATAATTCGGGGCAGATGAATTATTCACGCTCTTTCCCCAACAGAGATGTTATCCCCACAGGGCTTATTGAGATCGAATCCGCAATCATTATGTTTCCCCACAGAGTCAACAGGGACTTATTATTTCCGCATTAGGAACTCCCTTTGCACTTACGCCACTTCATTGAAATGTTCGAAACCTAACATCCCCAGTGTCATGGGGCATCATGCCATGTAATTCAACATATGCGTACCCAGCATAATCCAAGTTTGATATCTTATAAAGTCCAGCCACATACTGGCCAAAGTCCATCTTCGGGTGGCAAGTTTCAAAAGTCTCCCGCAGTGAGCAGAAGTCCACCCACAATGTGGCAAATTTCTAAAGTCCCCCGCAATGGGCAAAAGTCCCCCGCAGTGGGCAGAAGTCCCCCACAGTGGGCAAAAGTCTCCCGCAGTGAGCAAAAGTCCATCCATAGACTGGTCAAAGTCCATCTTCGGGTGGCAAATTCTTAAAGTCCCCCGCAGTGGGAAAAAGTCTCCCGCAGTGAGCAAAAGTCCAGCCACAGACTGGCCAAAGTCCATCTTCGGGTGGCAAGTTTCAAAAGTCTCCCACACTGAGCAAAAGTCCAGCCACAGACTGGCCAAAGTCCATCTTCGGGTGGCAAAAAAGTCCCCCGCAGTGGGCAAAAGTCTCCCGCAGTGAGCAAAAGTCCAGCCACAGACTGGCCAAAGTCCATCTTCGGGTGGCAAGTTTCAGAAGTCTCCCGTAGTGAGCAGAAGTCCACCCGCGGTGTGGAATGTTCCAAAAGTTCCCACAGTGAGCAAAAGTCCAACCACGGATTGGAAAAAGTCCATCCTCAGGGTGGCAAAGTATCTTAAAATTCGATCGCAAATTGTTGAAAGTCCACCCGCAGTGTGGCAAGTCATTAGTAGTCTGACTCCATCTGGAAGATATTATTGAGGTATTGTTACAGCCTGCCTAAGTCCATCCACAGTGTGGCAAGTCAGTAGCCATCTAACAATACTCAAAAGGCATCCCCAGTTTACTACTCCTCCCATCATAATTATATCCAAGAAGAGTTCATTCGGTTGAGTTTATTTCCATGTTCTTCTGCCACAGAGTGCAAATTTTCTGGTTGTTCCTGATATGCAATCCCTACATACCTCAAATGTCTAAAAGCAACTGCTATCATCCATTCGCATCTACAGTGATTGAATAGGGGCAGATGGTCTAGCCATCCGTCCGAGCAATCTAGTTGTAAGAGCTTTTGATGGTTCTAAGAGATCGGTTCTCGGAGAGGTGGAGCTACCCGTGGTAATTGGCCCACAAGTTTTAAAAACTACCTTCTACGTGATGGACATACAACCTGCCTACAATTGTTTGTTGGGTCGACCGTGGATTCATGCCGCCGGCGCGGTAACATCGACCCTTCACCAGAAGTTAAAATATGAGTGGGAATATCAAATTATCACTATCTGTGGAGAAGAAGACATCTTTGTCAGTCACTTGGCCACGTACAAGTACATAGAAATGGATGGAGAAATCCCTGAAACCATGAACCAAGGTTTTGAAGCTTTGAATGTCAACGAAGCTACAACTGAGGTGTCTGCTACATCCCAAGAGGAGAAGGTGGGTACCTCAATTGCTTCCTACAAACAGGCTCAAAAGGTTGTGGAAGAAGGGAATGCCCAAGGCTGGGGCAAGCTACTGAAGGTGGAAATGAAAGAAGACAAATTCGGTTTAGGTTACAGACCATCCTGACAAGTTCAAGAGGAGGTTGCTGGAGGGCCGAAGTTCATAAGTGGGGGAATGCTGACTCCTGATGCTATCAATACTCTGAAAGACGAGGCTGAGAGCGACTACAACCTGGAAAAATGGATCCGTCCAAGAATCCCGGGCCAACAAGTCCTCAACTGGTCTTCCCAGGAATTTATAAGGGTTACTGCTGCAGAGTAATTATTATTTTCTGTTTTAAGCATGCATCGAAGTCCTGCATCTTGCCCAAGATGTCGGGACTCATTTTGTAATAGGGCCATATGTATTTGTGCAAATTGAATATTAATGAACAATGGACATCTTTTTGCAAACAATCTTTTTTCGCTCCATGTCTTTTCATTTTTGTTATTTTCGCACAAAGCAATAAATGACAATGTTTTTCTGAATAAAAACTTCATTCAGTCACTCTTTTTCTAAAAATAAGATAAAATCAATCACTAAAATGAACCAAATCTCAACCCTTGCAGAAATAGTCCTCCAGATTGCACTGACAACGACACTGCTATGACCTTGTGTGACTTCGACAATCTGATTAATCAAGCAGATGAAAGGGGTTGAAGAAGACTACGATTTACCAGAAGAGTTAGCTAGGTTATTGAGACAAGAGGAAAAGGTGATTGCTCCTCATCAGGAGGAGGTTGAGACTATTAATCTTGGTACCGAGGAAGTTGTGAAAGAAGTGAAGATTGGGGCCAGTCTGCAAGCTCCGGTAAAAGAACAACTTATCAGTATGCTGCGAGAGTATGTCGATGTCTTCGCTTGGTGTTACCAAGATATGTCGGGCCTGGATACAGATATTGTCATGCACAGGTTGTCATTAAAAGAAGATTGCCCGCCGGTCAAACAGAAGTTGTGTCGTACTCGCCCGGACATGGCCATGAAGATAAAAAAGGAAGTACAAAAGTAGTGGGACGCCGGTTTTCTTGCTGTAACTAGTTACCCGCCGTGGGTTGCTAACATTGTACCTGTACCTAAGAAGGATGGCAAAGTGCGTATGTGTGTCGATTACTGGGATCTGAACAATGCAATCCCGAAAGATGACTTCCGATTACCTCACATTGATGTATTGGTAGACAACACAACCCAGTTCTCGGTATTTTCCTTCATGGACGGATTTTCTGGATACAATCAGATCAAGATGTCACCTAAAGACATGGAGAAGACAACCTTCATCACACCATGGGGCATGTTCTGCTACAAAGTAATGTCGTTTGGTTTAAAGAACGCCGGTGCAACATATCAACAGGCTATGGTAACATTATTCCACGACATGATCCATAAAGAAATTGAGTGTTACGTGGATGACATGATTGCCAAGTCCCAAACAGAGGAAGAGCATTTGGTAAACCTTTCGAAACTATTCAAGAGTCTGAGAAAGTATCAGTTGAGGTTAAACCCCAACAAGTGCACGTCGGGGTACGTTCTGGTAAGCTGCTGGGGTTTATTGTGAGCGGAAGAGGAATTGAGGTTGACCCCGATAAAGTTAAAGCAATTCAGGAAATGCATGCACCTAAGACTGAGAAAAAAGTTTGAGGGTTCTTGGGTAGATTGAACTACATTTCAAGGTTCATATCTCACCTCACTGCAACCTGCGAGCCTTTGTTCAAACTGCTAAGAAAGGAACAAACAGTCAGGTGGAACAATGATTGTCAGAAAGCTTTTGACAAAATCAAGGAGTATCTGCAAGAACCTCCAATTCCCATGCCTCCAGTTGAAGGAAGACCTCTAATAATGTACCTGACAGTATTAGATGAATAGATGGGGTGTGTGTTGGGCCAGCATGACGAGTCTGGTCGAAAAGAGTATGCAATATACTACCTAAGCAAAAAGTTTACCGACTGTGAACAACATTATTCATTGCTCGAGAAAACTTGTTGTGCTTTAGCGTGGGCTGCTCGCCGACTAAGACAACCTTGTTGATCTCAAAGATGGACCCAGTCAAGTACATATTTGAGAAGCCAACACCTACCAGAAGGGTCGTAAGGTGGCAAATGATTCTGACAAAATATGATATTCAGTACACCTCTCAAAAGGCCATCAAAGGCAGTGTATTGTCTGACTATTTGGCTGGGCAACCCATTGATGATTACCAGCCTATGAGATTTGATTTTCATGATGAAGACATCATGTTCTTAAAATCAAAAGTTTGTGAAGAGCCTATTCACACTGAAGGGCCAGATCCAGAAGAAGCATGGACTATGATGTTCGACGGGGAAGTTAATTGTAACGGTTGTGGGGTTGGTGCAGTGCTTATTACACCCGAGGGAGTCCATTTGCCTTTCTCAGCAAAACTCACCTTTGCCTCTACTAACAATGAAGCAGAATACGAAGCTTGTATCATGTGTCTTGAGGAAGCCATTGACCTCAGGATCAAAACCTTGAATGTATTCGGAGATTCGGCTTTGGTAATCAACCAAACTAATGGTAAATGGTATACTCATCAAGAGCATCTGGTCCCCTACCGTGACTATACGAGGAGATTGTCGACTTTCTTTACAACGGTCAAGCTTGAATACATCCCTCGAGATGAGAATCAATTTGCAGACGCCTTGGCCACTATTTCATCCATGATCAAAGTACAGACTGCCAACTATGTGCCTCGGATTTTAGTATCCAGACTGGACCGACCAACATATGTTTTCTCTGTGGACACTGTTACTAACAACAAACCTTGGTTCCACAACATCAAATGCTTCTTAGAGACTTAGACATACCCACCTGGGGCATCTTCCAATGATAAGAAGACGTTAAAAAGGCTAGCCGACAGTTTCTTCCTCAATACTGATGGCTCCTTATACAAGTGAAACTTCGACATGGTCTGGCTCAGATGTGTTGACAAAAAGGAAGCAGACCTGCTGGTGCACGAAGTACACAAGGGCTTTTTCGGTACCCATGCCGGAGGACATGCAATAGCGAAGAAATTGTTGAGATCAGGTTACTATTGGATCACAATGGATGCAGACTGTTGTGCCTATACCAGAAAATGCCATAAATTCCAGATCTATGCAGACAAAGTGCATGTGCCTCCCAATCCTTTGAATATATTGTCTTCACCCTGGCCCTTCGCCATGTGGGGCATTGATATGATTGGAAAGATCGAACCAACTTCTTCATATGGTTACAAATTCATCCTGGTAGCCATTTATTACTTCACCAAATGGGTCGAAGCAACTTCATATACAAACGTCACCAAGCAAGTGGTAGCCCAATTTCTGAAAAAGGATATCATTTGTCGATATGGAGTTCCCGAGCGAATCATTACTGATAATGGTTCAAACCTTAACAACAAAATGATGATAGAACTATGTCAGGATTTCAAGATCCAACATCACAACTATTCTCCTTACAGGCTAAAGATGAATGACGTTGTTAAGGCAGCTAACAAGAACATTAAGAAGATTGTGCAAAAGATGGTAGTCACATAATGAGACTGGCACGAAATGTTACTATTCTCCTTACATGGGTACCGAACTTCCATCAGAACATCTACCGGGGAAACGCCTTATCAGCTTGTGTATGGTATGAAAGTCGTTCTACCTGTTGAAGTTGAATTGCCCTCCTTGCGGGTAATAATGGATGTGAAACTAGACGAAGCAGAATGGGTCTGATCTCGTTATAATCAACTGAGCCTGATTGAAGAAAAAAGATTAGCAGCTATTTGTCATGGTCAGTTATATCAGAAACGAATGAAAAAAAGCCTTCGATCAAAAGGTGAGACCTTGGGAATATCAAGTGGGAGAGCTTATACTGAAAAGAATCCTTCCTCCTTATACAGACCACAGGGGCAAGTGGACGCCAAACTATGAAGGTCCCTACGTGATAACTAAATTCTTCTCAGGCGGAGCACTGATGCTTGCAACCATGGATGGCGAAAATTTCCCATCTCCCGTGAATTCAGATGCAGTTAAAAAATACTTCGCATAAATGACCCGCTGGACATAAAAATAGAATGTAAGTCTAGCAAAAAATAAGGAATCCCGGTGAGTCAAAAACAGAATAAAAGACTCGGGAAAAAATTAGGGAAAACTAAAATATGTACACCCGCTGAGTTGAAAAGCCACATCGGATAGCTCAGGCAAAAATGGGTATCCCGGTGGATTGAAAACCCGAAAGGGCGATCCACGCAAAATCAGGGAATAAGCGAACAACTGCATTCTGAATTCGTCTGTATTACACTCACATAACCTGGCAAGCTTCGAAAGGACAAAGCGTCGATCAGAATCAAATTTCTTCAGAAAGCAAGATAAGAAGAGCGTTCAAAGTCATACAGGTCATAGCAAAAGGAAGATTGGAGCATCAACTTCAACATTGCCAAATAAAATACTTTTATTTTCTCAATTTTATATTAATCTCCTCATTTCATGGATTATCTTCTTTAAATGTACTCGCCTGTTCAGGGCACACAAGTCAATAAAATCAATATTCACTCATACTCTGTTTTGTACTCTTTTGTTTTGTTTACAAAAATGTCCAAAGTTCGTAATGCAACATTTGCATGAAAACATATAATCCATTTTCAATAAATGCTTGCAGAAAATATGTACTTTTAAGCAAATCTAACTCCTATGACGAAATCCGGTTGAGGATGCCTCAAGACACTTGTGTGTTTCCTTTGTTTAACAGGTTGCAGGTACTCAAGGCAGATAATCTTTTGCAGCATGGGGCATATCAGGCAGATAATCCCCAGCCAAGTCAGTAGTCACATCATCGGCAGGATCACTTGACAAAATCATCCCCCACGAAGCTCATCATTCCCCCAGGATACAGCCTGAATTAAAGAATTACAACAAATTACTTCTCAAGCGGGATCTCCCGAGCAATAACTGAATTTGTTTCTTCCCCAATAGATACAGCTGCCAACACCTATGGGTTTCTCTCATCCCCAGCTTGAATTTCCCCATAGAGTTCTCCAGAAAGATCGCCCAGCGATCCTTTCTCCCTACAGAGTTCAAATCCCGGATCGGCTCTCTCATTTGCATAATTATAGCATTCACATCATCCTCCCCAAACAAATTGTAGCATTCCGTCTAATACGGAGCATTACGGCAAAAATCAAACATACATTTGCATGATCATAAGTCAGGTTCAAGCCTTTCACCTGTGGATACCAAAATCACTCCTCCAGCGGTATACAAAACCTTCTCCCTTGCAGTCGCCAGAATACCCTTTTACCCTCTCAATACAAATACCCTTATGCTACTCCCCAGCAGACCAAACACTCGTCCGTGTTCCTTGGTTAACCAATTGATACCCGTCCGTATCATCATCCCTAAACACGCGTCGGCGTTTGTTTCTATTGATACTCGTCCGTATCATGATCCTAAAGATACTCATCCGTATCTTTAGTCTATACACAATGTCGAAACACTTATACCATTTTGTTTTTGGGCTTAAACACTCGTCCGTGTTTATCTCTTCTCACAAATGAAACTATCTTTCTATCCGGCATTCGTCCTATGTCGTGATATTTTCAATAGCCGTCCCCTGATAGGTGATTGTCCTTCACCTTTTGATGACTGTCCCTCATCATTTATCCGATGGCCGTCCCCTTCGTTGACCTTTCTATCCGACATTCGTCCTATGTCGTGATATTTTCAGCAGCCGTCCCCTACCCGGTGATCGTCCTTCACCTTTTGATGACCATCCCTCATCATTTATCTGATGGTCGTCCCCATTGTTGATCTTTCTATCCGGCATTCGTCCTATGTCGTGATATTTTTCAACAGTCGTCCCCTGCTCGGTGATCGTCCTTCACCTTTTGATGATTGTCCCTCATCATTATCTCATCAGTTTATCTGATGGCCGTCCCCATCGTGGATGCCTATTCTTTAGCCCGATGGCCGTCCCCGTCGCGGATTCTTTACTCTTTAGCCTGATGGTCGTCCCCGTTAGTGCATTTCCCAACTTTTGATCCCCAACAGTCGTCCTCTGCTCGATGGTCGTCCTCCATCGCTATCATTTGATGTTCACTCTACATCGTCTTGTTTTGTGAATAACAATTTATATCCATTTTCTTCTTATACCAGAGAACGCAAAATTTAGATTGTCTTGGTATTCAACCACAAGTTATCTTTTTCGTCTGCTAAGCCTGACGCTTACATCCTGCACAGCTAACTCATGCTTGAATAGGGGCAGCTGTAAGCACCCCAAATTTTCCCTCTCACTTTCTTAGGCCTTGGCTTAATGATCACACATATTGCATAGCATATCATTACATCTTACATTGCATATTCACCTTTAATATCTCATTGCATCTCTGCACAACTAGGGTTTGTGATCAGATGAATCTTGAAGAGAGTATGAGGTATCTCATAGGCCATGAAGCATGACAAGAAGGTCCTTGAGTGTTCTAAGGTCATATTGTACCCCCAAGGGTTCTTGGAAGTCAAAAAATCACAAGAAATTGCAGAGCCACCCAGACAGGCTCAGGGTTCCTGCACAGATGACCTGAAATTAGGGTTTTGGGTTTGAGGCCCTTACAACCAAAAAATTTGGTCATTTTTTATTCCATTGGTCTTTATATGATATAGGGAGCTTGTGTATGAAGTTTGATGCAAAAATTCACTAAGGAAGTCATCTGATCAAGCTGTGACTTGTTGTGCAAGAAAAGTCAGGATTAAGGCATCTGAGGCCTCCAACAAGGGTCCCAAAGGGTCATCATCATCAATTTGAGGTCCTATGACCTATTGGTATTAGGAATGTTTTAAAGATCACAATATTGAAGAATTTTGAGCCATTGCAAAAGTTGCCATTTTTGGACATGACTTGTAATGAAAACTTTCCATTTTGGGAAAGATTTCCAACCTCCTCTTTCTTGATCAAAAAGGCTTCAAATGAATTTTCTTCAAACATGAAAGTTGTTGATTGGATCTTCCTATTTTCAAAAAGTACAAGAACTCATCTTGATTCATCCTAGAACTCAAGATATGATGGGTCAAAGTTGGGAAAAATCTTGTAATTTTCAAGTTTAGGCCAAAGAGGGAAATGTGCAAAAGTGAATTTCAGGCCTCTACATGACTTCTAATCCACTCAAATACCTCATGACATAATCAAACAACATCTCAAAGTCAGAATCGAGCCTTGAACCAAAGGATTCCATGACTTGTTTCTCAAGAAATCACAAAGTTGCAAAATTGCAAAAACTATGCAAGCTCTTGATCCATGCCGTACAGCTCATAACATTTGATCCTAGGGTTCTCCTTGAAGCCAACTGAGGCTGCTCAAGCTCTCAAATCAGTTCTTCCATGGCCCATACCTCAAGTACACAACTTTTGACTTTTTGGCCAATTGAGCCATGCCATTCCCACAGTGGATATCTACTCTTCTGACTCGTTCCAATTGTTTATGCATTGCCTAAAGATCATAAAACATAACACACAAGAGCTCAGAAGACACACATACTCAGATTGCACAAAAATTCCCAAAAACTTCCTCTCTTCGATTCTCCCAATCCAGCCATCAAACTTCAAAAATATTCACCAATCAACCACACATCACCCATAGAACAAATCCCACCCCTCACAATGGCCTGAAACACAACACACAAGAACCTCATTTTCTGCCATATCAGAACTGGACCTCTCAAACTAGCCACTTTCAAAGCATTCCAAGCATTCCATTAGCCTCAGGAGGTTCAAAGGAGGCCATTTGCACAAGAGGGAAGCTCTGAAAGCTCACTTTCGAAGGTCTCCAGCTCAAGTATAGCTCAAGAACTTTTTTCTCAGAACTTCATTTTCTTGTTACAAAATGATTCTTCATGTTGCACTGATCATCTAGACTTGTTTAGAATTGAAAATGAGCAAGAAATGACCATTTCATGTTGTTCTGAAAGTTTGCCCATACTTTGATTTTTGCTTCGATTTGCTTGATTCATGTGTTATAAATGTTGTTTGATTGTTGATTTGTGTTCCATGAAGTGTGGGGAATGTTTTTGGGTAGATTAGAGGTCTTGGGATGGCCTGGGGAAGAAGATAGGGTTTTGGGTTGGCCGGAGAAGATGACCGGAGCACTGTTCCGGTCATCTGAAAGTGATTAGGGTTAGGGTGCCCAAATTGAACGTGAGCCCTTAGATCCTGATTAGGTTAGGGAGTGGACGGTTCAGATTAGTCATTAACCATAATTATGTTTAATTAATTTAAAACCTAATTAATTAAATCAGATTTGAATACCAGTCTTTGGATTGCGCGCGTATTAGAAGTTTAAACCTGGACCATTGGATCTTCATACCTTCAGTCAAACTGACTTGCAATCTCAACCCTTGATCTGGCTTCCATGCAACCAGAGCCCTCCCTTTCAATTACTTTTCATTTTTATTTTATTTATTTCATTTTTGTTTTCCTTTATTTATTAAAAATAGCAAAACATTTTCAAAAATTCTGATTTTTTACATTTACACTCTAATTAATTTTAAAAACCCAAAAACATTTTTATTTTTATTTTTTGCATCAAAATTTTATTTTTAAATCATTTAATTGTATTATTTAATTAATTAATTCATTTTAATTAATTAAAAATACTTTTAGGTATTTAAAAATCACCAAAAAAATCAGAGAACCTCTTTGAACATTAAGATCAATTTACAAACTCATTTCACAAATTTATTTTAGGGTTTGATCATGTTTTGACAATTAAACTTGAATTAGGGTTTTGAAAATCCCCTTTTTCATAACCCTAATTCAAAAATTCATTTCTGCCTAACCAAAATGAGTTTGTACTTGGTTCTTTTTGCATTCTTTTACATGTTGCATATAGTATCTAGGACATTTAAATCATATTTCTGCATTGCGTTTTTAATTTGTTTTGACTTTTCCTTTGCAAAGTATCCAAAACCCTAGCCAAATTTAGGAAAACCATAACTTGTCTTTGGTTTAGCTTTAGACCTCCCCCTTTGGAGGGTGTTCTCATGTAGGTTTATGGTTTGTTTGGATGCAATTTCAATTTTTTTTTCACGTGATTTGCTTTTGATTTTGATTATGGACTTTGTGTATGTGCATACTAACTTTTCAGGTGCAAATGGTAAGTTAATCAAGATGTGGATGTGCATCCACATCCAATCTTTTCTCTCCCTCTTATTTATTTGTGTTTGAAGTGAATTTGATTCACTTGTGTTTGTCTCTCTCCCACTCTTAGGTTACTTAACTTCTTCAGGAAGTAAGTAACTTATCTTTCTCTCTCTTTCTCTTTCATCTGCTTCTTCCTTGGTGGCCATCTGAAGACTTCTCTTTAAGCCTCATAAACCATAGGAACATCCAAGCATGATAACTTTAGGGTTGTGGTTAGTCCCCCTTAGTCTTTTACCTTTTGAGTCTCCTTGAGTCTCTCTTGCTCATCTCAATAACAAAGGCTAAACAATTAAAGTTTTAAGACTTTGTATTAGGGTTATGCTTGTATCCTTATCTTAGGATGGAGTGTATAACTTTAATACTTAGTGTTAAACCTTTAAGATGTTTTCACCTCTTAATCAAAACACCTAATAATTATCAAGACTTAAGGTTGTAACTTGGGCCTTATATTAGGGTTACATCTCCGCCTTTGGGTCAGAGGGACTAACCCCAACGTTTAATGGACAAGTCCCCCTCAGGTTTAGTCTTACAAACATAAAATTCACTTCTTAATCTAACCTCTAATCAAAATCCACTATAATAAAGGTTTGTTATATAAGGATTTTAATCCCTGACCATGGATTAAGTTGAGGTATCTTCCTCATCTTAAGTGTCCTCATCTATCATCCTTCTCTTAGGATGGTGTAATGAGTTCACTAATCCCTGATTAGAGATTAAACTCATTACTTAACACAAAACAAAAATCCAAAAACACTTAATAATTACAAGTAGGTTAATGATCTTAATCCAGTATCATTAGGGTAATTAAGTTGAGATTCTCATCTCATACTTAAGTAGACTCATTATCCCTAATCAGGGATGATATAATGAGTTTACAAACCCTTGATTAAGGCTTAAGCTCATTATCCTATGCAAAACACCAAAAAAAAATAAAAAACTAAAAATACAAAAAACAAACAATAATTGTCTCCTCCGAGATTCTTTTCTCATCACATTCACTCTGAAAACAAGAACTTGCTTCTTCCGTCTAATGCAATACAATTAGCACTCGAGCCAGACGAGTCATACACTTGAGCATAGATAAGCAAGTAGTTCACACCAAAACATCTAAGTCTTTTTGAGTCGAACTACGATGTTCTGACTTCCTCATTGCACGAGAGGATACGTAGGCATAACTTAACGGTTATCGAACAAAAGTCTCCAGGTCTCCCCCCTCTCCTCTTTCTAGCTTTCTTTTCTTAGCCTCAGTTTGAGCTCCCATTCTTTGTACACCATCACCCTGCACATCCTTTTCTTTTATACACAACTAGCACATACACTTCCCCCCCCCCCCTTTTAAACACAATTAGGTAAGCGTGGATCCCGTCAAGTACGACGGATGATCTGGGTGCTAATACCTTCCCAGGTCGTAACCAACCCCCTTACCCAGTCTCTTTGGTTTGCAACCGTCTTATCCATATCTTTCTAGGTTTATGCAACATTACCTTTCCTTCGGGATAAAAATTCCTAGTTGGCGACTCTATTCAACCTGAACCTTCAACATCGTCGACACCAGTTCACGTTTGCACCAGGATGAAAATCCGGGGAGCGACAAATATGATCGCATCACAGAGGTCGAAAATCTGGATGCAAACACTGAGACAAAAATGGAAGTACATCAACTAGTGTGCTATTATATGATGAACAACGGGTGTGTCGAAGAACAAAATGCCTTTTTTGAAAGACCCACTGAGGCCATGAGGGGGCATCTAAAGCCCTTATATATCACTAGTAAGGTGGAGAACATGGCCATCAATAAAATTTTGGTTGACTTTGGCACAACAGTGAACATAATGCCACATTTCTTGCTGGCCAGAATTGGCAAGTTAGACATAGACCTTAAACCTCACAACCTGGTCATGTCGAACTATGATGGCAAGACTAGACCCACTATGGGGGTCCTACAAGTTGATTTAACTGCGGGAACAGTCATAAGGCCCACTCTCTTTATGGTGGTCAAAAGTAAGGCTAACTATAACCTTCTATTGGGAAGGGAGTGGATACATGGCATAGGTGCAGTACCATCTTCAATGCATCAAATGGTCACCATATGGAGGCCAGATGGCATTGTTGAAAACATTGAAGTGGATCATGGGTACTTCAAAGTGCTAGTCAATCATGTGGAAGATGTAGAGTTCGGCAAGAACTTAGCACATATTGGTCCATGTGCACCTGCAGAATTTGAGTTCACACCTGATAATCATGCATTCTTCTCATTGCACCTTCATCCCATCGAAGGTTTCCGCTGGGATAGGGACGTTGTAGAAGAAGCAGGCAGTTACCCCCTTACTTTCTGGAGCCTGTAATTCAGCCCACATGGTGGGGTAGCGAAGGCAGTAACAATGACTGACTTCGACGCATTGAAAAGAATTTCGGCCTACGTGGCTGAAATGAGAATACAAGCAGCCTTAGAGGTTGCAGGAAGTTATATGGTTGTTGAGGCCATTACAGAGTTTGCTGAGGAAAATCCTGTGAAGGATCTCGACCTAGAGCATCAAAATAAGGCTCAAGAAGACTCATACCAAAGGCTTGATGCAATATATGATAATGAGCCTTTGGGATGCAAAAAGGACCTTTTGTCAGAAAGCACCAAAATGTTGGCTCAGGATCATTTGGAAGAAATTGACCTAGGAGAAGGGGAGTTGAAAAGGCCTACTTATATCAGTGCCAACCTCAACCCAGAACTCATGGTCGAAGTGGTCCACTTTCTAAAGGAATTTAAGGATTTCTTTGCTTGGGACTATGATGAAATGTTTGGTCTGAAAAGAGAGCTTGTCGAACATAAGCTGCCAATCAAGCCTAGGAAGAAACCTGTCAAACAAAATCCAAGACGGTTTGCCCCAGAAATCCTCACTAAAATCAAAGAGGAGATTGAGAGGTTGCTTCGATGCAAGTTCATACGCACAGCTAGGTACGTCGAATGGTTAGCAAACATTGTACCAGTAATTAAAAAGAATGGCTCTTTAAGGGTGTGCATAGTTTTTAGAGATCTAAATTCAGCAACCCCTAAAGATGAGTATTCAATGCCTGTGGTAGAAATGCTAATTGATTTTGCTATAGGACATGAGTATCTAAGTATGCTAAACAGCTACTCAGGGTACAATCAGATATTCATTATTGGAGAAGATGTCCCTAAAACTGCTTTTCGATGCCCAGGGGCTTTAGGCACCTATGAATGGGTAGTAATGCCTTTTGGTTTAAAAAATGCAGGGGAAACTTACCAAAGAGCAAAGAATTCAATTTTTCTTGATTTCATAGATACGTTTATGCAAATTTATATTGATGACATAGTTGTAAACTCTATTTCAGGACTGGACCATGTCAATCATCTTCGACGTTCTTTTCAAAGAATGGGAAAGCATGGTCTGAAAATGAATCCTCTTAAATGTGCTTTTTGTGTGCAAGCAATGGAGTTTTTGGGATTTGTGGTCCATAAAAAAGAGATCTAAATCAATCAAAATAAGACTAAAGCTATCATGGAGGCTAAAATGCCTTCAACAAAGAAGGAACTGTAATCACTCTTAGGCAATATAAACTTCCTAAGGAGGTTCATATCAAACCTAAGTGGTAAGACGCAAGCCTTCTCACATTTTCTACGAATGGGCAAGAAGGGTTTCAATGGGGGTAAGCTCAACAAGAAGCCTTCGACGAGATCAATGAGTACTTGAGCCATCCTCCAATTCTTTCTCCACCTTGTAGGAAGAAAAGTATGAGATTGTACATAACTGCTTCAGATAGAACTTTAGGGGGTATGTTAGCCCAAGAGGACGATGATAGCGTCGAAAGAGCCAATTATTACCTTAGTAGAGTTTTAATGATGCAGAAACTAGGTATAGCATGATAGATAAATTATGCCTATGTTTGAATTACTCTTGTACTAAATTGAAACAATATATAAAACCAGTTGATGTTTATGTTTCTTCTCGCTTTGATGTTATTAAGCATATGTTGTCCAAACCTATTTTGCATAGTCGAATTAGAAAATGGGCACTAGCATTAACTGAGTATTTATTGACGTATAAACTCTTAAAAGTTGTTAAAGGGAAAGTGGTTGCAGATTTTATAGTCGACCACTCTATAAATGAAAGTCCTTTAAATTATCTGGACATTGAGACTTGGAAGTTATACTTCGACAAATCTAGTCATAAAGATGGGACTGGAATAGGGGCACTTGTTATTTCTCATAATAAAATTCCAACAACACTAAAGTATAAAATTGATGGCCATTGTTCTAACAATGAAGCTGAATATGTGGCTCTAATAGTCGGACTGGAAGTATTGTTGGAATTGGGGGCAATTCACGTCGAAATAATGGGAGACTCAGAGTTAGTAATAAAACAAGTGACCAAAGAATACAAATGCATAAAAGAAAACTTAATTTTGTATTTTGTGGTAGTAAATAGACTGCTGAAAAAATTTGAAGCAGCTACCTTTTGACACATTACTAAAATAGAAAATCAAGTTTCAAATGACTTGACTCAAATTGCATCAGGGTATAAAATCTCAAAGGAGAAATTACAAAGTGAAATTGAGGTCAAAGGAAAAGTTGTGTCAGTAGGATTGGCCCCATCAGATTTAGAAGAAACTAAGCTTAAGTATGCTGATGAAGAAAGTTTTGCAATATTGGTGGTCGATAGCATAAGTGACAAGGATTGGAGAAAACTCATAGTGGACTAAGAAAATCCAACAGCTTCGATAGAAAGGAGGATCAGATACCAAGCCTTAAGTTATGTTCTCTTGGGGAACGAATTATTTAAAAAGACTCATGTAGGAGTATTGCTTAAATGCCTTAGTGAGGCTGAAGCATATGTAGCTCTTTCAACTGTCCATAGTGGGGCATGTGGAGCACACCAAGTAGGCCACAAAATGAAGTGGCTTTTATTTCGACAGGCACTATGTTGAAAGATTGCATTTAATTTTATAAAGGATGTTAAGAATGTCAAGTACATGTTGGCATGCAACATGTTCCTGCAAGTGAGTTACACTCTATAGTGAAACCTTGGCCTTTTTAGAGGATGAACTTTTGACATGGTTGAAGAAATTCGACCAGCATCTTCAAAGAATCATAAATACATTTTGGTAGGAATTGACTATTTTTCTAAATGGGTCGAAGTTATTCCATTGCCAAATGTTGATCAAGAAGATGTAATTGAGTTCATCCAGAAGCATCTCATTTATAGATATGACATTCCAGAAACAATCACTACAGACCAAGGGTCTGTTTTTACTGGTCGAAAGATGCAAGAGGTTTCCATATTAATAGGTTTTGAACTTTTGACATCTACACCTTACTATGCCCAGGCTAATAGCCAGGTCGAAGCAGCAAAAAAGATAGTTATTGGTTTGATCAAGAAACATGTGGGTAAGAAGCCAAGAAATTGGAATAAGACATTGGACAAAATCCTTTAGGCATGTCGAACTTCACCTAAAGAGGCAACCAATACTACCCCCGTTTCGACTCACTTATGGGCATGATGCAGTTTTGCCTCTTGAAATCTACCTTCAGTCCACAAGAATTCAAAGGCACTATGAGATTCCATATGAAGTTTATTGGAATATGATGCTAGATGAATTGTTGGATTTGGACGAAGAGAGACTTCATGCCTTAGAATTGCTAGAAAGGCATAAGAAAAGGGTAGAGAAATCCTATAACAAGAAGGTTAGGCTAAATACCTTTTCGGTTGGTGAAATAGTGTGGAAAGTAATCTTGCCTATGGAACGAAAAAGTAGATCTTTAAGGAAATGGTCACCCAAATGGGAAGGTCCCTTTCAAGTTGCTAAGGTATTTAATAACAATGCTTACGAGATACATGAGATTGAAGTTGATTTAAGAACCTTGAAAGTAAATGGGAAATATTTAAAAAGATATAGGCTAATGCTTCAAGAGATTCAAATACAAACATAAAACTTTATTTATCATTAAAAGGCCACAAAGGGCCTACTAGTACAGAAATCCAAAACATGGTTGAACAATCAGAAAAAAGAAGAACTACACTACTTAATATCTTCAAGGGAGTTAAGATAAGTAATCCAGTCTTCATCAGCTTCATCATCTAAATGTTCACCCATTGGAGGCTCCTTTTTGGGAGATATTGTTCTACCTTCTTTAGTCTTGGAGCGGGTGACCATCCCCATGCGGGAAGAAGGAGTACCCTTCTTTCTAGTGCTTTTGCCTTGCTTGTGTGATTTAATACCATCCACCTTCTCTACAGAATGATCCACGTTTGTTGTTTATGAAGAAGATGGACTAAGTAGGGAGTTATTTATAGAGGAAGCCCATGTGCGCTGATTGGTCGGTCAAAAGACAACTAAAAAGCACGTGAATTATTCCTTTGGAATAACACCCTAAAGGAGCATTGTGGATGTCGCCTGTAAATGGTAATTTGTGCCATGCAATTATACAAGGCATTAAGACCCACAACGGTACCATAATAACCAAGGTAAAAGCAACATTGCTTTTGACCCAAATTTAAGTTGAGGTTTTGACTTAAAGGTTGTTCGACAGTCATCTGAATTTTACTTATGCAGAGAAATAAATTGCAAGTCGAAGATTAATAAAGAGGGCTTGATGCATAAAGTAAAATAGGGCAATGATGCCCAACAATGTCATTACATAATGGGAGTGAAATTAGAAAGGGAGTTTTCCTTGTAGCTGAAGAAAGTCATGCTTATGAATCTAGAGACGATTCTCACACAAAGCCTTGTCGAGCTTGGCTTTCGAAAGCTGTTTGTTGAGAACTTCAGTAGCATCAATAAGATCAATAGGGCGCTTTAATTCAACCTCAAATTCATTACCATCAGCTGACTCAGCTCAAGGTTGCGCTGTTTAGCTTCAACAATTTTCCTTTGAAGTTACTCAATCTCTTTCTCCCACACTTCAATGGCTATGTCATTGGCAGTTCTTTCACTTTCCCCCTTGGCCTTGATGCGCTCTAGTCTTTCGACATTACCCTCAGGTTCCCTTGCTTGATCCCATGCGCTATAGCTCTTTGTGCCAATTGCCTCAATGATTTTTACAACCTTTGGAATGAACTTAAAATCATGAGACATCTGGTTCACCAGAGTAGTCAGTTCAATAAGGGAGCTAGAGATCTTATGATCAATTTTTGAAAGATCCATCTATTCTAGAGACTCCTTCAGGAAGAGACGGGAAGTTGGATCAACATTCAAGGTAAGGTGGATATCCCTTTTGAAGAACTTGTCCTTGATCTTTTTTAGAAGGGGACCAACGAAGTCATTTGGAGCTGAACCCCTAGGAGCTATCGAAGAGCTGCTCCCAGAAGAGCCAAAACTCTTCCCAAGCTTCATTCTGGCATACTCCCTGGGATTCGACCACTTCAAAGCCAATAGTTGGTCACCAGTTATGTCTTCTTTTGGGGTCAAAATTTGAAGACTGGATGGGTGTTGGAGATTTTCCTCAGGAAAGGTTTGTAGAGTCTTTTCAGGCTTGGTGTCTTTATCCTTGGCATGGTCATCATCCTCTTCTTCCTCCTGCTCTGGATCATACATATCATCATCTTGAGCATCAGCCTAGGGATCTCCCACGTTCTCTGGCTCTTTATTTTTTGGACTGGATGGGGGTGGATGTAACACCCCAAACTTTTCCCTCTCTTTTCCATATCATATAGCATAGCATATTGCATACATGTTCAAACATACTTGCAAAGAAAAATGAGGCATAAGCATCCATGATCATAAGCATAAGGCATATGATTAATCATTTGGAAATTTATGATCTTCAAAGTCAAGCCAAGAGCCAAGGGACCTTGCAAGAAGCTTATAAGGTATTCTTACATATTACACAAGCTCTAGGTCATCCACAAAGCCCTATAAGGGTGAAGCATCATCAGAAACTCAGTAGTGCAACATGCTCCTACACAGACAAACCCTAATTAGGGTTTTGCTCCAGATCAAGGAATTCTCATAGCTTTGACCAATTCTTGTGGTCAAAGTCTCTCATATGATATATAAGGCCTAGGTATGAAGTTTGAGGAAAACATTCACTGAGGAAGACAAATATTGAAGCAGTAACTTGAAAATGAGGAAAGAAAGTCAATTGTGCCAAGCAAACATCAACCAAAGGGTTTTTAGGGTTTTGATCTTGTTCATCACCTCCATGAAGCTATATTTTATTAAGGAATGACTTGGATAAGCTCAAAGGTCAAAAAAATCAAAGGTTTACAAAAGTTGCTAAATTAGGAATTTTTCACGTGAAAAGTTTCTATTTTTGGAATTATTTGCCCTAAGTCTTCAAGCTATTATTTCATGTGCAAAAAAAGCTTCAAATGATTTTTCCTTGAACATGGAAGTTGTAGAGCATAATTTTCCCTTTCCAAAAATTCCTAGAACACCTTCATAGAATTTTTAGAACTCAAGTTATGGTTTTTTGAAGTTTAAGGCCTTTTTAGGGTTTTTTTAGTGTATATGTGTCAATATCCCATTTGTTCATCCTTTTTTATCATATTTTTGTGGTGTGTCATACTTTTATGTCACCTTTTCTAGTTTGTCATTTTTATGTTCACGTGGCCAAAAATTATATATACTAGTTTTTTTTCATTTGTTGCATTTTTGGCTGAATTTTATGTGAAGAAAGTAGTACAAAAAGTAGTACCATGTGATAGTGAGGGGATCAACATTACACACACCACCACATGCCCTTGATTTGTTTCTCTTACACAAAAGTTACACTTATTCTACACACCTCACGCATGTAGTACAAGAGTGGAAGAAAAAGATCACGTGAAATTGGTCTTACCATGCCCCATCCAAATCCATACAATCTTAACCATCAGATCTCATCATTTTTTGATCACCCAATCAAGCAACAACACACTTAGGGACTCCACCCTAGTAAACATGCACCACCTGTATGAGATTAAATTCAAAAATACATAGTTGAAATCTAAAAAGGAATGAGGCACGGGTTCTGCATTGGAGGCTCAAAAAACAGCATTGCATTTTCATCCTTCACCTTTTACTCCTCACATATAAGCCTCAAGCCACAATTTCTGAAGGGGGGATTGTCATTTTTTCATCACCAAAATCACACCAAACTTTTCATCTCTTGTATTTTTGTTGATCTCTCTAAAAGAAGATCAAGTTGGAGCGTGAGTTTTCATCACCTTTCTCAAGTATCCTCTCAGTATCTTTGGAAATTCTTACCCCACTCTCATAAGCATCACTATTTGGAGTTTGTTCTGAACTTTGGTATCATCAACACATAGTCAGATTTCATCATCCACACCTTTATTTGGCTCAGGAATTATCAAGAAGTTGAGCTCCTCTCTGGATTTCTCAAGAGTTATTAAAAAGAGCTTCACATCAGGTTTGAGTTTCCAATGTATTTAGCCTCAGATTTGATCAAATCATACTTGTTCCATGTTGATGTTGATTGATTTGAACTCTATGCAATGTTTAGAAGCTTTGTAAGGTGTTAGATCTCGAATTGTAGTTTTGGTGTGTAATCTTGTTGGCTTCAATTCAGGTTATATGTTGCTTGTTTGTTCTTTTTAAGTACGAATTCTTGTTCAGTGTCGTGAATAGAGTCGATCTGGAGTTTGTGAGGCGTTTATGTCTAATTTTGTTCTTGGTGATGATTTTTCCGGTGACCGGAGCTATTACTCCGTCACCGGACGGTTTCTGTAAGGAAGATGACTTAGGATGGGAGATAATATCTGGATCCTTCATGTTGTTTAATCTAACGCACCAAGGGATGCCACCGCATTAAAATGGCATGTGAGATGCACATGTTTTCTGTTGTTTTAATAATACGTCCTGTGTGCCAGTCCACTGTAGTTATTGTAAGTTTCAAATCATGCACGTTTATTTGTTTGATTTTTTAGTATGTTGTTTTGTTGTGGTACCTTAGATGAATCTGATGCGTGTAATTGAATCTGAGCTTGGCCTGAGGACCATAATAGCTGGTGGATCTAGTTATGTGTGTGTAGGACTTAAGTTGCTAATTGTACCCCCGTGTTAGGCCCAATGTTGATTTAAAGTAAGCCCGAGTGCTATTTTCACGTCATGGATTATTTGCTTCATTTTATTTTATTTTTATTTCTAGTTTCAAAATTTATTTTATAAAAATAGTAGAAAGCTTTAAAAATTACAAAAAAAATCTTGAACATTTCTTTTGATTTCCTTTAATTTTCTATGATTTTATTTTCCTTGTCTGAATTAATTTTGGAAATTATTTATTTGTTCTTGGTTTCTTTTATGTATACTCCGACTTTGTGAATTTCTATGATGATTTCTGTAATAGGTATGAACCTGATTCTTTTTGGTATGGATTATTAACATGTTGAAGTATGCTTGAGATTTTTTTCATGATTTTTAGGAACTGTTTGGTTAGGTTCTTAGGTGTTGCTTTATGAAGTAGTTTGTGAAACCCTAAGTGATCTTTGAGCATGTAATTGATGTGGTTTTCTTCTGATTCTTGCCTTGTGATCTTGATATATTGTTTGTACATCATTGAAGAGTCTTTATGCTTAACTGTGGAAATTTTGAGACTTGGTATCTATTTTGTTTGAATTTTGTGATTAACATGACCTAGTTTGATGTTTACATGACCAATGCTTGCTTGTTAGGGTAAGAGGGAACTTGTGCCAACTCTTAGGATTTGTTTTTAGGGTTCTTAACATGTTGATATGTCCCTGGTCCTGGTATAGAGGTTACATCTTGGCTTGTTTTGTGTTACTTATCTTTTAAGCTTCACACTTACATGAATGTTTCACAACACCTTTCACTTCTCCATGCTTCTCTTATATGATCTTGTATGAACTTGTGTGTTTTACATGATGTTTGAATTCCTTTCTTATGCACCTCTTTACCATGATAGGGTTCTGACTTTGATGATTGTGGAGGATGTTTATCTTGTATGACACTTCTTATCTCATGTTTTTGTTTTTATTACTCTCATGATTACTTGTGATGCTTTGGTGTGACTTCTTACTCCAATTTTTGCATGATGTTGTATGTTTGATCTTGGCACTTGATTATGAAGTTTGAATTCTGGTTGTGATAGTTGGACATGATCTTTTTCTTGTTCTTATCTCATTTGGTCTTAATTGACTTTATCTTATCATTTGTGTATGCTTCTAACCCTTGTAAGTACACTTGGTAAGTAAGAAGTGTGGATGATATCCACATATCAAGCCTTCTTCTCTTCTCTTTTAATGCTTTCTTATTTTTCTTTGATATGTTCTTAGGCCATCACTTCTCTTTCCTTCCCCTTCTAGAGAACAACTTATCTTATTTAAGAGAAGTAAGTTGATTTTCTATTGCTTCTTCTTCTTCTTTCTTCTTCCTTTCCTTTAGGTAGTAAGTATCACTAACCACAAAAACACTTAATAAATGTCAGTAGGTTAGTGTGTCTGAGCTTTCACTTGTGGGACTAGATTTGGGAATTTCCCCCATAGATAGGTGGGCTTCTTGCGCATTCCGTTTCGGGGTGATGTAAGAAGTACACATCCCATTGAGTAAGACTTAGGTACACTTACCTATGCAAAGAATAAACGTCTCTCCTTCGGGGCTTCTTTTCTCACTTCACTCACTCTCATCGTATGAACTTGCTCCTACTTGTAACTTTGCAATATAGTAACACACCCGTGCTAGACGATCCTGCAACACCTGAGCATTGACATAAGCAGTTCAAGATTTTAATACACAAGCAATCTTTACACCCCTAGTTAGGGGAACTACGACGACTTTGATCCTCATGTCCAGATGAGGTACGTAGACAGCGGGGTAGAGCCCATTCGAGCACTCTTTTATTTTCCCTACATTTTCTCCCTTTTTTTTCTTTTCCTACCCAGTTTCAGTCTTTCTTTTTGCAGTAGCTTTCATTTCTTCACCTTTGAAACAGTTTCTTTGCAAGCGCGGATCCCTTCAGGTACGACGGATGATCTGGGGTGCTAATACCTTCCCAGGTCGTAACTGACTCCCGAACCCAGATTCTTTGGTTCACAGGACCTTTGTCCTTCCTTTCTTTTCTACGGTTTGTGAAGCATTACCTTTCTCGTTCTTTCGGGATAAAAAATGTCTGGCTAGCGACTCTTCCCTTCTCCGCGCCACTTTTGCGTTTGTACCAGGATAGAAATCCAGGGAGCGACAACTGGCGACTCTGCTGGGGAACGAACCCAGAATCTCTGGTTACCCCTTGAGAGTCTCTCTTAGCGCTTGCGTGTTTCTATTTCTTTGTGTGTTGATTGTTTGTTGTTGCTTGTGTATTTTACTGTTGTTTATTTACAGTTTTATTTACAGCTTTATTTACAGTTTTCAGTATTTATTTTCATGCATCATGTATTACTGGACTGTTTGGACTAGATTTCTTCTGGTTGGTGAGACTCGGGTGATACTGTTACTGTGAGATAAGCCAAATACCCGGCTTGAGTGCACCCTAGGATTAGCGTGGACACATTGTACTCGCATGTGGCATGATGAGTGGAGATGTGATTCACACCCAGACTACGACCGTCTTGGAAATATCTTGTGTGGGGATTTCCTCCACTTCGGGATAGGACCTTGATAGTTATGTGCATCTTGGGACCGATCATTGAGAACCTTTGTGGAAACAACCCTCTCCATTTATGACAGTGGCAGACCACATTTTGTGGCAAACCCATTTGCACCTGAGGGTCCACTAGGGACTCGCATAGGATGGTTTGGTTCTCTTATAGGAACTCAGTTGAAGCATCTGGTCGTATGACGATAGTACTGTATCCTACGGGTTGAATGTACTAGTGTTTCTCGATTCCAACGCCAAAGCTGGGGACTTATAAGGGATGCTTGTTTTTACCGGACTCACACTGAGACCTCCCTTAGTAGTACATAATGCTTAACTGATTCCCTGATTTGGTCATGAGCCATTTCTCGAAAAGGTGAACGTATTATTGCTATTCAGCTTTAAGAGTCTGTGATATTTGACCCGGAGCACACTCGTGAGAATGGAAGGGGTTTATAGGTATGCAGGAACCCTTGACCTCAACATACCCTCATTACCAGTGTAGTCTTATATGTTCCGATACGGTTACTTTGATCCTGGAGTTCTTGAGTGTTATCTGGTTCTAGCCCTTGATCTGAATTTATTTGTGACCATCTGAGTTCTTATATGGGTTGATATCCAGACAATTTTTGGGTTCCTGGTCACTTGGCTCTGATATCCGGTTTCCAGACAGTTCCAGTTTGATCATATGTCCTTGCATTTGCTTTGCATCATTCCATCATTAATCATGTTTTGTTTTCATTCTCAGGTTCATATCACTGTCTCCGGTTCTGGTATTCTATTCAGAGATGGAAGGCCCTCGCAAGAAGAACATTCATTTCAATTTTTTCGACAGTAAGGTTGGCCTGTTAAAAAAGATGGTGAATCTGATCACGCCCAATCATGTGAAGGGGTTCAGGAAGGGCTACGGGAGTATTCTGGATGTGCCGGTAGAGTTAGATCCTTCTAAGAGAAGTGTCGTTCATACTCTGCTTCAGTACTATGATCTGCAGCTTCGATGCTTCACATTTCCCGATTTTCAGTTAGGTCCTTTGCTGGAGGAGTATGCTTTAATCTTTGGAGTTCCTATTCAAGACCAGATCCCATTCAATGCTGAAATGGTTAGACCATCACCTGAAGCAATTGCAAAGTCTCTTTATTTGAGCCCTTCAGTAGTAAATTCTCTGACTATTACAAAAGGGGGTGTGTCTAGTTTCTCTTTAGAGGCTCTAGTGAAGAAGGCTGAAGAGCTTGCTGTTAAAGTAGAATGAGATTTTGTGTGTGCCATTCTGGCTCTCTATTTATGGAATCATTTTGTTTGCAGACCTGGAGAAGTTCATAGAACATGAATGTCATCCATCTGTTTTTGCTGAAGAACCTTGTGCCTACACTGTTGGGATATTTTTATTACTCAGTGCACTATAATACTGAAAAGAAACGAGGAGGTTTAATTCGATGTTGCGCTCCTTTTTTCTATATGTGGTTCATGAGGAACTTGCCTAGTACTGGGGTGTTTAGTGACCATACTTTGGTTTGGGCTCAGAAGCTGGAGAAGTTGTTTGCTAGAGATGTCAAATGGATTACTCAGAGGCTTCAGGGCACACGTTTTATCACCAGTTGTGGGAGTTACCTTAGTGTACCTTTGTTGGAAGTGACTGGGGGGATCAACTATAACCCAATCTTGTTGAGGAGACAATTAGGGTACACTTTAAGAGATGTCCTAGAAGAATTAAAATTGGCTCTTATGTTCTATTTCCTGATGAAGGACAATATGCCTTTGGTGAGGAAAGTTGTTGGAGCTTGGAAGTTCATCAAAAGAGAAGGAGTGGCTAGCTTTGGCAAGTGTAACAATCAAACTTTCCCGGAGTATGGGGCCTGGTTGAAGAGTAGAACACAGGTGGTATTACTACCATTTTCCCCTCCAGTTCCTCCGGTGATTGAGCCTAAGATCACTGATCCTTTAGAAGAATACAAGAATTTGGAAGCCCATGTACAAGAGATGACTAGCCTGTATCATCAGATGGCTCACTCTAAGACAATTTTAGAAGAGAACCTACATAAAATGTTGGTAACTCAG
The DNA here is from genome assembly GCA_963966055.1 of Lathyrus aphaca. Taxonomy (NCBI): domain Eukaryota; kingdom Viridiplantae; phylum Streptophyta; class Magnoliopsida; order Fabales; family Fabaceae; genus Lathyrus; species Lathyrus aphaca. The sequence goes on from OZ014522.1 coordinate 223,847,112, forward strand.
AAGGCTAAGGAGAATAAGTTTGTGGAAAGAGAAGCTTACTTTCAAAGGAGGGGTCTGATGGACATTAAGAGAGAGGAAGAGTTCAAAAATACCTGGAAGACTCTTAGAGAAGCCAAATAATCTATCGCTTGGTTGCAAGATTAGAGGAAACAAGATCAGAAGAAGCACAAATAAAAAGAAGAGTTCTATGAATTGCAGATGACTTCTAGGAAGGAAGAATTGGATCAGAGTTAGAAGGAACTTGAAGGGGCACTCCAGGAGATAGAAGATCTCAAATTGATGGTTGGAATTAAGCAGGTTAGGTCTGAGATGGGACTTAGTGAGGAGGGATCTGAGTCTTCAAGCAGCAACCTTGTTTTCTAGTTTTGTTTTCTCAGTATTTGGATTACCTACAAACATGTTGTAGGATTCTTGGTTTTGTGTTTTGCCATATTTCCTCTTCCTTTTGTACAACTTATATCCTACGGGGAATTATGTTATTCTTGCCTTGTGGGATGATCTATGTTAGGCAACTTTTATTCAGTTCTCTATATCCTGTATGCACTGGCACTTAGGCCGTTACACTTATTTGAGTCTGATTTCTATGCAAAGGTCTTCTTAAAGTCGGGGGTCAAAAGCCATCTGGATTTCTTTGTTAAATACCGGAACTGGGGCATGAATGACCTTGAGATCGAAATCATAAATAGTTGTATTGCATACATATCACCCTTCTTCTTGTTTTGCAGATATAGCCACATGTTCCTAACGTATCTTCTATTTCAGGCACTTTCGTTGCAACAAGATTTCAAAGACAGATTCTTATCTTAATTAGATTTCTTATCAGAATGGCCAACTTGAGTCAGAATTCTCAAGGCATGGATGTGGAACAACTCCGGGCGGATGTAGCTAAGATGAAGACCCATATGGGGCAATTCATGGCAGAGGTACAAGCTTGGTCACAGGGCCAGAGGTTCTTGAAGCAAGAGTTTAACGTGATGAAAACTCGAATAAAGATGCTGACGGGGATCATTAATGCTTTGCTGAAAAAAGAAGAAGGTCAAGCGTCTGTTTCTCTTGCAGAAGGTCTTATTTCTCCCATCTCTTTGGGATTTCCACTGACTCAAGAGTTTTTAGGTGGATTTCCTCACAAATTCAAGCTTCCTACTTTTGAAAAGTATAACGGCAATGTTTGTCCAAAAGCTCACATTCGGTCTTATCTTTAGAGGATTTATGTGCACACGGATGATGAAAAGCTATGGATGCGTTATTTCCCGGACAGCTTATCTGGGGCATCTTTGGATTAGTATATGGGTCTGAACAAGACTGTTGTTAGAAGCTGGAAGGATTTGGCTGAAGCTTTTGTGAAATAATACCATTTTAATATGGACAAGGCTCATAATCGCACTCAACTTCAGAGTCTTTCTCAGAAGAAGTCTGAAAGTTTCAAAGAGTATGCTTAGAGATGGAGAGAAATGGCCGCCCGAGTACAACCTCCACTTCTAAACAGAGAAATGACTGACTTATTCATGGGTACTTTACAGGGTATGTTCCTAGATCGTTTGGTTGCCTGCCCGTCCACTGGATTTACTGATATTGTAATTGTCGGCGAGCGAATCGAGAGCTTGCTAGAGCGTGGAAAGATTCAAGATTACAGTGCGTCAGTTTCAGGACTAAGAACTCCTTCACCAATGGCCAGAATAAAAATGAAGGGGAAGTTGGGACAACATCTCATCAACGTGGAAGAGGTAGAGGATATCATTCATATCATCAGCAGGCAATTTCTGTGGCTACGACCCTGAAGAATCAGCCTAAGCGTCAGACATAACAAAGGAACCCCCAATAGGGTCAACATCAGGAAAGGAGAGAATTAGTTCTTGATCCTCTAGCAATGTCTTACACTGATGTACTTCAACATCTGCTTTAGTTGAAATTGATTGAGCTTCGCAAGCTGTCCCCACCTCCTTATCCATTGCCAGAGGGGTGGGATGCTAACGCATACTGTGATTTCCATTCTGGGGCACCGGGACACCATATTGGTGAGTGTAAGGCTTTTCACCGCAAGGTACAAGATTTGATTGATGCTAAAGCTGTCAACTTCGTTCCAAACAGATAAGGAATAAGGTGTTGTCTTGATTTGAAGTCTGTTTATTAGAGTTTGTCAGAAAAAAGGAACAAAAGCAATAAAGCCAAAAGTATTCCCATGCTCTCAATAATGGCATTCAATTGTTTTCTTCATTGCATTTACACCCTATTAAGGGGAACTATGTCTCTCTGATTCTTCATTGGTCCTGGGTCAATGGAGATACGTAGGATGAAGATCGTCAGGTCTTTGTGAGCAACCTTGTGTGACAATTTCATTTCAGTGTCACTCTTTTCTTCAGACGTCTCGTGTCAATGTTTGAACGTAGAAGGCTTAAGGTCAGAATAATTGGGAATGAAGTATCGTTATGGGCACGTGGCCATTTGATTGAAGACTGAAAATCCCATCAGGAAAAGGCTATTGACTACTGAAAGTATTCAAGATCAACAGGTCCAGACGGAGTCAAGTCTCCTCAGCAATGGCATTGCTCAGCTTCTTTACTGCATTTTCATTTGTAGTTTTTATCTGTTTGCTTAAACATTTGTATGCATGCATGAATTTTTTTGTTTTGAATGGTATTTAATGAAATGCATATGTTTTTCTTGAAGTAATTCATTTGTATTTTACTTATAATTTTGTGTATATGCATTGCAATACCAACTGTCTTTCTTAAACTCTGTGATGGAGGATGACGAAATGAAAACGCAAAAATCTCCAATTGTGCGCTCTTGAATAAGACCTTGTTGACGATGTACATGCTTTGTTTCAAATCCCAAACACCAGAGATATAAGGGAGATAGACTATTGTTAACCCCTTTGAGCCTTGAAGTAGGAGTTTCTTTTTGCACACAAAAAAACCCTCACATTTAACCCGGGGCAAGGTAGGTGTCAGCTAGTTGGACCGAGCGTTCAGACTTTCACAAAGGAGTGTATTTGAGGATTGTAATACCCCAAAATTTTCCCTCTCATTTTTGCATATCATTTAGCATATCATATGTCATACCCAAAAAAAAATGTATCGATACATACGAATTTTGTATCGATACATAAACCTGTATGTATCGATACATACGAGTTTTGTATCGATACATGATTCAATTAATTTGCTGGAAATAGCCAAAGCTTCAGTATGCATCAATGCATACATCTATTTATCGGCTCATATCAGTTATAAAATTAACATGTATCGATACGTAGGCCTGTTTCTGCTAAAAACAACTTTTGTTTAATACGAAAATGGGCATGGCAGTTCATTTTATGGGACTGAATTCATAAGTGATGATCATAAACTCATGTGTATTGGATTCATTGGTCTTAAGTTTCATTTGGTTCTTGAATTTATTGCATCAGCAGGCTGCCATTGAGTGTACGCAGGATCATATTAATTTCCATGCTTCTCATAATCAAGCAAGCAAACTCAAGATGTAATCATTGGATCAGTCCATGTGCATTGCATTTCAAAAATCTTCAGCAGAAGCTCCATGGACACTGCAGCATTGGATTGAGTTCAACTGAAGAACATTCTAGAAATCCAACTGGCATAACCAACTTAACAAACTCCACTCATTTAACTCACCTCACTCAGTTAACCAAGGCTTGTTAACCCTGGTTCTAACTGCTAACCAGAGGTTCAATGCTCTATAAAAGGATGAGTAGTGATAGAGTTTGGGGTTCAGCTTCATTTTCACTCAAATCACACCAAAATCCTCCAAATTTGGCTCTGGACTTTCTCTGCAAGATCTCTGCATTTTGAAGGATTAAGCTTCCATAACCATAGCATTAATCTTCTTCTTCCTTGTGCTTCTTCAAGCATCATTCATAGTGCATTTTCATGATGATTTGAAGCTGGAAATTTGAAGTTGCATCATCACAACATCTCTGCATTTTGGATTGGGCAAGCCAAATCATCATCCAACAAGCCTCATTGATCATCAATTCATCACCAGCATCATGAATAGATCAAGGTCCATGGCTGCCATAGCTTGAATCATCAAGAATTCATCTCTGCACTTTTTGAATCTTCACCAATTCTTCAAAATTCTTCAAGCAAATAGTGTTTATTTCACTCCAGCCACACCCAAGATCAATCAAGGAAGCCATAAGAACCTCCTCTCTGGATTTCTACAACTTTGAGTACCACTGAATTTCAGGTTTGTCACACAATTCATCTTGCTTGATTTCAAGGTTTTTTGATTGATTTGTGTTGTTTTGAGCTTAATAGAAGCAATGTGACCTATGTTTAGTTGATAGGCTTCCTAAAAGCTTGGATTCAATTTCTAGGGTGAAATTATTTGGCTTCGATTAGCATTATTCATGAACCTTGAGTGAAAACTAAGGGTAGATGGTGGATCAGTATGAGGAGACGAATCTGTCCATGATCTTATTTTCCATTTTAGTGAAGATTTTTGTAAAGCCCTCACCGGAGGTCACCGGAGAAGATGACCGGAGGTTAGCTCTGGTGACCGGAATAGTAATCCTAATTTGTTTGAACTTTAAAACACAGCCCTTGTATTGTTTCCATCTAACGCACCAAAATCTGCCACCTCATTAATGAAGCACATGCTTGACACATGTTTCTTTTATGAACAAAATCACTCAGCTTCTATTGACACCCCCTACGCGTGTGCATTAAGCCCAATTCAGTTTATTTTATTCATATTCAGACCCCCCGGGCCCATTACATTTTGTGTCTTTTATTTCTTTTTCTCACTTCTATTCCATTTCCATTTTCAATCTTATAAAATACCAAAACTCATCCAAAAATCATAAATAAATTCACTCGTATTCTTGAACATTTTCTATAATTTTCCACATTTTTTAATTCCATTTTTGTTGTATTTTTTAGTCAGAATTAATTTTGCAATTAATTTCTTCTACATTTTTCTTATTCTGGTCCAATCTTTTTGTATAATTTTGTTCTCCTAAACCAAAAATGATATAAAACCCATTCTTTTTGCCATATCCAGAGGAATCATCAAACTTTCCAAAAATATTTTTTGTTCAATTTTTAGGTCATGTTTGGTCATCTTTTGAACCCATTCTTTTGCATTGATCCATATGAACCATAATTCAATTCTAGCATTTGTTTGACTAGGAAAAAATATGAACCTTTGTGAGATTTTTAGACTTGAATCATCTTCTGGATTGTGATCTTGGATATTAAATTGCATAATTTTTCTAGGTCATTTGATATTTTTCTTAGTGTCTTGCATCATAAGTCACATTTTTGGTCCTTAGCCATGATGTACTTCTCACCACCTCATTTGTGATCATTTTTGGGAATCCATTTCTATTTTAACTTTTCATCCAACCCCTGGTTTTTGTATGGGAAGTTCAAACTTCATTGGTCATGTTTGATTTTTCTTTCTAAGTCATTTTCTTACTTTGAAAACCATATTTCCATGTTCTTTCCTTCATCTTTCATTCTTATGTTTGAATCTCTATGATTTGAATCTCTTCTTTCCCATTTGATTTTATGTCATTGAACACTTCCGTTTAGTGTTAGGTTATGGACTTTACATTCACCATTGACCTTAGGCATTTTTATCATGATTAGAAACTTGATTTTCCCTTATAACTTCTCCTTAGCTTTCATTAGGGTTTAGTGATACTTTAGGGTATAGTTTGAGTTTGGTTTACTTCATAACCTTAGACGATTTTGATTTGATTTAGCTCCTGCCTTTAGAAGGTAGCCAGCATGTAAGATACTTTAGAATTTGATCTTTAGGCTTAGAAGTTCATTAGTGCCTTTATTAGCTAGTGTGAATTCTTCTTTGAATTTTGCCATGCTATAATTGTTCAAAATGCTTCATCATGCTAACATTTGTTTTGTAGGGGGGAAGATTGAGGTAAGAATTACTTCATTCTTATCTCTTATGCATTTTAATTGTGTCTTCCTTAGCACCTTGTGTTTTGATCATATGCTTTCCCTTTTATTCTCTTAGAAACAACTTATCTTCCTTAGGAAGTAAGTTGAGTTCTAAGTTTCCTTTCTTATTAGGTTTAGAATACCTCATTAACCATAGGAAATCCATTGAATTAATAACTTAGGGTTGTGTCTTAGTCCCCCTTAGTTTTGTCCTTTCTCCATTTGAGTCTTTCTCTTTCATCTCAAACAAAAATCTAAAAGACATTTAATAAAGGCTTAGAGTGGTCTCTTGTGTATAGCCTTATTCCATGGGGCACTCATATTCATTCCATCTTGGAATAGTGTGAGCTTGTCTAGCATGATGTACAAGTCTAATCATGAGACTATCTTCACAAAGAAAAGATAAAAGACATTTCTTCACAAAAACTACAAAAACATCTAATAAGTTCAACAAGCTAGTGAACTTAGACCCTAATCCTTGGAAACAAGTCTTGGATAAATTCTCCTTACTTGGTATGCTTGTTCTACTATTCCATCTTGGAATGTAGTAGCAAGTATACATTCCATGGAAAAGAGTTTGAATTCACTTCCTTGTTCCAAATTCATAAAAACTCTTAAAAAGCAAACAACAAACAAGAAGTGACTTTCCTGCGGGAATTCTCTTTTCATCTCACCCACTTTAAACGTGAACTTGTGACGACTTGTCTCGCATGAAAGATGGTAAATGCACTTGCACAAGTCGAGACTGCAACACCTGAGCATATACGTAAGCAGTTCCAGCGCATAAAAAACACAAACAAAGTTCCCGCTTGGTTAGGCGAACTACGTCGACTCTGATCCTCATTTTCCCGATGAGGTACGTAGGCAGCGGGGTATGGCCCGTTCAAGCACATTCTTTATTTTCCCTACATTTTCCCCATTCTTTCTTTTCATTCTCTTTCTCCAGTTCCCTTTCTCATTTCATTCCAGTTCCAGTCAGCAGTTTTATTCAGCAGCATCTTATTTCTCATCCTTTGAAACAGACAAACAAGCGTGGATCCCATCGGGTACGGCGGACGGTCTGGGGTGCTAATTCCTTCTCAGGTCATAACCGACTCCCGAACTCAGATCTTTTGTTTGCAAGGCCTTTTACTTTCCTTCTTCATCAGGTTTATGCAGCATTTCCTTTCCCATTCATTCGGGATAAAAATTCCTAGTTGGCGACTCTACCTTTTCCGCGCCACTTTCGCGTTTGTACTAGGATGAAAATCCCGGGAGCGACAACTGGTGACTCTGCTGGGGATATGTACCCAGAATCTCTGGTTTCCCTCGTAGAGTTAATCATAGCGCCTGTTTATTTTTGTTTCTTTGGGTGTTTATATGTGTGTTGGTGTGTGTTTATTTACTGTTTTCATTTACAATTTACTTTATAGCATTTATTTACTGCTTTCCGTATTTATTTTCATATGCATCATATATTGGACTGTGTTGGTTTCATTTTTTATGTGGGATGGGGTTACTTTGGGATGAGCTTGTAAACGGGGCTCGAGTGCACCTTAGGACTCAGAGTGATTCCACTTTGGCTTCATGGCATCTTGCTATGTTGGTAGTAGTGAGTTCCACACCCAGACTTGCGACCTTCATGGAAATGTATTGATTCCAGAATCTTTCTGGGGCAATACACAACCTTGATAGTTATGTGCAGTCAGGGGACCGATCATTGAGAACCTTTGTGGAAACATCCCTTTCCAATTATGATAGTGGCAGACCACATTTGTTGGCAAACCCACTCGCATCTGAGGGCCCACTGGGAACTCGCATAGGATGGCCTGGTTCTCTCATAGGAACCCAGTCAAGGCAAACTGTTCGTATGAAGATAGTATTGTACCCTTCGGGATGAATGTATTATTGTTTCTCGATTCAGTGCTTGAAGCTGGGGACTTCTGAGGGATGCTTGTTTCCTTGGACTCAGCTGAGACCTCCCTAAGTAGTACATAATGCCAAACCGATTCCCTGATTTGGTCATGAGCCATTTCTCGGAAATGGTGAACGTATTATTGCTATTTGGCTTTGAGAGTCCGTGATGTTGACCCGAGTAGCACACCCGTGAGATTGGGAGGGGTTTATAGGTTTGCAGGAACCTTAACCTTCAACACACCCATTGTGCCAGTATGCTTTAGTATTGTGATCCGTTCCGTTACACATTGATTCTGAGATTTGAACCTCTGATCAGAGAGATGCTTGTTTTGATGTGGTGATGTTGTGACCCTGCACAGACACTTGCTTATATGTTTGACACTACACAGACACATCACTGATCACATGCCTTGCCTTGCATAAGCATCATGACGTCATTAATCATATGTGTTCTTTTTATTCGCAGGGTTCATATTACTTCCGATTCCCGATCGCATTGCTGCTTCAAGATGGAGACTCTAAGGAAGAAGAATGTTCGCTATACTTTCCTGCAACCAGAGACAGAGGGTATTCAGAAGTTGATCAGCGTAATGAATGACAAAGTTCTTGATGACTTCAAAACAATTATGGAAAGATTCTGGAATATGTGAATAAACCGACAGTTGACCAAAGGGACAACCTGCATTCCTTGTTGCAATTCTATGACCCACAGTTAAGAGTATTTGTTTTTCCAGACTACATTTTGGCACCTACCTTGGAAGAGGTCTCCAGTATCCTGAATGTTTCCATCAGAGAAGGTATGCCTTATTATGCTTTAGAGAGGGTCCCTCCTTATGAAGACATTACTACTGCTTGTCGCTTGAGTATGCTCAGATTCAAGATGGGGCTAGAAGCCAACCAGGGTAGGGGGATTTCTTTAGAGTTTCGCATCACAGAAGCTCATGTTATGGAATTGGGAAACAAATGGGCAGATTTCAGAGCATTGTTAGCTATGATGGTGTATGGGATAAGCTTGTTCCCATGAGAGAAAGTTTTAATCAGCATGGAGGCTATCACCATCTTTGTCAAAAGAAACCCAGTGCCTACATTGCTGGGTGACTTCTACTATGGGGTTCATTACAGATATTAAAAGAGAAAAGGACACGTGAACTGTTGTGCTCCCTTGTTTGCTGACTGGTTTGTAAGGCAACTCCCAAAATTAGGACCTTTCCAAGACTTGAAACAAGCTTGGAAGTGGTCCAAGAGATTGATGGGCTTAACCTCAGACAACATATCTTTGGGATACAATAGGGACTTGATAGGAAAAGAGATTATTGCTAGCTGTGGCACTTTCCCCAATGTACCCTTGCTAGGAAGAAAAGGGGTGATAAACTACAATCCTTCATTATCAAGAAAACAATTTGGTTACCCTCTGAAAGTTCCACCAGCAACTGAGGAGGTAGCTGAGTCATTGTATTTCTCAACAGAAGGAAATATGGAGTTGAGTGTACAGGTAGCCCAAGCTTGGGATGTTAGGACAAAGAAAGGAAAGAAAGATTTTGGGAAGGTGAACCCAAAAACATATGATCCTTTTGCTGCATGGTTGAAAGATCGTGTAGAAGTTTCACTTCTCCTGTTCTCTATGGAATCCCCTTTGTACCCTAAGGAGGAGTTACCCATGGATTCAGTACCTCTCAAGGACTATCAGAAATTAGAGGCCTTGTTAAGAAACTCAGAATGGAGAATCAAGAAGACAACAAATCATGCCAGAAGTTGAAGATTCAAAATCAGAAGTTGGAAGAGAGGGCTCACCAGGCTGAAGAAATGGTCAAGCTCAAGCAGCATGACTTCCAGGAGAGAGAACTCTATTTCAAGAAAAGAGGATTAGCTGAAACTCACAAGGCGAGCCAGCACCGAAAAGATAAGAAAGAGTTAAATGAAGCTATAACCATGTGGTAGGAGAAATGGGAAGACAACTTGAAGAAGCAAAAAGAGTTGGAGGCCAAATACAAGTTAGAGATCAAAGGTCTTCGGGATTCTTTAGCTGAACAAGGATAGCTCCTTTAAAAGGCCCACCACCAAGAGAATAGTCATCTTCAAGATATAACAAAGAGTCAACAGGCAGTGGAGGATGCTCAGAAAGAGATAGAGGAGTTAAAGCTTAGATTTGATGTCAAGAAGACCAAAACTGAGTTAAGTGCAAGCAAAGAGAGTGAGAAGGTGTTCTTACAGCAAATTGAGGAGTTGCATGCCTCTTTTGACCTTAGGGATCTCCTAATTCAAAAGCTCATACAGGAACCAGACCATCCAGACATAGCCCAGTTGCTTCAAGGTGTCAAGTTCCTTAGCTGGAGGTTGCATTATGTAGATCTTCCTAGGCTTTAGTCTTGTGTTCACATGTTTGGATTACCCACAGGCCTGTTGTGGGATTCCTATCTTGCTGATGTACTTTCCCCTTTGATGTATGAACTAGCACCCTACGGGGACTTTGTTATTCCAAGTTTCGCTTGATTTGCCTTAAGTCTCTGGTTGTTATATTTTGCACGGACACGGGATATTAAATACAACCACTTCACATCTGAATGTCACACAAGGTCTTCTTTCAAAGGCTATTCTCTTAATACCGGAATGGGAAAGTAAAACAAAACCCTTGAGGATAAAAGGAACACATCATTGCATGCATATCATTTTCATTTTTCTTTTGCAGGTTTCTCCAGGTTACTTAACTTACCCATATTTCAGGAAAAGATTACGAGACCTGCCAGGACCCGTCATCCTAGACAAAGCATTCATCACTGGTACGCTACCCGCAACAATCAAAGAAATATCATGGACGATGTGCAGACAGAACTCAATGAATTCCGCACCCGAATGGGGGAGTTTATGGTTATGATGCATGGTATGGCCCAAGGACAACAAGATTTGAGGAACACCATGCAGAGGCTTAATCCTCCCCAAACAGACCCTCTAGTGGTTACTCCAGAGAATCCACCTAACAACAATGGAGGAGGTGGACATCCAGGTCCAGAGACTGGCACACCTACTTTTATCCCTGTGGAAGACCGTAAGGAGGATCAATTCCCTCCTACTAATGATTATATCGAATTTGGCATGGGAGGAAACTTTCAAGACTTTATGTTGTTGGCTGAAAAGGTTAAGGCTCTTGAATGTAGAAACACTCTTAGGATAGATGTATCTGATATGGGCTTGGTTCCTGGAGTGGTCATTCCTCCTAAGTTCAGACCACCAAGTTTTGATAAGTACAACGCCAATTCCTTCCCCAAGACGCATCTACATGCTTTTTACCGAAAGATCGCTGCTCACACTAGAGATGAGAAACTCTGGATGTACTATTTCCAGGACAGCCTCTCTGGGGGCTCATTGGAATGGTATATGAAGTTGGAAAGGAACTATGTCAGGAACTGGAAAGAGCTTGGGGAGGCCTTCCTTAAGCAATATCAGTACAACATCGATATGGCGCCTAACCGTACCCAACTCCAGAGTTTGTCGCAGAAGAATTCGGAAAGCTTTAAAGATTATGCTCAAAGATGATGTGAGGTTGCCGCCAGAGTACAACCCCCTTTGCTGGAAAGAGAAATGGTGGATCTCTTCATGGACACCCTTCCAGGGCACTTCATGGAGAGGTTAGCAGGTTGTTCATCAAGTGGTTTTTCAGACATTATCTTAATAGGTGAGAGAATAGAAAGCTGGATAAAGCAAGGCAAAATCCAGAACAATGGAGCGTCAACCTCCAATGTAAAAAAACCATTTATGAAACACCGAGTAGGAGAAACGGGGGTTGTATACACTCAGAGCAGAAGACAGAATCAGGATATGTATCATCAAGCAGCTCCAGTTACTATTGCAGCTCCAACAAATCAACCATCAATTCAACAATAACAACATCAACCAAGCTATCAATAACAGAGGGCTTCTTACCCATACTATCCTCCCCGACAGAAGGATAGGTAGTTTGAGACACCTTCAATGTCATATTAACAATTGTTACAGAATCTCTTACAATTGCAAATGGTACAGTTGAGGACTATGCAGCCTCTCAGGCCAGGTCAGCTTCCTCCAGGTTATGACACCAACGCCCGTTGTAAATTCCATTTTGGAGCTCCCGAGTGTCGCTCTCGGGATTTTCATCCTAGTACAAACGCGAAAGTGGCGCGGAAAAGGTAGAGTCGTCAGCCAAACATTTTTATCCCGAAGGAACGAGAAAGGTAATGTTGCACAAACCCAAGGAAAAAGGAAAGGACGAGGCCTTGCGAACCAAAGATCTGAGTTCGGGAGTCGGTTATGACCTGGAAAGGTATTAGCACCCCAGACCGTCCGTCGTACCCAACGGGATCCATGCTTGCTTGTTTGTTTCAAAGGGTGAGAAATAAGATGTTGTTTGAATGAAAGAATTTCTATCTGGAATGGAAGTGAAATGAGAAAGGGAGTTGGAAAAAGAGAACAGAAAGAAAGAAAGAGGGAAATGTAGGGAAAATAAAGAATGTACTTGAACGGGCCCTACCCCGCTGCCTACGTACCTCATCGGGAAAATGAGGATCAGAGTCGACGTAGTTCGCCTAACTAAGGCGGGAACTATTTGTTTGTGTTTTTTATAGCTGGAACTGCGTATGTCTATGCTCAGGTGTTGCAGGCTCTTCTGGTACGAGTGCATTCACCGTCTTGCATGCGAGACAAGTCGTCGCGAGTTCGCATTCAGAATGAATGAGATGAGAAAGAGAAGTTCTCGCATGATAGTCGTTTATTATGTTTGATTTTGTCTTTTATGAGAAGTATTTTGAATTTGTTTGTGAACATTCTCATACAAAGACCTATCCATCGTGGTAAATACTTACACCTCGCCCCGAAACGGGACGTGCATAAGTACTCCACAACAAAGTCTCATGTCGTATGAGAACATTCAACCTTTATTAGGTATTTTTATTATTTTCTTTATGAGGTGAGAAAGAAAGACTCAAGTTGAAAAAGGACAAACTAAGGGGTACTAAGACACAACCCTAAGTTATTTATTATGTACAAGAGGTGATCCTATGGTTTATGAGGTATTCTAAACCTAAGGAAAAGAAAAGCAATTTAGAGTTCAACTTACTTCCTAAGGAAGTTAAGTTGAATCTAAAGAACAAAAGGGAAGCCTATGAACAAAGCACCAAGTGCTAAGGTAAACACAATTAGAAATCATAATGAGATGAGAAAGAAGTAATATTTACCTTAATCTTCCCCCCTACAGACAAATGTTAGCTTAACAATGCATATTGAAAGCAAAATCAAAGCATAAAAGCGATTAAGTACCATAAACATCCTAGAATGGAACTAGGGTTCAAAGTAAGACCTAAGTCTAAGGTGAAGGTACCTAAAGGCTATATGACTTATAAAGTCAGTAGCTACATTCTATAGGTCCCTAAATATTCTAGGATACCCCACAAGTTAAAACTATGTCACACTATGTACAAAAAGTTCACCTAAGTTCACCTAAATGCAAGTTAGAGCTCATGGAGGAAGTATGAATGCATATGGCTTACAAGCATGAATTAATACATGAAATGAGTATCAAAGTCAGTAGTGAATGCTTATGAATGTGGATTAATGATATACAATCATGGATGCAATGGTTTAGTCCTATGGAGCAAGGAGAAGAAGATGTGAGGGCAAATGAACAAACATCGTAAAAGATCACAAAGGATGCAAATTAGGAATGAATGACATGTGAATATGCATGAAATGATTATGGGTCAGTAGCATACAAGATATGATATGAAATTAGAATGCATTAATATCCATTTATGATTTCCACATAATTCATGTTAACAATTAGAGGAGAAGAGAAACTAGTTTAGGTTAAACATATTTCACATAAGAATGCACTTAGGAACACAAAAACAAACCAAATGAGTATGGTTCAAAAAGTGACCTATAACTTGAATTAAATACCTAAAAGTGACCTATAATTAACTCCTAAAAGTTACCAAAAAATATCTCAAGCCAATGGCATGAATGCCTTGCTAAATCCTAGGATATGGGACAAATAAGCACATAAAGCAACCTATGATCTAGGTGACATGGAAAAATAGCAAAAAGACTTTAAAAATTATGAAATTAAATCCCTGGAATGTTGAAGTCGGTATCTAACATGGTCTAAAAGTATTTCACAAAATTATGCACCAAGGTTCCAAAACAATTCACTTGATGAGTGAGATAACAAGGCATGATCGCCGAAAAACAACTCCACAAAGTGGATCAAAAATGGCACCAAAAATTATGAAAAAAATGCCTAGGAGCATCAAAATGTCACAGATTCAAGTGTTTAATCACACACAAAAAATAGGTCTCACACCTATTGGAAAAAATGATTTTAGTCCCTTATGTCAAAACCATGCAATTTGGGACAGCTTGTAATAAAAAATCTAAATTAATTACTAAACCCAACCAAAACTGGAAACAAAAATTATAGAAAATTAATTAAGAGGATTAGGATCACTCATGAATATTTCCAGAATTTAATCAAACCTAAAACTATTTTTAATAATTGTGACGAAACGGAAAAAAAGGGGTGATTTAAGGGAAAGTGAAAGGAAGCGAATCCTATAATTTGTAACCTAATCTCTAAGCCCCGATATCGATACATATCATCATAAATCACAAATAAATCCAGTGCCTCAGGTGGGAGGGCTCAATATGTGTCATACCCCAAATTTGTCCTATCTGCATCATTTTATTTTACTGTCTAAAAATATGTACCATTTTATTTTTCTGTCTGATATTTAAAAAATCCCAAAAATATGTCACTTTTTACACCCAATTTCATCCATATCCAATATCCTTTTATTTTATATTTTATCCAAAAAAATCAATCATCAAAAGTCCAAAAAATACATTTTTATTTTTAAGCTAAAAAAACTCAAATCCTCTTTCTATCTTATAAGTTTTTTCATTTTATTATTTAGTTCATTTTCAAAAATTCATATTATCTTCCATTATTTTTATTAAAAAAACATTTATTTCTTTTATTTCCATTTTTATTAGATTAAATCATTTAAATCCATTATTCTCCATTTCCACTCTTTTCTTTTATCATTTGATATTCTTGTATTTTATTATGACTATTCATTATTTATTATTATTATTATTATTATTATTATTATTATTATTATTATTATTTATTGTTACTATTATTGTTTTTTATTATTTTATTTACTGTCTAACCATTATTCGGAAAATCCAAAAACATATACCATTTTCTTTTTTGTATTATAATCGAAAAAAATATGTCTTTACTTTTCTTTCGGGTTTGTGCAAAAGTCGGGGTTCATTTTGGAATTGTCGAGTGTGTGCGCGTGCGCGTGCGTGCGTGCGCGCGCAACATGTTGTGTAGAGTTCTTTTGTTCAATTCTCACTTTCATTTTCTATCTATCATTTTTTCATAAGAAAATAAAAAAAATGCATTTTATTCTCTTTTCATATTATTATATGTTTTCATTTTATTTTAGTACATTATCAGAAAATTACAAAAAAAAAATCATTTTTTAAACCCACTTTTTTGTTATTAACCTTTTATTATTTTTTCCACACAAAAATTTACAAAAAAAAAACTTATTATTACTATTCTCTATTTCTATTATTTTCTTTAGCATTGTTATTATTATTTCCATATTTTTATTTCTATTTCATTCGTAGTATTATTATTATTATTATTTTTACTTTATTATTATTATTATTATTTCATTTGGTATTATTATTCTTATTATTATTACTTCTTATTATACATACTATTATCCACCATTTCTTTTATCATTATTTCCATAGTTATTATTATTTTTAGTTTTACTACTTTATTAGTGTTATTATTTCTACTTATTATTACCATTATTATTATTATTATTATTATAGGTTTTATTGTAATCATTATTATTATTATAATTATTATTGTAAGTGTTTATTATTACTATTTTTATTATTATTTATTCTCATTTTTATTTTTGACAACAACCAAATTTTATATTTTGAATTTCATTTTTCTTTGCAAAGCATAAATCCTTATCACATAACCCCACCCACCAACACGATTTTCTCGCGCACTGCATAACCAATTCCATCCCCTTTTCCGTACGGACTGGTACACCCCTTTTAGCATTTTACGTAACAAAAAAACAATTTTATTTGCAAACAATAACAACTCATAATCCACCCTAAAATCTTTTCTATAAGAAGAGTCATGAATCATTCTTCGCAGGGAGGAGGAGAGAAAACCGCAGCTTTGCATAACCTTGAGCTTTTCTTCAAAATATAACAAAAAAAAACTGCAAACTTTTAAGAAACAAAAAAAAACCTTTCTTTTCCTCTCATTCATCTCTACACACAGAACAACACTTGCCTTCAACTCAAACAACCAAAATCTCCTTCAACCCTTCACCACCCTTAATCACCTCACACGGTCCTCCAAAAAAATTGCCAAACTTTCAAAACAGAAAATAATCACCACCGAGCCAATACCGCAACGACCCCTTCAACTACCTTTAAATCACCGCCTCTGAGCACAAATCGCCGGAAAGCCATTAGCCATCATCACTGTCGTGTGAGAGTGAACGGGTTGAGAATCGCGAGAGAGAATGAGGTTCAGGGTGAATCCGTTGGCGTTTATAACAGGAAACAGGGTGGGTTTTCGATTTTATTTTCTTCTTGATTTTTTTTCCACGCCTCTAAATATGGTATGGGTCAGTTTTCGTGAAATTTGTTTTTACCGAGGGAAGTCTTGTTGGGGATGCGTTGATTTACTTTTTCTGAGTTTTGCTTTTTCTTTTAGTTTTGGTTTTCATTTTGAGAAGGAAAAGATTTAACTATTTTGTTTTTTTTTATAATTATTGCTTTGGGCTTTGGAGGTCCATCCAGGCTGCTAAACGCACGCGAAGATCAGTGGCGCCCATTTCTTTTTTTTTTGTTTCCTTTTTTTTGTTGTTTTATTTTTTTATTTATTTTATAAACTGAGTTTTAATTAGTTTTATATATATTTTTCTCTCATATATTTTTGATTATGTAATTCTGTTCTATTTTTTATTTTTTTCTTTTATATATTATTTTTGGTCTATGATATAAATGCGCATTTTTCGATATTCGGTTTTAATCCGACGTTATCAAAATCGCTATGAGACCATTCTTTTATTATATTTTATTTTTAACAATTATTAATCAACTTGTTTAAATCTATTATCATCGATTTATTTATTATTTGGGCCGATGACTTGATAAAAGGCCGATTTTTCGCCCGATTTTAATCGGTGATATTCGGTCAATATGAGGCCCTCCTTGTAATTAATTTTTTATTATTTTATTATTTCGACAAACAAACATGTAAATTAATTTAATTTATTTTGTCTTGATATTATTTGATTTATTTATTATTTATATTCATTATTTTATTTTAATTTAATTCTAACAATTCAATTTATTTAATTTATTTATTTTCGCATTTAAAAAATTACGTTTCGACTCCTTGTAGAATGATTCCAATTTTGAATCGATTCTAAGGTAGTTCACGAAATAAATTTCGCCGCGTCCCGAAAAAGGTCCAACGCCTTCGAATAGTTGTGTCCCAAAAAAAAAGGTCCAACGCCTTCGAATAGTTGTGTCCCGATTAAAATACCGAACGCCTTCGAATAGTTCAAAACACTGCACACACGCTTTCTCTTGGGCGAATTACAACGAGACCTCTTTATTTCTCGCAATCCCCTATACTTATTTTGTATCCCTCTCCCATTACTTTGTACGTATTTTATTTTCCGTATTTTATTTAATTCTGAATCCTTGGTCCAACGCCAAGCGATTGCACTTGCACACTCGCACCTTTTTATTTTATTTCGTTTATTAGGATCCACCTCTCTTTGCGAGCCGAGCGCTTCGTGCCTCGCTGACAAACTACAAAAAGAAACTCCACTTGCACTTACCCTTTTAACCTCAAAAAAACAAAACTTTCCATAGTCTTTAGTGCATTTCAACTCCCAAACCCTTTCATCGAAGAAAGGTAATAAAATCAAACATCCATTACCCTTAGCAGGCCGAACTACGAGGCTCTGACTTTCCCATTGCACACGGGAGTACGTAGGCACGAGGATCTCAATCCTTTCCGAGCACCTAGGATCAATCTAACTTATAATTCAAAGTCATTTCCCTCTAGCAAGTAATTCGTTTAGGCATAGACATCCTTTCGCGCGTGATAACTTAGATGGTTCCCATCGAGTACGATGGATGTAGGGGGTGCTAATACCTTCCCCCTGCATAACCGACTCCCGAACCCAGGCAATGGTTTCGTTGACCTTTGTCCTCATCCTTTTCCTCCCGGGTTGTATCTATATCTCCCCTTTCCCTCTTCGGGATTAAATAGAATTAGGTGGAGACTCTTCAGTCCGTCCAGCGCGCGGCTCCCGTCCATTCGGATCGCGTGAGGTCGTATTTTTTGGGGTACGATAGCTGGCGACTCTGCTGGGGATTGGTTTACCCCTATGCGAGTCAAGCCTAGTCTAAGTTCCTGCGCTTGTTTGGATGTTTGCTTTTATGCCTTGCTTGTTTATTTTTTATCGCTTTCTTTATCGCATTCCATATTATATATCTTGTGGCTCCTTGGTACTATAATTTGGATCGATACTTTGCAAAAGAACTTGAGGGAAGGGCTTTATACCCGAGCTTTCGAGTACAAACATAAGTTAGCGAGGTTGTGTAGTATGGGCTCCCGAGAGAACCACTCTCGTGGGTTGTCGATACGGAAACCTCACTGGGAGTAGATTCTGATGAGAATACTGACAACCGTCAAGTCCTTGACGTGTGTGCTCAGTTGCTTTCATTAGGATCATCAACTCTGAGAACCTTTAGAACCCTTTGGTTAAAACATCGGTTGATGGTTGCGTAATATTGGGCACCAGGGTTCGCCCTCGCGTGGCTCGATACGAAAACCTCACTTGGAATAGACTTACTCAATGGAGTTGATTGATTGTCAAGAATGCATGAAATTGACACGTGCATCAAACAGTTGAGAAAGTTCCATAACTCCAGGACTTTGTTTAAACCTTGTGTCGGTGATCACGTAGTATAGGCTCCCGAGAAAATTTGCTCTCGTGGGTTGTCGATACGAAGATCTCACCCAAAATAGATTTATATGGCGGAGTCAATCAACCGTCATGCTTTGGCGTGTGTGATGAACAGCCATATGAATTGACAACTTTGGGATCCCTAAAACCTTAGAGTCAACCCAGTGAGTTCCTGATCAGAGTATCCTCCACCTGTACCTTAGACTCGTGAGACCCTGATCTTGTGATCCGGGATTCTGACATTGCATATCATCTCATTTGCATCATTTATTCATCTTGCATTTCACTCCAAAAGCCGTAAACTTATTTCATGTTCCTCCATCTTCAGTAAATCAAGCTGGTTTCCCGACGCCCGTATCGAGCTAGACGACCGTATCTAACTAGAGCCAACACCAGAAGACTGATGGATATGATTCAGGAAGAACAAGCTACTATGAGGGAGGAGATTGACTCGGTCAAGAGCAAAATTGACCAGATTTATGAGACTTTGCAAGCTTTGGCCAGAATGGAAGAACGTCGCGAAGCTGCTACAACAATGAACAACGCTCAAGTGCAAGGATCTAGCTCACGAGCAATGCCTTCAGTTCCCGTTCCAAATCCTTTGGTCTACGGTTTGCCTCCAGGTTTCACTCCTGCTGTTGAAGAGGTCACTTCCCAACCAATACCTGCTTCTGGTGTCACTGTTGGTGCCATTCCTCAAGTTCAACCTATTCCAACTCAAGTCCAGTTTCCTCAAGCTGAAGAGAATCATCAAGTTGAGTATGAGATGCATACTGCTGTTCCAATCACCAATCCTCATGCTGTTCAAGAATCTGAAGCTATGAAGATGTGTCGCGAGTTAGCTGAAAAACTCCGAATCATGGAAGGACACAACTCAACTTCTCTGAGTGCCTCAGACATGTGCTTAGTTCCAGATGTTGTGATCCCTGCTAAGTTCAAACTGCCAGAATTCGAGAAATACAAAGGCCTTAGTTGTCCTGAGCTCCACTTGAGAATGTACTGTAGGAAAATGGCCGCTCACGCCAAAGATGATAAGCTTATGATCCATTGCTTCCAAGACACCCTGTCTGGAGCGTCTCTAGAATGGTACATGCAGCTCGAATGCAACAGTGTTCGTACTTGGCTTGATCTATCTGATGCATTCAAAAAGCAGTACAAGTACAACACTGACCTTGCTCCTAACCGTACTCAACTTCAGAGTATGTCTCAAAAGGAAAGCGAATCCTTTAAGGAGTACGCCCAACGTTGGAGAGAGCTAGCCGCCAGAGTGCATCCTCCATTGGTTGACCGTGAACTGATCGACATCTTCATGGGTACCCTACAGGGGAAATACTACGAGAAACTGATCAGCAGTGTATCTTCTGGATTTTCAGACATGGTGATGGTGGGAGAAAGAATTGAAGAGGGTTTGAAGAGTGGAAAGATCCAAGGAGGCTCTAGCAGCCAAAACAATGCCAAGAAGCCTTTCAACGGGTACAAAAAGGGCGAAACAAATGTCGTTTCTGCTGCAAATGGAAACTTTCAACAGAGTGCACCTGCACCAGTTCCCTACTATCAGTACCCTTATGTTGCTGCTGTATAATATGCTCATATGCCATATAAGGCAGTTCCGCCAATGCCTTATCAGCAGGCCTTTCAAGCTCTATTTCCGCCTCAGATGGCTCATCAACCACATCCACCTTTAATGGTTGCATCCGCGCAATATGCACCTGTACCATACCAGCAACTAGCTTATCCACCACGGCCTGGTCAACAGCAACAACGCGCTCCTCAACAGCGTCCACCATATCAACCAAGAGGATATGATAGGCATATTGATCCCCTGCCTATGTCATACACCGAAATCTTTAAACAGCTGATAGCAAAAGGACCTCTTACTTTGAGAGATATGCCACCTCAGACTGGCAATTCCCGGAACTATGATGCCAATGCTCGCTGTGAGTATCGCAAAGGCGCTCCAGGTCACACCATCGAGAATTGCCATGCCTTCAAACACTTGATTCAGGATATGATCAACTCTAAGGACCTCACTCTCACTCCGAGAAATGTAAATGTCCAGAACGATCCAATGCCGCCGCACGGTGCCAACAAGTAAAGACATTTGAAGAAGTTGTTGAAGACCAAAGCTGAGTAGTCTCCAACTTTGAAGAAGCAAGTCAAATCAAGAGAAGTTCAATTCCTCAAATCAAGGCAGCCATCACCATTTATAATTTCCGCATTCATGTTGTTTTGTAATGTTTGTTTAAGTACTATTTGCTCTGAACATTGTTATCGTTTGTACTTTGTTATGTTAATGTTATGTTTATGCATGTTTTGAATCAATCTATTCGCATTCGCTCATTATTTATCATTTATCGCAAAAATCACAAAAATATTTCCTCACTTCACTTTAGCAAATATTTGAGGGAGGATGATGAAAACGAAATACCCATAACTGTTGCGGTATGCTTTCGGATAAAACCTCGTCAATGATGTACATGCATTTGTTCAAATCCCCAAACACTGGAGATATAAGGAGTTAATCCCTAGTCAACCTCTTCGAGCCTAGAAGTAGGAGTTTCTTTCGGATACAACCCTTACATTTAACCTGGGGCAGGGTAGTTGTTCAGTTAGCTTGACTACACCTTCGAATTGCAAGATGAGACATCCCGTCAGAGGACCATCAACAAATGACTTGGCAGTCACAATATTCAAACAAAAAAAAAGAAAAGAAAAACCACTAAGTTGAGCACCCAAGGGGAGACTTAGTCGAAAAAACGAAACAAAAAAAGAAATCAAAAGAGGAACTCAAATCCTCAGCAAAAGCAAAACAAATATCAGTGACCCCCAAATCAAGAATAAAAGGGTCACCAGCAAAATAAGATGACTGTCATTTTCAAGCAAACTTTGAAGCTTCATATTCACTCTTGCAACATCAAAACAAACGCAGAGTTAACTGGACATAGGACTGGAGAACATTTCGAAGAAGGGATGGGTACAAATCAAACTTTGAGCCTTATATCCTTTGTTTCTCAAAACCATTAACCAAACTACGTTACAACCCTCAAAAGACCTAATTGAGGCGCGGTTTATTTTGAAAGCATGCTACCAACAGGGTTGCGTAAATTGACTCCCATATATTTGCTAATCTTCAATCTCGATTGCACATTATTCTTGCTGCATCTTTCACGCACTTTCTAAATCAGCACCTCGTGTGGACTAACAGTCCATTCGTCACACTATCACAATCATCCAAATAAATTGACTTTTTCAAAACTTACATGAACTTTACATTAACACTACCATTTGTGTATGAATAATTTAATTGCAAATCAGTGCTTGACATCAGTGCAACCCCAACAAGGAGCAATCAAAAGAGGAGGGTAACGAGCCTTAAGTGGTAGAAAGGAGGGTAACGAGCTCTCGTTACTCGCTCCGATTATTTCGACGCAAGACGCTCGTCTTGTTGGACGAGATAAACTATCCATAGTCTTTAGTGCATTTCAACTCCCAAACCCTTTCATCGAAGAAAGGTAATAAAATCAAACATCCATTACCCTTAGCAGACCGAACTACGAGGCTCTGACTTTCCCATTGCACACGGGAGTACGTAGGCACGAGGATCTCAATCCTTTCCGAGCACCTAGGATCAATCTAACTTATAATTCAAAGTCATTTCCCTCTAGCAAGCAATTCGTTTAGGCATAGACATCCTTTCGCGCGTGATAACTTAGATGGTTCCCATCGAGTACGATGGATGTAGGGGGTGCTAATACCTTCCCCCTGCATAACCGACTCCCGAACCCAGGCAATGATTTCGTTGACCTTTGTCCTCATCCTTTTCCTCCCGGGTTGTATCTATATCTCCCCTTTCCCTCTTCGGGAATAAATATAATTAGGTGGCGACACTTCAGTCCGTCCAGCGCGCGGCTCCCGTCCATTCGGATCGCGTGAGGTCGTATTTTTCGGGGTACGACAATATGCACCTTAAGTTATATGATCCCAAGCCGCATACAAACTAGAATGATGCGTTAAAGTGGAAAGTCGAAACTACTTACTTGATCGAAGTGACGATTCTTCATATAAAGAAATCCAAAAACTCCATGAAAGGTCTTGTAATCTCCCATGAGCAAAATAAATGCTCATCTTCCATACTTGCTTTGTGAAGCTCCACCACATCCGACATCGATCGATATCGATAAAAAAAAAGCTCACGAATACTTTAGTTCCAAAATTAGTCTAAACAATAATTAAAATTATCACTAAAATTTAATTAAAATTGTCAAGAAACTAATCAAAATATTAATCATCAAAAACCAATAAACAAGGAATTAATCACAATTAACACCTCATTATCACTAATCATCTAATGACAATTAAAAGAATAAAAAATAATAGAGACAGGAGGTGTAAAAGAAATCCAGGGTGCCCAATAATAAAACCCATGGGGCTGAGCCCAAGTCCTGAAGAAAACCCGCAAGAGGGGGTGTATGTTGAAAGAAAGAGTGCGAAACTGAAATCCATGGCAGCTAGGCCCATACCAATAGTAATAGTGCAGGGAGGTGGATTAGACAAAATTATGGTGTGGATATCATTTCCATGATGAAATGCATTAAGTTCAATCTGAATTACCTAGTTAACCTAATAAACTATCAGAAGATAAGAGTAAACCCTATCTCCTTCCTCATTCCTCCATGGTTCTTCTTCATCATGAAAAAACCAATCTTCGCCGTTTTCTCCTCTTAATACACCATGTTCATTCATCACCATCTCACCTCAACGTCTCTCTCATAAACACCTCGCCGAAAACCTCACGGAACCCTCGTCGGCGCCGTGATTCTCCTCACAAGTATGCTATGTTCGTTCATCACTGTTCGTCTTCACCTTTTCCATCTTCTTCTTGTTCCCACGGTGAAGAGCGAATACCATGTGCGACGGGTTGTTTACATAACCGACAGATTTCGGAGATTGGGCGACGATGAGATGAGGCGTGATTTTGGCCGAGTTGCTTGCGTTGTTCATGAGGTTGATCAAATCCAACGTCAATGAAGTTGGTCAATCGAAGATGCAATCGGAGGTAAGCTTTGTCTTGAACCTGATTCTTTCCTTTGTCGTAGTCATCGAGTCATTGTCGTGACTGAGATCTTGATTCCCCATGAATGTTCCAGATGCGATATTGATCGAATTGCGGAATTCCTCTTCTCCATTTGTGATTGTTTTTGCGTCTGTGTCAATTTTCTGTTATGATAAGTTGATACGAATCTTGCAGGATTTCGTAAAGTAACGTTGATGTTGAGAATAGAAGATGATGTCCTCTGAAGATTGTTGCAATGTTGATGAAGATCTCGTTGTTGTCAAGTTCGCTTTTATTTCATTGATTCTTGTTGATTTGTGTGTTCTTGTAGGTTGTCTTCTATGGAGTTGCTGAAAATACAACAGATTGATGAATTGGAGATTGAGAAGTTGTAGAAGAGTTTGCAGAAATTGATCTTGGAGATTGAAGCTGAGAGCAAGATCAGTTCTGAGATTCGGAGAGATTAATGATGAAGAGGGTAATCGGTTCAAGGAGATTAAATAAGATTCTTGTGGAGTGATTTTCGGATTCGAGATGATTATGGTGATTTGTTGAGTTTTTCTATCAATTTTCTTATAACTGAATTCTGATAAGAATTGTATAACTGAATCTCCTCCCTCTTCTGTTATGTTATACCCTTTCCTATAACTGAATTTTTCTTCATTTCGTAACTGCATATTTTGGTGTATATTATGCTATTCCCTTTTTCCCTTGAAATTTTTTTCTGTTAATTTTTTCATCTACATTGTTTTGAGATCCTGATAAATCAGGCAGAACTTGTGACTTGTGCAAATCATTATCCAAATTCCTCCCCTGCAGTGAATTGGTTCCCTCTAAAAAAATAACTTTTCTTTCCTTTTTACGTGATACCATATTATGATTAGTAATATTGGTGAATGTGATGTAATATGATATGGGCCTAAGAAGTGATAAATTGAAAAGGATGTTGTATCATTTGTTTATTTGATGGCTAGAAAAGGGTTTAAGGGAAAATTAAGAGGAAAATTCAGAATTAAATGAATATTAAGAGGGAAATTAAAAAATGAATGAAGAATTGATTTAAAAAAACAAGTGTGGTTAAAATGGACATATACAATATGGACTTGAAAATGATTTTATGGGTATAGGCCTAGAAAATGAATATTGGGTATTAAATATGGATTTACAAAAATGGTTTAATGTGAATTAAGTCAAATCGAAAAAATGGAAAATGGTAATGACTTGTATCTGAAGTGGATATCGAAGACTTTCAAATAAACTTCCGTTTGAACTTGAATGATGCTTTCAAAATAAACCAAAACCACACACTTTCCACCCTTAATTTGAATCATATTATTTGAACCAAAACTTTGATGCTCTGATGTATCCCAAAGCCAATACCTCGAACCATGTTTCTCGAATCACTTGGGAATGATCTACGCGCACAAATATCTCTGTAAAATAAGTCCAAATCAACTTAAATCGATGGTTGAATCACAACAGAATAAAACCCTAATCTTTGAGGAAGATCGATGAAGGAGAAATTTTCATTCCTAGAAGAAACCTTAATTCACACTTCAATGTTCGAATAACCATCAGGATCAGTCTAAGATGTTGAAGGGAAATAAACTTTTGATTCACTGTTAACCTCCTAAATCAACGCTTTTGAATAATCCCTTGAATAAGAAAAAACCTGGAGCTTGATAATCCTCTAAATAAGAATATTGTCCTAATGTTGGGAGCTTAAACTTTGTCTCAATGTAATGGTCAGATAAATCACCTAAAAATAGAAAAATTCGAGTCACAAGAAAATGTTTGATCCCATGCCTTAAGAATCCGTGAAATATATGATTATGATGTTATGACCTAATGGAGAAATGCAGATGACTGTGAACATAAGCCAGTTAGTGGTAATAAATATGAGGGAAAATTTTGGGATGTTACAGCTGCCCCTATTCAATCAACTATAGACATGAATGGATGATAGCAATGGCTTTCAGACTTTCAAGGTATGGAGTGATTGAATACTCGAATAAACCGGAAAATTTGCACTCTGTGGGTAATAAAATATGCTGGGAAGAATGTCATTCTTGGATGACAATACACAAAATAATCCTCAGATCTAACACGAAATCATCCTCGAATGGAAACGCAATGGTATACTGGCCTCAGTCGATAACCAGAAACACAAAGACTGACCTCAGACAGGCTTTGCAAAAGAGACATACTGACCTCAATCAATAAGCTCAAAATGGTATACCATCCTCGAATGATAGCCAACAACAAGACCGGCCTCAGAAGGACTTGAAGAAGAGAATGCCATCCTCGAATGACAACTCACAAAAGATCCTCGGATCTAACACGAAACCATCCTCGAATGGAAACGCAATGGTATACCGGCCTCGGTCGATAACCAGAAACACAAAGACTGACCTCAGAAAGACTTTGCAAAAGAGATAAACTGACCTCAATCAATAAGCTCAAAATGGTCTACCAGCCTCGAATGATAGCCATAACAACAAGACCAACCTCAGAAGGACTTGAAGAAGAGAATGCCATCCTCGAATGACAACTCACAAAAGATCCTCAGATCTAACACGAAACCATCCTCGAATGGAAACGCAATGGTATACTGGCCTCGGTCGATAACCAGAAACACAAAGACTGACCTCAGACAGACTTTGCAAAAGAGACAAAATGGCCTCAATCAATAAGCTCAAAATGGTCTACCATCCTCGAATGATAACCATAACAAGACCGACCTTAGAAGGACTTGAAGAAAAGAATGCCATCCTCGAATGAGAACTCACAAAAGATCCTCGAATCTAACACAAAACCATCATCGAATGGAAACGCAATGGTATACCGGCCTCGATCGATAACCAGAAACACAAAAACTGACCTCAGAAAGACTTTGCAAAAGAGATAAACTGACCTCAATCAATAAGCTCAAAATGGTCTACCAGCCTCGAATGATAGCCATAACAACAAGACCAACCTCAGAAGGACTTGAAGAAGAGAATGCCATCCTCGAATGACAACTCACAAAAGATCCTCAGATCTAACACGAAACCATCCTCGAATGGAAACGCAATGGTATACTGGCCTCGGTCGATAACCAGAAACACAAAGACTGACCTCAGACAGACTTTGCAAAAGAGACAAAATGGCCTCAATCAATAAGCTCAAAATGGTCTACCATCCTCGAATGATAACCATAACAAGACCGACCTTAGAAGGACTTGAAGAAAAGAATGCCATCCTCGAATGAGAACTCACAAAAGATCCTCGAATCTAACACGAAACCATCCTCGAATGGAAACACAATGGTATACCGGCCTCGGTCGATAACCAGAAACACAAACACTGACCTCAGACAGACTTTGCAAAAGAGACAAACTGACCTCAATCAATAAGCTCAAAATGGTCTACCAGCCTCGAATGATAGCCATAACAACAAACCAACCTCAGAAGGACTTGAAGAAGAGAATGCCATCCTCGAATGACAACTCACAAAAGATCCTCAGATCTAACACGAAACCATCCTCAAATGGAAACGCAATGGTATATCGGCCTCGGTCGATAACCAGAAACACAAAGAATGACCTCAGACAGGCTTTACAAAAGAGACATACTGACCTCAATCAATAAGCTCAAAATGGTCTATCATCCTCGAATGATAGCCACAACAACAAGACCAACCTCAGAAGGACTTGAAGAATAGAATGTCATCCTCGAATGACAACTCACAAAAGATCCTTGGATCTAACATGAAACCATCCTCGAATGGAAACATAATGGTATACTGGCCTCGGTCGATAACCAGAAACACAAAGACTGGCCTCAGACAAGCTTTGCAAAAGAGACATACTGACCTCAATCAATAAGCTCAAAATGGTCTATCATCCTCGAATGATAGCCACAACAACAAGACCAACCTCAGAAGGACTTGAAGAAGAGAATGCCATCCTCGAATGACAACTCACAAAAGATCCTCGGATCTAACACAAAACCATTCTCGAATGGAGACGCAATGGTATACCGGCCTCAGTCGATAACCAAAAACATAAAGACTGGCCTCAGACATACTTTGTAAAAGAGACAAACTGACCTCAATCAATAAGCTCAAAATGGTCTACCATCCTCGAATGATAGCCACAACAACATGACTAACCTCATAAGGACTTGAAGAAGAGAATTCCATCCTCGAATGACAACTCACAAAAGATCCTCGGATCTAACACGGAACCTTCCTCGAATGGAGATGCAATAGTATACCGGCCTCGGTTGATAACTAGAAACTGCAATGGCTCTTAGACATTCAAGGTATGAAGTGATTGAATACTCGAATAAAACCTGGAAATTTGAACTCTGTATGGATAAGGACAACGTCATCTCCCCCCCCCCTGTTTTTATTACTGTTCTTTTTTTTAAACTCTGATAAGGCAATGGAAATAGGACAAGGTGGAACGGGATCGTTGTACATAAACGAGAGCCCAGGCAAACTAGACCGTTGTACAAAACGAGAACCTGCGACGCGGATGTTGTACCAAACAAGACGCGAAAGGGGGCCTGTTGTACCAAACAGGGCTTAAAAACGAGACCATTGTACAAAACGAAACTCGATGATGGAACGGGATCGTTGTACATAAACGAGAGCCCAGGTAGACAGGACTGTTGTACAAAATGAGAACCTGCGACGCGATTGTTGTACAAAACAAGACGCGGAATGGGGGCCTATTATACCAAACAGGGCTTAAAAACGAGACCATTGTACAAAACGGAACTCGATGATGGAATGGGATTGTTGTACATAAACGAGAGCCCAGGCAAACAGGACCGTTGTACAAAACAAGAGCCTGCGACGCGACTGTTGTACAAAACAAGACACGGAATGGGGGCCTGTTGTACCAAACATGGCTTAAAAATGAGACCACTGTACAAAACGGAACCCGATGATGGAATGGGATCATTGTACATAAACAAGAGCCTAGGCAAACAGGACCATTGTACAAAACGACAACCTGCGACGCGACTGTTGTACAAAACAAGACGCGGAATGGGTGATAAACATTTACTTGAAAAGACAAGGATGCCTGGCAAATGGTATTGATATTCTCTGCAGGGATTATATCAGGTTGAGAAAATATGTTACGGGTCTTATGTAATATACCTCAAAACTGGCCCATGCTGGCATGCACATGTTTGAATTTATGGCGTAATACTCAATGATGATGGAAACGCTACGCTTTGGAGGATGCAAATGTAATGATGATTACTAAATGAAAATGCAAATGATATCTCCCGATAAGGAGACTGCAAGCATTCCAGGTGGCTTGGCTGGGGAGAAATGATGATCACTGCATTGACCTAATCCATACCGGTGAGGAGGAAACAACTCTGCAGGGAATGTTGTTAATGATACACCGGCTATGAACTGCCGCCATTGCCAAAAATAAATTGGACTTTAAGATTGGAGAGCCAAGACCCTGTTGGAGATGGTCTCTTCTTGCTAGGTACGCTACCCGTTGAACTCCGTTGGGGAAATGATATCCTTCTGACTTGGTTGGGGAATAAGATATATGAGTTGATGCCCTGCTGAGGTAGAAACATGCGGGGGAGGAAAGAACTCCTTGTACCGTTGGGGGATTGCTCCTGTGTTGAAGGAAAATATCTGCTTGGAGAGGACACCAGCCTTTTGTTGCCTTGCTGAGGGAGATTTCAACTTCCAACTCTATTGGGGATGATGGAGGATGTCAATGATAAAGCTTTCTGCTGAAGATAAGAGTTTAAGTTGCCCCTTGCTAGGGGTAAAAGATATGAAGTGTCTCATGTTGGGGATGAGGTATGAAGCATCTCATGCTTGGGATGAGAGCTATAAAGCGTCCCATGCTGGAGATAA
Organism: Lathyrus aphaca; assembly: GCA_963966055.1. Lineage (NCBI taxonomy): Eukaryota > Viridiplantae > Streptophyta > Magnoliopsida > Fabales > Fabaceae > Lathyrus > Lathyrus aphaca. The sequence goes on from OZ014522.1 coordinate 223,876,938, forward strand.
GAGTTATAAAGCGTCCCATGCTGGAGATGAGGGATGATGATACCCTTCTACTCGAGAAGTATCCTTCCTTTGATTCTCTGCTGGAGAAGGGATTTTCTAATGAGACTTGCTAAGGAATTCTGATCAATGAAGCCTACTGATGAAACAACTCTTGAAGTAATGTGCTGACAATGGCTTTGCTTCCAGCCTCTAGGTTGATAGATTGCCAACTAATCATGAGTGAACAATGGTTCTTTGCAATTTTCAACTCGCCTCAGATTAAGGTCCATCGAAAGAAAATGTCTCAAGAGGATTTTACAGAAAACATGGCATCTGAGATGCCTCAGTGTCTTCCAACTCTTGGAGAGATCCATCGGATCTCGAAATGACTGCCCCAGTCTGCATGGTCTATGAAAGAAATTGTCTCGCGAGTATTCATGAAAAACCTCGTATCACTGTGAGATATTTTTCCCCAGTATTTGAACCTTGAGTAGGTGCTTCTGATTAACCATCTTCGGGAGAGAGTACTTCTCATGCTCTTGGGGTGGCCTGCCCCAGTACGAGCCTTGAAGTGATCACCTCTGATTGATTGTGCTTTGAGTGAATACCCAGACCAAATATTCCTAGAGAGATTTGAATCTTGAAGTGATTTCCCCAGTTTGTTTGAAATTTGAATGAATGCCTCAGATTAATGGATCTTTGAGAGATTTGATCTCGAAGTGATTGCCCCTGTTTAGCTGAACTTTTGAGAGATTGCTCGACGTGATTGCCCCAGATTAGCTGGCTTTTACCACGACTGTTGGGAAAGTCCCCACTCAATGTAATTTCTTGGAAAAGTGCATCTCAACAGATTGACCTTTGGAAGTTTCAGACTTCTCAACTTGGCAAGATTAAGCTTCTAGACTGAGATTCCATACGTCAACTTTTATGATGCCAAACAAAAGTATGCAAGCATAAAATGTTTATTTTGAGAATGAAAATTCTAATGCAACACACATGTTAATCTTGAAGTCTTTATTTAAAAGGTGTCGCAAACCTTTGTGAACAAATCAATGGTTAAGATACAACATTATTTTTTAATAAAAGCATGCACATGCAACACCAACAAAGATCATTCAACACCACTCATAGGAGTCAAGAACGCGGTCTCGTGGTAGTACACTCTCAAAAATAACCCTGTTTTAGTTTGGACTTTTGAGGGTTGTATCGTGGCCTGGTTCACGATTATAGAAACAAAAGATATAGGCTCGAAGTTTATTTGTGCCCACCCATCTTTGTGATGTTCTCCATTCCTAGGTTCAGCTAGCTTTCACAAACGCTCACCTCTCAAAAAGGGTTTTGTGATGGTTAAAGAACCAATTACACTAACGGTTTAAGTACCAATTAGTTTGTCGTTTGGAGTCAGTCACCCCTCTTATCTTTGGTGTCTGTGCCACACGACTTTGTTCTTATTTAAGGATCTTTCTTGTATAATCCTTTTTATCTTTTGCTTTTGCCTTCTTTTGCTTATCCCTATCTTTTGCCTGGATTGATTCTTGTGAATCTTTGATTGTGAAGTCCAGTGGGATACCCTAATTTTTTCCTAAGTCGCTTGTTTTCAACTTTCGACTTAGCGGGATTTTTCATTTTTTTTAATTCCTTTTTTTTTTGAACAAATCGTGTGACACTGGTTGTCTTGATTGCTTTGAAAGGGTCGTGACTGTCTCACTTCTTGGTTGTTGAGGGATAACCATTGTGGTCTCCGGTCTTTGGACCTCTTAATTGGGATAACCATTGTGGTTTCTGGTCTTTAGACCTCTTGATTTGGTACCGCGAAAGGTATAGGATCCTCAGATATACACTCCTTTTCGAAATTTGAACTCTCAGTCAAACTAACTGACGCCTACCCTGCCCCCTGTCGCTCCCAGGATTTTCATCCTAGTATAAACGCGAAAGTGGCGCAGAAAAGGTAAAGTCGTCAGCCAGGCATTTTTATCCCGGAGGAATGGGAAAGGTAATGATGCACAAACCTAAGGAAGAAGGAAATGACGAGGCCTTACGAACCAAAGATCTGGGTCCGGAAGTCGGTTACAAACTGGGAAGGTATTAGCACCCCAATTCGTCCTCCGTACCCGAAGGGATCCACACTTGTAAGTCTGTTTCAAAGGGTGAGAAATACGATGATGTTTGAATGAAAGAATTTCTGGCTGGAACTGGAATTGAAATAAGAAAGGGAATTGGAAAAGAAAATGGAAAGAAAGAGGGAAATGTAGGGAAAAGAAAGATTGTGCTCGAATGGGCCCTACCCCACTGCCTACATACCTCATCGGGAAAATTAGGATCAGATTCGCCGTACTTCGTCTAACTAAGGAAGAAATTTGCTTGTGTTTTTTAAGATGACGTTGCCATAGCTATAGCTCAGGTGTTACCGGCTCTGACTCGAGGGTGTTTACCGTATCGCTGTTTGAACTGTCGAGGCAAGTCGTATTCGTCCGTAAAGATTAGGAGATGAGAAGAGAAGACGTGTTGTCTTGTTGGTTTATTGTTTTTTAGAAGAAGTGTTTTGACTTTGTGTTTATCGCGAGTACAACACTAAAGACTATGATACGGGAGCGAATACTTTCCAAGGTCTCCCCTAATGGGACGTTTGTAAAGTATCCTAGAAGAGTGGAGGAGACCTCCACTAATCATTTCCCATATGGCTTAAGGCTCGTGGCGTATTGTACCTACTTTCCTTTTTAAATGTTTTTTTATTTTTCTTTAAAGGTGAGATGTGAGACTCAAATTATGAAAGGAAAAACTCTAAGGGAAACTAGACTTTACCCTAAGTTAATTGAGTTTAATGGTTACCTATGGTTAGTGAGGCTTGAAAGATTAAAGCTACCTAAGCGGATATTAGACTAGAAATGCGAGTACAAAAAGTAATAGTGAATAATATGGTCCTCCTACATCATGGTGGGTAAAAGCGTGTCTAAATCATAAATGGGATGAAACGATGGATCGGGTGGGTTAACTGCGTGGTGCTGAGGCGCATGAGTTATGGTGTGCAACATACAAGGCTTATTTTTGGGTGTGTTTGAGTGGAGCGATGATAATCGAGGGATCCTAATGTCACATGAAAATCTATTTATTTATTTATTTGAAATTCTTCGATTTTGGATCGAATAACTCCTTTTATTTATTTTTTAAAAATGGTCATCTAAACGCTCCATTTTATCTTTTTCTATCCTAATTATAGGTATTACATATAAAATTCTAACTATTACATCACAAAGTATAAACCACAAAAATTTAATTAAGGCATAATAAAAATAGTCCAAATCCATGAGCGAATCCTCGAAAAAATACCTTGCACAAAAAGAAGATGTTAGTAAATGAAATGAAGATGAGTATGCAAAAAAATATGGACAAATGAATAAAGGTGTAAAAATTTGCAAGAATTTCTAAAATGCACATAAAGAACATAAAACAAATATAAAGTCTAATCGCTTCATGTAAACACACTTACCGATTTCTAAGCTTAAGTCCTAAAACTAAAGGATCTTGCATGATATCAACATTCTAAAATCAGTAACTAAACCACATTAAGGCCTTCTAATATTCTAGGATCAAGCCTAATTAATCTATGTCCTACTGCACCATAAAAACCTAAGCTAAACTAGATGGATTTACAATGGAAAAGTTGAATAAGATCAAGGCACTAAAAATAGCAAAATTGCTGGAAAAAATATGAAATTAATTCCCTAGGGTCTCTAACCTGAATCTAATATTGTGTTAAAAACTCTCCTAAAAATTCATAATCTAACTATGTCAAATGGTCACTTAAATCTACCTAAGTTCTAATCACAATTTTACACAAAGAACACTACCAAAACAGTGGATAAAATGGCCTAAAAATATACCAAAAATTATTCCAGGTTCTATTATTAGTCCTCTAATCATAGCAAAAAGAATGGGACAAAAATATTACAAGAAGTGGGAGAAATAAAATGTACAAAATAAAGTATTCATGAAAGAATTAAACATAACACTAATTAAATGGAAAATCGAAATTAAATTGAAAAATACAAAAATTTAGAAAATAAAAATTTAGAAAATTTCTAAAATGAAATAGAATCCTATTGAAATATTTATGGAATTTTATTATTTATTTTGGTATTTCTTATGGATTAATATTGAAAACTACACAAAACAGAAATAAAAAAGAAAATAAAGAAAGGAGAAGGGGTGCAAATATAGAAATTTTTAGTTAAAATGAACAACATGGGCTAAAAGGGGGCGCAGATAGAAACTCCTTAGGCCCATTAGCGCAGGGCTTGGGGGAGCATGTTATGGGACCTCAGTCAACAATGTTGACCTCATATGGACCACACGATCAGGGGGACTCCTAAGTATGCTTATCAAAAAATTCACATGGCGCAAGAATATACCAACTATGGTGGATGACACACACCCGATCAGACATGGGAAGAGCCTACCGGACGGTGACACGTGTCACCGTTGGTATGGCTGGAATTCAAAGAATCAACCTAATCCTATCTTATCCTTTGGAAATCAGAAACGTGATCAATTGGACCTTATCTCTCTTCATTACTCTTTAATTTTCATTAATGTCATTAATCTTTATATGCTTTTTATTTTATTTAAGTTCATTAAAAACCACAAACTTAAAACTCAAACACATCTGAGCAAAAGAGGAACAAAGGAAACCCTGTCCCTCATCTTCATCGCGCCGCCACCCTCATCTCTTCTTCTCCTTCGCCGCCTCCTTCACTTCGCCCCCGGTTCTCTGTTCACGACCCTCGCCATAAACCAAACCTTATAATCTAACCCCCCCCCCACTCCTAATATGAAACCAAAATTCTCACAAGAATCGCGAACACAAAACAATACCGCTACAATCTTATATATGTAAGATAATTGAGCTCGTGCCTTAAGTCAAAGCTGTAAGGATGATGTTAGTGGAGAGAACGCCTCTGTGACCTCGGTGCCATCGCGATTCAAGGCTCTGTTTAGGTAAGTTTCGGCAATTCGCTCAACTCGTCTCTCTCCATGACTTCTTCTCCTCAAATTCGTGCAAGCTAACTCGAATATGGTTTTGTTGTTGCCGCTGTGATGTTCGATCTCAGATCGATTTTTTTTTGCAGGTTCTTAAAGTGTCTGATTGAAGGTGTCGATTGATCAATACTGAAGAGTGATTAGTGATTAATGACGCACGTTGAAACTTTTCTTCTTGAATACGAACTGATTCATTGATTATAGTTTCTTGATGATTTCGGGTTTGCGGATGCAGAACGGTTATGATGATGATGCAGCTGAGGTAGATGATTGATGTTGGTGAGGAGTCAATGTATAATTGATGAAGAATGGCGGAAATTTGCAGAAGGGGGAGAGGCTCTGAAGGTGATGAATTGATGATTGAAGATGGTGTCGTGAAGATTGCAGAAGGAGTTGGAACATGTTTGAGGAGTGAAGGTGAGGATCGAGAGAATGAGGAAGAAGAATGAGGAAGAAGAATGAAGAATTCTGCAACATCGAAAATTGAGAGAGAGCCCAGTAAGAAGATGAGCTTCTGATTTATATAAGATGTTGTGAGGGATATGCAGTTAGAAATTCTCTTATAGGTTTGTTAGAGCAGTTATGAGTTTTGTAACTGTATTGATTTCCTGTTGCATTTCTATTATCCCAAAAATGAAAAAAATTCGTCTTGGATATTTCTGGTGCATATTCTTCTGAATTTTCTGATATTTATGCTATGGATTTTCTTAACAAATTTTTGTTTTTTCTTTTCTATGTTGTGATTGATGAAAACATTAGAAATAAACTATTTGTACTATGCCCAACTATGGTTGGAATTTTTTTTCACAATAACCTGCTGAGAGACTTAATTAGTAACTTCAAATTCTTTCTTATAGCTTCATCGTCGGTGAAACCCGAAACATCAGAGCTAATGTTCTCAATGTTTTTTTTCCAGGATGAATATGAGAGTGTATATGGACCTTTGGATCAGTTCAGTATTCTCAGTAGTCATAATTGATGAAGTTGTCCTTCTTAAATCATTAGAATTTTGTGTAAGGCTTTGAGTTAAGTTCTCAACTTCCGTCAACGGACCGCTATCACGGACATCAGCCAGTAAAGGTTGAAGATCTTCAGCCATGGCTTTCATTCTCATAAGTAATGATTTTGCTTTTTCCAATAACATAAACAACTCCTTTAGCCAATGAATAAGTGTCAGGGAAGCAAGTGAAAGGGTTATTTGATGGTTCGACACTCCCTGCACCAACAGAAGCAGTTGTTATCTTGTTTATCCTTCTCCGGGATATGTGTGGAAGGTGTAGCATAGAATGTAAGGAATTTTTTATATGCAACTTTGAGATGCTATGGAGGGGTCCCTCCCATATTTCAACAAAATGTCCCAAACTCTATAGGTTGACTTGAATGTGGAAAGAAAAAGTTAGAAATTTTTTAGTTAAAGTCTACATGAAGGCTAGTTGTAATTTTCAATGTTTTTCTTCTTTACATTCTTCCAGTAGCCTTTTTTTTCTTTTTTCTTTTGGCTGGAATGTATTTCTAATTGGTATCTTGTAACAAACTTTCTTTTGGTAGCTTTTGGTATTCTTGCCATTTTCCAATTCATCCAAGTCCTCGTCTAGCATTGGAATAAATAAATGACTACAAAGTTGTAATAATCTTTGAACCAAAACAACAATTGTATCATGTTGCTAACATAACCTGGATGGCACAACTATCACTTGGATTTTGAATAAAAATGAAATGTTTTTTGTCATAATGGACCGAATTCAAATTCATCATTGAATGGATGACAACACCAACTATCACTTAGATTTTGAATAAAAATGGAATGTTTTTGTCATAATGGACCAAATTTAAATTCACCGTTGAATGGATGACAACACCAACTATCACTTGGATTTGTTTGAACGCTAAGACCTTGAATACTAGATGACATTGATACTCCCTTGAATTGGACTCAATTGCCACACTTGAAACAAATCTTCAGGCTTTCTCATTACCATTTAAATCGTGATGAACCAACCTCGAACTAACCTTGAATTGAATTGATACTAGTCATAAATCAACCTCGAACTTATTATCATTTAAATCGTGATGAACCAACCTAGTCCATGGCTTTCTCCATCGAGAATGATGATAAAGACCTAATTTCTTGAGGCCTTTAAGAAGACAACATTGGGTGATAAAGTGCTCATAACAACGAGAGCTCAACCTTGCATTGGGTGTAATAACCAAATGAATCACTTTTGAACCGAAAAATTCCCATCACCAGAAAAAACCTGGTCTCATGTCTTAGTGATTCTGTCCCAATGAACAAAAGCAAAGTTATGGCCTACTGAAAATGCAGATGAATGCTAACACGAGCCATTTAGGTTAGTATTAAATAGAAGGGAAATTTTTTGGGTGTTACAGCTGCCTCTATTCAATCGTTGTGGACGTGAATGGATGATAGGAGTTGCTTTCAGACATTTGAGGTATGCATGGATTGAATACTATAAACAACCGGAAAATTTGCACTATGCGGCAGAAGAACAGGGAAATAAACTCAACCGAATGAACTCTGCTTGGAGATAACTATGATGGGAAGAATGGCAAACAGGGGATGCCTTTTGAGTGATGTCAGGTGGCTACTGACTTGCCATGATGTGGATGGACTTTGATAGGTTGTAACAATGCCTTACTGATGTATTATCGGATGGAGTCAGACGACTAACGACTTACCACGCTGCGTGTGGACTTTCACCAATTTGCGATCGAATTTTAAGATACTTTGCCACCCCAAGGATGGACTTTTACCAATCTGTGGTTGGACTTCACGATACGATTTGCCACCCTGAGGATGGAATTTTGCCAATCTGCGGTTGGACTTCTAAAATTTGCCACCCTGAGGACAGACTTTTGCCAATCTGCGGTTGGACTTCTAAAATTTGCCACCTGAAGATGGACTTTTTCCAATATGCGGTTGGACTTTTGCTCACTGCGGGAGATTTTGAAATTTATCACACGAAGATGGACTTTGGCCAGTCTGTGGCTGGAATTTTTCTCACTATGGGAGACTTTTGAAATTTTTCACCCCAAGATGGACTTTGGCCAGTCTGTGGCTGGACTTTTGATCACTGTGGGAGACTTTTGAATTTGTCACCCGAAGATGGACTTTGGCCAATCTGCGGTTGGGATTTTGATCACTGCGGGAGACTTTTTCCCACTGCGAGGGACTTTGCAAGATATCAAACTTAGATTATGTTGGGTATATATATATTGAACTGCACGACATGATGCCCCATGACACTAAGGATGCTAGGTTTTGAACATGTCAATGAAATGACGCAAGTGCAAAGGGAGTTCCTGATGCGAAAATAATAAGTCCTTGCTGACTCGGCTAAGGATGAAACGATTTCTAATTTGATCTCGGAAAGCCCTGTTGGGATAACACCTCTGTTGGAGAAGTGCGTGAATAATCCACCTGTCTCGAATTATCACCTTTGCCAAAAATAAATTGGACTTTTAGATTTTGGGAACCTGCTCGGGGATACCACAACCATTGGGGATTGAATATCACCCATACGATTTCGCTGGAGGATCAACAACTTTCCGACTTAGCTGGGGGAAAAGTCTTGTCAAGGCTCTGCTGAGGAGTACTCTCCGTCTACCTGAACCTTCTAGACTCTGTGGGGAAGAGAACTGTTTAGCTGGTTGCCGGAAATACATGAACTCTTGTACGAAATACTTCACCGCGGGAAGAGAACTTTCTATTTGGGGATTATCAATCCTTGTTACTCTGCTGGAGCAAAGAAATCTTCCGTGATCTTTTGGGGAGGAGAATAATTTTGTCTGAGATCTGTTGGGGGAATAGGAGCCGTCCAATATCTGCTAAGGAAAAGGATCAAGGAAACCTGTTGAAGAGAAAAAGTTTGTGACTTTACTGGGGATAACTTCCATCCGTTTGCTGGGGATAACAAAATCGAAGCACGTCCTACTGAGGAGAAAGGATTTCAAGTCGTCTCGTGCTGGGTACCATTTTCTTTTTCCTGGACTTCACCTTAAGAGGATTTTACTAAAGACTTGGTGTCTTTAAACTCTTTGGTATCGTGAATTGACATAATATCCTTGCTGAGGAAGTAACCATTATCAACGCAGATGAATTTGTAGCTGTCAGAAATGCTGAATGGGAGAATTGACTTGTCGAGCGACCGCTGGTTGGATAATGAACTCGTCAATAAGATTTATGACAAGAGGGTGACATAGAAACCTTTCAAGAGTAAATTTGTCTTGGTATTCTGAACTCTGGACGTATGCTTCTGATTGTCTGTCTACGGAAAAGAATGAATTCTCGTGCTATTGGGATGTCCTGCCCCAGTGTGAGTATTTGAATAGTTTTGCACTTGACTGACTAATCCTTGCTCTTGGAGAGATTTGAATCTCGAGGTAATTGCCCCAGTTTGGCTGAAATTTGAAGAGATTGCTCGACGTAACTTCCCCGGATTGGCTAGCTCTTACCATGACTGGTTGGAAAAAGTCCTTATTCGATAGAGCTTTCTCGGAAAAGTACACCCTAACGTGACTCTCTTTCAGAAGTTTTAGACTTCTCAACTTGGCAAGCCTAAGATTCTGAACTGAATTTCCGCATATGAACTTCTTATGATGCCAAACAAATGTATGCAAGCAAAAAAATGTTTATTCTGAGAATGGAAATTCTAATGCAACACACATGTTAATCTTGAAATTTTGAAAAGGTGTTGCAAACCTTTGTGAGCGAATCACTGGTTAAGATACGACATTATTTTTGAATGAAAGTATGTACATGCAATACAAACAAGGATCTCTTGGCACAACTCCTAGGAGTCAGGAACACGGCCTCGTGGTGGTATGCTCTCAAATTAACCCCGTTTCAGTTAGGACTTTTAAGGGTTGTATCGTGGCCTGGTTCACAGTTATAGAAACAAAGGATATAGGCTCGAATTTTATTTGTGCCCGCCCACTCTTCGTGATGTTCTCCATTCCTATGTTCAGCTAATTTTCACAAGCACTCACCTTTCACAAAGGTTTCGTGTTTGTTGAGGAACCATTGCTATTAACAATTTAAGCACCGATCAAGTTGTTGTTGGGAGTCAGTCACCCCTTTGTCTTTCGTGTCTGTGTCACACAACTTTGTTCTTGCTTAAGGATCTTTCTTGTGTAATCCTTTTTTCATTTTCCGCCTTTCATTTCTTTTGCTTATCCCTAACTTTTGCCTGGACTGATTCTTGTGAATCTTTGATTGTGAAGTCCAGCGGGATGCCCTAACTTTTTCCTAAGTCATTTGTTTTCAAGTTTCGACTTAGAGGGCTTTTTCATTTCTCTTTTCTTTTTTCTTTTTGAACAAATTGTATGACACTGTTTGTCTTGATTGCTTTGCGAGGGTTGTGACTGCCTCATTCTTTGGTCGATGAAGGATAACCATTGTGGCTTCCAATTTTTTTGGACCTCTTGATTTGGATAACCATTGTGGTTTATGGTCTTTGGACCTCTTGATTAGCATAGTGGAATGTAATGGATCCTCAAATACACTTCTTTATGAAAGCCTGGACGCTTGGTCCGACTAGCTGACATCTACCCTACCCCTGGGTTACATGTGAGGGTTTTTTCATGCGAAAAGAAACTCCTACTTCAAGGCTCAAAGGGGTTAGCGAGGGTCTATCTTCCTTATATCTCTAGTGTTTAGGGATTTGAAACAAAGCATGTACATCATCAACAGGGTCTTATTCAAGAGCACACAATTAGAGATTATTGCGTTTTTGTTTCGTCATCCTCCTTCATAGAGTTTAAGCACACAATTGTTATTGCGATGTACACATGCAAAATTATAAGTGAATGCGAATGAATTACTTCAAGAAAAACATGTGAGTTTTATTATTGCTAACATTCAAAATCAAACAAATTTCATACATGTAGACAAATGTTTAGCACCTAATAGAAACTACAAATGGAAATGCAGTAAAGAAACTGAATATTGTCGTAGTTGAGGAGGCTTGACTCCGTCTGGACCTGTCAGTCTTGGATACTTTCAGTGATCAATAGCTCTTTCACAGACTTGTAATCTTCAAGTTGCAGTCGTATACCCAACCATGGCAATCATACCTGTTTTTCTAGTTAGTTTGACTCTGACACGAGACGTCTGAAGGAAAGAGTGAAATTGGAAAGTAAAGTTGTCTTATAAGGTTGCTCGGAAAGACCTGATGATCTTTTGCCTACATATCTCCATTGACCCATGACCAATGAAGAATCAGAGCGACGTAGTTCCCCTCAATAGGGATGACAAATGCAATGAAGAAAGACAAACACACAATTTCCATCATTGAGAGTATTTAAATGCTTATGGCTTTACTTTCTTCATGAATACCCTGGCGTCCTGGGTGATTAACTCGAAGACTTCAGCTTAACGTGGAGCATCTGGTAGAACTACCGTGACACCGGTTCCGCCGTGATTAGGCATTGTATTCTGGAGTACATTTGGGTGAGGAGCGAAATTAATCGCCTTGGAGTCAACTAGGTCATGTACCTTGTTCTGAAAAGCCCAACATTTCTCAATATTGTGCCCTTGAGCACCTGAATGGAATTTGCACCTGGCGTTAGCATCAAAATTTGGAGGTAGATTTTCAGGAAGAGGAGGTCTCATGGTACGAAGCTCGACCATGTTCAACTTTAGCAGCTCTGGAAGCAGTACAACATATGGACATGGGACATGATCAATCCTATGGTCCCTTGCTTTTGCTCTTTGCTGAAACGGTCTATGTGCCTGTTGTTACTGACTCTGCGGTCGTTGTTGAACCTGTGGAGTAATAGTCACTGCAGCTGCTTGGTAGTACCCTTGAGAACGACCCCTATCGCGGCCCTTATATACAACATTGGTCTCGCCTTCTCTTCTTCTTTGGCCATTGCCAAAGGGATTTTTCACACCAGAAGAACTAGCACTGCTTGCATCCTGAATCTTTCCCAATTTCAGAAAGTTTTCTATTCTTTCTCCAGCGATGACAATATCAGAAAAACCAATGGACGGGCAGGCGCCCAGACGATCCAAGTAAACACCTTGTAAGGTGCCCATAAACATATCGTCCATTTCCCGATCCAGCAACGGGGGTTGAACCTGTGCAGCCAGCTCACGCCACCTCTAGGCATACTGCTTAAAACTTTCCTTAGGTCCTTAAGACAAGTTCTGCAACTGAGTGCGGTTCGGAGCCATATCAATATTATATTGATACTGCTTGAGAAAAGCTTCAGCTAAATCTTTCCAGCTTCGAATAGAGACCCTGCTCAGCTTCATGTACCAGCTCAACGAAGCTCCATATAAACTATCTTGGAAGAAATGCATCCAAAGTTTCTCGTCATCAGTGTGAGCCGAGATTCTTCCAAAGTATGTGTGAATGTGAGTTCTAGGGCATGTGCTGCCGTTGTACTTGTCAAATGATAGCGCCTTGAACTTATGAGGGATTCTGACTCCTGGTACTAACCCGAGACTAGTTACATCGATGCCCAGGGAATTCTGACATTCCATGGCCTTAATCTTCTTTGCCAGCTCTTCATACCTGCGATCATTGATCTCATTCATATTACCCATATCAGCATCCAGTAGAGTGAATTGGTCCTCTTACGTGTCTTTATTACGGGCCATAGTCCCATTTAGATTTGGCCCTCCGTTACGGGCAGCGCTAGGATCCACATTCTCAGGCGATGTTCCAGTATTAGCATTCACCTGGGGTTGCTCAACCATCAACCTGAGACGCTCCTGGTTCTGGGCCATGCCAGTCATCATTTCCATGAACGGATCCATCCTCTGCCGAAGCTCATTGAGGTCAGTCTGCATTCGTTCAACCATTCTTACTCGATTTCTTTTAGTCGGATATCGGTGAACGCGTTGACCAGCTATATTTCATGTGGTTGAATAAGTTAGAAAGTCTGGATAACCTGCAAAAACACAAGAATATGATATGCAGGAAATGAATGCTTATGGCATGTCTATTCATTCTTTAGGGCATTCCATCACCTGATTCCAGTTTTGTGGGTAAGATGAAGACAAAAGCTCCTTTTGCTGTAAATAACAAGCAGTGTTGATAATATAAGGTGTGTGTGTGTGTGTGTGTAGCAGACGTGCCAAAAAATTCCAAGAATATGAAGACCAAGGTATTTTGCAAATGTGCCAGATGTGTTAGTGATCACAAAGCGAGAGCACACATAATGATAGTAAAGATATCTTTTAATGATAAGCACTTGTTGATATAGTCAAAACACACGAAACATGGACCTTAAACAGAAGTGCAAATGATAAAAAGATTCCATCAACAGTCCTGATGGTAATCCCACAACATACAAGCAAACAGAAATATGTCTCTGTCAATGTGATCCTCTATCTAAGTCTGAATCAACGATCGGTCTTGCCTTTGGAACTTCTTCCAATTCCTTCGTCTGCACCTGGCTGTCCTCAACCCTCTTCAGCTTCTTCTGATAGTAGATCATCATCCGCTTGTAATAAGTAGCTTCCTCTCGGGCCTTATCAAGCTCTGCATCCTTTTCTTTCAACTTACCGACCATCTCTTCATCTTTCTCCTTTAGCTTACTCGCGATCTCTTCAGCTTGAACTTTATCTTATTCCTCTCTTTTGATCCTATAAGTAGCATGCCTCTTCTTCATGTTCTCAAACATCAAGGTCTTTTGATCCAGTTGCCTTCTAGTGTCAATGTGTTCCTTTGAAGAACTCCTAGTAGAAAACTCGAACCTCGCATACCGAGCTAACTCAACTTCACACTGATTCCTTGCGATAGCATGCTTCTCAGCATCTTCTTGAGCTTTCCACTCAATCTCAGGTCAGGCATGATTAGCCTTAGCAAGCTCTTGACTCAACTGTGCATTCTCCTTTAACAACCTGTCTCTTTCCGTATTCACTTTGTTGAACTCTTCAATGATAATTGTGGTAAGTTGTTCAATGACCGTGGGATATAGAAGAGGCGCAGGCCCAAATGGCAACAGTAACACTTCAACCCGTTCTCTTAGCCATTCTGCAAACGGTGGATACATTCGACAATCCCCTACTCCCAAAGTCTTCTTCCCCCTGTCTTTCGACTGTGCCAATCATTGGAAGCTTTCTGAGCAATCTCGAATCTGTATGTTGTTTGGAAGTATAAGGACTCTGTGATGTCCATAGCCGCTGGTGGTTCCCTCAAGGCATACCCGAACTGTCTAATCGTGAGGGAAGGGTTATAATTAATTCCCCCTTTCCTCCCGATCAATGGAACATTAGGGAATCCTCCGCAACTATGAAGAATGTCAATGCACCGCAATCCCTGATTAACCCAGACAATGTCCTTTGCTTTCAAGCCCATCAGTCTTTCCGACCATTCAAGTGAGTTCTTTGTCCTCTCAAAAGCCCCTGATTGTGGAAGAAAGCGTGTGAACCACTTATAGAATACAGTCGCGCAACAATTCAACATTCCACCCCTTTTCTTCTCATTCTTATAATGCACAAAGTGGTAGAGATCTCCTAAGAGAGTAGGAATAGGATTCTTTGCTATGAAGATGCGAATAGAATCGACATCCACGAAGTTCGGCATGTTCGGGAACAAAGTGATTCCATAGATACACAAAGCTAGGATCGCATTGAAGGTACTCCAAATTTTTGCTTCAGCCGCTTTAGTAGCCTCATCTAACAAGAAACTCAAGTGATATCCTCAGAAGCCTCCTTTGCTATCAATCCGGTCTTCCAATAATGACTTGTTCAAATAAAGAGCAGTTGCTACATCTTTGAAGTCAGGGTCAATCTTGGATCCGAAGAATGGTGCATAGTCCTTCACGGAAACTCTCAAGATACTCAAGTACTCCTCTAATGTATGTGCCAATACAAAGTCAGAAAGTACGAAACATCTAAGATATGGATCATAAAATTATAGCAAGGTGTGCATCCCTCTGAAAGCATAGTCACTTATGGGCTCTATGAAATACAAAATCCACCTGTAATCCTGCTTGAAGACATTGAGAACTTTTGGAGGAGCTAAGGCTTTCACTATGAGGATTTCCTTCACAACAGGCTGATGAGCCTTGTAGGAAATAATACACTTGGTCTTTTTCTTGGACTCCGTGCTCATAGAACAATACCCACAACTGGAATCAAGGATGTGATATGCAACCCTGCAAATGAATAAACACGCTTTAGGAATGCAAGTATGCGGATGATGTGATGCAATGCAATGGCATGTGATCACTGTGGTATATACTGAGCATTGTTATACTGCCTTCTGATTTGCCTGGATACCGACTGTCAAGAATACCAGATCATAATTATGTGTCAAAAGAAAACCCAAGTATCAGAAACAAGGTAGGTTGAAGGTCAGTTTTCCTACAAACTTGTAAACAGTCCCCCACCTCACTGGTATGCTCCGGGTCGACATCACGGACTCTCAAAGCCGAGCAGCAATAATACGTTCACTATTTCCGAGAAATGGCTCATGACCGAATCAGGGAATCAGTTTGGCATTATGTACTACTCAGGGAGGTCTCAGCTGAGTCCGGGAAAAACAAGCATCCCTCATAAGTTCCCGGCTTCAAGCACTGAAGTAGAGAAACAATAGTACATTCATCCTAAAGGGTACAATACTACCGTCATACGACCAGTTGCTTTAACTAGGTTCCTATAAGAGAACAGGGTCATCCTATGCGACTTCCCAGTGGGCCCTCGGGTGCGAATGGGTTTGCCACAAAATGTGGTCTGCCACTGTCACCACTGGAGAGGGTTGTTTCCACTAAGGTCCTCGATGATCGGTTCCTAGTGTTAGCAGCTCAGGTGGGAGCATTCTATGGTCTGCCTAGGCAGTATAGAACATATCCCAAGAGAGCCTGATCTGGGTGTGGGACTCGTGAAAACTACATGTGCTCAAAACCACGCAAGCCACACGACTGTCCACTCTAAATCCTATGTGTATACTCAAGCCGGGTAGTTGGCTTATCTCACAATAATCCCATCCCGCCAAGGAAAACCAGAACAGCCAATACAATATATGCCAGTATATGCAACAGTAAAGTAAAATGCAAAAAAGCTGTAAATAAAGTTGTAAAGTAAAGCGATAAACTATAAATAAAACAGTAAAGCTAAACTAAAGTATAATAGGAAACGAATAAACACCCACAGAAAACAAGAACAGACAAGCGCTAGGATTGACTCAACGAGGGAAACCATAGATTATGTGTTCGGTCCCCAGTAGAGTCGCCAGCTGTCGCTCCCAGGATTTTCATCCTAGTACAAACGCGAAAGTGGCACGGAAAAGGTAGAGTCGCCAGCCAGACATTTTTTATCCCGAAGGAATGGGAAAGGTAATGCTGCACAAACCTAAGGAAGAAGGAAAGGACGAGGCCTTGCGAACCAAAGATCTGGGTCCGAAAGTCGGTTACAAACTGGGAAGGTATTAGCACCCTAATTCGTTCGCCGTACTTGACGGGATCCACACTTGTAAGTCAGCTTCAAAGGGTGAGAAATACGATGTTGTTTGAATGAAAGAATTTCTGGCTGGAACTGGAATTGAAATAAGAAAGGGAATTGGAAAAGAAAATGGAAAGAAAGAGGGAAATGTAGGGAAAAGAAAGATTGTGCTCGAATGGGCCCTACCCCACTGCCTACATACCTCATCAGGAAAATGAGAATCAGATTCGTCGTAGTTCGTCTAACTAAGGCAGAAATTTGCTTGTGTTTTTTAAGATGACGTTGCCATAGCTCTAGCTCAGGTGTTACCGGCTCTGACTCGAGGGTGTTTACCGTATCGCTGTTTGAACTGTCGAGGCAAGTCATATTCGTCCGCAAAGATTAGGATATGAGAAGAGAAGACGTGTTGTCTTGTTGGTTTATTATTTTTTAGAAGAAGTGTTTTGACTTTGTGTTTATCGCGGGTACAACACTAAAGACTATGATACGGGAGCGAATACTTTCCAAGGTCGCCCCTAATGGGATGTTTGTAAAGTATCCTAGAAGAGTGGAGGAGATCTCCATTAATCATTTCCCATATGGCTTAAGGCTCGTGGCGTATTGTACCTACTTTCCTTTTTAAATTTTTTTTTCTTTAAAGGTGAGATGTAAGACTCAAATTACGAAAGGAAAAACTTTAAGGGAAACTAGACTTTACCCTAAGTTAATTGAGTTTAATGGTGACCTATGGTTAGTGAGGCTTGAAAGATTAAAGCTACCTAAGTGGATATTAGACTAGAAATGCGAGTATAAAAAGTAATAGTGAACAATATGGTCCTCCTACATCATGGTGGGTAAAAGCGTGTGTAAATCGTAAATGGGATGAAACGATAGATCGGGTGGGTTGACTGTGTGGTGCTGAGATGCACGACTTATGGTGTGCAACATACAAGGCTTGCTTTTGGGTGTGTGGGAGTGGAGCGATGATAATTGAGGGATCCTAATGTCACATGAAAATCTATTTATTTATTTATTTGAAATTCTTCGCTTTTGGATCGAATAACTCCTTTTCTTTATTTTTGAAAATTGGTCATCTAAACGCTTCATTTGATCTTTTTCTATCCTAATTATAGGTATTACATATAAAGTTCTAACTATTACATCACAAAGTATAAATTACAAAAATATAATTAAGGCATAATAAAAATAGTCCAAATCCATAAGCGAATCCTCGAAAAAATACCTTGCACAAAAAGAAGATGTTAGTAAATGAAATGAAGATGAGTATGCAAAAAAATATGGACAAATGAATAAAGGTGTAAAAATTTGCAAGAATTTCTAAAATGCACATAAAGCACATAAAACAAATATAAAGTCTAATCGCTTCATGTAAACACACTTACCGATTTCTATGCTTAAGTCCTAAAACTAAAGGATCTTGCATGATATCAACATTCTAAAATCAGTAACTAAACCACATTAAGGCCTTCTAATATTCTAGGATCAAGCCTAATTAATCTATGTCCTAATGCACCATAAAAACCTAAGCTAAACTAGATGGATTTACAATGGAAAAGTTGAATAAGATCAAGGCACTAAAAATAGCAAAATTGATGGAAAAAATATGAAATTAATTCCCTAGGGTCTCTAACCTGAATCTAATATTGTGTTAAAAACTCTCCTAAAAATTCATAACCTAACTATGTCAAATGGTCACTTAAATCTACCTAAGTTCTAATCACAATTTTACACAAAGAACACTACCAAAACAGTGGATAAAATGGCCTAAAAATAAACCAAAAATTATTCCAAGTTCTATTATTAGTCCTCTAATCATAGAAAGAAGAATGGGACAACAATCTTACAGGAAGTGGGAGAAATAAAATGTACAAAATAAAGTGTTCATGAAAGAATTCAACATAACACTAATTAAATGGAAAATCGAAATTAAATTGAAAAATACCAAAATTCAGAAAATAAAAATGTAGAAAATTTCTAAAATGAAATAGAGTCCTACTGAAATTTTTATGGAATTTTAGTGGAGAGAACGCCTCCGTGACCTCGATGTCGTCGCGATTCAAGGTTCCGTTTAGGTAAGTTTCTCAAATCCGCTCAACTTAACTCTCTCCATGACTTCTTCTCCTCAAACTCATGCAAGCTAACTCGAATATGGTTTTGTTGTTGCCGCTGTGATGTTCGATCTCAGATTGATTTTTTTTGCAGGTTCTTGAAGTGTCCGATCGAAGGTGTCGAATGATCAATGCTGAAGAGTGATTAGTGATTAATGGCGCACGTTGAAACTCTTCTTCTTGATTACGAACCGATTCGTTGATTATAGTTTCTTGATGATTTCAGGTTTGCGGATGCAGAACGGTTATGATGATGATGTAGCTGAGGTAGATGATTGATGTTGGTGAGGAGTCAATGCATAATTGATGAAGAATGGCGGTGATTCGCAGAAGGAGGAGAGGCTCTGAAGGTAATGAATTGATGATTGAAGATGGTGTCGTGAAGATTGCAGAAGGAGTTGGAACGGGTTTGAGGAGTGAAGGTGAGGATCGAGAGAATGAGGAAAAAGAACGAGGAAGAAGAATGAAGAAGAAGAATGAAGAATTCCGCAAAATTGAAAATTGAGAGAGAGCCCAGTAAGAAGATGAGCTTTTGATTTATATAAGAAGCAGTGAGGGATATGCAATTAGAAATTCTATTATAGGTTTGTTAGAGCAGTTATGAGTTTTGTAACTGTATTGATTTCCTGTTGCATTTCTATTATCCCAAAAATGAAAAAATTTCGTCTTGGATATTTCTGATGCATATTCTTCTGAATTTTCTGATATTTCTGCTATGGATTTTCTTAACAGATTTTTGTTTTTTCTCTTCTATGTTGTGATTAATGAAAACATTAGAAATAAACTATTTGTACTATGCCCAACTATGGTGGGAATTGTTTTTCACAATAACCTGCTGAGAGACTTAATTAGTAGCTTCAAATTCTTTCTTTAAGCTTCATCACGGTGAAGCCCGAAACATCAGAGCTAACGTTCTCAATGTTTCTTTTAGGATGAATATGAGAGTGTATATGGACCTTTGGATCAGTTCAGTCTTCTCAGTGGTCATAATTGATGAAGGTGTCCTTCTTAAATCATCATAATTCTGTGTAAGGCTTTGGGTTAAGTTCTCAACTTCCGTCAACGGACCGCTATCACAGACATCAACCAGCAAAGGTTGAAGATCTTCAGCCATGGCTTTCATTCTCATAAGTAATGATTTTGCTTTTTCCAATAACAGAAACAACTCCGTTAGCTAATGAATAAGTGTCAGGGAAGCAAGTGAAAGGGTTATTTGATGGTTCGACACTCCCTGCACCAACAGAAGCAGTTGTTATCCTATTTATCCTTCTCCGGGATATATGTGGAAGGTGTAGCATAGAATGTAAGGAATTTTTTATAGGCAACTTTGAGATGATATGGAGGGGTCCCTCCCATATTTCAACAAAATGTCCCAAACTATATAAGTTGACTTGAATGTGGAAAGAAAAAGTTAGAAATTTGTTAGTTAAAGTCTAAATGAAGGCTAGTTGTAATTTTCAATGAATTTTTCATCTTTACATTCTTCCAGTAGCCTTTTTTTCTTTTTTCTTTTGGCTGGAATGTACTTCTAATTGGTATCTTGTAACAAACTTTCTTTTGGTAGCTTTTGGTATTCTTGCCATTTTCCAATTCATCGAAGTCCTCGTGTAGCATTGGAATAAATAAATGACTACAAAGTTGTAATATTCTTTGGACCAAAACAACAATTATATCATGTTGCTAACAGAACCTGGATGGCACAACTATCACTTGGATTTTGAATAAATATGAAATGTTTTTTGTCATAATGGACCAAATTCAAATTCATCGTTGAATGGATTACTACACCAACTATCACTTGGATTTTGAATAAAAATGGAATGTTTTGGTCATAATGGACCAAATTTAAATTCACCGTTGAATGGATGACAACACCAACTATCACTTGGATTTGTTTGAACGCTAAGACCTTGAATACTAGATGACATTGATACTCCCTTGAATTGGACTTAATTGCCACACTTGAAACAAATCTTCAGGCTTTCTCATTACCATTTAAATCGTGATGAACCAACCTCGAACTAACCTTGAATTGAATTGATACTAGTCATGAATCAACCTCGAACTTATTATCATTTTAATCGTGATGAACCAACCTAGTCCATAGCTTTCTCTATCGAGAATGATGATAAAGATCTAATTTCTTGAGGCCTTTAAGAAAACAACATTGGGTGATAAAGTGCTCATAACAACGAGAGCTCAACCTTGCATTAGGTGTGATAACCAAATGAATCACTTTTGAACCGAAAAATTCCCATCACCAGAAAAAACCCGGTCTCATGTCTTAGTGATTCCGTCCCAATGAACAAAAGCAAAGTTATAACCTACTGAAAATGCAGATGAATGTTAATACGAGCCATTTTTAGGTTTATATTAAATAGAAGGGCAAATTTTTGGGTGTTACACCCCCGGGTTAAATGTAAGGGTTTTTCATGCGAAATGAAACTCCTACTTCAAGGCTCAAATGGGTTGGCGAGGGTCTATCTCCCTTATATCTCCAGTGTTTAGGATTTGAAACAATGCTTGTACATCGTCAACAAGGTCTTATTCGAGAGCATACAATTAGAGATTCTTGCGTTTTTGTTTCATCATTCTCCTTCATAGAGTTTAAGCACGACAATTGGTATTGCGATGTAAACATGCAAAATTATAAGTGAATGCGAATGAACTACTTCAAGACAAACATGTGAGTTTTATTATTACTAACATTCAAAAGCAAATAAATTTCATACATGTAGACAAATGTTTAGCACATAAAAGAAACTACAAATGGAAATGCAGTAAAGAAACCGAATATTGTCGTAGTTGAGGAGACTTTACGATCTTCTGCCTACGTATCTCCATTGACCCATGACCAATGAAGAATCAGAGCGACGTAGTTCCCCTCAATAGGGATGAAAAAAAACAATAAAGACAAACACACAATTGCCATTACTAAGAGTATTTGAATACTTCTGGCTTTATTTCTTCTGCGGATACCCTTGTAAATTGGGAGATCAATCTGATGAGGAGGCTTCCATTTGTAGGAAGACCGTCTGGTATAATGACCTTCGAGTAAACAAGAATTTGCACCTTATGCTTGAACATACTACAGTTGTTAGTTGTATGTCAAAATTCCCCTGAGTGGTACTTGTATCTAGCATTCACATCGTGGTGGTCATTGTTGAGGAGGTATGACTCTGTCTAGATTTGTTGCTTTCAGAGACTTTCGGCAGTCAACAATCTAGATGTTCATTCCATTACTGATTCGATGTTATATTCCCACCTTTACCTGGTGTGAACACAATAGTCTTGGAGTCAATCAAATTCGGGACCTTGTCTTTACTTTTTCCCCTGAAAGACTTGCAAAATTCAATTAAATGGACAGGTGCCCCAGAATGGTAGTCATACTTGGCATTGACCCCAGGGGAAGCTTTGTCGGAGATGATCCTGATGCGACAACTCAACCAGCCTGAATCTGAGCAAATGAGGAAACCTGTTGCACGTACGGCATCAAAATATGATCAAACTTCTTCTCAAGTTATTCTGGCCTTTACCCTTATGCTTTGCCCCTAGGACTTTCTTGGGAAGCTGAAACTGGATGCCGACAAATGACGTCCGGATGGAAAAGGTTGATAAAGTTAATAGATAAGGTTGCTCCCAAAGATCTCATGTGATATCTTGCCTACGTATCTCCATTGACCAATGGAGAATTAGAGCAGCGTAATTCCCCTCACTAGGGATGAAAATAGATTTGTTCAGAATTTCCACAACCAAGCTCATCTGAGTCTTCATCTGGTTTACTTCATGTTTCAGCAGTTTCTGATTCTAAAATAAAGCTTGTACCTCAACCCTGAATTACCCCAACTGGGTCTTCATTTGGTTACCTCCGCCCGGAGTTGTTCCAAATCCATACCTTGATGATTGTGATTCAAGTTGGCCATCTTGATGAGAAACCAAATCAAGACAAGAATTTGTCTCTGAACACCTGTCATGAATGCAAGGATGTATGCAAATTCCATGTTCAATTATTTCTGAGGAATCTATCTGCTTTGATTCAAGTTTTGATACAGAAAAATCCAATAGTATGATTCAGATATGTGATCCTCAGAAATAATTGAACATGTGTGCAAAAATGCTATGATGTCATGTATGCAACAGGCATGTGATCAATGGTCTAATGCTGGTGTCGGTGTTGAGCAGTGAGTCAAGTGTCTGAATAGAACCATAACAGCAGTACCATCCCTGTATAGAACCCATAATTGAGAACCCAATAACTGTATAACTGGATCGCATCATAGAATAGTCACTGATGATGTTGAAGTTGAACAGCGAGCCAAGTTTCTGTAGAGAGTCGTAATAATATAATAATAGTTTCTCTAAACAGAAATATCGGATATCATCACCAAAGGACCATGTAGAACCAGATCATATCACAAAACAACACTGGCAAAGCGGGTATGTTGAAGTTTAGGGTTCCTGCAAACCTGTAAACCCCTCCCAATCTCACGGGTGTGCTACTCGGGTCAACATCACGGACTCTCAAAGCCTAATAGCAATAATATGTTCACCATTTTCGAGAAATGGTTCATGACCTAGTTAGGGAATCGGTTTGGCATTATGTACTACTCAGGGAGGTCTCAGCTGAGTCCAAGGAAACAAGCATCCCTCATCAGTCCCCAGCTTCAAGCACTAAATTGAGAAACAATAGTACATTCCTCCCGAAGGGTACAATACTATCGTCATACGAACAATTTGCTTTAATTGGATTCCTATGAGAGAACCAGGGCATCCTATGTGAGTTCCCAGTGGGCCCTCAGATGCGAGTGGGTTTGCCAACAAATGTGGTCTGCCACTATCATCACTGGAGAGAGTTGTTTCCACTAAGGTCCTCGAAGATCGGTCCCTAGATGTACATAACTATCCCGGTCCTATCCTGAAGTGGAGAAAATCCCCACACAAGATATTTCCAAGACGGTCGCAATATGGGTGTGGTTTCATATCACAACATCCTACTGAAATAGCATGTGGGGAAATATGAAACCACGCTAGTCCTAGGTGTATACTCGAGCCAGGGTCATATGCTCATCTCTCAGTAACTCCCGTCCCACAGAAAAATGAAACCAGCACAGCCAGACAGTAATAATGATGCATGATAAACACTGAAAGCAGTAAATAAATGTTGTAAAGTAAAGTTGTAAAGTAAAACTGTAAATAAACACACAACAACACACACATAAACACCCAATGAAACGAAAATAAAGAGGCGCTAGGATTGACTCTACGAGGGAAACCAGAGATTATGGGTTCGGTCCCCAGCAGAGTCGCCAGCTGTCGCTCCCGGGATTTTCATCCTAGTACAAACGCGAAAGTGGTGCGGAACAGGTAGAGTCGCCAGCCAGAAATTTTTATCCCGGAGGAACGAGAAAGGTAATGATGCACAAACCCGAGAAAAAGGTAAAGGGTGAGGCCTTGGGAACCAAAGATCTGGGTTTGAGAAAAAGGTAAAGGGTGAGGCCTTGGGCCAGACCGTCTGCCGTACCCGACGGGATCTACGCTAGCTTGTTTGTTTCAAAGGGTGAGAAATAAGATGTTGTTTGAACGAAAGAATTTCTATCTGGAATGGAAGAGAAATGAGAAAAGAAGTTGGAAAAAGAGAACAGAAAGAAAGAAAGAGGGAAATGTAGGGAAAATAAAGAATGTGCTCGAACGGGCCCTACCCCGCTGCCTACGTACCTCATCGGGAAAATGAGGATCAAAGTCGACGTAGTTCGCCTAACTAAGGCGGGAACTATTTATTTGTGTATTTTATAGCTGGAACTGCATATGTCTATGCTCAGGTGTTGCAGGCTCGTCTGGTACGAGTGCGTTTACCGTCTTGCATGCGAGACAAGTCGTCGCGAGTTCGTGTTCAGAATGAATGAGATGAGAAAGAGAAGTTCCCGCAGGATAGTCGCTTATTGTGTTTGCTTTTGTCTTTTATGAGAAGTATTTTGAATTTTTGTGAACATTCTCATACTAAGACCTATCCATTGTGGTAAATACTAATACCTTGCCCCGAAACGGGACGTGCATAAGTACTCCGCAACAAAGTCTCATGTCGTATGAGAACATTCAACCTTTATTAGGTATTTTTATTATTTTCTTTATGAGGTGAGAAAGAAAGACTCAATTTGAAAAAGGACAAACTAAGGGGGACTAAGACACAACCCTAAGTTATTTATTATGTACAAGAGGTGATCTTATGGTTTATGAGGTATTCTAAACCTAAGGAAAATAAAAGCAAGTTAGAGTTCAACTTACTTCCTAAGGAAGTTAAGTTGAATCTAAAGAACAAAAGGGAAGCCTATGAACAAAGCACCAAGTGCTAAGGCAAACACAATTAGAAAGCATAATGAGATGAGAAAGAAGTAATATTTACCTCAATCTTCCCCCTTACAAACAAATGTTAGCTTAACAATGCATATTGAAAGCAAAATCAAAGCATAAAAGCGATTAAGTACCATAAACGTCCTAGAATGGAACTAGGGTTCAAAATAAGACCTAAGTCTAAGGTGAAGGTACATAAAGGCTATATGACTTCTAAAGTCAGTAGCTACATGCTATAGGTCCCTAAATATGCTAGGATACCCCACAGGTTCAAACTATGTACAAAACGTTCACCTAAATGCAAGTTAGGGCTCATGGAGGAAGTATGAATGCATGTGACTTACAAGCATGAATTAATAAATGAAATTAGTATCAAAGTAAGTATTGCATGCTTATTAATGTGTATGAATTAATATACAATCATGGATTCAATGGCTTAGTCCTATGGAGCAAGGAGAAGAAGATGTGAGGGCAAATGAACAAACATCGTAAAAGATCACAAAGGATGCAAATTAGGAATGAATGACATGTGAATATGCATGAAATGATTATGGGTCAGTATCATAAAATATATGATATGAAATTAGAATGCATGAATAGCCATTTATGATTTCCACATAATTCATGTTAACAATTAGAGGAGAAGAGAAACTAGTTTAGGTTAAACATATTTCACATAAGAATGCACTTAGGAACACAAAAACAAACCAAATGAGTATGGTTCAAAAAGTGACCTATAACTAGAATTAAAGACCTAAAAGTGACCTATAATTAACTCCTAAAAGTTACCAAAAAGTCTCTCAAGCCAAATGCATGAATGCCTTGCTAAATCCTAGGATATGGGACAAATAAGCACATAAATCAACCTATGATCTAGGTGACATGGAAAATAGCAAAAAGACTTTAAAAATTATGAAATTAAATCCATGGAATTTTGAAGTCAGTATCTAACATGTTCTAAAAATATTTCACAAAATTATGCACCAAGGTTCCAAAACAATTCACTTGATGAGTGAGATAACAATGCATGATCGCCGAAAAACAACTCCACAAAGTAGATAAAAATGGCACCAAAAATTATGAAAAAAAAAATGCCTAAGGAGCATCAAAATGTCACAAATTCCAGTGTTTAATCATACACAAAATATGTCTCACACCTATTAGAAAAAATGATTTTAGTCCCTTATGTCAAAACCATGCAATTTGGGACAGCTTGTAATCAAAAATCTAAATTAATTACTAAACTCAACCAAACCTGGAAACACAAATTATAAAAAATTAATGAAGAGGATGAGGATCACTCATGAATTTTTCCATAATTTTATTACACCTAAAACTATTTTTAATAATTGTGACGAAACGGGCAAAAAAGGGTGATTTAAGGGAAAGTGAAAGGAAGTGAATCCTATAATTCGTAACCTAATCTCTAAGCCCTGATATCGACACATATCATTATAAATCACAAATAAATATAATGCCTCGGGTGGGAGGACTCAATATGCACCTTAAGTTATATGATCCCAAGCCGCATACAAACTAGAATGATGCGTTAAAATGGAAAGTCGAAATTACTTACTTGATCGAAGTGATGATTCTTCATATAAAGAAATCCAAAAACTCCATGAAAGGTCTTGTAATCTCCCATGAGAAAAAAAAGATCACGAATACTTTAGTTCCAAAATTAGTCTAAACAATAATTAAAATTATCACTAAAATTCATTTAAAATTATCAAGAAACTAATCAAAATATTAATCATAAAAAACCAATAAACAAGGAATTAATCACAATTAACACCTCATTATCACTAATCATCTAACGACAATTAAAAGAATAAAATATAACAGAGACAGGAGGTGTAAAAGAAATCCAGGGTGCCCAATAATAAAACCCATGGGACTGAGTCCAAGTCCTGAAGAAAACCCGTAGAGGGGGTGTATGTTGAAAGAAAGGGTGCGAAACTGAAATCCATGGCAGCTAGGCCCATACCAATAGTAATAGTGCAGGGAGGTGGATTAGACAAATTTATGGCGTGGATATCATTTCCATGATGAAATGCATTAAGCCTAATCTGAATTACCTAGTTAACCTAATAAACTATCAGAAGATAAGAGTAAACCCTATCTCCTTCCTCATTCCGTCGCGGTTCTTCTTCATCATGAAAACAACCTCGTTTCGCCATCGCAGAACAACCTTGCCTGGCCCTTTGGCCAAAGTTGCAAACACAGATGAAAGGTTAAGCGAGTTATTTCCTTGCTACCGTAAACCTCAACCCTTAGGGCACAAAAATCTCCCAAAAGCTGATGACTCTTCATCTAACCCACCTCCTTCCAATCAACTGGACTTAAATTACCTTTATGATGGTACCAGATAGGTTAGGGCTATTAGCCAATTCAATGATTTTGATCTTTGGATGGTTAAGATAGAAAAAGTTAAGGCTGATCATTGGAAAGCCATAGGGATCTATGATCTGTTGATGTTGTCGAAGACACATATCCTCTACTGCTTGAACCTTTTGGCTGCTTCCCTATACTTCTGGGACTGCACCCATTACACTTTCCATCTTCCTTGTGGGATGGTTACCCCCACTCTCTTTGATATAGCCGCTATCACATGACTTCTACCTGATGGTAAGACGTATAACCCCTCTGTTGATGTTGAGGATACTATTGGCTTTAATGAGTCAAAGCTAACATACACTCACTTCATCAAACACCACTCCAAACCAAATGATGAAAGGTTTCTGACAAGGAGCACATAACTTTCCTCACCCTCTGGTTATCAAGATATGTCTTCTGCACCAAGTCCTTGTTGGTGGCGAAGAAATACTTGCCTTTGGCAAACCAGCTCCACAATAATATGGGGTTTTCTTGAGTGAAATTATCTTGGCCAGCCTCTACGATTCTATCAGTGAGGGGGTGGCTCGACTGAGGAACCTAGCAACAACTTATGGTGCCATGAGTCTAAATGGCCCTTTTTTGCTTCTTCAACTCTGGCTAAATGCCACTTTTGAACTTGTAGTTCCCAGAAAAGGGAAAATTGATGAAGACTCAGAGGAAAATAGACACAGGAGCACTGAAGGTGTTTAACTGGATAAACTTACTCCTAGTGATGAAGGTGAAACCCTGAAAGGGGGCTTCTCTAGCTTCATAATGATGTTTGCATATCAGTACGAATTTACACCATTCATGGCTCCTTTTGCAGAAAGGAAGTGTGGCCCCAAATGGTTTACTAGGGATTTCCCAAATTCTCCTTCAAAAAGGCTTTTCATGGACTCTGTCTCAGTTTGGGAAGCCTTTCTAATTCCCAGATACATTGTCCATAGGCTGAATTGGTGGGAGATCAGACACATTCCTCATTGCTTACCAACCAAACTTGGTTTCTAGGTAGTTTGGATTGGGCCAAAGCTTCCCCAGATGCCTTTATGATAAAAAAAAAGGCCAAGTTATTTTTCACAACAACCTCTTCGAAGAGAATACCCTTGCCAACATCTTCGACAGATGGGATGCCCAAAAAGTAGTCATATCTCCAATATTCTTTCAACCTACTACCTTGTACACCCACCCCTTTAATGATTGGTGGCGCAAGTACTACAATGACAACTTTCTCACTGCTATTGAATTTTCTGCCTTGCTTGACCTAGCTTTTGTTAACGTGCAGGAGAAGGTACAAGATTTTCAAAAATACTTTGAAACTGTCTATCGACTAGATGATCTTAGTCGAACTGTTCATAAGGCTGCTCTCACTTTGAAGGAGAAATATTTGCAAAAGATGGATAAGTTGAAAATCCCTTCGAACGTTTCTCATGAGAAGCGTTATGAGGTGGCTTTCCAACTCTTTCCTCCAACATTTCCTCGACTAACTGCTGCTGATTTTAGAGTGGCACTTGCCCCTCCATTTCCAGACTGGTTCGTCTGTGGGGATTCAATAAAAATCCTTCGACAGCAGTCTCAACCGAAAGCTCAAAGGGTGCTTGTGACTAAGCACACACTGGACAATTTCAAAGAGCGCCTTCATATAGGGATTAAAGACGTTCATGTCGAATCCGACATATATGAAGGTTTGAGGTTTTCATTTACCTCTTATTAAGTGATCAATTATTAACTCATAACAATTGTCTTTGTCATTTCCAGCAATTTCTAGAAAATCCACTGCCAATAGAGGAGTGGTAATAAAGCTTGAGAACAACGAAGGCACTAAGGTACTTCACAATCCTTATTCATGCATCTTTTCACATGCTTGCCTTCTAATGTTTTAATTCTCCTTTCAGAAAACCAAAAAGCCTTTGTCACCTCAGAAGAAGGGTAAAAAGGCTTCCAGTGTTGTCATCCACTTAGATGATGATGAATTCCCTAAGGAGCAGCCCCTTAAGAGGAAAAGGAAGACTACACAGTCTCCTAGTGTTGCTGGCCAACCTACCTCCAAGGTGGCCAAAGTTGTGGAAAAGGCACATGCTACAGGTGGTGTCGAAGCTGAATCTCCAACCCCTGTGGTGAAACCCACTGGTGGTGCTCTTGAGAGTGCCAACTCTAGTCTAGGTGGAGAGAAGGAGGTATTTAGAATTTCTGTCTCTTGTCTTTAAATTTATTTTCGCAACTTCAACCTAACCTCTCTTTATAACAGGCTGGAGCAGGTATTTCTTAACCTCCTTCGGCTGCCACTCTTATACCCACAGTTCTTCTAAACAGCCAAGGTGAGCCAACTTATCACCCAAATTCTAATTTTGGCTCTAGTTACAGCTCTTTAAGTGAGATTAACCAACCCATCACTACAACAACAGCTCATTCCCTAGTAATCGAAGCCACTAGAAACTCGCCTGTTAAGACTTCTACTCAATAATCCTACACTGAGAATTCTGAGTGTGAGTATGATGATGTTTCTATCAAAGACTACCTTGGCCAAGCAAGCCAGATTTCCAGGGAAATAAGTGAAGTCTTTGTTGCGGAAGAAGAGGAAACTGAGAAAACTCAGGACCCGACTGTCGCTCCCTGGATTTACATCCTAGTACAAATGCGAAAGTGGCGCGGAGAAGGGTAGAGTTGCCAGCCAGGCATTTTTTATCCCGGAAGAACGGGAAAGGTAATGCTGCACAAACCGAAAAAAAGAAAGGAAAGACAAAGGTCATGCGAACCAAAGAATATGGGTTCGGGAGTCGGTTATGACCTGGGAAGGTATTAGCACCCCAGATCGTCCACCGTACCCGACGGGTTCCGAGCTTGCAAAGAAACATTTCAAAGGGTGAAGAAATGAAAGTTGCTACAAAAATAAAGACTAGAACTGGGTAGGAAAAGAAAAGAAAGGGAGAAAATGTAGGTAAAATAAAAGAGTGCTCGAACGGGACCTACCCCGCTGCCTACGTACCTCATTTGGACATTAGGATCGAAGTCTCCGTAGTTCCCCTAACTAGGGGTGGAAAGATTGCTTATGTATTAAAAGCTTGAACTGCTTATGTCAATACTCAGGTGTTGCAGGCTCTTCTGGTACGAGTGCATTACCGTCTTGCAAAGTGACAAGTAGGAGCAAGTTCATACGATGAGAGTGGGTGAGGTGAGAAAAGAAGTCCCGAAGGAGAGACGTTTATTCTTTGTCCAGTGTTTTTTAGGAGTTTTCTGCTTTGAGGTTTGCATAGGTAAGTTTACCTAAGTCTTATTAAATGAGATGTGTGCTTCTTACATCACCCCGAAGCGGAATGCGCAAGAAGCCCACCTATCTATGGGGGAAATACACAAATCTAGTCCCAAAAGTGAAGGCTCAGACACACTGACCTACTGGCATTTATTAAGTGTTTTTGTGGTTTTTGATTAAGAAGTGGTTTTTTAGGTTTTATTTGTGAAGTAGTCTCATGCTAAGACTTATCCACCATGATGGATATCCTACACCTCGCCCCGAAATGGAACGTGTGCAAGTATCTCACAGCAAAGTCTCATGGCGCATGAAAAGACTTGTTATTTATTAAGTGATTTGAGATTGAGTTTGAAGATGAGATGGGAAGAACCAAAAGGATCTCAATGGTAAAACATCTAAGGGGAGACTAACCAAGATCTAATGTTGTCATGCAAGGATAACCTAGGTTAGTGAGGCTTACTACCTAAAGGAACGGAAGAAGAATGAAGAAGAAGAAGCAATAGAAAATCAACTTACTTCTCTTAAAGAAGATACGTTGTTCTCTAGAAGGGGAAGGAAATAGAAGTGATGGCCTAATAAAGGAATAAAAACAAAGTCATCATGAGAGGAATAAAAACAAAAACATGAGATAAGAAGTGTCATACAAGATAAACATCATCCACAATCATCAAAGTCAGAACCCTATCATGGTAAAGAGGTTCCTAATAAAGGAATTCAAACATCATGTAAAGCACACAAGTTCATACAAGATAATATAAGAGAAGCATGGAGAAGTGAGAGGTGTTGTGAAACATTCATGTAAGTGTGAAGCTTAAAAGATAAGTAACATATAAAAAGCCAACATGTTAAGAACCCTAAAAACAAACCCTAAGAGTTGGAACAAGTGCCCTCTTACCCTAACAAGCAAGCATTGGTCATGTAAACATCAAACTAGGTCATGTTAATCACAAAATTCAAACAAAATAGATACCAAGTCTAAAAACTTCCACAGTTAAGCATAAATGCTCTTCAATCATGTATAAAAAATATATCAAGATCACAAGTCAAGAATCAGAAGCAAACCACATCAATTACATGCTCAAAGATCACTTAGGGTTTCACAAACTACTTCATAAAGCAACACCTCAGAACCTAACCAAACAGGTCCTAAAAATCATGGAAAAATTCTCAAGCATACTTCAACATGTCTAGAATCCATACCAAAAAGAATCAGGTTCATACCTATCACAAAAATCATCATAGAAATTCACAAATTCAAAGTATACATAAAAGAAACCAAGAACAAAGAAATAATTTCCAAAATTAATTTAGACAAGGAAAATAATGAAAAAAGGAAAATAAAATCATAGATAATTAAAGGAAATAAAAAGAAATGTTCATGAATTTGTTTGTAATTTTTTAAAGCTTTCTAATATTTTTATAAAATAAAGTTTGAAACTAGAAATAAAAATAAAATAAAATGAAGCAAATAATCCAGGAGGTGAAAATAGCACTCAGGCATACTTTAAATCAGCAATGGGCCTAACACGGGGGTACGATTAGCAACTTAAGTCCAACACGCACACAACTAGATCCACCAACTATTATGTTCCTCAGGCCAACCTCAGATTCAATTACATGCATCAGATTCATCTAAGGCACCACAACAAAACAACATGCTAAGCTATCAAACAAATAAACATGCATGATTTGAAACTCACAATAACTACGATGGACTGGCACACATGACATATTATTAAAACAACAGAAAACATGTGCATCTCACATGCCATTTTAATGCGGTGGCATCCCTTGGTGCGTTAGATTAAACAATATGAAGGATCCAGATCTTATCTCCCACCCTAAGTCATCTTCCTTACAGAAACCGTCCGGTGACGGAGTAACAACTCCGGTCACCGGAAAAATCATCACCAAGAACAAAATTAAACAAAAACGTCTCACAAACTCCAGATCGACCCTATTCACGACACTGAACAAGAATTTGTACTTAAAAAGAACAAACAAGCAACATATAACCTGAATCGAAGCCAACAAGATTACACACTAAAACTACCATTCGAGATCTAACACCTCATAAAGCTTCTAAACATTGCATAGAGTTCAAATCAATCAACATCAACATGGAACAAGTATTATTTGATCAAATCCGGGGCTAAATACATTGGAAACTCAAACCTAATGTGAAGCTCTTTTTGATAACTCTTGAAAAATCCAGAGAGGAGCTCAACTTCTTGATAATTCCTGAGCCAAATAAAGGTTGGATGATGAAATCTGACTATGTGTTGATGATACCAAAGTTCAGAACAAGCTCCAAATAGTGATTCTGATGAGAGTGAGGTAAGAATTTCCAAAGATACTCTGAGGATACTTGAAAAAGGTGATGAAAAGTCACGCTCCAACTTGATCTTCTTTGAGAGAGATCAACAAAAATCCAAGAGATGAAAAGTTTGGTGTGATTTTGGTGATGAAAAAATGACAATCCCCCTTTCAGAAATCGTGGCTTGAGGCTTTATATGTGAGGAGTAAAAGGTGAAGGATGAAAATGCAATGCTGTTTTTTGAGTCTCCAATGCAGAACCCGTGCCTAGGGGTGGCAAAATGGATGGATTAGATGGATATGGATTGGATTGTTAATGGATGGATCAAAACAATTCATTAATCCATTAACAATCCACTAAAATTTGTTTAAAAAAATTCAATCCAATCCATCCATTAAAGATAAAATTCATCAAATTCATCCATTAAAACATTTTTAATGGATTGATATCCATTCATCCATAAAATTATTTCTTTTATTTTTTTTACAATATTTATTTTAATTTTTAAAAAATCTATTAAATCCATCCATTTTTACAATTAAATTTCTTACAATATTTATTTAATTCTAAAAAAAATTAAAAAGTTTTTTTTAATTTCTAAAATATTTTTTTAAACTATAATATCAAGTGCCAACCAACTTTAATGAATAGTATAACAAATGTACTAGGTATGTTTTTAAATTTTAATAAAATTAATAAATAAATACTTTTAGAATTAGTATATGTTTGATTAATTGACGTATCACAAAGCTCAATTGACGTGATTTTTTCAAAGAAATTAATTGTAGCTTCAATATCACGTATATTTTCTGGTATGTAAGGCTCCCGGACAGTGTGGACAGTGTGAAAACTGAGAGGTTTAATCACTTTTCCTATAGCATTGGAAAATGCTTTTTCTTTTGCATCCCAAATAACAATTAAAAATTGATTTCAAATATTAATTAAAAAATTTAATTTATTTTTCCAATTAGAATAAAATATATTAATAAAATAATAAAGTAAATTTCATAATTAGCATTACTCTCTTTCAAATTTCATTAAAATCTCTCTCATACATTTTTCAAATAATTATCAGATAGAGTTTTAATTTTGATGAATTATTTATGAATTATAGAATAGAATGACAAAATAATTTTTTTTTACAGTTTCTTTAACAAAAGTGAGGGAAGTAAAAAAAAAGGGGGCGATATAGAAAAAATACTGTAAACACATTCTAACAAATTTGTATTTGGATAAGGATAATGGAATTTGCACTCAAAAGCTTATGAAGAAATTTGTGGAAAAAAAACACTTCTTCTAGAGAAAAGGAGTGATTTTTATGTAATGTATTTAAATAAAACTATTTAATTGAGAAACAAATTTTAATTGTTTTTTGGAAATTTAAAAACTAAGATAAACAAATTTTAATTGTTTTTTGGAAATTTAAAAACTAAGATAAATTGTTATAATATAAGAAATTAAATAAATTTTTTTTAAGTTAAAGAAATAAAAATATAATATAATCCATTGGATTTATAAAATGAGGTGGATGAATTGGATTAATCCATAAGAGTAGATGGATGAAATGAATCTAATTCATCAAAAAAATTTTTTTTTAAATAGATGGATTGGATTGCTTTAATGGATTTTATTGTCACCCCTACCCGTGTTTCATTCCTCTTTAGCTTTCAACTATGTATTTTTTAATTTATTCTCATACAGGTGGTGCATGTTTACTAGGGTGGAGTCCCTGAGTGTGTTGTTGCTTGACTGGGTGATCAAAATAAATGATGAGATCTGATGGTTAAGATTGTATGGATTTGGATGGGGCATGGTAAGACCAATTTCCCCGTGATCTTTTTCTTCCACTCTTGTACTACATGCGTGAGGTGTGTAGAAAAAGTGTGACTTTTGTGCAAGAGAAACAAATCAAAGGCATGTGGTGGTGTGTAATGTTGATCCCCTCACTATCACATGGTACTACTTTTTGTACTACTTTCTTCACATAAAATTCAACCAAAAATGCAACAAATAAAAAAAAAACTAGTATTCAACCAAAAATGCAACAAATAAAAAAAAACTAGTATATATAATTTTTGGCCATGTGAACATAAAAATGACACACTAGAAAAGGTGACATAAAAGTATGACACACCATAAAAATATGATAAAAAAGGATGAACAAATGGGATATTGACACATATACACTAAAAAAAACTCTAAAAATACCTTAAACTTCAAAAAACCATAACTTGAGTTCTAAAAATGCTATGAAGGTGTTCTAGGACTTTTTAGAAAGGGAAAATCATACTCTACAACTTTCATGTTCAAGGAAAAATCATTTGAAGCTTTTTTTGCACATGAAATAATAGCTTGAAGACTTAGGACAAATAATTCCAAAAATAGAAACTTTTCATGTGAAAAATTCCTAATTTAGCAACTTTTGTAAACCTTTGATTTTTTTGACCATTTAGCTTATCCAAGTCATTCCTTAATCAAATATAACTTTATGGAGTTGATGAAAAAGATCAAAACCCTAAAAACCCTTTGGTTGACGTTTGCTTGGCACAGTTGACTTTCTTTCCTCATTTTCAAGTTACTGCTTCAATATTTGTCTTCCTCAGTGAATTTTTTCCTCAAACTTCATACATAGGCCTTATATATCATATGAGAGCCTTTGACCACAAGAATTGGTCAAAGCTATGAGAATTCCTTGTTCTGGAGCAAAACCCTAATTAAGGTTTGTCTGTGTAGGAGCATGTTGCACTGCTGAGTTTCTGATGATGCTTCACCCTTTTAGGGCTTTGCGGATGACCTAGAGCTTGTGTAATATGTGAGGATACCTTGTGAGCTTATTGCAAGGTCCCTTATCTCTTGGCTTGACTTTGAAGATCATAAATTTCTAGATGATTAATCATATGCCTTATGCTTATGATCATGGATGCTTATGCCTCATTTTTCTATGTATCGTGGCCTGGTTCACGGCTATAGAAACAAAGGATATAGGCTCAAAGTTTGATTTGTACCCACCCTCTTCGTGATGTCCTTCCAATCCTATGTTCAACTAGCTTTCTCAAGCGCTCGCCTTTCCTAAGGGTCTCATGATGGTTGAGGAACCACTATTGTTATCAGTTCAAGCACCAATCAGGTTATTGTTTGGAGTCAGTCGCCCCTTTTTCTTTTGAACAAATCGTGTGACACTATTTGCCTTGATTGCTCTGTAAGGGTTGTGATTGTCTCACTTTTGAGGTTTCTGGTCTTTGGACCTCTTGATTTGGTATAACCATTGTGGATTCTAGTGTTTGGACCTCTTGTTGTGCTGGAAGGAAAAGTAATGGATCCTTGTCGCTCCCGGGATTTTCATCCTAGTACAAACGCGAAAGTGGCGCGGAAAAGGTAGAGTCGTCAACCAGGAATTTTTATCCCGAATGAATGGGAAAGGTGATGTTGCACAAACCTGAGGAAGAAGGAAAGGACAAGGCCTTGCGAACCAAAGATCTGGGTTCGGGAGTCGGTTACGACCTGGGAAGGTATTAGCACCCCAGACCGTCTGTCGTAGCCGACGGGATCCATGCTTGTTTGTCTGTTTCAAAGGGTGAGAAATAAGATGTTGCTGAATAAAACTGTTGACTAGAACTGGAATGAAATGAGAAAGGAAACTAGAGAAAGAGAATGAAAGAAAGAATGGGGAAAATGTAGGGAAAATAAAGAATGGGCTCGAACGGGCCCTACCCCGCTGCCTACGTACCTCATCGGGAAAATGAGGATCAGAGTCAACGTAGTTCGCCTAACTAGGCAGGAACTTTGTTTGTGTTTTTTATGCATTGGAACCGCTTACGTTTATGCTCAGGTGTTACAGTCTCGAATTTTGCGAGTGCGTTTACCGTCTTGCATGCGAGACAAGTCGTCGTAAGTTTGCATTTAGAGTGGGTGAGATGAGAAGAGAATTCCCGCAGGAAAGTCGCTTATTGTTTGTTGTTTGCTTTTTAAGAGTTTTTATGAATTTGGCACAAGGAACTGAATTCAAACTCTTTTCCATGGAATGTATACTTGCTACTACATTCCAAGATGGAATAGTAGAACAAGCACACCAAGTAAGGAGAATTTATCCAAGACTTGTTTCCAAGGAGTAGGGTCTAAGTTCACTAGCGTGTTGAACTTATTAGATATTTTTGTAGTTTTTGTGAAGAAATGTATTTTATGTTTTCTTGGTGAAGATAATCTCATGATTAGACTTGTACATCATGCTAGACAAGCTCACACTATTCCAAGATGGAATGAATATGAGTGCCCCATGGAATAAGGTTATACACAAGATACCACTCCAAGCCTTTATTAAATTTCTTTTAGATTTTTGTTTGAGATGAGAGAGAAAGACTCAAATGGAGAAAGGACACAACTAAGGGGGACTAAGACACAACCCTAAGTTATTCATTCAATGGATGTCCTATGGTTAATGATGTATTCTAAACCTAATAAGAAAGGAAACTTAGAACTCAACTTACTTCCTAAGGAAGATAAGTTGTTTCTAAGAGAATAAAAGGGAAAGCCTATGATCAAAACACAAGGTGCTAAGGCAGACACAATTAAAATGCATAAGAGATAAGAATGAAGTAATTATTACCTTAATCTTCCCCCTACAAAACAAATGTTAGCATGATGAAGCATTTTGAACAATTATAGCATGGCAAAATTCAAAGAAGAACTCACACTAGCTAATAAAGGCACTAATGAACTTTTAAGCCTAAAGATCAAATTCTAAAGTATCTTACATGCTAGCTAACTTCTAAAGGAAGGAGCTAAATCAAATCAAAATGCTCTAAGGCTATGAAGTAAACTAAACTCATATTATACAATAAAGTATCACTAAACCCTAATGAAAGTTAAGGAGAAGTTATAAGGGAAAATCAAGTATCTAATCATGATAAAAATACCTAAGGTCAACGGTGAATGTAAAGTCCAGAACCTAACACTAAATTGAACTATTCAATGACATGACATCAAATGGGAAAGAGGAGATTCAAATCATAGAGATTCAAACATAAGAATGAAAAATGAAGGAAAGAACATGGAAATATGGTTTTCAAAGTAAGAAAAATGACTTAGAAAGAAAAACCAAACATGACCAATGAAGTTTGGACTTCCCATACAAAAACCAGGGGTTGGATGAAAATTTAAAATAGAAATGGATTCCCAAAAATGATCACAAATGAGGTGGTGAGAAGTACATCATGGCTAAGGACCAAAAATTTGACTTATGATGCAAGACACTAAGAAAAATACCAAATAACCTAGAACAATTATGCAATTTAATATCCAAGATAACAATCCAGAAGATGATTCAAGTCTAAAAAATCTCACAAAGGTTCATATTTTTGCCTAGTCAAACAAATGCTAGAATTGAATTATGGTTCATTTGGATCAATACAAAAGAATGGGTTCAAAAGAAGATCAAACATGACCTAAAAATTGAACAAAAATTATTTTTGGGAAGTTTGATGAGTCCTCTGGATAGGGAAAAAAGAATGGTATTTATATCATTTTTGGTTTAGGAGAACAAAATTATACAAAAAGATTGGTCCAGAATAAGAAAAATGTAGAAGAAATTAATTGCAAAATTAATTATGACTCAAAAAAACAGCAAAAATGGAATTAAAAAATGTGGAAAATTAGCGAAAATGTTCAAGAACATTTGTGAATTTATTTAGGATTTTTGGATGAGTTTTGGTATTTTATAAGATTGAAAATGGAAATGGAATAGAAGTGAGAAAAAGAAATAAAAGACACAAAATGCAATGGGCCTGAGGTGGCAGATTTTGGTGCGTTAGATGGAAACAATCCAACGGTTTTGTTTTAAAGTTCAAACAAATTAGGATTACTATTCCGGTCACCAGAGCTAACCTCCGGTCATCTTCTTCGGTGACCTCCGGTGAGGGCTTTACAAAAATCTTCACTAAAATGGAAAATAAGACCATGGACAGATTCGTCTCCTCACACTGATCCACCATCTATCCTTAGTTTTCACTCAAGGTTCATGAATAATGTTAATCGAATCCAAATAGTTTCACCCTAGAAATTGAATCCAAGCTTTTAGGAAGCCTATCAACTAAATAGAGGTCACATTGCTTCTATTAAGCTCAAAACAACACAAATCAATCAAAAAACCTTGAAATCAAGCAAGATGAATTGTGTGACAAACCTGAAATTCAGTGGTACTCAAAGTTGTAGAAATCCAGAGAGGAGGTTCATGTGGCTTCCTTGATTGATCTTGGATGTGGCTGGAGTGAAATAAACACTTTATGCTTGAAGAATTGGTGAAGATGCAAAAAGTGCAGAGATGAATTCTTGATGATTCAAGCTATGACAGCCATGGACCTTGATCTATTCATGATGATGGTGATGAATTGATGATCAATGAGGCTTGTTGGATGATGATTTGGCTTGCCCAATCCAAAATGCAGAGATGTTGTGATGATGCAACTTCAAATTCCAGCTTCAAATCTCCATGAAAATGCACTATGAATGATGCTTGAAGAAGCACAAGGAAGAAGAAGATCAATGTTATGGCTGTGAAAGCTAAATCCTTCAAAATGTAGAGATTTTGCAGAGAAAATACAGAGCCAAATTTGGAGGATTTTGGTGTGATTTGAGTGAAAATGAAGCTGAACCCCAAACTCTATCACTACTCATCCTTTTATAGAGCATTGAACCTCTAGTTAACAGTTAGAACCAGGGTTAACAAGCCTTGGTTAACTGAGTGAGGTGAGTTAAATGAGTGGAGTTTGTTAAGTTGGTTATGTCAGCTGGATTTCTAGATTGTTAAGTTGGTTATGCAATGCACATGGACTGATCCAATGATTGCAGCTTGAGTTTGCTTGCTTGATTATGAGAAGCGTGGCAATTAATGTGATCCTGCGTACACTCAATGGCAGCCTGCTGATGCAACAAATTCAAGAACCAAATGCAACTTAAGACCAATGAATCCAATGCACATGAGTTTGTGATCATCACTTATGAATTCAGTCCCATAAAATGAACTGCCATGCCCATTTTCGTATTAAACAGAAGTTGTTTTTAGCAGAAACAGGCATATGTATCGATACGAAACTCATATGTATCGATACATGTTAGTTTTATAATTGATATGAGCCAATACATAGATGTATGCATCGATGCATACTGAAGCTTTGGCCATTTCCAGCAAATTAATTGAATCA
This sequence comes from Lathyrus aphaca, assembly GCA_963966055.1. NCBI lineage: Eukaryota > Viridiplantae > Streptophyta > Magnoliopsida > Fabales > Fabaceae > Lathyrus > Lathyrus aphaca. The sequence goes on from OZ014522.1 coordinate 223,916,962, forward strand.
TGTATCGATATGAAACTCGTATGTATCGATACATACAGGTTTATGTATCGATACGAAATTCGTATGTATCGATACGAAATTCATATGTATCAATACGATTTTTTTTGTTCGGGTATGCCATATGATATGCTAAATGATATGCAAAAATGAGAGGGAAAATTTTGGGGTATTACAGCTGCCCCTATTCAATCATCTGCAAACCTAAATGTATAATAGCAACTGCTTTTAGACTTTCAAGGTGTGGAGTGATTGAATACTCGAATAGACCTTAAAATTTGAACTCTGTGGGAAAATAAAGTGGTTGGTACAATAAAATTGACGAACTTGGGGTTCGGCAAAAGAAAAGTTGGAAAGGACGAACTTGGGGTTCGGCAAAAGAAAAACCTGACAATGACGAACTTGGGGTTCGGCAAAAGAAAAACCTGACAAACTTGGGGTTTGTAAGAAACAAGAAGTTGTCAAACTTGGGGTTCATAATGACGAACTTGGGGCTCGACACTGAAAGACTTGACAAACTTGGGGTTTGCAAGTAAAGGTTGAACTTGGGGTTCAAAAAGTTGGCGAACTTGGGGTTCGACAACGAAAATGTGAACTTAGGGCTCACAATAATGACGAACTTGGGGCTCGGCATTGGAAAACTTGAAAAGCTTGGGGTTTGCAAGTAAAGGTTGAACTTGGGGTTCAAAAAGTTGGCGAACTTGGGGCTCGGCAACGGAAATGTGAACTTGGGGTTCATAACAATGACGAACTTGGGGCTCGGCACTGGAAAAATTGACAAACTTAGGGTTTGCAAGTAAAGGTTGAACTTGGGGTTCAAAATGTTGGCGAACTTGGGGCTTGGCAACGGAAACGTGAACTTGGGGCTCACAACAATGACGAACATGGGGCTCGACACTGGAAAACTTGATAAACTTGGGGTTTGCAAGTAAAGGTTGAACTTGGGGTTCAATATGTTGGCGAACTTGGGGTTCAGCAACGGAAAAGTGAACTTGGGGCTCACAACAATGACGAACTTGGGGCTCGACACTAGAAAACTTGACAAACTTGGGGTTTGCAAGTAAAGGTTGAACTTGGGGTTCAAAATGTTGGCGAACTTGGGGTTCAGCAACGGAAAAGTGAACTTGGGGCTTACAACAATGACGAACTTGGGGCTCGGCATTGGAAAACTTGACAAACTTGGAGTTTGCAAGTAAAGGTTGAACTTGGGGTTCAAAATGTTGGCGAACTTGGGGCTCGGCAACTGAAACGTGAACTTGGGGCTCACAACAATGACATACTTAGGGCTCGGCATTGGAAAACTTGACAAACTTGGGGTTTGCAAGTAAAGGTTGAACTTGGGGTTCAAAATGTTGGCAGACTTGGGGCTCGGCAATGGAAACGTGAACTTGGGTCTCACAACAATGACAAACTTAGGGCTCGGCATTGGAAAACTTTAACTAGACGCTCTGTGGGAGATACTTCAGGTTAGGAAGATATTGTGGGTTTTCATGCAATATTCCCAAAACTGGCCCATGCTGACATGTGTATGTTTGAATTGATGGCGTAATGCTCCATTATAATGGAAATGCTATGCTTTGGAGGATGCAAATGTAATGATGATTATGTACATGAGAATGCAAAGAGATCTCTTGAAAAGGAGACTGCAAGGTATCTTTGACGACTTCGCTGGGGAAGAAATAATGATCACTGCATTGATCTGGTTAATCCTTGTGAGGAGAAAACAACTCTGCGGGGGATATTGTTAATGATACACCGGCTCTGGACTGCCCCCATTGCCAAAAATAAATTGGACTTTGAGATTGGAGAACCAGAATCCTGTTGGGGATGATCTTGATATGGGAGGTATGCTACCCGTTGAACTCCGTTGGGGGAAGTGATAACCTCTTGGCTCGGCTGGGGAACCAGATGTATAACACTCTGCGGAGGTAGCAACCTGCTGGGGAGGAAAGAAACTCCTTATACTGCTGGAGATTGCTCCTGTATTGAAGGGAAGTCTCATTTTGGGGAGACCATCAATCTTCTTTCACCACTGTTGGGGAATATTTCTTCTTCCGCTGTACTGGGGATAATGGAAGACAATCAGGGAGACGCTTGTTGAAGAATTCTCCTGAAATTCTGCTCTAGCTTTGCGAGCAACATCTATACCTGCTGTAACACGGTGGGAGAACTGACTTTTAGTCATGTTGAGGATAGCAAGAGTCGCCACCGACTTTTATTTTATCCAAATGGAAAGGACATAAAAGAACAGGAAAGACCTATTTTAAAAGACTTGAGTTCGGGGGGTAGGTTATATAAAGGGAAGGTGTTAGCACCCTTTATATCCATGGTTATCCATGGGCTCTTAGTTACTTAGCTCACTTAAATTGTTTTTGAAGAGTGTAGTATGTGATTATAAATTTTTCTAAGTACTTTGTAATGATCCTCGTATGGATATATACAAAGCCTTGTTTTGAAAAATGTTTAAGAAAGTGAGGTGTAAAAGTAATTTTGAAAAGTGTGAGCAAGCAACTAAGAAGTACCTACCCTAGATTAAGTCTTTCGTGCTCTCGTATGTTATTTCCATGTTAAGACTATCCCTATTATTAAGGAATAGGTAGTCATTACCTTGGATGTATAAGGGACAAGCGTAGGGTCATCGTATGGTCATAGAAGGCAACTTAAGGGATGTCTTTAGCAATTCGTAGGAACTATCATCATTTATTCGAAGGGACAAGATCATTATTCCGTAGGCAACCTCGAAGGGACTTGATCTTTTAAACTGTAGGGACTATGATGATTTATACTTGAAGGGACTTTGCTTAAGACATCCTTATATTCGAGGGACTTGACCATTTTATTTTAAAGCAACCAAGAGGAATACCCTAGGAAGTGAAAGATGGCGATCAAAGATCGACTTACGTGTGTGAGTGTTTATATTCAGGTATCTATCTTATTTAAATTAATTTTCTAAGTTATTTTTAATCACATTTAGGTTATTCACACCCTAAGATTACTAACCATACAATAAAATATTTACGAAATAAAATAAAGACGGAAAATAAACCTACAAGTATTACATGGCTTTAGCAGATACATAATAATCAAATAAAAATAATAATAATAAATATAATAAGAATAATAAATAAACCACAAAATATTAGCAATAATAAAATAATGATAATAATAATAATGATTAGAATAATAAATAAAGAAAAGAAAAATTTAAAAGAAAAATTATTTTTAGGTTAAACAAATATTAGAAAATTTTTAAAGGTTAATTAACAAATTTAATAAGAATAAGAAAAATATTAAGTTATTTATATAATAATAAAGGTAAAGATTAAATAATTTAATTAGGGTTTAGAAAAAATAAGTTAAAATTTAGGGTTATAAGAAAAATTAGGGTTAACATTTTAATTAAGAAAATTAGGGTTTTTGATTATAATTAAAATACATTATTTATTTATTTACAAAAATATACATAATAATTATATACAAATATATTATAAAATTAATACAAATAATTAACATTAAGAAAATAATTATGAGTTTTTTTAAGAAAATATAAGATTTATGAAAATATTATTGGTTATTAGTTTAGAAAATATTTTAATTATATTAATTTGAACCCAGGTCCTTTACCTCAACAACAACATACAAAACCAACTGAGTCAGCACGCGCTGATGTCATCTATGTGCAACGCGTCCATCATATTGTAAACCTACAAAAACAAATGAAAATTAAACAAAATAGCCTGCGGCCAGATTCAAACTCATGCCCTTCACAACAACAACCAAACGCTTCAACCAACTGAGCCACATGGGGCGCGTCTAACATATAACCACTACTAATCATAATAAAATAAGACAAATTTTCAAACTGGATTTCCGCGCCAAACTTCATCTTCTTCGTTTGAATTTCCTTCGAATTTTCATACGATTCTTCCTGCGAATTTACCTGCGAACCAGTTTTCATAGGTTCTCCTGGTTTTCTTCAATGAGCATCAAACCTGTAACAATTCATCAAATTGAAAGTACCATTGCATTCTATACAACAAACCCAGTTCATTTACGTTTTTAGAATTCATTTATATTCATTATTTCGCAAAACCCCAAATGAGGAGCATAAACCCTAGCCATGGCAGTTTACGATTCAGGTCATGAACCTTCAATCTAATTGTCCAGAAAGTATCCTAAGGTCATTACAAACACAAACCAGCCATTAGAATCAATTAATAATGCATCAAAATATGAAATCGAAAAAAGACATTAATCTTGAACAAAAACGATTTGGTTAGGGCACATGAGAAGGTTTTGGACAATGTGAATGATGCAAATGCGTTCTATGATCATCAAGGAAAGTGTTTCAACCTTGAGAAAGCTTGGAAACAACCTCTAGGGACAAAACCGAATCCTACCTTTTCTTGAAAATTTGAACTTTGTTACTTTGTTCTTGGCTGCAAAAAATATTTGTTCCCAATGCAATGGTCTTGTTATCCTTATATCATAGAGTGAATTAGGTTAACAATCTTGTGGATTTGTGGGCTTTATGATGTAGCTTGATCATGAAGAAATCAAATATTTGAAAATCACCAAAAATCAAATCTAATAATGCCAATTTGATTAAGCACGAATTTGGATGTGATCAATCAACTCTAAATGATGTTTATGACCTTCTAGAACAAGAATCAAATTTAAATATTGAGTTTTCATATTTTATTTTAATTTAAATTGATTTTTAATGAATAAAATCAAAATAAATAAAAAATAAACTATAAAAATCTGAACAAATAAGATTTGAGTCGTTCATGATGTCATGGTAAAGATTGGATCATAAAATTGCAAGCCCGTGTGGAAAGAATTGGCTCTAAGACCCCATTTGCTCAATATACCTCTCAAATATCTCCCAACTTTGCAAAGGCACAAATCCCTCAATTTTAAGGCTATGAAGGTGTTCTTAGACATTTTGGAAAGCTTAGAGAGTCCTCTAACCAACATATTTGGTCTCATGTCCATTTCCTTTACCATTTTCAAATTATGCCCTTTGGAAGATGTTGACTCTTTGTTGACTTTTAAAATGACCTATAGTGTTTTAGCTCATACCTTCCAAATTAAGCATTTTTGTGCTTGGCTTGTGAGACACAAATTTGTAGATAATTCAATTTCCTTCAAAATGAGCTTTGGATGGAAATTTTTTGATGAAGCATGTGAAAGTTATGGTTGGTCAAAGTTCAGTTGACTTTTCCTATGAAACTTCCTTGATGAACCATGATCAACCCTTGATCAAATGATGAATTTTACTTCATATACTTGATGTTGGCAAAAAATCATGAAGTTTGACTTTGGTTTGACCACAGTTGACCTTAGTTTGACTTTTTAACTACTTTGACTGATTTTTGCATATCTGATCATCTGACTGAGCAAATTTTTTGGGAAAGCCTTGAAACTTGAAATAGGGATTCTTGAAGAAATTTAGGATGTTATGAAGCTCACTTGAGGCCTTGAAAGTCCATTTAGCCTGATGAAATCCAAAACCCTAGTTTAGGGTGCATTGCTTAGGAGGATGCTTTTGTTTGAGGGAGTTGTCAAACTTTCTGACTAATTGTGAACTTTGTGAACCTTGTGAACCTCTTGGGATACCTTGTGAACCTTGTGAACCTCTTGGGAAACCTTGGTACACAATGTCTTGACTAGGTGAGGGCAAACTTTGGGGTGCAACAGCTTCCCCTGTTCAATTTTCTGAAACCTGAGGAGTTAGATTGGCCTGTATGTCATTCGTGACTTGGAAGGTTGAAGGGGATTGTACACAAAAGCCCAAAAATTTGCACTCGCCGGTGCGTAAAGTAACACTGCTGATTGATTGTATATGCTGGAGTGGGCTTAAAGATGCCACTCAGAGGAACTGGAGATGGGCTTATAGATGCCATCCATAATATCAGAAGGTGATAGTATCTTTATGTTGTCACTGGATATCAGTACTAGGTCTTCGTATAGGCCGTCTCTGAATCATTCCTGTAACATGGTTTAAGTTGAATGTCAGCATTATATCTTCGTATAGATCGTCTCTGCATTATCTTTGGGGGAAAAGAATATCCTTCATTAGGTGCCAGTACTTAGATCTTCGTGTAGATCGGCTCTGAACCATCTTTAGGAACATACTTTAATTTAAGCATCAGAATCAAATCTTCGTGGCGATCTTTTCCGAATTGCTTTTGGTAATATCTAGGGCTAAGTACAAGATCTTTGTATCGATCATTTATGTACCATCCCACAGATAAACTATTGCATATACCATTAGAAATAAATCTTCGTAGCGATTATCTCTTCTGGAAATATCCCGGATTAGGTAATAGATCTTCGTATAGACCATTTACATACCTTCCCAAGGACAAAAAGAATATCAGGATTAAGTCTTCGTGGCGATTATCCATGAACTTCTTCTGAAAGAATCTCTTGGATTAAGTGCTAGATCTTCGTATAAATCATTTACACACTATCCCAAAGATAGTTGACCCTCGGAAATAAATCTTCGTAGCGATTATCTCCTCTGGAAATATCCTGGATTAAGCACTAGATCTTCGTATAGATCATTTACATACCCTTCCAAGGACAACTTGAGTATTGATCATCAGAAATGAATCTTCATAACGATTATCTCTGAATTAAGTATCAGTACTAGATCTTCGTATAGATCGTCTCTGAACTATTTCGAGTCATTGATAGTGTTTATCTGTTTGCAACTATCCTGAAAAGAAAAGGTTAGTTTATGCAATATTGTTTGATGTATGTATGTATATCATGATGCACTTAAGTAAGAATGTCATATGGATTATGGATGCGTATGCTATGATATGATGTAAATGATGTATGTATGAATCATGCAGCCTGGTATCCCTGTATAACAACTGCTGGCTGGGGAAAATAAATCTTGATTTGTTGTTGAAGAACATGAAGACTTCGTTCCCGTCTTGTTTAAGAATATGGTACTTAGAACCTCCCGTCTTCGTTCGTCGTGATTTTTATTGGTGGAATAAATTCCTGAATATCCTGACTGAGGACAAAAGAGATGGAGATAGATCCGGAGGACTTAATTCTTCGGAGGATATGAAATTGTTTGAAGATTTCGTCGATTGGGAAGTCTATGATATTACTTGAATATTTTTTATGGATATCCGTAAAGATTACTCCGTGGGGATGGACCGGTGAAGTTTCATTGAATTCCTACCCTCGTTCGTCCTTAGTAAATATTATTACTGCATTTTATGCATTTCTGGTAAACATCAATCATATTCAAAAGCATACATACATTCAAACACAACCAATGGACGTTTTCGCTTAAGTAAACAGGGGAAAAGTAAACTTGAATTAAAACATGAGACTTTATTTATTTAGAAAGTGGCCTATACACAGGAAAGACTGTACAAGGAGACAGAAATCCTAGTAAGAGGAATTCGTCATAAAAGTTTTTACAAAACAAAGAAAAACAGCTATGTGAAAAATAATCCTATTGAGTTTCAATTCCAATATTGCTATTATCTTCAAGTATCTCATCTTTTGCTGTCGAGATGGAAATGATTGGATTGATCTTTATCTGTTTGAACTTGATACAGGTAGCACAACTGGTTAAGGTTACATGAGTGATCCAACGAGACATAGTCATACGCTTTAATCCCTAACTTTTTCCTGGATTGCCTTTTCAGGTTTTCAATCCACCGGGATACCCTTTTTTGCCCAAGCCTCCTTTTTAGGTTTTCGACTTGTCGGGTGTACATTTTTTTATATATATCCCTAATATTTGCCCGAACCTTTTTGGTTCGCCGGGATGCCCTTATTTTTGCCTAGGCCAGTCAACCTAGCGGGTCTCTTTTTTATGCGTAGTATTTTTTAACTATGTCTGCGTTTACGAGCTATGGAAAATCTTCACCATCCATAGTAGTAAGCATCATGGCACCTCCTGAAAATACCCTTTTGACTACAAATGGTCCTTCATATGTAGGAGTCCACTTGCCCCTAGGATCACCCTGTGGTAATATGATACGCTTGATTACCAAGTCTCCATCCTGATATACCTTTTGCTTAACCTTCTTATTAAAAGCTTTGATCATCCGTTTCTGGTACATCTGACCGTGACAAACAGCTGCCAGCCTTCTCTCATCAATCAAATTTATTTGGTCAAGTCGAGTCTGAATCCACTCATCTTCATCCAAGCCTGCATCCTTCATGATTCTTAAGGAGGGGATCTGAACTTCAATGGGTAGAACTGCTTCCATACCATAGACTAAAGAGAATGAGGTTGCCCCTGTTGAAGTACGTATTGTAGTACGATAACCATGAAGAGCAAATGGTAACATCTCATGCCAATCCTTATACGTAACAGTCATCTTCTGTAAAATCTTCTTGATGTTCTTATTGGCAGCTTCTACTGCACCATTCATCTTTGGACGATACAGAGAAGAATTATGATGCTTAATCTTGAACTGCGTGCAGAGATCAGTAATCGTAGTGTTGTTCAGATTAGAACCATTTTTTGTGATAATCCTTTCAGGGATGCCATACCTACATATGAGATTATTCTTAATGAATCGAGCCACAACATTCTTAGTAACAGATGCAAATGAGGCTGCCTCCACCCACTTTGTAAAGTAATCAATGGCAACAAGGATGAAATGATGTCCATTGGAGGCAATAGGCTTGATCTCACCAATCATATCAATGCCCCACATGGCAAAAGGCCAAGGAGCAGTCAACACATTCAACGGAACTGGAGGTACATGCACCTTATCAGCATAAATCTGACACTTGTGACATGTTTTGGAGTGTTGATAGCAGTCAGCTTCCATGGTAGACCAATAGTAACCTGCTCTCAATATCTTCTTTGCCATGGTATGACCACTAGAATGAGTGCCAAAAATCCCATCATGCATGTCTTCCATAATCTCTGTTGCTTCCTTCTTATCCACACAACGAAGCAAAGTTGAATCATGATTGCGCTTGTACAAAATTCCATTACTCAAAAAGAACTTAGCAGCAAACCTCCTAAGAAACTTCTTATCATTGACAGATGCCCCTTCAGGGAACTCCTGAGCTTCAAGATACCTTTTCACTTCATAGAACCAAGGCCTTCCCTCTACTCCTTCAATATCAATCTCATTACAATATGCAGGCTTCTTAAATCTATCAATAGTGATTCTGGGAGCTTCATCATCCCAACTAATATCAAACATAGATGCCATGGTGGCTAAAGCGTCTGCCAACTGATTCTCTCCTCGTGGAATATGTCCAAAGGTAATCTCTTCAAAATATGGGATCAAAGACAACACATGCTCTCTGTAAGGAATGAGATTTGCATGCTTGGTATCCCAATCTCCTTTAATCTGACTAACTACCAGGGCTGAATCTCCATATACGTCCAAGAACTGAATCTTCATCTCAATGGCAACTTTGATACCCATGATACATGCTTCATATTCATCTATGTTATTGGTACAATAGAAACAAAGTCTAGCAGTAATTGGGGTATGGCAACCTTCAGGAGAAATGATCACAACACCAACACCATTACCAAGCGCATTAGAAGCTCCATCAAAAACCATAGTCCATCGGGATCCCTGTTAAGGTCCATCATATTGTTTAGGCTCTTTAGTAACAATCATAATGTCTTCATCCGGGAACTCAAAATTCATAGATTGATAATCATCCACTGCCTGATGAGCTAAATGATCAGCTAACATACTGCCTTTAATGGCCTTCTGAGTGGTGTACTGTATATCATATTCTGTTAAAATCATTTGCCATCTCGCTATTCGTCCAGAGAGAGCAGGTTTCTCGAATATGTACTTGATTGGATCCATCTTTGAAATCAAAAAGGTAGTATGAGTTAACGTATACTGTCTTAGTCGGCGAGCAGCCCATGCCAAAGCACAACAAGTTTTCTCGAGCAGTGAATATCTTGCTTCACAGCCGGTTAACTTTTTGCTAAGGTAGTATATTGCCTGCTCTTTTCGACCAGACTCGTCATGTTGCCCCAACACACACCCCATTGAATTGTCTAATACTGTTAAATACATAATCAAGGGTCTTCCATCAACTAGTGGCATCAAAATTAGAGGTTCTTGGAGGTATTTCTTGATCTCATCAAAGGCCACTTGGCATTCGTCATTCCATTCCATTACCTGATCTTTCTTCAACAACTTGAAGATTGGCTCACAGGTAGCAGTTAATTGGAAAATAAATCTTGCAATGTAATTCAAACGTCCCAAGAAACCTCTAACTTCCTTTTCAGTACGGGGAGCCGGCATTTCTTGTATAGCTTTTACCTTTGCAGGATCCACTTCAATACCTTTTCCACAGACAATGAAACCCAGAAGTTTACCAGACCTAACTCCAAAAGTACACTTGTTTGGATTCAATCTCAGTTTATACTTCTTCAACCTCTCAAACAACTTGTGCAGGTGATCAAGGTATTGTTCTTCATTCTGGGACCTGGATATCATATCATCCACATATACCTCTATCTCATGGTGAATCATATCATGAAACAAAGCCACCATAGCACGCTGATATGTTGCCCCAGCGTTCTTCAAACCAAATGGCATCACCTTATAACAAAAAGTGTCCCATTGTGTAACAAATGTAGTATTCTCCATATCTTCAGGCGCCATCTTAATCTGATTGTAACCAGAGAAACCATCCATGAAAGAGAATACCTTATGCTGAGCAGTGTTGTCTACCAAAACATCAATATGTGGAAGTGGAAAGTCATCTTTAGGACTGGCCTTATTCAAATCTCTGTAATCCACACACATGCGTACCTTACCATCCTTCTTAGGTACCGGTACCACGTTTACAACCCATTGAGGATAAGAAGTCACAGCTAAGAACCCTGCATCAAATTGTTTCATCACCTCTGCTTTAATCTTTTCTAACATTTCAGGCCGCATGCGACGAACCTTTTGCTTCTTCGGACGACAGTCTTCTTTTACCGGCAGACGGTGAACCACAATGTCTGTATCCAACCTTGGCATATCTTCATAAGACCAAGCAAAGATCTCCACATAGTCACGTAACATCTGGATCAGTCTGTTCTTAACACTATCTTCTAGTTCGGCCCCTATCTTGACCTCTTTCCTGTTTTCCTCTGTTCCCAGATTCACAACTTCGATTGACTCTTCGTGTGGCTGTATAGCTTTCTCTTCTTGTTGTAACAACCTAGCAAGCTCTACAGGTACTTCACAATCTTCCTCCTTTACATCTTCAGCTTGATTAATCGGATTCTCAAAGTCATAATTGGCAATAGTAGAACTGTTATCAACAGGATCCAGAGTGGATGAGGATCTGCATTTTAGTGATATGGGTGTGTGTAAGAACGCATAGCTGATAAAACAAAAATAATAATAAAAGAAAGACAAGGAGCACAATATTTACGAAAACGAAACGTCCATTGATTTTATTGAATGAAGTATGCAAATGAAATGACATCCCGAAACAAGCATACCATTGTGCCTCGGGTAAGGCACAGGGCTTAAAAGGTTTTATTGTTCGAAATTACAAACTTAAAACAAAACATAGTAATAGTATTTACTCCTGACTAAAGGAGATAGGAACAACGTCTTCAGCCTTCCAATTGTTGAGCCCATCACCCATGATAGGAAAGATCCAATTATCCAGGTTGTAGTCTTCATCATGGTCACCCACAACATTGATTTGATCTCTTATGACCCTTTGATTAGTGATACGAACAACACGAGCACGACGAACAGTCTTCTGGGATTCTGCAGTGAAACCCAAACCAAGCTTGTCAGACTTGTAAGGGATGTTGGGAAGCTGACCCCAAATAGCAGAACCGTCTTTTTCAACCACAGCCTTAGCATCTTTGAGGGAGGCCATTGCAGGAGGTATTCTAGTAACCACAGGAGCTCTTTCAGAAGCAGGGACAGACTGAGGAACAGGAGCAGAGCAAGGAACAACTTCAAATGTTTGGCACGGAGTTTCAACCATTTCACCCTCCATTTCTACATATTTGAAAGTATTCACATGGCTAACCATGTACTCTTCTTCACCATAGTCAGTGACAATTTTGTTTTTCACCGGATATTTCAACTTCTGATGCAAGGTGGAAGTCACAGCACCTGCCCCATGGATCCAGGGGCGCCCAAGCAAACAAGAATACCCAGGACGAATATCCATCACATAGAAAGTAAAGTTGAATACTTGAAAGCCTACTTTGATTGGGAGGTCTACTTCTCCATGTACCACTCTTCTTGAACCATCAAAGGCCCTTACCACCACATCACTTGGTCTTAACACAACATCCTCCAGATTGAGCTTGTCCAGAACCTCTTTAGGGAGCACATTTAATGAAGAACCATTGTCCACCAGTACATGAGACAAAGTAGTGCCCTTACATTCAATGGAGATATGTAGAGCTCTGTTATGATTTCTCTTGGCAGGAGTCAGATCAGCATTAGAAAATCCCAGACCATTATCACTAGTCAGATGTGCAACACAATTCTCAAATTGATCCACAGAAATTTCATTTGGCACATGAGCAGTCTTTAAGAACTTGATTAAGGCTTTAGCATGGGCCTCAGAACACAGCAACAAATATAACATGGAGTTTTTTGAGGGAGTATGCCCCAACTGGTCAACAATATCATAATCACTTTTGCGAATGATCTTCAGTACTTCTTCCATCTGTTTAGAAAGATTTTCAGCATTCGGTGCCTCAGCTTGGTCAGGTTCAATCACTGGTCCTTTGCCCTGAGCCTCAGTACTTGGCCCAGAGTTAGAGATATGAACTGGAGCAGCAGCTTTTGAGGTGTCTTCTGGAGAGAAAATTTTTCCACTCCTGGTAACCTTACTGGATCCAGCAATATTGTCCACATCCAGATTAACATCAGTAACAGGTGCATCAGTCAAAGGCTCTTGTTTGACACCATGGATATAAACATCAGAACCATAATTCCAGGGTATAGCTTTATCAGAAGTATAAGGATCAGGGCCAGGAGTGGTAATGATCACGGGAGCCACTCTAGCTTCAGCAACAGTCTTCACTGGGCCTTCAGCAGTAATCCTGATAGGACCTTTAGAGGTGATCCTGACAGGACCTTTGGAGGTAATCTTCACTGGTACTTTATCAACCATAGCTACATCTTCAAACTTCGTGTTTTGAGTCAAATGTTCACACATACTTTCCACAGAAGGAGTCTTCTCAAACAATATAGTGTAATTGTCCATGAGGCGTTGAATACCATCCTTCAACTTCCAGCAGCTATCAGGTTTATAGGCACAGTAAAAACAGTCTTCCTTGCAACCTGGAAAGAACCCAGCCTGCACCAGTTTCTTCTTGATAATGGATAGAGGAGTAGTCACATCTGCTACTGAGGCAACATAGGAAACCTCATCAACAGCATTAACAATCTTCTCATGATTGGGCATTGGAGCAGTGATCACATTTGGGGTCCCAGAAGGGTCAAATTCAATTTCCCCAGCTTCGATCATGTCTTGAATCTTGTTTTTCAACACCCAACAGTTGTTGGTGTCATGTCCCGGACTATTAGAATGATACGCACATCTTGCATTAGGATTGTACCGAGGAGAGGATGTATTAGGATTCTGAGGAGGATCCCTTAAAGTAATTAGTTCCCCTTTCAACATGTGTTGCAAGGCTTGGGCCAGTGACATGTTGATCTTGGTGAACTATCTTCTAGGCTTCTGTTGATTGTTCTGTTGTTGCTCTGGTGCTGTAGGGGCAGGATTGGAGATGTGAACTGTTCCCACAGATTGGCGACTCCTGTTACGACTATGTTGACCATACACAACATTAGACTCATTCTTTCCACTAGGGGGTTTCTTAGTAGTGCTTGATGAAGAGGCACCCACCTGTATCTTACCACTTCTTATCCCACTTTCCACACGTTCTCCAGTCATTATCAGCTCAGTGAAACCAGATGATGAGCTTCCAATGAGGTGACTATAAAAAAGGACCATTCAGCGTACTCAAAAACATATCCACCAGCTCCCTGTCAGTCAGAGGAGGTTGAACTCTGCCAGCCAGGTCTCTCCATTTCTGGGCATACTCTTTGAAACTCTCCTTAGCACCCATAGACATGCTTTGGAGCTGCATGCGAGTTGGTGCTAAATCAACATTATATTGGTATTGCCTATAGAAGGCCTCAGCAAGATCATTCCAATCATGAATATTAACACTTTCAAGTTGATAATACCATTCCAATTGAGCTCCAGATAAACTCTCTTGGAAGAAATGAATCCGCAGTTTCTTGTCAGCAGTATGTGGTTGAATCCTCCGGACATAGGACCTCAAGTGCATTTTAGGACATGAAACACCATCATACACCACAAAAACAGGGACCTTGAAGCCAATAGGTATAACCACTCCAGAAACTAAACTCAAATATTCAAAATCAAGCCCAGAAGATTTTTGTAGTTCCATAGCATTCATTCTGTCTACCAACATCTTATACTTCTCCTCACTGGCAGGATCATGATAATAGTTCTCCTCAGAATCAGAATCTTCCACAGTACCATGAAGACTACCTCCTTCTTTCTCAGAATTTTTAGACTCAAAATCCTCAACCTCTTCTTTGGTCTTGACAGGACCTCTGAATCTTCTACCCAGGTTGATGAGGCCCCCTGATTTTCTAATCTTCTTCTTCTTCTTAGTCAGAAGTGCCATCAGCTCATCTTGTCCCTTGGAGAAGTTCAGGATCAGTTCTTGGAATTGTGCATTCTGAGCCTGGAGATCCTTAACAGTTTGTTCGAGAGCCATTTCTGCTGAAATAAACAGCGAGAAGATAAGATACCTGTTCATAATAAACCTGTGATGCAATGATATGGTATGTAGATGCATATGCAATGTTTTCAGGGACCGCAAGATTTAAATTTGTTTAAACAACATGAAAGGAAACTTTTATTAGTAAGCAATAAACTTGTTTTCCCCTTGGGCTTACAACAAAATGAAATAAATACAAAGATGGGGTTTTAAGTCTCCCATGGACGTTTCCTCTTTGCATTGAGGTATGTGTTGAGATTCCGCTCCTCGTGAAGTTGTCTTGTCAACTCCAGGATTCTTTCTTGACTAGCTTTGAAATGAGTCTCAAAAGTATCCCATTGTTCCTTCACCTGGATCTAGGACCTCTGCAACTCTTCCATGTCAGTGGGCATGTCTGGATGAAGGATGATATAAGGAGTATCTCCTTCAGCAACAGGCTCCATGGTAACTGGCAGGATAGCAGGATATGGCATCATAAGAGTCTGAGCACGTGCTCGTACCCATCTGAGATAAGGTTCCATAGGAATGAAGTACTTTGGTTCCAGAGTCTTGCTGTCAACCTTGTTCACTTTACCCCAAGCTCGTATAAACCTTTGCCGGTAACCTTGCAGATCATTGTCATAGTCGAACACAATAACCTGAATAAGCATGTCATGAGGACCATCACTTCGAGCATAACCAAACTGACGTAGAGCTAAAGAAGGATTGTAGGTAATGCCCCCTATTATGCCAAGGAGTGGCACATTAGGGAACTCCCCACAACGGTCAATGATAATAACATTCTCCATGGATCTAGAGCACCAATGAATATTTGAATGAGAAAGTGACATAATCCTCTTGGACCACCTAAACCCTTGTTCATTCTTCATCACTGATCGAGGAAGGTGAGAAATAAACCACCTAGATAGTTAAGGTATGCAACACATCAGAGTTCCTCTCGCCTTCGTAGTACGGGTATGGAGAGAATGTAAGATGTCTCCAAGTAATGTAGGCACTGGATTGCGAGTCAGAAATATGTTGATGGCGTGTACGTCTATGAACTGGTCTGGATTAGGGAACAACACTAAGCCATAGATCAATAGGGCTAAGATTTCCTCAAAAGCATCATAACTCATAACCTTCAAGAATACTTGAGCTTTCTCCATCAATACCTTAGCAAGAATACCCTTAACTCCGCTTCTCGTTTCTAGGACAATGTCTGATTTCTTCAGATGTAGGGTTGCAGCAATGACTTCAGGTTTAGGATCCTTCTCTAAGCCTGTGAAGGGTCTCTGATCAAGGATAGGTATACCCAGTAGCTTGGAGAACTCTTCCATTGTGGGAACCAGCTGATATTCGGGGAATGTGAAGCAGTGATGTTTAGGATCAAAGGACTGAAACAGAACACTCATCATGTCTTCATTGAACCCTGAAGTGACTAGATCCAGTAGGTGACCATGTGTTGCACCCCAAAATTTGCCCTCCACAAGACAAGTCATTTTGTACTAAGAGGCTCACAAGGTTCACAAGTTTCACAAGACATCTCATGAGGTTCACAAGGTTCACAAAGTTCACAATTAGTCAGGAAGTTTGACAATTCCCTCAGACAATGCATCCTCCTAAGCAATGCATCTTAAACTAGGGTTTTGACTTTCATCAGGCTAAATGAACTTCCAAGACTTCAAGTGAGCTTCATAACATCCTATATGTGTTCAAGAATCCCCATGTCAAGTTTCAAGACTTTCCCAAAAGATTTGCTCAGTCAGATGATCAAATAAGTTAAAATCAGTCAAAGTAGTTAAAAAGTCAAACTGAGGTCAACTGTGGTCAAACCAAAGTCAAACTTCATGATTTTTTGCCAACATCAAGTATATGAAGTAAAATTCATCATTTGATCAAGGATTGATCATAATTCATCAAGGAGATTTCAGATCATCAAGAATCAGGAGTTTCTAAATTAGGGTTTTCATAGGAAAAGTCAACTGAACTTTGACCAGCCATAACTTTCACATGCTTCATCAAAAAATTTCCATCCAAAGCTCATTTTGAAGGAAATTAAATTCTCTACAACTTTGTGTCTGACAAGCCAAGCCCAAAAATGCTTCATTTGGAAGGTATGAGCTAAGACATTATAGGTCCTTTTAAAAGTCAACAAAAAGTCAACAACTTCAAAAGAGCATAACTTGAGAATGGTAAAAGATATGGACATGAGACCAAAGAGGTTGGTTAGAGGACTCTTTAAGCTTTCCAAAATGTCCAAGAACACCCTCATAGCATTAAAATTGAAGGATTTGTGCCCTTGCAAAGTTGGGAAATTTTTGAGTGGTTTATGAAGTAAATGGGGTCTTAAAACCATAATTCATCAAATGGGTGTCGCTCCCGGGATTTTCATCCTAGTACAAACGCGAAAGTGGCGCGGAAAGGTTAGAGTCGCCAGCCAGTCATTTTTATCCCAAATGAATGGGAAAGGTAATGTTGCACAAACCTGAGGAAGAAGGAAAGGACAAGGTCCTGCGAACCAAAGATCTGAGTTCGGGAGTCGGTTACGAACTGGGAAGGTATTAGCACCCCAGATCGTCTGCCGTACCCGACGGGATCCAAGCTTGCTTGTTTGTTTCAAAGGGTTAAAAGAATAAAGTTGCTGCTGAATAAAACTGCTGACTGGAATAGGAATGAGAAATGAGAAAGGAATAAGAATGGAAAGAAAGGGGGAAAATGTAGGGAAAATAAAGAATGTGCTCGAACGGGCCTTACCCCGCTGCCTACGTACCTCATCGGGATAATGAGGATCAGAGTCGACGTAGTTCACCTAACTAAGGCGGGAACTATTTGTTTGTGTTTTTTATGGCTGGAACTGCGTATGTCTATGCTCAGGTGTTGCAGGCTCGTCTGGTACGAGTGCGTTTACCGTCTTACATGAAAGACAAGTCGTCGCGAGTTCACGGTGTGAGTGAATGAGATGAGAAGAGAAGTTCCCGCAGGATAGTCGCTTGTTATTTGTTTTTGTCTTTTAAAAGAAATGTTTTGAATTTGTTTGTGAACTGTCTTGTACTAAGACCTATCCATTTTACACCTCGCCCCGAAACAGGACGCGTATAAACACTCCACAACAAAGTCTCGTGTCGTACAAGATTGTTCGATTTATCCTTAGATGTTTTATTATTTTTCTTCATGAGATGAGAAAGAAAGACTCAAGTTGGAAAAGGGAAAATCTAACGGGAACTAAGACACACCCTAATTTTTATTGATTATTTACATGGGAAATCCTATGGTTTGTGAGGTTTCTAAGCCTAATGGAAAAAGGAACTTAGAACTACTAGAATGCAACTTACTTCCTAAGGAAGATAAGTTGATTCTAAAGCCAAGGGGAACCTATACAAGTGATATTAATCAACATAACAAAACCTTAAAAAATGAATGACAAAATAAAGCTCAAAACTAAACAATTCAAATAAAGGTATGAATTAAAATAGTCCTATTTATTTATTCTAATTCTAATTGAAATGGAAATTTAAGCCTAAGTCCTAAACTAAGGTCACACCTAATATTTTCCTTCTAAAGAATCAAAATCTAAACTAGCCTAAGTCACATTAAATTCTAAAACTGAATCTAGACTAAACTACTTTTTATTGAACTTTATTTTCATGGCCTAAACTAATGGAAAATACATGTAACAAAGCCTAAGAACTAATATTCTAAAAAATATCTAAACTTCTGGAAAAAATTATAAAAATTAATCTATGGGGTCCTAAGATTATCTATAACATTGTGTTAAAAGGGATCCTAAAAAATCCTATTTTTTCTATGCCTAAAAATTGTCTATTTCCAGCTAAGAATTAACCACTAATTTCTAAGGAATTAAGCCTCTAAACCTAAGATAAAATGATCTAAAAAATCCACAAAAATTATATTAAGTACTACTATGAGTCTTCTAACTACAGTAAAAATAATGGTAAAAAAAAGTTACTAGAAAGTTAAGAAATAAAATCCACAAAATTATGTACAATCAAAGAAAATTCCTTAAGAACTATTTACACGAAAAATCAACATAAAATCAAAAATAAAGCCAAATTAGAAAAATAAAGTGCCAACTATTTCTAATATGAATTTAAAAGTCTACTGAATTTTTTATAGAATTTTTCTAATCTTTTTTCTATTTTTTATTGAATTATTTTGAAACAATATCAAACTAAAGAATCTAAAAAAACTAAAATGAACATGGGGGTGCTATCAGTAATATTTCTAGTTGTTTTCTTCAATATGGGCCCCATATAGGGGTATTAATAGCAAAAACCAGGGCCCATGCGCAGGCCAGGAAGGGAGGTGTAGAAATGATTTTTTTATGGTGTTTTCTTTTAAAATGCGCTTATGATGGGGTGGCAATAGAAAAACAGGGGGAGCCAACCGGACGGTGACACGTGTCACCGCCGGTGTGGCCAGAATTCCAAAAACCACCACCTAGCCTTATCTCTATGGAACTTTCAAACGATGGATTAATGGCATCTTTTGAACTTAATGCTGATTATTTCATACAATTATCACTTTAATTAATCATTATTTCTCAACATATTTGAATTTTCATTAACCTTTTTCATTAATAGTCCAATAATTAAACTAATTGCTTTTCTTATAATTAAAAGAGGATTGAAAACCAAGATATGAACAAAAGCTGGAAACGGGATCCAAAACCCTAAATCACAAGCTCATCCCTCTTCTGCCGTCGAACCCCAACATCTCCAACCCCTTCTTCGTCGTGCCACCCTCTCTCCCTCAACTTCATCTTCTTCTTTCTCTTTTCGATCGAAACAAACACCTTCATCCTTCTTCTTCCCTTAACCTAGCGCCGCCGCACCTCCAACAACCTAACCCTAGCCGCCATTCCGCATACCTCTCTAAACCTTCTTCCTTTTCACACCGCCACCACCTCTTCACCTTCATCCTAAAACTAAAGCCGCCACCGCTATCTACAAGCGCCGCCTAACCTCAAACAAGCCTAAGCCCTTAACTAGGATCCGAAAACAAATATTCCCGAACTCAATCAAAAAGAGGTTGGCGCAATCGACACCAACGATGTCGAAATGACAATATGGCAAACAAAATCTCAAAGAAAGCTCACGCTCGTACCTTGTCAATCGGAGATAAAAGTCACGGCAAGGTTCGTCTTCAACTTCTTCTCTTTCTTCTGCGGGTCTTAGGCGAATTTGTCAATACTGTAGATGTTGATTGAGTGCATTAACATAGCCACGACGAAGACGCGATTAAGGAGGCCGTGAACGCAGAAGCTTGCTCTTTCGTTTTAGTTTCAATTCAGAATGGTGAGGAACCTTGATTCTCTGATTGCTGTGTGCGATATTAGTTTTTCAGAATCATTGATTAAACGACATTATTCCTCATTCAATTGCAGATCGTAGGTGGTATTTAGCGATTATGCTATGATGCTTGGTGGAGATATTCAGAGATGGAGAACCATGGAAATTGATGAGATTTGTTGAACAAAAGCCGCAAGAAACGAAGATAAGGGAAAAGATCAAGAAGAGATGACGGATTAGGTTCAGAATGATGAGTATGGTTGAGAAATATATGTGTAGAAGGATTGAAGAAGTTATCAGTAGTGAGATGAAGATGGAGATTATAGAGGTTATGGAGGATATGCAAGAATTGAAGATGAAAAATGGAGGAGAGGTTGAGAGGAGAAGAGAAAAAATGGTGAAAAGATTGAAGAATGGTGAAGAGGTTTGAGGGAGATTGGTGATTCTGATTTATAGAAGTGGATCAGAGATAATTCTAGAACTTTCTCAGGTAAGATTCGGTTAGCAATTCTGTTAGAATCAGTTAAAAGTTTGTTGTTGATTTTAGATTTCTAATTTCTGTTTTGGATTGGTATTCTGGTTATTTTCGGTTTTGATTGAATATGAATTTTTATTTCTGTTTTTCGATTCTAATTTCTTGTGATGCTATGCAGGATTCCGAAAAATTGATGAGAGATTAAGGTGAAATGAGGATTTTGCGATTCTTATGATGCAGAGAGTTCTGGTTTATTGTGACTTCGAATTTATGAAGTCGAAAACTATCCAAGCGTGAGACTCTCCTGTTGGTCTTCTTCTTCTGATGAGGTCAATGAAGTTGCTAATATGAATCCTCTTGCAGGCGGTGATATTGTTAGAGCTGAATGAATGGTACGAGAATGGTACGAGTTGCGGATTCGATGCATATGACTCAGGTATCCGCCTCCTTCAACGTTCTTACTCAACTTCATTTCCATTCTGATTCTCCTTCTTCTTTCTGGTTCGCTGCAGACTTCTTATTTCTCTTTTCGTTTGTGTACCGTGATTTTGCTGGTTGTGTTGTTGTTAATGATGTGGAACTTGCAGGTGATTGAATATTAAGGTTCAGGAAGCTTGATGGTGGGGATGATGAAGGATTGGGAGCGTTAGAAAACGGAGATGATGATAAAGGTTGGAGATTGATGAAGAGTCTCAGGATCTGATGCGGTTGAAGATTCTGAATTCCTCTTTTGTGTATATCTTCTTTTGAGTTTTTTTTTCTTGAAGAATTTTTTCCTCTTTTTTCAATTCTGTTATCAAAATTCTTCAGAGTTTATTGTATTGATTTTCTTGTATTATTGGTATAATCCTCTTCTCACAAATTCTGTTATGCCTTTTCTGCAATCTGTGTTTGTTTCCTTTTTTATTTGTTGAATTTGGTTGTTGTACACGGGCCTTAAAGAAATGTAATGGGATTGAGTCTTAGAAAGGAAAATAAAATGGGTATGATTCAATGAATTGAAAAGGCCACTATGACTGAATGAATCTAGGTTTATGAGTGAACAAAAAATGGATTTAATGTGGAATTTGGTAATCTGTTTTGAAATGTATAAGAATGTGGGTTGGGTTTTGGACATTGGATAAAGAATAGTTTTTTTTATTAGATAAGAAAGAAAGTTGAATTTTGAATAAGACTTGGATCATTAGGTATAAAAATGGTAATGTCTTGAAAATGGTAATAATGGATCATAAAAATGATTTGAAAATGGTATTGGTTTATTGAGTTTTGGTCAAATGAACATGATTTAGTAACTTTGTCAAACAAATGGATTCAGGATCGAGAATGGATTAAAATGGTCAAATGGAAATGGCATTAGAAATGAATAATGGATTAATTTTAGAAAAGAAAATGGGCCTAAGAGGAAAAGATTTCCAAAGGGATCTTTAGGCTTGGGTTAAAATGTGTGGAAGTTAATTAATGAATAGCGTAGGGAGTTATAGAAAAGGATATGGGTTACAAAAATGAATATTGGTAATCCAACATGGACTTAAGGGAATGGTTTCCATCAAATTGAAAGAATGGAAAATGGTAAATGGCTTGTATCTCAAATGGACATTGCGTACTTGAGTTCGAACTTGAAAGATGCCTTCCAAACAAACCAATAATTGTGCGTTCTCCTTTAACCTAAATTGAATCCTTCAACATAATCCACTCTTAGGAACTTTGATGCCATAATAAACTCCACACAATCTCGAATTATTGCTCCATAAACAAATGGATCCAAACCACTCCTTAATACACTGGACCTCCATTGGTGAAGTTCCCTTCAAATCAAGATCATGAACAAGAACTCCAAATTCCTTGAGATATTAAATGATGAAGAAAACAACTTGAGACGTTGAGAAGAGCCAATGCTCTTATTTCAAGCGAATCTGATTGAACACCTCAATAATGGGTTAGATGCACCAGTGAATATTCTCCACAAGTTCAATCCCTGATAGATACGGACAAAGTACGAAACCCTAATTTCCTAGATCCCTGATCATATGCCTTATGAATTCAATGCAAATGAAGGGTTATGAATATTATGACCTAGTGGAATATGCAGATGAAATGCGAAGCTACAAGCCAGTTAAGGAAACAAATATGAGGGCAAATTTTGAGGTATTACAGCTGCCCCTATTCAATCATCTGCATACCTGAACGAATAATTGCAACAGCTTTTAGACGTTCAAGGTATAGAGTGATTGAATACTCGAATAAAGCCTGAAAATTTGCACACAGAGGGCAACAGAAATGCCATCTGCCCATTTATTTATTTATATATTTTTGATTTTGATCTCTGAATAGGTATCGAAAATAGAACCGGGTGGAAATATGCTGGGAAGAATGCCATCCTCGAATGACCACTCACACGGGATCCTCAGATCCAGTACTAAAACCCTCATCGAATAGAAACACAATGGTATACCGGTCGCAGGCGATAACCATCGACAACAAAGACTGACCTCGGACAGACTTTGCAAAAGAGACAAATTGACCTCAATCAATAAGCTCAAAAAAAGTGAACTACTATCCTCGAATAATAGCCACACAACAAGACCAACCGCAGAAGGACTTGAAGAAAAGAATTCCATCCTCGAATGACAATCCAAAAGATCCTCGGATCTAACACGAAACCATCCTCGAATGGAGACGCAAAGGTGTACCAGCCTCGACTGATAACCAAACACAAAGCTGACCTCAGACAGACTTTGCAAAAGAGACAAACTGACCTCGATCAATAAGCTCAAAAAGTGAACTACTATCCTCGAATAATAGCCACAACAAACAAGACCAACCTCGGAAGGACTTAAAGAAAAGAAATGCCATCCTCGAATGACAATCCAAAAGATCCTCGGATCTAAAACGAAACCATCCTCGAATGGAGACGCAAAGGTATACCAGCCTCGACTGATAACCAAACACAAAGCTGACCTCAGACAGACTTTGCAAAAGAGACAAACTGACCTCGATCAATAAGCTCAAAAAGTGAACTACTATCCTCGAATAATAGCCACAACAAACAAGACCAACCTCGGAAGGACTTGAAGAAAAGAAATGCCATCCTCGAATGACATATCAAAAGATCCTCGGATCTAACACGAAACCATCCTCGAATGGAGACGCAAAGGTATACCAGCCTCGACTGATAACCAAACACAAAGCTGACCTCAGACAGACTTTGCAAAAGAGACAAACTAACCTCGATCAATAAGCTCAAAAAGTGAACTACTATCCTCGAATAATAGCCACAAACAACAAGACCAACCTCGGAAGGACTTGAAGAAAAGAAATGCCATCCTCGAATGACAAATCAAAAGATCCTCGGATCTAACACGAAACCATCCTCGAATGGAGACGCAAAGGTATACCAACCTCAACTGATAACCAAACACAAAGCTGACCTCAGACAGACTTTGCAAAAGAGACAAACTGACCTCGATCAATAAGCTCAAAAGTGAACTACTATCCTCGAATAATAGCCACAAACAAAAACAAGACCAACCGCAGAAGGACTTGAAGAAAAGAAATGCCATCCTCGAATGATAAATCAAAAGATCCTCGGATCTAACACGAAACCATCCTCGAATGGAGATGCAAAGGTATACCGGCCGCAGGCGGTAACCAGAAACAAAGAAAATAAGACAAGATGGAACGGGATCGTTGTACATAAACGAGAGCCCAAGCAAACAGGACCGTTGTACGAAACGGGAACCTGTGACGCGATTGTTGTACCAAATAAGACGCGGAATAAGTGACCAATATTGACTTGAAAAGACAAAGATGTCTGGAAAATGATATTGGTATCCTCTGTGCGGAGTACTTCAGGTTGAGAAGATATTATAGGTCATATGTAATATACCTCAAAACTGGCCCATGCTGGTATGCATATGTTTGAATTTATGGTGTAATGCTCCATGACGATGGAAATGCTACGCTTTGGAGGATGCAAATGTAATGGTGATTATGCATATGCAAAATGCAAAGAAATCTCCTGATAAGGAGACTGCAGGTATCCCAGATGGCTTGACTGGGAAGGAACTGATGATCACTGCCTTGATCTGACCCATCCTGATAAGGAGGAAACAACTCTGCAGGGAAAGCTGTTAATAATTCACCGGCTCTGAACAGCCGCCACTGCCAAAAATAAATTGGACTTTGAGATTGGAGTGCCAAGACCCTGCTGGAGATGGACTCTTCTTGAACTCTGGTGGGGAAATGAGGACCCCCTGGCTTGGCTGAGAACCAAAGGCATGATATTGCTGAGGAAGCAACTGCTGGGGAGTCGAAACACTCCTTATACTGCTGAGAATTGCCCCTGTCTGAAGGGAAGCTTCTGCTTGGGGATGACACCCACTCTCTGCTACCTTGCTGGGTGGAATTTCAACTTCCACATGGCTGGGGATGATTGGAAACACCCTGGGAGACACCTGTTTCTGTTCAAACAAAAAGGAATGCCCCTCCTGGATAATAGTTGTTAGCTTTGTTAGCAACACCAATACCTGTACCTGCATGAACACAATCGATAGTACCTGCAACATAGAGAGTTAGTTTGGGACCCGCTTGCCCCAGGCTCATAGCATGAATCATTGTCTGGGCATCTCGACACCCTTTCAGAGTTGTATTAAATGTTTCTATTCCCCTGCACGAGTTAGAAAGCATTCAAATGTTCACAACACAATGCAAGTCACAATTTGCTAGACGTTTTCACAATCAATCAATGCTAGGTGAGAAAAAGCAAAAACAAAGAAGCAAATTGACTGAAGTTGAATTCTTATTGATTTGGAAAGGTGGCCCTGAATAGGCAATACAAAGGAAGCAGTTCCCTGGAATGAGGGAACAACTAAAAAGAAAAACAAACTATCCTATTGGCAATGTGAGAAGTGAATCTCATCAAGTCTCAACCCAGTTATGACTCGTATGTCTTCAAGACGCTCCGCTCGCTCTGCCTCTTGAGAAAAAGTAAGTGAACTGATCTTCAACCCTTAGGATAGCCTCAACTGTAGGTAGGTCATGGATCTCGCAGATTGCAGTCGTTCGTGTTAATCCCTCTTTTGCGTGGATCGCCTTTTCAGGTTTTCAATCCCCCGGGATACCCTTTTTTGCCTGAGTTGTCCGATGTGGCTTTTCAACTCAGCGGGTGTACATTTTTTCAAGATTTCCCTAACTTTTGTCTGAGCCTTTTATTCTGTTTTTGGCTCGCCGGGATGCCCATTTTTGCCTGGATCTTTATTCTGTTTTTATCCAGCGGGTCCTTTTTACACGAAGTATTTTCTTACTGCGTCTGCGTTGACAGGGGATTGGAAGTCTTCTCCGTCCATGGTTGTCAGCATTAAAGCTCCGCCTGAGAAAACCTTTTTAACCACGAACGGTCCTTCATAGTTGGGTGTCCACTTGCCCCTGTGATCGTTGAGAGGAGGAAGAATCCTTTTCAGCACTAAGTCTCCTGGCATGTACCTCTGTGGTCGCACTTTCTTGTCAAAAGCCTGCTTCATTCGTCGCTGATACAACTATCCATGGCATACAGCTGCTAGACGCTTCTCTTTAATGAGGCTCAATTGATTATATCTGGATCGGAGCCACTCAGCTTCATCTAGCTTGATATCCATCATCAACCTCAACGAAGGGATTTCCACCTCGATTGGTAGGACTGCCTCCATACCATATACCAATGAGAATGGAGTTGCCCCAGTCGAAGTACGTACTGATGTTCTATACCCATGCAACACGAATGGTAACATCTCGTGCCAGTCTTTGTACGTCACAACCATCTTCTGCACAATCTTCTTGATGTTTTTATTAGCCGCTTCGACGGTGCCATTCATCTTCGGACGATATGGAGAAGAGTTGTGGTGTTCTATTTTGAAGTCTTGACACAAGTCAGCCATCATCTTGTTGTTGAGATTAGAACCATTATCAGTAATGATCCTTTCAGGGACTCCGTACCGGCAGATGATGTCTCGTTTAATAAATCGGGCGACCACTTTCTTAGTGACATTGGTGTAGGATGCCGCTTCAACCCACTTCGTGAAATAATCAATAGCGACTAGGATGAAGCGATGACCATTAGAAGCTGTTGGCTCAATCTTTCCAATCATATCGATGCCCCACATAGCGAACGGCCATGGTGAAGACATGACACTCAACGGATTCGGAGGCACATGGACCTTGTCGGCATAAATTTGACACTTATGGCACTTACGGGAGTACTTAAAACAATCAGATTCCATGGTAATCCAATAGTATCCCGATCTCAACAATTTCTTAGCCATGGCATGTCCTCCAGCATGGGTACCAAAGGAGCCTTCGTGAACCTCCTGCATTAACAGGTCTGCTTCGTGTCTATCCACGCATCTGAGCAGTACCATGTCGAAGTTCCGTTTGTATAGCACACCGTCTTGATTCAAGAAGAAACCTCCTGCCAGTCTTCTAAGAGTCTTCTTATCCTTACTAGATGCCCCAGCCGGGTATTCTTGAGCCTTCAGGAATTGTTTGATGTCATGGTACCAAGGCTTGTTATCTTCACCATCATCAATTGCAAAGACATAAGCGGGTCTTTCAAGACGGGAAATCGAAATTCGAGGCACGAAATTCTCTTGACAAACTTTAATCATGGACGACAAAGTTGCGAGAGCATCGGCGAACTAGTTTTCGTCTCTAGGAATATAGTTCAGCTTGACTTTGGTAAAGAAAGTTAACAGCCTCCTGACATAATCTCTGTAAGAAATCAAACGAGCTTGATGAACCAGCCATTTACCATTGACTTGATTTACCACCAAAGCAGAATCTCCGAAGATCTCAAGGTTCTTGACTCGCAAGTCTATTGCCTCTTCGATCCCCAAGATACAAGCTTCATACTACGCCTCATTGTTAGTGCATTCGAAAGTCAACCGAGCGGCTAAAGGTGTGTGGACCCCTTCTGGCGAGATAATAACAGCACCCACTCCACTTCCATTCATGTTTACAGCCCCGTCAAACATCAGCTTCCATCTGGATTCAGGGTTGGGCCCCTCCTCTGGAAGTGGTTCTTCGTAGTCTTTCGACTTGAGGAACATGATGTCCTCATTCGGAAACTCAAACCTCATGGGTTGATAATCATCGATCGGTTGTTGGGCCAAGTATTCTGACAACACACTCCCCTTGATTGCCTTTTGTGAAGTGTATTGTATGTCATACTCCGTTAGTATCATCTGCCAACGGGCCACTCTTCCTGTCAAAGCCGGCTTCTCAAAGATGTATTTCACAGGATCCATCTTGGAAATTAAGAGAGTAGTGTGAGTCAGCATGTACTGTCTTAGTCGGCGAGCAGCCCATGCCAAAGCGCAGCAAGTTTTCTCGAGTAGTGAGTATCGCATCTCACAATCGGTAAACTTTTTGCTAAGGTAATAAATGGCGTGCTCTTTTCGACCAGACTCGTCATGCTGACCCAGTACACACCCCATCGATCCTTCAAGCACAGTAAGATACATAATCAAAGGTCTTCCTAGCACTGGAGGCATAAGAATTGGTGGTTCTAACAGGTATTCTTTGATTCGGTCGAAGGCTTTCTGGCAGTCTTGGTTCCATTTAATGGCCTGATTCTTCCTCAGAAGCTTAAAGATGGGCTCACACGTGGCCGTTAGGTGAGAAATAAACCGTGAAATATAGTTTAGTCTCCCTAAGAAGCCACGCACTTGCTTTTCAGTCTTTGGCTCAGGCATTTCTTGGATAGCTCTCACCTTGGCTGGATCAACCTCAATTCCTCGTTCACTAACAATGAAGCCGAGTAACTTGCCAGAACGAACCCCGAAGGTACACTTATTCAGATTCAACCTCAGTCTGAACTTCCGAAGCCTGTCAAACAATTTTGCTAGGTTAACCAAGTGCTCTTCCTCCGTCTGGGATTTTGCTATCATATCATCAACATAAACCTCAATTTCATGATGGATCATGTCGTGAAATAATGTCACCATTGCCCGTTGATAGGTAGCTCCTGCATTCTTCAAACCAAATGGCATAACCTTGTAACAAAAGGTGCCCCAAGGAGTGATGAAAGTTGTCTTTTCCATGTCCTCGGGAGCCATCTTAATCTGATTATAGCCTGAGAATCCGTCCATGAAGTAGAACACGGAAAACTGAGCAGTATTATCGACAAGTACATCTATGTGAGGCAGAGGGAAATCATCTTTGGGGCTAGCCCTATTCAAATCCCTGTAGTCCACACACATCCTGACTTTTCCATCTTTCTTGGGAACCGGCACAATGTTATCGACCCACGGAGGATAACTGGTCACGGCCAAGAAGCCAGCATCAAACTGTTTTTGCACTTCTTCTTTTATTTTAATTGCCATGTCTGGACGTGTGCGCCTCAACTTCTGCTTTACCGAAGGACAATCTTCTCTGAGAGGCAGCTTGTGTACCACAATGTCAGTGTCTAAACCAGGCATATCTTGGTAGGACCATGCGAAGACGTCAACATATTCTCGAAGCATAGCCATAAAACGAGTCTTGACAGATTCTTCTAATGCAGCTCCAATCTTGACTTCTTTCTTGTCTTCTTCAGTACCCAGGTTTATTACTTCGACATCTTCTTCGTGCGGCTGAATCATCTTCTCCTCCTGTTTAAGCAGTCTGGCAAATTCTTCAGGTAGATCGCAATCCTCTTCACCTTCCTCAGCGGCTTGATAAATTGGATTATCGAAGTCATACTCAGCCATAACAGGGTCGTCATTGATAAGATCCGGTGACGAGCACCTGCATGAATGCTGATTCATGCAAGGCTTTAGCAATAACTTGAGAAAATGAGAAACATTTCCATTTTAAAACTTTTCTTTCTTTTTTTGAAAAACAAAAGTAAAAAATGAAAGACAGAGAACAACATGAATGAGTGTGAAACGTCAACTTTATTTATGATTGTGTTAATGAACAAATGAACCCTTACAAAGAGCCACTATGCCCCGGGCAAGACATAGTGCTTTAATACAGGAAAACAAAAACAAAAAAATTATTACTCTTCGAAAGAGGTGACTGAAATAAGCCTTTCTGACGTCCAATTACTAAGCTGAGTTCCTGGAGCGGCAGGCCTGATCCATTCATCTAGGTCACAATCACTATCGACAGTGTCATCCTGCACCGCACTGATGTTTCCGTAGTCTACCACTCCAGCACTTGTGAAAGTGACCGGGCTCTGACAACCTTTAGCACTTGGTCCAGACGATGATCTTCCAGGGTGATAGCCAATCCCGAACATATCTTTCTTCTCTGGCACTTCTACTGGACTGCCCCAGCCTTCTCGTATTCCAGACTCTACTAATTCAAGCGCTTGCTTATAAGAGGCTACGGAAGCCCCCTTCTTTGGTATTTCAGGAGAAGTTGCCACAGCGGATGCTTGCTCAGACTTTAAGGGCTCAAAGGCCTGACATGGGGTCTCAACTATTTCGCCACCCATCTCCACATATTTGAATGAAGCTAGATGACTAACAAAGATATCTTCTTCCCCACTGACAGTCACAATTTGACCCTCCCAGACAAACTTTAGCTTCTGATGGAGTGTAGACGATACCGCTCCTGCCGAATGTATCCAAGGTCTTCCGAGTAAACCACTATATGCAGGCTGTATATCCATCACATAAAACGTGGTATTGAAGATCTGTGGACCTACCTTGATAGGTAACTCCACCTCTCCAAACACCGATCTCCTCGACCCATCAAATGCTCGAACTACTAGATCACTGGGCTTCAGAACCACTCCATCATAGTCCAACTTCATCAGTGCTTTCTTGGGCAAGACGTTCAAAGATGATCTAGTATCTACCAACACGTGGGAGAGTACTGCACCCTTACATTCTAGAGAAATATGCAATGCCCGATTATGAGCACGCCCATCAGAAGTTAAATCCAGGTCTGTGAAACCCAATCCGTGACTGGCATTAATGCTGGACACCACCGCTTCTAACTGATTTACAGAAATATCCTGAGGTACGTATGCTTTGTTCAGAATATTCAGGAGAGCCTTCCTGTGAGAGTCAGAACACATGAGCAAGGACAAGATGGAAATCTTCGATGGTGTCTGCTGCAGATGGTCCACAATCTTGTAGTCACTCTTCTTGATGATCCTCAGGAACTCTTCGGCGTCTTTATCAAAGGTGAGGTCTGGATCAGTTGATGGTGTGGGGTCATTGACAACTACTGGATGCTTCCCTCTTGCTCTAGCTTGGGCTTCTGCAGTATCTCTGGGTGGTATCACATTGTTTCTCAGTGTTTCCGGCGCAAACAACCTTCCACTTCTAGTAAAGCCCCCTACTCCAACGTTTTCTACTTGAGCTGGGGTAATACTAGTCGTGGCCAACTCTTGCCTCTGGCCGTTGCAGTATACTTCACCACCATAATTCCAAGGAACAGCTCTGTCACTTTGGTACATTATTGGTCCAGCAGTGTTAATGGTTATTGGTTCCACTCTGGCCCGTGAAGGAACTTGAGATGGATCATAAAAGATAGTTACTGTGGAGACTTCACTTTCTTTTACAACCTTGTCAAACTGCAACACTCCCTCATCAATCATGCCTTGGATTCCGGCCTTCAACCGCTTACAACCATTTGTAGCTTTGGCACATTCCGGGCAATCTTCTTCACACCCAGGGAAGATACTTTTCTTTAACAAGCAAACTTTAACATCAATCAACGAAGTCTGCAAGTCGTCAACATCACACACCAAATTCAGGTTTTTCCCTTCATCAATTGCCCCAACTGTACCCCTGTGAGGAGGCATGGGATTCTGAAGCACATTAGGAGAAGGAGCAAAGTTGATCGCTTTAGTATCCAGTAAGTCCTGAACGACATGCTTCAATGCTTTACAGTTCTCTGTAGTATGGCCAGGAGCTCTGGAATGAAATTCACATCTAGCATTTAAGTCGTAACCCTCAGGAATTTGGCCTGGCTTCGGAGGTTGCAGAGTTCGGAGTTGAATCATCTGGAGCTGTAGAAGATTCTTCAAAAGTTGTGAGTAAGACATCGGTGGAGCTTCGAAATGTCTATCCTTCGGCCTCTGAGGGTAGTAGGAACGAGGGGCTCTTTGTTGATACCCTTGTGAGCGTTGCGGCTGTGGTGGTTGGACCTGCTGTTGAATGGGTGGAGTTGAAATAGTGACAGGGGCCACTTGCTGATAATATCCTCGGTTAATCACTCCCCTCTGTGCGTACACTGCACATGTTTCTCCTTCCCTCCTTTTCACAAAGGGTTTCTTAATACCAGACCCTGAAGCACCTCCATTCTGAATTTTCCCCTGCTTGAGCCAACTTTCTATTCTTTCTCCAGTCAAGATGATGTCCGAGAAACCACTTGAGGAACAACCAGCCAACCTTTCCATGAAATGCCCTGGGAGGGTATCCATGAAAAGGTCAACCATCTCTCTCTCCAATAAAGGTGGTTGCACTCAAGCGGCTACTTCACGCCACCTCTGTGCATAATCTTTGAAGCTCTCCGAGTTCCTCTAAGTCAAACTCTGAAGCTGAGTGCGACTGGGTGCCATGTCAATGTTGTATTGATATTGCCTGAGGAAGGCTTCTCCCAAATCCTTCCACCTTCTTATAGAGATCCTCTCCAGCTTCATGTACCATTCCAAGGATCCTCCGGAGAGACTATCCTGGAAGTAGTACATCCAGAGCTTTTCATCTCGCGTGTGGGCAGCGATCTTCCGGTAGAAAGCCTGCAAGTGAGTCTTTGGGCAGGAGGTACCGTTGTATTTATCAAAAGCTGGTGGTCTGAATTTGTGTGGAATGACCACCCCAGGTACTAAACCCATGTCCGACACATCAATCCCCAAAGTGTCTCTACACTCGAGGGCCTTGACCTTCTCCGCAAGCACCAAGAAGTCATTAAGATTTCCTTCACCGCCGAATCCCATGTCATTGTTGAAATACTGGAATTGGTCCTCCTGCGTGTCGTGCACAGGAACGAAAGTTGCCATAGCTGGATCTGTAATATGAGGTCCACCTGGGCCGTTGTTGGCCTTGGGAGGAGCCCCTAGCCTGCCAGAAGTGGTCGCCTGAGTATTGGTATTAGGAGGAGTTAGCCCTTGGATTGCATTTCTCAGCTCTTGTTGTCCCTGAGCCATCCCTTGCATCAGGGTCATGAATTCTGCCATCTTGGTACGAACTTCATTGAGCTATGTCTGCATTGCGTCCATGGCTGTCCTTTGATTGCTGCGGGTCGCGAACCGATGCGGGATATCTTGTCGGAGATACCGGGTCTTGGCAGATCTCGCAATCTTTGCCTGAAACACAGATAAATTAAGCATCCCAAAGAAAAACTTGCAAAGACAAAGACAAAATGCAAATGATGCGTATGCAATGCAATGTGTTCCTTTTATTCCCAAGACTTTCCCTGTTTCCGGTCCTGGCATTAAGAGAAGATAAGAATTGGGAAGAAGACCCAAGCAATATTCAAATATAATGACGGCTGTGGAGAATTGGTGCTCATTACCCCGTGTCGGTGCAACAAATAACAAACAAGAGATTCAGAACAAATCAATCATATAAACTGGAGTTTGAAAATACAAAGTCCCCGAAGGGTGCCAATCACAATAACAACAAAAGTACATCAAATAAAAGGAATCCCACAACAAGCCTGTGGGTAATCCAAGTACAATAGCATGAGATTAGACCCTAGGGAACTCTAAGTCTTACAATCTCCAGCTAAGGCGCTTGACGTTCTGGAACAGCTGAACTACATTTGGATGATCAGGCTCCTGGATGAGTCTCAGAATGAGGAGGTCCCTCGTATCAAAAGAAGCGTGTAACCCCTTGATCTGCTGCAAGAACGCTGTCTCATTCTCTTTGCTTGGAATCGGCTCGGCCTTTGACCTCTTCGCATCAGCTTTCAGCTTCAAGTCTTCAATTTCCTTTTGAGCTTCCTTCAATGCTTGTTGACTTTCTGCTAAATGTTGGAGACGACCCTTCTCTTGATGATAAGCCTTCCTGAGGAGTTTTTTCTGCCCATCCAAAGAATCCTGGAGACTCTTGACTTCCAGCTCATGCTTGACATCTAACTCCTTTTGCTTCTTCAAATGGTCGGCCCATTTTTCTTTCCATAAGGTAACAGCTTCATGGGCTTCATTCAAATATTTCTTCTCTCTTCGGCGCTGGGCCGTCTTGTGAGTCTCAGCTAACCCCTTTTTCCTGAAGTAAAGCTCTCTCTCTTCAAAGTCCTTCTGCTTGAGATGAACTGCTTCCTCGGCTTGTACAGCTCTATCTTCTAACTGACGGTTCTGAATCATCAATTTTTGACAAGAATTATGAGCCTCCTGATTCTCCAACCTAAGCTGCTTAACCAAAGCTTCCAACTTCTGATAATCCTCCAAAGGCACCGTGGTAGGTGGTGGTAACGGTGCAGAGAAAGGAATTAAAGTCACTTGGGCTTTTTCTCTTACCCACGCTTCAAACTCGGGAAACATTTGGTTATTGCTCCTGCCCAGGCGATCTATACCCTTTCTATTAACCAGTTTCCAAGCACCTGCAGCCTCCCGCACCAATGGGAGATTATCCTTCATAGAAAAATAAAAGGTCTGATCCAGCTCTGAATCCTTGGGAACATTCTTCAAAGCGTATCCTAATTGTCTTCTCAAGAGTATGGGGTTGTAGTTAATGCACCCAGCTACTCCTAAGAGGGGAACATTAGGATACTTTCCACAGCTGGAGATAAGCTCTTTCCCTTTTAGCCTTAAAGTGAACCATCTGATGTCTTTGCCAGTCAACGTGTTGAGCTTTTGCGACCAGATTACTTTGGGATCCGTGAACACTCCAGTAATAGGGATGTGCCTCATAAACCATGTGTAGAACAACTGAGCACAACATCTAACCAAGCCGCCTCGTCTCTTCTCATTCCTATAGTGCACTGAATAGTACAAGTCACCTAGGAGAGTAGGTACCGGATTCTTCAACACAAACAAATGAATAGCATTTATGTCCACAAACTTGTCCATATCAGCAAACAAAACTATCCCATACACCGATAATGCCAAGATGGCACAAACTGAATCCCACTGCTTTTCCACGGCACATTCTTCAGCTCTTCTGACTAGAAACTCTAAGGGAAAACCAAGCACTCCGGCCTTGGTGGCAACCAGATTAGCAGATACTTCCGATGGGCTCAAATAAAGAGCCTTAGCAATGTCGGCGTGAGTCGGCCTTGTCATTTCTGAATTGAAAGGAATCTGATCTTTGATAGGTAGTCTCAAAATCTCAACATACTCTTCTAGCAGTGGACCTAGCTGGAAATCTGGAAATGTGAAACATCGGAGTCTAGGATCATAGTATTGTAGCAAGGTATGAATGGCACTCTTTTGCGAACTATCCAGGCTAAACACTATGTCCAAAATATTACCATATTGCTGTTTGAAGAAATCCAAATGACTCGGGGTAATGAGAGACACCATCTGCTTGAGTAAGTCCACCTTGGTATCAAAAAACTTGTAGAAAATATTCTTCTTCCTGACGTCTTCCATTCTGAAGCAAAGATATGACCAGGAATCGGGAGTAATGCAAACCCTAAGAATAAAAGAAACACAAATGATTAATGATGATATGATGCTTATGCAAGGCAAGGCATGTGATCAGTGAAGTGTTTGTGATGTGCCAATCAAATAATCAGGTGTCGGTGCAAGGTCCATATATCACAATAATCATCCCTCTGATCCGGGATCCATATCTTAAGAACAGAAATCCTGATCACAAAACTGAACCAAAGGCAAAGTGGGTATGCTGAAGGTATTAGGGTTCCTGCAAACCTGTAAACCCCTCCCAATCTCACGGGTGTGCTACTCGGGTCAACATCACGGACTCTCAAAGCCGAATAGCAATAATACGTTCACCATTTCCGAGAAATGGCTCATGACCAAATCAAGGAATCGGTTTGGCATTATGTACTACGCAGGGAGGTCTCAGTTGAGTCCGGAAAAACAAGCATCCCTCACAAGTCTCCAGCTTCAAGCACTGAATTGAGAAACAATGGTACATTCATCCTGAAGGGTACAATACTATCGTCATACGAACAGTTTGCTTTAACTGAATTCCTATGAGAGAACCAGACCATCCTATGCGAGTTCCCAATGGACCCTCGGATGCGAGTGGGTTTGCCAACAAATGTGGTCTGCCACTGTCATCACTGGAGAGAGGTGTTCCCATTAAGGTCCTCGAAGATCGGTCACCAGATGCATATAACTATCAAGGTCGTACCCTGAAGTGAGGTAATCCCCACACAGGATAGTTCCAAGACGGTCGCAATCTGGGTGTGGAACACATCGCCACCCATCATGGTGAGATACCATGGGAGTACAATGTCTGTCCACGCTAATCCTATGGTGCACTCAAGCCGGGTATTTAGCTTATCTCACAGTAACTCCCAACCCACAAAAAAATGAAAACCAGCACAGCCAGACAGTCCAGTATAATATGATGCATGGAAAATAACATACTGAAAGCGGTAAATAAATGCGGTAAAGTAAAGCTGTAAAGTAAAACTGTAAATAAACAATAAAGCTAAACTAAAGCACTCAGCATCAAACAGATAAACACCCAAAGAAACAAAACCAAACAGGCCCTAGGATTGACTCTACAAGGGAAACCAGAAGAATCAGGTTGGTCCCCAGCAGAGTCGCCAGCTGTCGCTCCCGGGATTTTCATCCTAGTACAAACGCGAAAGTGGCGCGGAAAGGTTAGAGTCGCCAGCCAGACATTTTTATCCCAAATGAATGGGAAAGTTAATGTTGCACAAACCTGAGGAAGAAGGAAAGGACAAGGTCCTGCGAACCAAAGATCTGAGTTCGGGAGTCGGTTACGAACTGGGAAGGTATTAGCACCCCAGATCGTCCGCCGTACCCGACGGGATCCACGCTTGCTTGTTTGTTTCAAAGGGTTAAAAGAATAAAGTTGCTGCTGAATAAAACTGCTGACTGGAATAGGAATGAGAAATGAGAAAGGAATAAGAATGGAAAGAAAGGGGGAAAATGTAGGGAAAATAAAGAATGTGCTCGAACGGGCCCTACCCCGCTGCCTACGTACCTCATCGGGATAATGAGGATCAGAGTCGACGTAGTTCGCCTAACTAAGGCGGGAACTATTTGTTTGTGTTTTTTATGGCTGGAACTGCGTATGTCTATGCTCAGGTGTTGCAGGCTCGTCTGGTACGAGTGCATTTACCGTCTTGCATGAAAGACAAGTCGTCGCGAGTTCGCGGTGTGAGTGAATGAGATGAGAAGAGAAGTTCCCATAGGATAGTCGCTTGTTATTTGTTTTTGTCTTTTAAAATAAATGTTTTGAATTTGTTTGTGAACTGTCTTGTACTAAGACCTATCCATCGCGGGAAGCATTTACACCTCGCCCCGAAACAGGACGCGTATAAACACTCCGCAACAAAGTCTCGTGTCGTACAAGATTGTTCGGTTTATCCTTAGATGTTTTATTATTTTTCTTCATGAGATGAGAAAGAAAGACTCAAGTTGGAAAAGGGAAAATCTAACGGGAACTAAGACACACCCTAATTTTTATTGATTATTTACATGGGAAATCCTATGGTTTGTGAGGTTTCTAAGCCTAATGGAAAAAGGAACTTAGAACTACTAGAATGCAACTTACTTCCTAAGGAAGATAAGTTGATTCTAAAGCCAAGGGGAACCTATACAAGTGATATTAATCAACATAACAAAACCTTAAAAAATGAATGACAAAATAAAGCTCAAAACTAAACAATTCAAATAAAGGTATGAATTAAAATAGTCCTATTTATTTATTCTAATTCTAATTGAAATGGAAATTTAAGCCTAAGTCCTAAACTAAGGTCACACCTAATATTTTCCTTCTAAAGAATCAAAATCTAAACTAGCCTAAGTCACATTAAATTCTAAAATTGAATCTAGACTAAACTACTTTTTATTGAACTTTATTTTCATGGCCTAAACTAATGGAAAATACATGTAACAAAGCCTAAGAACTAATATTCTAAAAAATATCTAAACTTCTGGAAAAAAATATGAAAATTAATCTATGGGGTCCTAATATTATCTATAACATTGTGTTAAAAGGGATCCTAAAAAATCCTATTTTTTCTATGCCTAAAAATTGTCTATTTCCAGCTAAGAATTAACCACTAATTTCTAAGGAATTAAGTCTCTAAACCTAAGATAAAATGATCTAAAAAATCCACAAAAATTACCCTAAGTACTACTATGAGTCTTCTAACTACAGTAAAAAGGATGGTCAAAAAAAGTTACCGGAAAGTTAAGAAATAAAATCCACAAAATTATGTACAATCAAAGAAAATTCCTTAAGAACTATTTACACGAAAAACCAACATAAAATAAAAAATAAAGCCAAATCAGAAAAATAAAGTGCCAACTATTTCTAATATGAATTTAAAAGTCTATTGAATTTTTTATAGAATTTTTCTAATCTTTTTTCTATTTTTTATTGAATTATTTTGAAACAATATCAAACTAAAGAATCTAAAAAAACTAAAATGAACATGGGGGTGCTATCAGTAATATTTCTAGTTGTTTTCTTCAATATGGGCCCCATATAGGGGTATTAATAGCAAAAACCAGGGGCCATGCGCAGGCCAGGAAGGGAGGTGTAGAAATGATTATTTTATGGTGTTTTCTTTTAAAATGGGCTTATGATGGGGTGGCAATAGAAAAACAGGGGGAGCCAACCGGACGGTGACACGTGTCACCGCCGGTGTGGCCAGAATTCCAAAAACCACCACCTAGCCATATCTCTATGGAACTTTCAAACGATGGATTAATGGCATCTTTTGAACTTAATGCTGATTATTTCCAACAATTATCACTTTAATTAATCATTATTTCTCAACATATTTGAATTTTCATTAACCTTTTTCATTAATAGTCAATAATTAAACTAATTGCTTTTCTTATAATTAAAAGAGGATTGAAAACCAAGATATGAACAAAAGCTGGAAACGGGATCCAAAACCCTAAATCACAAGCTCATCCCTCTTCCGCCGTCGAACCCCAACATCTCCAACCCCTTCTTCGTCGCGCCACCCTCTCTCCCTCAACTTCATCTTCTTCTTTCTCTTTTCGATCGAAACAAACACCTTCATCCTTCTTCTTCCCTTAACCTAGCGCCGCCGCACCTCCAACAACCTAACCCTAGCCGCCATTCCGCATACCTCTCTAAACCTTCTTCCTCTTCACACCGCCACCACCTCTTCACCTTCATCCTAAAACTAAAGCCGCCACCGCTATCTACAAGTGCCGCCCAACCTCAAACAAGCCTAAGCCCTTAACTAGGATCCGAAAACAAATCTTCCCGAACTCAATCAAAAAGAGGTTGGCGCAATCGACACCAACGATGTCGAAATGACAATATGGCAAACAAAATCTCAAAGAAAGCTCACGCTCGTACCTTGTCAATCGGAGATAAAAGTCACGGCAAGGTTCGTCTTCAACTTCTTCTCTTTCTTCCGCGGGTCTTAGGCGAATTTGTCAGTACTGTAGATGTTGAATTAGTGCATTAACATAGCCACGACGAAGACGCGATTAAGGAGGCCGTGAACGCAGAAGCTTGCTCTTTCGTTTTGGTTTCAATTCAGAATGGTGAGGAACCTTGATTCTCTGATTGCTGTGTGCGATATTAGTTTTTCAGAATCATTGATTAAACGACATTATTCCTCATTCAATTGCAGATCGCAGGTGGTATTTAGAGATTATGCTATGATGCTTGGTGGAGATATTCAGAGATGGAGAGCCATGGAAATTGATGAGATTTGTTGAACAAAAGCCGCAAGAAATGAAGATAAGGGAAAGGATCAAGAAGAGATGACGGATTAGGTTCAAAATGATGAGTATGGTTGAGAAAGATATGTGTAGAAGGATTGAAGAAGTTATCAGTAGTGAGATGAAGATGGAGATTGTAGAGGTTATGGAGGATATGCAAGAATTGAAGATGAAAAATGGAGGAGAGGTTGAGAGGAGAAGAGAAAAAATGGTGAAAAGATTGAAGAATGGTGAAGAGGTTTGAGGGAGATTGGTGATTCTGATTTATAGAAGTGGATCAGAGATAATTCTAGAACTTTCTCAGGTAAGATTCGGTTAGCAATTCTGTTAGAATCAGTTAAAAGTTTGTTGTTGATTTTAGATTTCTAATTTCTGTTTTGGATTGGTATTCTGGTTATTTTCGGTTTTGATTGAATATGAATTTTTATTTCTGTTTTTCGATTCTAATTTCTTGTGATGCTATGCAGGATTCCGAAAAATTGATGAGAGGTTAAGAAGGTGAAATGAGGATTTTGCGATTCTTATGATGCAGAGAGTTCTGGTTTATTGTGACTTCGAATTTATGAAGTCGAAAACTATCCAAGCGTGAGACTCTCCTGTTGGTCTTCTTCTTCTGATGAGGTCAATGAAGTTGCTAATATGAATCCTCTTGCAGGCGGTGATATTGTTAGAGCTGAATGAATG
Source organism: Lathyrus aphaca (assembly GCA_963966055.1). Classification (NCBI taxonomy): domain Eukaryota; kingdom Viridiplantae; phylum Streptophyta; class Magnoliopsida; order Fabales; family Fabaceae; genus Lathyrus; species Lathyrus aphaca. Next base: position 223,956,972 of record OZ014522.1, read on the forward strand.
GTACGAGAATGGTACGAGTTGCGGATTCGATGCATATGACTCAGGTATCCGCCTCCTTCAACGTTCTTACTCAACTTCATTTCCATTCTGATTCTCCTTCTTCTTTCTGGTTCGCTGCAGACTTCTTATTTCTCTTTTCGTTTGTGTAACGTGATTTTGCTGGTTGTGTTGTTGTTAATGATGTGGAACTTGCAGGTGATTGAATATTAAGGTTCAGGAAGCTTGATGGTGGGGATGATGAAGGATTGGGAGCGTTAGAAAACGGAGATGATGATAAAGGTTGGAGATTGATGAAGAGTCTCAGGATCTGATGCGGTTGAAGATTCTGAATTCCTCTTTTGTGTATATCTTCTTTTGAGTTTTTTTTTCTTGAAGAATTTTTTCCTCTTTTTTCAATTCTGTTATCAAAATTCTTCAGAGTTTATTGTATTGATTTTCTTGTATTATTGGTATAATCCTCTTCTCACAAATTCTGTTATGCCTTTTCTGCAATCTGTGTTTGTTTCCTTTTTTATTTGTTGAATTTGGTTGTTGTACACGGGCCTTAAAGAAATGTAATGGGATTGAGTCTTAGAAAGGAAAATAAAATGGGTATGATTCAATGAATTGAAAAGGCCACTATGACTGAATGAATCTAGGTTTATGAGTGAACAAAAAATGGATTTAATGTGGAATTTGGTAATCTGTTTTGAAATGTATAAGAATGTGGGTTGGGTTTTGGACATTGGATAAAGAATAGTTTTTTTTATTAGATAAGAAAGAAAGTTGAATTTTGAATAAGACTTGGATCATTAGGTATAAAAATGGTAATGTCTTGAAAATGGTAATAATGGATCATAAAAATGATTTGAAAATGGTATTGGTTTATTGAGTTTTGGTCAAATGAACATGATTTAGTAACTTTGTCAAACAAATGGATTCAGGATCGAGAATGGATTAAAATGGTCAAATGGAAATGGCATTAGAAATGAATAATGGATTAATTTTAGAAAAGAAAATGGGCCTAAGAGGAAAAGATTTCCAAAGGGATCTTTAGGCTTGGGTTAAAATGTGTGGAAGTTAATTAATGAATAGCGTAGGGAGTTATAGAAAAGGATATGGGTTACAAAAATGAATATTGGTAATCCAACATGGACTTAAGGGAATGGTTTCCATCAAATTGAAAGAATGGGAAATGGTAAATGGCTTGTATCTCAAATGGACATTGCGTACTTTAGTTCGAACTTGAAAGATGCCTTCCAAACAAACCAATAATTGTGCGTTCTCCTTTAACCTAAATTGAATCCTTCAACATAATCCACTCTTAGGAACTTTGATGCCATAATAAACTCCACACAATCTCGAATTATTGCTCCATAAACAAATGGATCCAAACCACTCCTTAATACACTGGACCTCCATTGGTGAAGTTCCCTTCAAATCAAGATCATGAACAAGAACTCCAAATTCCTTGAGATATTAAATGATGAAGAAAACAACTTGAGACGTTGAGAAGAGCCAATGCTCTTATTTCAAGCGAATCTGATTGAACACCTCAATAATGGGTTAGATGCACCAGTGAATATTCTCCACAAGTTCAATCCCTGATAGATACGGACAAAGTACGAAACCCTAATTTCCTAGATCCCTGATCATATGCCTTATGAATTCAATGCAAATGCAGGGTTATGAATATTATGACCTAGTGGAATATGCAGATGAAATGTGAAGCTACAAGCCAGTTAAGGAAACAAATATGAGGGCAAATTTTGAGGTATTACAATGGGCTGACTTTTTTGTGACCCAATATGTTCCATGACATCATGCACGAAATTAATTTAGTATTTTCATAATTTTATTCATTTTATTTTTATTTATTATGATTTTTTATATTAAAAATCATTTTAAATTCAAATAAAATATAAAAAAGTGAAGGTTTAAAATTATTTTGTTTCTAGAAAGTCATAAAGGTTATTTGGATCTAATTGATACAAGAGTTATGAAGATTATCCCAAAATAGCAATGTTGGATCAAAGAAAAATCAAGTTTTATGACAAATCTTTTTCAATCTTCAATTATCCAAAAAGTCCAAAGAGTTATAACTTTTTTTTGACCTAATCTCATCCATATATATACACAAACACATGGCCAGCACAAGGGGACGAATTCACAGCCTCCTCATATCATCTTCAAGATTCAAAAATCTCACCAAAAACTTCAATTCGGTTTGGTACTTTTAGCCCCTTTCAAGACAAACCAAAGGTTGCAAATTGTTCCTTGAGGTTCACTGATTGATTTTAGATCATAACATCATCCATTCATGCACTAAATCGTGAAAAACGAATGCACATTGTTCATGTTTTAAAAAATTTCGATTTGAATGATTTACACATTGATAATGAAAACTAACTGTTGGTTTGTGTTTATGATGATGTTTGGATGCTTTCTGGATAAATTAATTTGATTTTAGGTACAAGATGGAAAAATCACCATGGCTAGGGTTCTTCGGCCGTTTTAGGGATTTATGATTTATCAATTATAAATGAATTCTAAGACCATGGATCAACTCTAATTAACCTCTGGATTGTGTTGGTATATTCAATTTGATAAAATTTTACTGTTTTGTTGATGATTGAATTTTGTAGGGTTTGCTGCAAATGAAAATTCGCAGGAAAACCTATAGCAAAATTCGCAGGAAAATTTGCAGGTCTGGAGGTAGAAGATGAAGGCAGCGCGCGTTTTCTAAATTCAAAATTTGTTTTAATATTTTATTGAATTGTTTATGTTTTGTTTCACAAATGCGTTGGTAGCTCAGATGGTAGAGGCGTGTGCTTGGAGACTCTTTGGCCTGGGTTCGATTCCCCCCAGGCCATTTTGTGTTGTCTTGTTTTTTTTTATGATTTTTGTAGGCAAGAAACAAAAGGTTTTGCTGCTCATTCAATATCACCAAAGCACGCATAGCCCAGTGGAAGGGAGGCTGGTCCAGGATGCGTAAAGCCTAGGGCCTGGGTTCGAATCCCAGCCTCAGGTAAGTTGCAATTTTTTTATTTTGTGATTTGTTTTATTAAATTCTTTTGTTTAATTATTTTATTATAAAAAATATATAATTATGTTTAATATGTAAATAATTTTAAATTAATATTTATATGTTCTAAAAAATTCTCAAAAATATTTTCTAAAACTAATTTCTTATTTGTTTGAATTAGAATATGTATATATATTATTAAATTGATATTAAATTAAAAAACCCTAATATGTTTTTATAAAACCTTAATTATTTTTAAACCCTAATTTATTTTCTAACAATTCAAAACCCTAATTTTCTTTTATAATTTTAATTTCTTATTTTTATTATGTTTATTTAATTATACTTAATAAATATTCCTAATATATATATAATTAAATTATTAAACTATTAATCATGTTTATTTTTGTAAATAAATTAGTATATATAATTATTATTATTTATTTCTCTTTTTGAAATTCTTTAAAAAAAAATTATTTATTTAAATTTAAAATTTTAATTTGATGTCTATATTGTATATTATTGTGCTAACCTCTTTTCCTCTTATGTTTATTATCACTAATCCTTTTATTTATTTATTATATGCTTATTATTTAAATTGTTCTATTATAATGTAATTGCGCAAGCTATGTAATAGTTGTAGTATTTTTATTTATTTATTTATAAATTGCTATGGTTAGTAAATTAGGGAGTGGAAACATGTTTGCTTTTAAAATTAATTTAGATCACTAATTATAAGATAAATATCTGAATTTGTACACGCACACACGTAAGTCGATCCTGGATTGTCATCTCACTTCTTAAGGGTTACCTCTCATGTTGCCTAAATAAAAAGGTCAAGTAAGGTGTATAAAGCAAAGTCCCTTCTCTTATTAATATCATTTAGTCCCTTTAAAGAATTATAAGATCAAGTCCCTTCATGGTTGCCTTTGTAAACGATCTTGTCCCTTCGAATAAAAGATGATAAGTCCCTACGAATTGCTAAAGACACCTTGCAGTTGCCTAAATTCATATATCCATATACATGTCCCTTATCACATCCAAGGTAATGACTAACTATTCCTTAATAATAGGGATAGTCTTACCATTGAAAGAACATTTAAGAACAGGAAAGATCTAAACATAGGGTAGGTTCCTCTTAAGTACTTGCTCACTTATTCAAAAATACTTCATTACACTTCACATTTTAAACAATTTTCAAAACAAAGTCTTTATATATATCCGTACAAGGATCATTATAAAGTACTTAAGAAATTTTTTAATCACACACTACACCTTTCTCAAAACAATTTAAAGTGAGCTAAGTAACTAAGAGCCCATGGATAACCATGGATATAAAGGGTGCTAACTGTAACACCCACTTTTCCCATTTTCAAAATTATATAAATTTTTCATTAAATCAGAGTTAATCAACTAAAGTGAGTCGCTACATCATCAATCAACCATCATTCTTTTATTCAAAAGTAAGCAGCGGAAATAAAGCTTTAATATCAAATTGCTCAAAAGCAATACAATTCATTCATAACACTGTTCCTTAACTCAATACTTAGTTATATAAAAGTTTATAAAAATCAAATGAAATATTATAATAAAAATCCCCGTTCCCGTTACATATCAGAGCTCCTAGGACACGGACACCAACACCAAAAGCGTTCCTCACGCACCTGAATTATCTGTACTTCCGAAGAAGCACAGACACAACAAAATAAACAATAGGGGTGAGAAATAGATTCATAATATAACGGCACATACGACATATATGAAGAAGTAATTCACCCCTAATCACACCAAATTATCAATCATATTATTCAATCAATCATATTATTCAATCAATCATAATATTCAATCAATCATAATGCAATGCGACTCTAATGCACAATGCAAATGCGGTACCGACTCATAATAACGGTTCATCAATAGAACCCCGAATGCATCGTTAACGTCTCCAACAAGACACGATCATCCCTACAACCACGATTCTCAACGAATCCCGAATAATCACATCCACGATATGATTATTCCATCAAATGTATGCGCATGCAGACACAACAACGCATACCATATCACAATACACATGAACACATCATGCTTTACGATCATCATGATCTCATCAACCAACCATCAGTGCATCTTATTCACACACAAAGCATACACATATCTCATGTTATTCACAATCATAACAATCTACATATTCATATAATTCAATCATTATTATCATAATCTCTTAATATACCTAAGGGAGGAAGGAACTCCCAATTACCCTTCTATGTCCTATCACCAATTATAAACCCTTTTCTCCCCCTTACCTTAATCGATGGCCGCTTCGAATCTCCGATCGAATTTCCAATCCTTTGCCTATGTGGCCCTTTTTCCTCTCCTCTTTCATCCATAGAGATTAGAAATACGAACATGCTGCCATTGAGTTCATATCTTGACCAAAATTTAGCCTTCATCACCATCAATCCCGTAACCACTATTTGACCAATTTCCAGCATGAACTTCCAAACTTCAAATGCATTTTTCTCATTCAATACTAAACTTATTGACACGAAATTATATATCAATTCGAAGGAAATTTCGTAAGCTTTCCAAAAATCCAAGAATCGTTTTAATCAGAATTACGAGTAAAAAGTTATCACCTGTTTAGTGGAGGCTGTACCGTATGTGCGAAAATTAAGATATGAACATGAATCCTTCTTTCTCCTTCTTTTCTCCCAAGTTGTTTTCTCTCCTCTAAAACCCTTATTTTTCTCTAAGACTTTTTTCCTCGTTTTCCCTAATTTCCACTATTCCCTTTTGACTCATTCTATTATTCCTTTTTATTAAAATAATAATAATCCAATAAAACAATTAATGGGCCTAAACACTGCACCCCTTTAATTGCTAATTCCGACGAAATCCAAGCCCAATAACCAACATGCTCCAATAATCAATACTACCTATGATAATATTATTTCTTCGATTTTCCGATTTAACAACTTAATTTACCATAACGTTGAAAATCAATTAATAATTCACGACTAATTATTTTCTCCCGACTTAATTAGATTATCCTCCAACATTTGACCAAATGGTCCAAGCATCTAAACAACTTATCCAACCATAAACGGGAGAATATTCCACATCAATTCCCACAACTTAAATCGACTCATTCAACTTAATTCAAACGAACTTAGCAATTTATCACAAACCACTCTGATAATTCAACATAAATCAACGCCAATAACGCGAATATAATTAATTAAATAATTAATTAATAAACAGAGCGTTACAACTCTCCCCCACTTAGGATATTTTCGTCCTCGAAAATTTATCCGATTAAACTACTCCAACTACTTATTCCATCAGACTAATCAACTCTCATTCCAAAGGCAACCCACATATACCACAAACAATAATACATAACTTAAACACAACATATAATACAACAAAGCTACCAACATCGTTGTAATTCAGATAATAACAATTACATGACATCGCGCCTTCGCTGCGCACTCTGATTAATTGCACACTACCAAATTTACTGAGTTTAACTCCAACTTACACTCACCAAAATCGACATATAAACAAAGCCTCCGACTTAATCCTTTGGAATTCCGTTCCAACAGGTATTCTAACTCTTGTAGTTACCGAATAGTTACAAATTAGATCCTTAAGATAACGCCTCTAAACATTCAACCAATAACAACTGCGACTACTTCCAAATCTAGGATAAAATATTCATATACTTCTATGAATTCCCAATTATCATCAACATAGACTACAACTTTACTATCTTTCATTAACATGCCCTCTAAAATACTTAACATCATTACAACAACATATAACATCTGAGTTCACTTAACTCCAACCAGATCAATCATTTTCTTCGCTCCTAACGAATCTAACAACCAAATCATCGATTCCTACTTATATGGACAATATGCTTCATAGATTCTTTTCCAAGTCAACACCTCAAAATGGCTCTTCTTGTTACAACCAAAACCCCACTCTAATACACCAACTTATAATTTCATTTCTTCTAATACTTACAACTTAGATTCATAAGGCAACACCTCTGAACGTTCAACATAGATACAACTACGACAACTTCCAAATTTTAGACAATAACTATATGCTTCATGAATTCTCAATTATTCTCAACACAACTACAACTTTATCATCTTAAAATAACACATTCTTCGAAAATCATCTTAACACACTACATCATTAGGACAATATAAGGTGCATCGATATAACAGTTTCCATAAGATAACTCATATTTCTCTGCTTCTAACTAATCCAATGTATCGAATCCTCGATTCTTACTCATACTAACACAACCTTTCATAAATTCTTATCTGAACCAACGCAATAAAAACAACTATCCATGTTCTAATCAAAATCACGCTTTAATAAACCCACTCATAATTCCACTTCGTCTGGCTCTTGCAACTCAACTCTATCCTACATTCTTGACAATCTTGGTTTTACTTTACCATATACTTTACTTTTGAATTATCTCCAAGAAAACTTCAGGCCTCGTACCATTTAAATCATCACAAACAACATTCTCATTATCCAACATTCAACTACGAATTTCCATAATACTATTTAATCCCAACGCAACTTCATACCATCACTCTTAAATCTGACTAACATTCTTATACATGATTCTTCATGAACAATTCAAACAATACTCAATTGCCCAGCTCGACTTCAACTGATTTAACTCATATACCATACTAGTCGGTATGACACATCTATCCATCCATTATAATTTCGTCTTCTATCAACAATAGATTAAGGGTGATCAGTTCCTCAATTTGTCAATAGACATCCGTCAACCATAACAGTGGCATAAATAATCATTACTCAACATAATAGCATACTTCAACTTGTGCCCAAAGTCCGTAAGTATAATGCTCTGCCAACTTTCTACGGCTTATCCACTTCTCCTTAGTCTCTAAAATTTTCGACTTCGTCAATTACACCAACGCATCCAAAATTCGATACGCAATCTCTTATACATGCTCCAAGCGCAACACAACTTTAAATATCCTTCAAACACCAGAGCCGCCACAACATCAACATAATCTAATTCGGTTCGCTCCAATTACAACTCTCATCCAAGTTAAAATATTTAACAACACTACTCAACTTCGGTCTTCCTCTCAACATCACCATCATCTAGAATAGACACTTTAATTTTCCTCATTTGATATAAATTGTATCTTTATGCATTCTCCGATACCAACATTTTATTCTTTAATAACATTTTTATCTTTCCAAATTTTCAGCAATAGACATTCAACTTCAAACACAATTATATCTTCCAATAAAAACCTCTAACTCACAAAATTATATTCTAACATGAAGAGAATTTCGTGAAGATTCCAGAACTTCAAAAACCGCTTGGATCCAACTTACGAGTAAGAAGTTATCCTCCTTACAATGAGACTGATTTAGAATTACCGTATGCAGAATTTCAAAAAAAAAAAAAATCAGTAGCAGACCCAATTATTAAAATACATTTATCTCCCTAATTATAAACCTCCTGAATGAAAATCTTATATGCAAATTGTAGGGAATTTTGTAAGCTTTCAAAAAAATCCAGAACCGCTTCAATCCGATTCACGGTTAAAAATTTATGCCACTTCTTGTGACAGCTGCTCCAACATTGCAAAAACCAGATTTTTGAGATTGGCGAACATAAGTTCTATCTCTCTTGCTCTTACTTCCAAGCTCTACCAAGAATCTTACTCTTCTTCCGACTTAGAAAATTACCCGACTTAATCCAACTACACTCAAAGCGAAACAATATACCGACTTAGTCCTTCAACTTATCATTTCCATCAAAATAAATCTTCCTCCTCAAACAATTCTCATATAAAATATACGCACTTCTCAAATTCGACCGATATGAACTCATGAGTCCATGCTCTTGCCGGTCTGCAACAACATCTCTTCAACAACCTTGCACTCTTGCAATAAACATCAACTTTGAACCAACTTCGACATTCCAACAACAGTCTGAGAGTCAAGCTTCTCCCCCACTTAATTCCAACAAACACCTGCAGGCAACGACTAGAAACTAACAACAAGTACCGACAGTGTTTCACACACATGTCGCGTACTAAGGAATTAACAACGTTAGACAACATTGGCCGGACGGACCGACCAGCTCTGATACCAATTGTAACACCCACTTTTCCCATTTTCAAAATTATATAAATTTTTCATTAAATCAGAGTTAATCAACTAAAGTGAGTCGCTACATCATCAATCAACCATCATTCTTTTATTCAAAAGTAAGCAGCGGAAATAAAGCTTTAATATCAAATTGCTCAAAAGCAATACAATTCATTCATAACACTGTTCCTTAACTCAATACTTAGTTATATAAAAGTTTATAAAAATCAAATGAAATATTATAATAAAAATCCCCGTTCCCGTTACATATCAGAGCTCCTAGGACACGGACACCAACACCAAAAGCGTTCCTCACGCACCTGAATTATCTGTACTTCCGAAGAAGCACAGACACAACAAAATAAACAATAGGGGTGAGAAATAGATTCATAATATAACGGCACATACGACATATATGAAGAAGTAATTCAAGTAGCTCAATTGGTAGTGGGAATGGATTGAGCATGTACTTGAACCCCAGGGTACAGGGTTCGATTCCCACGGAAGGCAAAAACTCTATTAGTGAGGGGAGTAGAGAAGATCGTGAGGTGGCAGTGCCGGGATTGCCTTGCGAGGGGCCCGGGCTGTTACACTAACACCTTCCCTTTGTATAACCTACCCCCCGAACTCAAAATCTTTTTAAGGTCTTTCCTGTTCTTTTATACCCTTTCCTTTTGGATAAAATAAAAGTCGGTGGCGACTCTTGCTATCCGCAACATTTAACTAAAGTCAGTTCTCCCACCGTGTTACAGAACTGGCGACTCTGCTGGGGATTTAATAAAAGAGGGATACCCTTAGGAATTAGATCACTTTAAACTTGTTTGCTTTGTTTGCTTTACTTTACTTGTTGGGTGCTCTTATGTGTGAAAGATCCTAACCCGGATCTAGTGTACCTTAGGTAAATGGCAATAGACCAAGGAAACTGTACGGCGTATACCGATATGGTTGATCTGGTGGCCATAGTTAGTGTGACTTCTTGGTTGGTGCTTATATTCCTTAAGTAAAGTTGAGGATAATATGAGGCTGCCATATGTTGTTAATACACTAACTGACTTTTAGAACCCTAGTTATCCCATCTTGGCCTTTAGAAAGTAGTGAGGTAGCCGGCTTTGGTGAAGATTAAAGTTGGTTGATACTCGATGCTACGCTCATTGAGATCCTAAACTTGGAGGGTTTTGGTTGGCAAGTAAGTTTCCTACTGAACAACCACCCTTGGGAAGGATCGATGATATTGAGATCCCTTAGAACCTGGTTACTTTTGTAGGACAGGATGAACCAACTAAACTTCAGGGGAGGGTACTTACCTTTAAACCTCATGCAAGCCTTCAAACCTAGGGCTATTGTGTGACTTGTTTGTGTGTGCCACATGTTTGTGATTGAGCATAACATCATAGCATCATCATGCATCATAAGCATAGCATTTTCACTAACCATTTCAAGGACCAAAGGATTTATCTTTGTTCTTTGTTGCAGGTCATGGCTGCTGCTCATAGAAACACTATCCTGATCAACTTTGTAGGAATACCTCCTAAGCTTAAGGAGTTGGTTTCTCAAGTGTCTGAAAACTCCCAGTTCATCAAGAGACATGGTCATTTACTGGATCTAGTCACTTCAGGATTCAATGAAGACATGATGAGTGTTCTGTTTCAGTTCTTTGACCCTAAACATCATGGCTTCACATTTCCCGACTATCAGCTGGTTCCTACAATGGAAGAGTTCTCCAAGCTACTGGGTATACCTGTCCTTGATCAGAGACCTTTCACGGGCTTAGAAAAAGAGCCTAAACCTGAAGTCATTGTTGCAGCCTTACATTTGAAGAAATCAGACATTGTCCTAGAAACAAGGAGTGGAGTTAAGGGTATTCTTGCTAAGGTATTAATGGAGAAATCCCAAGTGTTCCTGAAGGCTATGAGTTATGATGCTTTTGAGGAGATCTTAGCCCTATTGATCTATGGCTTAGTATTGTTCCCCAATCCAGACCATCTCATAGACGTACACGCCATCAACATATTTCTGACTCGCAATCCAATACCTACATTACTTGGAGACATCTTACACTCTCTTCATACCCGTACTACAAAGGCACGAGGAACTTTGATGTGTTGTATACCTCTATTGTCTAGGTGGTTTATTTCTCACCTTCCTCGATCAGTGATGAAGAATGAACAAGGGTTCAGGTGGTCCAAGAGGATTATGTCACTCTCTCATTCAGATATTCATTGGTGCTCTCGATCTATGGAGAATGTTACTATCATTGACCATTGTGGGGAGTTTCCTAATGTGCCACTCCTTGGCATAAGAGGGGGCATTACCTACAATCCTTCTTTAGCTCTACGTCAGTTTGGTTACGCTCGGAGTGATAGTCCTCATGAAATGTTGATTCAGGGTATTGTGTTTGACTACGACAACGATCTTCAAGGCTATCGTCAAAGGTTTATACGAGCATGGGGAAAAGTGAACAAGGTTGACAGCAAGACTCTGGAGCCCAAGTACACTATTCATATGAAAGCTTATCTTAGATGGGTGCGATCTCGTGCTCAGACTCTTATGATGCCATATCCTGCCGTCCTGCCAGTTACTATGGAGCCAGTTGCTGAAGGAGATACTTCTTATATCATCCTTCACCCAGACATGCCCACTGACATGGAAGACTTACATAGGTCCTGGATCCAATTGAAGGAGCAAAGGGATACTTTTGAGGCTCATTACAAAGCAAGTCAAGAAAGAATCCTGGAGTTAACAAAGCAACTTCACGAGGAGCGGAATCTCAACTCATACCTCAACACAAAGAGGAAACGTCCATGGGAGACTTAAAACCCCATTTTTTTGTATTCATTTTATTTTTATTGTAAGCCCAAGGGGCAAGCAAATTTATTACTAATAAAAGTTTACTTTCTTGATTGTTTAAGCAAATTTAAATCCTATGGTCCTTGAAAACATTGCATATGCATTTACATACCATATCATTGCATCACAGGTTTCTTATGTACAGGTATCTTATCTTCTCGCTGTTTATTTCAGCAGCAATGGCTCTTGAACAAACAGTCAAAGATCTCCAGGCACAAAATGCACAATTCCAGGAGCTGATCCTGAACTTGTCCAAGGGACAGGATGAATTGAAGACACTGTTGGCCAAGAAGACCAAGAAGACTAGAAGGTCAGGAGGCCTAATCAACATGGGAAGAAGGTTCAGAGGTCCTGTAAAGACCAAAGAACAGGTTGAAGATTATGAGTCTGAGGAGTCTGAGAAAGAAGGAGGCAGTCTCCATAATACAATGGGGGATTCTGATTCTGAAGCTAACTACTATCATGATCCTAATGAAGATAAGTTCAAGATGCTGGTGGATAGAATGGATGCTATGGAATTGCAAAAGTCTTCTGGGCTTGATTTTGAAGACCTGAGTTTGATATCTGGGGTGGTTATACCCATTGGTTTCAAGGTCCCTGCTTTTGTAGTGTATGATGGTGTTTCGTGTCCCAAGCTGCATCTGAGGTCCTATGTCCGGAGGATCCAACCCCATACTGCTGATAAGAAGTTGTGGATCCATTTCTTCCAAGAAAGCTTGTCTGGATCTCAATTGGAATGGTACTATCAATTGGAGAGTGTCAACATCCGTGATTGGAATGATCTTGCTGAGGCCTTCTATAGGCAATATCAATACAATGCTGATCTAGCACCAACTCGCATGCAACTCCAAAGCATGTCTATGGGTGCTAAGGAGAATTTCAAAGAGTATGCCCAGAAGTGGAGAGATTTGGCTGGTAGAGTACAACCTCCTTTAACTGACAGGGAGTTAGTGGATATGTTCATGTGTACGTTGAATGGTCCTTTTTACAGTCATCTCATTGGAAGCTCATCATCTGGCTTCACTGAGTTGATAATGACAGGAGAGCGCGTAGAAAGTGGTATAAGAAGTGGCAAGATCCAAGTGGGTGCTTCTTCATCAAGTACTACAAAGAAGCCCCCTAGTGGGAAAAAAGAGTCAAATGTTGTTTGTGGTCAACCTGATCGTAGTAGGAGGCACCAATCTGTGAGTGCAGTTCATATCTCCAACCCTACTCCTGCAACACCAGAGACACCACAGGGCAATCAACAGAGGCCTAGAAGATAGTTCACCAAGCTCAACATGTCAATGGCCCAAGCCTTGCAACACTTGTTGAAGGGTGAACTCATCACTTTGAAGGACCCTCCTCAGAACCCCAATGTTACCTCTCCCAGGTACAATCCTAATGCACGATGTGCATATCATTCTAATTGTCAGGGACATGATACCAATAATTGCCTGATATTGAAGAATAAGATTCAGGATATGATTGATGCTGGAGAGATTGAGTTTGACCCTCCGGGTACTCCAAATGTGATTACTGCTCCCATGCCAAATCATGAGAAGACTGTTAATGCCATTGATGAAGTTTCACATATTTCCTCAGTTGCAGATGTAACCACACCATTGTCTGTTATTAAGAAGAAGTTGGTACAAGCTAAGTTCTTTTCAGGTTGTAATGAAGATTGTTTCTATTGTGCTTATAAACCGGATAGTTGCTGGAAGTTGAAGGACGGTATTCAACGCCTCATGGACAATTACACCATATTGTTTGAGAGGACACCTTTTGTAGAGAGTATGGTTGAACATATAACTCAAGGAGCGAAAGTTGAAGAGGTGGACATGGTTGATAAAGTGCCGGTAAGGATTACTTCCAAGGGTCCTGTCAAAATCACTCATAAGGGTCCAATTAAGATTACTGCTGAAGGCCCTGTGAAGATTGTTGCTGAAGCTAGAGTTGCACCTATGGTCATCACCACTCCTGGACCTATTCCGTACACTTCTGATAAAGCTGTGCCTTGGCATTATGGTTCCGATGTTTATATTCATGGTGTTAAGCAGGAATCCTTAGCTGATACACATGTTGTTGATGAAAATCTTGATGTTGAGAATATTGCTGGATCTAGTAAGATCACACGAAGTGGAAGAGTTTTCTCTCCTCCGGCTACCTCCAAAAATACAGTTATTCCAACCACTACCTCCACTACTGATGCTCGGGGCAAAGGTCATGTTATTGAACCTATACAAAATGATGTGCCAGTTGCTGATGATCTTTCCAAGCAGATGGAAGAAGTACTGAAGATCATTCGTAAGAGTGATTATGACGTTATTGATCAATTGGGGCATACTCCCTCCAAGATTTCCATGTTGTCTTTATTGTTGTGTTCTGAGGCTCAGGCCAAAGCCTTGATTAAATTCTTGAAGACTCCTCACGTGCCAAATGAGATTTCTGTAGATCAGTTTGAAAATTGTGTTGCACACTTGACCTATGATAATGGGTTAGGTTTCTCCGATGCTGATTTGACTCCTGCCAAGAGGGATCATAACAGGGCTCTACATATCTCTATTGAGTGTAGGGGCACTACCATGTCACATGTGCTAATAGATAATGGTTCTTCACTGAATGTGCTGCCAAAAGAGGTTCTGAACAAGCTTAGTTCTGAAGATGATGTGTTAAGGCCCAGTAATATAGTGGTGAAGGCCTTTGATGGTTCAAGAAGAGTGGTGACGGAGAAATAGATCTCCCAATCAAAGTAGGTTCTCAGGTTTTCAATGCTACCTTTTATGTAATGGATATTCGTCCCTCGTATTCTTGTTTGCTTGGGCGCCCCTGGATCCATGGGGCAGGTGATGTAACTTCTACTTTACATCAGAAGCTGAGATATCCAGTACAGGGAAAGGTTGTTACTGTTTACAAAGAGGAGGGATATATGATTAGCCATGTGAACACGTTTAAATATCTTGAAGTGGAAGGGGAATATGTTGAGACTCCGTGCCAGACATTTGAAGTAGTTCCTTGGGTTGTTCCTAATGTTGAAGCTCCTCCTGTTGTCAAGAAAGTTCCCGTGGTCACCAGAGTACCTCCTACAATGGCCTCCCTCAAGGATGCTAAAGCTGTGGTGGATGAAGGTGGTTGTACTATTTGGGGTCTGCTTCCTGACATTCCTTACAAGTCTGACAAATTTGGTTTGGGTTTCACTGCAGAGTCCCAAAAGGTTGTTCGTCGTGCTCGTGCTGTTCGTATCACCAATCAAGGTATTATGAAAGATCAGATCAATGTTGTGGGTGACTATGATGAAGACTACAACTTGGATGCTTGGATTTTTCCTACTGTGGGTGATGGGCTCAATAACTGGAAGGCTGAAGATGTTATTCCTATCTCCTTTAGTCAGGAGTAAATACTATTACTGTGTTGTTACTTTTAAGTTTGTAATTTTTGAACAATTAAACTCTTAAGCCTTGTGCCTTACCCGGGGCACAATGGTATGTTTGTTTCGGGATGTCATTTCATTTGCATACTTCATTCAATAAAAATCAGTGGACGTTTCGTTTTCGTAAATATTGTGTTCCTTGTCTTTCTTTTATTTTATTTTTGTTTTATCAGCTATGTGTTCTTACACACACCCACATCACTAAAATGCAGATCCTCATCCACTCTGGATCCTGTTGATAACAGTTCTACTATTGCCAATTATAATTTCGAGAATCCGATCTATCAAGCTGAAGATGGAAATGAGGACGATTGTGAGGTACCTGTAGAGCTTGCTAGGTTGTTACAACAAGAAGAGAAAGCTATACAGCCACATGAAGAGCCAACCGAAGTTGTAAATCTGGGAACTGAAGAAAACAGGAAAGAAGTAAGGATAGGGGCTGAATTAGAGGATGGTGTCAAGAACAGATTGATTCAGATGTTGCATAATTATGTGGAGATCTTTGCTTGGTCCTATGAAGATATGCCAGGGTTGGATACAGACATTGTGGTTCACCGTTTACCGGTAAAAGAAGATTGTCGTCCAAAGAAGCAGAAGGTTCGTCGCATGCGTCCTGAAATGTCATAGAAGATTAAGGCAGAGGTAATGAAGCAGTTTGATGCAGGGTTCTTAGCTGTGACTTCTTATCCTCAATGGGTTGCAAATGTGGTGCCGGTACCTAAGAAAGATGGTAAGGTATGTATGTGTGTAGATTACAGGGATTTGAACAAGGCCAGCCCCAAAGATGACTTTCCACTTCCTCATATTGATGTTCTGGTAGACAACACTGCTCAGCATAAGGTATTCTCTTTTATGGATGGTTTCTCTGGTTACAATCAGATCAAGATGGCACCCAAAGATATGGAGAAGACAACATTTGTTACACAGTGGGGCACTTTTTGCTATAAAGTAATGCCATTTGGTTTGAAGAATGCCGGGGCAACATATCAGCGTGCTATGGTGGCTTTATTTCTCGATATGATTCATCATGAGATAGAGGTATATGTGGATGATATGATAGCCAGGTCCCAGAATGAAGAGCAACATCTTGATCACCTGCATAAATTGTTTGAGAGGTTGAAGAAATACAAGTTGAGATTGAACCCAAACAAGTGTACTTTTGGAGTTAGGTCTGGTAAACTCCTGGGTTTCATTGTCAGTGGAAAAGGTATTGAAGTAGACCCTGCAAAAGTGAAAGCTATACAAGAGATGCCAGCTCCCCGTACTGAGAAGGAGGTTAGAGGTTTCTTGGGACGATTGAATACATTGCAAGATTTATTTCCCAATTAACCGCCACCTGTGAGCCAATCTTCAAGTTGTTGAAGAAAGATCAGGTGATGGAATGGAATGATGAGTTCCAGACTGCCTTTGATGAAATCAAGAAATATCTTCTAGAACCTCCCATTTTGATGCCACCAGTTGATGGAAGACCCTTGATCATGTACTTAACAGTGTTAGACAACTCAATGGGGTGTGTGTTGGGGCAACATGACGAGTCTGGTCGAAAAGAGCAGGTAATATACTACCTTAGCAAAAAGTTTACCGATTGTGAAACAAGATACTCACTGCTCGAGAAAACTTGATGTGCTTTGGCATGGGCTGCTCGCCGACTAAGACAGTATATGTTGACTCATACTACCTTGTTAATTTCAAAGATGAATCCAATCAAGTACATATTCGAGAAACCTGCTCTCTCCGGAAGAATAGCAAGATGGCAAATGATCTTAACAGAATATGATATATAGTATACTACCCAGAAGGCCATTAAAGGAAGTGTGGTAGCTGATCATTTGGCTCATCAAGCAGTGGATGATTACCAGTCAATGAGTTTTGAGATCCCTGACGAAGACATTATGATTATTACCAAAGAACCTGGACAATATGACGGACCTGAACAAGGATCCCGATGGACTATGGTTTTTGATGGAGCTTCTAATGCACTTGGTAATGGTGTTGGTGTTGTGATTAGCTCCCCTGAAGGTTGTCATACCCCGATTACTGCAAGACTTTGTTTCTATTGTACCAATAACATGGCTGAGTATGAGGCATGTATCCTGGGTATCAAAGCTGCCATTGATATGAAGATTCAGTTCCTGGACGTATATGGAGATTCAGCCCTGGTAGTAAGTCAGATCAAAGGAGATTGGGATACCAAGCATGATAACCTCATTCCTTACAGAGAGTATGTGTTGTCCTTGATCCCACATTTTAAAGAGATTACCTTTGGACATATTCCACGAAGAGAGAATCAGTTGGCAGATGCCTTAGCCACCATGGCATCCAGGTTTGAGATCAGCTGGGATGATGAAGCTCCCAAGATTACTATTGATAGATTTGAAAAGCCTGCATACTGCAATGAGATTGACACTGAAGAAGCAGAGGAGAAGCCTTGGTTCTATGAAGTGAAAAGATATCTTGAAGCTCAGGAGTTCCCTGAAGGGGCATCTGTCAAAGATAAGAAGTTTTTGAGGAGGTTTTCTGCTAAGTTCTTCTTGAGTAATGGAATTTTGTATAAGCGCAATCATGATTCGACTTTGCTTCGGTGTGTGGATAAGAAGGAAGCAACAGAATTATGGAAGATATGCATGATGGGATTTTTGGTACTCACTCTAGTGGTCATACTATGGCAAAGAAAATATTGAGAGCAGGTTACTATTGGTCTACCATGGAAGCTGACTGCTATCAACATTCCAGAACATGCCACAAGTGTCAAATCTATGCTGATAAAGTCCATATACCTCCATCACCATTGAATGTGTTGACTGCTCCTTGGCCTTTTGCCATGTGGGGCATTGATATGCCTGGTGAGATTAAGCCTACTGCTTCTAATGGGCATCGTTTCATCCTGGTTGCTATTGATTACTTTACAAAATGGGTGGAGGCAGCTTCATTTGCATCTGTTACTAAGAATGTGGTGGCTCGATTCATTAAGAATAATCTCATATGTAGGTATGGCATCCCTGAAAGGATTATTATTGACAATGGCACTAATCTGAACAACACTATGATTACTGATCTCTGCACACAGTTCAAGATTAAGCATCACAACTCTTCTCCGTATCGTCCGAAGATGAATGGGGCAGTAGAAGCTGCTAACAAGAATATCAAGAAGATTCTACAGAAGATGACTGTTACTTACAAAGATTAGCATGAGATGTTACCATTTGCTCTTCATGGTTATCGTACTACAATACGTACTTCAACAGGGGCAACCCCATTCTCCTTAGTCTATGGTATGGAAGCAGTTCTGCCCATTGAAGTTCAGATACCCTCCTTAAGAATCATAAAGGATGCAGGCTTGGATGAAGATGAGTGGATTCAGACTCGACTTGACCAGATAAATTTGATTGATGAGAAAAGGTTGGCAGCTGTCTGTCATGGCCAAATGTACCAGAAACGGATGATCAAAGCTTTTAATAAGAAGGTTAAGCCAAAGGTATATCAGGTTGGTGACTTGGTAATCAAGCGTATCATATTACCACAAGGTGATCCTAGGGGCAAATGGACTCCTACATATGAAGGGCCATTTGTGGTCAAAACAGTATTCTCAGGAGGTGCCATGATGCTTACTACTATGGATGGTGAAGACTTCCCGCAGCCTGTAAACGCAGACATAGTTAAAAAATACTACGCATAAAAAGAGACCCGCTAGGTTGACTGGCCTAGGAAAAAATAAGGGCATCCCGGCGAACCAAAAGGGTTCGGGCAAAAATTAGGGATATATATATAAAAAAAATGTACACCCGACAAGTCGAAAACCTGAAAAGGCGGCTTGGGAAAAAAAGGGTATCCCGGTGGATTGAAAACCTGAAAGGGCAATCCAGGCAAAAGTTAGGGATCAAAGCGTATGACTATGTCTCGTTTGGATCACCCATGTAACTCCAACCAGTTGTGCTACTTAACCAAGCTCGAACAGATAAAGATCAATCCAATCGTTTCCGTCTCGACAGCAGAAGATGAGATAGTTGAAGATAATGGCAATAGTAGAATTGAAACTCAATAGGATTATTTCCCACATAGCTGATTTTCTCTGTTTTGTAAAAAATTTACGACGAATTCCTCTTACTAGGATTTCTGTCTCCTTGTACAAACTTGCCTATGTATGGGTCACTTTGTGATATAAATAAAATTTCATCTTTGAATCCAGATTTACTTTTACCCTATTTACATAAGCGAAACGTCCATTGGTTGTGTTTGAATGTATGTATGCTTTTGAATATGATTGATGTTTACCAGAAATGCATAAAATGCTTAATATGATTGATGTTTACCAGAAATGCATAAAAATGCAGTAATAGTATTTATTAAGGACGAACGAGGGAAGGAATTCAACGAAGCTTCGCCGATTCATCCCCACAAGACAGCTACAAATCCCCCAGTAGGGCAAATTTATCCTCATAGATACTTCGAGTTACATCTCCCCTTGAATTTATGTCCATCTCTTTTATCCTCAGTTGGGATACTCAGGAACTTATTCCTTCAATAGGAGTACGAAGAACGAAGGCGGGAAGTTATGGATACTATACTATCAAACGAGACGGGAACGAGTTCCTCATATTCTTCAGCAATGGATCGGGATTTATTTTCCCTGGCCAGCAGTTGTTATACGAAGATATCCAGACGCTTCAGGCTGCATGAGTCATACATACATCATTTATATCATATCATAACATATATACCATAAATGCATAATACATTTACTTAGGTGCATCATACTATGTATGCATACATATTGCATAAACTAATATTCTCCTTGCAGGATAGTTATATGCAGGTAAAACAATATCAACAACTTACAACGGGTCAGAAATGATCCATACATTTGCTCAAGATGTCCTTGAATAGCAGGCAAACGGTCTGTAAAAAGATCCATTCCCTGGTTCAAGACATTATTCAGAAGAACAAATCCTGACGTTCTTTTGGCCCTTGAATAGCAGGCAAACGGTCTGTAAAAAGATCCATTCCCTGGTTCAAGACATTATTCAGAAGAACAAATCCTGACGTTCTTTTGGCCCTTGAATAGCAGGCAAACGGTCTGTAAAAAGATCCATTCCCTGGTTCAAGATATCTTTCAGAAGAAAAAATCCTGACGTTCTTTTGACCCTTGAATAGCAGGCAAACGGTCTGTAAAAAGATCCATTCCCTGGTTCAAGATATTATTCAGAAGAACAAATCCTGACGTTCTTTTGACCTTGGAGAGTAGGCAAACGGTCTGTACAAAGATCCATTCCCTAATCCAAGATACTTCCAAAAGAGATAATCATCACAAGATTTATTTCTACTGGTCCATTCAACAATTCAAATCATGTTGCATAAATGATTCAGAGACGGCCTATACAAAGACCTGGTACTGATATCTAGTATCAACATACAGACATCATCACATTCTGATACTCCAGATGGCATCTCTAAGCCCATCTCCTATTATTCCAAGTGGAATCTTCAAGCCCACTCAGGTATATACAACTAATCATCAGTATTACTTTACACGTCGGCAAGTGCAAATTTTTGGGCTTTTGTGTTCAATCCCCTTCAACCTTCCAGGTCACGACTGGCACATATACCAATCTAACCCCTCAAGTTTCAGAAAATTGAACAGGGGCAGCTGTTGCACCCCAAAATTTGCCCTCCACAAGAAAAGTCATTGTGTACTAAAAGGCTCAAAAGGTTCACATGGTTCACAAGACACCTCATGAGGTTCACAAGGTTCACAAAGTTCACAATTAGTCAGGAAGTTTGACAATTCCCTCAGACAATGCATCCTTAAGCAATGCATCTTAAACTAGGGTTTTGACTTTCATCAGGATAAATGAACTTCCAAGACTTCAAGTGAGCTTCATAGCATCCTATATGTGTTCAAGAATCCCCATGTCAAGTTTCAAGACTTTCCCAAAAGATTTGCTCAGTCAGATGATCAGATAAGTTAAAATCAGTCAAAGTAGTTAAAAAGTCAAACTGAGGTCAATTGTGGTCAAACCAAAGTCAAACTTCATGATTTTTTGCCAACATCAAGTATATGAAGTAAAATTCATCATTTGATCAAGGATTGATCATAATTCATCAAGGAGGTTTCAGATCATCAAGAATCAGGAGTTTCTAAATTAGGGTTTTCATAAGAAAAGTCAACTGAACTTTGACCAGCCATAACTTTCACATGCTTCATCAAAAAATTTCCATCCAAAGCTCATTTTGAAGGAAATTTAATTCTCTACAACTTTGTATCTCACAAGCCAAGCCCAAAAATGCTTCATTTGGAAGGTATGAGCTAAGACATTATAGGTCCTTTTAAAAGTCAATAAAAAGTCAACAACTTCAAAAGAGAATAACTTGAGAATGGTAAAATATATGGACATGATACCAAAGAGGTTGGTTATAGGACTCTTTAAGCTTTCCAAAATGTCCAAGAACACCCTCATATCATTAAAATTGAAGGATTTGTGCCCTTGCAAAGTTGGGAAATTTTTGAGTGGTTTATGAAGTAAATGGGGTCTTAAAACCATAATTCATCAAATGGGCTGACTTTTTTGTGACCCAATATGTTCCATGACATCATGCACGAAATTAATTTAGTATTTTCATAATTTTATTCATTTTATGTTTATTTATTATGATTTTTTATATTAAAAATCATTTTAAATTCAAATAAAATATAAAAAAGTGAAGATTTAAAATTATTTTGTTTCTAGAAAGTCATAAAGGTTATTTGGATCTAATTGATACAAGAGTTATGAAGATTATCCCAAAATAGCAATGTTGGATCAAAGAAAAATCAAGTTTTATGACAAATCTTTTTCAATCTTCAATTATCCAAAAAGTCCAAAGAGTTATAACTTTTTTTTGACCTAATCTCATCCATATATATACACAAACACATGGCCAGCACAAGGGGACGAATTCACAGCCTCCTCATATCATCTTCAAGCTTCAAAAATATCACCAAAAACATCAATTCGGTTTGGTACTTTTAGCCCCTTTCAAGACAAACCAAAGGTTACAAATTGTTCCTTGAGGTTCACTGATTGATTTTAGATCATAACATCATCCATTCATGCACTAAATCGTGAAAACTGAATGCACATTGTTCATGTTTTAAAAATTTTCGATTTGAGTGATTTACACATTGATAATGAAAACTAATTGTTGGTTTGTGTTTATGATGATGTTTGGATGCTTTCTGGATAAATTAATTTGATTTTAGGTACAAGATGGAGAAATCACCATGGCTAGGGTTCTTCGGCCGTTTTAGGGTTTTATGATTTATCAATTATAAATGAATTCTAAGACCATGGATCAACTCTAATTAACCTCTGGATTGTGTTGGTATATTCAATTTGATAAAATTTTACTGTTTTGTTGATGATTGAATTTCGTAGGGTTTGCAGCAAATGAAAATTCGCAGGAAAACCTATAGCAAAATTCGCAGGAAAATTTGCAGGTCTGGAGGTAGAAGATGAAGGCAGCGCGCGTTTTCTAAATTCAAAATTTGTTTTAATATTTTATTGAATTGTTTATGTTTTGTTTCACAAATGCGTTGGTAGCTCAGATGGTGGAGGCGTGTGCTTGGAGACTCTTTGGCCTGGGTTCGATTCCCCCCAGGCCATTTTGTGTTGTCTTGTTTTTTTTATGATTTTTGTAGGCAAGAAACAAAAGGTTTTGCTGCTCATTCAATATCACCAAATTTATTTTCTAACAATTCAAAACCCTAATTTTCTTTTATAATTTTAATTTCTTATTTTTAATATTTAATTATACTTAATAAATATTCCTAATATATATATAATTAAATTATTAAACTATTAATCATGTTTATTTTTGTAAATAAATTAGTATATATAATTATTATTATTTATTTCTCTTGAAATTCTTTAAAAAAAATTATTTATTTAAATTTAAAATTTTAATTTGATGTCTATATTGTATATTATTGTGCTAACCTCTTTTCCTCTTATGTTTATTATCACTAATCCTTTTATTTATTTATTATATGCTTATTATTTAAATTGTTCTATTATAATGTAATTGTGCAAGCTATGTAATAGTTGTAGTATTTTTTTTTATATTTATTTATAAATTGCTATGGTTAGTAAATTAGGGAGTGGAAACTTGTTTTCTTTTAAAATTAATTTAGATCACTAATTAAAAGATAAATATTTGAATTTGTACACACACACACGTAAGTCGATCCTGGATTGCCATCTCACTTCTTAAGGGTTACCTCTCATGTTGCCTAAATAAAAAGGTCAAGTAAGGTGTATAAAGCAAAGTCCCTTCTCTTATTAATATCATCTAGTCCCTTTAAAGAATTATAAGATCAAGTCCCTTCATGGTTACCTTCGTAAACGATCTTGTCCCTTTGAATAAAAGATGATAAGTCCCTACGAATTGCTAAAGACACCTTGCAGTTGCCTAAATTCATATATCCATATACATGTCCCTTATCACATCCAAGGTAATGACTTCCTATTCCTTAATAATAGGGATAGTCTTACCATTGAAAGAACATTTAAGAACAGTAAAGATCTAAACATATGGTAGGTTCCTCTTAAGTACTTGCTCACTTATTCAAAAATACTTCATTACACTTCACATTTTAAACAATTTTCAAAATAAAGTCTTTATATATATCCGTACAAGGATCCTTATAAAGTACTTAAGAAAATTTTTAATCACACACTACACCTTTCTCAAAACAATTTAAAGTGAGCTAAGTAACTCAGAGCCCATGGATAACCATGGATATAAAGGGTGCTAACACCTTCCCTTTGTATAACCTACTCAAAATCTTTTTAAGGTCTTTCCTGTTCTTTTATACCCTTTCCTTTTGGATAAAATAAAAGTCGGTGGCGACTCTTGCTATCCGCAACATTTAACTAAAGTCAGTTCTCCCACCGTGTTACACCATGCCTCTTGATGAATTGGGAGTTTTCAGAAACTTGAGAGACCAATTCCATAAGCTTAGGAGGTATCCCTACAAAGTTGATCGGGATAGTATTCCTACGAGCAGAAGCCATGACCTGCAACAAAGAACAAAGATAAATCCTTTGGTCCTTGAAATGGTTAGTAAAAATGCTATGCTTATGATGCATGATGTCATGATGTTATGCTCAATCACAAACATGTGGCACACACAAACAAGTCACACAATAGCCCTAGGTTTGAAGGCTTGCATGAGGTTTAATGGTAAGTACCCTCCCCTGAAGTTTAGTTGGTTCATCCTGTCCTACAAAAGTAATCAGGTTCTAAGGGATCTCAATATCACTGATCCTTCCCAAGGGTGGTTGTTCAGTAGGCAACTTACTTGCCAACCAAAACCCTCCAAGTTTAGGATCTCAATGAGCGTAGTATCGAGTATCAACCAACTTCAGTCTTCACCAAAGTCGGCTATCTCACTACTTTCTAAAGGCCAAGATGGGATGACTAGGGTTTTAAAAGTCAGTTAGTGTATTGACAACATATGACAGCCTCATATTATCCTCAACTTACTTAAGGAACATAAGCACCAACCAAGAAGTCAGACTAACTATGGCCACCAGATCAACCATATCGGTATACGCCGTACAGTTTCCTTGGTCTATTGCCATTTACCTAAGGTACACTAGATCCGGGTTAGGATCTTTCACACATAAAGCCCAACAAGTAATATAAAGCAAACAAGGCAAACAATTTAAGTGATCTAATTCCTAAGGGTACCCCTCTTTTACTTAGTAACTCCCCAGCAGAGTCGTCAGTTCTGTAACACGGTGGGAGAACTGACTTTTAGTCATGTTGCGGATAGCAAGAGTCGCCACCGACTTTTATTTTATCCAAATGGAAAGGACATAAAAGAACAGGAAATACCTATTTTAAAAGACTTGAGTTCGGGGGGTAGGTTATATAAAGAGAAGGTGTTAGCACCCTTTATATCCATGGTTATCCATGGGCTCTTAGTTACTTAGCTCACTTAAATTGTTTTTGAAGAGTGTAGTGTGTGATTAGAAATTTTTCTAAGTACTTTGTAATAATCCTCGTATGGATATATACAAGCCTTGTTTTGAAAAATGTTTAAGAAAGTGAGGTGTAAAAGTAATTTTGAAAAGTGTGAGCAAGCAACTAAGAGGTACCTACCCTAGATTAAGTCTTTCGTGCTCTCGTATGTTCTTTCCATATTAAGATTATCCCTATTATTAAGGAATAGGTAGTCATTACCTTGGATGTATAAGGGACAAGCGTAGGGTCGTCGTATGGTCATAGAAGGCAACTTAAGGGATGTCTTTAGCAATTCGTAGGGACTATCATCATTTATTCGAAGGGACAAGATCATTATTCCGTAGGCAACCTCGAAGGGACTTGATCTTTTAAACTGTAGGGACTATGATGATTTATACTTGAAGGGACTTTGCTTAAGACATCCCTATATTCAAGGGACTTGACCATTTTATTTTAAGGCAACCAAGAGGAATACCCTAGGAAGTTAAAGATGGCGATCAAAGATCGACTTACGTGTGTGAGTGTTTATATTCAGGTATCTATCTTATTTAAATTAATTTTCTAAGTTATTTTTAATCACATTTAGGTTATTCACACCCTAAGATTACTAATCATACAATAAAATATTTACGAAAAAAAATAAAGATGGAAAATAAACCTACAAGTATTACATGGCTTTAGCAGATACATAATAATCAAATAAAAATAATAATAATAATAAATATAATAAGAATAATAAATAAACCACAAAATATTAGCAATAATAAAATAATGATAATAATAATGATTAGAATAATAAATAAAGAAAAGAAAAATTTTAAAGAAAAATTATTTTTAGGTTAAACAAATATTAGAAAATTTTTAGAGGTTAATTAACAAATTTAATAAGAATAAGAAAAATATTAAATTATTTATATAATAATAAAGGTAAAGATTAAATAATTTAATTAGGGTTTAGAAAAAATAAGTTAAAACTTAGGGTTAGAAGAAAAATTAGGGTTAACATTTAAATTAAGAAAATTAGGGTTTTTGATTATAATTAAAATATATTATTTATTTATTTACAAAAATATACATAATAATTATATACAAATATATTATAAAATTAATACAAATAAATAACATTAAGAAAATAATTATGAGTTTTTTTTAGAAAATATAAGATTTATGAAAATATTATTGGTTATTAGTTTAGAAAATATTTTAACTATATTAATTTAAATCAAAATAAAGAAAATAAGAAAAATAAGAAAAAACATGGAAAAGGCCTAAAAAGATAGGACCTGGGATTTGAACCCAGGTCCTTTACCTCAATAACAACATACAAAACCAACTGAGCTAGCACGCGCTGGTGTCATCTATGTGCAACGCGTCCATCATATTGTAAACCTGCAAAAACAAATGAAAATTAAACAAAATGGCCTGCGGCCAGATTCGAACTCATGCACATCACAACAACAACCAAACGCTTCAACCAACTGAGCCACATGGGGCGCGTCTAACATATAACCACTACTAATCATAATAAAATAAGACAACTTTTCAAACTGGATTTCCGCGCCAAACTTCATCTTTTTCGTTTGAATTTCCTGCGAATTTTCATACGATTCTTCCTGCGAATTTACCTGCGAACCAGTTTCATAGGTTCTCCTGGTTTTCTTCAATGAGCATCAAACCTGTAACAATTCATCAAATTGAAAGTACCATTGCATTCTATACAACAAACCCAGTTCATTTACGTTTTTAGAATTCATTTATATTCATTATTTCACAAAACCCCAAATGAGGAGCATAAACCCTAGCCATGGCAGTTTACGATTCAGTACATGAACCTTCAATCTAATTGTCCAGAAAGTATCCTGAGGTCATTACAAACACAAACCAGCCATTAGAATCAATTAATAATGCATCAAAATATGAAATCGAAAAAATACATTTATCTTGAACAAAAACGATTCGGTTAGGGCATATGAGAAGGTTTTGGACAATGTGAATGATGCAAATGCGTTCTATGATCATCAAGGAAAGTGTTTCAACCTTGAGAAAGCTTGGAAACAGCCTCTAGGGTCAAAACCGAATCCTACCTTTTCTTGAAAATTTGAACTTTGTTACTTTGTTCTTGGCTGCAAAAAAAATTCGTTCCCAATGCAATGGTCTTGTTCTCCTTATATCATAGAGTGAATTGGGTTAACAATCTTGTGGATTTGTGGGCTTTATGATGTAGCTTGATCATGAAGAAATCAAATATTTGAAAATCACCAAAAATCAAATCTAATAATGCCAATTTGATTAAGCACGAATTTGGATGAGATCAATCAACTCTAAATGATGTTTATGACCTTCTAGAACAAGAATCAAATTTAAATATTGAGTTTTCATATTTTATTTTAATTTAAATTGATTTTTAATGAATAAAATCAAAATAAACTATAAAAATCTGAACAAATGAGATTTGAGTCGTGCATGATGTCATGGTAAAGATTGGATCATAAAATTGCAAGCCCATGTGGAAAGAATTGGCTCTAAGACCCCATTTGCTCAATATACCTCTCAAAAATTTCCCAACTTTGCAAAGGCACAAATCCCTCAATTTTAAGGATATTAAGGTGTTCTTGGACATTTTGGAAAGCTTAGAGAGTCCTCTAACCAACATCTTTTGTCTCATGTCCATATCCTTTACCATTTTCAAATTATGCCCTTTGGAAGATGTTTACTTTTTGTTGACTTTTAAAATGACCTATAATGTTTTAGCTCATACCTTCCAAATGAAGCATTTTTGGGCTTGGCTTGTGAGATACAAAGTTGTATAGAATTAAATTTACTTCAAAATGAGCTTTGGATGTAAAAATTTTGAAGAAGCATGTGAAAGTTATGGCTGGTCAAAGTTCAGTTGACTTTTCCTATGAAAACCCTAATTTAGAAACTCCTGATTCTTGATGATCTGAAACTTCCTTGATGAACCATGATCAACCCTTGATCAAATGATGAATTTTACTTCATATAATTTATGTTGGCAAAAAATCATGAAGTTTTACTTTGGTTTTACCACAGTTGACCTTAGTTTGACTTTTTAACTACTTTGACTGATTTTTGCATATCTGATCATCTGACTGAGCAAATGTTTTGGGAAAGCCTTGAAACTTGACATAGGGATTCTTGAAGACATGTAGGATGTTATGAAGCTCACTTGAGGCCTTGAAAGTACATTTAGCCTGATGAAATCCAAAACCCTAGTTTAGGGTGCATTGCTTAGGAGGATGCTTTTGTCTGAGGGAGTTGTCAAACTTTCTGACTACTTGTGAACTTTGTGAACCTTGTGAACCTCTTGGGATACCTTGTGAGCCTCTTGGGACACCTTGGTACACAATTTCTTAACTAGGTGAGGGCAAATTTTGGGGTGCAACACCTGCACCTGCATAAACACAACTGATAGTGCCTGCAACATGGAGAGTTAGTTTGGCATGTATGCCCCAGGCTCATGGTATGAATCATTATCCCGGTTCCTTAACACTTTTTAGAGTTGCATTAAATTTTTTTGTCCTCCTGCATGAGTTAGAAAGCATTCAAATGTTCATAACACAACTTTAAATCACAATTTGTAGGAAAGTTTTGCAATCAATCAATGTTAGATGAAAAACAAAAACAAATGGTCACAGATTTGATTGAAATTGAATTTTATTGATTTGGTGAATGACCCTAAATAGGCATTACATTAGGAAGCGATCCCTGGAAAGAGGAAATCGCTCAAAAGGAAAACAAACTATCATATTGGCAATGTGGAAAATGGATCTCATCAAGTTTCGACCCGGCTATGACTTGTATATCTTCATGACTCTCTGCTTGCTTCGCCCTTGAGAAAGGTGATTGAATCGGTCTTCAACCCTTGAAATTCCCTTAGTTGCAAATGGATCACAAATTTCGCAGACCGTAGTCGTTCGTGTTAGTCCCTCTTTTGCGTGGATCGCCCTTTCGGGTTTTCAATCCACCAGGATACCCTTTTTTTTCTGAGTTGTCCGATGTGGCTTTTCAGCTCAGCGGGTGTACATTTTTTTCATCATTTCCCTAACTTTTGCCTGAGCCTTTTATTTTGTTTTTGGCTCGCCAGGATGCCCATTTTTGCCTGGATCTTTATTTTGTTTTTATCCAACAGGTTTTTTTACACGAAGTATTTTCTTACTGCGTCTGCATTGACAGGGGAATGGAAGTCTTTGCCATCCATGGTTGTTAGCATCAAGGCTCCGCCAAGAAGACCTTTTTAACCACGAATGGACCTTCGTAATTGGGTGTCCACTTACCCATGTGATTGTTGAGAGGAGGAAGAATCCTTTTCAGCACCAGATCACCTGGTATGTACCGTTGAGGCTGCACTTTCTTGTCGAAATCCTGTTTCATTCGTCTTTGGTACAATTGTCCATGGCATACAGTTGTTAGGCGTTTCTCTTCAATGAGACTCAGTTGATTGTACCTGGATCGGAGCCATTCAACTTCATCTAGCATGACGTCCATCATTATTTTCAACAAGGGGATCTCAACTTCGACTGGTAGGACTGCCTCTATACTATACACCAATGAGAACGGGGTTGCCCCTGTCGAGGTACACACAGACGTTCGGTGCCCATGTAGTGAGAACGGTAGCATCTCATGTCAATCCTTATATGTCACAACCATCTTCTGAACGATTTTCTTGATATTCTTGTTGGCCGCCTCGATGGCGCCATTCATCTTCGGGCGATACGGCGAAGAGTTGTGATGCTCTACTTTGAAATCCCGGCACAATTCAGCCATCATCTTGTTATAAAGGTTAGAACCATTATCAGTAATGATCCTCTCGAGAATTTCATACCGACAAATGATGTCTCTTTTGATAAACCAGGCTACCACTTGTTTGGTGACATTGGCATAAGATGCCACTTCGACCCACTTTGTGAAGTAGTCTATAGAAACCAGGATGAAGCGGTGACCGTTAGAAGTTGTTGGCTCAATCTTTCTAATCATATCAATGCCCACATGGCGAAAGGCCAAGGAGAAGACATGACGCTCAATGGATTTGGAGGTACATGGACCTTATCAGCATAGATCTGGCACTTGTGGCACTTGCGGGAATATTTACAGCAATCGGATACCATGGTGATCCAATAATACCCCGATCTGAGAAGTTTCTTTGCCATAGAATGCCCTCCAGCATGGGTACCGAAGGAGCCTTCGTGAACCTCTTACATCAATAGGTATGCTTCGTGTCTATCCACGCATATGAGCAGAACCATGTCGAAGTTTCGCTTGTATAACACGTCATCTTGATTCAAGAAGAATCCACCTGCTAGCCTTCTGAGAGTCTTCTTGTCTTTACTGGATGCCCCAGTCGGATACTCTTGAGACTTCAAGAATTGTTTGATAACATGATACCAAGGTTTATTATCTTCACCACTGTCAACTGCGAAGACATAGGCAGGTCTTTCGAGACGAGAGACCATGATTCGAGGCACATAATTCTCTTGACAAACTTTAATCATGGATGATAAAGTTGCTAGAGCATCAGCAAACTGATTTTCATCTCGTAGAATATAACTCAGCTTGACTTTGGTGAAGAAAGTTAGCAATCTTCTGGTATAATCCCTGTAAGGAACCAGGTGAGGTTGATGAACTAACCACTTGCCATTGACTTGGTTCACAACCAGGGCAGAATCTCCGAAGATCTCTAGGTTCTTGATTCGCAAGTTGATTGCCTCCTCAACTCCCATGATGCAAGCTTCATACTCTGCTTCGTTGTTGGTACATTCGAATGTCAGCTGAGCAGCTAAAGGTATATGGACCCCTTCTGGTGAGATAATGACAACACCTACTCTGCTTCCGTTTACATTCATAGCTCCGTCAAACATCAACTTCCATTTGGATTCAGGGTCTGGCCCCTCCTCCGGAAGTGGTTCTTCACAGTCTTTCAACTTGAGGAACATGATGTCCTCATCCGGGAACTTGAATCTCATGGGTTGATAATCTTCAATTGGCTGCTGGGCCACATACTCTGACAATACACTCCCTTTGATTGCTTTTTGCAAAGTGTATTGGATATCATATTCTGTCAGAATCATCTGCCATCGGGCTACCCTTCCTGTTAGATCCGGCTTCTCGAAGATATACTTTACAAGATCCATCTTGGAAATTAGGATAATGGTGTGAGTCAGCATGTACTGTCTTAGTCGGCGAGCAGTCCATGCCAAAGTGTATCAAGTTTTCTCGAGTAGTGAGTAGCATGTCTCACAATCGGTAAACTTTTTGCTAAGGTAATAAATGGAATGCTCTTTTCAACCAGAATCGTCCTGCAGACCTAGCACACATCCCATTGATCCTTCGAGTATGGTGAGGTACATGATTAGGGGTCTCCCTGGCACTAGATGCATGAGAATCAAAGGTTCTTGCAAGTACTCCTTGATTCGGTCGAAGGCCTGTTGGTAGTCATCATTCCACTTGATAGCCTGATTTTTCCTCAGAAGCTTGAAAATAGCCTCACATGTGGCTGTTAGGTGTGAGATGAACCGTGCAATGTAGTTCAACCTCCCTAAGAAACCGCGTACTTCTTTTTCACTTCTTGGTTTAGACATCTCTTAGATGGCTTTTACCTTTGCAGGGTTGACTTTGATTCCTTGTTCACTAACAATGAAGCCCAGTAGCTTATCGGAACGTACCCCAAAGGTGCATTTGTTCGGATTCAACCTTAGTCTGAATTTCCAGAGTCTGTCAAACAACTTGGCTAAGTTGACTAGATGCTCTTCTTCTGTTTGTGACTTTGCTATCATGTCATCCACATAGACCTCAATCTTGTGATGAATCATGTCATGAAATAGTGTCACCATTTCCCGTTGGTAAGTTGCACCGGCATTCTTCAAACCAAACGGCATAACTTTATAACAGAAGGTGCCCCAAGGCGTAATGAATGTAGTTTTTTCCATGTCCTCTGGCGCCATTTTAATCTGATTATAGCCCGGAAAGCCATCCATGAAAGAGAATACGGTAAACTGAGTAGTGTTATCAACTATCACATCGATATGAGGCAAAGGGAAATCATTTTTAGGTCTGGCCCGATTCAAATCCCTATAGTCCACACACATCCTAACGTTACCATCTTTTTTAGGGACTGGTACAATATTTGCAACCCATGGGAGATAACTGGTTACGGCCAAGAATCCGGCGTCAAACTTTTTTTTCACCTCCTCTTTAATTTTAATGGCCATGTCAGGACGTGTACGTCTCAACTTTGTCTTTATAGGTGGGCACTCTTCCCTGAGAGGTAGTTTGTGCACCACGATGTTAGTGTCCAATCCAGGCATGTCTTGATAAGACTAGGCGAAGACATCAACATATTCTCGAAGCATGACAATTAGACGACTCTTGATAGATTCTTCTAATGCAGCCCCGATCTTCACCTCTCTCTTGTCTTCTTCGGTACCCAGATTTATTGTTTCAATAGCCTCTTCATGTGGCTGAATCATCTTCTCCTCTTGTTTAAGCAACCTGGCCAGCTCTTCGGGCAATTCACAATCTTCTTCACCTTCCTCGTCGGCTAGGTAAATTGGATTGTCGAAGTCATACTGAGCCATAGCAAGGTTGTCACTGATGAGACCCGAGGATGAGCATCTGCATGAATGATGATTCATGCTAGATTTAGAAGCTATTTGAGATGCGAAAACATTGCCATTTTATTTTGAAAACAAAAACAAAATTGAAAAACAGGGAACACCATGTCATGAATGCAAAAACGTTCGCTTTATTGATGATTATGAAACCACATTATGAACAAAAGAACCTTTACACTTAGTCTCTATGCCCCGGGTAAGACATAGGACTTGAATACAGGAAAACAAAAACATAAAAACTATTACTCTTCAAGGCAAGTAACAGAGATGAGCTTTTCTGACGACCAGTTGTTTAGTTGCGTCCTTGGAGCACAAGGCTTGACTCACTCATCCATATCTCAATCACTGTCAGTTTTATCCTCTTGCGCAACACAAACATTGCCATGATTAATCCAACCAGAACCGGTGAATGTGATTGGGCTTTTCCGACCACTAGCATTTGGCCCAGGCGTTGACAGACCTGGATGATATCCAACTCCGAACATGTCTTTCTTTTCTGGGATTTCAACTGTCCTGCCCCAGCCTTCTCTCACACCTGACTCTACCACTTCCAAGGCCTGCTTGTAAAAAGCTATACAAGCTCCTTTCTTTGAAATTTCAGATGAATCAGCTGATGCGATCTCAGGTTTGACGGGCTCAAAGGCTTGACAAGGAGTCTCAACGATCTCTCCATCCATTTATACGTATTTGAATGATGCGAGATGGCTGATAAAGATGTCATCCTCTCCTGATACTGTCACGATTTGCCCTTCCCACACAAATTTTAGCTTTTGATGAAGAGTAGATGATACTGCCCCTGCTGAATGAATCCATGGTCTCCCCAACAAGCAACTATAAGCGACTGAATATCCATTACATAGAAAGTAGCATTGAAGATTTGTGGTCCCACCTTGATAGGCAACTCCACCTCTTTGAACATTGATCTCCTTGAGCCATCAAATGCTCGTACAACCAAGTCACTTGGCCTCAGCACGACCCTGTCATAATTCAGCTTCATGAGGGCTTTCTTTGGCAATACATTTAACAATGACCCTATGTCAACCAGTACATGGGATAGTACAACACCCTTGCACTCCATGGAGATATGCAAGGTGCAATTGTGACTGCTTCCTTCTGATGTTAGATCCATATCTGTGAAGCCCAAGCCATGGCTAGAGTTTACACTCGACACGACGGTTTCCAACTGATTCATCGATATGTCTTGTGGTACATAAGCATTGTTCAGGATCTTTAGCAGGGCCTTCCTATGGGCATCTGAGCATATTAACAAGGATAGGATAGAGATCTTCGAGTGAGTCTGTTGTAAGTGATCTACAATCTTGTAGTCACTTTTCTTAATAATCCTTAAGAATTCCTCTGCTTCCTTATCAAATGTAATCTAAGGCTCTGCTGAGGGCGCAGGTGCATCATTGGTCATGGGTTGTTTTCCCCTAGCTTTTTCCTGAGCTTCGGCAATATCTTTTGGTGGCACCGTATTACCTCTCAGGGTTTCGAGAGCAAATGACCTGCCGCTTCGGATGAACCCTCCAACTCCGATATTTTCAATTTGGCATGGAGAAGAAGTTGATGCAGTCAAGTCCTGATTATGGCCATTGTAGTATACTTCGCCCCCATAGTTCCAAGGAACGGCTCTGTCATCCTGGTACGAGACTAGTCCAGCAGTGGTAATTGTTACGGGTGCTACTCTTGCTGCAGCAAGAACCTGTGATGGGTTGTAATAGATGGTAACAGTTGATATGTCTTTGCTTTTTACAACTTTATCAAACTGTATGTTGCCTTCGTTAATCATCCTTTGTATCCCCGATCTCAGCTGATCGCAACCATCAGGGGAACTAGAACAATCTGGGCAATCCTCCTCACAACCTGGAAATAAGTCTTTCTTGACCAGGGAAGCCTTTATGGACATCAGTGGAGTATTCAAGTCATTGACATCGGATATCAAGTTTAAGCATTCACCGCTATCAATAGTCCCCACAGTTCTCCCATGAGGAGGCATAGGATTCTGGATTACATTCGGAGTAGGGGCGAAATTGATGGCTTTGGAATCGATTAGATCCTGAACGATGTGCTTCAAAGCTTGACAATTTTCAGTATTGTGCCCGGTGTAACACCCCAAAATTTTCCCTCATATTTATTACCACTAACTAGCTTATGTTCACAGTCATCTGCATTTCTCCATTAGGTCATAACATCATAATCATACATTTCATGGATTCTTAAGGCATGGGATCAAACGTTTTCTTGTGACTCGAATTTTTCTATTTTTAGGTGATTTATCTGACCATTACATTGAGAAAAAGTTTAAGCTCCCAAAATTAGGAGCATATTCTTATTCAGAGGATTATCAAGCTCCAAGTTTTTTCTTATTTAGGGGATTATTCAAAAGGGTTGATTTAGGAGGTTAACGATGAATCAAAAGTTTATTTCCCTTCAACATCTTAGATTGATCCTGATGGTTATTCGAACATTGAAGTGTGAATTAAGGTTTCTTCTAGGAATGAAAAGTTCTCATTCATCGATCTTCCTCAAAGATTAGGGTTTTATTTTGTTGTGATTCAACCATCGATTTAAGTTGATTTGGACTTTTTTTGCGAAGATATTCGTGCGCGTAGGTCATTCCCAAGTGATTCGAGAAACATGGTTTGAGGTATTGGCTTTGGGATACATCGGAGCATCAAAGTTTTGGTTCAAATAATATGATTCAAATTAAGGGTGGAAAGTGTGTGGTTTTGGTTTATTTTGAAAGCATCATTCAAGTTCAAAAGGAATTTTATTCGAAAGTCTTCGATATCCACTTCAGATACAAGTCATTACCATTTTCCATTTTTTCGATTTGACTTAATTCACATCAAACCATTTTTGTAAATCCATATTTAATACCCAATATTCATTTTCTAGGCCTATACCCATAAAATCATTTTCAAGTCCATATTATATATGTCCATTTTAATCACACTTGTTTTTTTAAATCAATTTTTCATTCATTTTTGAATTTCCCTCTTAATATTCATTTAATTCTGAATTTTCCTCTTAATTTTCCCATAAACCCTTTTCTAGCCATCAAATAAACAAATGATACAATATCCTTTTTCAATTTATCACTTTTTAGGCCCATATCATATTTAATCACATTCATCAATATTACTAATCATAATATGGTATCACGTAAAAAGGAAAGAAAAGCTGTTTTTTAGAGGGAACCAATTCATGGCATGGGAGGGATTTGGATAATGATTTGCACAAGTCATAAGTTCTTCCTGATTTATCAGGATCTCAAAACAATGTAGATGAAAAAATTAACAAAAATAATTTCAAGGGAAAGAGGGAATAGCATAATATACACCAAAATACGCAGTTACAAAATGAAGAAAAATTCAGTTATATGAAAGGGTATAACAAAATTTGGAAGAAAAAACAGTTACAATCCATAACAGAAGAGGGAGGATATTCAGTTATACAATTCTTATCAGAATTCAGTTATAAAAAAAATTGACAGAAAAACTCAGCAAATCACCATTATCATCTCGAATCTGAAAATCATTCCATAAGAATCTTATCTAATCTCCTTGAACTGATTACCCTCTTCACCATCAATCTCTCCCAATCTCAGAACTGATCTTGCTCTCAGCTTCAATCTCCAAGATCAATTTCTGCAAACTCTTCTACAACTTCTCAATCTTCAATTCATCAATCTGTTGTATTTTCAGCAACTCCATAGAACACAACCTACAAGAACACACAAATCAACAAGAATCAATGAAATAAAAGCGAACTCGACAACAACGAGATCTTCATCAACATTGCAACAATCTTCAGAGGATATCATCTTCTATTCTCAACATCAAGGTTACTTTACGAAATCTTGCAAGATTCGTATCAACTTATCATAATAGAAAATCGACACAGACGCAAAAACAATCACAAATGGAGAAGAGAAATTCCGCAATTTGATCAATATCGCATCTGCAACATTCATGGGGAATCAAGAACTTAGTCACGACAATGACTCGATGACTACGACTAAGGAAAGAATCAGGTTCAAGACAAAGCTTACCTCCGATTGCGTCTTTGATTGACCAACTTCACTGGCGTTGGATTTGATCAACCTCATGAACAACGCAAGCAACTCGGCCAAAATCGCGCCTCATCTCATTGTCTTCCAATCTCTGAAATCCTTCGGTTACGTAAACAACCTGTCGCACAGGGTATTCGCTCCTCACCGTGAGAACAAGAAGAAGATGGAAAAGGCAAAGACGAACGGTGATGAACGAACACAGCGTACTTGTGAGGAGAATCACAGCGCCGACGAGGGTTCCGTGCGGTTTTCGGCGAGGTGTTTATGAGAGAGACATTGAGGTGAGATGGTGTCATACCCCAAATTTGTCCTACTTTCATTCATATTTACTTTCTTGTTTATTAACCTTTATCCAAAATTCAAAAATATATGTACGTGTTGTTTCTTTTATTTTGTCTTTAAAGAAACTCAGGTTCTTTTATTTCGTCATTAACGCAGAGTCTTCAAGACCCGCTAGCACATGGCCAGAATTTGGATTGCCACCGGGTTATACTCCGCCATTTGTGACTACTCAAATGGCTGGTACATCCACTTTTTTCGAACCTGGAGTGTTCACTGACTCTCAACCTAATGTGCATACTGTTGCCCAAACTGCTTATGTGAATGCTCCCTTCGTGCATAATCCACCATCATCGGTACAAGGTGAGGCTGGGAATTTTGAGGATGTTAGGGAGCAATGTATGACTTTGGAAAAGAGGATAAGAGTTGTCGAAGGATTTGATGTCTTCAACGCTGCTGCATCAGACATGTGCTTGGTTTCGAATTTGGTTATGCCAGACAAGTTCAAAATGCCAATATTTGAAAAATACAAGGGAGACACTTGCCCAAAGAGCCACATGATCATGTACTGCCGCAAAATGGCCGCTCATGCTGACAAAGACAAACTACTCATCCATTGCTTCCAAGATAGTTTGAGTGGAGCATCTTTGAAATGGTATATGGGACTCGAGAAAAGCCGTATCCAATGCTGGCAGGATTTGCTTGATGCATTCCTAAAACAATACAAATACAATCTGGACATGGCACCTGACCGCCGTCAGCTTCAAAACATGTCTCAGAAAGAAAAGGAATCATTCAAGGAGTATGCTCAGCGCTGGAGAGAGCTAGCTGCTCAGGTTGAGCCTCCCTTGGCAGAGAAAGAGCTGACTGGTCTGTTCATGGACACTCTTCAACCTCTTTACTGGGAAAGGATGATTGGCAGTGTATCATCTAGTTTTGTTGACCTTGTCACTATTGGAGAACGACTAGAGGAAGGAATTAGAAAGGGCAAGTTTGGAAGTGTCGAAGCTTCTAATGCTGCGAAAAAGTCCTCCGGGAACTTTCAGAAGAAGAAAGAGGGTGATACTCATGCTGTCAACACTGAAAGAAGACCCTACTACAGGCAACAACAGTATGGTGAAGCCCAAGTAGCCGCAGTTGCTCCTATGGTTAATTCTCCACCAGCTCGAGCTCCTCCACAAAGGAATGTTGGTCAGAATCAGACTCGCAATCCTAGGCCCAGGGCTCCTATTGATCCTATTCCCATGAAATATGCTGAGGTTTTCCCTAAACTGTGCAAAAAAGGTCTTGTTACTACTAAACCTCTCAATCCTCCAAATCCTCTTCCACCTGGATTTAGGACCGATCTTCATTGCCCATTCCATGAAGGAGCTGCAGGTCATGATATTGAGAACTGTTATGCTTTCCAAGCCCGAGTTCAAGACTTGGTCAGGGGAGACTTGCTCACCTTTACACCGAGAAAGGTTCCCAGGGTTGAAATAGATCCCATGCCGAAGCAAAGTGGCTGAAGATTTGATCGAAGAATCACAGGTTACTACCTAAAGCCAGTGGATCAGACGGGAAAAGCTCATCCTTGTTACTGATTAGACACTAGGCCTTGTTTCTCTTCAATTTTCATTTCCTTGTTTGTATTATGCGTACTTGTTTAAAGACTTTGTTTATTCTCAGATGTTAATGTTAATGGAATGAGCATCGCATGTTGTGAATCAATTCATTCACCTTCATATTTGTGCGTATTTATGCTTTACATTTTCAAAAAATTTCCAAACAATATATACCATTGTTTCTCTCATCCATCTGTTGTTTAAGAAATGATTGGAGGGAGGATGACGAATAAATACCCAAACTGTTGAATGGTATGCTTTCAAAATAAAATCTTGCTGATGATATACATGCATTGTTTCAACTCCCAAACACTGGAGAAATAAGGAAGTTAATCCATTGCCAACCCCTTTGAGCCTAGAAGTTGGAGTTTCATTCTACACGAAAAAACCCACAATCTTAACCCGGGGCAGGGTAATCCTCAGTTAATTCAAATATGCATTCAAATTTAGGAAATCTTTCCTTACATCTTTCAATAAGGATCTTCAAGCCCAAGCTTTCCTTTGCACAATTGTCAAGGAACTTGATGGCAGTCATTGTCCAAATCAAAAAATGAAAAAAAAGCCGCTAAGTCAATACCTAAAAGGCGACTTAGGCAAAATAAAAGCATCCCGGTGGACTGAAAACTTCAAGGATACAGTCCAGGCAAAAGTTAGGGATAATAAGAATTTCAAATCTTGAGAGGTCACCCAAAATTCCTCAATAAAGACAAAGAAGAGTTGACCCAAAGTCCTCATAAAATAAGACAACAAAGTGTTGTGAATAAGCAATGACTGCTATCCAATAATCCTTTGGCTCTTAGGCCATCATCATCAGTACAAATCCAAATAACTTGAATGCATAGGTTGAATTATTTGAGTATAGGACTGGAGATCATCACGGAGAATGGGTTGGGTAAAATTAAATTTTGAGCCTTATATCCTTTGTTTCATAAACCGTGAACCAGACCATGTTACAACCCTTTAACGACCTAATTGAAGTTAGGTTTGTTTTGAAAACATATCTCAACAAGGTTGCGTAAGCTGACTCCCCAAGAGATTTGCCAATCATTTGCTTTGGTATCATACCTTTTTCATATTTTTCAATTTGCACTATCTTTCACTTTGCACTTTGCATGACTGAATAAATATTGCATTCTCACCAGTGATTCATTTGTTATATACCAATATCATTCCAATAATGATTTTGATTTCAGATATTTTCTTAAGCATTGCATTAAAATTAACATTTTTGAATGGATATTTTATTTGCAAGTAAGCACTCATTATCAAGGAATTCTAAACAGTTGAGAAACTTGATCAGTGATCCTATCAGGGGCATATTGCAATCAAAGATCATGTTCTTCAAGGAATCTTTCCAAGACTCGTGTTGGGGCAAACATTTCAAGCGACCAGTCAAGCAGTCACTTCAGAACCATTCAGCATGGGGCAATCTATTCCAAGAAATCCCCAAGCAAGCTTATCACTCCTTCCTAGCAGGATTAACATCTCTATACTTCTAACAAGTATAATAGAAGTTATGTTCAGAACATCGTTCAAAGGCATAGTTGGCAAAAGTTCACTGTGTTGTGGAATCAGCTGCTTCAGCCGCACCTCTCCAAAAGAGTCTTATCCGGGGTCTCAGCATTTGCATTGCAATCATTGCACCATTTGCATCATACAATTTCATATCGAGCATAGCACGAAGTTTACTTCATGTTCATATGCATTTCCTGAGGTCTTGTCGTCTTACCTTGTGGTCAAGGTCCAATTTCGTTTGGCATCCTTAAAGTCCAATTTCTATTTGGAAACTAAAGTCCAACTCATTTGGAACCTACCAAAGCAGTCGTGTCTGTCACCCTGTCTTTCGTGTTTATTTTTCTTTTCCTTCAAATTTTTCTTATTGATAAATTTGGCGTGGATATTCTTTTCCTTCAAACTGTGTCAAGTTTGGCGTGGAACCCTCTTCCTTCAAACTTTGTTAAGTTTGGCGTGGAACCCTCTTCCTTCAAACTATGTCAAGTTTGGCGTGGAACTTTTTTCCTTCAAACTGTGTCAAGTTTGGCGTGGAACCCTTTTCCTTCAAACTGTGTTAAGTTTGGCGTGGAACCTTTTTTCCTTCAAATTGTGTTCAGTTTGGCGTGGAACTCTTTTCCTTCAAACTGTGTTCAGTTTGGCGTGGAACTCTTTTCCTTCAAACTGTGTTAAGTTTGGCGTGGAACCTTTTTTCCTTCGAACTGTGTTAAGTTTGGCGTGGAACTTTTTTCCTTCAAACTGTGTCAAGTTTGGCGTGGAACCCTTTTCCTTCAAACTGTGTTAAGTTTGGCGTGGAACCTTTTTTTCCTTCAAACTGTGTTCAGTTTGGCGTGGAACTCTTTTCCTTCAAACTGTGTTAAGTTTGGCGTGGAACCTTTTTTCCTTCAAACTGTGTTCAGTTTGGCGTGGAACCCCTTTTCCTTCAAATTTGTCTTGTTAAGAAAATTTGGCGTGGATATTTTCGTTTCCTTCAAACTTTGTGAAGTTTGGCGTGGAACCTTTTTTCCTTCAAATTTGTCTTGTTAAGAAAATTTGGCGTGGATATTTTCTTTTCCTTCAAACTATGTTAAGTTTGACGTGGATCCCTATTTCAAGTGACATCCCTTTTAATTTTCTAGTTGAAGAATTTGATGTCTCCCTTGGTGTACCTTCGTAATTTGGGTTTCATTCCACATCTAGTACTTTTCTAGATGTTACGGGCGTTGATTTCCAAAATGGGTGTTTGTGCGTCCATAGATTTTTTCTGGATGTCTTTAATATCTTTCTCAGGATTTATTCTTCTCGTCTCAAGTGTTCCTGATTATTCCCCGTCATCCAGACGGATTTCCAGGAATATCTTGTTTTCCCAACTAAATTTTCTTATCTTTGCTTTTTGTTAGTATTTTCTTTTCATTCAATCGTTTCATCATTCCCATAGGGTTTGTGTCTCATATCATATCGTATTCATGTTCAATATCCCCAGTAATTGCATTCATACATGCATCTCACATTTCAACATGGCATTTCATTTTTATCGGACAAATTTTGGGTCTTCTTATATCTAATTGACTTTTACTTTAGAATCGAACGCCTTACAGCAGTTCACTTCAAGTTTAAGACAATTAGATAGGGGCATCTGTCATACCCCAAATTTGTCCTACTTTCATTCATATTTACTTTCCTGTTTATTAACCTTTATCCAAAATTCAAAAATATATGTACGTGTTGTTTCTTTTATTTTGTCTTTAAAGAAACTCAGGTTCTTGCAAGAATGAGTTAAGGCTTGTTCAATAACAAGTCAAGGGTGCGTCTAAATGGTGGTAGTTGTCAGATTATTTAAATACTGAGATTATTGATACCAAGTGTTTGCTAAAGAAGAAAGATTGTGCTTCAGCTTAAATGTTAATTTTTTTTCAAAGGATGTCGAAGCATGGCCTCCAAATACGGATCATATGTCTTAATTTGGTTTCTATTCAATTAAAGAATTTAAATTATAGAAAGAAACATTTATTGGATTACATTTTGGTTCTTGGTTCGGATTCAAAAGTTTTCTGACAAAGTCTATGTGTTTTTATTCCTTCCAAAACATTACAGTCATTGTTCTATTATTTTGATGGGATTCCAAGTCATCATTCATTTTGCTTTAAGAAGATTCAAATTACTGCCATGAACAATTTGTTTTCATGTAGTTTCCAAGCATTATCTCTATTTGGGTTAATCTCTTGTAACAAATGAGTCACTATAACATTTCCATTCACGAGGAAAAGTGTTCAGACCTTGTTTAGATTAGTGCAGGTGGTGCTTTTGGGAATTTCAATTTATATCATAGTGGGTTTCAAGTCATGATTATTTTATGTTGAGTATCAGCCATGCTAATATCAGGCAATGCTACAAGTCATTTTGTGGCAATTTCTACCAGGATCTCTTTGCAGAAACATTAGGATTGCGGTGCGGTACACAAGACCATTCCTAAGTACCAAGTCAGGCAGTTGTTATTGCAAATCAAAATTGCACATTTTTGAGTTTATCAATATCCAGATTGTAAAAATGTTACAGACCTACAAACAAATAAGCTTAAAAATCAATAAATTCGTGGGCTGAACCAAAGTTCTTCGCAAGTTCTCACCATTTGTTTCTCAGGTCATGCCAAGTTTCGCAAACTGCCGACATTATCATTGCAAGATGCAGAATTATGCCAAATTGCCTCCATGATATACCTAGCATAGAATGAACATGTGGGGATTAGAAAAATATCAAGGGTAGCATATAGGCACAAGGTATCAGCTCCAATTCAAGGTCCATATCACAAAGACTCA
This sequence comes from Lathyrus aphaca, assembly GCA_963966055.1. NCBI lineage: Eukaryota > Viridiplantae > Streptophyta > Magnoliopsida > Fabales > Fabaceae > Lathyrus > Lathyrus aphaca. Next base: position 224,000,301 of record OZ014522.1, read on the forward strand.
ATCTCATACCAAACAATTCCAATTTGCACATGAAAAGAAGAAGAAACAGATGACTAGTAAAGAGAGTTTGAGAAACCAAATGATCATGTCAGAATAAAGTCACAATTCTAAGTTTGTATGTTTGTCATATCACAGAATCCTTCATTTTATCTTCAAACCTGTCTTCATGAGAAACACTGCCAAAGAAGTCAGTTCCTAAGCTACTATGCACCGTCAAAACAGCTTTCTTCCAAGCTGAAACAAGTTATTACCATCACCAGCATCATGTTATTGTAAGCCTCATAGTTTCGTCGTCACGATGCCAATCTTACTCAATATGGACCTCACCATCAGCCGGGTACATGAAAAAACGGGAAATGCGATAGGTGATCAATATAAGTAGAAACACTGAGCATTCAGAGGAAAATATCAAAAGAATCATGCAGCCAAGCCATGAAGGATTTATGCGCAGGTTATAGGAATCAATACAGAGGAACCAAACCATAATGCTATCTATCAACCCATTCATGATATCAATACAAAGTTTTTTTATCATTTTGAGTTTTCATCAATCTTACCGTTGGTTCTAAAATTGTCATAAGTGCAAGCCTTAAACTCCAAGATTCAGCCATCGTCAAGTTGTCACAGGTTCTTCAGGTCTCACTCGAGCTTCCCAGTTCTTCTAAATTTCGCTCCACACCGAAGCAATCCAAGTCTCAAGCCAAGTCGCAAAATTGCGCTTTACTCCATGTTTCTTCAAACCTGCAAGACAAATGACATGTCAAAATAAAAGACCAATGGATTAAAATAGCAGCAGAAGATCCAGCTTTGTCATGGCCATAGTATCCACTTACTCGCGTGTTAACAAATCAATTCAGAGTACAAAACTAAGTTAGAGACAATGAATCATAAAGCCTCTCATCACCCAATATACAACTTGCCATCAGCCAACATTGAATATTCGAAGGTCTCTTAGGAGCTTTCGCCTCGCATCAACAACCTGCAAAATGCGGGTATAATATCATGAGCACACTAAATCTCAAGCACGTGAAAGTTAAAGTTCTGTCGACAACAACGATCCAACGGAATTCAAAAATTCAAAGCAACGAGTTCATGGCAACAACGAAGCACAAATTTGAAAGGCAAGTGTAATAAAAGTCAAGAACCATGGACTGCATGTTGTTTGCCTAAGTTTCACCAAAATCTTATCCAAGTTACCGATTCCATTTGTGTAGTCAACCTCCACCGGGAGAGTTGATAGCCATGGCTGCTGTGCGAAAATTGTGTTGAGATGAGGCAACCAAATCACAGTGCATGAGGGATTTATAAAAAACTGAGTTTAAACTGAAATAAGAATAGGATGCATGTCAGTAAAGTAATGATAGCACAAACAAGAAAAGGGCTTATCCTAAACATAACACCGAAGCAACTTACGCAAGAAGTCTCATCTTAAACTCCAGGTCTTAGCAAAGGGATTCATGATGCTTCTAGTTTGTTTTCATGCCGAGGTCAACAAGCTGCGGAAGTTTAATGAAGAAGGTTATAAACATCATGTAAACATGTAAAAAGGAGGATGTAAATTACATGAGAAACCATCACAAACCCTCCTCATTTACCTCTATTTGCTAATGGAAGAAACCTTTCTCTTTTTTTTTCCACTGGACCATTATCAAATCCTGCACAATCTCTACAATCCAAAAACAGGAGCAGAGTTAAGCAAGCTATCAAGCTGTGTATGAAGAAAAGTCAGCACATTCATAATGTTCTAACCAATCATAACCCGAATCATGTCAAGATCTGCAATGAAAAAGCACCAGGGCAACGAGTCAGAAAAAGAAAATAAGAGCAAGATATCATATTATTCAGAGCCAAACATCATAAATCTCATGAACAAGAGGTCAGAAAATAAGCTTCAGCAGTAAAACAGTTACTGTATCAGTAAAATCGATTAAATTTACCTTTTTCACAGTTGGTAAAACTCAAGTTTCCCTCAGTGAAATTCAATCCAATGACCACCTTGTTTCTAGAAGTTTTTCCAAATCACTACAGACAAAGGAGTTTTGTGAGTCACCCTCTATGGTCCCCACAACAGCAAAATTTGTTACAACTTCTTTCTTCCGCAGACGCGACGCCAAGGATAAAAAGAAATCTTCAATCCGATTCCCAAATCACCCTCTTGTTCCCTCTATATAACAGGGCATCTATCTCTCGCAAAAGAAAAAGGGGAGAAAAAATGAGAAGAGTTCTATGAAAAATCATTAAACTTCAAAAACCTGTAAACCAGAAATAGAGTGACAACAAACCTCAACCACCATAAACACCCTCAAACCTTCAATCCATCTTCACCTTTCATACACCAAAATGAAAAACACCGCCTATCCGTGAACTTCACCTAAACAACCAAAGTACCGACGAACCGCCGTCAAACCCAGAATCCGAACAGAACCCACGCCGCAAACCATTCATAGACAAACAAAAATCGAAACCAAAACGCGGAGCTTTGAGAGACGGAGAGGGATCTTTGAGTTGAGCGTCGTCGTAGCAGTGAGGTTGCGAGAGAGAGTGAGATCGCGCACAGGCAGAGAGAAACGAGCTTCATTTTCTTTCTTTGCGACAAGAGATCCGAAACGAGCTGAGACGAGGGTTAGGTGACTTTTGTTTTAGAATCGTGACGTTTCTTTCCTTCATAATAGCCGTGACATTCTTTGCTTTTATCCTGACCTTGTTTTATTTCCTTTTAATATTTAAATCCTTATTTTTTTATTATTATTTATTTTATTTTATTGTTTGTAAAATCCATTAGATTTAGGGTTAAGCCCATTTGGGGATTCATCATCTTGGTAACCTCACAAAACCCACCGGTTTCATCCTTCAGCCCGAGTTCCTTTTGTTCCCTGTTATTGGCACACATCTTGACTCACACACACATTCTTTTATTTATTTTTATGGTTTTATTACTAGTTTCTTTCTAAGATTTTTGTATATTTTTTCTTTCTTTCTAATTAACCATTAATTTCTTTCTTTATCATATAATTAAACCATTATTTAAATTCAAGCTTTATTTGATTTTGCTCCTTTAGACTTATATTTTTATTTATTATTTTGGGCCGATGATATAATAATGGTATTGATATTCAATCATTTTTGATTCGACGTTATCAATACCGGTATGAGGCCAACTTTTATTTTTCTTGCTATAATTTAGTCAATCATTCCATTATTCGGTTAATGATAAAATATGATATTCGATTATTTTAATCGACGTTATCCATTAAATTGAGACAAATTTCATTATTTTCTCATTATTTTATATTTATTATTTTGGGCCGATGATATAATAATGGTATTGATATTCAATCATTTTTGATTCGACGTTATCAATACCGGTATGAGGCCAACTTTTATTTTTCTTGCTATTATTTAGTCAATCATTCCATTATTCGGTTAATGATAAAATGTGATATTCGATTATTTTAATCGACGTTATCCATTAAATTGAGATCGATTTCATTATTTTCTCATTATTTTATATTTATTATTTTGGGCCTATGATAAAAAATATGGTTTATTGACATTCCACTTTGCGACGTTGTCTAAACCAATTTGAGGCCGACTTTTTATCCATTTATTATTTTATCAATTTATTGATTTATTTATAATTTGGTCTATGATATTATTATCCGATTTGTGACATTCGATTTTACCGATGTTGTCCAAATTGATATGAGACCGTTTTCTATTATTTTATTGGTTTCTAATTAATTTTAGATCCATTGTCATTTATCGACTTTATTCTTATTTCGGCCAATGATAAATGATGATATCCGATTTCCGATAAATCGACGTTATCCCCTAATTTGAGGCCACATTTTTATTTTTCTTATTATTTCCCATTTCTCAATTTATTTTATTTCGGTCGATGAATAAATATTTAAATATTCGATTTCGAATAATCGACGTTATTTAAATTAAATATGAGGCCAAACTATTATTTTATTATTATTTCGACTTTATTTTATTTTTATGGTCAATGATATAACAAACGATCTAAATGTTCGATTTCGACAAATCGGTGTCATTTAGATCAATATGAGACCAATTGTATTTTTTATCGCATTTCTTTTATTTAAATAATTATTTGATTATAAAGTATCGTTCGACTTCTCATAGAATGATTCTAACTTTGAATCGATTCTAAGACAGTTAAAGAGCTAAATTTCGACGCTTTCGGTTTAATTCGAGCTCCAACGGCTCCACCTTAGCTTAGTATTAGGAATCGTTCTTGCGTAACCATTTAACCCTTAACTTCCATTTCGCACTCACCCTTAGCGATCGCTTTATGCCTCGCAATCGACCTACCAAAATGTTTCTTTAAATCCAAACCCTTGATCCAACGTCAAGTGGTCTTAGGTATTAAAACACTTTAATAATATGAGAGAAATTGTACGCCACGAGCCTTAAGTGGTAGAAAGGAGGATTACGAGTTCTCGTTATTCGCTCCGATTATTCCGTCGCAAGACACTTGGCTTGTTGGTTCGGAATAAACTATCCATAGTCTTTAGTGCAATTCGACTCCTAAAGAAAGATAAATAAAATTTGAATTCTTTTCCTCCTTTAGCAAGTAATTCACTAGGCATAAACATCCTTTCGCGCGTGACAACTTAGAAGGTTCCCATCGAGTACGATGGATGTAGGGGGTGCTAATACCTTCCCCCTGCATAACCGACTTCCGAACCCCGACAATGGTTCCGTCGACCTTGTCTTTATCCTTTCTTCCCGGGTTTTATCTATATTTTCCCTTTCCATCTTTGGGAATAAATCAAAATTAGGTGGCGACTCTCAAGTCAGCCCAGCCGCGACCGCATTCGCGAGGATCGTATTTTTCGAGGTACGACAGATGGTGATGAATGAACACGATGTATTGAGAAGAGAAAACGGAGAAGATTGGTTGTTCTTCGACGATGAATCCAGACAAAGCATAAGGATATTCATTAACAGTGAAAGGGATCATTACTTGGGAGTTGTACAAACTCTTTATTTCAGCATCCTTGGGTTCTTGTATGAACTGGCGGCTTTTGACCGTCTTAGACTCAATGAGATTGTTGAATGATGGAAGAGCTTATTCGAAAGTGAAAGCCTTTGCTTTTTGAGTTTTCTATTGGGAAGTGTTAACCTTTGAGGACACCATTGTTGAAAATAAAAATGGAGTTTTCTTAGGTTTCTTGGAAGAAAATAAGAAGACTTTAGCAAGAAGGAGACAAAGTTTGAAAGAGTTTGGAAAACTTTCTTTTGTGTGTTGAAGGATGTATTTATAGACGTAGGCAATGAGAAGTTGTGAAGTCTAGCCACTTAATGTAGATGTGAGTTGGTGGGATATGTGGCACTTGGGATTTGACGCGTTGAGGTAGCAGTTAAAACAAAACATCTTGGCGCATTGTTTCAAGAAAACACTCATGATCAGGAAACATTAGATATGGCTGATGGGACTTTTGGGATTTTTGCCATTATGACGTGACGTTATATGCGTGGGTGGAGAATCGCAACAGTTTTTTAGAACGTGGGTTAGGTGGTTCCAACCATACTTTCGTCGGACCAAAGTTGGCGTTGAAATGATGAATATCAAAAAATGATCTTTTCATCAAGATGGTCGAAAAGAACATTTTTGGGGGGAAATTTGTTATCCCTAAATTTCGACGCTAGCATTAAGGAGGTCATTTGGCTTAGAAAAGAATTTTCTTGTTATAAGCTAAACGTGAGGTATTCGACCTTACTCATTAAAAGGATGAGAGTCGAAGGAATCCACTTACAGGTTCTGTACTTAGAGAAATTCTGAGTTTAGAATATTTTCTAAGTGTTAGGAGGATTCGACCAGGAATGCATTCGACGAGAATGTAAGTTACATGAGTTTTGCACGTTCAAGTTTGGAGGGAAAATATGTAATTTTCAATTCAAATGCAGAGACAAGTGGCGTAAGATCAAGCTTCTTCAGCATGTAGTGGGATAAGTGTCATCATCTTAGGGTAGTTTTAGAAAGAAACCGTCGAAAACGGTTACTTTGTAATGTATATAAATAGCTTAGTCTAGTGTTCGAATAGGTGTGTGGAAATCATATGTACTAGTAACTTCGTAACACTCAAAGTCTTCGCGTGTAGAGAAAAGAGTGCAGTGAGAATGTACGTGATGTAAACACCACCAATTTATCTTCAATGTCAATTTATCTGCAAGTTACTTATCTTTGAAGTCATTTAACTTTCAAGCCTTTTATGTTAAAGCATTTATCTTTCAAAGTCATTTACTTTGTAAGTAATTTACTGCATTTCATTTACATTTCCTGCCCTTTACTTATTATTCAGCATTTTAACATTTTGCCTCGCACTTATCTTTCCTTTACATTTTCAGTCATTTAAACTCCCTGCCTGGATTTTAACTTTCATTTACCTTCAAGTTTTGTCTTTACTTTTCCTTTAAATCTTCAAGCATTGCCCTTTCTTTTATTTACTTTGAAATTCTTTGCTTTTACTTCATTCCTTTTATTTTAAAAACTTTATGAATCCTGTCGAAGGGTTAAGACCTTTTTCCCAAAAACATCACAAATCACAAACCTTTTAGCACATGTCCTAGGATCAATCTGGTCGATCATGCGAGTAACTGAGGGTATTTTGGTATCTTCAGAGGATCAGAGGTTGTTTACCAATTTTGGGGGTAAATAGATACCTGTTACCTTATAGACTTCATTGACGAGTGCAGAAGGGAAATGGAAAAAGAAGAAACTGCCTATTCTGATATAATGAAAATCCCATCTCCTCTGATCTTCGAAGATGATAATTGGAAAGAACCTTATCGAGACGAAAGTCTAAATGAATGCTTAGCTCTTACAGCAGACCATATGTAGTACCCAAAGAAACCCGCTCTAGAACTCAAGACATTACCCAACAATCTTAGATACGAATTCCTAGATTATGAACTTAAAAGACCAGTTATAGTAAATGCAGACTTAGGACAACTCGAAATCCAAAAACTTTTAGACGTCTTAAGGAAATACCCAACTGCGTTAGGCTACAACATATTTGATCTAAGAGGAATAAGTCCTTTAATATGTATGCACCATATTATGTTAGAGGAAGACTGTAAGGCCTCTATAGAACCTCAAAGAAGGATTAATCTGATTTTAAATACAGTAGTCAGAGATGAAGTAATGAAGTTACTAGACGCCAGAATTATATACCCAATATCTGACAGTCAATGGGTTAGCCCAGTGCATGTCGTACCAAATAAGGGAGGCATTACAGTCACTAAGAACTCAAAAGGTGAGTCTATAACACAAAGAGTAGTGACCAAGAGTATAATGTGTATCGATTATCGAAAAATGAACAAAGCTACCCGAAAAGACTATTTTCCTTTACCATTCATCGATCAAATGTTGGAAATATTAGCCAAATATTCTTACTTTTGCTACCTAGATGGTTACTCGGGATTTTTCCAAATTCCTATTCACCCTGACGACCAAGAAAAGATAACATTCACGTGCCCCTACGGAATATTCGCTTGCCTTCATATGTCGTTCGGTTTATGTAACGCTCCAACGACATTTCAACGATGTATGATGGCATTTTTTGTCGATTTCATGGACGACATCATGGAAGTGTTTATGGATTATTTCTCCGTATACAGACAAAGCTTTTAAGAAGTTTCTTGTATTAAACTGGGAAAAGTGTCATTTTATGGTCATACAAGAGATTGTTCTAGGACATGTGATATCCAACAAAGGCATCGAGGTAGATAAAGCAAAGATAGAAGAAATAAAAGACCTTCAACCGCCGAAAATAGTGAAAGAAATAAGAAGTTTCTTAAGACACGCTGGTTTCTACCGACGATTCATTAAGGGCTTTTCAAAGATCACTAAGCCATTGATCGGTCTACTAATGAAGGACGTTGAGTTTATCTTTGACGAAGATTGTTTAAAAGCATTTGAAACACTCAAAACAGCTCTTATCACTGCACCCATCATGCAACCACCTGATTGGACACTACCATTCGAGATTATGTGTGATGTGAGTGATTACATTGTAGGAGCAATCTTAGGACAAAGAAAAGATAAGAAACTTCACGCAATATACTACGCAAGTAGAACTATAGACCCTACTCAGATGAACTACGCCACCACAAAGAAAGAAATCTAAGTCGTCGTGTTCGCACTCGATAAATTTCGTTCCTACCTAGTAGGACCTAAAATCATCATTTATACTGATCATGCCGCCATTAGGTACCTTCTAAGTAAAAAGGACGTGAAGTCTAGATTAGGAAGATGGATCATTTTGCTACAAGAGTTTGATTTGGAAATTAAGGATAAGAAAGGAACTGACAACGTAGTAGTAGACCACTTATCACGTATGGAAGGAATTAAACCAGACCAAATACCAATTAACGATAACTTCCCTAATGAATGTCTTATAGCCCAATTAGAAAGTGAGATATCTTCCTTAATTCTAGATGAACAAATCCAAGAAAATATAGTGGACGAGATATGTGCGCAAACCATTATACCATGGTACGCTAACATAGTCAACTATTTAGCCACTGGGGTACTTCCACCAGATCTCACATACCAACAAAAGAAGAAATTCTTCCATGATTTAAAATAGTATTACTGGGATGAACCATTGCTTTTCAACATGGATCCAATGGTATTTACAGTCGATGTGTCCCAGAAGAAGAAATGGAAAATATAATTTCCCACTATCACTCTGCTCCTAACGGTTGACATGCAAGCACTTCGATGACTTGTGCAAAGATTCTTCAATCAGGCCTATTTTGGCCCACTCTTTGGAAAGATTTTCACCTTGCCATTCTAAATTACGACTGATACCAACGCACTGGAAACATCTTAAGGCGCGATGAGATGCCCCAAAAAGGCATTTTATAAGTAGAAGTTTTTTATGTGTGGGGAATTGACTTTATGGGACCATTCCCATCTTCTTTTGGAAATAAGTTATACTCGTTGTTGTCGATTATGTTTCAAAATGGATCGAAGCTATAACTTCTCCAACAAATGACGCACGAGTAGTCATGAAGCTTTTTAAGAACTGTCACACCCCAAATTTTGCCCCTAATTTACGTTCACATACCATTCATCACATTTAAAAAGAGTTCATTCCAAAATCATTTTTTCTTATTCATTCAATTCAAATTTTAAGTTTAATTCCAATTTATTTCTAATTCCATTCTATTTTTTTTAATTTCAATTTTGTTTCCAATTCCATCCTCAGGTTTCAAGTTGAAATTCAATTTTTATGTCTATTTCCAAGTTCCAAATTAGTTCCAACTCCATTTTTCAATTTTTCTTATTTTTTAAGCTCTAGCCTCAGCTCATGATCGCTTTCCAAATTCAATTTCATAGTTTCTCAATTTTCTTTTTCAAGTTCTATTTCCAAGTTCTTAAATTTCAAATCCATTTCTAGCTCTCAATTTCCAATCCATATTGAAGTATCATTTTCAAAACTTTTATTTCATTTTTTCTTAAGTTCACAAAATTTCCCTCTAATTTCCATTCAAATTCCAAAATTCCATTCTAAATTCATGCCAAATTCAATTCAAATTCATCACAGACTTCTAAATTCTATCCCAAGTTCTATTTTCTTCCCCAAGTCAATTCTCATCCAATTTCAAATCTCAAGTTTCAAATTTAATTCCATGTCAATTCACAATCACCATTCAAGGTTTTGTTTCTTTTATTATTTAATTATCTATTCAAGGGGTAATCAATTTTCATAATAGAATCCCATTTTTCCACATACCAAATTTTCTTTCCAAGTTCAATTCAAAAAAACTACAAAGTTCATTCCAAATTCATGCTAAAGTTACAATGTCTAATGTTTACAAATAAATATTTGGAAATCACAGGTTCAAAGCCATTTTCTTTTGAAGTTATTACAAGAGGTCATAAGCATCACTTTAAATTTAAGTTCATCCCTTATGCCAAAACTCCATGCAAAGTCATCATTCCTCATGCTAGACGACATTTCCAAACTCCATGCTTCTTCCATTCTCATGAAGGTTCTCATGTACATGATATAAAAATAAAAGCAAGTTAGCATTCATTCAAATAATTCATTCAAATTTTTCATAATTTAAGTTCACAAATTCAATTCATTTCATTCAAAGCAAACATTATGTTCATCCCTATTTTATCCAAAATAATCATTCCATGATCATACATTCACATAGCATAAGTTTCCCATTCATTCTTGCCATATTCACATCAGCATAATGTTACAGTTGCATTAGAAAAATAGAATTTTAAAAAAAATGGGACAGTATAACAATTCAGCAGGACCACAAAAAAAAAACAGACAAACAGCACACACAGCAGGCCTGCCAAATGCAGGGCCTCTGCTCCACTTCCTCCACCACAACCAAAATTCAGACATTGTCCCCCAACCCTTCATTAGCAAGTTATCACAGTACAGAAATTCAAAAATCAAAAACCCTAAACCAAGTCCTATATAATAAACACTGTTTCATTCATCAGGAGGCAAGAAGAAACCCTAGCCACTCCATCAAATAACCAAAAAAACAGCAGCCACAAAACTTCATTTATAAAACAACAACACAGCCACATAGAGCCTAAGGACATATACCAAAACTCAGAAGTTCAGAAGAGAAAAAGAAGAGGTTAAAGGTTCAAAGCATAAAGAAAAGGGAACTCACCCGAATCATATTGGAGCTTCATCGCAGGCTGTTCTCGGAGACGTCCAAATTCGTACCAAAGCTTTCTACGTGCAAAGGTTCTTCCGGATTTGTCTTCGATCGGTAATCTTTAGCTCCTCCCTCTTTTATTTTGCTTGTTTGGTGTGCTTCTGTTTGCTTTAACTTTGAGTCCAGAGTTTTGGTTTGGGGGGATTTGAGTCATCACAGAACCAAACACCAAACTCCACCAAAACTACAGCCAAACGTTTAAAATCATACATAAAAACTCTAGCTAACCCTGTCACAAAAAAAGCAGCCACAACTTCAGTCAAAAAACCAACACAACCTGTAAACAAACAGAACTCACAAGAAAAACCAGACTTACACTCACCCATTTTCATTTTACCTCCACCCTCAATAACCACACAAACACAGTTGAACATCAAACAAAAAAGCCTTCGTCGGAACCCCTAACTGCCGGCAACCCGCCATCCTCAAACCAAACAACCATTAACACCACCAAAAAAAATTATACTCATCGCCACCTTCATACTCCATCAAACTGTAAAACTCAACAAACCTGTCACAAAAACAGAACAATAAAAAGGGAACTGCGCTTGGGTGAGAGAGATGTTGAAACCAGAAATCGCAACACAGTCAACAACAAAACCATAAATCTCACCTTTACCAAACCTTCAAAAACTCACTCTTCGAAACACTTATTCTTCATCAAAATCGAACTCTGCTCATGACCTTCAACCAACCTCTGAAACTCATAAACCAAAAAACCTCTACACCGAGCTAAACCCTTCGCAAATCTAGACTCCAAACCATCCACCCTTAAAACAAACCTGAACCGCAAACAGCAGTCGTGACCAAGACCACCATTCGCACAGAGTCTCAAAACTCCCAGAAACAACACAAATCGCAGCCACGAATCTCCAAACTTGCCGCTAACCTTCAGGCCAGCCAAAACCAAACAGAAACAAACAGCTGAAATCACACTTCAGACCACCAAAAGCCTCAAACCGAAATCATAAAACAACCAAAACGAATCTGAAAAATGGGAAGAGAGTGAGCAATATTGAAACAGAACCAAAATCGACTAAAAATCATGAGACTTACCGTTTGAGACCGAAACAAAAAAAACTGAGAAACCACTATCCCTAAACACCCTCATCACCACTAAACCGTGCACCAAGCCCTTCCACAACCTTCAGCCAAACCGAAACACTTCCGGCCATCCACCCCTATTCAAAGCACAGCAAACTGCCATACCACCTTCAACCGAGAACAGCCGCCATCCCTTTCACGAACCGAACATAACCCGCAACACACCAAAAACAACATCGAACCTCACAAACCAACAGCTCACAAACTCGAAAATCCCTCATCAAACCAAAACACCATCAACACTGACAAACAAAAAGAAGCAAGGGTGAGATGAAAATCTGAAAACTGATTGAGACGAACGAAAAACCAAAAAATGCATACCACTATGAGCGACCAAACGGCCAACACTGAACCGCACCACAACATACCCAAAACACCAAACCTCAAATCTCGCCGCAATCCTCGACGACGAACACCATCTTCATCCAACCTTCGAATCGCTCCACCAAACCCACCAAAAATTGAAAACACCAAACGCGGATCCTCTATGAAAGTTGAGAGAAACCGAATGGCCAAAACCGCTGAAGCCTTTCACGGAAACCCGACCGTGAGAAATCAAACACAAACTCATCGAAAAACGAACCACCGTGAGAGTGAAACCGAAACCGCCACCACCATACAATCACTTCACCACCACCACGAGAAACCGCGAGCGAACTGCACAAAACCAAACAATGGAGAGGCTGAACCGTGAGAGAGACGGATCGATTGAGAGCATCGCCGAGAACGCCGCCGTGAGAAGACTGTGAGATCCGCCGTGAGAGAGGAAGGTTGGATTTTTTTTCCAATTAGTTTTTCTTCTGGAACAACATGACCGTGCGTGTGCTTATCTGTTCATAAGAGGATTTTTTATTTTTTATTTTTTAACACAAACCCTTGTTTCTAACTTTCTTTTATTTTTCTTAATTTATTTTTTTTTATTATTGGTAATGGGCTTCGGAGCCCATGGTCTATCCATGCTCACTTACCACACACTGCACCTGGTGTTTCACCTCCTCTCCAGCTTTCTTTTTTATTTATTATTTTGGTTATGATTTACATTGGGCTGGGCCCAAATTTCTGCTCTCTGCATATGCTTCAAATCAGTGCAGCCCCCCCTATGTTTTTACTATGTTCTATATTTCACCTTCACTTTTAATGTCATTGTTTTATTTATTATTTATTATTTTATTTTGTTTTTACTTAGAAAAATATCTTAAAACAAAATGTCTTTAAAAAAAACTCATTTGATTTTTATTGTCATTTACTTATTTTATAAGGGCCGATGATATGACAAAAGGTCACGATAAATCGTTTCTGATTAATCGTGACCAATATGAGGCCGTTTATTTATTTTAATTTTCATTCTATTTAATTTATTCTATTTCACAATTTATTTCACTTTATTTGTTTTTTTTTATTATTTATTTCTCGCACTCTTACACCATATTAACTTTAATTTTCAAGATAATAAATCCTTGGCCCAACGCCAAGTGAACTTCACACACACCTCACTCACACGTAAGTCGGTCGTTTTACGATCGCCATCTGCACAGTTTCTACATTTCACAGCTTTCCAACTTAAGCAAATTGACGCACCGCGTTTGTTTTCCACCTCAGCATTCTCGATCCATATATCAAGCCATAGCCCAGTTACTAAGCCTTTTACCTTGCATTTCCATTTACTTTATTCAATCCATTTTTGCAAGTAGCAACCTATGCCTTAGACTTAGGAGCTTGCATCCTCATTTGTTTACTTTTTTTTCGCATTAAATCCAAGAGGGAAAGAACTCCTGCAGTTGACTCAATGTCATAGGAAGTTTAGCCATCCCTAGTTCCTTTTCAACCCTAACCATTAGGACTTTTTATTTTACAACTTTTTGTGACTTTCCTAAAGTCACGTGAGTGTTTGCCATAACACTTACCTTCCCCCGCGAACCTTGAGCGTAACCAAGTGTTCGTTAATCCTTAGGAGAACTACGAGTGCTCTGATTCTATACCCGATACGTAGGCATCGATGCGATGTTGTGCGAGCACCATTAGAAATAAAAACCTTAGGTTCCCATAATTTTAGCAAGCAATAAATAACAATAACACAAATATTAACAAGAGGTTCCCGTAGGATACTGCGGATGCTTAGGATGCTAACACCTTCCCTAGGCATAATCAACCCCCGAACCTAGTTTCTCCTCATTTAGGGTTTTTACGATCTTTTTCCCTTTTCCCTTTGGATTAAATTAAAGTCGGTGGTGAACATAAATGTTTTACGATTCAAGCTTAATCAATAGCTTGGTATCTGATTCTCACCGCAACAGAAATGGCGACTTCACTGGGGATTCTATTTTTGAGGGTTAAGCCCACCTTGTATATTTGTATATTTGTTGTTGTATTGCTTGTTATTATTTGGGATTTTTGTTGGGTGTTCCATGTGTGGTGAGATAAGTCCTAACCCGGACTTGAGTGCAAATAAGATAGGACGGTGGTATATTCAAGAAGGCTTGTAGGGAGTTGAGTTCCGATCAAGTTGACTTGAGACACCACCACTCAGCGGAGGCCTCCTCGGATGTAGTTTTGTTGATCGAGTTCAGTCGTGAAAGCATTACTATATTCGACCTGAGAGCCGTTAATGTTGAGGACCGTAGAACATTTACCCCCACTTGGCCTTTTAGGGATGTAGTGCGATGACTATGAGGGTGCAAATCCAAAATAGTTGATACGCGATACTACATTCGGATGAGACTCTCTTGAGAATATTATTGATTACCAAGTTGAGTTGAGAAGTCGGTAATATCCGAAAGATGGGACAATGATTCTGGGAACTTTTAGAACCCGTTGTACAGGTACAAATAAACTCATAGTACATACCTTTTGGGAGGGTTGAACCTTCGACCTCATGCAAGCTTTGAACCTAAGCCTTGTTTGTGTTTGTGTATTCATTGCATTCACACATCATGAAGCATCATTTTCACCATTTTATTCAAGGAACTCAGAAACTCTATCTTTGCAAATATCATAGGTATCATCATGGACTTTGGAAGAAGAAAGACTGTCAAATACACATTCAAAACTCCCAAACTCGAAGACCTAAGGAAATTAATCTCCTTAGGACTTTGTCTTTGTCTTTATTAAACTTTGTTTGGGATTTTTGAAGATGTACTCGAGACTTTGTATCACTTTTTGAATTTAATGAAATCATATCCTTTTGATCATTATGTATTCCTTGGTATTTGCAAATTGTTTCTTAAGTTCCTTGAATAAAATTTAATTTTCGCATTGCACTCATACATTTGGCATTTCATTTGCATTTTTTTCATATAAAACTCATTCCCGTCATCTGCTCTCCAGCTTTCACACTGAGGCTCTCACGCAAATACTACACTCGAGCTCAAGCCAGAAAGAGGATGGCTGAAAGAGACCTAGAGATGGACAGAGTTAACGAGGAGCTTACTGATATTCGTGGGAATATGGGTCAGATGATGGAAATGTTGCAGGTCATTCGAGCGAAGATGGATACCCAACAGACTGTAGTGTCAGAAATTGTCACTGCAACGACTGAGCCTACGTCATCAGTCACTACCCCTGTGACCTGGCCTCCTTTTGGACTTCCTCCTGGATTCGTCCCTCCTCCTCAAGGTTTTGCTTCTCAAAGTTTTATTCCTTCTTCCCACGGACTTGCTACTCAGGGTTTTTTCCCTCCTTCTCAAGGTTTTGCTTCTCAGAGTGTTATTCCTTCTTCCCAAGGACTTGCTGCTCAGGGTTTTTTCCCTCTTTCTCAAGGCTTTGCTTCTCAAAGTTTTATCCCTTCTTCCCAAGGACTTGCTGCTCAGGGTTTTTTCCCTCTTTCCCAAGGTTTGGCTTCTCAAAGTTTCGCACCTTTTTCTCAGGGTATTGCATTTCCTTCCCAAGGTTTTGTGCCTCCTCCTCAAGGATTTGCTGCTCAACAGACTATTCCTGTGACTAATGAAGAGAACCATGCAGTTGCTAATTTTACACAAGACATTGTGCACACCTGTGCCCAACCATACTTTAATGACCATCAGGCGTATGACGCGCCCGCTATGTCTGAAAACGGAGACGAGAAACATGAGAAGATGCAAGAGAATTTTGAAACCCTTGAAAAAAGGTTAAGAGCGATTGAAGGTGACCAGATCTTTGGGGCCGCTGCTAGAGAGATGTGTCTGGTGTCTGGATTGGTAATACCTCCAAAGTTCAAGATACCCACTTTTGATATGTATGAGGGTGCAACTTGTCCTAAGAACCATCTCTTGATGTACTATCGAAGAATGGCTGCGCAGGTGGACAATGATAAATTAATGATCCACTGTTTCCAGGACAGTCTGAAGGGAATCTCCTCCAAATGGTATCTAACGCTAGACCAGTCGAAGATTCGCAGTTTCCAAGACTTGGCAGATGCTTTCATCCAGCAATACAAATACAATATGGACCTTGCTCCCGATAGGAGGCAACTATTGAGTATGTCACAAAAAGATTCTGAATCATTTAAAGAATATGCTCAGAGGTGGAGGGGGACCGCTTCTCAGGTAGAGCCCCCATTGACTGAAAGAGAATTAGATGACTGGTTTGTTGACACTGTGCGACCAGAATTCTATGAGAGAATGGTGGGAAGCATAACTGCTAGTTTCTCTGATTTAGTGGCTGTGGGAATCAAGGTAGAACTCGGTTTGAAAAGTGGAAAGATGAGTGGTGCATCTAATAGTTCCAGCAATGGTAGTGGAAATATTGGCAAGAAATTTACCAGTAATTTCCACAAGAAGAAAGAGGGTGAGACGAATGCTATAATGACAAGTCAAAGAAGAAATCCGCTTTGGCAGAGACCTCCACCTATGGCTCAACAGCAGTATGCTCATCCACCACAGTATGCCCAACATCCTTATGTAGCGGCAGTTCAACCATCATTTAATCCACAAGTCCCGATGTATCGGCCAACTCAAGCAGTACCGATGTATCAGCAAGCGGCTCCAGTGATTCCACCTTATCAGCCAATGCTCAACAATCCAGGCTATCAACTAGCGCCCAATGCTTCAGCCTACCAGCAGAGGACTCCAGCTCCCCATCTGAATCCCAACTTTCAAAATAGAAGACCAGGAGGAAGGCCTCCTAATCCTCGAATCCCTATGACCTATACTGAATTATATCCTTCACTGCTGAAGAAAGGTTTGGTTACTCCAAGGTCTTTGGGTCCTCCACCAAATCCGCTCCCACCAAATTACAACTCAAATGCCCATTGTTTATTCCATGAAGGTGCCCCAGGGCACGATTTGGAGGGTTGTTATGCTTTGAAGTACATCGTGAAAGATTTGATGGAGAAAAAGATTCTGTCATTCGGGAATACTGGTCCGAATGTCAAAGATAATCCTTTACCCAAGCATGGGTCCATAAATGCCATTGTTGACGAGTCTGACGAAGGTTTGATTTTCAACGCCACAGAGATCAAGACCTCGCTTAGAGACTTCCATGCGAAGTTAGCAGAAGTGGGTATGTTGAAGAGCTGTCATAAGAATTATGAAGCTTGTGCGAATAACCCAAAGGGATGTGAATTGGTCTTGAAAGATGTTCAAGATTTGATTAGTCTGGGTGTTTTACAAGTAAGCGGTCATGTGAAGAAGAATGAAGTGGCAATGATTGAACCCATTTTCAACTTGCCTGAATCTGATTCCACCTTGGTGCCAGTGTTCAACCTGCCTGAGTCCTCAAGAGTTCAACCCATCTTTAATATGCCAGAGCCTGTGATGCCCATTTTCAATATACCTGAGCCAAGGTTTGAACAAAGGAGTAACCCTTTCCTTTATGAAGACACTAAAGCAGTTCCATGGAAGTATGATACAGGGAAAGTTCATCAGAAGATTGATAAAGCTAGTCAGAAGGAAGGTTCAAAAGTGGCAAGTGCTGACATAGCGGGTGCAGGTCGTTTAACTCGCAGTGGTCGTGTTTATACTCAGCAAGCCAATATGGTTCCGCCTGAAGAAGTCATTCCAACTGTTGTCAACCAGGATAAAGGGGTAGTCTTGGGAGAAGAGGATGCAGAATTTCTCAGAATCATTAAGAAGAGTGATTATAAGGTTATTGATCAGCTACATCAAACGCCTTCCAAAATATCTATCCTATCACTTCTTATGCATTCACCGGCCCATCGGAGTGCTCTCCAGAAATTACTAGCCCAAGCCCATGTTACGCATGATATAACAGTGAATCAGTTTGATGGAGTCATTGCCAATATCACTGCATGTAACAATCTCAGCTTCAGTATGGAGGATCTTCCAAAAGATGGCTTGGACCATAACCGTGCTCTCCACATATCTGTAAAATGTCAAGAGGATACTTTAGCAAGAGTTCTTGTGGATACAGGATCTTCATTGAATGTTTTTCCGAAAAGAACGCTTGCCAAGTTATCTTATCAAGGGGCAGAGATGAGGCCTAGTGCACTGATTGTGAAAGCTTTTGATGGGTCAAGGAGGACTGTTATTGGAGAAGTAGACCTACCGATCTTGATTGGGCCACAGGTGTTCAAAATCACTTTCCAGATTATGGACATTAACCCCAATTACAGTTGCTTGCTGGGAAGACCTTGGATCCATGCCGCTGGGGCAGTCACTTCTACCCTACATCAGAAGATGAAGTTTGTGGTCGATAATAAGCTGGTAACCGTGTCTGGGGAAGAAGATCTCATGGTTAGCAACCTTTCATCCTTTAGCTATATTGAGGCTGATGAAGATGCTTTGGAAACTTCTTTCCAAGCTCTTGAGATAGCCAATGTTGTCCTTTTGGAAGTAGAGGAACCAAAAGGGAAGGGTATCCCATCTTTTGCATCGCTGAAGAGTATCATTTCCACCATTGAAGAAAGAAGCTATGAAGGTTGGGGTGATGTCATTGAAGTCAAACAGAAGCTAGATCGTTGCGGGTTGGGTTACAAACCAACTCATGTGAAGGAAGGAGCGTCAACCTCCGTTAAAGGACGTCCAAAGACTATTCAAGAAGTGTTTTCCAGTGCTGGTTATCAGGTCAATGCAATTGATGGAGGTTCTGAAGATGAAGATGTGAATCATTTAGTGTATCAGTGTGAAGAAGCCTTGGGCAATTGGGAGGCAGTCAAGATCCCAGAGTTTTTTCCATTGTCAAAGTAATTTATTGTTTTTTTAAGTGTTTTCAAAGTTCCCTAGCTCTGCCCAAGGCTATGGGAGTATTTTGTAGGGCCCCTTCTCATTTTCAAAGTTATTATCAATGAAGGAATTTTGTTAAACTCTTATTTTGATCATTTACTGTTTTTCTCTCTCTCTCTCTCTTTTCACTTTTAAAAGAAAATGGCAATCTTTCAAAACCAATAAAAATCTTTTTCTCTTGCATTTCTCTATTTTCCACTTTTAATAAAAGCAAATCATTATCATATGCAGAATAAGCGAAAACCCTGTTGAATCCAATGACTCTACATTCTCTCCTAACTTTGATTCGCCCATTTACCAAGTGGAAGATGAAAGTGAGGAAGATTATGACATTCCCGAAGAGCTGGCAAGATTAGTTGAGTATGAGCATACAGAGCTCCAGCCACATAAGGAGCAGGTAGAGACCATCAATCTTGGCACTGATGAAGACAAGAAGGAAGTCAAGATTGGTACAACACTTGGGGCAGACATCAGAGAAAGATTGGTCAAGCTTCTCAGAGAGTATGTAGATGTGTTTGCATGGTCATATCAGGATATGCCCGGCTTAGACACAGACATAGTGGTCCACAAGTTACCTCTTCGACCAGATTGTCCTCCCGTAAAGCAAAAGCTTCGAAGAACAAGACCAGACATGGCTTTGAAGATTCGAGAAGAGGTCAAAAGACAGTTTGATGCTGGATTCCTTGCAGTTGCAAAGTACCCTGAGTGGGTAGCTAATATTGTGCCAGTCCCTAAAAAGGATGGCAAAGTCAGAATGTGTGTGGACTATAGGGATTTGAACAAAGCCAGTCCGAAAGACGATTTCCCTCTTCCGCATATTGACACTTTGGTTGACAACACTGCTAAATTTGTTGTTTTCTCCTTCATGGATGGGTTTTCAGGATACAACCAGATCAAGATGGATCCTGACGATATGGAAAAGACTACATTCATCACACCATGGGGCACTTATTGTTACAAAGTTATGCCATTTGGTCTCAGAAATGCAGGAGCCACTTATCAGAGGGCAATGGTCACCCTTTTTCCATGATATGATGCATAAAGAGATAGAAGTCTACGTAGATGATATGATTTCCAAATCACAGAGTGAGGAGGATCATTTGAATCATCTCCTGAAGTTATTTGAGCGCCTCAGAAAGTTCCAACTGCGCCTGAATCCAGCTAAATGTACCTTTGGTGTGCGATCAGGAAAGTTACTTGGTTTTATTGTTAGTCAACAAGGAATTGAAGTAGATCCAGATAAGGTCAGAGCAATTCAAGAGATGCCAGCTCCAAAAACAGAAAAGCAAGTCAGGGGTTTCCTCGGAAGATTGAACTACATCTCCAGATTCATCTCCAACATGACTGCTACATGTGAGCCCTTATTCAAGTTGCTCCGAAAGGATCAAGCAATTGAGTGGAATTCCGATTGTCAACATGCATTTGAGAAGATTAAGGTTTATCTACAGGAACCTCCCATCTTGATTCCACCTACTCCAGGGAAGCCTCTCTTCATGTACCTAATTGTACTTGAGGGTTCTATGGGTTGCGTTTTAGGCCAACAAGACGAAACTGGTCGTAAGGAGCACGCCATTTATTACTTAAGCAAGAAGTTCACAGACTGTGAAAGCAGATATTCGCTTTTAGAGAAAACTTGCTGTGCCTTGGCATGGGCGGCCAGACGCCTCAGGCAGTACATGATTTGTCACACTACTTTGTTGATCTCGAAAATGGATCCAATAAAGTACATCTTTGAGAAGCCTGCTTTGACTGGAAGACTCGCCCGTTGGCACATGTTGTTATCCGAATATGATATCCAATATGTGACCCAAAAGTCTATTAAAGGCAGTGTTTTATCTGAATACCTTGCTGATCATCCTGTCGAAGATTATGAACCTTTGAAATTCGATATCCCGGACGAAGACATTATGTTGATAAAGGACTGTGAAGTTCCAGGTCCAGATGAAGGTCCCGAGCCAGGGTCTCGTTGGAAGATGATGTTTGATGGTTCCTCTAACTACATGGGGCATGGTGTAGGTGTTGTTTTGATGAATCCTGATGGTGGTTATACTCCTTTCACAGCCAGATTATGTTTCGAATGTACAAACAACATCGTAGAGTATGAAGCATGTGTTTTGGGTATCGAAGCTGCAATTGATACCAGAATCAAGATCCTTGATGTATATGGAGACTCAGCTTTGGTAATATACCAAGTCAAAGGCGAATGGGAGACCCGTGATGAGAAGTTGATCCCATATCGTGCCCACATTGTGGAATTGATCAAATACTTTGATGAAGTCACTTTTCATCATGTTCCAAGGGCAGAAAATCAAATTGCGGATGCCTTGGCAATGTTGGCCTCTATGTTTCAAGTCAGATTTCTTAATGAAGCTCCACTCATTACAATCGAGCGAAGAACTGCACCAGCTTACTGTCTACTGGTCGAAGAGGAAACTGATGAGAAACCGTGGTTCTACGACATCAAGAACTATTTGCAGAATCCGGAGTACCCAGCTGATGCAACAAATCTAGACAAGAAGACTTTAAGAAGATTGGCGTCCAAGTTTTTCCTCGGCAACAATGTGCTTTACAAGAGAAATCATGATATGGTTCTGCTCAGATGTGTGGACAAGCGCGAAGCAGACTTATTAATCAGGGAAATCCATGAAGGATCATTTGGAACACATGCCAATGGACATGCCATGTCCAGGAAGATTTTGAGAGCTGGATACTTCTGGTTGACCATGGAATCAGATTGTTTCAAGTATGCCAGGAAGTGTCATAAATGCCAGATTTATGCCGACAAGGTGCACGTACCTCCAACACTTTTGAATGTTCTGTCATCGCCTTGGCCTTTCTAAATGTGGGGCATTGACATGATAGGGGCAATTGAGCCTAAAGCTTCCAATGGTCACCGATTTATCTTGGTTGCGATCGATTACTTCACCAAATGGGTAGAAGCAGCTTCCTACGCCATTGTGACAAAGCAAGTGGTTGCCCGTTTCATCAAGAACCAAATTATCTGCCGCTATGGGATCCCAAGCCGAATCATAACAGATAATGGGACCAATTTGAACAACAAAACAATGAAAGAGATGTGTGAGACATTCAAGATTGAACATCATAACTCTTCTCCGTATCGTCCGAAGATGAATGGAGCTGTTGAAGCAACAAACAAGAACATCAAAAAGATTCTGCAGAAGATGGTAAAAACTTACAAAGATTGGCACGAGATGTTACCATATGCTTTACACGGATACAGAACATCAGTTCGCACTTCAACAGGGGCAACCCCTTTCTCTCTGGTGTATGGGATGGATGCAGTTCTCCCTATTGAAGTAGAGATACCATCTTTAAGAATCTTGATGGAAACCAAACTGGAGGAAGCTGAGTGGGTCCAGAACAGGTTTGACCAACTGAATCTTATTGACGAGAAGAGAATGACCGCCATGTGCCATGGCCAGTTGTACCAAAAGCGCATCAAGAGAGCATTTGACAAGAAAGTCCGTCTCCGAGAATTCAAAGAAGGGGATCTTGTACTCAAGAAAATCTTGCCAGTCCACAAAGACATACGTGGAAAATGGAGTCCTAACTATGAAGGCCCATATGTTGTGAAGGTGGCATTCTCCGGAGGTTCCTTAATCCTTACAACTATGGATGGTGAACAGCTGAAGCACCCGGTGAATTCTGATGCAGTCAAAAAATATTATGCCTAAATAAAACCCGATAGGTCGAAAACCAGAAATGGCGACTTATGCAAAAATGGGTATCCCGGTGGATCAAAACCTATGAAGGAGATCCAGGCAAAAGTTAGGGATAAAAAATGAAAAATAAGAGCTCGCTAAGTTGAAAACCCGAAAGGGCGGCTTAGGCAAAAAAGAGCGTCCCGGTGGATTGAAAACCCGAAAGGGCGGTCCAGGCAAAAGTTAGGGACAAAGGCATTTGACTGTGTCAGATGGTGTTTACCATTACTGGAGAATCATGATGGAAGACCAATCCAATTGCTCTCGTCAGAAGCAAGGTGTCGGGCGGTCTTAGTTATTAGGGATTGTAGTGGTCGTTGGATTCAATGTAGACCTTTCCCCATTGCCATTTTCAAACTGTAATTTCCCATGGAGTTTTTGCCATTGGCAAGCTACCATTCTTGAATAAAATACAAACTTTGCCTATGAGTTTTGTTGTTCAGCTTCTTATTTTCTTTTGTTATGCAAAATGCCATCACTTGATTACAATTTAACTCTGAAAATGACAAGTTTTTTTTTAAAGGAAATGTTTTTTTGAAAACACACTGAAAAACTTTTAAGTTTCTTTGACTTTGGAAAATTGGAAAAACCTTTTGTTTCCCCAAGAAGTCCTGGTTTGCAACAACACTTTTATACTATTATTACAGAAATCCCCATAGAAGTTCAAAACTGATAACACTCTTGGATGGATCCTTGGACCAAGCATGATTTCCAAGTTCGAAGACATCTCCCAGTGTTTTTCATATTGCTCATCTAAGTATTGGTGTTGAGAGCCTACTCCTCATTGAGTCTTGTCAACTCTTTGTCTCTTTAGAGTCATCATTTGCATATCATGATCATTTGCATCATGCTCAATCATGCGCATTTGACATTAGCATTTGTCTTTCCCCAGTTGTCGTCTGTCTAACTCCAAGTCCAGATATCATTAGTGTTCAATTTGAGAATTCATTGTTGTTGGTACCCGAAGTTTGGTTTACCAATGTTTTTGTCCCCAGTAATTGCTGGTGTTCCCCGTGGAATTCTAGTTGTGGTTGGTATTTGTCTTTATGACCACCATGTCTCCTTGAAGTCCAATTGTCATTGGCAAAAATCTTTTAAGCAGGTCCTGAAACCTTTTGCTTTAAATCCAAGTCCATTTGATTTTGGCACATACTTGTACCTTTCTCCTGATGGTTCCTGAAGGAATTTCCAGAGGTTGGGTGTTTTATCTTATTTGAAAACTCCAACATATTTTGTTGTTACTTTTGCGTTAGCCGGTCGCTTAGAGTCGTTGATCTATCTTTGGGTGATTTGCATTCTATCCCCAATGTTAGTTGGTCGCATAGAGCCACTACTAAATCACTGTGTTTTCCTTCCTTATCCTCGGTGTTGGCAGTTACATTTGAACCTGCTAATTTACCATTTTGAATACTTTGACTACTTTGTCTTTATCATTCTTAGTGTCAACCGGTTTTTTTAACCTGTTGCGCATTCACTTTGAGTGTATCTTGGCTTCTATTCATAGTGTCAATAGGTCTTGAACCTATTGCGCTTCCACTTTGAATATTTTTGTTGTTATTCATGGTGTCAGTTGGTCGCATCGAGCCGCTACGCATTCACTTTGAATAAGTTTGTCGTTGTCATTCTCATTGACAGTTGGTCGCATAGAGCCGCTTGATTTATTTTGTTGTATTCTTAGTGTCAGTTGGTCGCATCGAGCCGCTGCGCATTCACTTTGAATTTTGTGTCGTTTCTATTTTTCAGTGACGGTTGGTCGCATAGAGCCGCTTGATTTATTTTGTTGTATTCTTAGTGTCAGTTGGTCGCATCGAGCCGCTGCGTATTCACTTTGAATTTTGTGTCGTTTCTATTTTTTCAGTGACGGTTGGTCGCATAGAGCCGCTTGATTTATTTTGTTGTATTCTTAGTGTCAGTTGGTCGCATCGAGCCGCTGCGCATTCACTTTGAATTTTGTGTCGTTTCTATTTTTCAGTGACGGTTGGTCGCATAGAGCCGCTTGATTTATTTTGTTTTATTCTTAGTGTCAGTTGGTCGCATCGAGCCGTTGCGCCATCACTTTGAATTTTGTGTCGTTTCTATTTTTTCAGTGACGGTTGGTCGCATAGAGCCGCTTGATTTATTTTGTTGTATTCTTAGTGTCAGTTGGTCGCATCGAGCCGCTGCGCATTCACTTTGAATTTTGTGTCGTTTCTATTTTTCAGTGTCAGTTGGTCGCATAGAGCCGCTGCACATTCACTTTGAATGTTTATTTTGTTGTATTCTTAGTGTCAGTTGGTCGCATAGAGCCGTTGCATTCACTTCGAATGTTTATTTTGTTATTCATGGTGTCAGTTGGTCGCATCGAGCCGCTGCGCATTCACTTTGAATATTATGTTTATCATTTCCAATGACAGTTGGTCGCATCGAGCCGCTGCGCATTCACTTTGAATTTTGCGTCGTTTCTATTCTTAGTGTCAGTTGGTCGCATCGAGCCGCTGCACATTCACTTTGAATATTATGTTTATCATTTCCAGTGACAGTTGGTCGCATAGAGCCGCTGCACATTCATTTTGAATGTTTATTTTGTTGTATTCTTAGTGTCAGTTGGTCGCATCGAGCCGCTGTGCATTCACTTAGAATACGTTGTTGCTTTTATTTCTCAAAGTCAATTGGTCGCATAGAGCCATTGGTCAACCACTTTGATTTATTTCCTTGTCTTATTTTTATTCTTAGTGCCAGTTGGTCGCATCGAGCCACTGTGCAGTCACTTTGAATTGTATTTTGTTTTGTCTGTGTTCGTTGATCCAACGCTTTGGATTTTATTTTGTTCCCGTCTTTTGTTATTCTTAGTGTCAACAGTTACACTTGAACCTGTTGATTTATCACTTTGAATACTTCCCGTTTTCGTTTCTTTGTCCCCAGTGTATGTTATCCCCAGTGAGTCGTGGCTTGTGGTCGTCGATATATCTCATTCTAATCATTCATACCATAATCATCATTCATTGCATAGTTGTTACAGAGTTAGATAGTTTGTTAGTCCAGCATAACATTGCATTTAGGGGCAAAATTTACGGTTATTTATATATTTAAATACCTTTCACCCTGATCGCCTGAGTGTCTATTGTCATTCATGCCATCTGGTAAAGTTATTTAAATAGGGGCAACTGTCACACCCCAAATTTTGCCCCTAATTTACGTTCACATACCATTCATCACATTTAAAAAGAGTTCATTCCAAAATCATTTTTTCTTATTCATTCAATTCAAATTTTAAGTTTAATTCCAATTTATTTCTAATTCCATTCTATTTTTTTTAATTTCAATTTTGTTTCCAATTCCATCCTCAGGTTTCAAGTTGAAATTCAATTTCTATGTCTATTTCCAAGTTCCAAATTAGTTCCAACTCCATTTTTCAATTTTTCTTATTTTTTAAGCTCTAGCCTCAGCTCATGATCGCTTTCCAAATTCAATTTCATAGGTTCTCAATTTTCTTTTTCAAGTTCTATTTCCAAGTTCTTAAATTTCAAATCCATTTCTAGCTCTCAATTTCCGATCCATATTGAAGTATCATTTTCAAAACTTTTATTTCATTTTTTCTTAAGTTCACAAAATTTCCCTCTAATTTCCATTCAAATTCCAAAATTCCATTCTAAATTCATGCCAAATTCAATTCAAATTCATCACAGACTTCTAAATTCTATCCCAAGTTCTATTTTCTTCCCCAAGTCAATTCTCATCCAATTTCAAATCTCAAGTTTCAAATTTAATTCCATGTCAATTCACAATCACCATTCAAGGTTTTGTTTCTTTTATTATTTAATTATCTATTCAAGGGGTAATCAATTTTCATAATAGAATCCCATTTTTCCACATACCAAATTTTCTTTCCAAGTTCAATTCAAAAAAACTACAAAGTTCATTCCAAATTCATGCTAAAGTTACAATGTCTAATGTTTACAAATAAATATTTGGAAATCACAGGTTCAAAGCCATTTTCTTTTGAAGTTATTACAAGAGGTCATAAGCATCACTTTAAATTTAAGTTCATCCCTTATGCCAAAACTCCATGCAAAGTCATCATTCCTCATGCTAGATGACATTTCCAAACTCCATGCTTCTTCCATTCTCATGAAGGTTCTCATGTACATGATATAAAAATAAAAGCAAGTTAGCATTCATTCAAATAATTCATTCAAATTTTTCATAATTTAAGTTCACAAATTCAATTCATTTCATTCAAAGCAAACATTATGTTCATCCCTATTTTATCCAAACATAAATCATTCCATGATCATACATTCACATAGCATAAGTTTCCCATTCATTCTTTCCATATTCACATCAGCATAATGTTACAGTTGCATTAGAAAAATAGAATTTTAAAAAAAATGGGACAGTATAACAATTCAGCAGGACCACAAAAAAAAAACAGACAAACAGCACACACAGCAGGCCTGCCAAATGCAGGGCCTCTGCTCCACTTCCTCCACCACAACCAAAATTCAGACATTGTCCCCCAACCCTTCATGAGCAAGTTATCACAGTACAGAAATTCAAAAATCAAAAACCCTAAACCAAGTCCTATATAATAAACACTGTTTCATTCATCAGGAGGCAAGAAGAAACCCTAGCCACTACATCAAATAACCAAAAAAACAGCAGCCACAAAACTTCATTCATAAAACAACAACACAGCCACATAGAGCCTAAGGACATATACCAAAACTCAGAAGTTCAGAAGAGAAAAAGAAGAGGTTAAAGGTTCAAAGCATAAAGAAAAGGGAACTCACCCGAATCATATTGGAGCTTCATCGCAGGCTGTTCTCGGAGACGTCCAAATTCGTACCAAAGCTTTCACCGTGCAAAGGTTCTTCCGAATTTGTCTTCGATCGGTAATCTTTAGCTCCTCCCTCTTTTATTTTGCTTGTTTGGTGTGCTTCTGTTTGCTTTAACTTTGAGTCCAGAGTTTTGGTTTGGGGGGATTTGAGTCATCACAGAACCAAACACCAAACTCCACCAAAACTACAGCCAAACGTTTAAAATCATACATAAAAACTCCAGCTAACCCTGTCACAAAAAAAGCAGCCACAACTTCAGTCAAAAAACCAACACAACATGTAAACAAACAGAACTCACAAGAAAAACCAGACTTACACTCACCCATTTTCATTTTACCTCCACCCTCAATAACCACACAAACACAGTTGAACATCAAACAAAAAAACCTTCGTCGGAACCCCTAACTGCCGGCAACCCGCCATCCTCAAACCAAACAACCATTAACACCACCAAAAAAAATTATCCTCATCGCCACCTTCATACTCCATCAAACTGTAAAACTCAACAAACCTGTCACAAAAACAGAACAATAAAAAGGGAACTGCGCTTGGATGAGAGAGATGTTGAAACCAGAAATCGCAACACAGTCAACAACAAAACCATAAATCTCACCTTTACCAAACCTTCAAAAACTCACTCTTCGAAACACTTATTCTTCATCAAAATCGAACTCTGCTCATGACCTTCAACCAACCTCTGAAACTCATAAACCAAAAAACCTCTACACCGAGCTAAACCCTTCGCAAATCTAGACTCCAAACCATCCACCCTTAAAACAAACCTGAACCGCAAACAGCAGCCGTGACCAATACCACCATTCGCACAGAGTCTCAAAACTCCCAGAAACAACACAAATCGCAGCCACGAATCTCCAAACTTGCCGCTAACCTTCAGGCCAGCCAAAACCAAACAGAAACAAACAGCTGAAATCACACTTCAGACCACCAAAAGCCTCAAACCGAAATCACAAAACAACCAAAACGAATCTGAAAAATGGGAAGAGAGTGAGCAATATTGAAACAGAACCAAAATCGACTAAAAATCATGAGACTTACCGTTTGAGACCGAAACAAAAAAAACTGAGAAACCATTATCCCTAAACACCCTCATCACCACTAAACCGCGCACCAAGCCCTTCCACAACCTTCAGCCAAACCGAAACACTTCCGGCCATCCACCCCTATTTAAAGCACAGCAAACTGCCGTACCACCTTCAACCGAGAACAGCCGCCATCCCTTTCACGAACCGAACATAACCCGCAACACACCAAAAACAACATCGAACCTCACAAACCAACAGCTCACAAACTCGAAAATCCCTCATCAAACCAAAACACCATCAACACTGACAAACAAAAAGAAGCAAGGGTGAGATGAAAATCTGAAAACTGATTGAGACGAACGAGAAACCAAAAAATGCATACCACTATGAGCGACCAAACGGCCAACACTGAACCGCACCACAACATACCCAAAACACCAAACCTCAAATCTCGCCGCAATCCTCGCCGACGAACACCATCTTCATCCAACCTTCGAATCGCTCCACCAAACCCACCAAAAATTGAAAACACCAAACGCGAATCCTCTATGAAAGTTGAGAGAAACCGAATGGCCAAAACCGCTGAAGCCTTTCAAGGAAACCCGACCGTGAGAAATCAAACACAAACTCATCGAAAAACGAACCACCGTGAGAGTGAAACCGAAACCGCCGCCACCATACAATCACTTCACCACCACCACGAGAAACCGCGAGCGAACTGCACAAAACCAAACAATGGAGAGGCTGAACCGTGAGAGAGACGGATCGATTGAGAGCATCGCCGAGAACGCCGCCGTGAGAAGACTGTGAGATCCGCCGTGAGAGAGGAAGGTTGGATTTTTTTTCCAATTAGTTTTTCTTCTGGAACAACATGACCGTGCGTGTGCTTATCTGTTCATAAGAGGATTTTTTATTTTTTTATTTTTTAACACAAACCCTTGTTTCTAACTTTCTTTTATTTTTCTTAATTTATTTTTTTTTATTATTGGTAATGGGCTTCGGAGCCCATGGTCTATCCATGCTCACTTACCACACACTGCACCTGGTGTTTCACCTCCTCTCCAGCTTTCTTTTTTATTTATTATTTTGGTTATGATTTACATTGGGCTGGGCCCAAATTTCTGCTCTCTGCATATGCTTCAAATCAGTGCAGCCCCCCTATGTTTTTACTATGTTCTATATTTCACCTTCACTTTTAATGTCATTGTTTTATTTATTATTTATTATTTTATTTTGTTTTTACTTAGAAAAATATCTTAAAACAAAATGTCTTAAAAAAAACTCATTTGATTTTTATTGTCATTTACTTATTTTATAAGGGCCGATGATATGACAAAAGGTCACGATAAATCGTTTCTGATTAATCGTGACCAATATGAGGCCGTTTATTTATTTTTATTTTCATTCTATTTAATTTATTCTATTTCACAATTTATTTCACTTTATTTGTTTTTTTTATTATTTATGTCTCGCACTCTTACACCATATTAACTTTAATTTTCAAGATAATAAATCCTTGGCCCAACGCCAAGTGAACTTCACACACACCTCACTCACACACGTAAGTCGGTCGTTTTACGATCGCCATCTGCACAGTTTCTACATTTCACAGCTTTCCAACTTAAGCAAATTGACGCACCGCGTTTGTTTTCCACCTCAGCATTCTCGATCCATATATCGAGCCATAGCCCAGTTACTAAGCCTTTTACCTTGCATTTCCATTTACTTTATTCAGTCCATTTTTGCAAGTAGCAACCTATGCCTTAGACTTAGGAGCTTGCATCCTCATTTGTTTACTTTTTTTTCGCATTAAATCCAAGAGGGAAAGAACTTCTGCAGTTGACTCAATGTCATAGGAAGTTTAGCCATCCCTAGTTCCTTTTCAACCCTAACCATTAGGACTTTTTATTTTACAACTTTTTGTGACTTTCCTAAAGCCACGTGAGTGTTTGCCATAACACTTACCTTCCCCCGCGAACCTTGAGCGTAACCAAGTGTTCGTTAATCCTTAGGAGAACTACGAGTGCTCTGATTCTATACCCGATACGTAGGCATCGATGCGATGTTGTGCGAGCACCATTAGAAATAAAAACCTTAGGTTCCCATAATTTTAGCAAGCAATAAATAACAATAACACAAATATTAACAAGAGATTCCCGTAGGATACTGCGGATGCTTAGGATGCTAACACCTTCCCTAGGCATAATCAACCCCCGAACCTAGTTTCTCCTCATTTAGGGTTTTTACGATCTTTTTCCCTTTTCCCTTTGGATTAAATTAAAGTCGGTGGTGAACATAAATGTTTTGCGATTCAAGCTTAATCAATAGCTTGGTATCCGATTCTCACCGCAACAAGAACATTATCTTCCTGAGATTCGGTGTGCCAAAACTCGTCATAAGTGACGGAGGCTCTCATTTTATATCTAAAATATTCGATAAAATCTTGTTAAAATATGGAGTAAGACATTGTGTAGCGACACCTTACCATCCGCAAACTAGTGGACAAGTAGAACTTTCAAATAGAGATAAAACAAATTTTGGAGAAAACTGTCGCTACATCGAGGAAAGATTGGTCTACCAAGTTACCTGAAGCTTTATGGGCCTATAGAACAGCTTTTAAGACACCTATCGGAACCACACATTTCAAATTAGTCTATGGAAAATCATGCCACTTGCCAGTAGAATTAGATCAAAAATCCTATTGTGCAATTAAAACTCTTAACTTTAACTATACTGACGCATGAGAGAAATGTATTTTAGACTTACATGAATTAAAACAACTAAGACTAGACGCTTACGAGAATGCCCGCATATATAAGGAAAGAACGAAGAGATGACATGACAAGCGTATTTCTAGAAACGAATTTAGTGTGGGAGACGTTGTTCTCCTATTTAAGAGGCTTAGGTTATTTCCTAGAAAATTACGATCTAGATGGTCTGGTCCCTTTGAAATAACAAAAGTTTTAATTAGTGACGCTATTGAAATTAAGGGTAGGTCTAGTGCACCATTTATAGTAAATGGGCAACGCCTTAAACATTATAATTACATAAAGGACAAAGAATTCTTTGACTTTTAAACTGGAAGAATTGCCATCAGAAACCTTAGATTAATTTCCCTTAAGTTGTATTGAGCCCCGATATTAAATGAAGCGCTTTGTGGGAGGTAACCCATGATTTTCAATTTTTAAATTTCATTTTAATTTTGTTTAATTTTGTTTTATTTAGTTTTTCAAAATGCTTTAAATTCACTGATTGTTGTGTTTGTTTTTTTTTATTGTGTGATTCCAGGATTCTTAAAGTTTTCTACCTTCTACTCCTTCTCTGTTTTTATTCTCACTAACTCTGACAATGACTACCAATCTGATTGTGGACTTTAGAGATGGCACCCAGAGGCACTGTTATGAAGCCTTAGCCCAGAGACTTATGGCCCTGACCAAATTTGCCCATGGACCTACCATGAAAGCTTTAGGCATATGTGATAGCATTAACTATGTGTTTAATCAAATAGGTTGGGAAGGATTTGAACTTAGAAAACATATGACCTATTATTGGTTGACCTTAGAATTTCTAAGTTCAATGGTTTACGATCCCAACTGTGGAAAAGGTTTTACAAGAGGAAAGATATCATTCAGATTATTTGGATATCCTTGTGAGTTTAACATTCATGAGATGGCTAACATTTTAGATCTCCCAGATAGCCCTACTGTTTTCTCGGAACCACGGGCAAACTTACTTGCACAGGATGAGCTAGACCGTTTTTGGAGTAGTATCTCAGGACAACCTGATCATGATTTATACCCTATGTCATCCACTGAGATCCACAACCCAGCTATTAGGTGTTTCCATATGATTTTGGCCTACACATTGTTCGGAAAGGCTGAAAGAGATAACAATGTCTCGAGAGATGAATTATTCATCATGTTTTGTGATTTTACATCCAGGAGGGTTAATGGGGTAAATCTCATGTTTGCCAATTTCTATAGGATTATTCAGAATGAACACCATCCAATCCTAATAGGTGGCCTAGTTACCAAGAATGCTGATGCAATGGGATTTAGGACCCGCCTCTCTCAGATTAACCCGCTTGGAAAATTCATACCAATGAACATCACTTTCTGTTTTGAGAGATCTATGTTGTATGACCACGGACCTGGCCGTTTTAAGCTTCTGATCAATGGCGTAGTTGTGCCACATTTAACTTTACCTGATCATGAGCGCAAAAGTATGCATAATGAGTACAACTGGCTATATGATCTAGATGAGCCGATTTATGAACCAGGAGATGCTTGGTCTGAAGTTGTGATAGAACCTAAGACTCCTTCAAATTATTATGATTCATACCATCCTAAGGATATGATTGAAGAAGAGGAGAAACCTAAACCTGCTGAGCTACCTACACCTACACCTGCAACTGCTCCAGCCAACCCTTAGCTTACATTAGAGAATCTCTGTACTGAGATGCAAATCATGCAATATGACATCTGCGACTTGTGTATATACATCATCACTTTGAGAGATATGGCCGTAGAACAATTCGACAATCTGAGTCAAGCACTAGAGTCAATCCGCAAACATCGTGGCCAATTTCTGATTTCAGCACTCGTCCAAATTTTCTAGCATTTTTATTTGAATTCAGCATTTTAATTTTAGTTCAATTTGATTTTTAGTTGTTTTTCAATTTTCAGTTTGTTTCAATTTATGACTACTACATTTTTCTAAGTTTTAATAATGAATTTTGGTTCTGTTTTTATTTGTTTGTGCCTGAGTTATAATTATTCAGTATTTTGTACAAGTACTCTGCTTAAATTGAATGTTTATCACTTTTTGTTACTTATATGCATTAGTGCTTAAGCTGTCAAATTTTATTCTTATGTTACAATTATAATGCACAACTATTAAAAATATATGCCACTGATATATGCACTGATATATGCTACATAGAAAAATATGGTGCGTGAGAAATGATGAGGATTAACAGATTAAGTGTAGAAAATTAAATGAAAGCCCATTTACCAAGTTGTCCATTTAGTACAGGTGACGACCGTCTCAACCTTGAGACGATCGTCTCAACATCCTGACGATTGTCATGATAACCAGACGACCATCACACAGTCAGTAACGGTCATCTGCAACGTTCTTATGACCATTGGAACCCTACTCTCCCACTTCCTCTCCAACGTTCTGATTTTTCCACCCCTATAAATTGGTACCTTCACTTCCACTTTCTCACAACTCCTCAACCACCCCACTTCCATAGCATTTTTAGCAACAACTCTTGCATTTTGTTTCTATATAAGTATTAGTACGAGCTTTTTATTTCATTTCACCAGCTTCTTTGTTCACAAACCAGCCTTTCTATTTTCTTTTCATCTCCTTCATTTTCCAAACCTTTGAATCCATGGAAAACCCAGTTCCCATCAACATCCTGTCCTGTGAGGGTGAAGCCGGAGAGCTCCAACATGCACAATTCATCGCCTATCGCGAGAGAACCGTCGAAGTAACTCGTTACATTGACGAGGAGTGCCTAACCCAACTTACGCTCCTTGACAATGTTAACTGGTTGTTATCAAATACCGGTCTAACAACGCTCTACAAAAGCAACAGTCTGATGTATGCCACTCTGACTTTGGAGTTTTTAAGCTCGTATGCTTACAACACTCCAAATGACGTAACCAAATACCTGGTCGGTAACGCTACGTTTTGTCTACTCGGAACGGAGTATACCGTTACTCAGGAAACTTCCAGCGAGTGGTTCGGGTTCCAACAAGGAGACGGTGTGCACTTCTGCCTTCCTAGAGATGCAGATTGGTCGGCAGAGGCTTTTCAGCTTTGGGAAGATTTGTCATGAGAAATACATTCGGCGTGGGACAAGCTCGACGCCACTTACATCTAGAACCCTGTCGTTCGTTACTTTCAGAGGTTTTTTAGCAACATTGTTTTTGGGAGATACAACAACCATAAGGAGAACCAGAGGGAGTTGTTCCCGCTCCGATGCGCTTTCCTTTCCATCCATGTGAACCCAATGGCCTTCATACTGTCTAGCATCCAGCTTACATGTACAAGAAGGAAGGCTCCTTTTTATTTTGGCGGGATGATCACCAACGTCGCGTTGAAGCTTGGTCTAGGTGATCGTCTTGGTCATTTGCGAGCCACTCCCGCCTTGTTTCTTGATATGGAGTACTGCAAGAACAACCACCTCATCAAGAAGATGAGGGGTGGAAGGTACAACTTGGTAGTACATAACCGAGTTGTCTGAAGCATCATCTTGCCTTGTCATACCCGCACAGATGCAAGGACTAGAGCCAACTGGCGTTATGATCTCGATGCCCCTTCACCAGGCGCTGCTGCTCTAGAAGAGCAACCAGATGACAAAATAGATGAGATGCAGCATGCCATGGATGACGAAGAAGCTGCACATACGCCAGCTACTGAGTTCTCCAACACCAGCACCTCCATCAGACGCTGTCGTAGGAATCAACAACCCGCGTCTATAGATGACATCCTGGTGGCGATCATTCAGAATAATGTGCAACACCAGAGGCACTACACTGAGATGATGGAGCTGATGGGACGGATTGAGCTCGAACACACAGTACGAGGGGATAAAATCATCGGTGCTATAGAAGAATTAGATGTTGTGACACAAGAAATCAAGGCGCTGCATGACTATATCCATCATGTGGGTATACCCTATCATATAGTGATATACGGACAGAGAAACCTTAGAGCCAGAGCTAGAGGCAGAGGACCGCGACCACCGCAGCAGTAGTCTAGTTTAGTTTTTCTTTTTATTGTTTTTGTTGTTTTTGGTTTAGTAGTTTACCTATATCTCGCAACATTGAGGACAATGTTCGAGATAGTGTGGAAGAAGGGTAATTAGATTTCCATTTCCTTGTACGAAACTATATTATTAATCGAAGTATTTAATTATTTAAATTCTCTCCAGTATTTTTAGCTATAAAAAAATTATTCCTTTTAGAATGCTTTCATTTAGCATACCCTATGAGTATATAGGTTGAGAGGCTTTGTTAGAAAACTGAGAAAAGACATAACAAAATTGATACAATCTTGACACCTTAGACCCTTAGATATGCGATATCAGTTTGGATACCTTTTATACCGAAATCTGAAGCTTTAGTTCTAAATTAGTCCCGAGTAGTTTATACTAGCAGTCAGCACCGCCTGAAGCACAAGCTACGTGGAGAGCCGATGCAAATATGTGATTGATCTCAAATATGCCAAAAAGAAGAAAAAGAAGAGTCTTAAGATTATGCAAGCCATAGGTAAAATAATCAAGCTGCACATATTCTAAAGAATGCAAAAATATGAGAAAAATGCAACGAAATTCTGATGTTAGTTGGTTCAGGGGAATCTAGTTCAGAACTCGGTAGGGCGAATTACTATTTGATCCCCCACAACTTACACTCAGTATGTTAAAGGGTTATCGCACTTGTGTACCAGACCCTGTATTAGAAAAAGATCAAATTCACCAACAGGTTACTCCACTATGCGAGTATAAAGGTAAAGGGATTAATGTGATTGCGTCAGAATGAAACCAGGTGAAACAGAAACAAGAGCATTAGGTTGAGCTATGATAACATGATTCGGACTGGTTTGTATAAGGGGTTTATGAGCATTATATGTTTTAGTGTCACTAGTGTATCTTTGGTGTTCGAGTAACTATTAGTTCATTTAGCATAAAGTTGCACAACCACGTATGGATAGGTAATGTGTTTCATGTATGCATTTAAAGGATATTTTTCAAAACCTATTTGATTGTTTGCTTGAGAACAAGGAAAGATTCAAGTCTGGGGGAGTTTGATAACTCGAATTTGTATCGATTATTTAATATAGTTTCCGATCATTTAAGTTATTAATTTCTTTATTTTTGAATGATATTATGCGAAGTTTATGTTTATTTTGCAGGTATTCGATTACACTTGAGTTTTGAAAGCAAATAATGAAAATGAGACTTGTAGGACAAGAAATGAGACAAAACAGAAGAAGAAATGAAGTTTTTGTGTTTTTTCTATAGGACGGCCGTCCCAGATGCAAGACGACCGTCCAACATCCCAGACGATTGTCCCAGGCTCAAGATGATTGTCACAAGCTTTATATCAGAAACCTAATTACGTATCAGTTAAGTCAAAACTAGAGGTGCGTTCTTCTCATTCAATAGATATGTCTTCTCAACACTACTCAACCTCAGTCCAACTCAACTAGTCAAGGCCCAGCAAATTTCACTTTGTATCATTCTCAACAAACTTAAGATGTAGAAGCTATAAATAGCATCTTCCACCAATTCAAAAGAGAGCTTCGTTTTGACACCAAATTGCTTCCAAATTCCCGTTCGAAGTTCAGAGCTTATTTTATTTTCGTTTCAGTATTGCTTTTACTTTTCCATTACCAAACCAAAGTGATAGCCTCCATCATTAGGAAGCTATCACCGTTTAATTCTTTCTAGCCACTGCATATTCATTTTAGTTTAAGTCTCTACAAGATCGGTTGATCAAGAATATTTCATCCAGGTTTCTATATTTTAATGCTTTGCCATTTAATTATCATGCCATTTATTTTTATGCAATTATTCTTCTACCTTTCTTCGCATTTATTTAATATGTCTGGTTAAACCGTTAATCGGTATGTGATTATCTAACCGGAACGAATTCAATAGAACTAGGCTAAGACCTTAAATTAAGTTACTTTTTTGTTTTGATTTCTTAATATAAACAACTTTTGTTACGAGAGTAAGAAATTATAAAAGGTTAGGATTAAGACCACGAGAGTGTGAAATTGTAACCAAATAGTTGAAATCGAGCATTGTTTTAAATACAACAAAAGTGCTTTAAAACCAATTAGAACCTCTAGGTTTCCAAAGAGTATTTCTAACTTGAATTGACACAACGAGAGTGCTCAATTGAACTTAGGAGTATAGTAATAGGAAAGACCACGAGAGTGTGAGTTAACGACTTTTAAACCGACAGTTTCTATGGAAAGATAACTTAACAAACCTTAGTAAGCCGACCCTTTATTGAATTCAAGAAGGCAAACCAGTTACGTATCGATATTCTTATTATTAATTTAACTTAATCTAAAATTATACTTTCTCGCCCTTTAAAACTAAAATATCACTCGCCTTAGCTAAACATAGCAACACCCGATAATGCTAGGTTGATTATCGAGTCTCTATGGGATCGATATCGTTTATTACTACGCGATTAGGTTGTATACTTGCAGTTAGTAACTGTTAGACTCAGAAAGTTGCGATCAGAGAGAGAGTGAGTGAGTGATATTATGCCAAGGGTTAGTTATGGTATGAATGGCATATGGTAGCTATCATCTATACTATAATGGAGATGCAAGGATGTATTGTGATGCTGACTTGAGGATATAAACTTGTGCATTAAGTTTTATTTTCACTTTTATGACATATGAGGTAATGTGTAAACATATGCTTGAAATGTAAGTTTTTTGCATGGCCATATAAGGTAACAATATGTGTGATGCGTGTGAGGCCTGGAAGCAATAAGGACATGTAGTATTGGCATAAAAAGTGACATGGATGATGATGGGAAAAATTGTTAGGATAGCTAACTTTAAGTGAATGTATCTTGATGAAACTTGAATCATTTGGCATGATTTTGGTATCATTGGAAAGAAGTTTCATAGAACAAATTTGGTGTTTGAGGAATATTGATTAGAATCTTAAAACACCATGGAAATAGCCTTGGAAATCATATGGAACAAACTGATTTTATGACTTAACTTTGGACATTTTTAGTTCTCAACTTTGAGACATTTTTAGTTGCCAACTTTGAGACACCATATCTTGATGATTATGGCATCCTTTTGCAAGCTCTTGATATCATGAGAAAGAAGAGATTTGATACAACAACTTTGGTGTTTGAAGTTTGTTGATTTGAGGTCTAGAGCATCATGCAAAATGGATTTGAAATCATGACCAACAAGCTAAATTTTGACTTCAAAATATTCTAAGTATTTTATCAATTTTGCTAATTTGATGATCACAACTTTGAAAGGTCGTATCTCTTGATTCTTTGATTCAAATGACATGTTCTTTATATGGTTGGAAATGTGAGAAATTCCTCTACAACTTTCATGTTTGAGGATTGATCATAGGAAGCTTGTATCATGGTTGAAATTGGCTTTGGAGTTGGATGAATGAACCATAAAATATTTTCTAAAATGGAAACTTTTCATTATAGAACATTTCCTTTTTTGGAAAAAAATTCAAAATAAGTCTTGATTTTAATTCTTTTGACACTTCTTGACAAAATTACATTCAATAATAATTTTTGACTTGATGAACACCATGTTGACTTCAAAAAGTCAGGATTTGACTTTTTGTTGACTTTTGTCCAATCAATTGATTCTTGATGACTTGACCAATTGAAATCTCTCTGAATAAAATCAATGGCCAACATTGCATCCATGAACACTTGGGAACATATGAAAGATCCTGGAATCAAGTCTTGGCCCAAGAATCATAAATAAACTGATTTTAGGCAAAACCCTAATTTTGGACCAGATGGAGGAGGAGGGTTGACCATAGGTCAAACCCCTAATTCTCTTGGAAATGATTGGAGATTCTTTGCTTTAAGATGCCCTGTGTATCAAGATGACATTGAGGCTTCAAAGTCTTTGTTAATGGATGTGTCACACTCTTTGACAAGCAAACCCCTAATTTAGAGGCCTCGTGAGGGGAGAGTTATCATCTTCCATTTCTTTCCAATTTTTCAATCATTTGAGGGTAATATGAACCATGTAGGATGTCTTAAACATAAGAATACTTCATAGCCTAAGTGAGCTCCCTTTGTCTCTTTAAGGATTATCTCATGCCTTAGAGGACCAATGATGCATGTATGATGTTTTATGCCCTAAATGCAAATGAATGAATCATAAGCCACTTATTGGTGGCAATAAATATGAGGGAAAATTTTTGGGGGTTACACTTCAACACGCTTACGACTTGTGTTACACATAGTAACTCACATATAATCTTTAGCGAACATCTGAACTATGTTTGTTAGATCTGATAACTTCATAAACATGATCTGCATAATAACAAACATTAGAACATTAAATTATTCTTCCACAAATACTTTGATGATATCATCAAAACATAGAGTTGAAATACAGAGACAACTCTTGTTCTTACAACCTCCCATTTTTGATGATGACAAAACAATGTATTTTGATAGAACAATTTATACAAGGTAATCACCAAACATAACATATTCAGTGTTTCGAGCAACAACTCCCCATGAATATGTTAACCCCAAAATTTTATTCATGCTTTTTCAGAGTCTCCCCTTGATCCCAAGACTCACAAAATGAGTTTTCAGAACATAAAATAGAGAAGGAATAATTCCCTATTCAATCATCAGAGTTCGACTAGAACACAAGTCTTCATCTCAGAACCTTGTTACTATCAGAACTTGATGGTTGAACAAAGCTTAATTTTGGATCTGATTGGATATATCATTTAATGATTAATCAAACTTTTTCGTTGTACGAGTGGAATCAAACTTTTCCGTTGAATATTTGTAGTGTGACCGTAACAGAAATGGTAGTTCTACTTCGACGCTTGTCGTAGTATGTGATCTGCATGTTGTGCCAGTTCTGTGTTACCTTGAGTTGTGAGCGGTGGGTGATTGTTACACATGTCTAGAAACTGCGAGTGAGAATCATTTTGCAAGTTAGTGTGGACTGGATTGATAGTTTGGAGTTGGATTGTTGTCAACAAAAAGGAACAAGTTCAGTTGTGTTCGACCGTTTAGCCTTGGATAGGTAATCGATTGACACGTGACTTTTGTGGAGGACTTTAGAGAATCGTACTTTCTGAACTGTAAGTCCGTTTTGGTTTCTGTTCAAAGTATCAGAGGATAAAATGTTGGACTTTCTTTTGAGCATTTTTTGGTAGACAGTAAATGATTTGAATTTTGGTGTGTTGTTGTTGCGACAACTAAGGACCTAAATTGAGAAGTTTAAGAGATTGATAAAGCGTTGATCTTCCGGGAAACAGTTTGGTATTTGAATTATTGTGTGGATAAGAGATGAACAATTGGTCGGTTTTAGTATCGTTAATTCTCAACATCATTTATGGACTCCGTAAGAGTAATACCAGATGTGTTCAGTTGAGCCATACTCAGGGATATGGATTTTTAAGTTACCTTCCAGGTAAAAGTGAGAGATGAATATTCCAAAGTTAAACATGTAAATTGGATTGTTTAAGGAACAAGGCCCTTGAGAGAAATGGAATGGAACGAGAAGTTTTGTATGGTCTTCAAAGGCGAGTGTGTGGAATATGGTATGCGATAGGCAAGTGTTCTGGAAATCTGCGTGTATACTAAGGATGATCGTAGTTTGGTACGAGTGACTCACTAATGAATGTAAGCTTTGTGACGTTACTACGTTGTTGCTAAGAGAAACCTTGTGTCAGTATAAACCTTGAGTGAATAGAGTCCTGTGAAGAGGAATGACATGGAGTATAGTAACAATGGCAGATTTGTTAAGCCGAATTGGGTAAATTATTCTGAGTATTAGAATGGAATCGGAATTGTATCAGTTATGATTGCAATCGTACAACCCCCAGTATCTCTGTTGTTGGAGAGTTTGAAGCGATGTTATTATTGTGTAGTTGATAAGTAAGATGTTTTATCCCTGAATGTCTGCAAGTTTTGTTTCGTTGGTTTGTGAGAACTCCAATGGATGATTGTATTCTCCACAGACTATCAACTACCTAGTGTTGCTTGAGGACTTGTGGTATCCCCACTGTTAGACTTGAGAACGTAATGGGAGGAGACAAATGAAAGAGTTCAGTCGAATTGTTATGAATCGGAAGAGAATTATTTGTAAGTGTTGAGGCAAGAGAGTTTTATTCTAAGTGTGTTGTCCATATGTAAGACACTGAAAAGGATGAAGTGTCAGTCGTAAATGGATACAGCGTATAGCATCAAACCAAGTGGAATTGGTACAGGAGTCGTTTGACAAACTTTGAGATGATCTTAGTAATTTAAGGATTTTAATAAGAATGTTTGATGGAATTTGTGTGTAGATAAGATTTCATCCAGATACCTTGTGGAGCTTTGTCGGGTGTGGTTGTCCCGAAATCAAGTTGGAGTGTTATGCTTTTGTGTTGTGACTCAATAGCATGAATTAGAGTGCTATGCTTCTCCGAAGGAGAGATGAGCCTAAGTGTTTTGGTATGAAACAATAGATGGATTGCGAAAATAGTAAGTTAGAAATTAACCTAATGTTGGAACAAGCGTATGAGTAAGGACATGATGTTATGTTTGTTATGAAACAAGGACCTTGAGCCGTGAAGTCAGATTGGAATTCGAATATGTCAGAGTATGTATCAGAAGTAAGGATAAGTATGGATCTAAGACAGTGTTGTAAACTGTCGTTGTGGATGACTAAAGGAAATTCGAGGACGAATTTCAATTTAAGAGGGGAGGATGTAATACCCCGTATTTAATAAAATGATCTGCATAATATTAATTAAATTTAATAGGGTTCCGGTGTGTTCTGAGGGTTTTCAATTAAAATGATTAGAGCAACTGATGAACTTAAATTAATTAATTAAGTATTATCTGACTCAGAGGTTTTATTAAATATTTGACTTAGAGACATTTTTGGATACTCTCAATTTGGACCAGTTAGTGTTACTAATTGATAGATAATTGTTATTTGTTTTAAAAAGAAAGAAATAGAGAAAGTTAGTAAGAAGAAGAAGAAAGAAAGGAAAAGAGAAGAGAAAGAGGAAAAGAAGAAGAAACCCTAGGAGAAGAGAAAGAAGTTCATGGAAAAGCTTGGATCATCTTCATCTTCATCAAACTCCTCGTCGTTTGCAAGGTGGATTCATAGTTAGAAACTTTTGTTTTAGTTTTGAATGAGCTTTTGAGCTTTATGAGTTTTAGGTCAAATGCTAGAATTCATAGAATCGGTAGTTTGAACGGTTGAAAACTGATAAAAATGCATGATTGTGCTGACTATAGGTGTAGTGAACTTGTTGTTATGTTATTTGGATGTTAAATGATGATTTATGAGAGTTTTTGAAATTATGTTAAGCTGAAAAACGTATTTTCTGCCACTGGTTGTTGGTTAACCGGTTAACCCAGGGTGTTAACCAGTTAACGGTGTTGTATGCGTTGTTGTGATTCTGAGTTCTGGTGTGGTTAACCGGTTAACCCCAGGCGTTAACCGGTTAACACTGTAAGGGTGGTAGAAAATGCTTAATTGATCCAACTTTAAAATTTCATAACTTTTTACTCGGGTATCCGATTGAGGCAAACTTTATATTGTTTTAAAGCTAAAAACATGTAATATCTTATGATGCCGATAAATATTATTTTTACCCGACTTTTGCCCGACTTTTCTAATTAACCATAATTATGTTAGTTAGAGAATCGTGGAATGTATGTTTAATCATGGGGATTGAATGAGAGTAGAGACAATGAGATCATTGTGGGATTAGTTTAATTGTGATAATTAAATTAAAATGTTAGATTATATGATTGAGAATTATATAATTAAAGGCATCAAGAATGGAGAAAGAGTGAGGAAAACTTACCATAAACCAATAGTGTGGCCTAGTAATGTAACTAGAAATTGTTAGATGGTATGACTTGTAAGATGCTTAGGATTTACCCTAGGTTGTTGCGAAACCAGCGCGTATTACACGGTGTCCTCTGAAAGGTCTTGAGTAAGTCTTATGGTGGGTATTACACTGAGTCCCACGGAAAGCATGGTTTATGCTTGTGATGGGTATTACACTGATTCCCACGGGAAACATGGTTTAGGCTTGTGGTGGGTATTACACTGAGTCCCACGGGAAGCATGGTTTAGGCTTGTGGTGGATATTACACTGAGTCCCACGGGAAACATGGTTTAGGCTTGTGGTGGATATTACACTGAGTCTCACGGGAAACATGGTTTAGGCTTGTGGTGGGTATTACACTGAGTCCCACGGGAAGCATGGTTTAGGCTTATGGTGGGTATTACATTGAGTCCCACGGGAAGCATGGTTTAGGCTTGTGGTGGGTATTACACTGAGTCCCACGGGAAGCATGGTTTAGGCTTGTGGTGGGTATTACACTGAGTCCCACGGGAAGCATTGTTTAGGCTTGTGGTGGGTATTACACTGAGTCCCACGGAAAACATGGTAGTGGCTTGTGGTGGTATTACACTGAGTCCCACGGGAAGTCTTGTTGTTAACACTTACGATAGGTAT
The DNA here is from genome assembly GCA_963966055.1 of Lathyrus aphaca. Taxonomy (NCBI): domain Eukaryota; kingdom Viridiplantae; phylum Streptophyta; class Magnoliopsida; order Fabales; family Fabaceae; genus Lathyrus; species Lathyrus aphaca. The sequence goes on from OZ014522.1 coordinate 224,044,134, forward strand.
TCCACGGAATTCTATGTAAGGCATTGTGAGCGTTGTATGGACGTTATCCATCCTGTTTTTGTTACTTAGTGAGAAGTAACTGGGGATCTTGCGGATTGTTTAGATTGCACCTTTAGAGCCGAGAGAACTCTAAGATAGGGAACCCACTGAGATGTTGATATCTCACATCACTATTGTTGTTGCTTTTCAAGTTACTTTTGCAGGTTTGATTTACAAGTGGAGCTATGCTCGGGATGTTTCAAGGGAAGCATAGATTTAGATTCCGCTGTGTAAATTATCTTTGTACAATAATGGATATTGTATTGATCTTAGTATTTTTATTTTAGTATGATTTCCATGTCTTGTACCTTTGTTGTGTAGAATTTTAGAATTTGTCAAGAATGTGAATTGTACTATTAGGCACTTATGATGGTGTCAGTACCAAAATAACACTTGTATGATATTATTCTAGATATATATTATATGGGCGTTACACTCGGGGGGATGACACATGTTTTCTTATGATGTTGGATTTTATCACGTTGCTGAATTTTAAGTTGTTTTCATTATAGACTTGTTGTTTTTAAGTTGTTTTGATGTTTAATACAAGTTATTCTATTTTAAGTTGAATGTTATGAATCCGCTGCGTAGTAATGAAAGTTTTTTATTTTTAAAGATTAATCAGGTGTTTGTATGTTGTCGTTTAAGTCGAGAATGTATCATTCCATTTGTTTGTTGGAATTTTTGTACAACGATTTTTATTATTAATTGCCGGATAGAAATGGAGTGTTACATAAAGCGCCAAGGAAAGTCTCGTACGCCCACCATTGCCAAACAACAACCACAAATGGCCTCGAGCAAGCGTTCCTCCTCGACATCTACCCGATTCCTAGAATTAACAAACCACCTCATGTCACCTGCCCGACAAATATACTCATAAGTCATCATTCCACACTAAAGTTGCGACTTGGGGGCTCCTGTTCTGGACTGAGTCTGACATCATGCATGTCGGACACGGTCCAATCCGTCGGACACAGGTCCAAGGCCCAATACTCGAGGACGTAGGTAAAACACCTCCCCCACGTGTTCCACGCCTTCCACAAGGAACAAGACCACATGCTAGATCTTATCTGCTCCTACACAAACCTTGTTAGTTCTTCCTTGGATCTAGTTTACCCTACCCATGAGAAGAACCTTGACTCAGCACTGGAGACACATTATAAAAATCATTTTTCACTAGAGGGTCAAGTATTCTATTCTTACTTCTTTTCTATATTCGCTCACTTCATAGCTCTTTCTCACTTTGACATCGGAGTGTACCTGTAAAGTACCTTACAGGTACACCAATTGCCCCCACAATAATCTCATAATCTTGCGAAGCGATTGGATCAGAGACAAGACCACATGCTAGATCTTATCTACTCTTACACAAACCTTAATAGTTCTTCCTTGGATCTAGTTGATCTTATCCATAAGAACTTTGGCCTCTTGACCCAGCACTGAAGACACATTATAAAAATTTTCTTTCACTAGAGGGTCAGGTATTTTATTCTTACTTCTTTTCTATACTCGCTCACTCCATAGTTTTTTCTCACTTTAGCATCAGAATACCTTACAAGTACACCCCTCCCTCCCATATTTTCTCCACCATAAAAAATATTCATCACCGGAAGATTACTCCTGACCAAGTCAGATCAAAAAATTCTCCCCGAAATAAATATGTAAATGGATGAAGAAAAGAAACAGTTACGAGCTTTAAGCCCGGCAAAAATTCCTTCCGTTGTGAATAAAACTAGAAAGAAAATTAAATGAGAAAAAAGTGCACGTCACTCTTCAAATTGCATTAGATGACCATTATAAATGGAAAGGCCAATCTAAAACTGGTTTTAATTTCAATCCCTTTGGCAATAAACCGCTCTCACGGATTTAATAATTATTTATCTAATAGTATACATGCTCTATAAATAAAACAACAAAGCCACCATCTAGGCCCGCAACATTACAAACATTGGTTCTGAATTTGCAAAATTTGAATTGGTTCAAAATGGAAGGGAAAAACCAGCAACCTGCTGTAAATGTATCACATGTTTGATTACTGGGAGGCAAATTTGATTCCCTTTTCAATAGATGATTTGAGTTCAGACTTGAGTTTTTCGAGACCTTCTTGCTCGAAATCTGAGAGAGAACCTAAGCCCAGAATTTCCTCAACACCATTCTTCCCAATCCTAACCTATAAAATGTTTCAATATTTTAGTCAATGCAAAAAATAAAGCAGCTGGTCAACATGGATCAGCACTTCTATGAACACAGTTAAAAGAAAATAACCGCTATGCATCAGCAAATAACAAGAGAATGAACATAAAAGAGTACAGTTTGTTGCAGTTTAGATCACCTTGGAAGCAAAGAAAGGAAGATCACTGATGATATTGGATTGCACGTATGAGCACTCAACGACATCTGGAACTCCGTTAAGACCTTTGAGGCAAGCATCGGCAAATATGGCACCAGCATAACTGCAAGAAACATGCAAATGCTCTACGGATCAATCATATGAAAACTCACCAAGATCATAATCACTGAATAAACAATGTTTCTAGAGAATGACAATAGTGTATGCATGACTAAACCAAGACTTACGCCATTGACAAAGTTGCAGAACCCTTTCCAGCCTTGGCAGTCACAACTTCTGTTCCTCCATCTTGAGTCCTCTTTGTTAAAGCCTCAATGACATCGGCACTCAGATTGGCAGAAGGTGTTGCCTATAAAAAGGGAAAACAGTTAATGGATCACATACATATTAAGCATACCAATGCTAGGAAGCCAAAATACATGTTAGCAGTATGAAAATGTCATGTTAAAGAGAAGGGAATTACCTGAGAAAATAGTGGAAGAATAGTAACTCCTGCATGGCCTCCAATAACAGGTACATTGACATCTGCAGAAAAATCAAATGTTATGTACAACTAAAAGCAAATTGATCTGCAGAAAAATCAAATGTTATGTACAACTAAAAGCAAATTGATCTGCAGTAGAAAGAAATGCAAAATCAATCTTTTTCCCCATCCACCACCCTCTTCTTCGAAAAAAACCACTATGATTATGTTGGACTTTCTTTACAAAAATTTGAAACTTAAATAAGACTCAATAATCTAATCCTCATTTGTTTCATCTTAATGGAAATTGGAAAAAAAAAAACACGGAGTAAGATATTAATCTAATTGTGAGACAGATACAATTTACATACCAGCAACTGGAACTTTAGCTTTCCCAGCATAGAAAGTTTTGGCCCTAACTACATCAAGGGTTGTAACCCCAAACAATCTCTTTTCGTCATATGTCCCAGCCTTCTTGAAAACCTCTGCAGCAATGGGAACTGTGGAGTTCACAGGGTTGCTTATCATGTTAACAAGCGCCTGATTCCAAATGTAAAAATAGTCAGTATGGTTTCCAAATTTATACTACATATTGTAAAAGCTAAAATCCCACCATGCTTAATATAGAACAGTACCTGTACATATTTACTAATAACAATTTATTAAATACACTTAATTGGTTTCCAAATTTTCAACTTGTAAATCCTATACTTTCGACGGATATAAAAAGAACAACATGCCAATCAATTCTAACTTTTATTGGTCTCAAAATAAATTTTGAAATCAAAGCAATACCCATAATATGTTGATTATTAGAGAAATATACTATCAAGTCTAAAAGTAAGTGTATGTCTTGTTTCCATTTTGGAAGAGGTCAAAGCAATTCTAGAGGTGTAGAATTGATTTTTCAGTTTTTGGTTCATCAAAAGTATAATTAATTGATTATGCCTTTCAAAAATTGATTCTATTTGTAGTTAGGATTTGTAGCTTAAGAGTCTAAACGATTTTTACACTGAAATTCACTCTTCAACTCACTTTTGCATGAATGTATCCAAACATAAATTACTTTACTTTCAACTCATATTTAGTGAGAATCAATTTTACAAAATCAATTCATTTAGAATCAATTTCTGTCACTGCAAAACCAAACAAACTAAGTCCGGAATACTTATAACTAAAAGAAAATTAACCTATTAATATTCCACAAAACCAATTGCAATGAAATTCTCTCATTGGCCCAAGCTACTATACATGTTTTCACAAGGAAACACGACAAAGCACTAAAAGTCGGGCAAGGACAACAGACGGCCACAGAAGAACAACAAAAAGCAACGCAAGGAAACAGACACTCACATGGGGGCAGTACTTAGCAATAGCAGTGGCAAGTGACTTGACAATGCCAGCATTAATATTGAAAAGATCATCACGGGTCATTCCAGGCTTTCTTGGCACACCAGCAGGAATAATAACAACATCAGCACCCTCCAAAGCTTTACCAAGCTCTTCCTCACCCGCATACCCAGCAACCTGCAATCATATCGAAAAAGGAAACAGAAAACCTCAATTCATAGACTACAGTTAAATTAGCATGCCACTGCAGAAGGTACAACAGTAGTATGTACAATAACATAAAAAAAAATAGAGATTGCATCAGATCTGGAGTTAGACATAGAAAAATCAATTGAATATAAGAAGAAAACCATCAAAATCGATTGAATATAGGTAGAAAATGTACGGTACCTCAGATCTGGAGTTGATGTGGCTAACATCGGCGGAAACACCAGGGGTTCCAGCAATATCGTAAAGAGATAGGGATGAAACGAGAGGGTTGAGCTTCATCAGAAGAGAGAGGGGCTGACCGATCCCGCCGGCAGCGCCGAGAATGGCCACCTTGCGTTCTGGGACCGGTTCGGTGGCATAGCCACGGCCGGCTAGGTGAGAGCGGCTACGGGAAACGGCTGAGTGGATGGATCTGAGCATGGATGGCCTCATTGTTCTTTCCGTTGTTTGATGCTTTTTTTTTTCTCTCCTTTTTGGGCCTGAAAGCTTTTGAGAATAACGAAAGAGAGCCGAAGGTTTGAAGTGACGATGATTCCAATTCCACAATTTCCAATTTATTGCGATATTAGCGAGCGAGCGAGCACCTAATTGCAACTATCTCGGGTCCGCACAAAATAAGTTAGGATGAAAAGGGAAAAAATATAACTGAGTAATTTTGTGGGAATTTTGTTAAAAACAAAAAAAAGTAATTTTGTTGGAATTAACCATTTCCTATTTTATTTTATTTTATTTAAAAGATGGATTTGGTTTGAGGTAAATGAATAAATGGGGAATGAGGAAATATTTAATAAATAGTAATCTTTGATAGGGCACGGATTCCGTCTGGATTCACATGATATGTCCACCAAATCATCTAAATGTTGAATTTATTCTTCAATTGGTTGACATTGAAATAGTTATAAATATATGCTAATAATATACACCAACTTTTAAGCATTGATTCGTACTTATAATAAATCGTACAATCATTCTCTAACTTCAATTATATAAAACTGCAGCTAGAGAAATTTTTAAAAAATGGATATTAAAATGAACAGTGTATAACATAGCCTTTCATAGATACGTTTACATCTACCTGTGAATCCAGATGAGTTAAAAATTTCAATAAAATTATTTTTCCAATTCAAATAACATTACTTTTTAGATATTAGTCAATTTTTCTCAACCTAAAATTTATATCAATTTCCAATCAAATATCAGTTTTACAATTTTTACAAATCTACCATATATATATATATATATATATATATATATATATATATATATATATATATATATATATATATATATATATATATATATATATATATATATATATATATGTGTGTGTGTGTGTGTTTACCTCAAAATTGGTAAACAACCGCTGGTCCTCTGAAGATACAAAAAGTACTCTCAGTTACTCACAGGATCGACCAGATTGATCCTAGGACATGTGCTAAATGGTTTGTGGTTTGTAATGTTTTTGGGGGAGAAATGTCTTGAATCCTTCAACAAGATTCGGAAGGTATTTAAAATAAAAGAAATGAAGTAAAATCAAAGACTTTCAAAGTAAACAAAATAAAAGGCAAGGCTTGAGGATTTAAAGAAAAAGTAAAGACAAGACTTGAAGGTAGATAAAAATTAAAAGCAAGGCAAGGAAGTTTTAAATGAGTGAAAATGTAAAGGAAAAATAAATGCGAGGCAAAATGTTAAAGTGATGGAAAAGTAAAGGGCATGAATTGTAAATGAAATGCAATAAATTGCTTGAAAAGTAAATGACTTTGAAAGATAAATACTTTAACATAAAAGGCTTGAAAGTTTAAATGGCTTCAAAAATAAATAACTTGAAGATAAATTAGTGGTGTTTCAATCACGTACATTCTCACTGCACTCTTTTCTCTACACGCGGATATTTTGAGTGTTACAGAGTTACTAATACATATGATTTTCACACACTTATTCTAACACTAGACTAAGTTATTTATATACATTACAAAGTAACTGTTTTCGATGGTTTCTACCTAAGACTATCCTAAGATAATGACATTTGTCCCACTACATGTTGAAGAAGCCTCATCTTGCGTCACTTATCCCTGTATTTAAATTGAAAAGTACATATTTTTCCTCCAAACTTGAACGTGCAAAACTCATGAAACTACCATCTTCATCGAATTGGTGCATGGTCGAATCATCTCAACACTTAGAAAATATTTCAACTCAGAATTTCTCTAAGTACAGAATTTACAAGTGACTTCCTTCGACTCTCATCCTTTCAATTAGTAAGGTCGAAAACCTCACTTTTAGCTTATAACAAGAAAACTCTCTCTTAAGCCAAATGACCTCCTTAATGCTAGCGTCGAAATTTCTGGATAACAAATTGGCCCCTAAAAATATTATTTTCGACCATCTTGATGAAAAGATCATTTTTTGATATTCACCATTTCGACGCCAACTTTGGCCAGACGAAAGTATGGTTAGAACCATCTAACCCACGTTCTAAAGAAAACTGTTGTGATTCTCCACCCATGTGTATGATGTTATGTCATAATGGAAAAAATCCCAAAAGTCCCATCAGTCGTATCTGTTGTTTCCTAATCATGAGTTTTTCCTTGAAACAATGCACCAAAACATCTTTTGCATTAACCGCTACCTCAACGCGTCAGATCCCAAGTGCCACATGTCCCACCACTTCATATATATATTAAGTGGTTGGACTTCACAATTTCTCATTACCTACGCCTATAAATACATCATTCAGCACACAAAATAAACTTTTCCAAACTCTTGCAAACTTTGTCTCTTTCTTGCTAAAGTCTTCTTATTCTCTTCCAAGAAACCCTAAAAAACTCCATTTTCACTTCCAATAATGGCGTCCTCCAAGGCTAACACTTCCTAGAAGAAAGGTCAAAAAACAAAGGCTTTCACCTTCAAGCAAGCTCTTCCTTCTTTCAATAACATCATTGAACCAAGGACGATCAAAAAGCCTCAGTTCATACCAGAACCCAGGGATGCTGAAATGAGGAGTTTGTACAAATCCCAGGTAATGATCCCTTTCACTGTTAATGAATGACCTTATGCTTTGTCTGGCCCTTTGGCCAAGGTTAAGAACACATATGAAATGCTGAGCGAGTTCTTTTCTTGCTACCGTAAATCTCAACCCTTAGGGAACAAAAATCTCCCTAAATCTGATGACTCTTCATCTAACCCACCTCCTCTCAATCAACTGGACTTGAAGTACCTTTATGATGGCACTAGGATGGTTAGGGTTGTAAGCCAATTCAATGATTTTGATCTTTGGATGGCTAGGATGGAAAAAACTAAGGTTGATCACTGGAAAGCCATGGGGATCTATGATTTGTTGATGTTGTCGAAGACACATATCCCCTATTGCATGAACCTTTTTGTTGCTTCCCTCTACTTCTGGGACTGCACCCATTACACTTTCCATCTTCCTTGTGGGATGGTTACCCCCACTCTCTTCGACATAGCCGATATCATAGGGCTTCGACCTGACGGTCCAACATATGACCCTTCTGTTGATGTTGAGGATACTATATCGGCTTTAATGAGTCGAAGCTAACATATACTCACTTCATCAAACATCACTCTAAACCAAATGATGAGAAGTTTTATGATAAGGAACACATTACCTTCCTCACTCTCTGGTTATCAAGATATGTCTTCTACATCAAGTCCTTGCAGGTGGCGAAGAAATACTTGCCTTTGGCAAACCAGCTCCATAACAATAGGGGGTTTGCTTGAGTGAAATTATCTTGGTCAACCTCTACGAGTCTATTAGTGAGGGGGTGGCTAGATTGAGGAACCCAGCAACAACTTCTGGTGCCATGAGTTTAATTGGCCTTCTTTGGCTTCTTCAAATTTGGCTAAATGCCACTTTTGAACTTGTACTTCCCAAAAAAGGGAAAGTTGATGAAGACTCAGAGGAAATTAGGCGCATGAGCACTAAAGGTGTTTGACTGGCGAAACTTACTTTCAATGATGAAGGCAAAACCCTGAAAGGGGCCTTCTCTAGCTTCATAATGATGTTTGCACATCAATACGAGTTTGCACCATTCATGGGTCCTTTTGCTAGAAGGAAGTGTGGCCCTAAATGGTTAATAGGCCTTCCTAAATTCTCCTTCAAAAAGGCTTTACATGGACTTTGTCTCAATTTGGGAAGCCTTTTTAATTCCCAGATACATTGTCCACAGGCTGAATGGTGGGAGATCAGACACAATCCTCATTGCTTACTAACCAAACTTGGTTTCTAGGCAGTTGGACTGGGCCAAAGATTCTCCAAATGCCTTTATGATTAAAAAAAAGCCAGGTCATTTTCCACAACAACCTCTTTGACGAGAATGCCCTTGTCGACATCTTCGATATATGGGATGCCCAAAAAGAAGTCTTATCTCCAATCTTCTTTCAACCCACTACCTTGTGCACCCACCCCTTTAATGATTGGTGGCGCACGTACTACAGTGACAACTTTCTCATTGCCATTGAATTTCCTGTCTTGCTTGACCTAGTTTTTGTTAACGAGCAAGAGAAGGTCAAGAAGAGTAGGTCTACTCACATCAAAGAGATACAAGCTTTTCAAAAATACTTTGAAATTATCTATCGACCAGATGATCTTAGTCGAACTATTTGTGAGTCTGTTGTCACATTGAAGGAGAAATTTTTGCAAAAGATGGATAAGTTGAAAATCCCTTCGAACATTGGCTTTCCAACTCTTTCCTCTAATATTTCCTCGACTTCCTACTGCTGATTTTGGAGTGGTCATTGCCCCTCCATTTCCAGATTGGTTCATCTGTGGGGATTTAGTAAAATTCCTTCGACAACGGTCTCAACTGAAAGCCCAAAGGGTGGTTGCGACTAAGCACACACTGGACAGTTTCAAAGGGCACCTTCATATAGGGATCAAAGACGTTCATGTCGAATCCGACATATATGAAGGTTTGAGGTCTTTATTTACCTCTTACGGACTGATTAATTAGTAACTCATAACAATTGTCTTTGTCATTTCCAGCGGTTACCAGAAAACTCACTGCCAACAAAGGAGTGGTGATAAAAACTGAGAACAATGAAGGCATTAAGGTATTTCACAATCCTTACTCGTGCGTCTTTTCACATGCTTGCCTTCTAATGTTTTGGTTCTCCTTTCAGATAACCAAAAAGCCTTCGACGCCCCTAAAGAATGGTAAAAAGGCTTCCACCACTGTCGTCCACTTGGATGACGATGAATCCTTAAGGAGCAGCCCCTCAAAAGGAAAAGGAAGATTGCACAGTCTCCTTGTGCTGCTTGTCAACCTTCCTCCAAGGTGGCCAAAGTTATGGAAAAGGCAATTGTTGCAGGTGCTGTCGCAGCTGAACCTCCAACCCCTGTGGTGAAACCCACTGGTGGTCCTCCTGAGAGTGCCAACTCCAGTCCAGGTGGTGGAGAGAATGAGGTATTTAGTCTTTTGCTTCTTACCTTTTTAATATCCTTTTACAGCTTCAGCCTTACCTTTCTTTATAATAGGATGAAGCAAGTATTTCCCAACTTCCTTCGACTGTCACTCCTTCAGTCATAGTTCTTCTAAACAGCCAAGGTGAGCCAACTTATCACCCAACTTCTGATTTTGGCTCTGGTTATAGTTCTTTAAGTGAGATTAACCAGACCATTACTATAGTTGTTACTCCTCCCCCTGTGGTCGAAGCTACCAGGAACTCTCCTTCTAAAACCACTACTCAACAGTCTCATATTGGTGATTCTGATCGTGAGTATGATGATGTTTCGATCAAAGACTACCTTGGCCAAGCAAGCCAGACTGCCAAGGCAATAAGTGCAGCCTTTGTTGTATAAGAAGAAACTGAGAAAACTCAGGACCTTACCCCCTCCAATCCAAAAAATAAAGAACCGGAGCATGTGGGAGAGTCCCAAGCTAATGCTCAAGATGACATTATGAATAATCCAGAGGAGGAAGAAAAAGAAGAGGATGAAGACGAGGAAGATGATCAATAGGACAAAGGTGAGGTTGATAAAGAAAAAGAGCCTAAAAAGACTCAACAAACCTTGCCTGAGGAAAATCTCCAACACCCTTCTACTTTTCAACTCTCGACCCAAAAAGAAGACATAACTGGTGAGCGACTATTTGCTCTGAAGTGGTCGAATCCCATGGAGTATGCTAGAATGAAGCTTGGGAAGATTTTTGGCTCTTCTGGGAGCAGTTCTTTGACAGCTCCTAGGGCATAAGCTCCAGATGACTTTGTTGGTCCCCTTCTAAAAAAGATCAAGGACGTGTTCTTCAAAAGGGATATCCACCTTACCTTGAATGTTGATCCAACTGCCTGTGTCTTCCTAGAGGAGTCTTTGGACCAGATAGATCTCTCGACAATTGATCCTAAGATCTCCAACTCCCTTATTGAACTGACTACTTTGGCGAACCAGATGTCTGATGATTTTAAGTTCATTCCAAAGGTTGAAAAAATCATTGAGGCAACTGGCACAAAGAGCTGTAGCGCCTGGGATCAAGCAAGGGAAGCTGAGGGTGAAGTCAAAAGACTGGAGCGCATCAAGGCCAAGGGGGAGAAGGAAAGAACGACCAATGACATAACCATTGAAGTGTGGGAGAAAGAGCTTGAGGAACTTAAAAGGAAGATTGTTGAAGCTAAACAACGCAGCCTTGAGTTGAGTCAGTTTGATAGTACTAAATTGGAGGCTGAATTAAAGCGCACCATTGACCTCATTGGTGTTGTTGAAGTTCTCGACAAAGAGATTGTGGCAGCCAAGCTCGACAAGGCTCTGTGTGAGAATCGTTTCCAAATTCATAAGCATAACTTTCTTCAGCTACAAGGAAAACTCTCTTTTTGATTTCAATGGCTTTGTAATATTTTAGGATTTTGTGTTTTCCTTTTATGTATTGATCCTTTGGCCCTGATGATGCCTTTATGTAATGACATTTTTGGGCATCATTTCCCTATTTTACTTTATGCTTCAAGCCTTATATTACTCTTCGACTTGTACTTTATCTTTCTGTATAGGTAAAATTTAAGTGACTGTCGAAACAACCTTCAGTCAAAACCTCAACTTAAATTTGGGTCAAAAGCAATGTTACTTTGACCTTGGTATTGTAGCCAACTAAAAAGGTCTTTACCTTAATATTTTTGTTGTAAGATTGCTCTATCATTTTCTTCTGCCTTTATGGTAATTCCAAGACATGAAGTCCTTCTTCGTCCAAATCCAGAAATTCATCAAGCATCATATTCCAATAAACTTCAGATGGAATCTCATGGTTCCTTTGAATTCTTGTGGACTGAAGGTAAATTTCTAGAGGCAAGACTGCATCATGCCCATAAGTGAGTCGAAACTGGGTAGTATTGGTTGACTCTTTAGGTGAGTTTCGACATGCCCAAAGGATTTGGTCCAATGTCTTATGCCAATTTCTTGGCTTCTTACCCACATGCTTCTTGATCAAACCAATAACTATTTTGTTTGCTGCTTCGACCTGGCCATTAGCCTGGGCATAGTAAGGAGTGGATGTTAAGAGTTTAAAACCCATTTCTATGGCAAACTCTTGCATCTTTCGACCAGTAAACACATACCATTGGTCTGTAGTGACTGTTTCTGGAATGCCATATCTATAAATGATATGATTATGGATGAACTCAATTACATCTTCTTGATCAACATTAGGCAATGGAATGGCTTCGACCCATTTAGAGAAATAGTCAATTCCTACCAAAATGTATTTATGATTCTTTGAAGATGTTGGTCGAATCTTTCCAACTAGGTCCAAAGCCCATCCTCTAAAAGGCCAAAGTTTGACTATAGAGTTCAACTCACTCGCAGGCACATGTTAGTTGCCAGCGTGTACTTCACATTCATGACATCCTTTGGCAAATTCAATGCAATCTTTTAACATAATGGGCCAATACACACCCTGTCGAAATAAAAGCCACTTTATTTTGTGACCTACTTGGTGTGCTCCACATTCCCCACTATGGACAGTTGAAAGAGCTAAATATGTTTCAGCCACACTAAGGCATTTAAGCAATACTCCTTCAGGAGTATTTTTAAATAAATCATTCCCCAAGAGAGCATAACTTAAAGCTTGGTATTTGATCTTCCTTTTTGTCGAAGTTGTTGAATTTTCTAAGTAGTCCACTATGGGCTTTCTCCAATCCTTGTCACTTATGCTATCGACCACCAATATTGCAAAAGTTTCTTCATCAGCATACTCAAGCTTTGTCTCTTCTAGATCTGATGGGGCCAATCCTACTGACACAACTTTTCCTTTGACCTCAATTGCACTTTGTAATTTCTCCTTTGAGATTTTGTACCCTGATGCAATTTGAGCCAAGTCATTTGAAACTTGATTTTTTAGTCTAGGAATGTGTCGAAAGGTAACTGTTTCAAAAAAATTTAGCTGTCTATTTACTACTACAAAGTATATAATTAAATTTTCTTTTATGCATTTGTATCCTTTAGTGACTTATTTTATTTCCAACTCTGAGTCTCCCATTATTTCGACATGAGTTGCCCCCAATTCCAACAATACCTCAAGTCCGGCTATTAAAGCCTCATATTCAGCTTCATTGTTATAATAATGGCCTTCAATTTTACACTTGAGTGTTGTTGGAATTTTATTAAGAGAAATAACAAGTACTCATATACCAGTCCCATCTTTATGACTAGACCCGTCGAAGTATAACTTTCAGGGCTCAATCTCAAGATAATTTAAAGGACTTTAATTTATAGAGTGGTCGACTATAAAGTCTGCAACCACTTTCCCTTTAACAACTTTTAAGGGTTTATAAGTTAATGAATACTCAGTTAATGCTAGTGCCCATTTCCCAATTTGACTATGCAAAATAGGTTTGGACATCATATGTTTAATAACATCAAAGTGAGAAGAAACATAAACTGGTTTTATATATTGTTTCAATTTAGTACATGAGTAATACAAACATAGGCATAATTTCTCTATCATGTTATACTTAGTTTCTGCATCATTTAAAACTCTACTAAGGTAATAAATGGCTCTTTCGACGCCATCATCACCCTCTTGGGCTAACATACTCCCTAAGGTTCTATCTGAAGCAGTTATGTACAATCTCATACTTTTTTTCCTACAAGGTGGAGAAAGAATTGGAGGATGGCTTAAGTACTCCTTAATCCTTTTGAATGCTTCTTGTTGAGCTTGCCCCCATTGAAACCTTTCTTTGCCCATTTGCAGCAAAGGTGAGGAGGCTTGCGTCTTGCCACTTAGGTTTGATATGAACCTCCTTAGGAAGTTGATTTTACCTGAGAGTGATTGCAGCTCCTTCTTCGTTGAAGGCGTTTTAGCCTCCATGATAGCTCTAGTCTTATTTTGATTGATTTTGATCCCTTTTTTGTGGACAACAAATCCCAAAAAGTCCCCTTCCTGCACACAAAAAGCACATTTAAGAGGATTCATTTTAAGACCATGTTTTTTCATTCTTTCAAAAGAACGTCGAAGGTGATTGACATGGTCTAGTCCTGAAATAGACTTTACAACTATGTCATCAATATAAATTTGCATAAATGTATCTATGAAATCATGAAAAATTGAATCCATTTCTCTTTGGTAAGTGTAACACGGCGGGAGAACTTACTTTTTAGTCATGTTGCGGATAGCAAGAGTCGCCACCGACTTTTATTTTATCCATAAGGAAGGGACATAAGAGAACAGGAAAGACCGTTTTGAAAAGACTTGGGTTCGGGGGGTAGGTTATATAAATGGAAGGTGTTAGAACCCTTTATATCCATGGTTATCCATGGGCTCTTAGTTACTTAGCTCACTTAATTGTTTTGAAAAGGTGAAGTGTGTGATTAGAAAATTTTCTAAGTACTTTGTAATGATCATCGTATGGATGTATACAAAGCCTTTGTTTGAAAACATTTGAAAATAGTGAGGTGTGAAAAGTATTTTATTTTTGAAGAGTGGGCAAGTAACTATGAGGTACCTACCCTAGACTAAGTCATTCATGTTCTTTTATATTCTTTCAAGGGTAAGATTGTCCCTATTATTAAGGAATAGGTAGTCATTACCTTGAATTTTGTTAAGGGACGGGCGTAGGTCGTATGGTCAATGAAGGCAACTTAAAGGGTGTCTTTAGCAATTCGTAGGGACTATCATCATTTATTCGAAGGGACAAGATCATTATTCCGTAGGCAACATCGAAGGGACTTGATCTTTTAAATCTGTAGGGACTTGATGATTTATACATGAAGGAACTTTGCTTAAGACACCCCTATATTCGAGGGACTTGACCATTAAAATAAGGCAACCAAGAGGAATACCCTAGGAAGTGCAGATGGCGATCATAGATCGACTTACGTGTGTGAGTGTTTGTTTTCAGATATTTTATCTTTTTAAAATTAATCATCTAAATCAATTTAATCACAAGTAGGTTTTCACACCCTATTTACTAACCACACAATTTATATTAAAGAATAAGAAGCGAAAAGAAAATTCTAAATTATTACAAGGCTTATGGGCAGATACAGAATAATCGGATGAAAATAAATTACGATAATAAAGTAAGAATATGTAATAAAGCAAGAGAAACAAAACAAAAAATAATAAATGTAATAAAGCAATAATAATAAATAAGATTAAACAAAATAATTTAAGGAAATTTAGAAGAAATTATTCTAAGTTAGATGAATTAGAAAAGTATTTTTTAGAAGCTTATTAAGAAAATAAGAGCTAAAATAATTTAGCAATAATAATAGAAAAATAAAATAATTACTTATTCTACTATAATTAAGAAAACAATATTATGAATATACAAAAAAAAGTATTATATTAAAAAAAGTATTAAGTTAATATTTACAAAATAAATAAAGATTATAGAAAATATTAAATTATTAAGTTAATAGGTTATTTATAAATTATATACAAAATTTTAGAACTATTATTCAATAAAAATTGTTAATTAAATTTTATTTACAAAGTATATTAAATACAAAATTAAAAGATAAAACAAATTATAAATTGATAAAAAAAACTGATGTATTTACCTAAATATTATTTATTATATATATTTTTTAGATTTTTATTTTAATTTAGAAAAAGATTAACTAATTAATTTATAATAATAATAATTTAATTAAACATATACAAAGTAAAAAGAAAAGAAAACATACCTGAGGGAGCCTGGGGTCGAACCCAGGTCTCCAACCCTCAACCACGAGCCCTTTACCAATTGAGTTATACGCCCTTTGTGATATATAACCAGCCTCGGTTCATTATATTTTAAGTTTGTTAAAAACAAATAAAATGAAAAAAATTTGCTTCAGCCTGGATTTGATCCCTCAACCTCATGTATACCAAGCCAGCCTCTTTGCCACTAAGCCACATGGGGCGCGTCTGATAACAAGATAGCAACATATGATTATATATTAAACATGCTAAATATCTGAGAAAAAGAATGGTCTCACCTAGGATTGAACACAGGTCTTTATGCTCATGCGCGTATGCTCTGGCCATTGGGCTAACAAGTGCTTATTGAAATTAAATAGAAACAAAACAATAATATATTAAACTGAACATTTGAATTTCCCTGTGCGCTAAACGACTTCGTCTTCTTCCTCTTACCTGCGAAAATACCTGCAAAAACTGCTGCGAATTTTCCTGCGAATTAAGGTTCATAGGAAAACCTTTGTTTCTTCAAACACCATGAAACCTGTAAAATCTCATCAAATTGATCATGTTATTGTGATCCCCATATCACATACAGTTCATTTATGTTGTTAGAATTCATTTATATTGGTTTAATTAAGAAACCCTAAACGGCAAGCATAAACCCTAACAATGGCGTTTTCATGATTAAGTCATGAATCTTCACACAAATTATCCAGAAACCATCTATAGGAACATACAAACATCAATACATGATCAAAATGCATTATAAACATGTAAACCAATGGAATTAGAAGAAGAAAATTCAAAAGAAACATGGTTCGGTTTGCATGGTTCTTGGTGTTTTGGATGCAATGAATGATTGGGATTGCATTAGTGATGTTCAAAGAACATGTTTGAACCTTCAAAACAATTTGATATGGCCTCTAACCAAAAATCCGAATGTGGAATTTTCTTGAAAATTTTGGAACTTGTCTTGGTATTCTTGGCTGCAGAAACTCGTCCCATATGCATTGGTTGACTTGTATACTTATAGAAGAGTGAGATTATGTCAAAAAATCAGATGGTTTTGTGGGCTTTTGGATAACTTGGTCATGAAGAAAGAATCAACCATTATTAGTCCAAAAATCAAATAAAATCTTACCAAATAGTCTTTGCACGAATTTGGATGAGATCAAATCAACTTGAATGGTCTTTAAGAGTTTCTAGAAGAAGAATCAAATCAAATATTTGTATTTTCATATTTTATTTTGATTTAAAATGAATTTTAATGAATAAAATCCAAATAAATAATAAATAAATTATAAAAATCAGAAATTATTTGAATTGGGTCGTGCTTGATGTTATTGTTAAGATTGGGTTGCAAAATGATAGACCCATTTGGAAATATTTGGATTTAAGACCTTATTTTCTTCATACACCCCTTGAAAATCTCCCAACTTTAACAATGCATAAATCCCTCAATTTTAAGGCTATGAAGGTGTTCTTGGACATTTTGGAAAGCTTAAAGAGTCCTCTAACAAACCTCTCTGGTCTCATGTCCATATCTTTTACCATTTTCAACTTATGCTCTTTGGAAAAAGTTGCCTTTTTGTTAACTTTTGAAATGACCTGTAATGTTTTAGCTCATACCTTCCAAATGAAGTATTTTTAGGTTTGGCTTGTGAGACACAAAGTTGTAGAGAATTCAATTTCCTTCAAAATGAGATTTGGATGGGAAATTTTTGATGAAGCATGTGAAAGTTATGGCTGGTCAAAGTTCAGTTGACTTTTCCTAGGAAACCCTAATTTAGAAACTTCCTGATTCTTGATGATCTGAGATCTCCTTGATGAATCATGATCAAACCTTGATAAAATGATGAATTTTACTTCATAATCTTGATGTTGGCAAAAAATCTTGAAGTTTGACTTTAATTTGACCACAGTTGACCTCAATTTGACTTTTTAACTACTTTGACTGATTTTTGCATATCTGATCATTTGACTGGTCAAACTTATTGGGAAAGTATTGCAACTTGACATGGGGATTCTTGAATACATGTGGGATATTATGAAGTTCACTTAAGGCCTTCGAAGTCCATTTAGTTCAGATAAACTCAAAACCCTAGTTGTGGATCCATTGCTTAGGAGGATGCTTTGTCTGAGATAACTCTCAAACTTTCTGACCAATTGTGAACCTTGTGAACCTTGAGAGAACACATTGCTTTGATTGTGGGAGGGAAAATTTTGGGGTACAATAGTAAGTTGCCCCTGCATTTTTCAACCAAAAGGCATTACTACCCACTCATAGGTGCCAAAGGCCCCTGGGCATCGAAAAGCAATTTTAGGGACATCTTCCTCAACAATGAATATCTGATTGTATCCAGAGTAGTCACCTAGCATACTTAGATACTCATGTCATGCAGCAGAATCAATTAGCATTTCTACCACAGGTATTGAATACTCATCTTTAGGGGTTGCTGAATTTAGATCTCTAAAGTCTATGCACACCCTTAAAAAGCCATTCTTTTTAATTACTGGTACAATGTTCGCTAACAATTCGACGTACCTAGCAGTGCGAATAAACTTGCATCGAAATAAACTCTCAATCTCCTCTTTGATTTCGATGAGGATTGTTGGGGCGAACCATCTTGGATTTTGTTTGAAAGGTTTCTTCCCATACCTGATTGTCAGCTTATGTTCGACAAGCTCTCTTTTCAGACCAAGCATTTCATCATAGTCCCAAGCAAAGCAATCCTTAAATTCCTTCAGCAATTGGACCACTTCGACCTTGAGTTATGGGTTGAGGTTGACACTGATGTAAGTAGGCTTTTTCAACTCCCCTTCTCCCAGGTTAATTTCTTCTAAAGGATCACGGGCCAGCATTTTGGTGCTCTATGACAAAGGATCCTTTTCAAATCCCAAAGGCTCATTATTATAGGTTGCATCAAGTTTTTGGTCTGAGTCTTCTTGAGCCTTATCTGGAGGCTCTTGGTCGAAATCCTTCACAGGATTTTCCTCAACAAACTCTGTAATGGCCTTAACAGCCATATAACTTCATGCATCCTTTAAGGCCACTTGTATCCTCGTTTCAGCCACGTAAGCCAAAATTCTTTTCAATGCGTCGAAGTCAGTCATTGTTACTGCCTTCGCTTCCCCACCATATGGATTGAATTACAGGCTCAGGAAAGTAAGGTGGGAATTGTTTGCTTCTTCTACAACCTTCCTATCCTCGCGGAAACCTTCGACGGGATGGAGGTGCAATGAGTAGAATGCATGATCATCAGGTGTGAACTCAAATTATGTTGGTGCACATGGACCAATATGTGCAAAGTTCTTGTCGAACTCTACGCCTTCCACATGATTCACTGGTACCTTGAAGTACCTTTGATCAGCCTCAATGTTTTCAATAATGCCATCTGGCCTCCGTATGGTGACCCTTTGATGCATTGAAGATGGCACTGCACATATGCCATGTATCCACTCCCTCCCTAGCAGAAGGTTATAGTTGGCCTTACTTTCGACCACCATAAATAGAGTGGGCCTTATGAATGTTCCCACAATCAAATTAACTTATATAACCCCCATAGTAGGTTTAGTTTTGTCCTCATTGTTCGACAGGACCAGGTTGTGAGGTTTAAGGTCCGTGTCGAACTTGCCAATTCTGGACAGCAAGAAGTGTGTCATTATGTTCACTATGGCGCCACAGTCAACCAGAATTTTGTTGATGGCCACGTTCTCCACCTTCCCAGTGATATACATGGGTTTTATATGCCCCTCATGGCCTTAGTGGGTCTTTCAAAGAAAGCATTGTGTTCTTCGACACACCAAATCTTCATCATATAGTAGCACATTGGTTGATGTGCTGCCATTTCTGCCTCAGTATTTGCATCCAGATTTTCGACCTCAGTGATGCGATCATACTCTCTAGGAATTACTGAAACTACATTGACCAAGATGTCCAGAGAAGCTTCGGATTCACAATCAAAATTGTCTGTCATATCCTCATCCTCGACAGCTCTCAATTCATCCTTTATCTCTGCCTTTATCTCGACTTCTTTGTTTCTGGATGAAAACCCTTTGCGCCCCACATGCACTTTGCTTGTTAGTTTTATCTTAAGGTTGTCCTTAACTTCACCAAGCACATTTGTGCTTGATCCAGCACAATCACCTTTGGAGGCTTCTCTCTGAGCCTTCCTTTTATGTTGTTCTCTACGCCATTGCGACCTAGACATGGGGTTTTTACCTTTGTAATTTTCAGATACATATGTAGCTTTATTTGATGTTCTGACCTCCTTTCTGTATCCCATTGAAGGCCCTCTTTCGACATCAAACTTCTTCCACTTTTGGCTTCCCCTTTTGACTGACTCATCAGGCTTAAACCACTTGTCATTAGGAACTTCCTCACTTGGTTTGAATGTGGGTTGTTTCGACTTGAGAGATTGGGGCATACCACTTTTTTGATATGGATTAACACGCCTTGGGTCGAAACGACCATGCTTTTGGCCACCCTTTAGCTTCTGCCCCCCATTAGCCTTATTCACTTGTTGAAGGCTCTGGGAAACTTCTCTATCAAAGATGGAACTGCATCTTGGACAAAGCATTACTTCTGACTTCTTGCTTTGGCATCTATGCAAGAAATCAACAATTGTCTCATCCTTTTTAGGATAAGCCTTTTTGTAGTGATCCTTCTGAGGTGCAGAATGATCCACTTTCACCACTTGGTTATCTGTCACTTTGACCATATTGACATTAACTTCATCCCTAAGTTCCATCTTGGAGAATTTTAATTCAAGGCCATTAGTAGCCTTATCCATCTTCACGAAACTCTCAATGGTTTCTTTTGTAATCAATGGGAGACTCGACTCTTCGACCTCTTCGTGTGGGACAATGGTAACCCCCCACATTGAACTTTTCAACATCAGGTGATGTCTTAAAGAATCCCTCAGCAGCCTTGCATATCAAGTGTTCCCATTTCTCGTAGTTAGCTCTTCATTAGCCTTGATTAGCATATAATCATTATCGAAGTTTTCAGTAACCTCAACTACCACAGGATCCATTATAGCTTCAACTGAATCAGGGTTGTTGTCGTCATTAGCAACTTGCTCAACAACCTCAATCGAGTTCACTACAGAAGGTTCAGTATAGTTTGCCTCATCCACCTGAAGAGGATCAATGTCAATCTTCATATGTGCCTTGGGCTTGTCTCCAAATTTGAGTCTTCCCTCCTGAATTGCATTTTGCATTAAATCCCTGAAAAGAAAACATTGAGAAGTTTTATGACCCAAATAATTATGGTATTTACAAAAACCTTTTTTCTTTCTTTGATTTAAGGGTGGAATAGAACCAGGAGGCACAAGTATATGGCCATCCTTAACTAATAAATCAAAAAATTCGTCACATTTGGTGACGTCAAAAGTGTATGTCTTCTTTGGAAACCTATCATTCTTTTCAGTTTCGACATGATTCTTTCCATTTGAGGGAACTAGAAATTTACAGGTTTAAGGAAGACCCTACTTAAGCTCAGCTAGGTCTATCTCATTATCATCTAGAGGTAGAGTTTTGTCATAGACGTTTTCGACCTCATCTTGATATTCAACGTAAGCTATTTTCTTATGTTTGTTCGCCCTGGCTTTTTCGTCCATCAAACGTTCAAGCTGTCAAACTCTATCTGCTAATTGGACCATGTCTCTCAAGTAATGGGTATCCAGCTTCTTCCTGATAGAATAATCAAGGCCACCAGCAGCCATTTCGACTAGTTCACGCTCATTTACTTGTGTAAAACATTTGGCTTTGAGCAGTCGAAATCTGTTCAAGTAATCATCAATGGACTCATTGAAATTTCGTTTAACACTGGCCAATTCTTTCAAACTGATCTTGGTCTGACCCATGTAGAATTGCTCATGAAACAAACACTCCAATTGAGTCCAGTTACATATTGAACCAGGTGGCAACGTAGTAAACCAAGTGAAAGCATTTTTGGTGAGGGAGCTAGGGAAATATTTAATCCTTAGACTTTCATCATTAGCAACCTCTACACCTCTATCATGTAACGTGCCATATGTTCGACCATAAATTCAGTCGTATCTCCTGAAAACTTAGTGAATTTGGGAACCTTTGTCCTATGATGTAGTTCTGACTAAAGTATATATTCTACTAATGGTGAAGTGAAATTTGGCTTGGCAAAACCTGTATTTATCCCACTTCTAGCCATTATTCATTCGACAAGGGCTGCAAATTGTTTTTTGCTGCCAAATTATTCTGTCGAAATTGTTGAACCATATGGTCTGCATCCTGGTGTCTATTCACCACCATCACCCTTGGTTCCTCCTCTACTGGAATTTGCCTTTGATTCCTGATGGCTTCGACTTCCAATGGTTCGACTTCTGGTGGATTCTCTTGATTTGGTGGTTGCATAGCATATCCTACATTCGACATGCGTTAGGCTATCAAACTGGTGATGGGACTCCCATGAATTTTACTATGCGCGCCATTTGAGACACCATTTGTTGATTCGTCTGAGTTGTATTTTGAATCAAATGCTGAAAAACCTCTCCCATGGTTTGGGATAGAGTGCGAACCATTTTCATGTTGCTCTCATCCATATGTTGTCTTAAATAGGCTGCAAACTTATTTGTTAAGGCATGACTCTGAGTCGAATGTCCTAAACCAACATTTTGGCTATTCCTTCTCAAGTTTATTGCAGAACCAAATTCTTGCAAAGGTGAAGGAACAACATTGTCTGAAAAAACTGGAGGTGCATTGTAACACCCCGAAAATCTAAATTGATTATTTATTTATTTAATTAATTTAGGAAGAATTAGAGGTCTTGGTAATTTTGGAGAATTTTGTGAGTATAAGAGTATTTTTAGATAATATAAATAATTAGTGTATTATTATACTATTATTATTATTATTATTATTATTATTATTATTAACAATATTGAGGAAAAGGGCAAGGTAGTAATAAAAGAAATATAGTAAGGATAATTTTGGAAATCGGGAATGAGATATTTGGTCTAAAGAATGAGAAGACCGATCAAATTCTTACTTTTCGTGTTTTTGTAAGGAAGAACTCTGAGGAAGAGAAGAGAAAAGGAAGCTTAGGGTCTTGAAGGATTGCTAAGAGCTTTGGAGAAGAGTGTCAAACTAAGGAATTCTCTAAGTTATGGGGAGTTTTTATGGTTTATTATAGTTCTATAGGGTTTGGTTTGTGAATAGATTAAGTTTTGTGTATTTTTGGGTAATTGTTATGTTTGATGACATAGATTGAGTTAGAAGTGTATGAGTTGATGAATTATGATGGGTAGAATGATTTGGAATGATGTATTCGTTATCTAATTTGATGCATTGTTGTTGTATGTGATTAATTATTGATTGGTAAAATGTTTTGGGTTGCATTGGGATGAATTTGTATGAAAAATTGAGGAATTTTAGTACAAAATTCGTAAAACAGCAAGAAAACTGCTTATGTTCAGGTGTTAATCGATTAACCAAAATGGTTAACCGATTACCCAATGTAAAATACGCGTTTGGGCAAAAATTGAGGTGTTAACCGGTTAACCATATGTGTTAACTGATTAACATTGTAAAAGAGACAAATTTTTATTTTTGAAAAATTCATAACTTTTGATCCGTAACACCGATTGAGGTCCCGTTCGAAGCGTCGAAAAGCTAACGAGATGAACTTTAATTTGATGAAATAAAATGAGTGATGTGAGACATTTTTCAGTGCTGATTTTTTAGAAAAGGTTGAATTAGTGTTTATGATTATAATCGTGGATTGATTATAAATTGATGTTATGATGTTGTTGATAAATGGAGTATTGGTGATGTGTTGTCATGATTTAAAATGTGATTGTATGATGATTATCTGTTGAACGTGAAATGAATGATGCACATGTTTATCTTGGGGAATTGAGGAGAATTTAGCATCATTGCATTTCATAGCATATTATCATGGTGGATTGGATCCAATGAAGCACATGAATGGGTAACCGGAATGGAGAGAATTTTCCAGATTGTGATTTGTGGTGAAGAAGACAAGGTTACTTTTGCGTCACATTTACTAAAAGGTCCTGCTGCAAGGTGGTGGGAAAGTGCTTCAAATCTTATGACGGTGCAAGGAATTCCAAAAGTGTGGCAACAATTTAAGACAATTTTTATGGAGAAGTACTTTCCGAGTTCCTTGAGAACCCAAAAAGAATTTGAATTCCAAGAGCTTAGAAAAGGGAGCATGACTGTGGCCAGTTATGCTGAGAAGTTCGAGGACATGGCTGCTTACTCTAGGCAGGCTATGTATGCTCCAGATGAAAGATGGAAGATTGACCAGTTCTTGTTTGGTTTGAGGGCTGAAATCTCTCATAGTGTCTCTCAAAGGGAGTTCAATACCTATTCCGAGTTGTTAAGGCAGTGCTATGTCGCCGAACATAGTTTGAAGAAAGTGCAAACCGAAGCTAGTGTTGGAAGAACGGTTCAAAGTGATTGAGGTAGAGCAAATCAATCTTTTAGGCCAAGGCATCAACCCTTCAAAGGGAAACAGGTGTCGAGTCCTAGATCTAGTGCTCCTCCTGCGTGCTTCAGGTGCCACAAAAATCATTATGGAAGATGTGATCTGAATGGGGTAGTTTCTTTCCATTGTTAGAAAGAGGGGCATTTTGCTAGGGATTGCCCACAAAGGAACAACCAAGTTTAAGCGAGGGTTTATACTATGGAAGCTAGGAATACCAAAGCCGATAACTCACTCATTGTGGGTACTTGCCTCGTTAACAATCATCCTTGTCTTGTTTTATTTTATTATGGAGATATGCATTCTTTTGTATCTACTAGTCGTGTGAAACGATTCGGGTTGCGAGTATTTCCTTTGTTTCCTCCGATGGTGGTTACTACTGCTATGGATGAAACTATTGAGACACCCCTAAGGTGTGAGAACTGTACCTTGTCCGTGGATGGTAGAATTTTTCAAATTGACCTCATTTGTCTACCTCTTTAGAAAGTTGATGTCATTCTGGGTATGGACTGGTTATCTGCGAATTATATGTTTATTGGATGTAAAGAAAAGTTGATCCTTATTCCATCCGTTGAAGCGCCTCTGAAAGATGTTTTGACAACGATCTTAGAAGGTACGGTTGGAATGGTAATTTTCTGTTTGAACAAGAGAAGTCTGTTTTGCTTGTCCTTACTAAAGAGGATAGTAATGGCCAATAAGTGTTGAATATTCCAATTGTTTGCGAATTTTCTGATGTCTTCCTCGAGGATGTCACTTCCTTACCTCCAGTAAGAGAAGTTGAATTCTCAGTTGACCTGATACCGGGAACGACTCCTATATCTGTTTCCCCTTATCGGATGGCACCACTCGAGTTGAAAGAATTGAAGGATCAATAAGAGGATTTGATGGCAAAGCATTTTGTTAGACCAAGTGTTTCACCATGGGGAGCTCATGTTTTGTTGGTAAAGATGAAGGACATTGGTATGCGGTTGTGTATTGATTACCGCATGCTGAACAAGGTCACTATCAAGAATAAGTATCCCTTGCCAAGGATAGACAATCTCCTAGATCAATTGAAAGGAGCCTGTGTGTTCTCGAAGATTGATCTGAGGTCGGGTTATCACCAGATTCGTGTGAAAAGTTCTGATGTTCCAAAGACTGCATTCAGAACCCGTTATGGTCATTATGAATTCTTAGTAATGCCTTTTGGTGTGACGAATGCTCCAGCTGTTTTTATGGATTACATGAATTGGATATTTCAAGACTACTTGGATCAGTTTGTAATGATCTTTATCGATGACATTCTTATATATTCTCGTACTCCACAAGAGCATGAAGAACATTTGAGGATTGTTCTATCAGTACTGCAAGAGAAGCAACTTTTTGCCAAGTTTAGCAAGTGTGAGTTCTAGTTGTCAGAAGTCAAGTTTATTGAACATGTTATATCTCAGGGAGGTGTAGTAGTGGATCCATCAAAGATTTAAGCCGTGATCAATTGGGAGAGACCGAAGAATGTTTCAGAAGTGAGAAGTTTCTTAGGTTTGGCTGGTTACTACAGAAGGTTCATTAAAGGTTTTTCTCAGATGACATTACCATTAACTAAGCTTACAAGAAAGGACTTCGCCTACGAATGTGATTCTAGTTGTGAGCAAATTTTCGTGTGGTTGAAGGAGAAATTGACAACTGCTCCAGTTTTGATCATTCCCGATCCTAACAAATCTTACGAAGTGTTTTGCGATGCTTCTAAGATGGGTTTAGGAGGTGTTCTGATGGAAGAATGCCAAGTAGTAGCTTATGCTTCTAGACAATTGAGAGTCCATGAAAAGAATTATCCAACTCATGATTTAGAACTGGCGGCCGTGGTGTTTACTTTGAAGGTGTGGCGGCATTATCTGTATGGTGTGCGTTTTGAGATGTTCAGTAATCACAAGAGTTTGAAGTACCTCTTTGATTAGAAGGAATTAAATATGAGACAAAGAAGATGGATGGAGTATTTGAAATATTATGACCTTGAATTGAAGTACCATCCGGGTAAAGCGAATAAAGTGGATAATGCTTTGAGTAGAAAAGTGATTCATAGTGTTGAGCTGATGGTGCTGGAGTATGAACTGTTGGAAAAGTTTTGAAACCTTAATCTTCAGTTTATTTGGACTCTGAATGGTGTAATAATGGGAAATTTGAATATCAATTCTACCTTGAGGGATGAAATTCAACAAGCACAGGTTCTTGATGAGAAGTTGCAGGGAATGTTACTTCAACCGGGTTTTGTAAGGGCGTTGGATGGGGTTATCCTATTCAACTAGAGGATTTAAGTTCCGAATGATGACATGTTGAAAAGAAAGATTTTAGAGGAAGCCCATAAAGGTTATTTTACGATAGATCCGGGTTCTTCAAAGATGTATCAAGACTTGAAGAAGGAATATTGGTGGTCCGAAATGAAAAAGGACATTGCGGTATTTGTATCTGAATGTGCGGTGTGTCAACAAGTGAAGATTGAACACCAAAGACCGGGCGGTTTGTTGCAACCTTTGGACATCCCAATTTGAAAGTGGGATAGTATTTCTATGGACTTTGCGGTAGGTTTACCAAGTACTCAAGGTGGTTATGACTTTGTTTGGGTGATTGTAGATCGGTTAACGAAATCTGCACATTTCTTAGCCGTTAAGACTACGTACAAGGCAAGTCATCTTGCGAGATTGTTTATTGCTAAGATTGTGAGATTGCATGGTGTCCCATCTAGTATTGTGTCGAATAGAGATCCGAAATTCACTTCTAGATTTTGGAAGGTGTTCCAACAAGCCATGGTTACGGAATTGCGTTTGAGTACTTTTAATCATCCTCAAGTGGATGGTCAGATGGAGCGTACGATTCAAACGATGAAAGATATGTTAAGGGCATGCGTTTTGGAAAGTAAAAGAAATTGGAAGGAACTTTTTCCATTGATAGAATTATTTTACAATAAAAGTTACCATGCGAGTATCGGAATGGCTCCGTATGAGGCTTTCTATGGGAGGAAGTGTAGAACACAGTTGTGTTGGTCGGAGGTGGGCGAAGACCAGATTTTGGGACCCGAAGTTATTCAAGAGACTATGGAAAAGATTCGAATGATTCGAGAAAAGATTAAACAAGCACAAGATCATCAGAAGAGCTATACTGACAATCGAAAGAGACCTTTGGAGTTTGATGAAAGTGATCATGTGTATTTGAAAGTCACTCCAAGATTGAGATTGAAAGGACCATTTAAGTCGCGCAAGTTAAGTCCAAGATACGTAGGACCGTATCAGATATTGGAGAGGATTGGTGAAGTTGCTTACATATTGGACTTGCCACCTTCTCTATCTGAAATGCATGATATTTTCCATGTATCTCAACTTCGTAGGTTCGTTCCTGATCCTCTTCAGCCTATTCTGCAGGATTCTATCGAGATAGAAGTGGATTTGACCTTCAAACCCCAACCAAGCCATATTGTTGGAAGAGAAACCAAGGTGTTAAGGAACAAAGAGATACCACTCGTTAAAGTACAATGGGATGAGACGCATCTGGAAGATGCTACGTGGGAATTGGAATCGGAGATGCAAGAATCATATCCTCACCTGTTCAGGTAATCTTTTAAATTCGAGGACGAATTTCTATTTAAGGGGGGGGGGGAGGATGTAATACCCCGTAATTTATTTAATGCTATGAATAATATTATTTGATAATAATATTGTTCTGGATTACTCTAAGATATTTTGATAGAATTAAATAGAGTAATCAACGAGATTTTATTTTATTAACTAATATTAGCTGACTCAGAGGTTTTATAAAATGTTGAATTAAGAGACATTTTTGGATACTCTCTATTTGGACCCGTCGGTAGGAAAAGTTATGTTTCCTTTTAAGACCTAAAGTCTTATTTCTTTTGTTTTGATAAAAACATAGAAATAGAGAAAGAAGGAGGAGAGAGAAAGGAAGAGAAGAAAGAAGAAGAAAAAGTCTTGAATAAGAAGAAGAGGACTCCTAATCTTGTTGCTTCCACCCATCCATTCACCATTCAATCTTTTCTAATCTTCTTCTAAAGGTGGGTTCATAGCTAGAAACTTTTACTTTTGGTTTGGTAGAGTTTTTAGAGTTTATGAGTTTTAGGTCAATTTGTGAAAAATCCTAGAATCGGTAGATTAAACGGTTAGAAATCGATATAAATGCTTGAATATGTTGCCTCTAGGTGTAGGAACATTGCTACTATGTTGTTCTGATGATTGCCAATGTTTGGAATGGTTTTGGGATGTTACTGTCATGGATTTTACGTATTTACTGTTGTCTGCGGTTGGTTAACCGGTTAACCGAATACGTTAACCGGTTAACGCGTCTTGAACTTGCGCAACTGCCTTTGTTTTGACTTGGTTAACTGATTAACCTAGTCCGTTAACCGATTAACACTGTAAGTATGGGAGAAAATATTTTATTTCCAAACTTTGAAAATCCATAACGTTTTACTCGGTTATCCGATTTCAGTGTTCTTTATATCGATTGAAAGCTAAAATTTAGTACTTTCACATGATGCCGAAAAATATTATTTTCACCCGACTTTTACCCGATTTTTCGATTATACGGTAAAAATGCTAAGTTAGGGAATTGTGAACTAAAGGTAATAAAAATGTGCAACTTGTGAGGTATCTAGGATTCCCTTGGGCTAGCGAGAATTGAGATTTTTTTGTATCGCTTTGGGTCCTCCATAAGGTCTTGTGTAAGTCTCAATGTGGTTACTATGTGTTTCACAAGAGCATCTGTAAGGACTTGAGGTACCCGTTGTGTATACACGGGCGTTGAATTGAGACGTGTAGGCTATAAGTCCTCCGTAAGGTATTGTGTAAGTCTCTATGTGGTTACTTTGTGTTTCGTAAGAGCATTCGTAAGGACTTGAGGCGAGTGTTATACTAGTTAAGCGTTAATCTTGAGTAAGTCTTGAGGTGGGTTGCCTTTAGTCCCACGTGAAACATCCGTAAAGATTAAAAAGTGTTATATCGAATCCTCTGTAAGGTCTTGTGTAAGTCTCAATGTGGTTACTATGTGTTTCATAAGAGCATCCGTAAGGACTTAAGGTAGATGTTTCACTTAGCTTATGTTTTAAGAGGTTGTATGGATCTTAGTTCCTTTGGATCCCGATTTCGTGTGTGAGAATGGTTAGAGCTTGAGATTTTTGGAATCAAACCTTTATAGTCGAACAAACTCTAAGATATGGAACTCACTGAGATGTTTTATCTCACCCCATGTTGATGTTGTTATTTCAGGTACTTCAGGTTCCGCAAAGGGTAATGATAAGGCGACTTGATTATCCTTGCTTGTTTGATGGCTTCTTCCGCTGTGGACTTTTGAGATCTTTGGATCTAGTTCTTAGATTTTGTATTTTGTGAACATCTTGTACTATTTATAGCCTTTTGCTAGTACCTTATGTTGTAGTGGCTATATTTATGCAATGTGTTATTAAGAACTTGTTGTATTTCAATACCAAACTTAAATTTATATATGAAAAATATGCTTTGATGCATGTCTTTTATATATGGGTATTACGAAAACCCTAGGAGTCGAATGGTAGTATTATTTTGGCCTAAAAGTGGCTAGATTGTAAGTTGCAATGATAAACCGTCACATGCCCTAACCATGGTATAACTTCGAATTTGCACCAAATCTTCAAAATAAACAATTAAACACGATTTGTGCATGATTATAAACAATAATATAAACGCAAAACATATTAAAATACGAAGAATGAGAAGAATCAATGTGAAGTTATGTGGCTATGGCGCCATGCATGTATGTATGATGTTCCATATGTTTTCCACCTCCAATGATGACTGGTATTGACTCCTGAATGCTTCTTGAGGAAAGTTGGATGGAAAGAATGGCCAATAACCCCTTTATCAAGCTTTTGGATTTTTGCCCTAATGAATAAGTTTTTTGAAAAAATTCTAAAAGTTCCTCTCCTAAGCCAATTCGTGCCCAACTCTTGTGGTTATGTTATGTACTTATAATGAAGTAATTTAGGTTAAAAAAACCGGGCCTTGGTGAAGTTTTCTTGGGTTGCTTGGATGTGAAGAAATCCTCTTGCCAAAATTGTCCAAAAATCAAATTAAATCATTCTTTTCTTATCTTTCACGAATTTGGAAGGGTTCAATCATCTTAATCACCAAATATATGATCCCAAAATAATTTTTAGATCAAATATTTGATTTTTTATAATTTATTTTAATTAAAATTGAATTCTAGTGATTAAACTCCAATATAATATAAAATAAATAATAAAAATAAGAAAATATCATCCATGGGTCGTGAATAGTCTTAGGATTGAGTTTGGGTTGAAATATTATGGGCCCATTTGAAGAAATTTTGAGTCTTGACATTTTTTGCTTCATACACCTCCTCAAAATTGCCCAACTTCGCCAATGCATAACTCTCTCAATTTTTACCTATGAAGGTGTTCTAGGAATTTTTAGAAAGGTTATAGTGTCCTCCAACTTATCCTTTTGGTCCCATGTCTATATCATTTTCCATTTTTTAGTTATGAGCTTTGGAAGAAGTTGACTTGTTGACTTTCAAAAAGGACCTGTAATGTTTTGGTTCATATCTTTCAAATGAAGCATTTTTGGACTTGGCTTGTGAGACACAAAGTTGTAGAGAATTTAATTTCCTTCAAAATGAGCTTTGGATGGGAATTTTTGGATTAAGTATGTGAAAGTTATGGCTGGTCAAAGTTCAGTTGACTTTTCCTACACAACATTAATTTAGTAACTCTTGATTCTTGACAATTCTGAGGTTTCCTTGATGAATCATGATCACCCTTGATCAAATGATGAATTTAACCTCATAATCTTGGTGTTGACCAAAAATCTTGAAGTTTGACTTTAAGTTGACCACAATTGACTTGTTGACCAAATTAACTGATTTTTAAGTATCTGAGCATCTGACTGACCAAACTTGTTGGGAAAGCCTTGAAACTTGACATGAGGATTCTTTGAAGTATATGGGATGTCATTAAGTCCAATTGACTCTTTGGAAGTCCACTTTGCCTTGTGAAATTCAAAACCCTAGTTTCAGATCCATTGCTTAGGAGGAGGCTTTGTCTAATGGAACCTTGCATCCTCTTGAGCAATTGTGAATCTTGTGACTACTAGGAGGTCTCTTGAGACACATTGTATTTGAATATGGGAGGGAACATTTTGGGGTAAAACAGCTTCCCCTGTTCAATTTTTTGAAACCCGAGGAGTTAGATTGGCATGTACGTCATTCGTGACTTGAATGTTGAAGAGGATTGAACACTAAAGCCCAAAAAATTGCACTCGTCGGTGCACAGAGTAATACTGTTGGTTGATTGTATTGCTTGAATGGGCTTAAAGGTTCCATTCGGAGTAAATGGAGATGGGCTTATAGATGCCATCCAAAGTATTTGTCTGTGTAACATATTTGAGCTATATATCAGTATTAGATCTTCGTGTTGATCATCTCTGAATTATATTTGAGGGGAAAGATATCCTAAACTAAGTATCAGTACTAGATCTTTGTATACATTGTTTCTAACGTGCCTCGAGAAAATATCTTGATTGAAGTATTAGAAGTAAATCTTTGTTTTGATTATCTCTGAAAAATATCCTGCCCTAAGCATCAACACTAGATCTTCGTATAGACTGTCTCTGAACTGTCTTAATGAAAGAAAAGCATCGTGCACTAGATCTTCGTTTAGATCGTCTCTGAAATGTCTCAAGGACTTGGTAATGTTTATCTGACTTTAAACTATTCTGAAAAAGAAAGATTAGTTTATGCAGGATTGTATGACATGATGTTCTTAATATGAGTGAGGATGTCGTGTGCATTATGGATGCCTATGCCATGATATGATGTAAATGATGTATGTATGAATTATGTAGTTGAAACGCATGAGTAGCTTTGTACAACAACTGCTGGCTGGGGAAAATAAATCATGATTCGTTGCTGAGGAATATGAAGACTTCGTTCCCGTCTCCTTTTGGAATATTATATCTAGGATCTTTCGTTTTCCGTTCGTCGCACTTCTTATTGAAGAATTAAATTCCTGAATACCCTGAATGGGGATAAAATAGACGGGCATTCCCCTGGGAGACTTATCTGACTGAGTGTCAGTTCTTCGGAGAATATCGTGCTTGAGAGAAATCTGCTTGAGGATCTCGTAGAGTTGGAGGTACAAGAGGCTACTTGGAGTATTTTGTTAAAATATATCCGTAAATATTACTCTGTGGGGATGAACCGGCGAAGATTTGTTGGATTCCTACCTCCGATCATCCTTAGTAAATGCTATTATTGTATTTTATGCATTTCTCGTAAACATCAATCATATTCAAAAGCATATATACATAATCAACGAACGTTTTCGCTTAAGTAAAAAGGGAAAACTAAACCTGAATTTAAAAATAGAATTGTATTAATTTAGAAAGTGGCCTATAAACAGACAAGTTTGAACAAAGAGATGGGAATCCTAGTAAGAGGAATTCGTCGTAGAAAATTTAAAAGGAGTAAAAAAACAAGGAAAAACAGCTATGTGTAAGTGATCCCATCAAGTTTCAACTCTGCTTTTGCCATTATCTTCAAGTATCTCATCTCTTGCTGTCGGAAGAGAAACAATTGGACTGATCTGTACCTATTTGAACTTGATATAGGTAGTACAACTAGTTGAGGTTACATGAGTGATCCGACGAGACATAGTCGTACGCTTTAATCCCTAACTTTTGCCTGGACTGCCCTTTCAGGTTTTCAGTCCACCGGGATACCCTTTTTTGCCCAAGCCTCCTTTTCAGGTGTTCGACTTTCTGGTGTACAATTTTTTTTATATATATCCCTAATTTTTGCCCGAACCCTTTTGGTTCTCCGGGATGCCCTTATTTTTGCCTAGGCCAGTCAACCTAGCAGGTCTCTTTTTATGCGTAGTATTTTTTTACTATGTTTGCGTTCACAGGTTGTGGGAAGTCTTCACCATCCATAGTAGTTAGCATCATAGCGCCTCCAGAAAATACCTTTTTGACTACAAATGGCCCTTCATAGGTGGGAGTCCATTTTCCCCTAGGATCACCCTGTGGCAATATGATACGCTTGATTACAAAGTCTCCAGCCTGATATACTTGTTGATTGGCCTTCTTATTAAAGGCTTTATTCATACGCTTTTGATACATCTGACCATGAAAAACATCCGTAAGCCTCTTTTCATCAATAAAGTTTATCTGGTCGAGTCGAGTCTGAATCCATTCATCTTTATCTAAGTCTGCATCCTTCATAATTCTCAAGGAAGGGAACTGAACTTCAATAGGTAAAATTGCTTCCATACCATAGATAAGAGAGAATGGGGTTGCTCCGTTTGAAGTACGCATTATGGTACGATAACCATGAAGAGCAAATGGTAACATCTCATGCCAATCTTTGTATGTCACTGTTATCTTCTGCAAGATCTTCTTAATATTCTTGTTGGCGGCATCCACTGCGTCATTCATCTTTGGTCGATATGGAGAAGAATTGTGATGCTTAATCTTGAACTGCGTGTAGAGCTCAGTAATCATAGTATTGTTCAGATTAGTACCATTGTATGTGATAATCCTTTCGGGGATGCCATACCTATATATAAGATTATGTTTGATGAATCGAGCCACAACATTCTTGGTAACAGAAGCAAACGAGGCTGCCTCTACCCATTTCGTAAAGTAATCAATAACAACAAGAATGAAACGATGTCCATTGGAAGCGGTAGGTTTAATCTCACCAATCATATCAATACCCCACATGGCAAAAGGCCAAGGAGCAGTCAGAATATTCAATGGAACTGAGGGCACATGTACATTATTAGCATAGATCTGACACTTATGACAAGTTTTGGAGTGTTGATAGCAATCAGCTTCCATGGTAGACCAATAATAACCTGCTCTCAGAATTTTATTAGCCATAGTATGCCCACTAGAATGAGTGCCAAAGATTCCCTCATGCATGTCTTCCATAATCTCTCTTGCTTCCTTCTTATCCACACATCGAAGCAAAGTTGAATCATGATTGCGCTTGTACAAAATTCCATTACTCAGGAAGAACTTGGCAGAAAACCTCCTTAGAAACTTCTTGTCATTGACAGATGCCTTTTCAGGATACTCCTGAGCTTCGAGATATCTTTTTACTTCGTGGAACCAAGGCTTTTCTTCTACTTCTTCAGTATCAACCTCATAACAGTATGTTG
This sequence comes from Lathyrus aphaca, assembly GCA_963966055.1. Classification (NCBI taxonomy): domain Eukaryota; kingdom Viridiplantae; phylum Streptophyta; class Magnoliopsida; order Fabales; family Fabaceae; genus Lathyrus; species Lathyrus aphaca. The sequence continues at coordinate 224,078,358 of OZ014522.1, forward strand.
GCTCATCTAATCGATCAATAGTAATTCTAGGAGCTTTATTATCCCAACTGATTTCAAACATAGATGACATAGTAGCTAACACATCTGCCAACTGATTCTCTTCTCGTGAAATATGTTCAAAAGTAATCTCTTCAAAGTATGGGATCAAAGACAACACATGATCTCTGTAAGGAATGAGATTTGGATGCTTTGTGTCCCATTCACCTTTAATCTGACTAACAACTAAAGCTAAATCTCCATATACATTCAAGAATTAAATTCTCATCTTAATGCCAACCTTGATACCCATGATGCACGCTTCATATTCAGCCATATTGTTGGTACAATCAAAACAAAGTCTTGCAGTAAACAATGTATAACAACCCTCAGGTGAGATAATCACCACTCCAACACCATTACTAAGCGCATTAGAAGCACCATCAAAAACCATAGTACATCGGGATCCCTGTTCAGGTCCTTCATACAGTCTAGGTTCTCTAGTAACAAGCATAATATCTTCATCCAGAAATTCAAAGTTCATAGAATGGTAATCATCCACTACTTGATGATCCAAATAATCAGTTACCATACTTTCTTTAATTGCTTTCTGAGTAGTATACTGTATGTCATATTCCGTCAAAATCATTTTCTATCTTGCTATTCGTCTGGAGAGAGCAGGTTTCTCAAATATGTACTTGATAGGATCCATCTTTGAAATCAATAAAGTGGTATGAGTTAACATATACTGTCTTAGTCGGCGAGCAGCCCATGCCAAAGTGTAGCAAGTTTTCTTGAGTAGTGAGTATCTTGTTTCATAGTCGGTAAACTTTTTGCTAAGGTAGTATATTGCTTGCTCTTTTCGACCAGACTCGCCATGTTTCCCCAACACACACCCCATTGAATTGTCTAGCACAATTAAGTACATAATCAAGGGTCTTCCAGCAACTTGTGGCATTAATATTGGAGGTTCCTGGAGGTATTTCTTGATCTCATCAAAAGCTACCTGGCATTCGTCATTCCATTCCATTACTTGATCTTTCTTCAGCAGCTTGAAGATTGGTTCACACGTAGCAGTTAGTTGGAAAATAAATATTGCAATGTAATTAAGACGTCCCAAGAAGCCTCTGACTTCTTTCTCAGTACGGGGAGCGGGCATTTCTTGTATAGCTTTTACCTTTGCAGGGTCAAATTCAATACCTTTACCACTGACAACGAAACCCAATAGTTTATCAGATCTAACTCCAAAGGTACATTTGTTTGGATTTAATCTCAGTTTGTATTTCTTCAACCTCTCAAATAACTTGTGCAGATGATCAAGATGTTCTTCTTTAGTCCGGGATCTGGCTATCATGTCATCAACATATACCACTATCTCATGGTGAATTATATCATGGAACAAAGCTACCATAACACGCTGATATGTTGCCCCAAAGTTCTTCAAACCAAATGGCATTACTTTGTAACAAAAGGTGCCCCACAGTGTGACAGACGTAGTCTTCTCCATATCTTCAAGTGCCATCTTAATCTGATTGTAACAAGAGAAACCATCCATAAAAGAGAATACCTTGTGCTGAGCAGTGTTGTCTACCAGAACATCAATATGTGGAAGCGGAAAATCATCTTTGGGGATGACTTTGTTCAAATCCCTGTAATCCACACACATGCATACTTTACCATCTTTCTTAGGCACCGATACCACATTTGCAACCTATTGAGGATAGGAAGTGACAACTAGGAACCCTGCATCAAATTGTTTCATCACTTCTGCTTTAATCTTTTCTGACATTTCAGGACGCATACGACGAACTTTCTGCTTTATTGGACAACAACCTTCCTTCATTGGTAGACGGTGAACCACAATGTCAGTATCAAGCCTTGGCATATCTTCATAAGACCAAGCAAAGATTTCCACATAATTATGTAGCATCTGGATCAACCTGTTCTTAACATTGTCTTCTAATTCAGCTCTTATCTTTACCTCTTTCATATCTTTCTCAGTTCCCAGATTTACAACTTTGACTAGTTCTTCATGCGGTTGTATAAATTTCTCTTACTGTTGTAGCAACCTAGCAAACTCTACAGGCACTTCACAATCTTCCTCATTTCCATCCTCGGCTTGATAGATCGGATTCTCGAAGTTATAATTGGCAATAACAGAACTGTTATCAACGAGATCCAGAGTGGATGAGGATCTGCATTTTAGTGATGTGGGTGTGTGTAAGAACATATAGCTTTTGATAAAGGAAAAATAAAGAGCGCAACATTTACGAAAGCAAAAACGTCCATTGATTTTATTGAATGAAAATATGCAAATGAAATGGCATCCCTAACAAGCATACCATTGTGCCCCGGGTAAGGCACAAGGCTTCAAAAGTTTTATTTGTTCTAATTACAAAATCAAAATTAGAAAAACAAAAAATACCATTTACTCCTGACTAAAAGAGATATGAATAACGTCTTCAGCCTTCCAATTATTGAGCCCATTTCCAATGGTAGGAAAGATCCAACTGTCCAGGTTGTAGTCTTCATCAGAATCTTCCATAACATTGACTTGATCCTTCTGAACTCCCTTGTTGGTGATATGAATAGCACGAGCACGACGAACAACCTTTTGAGATTCTGCAGTAAAATCCAAACCAAACTTGTCATACTTGTAAGGAATTTCAGGAAGCTGACCCTAAATAGTACAACCACCTTCTTCAACTACAGCTCTAGCATCCTTCAAAGAGGCCATTGTAGGAGGTACTCTAGTAGTAGCAGGAACTGGTTTAGCAGTAGGGACAAACTCAGCAGCAGGAACAATCTGAGGAACCACTTCAAATGTTTGGCAAGTGTAGCGGTAAAAAACATGAGTGTAAGCTATTGGTTAACTTAACTCAAAGTAAACAGAGTCGCCACCACGCTTTTATTTTATTCCAAGAGGAAAAGGAAAAAAAGAGCGAATAAATCCTAATGAATCTAAAAGCAAAAAAAGCTAAAGAAACACAACAGAGAAACAGGTAAGGGGATAGGTTACACAATGAGAAGGTTTTACGCACCCAAAATGTCCGTGGTACTCCACGGGAGCCCTTTGAAAATTTTCTGCTTTTGGTTTGAAAATGGTTTGTAAAATGTGAGTGGAGGGATGAGAAAAGAATTATTTTTTTAATATTTTTGTGTTTGGAGAGGTTTAACGCCTCAGGCCTACGTACCCACAAAGTGCAATGCGAGATCAAAACCCCATAGTTCGTGGTACAAATAGTGAAAAGAGTGGGTTATGATTCATTTTTATTAAGTGAAGAGAATTTGTCATCTTCAAGTGGATAGCCAAACAAATCTACCATGAGAATGAAGGCATGTACTCATACATCATTATGGGGAGGGCGCCAACTCGGATAAAATCGACGAGTATGCCACTAAACCCCCACAAATGACAAGAGACTCGATTACATCAAACTACAACCATGGAGATTGAGAGACTTGCACCCGACTAAAGAATAATGACTCATAATCGACACTTTTTTAAAAGAAAATTAACAAAAGTGCACAAAGGCACAAAACAAATTGAATGAGTTTGATTCTTTTTATTTTTGAATTAAGGTCAACATGATTAGATTCATTGATTTTTAAAAAGAAAAGAAAGAGGTAAAAAGCCACTTGACAAAAGTCAAGTTTATTGATTATTAAAGAGGTAATGATTTAAAAAGAAAGAATCCTTTGAAAAAGGGAAAAGGTTTTGAAAATTGAAGAATGGGAGGAGATGAAGGGACTATCCTAAAAAAAGAAAATAAATAGATAAGGGAAGAAAGATCTAACCAAACTTGACGACCTTCCGAATTATGAGCATAAGAGTTCCATCCTTATAAGTTAGCAAATGGCCAAATAAAGGCTAAATCCAACTCCATGAAGATCAAGGCAAAGGAAGTGTCTCAAGAATCTAAGTCCAAATCTTCAATCCAAATGCTAAGGATAGTAACCAATAGTCCACAAATTAAAGTCACAATTTTTTAGAGGTTTAATCCTTTATTAATTTTTTTGTGTCCAAATGGACAAATAGAAAATCAATCAACAAATAATAAGAGCAAATAATAAACATGATATGGATGAATAAAGCAAAATAGAATAAAGACAATAAAAGTGCAAGAAATTAAATGTTAGTAACAAAAAGAAATTAAAGTGCAAGAATCTAAAATATTAATAGTAGTAATAGTATAATAATATTTACATAATAATGGTATGGTTAACTTAATCAACCACAACCAAAAAGGAAAAGTAACCAAAATCGAAGGCAACCGGATCCGCTTAGCATCTTACACTATAGCGATTAATCAAGGCAAACCGAACCAAATTCAATGAAATTTGAAAGGCGATTGGGAGACCCAAAGCACCTACCCATCAAAAATTCACAAGTCTCGATTCTTGATGCAATATGATTAACCACTTTGGGATTACGCGATCAACAAGAGATCCGGTCCACGAAAGTGCAAGTACCCAATTAGATTTTTATTCCGAAGTCGAGACACATTTAGGTCTATGTTAAGAAATCGCCGAGTAATTTATGAAGTAATTACCCTACAAATGAGGCCGGCCACCACCAATTAAGGTGTATAATGTTAGTGTTAATGCATGCGAGATAAACGATATGTAAATCGTTATCCGAACGCGATACCGCACAAAACTAAAGGTGAATACCAAATTGAGCCGTACTTATGGTATTCTTCCATCCTTAAGTTCAATCACTCATCTTGGTGGATTCAAGCGTGAAAATGTATCACTAATTCAAAGTACCTTAAATGAATTGAATAATCCACTTAAAGGTAGTTTTGAATTAATGAACATTAACTACTCTAATCTACACCCAAAGTCCATTGAAATTAAAGAGAAATCACTCCCAAAAGTGCCTCCCAAGGTAAAAAAAAAAAGAGAAAGAAGAAGAAGAAAGAGGAACCAAAAAGGGGCTTGAAATAAGCCAAAAACATCATTCTGACTTGTGTTAACCGGTTAACCAATTGGTTAACCGGTTAACGTAAGCAGATTTTGGACAATTTGCGCTGTTTTTAAATTGGTTAACCGGTTATCGCTGTACCAAAGGCTGAAAAATGCAGAAAATTCAGCATGATCCATTTTGAAACCTTTTCTCAAACATTGGATGATCATGATCTGAATTTGCAAAAATTTTAAAACCAAAATACAGTGGAATCCCTGCAATCAAACAACAAATAAATATCCAAAGGATCTAGAAACAAGAGCACCAAAGATCTACATCTTGAATGTTGATGGTGAATATGGGTTTATGGAGGAAGATGAATTACCAAAAGCTTTTCTTCAAATTGAACCAATCACAAACTTAGATCTACTGAAATTGATGACCAAAAGAATGAAAGGGTGAAGGTTTAGCTCAAGTTAATCAAGAATTCAATGTGAATTATTGATAACTTCAAAAGAAAGAAAGATGAGCTTTGGAGAATTTTGGTATTGGGGGAGTATTTTGCAAGAGGTTTTGTGGCTATCAAAAGCTTGTGGAATGAATGAAATTGTGGTCCTGTTTAAAGGCCTTAGGTATGGAAATTTGGTGGAATGGAGCTTGCTTTGGTAATTTGAATTTAGGTTTGGTAATTGGAATTTTGGTGGGAAATGGAAAAGAATAGTGATTAGTGAGGGTTTATGGTAGGAAATGATCAAAGTGATGTAGAGAAATCAGAAACCAATGGATCTAGAATATTCCAATTAAATCAATAATCTAAGGGTGCTGAATTTGAATAAAAAATTCAAATTCGCACTGGTTAACCGGTTAACCATTTGGTTAACCGGTTAACCAAGCTGAAATTTGAATTTTTATTCAAACATGGTTGCTTGGTTATTTCGGCCCGATTCTTTTGTACGTCGAAGAAATGAACACATGAACCTTGGAAATCCTTTGAATGAATCAATTAACTTGGGAAATCCTTGATCTGATAATTTTGAATTATTTGCAGATCGTCTTCGACTTTTGTCTGTGAAATTTACTCGAGCTGCAGGACTGCTATTTTTGGCATTTTCACATGGTTCCTCTTCCTGAAAAAGGTTAGCAAAAGGAAAAAATATATTTTTGGATTTTGATTAATGGTTAGTAAACACAAACAAATAAAGTAATTAAAGACAACGATGATCCCCTGCGAGGCATAAACCTAATCCGAGAAGAACCGTGCAACCAGTGTGATCTTGTTTATATGCAAGATGCAGATGAAAATGCAAAGAACACTTAGGGCAAAAATTAAGGTGCAACAACTGCCCCTATTTAAGTTTCTTCAATTTGAAGATATGAAGATTGACATCTTCGTCTCTACAAGATGGGAGAGACTTAAATACAGAAAACCCAATTTTTGTCCTAAAAGACCATGATATGATATGGATATGAGATGCAAACCCAAGATCTCTGTGGGGAAAATATGACCACCAGAGGAAAGCAAAAGCTTGGGGACACAAAAGAAAATCCCGCCGGGGAAAACAACAGACACCAAAAGAGTTACCAGGAAAATAAATCATTGGATAACCGACTCCACATGGAGAAAAGATATGATATATAATCAAAGTAACAGGGTTCAACGAGGAAGAGCAAATGCTCTGCCGGGGAATATCAACCAAACAAAGTATTCGAGTCCAAAAATGGAAAAATACTGAGTTGGGAAAGAATCAATAACTACCGGTTTACTGGGTAGGAAAACAAGGGACTCGACTATCGATTTACTGGATAGGAGCAAAACAAAGAGGGATAACTTTCACTACCTTTTTACTGGGCAGAAAAAATTCAACTACCGGGTTTACTGGGTAGGATCACAATCAAAGGGGAACAACTTCTATTACCTTTTTACTGGGTAGGAAGAAGAAATCTCGACTACCAGATTTACTGGGTAGAAGTATAAGCAAAAGAGCTTGATTAATTTTGTAATATTACCCACTATCGAAAAATTGATAGCTTAATTCCAAAGTAATATACTCAAGCTGGAGAAAATATTGCCCACTATCAAACAATGATAGCTTAATTCCAAAACAAACATAACTCACAAAAGGGGACCAAAATTCAATCCAAGAACAAATTGGAGAGAAACGGTCAAACAAGACTCATCCCGAGGAGGAAATATCTCAACTGGGGAAGTTCCATCCAGATAATAAACTAGAGAGGAAACTGAATCAAAATCATCCATGAGGAGCAAACTCAGTGGAGAAATAGAAAGGATAAACACTTTCTGCTTAAGGGTTGACACTCTAAACTTGAGAGGAAAACCACACACACACACTCTGTGGGGAAAAATCACACCAAAGAGCGGGGAACAAGGATAAATACAAGAATGCGAGCAAAATATGCTATACTCATGCGTATGAATATGCGTATGAATATGCTGACAAAACAGACACAAAGATAAGCAACGAGGGATATAAACACCACAACAACCGGATACTCGGCTAATCAGGGCAACAAGGTCGGGGACCATGCTGGAGATTCGATTCGAAATCCTGCAGGGGAACATCAAAAGCCATCAAAGGAATAAAATACTACTACAAGGCCAAACTCAGACTGGGGAAAACAACTACTAGGGATCCAGTCCAACAAAGCATTCTTCCAAAATCCATAAAAAATATCATCAAAAAATTTCACTCTGAGCAGATAACATATCGGAGATATCTCAACAACTCAAAATCTTCCATACTCATGGGGAGAAGGGAAATATCCCTGTTAAACTCTGATGGGTACAAATATCTTTACAACTCTGTTTGGGGAAACCATATAAAAATTTACTAGTGATGCAAATAAAGCATAATCTACTGGAGCATCAAACACCAACTCTGTATAAGGATATCACCCTGCTGAGGAAAGGTAAAAATCTGCCGAAGGTGAGAAGAACTTCCACGATCCATGCTGGGGACAGAAATGTTCTTAATCAAACTCCTGCAGGAACAATCATTATACTATTTCTACTCCAATTGGGGAAAGAGTTATGCTACTCTTACTCTGCTTGGGGAAAGAGTGCAAAACTTGCCAAAGATTGAAATCTGTTGGAAACCATCACACGCAGACTTACTGGGGATCTATGAAGATTTTTCATCACTGAACGTTTGTACTTTTCAACCCACAGGGGAATACCGGAAGTTAATATCATAGCAAATCACAGTTGCGAGGGATTTTAAATCAATAATCACCAACAAGTGAAAGAAAACCTCTAAACGGATTGATATACTCATACTTCTGCTGAGGGATGCGACCAACTCATGCTGAGGAGCAAAGACTCGGTCGGGGGCTTCCAAGACTTTTCAAGTCCAGGGTAAACTGTTGAGGAAGAGATCAAAACTCAGCTGGGGATTTTCCAGGATATACCTTCCAACAACTCTTCTGGGGAAAGGAACCGAATTGAGAGTTTTTACAATCCTTGCTCATGCTGGTTGCTGGGGAGAAAAACATCATTAATGCCAGGACCAATCAAAAAATCCTTACAGACACAAACAGATCAAACCCTGCTTTGGGAGCGACAAGTTGCACACATCCGGACTTTACCATCCCTGGAATCACTATTGATATCCTTTCTTTGTTCACACATCAAGAGAAAATGTTTCTATAAATCTTCAAAAATAAAATTTATTAAATTTGTTTCAAAAATTATCATCAACAATAAATTGAAATTTTGTAAACAGAAACAACATAAGGAGTTGCAAACAAATGGATAAAAGCTCAAATTTATTGATAGAATGGTAGTCAGCAAATGGCATGACTCCATGGATCATTACAATTTTGAAAAATGGTAAATACATAGAAAATGGCTACATTGAAATACAATGATCACTATTCTCCCTATCAACTTTGAACTCCAATGTGCCCGAAACTTCAGTCAAGGATGAGTGAATAAGAATCTTTGATGGGCAATTCTTCTGAGGGATAAAATCTGAAATCCTCGATCGTTTCAAGTGATCCCGTCTGTCAACGCAGTTACTTGCCATGATCCCTAACTTTTGCCTAGATTGCCCTTTCGGGTTTTCAATCTACCGGGATAATTATTTATGTTTATGTCTCTAATTTTTGCCTGGACCGCCCTTTCGGGTTTTCAATCCACCGAGACGCTCATTTTTGCCTAAGCTGCTCTTTCGGGTTTTCAACTTAGCGAGCTGTTCTTTTATTATTTTTTAGGCGAAGTATTTCTTGACTGCATCTGCATTCACAGGACGAGTGATCTCCTCACCATCCATAGTTGTAAGAATTAATGAACCGCCAGAGAAGGCTTTCTTGACAGCATATGGGCCATCATAGTTCGGAGTCCACTTGCCCCGAGAATCTGTAATGAAAGACTGGATCTTTTATAGCACGAGGTCGCCTTCTCTGAATACACGAGGTTTGACCTTCTTGTCAAAAGCTTTCTTCATTCTCTGTTGGTACAACCGACCATGACACAAAGTTGTTATTCTCTTTTCCTCAATCAAATTCAACTGATCAAATCTACTCTGACACCATTCAGCCTCAGTCAACTTGGCTTCCATTAGAACTCTCATTGATCGGATTTCAACCTCGACGGGGAGCACTGCTTTTGTACCATAAACAAGTGATAAATGGGTTGCCCCTGTTGAAGTGCGGACAGATGTACGATACCCATGTAAAGAAAAAGGGAGCATCGCATGCCAGTCCTTATATGTCACAACCATCTTCTGAATGATCTTCTTAATGTTCTTATTCGCAACTTCGACAACCCCATTCATCTTCGGTCTATAAGGAGAAGAATTATGGTGTTGAATCTTGAATTCTTCACAAAGCTCTTTCATCATCTTATTATTCAAGTTCGAACCATTATCAATAATGATTCTATTCGGAACACCATATCTGCAGATAATATTATTCTTGATAAACCGAACCACAACTTGCTTGCTCACATTAGCATACGATGCCACTTCCACCCACACGGTGAAGTAGTCAATTGCCACAAGAATAAAACGATGTCCATTTGAAGCCTTGGGTTCAATCATACCAATCATATCAATTCCCCACATAGAGAAAGGCCACGGGGAAGAAATTACATTGAGATGAGTTGGTGGCACATGAATCTTATCAGCATACACTTGGCACTTATGGCACTTTTTCACATACTTGCAACAATCAGATTCCATTGTCAGCCAATAATAACCTACTCTCAACATCGTTTTAGCCATTGCATGCCCATTAGCATGAGTGCCAAAAGATCTTTCATGAATTTCTTTCATTAACATGTCTGTTTCGTGTCTATCCACGCATCTGAGTAAGACCATGTCAAAATTCCTCTTATAAAGCACATTTCCATTCAGGAAGAAATTGCCTGCCAATCTCCTCAAAGTCCTCTTATCTTTATCGGATGCCCCAAGTGGGTATTCCTGACTCTGAAGAAAACATTTAATATCATGATACCAAGGCTTGTCATCATGGACCTCTTCAACTGCAAACACATGAGCTGGTCTTTCAAGCCGCATCACTCTGATCATGGGAACATCATTCCACTGGTGCACCTTTATCATAAAAGCTATAGTTGCTAAAGCATCTGCCATCTGATTTTCATCACGAGGCACATAATGAAACTCAACTTTAGTGAAGAAAGTTGATATCCTCCTAGAATAATCTCTATAAGGGATCAAGTGGGGTTGATGAGTTACCCACCTGCCCTTGATCTGATTGATTACCAAGGTAGAATCTCCATTAACATCAAGATTTTTAATCCTCAGATCAATAGCTTATTCAAGACCCATAATACAGGCTTCATACTCAGCTTCATTATTGGTACAAGGAAAAGTCAACCTTGCAGCAAAAGGAATATTTGAACCATGTGGAGTAATGATCATTGCCCCAATTCCTCTTCCGCGTGCATTCACAGCACCATCAAAAACTAAACCCCATCGAGATCCAGGCTCCGACCCTTCCTCAATCTCAGGTTCATCATAATCTTTCATTTTCAAGTACATCACATCCTCGTCTGGAAAATCAAACTTGATTGGTTGGTAATCATCAATCGGTTGATGTGCCAAATGGTCAACCAAGATACTTCCTTTTATAACTTTTTTAGCTTGGTACTCAATATCATATTCTGACAACAACATTTGCCAACGAGCAATCCTCCCAATCAAAGCAGGCTTTTCAAATATATATTTGATCGGATCCATTTTAGAGATCAACCAAGTTGTATGATTCAGCATATACCGGCAAAAACGCTTTGCAGCCCAAGCTAAGGCACAACAAGATTTTTCAAGCATGGAGTACCGAGACTCATAATTAGTGAATTTCTTACTCAAGTAGTAAATTGCATATTCTTTTCTTCCAGATTCATCTTGCTGACCAAGCACACAACCCATGGAATCTTCCAACACAATCAAGTACATGATCATTGGTCTACCTTCCACCGGAGGAGACAAGATAGGAGGTTCAAGCAGATATTCTTTGATACTTTCAAACGCCTTCTGACAATCATCTGTCCAGACACAACCTTTGTCTTTCCGAAGCAACTTGAAGATCGGAGCATATGTGGCAGTCATGTGAGAGATAAACCTCGAAATATAATTCAAACGGCCCAAGAATCCTCTTACTTGCTTTTCAGTTCTTGGAACAGGCATTTCCTGAATAACTTTCACTTTATCAGGATCAACTTCAATGCCTCTTTGGCTGACAATGAAACCTAACAACTTTCCAGAACGTACACCAAATGTGCACTTGTTCGGATTCAAACAAAGCTTAAACTTCCTTAACCTTTGAAACAACTTTAGCAAATGTTCAACATGATCCTCTTCAGTCCTTGACTTAGCGATCATATCATCAACATATACCTCAATTTCTTTGTGCATCATATCATGGAAAAGTGTGGTCATAGCTCTTTGGTATGTCGCACCAGCATTCTTCAATCCAAAGGGCATCACTCTGTAGCAGAATGTTCCCCATGGTGTAATAAATGTGTTCTTTTCCATGTCCTCGGGTGCCATCTTTATTTGATTATAACCAGAAAATCCGTCCATAAAAGAGAACACATCAAACTTAGCTGTATTATCTACCAACATATCAATGAGTGGCAATGGAAAATCATCTTTTGGACTGGCTTTATTCAAATCTCTGTAATCAACACACATTCGGACTTTTCCGTCTTTCTTTGGAACATGCACAATATTGGCTACCCATTGAGGATAATTAGATGTCACAAGAAAACCTGCATCAATCTGCTTTTTAACCTCGTCTTTGATCTTTACTGCCATATCAGGATGAGTTCTTCTCAACTTTTTCTTTACAGGTGGACATTCAGGTTTCAGCGGCAATCTATGCTCCACAATATCAGTATCAAGACCTGGCATGTCTTGATAAGACCAAGCAAACACATCAACATATTCTCTAAGAAGCTCTACCATCCTCTTCTTAACATCAGGACCAAACAATGCTCCAACTTTGACTTTTTTCTTATCATCTTCAGAACCCAAGTTGACCATCTCTATAGACTCTTCATGAGGCTGAATAACCTTCTCCTCGTACTCAAGCAACCGAGAAATCTCATCAGGAATCTCTTCAACATCCTCTTCCTCAGCTTCAAACACAGGGAATTCAAAGTTGGGAGTGAGCATAGGATCATTGTTTTCAATGGGTTTATCAATCAATCTGCACAATGATTTTATTTTTATTTTAGAGTATGAACAAAAGTGCAAACATTATGCAGATAAACAATTATTATTATTTTGGGTTTATGTTACCATTTTTTCAGAATAAAGCAAAAAGGAAAAACACATATGGAAATAACAAAATAGCATTTTATTGATGATGATAAAATTTGAAACAAAGCCCGACAAACATCACTTTCACCTTGGGCAGAGTGAAAGGATTTTTGAAAGAAAATAAAACAAATTACTTTGAAGCATGAACAATGAAAGGAACATCAACAGCAATCCAGTTCTTGCAAATCTTTCCGTGCGTAACAAAGTTAGGCATTTCTTCATCTTCATCATCTTCAATGATGGCAGCAGCGGAATGATCGTTGATAAATCCAGCACTTCGGAATCCTTCCTGAATAGTCTTCGGGTCATTGAGAGCCATACCTGGTGCAAAGCCGATACCGAATCCTTCCTTGTTGTCGACAACATCAATAACTCGTCCCTAACCGTCAGATTGACCAATTTCGAGCACACGCAGAGCATCTTTGAGAGAAGACATAGGCATGACATTCTTCTTAGCAGCATTATCAACAACAGAAAGAGCTTGAAATGAAGTTCCCACCTCTTCTTCAGCATCAATATAAGAGAAAGATGACAAATTGCTCACAAGCATCGCCTTTTCACCGCCAATAGTCACTAATTTCCCATCTTTCACAAACTTCAACTTCTGATGAAGAGTAGATGTCACAACTCCTGCCTCATGAATCCAGGGTCTTCCAAGGAGACAACTGTAAGCGGGACGTATATCCATTACTTGAAAAGTAATTTGGAATATAAATGGTCCAATAAGAATAGGAAGATCCACTTCACCAATTACAGTCTTCTTCGATCCGTCAAAAGCTTTCACAATAATCCCATTATGCCTCATGGGAACGCCTTGGTACGCAAGCCTTGACAAAGTCGACTTTGACATCACGTTCAGAGAAGATCCAATATCAACTAGCACCTTAGACATATCATCTTCCTGACAGTTCACTGAAATATACAAAGCCAAGTTATGATTCCTTCCTTCTTCAGGAAAATCATCATCACAAAAACTTAAATTGTTGCACGATGTGATATTAGCCACAATACTATCGAACTGATCAATAGTCACATCATGGTCAACATAAGCTTGATCAAGAATCTTCTGCAAAGACTGCCTATGAGCCTCAGAGCACATAAAGAGTGATAAAAATGATATCTTTGACGGAGTATGCAACAACTGCTCAGTAACGTTGTACTCGCTCTTCTTTATCAATTTCAACACCTCATCTTCACTATCACCAAATTGGCCTGATCAGGCAACAACATCCATAATCTGTTTACTCGCACTTGTATCTTCAACTCTCTTCGGAGGGTCTGAAGCATAAACTCTACCACTTCGGGTAACCTTTGTCACATCAGCAATGCTAACCACAGACCTTGGAGAAGGAATAGGAACTTCCTTACCATTCTCTATCATCGTAGCATTATACCGATACAGAACAGCTTTATTAGACTCATATGGCATTGGACCAGGCAAATTGATTACCAAGGGAGTAACAACATATTTGCGGCTATCAAAAGAAATAACCACCTTCTCAGAAACAACCTTCTCAGGAATATTGAATTGAGGCACAATAACATTCACTTCATTTTCATACTCATCTCTTTTTGCTGTTACTTCAATTAACTTATCATCCATCATCTTTTGAATGTCTCTCTTAACAATCACGCAACCACGAGGGTTCACCGAGCAAATGCAACAACCAGCATAATCGTGATCAATATCGTGATATTCACTTAAGAAAGCATGCATCTTGTAACACCCACTTTTCCCATTTTCTAAAATAACATAAGTTTTCAGATAAATCAGAGTTTAGTTAACAAGTGAGTAGCTACATTTTCCAAAATCAACCAAAAGTATAATCATTTATTAAAAACAGCGGAAATATCTTTTTATTCAACAATCGGCAATTCGCCAAATATCCACAATATTCATCAATTCACTTAATTTATAAGTTTCAACAAAATATGATACGTAACTATTACTAACAAGAATAATTAAATAACAAATATCACCATTTCCCGTGTTACGTATCAGAGCGACTCCTAGGACTCAACCAAACAACTTATACTCCGAGCATACTCAAGTACCTGAATCATCTGTACTTCCAAAGAAGCACAGACGCAACCAAACAACAAAGGGGTGAGAAAACAATTCAATATATTAACGGTGCAAATAACATCTTACAGGGTAGTCTCACCTCTATTCATCAAATACACATCATACATCATACAATTAATCAATACCTCAAATAGTTCATCAACACATATCATACATCATTAATTCAATCAATGCAAGTGACTCAATGACACAATGCAAATGCGGTACCGACTCACAATAACGGTTCATCAAATAGAACCCCGAAGGCATCGTTAACGTCTCCAACAAGACACGATCATCCATGCAACCACGATTCTCAACGAATTCCGAATAATCACATCCACGACATGATTATTCAATCAACATGTATGCGTATGCCAAACTCGATTACACACATACCATATCACGAACACACATGAATACAATCATGGCAACACGATCCTCATGATCTTCATCAATTACCACACATCCCATCACATGGGTCACATAAATAATCAGACAATGTTCATACATATTATTAATACAATTCGTATAGTTCATCATCAAGAATCATATAAATCAACATAAGCACATATATTCATACACGCTAATTACCAAATGTCATATCTTATGAATTCCTCATTAATTCCACTCACATTTATTCCCTATACATATATTCTAATACCACACGATCCTTCCGATCCTCACCGCTACCAACACTTACATCATGGGGTCTAAGCAAGACATATAATTAACTGTGTTACCAATCATCACGATCCTCTTCGTTTATCACTATTTCTTCATATAATTGTGCAAGACTTATAGTAAACATTTCCATCATCAACACCTTATAATCGACATATTAATAAAGTTATAATATCCCCAATAATCACATAACACGCACACACTTATTATCGGTCGCTGGGTCCTATAGTTAAACATGGATGTCATCATCAAGGCCCTAGACTAATGGTACAAGTATCGAACAAGAACTCGAGATTAAACCACTTAAAATACAGAAATATTCCTCAAAACAGAGGCCTGACATGGCCCCCCATGTCCCATGACACGGCCCGTGTCATGTGGCCTGAAAATGCACTTCAAAACTCAAGATTTCGCAAAATACAAGGGGCTGACACGGCCGCCCGTGTCACACGACACTGCCCATGTCAGGCCACCTGCACCCAAAATTCAGCTTTTTCTAAAACTCACTTTTCTCTCCCAATTTCATACCAGTTCGAATTCTATCACTTATCTCTCACTTTTATCACTCAAAACAATCCAATTGTTATTCTTAAACTAATTTTATACCTCTAAGTCCTTATGATCTTCACAACCTAATATTACTAATCAAATTAAGAAAGATCCTAGGTTTGTTTCAAATTCTCCATTTACATCATCATCAACATCATTATCTCTATAACTACTTCCATACCAAACTTATCATATAACTCAAATCACCACCATTCCAATTACAACAATCAAGCATATAACTCAATAAAAATTTCACACAACCATAATCAATCATCATAACATATATATACATCATATCACAATTTCATCATAATCAACAACATTAGACAATCCCTAGGGAGTAAGGAACTCCCAATTACCCTTTCATGTTAGGTCACCAATAAAGAACCCTTTCTCCCCCCTTACCTCGAATTTGACAAAATACTTGCAAAGCCTTGATCTTGAAGCTTTACGATTCTTGATTTCCCTTCTCCTTTCCCTTTTTCTCCAGAGCACTCTTTCCTTCGTCAAAATACGATAATGAGAAAATGTATCGTGTTCTCCCCTTTTCATAACATAATCAAATTACAACCTTGCCCCTCAAACCTCCAACTTATATTTTATTTTATTTATTAAATAACAATATTATAATAATAATACCACCTCATTATATTATCATTATTTAAACAAAATACCTCGTCCACTTATTATTCAAAATACACCATCATACTCTTGATATTTATTTTATAAAAATACTTTATAAAATTGGGGCGTTACAACTCTCCCCCACTTATTTTATTTTCGTCCTCGAAAATAGTACTCAATGGCATCACTTAGATATACTTTTGCACATGACTAATCACTCCCTTGCTAAAGCCTGCAACTCCACAACCAACTCAAAACAACAACATTGATGCCAGGACAACCTCCCTAATAACAAGCACCACTATTATCAATGCTCAACACGCAGGTATATACCTTGAAAAAGAACACAATGAAAGTCGCTACAATCATCGTAGGTAACACTCTCCTAATTCCCCATTGTAGGAATTAGTCAACCGCACTCGTACCATCATCGTAGGTAACGAGGCGAAAACCAAGACAAACTCAAAATTTCACTCTATACATCCTCTAGATACCACAACATTGATAACGGACTAACCTTTTAGTTTCCTCTACCAAAACAACATGATTATAATCCATCAATGAAGAACATACATCATATATATTAATATCTCTATATATCTCGCAATCCTCGATGTGTAGATAACCTCTTACCACTACCCATCCATTCCGGGACGTCCAATAGTCTCAATATCTCAACAGGTCTTATTATTCAATCTCTCGAGTCTTTACTAACCATTTATGTATAAACAATTACACCACTTCACTCTTCTGCTGCGCACTCTGATTACTCACATCTATCTATTCCATGAAATTCGCATTCTAACTTTAATCATTCCCAACCATCATCACAATTATAGTAATAATTCACTTAGCATATTTCAAAAATCCGAATGCAAGTCCCTTAATTGTTATTTCAATTCCAACTCTTTAACCATTAGTGCAAACATAGGAAAAATTATCGACTTCCTACCTCGAACCTTCCAATTAACTTAGTCTTCCCATCCTCCCCCTTTCCAATCAAATCGGAACTGTGTGGTCATGCGATTACCAAACACTTCAATCTTCAATCATAACAACAATACTATCGGATATTCCTACAATTTTACTCTCATCCATTTTCAATTCATGGGTAAGATAGATACCTCCATAATTTTTCTCTCATCGTATGATACCAACTATGACTTTACGATCCAGTACTAATAACTTATCCGCTTATCACATCATTATCCAACATTCTATCAACAGCTTGTTAGAATCAAACAAAATCAGACTATAACTGTAGCTAACTCCTATTCCGGCTCTCTAGCACCTTCCCTCACCACACCCCTTCTCGACGAACAACTTATCTTTCGCAAATTATCCGAAACCATAGAATACTAACTTGGAAAACTTTTCACAAACCTTAACAACAACCAACTAAGTGTTCGCTGTGATTTCTGACGAACAACCTCTGGTTACTTGCAGGACCAACCAAACAAGTCCTAGGACACATGTGCAATTGGTTGTCGAATTATTCTTAGTGTTGTTAATGATTTATGGTTTGTTTTGTTAATAATGTCAAAGTGTTAAATGTTTTGAATGTGAAAGTAAAATAAAGTGAAAGTTTGAACAAAAGTAAGAAAGTGGCGAAAAGATATAAAATTTGCAGGAAAGTAAACAGACTGAAAGTAAAATAACTTGATGAAACAAAATTTAATAATTTAAATAACTTAAAAGAAAATGGTGTTCAACACATACATTGTTCCAAATATCAGACTCATTTCTCTCACACTGGGTACTTAGAGTATTTACAGTAGTTTTGTATAAGTTTTCCCACACGCATTCTAAAAACAAACTATCCTATTTATATACAAACAAAATAAATGCCTAGAACGGGAAAATTCTAACTAAATGACAATTGTCAGCTTGCATGCAATTTTATTTTCTGAAACTTCCACGTGTCCAACTGCCAAAGGTTGCAACTTTTGAATTTGAATTCTTCCCTTTGGTGACGAAACGTTGTATCTCTTAGTCTGTCGAAATGTCGAAGAAGAAGAAACTCTTCAACCCTTACCAACCAATGCTTCTGTCAAACACCTCTCTTTTGTCGAACTGTCGAAAAACATACTTATCTTGTCAAAAGCCAAACTATAAACAGGTCTCCAAATTTTGCTTGCCAGACACTATTTATACTTCTATCGAAATACTTGAGTATCTAACTTTGTCAACACCTTCTGAATATCTTCACTTCTTCTTTCTCTTATCTGCTGATTATCCCCTTAGCAAAAGAAATAACGTTACATCTCAAATTCAAGGTGTCGAAATTATGAGCCTACACTAAGTCCAAATACATCCTAATATCTTATATCCCACTCTTTTCCATCATTGTAGATCCACATCTACTTCAGACGAACTTTTTCTCATACCTTTCTATGAATAACTCAATCTACACCTGTTCATAAAAATTGTCCTTGACAACTTAGTATATAACTGTATCTTTTCTAATTCTCATATTTCAATTTCCAATATTCTCCAATTCCTTTTTATCTACTTTCATTATAGACAAGAATATCCAAAGGTTACTATCTCGAAATTATCCAAGCCACCTTGAAAGACACCATTCATATTCCATACTTACCTTAATACATACCAGTCACTACTAGCTTCTACGCAATATTCATGACTATCTCATAGTGTCACATTATTCCTACTCTCTCGTTGGATTATCCTTCCAACGTTCCAATTCCATATTAATTAGACTCTGAATTCATAAATTCCAGAAAAATAAATATTGCACACTTATTATTTTACTTTTGTCTTAATAGTCCAACACATACAGGGATACTTATATTTCCATTGTTTCATCCCATAACTCACGGTTCACCATTTTAAATACCTATGAAACTATCCATACTCTGTTGTATCAACATACACCATACTGCTAAGGCAATAACTCAACATCACTACATTGTGCAGACACCTGGTTATAATTAATTCCCACAAAAATTGTACCTTCGTAGTTTCAAAAACTCATCCACCTCTTATCATACTATGCCAAAATATAACTCAATACTTACTTCTTCAATCTCCATACCACATCCTTCAATGTAGTAAATTCATCCAACATGATTTGTCAACATATTGTTCTTATTACCACATTCCTCTTACACTAGGCTTGCAAAATCCCAACTAACTCAAGGTCCTGGTAGGCATGACAATCCAACTCACAACAACAACAATACTACAGATGAATTTCAGCTCACTATTGATCCTTTATCAATCAAATCCAATTTGTTCCCATTGCAATTGTGAATTCTCATAATATTCACTAATCGACATATAACTTCATATCCTCATCTTTTTATATCAATAACACCGAAGTTTTACCAGAAGGCACCCTTGCTGCCATGATTCCTTATAACCACACCTCTAATATATCTTTCAAAACACAATTATAATTCTTACTCTACAGACGGTCCATCGTTGTGACCTTATTCCCAATCAATGTCATCTATGCAACCAAATCAGACATCGGAGTCCTCTCTCAAAAGTTCCGCTACGTACCCAGTAGATACAACGTTCAATTGTTTACAATCATCCATCTCAAATCCCACTTCCTACTCACTGAGGAGTAACTATTAGTAATATCTAATCAACATAATCAATCCTTAAATTCATCTCTTTTACTGATATCGAAATCTACATCTACTCCTTTATACCACTAATAGCTCTGGCTCAACTCCAAATGGTCTACTGAATATACTATCTCAGCTGAAAGATATGTCTTTTGCATCCAACACGATTCCGCCTATTATGAACAAGGGATTGAGGGTGATCAGTTCCTCAATTTGCCAATAGGTAGCCGACAATCATGATGGCCATAAGCCACATTTTCCAACTTTAATAGCGTTCCTTGCATCTTGCGAACTAAGTTGCTTCACAAGCGAATCCTTAGTCAACGCCAACCTTAGCAACCTCTGCCACACTACAATTCCAACACACCACAAGCCAACTCTCAGGAGAAGCAATAACTCCTCCCCCACTTATAATCAACAAACATCTACAAACAAATAGCTAGCAAACAAGCAAGTATCGATAGTGTTTCACACACATATTGCATACTCCGAGATAAACGACACGCGACAACCTGGCCGGAAAGACCGACCTGCTCTGATACCAATTGTAACACCCACTTTTCCCATTTTCTAAAATAACATAAGTTTTCAGATAAATCAGAGTTTAGTTAACAAGTGAGTAGCTACATTTTCCAAAATCAACCAAAAGTATAATCATTTATTAAAAACAACAGAAATATCTTTTTATTCAACAATCGACAATTCGCCAAATATCCACAATATTCATCAATTCACTTAATTTATAAGTTTCAACAAAATATGATACGTAACTATTACTAACAAGAATAATTAAATAACAAATATCCTCATTTCCCGTGTTACGTATCAGAGCGACTCATAGGACTCGACCAAACAACTTATACTCCGAGCATACTCAAGTACCTGAATCATCTGTACTTTCGAAGAAGCACAGACGCAACCAAACAACAAAGGGGTGAGAAAACAATTCAATATATTAACGGTGCAAATAACATCTTACAGGGTAGTCTCACCTCTATTCATCAAATACACATCATACATCATACAATTAATCAATACCTCAAATAGTTCATCAACACATATCATACATCATTAATTCAATCAATGCAAGTGACTCAATGACACAATGCAAATGCGGTACCGACTCACAATAACAGTTCATCAAATAGAACCTCGAAGGCATCGTTAACGTCTCCAACAAGACACGATCATCCCTGCAACCACGATTCTCAACGAATCCCGAATAATCACATCCACAACATGATTATTCCATCAACATGTATGCGTATGCCAAACTCGATTACACACATACCATATCATGAACACACATGAATACAATCATGCCAACACGATCCTCATGATCTTCATCAATTACCACACATCCCATCACATGGGTCACATAAATAATCAGACAATGTTCACACATATTATTAATACAATTCATATAGTTCATCATCAAGAGTCATATAAATCAACATAAGCACATATATTCATACACGCTAATTACAAAGTGTCATATCTTATGAATTCCTCATTAATTCCACTCTCATTTATTCCCTATACATATATTCTAATACCACACGATCCTTCCGATACTCACCGCTACCAACACTTACATCATGGGGTCTAAGCAAGACATATAATCAACTATGTTACCAATCATCACGATCCTCTTCGTTTATCACTATTCCTTCATATAATTATGCAAGACTTATAGTAAACATTTCCATCATCAACACCTTCTAATCGACATATTATTAAAGTTATAATATCCCCAATAATCACATAACACGCACACGCTTATTATCGGTCGCCGGGTCCTATAGTTAAACATGGATGTCATCATCAAGGCCCTAGACTAATGGTACAAGTATCGAACAAGAACTCAGGATTAAACCACTTAAAATACAGAAAAATTCCTCAAAACAGAGGCCTGACACGGCCCCCCATGTCCCATGACACGGCCCGTGTCATGTGGCCTGAACATGCCCTTCAAAACTCAAGATTTCGCAAAATACAGGGGGCTGACACGGCCGCCCGTGTCACACGACACTGCCCGTGTCAGGCCACCTGCACCTAAAATTCAGCTTTTTCTAAAACTCACTTTTCACTCCCAATTTCATACCAGTTCGAATTCTATCACTTATCTCTCACTTTTATCACTTAAAACAATCCAATTGTTGTTCTTAAACTAATTTTATACCTCTAAGTCCTTATGATCTTCACAACCTAATATTACTAATCAAATTAAGAAAGATCCTAGGTTTGTTTCAAATTCTCCATTTACATCATCATCAACATCATTATCTCTATAACTACTTCCATACCAAACTTATCATATAACTCAAATCACCACCATTCCAATTACAACAATCAAGCATATAACTCAATAATAATTTCACACAACCATAATCAATCATCATAACATATATATACATCATATCACAATTTCATCATAATCAACAACATTAGACAATCCCTAGGGAGTAAGGAACTCCCAATTACCCTTTCATGTTAGGTCACCAATAAAGAACCCTTTCTCCCCCCTTACCTCGAATTTGACAAAATCCTTGAAAAGCCTTGATCTTGAAGCTTTACGATTCTTGATTTCCCTTCTCCTTTCCCTTTTTCTCCAGAGCCCTCTTTCCTTCGTCAAAATACGATAATGAGAAAATGTATCGTGTTCTCCCTTTTTCATAACAGAATCAAATTACAACCTTGCCCCTCAAACCTCCAACTTATATTTTATTTTATTTATTAAATAACAATATTATAATAATAATACAACCTCATTATATTATCATTATTTAAATAAAATACCTCATCCACTTATTATTCAAAATACACCATCATACTCTTGATATTTATTTTATAAAAATACTTTATAAAATTAGGGCGTTACAACTCTCCCCCACTTATTTTATTTTCGTCCTCGAAAATAGTACTCAATGGCATCACTTAGATATACTCTTGCACATGACTAATCACTCCCTTGCCAAAGCCTGCAACTCCACAACCAACTCAAAATAACAACACTGATGCCAGGACAACCTCCCTAATAACAAGCACCACTATTATCAATGCTCAACACGCAGGTATATACCTTGAAAAAGAACACAACGAAAGTCGCTACCATCATCGTAGGTAACACTCTCCTAATTCCCCATCGTAGGAATTAGTCAACCGCACTCGTACCATCATCGTAGGTAACGAGGCGAAAACCAAGACAAACTCAAAATTTCACTCTATACATCCTCTAGATACCACAACATTGATAACGGACTAACCTTTTAGTTTCCTCTACCAAAACAACATGATTATAATCCATCAATGAAGAACATACATCACATATATTAATATTTCTATATATCTTGCAATCCTCGATGTGTAGATAACCTCTTACCACTACCCATCCATTCCGGGACGTCCAATAGTCTCAATATCTCAACAGGTCTTATTATTCAATCTCTCGAGTCTTTACTAACCATTTATGTATAAACAATTACACCACTTCACTCTTCCGCTGCGCACTCTGATTACTCGCAGCTATCTATTCCATGAAATTCGCATTCTAACTTTAATCATTCCCAACCATCATCACAATTATAGTAATAATTCACTTAGCATATTTCAAAAATCCGAATGCAAGTCCCTTAATTGTTATTTCATATCCAACTCTTTAACCATTAGTGCAAACATAGGAAAAATTATCGACTTCCTACCTCAAACCTTCCAATTAACTTAGTCTTCCCATCCTCCCCCTTTCCAATCAAATCGGAACTGTGTGGTCATGCGATTACCAAACACTTCAATCTTCAATCATAACAACAATACTATCGGATATTCCCACAATTTTACTCTCATCCATTTTCAATTCATGGGTAAGATAGATACCTCCATAATTCTTCTCTCATCGTATAATACCAACTATGACTTTACGATCCAGTACTAATAACTTATCCACTTATCACATCATTATCCAACATTCTATCCACAGCTTGTTAGAATCAAACAAAATCAGACTACAACCGTAGCTAACTCCTATTCCGGCTCTCTAGCACCTTCCCTCACCACACCCCTTCTCGACGAACAACTTATCTTTCACAAATTATCCGAAACCATAGAATACTAACTTGGAAAACTTTTCACAAACCTTAACAACAACCAACTAAGTCCAAATACATCCTAATCTCTTATATCCCACTCTTTTCCATCATTGTAGATCCACATCTACTTCGGACGAACCTTTTCTCATACCTTTCTCTGAACAACTCAATCTACACCTATTCATATAAATTGTCCTTGACAACTTAGTATATAATTGTATCTTTTCTAATTCTCATATTTCAATTTCCAATATTCTCCAATTCCTTTTTATCTACTTTCATTATAGACAAGAATATCCAAAGGTTACCATCTCGAAATTATCCAAGCCACATTGAAAGACACCATTCATATTCCATACTTACCTTAATACATACCAATCACTACTAGCTTCTACGCAATATTCATGACCATCTCATAATGTCACATTATTCCTACTCTCTCGTTGGATTATCCTTCCAACGTTCCAATTCCATATTAATTAGACTCTGAATTCATAAATTCCAGAAAAATAAATATTGCACACTTATTATTTTACTTTTGTCTTAATAGTCCAACACATACAGGGATACTTATATTTCCATTGTTTCATCCCATAGCTCACGGTTCACCGTTTTAAACACCTATGAAACTATCCATACTCTGTTGTATCAACATACACCATACTGCTAAGGCAATAACTCAACATCACTACATTGTGTAGACACCTGGTTATAATTAATTCCCACAAAAATTGTACCTTCGTAGTTTCAAAAACTCATCCACCTCTTATCATACTATGCAAAAATATAACTCAATACTTACTTCTTCAATCTCCATACCACATCCTTCAATGTAGTAAATTCATCCAACATGATCTGTCAACATATAGTTCTTATTACCACATTCCTCTTACACTAGGCTTGCAAAATCCCAACTAACTCAA
Organism: Lathyrus aphaca; assembly: GCA_963966055.1. NCBI lineage: Eukaryota > Viridiplantae > Streptophyta > Magnoliopsida > Fabales > Fabaceae > Lathyrus > Lathyrus aphaca. The sequence goes on from OZ014522.1 coordinate 224,103,571, forward strand.
GGTCCTGGTAGGCATGACAATCCAACTCACAACAACAACAATACTACAGATGAATTTCAGCTCACTATTGATCCTTTATCAATCAAATCCAATTTGTTCCCATTGCAATTGTGAATTCTCATATTATTCACTAATCAACATATAACTTCATATCCTCATCTTTTTATATCAATAACACCGAAGTTTTCCCAGAAGGCACCCTTCCTGCCACGATTCCTTATAACCACACCTCTAATATATCTTTCAAAACACAATTATAATTCTTACTCTACAGACGGTCCATCGTTGTGACCTTATTCCCAATCAATGTCATCTATGCAACCAAATCAGACATCAGAGTCCTCTCTCAAAAGTTCCGCTACGTACCCAGTAGATACAACGTTCAACTGTTTATAATCATCCATCTCAAATCCCACTTCCTACTCACTGAGGAGTAACTATTAGTAATATCTAATCAACATAATCAATCCTTAAATTCATCTCTTTTACTGATACCGAAATCTACTACTCCTTTATACCACTAATAGCTCTGGCTCAACTCCAAATGGTCCACTGAATATACTATCTCAGCTGAATGATATGTCTTTTGCATCCAACACGATTCCGCCTACTATGAACAAGGGATTGAGGGTGATCAGTTCCTCAATTTTCCAATAGGTAGCACACAATCATGATGGCCATAAGCCACATTTTCCAACTTTAATAACGTTCCTTGCATCTTGCGAACTAAGTTGATTCACAAGCGAATCCTTAGTCAACGCCAACCTTAGCAACCTCTGCCACACTACAATTCCAACATACCACAAGCCAACTCTCAGGAGAAGCAATAACTCCTCCCCCACTTATAATCAACAAACATCTGCAAACAAATAGCTAGCAAACAAGCAAGTATCGATAGTGTTTCACACACATATCGCATACTCCGGGACAAACGACACGCGACAACCTGGCCGGACAGACCCACCTGCTCTGATACCAATTGTAACACCCACTTTTCCAATTTTCTAAAATAACATAAGTTTTCAGATAAATCAGAGTTTAGTTAACAAGTGAGTAGCTACATTTTCCAATATCAACCAAAAGTATAATCATTTATTAAAAACAACAGAAATATCTTTTTATTCAACAATCGACAATTCGCCAAATATCCACAATATTCATCAATTCACTTAATTTATAAGTTTCAACAAAATATGATACGTAACTATTACTAACAAGAATAATTAAATAACAAATATCCCTATTTCCCGTGTTACGTATCAGAGCGACTCCTAGGACTCGACCAAACAACTTGTACTCCAAACATACTCAAGTACCTGAATCATCTGTACTTCCGAAGAAGCACAGACGCAACCAAACAACAAAGGGGTGAGAAAACAATTCAATATATTAACGGTGCAAATAACATCTTACAGGGTAGTCTCACCTCTATTCATCAAATACACATCATACATCATACAATTAATCAATACCTCAAATAGTTCATCAACACATATCATACATCATTAATTCAATCAATGCAAGTGACTCAATGACACTATGAAAATGAGGTACCGACTCACAATAACGGTTCATCAAATAGAACCTCGAAGGCATCGTTAACGTCTCCAACAAGACACGATCATCCCTACAACCACGATTCTCAACGAATCCCGAATAATCACATCCACGACATGATTATTCCATCAACATATATGCGTATGCCAAACTCGATTACACACATACCATATCACGAACACACATGAATACAATCATGCCAACACGATCCTCATGATCTTCATCAATTACCACACATCCCATCACATGGGTCACATAAATAATCAGACAATGTTCACACATATTATTAATACAATTCATATAGTTCATCATCAAGAGTCATATAAATCAACATAAGCACATATATTCATACACGCTAATTACAAAATGTCATATCTTATGAATTCCTCATTAATTCCACTCTCGTTTATTCCCTATACATATATTCTAATACCACACGATCCTTCCGATACTCACCGCTACCAACACTTACATCATGGGGTCTAAGCAAGACATATAATCAACTATGTTACCAATCATCACGATCCTCTTCGTTTATCACTATTCCTTCATATAATTATGCAAGACTTATAATAAACATTTCCATCATCAACACCTTCTAATCGACATATTAATAAAGTTATAATATCCCCAATAATCACATAACACGCACACGCTTATTATCGGTCGCCGGGTCCTATAGTTAAACATGGATGTCATCATCAAGGCCCTAGACTAATGGTACAAGTATCGAACAAGAACTCAGGATTAAACCACTTAAAATACAGAAAAATTCCTCAAAACAGAGGCCTGACACGGCCCGTGTCATGTGGCCTGAACATGCCCTTCAAAACTCAAGATTTCGCAAAATACAGGGGGCTGACACGGCCGCCCGTGTCACACGACACTGCCCGTGTCAGGCCACCTGCACCTAAAATTCAGCTTTTTCTAAAACTCACTTTTCACTCCCAATTTCATACCAGTTCGAATTCTATCACTTATCTCTCACTTTTATCACTTAAAACAATCCAATTGTTGTTCTTAAACTAATTTTATACCTCTAAGTCCTTATGATCTTCACAACCTAATATTACTAATCAAATTAAGAAAGATCCTAGGTTTGTTTCAAATTCTCCATTTACATCATCATCAACATCATTATCTCTATAACTACTTCCATACCAAACTTATCATATAACTCAAATCACCACCATTCCAATTACAACAATCAAGCATATAACTCAATAATAATTTCACACAACCATAATCAATCATCATAACATATATATACATCATATCACAATTTCATCATAATCAACAACATTAGACAATCCCTAGGGAGTAAGGAACTCCCAATTACCCTTTCATGTTAGGTCACCAATAAAGAACCCTTTCTCCCCCCTTACCTCGAATTTGACAAAATCCTTGAAAAGCCTTGATCTTGAAGCTTTACGATTCTTGATTTCCCTTCTCCTTTCCCTTTTTCTCCAGAGCCCTCTTTCCTTCGTCAAAATACGATAATGAGAAAATGTATCGTGTTCTCCCTTTTTCATAACAGAATCAAATTACAACCTTGCCCCTCAAACCTCCAACTTATATTTTATTTTATTTATTAAATAACAATATTATAATAATAATACAACCTCATTATATTATCATTATTTAAATAAAATACCTCATCCACTTATTATTCAAAATACACCATCATACTCTTGATATTTATTTTATAAAAATACTTTATAAAATTGGGGCGTTACAACTCTCCCCCACTTATTTTATTTTCGTCCTCGAAAATAGTACTCAATGGCATCACTTAGATATACTCTTGCACATGACTAATCACTCCCTTGCCAAAGCCTGCAACTCCACAACCAACTCAAAACAACAACACTGATGCCAGGACAACCTCCCTAATAACAAGCACCACTATTATCAATGCTCAACACGCAGGTATATACCTTGAAAAAGAACACAACGAAAGTCGCTACCATCATCGTAGGTAACACTCTCCTAATTCCCCATCGTAGGAATTAGTCAACCGCACTCGTACCATCATAGTAGGTACCAAGGCGAAAACCAAGACAAACTCAAAATTTCACTCTATACATCCTCTAGATACCACAACATTGATAACGGACTAACCTTTTAGTTTCCTCTACCAAAACAACATGATTATAATCCATCAATGAAGAACATATATCACATATATTAATATCTCTATATATCTCGCAATCCTCGATGTGTAGATAACCTCTTACCACTACCCATCCATTCTGGGACGTCCAATAGTCTCAATATCTCAACAGGTCTTATTATTCAATCTCTCGAGTCTTTACTAACCATTTATGTATAAAAAATTACACCACTTCACTCTTCCGCCGCGCACTCTGATTACTCGCAGCTATCTATTCCATGAAATTCGCATTCTAACTTTAATCATTCCCAACCATCATCACAATTATAGTAATAATTCACTTAGCATATTTCAAAAATCCGAATGCAAGTCCCTTAATTGTTATTTCATATCCAACTCTTTAACCATTAGTGCAAACATAGGAAAAATTATCGACTTCCTACCTCAAACCTTCCAATTAACTTAGTCTTCCCATCCTCCCCCTTTCCAATCAAATCGGAACTGTGTGGTCATGCGATTACCAAACACTTCAATCTTCAATCATAACAACAATACTATCGGATATTCCCACAATTTTACTCTCATCCATTTTCAATTCATGGGTAAGATAGATACCTCCATAATTCTTCTCTCATCGTATAATACCAACTATGACTTTACGATCCAGTACTAATAACTTATCCACTTATCACATCATTATCCAACATTCTATCCATAGCTTGTTAGAATCAAACAAAATCAGACTACAACCGTAGCTAACTCCTATTCCGGCTCTCTAGCACCTTCCCTCACCACACCCCTTCTCGACGAACAACTTATCTTTCGCAAATTATCCGAAACCATAGAATACTAACTTGGAAAACTTTTCACAAACCTTAACAACAACCAACTAAGTCCAAATACATCCTAATCTCTTATATCCCACTCTTTTCCATCATTGTAGATCCACATCTACTTCGGACGAACCTTTTCTCATACCTTTCTCTGAACAACTCAATCTACACCTATTCATATAAATTGTCCTTGACAACTTAGTATATAACTGTATCTTTTCTAATTCTCATATTTCAATTTCCAATATTCTCCAATTCCTTTTTATCTACTTTCATTATAGACAAGAATATCCAAAGGTTACCATCTCGAAATTATCCAAGCCTCCTTGAAAGACACCATTCATATTCCATACTAACCTTAATACATACCAGTCACTACTAGCTTCTATGCAATATTCATGACCATCTCATAATGTCACATTATTCCTACTCTCTCGTTGGATTATCCTTCCAACGTTCCAATTCCACATTAATTAGACTCTGAATTCATAAATTCCAGAAAAATAAATATTGCAAACTTATTATTTTACTTTTGTCTTAATAGTCCAACACATACAGGGATACTTATATTTCCATTGTTTCATCCCATAGCTCACGGTTCACCGTTTTAAACACCTATGAAACTATCCATACTCTGTTGTATCAACATACACCATACTGCTAAGGCAATAACTCAACGTCACTACATTGTGCAGTCACCTGGTTATAATTAATTCCCACAAAAATTGTACCTTCGTAGTTTCAAAAACTCACCCACCTCTTATTATACTATGCCAAAATATAACTCAATACTTACTTCTTCAAATTCCATACCACATCCTTCAATGTAGTAAATTCATCCAACATGATCTGTTAACATATAGTTCTTATTACCACATTCCTCTTACACTAGGCTTGCAAAATCCCAACTAACTCAAGGTCCTGGTAGGCATGACAATCCAACTCACAACAACAACAATACTACAGGTGAATTTCAGCTCACTATTGATCCTTTATCAATCAAATCCAATTTGTTCCCATTGCAATTGTGAATTCTCATATTATTCACTAATCAACATATAACTTCATATCCTCATCTTTTTATATCAATAACACCGAAGTTTTCCCAGAAGGCACCCTTGCTACCACGATTCCTTATAACCACACCTCTAATATATCTTTCAAAACACAATTATAATTCTTACTCTACAGACGGTCCATCGTTGTGACCTTATTCCCAATCAATGTCATCTATGCAACCAAATCAGACATCGGAGTCCTCTCTCAAAAGTTCCGCTACGTACCCAGTAGATACAACGTTTAACTGTTTACAATCATCCATCTCAAATCCCACTTCCTACTCACTGAGGAGTAACTATTAGTAATATCTAATCAACATAATCAATCCTTAAATTCATCTCTTTTACTGATACCGAAATCTACTACTCCTTTATACCACTAATAGCTCTGGCTCAACTCCAAATGGTCCACTGAATATACTATCTCAGCTGAATGATATGTCTTTTGCATCAAACACGATTCCGCCTACTATGAACAAGGGATTGAGGGTGATCAGTTCCTCAATTTTCCAATAGGTAGCCGACAATCGTGATGGCCATAAGCCATATTTTCCAACTTTAATAACGTTCCTTGCATCTTGCGAACTAAGTTGATTCACAAGCGAATCCTTAGTCAACGCCAACCTTAGCAACCTCTGCCACACTGCAATTCCAACACACCACAAGCCAACTCTCAGGAGAAGCAATAACTCCTCCCCCACTTATAATCAACAAACATCTGCAAACAAATAGCTAGCAAACAAGCAAGTATCGATAGTGTTTCACACACATATCGCATACTCCGGGACAAACGACACGCGACAACCTGGCCGGACAGACCGACCTGCTCTGATACCAATTGTAACACCCACTTTTCCCATTTTCTAAAATAACATAAGTTTTCAGATAAATCAGAGTTTAGTTAACAAGTGAGTAGCTACATTTTCCAAAATCAACCAAAAGTATACTCATTTATTAAAAACAGCGGAAATATCTTTTTATTCAACAATCGGCAATTCGCCAAATATCCACAATATTCATCAATTCACTTAATTTATAAGTTTCAACAAAATATGATACGTAACTATTACTGACAAGAATAATTAAATAACAAATATCCCTATTTCCCGTGTTACGTATCAGAGCGACTCCTAGGACTCGACCAAACAACTTGTACTTCGAGCATACTCAAGTACCTGAATCATCTGTACTTCCGAAGAAGCACAGACGCAACCAAACAACAAAGGGGTGAGAAAACAATTCAATATATTAACGGTGCAAATAACATCTTACAGGGTAGTCTCACCTCTATGAAGGACGAATATCCATGAAGGACGAATATCCATCGCATAGAAGGTAGAATTAAAGACTTCAGAACCTACTTTGATTAGAAGATCAACCTCCCTGTGCACCATTCTTCTTGAACCATCAAAGGCTCTCACCATCACATTATTGGGTCTTAGCACAACATCTTCAAAGTTAACTTTGTCCAGAACCTCCTTCGGTAACACATTTAATTAAGAACCATTATCCACCAAAACATGAGATAGAGTAATTCCCCTACACTCAATGGAGATGTGCAAAGCTCTATTGTGGTTCCTTTTAGCAGGAGTTAAATCAGCATCAGAAAAGCCTAAGCCATTATCAGTTGTCAAGTTAGCAACACAATTTTCGAATTGGTCCACATAGATTTCATGTGGTACATGGGCCGACTTTAGGAATTTCACCAAAGCCTTAGCATGTGCTTTAGAGCACAACAACAGAGACAACATAGAGATCTTAGAGGGAGTATGCCCCAATTGTTCAACAATATTATAATCACTCTTGCAGATGATCTTTGGTACTTCATCCATCTGCTTAGAGAGAGGTCTTTAGTAGCTGGTGTTTCATTCTGAACAGACTCAATCAATGGTCCTTTTCCCCGAGCTTCAGTACTTGGCCTAGGGTTGGAGATATGAACTGGAGCAGCAACAGTATTTGAAATGTCTTCTGGAGAGAAAATTCTTCCACTCCTAGTAACCTTACTAGTCCCAACAATATTGTCGATATCAGGATTAGTATCTGCAGCAGGTATATCAGTTAGAGGTTCTTGCTTGATACCATGGATATAAACATTAGAACCATAATTCCAAGGGATAGCCTTGTCAGAAGAATATGGAATTGGACCATGAGTAGTAATAATCAGGGGAGACACCTTTGGTTCAACAGTAATCTTTACAGGACCTTTAGAAGTAATCCTCACAGGACCCTTAAAAGTAATCTTCACAGGAGTATTAGTAACCACAGACACATCTTCAAGCTTCAGATCTTGGGACAGGCCTTCACATAAGCTCTCTACAGAAGGGATATTCTCAAATAGTATAGTACGGTTGTCCACCAGACGCTGAATACATTCTTTCAACTTCCAACAATCATTGGGTTGAGAGGCACAATAAAAACATTCTTCATTACAACCCGGAAATAAACCGGCTTGCAACAACTTCTTCTTGATAATGGACAAATGAGTAGTCAAATCAGTCATAGTAGAAACATAAGAGTCATCATCAACAGCGTTAACAGTCTTCTCATGTTTGGGCATATGAGCAGTAATCACATTAGGAGTCTCAAGAGGATCAAACTCAATTTCTCCAGCATCAATCATATCCTGAATCTTATTCTTCAATGCCCAACAGTTATTAGTGTCATGGCCAGGACAGTTGGAGTGGTATGCGTACCTTGCATTGGGATTGTAACAAGGAGAGGTAGTATTGGGATTCTGAGGAGGATCCCTCAAAGTAATCAATTCCCCTTTCAACATGTGTTGCAGAGCCTGAGCCAATGACATATTGATCTTTGTAAATTATCTCCTAGGCGTACCTTGCTTAGGCTGACTATTCTGTTGCTGATCTTGTTGTGCCTGTGCAGGATTAGAGATTAGGACTACTCCCACATATTGGTTATTCCGATTATGACCATATTGGCCATACACAACATTAGATTCTTTCTTTCCATTAGAGGGCTTCTTGGTGGTACTTGAATAGGTAGCCATTTGTATCTTACCACTTCGTATTCCATTCTCCACACGTTCTCCAGTCATTATCAACTCAGTGAAACCAGATGATGAACTTCCAATGAGATAACTGTAGAAAGGACCAGTTAATGTACTCATAAACATGTTAACCAATTCCCTATCAGTTAAAGGAGGTTGAACTCTGCTTTCAAGATCTCTGCACTTCTGGATATACTTCTTGAAACTTTCTTTGGAACCCATAGACTGTTTTGGAGTTGCATGCAAGTCGGTGCTAAATCAGAGTTATATTGGTTTTTCCAATAGAAGGCCTCAACAAGATAATTCCAAGTACGAATATTGGTACTCTCAAGTTGATAGTACCATTCCAATTGAGATCTAGATAAACTCTCTTGAAAGAAATGAATCCACAACTTCCTATCAGCAATATGTGGCTGGATCCTTCGGACATAAGATCTCAGATGTAGCTTTGGACATGAAACACCATTATATACCACAAAAGTAGGAACCTTGAAACTAATAGGGATGACAACTACAAAAATCAAACTCAAATCTTCAAAATCTAATCCAAAAGTCTTATGCAATTCCATGGCATTCACACGGTCTTCCAGTAACTTATATTTCTCATCACCAGTCGAATCATGGTAATAATTCTCCTCATAATTAGAATTCACAGTAGTACCGCGTAGACATTCTTCTTCTTTCGCAAAATCTTTATCTCCAGGGTTTTCAACCCCATCATCTGTCTTGATCGGAGCTCTGAACCTTCTAGCTAGATTGATGAAGCCAATTGGTTTTTTGGTCTTCTTCTTTTTCTTGGCCAAGAGTGCCTTCAGTTATTCTTGTCCCTTGACATGTTCAGGATTATCTCTTGGAATTGGGCATTATGAGCTTGAAGATCCTTGACAGATTGTTCGAGAGCCATTTCTACTGAAATAAATATCGAGAAGATGAGAAACCTGCTGTGAAAACCTGTCATGCAATGATATGGTATGTAAATGCGTATGCAATGTTTTCAAGGACCACATGATTTAAATTTGTTAAAACAAACAAAAAAAAACTCTTATTAGTAGGTTTGAAATAATTTTCCCCTTGGGCTTACAAATTAAAGAAAACAAAACTTATAAAGAAAATAAAACATCTAAAATTTAAGTCTCCCATGGACGCTTCCTCTTGGTGTTGAGATATGTGTTGAGATTCCGCTCCTCGTGAAGTTGTTTTGTCAGCTCCAACACTCTTTCTTGGCTAACCCTGAATTGAGCTTCAAAGGTATCTCTTTGCTCCTTCAGTTGGATCCAGGACTTCTGCAGCTCTTCCAAATCAGTAGGCATATCAGGATGAAGAATGGTATAAGGAACATCTCCTTCAATGATAGGATTAACAACCACTGGTAGAACAACAGGATATGACATCATAAGAGTCTGAGCACGAGACCGCACCCATCCGAGGTAAGATTCCATAGGGATTGAGTATTTTGGTTCTATAGTCTCGCTATCAACCTTGTTCACCTTACTCCAAGCTCGTATAAACCTTTGACGGAAACCTTGAAGATCATTGTCATAATCAAACACAATACCTTGAATAAGCATGTCATGAGGACCATTACTCCAAGCATAACCAAACTGACGTAGTGCTAAAAAAGGGTTATAAGTAATGCCCCCTCTTATGCCAAGGAGTGGAACATTAGGGAACTCTCCACAACGGTCAATGATAATGACATTTTCCACAAATCGGGAACACCAGTGAATATCTGAATGAGAGAGTGACATTATCCTTTTAGACCACCTCAAACCTTGTTCATTCTTCATCATAGATCAAGGAAGGTGAGAAATAAACTACCTAGATAGTAGAGGTATGCAACACATCAGAGTTCCTCGTGTATTTGTAGTGCGAGTGTGAAGAGAGTGTAAGATATCTCCAAGCAAGATAGACACATGATTGTAAGTTAAAAATATGTTGATGGCATGTACATCTATGAACTGGTCTGGATTAGGAAACACTACCAAACCATAAATCATCAAGGCTAAGATCTCCTCAAAAGCATCGTAACCCATAACATCCAAGAGCACCTGAGCCTTCTCCATCAGTACCTTAGCAAGAATACCCTTAACTCTGCTCCTTGTTTCTAGGACAATGTTTGATTTCTTCAAATGTAAGATTGTAGCAATGACTTCAGGTTTAGGCTCTTTCTCTAAGCATGTGAAAGGTTTCTGATCAAGGATAGGCATACCAAGTAGCTTGGATAATTCTTCCATTGTAGGCACCAGCTGATAATCGGGAAATGTGAAGCAATGATGTTTAGGATCAAAGAATTGGAACATGACACTCATCATGTCTTCATCAAATCCTGAGGTAACCAAGTCAAGTAGATAACCATGCTTCTTGATGAATTGAGAGCTTTTAGGAAGTTTGGAGATCAAATCTTTAAGCTTGGAAGGTATCTCTACAAAGTTGATCCGGATAATATTCATACGAGTAGAAGCCATAACCTGCAACAAAGAACAAAGATAAATTCTTTGGTCCTTGAAATGGTTAGTGATAATGTTATGCTTATGATGTCATGATGTTATGTTCAATCACAAACAAGTGGCACTCACAAGCAAGTCACACAATAACCATAAGTTTAAAAGGTTTGTATGAAGTTCATAGGTAAGTACCCTCCCCACTGAAGTTTAGTTGGTTCATCCTGTCCTAATAAAAGTAACCGGGTTCTAAGGGATCTTAATATCACTGATCATTCTCAAGGTTTGTTATTCAGTTAGCAACTGACTTGCCAACCAAACCCCCCCAAGATTAGAATCTCAATGAGCGTAGCATCGAGTATCAACCAACTTTAGACTTCACCAAAGCCGGCTATCTCACTACTTTCTAAAGGCCAAAATGGATCAATTAGGGTTCTAAAGGGTAGTTAGTGTTAATGACAACGTATGGCAACCTCATATTATCCTCAACTTACTTAAGGAACATAAGCACCAACCAAGAAGTCACACTAACTGTAGCCACCATATCAACCATATCGATATACACCGTATAATTTCCTTGGTCTATTGCTACTTACCTAAGGTACACTAGATCCGGGTTAGGATCTTTCACACAATAACCCCCACAACAAACCCTTAAAGATAAAGCAAACAAATCAAACAAGTAAGTGATCTTAATTCCTAAGGTAACCACTCTTTTACTAAGTAATCCCCAGCATAGTCGTCAGTTCTGTAACACGATGGGAGAACTGACTTGGGTGTTTTTGTTTGACAAAAACATGTGCGAATAGCAAGAGTCGCCACCGACTTTTATTTTATCTAATTTAGGAAAGGGTATAAAAGAACATGAAAGATCTTAAAAAGATTTTGAGTTCGGGGAATAGGTTATAGAAAGGGAAGGTATTAACACCCTTTGTATCCATGGTTACCCATGGGCTCTTAGTTACTTAGCTCACTTTAACTTGTTTGAAAAATGTGTAGTGTGTGTTTAGAAAATTTTCATAAGTCTTTGTAATGATCCTCATATGGATGTATACAAGGTCTTGAGTTTGAAAATATTTTAAAAGTGGCGTGTGAAAAAGATTTTGAAAGAGTGAGCAAGTAATTAAGCGCTACCTACCCTAAGTTGGTCTTTCATGTTTTTCTATTTCCTTTCAAGGGTAAGATTATCCTTACTATTAAGGAGTAAGTAGTCATTACATTGAATTTGTTAAGGGACGGGCATAAGGTCATTGTATGGTCATAGAAAGCAACTTGTAGGGGTGTCTTTAGCAATTCGTAGGGACTATCATCATTTTTCCGTAGTGACAAGATCATTATTTCGTAGGCAACTTCGAAGGGACTTATGATCTTTTAATTTTGAAGGGACTTAATGATTTTTATCTGTAGGGACATTGCTTTAAGACACCCCATATTCGAGGGACTTGACCATTTATTAAGGCAACCAGGAGGGGAAACCCTAGGAGATGCAGATGGCGATCGTAGAATGATCGACTTACGTGTGTGGATATTATTTTCAATTATTTATCTTATTATTAATTATCTAAGTCCAAATTAATTTCCAGTTAATCTTCGCACTCCCTAAATTATTAACCATGCAATTTAAATATTTACAGAAATTTAAAGACATAAATAAAAGTTTAAGGTTTTTTTAAAAGGTTTGAAAAAAAAGGTTTAAGGTTTAAAAAAAATTTAGGGTTAGGGTTTGAGAAAACAAATAGGGTTAGAGTTTTAAGGTTTGAACTTTAGGGTTTGTGGCTAAATTGTCAGGGTTTAGGAAAAATCAGGGTAGTTAGTTATCTAAACCTAAATAAATCAATTTACCATTTTACAAAAAAAAAAACTAATCATATAAAATAAATTATGTAGAAAAATAAATATTGGCTTTTCTAATTAAGGATTGGTAATTACAACTTAAACTAGAAAAAAAATGATTATTTAATCCAATTTATTTTACAATTTAAATAAGAAAAGTTAAATCTTATAAGCTATTGCAAAAATAAATAAATATGTGAAAAGAAAAATATTTATATAATTTTATAATAATTTTTTTTAAGAAAAAGAAAAAAAGTGATTATATTAGTTTTGGTTAATTGTGGTTAATTAACTAATTAATATATTTAAGAAAAAAAACAAAAGAAAAAGAGTTGAAAATCAAATTGTAAAAAAAAAGAAAGGATGGAGGTAGGTTTCGAACCCACCCCTTGTACCTCATATGCCTGCACTCTTTCCACCAGGCCAACGCGCGTTGGTGATAATAATTGGAAACAAAAGCCTTTTGTTGTGTGTTTGAGTCGTTCCCAGACGCAACCAATCGCACGCAACAACATATTGTCTTCAACCTTCAGCCCTGCGTAATTACCTGCGATTTCTGCTATGAGTTTTCCTGCGAATTGTTTTCGCAGCTAAACCTGCGATTTTGTGAACATCAACAAAACGATAATTTTAACATGTCAAAGGCACATATTCCTACTAAACAAAACCATAGGAGTCAAATGGTAGTATTATTTTGGCCTAAAAGTGGCTGGATTGTGAGCTTCAATGAGAAACTGTCTCATGCCCTAACCAAGGTATAACTTCGAATCTGCACCAAAGCTTTAAAATAAACAATTAAACACGATCTATGCATGATTATAAACAATAATATAGACGCAAAACATATTAAAATACGAAGAATGAGAAGATTCAATGTGAAGTTATGTGGCTATGGCGGCATGCATGTATGTATGATGTTCCATATGTTTTCCACCTCCAATGATGACTGGTATTGACTACTGAATGCTTCTTGAGGAAATTTGATGGAAAGAATGGCCAAGAACCCCTTTATTAAGCTTTTGGATTTTTGCCCTAATGTATACTTTTTTTTAAAAAATTCTAAAAGTTCCTCTCCTAAGCCAATTCGTGCCCATCTCTTGTGGTTATGTTATGTACTTATAATGAAGTAATTTAAGTTTAAAAAATTGGGCCTTGGTGAAGCTTTCTTGGGTTGCTTGGATGTGAAGAAATCCTCTTGCCAAAATTGTCCAAAAATCAAATTAAATCATTCTTTTCTTATCTTTCACTAATTTGGAAGGGTTCAATCATCTTAATCACCAAATATATGATCCAAAAATAATTTTTAGATCAAATCTTTGATTTTTTATAATTTATTTTAATTAAAATTGAATTTTAGTGATTAAAATCCAATATAATATAAAATAAATAATAAAAATCAGAAAATATCATCCATGGGTCGTGAATAGTCTTAGGATTGAGTTTGGGTTGAAAAATTATGGGCCCATTTAAAGAAATTTTGAGTTTTGGCCTTTTTTGCTTCATACACCTCCTTAAAATTGCCCAACTTCGCCATTGCATAAATCTCTCAATTTTTATCCTATGAAGGTGTTCTAGGACTTTTTAGAAATCTTAGAGTGTCCTATAACTTCTCATTTAGGTACGATGTCCATATCATTTTCTGTTTTTAAGTTATGAGCTTTGGAAGAAGTTGACTTTTTGTTGACTTTCAAAAAGGACTTGTAATGTTTTGGTTCATATCTTTCAAATGAAGTATTTTTGGACTTGGCTTGTAAGACACAAAGTTGTAGAGAATTGGATTTCCTTAAAAATGAGCTTTGAATGGGAATTTTTTGATGAAGTATGTGAACATTATGGCTGGTCAAAGTTCAGTTGACTTTTCCTGCACAACCCTAATTTAGTAACTCTTTATTCTTTATGATTCTGAGGTTTCCTTGATGAATCATGATCAACCCTTGTCAAATGATGAATTTCACCTCATAATATTGATGTTGAGCAAAAATATTGAAGTTTGACTTTAAGTTGACCATAATTTACTTGTTGACCAAATTAACTGATTTTTAAGTATCTGAGCATCTGACTGACCAAACTTGTTAGGAAAGCCTTGAAACTTGACATGAGGATTATTTGAAGTATATGGGATGTCATTAAGTCCACTTGAGGCTTTGGAAGTCCACTTTTCCTTGTGAAATTCAAAACCCTAATTTCAGATCCATTGCTTAGGAGGAGGCTTTGTATGATGGAACCTTGCATCCTCTTGAGCAATTGTGAATCTTTTGACTACTAGGAGGCCTCTTGAGACACATTGTATTTGAATATGGAAGGGCAAGTTTTGGGGTACAACAACTTCCCCTGTTTAATTTTCTGAAACCCGAGGAGTTAGATTGGCTTGTACGCCATTCGTGACTTGAAGGTTGAAGAGGATTGGTGGCCAGGCATGACAAGAGATATTGCTGAATTTATGTATGCATGTTTGACTTGTCAGAAGTCAAAGATTGAACATCAAAAACCTTCAGGTATGATGCTTCTGTTGAATGTTCCTGAGTGGAAATGGGATAACATTTCCATGGATTTTGTGACTGGGTTATCGAAGACTACAATAGGTAATGATTCGATTTGGGTGATTGTGGATAGGTTAACTAAGTTGGCGTATTTCTTTCCGATGAAGATTAATCATTCTATGCAGAAGTTGGCCGAGATTTATATTGATGAAATTGTGAAGTTGCATCGAGTACCTTCGAGTATTGTGTCGGATAGAGATCTGCGGTTTACGTCAAGGTTTTGGAAGAGTTTACAAGATGATTTGGGTACTAAGTTGAGGATGAGTTTTGCTTATCATCCGCAGACAGATGGTCAGACGGAAAGAACAATCCAATATTTAGAAGATTTGTTGAGGACTCGTGTGCTGGACCAAGGAGGATATTGGGATAATCACTTGCCATTGATTGAGTTTACATACAACAAAAATTTTCATGCTAGTATTGGAATGGCTCCATATGAAGCGTTGTATGGTAGACGTTGTCGAACTCCATTGTGTTGGTATGAGTCATGAGAGAGTTTTGTACTTGAACCTGAGATTGTTCAAGAGACAACTGAGAAGATTAAGATGATTCAGGAAAGGATGAAGACGTCGCAGAGTCGTCAAAAGAGTTACCATGATAAGAGAAGAAAAACACTTGAATTCCAAGATGGAGATCACGTGTTCTTAAGAGTTACTCTTATGACATGTGTGGGATGGGCTTTGAAGTCTAGAAAGCTCACTTCGTGTTTTGTTGGTCCATATCAGATTATGCAGAGGATATGAGAGGTTGCCTATTGGGTGGCTCTACCGCCATCACTTGCAAATTTACATGATGTGTTCCATGTGTCACAGTTGAGGAAGTATATTCCAGATCCGTCGCATGTAATTCAAGTGGATGATGTTCAGGTGAGGGATAATCTAACAGTTGAAGCTTTGCCTGTGAGGATTGATGGTCAAGAACTGAAGCAACTGCGACGTAAAGAGATTGCTTTAGTGAAGGTATTATGGGGCGGGCCAGCTTGAGAGAGTTGGATCTGGGAGCGTGAAAATCAGATGAAGGAGTTGTATCCGAATCTGTTTACTTCAGGTAATTTTCGAGGAAGAAAATTCTTAAAGTAGAGGAGAGTTGTAACACCCCAAATATATAAATTGATTATTTATTTATTTAACTAATTTAGGAAGAATTAGAGGTTTTGGTAGTTTTGGAGAATTTTGGGAGTATAAGAGTATTTTTAGATAATATAAATAATTAGTGTATTATTATACTATTATTATTATTAATAAAAATATTGAGGAAAAGGGCAAGGTATTAATAAAATAAATATAGTAAGGATAATTTTGGAAATCCCTAGAATGGGATATTTAGTCTAAAGAACGAGAAGACCAATCAAATTCTTACTTTTCGTGTTTTTGTAAGGAAGAGCTCCGAGGAAGAGAAGAGAAGAGGAAGCTTAGGGTCTTGAAGGATTTCTAAGATATTTGGAGAAGAGTGTCAAACTAAGGAATTATCTAAGGTAGGGGGAGTTTTTATGGTTTATTATAGTTCTATAAGGTTTGGTTTGTGAATAGATTAAGTTTTGTGTATTTTTGGGTGATTGCTATGTTTGATGACATATATTGAGTTAGAAGTGTATGAGTGGATGAATTAGGATGTGTATAGTGATTTGGAATGATGTATTTGATGTCTAATTTGATGCATTGTTGTTGTATGTGATTAATTATTGATTGGTAAGAAGTTTTGAGTTGCATTGGGATGAATTTGTATGAAAAATTGAGGTATTTTAGTGCAGAATTCGTAAAATGACAAGAAAACTGCTTATTTTCAAGTGTTAATGGATTAACCAAAATGGTTAACCGATTAACCCGTGTAAAATACGTGTTTTGGGCAAAAACTGAGGTGTTGACCGGTTAACCATATGTGTTAACCGATTAACACTGTAGCAAAGGCAAATTTTTATTTTTGAAAAATTCATAACTTTTTATCCGTAGCTCCAATTGAGGTCCCGTTCGAAGCGTCGGAAAGTTAACGAGATGAACTTTAATTTGATGAAATAAAATGAGTGATGCGAGAATTTTTTCAGTGCTGAATTTTTAGAAAAGGTTGAATTAGTATTTATGATTATAATCATGGATTGATTATAAATTGATGTTATGATGTTGATAAATGAAGTATTGTTGATGTGTTGTCATGATTTAAAATGTGATTGTATGATGATTATTTTTTGAACATGAAATGAATGATGCACATGTTTATCTTGGTGAATTGAGGAGAATTTAACATCATTGCATTTCATAGCATATTATGACGGGGCTTTGGCCTATTGGTAGCTTCAATCCTATTGTGCGGATTGAAGTGATTTGGTGATTATGTTGTGCTCCCTTGTGGAGGGTTGATGGCCAGTGTCTATCGCATGGAGAAAATCGGTACCACATGCATATTTTGCATTTCATTATAGTTGACATCACATTTAAAAGATGTATTTGTGATTGTGTTTGTGCATAATTTTGTTGATGATGCTATGATGTTGTTGTCCTTATTCTATTTAATTTCCATATCCTTATATTGCTATAATTAATTATGATTACTCACCCTGCCTGCTTGGAAATGTTGCCTCTTGTGGGTAACTTGCAGATGGTCAAGAGTAGATTCGCGGTGCTAGGAGATTAGAGTCTTGGAGCGTGTCTTTTATTATTTTAGAAGTGTTTTAGAGTTTTGTCATGCTCTGTGTCATGTAACAATGGGTTGGGATTAGTTGTTAAGTTTGTTTCTTTTTATGTGTTATGTTAAGAGACCTTTTTAAATTATGATGTTATTTTGGTTGAATACTTTTATTTCAAGAAGTGAAAGTTTGATTTGAATTACCAAGTATGTTTTCGTTGTGAAAATGCATATTATGCTTATGTTGGTTGTGTAACCCGTGTTACAGGACATGACAATGAGTTGAATGTTGTTTTGAATAATGTGTGGCACCTTTCTATTTGATTTACTCTGATAGTATTTTATATAAATTGATTGTGGGGTAGAAGGGTGTTACATGCATTCCTTAGGCTCGTCATCATGGTTGTTGGCATACCATAGGTTGGATTTCTGGTCAAAGGCTGAGAAAATCCTGTAGGTATGTAAAGTCTGAATGCAAATGAATTTGGTGTCGGAGTTTGAGTGTTTGCCCCAATATACTCCAACACTGGTTGATCATAGTAACTATTATATGTAGTAACTATTACTTCTGGCCTTGTTGTAGGCTCTGACACCACACTTGGTGTTGTTGACGCCCCTGTCGAAGGGTTGGAGATTGGGATGGCCTCACTCCTAGGCACATCTTGTGTATTCACACTATGAACATTTAAACTGCTCACTTGGGGATTCGACCCACTTGTTACGGGATTTGAATCACTTGGGTTTCCTTGGCTAGATGCCATCTTCCTTGTATTTCTTCTTCTGGGTATATAATGATATGTACTGGCTACTTTCCCACTTCTCAAATGCATGCAACAAAAGTAACCGCTCTTTCGACCAGTATGCCCACATAAAAGAACTTACAAAAGAAGTCATAAAAAGGAAGTTATGACAAGAGAAGTTATAAAACTTCTAAAATCGTTTTTAGCATGGTCCCATTGTGTGAGACAATATGTTTACCCCCAAAATT
This sequence comes from Lathyrus aphaca, assembly GCA_963966055.1. Taxonomy (NCBI): domain Eukaryota; kingdom Viridiplantae; phylum Streptophyta; class Magnoliopsida; order Fabales; family Fabaceae; genus Lathyrus; species Lathyrus aphaca. The sequence continues at coordinate 224,122,560 of OZ014522.1, forward strand.
GGTAAACAACCGTTGGTCCTCTAAAGATACCAAAAATACCCCCAATTGCTCACAGGATCGACCAGATTGATCCTAGGACATGTGCTAAAAGGTTTGTGACTTGTAATCTTTTTGGAAAAAAGGTATTGAATCCTCCGACAGGATTCAGAAGGTGATGAAAATAAAAGAAATGAAGTAAAAGCAAAAACTTTCAAAGTAAAACAAAAGAAAAGGCAAGGCTTGAAGATTTAAAGGAAAAGTAAAGACAAGAATTGAAGGTAAATGAAACTTAAAGGAAAGGCAAGTAAGTTTAAATGAATGAAAATGTAAAGGAAAGATAAGTGTGAGGCAGAATGTTAAAATGCTGGAAAAGTAAAGGGCAGGAATTGTAAATGAAACGCAGTAAATTTCTTGAAAAGTAAATGACTCTGAAAGATAAATGCTTTAACATAATAAGCTTGCAATTTTAAATGGCTTCAAAGATAATTAACTTGAAGATAAATTGACATTGAAGATAAATTGGTGGTGTTTCAATCACGTACATTCTCACTGCACTCTTTTCTCTACACACAGATACTTTGAGTGTTACAGAGTAACTAGTACATATGATTTCCACACACTTATTCTAACACTAGACTAAGTTATTTATACACATTACAAAGAAACCATTTTCGACGGTTTCTTCCTAAGACTATCCTAAGATGATGACACTTGTCCCACTACATGCTGAAGAAGCCTCGTCTTGTGCCATTTGTCCCTGTATTTGAATTGGAAAGTACATATTTCCCCTCAAAACTTGAACGTGCAAAACTCATGAAATTTCCATCTTCGTCGAACTGCTGCATGGTCGAATCATCCCAACACTCAGAAAATATTTCAACTCAGAATTTCTCTAAGTATAGAATTTACAAGTGACTTCCTTCGACTCTCATGCCTTCAACGAGTAAGGGCGAAAACCTCACTTTTAGCTTATAACAAGAAAACTCTTTCTTAAGCCAAATGACCTCATTAATTCTAGCGTCGGAATTTGGGGATAACAGTTGGTGCATATTATTAGTATATATTTGTAACCATGTCAATGTTAACCAATTGAAGAATGAATTCAAACTTTTTTTCTTTGTGAGAATGAATTCAAACTTTATTTTGTGAGAATGAAATCAAACTTTACAAATGATGGTTTGGTAGACAAAATCAAACAAATTTAATATCATTAAACATATCAATTTACTTTTATTTTCAAGATGCCTGCTATATGAATATTCAATTAGAACTGAAATTTGACGGGTAGCTGTCATATTGTTATCCCAAAATTTCGACGCTAGCATTAATGAGGTCATTTGGCTTAAGAAAGAGTTTTCTTGTTATAAGCTAAAAGTGAGGTTTTCGACCTTACCGATTGAAAGGATGAGAGTCGAAGGAAGTCACTTGTAAATTTTGTACTTAGAGAAATTCTGAGTTGAAATATTTTCTAAGTGTTGAGATGATTCAACCATGCATCAATTCGACGAAGATGGTAGTTTCATGAGTTTTGCACGTTCAAGTTTGGAGGGAAAATATGTACTTCTCAATTCAAATACAAGGACAAGTGGCGCAAGATGAGGCTTCTTCAGCATGTAGTGGGACACGTGTCATTATCTTAGGATAGTCTTAGGAAGAAACCATCAAAAACGGTTACTTTGTAATGTATATAAATAGCTTAGTCTAGTGTTAGAATAAGTGTGTGGAAATCATATGTACTAGTAACTCTGTAACACTCAAAATATCCGCGTGTAGAGAAAAGAGTGCAGTGAGAATGTATGTGATTGAAACACCACCAATTTATCTTCAAGTTATTTATTTTTGAAGCCATTTAAACTTTCAAGCCTTTTATGTTAAAGTATTTATCTTTCAAAGTCATTTACTTTTCTAGCAATTTACTGCATTTCATTTACAATTCCTACCATTTACTTTTACATCACTTTAACATTCTGCCTCGCATTTATTTTTCCTTTACATTTTCAGTCATATAAAACTTCCTTGCCTTGCTTTTAATTTTTATTTACCTTCAAGTCTTGTCTTTACTTTTTCTTTAAATCTTCAATCCTTGCCTTTTCTTTTGTTTACTTTGAAACTCTTTGCTTTTACTTCATTTCTTTTATTTTAAATACCTTTTGAATCCTGTTGAAGGATTCAAGACCTTTTTCCCCCAAAAAACATTACAAACCACAAACCTTTTAGCACATGTCATAGGATCAATCTGTTCGATCTTGTGAGTAATTGAGGGTATTTTTTGTATCTTCAGAGGACCAGCAGTTGTTTACCAATTTTGGGGGTAAACAAATTGGCACGCCCAGTGGGACCAGGCTAAAAAACGGTTTTAGAAGTTTCATAACTTTTCTTTTCATAACTTCCTTTTTATAACTTCTTTTGTAACTTCTTTTACGTGGGCATACTGGTCGAAAGAGCGGTTACTTCTGTTGCATGCATTTGAGAAGTGGGGAAGTAGCCAATAGAGATCATTATATACCCAGAAGAATAAATACAAGGAAGATGGCATCTAGCCAAGGAAACCCAAGTGATTTAAATCCCGTAACAAGTGGGTCGAATACCCAAGTGAGCAATTCAAATGTTCATACTATGAATACACAAGATGTGCCTATGAGTGAGGCCATCCCTGTCTCTAACCCTTCGACATGGGCATCAACAACACCAAGTATGGTGTCAGAGCCTACCCCTTCGACAAGGCCAGGAGCAATAGTTACTAGTACATATAATAGTTACTATGATCAACCAGTGTTGGAGTATATTGGACCAAACACTCAAACTCCACCACCAAATTCGTCTGCATTCAGACCCTACATACCTATAGGATTTTCTTAGCCTTTGACCAGAAATTCACCCTATGGTATGCCAACAACCATGATGACGAGCCTAAGAAATGCACCTCCAGTTTTTTCAGACAATGTTTTTCCTTCACCTTTGTAAGAATCTGGTTTTGTAATAAACATGAGAAGGAATAGCCAAACTGTTGGTTTAGGGCATTCGACTCAGAGTCACGCCTTAACAAATGAGTCTGCATCCTATTTGAGACAACAAATGGATGAAAGCAACATGCAAATGGTTCACACTCTATCCCAAACCATGGGAGAGGTTTTTCAGCCTTTGATTCAAAATACAACTCAGACGAATCAACAAATGGTGTCTCAAATAGCGCGCATAACAGAATTCATGGGAGTCCCAACACCAGTTCAACAGCCTAATCGCGTGCCAAAATGTAGGAGATGCTATGAGCCACCAAATCAAGAGAATCTTCCAATAGCCGAACCATTGGAATTCAAATTCATCAGGAATCAAAGGCAACTTCCAATAGAGGAGGAACCAAGGGTGATGGTGGTGAATAGACACCAGGATGCATACCATATGGTTCAACAAGTTCGACAAAATAATTTGGCAGCAAAAAACAATTTGGCAGCCCTTGTCGAACGAATAAGGTTAGAAGTGGGATAAATACAGGTTTTGCCAAGTCAAATTTCACTTCATCAATAGTAGAATATATACTTCAGTCAGAACTGGCTCTTAGGACAAAGGTTCCCAAGTTCACTAAGTTTTCAGGAGATACGACTGAATATACGGTCGAACATGTGGCAAATTACATGATAGAGGCTGGAGAGATTACTAATGATGAAAGTCTAAGGATTAAATATTTCCCTAGCTCCCTCACAAAAAATGCTTTCACTTGATTTACTACGTTGCTACCTGGTTCAATATTTAACTGGACTCAATTGGAGCATTTGTTTCATGAGCAATTCTACATGGGCCAGACCAAGATCAGTTTGAAAGAATTGGCTAGTGTTAAACAAAAGTTCAATGAGTCCATTGATGATTACTTGAACAGATTTCGACTGCTCAAAGCCAGTTGCTTTACACAAGTACCTGAGCGTGAACTAGTCAAAATGGTTGCTGGTGACCTTGATTATTCTATCAGGAAGAAGCTGGATACCCAATACTTGAGAGACATGGCCTAATTAGCAGATAGAGTTCGAAAACTTGAACACCTGAAGGACGAAAAAGCCAGGGCGAATAAACATAAGAAAATATCTTACGTCGAATATCAAGATGAGGTCGAAAAATGTCTATGATAAAACTCTACCTCTAAATGATAATGAGATAGACCTAGCTGAGCTTAAGCAGGGTCCTCCTTATTCACGTAAACTTCTAGTTCCCTAAAATGGAAAGAATCCTGTCGAAACTGAAAACAATGATAACTTTCCAAAGAAAACATACATTTCAACGTTACCAAATGTGACAATTTTATTTATTTATTAGTTAAGAATGGCCAAATACTTGGCCTCCTGGTGCTAAAATGCCACCCTTAGATCAAAAAAAGAAAAGAGGTTTTTGTAAATACCATAATTATTTGGGTCATAAAACTTCTCAATGTTTTATTTTCAGGGATTTGGTGCAAAATGCAATTCAGAAGGGAATACTCAAATTTGGAGACAAGCCCAAGGCACATTTGAAGATTGACACTGATCCTTTTCAGGTGGCTGAGGCAAACTATACTGAACCTTTTGCAGTGAACTGGATTGAGGTTGCTGAGCAAGTTGCTAATGACGACAACAACCCTGATTCAGTTGAAGCTATAGTGGATCCTGTGGTAGTTGAGGTTACTGAAAACTTCAACAATGATGCTATGCTAATCAAGGCTAATGAAGAGCTAACTAGTGAGCAATGGGAACACTTGATATGCAAGGCTGCTGAGGGATTCTTTAAGACATCATCTGATGTTGAAAAGTTCAATGTGGGGCTTACCATCGTCCCACATGAGGAGATCGAAGAGTCGAGTCTCCCATTGATTACAAAAGAAACTACTGAGAGTTTCGTGAAGATGGAAGAGGCTACTGATGACTTGAATTAAACTTCTCCAAGATGGAACTTAGGGATGAAGTTAATGTCAATATGGTCGAAGTGACAGATGACCAAGTGGCGAAAGTGGATCATTCTACACCTCAGAAGGATCACTACAAAAGGCTTATCCTAAAGAGGATGATACCATTGTTGATTTCTTGCATATATGCCAAAGCAAGAAGTCAGAAGTAATAATTTGTCCAAGATGCAGTTCCATATTTGACAGAGAAGCTTCCTAGAGCCTTCAACAAGTGAATAAGTCTAATGGGGGGAAGAAGCTAAAGGCTTCCAGAAAGCATGGCCGTTTCGAACCAAGGCGTGCTAATCCCTATCAACAAAGTGGTATGCCACAATCCCTCAAGTCGAAACAACCCACATTCAAACCAAGTGGGGAAGTTCCTAATGACAAGTGGTTTAAGCCTGATGAGTTAGGCAAAAGGGGAAGCCAAAAGTGGAAGAAGTTCGATGTCGAAAGAGGGCCTTCAATGGGATATAAAAAGGAGGCCAGAACATCAAATAAAGCTGTGTATGTATCTGAAAATTACAAAGGTAAAAACCTTATATCTAGGTATTGTACCCCAAAAGTTTCCCTCATATCTTCAAGACAATATGTCTCAAGAGGTCTCCTAATGGTCATAAGATTCTCAATTGCTCAAAGGGACTCAAGGTTTCATCAGACAAAGCCTCCTCCTAAATAATCGATCTCACATTAGGGTTTTGTGTTTCTCAAATAAAATTGGACTTCTAAAGCCTAAAGTGGACTTCATGGTATCTAATATACTTGAAAGGTTACTCATGTCAAGTTTCAAGACTTTCCCTACAAGTTTGGTCAGTCAGATGCTCAGATAATCAATAATTAGTGGACTTGGGTAAAAAGTCAATTGTGGTCAGCATACAGTCAAACTTCAAGATTTTTGGCCAACATCAATATTATGAAGTAAGTTTCATCATTTGATCAAAGATTGATCATGATTCATCAAGAAAACCTCAAATTCATCACAAGGCAAAAGTTACTAAATTAGGGTTTCTTAAGGAGAAAGTCAATTGAACTTTGACCAGACCTAACTTTCACATACTTCATTATAAATTTACCAACCAAAGCCTATCTTGAAGGAAATTCAATTCTCTAAAACTTTTTATCTCGAAGGCCAAGGCCAAAAATGCTTCATTTGAGAGATATGGGCCAAGACATTGCAGGTCCTCTAAAAAGTCAACAAAAAGTCAACCTTTTCAAAAGCTCATAACTTGAACATGGAATATCAAATTGATATGGGACCAAAAGGAGTGATTAAAGGACACTTTAAGCTTTCTAAAAAGTCCAAGAACACATTCATATGATAAAAATTGAGAAAGTTGTGCATTGTTAAATTTGAGCAAAATTGAGGAGGTGTATAAGGCAAACAATGACCAAAAATTGAGTTTTTGCCAAATGGGCCTATCTTTTCATAATCCAAACTTAATCTTAAGATAGTCCACGACTCCTAAGTCATATATTTTGATTTTCATAATTTATTTCATATTTTATTGGATTTAATTCATTTAAATTCAATTTTAATCAAAATAAATATGAAAAAAATATAGTATTTGATATTTGGACTATTTTAGGATCAAATATTGAAGTTATTTACATGATATGTGATCCAAATTCGTCCAAATCAAGAGGGAAAATCATGATAGCCAAATATGCACCAAAATAGAAAGCTTTCAATACCATTCAAAATATAAATCAATTTGACCCAAGCCCATGAAGTTTGTTGACCTAAATCACTCTCTTATAAATGTATAACCATCTCAAGACCTCAGGGGGGCGCAACTGAGCCAAGTGTTAGGGTTTCAAACTTCAAAATTTTCAAGAAACTTGCAAAATTCGTATTCCACTTTTCACTGAGTTTAAATCCCTTCCAAGGCTATATTCTTCTTCCTAAGGACCAGAGGAAGAGATCCCAATCATTTGCTGCAAGTTTTCAAAGCCTGAATCAAGCTCATCGAGTGCGCCGTTTTTGGTAAAATTTTGAAACTTTGAAACTTTGAAACTTCTGATTCAATCATATTTCATGGTATATTAATGTGTGTTTGAGTTTGCATGAACCTATGGAGCATTCCGGAGCAATTAGTTTGAAGTTTCCACGTGAAAATCAAGACATGCCATTGTTAGGGCATGAAGCTTCCATGCTTTGAATCTCCATTTACAAGCGTTTTCAGGCCAAATGGAGGGCACTAATGAACTCCTAGGGTTGTTTCCAGTCGATCCATGCCCTTAAAACCATTTGATATTGCATTTTTATGATGTTTGAAATATGCAAGTGCTATAGTGATAGACAAAACCGTCACTATAAACTTTAACAACGAAACAAAAATCGTAGGTACAGGTGCGCGAAGAAGACGATGAATAGTGACTGGGAAAATCTTTTTTTTTTGTTTACTATATAATATTTTCTTTTCATCAATTGTCATTAAAGGCCATCTGGCCTAGTGGAAGAGGAGCGCGTTGGCAAGCTTGGGGACCTGGGTTCAATTCCCAGCATCCCCCCTTTATTTTTTGCTCAATTTCCTTTTCTTTTCCTTCCTCCTTCTATTTCTTTTTGTATTTATTTAATTTCTTTATTTACTTTATTTAAAATCAATTAATTAATTCAATTCTTATTTTTTAAAAACCAATCAAAAAAATAGAAAACTTAATAATTTTTTTTCATAAAATCATAAAATGTCAATTTTTATATATAATTAAATTAAAATAGGTTTATTTATTTTTTAATCAAATTAATTTCTTTAATCAATAATTTATCTTTTCTAACAAAAATCAATTAATCGAATACCCGAAACCTCTGTCTTCTTCATCTTTTCTCCCTGATTTTATTTCTTAGAATAAATGTATAGGTTGCATGAATTTGTAATAGTCAGATTTATTTTTCTCACCCGATTTTTGCATAATAATGTAACTGCTAGAGCCTTGTAATAACTTAGGTTTATTTTTCTGCACTTTATATTTCTGCCAGGGTTTTTTATGATTATGTATCTCTCCTAAGGCCATGTAATAGCTTAAATTTGGATTTTATTTTCCACACTATAAATTGTTAGATATATGCTTAATAGGATTGTATGGAAAAACTAAAATCAATCGTTAGATAACCCTAAATTTCAAGACTAAAATAACCGAACTGAATATACTTGCACACTCACACCTCTAGGGTAACCTCTCTTTGTTGCCTTATGAAATATGGTCAAGTCCCTCGAACGTAGGGATACCTTAAATTGATGCCTAAAGAAATAAATCATCACAATTGCCTTTCGAATAAAAGATCATAGTCTCTCGTTGTCCCTTCAAAGTTGCCTTCGAATAAATAATCTTGTCCCTACGAAAATGATGATAGTCCCTTCAAATTGTTAATGTATCTCTACATGTTGCCTTCTATGACCATAACGATGACCCTACGCTTGTCCCTCCAAATCCAAGGATAAAACTACTTACTAACTAATAGTAAGGACAATTTTATCCCTAAGGAAACGAAAATGACAAGAAAGACATTACAACTTAGGGTAAGTAACTCTTAAACGTCTGCTCACAACTTTCATAATAAATACTTTTTACACCCCAACCTCTTTTTCAAAATACTTTCAAACAAGTAAACACTTTGTATACATTCATACGAGAATCATTACAAAGTTAAATCTTTATGAAATATTTTAATCACACACTACACTTTTCAAACAAAACAAGTAAAAAGTGAGCTAAGAAATTAAGAGCCCATGGATAACCATGGATACAAAGGGTGCTAACACCTTCCCTTTATATAACTTACCCCCAAACTCAAAATCTTTTAAAGATATTTCTTGTTCTTTTATGCCTTTCCTAATTGGATGAAATAAAAGTCGGTAGCGACTCTTGCTTACCGCAACATATCTTACGACAAATATTAAAAGTCAGTTCTCCCACCGTGTTACAGAACTGGCGACTCTGCTGGGAGAGTTTATCTCTTAAAAAGAGGGGTTAACTTATAGTTAGATCACTTTAATACTTGCTTTAACTTGTTTGAATTATATTCTTTATTTTCAAGGGAATTTTTCTTGGGAGATACTCGTGTGAAAGACCCTATACCCGGATCTAGTGTACCTTAGGTAAGTAGCAATATACCAAAGAAATTGTACGACGTATACCGCTATGGTTGATATTGTAGCTACAGTTAGTGTGACATTTTGGTTGGTACTGATATTCTTCAAGTCAGTTGAGGGTAATATCAAGCTACCATATGGTGTCATTTACACTAACTACCTTTTAGAATATTAATTCACCCATCTTGGCCAGTAGAAAGTAGTGAGATAACCGGCTTTGGTGCAGTCTAAAGTTGGTTGATACTCGATGCTACACTCATTGAGATTATAATCTTGGGATGTTTTGGTTGATAAAATAGTTTCCATATTGAAATAAAGCCTTTAAGAAGAATCAATGATATTGAGATTCCTTAGAACCTGGTTACTACTGTTAGGACAGGTTGAACCAATTAAACTTCAGTGGGGAGGGTACTTACCTATGGACTTCATGCAAGCTCTTAACCTTAAGGCTCTTGTGTGACTTGTTTGTGTTTGCCATTTGCTTGCTTTAAACATGAACATAACATCATAACATCATGACATCATAACATAGTATTTTCACTAACCATTTCAAGGACTAAGGGATTTATCTTTGTTCTTTGTTGCAGGTTATGGATTCCGCTCGCAGAAACACTATTCGAATCAAATTTGTAAGGATGCCTTCCCAGCTTAAGGAATTAGTCTCAAAGGTTCCTAAGAATTCTCAATTCACCGAAAGGCATGGTCTTCTACTTGGTTTGGTTACCTCAGGGTTTAGTGAAGACCTGATGAGTGTTTTGTTCCAGTTCTTTGACCCTAAACATCACTGTCTCACATTTACCGATTATCAGTTGGTGCCCACAATGGAAGAATTCTCTAAACTACTTGGTGTACCTATTCTTGATAAAACAAACCTTTCACAAGTCTAGAGAAGGAGCCTAAACCTGAAGTTATTGCAGCAACTTTGCATCTGAAGAAGTCAGATATTGTATTGGAAACAAGAAGTGGAGTTAAAAGTCTTTTTGCTAAATTATTGATAGAGAAAGATCAGTTGTTTCTATATGCTATGAGTTACTATGATTTTGAGGAGATCTTGGCCCTATTGATTTATGGTTTGGTGTTGTTCCCTAATCCGGATCAATTCATAGATGTGCACGCAATTAAGATGTTTCTGACTCATAACCCTGTGCCTACCTTGCTTGGAGATATTTTACACTCTCTTCACACTCGTACTACGAAGGTGCAAGAGACTCTGATGTGTTGCATACCTCTATTATCAAGGTGGTTTATTTCACACCTTCCTCGATCTGTGATGAAGAATGAACAAGGCTTGAAGTGGTCTAGAAGGATAATGTCACTCTCTCATTCAGATATCCATTGGTGTTCCCGATCTATGGAAAACATCACTATCATTGACCGTTATGGGGAGTTCCCAAATTTACCACTCTTCGACGTAAGGGGAGGCATTACTTATAATCCTTCTTTAGTACTACATCAGTTTGGGTATGCTCGGAGTGATGGTCCTCATGATATGATTATTCAGTATATTGTGTTCTATTATGACAACGATTCTCAAGGTTACCGTCAAAGGTTTATACGTGCTTGAGACATGGTGAATAAGATTAATAGCAACACTCTGGAACCAAAAAACTCCATCCCTATGGAGCCTTACCTCAGATGGGTGTGGTCTCGTGCTCAAACTCTTATGATGCCATATCCTGTTGTTATACCGGTGATCTTTGAGCCTATTGTTGAAGGAGATGTTCCTTACACCATTCTCCATCCAGACATGCCTACTGACTGGGAAGAGCTACATAAATATTGGATCCAACTGAAGGAGGAAAGGGATATCTTTGAGGCTCAATGCTATGCTAGTGAGGAGAAAGTGTTGGAGCTGACAAGGCGACTTCACAAAGAACAGAACCTCAATGCATATTTCAACATAAAGAGTAAACGTCCATGGGAGACTTAAGTCTTAATTCTCAAATGTTTTTATTTTCTTTGAAACTTTTTCTTGTTTTTCCTTCATTGTAAGCCCAAGGGGCAGTTATATTTTGAACTTACTAATAAAAGTTTTGTTTTTGTTTTTGTTTAACAAATTTAAATCCTACAAGATCCTTGAAAACATTGCATATGAATTTACATGCCATACCATTGCATAACAGGTTTCCGTAGCAAGTTTCTTATATTCTCGCTGTTTATTTCAGTTGAGATGGATCTCGAACAAACTGTCAAAGATCTCCAAACCCAGGATGCCCAATTCCAAGGGATGGTCCTGAACTTGTCCAAGGGACAAGAAAAGCTGAAAGAACTCCTGACTATGAAGAAGAAAAAGAAGACAAGAAAATAAGTCGGTTTCATCAACATGGGTAGGAGATTCATAGGTCAAATGAAGACGGCCGATGAGGTTGAAATTCCTGGAGATGATAATTACCATGATTCTGTGAAAGAAGAAGGCAGTCAACATGGTATTATTGGGAATTTTGATCAAGAGGAGAATTATTATTATGATTCGGTTGGTGATGAGAAATACAAGTTACATGAAGACCGTTTGAATGCCATGGAGTTGCAGAAAACATTTGGTTTAGATTTCGAAGATTTGAGTCTGATTTCTGGAGTTGTCATTCCTCTTGGATTCAAAGTTCCTACTTTTGTGGTATATGATGGTGTTTCATGTCCGAAGCTGCATCTGAGGTCCTATGTCCGAAGGATCCAACCACATACTGCTGATAGAAAGTTGTGGATACATTTCTTCCAAGAAAGTTTATCTGGAGCCCAATTAGAATGGTACTACCAACTTGAGAGTACCAACATTCGTACTTGGAATGATCTTGCCGAGGCCTTCTACAAGTAATATCAATATAACTCTGATTTAGCGCCAACTCGTATGCAACTCCAAAGCATGTCCATGGGCTCTAATGAAAGTTTCAAAGAGTATGCTCAGAAATGGAGAGATCTTGAAAGCAGGGTTCAACCTCCTTTATCTGACAGAGAATTGGTTGACATGTTCATGGGTACGCTGAATGGTCCTTTCTATAGTCACCTAATTGGAAGCTCGTCATCTGGTTTCACCAAGCTGATAATGACTGGAGAATATGTTGAAAGTGTAATACGGAGTGGTAAAATATAAGTGGCTACCTCTTCAAGTACCACCAACAAGCCACCTAGTGGGAAAAAGGAATCCAATGTTGTGTACGGCCAACAGGGTCGTAATAAGAACAACTGTAACCAATCTGTGGGAGCCATTCTGATCTCTAATCCTATACTTGCGCAACAAAATCAACAACAAAATAATCGGCGTAAACAAGACACACCTAGGAGACCATTTACAAAAATCAACATGCCATTGGCTCAGGCGCTGTAACACATGTTGAAAGGGGAGTTAAGTACCTTGAAGGACCCTCCTCAGAATCCCAATACTTCCTCTCCTCGCTATAACCCCAATGCAAGGTGTGCATATCACTCCAACTGTCTCGGACATGATACTAATAATTATTGGGCATTGAAGAATACAATTCAGGATATGATTGATGTTGGGGAAATTGATTTTGATCCTCCTGAGAGTCCTAATGTGATTACCGCTCCTATGCCCAATCATGATAAGACTGTTAATGCTATTGACGACGGTTCTTATGTTTCTACTGTGGCTGACTTGACCACTCCTCTGTCAATTGTTAAAAAGAAGTTGCTGCAAGCCGATTTATTTCCAGGCTGTAATGAAAACTGTTATTACTGTGCATCTCAATCCAATGGTTGTTGGAAGATGAAAGAAGGTATTCAATGTTTGATGGATAACCGTACTATACTGTTTGAGAAGAGTCATTCTATGGAGAGTTTATGTGAAAGTTTGTCCTAAGGTCCGAAGCATGAGGACGTGTCTATGGTTACTAAAACTCCCGTAAAGATTACCTCTAAAACCCTTGTAAGGATCACCTCTAAGGGTCTTGTGAAGATTACTGCTGAGCCAAAAGTGGCTCCCCTGATCATTACTACTCCAGGTTTGATCCTATATTCTTCTGACAAGGCCATCCCCTGGAATTATGGCACTGATGTTTATGTCCATGGTGTGAAGCAAAAGCCTTTAACTGATGAACCTATTGAAGATACTGATCCCAGTGTCGACAATATCGTTGGGACTAGTAAATTTACTCGAAGTGGAAGGATTTTCTCTCCAGAAGACAATTCAAAGACTGTTGCTACTCCAGTTCGTATTTCTACCTCCGAGCCAAGTACTGAAGCTTGAGGCAAAGGACCAATGATTGAGCCTGTTCAGATTGAGACACCGGCTACTGAAGATCTCTCTAAGCAAATGGAAGAAGTACTAAAGATCATCCGCAAGAGTGATTACAATATTGTCAAACAATAGGGACACATTCCCTCCAAGATCTCTATGCTATCTCTATGGTTATGCTCTGAGGCCCATGCTAAGGCTTTGGTGAAATTCTTGAAATCTGTGCACGTACCACACGAAATCTCTGTGGACCAATTTGAAAATTGTTTTGCTAAATTGACGACTGACAATGGCTTAGGCTTTTCTAATGCTGATCTAACTCCCGTTGGAAGAAACCACAACAAAGCTCTGCATGTCTCTATTGAGTGTATGGGCATTACTCTATCTCATGTGTTGGTGGATAATGGTTCCTCATTAAATGTGTTACCGAAGGCCGTTCTTGACAAGCTCAACTATGAAGATGTTGTGCTGAGACCTAGTAATGTGGTGGTTAGAGCCTTTGATGGTTCAAAAAGAATGGTGTATGGAGAAGTTGATCTTCCGATCAAAGTAGGTTCTCAAGTCTTTGACTCTACTTTCTATGTGATGGACATTCGTCCTTCCTATTCCTGCTTACTTGGGCGCCCTTGGATACATGAGGCATGTGTTATAACCTCTACCTTACACCAGAAGCTGAAATATCTTGTGAAGAGCAAGATTGTCACTGTCTATTGTGAAGAAAAGTACATGGTCACTCATGTGAGTACTTTCAAGTATGTTGAGATGGATGGCGAATTCGTCAAGAATCCTTGTCAGACATTTGAAGTGGTTCCTTAGAATGTTCCTACTGCTAATCCAGTTTATATTGTTTCTAGAGCATCTCCTGCAATGGCCTCCCTGAAAGATGCTAAAGCTGTGGTTGAAGAAGGTGGTTGTACTGTTTGGGGCCAGCTTCCTGACATTCCTTACAAGTATGACAAATTTGGTCTGGGTTTCACTTCAGAGGCTCATAAGAATGTTCTCCGTGCTCGTGCTATTCGTATCACCAACAAAGGAGTTCAGAAGGATAAAGTCAATGTTGTGGAAAACACTGACGAGGATTGCGACATAGACAATTGGATCTTTCCAACCATTGGCAGTAGGCTCAACAATTGGAAGACTGAAGACATTATTCCTATCTCCTTTAGTCAGGAGTAAATGCTATTTTTTTGTTTTTCTTATTTTGGTTTTATAACAATTAAACTTTTAAGCCTTTTGCCTTACTCGGGGCACAATGGTTTATTTGTTAAGGGTTATCATTTCATTGCACATTTTCATTCAATAAATCAATGGATGTTTTGCATTCAAATTTTGCGCTTTTTATCTTTCTATTTATTTGTTCGCTATGTGTTCTTACATACACCCACATCACTAAACTGCAGATCCTCATCCACTCTGGATCCCATTGATAACAGTTCTGCTATTTCCAATTATGACTTCGAAAATCCAATCTACCAAGCCGAGAATGGAAATGAGGAAGATTGTTAAGTGCCCGTAGAACTTGATAGGTTGCTACATCAAGAAGAGAAATTTATACAGCCGCATGAAGAACCAATCGAAGTTGTGAATCTGGGTACTAAGAAAGATAAGAAAGAGGTCAAGATAGGTGCTGAATTAGAAGACAATGTTAAAAACATGTTAATTCAGATGCTACATGATTACAAGGAGATCTTTTCTTGGTCTTATGAAGATATTCCAGGACTTGATACTGATATCGTGGTTCACCGTCTAACAATGAAGGAAGGTTGTCTCCCGATAAAGCAGAAAGTTTGTCGCATGCGTCCTGAAATGTCAGAAAAGATCAAAGCTGAAGTGATGAAACAACTTGAGGCAGGATTCCTAGCTATCACTTCTTATCCTCAATGGGTTGCAAATGTGGTACCGGTGCCTAAGAAGGATGGAAAAGTACGCATGTGCGTGGATTACAGGGATTTGAACAAGGCCAACCCCAAAGATGATTTTCCATTTCCATATATTGATGTTCTGGTAGACAACACTGCTCAGCAGAAGGTATTCTCTTTCATGGATGGTTATTTTGGTTATAATCAGATTAAGATGGCGCCTGAAGACATGGATAAGACTTCATTTGTCACACATTGGGGCACCTTTTGTTACAAAGTAATGCCATTTTGTTTGAAGAACTCTATGGTAACATACAAGCGTGCTATGGTAGATTTGTTACATGATATGATCCATCACGAGATATAGGTATATATTGAGGATATGATAGCCAGATCCCAGACTGAAGAAGAACATCTTGACCATCTGCACAAGCTGTTTGAGAGGTTGAAGAAATACAAACTGAGATTGAATCCAAACAAATGTACCTTTGGAGTTAGATCTGGTAAACTTTTGGGTTTCGTTGTCAGTGGTAGAGGTATTGAAGTTGACCCTGTGAAGGTAAAATCTATACAAGATATGCCCGCTCCCCATACTGAGAAGGAAGTCAGAGGTTTCTTGGGATGCCTGAACTACATTGCAGAATTTATTTTCCACTTAACCGCTACTTGTGAGACAATCTTCAAATTGCTGAAGAAAGATCAAGTAATAGAATGGAATGAATAATGTCAGATAACTTTTGATGAGATTAAGAAGTATCTCCAAAAACCTCTGATTCTGATGCCACCTGTTGAAGGAAGACCCATGATTATGTACCTGACAGTGTTAGAAAATTCAATGGGGTGTGTATTGGGGCAATATGACGAGTCTGGTCGAAAAGAGCAAGCAATATGTTGACTCATACCACTTTGTTGATATCCAATATGGACCCTATCAAATACATATTTGAGAAACCTGCTCTCTCCAGACGAATAGCGAGATGGCAAATGATTTTGACAGAATATGACATTCAGTACACTACGCAGAAAGCAATAAAAGGGAGCGTAGTAGCTGATCATTTGGCTCATCAAGCGGTGGATGACTATCAGTCTATGAATTTTGAGTTCCCAGATGAGGATATCGTGCTTGTGTCTAAAGAACCTGGACCGTATGAAGGACCTGAACAGGGATCCCGATGGACTATAGTTTTTGATGGAGCTTCTAATGCACTTGGCAATGGTATTGGTGTTGTGATTATCTCTCCTGAGGGTTGTTATACGCCGTTTACTGTTAGACTTTGCTTTGATTGTACCAACAATATGGCTGAATATGAAGCATATATCATGGGTATCAAGGCTGCCATTGAGATGAAGATCCAATTCTTGAATGTATATGGGGACTCAACCCTAGTAGTTAGTAAGATTAAAGGAGAATGGGACACAAAGCATCTGAATCTCATTCCTTACCGAGAACATGTGTTGACTTTGATCCCATACGTTAAAGAGATCACTTTCAAACATATTCCACAAGAAGAAAATTAGTTGGCACACACATTAGCTATCATGTCATCTATGTTCAAAGTCAGTTGGGACCATGGAGCCCCTATAATTACTATTGATAGATTAAATGAGCTGACATACTATTATGAGGTTGATACTTAGGGAGTAGAAGAAAAACCTTGGTTCCACAAAGTAAAATGATATCTCGAAGCTCAAGAGTATCTTGAAGGGGCATCTATCAATGACAAGAAGTTTCTAAGGAAATTTTCTGCCAAGTTTTTCATGAGTAACAAAATTTTGTACAAGCTCAATTACGATTCGACTTTGCTTCATGTCGCTCCCTGGATTTCCATCCTGGTACAAACGCGAAAGTGGCACGGAAAAGAGGTTGTGTCGCCAGCCATACATTTTTATCCCGAAGGAACGAGAATGGTAATTTTGCACAAACCAAAGAAAAGAAAGGAAGGACAAAGGTCTTGCAAACCAATGAATCTGGGTTCGGGAGTCGGTTACGACCTGGGAAGGTATTAGCACCCCAGATCGTCTGTCGTGCCCGTTAGGAGCCACGTTTGCAAAGAAACTGTTTCAAAGGGCGAAGAAATGAAAGCTGCTGCAAAAGAAAGACTGAAACTGGAAAAGAAAAGAAAAGCAAGGGGGAAAATGTAGGGAAAATAAAAGAGTGTGCTCGGACGGTCCCTACCCTGCTGCCTACGTACCTGATATGGACACGAGGATCAGAGTCGTCGTAGTTCCCCTAACTAGGGGTGGAAAAAAGATTGCTCGTGTTTTAAAAGCTTGAACTGCTTATGTCAATGCTTAGGTGTTGCAGGCTCGTCTGGCACGAGTGCGTTATCGTCTTGCAAAGTAACAAGTAGGAGCAAGTTCGTACATTGAGTGAAGGCGATGAGAAAAGAAGTCCCGAAAGAGACGCTTATTCTTTGTCCAGTGTTTTTATGAGTTTTTTATGAGTGTGGCACAAGAAAGTGAACTCAAGCTCGTTTCCATGGAATATGTACTTGCTACTACATTCCAAGATGGAATAATAGAACATGCACACCCAAGTAAGGAGAAGATTCCCAAAACTTGGTTCCAGAGATTAGGGCCTAAGCTCACTAACTCGTTGAATTTACTAAGTGTTTTTGTAATTTGATGAAGAAGTGTTTTTTTTATGATTTTCCTTTGTAAAAATAGTCTCATGATCAAACTTGTGTATCATGCTAGACAAGCTTGTACTATCCCAAGATGAGAAGACTATAAGTGCCCCATGGAATAAGGCTATACACAAGAGACTACTTCAACCATTTATTTATTGTTTTTTAGGTTTTCGTTTAGAGATGAGAAAGAGAAGAAACCAAAGGAGCAAAGGTAAAAGACTAAGGGGGGACTAACAATCATAAATGTTATCATGCATGGAAGTCCTAGGTTAGTGTACTTTGAAGTCTATCCTAATGAAGAAGAAGGAAATAAAAGAAAGGAAGAAGAAAATAAGAAGAAGTTAGAAAACAACTTACTTCTCTAAAGAAGTTAAGTTGCTTCTAAGAGGGAGGAGTAGAGAAGTTATACAAAGGACAACATAAGGCACATCACAAAGACAAGTATGAAAGAAATAAAGGGATGAGATGAAAGTTTTAAATATGGATAACATCCACATTTCACTTACCATGTGCACCTACAAGAAAAGGTTAGAACATGCACAAGTGATAATATGAAAGCAATTAAGATCAACTGAGATTCAAACACACAAGATACCAAATCAAAGCATCACAACCAGAAGTAGAACTTTCCATTCACATGACAATATCAATCAAATCACATCATGAAATAATTAGGGCAAATAAAACATCACAAGGTATTACAAGTTACCATGAAGAAAACAAACATACATGAGATGAAAAGAAATCCTACAGGCTAAACATGCTCCATAAAATATCAAGACCAGAACCCTAACATGGCAATAAAATGTCTAAACAAAGAGTAGAAGCACTCAAGAAAGCAAACAAGTTCAATTTGAATCAAACAAGAGAGGTATATGGGCATAAGAAGTGATGTGAGCATACATGTACGTGTGAGACTTAAAGACCAAGCCACTCAAAGCAAACCAAAGTAAAATCACCATAAAAAGACCAGGGATGTATTAAAATGCTACAAGATTTCAAATCAACCTCTAGGAGTTGGCACAAGTGCCCTCCTAACCTAATGAGCAAGCATACATCAAAAATAATTTCAAAATAGAGCAAACAAGCACGGAAATTCACATAAAATGGAAACCCAACTCAAAAATTCTACAATTAAACACAAGGGCTCTTTAAACATGTAATATCATCATACCAAAAGAACAAGACCAAATTCAGAGGAAAATTAGGTCAAATAAAATCACAAAGATCAATTAGGGTTTTAGAACCTTCATCACAAAGCAACATAGCAAAAGGCAAGCAACAACATTCTAAAAATTATGAATAAAATCTCAAATGATCTTCCACATATTAGAAATCAAATGCAAAAAGAACCAGGTTCATATCTATTACCAATTTTAAAATGGAAAATAAACAAACTAGGTTATGCATAAAAGGAATTATACTACAAGAAAATAAAGTCAAAATTAATTCAGGATCACCAATTAATAGAAAATGAAATTATAAAAAAATCAGAAATTAAAAAAAAAATCAGAAACTAAAGAAAATTAAAAGGAAGTTTCATGATTATTTTTGTGATTTTTACTTAGGTCTAACTATTTTTATAAAATAAAAGTGAAATAATTAATGAAAAGAAATAAAAAATAAAAGGAAGGACCAATGGAGGCTTAGTTAGCAGTCCAATAACGTTATAAATCACACTGGGCTCAAACATGGAGGTGCAATTAATGAAATAGGCCCATGCGCCTTTCACTAATTCAGTTAAATAAACAAATTTATATGGATCCAACGGCTAACAATCAAAGTCAAGGTATACTAATCCAATGGCATACACATGTTCTGGCAAATAAAATGGAAAACAAAAAAAGAAAAACAGAAATGAGAAGGTCACGTGCCCTCCCCCATCTTCATTAATATGATGGATACTTCTTAGCCACATGATAAGATTAGATCGCACGGTGATGACTTAATTTGGGTAAACAAATAGGACAATCAAAGTTCACCGGCCGGAGAAGTTCTGGTTGCCTTCTACGGCTAGCTTCCGGTGAGGCCAAACAAAACTTCTACCAGAAACAAACAATTCGCACACCAAAACGAAGCTAAAGCCACGTAGAACATGGATATGCTAACCAAATCCACAAACAGTCAACATATAAAGCAGATCGAACAAGACAAGATCAAGCCACAAAATTGAGATTCAAGATTTAATGCAATACAATGCTTCTAATCACTTCAGTCATCTTATATCAATCATAAGCAAGCCAAAACAAACAACATTGAGGCCAAACCGAAGCAAAATAAATGAGACACTCAAACCTGAAATGAAGAACACTTGATATTTTAAGAAATCCAGAGGCGTTGTGAGCTTCCTTAAGTTTCCTTTAAGCCAAATAAAGGCTTGCTGCTTGTTGATGAGTGAAGAAATGGAAAGAATCCAAAGAGATGTTGTTGAACCTTCCAAATTGCACCAAGACAAATCCACCAACTCAAAGTAATGGAGATGATGATGTGAATGAAGATAATGAGAAGATGATCCACAAAAGCTTGAAGGAGGTGATGTGAATGTAACTCAGAGTTGTTTCTTGTTGAGAGTGAAAAGGAAAAAATCCGAGAGAAAGAGAAGTGAGGAGTGATTTGTATGCGTGAGGATGAAAATAATGAGAAACTCTCCCTATAATTCGTGAACCACACGCTTATGTGAAGGGTGTGTGATACTTTTGTGGTGCTTTACCTCAAGTATGTTACAACAAAAAAAAAACATGGTGAAACAAGTCGTGCATTCTTCTCCTTCACTTTTTCCATTTTCAAACTTGATCATATGTTTGATGGTGTATGGAGTTATAGTGGTGTGCATGTGCTGTCCGCATGGGAGCTGATGATGAAGAGATTCAAGGGTGTGGATCATTTTTCACGTGAAGGTGCATGGTGAGCCTTTTCACGCACAACATTTCTCCTTCAAGGCATGACATGTGCGTGTGTGATTGGAGAATCTGTGAGTGGGGAAAGTCACATAAAAAGGGTGTTGATGAGGTGTTTTTCTTGCTGATCACATGGGCATCATTTGTACTATCATCTTTTCACAATTGCGACTAAAATGAAAACTTCATAAACTAATAAAGTGCTCTACCCAATCCCCTTGGTCACGTGGGAAAAAATGAAGACCTATTAAAATATGTTATGACCTACTAAAAAAAAGTGGCATACAAAAAAAATGGTGGACCAATATGAAAGTGACAAGTGTCTTAAAAAACCCTAAAATGCATCCAATCTTCCAAAAAATTTAACTTAAGTTCTAGGAAGGCTATGAAAATGTTATAATACTTTCTGGAAAGGGAAAAACGTGATCTACAGCTTTCGTGTTTAATGAAAAAATCATATGGAGCTTTTTTGGACATGAAATAATAGCTTGAAGATCTAGGGCAAATATTTCTAAAAATAGAAACTTCTAAATTTCCATATTTAGCAACTTTTTTGCACATCCCTGATTTTTGACATTTGAGCTCACCTAAGCTATTCCTTGATCAATTATGGCTTCATGAAGTTGATGAACTTGATCAAAACCCTAAAAATCCTTCAGTTGACTTTTGTTTGGCATAATTGACTTTCTTGCTTCCTTCTCAAGCAACTGCTCAAACTTGACTTCTTCAGTGAATTTTTGTCTCAAATTTCATACATAAGCCTTGAAGATCATATGAGAGCCTTTGACCATAAGAATTGGTCAAAGTTCAGAGAACTCCTGGATCTAGAGTAAAGCCCTAATTAGGGTTTGTCCGTGTAGGAGAAAATCCACTGCTGAACTCCTGATGAAATTCCACCCTTCTAAGACTTTGAGGATGACCTTGAGCTTGTATAAGATATGATAAGACCTTATGATCTTCTTGAAATGTCACCTGGCTCTTGGCTTTGCTTGTAGAACCATAAATCTCCAGATGATTGATCATAGGCCCTATGCTAGAACATGTGAATGCTATGCTTCATTTTTCTATGCCAAATGCTAGGATATGGTATGTTATATGATATGCTTATGATATGTAAATGATGATAAAAAGGAGAGGGAACATTTGGGGTGTTACAGTTGCCCCTATTCAAGCAACTATTAATCTGAAAAAGGCGAGAGCTCCTTCTATCGACCGTTTGAGATGAACTATGGTTGAATACCAAGGATAAACCTGAAATTTGCACTCTGCTGGAGAATCAAAAGAAATGGGAAATAAAACCAACCAAAGGAGAACTACTGCAAACCCTGGAAAGGTGACAAGTAACCAAAGAACCAAAGATAATGTCTTTTAAATGACGCCAGACGACTACTGGTTTTCCACAACGACGGTGGACTTTGAAACTGTCTTTTGAACGACACCAGGAGACTACTAGCTTGCTACATCAACAGTTGAGTTTGAAATGGGCGATTCCTTACGAATCTCACGTCTTTTTACGCTTCCCATTGGTGCATTTGAGTCCGCGGGGTAGACATGCATTGATTAGAATCTCGCATCTGAAAATGCATTGCAAGATCCTCTTCAAATATCCCGTGCATCAGATAATGGTAAAAACACATTGTAAGAACCTTGTGTCTGAGGAACGCGCTGGAAGATTCTTCAAAGATATGTTATTTCCAAAAGATGAGCAATCCAAGATTGGTCTGTTGACACTGGACAACGCGATTTGAAGAAGATTGGTTCGTTGACACTGGATAATGTGAATAATAAGATGACTTGATTTGAGAGGAAAATAACAACTCTGCAGGGGAGAATTCTTTCTGTAGAACTCCGTTGAGAATGAGAACGTCCTGACTGACATTCTGCCGGGGGACGAGATCAAGATACTCTGACAATATATGAACCTTGCTGAGGAGCAAATGATCGCTGAATCGATCTAAGAAACCTTTGAGATGATGACATTCTATCGAAGAAGAAATGTGAACAAATTTGTCTGCATCAACTTGTCAACCTGGCCAAAAATAAATTGGCGACTTCTCTAGGGAATATTTCAATGACGGAAATGAATCTCGATCATAAAACTCTACGGGGAATGACAATCTTCCAACTTGGTTGGGGAGATGCCTCATCAATACCTTTGCTGGAGAGATAATTCTGACAATTCTAACTTTGTGGGGAAGCAAGGCCTTCAGCTGCCTGCTGGGAATATTTCACTATGGAAAGATAACTCTGCTTGGGGATGAGAACGATTCAATTAGCCTTGAAGTTCTACTGGGGAAACCACCTGCTCTAACTTAGCTGGGGAAATGACGACCTTCTAGTATGGCTGAGGAAAATATTTGGCAATGCTCTAATGAGGAGAGGCTTTATGGAGAATTAAGGATCCAAATAAACCAGATTATGCCCCGGGTATAATATGACGACTGTGTTGGGAAGATATGCCAATGAAAATTGGACTTTGACAGTGAACTACCAGACGAGAACCCGTTTATTGAAGATAGGCCAATAGACGAGAACTAATGGGCAAAGAATTAGTCGTCAGACGAGAACTGACTCCTTGTTGGGTTCATTGTCAAACGAGAATTGACTCTGAAAAAGAATGACTACCAGACGAGAACTGGAGTTCAACAAGGTAAATGAAAAGGTGACCAGACGAGAATTGGTTAAAAGGTTCGCCTACCAGACGAGAACTGGTATTTGAAGTTGGTTTGCCAAACGAGAACTGGACTTTGAAATGGTTTTCCAGACGAGAATTGGACTTTGAACGGGTTTTCCAGACGAGAACTGGACTTTGAAATGGTTTGCCAGACGAGAACTGGACTTTGAATTGTCAAGAAGTTGGGGGGTATGTGAGATTGATGTTGTGGGGGTATGACCAATGCATTTATGATGCATAGGTTCTAGCGAAGCGACATGAATAATGTATGCAAATGATTTATGCAATGATCATGAAAGGCTAGAAAAGCTCTCGATGTGGGAAAAAGGTCTTTGGTGGCAAGGCTTCTTGCTGAGAAGGGTGACAAGGCGAGGGTGAATAGTATGATTCCTAGACACTCGTCTTGAAATCGAAGATCACTGATATAACTTGCTCTGTGTAACTAGACTTGCCCCTGCTTGATGGGTCTTTGAACAGTCTGCCCCTGATTATCCAATCTTGGAATGGCAGACTTGAATGTTCTCTCGAGAAGAGTTGCACTTAATGAGCTCTGGAAGTGTTTTGCCTCGGCATGAGCGTGGAAGCGACTTCACTCAATCTGAATGAGCATTGGAAGAATTGTCCCTTAGTCAATGGAAACTCCGGGTGACCTGCCCCTATTTGTAAGATTCACTTCTGATCAACTGACTCTTGAATGATTTCCCCCCAATTAACTGGTGTTTGGGATCTTGCTTTAGACCGATTGGTTCACTAGTCGACAAAACCACTAAATAACATGCCCCTGATTCATAGACCTACAAGATGCTCTTGATTTTGGTCATCATTGTTGAATGATCAAATTCTCCTGTGATTGCCCTTTATAGGAACTCCCCTGATGTCACAGATTGACTTGCAATTAAAAATATTCACTTACAAATGGTAATTTTAATGCGATGCTCATGCAAATTTTGAAAATTTACTTATTTGAATGTTGTGACGGCGTGTGACGAATGGACCATTAGTCCAAACATAAAGATGAATTAGAAAATCTTTAGGAGTCAGTTTATGCAACCTTGTCGCAGTATGCTTCCAGAATTGACCCTGACTCAATTAGGACTTTCAAGGGTTGTAACGTGGTCTGGTTCACGGTTTTAGAAAGAAAGATTTATGGCTCAAAGTTATTTCTTCCCACCCATTCT
Source organism: Lathyrus aphaca (assembly GCA_963966055.1). Classification (NCBI taxonomy): domain Eukaryota; kingdom Viridiplantae; phylum Streptophyta; class Magnoliopsida; order Fabales; family Fabaceae; genus Lathyrus; species Lathyrus aphaca. Next base: position 224,146,963 of record OZ014522.1, read on the forward strand.
CCTTGATGTTCTCCAGTCCTATGTTCATCTAATTTGGCCTAAGCGCTCACCTCTCGAAAGGGTTTTGTAATGGTTGAGGAATCAATGACACTGACAGTTTAAGCACCACTAAGGTTTTTGGAGTAACAGTCACCCATTTGTCTTTGTGTTTGTAGTCACACGACTTTGTTCTTATTGGAAGTTTTTTTTTACTCCCTAATTTTTGCCTGGAATGATTCTTTTTGATGATTTTTTTTTTCAATTTTGAAGTCCAGCGGGATGCTCCAACTTTTGCCTAAGTCATTTGTTTTCATCATTTTTCGACTTAGCGGGCTTTATTTCTCTCTCTTTTTTTTGAACAAATCGTGTGACACTGGTTTGTCTGACTTGCATGAGAGGGTTGTGACTGCCTCACTCCTTTGCTTTTGAGGGGTAACCATTGTGGTTTCACATCCCTTGACCTCTTTATGTGTAATGAATATAATGTAATGGATCCTCGGATGCACACTCCTTTGGAAAATTGAATGCTCGGTCAAACTAACTGATGACTACCCTGCCCCAGGTTCAATTTGAGGGTTTTTTCGCTCAAAAAAGAAACTCCTACTTCAAGGCTCGAAGAGGTTGACGAGGGTCTATCTCCCTTATATCTCCGATGTTTGGGAATTGAAGCAATGCCTGTACATCGTCAGCAGGTTCTAAACCGAAAGCATACCTTCAACAATTATGGGTATTCGGTTGTCATCATCCTCCCTCAAATATCTGCTAAACAACAGTGAAATAAATGGGAGGTATATGGATGCATTTTTTTTGTTTTTTTCTCGATGCAAGGAAAGAAAAAAGAGCAAATGCGACATAATTGATTCAAAAAATGCATGATCATTTCATTAACATTATTATTCGAAACAACAAGGTTTAAAAGACAAGTAGCTATTAACAGGAAAGAAACTACAATGCAAATGATAAAAAGGATATGATGATCTCCAACTCTGATGATGTCTTCTTGTCTGAGCCACTGAAATCAGGAGACATTCCTTCAAGGTCCTCAGACTCAGTCAGGTGAGAGATTTACGTGCATAACCAAGCTTCCTTTTGGAAAGGATATGTATCCCTTGTCGATCAACTGTTGTACTTTGGCCTGAAAAGCTTTGCAATCTTCAGTTGAATGCCCCATCGATCCACCATGATACCCACACTGCTAATGAGGATTGTACCCTGGAGGGTACGACTCTGGCAACGGTTTGAGAGGCTTAGGGACCACCAATGAGCTCTGAATTAGATGTGACAAAAGTTCACTGTATGCCATAGGGACTGGATGAAGAAGAGCTTTCCTTCTTTCCAGATTGTTGCGAGGCCTAGGCTGACTCTGATGTTGATTCTGAAGCCTTCGGCCATGAGCTTGCAGACTTGGACAAAGAGGAGTCTAGGGTTTCTGATATGGTGCTTTGAGTATTGCTAATTGTCCATAAGGAAGACAAGGCACTGGAAATGATGATCTCTGAGAAGATGATGGTCCAGAATATTTGACATTGGCCATGACTGCACTAACATCATACTCCTCTTCCCTTTGGGAGCTACCAACAGATTCACTTTCACTAGCTGGGACGTTCAAAGAGTCTTGGATCTTTCCACTTTTGAGTAAACTCTCAACGCGCCCTCCAACTATCATCAAATCAGATAAGTTTGATGTCCCAATGCTACTCATTCTTTCTAGGTACGGACCTTACAAGGTGCCTGCGAACAGGTCAACTAATTCTCTATCTGAAAGTGGTGGTTGCACTTGGGCTGCTAATTCTCTCCACCGCTGTGCATATTCTCTGAAAGGTTCACCACTCTTCTGAGATAGGCTTTGCAAGTGCGTGCGACTGGGCACCATGTCCACATTGTACTGGTATTGCTTTGCGAAAGCTCTAGATAAATCATTCCAAGACCGGATACGACAACTTTCCAAATCCATATACCAACTTAAGGATGCACCGCTTAAACTGTCCTGAAAATAGTGAATCATCAACTCATCGTTGCGGGCATGGGAAGTCATTTTTCTGCAGAACATCACCAAATGACGCTTTGGGCAACTGACACCAGTGTATTTATCGAACTTAGGAGTTTTGAAATCTGGAGGTATGACAAAACCAGGTACCAAACACATATTTAAAGCATCAATACCAAAATTATCACGATCCACTAAGGCTTTGAGTTACTCATCCAACACACGAAACCTTTCAGTAGGATCAATAGCTCGTGGATCCTTGGTTTTCACCACAGGGGTTACCCCTTGTAAGTTTGGCATAGGGAAAGCAAAACTCTGATAATCTGCAGCATCAGAAGAAGATGAATGTGCATCTCAGACAATAGATGGCTCAGGTATACCCTGATTCACGATTAGGCTCTACGCAGGCTGAGCTTGAGTAAGGTTGTTCACTTGTGGAAGATCCTCATCAGTAGAAAGACCATATAAAGGATTGGTCTTCAAAGTGAAACCAGGTGGAAAATCAACATTCTGAAGGTTGTTCTTTGACATAGCTACCAATAGCTTCCAATCTGATCTTTTCAATTCTTGACACTGCTCAGTCATGCTTCAAATGCTCTATCTTCTTCCAACAGTTACCACTTGTTCAAACTGAGTATCGAGAAATCAGATGGCTGGTCATGGACAAAGGAGGAATGATGAGCTTTCTGGAAACAGGAAATGCAATGCTGATGAATGCAAATGCAATATGAGGATGCTAAAGATGCAAAGACATGGGATCAACGCTGGAAACTGCCTGGAATCTATCTGGAACTATATGATCTCTGAAGAATAACCCCAGATACTAACTTAGAATCAAATATCGAGAACTCCAGAACCAGGGTGACCGGATCAAAACATAGAACACACTAATAATCAGGGTATGTTGAGGTCAATGGTTCCTGCAAACCTGTAAACCCATCCCAATCTCACGGGTGTGCTCCGGGTCAAACATCGCAGACTCTCAAAGCCGAATAACAATAATACGTTCAACATTTCCGAGAAATGGCTCATGACCAAATCATGAAATCAGTTAGGCATTATGTACTACTCAGGGAGGTCTTAGCGTGAGTTCAGGAAAAACAAGCATCCCTAATAGGTCCCCAACTTTGAGCGCTAAAATCAAGAAACAATAGTACATTCAGCCCGTAGGATACAATACTATCGTCATACGACCATATGGTTTGATTGAGTTCCTATAAGAGAACCAGACCATCCTATGCGAGTTCCTAGTGGGCCCTCGAGTGCGAATGGGTTTGCCGCAAAATATGGTCTACCATTGTCACCACTAGAGAGGGATGTTTCCACAAAGGTACTCAATGATCGGTCTCCAGTTGCACATAACTATCGAGGTCATGAAATGAGAAGGGAAGATCCCTAAATCAAGACATTTCCAAGACGGTCGCAAATTCTAGTGTGGAACTCACTACTACCCCCATGACAAGATCTCATGGGGCCAAAGTGGAACCACTCTAAGTCCTAGGTGTAACACCCCAAATTTGCCCTCTTATTTTTAAGCATCATATCGCATCATGATCATCATATTCATATCATTTTCATACTTTTGCGTTGCATCATTAGCATAGAAAAATGAAGCATAACATTCATTGTGGAAGCATAGCATAGGCTGGCAGTGATTTCAGTGCGGTAATCTGAGGCAAACGGGCGCTTGACCTAATCTGGTACAAATTGTCAGGAAATTAGTTCAGTTGCTGAGTCTTCATGTTTCAGGGGTTATTTCTCAAACAGTGCGAATTCGGCGTTGAATTGTGTTGTGTGCGAAAGTACTTGATTTACCGGGCAGTGGTTCAAGTGATAGTTTTGGGTCCGAAGATTCAAATGTATCATGGGTAGTTTCATTGTGTGCATCTGCGGATTTTACTGTGCTAGAGAATGATTCAGATGAATTTGAAGTAATTCTAAAGCAATGCAAGCTGGTTCAAGTGAATGAACTAATTGGTGGAGATTACGTGACTATGTACGTATTGGTGATTATTGGTTCGTCCCACAAAGTGTCAAATTCTACATCCGTTTCTAAACCATTTTTATCCAATTATCCGTTTACTCCAATTTCTTAACCATTTGTCCATATTTCGAGTACTCCCAATTTTTTAAAATCCAGTCATTTCTAATTCCCAATTCTTTATTATTCTATCACCAATTTCTTTTTATTCCCATATTCAAATGTCCATTATCTATTTTCTATTTTAAAATCCATCTTTGTTCAATTTCTAGCCAAAAATTTCTTTTGTTACTTTTATTATCTTTTTCCATTTTTTGAACCCATTCTTTCAATCCAAAATTTGTTTTATTATTTTCATCACCCTTTCTATCAAAAGATTGGTTTAGAGCTTTTCTTTTTTATCATAGTCCAAATTCACATAAAAATAAATAATGAGGATGATATAACCACGTGACCACAAGCAGCTATGCATCATCATTTTTCAGCCCATATGCACACTATGCCATTTACAACTTCATATGCCACATACACACAGGCAGTACGCATAAATAAAAAAAGAGGAAAAAGAAGCATTCAAAACGCAGCGGATTGATGAATAAAGCGCATCCAGAAACTAACAGAAGAAAAATCTTAACAAAAAATTGAAGAAAATTGAAAGAAAAAGCTAACAGAATTGAGAAAAAAAGTTTGTTATGATTTTATTGAGGGACCACACAAAAAAATACAAAAAAAAAAGAGAATAACAGAATGGCATTTTTTCGCTGGGCAATAACAGAATTTGAAAATTCCCATTCACAATCCAAAACAATAACAGGATCACTCTCCTGCATAACAGAACCAATCCTGCATAACCAATCACTCTTCTCATTTTCTAACAGAATACAATAACAGAAAGAAAAAACTCCTCAATCCTAACAGAATCATATAACAGAATTGAACTGGCTAATCCTAACAGAATCACAAGTTTCTCAGAATCACAAGTTTCTCACCTAACAGAATTCTGATTTTCTCACCAAGTCTCTCTCACCAATTCTCTGAATCTTCAACCAATTCTTCAATCTTCATCAACTTTCTCCACAAATCTTGATCGAATTCTTCATAATTCCATCAACTTCTTTCTCAATCTTCTTCCATTATTCTTCGATCTTCATCACAAATGGAATAGCAACGCTTCAATAATCACGAATTCGCTTCAGCATTCATCAAATATCATCTTCATCAGCTTCACGAAGTAGGCTCCAATCTTGAATCTGCGCTGCAACCTTTAGCAATCTGCTTCAGCTTCTTTGATTAGACGAGGTCCTCACAGTACCATCAACTTACCTGCAAGCATATTCAACGAGCGAATTCTGAATTAACAACAGCAATCGGATTCGAAGGAGAAAGGAAAGATTCAAATCAAAAAGCAAAAGCAGAAGAGGAAGCACTTATCGAATCAAGAAGGACTTTCGCGTTGCTCGTCGTCTCGTCGCATAACAGGTACGTTCCCGGTTTACTTGTTCGATTATTGCTGGCTGTTTGCGAAATTTGTGGTAGCTAGTGTTGATTTTCGTTCGGTTTTGCTTTGAGCTCTGTCGTGTACGTTCGAATCGCCGAGAGGTCTTTTCGTAGCTGGCGTAGTTTCTCTGTTTTGTTTAAGCTAATGGTTGTTTCGAATTGAGAGGGAGATAGAATTTTGTTTAGTTTGTTTGACCGGAGCTAGCGGTGAATGGCGGAAGCCGATTGAAGTCGGAGGTTGAGGATGAGTGTTGGCGGCGGGTAGGTTAGGTCAGGGAAGGATATAAGTGAGGGCCGGGAGATGGAAAGGTTGTGAGATGGAGAAGAAGAAGAGGAACATGGCGTTTGAGGGAGGTGGGTGACGAAGAAGGGTGGCGGAAGAAGGTGATGAATATGGCGGCGGCGGCTTCTAGGGTTAAGAAAGGGGGAGACGAGTTTGAGAGGGAGAGAGGCAGCTTATATTGTTGTTGCTGTATGTTTGTTTAGAATAATAATCAATTAGAATATTGTTTAGGTTAATAATCAATTAGAATATTGTTTAGGAATTTAATATAATGTTTAATTAGTTAACAATTTTTAGGAAATATCATGTTTAGAAAAACTGTTAGGAAATATAATAGAGTTTAATTAATATAATGTTTAGAATAATCTGTTTAGAAAATAGAATAGATTTTAGAAAATAGAATAGATTAATTAGTTGATAATGTTTAGGATAATTTGTTTAGGAAATATAAAGAGTAATTAGTTGATAATGTTTAGAATGAAAGTTTAAAAAATAGAATAGATTAATTAGTTGATAATGTTTAGGATAATTTGTTTAGAAAATATAAAATGTTAATTGGTATAATAATTGTGTAGAAAGTAGAGAAAAAAGATTAATTAGGATAATGATATTTAGGGAATAAAAAAGGGTGGAGAAATTATTTTGTGTGTTTGAACTGGGCTTAAGGTTCTATTCGCACCCTACCCCCATTCGGCCCATTCAAACTCAGCCAAATCCTTTACTTTCCTCACCTCCCTCAGCCCTCCTGCGTTTGGGCTTCCCATTCGTGCTATTCACACCTCACCCTGTCTGGGCCCAAACGAATTCAACGCAGCCTGCTTGCTGCGTGCACCTCCTTCCATTTCCTTGGTCTTTTTTTTCTTTATTTTTCTTTTATATTCAGTTTCATTTTAATTCAATTAAAATACCTCCCTTCACTTAAAAAATCCCAAAAAAAATCATGGACCTTCCTTTATGTCTCTAAAATTTTGTCACATTTTTATTTTATTTTTTTTCATTGATTAGCGTGCCAGAAATAATTCTCCAATGTGCATAGCTTCATTTGCTTCATTTCTTGACCAGTCTGTCTTGTTTATTTTCTATAGACTTCAATATTTGGAGTTTTGATCCCATTCTTTTTGCATTGTGTTCCTAAGATCTTCTAGTTTTCATGTGATTTTTCTCAGAATGTTTAGGAAATTATTTCTTGAGTTTTAGTCTGGTATCTTGTGATGTAAGTTTTCTGTCCTAGCTTGTGTTTATACATCCATTTGACCTAGTTCCTTTCTGAATTTTTGCAAATCCTTTTGGCAGATTAATATAATGTGTTTTAAGATCATTTGGTTCCAGTTGTAGAATTTTTAGATGGCTGGTTGATTATTTGTGGATTTTTGTTCTCACCTTGTCCCATTTTGCTTCTTTTGGTTCATTAGATCTCTTATAGGCTTAGAAGGGCACTTGTGCCAACTTCTTCTTCTCATTTGGGGTTCCTTTGGGGTATGGGTACCTTCCTGGTCCTAGGATAGGTCTTGGTTCTTCTAAAATTTTTGAGTTTGCTTCACATTCAAGTCATTTGTTTCTTTAAGGGTTTAAATTCCATCTTTTGGTTCCATTGCTTTTATTTTGGTATTGTTTGGTATTGTATGACTTCTATCTTCATCTTGCTGGCTTCTTAGGCCATTCTTTATATCATTTTGATTCTGGTTTTGAACTTTGTGTTTGTATTTTGTGTGTTTTGTATTACATCTTTCATAAGTGTGCACTTGTTTCCATATGTATCCATGTTGCCTCATTTTAAAGTCATAAGCTTCCCATCTTTATTTCTTTGAGTTGAATTAGCATTAAACATTTGTTTACTTCATTTCACTTCTGATTGTTGGATGATGTTATGTTAATTTGTTCATTTTTGTTCACTTGTGCATGCTAACCTTGCAGGGGCTATGGTAAGTGTGAGATGTGGGAATTGAGTTCCACATCTCTAACTCTTATCTCTTCCTTTTATGTTTATGTGAGCTAACTCTCTTTTGTTGGGCCTAGGCCTTTCTCATCCCTTCTTCTATCTTCTTCTTCCTTCTTCATTAGGATAGAAACCTCACTAACCCTTAGGATATCCATGCATGTGAATACTTAGGATTATTTTAGTCCCCCTTTAGAATTTTTCCTTTGAGATCCTTTTGGTTCTTATTCTCTTCTCATCTCATAACTCTAAAAAACACTTTAATAAATGTGAAATGATGTCTTGATCCATAGCCTTATCCCATGAGGTATGCTTGTAGTCTTCCCATCTTGGGATAGTACATGTTTACCTTGTGATGCACAAGTCTGATCAAGGTATCTTCTTCATAAAAGAAAAGCATAAAAAACACTTCTTCATGTAAATAATCAAAACATCTAATAAGTAAACAAGTTAGTGAGCCTAAGCCCTAATCTTTGGGTTCAAGTTTTGGGGATCTTCTCCTTACTTGAGTGTGCTTGTTCTATTATTCCATCTTGGAATGTAGCGACAAGTGCACATTCCATTGAAGAGAGCTTGAGTTCATTTCCTTGTGATACACTCATAAAAGCTTCTAAAAAACACAAACAAACAATAAGCGTCTTTCCTCCGGGATTTCTTTTCTCATCTTCTTCGCTCCGTCCGCGAACTTGCTCCTACTTGTCACTTTGCAAGACGGTTACGCACTCGTCGTCCGAGCCTGCAACACCTGAGCAATGGCATAGGCAGTTCAAGCCTTTAATTCACAAGCAATTTCTTTTCTACCCCTAGTTAGGGGAACTACGGCGTCTCTGATCCTCATTATCCTGATGAGGTACGTAGGCAGCGGGGTAGGGCCCGTTCGAGCACAATCTTTGTTTTCCCTACATTTTTCTCTTTGTTTTCCTATTTCAGTTCCTTTCCAGTTCCAGTTTCTTTCCATTTTCATTCCTTTGCTGCAATTTTCATACCCTCACCCTTTGAAATAGTTTCTTTTGCAAGCGTGGATCCCGTCGGGTACGGCGGACGATCTGGGTGCTAATACCTTCCCAGGTCGTAACCGACTCCCGAGCTCAGTCTCTTTGGTTCGCAAGGCCTTGTTCTTTCCTTCTTCCTCAGGTTTGTGCAACATTACCTTTCCCATTCATTCGGGATAAAAATGTCTGGCTGGCGACTCTAACCTTTCCGCGCCACTTTCGCGTTTGTACTAGGATGAAAATCCCGGGAGCGACAACTAGCGACTCTGCTGGGGAATGCACACCAGATAATCTCTGGTTCCCCTGTGAGTCTCTCCTAGCGCTTGTTTGTTTCTGTTTCATTGGGTGATGTTTGTTTGATGTGGCTTGTTGTATTGTATTGTTGTTTGTTTACAGCTTTCTTTACAGCTTCATTTACAGTTTTCAGTATTTATTTTCTGCATCATGTATATATACTGGACTGTCTGGACTGGTTTTATTTGGTGGGATGGGTGTTACTTGTTCTTGAGAGATATGAGCCAAGTACCCGGCTCGAGTGCACCATAGGATTTAGAGTGGTTCCACTTTGGCCTCATGAGATCTTGTCATGGGGGTAGTAGTGAGTTCCACACCCAGGTTGCGATTGTCTTGGAAATGTCTTGATTTGGGGATCTTCCTCTCTCATTACATAACCCTGACAGTTATGTGCAGCTGGGGACCGATCATTGAGAACCTTTATGGAAACAACCCTCTCCAGTGGTGACAGTGGCAGACCACATTTTGTGGCAAACCCATTCGCACCCGAGGGCCCACTGGGAACTCGCATAGGATGGCCTGGTTCTCTTATAAGAACTCAGTCAAAGCATCTGGTCGTATGACATTAGTACTGTATCCTACGGGCTGAATGTACTATTGTTTCTCGATTTCAGCGCTTGAAGCTGGGGACTTATAAGGGATGCTTGTTTTTCCCGGACTCAGCTGAGGCCTCCCTGCGTAGTATATAATGCCAAACCGATTCCCTGATTTGGTCATGAGCCATTTCTCGGAGATGGTGACAGTATTATTGCTATGTGGTTTTGAGAGTCCGTGATGTCTGACCCGGAGCCTTTTACCCGTGAGATTGGGGGGTGTTTACAGGTGTGCAGGAACCCATGACCTCAACATACACTCATCTGTTCAGTGGTTCTTGTTATGATCTCTGGTCCTTTGATTATGATCCATGGTTCTATGATTCTATGGTTCCGAAGTTATGGTTCTGGAATTCTGGATTTCTTGATACTGTGATTCTTAGATCTTCTATCAGAGAGTTGTGATTATCAGAGGGTGTGACTCAGTAAACTTTTGGGGTTGCCAGTTATTCAGAGGGGCCCTTGTCAGTGTTCCAGTTCAGATGGTCCCAGTTGGTCATATGCTTGCATTGCATTACATTTGCATCATTCTTTGCATTAACTGTTTATGTGTCCCATTTTTCAGGTCATTGCTCACATCTGTTCCCAGTTCTGGTATTCTTATCTCCATGGCAGAAATCAGAAGCGATCCGAGAAAAAAGAATGTGCATTATACCTTTCTTCAGCCGGAAGTTAAAAGTGTTTAGAGGTTAGCAGGTTTGATGAACGATCAAGTCTTGGGTAATTTCAAGAAAAGATATGGCCAGATACTGAAGTTTGTGGACAAGCCTACTGCAGACCAAAAGGACAGCTTGCATACCTTGTTGCAATTTTATGATCCCATGCTGCGTTGCTTTATTTTTCTAGGTTACATCTTAGCTCCGACATTGGAAGAGATTTCCAGCATGCTGAGTGTTCCGATCAGAGAGACATTGCCGTTCTACGGGTCAGAGGTTGTGCTCAGAGATGAATACATAGCCAAGGTTTGTAGGTTGCCAGTTGTTTCAGTCAGAAAGGCTTTGCAAGAGAGTAAAGGCAGAGGTCTACCCTGGAGTGTGCTTATCCCAGAGCCTGAGAAGTATGCTACAGAGGCTAGGTGGAACGACTTTGGAGCTTTGCTTGCATTGATGGTATATGGGTCTAGCTTGTTTCCCAGAGAGAGAGAGTTTGTCAGCTTAGAAGTGATCTCAATCTTTGCAAAAGGCAATCCAGTGCCTACTTTATTGGGTGACTTTTATTTTAGTGTCCATTACAGAAACGAGAAAGGTAGAGGTGGTCCAGTGGTCTGTTGTGCTCCTTTGTTTGCTGAATGGTTTGCTAGACAGTTGCCTAAGTCAGGTGCCTTCAAGGATATACGAGACGAATGGAGATGGTCCAGAAGATTGATGGGACTGACTGAAGAAGACATTGCTTGGGGTTATGACAGGGATTTGCTAGGAAAAGAGTTGATGGTTAGTTGCGGAAGGTTTGCTGGAGTACCTTTGCTGGGAAGGAAAGGTGTCATCAGTTACTACCCGACATTATCCAAAAGGCAGTTTGGCTACCCTTTGAAAGATCCTCCTCAGATGGAAATGTTTGTTGAATCTTTGTATTTTCCTGCTGACGGAAACAGAGAGTTAGTCCAACAAGCAGTCCAATCCTGGGCTCACAGGATAAGAAAAGGGAAGAAAGACTTCGGCCGAGTTGACCCTAAGACATATCCACCATATGCTGAATGGTTGCAAAGGCATATTGAGTCAGTTCTCATGCCTTTTTCAGTCGAGGCTCCACTTTATCCCCGAGAGGTACCAAGTCCGAACAATACGGTTTCCTTGGAGGAGTACAAGAAGCTAGAAGCTCAGCTGCATGAGGTCAGAGTAGAGAATGTTGAGATGGTAAGCCTATACCACCAGGCCAATAGAGCCAAGAAGGAAGCTGAAGACAAGCTGCAGAAGCTCCAGGCCTCCTTGGAAAACAAAGAGAAGGATTTTGCTGGAAGAGAAGCCCATTTCCACAGATTGGGCATGATGGAAGCTCAAAGAGAAGCTAAGCACAAGGAGACTTTAAAGACCCTCAAGAGTGCTCGACAGTCCATTGTTTGGCTGAAAGGCCAAAGGGATGAAGAGCAAAAGAAATTCAAAGAGAAGGAAGAGTTCTTTGAAGTTCAGATGGCTTTCAAGAAGGAGGAAGTGGAGAAAGCCCACGCCATCCGGAGGGAGAAGACCCAACAGTTGGCCCAAAGTCAATTAGCTCTGGAGGAAGCAAGGAAAGAGATCGAAGAGCTCAAGCTGAGAGCAGGTGTCAAGAAAAGCAGGGCAGAGGTGGCGGATCCTGGGTCCTTAGTTTAGTTGTTTATTATTCAGGCTACCTACAGGCTTGTTGTAGGAGTCTTGCTTATTTTGTATTTTTGCCTTTATTCGATGTACTGATTTGTAACCCTTCGGGGAATATTCTTGGATGTATTCTGACTTTTAGCCTATAGTGGTTTGTCCATATTCAGTATTAATGTGCAAGTTATCGTTTTGAATGTGCAAGACTCGTTTGTCTGAATACTTCTAATGTCTGAACACTTATCAAAGAGAAAGTTTGAAAGCTAAACACTGAAAGTGGTTGTCTGAGATAGATGCCAGAACTGGGACATGCCAAATGCTTAAAAATTGGGAACATGAACAGTTACATAGCATTGCATATAACCTGTTTGTTTGTTTTGCAGGTGTTGTCTCAATTACTAACGTGTTTTGTGACCACAGGCACTATAGCTCCTCGTAAAGTTCGAGAACAACCAGCAGTGCACAGATACCCAACCAAGACTAACAGAGAGCGAGCCATGGATCAGATGCAGGCAGATTTGGCAGATCTAAGGCAGAGAATGGATAACTTCATGACGTTAATGGCCGGCATGGGGCAGAATCAAGAGCGTCTGCGAGAGATGGTTGAAAATCAGAACCGGAATGCTGCTGCTGCTGCTAATGCTGATAATCATACCGGTGCGGGCGCACGTCAGGGTGGAACTCCAGTTACACAACCAGGAGTGACAATAAACAACGACGGATTGCATCACCTTCAGATGGAAAACCATGAAGATCAGTTCACTCTACTTGATGAAGCTGAAGGTCAAGGAGTAGAAATGAACAAGAGGTTTGAAGAGATGGCCGAGCAAATCAAGGCTATTCAGTCCCAGAGTTCTTTGGGATTCGACATAACAGACTTGGGTTTGGTTCCGGGAGTCAGGATTCCATATAAGTTCAAAGTTCCTACCTTCGAGAAGTATAACGGCACCGCTTGTCCGAAGACCCATCTGCAATCATTCGTTGGGAGAATTGCCGCTCATACAGACGATGAAAAACTGTGGATGTATTACTTTCAGGACAGCTTGGTGGGAGCTTCCCTTGAGTGGTACGTGAAGCTCAGCAGGGTCAATGTCAAGAGCTGGAAGGATCTCGCTGAAGCATTTGTGAGGCAGTACCAATATAACATGGACATGGCTCCGAGTCGCACGCAGTTGCAACATATGGCTCAGACAGCAAAGGAAGGCTTCAAAGAATATGCCCAGAGGTGGCGCCAGCTAGCTGCCAGGGTACAACCACCCTTGTTAGAGAATGAAATGGCCGACATGTTTATGGGTACCCTCCAGGGGGTATTTCTTGAGAGATTGGCGTCGAGTTCTGCTACTAAGTTCAACGATATTGTCATTGCAGGGGAAAGGGTTGAAACGCTGTTGAAAATGGGGAAGATACAAGACCCAGGTGCTAGTAGCTCAAATGGAGCGAGGAAAGCTTTTAGCGGACCTCCGAGAAGGAGAGAAGGCGAGACCAATGCTGTATTCGGCCGAAGCCAGGGTCGTGGTTACAGAAGACCTTATGAACATATGGCTGCTGTCACCATTCCCGCAGCTCCCGTACAACAGATGCTACCTCCACCACAACAACATCAGCAACAACAACAACCTCGAACCAACTACCAGCAAAGACCATATCAGCCGAGGCAGGCTCGCCCGGCTAACAGGGTGATTGAGGCTATTCCGATGACGTATGCTGCCTTGTTGCCGAGACTACTAGATTTGAACCTTATTCAATTGAGGACTTTGGCACCACCACCTCCTGGAGAGCTTCCAGCTGGTTATGATGTCAACGCGCGATGCGCTTTTCATTCAGGAGCACTCGGGCACTCAACTGAGAAGGGCAGGGCGCTGCATCACAAAGTTCAAGACCTTGTAGATTCTAAGGCGATCAACTTTGCGCCGCCGCCGAACATCAACTCGAACCCCATGCCTAATCATGGAGGGGCAAGAGTCAATGCTGTTGAGGGTGATGACAAGTTGAGTTTGGTGCTGAGTATTGATGAAGTCAAGACACCTTTGAGGGTGGTGAAAGAGAGATTGTTGAAGGGTCAAGTATTTCCTGGTTGCCATCTTGATTGTGAAGATTGTATAAGTGCTGCGAATGGCTGTGAGAAATTGAAGACGGGTTTGCAAAGGTTGATCGATGATGGGTCCTTGCAGTTCAGTAAGGTTAGTAATGGAGAGGCTGATGATGTGTCAACCATTACTATCTTCTACGATGAAGCTGACATGCCCGTCAGACGAGAGCCGGTTACCATTTACGCTCCTCAGATTAGTCCCGTGACTATAACTGTACCTGGGCCAGTGCCATACACCGATGATAGAGCCATTCCTTGGCATTACGGTTCCGATGTTTATGTAGCGGGACAGAAGATGGAGAGTAGACCTGTTGCTGACCTGACTATTGAAAATGTGGGAGGTGTTGGGGGCTTTACCCGAAGTGGTCGATTGTTTGCTCCCCCTGCACTGAGAAAGGATCCTGAGGCCGAGGCTTCGTCCAAAGACAAAGGAAAGCAGACTGCGAATGACGAGTCAACTACTCCTGTGGCTGGGCAGGGGACGTTTGAAAAGGAGGTAGAGGAGTTCATGAGGATCATCAAAAGGAGTGACTACAAAGTGGTTGATCAACTGAATCAGACGCCTTCAAAGATTTCTATCTTGTCACTGCTGATGTGCTCTCCCGCGCACCGAGAAGCCTTGCTGAAAGTACTTCAAATGGCCTACGTTCCTCAGGAGATCACGGTCAACCAACTCGAGGCTGTTGTTGGAAGTGTCAATGCTAGCCATGGCTTAGGCTTCACTGACCGAGACCTCACTTCGGAGGGAAGAAATCACAATAAAGCACTGCATATCACGATGGAATGCAAGGGCGCTGTGTTATCTCATGTTCTTGTAGACACAGGCTCTTCTTTGAATGTGCTTCCGAAAAAGGCGTTGATGAAGCTTAGCATTGATGGGATTGTCCTGACGCCGAGTGATCTGGTGGTTAAAGCTTTCGATGGTTCAAGAAGATCAGTTTTCAGAGAGGTTGAGTTGCCTGTCAAGATAGGCTCTCAAGTCTTCAAGAGTGTCTTCTATGTCATGGACATCCAGCCTGCGTATAGTTGCTTGTTGGGCAGGCCGTGGATACATGCAGCTGGAGCCGTCACCTCAACCCTGCACCAGAAGCTTAAATATGTGGTGGACGGCCAGGTCATCACAGTTTGTGGGGAAGAAGATATATTCGTCAGCCATCTGTCAACATTTAAATATGTAGAAATGGATGGAGAAATCCACGAGACTTTGTGCCAAGCTTTTGAAGCAGATGTCAGTATCTTGACTCCGGTGAAGAAAAACAACGAAGGCACGTCGATTCATTCCTACCAGGAAGCAAAGGAGGCCGTCCAATCAGGCAATGCTCAGGGCTGGGGCAAGCTGTTGGAGATGGAAAAGAAGGATGATAAATTCGGATTAGGGTATCAGCCTGGGGGGTCTACTCAGAGTGGTAAAGCCATCACATTCACAAGCGCTGGGTTGCTCGACCGCGATCAAATCTGTATGGCCAGCCAAGACGGGGATAGTGACAGAGACTGGGACAACAATTGGATCCGCCCGTGTGCACCCGGCGAGGAGCTAGGAAATTGGTCTGCTGAAGACATTGTCCAAGTCACCTGGCTCTCAAAGTAATTGCTTTGTTTCCTTTTATTAGCATACTGCATTGTCAAGTCCAGCATTCTGCCCAAGATGCTTGGATCCATTGTATTGGGCCACCATGTTTTGTATCGCATTGTTATTTTGCTATGAAATAAAAGGACATTTTCAGACAAGCTGTGTTCCCTGTCTTTGTTTTTAAACTTTTTTCACAAAAAGATATATAAAAATGGCAATGTGTTTTCCTTTTTGTTTTGCGTTAGCGTCTCTTTTTTTTCAAAGTAAGCAAATTCTGAATAAGCACATCATTTGTGCAGTGTTGATCATCCGGATTCCACGGATAACGTTCCTGCTATGACTATGCATGACTTTGATAATCCAGTTTACCAAGCTGATGAAGGGGTTGAGGAAGACTGTGACCTCCCTGAAGAATTGGTCAGATTGTTGAAACAAGAGGAACGAGTTATTCAGCCTCATCAAGAAGAGATTGAAACCATCAACATTGGCAGTGAAGATGCAAAGAAAGAGATCAAGATAGGGGCCAATCTGCAGGCCGATGTCAAACAAGAGCTGATCAGTATGCTGAGAGAGTATGTGGATATCTTTGCTTGGTCGTATCAAGATATGCCAGGTTTAGATACCGACATCGTGATGCATAAGCTACCCCTGAGAGAAGACTGTCCTCCTGTAAAGCAAAAATTGAGAAGAACTCGCCCGGATATGGCGATGAAGACTAAAGAGGAGGTACAGAAACAGTGGGATGCCGGGTTCCTTGCCGTGACTAGTTACCCACCTTGGGTAGCTAACATCGTACCAGTACCTAAGAAGGACGGCATGGTCCGGATGTGCGTTGACTATCGAGATTTGAACAGAGCAAGCCCAAAGGACGATTTTCCGTTGCCACACATTGACGTGTTGGTCGAAAATACTGCTCAATTCTCGGTGTTCTCCTTCATGGATGGATTCTCCGGTTATAATCAGATAAAAATGGCGCCGGAAGACATGGAGAAGACAACGTTCATTACCCCATGGGGAACATTCTGCTATAAGGTCATGCCCTTCGGTTTGAAGAACGCCGGGGCAACTTATCAACGGGCGATGGTCACATTGTTCCATGACATGATCCACAAGGAGATCGAATGTTATGTGGATGATATGATTGCAAAGTCTAAAGACGAAGAGGAGCATTTGGTTAACCTGAAGAAGTTATTTGACAGATTGATCAAGTACAAACTGAGGTTGAATCCGAACAAGTGCACTTTCGGAGTGCGTTCCGGAAAATTGCTGGGTTTCATTGTAAGTCAAAGAGGAATTGAGGTAGATCCTGCTAAAGTGAAAGCTATTCAAGATATGCCTGCACCGAAGACAGAAAAGGAAGTGCGCGGGTTCTTAGGTAGATTGAACTACATTTCTCGGTTCATATCTCACCTAACTGCCACGTGCGAACCGATATTCAAGTTGCTAAGGAAAGAGCAAACGGTCAGGTGGAACGATGATTGCCAAAGAGCTTTCGACAAAATAAAGGAATATTTGCAGGAACCTCCAATTCTGATGCCTCCAGTGGAGGGGAGACCATTAATCATGTACTTGACCGTGCTATAAGGGTCGATGGGGTGTGTGCTTGGCCAACATGACGAGTCTGGTCGAAAAGAGTACGCCATTTATTACCTTAGCAAAAAGTTTACCGACTGTGAATCCCGATACTCACTGCTCGAGAAAACTTGTTGCGCTTTGGTATGGGCTGCTCGCCGACTGAGGCAGTACATGTTGACTCATACCACACTTCTTATTTCCAAGATGGACCCTGTCAAGTACATCTTTGAGAAGCCAGCACTGACCGGAAGGGTTGCTAGATGGCAGATGATTTTAACTGAATACGACATCCAGTACACTTCTCAGAAAGCCATCAAAGGAAGTGTATTGTCGGAATACCTTGCTCAGCAACCTCTTGAGGATGACTATCAGCCGATGAGATTTGATTTCCCTGATGAGGACATCATGTACCTCAAAACAAACGATTATGAGGAACCACTTCCGGAGGAGGGGCCTGACCCTGAATTCGAATGGAAGTTGATGTTTGATGGGGCTGTCAATATCAATGGTCGTGGAGTTGGTTCCGTACTCATTACTCCTGAAGGTGTCCACTTACCCTTCGCTGCCAGAATTACTTTTGGCTGCACCAACAATGAAGCGGAATACGAGGCGTGTATAATGGGAATAGAGGAGGCAATTGATCTTCGGATTAAGAACCTCGACATATTCGGAGATTCAGCCCTCGTCATTAACCAAATTACCGGCAAGTGGTATACGCATCAAGAGCATCTAGTTCCGTACAGGGATTATGCTAGAAAACTGTTGACATTCTTTACGACAGTTGAGCTCAAATACATACCACGTGACGAAAATCAATTTGCTGATGCTTTGGCCACTCTCTCTTCATCTATTAAAGTCCTGTGTTGGAATTTTGTGCCCAGAATTGACATCTCCAGGCTTGACTCTCCAGCTTATGCTTTCTCTGTAGACGCCGTGTCTGACGAGAAACCTTGGTATTTTGATATCAAGTTATTCCTGGAGAAGCAAGAATACCCAACAGGGGCATCTTCCAAAGACAAAAAGACCTTGAGACGACTTGCTGCTAGTTTCTTCTTGAACACAGACGGGGTTTTGTACAAGAGGAACTTCGACATGGTCTTGCTTAGATGCGTGGATAGACACGAAGCAAGTCTATTGATGCAGGAAGTCCATGAAGGATCTTTTGGTACCCATGCAGGAGGGCATGCTATGGCAAAGAAACTGCTGAGATCAGGGTATTACTGGATGACAATGGATGCAGACTGTTGTTCATTCGCTCGAAAGTGCCACAAGTGCCAAATATATGCAGATAAAGTGCATGTTCCTCCTAACCCGCTCAACGTCATGTCATCTCCTTGGCCTTTCTCTATGTGGGGCATTGACATGATCGGGAAGATCGAGCCAACTGCTTCGAACGGTCATCGCTTCATCCTGGTCGCGATTGATTACTTTACCAAGTGGGTAGAAGCAGCGTCTTATGCCAATGTCACTCGTCAAGTGGTGGCAAGATTTCTGAAAAGAGATATCATATGCAGATATGGAGTGCCCGAAAGGATCATTACTGATAATGGTTCTAATCTCAACAATAAGATGATGGCAGACTTATGTCGGGACTTCAAAATACAGCATCACAATTCTTCTCCTTACCGACCAAAGATGAATGGTGCGGTAGAGGCAGCTAACAAGAATATCAAGAAGATTGTGCAGAAAATGGTTGTCACCTACAAGGATTGGCATGAGATGTTACCGTTTGCCTTGCATGGATACCGAACGTCAGTCAGGACGTCAACAGGGGCAACTCCCTTCTCTCTGGTGTATGGCATGGAGGCAGTCCTGCCTGTTGAAGTAGAGATTCCTTCACTGCGCGTGATGATGGATGTCAAGCTGGATGAGGCTGAATGGGTGCGTGCTCGTTACAATCAGCTATGTCTAATTGAGGAAAAGAGATTAGCGGCTATCTGTCATGGTCAGCTTTATCAGAGGAGAATGAAGCGGGCATTCGACCAACGAGTACGTGCTCGAGAGTATCGAGTGGGGGAGCTTGTATTGAAGAGGATCGTTCCTCCAGGTTCAGATAACAGGGGCAAGTGGACCCCAAATTACGAAGGACCATTCATAGTGAAGAAAGTATTCTCAGGAGGAGCACTGATGCTCACCACTATGGATGGAGAGGATTTCCCATCCCCTGTTAACTCGGACGCAGTTAAAAAATACTTCGCATGAAGAGACCCGCTGGACACAAAAACAGAATGTAAGTCCAGGCAAGAAAAGGGCATCCCGGCGAGCTAAAAACAGAATAAAAAGCTCGGGCAAAAATTAGGGAAATAAATATAAAAAATGTACGCCCGCTGAGTTGAAAAGCCACATTGGACAGCTCAGGCAAAAAAGGGTATCCCGGTGGATTGAAAACCCGAGAGGGCGATCCACGCAAAATAAGGGAATAAGCGAACAACTGTGATCCAAGTCATCTGAACCACGTCATCGTTTCGTACATCTTGACAATGTCAGAAGGATAGGAAACAGTTCCCTCGTCCTCCCAGAAAGCCAAAACAGAATGGAGAGTCTTGAAGATATGCAGGTCATAGCAGAAATGGAACTCCTTGGAATGCCGTGTACATTGCCATTAGGATAGTTTCTTTTATCAATTTTTATAGTGGCTACCTCTTTCCAGGTGGTTGCTTCTTGATGTAAATCTTTGCCTATTCAGAGGCCATTCAATAAAATAATATTCAGTCAAAAAGCTGTGTGTGTTTATTTTTGTTTGCAAAAATGTCCTGAATTTTTGGCAAAAATAGCATTGCATCTAAACATGGTAATAATTTTGAAAAGAAAACTGACATGCAGGGAAACTGTAATCCTCTTTGAGTGTCGGGTGACGATGGATGAACCGATCATTCCATGCAAATCCTCGGGACACACGTGTGTTTTCTGTTGTTGCAGGTTGAGGGATGGCGTCACATTCTCTCAAGCAATTTACTCTTCCCCAGTAGAATATCTCCCCAAGTAGAGATTTCCTCTCCAGCAGGTATCTGAAGCCTGGCATCTCCGGCAGAGATTTTCCTCCAACTAAGCCTTGGCAGCAGCCCAAGCAGGTTCTTCTTCCCCAGTGAAGCAGCAGTCCATTCTTCCCCAGCAAGAGTCCTTGCCTAGTAGGTACCTGAAAGCCTGATATCCCCTCAGAGTCTTGAATCATCAGATGCTCTCCCCAGCCAGAGTATTTGCCTAAGAAGCTTCCCCAGCCAAGTCTGAAGATAATCCTGTCCCCACAGAGTTCATATTTGATTTTCACCTCCGTCCGTGAAATATTTCCCAGCAAAGTTGCCCTATTGTTGGTTTATTTGATGATACAACCAGGTATTCATCACCTCAGTCAGAATGGGTATCCAGACCTTTTGACTTGTCTTCCCCTGTAGAGTTGTATCTCTTGTTGCCGATCAGGTATTCGTTCGTTGCTCGTCTGCAATTTTCAACACTCGTATGTGTTATCCCTAAGCAAGTTTTCCCCAGCAAGGACATATTACTGCTTTATTGTTGCTCGTCTGCATCTTTCAACACTTGTCTGTGTTAGCTCTGTGGTATTGCTCGTTTGCTTTCTCCAGCAGTGGCTCTTGATTACTTCGATTTAGCTTGTCTGCAATTTCAAACGCTCGTCTGTGTTTGATTATATCAGTGGTTGATTGCCCGTCTGCAAATTCCAGCAACTCGTCTGTGCTTGGAGATGTATTATTTTGCTGTTGATTCTCTACACTCGTCTGTGTTACGATACCTCTGTTATTGATCGTCTGCAATTTCCAGCATTCGTTTGTGCGTTGAAATGGTTACTTTGTTATTGCTCGTCTGCAACGGTCCAGCACTCGTCTGTGTTTGGTTATGATAGTTGCTCGTCCGCAACTCCTCAACACTCGTCTGTGTTCTGATATTATATTTGTTATTGCTCATCTGCAATTTTCCAACACTCGTCTGTGTTTGGTTATGATAGTTGCTCAACACTCGTCTGTGTTCTGAGATGATATTTGTTATTGGTCGTCTGCAACCTCCCAGCACTCGTCTATGTTGAGTATTGGATCCTTTGTTGCACTCGCCTGTGCTTTGATATGTATTATCCGTTGTTGCTCGTCTGCAACTGTCCAGCACTCGTCCGTGTTTGTTTGAAGCTCGTCTGCTTTTATTCCCTAGAAGTCGTTTGTGTTCTGAAGCTAGTTTGCTTTGCTTGGATATTCGTCTGTATCATCCCCAGCACTCGTCTGTGCTAGCTTACACCTATATGTAAGGATTTGCTGTTTACCCTGGTATTTCTGTATTGCTACTTCAAATGCTCGTCTGTGTTTGAATTTCTGGTATTCGTCTATACCAGTGATGATACTCGTCTGTATCATTGCTTGAGACACTCGTCTGTGTTTCTCAGATCATCGTCTGATACTCGTCTGTATCATTGACTCATGGCACTCGTCTGTGTTATCTTGATGATCGTCCAATACTCGTCTGTATTGAAGAGGTTTCGAATCCTGACAGTGGGAATTAAATGTCGAAATGATTACCGGTCCTGGCGTAACAGGTAAATCCGAAGGAGGCTCGTCTGTCTCAAGCACCAATTATGGTTGCTGCACCTGGCGTAACAGGTTTGCTCAGAAGACTCGTCTGTCTTATACCATATATCCGCGGATAATATATGAAGAAGGTTCGTCTACCTTGATTGCATGTCTATCCCACAGACTTAAGTGCATTACCGGTCCTGGCGTAACAGGTAAATTCGAGGGAGACTCGTCTGTCTCATGTGTTAAGGACTCGTTTGTCCAGCTCCTGGCGTCACAGGATGGCTTGAAGACTCGTCTGTCTCAGTCATTGTTATTAAAGTGTGTTGAGGACTTGTATGTCCAGCGCCTGGCGTCACAGGATTGTTTGAAGGCTCGTCTGTCTCAGTGATTGTTATTAAAGCGTGTTGAGGGCTCGTATGTCCAGCTCCTGGCGTCACAGGATGGTTTGAAGACTCGTCTGTCAACTTGTACTTATTCCAGATATCAGTGCAACTTGGAAGAAGCTCGTCTGCTTTTTCTCCTCATATCCCCAGAGCGTCATCTGGTTGGGTTTATTTCCCAGTGTTGCATTCTTCGTCAGAGTGCAAATTTCAGGTCTTTTTGGTATCCAATCACAGTTTATCTCGAATGTCTGATAGCCGTTGCTCTCATCCTTTTCAGATTAACAGTTGATTGAATAGGGGCAGCTGTAACACCCCAAATTTGCCCTCTTATTTTTAAGCATCATATCGCATCATGATCATCATATTCATATCATTTTCATACTTTTGCGTTGCATCATTAGCATAGAAAAATGAAGCATAACATTCATTGTGGAAGCATAGCATAGGCTGGCAGTGATTTCAGTGCGGTAATCTGAGGCAAACGGGCGCTTGACCTAATCTGGTACAAATTGTCAGGAAATTAGTTCAGTTGCTGAGTCTTCATGTTTCAGGGGTTATTTCTCAAACAGTGCGAATTCGGCGTTGAATTGTGTTGTGTGCGAAAGTACTTGATTTACCGGGCAGTGGTTCAAGTGATAGTTTTGGGTCCGAAGATTCAAATGTATCGTGGGTAGTTTCATTGTGTGCATCTGCGGATTTTACTGTGCTAGAGAATGATTCAGATGAATTTGAAGTAATTCTAAAGCAATGCAAGCTGGTTCAAGTGAATGAACTAATTGGTGGAGATTACGTGACTATGTACGTATTGGTGATTATTGGTTCGTCCCACAAAGTGTCAAATTCTACATCCGTTTCTAAACCATTTTTATCCAATTATCCGTTTACTCCAATTTCTTAACCATTTGTCCATATTTCGAGTACTCCCAATTTTTTAAAATCCAGTCATTTCTAATTCCCAATTCTTTATTAATCTATCACCAATTTCTTTTTATTCCCATATTCAAATGTCCATTATCCATTTTCTATTTTAAAATCCATCTTTGTTCAATTTCTAGCCAAAAATTTCTTTTGTTACTTTTATTATCTTTTTCCATTTTTTGAACCCATTCTTTCAATCCAAAATTTGTTTTATTATTTTCATCACCCTTTCTATCAAAAGATTGGTTTAGAGCTTTTCTTTTTTATCATAGTCCAAATTCACATAAAAATAAATAATGAGGATGATATAACCACGTGACCACAAGCAGCTATGCATCATCATTTTTCAGCCCATATGCACACTATGCCATTTACAACTTCATATGCCACATACACACAGGCAGTACGCATAAATAAAAAAAGAGGAAAAAGAAGCATTCAAAACGCAGCGGATTGATGAATAAAGCGTATCCAGAAACTAACAGAAGAAAAATCTTAACAAAAAATTGAAGAAAATTGAAAGAAAAAGCTAACAGAATTGAGAAAAAAAGTTTGTTATGATTTTATTGAGGGACCACACAAAAAAATACAAAAAAAAAGAGAATAACAGAATGGCATTTTTTCGCTGGGCAATAACAGAATTTGAAAATTCCCATTCACAATCCAAAACAATAACAGGATCACTCTCCTGCATAACAGAACCAATCCTGCATAACCAATCACTCTTCTCATTTTCTAACAGAATACAATAACAGAAAGAAAAAACTCCTCAATCCTAACAGAATCATATAACAGAATTGAACTGGCTAATCCTAACAGAATCACAAGTTTCTCAGAATCACAAGTTTCTCACCTAACAGAATTATGATTTTCTCACCAAGTCTCTCTCACCAATTCTCTGAATCTTCAACCAATTCTTCAATCTTCATCAACTTTCTCCACAAATCTTGATCGAATTCTTCATAATTCCATCAACTTCTTTCTCAATCTTCTTCCATTATTCTTCGATCTTCATCACAAATGGAATAGCAACGCTTCAATAATCACGAATTCGCTTCAGCATTCATCAAATATCATCTTCATCAGCTTCACGAAGTAGGCTCCAATCTTGAATCTACGCTGCAACCTTTGGCAATCTGCTTCAGCTTCTTTGATTAGACGAGGTCCTCGCAGTACCATCAACTTACCTGCAAGCATATTCAACGAGCGGATTCTGAATTAACAACAGCAATCGGATTCGAAGGAGAAAGGAAAGATTCAAATCAAAAAGCAAAATCAGAAGAGGAAGCACTTATCGAATCAAGAAGGACTTTCGCGTTGCTCGTCGTCTCGTCGCATAACAGGTACGTTCCCGGTTTACTTGTTCGATTATTGCTGGCTGTTTGCGAAATTTGTGGTAGCTAGTGTTGATTTTCGTTCGGTTTTGCTTTGAGCTCTGTCGTGTACGTTCGAATCGCCGAGAGGTCTTTTCGTAGCTGGCCTAGTTTCTCTGTTTTGTTTAAGCTAATGGTTGTTTCGAATTGAGAGGGAGATAGAATTTTGTTTAGTTTGTTTGACCGGAGCTAGCGGTGAATGGAGGAAGCCGATTGAAGTCGGAGGTTGAAGATGAGTGTTGGCGGCGGGTAGGTTAGGTCAGGGAAGGATATAAGTGAGGGCCGGGAGATGGAAAGGTTGTGAGATGGAGAAGAAGAAGAGGAACATGGCGTTTGAGGGAGGTGGGCGACGAAGAAGGGTGGCGGAAGAAGGTGATGAATATGGCGGCGGCGGCTTCTAGGGTTAAGAAAGGGGGAGACGAGTTTGAGAGGGAGAGAGGCAGCTTATATTGCTGTTGCTGTATGTTTGTTTAGAATAATAATCAATTAGAATATTGTTTAGGTTAATAATCAATTAGAATATTGTTTAGGAATTTAATATAATGTTTAATTAGTTAACAATTTTTAGGAAATATCATGTTTAGAAAAACTGTTAGGAAATATAATAGAGTTTAATTAATATAATGTTTAGAATAATCTATTTAGAAAATAGAATAGATTTTAGAAAATAGAATAGATTAATTAGTTGATAATGTTTAGGATAATTTGTTTAGGAAATATAAAGAGTAATTAGTTGATAATGTTTAGAATGAAAGTTTAAAAAATAGAATAGATTAATTAGTTGATAATGTTTAGGATAATTTGTTTAGAAAATATAAAATGTTAATTGGTATAATAATTGTGTAGAAAGTAGAGAAAAAAGATTAATTAGGATAATGATATTTAGGGAATAAAAAAGGGTGGAGAAATTATTTTGTGTGTTTGAACTGGGCTTAAGGTTCTATTCGCACCCTACCCCCATTCGACCCATTCAAACTCAGCCAAATCCTTTACTTTCCTCACCTCCCTCAGCCCTCCTACGTTTGGGCTTCCCATTCGTGCTATTCACACCTCACCCTGTCTGGGCCCAAACGAATTCAACGCAGCCTGCTTGCTGCGTGCACCTCCTTCCATTTCCTTTCTTGGTCTTTTTTTTCTTTATTTTTCTTTTATATTCAGTTTCATTTTAATTCAATTAAAATACCTCCCTTCACTTAAAAAATCCCAAAAAAAATCATGGACCTTCCTTTATGTCTCTAAAATTTTGTCACATTTTTATTTTATTTTTTTTCATTGATTAGCGTGCCAGAAATAATTCTCCAATGTGCATAGCTTCATTTGCTTCATTTCTTGACCAGTCTGTCTTGTTTATTTTCTATAGACTTCAATATTTGGAGTTTTGATCCCATTCGTTTTGCATTGTGTTCCTAAGATCTTCTAGTTTTCATGTGATTTTTCTCAGAATTTTTAGGAAATTATTTCTTGAGTTTAGTCTGGTATCTTGTGATGTAAGTTTTCTGTCCTAGCTTGTGTTTATACATCCATTTGACCTAGTTCCTTTCTGAATTTTTGCAAATCCTTTTGGCAGGTTAATATAATGTGTTTTAAGATAATTTGGTTCCAGTTGTAGAATTTTTAGATGGCTGGTTGATTATTTGTGGATTTTTGTTCTCACCTTGTCCCATTTTGCTTCTTTTGGTTCATTAGATCTCTTATAGGCTTAGAAGGGCACTTGTGCCAACTTCTTCTTCTCATTTGGGGTTCCTTTGGGGTATGGGTACCTTCCTGGTCCTAGGATAGGTCTTGGTTCTTCTAAAATTTTTGAGTTTGCTTCACATTCAAGTCATTTGTTTCTTTAAGGGTTTAAATTCCATCTTTTGGTTCCATTGCTTTTATTTTGGTATTGTTTGGTATTGTATGACTTCTCTCTTCATCTTGCTGGCCTCTTAGGCCATTATTTATATCATTTTGATTCTGGTTTTGAACTTTGTGTTTGTATTTTGTGTGTTTTGTATTACATCTTTCATAAGTGTGCACTTGTTTCCATATGTATCCATGTTGCCTCATTTTAAAGTCATAAGCTTCCCATCTTTATTTCTTTGAGTTGAATTAGCATTAAACATTTGTTTACTTCATTTCACTTCTGATTGTTGGATGATGTTATGTTAATTTGTTCATTTTTGTTCACTTGTGCATGCTAACCTTGCAGGGGCTATGGTAAGTGTGAGATGTGGGAATTGAGTTCCACATCTCTAACTCTTATCTCTTCCTTTTATGTTTATGTGAGCTAACTCTCTTTTGTTGGGCCTAGGCCTTTCTCATCCCTTCTTCTATCTTCTTCTTCCTTCTTCATTAGGATAGAAACCTCACTAACCCTTAGGATATCCATGCATGTGAATACTTAGGATTATTTTAGTCCCCCTTTAGAATTTTTCCTTTGAGATCCTTTTGGTTCTTCTTCTCTTCTCATCTCATAACTCTAAAAAACACTTTAATAAATGTGAAATGATGTCTTGATCCATAGCCTTATCCCATGATGTATGCTTGTAGTCTTCCCATCTTGGGATAGTACATGTTTACCTTGTGATGCACAAGTCTGATCAAGGTATCTTCTTCATAAAAGAAAAGCATAAAAAACACTTCTTCATGTAAATAATCAAAACATCTAATAAGTAAACAAGTTAGTGAGCCTAAGCCCTAATCTTTGGGTTCAAGTTTTGGGGATCTTCTCCTTACTTGAGTGTGCTTGTTCTATTATTCCATCTTGGAATGTAGCGACAAGTGCACATTCCATTGAAGAGAGCTTGAGTTCATTTCCTTGTGATACACTCATAAAAGCTTCTAAAAAACACAAACAAACAATAAGCGTCTTTCCTCCGGGATTTCTTTTCTCATCTTCTTCGCTCCGTCCGCGAACTTGCTCCTACTTGTCACTTTGCAAGACGGTTACGCACTCGTCGTCCGAGCCTGCAACACCTGAGCAATGGCATAGGCAGTTCAAGCCTTTAATTCACAAGCAATTTCTTTTCTACCCCTAGTTAGGGGAACTACGGCGTCTCTGATCCTCATTATCCTGATGAGGTACGTAGGCAGCGGGGTAGGGCCC
Source organism: Lathyrus aphaca (assembly GCA_963966055.1). Classification (NCBI taxonomy): domain Eukaryota; kingdom Viridiplantae; phylum Streptophyta; class Magnoliopsida; order Fabales; family Fabaceae; genus Lathyrus; species Lathyrus aphaca. Next base: position 224,174,300 of record OZ014522.1, read on the forward strand.
GTTCGAGCACAATCTTTGTTTTCCCTACATTTTTCTCTTTGTTTTCCTATTTCAGTTCCTTTCCAGTTCCAGTTTCTTTCCATTTTCATTCCTTTGCTGCAGTTTTCATACCCTCACCCTTTGAAATAGTTTCTTTTGCAAGCGTGGATCCCGTCGGGTACGGCGGACGATCTGGGTGCTAATACCTTCCCAGGTCGTAACCGACTCCCGAGCTCAGTCTCTTTGGTTCGCAAGGCCTTGTTCTTTCCTTCTTCCTCAGGTTTGTGCAACATTACCTTTCCCATTCATTCGGGATAAAAATGTCTGGCTGGCGACTCTAACCTTTCCGCGCCACTTTCGCGTTTGTACTAGGATGAAAATCCCGGGAGCGACACTAGGGTGCACTCGAGCCTTGGTAATAAGCTCATCTCACAGTAACCAGCCCCAACCCACCAAAAGAAAACTTGTACAACCAGACAATCCAGTATAATATGATGCACGGAAAATAAAATACTGAAAGCGATAAATAAAGCTGTAAATAAAACTGTAAATAAAAAACTGTAAAATAAACAGGCAACAACAAACAATCAAACACCCAAAGAAACAGAAACAAGCAAGCGCTAGGAGATACTCTCAAGAGGAAACCAGAGATTCTGGGTTCGTCCCTAGCAGAGTCGCCAACTGTCGCTCACTAGATTTCCATCCTAGTACAAACGAGAAAGTGGCGCGAAAAAGAGGTAGAGTCGCCAGCCAAACATTTTTATCCTGAAGGAATGGGAATGGTAATGTTGCACAAACTAAAGAAAAGAAAGGAAGGACAACGGTCCTGCGAACCAAAGAATCTGGGTTCGGGAGTCGGTTATGACCTGGGATGGTATTAGCACCCCAGATCGTCCGTCGTACCCGACGGGATCCACGCTTGCAAAGGAACTGTTTCAAAAGGTGAAGAAATGAAATCTGCTGCAAAAGAAAGACTGAAACTGGAAAAGAAAAGAAAAGAAAGGGGACAATGTAGGGAAAATAAAAGAGTGTGCTCGGACGGGCCCTACCCTGCTGCCTACGTACCTCATATAGACATGAGAATTAGAATCGCCGTAGTTCCCCTAACTAGGGGTGAAAAAAAGATTGCTTGTGTTTTAAAAGCTTGAACTACTTATGTCAATGTTCAGGTGTTGCAGGCTCTTCTGACACGAGTGCGTTACCGTCTTGCAAAGTGACAAGTAGGAGCAAGTTCATACGTTGAGTGAAGGTGATGAGAAAAGAAGTCCCGAAGGATACGCTTATTCATTGTCCAGTGTTTTTTATGAGTTTTTTATGAGTGTGGCACAAGAAAGTGAACTCAAGCTCGTTTCCATGGAATTTGTACTTGCTACTACATTCCAAGATGGAATAATAGAACATGCACACCCAAGTAAGGAGAAGATCCCCAAAACTTGGTTCCAGAGATTAGGGCCTAAGCTCACTAACTCGTTGAATTTATTAAGTGTTTTGGTAATTTGATGAAGAAGTGTTTTATATGATTTTCCTTTGTAAAAATAGTCTCATGATCAGACTTGTGCATCATGCTAGACAAGCTTGTACTATCCCAAGATGGGAAGACTACAAGTGACCCATGGAATAAGGCTATACACAAGAGACTACTTCAACCATTTATTAATTGTTTTTTAGGTTTTTGTTTAGAGATGAGAAAGAGAAGAAACCAAAGGAGCAAAGGTAAAAGGCTAAGGGGGAACTAACAATCCTAAATGTTATCATGCATGGAAGTCCTAGATTAGTGTGGTTTGAAGTTTATCCTAATGAAGAAGAAGGAAAGAAAAGAAAGGACGAAGAAAAGAAGAAGAAGTTATAAAATAACTTACTTCTCTAAAGAAGTTAAGTTGCTTCTAAGAGGGAGGAGTAGAGAAGTTATACAAAGGATGGCATAAGGCACATCACAAAGACAAGTATGAAAGCAATAAAGAGATGAGATGAAAGTTTGAAATATGGATAACATCCACACTTCACTTACCATGTGCACCTACAAGAAAAGGTTAGAACATGCACATGTGATAATATGAAAGCAATTAAGATCAACTGAGATTCAAACACACAAGAGACCAAATCAAAGCATCACAACCAGAAGTAGAACTTTCCATTCACATGAAAATATCAATCAAATCACATCATGAAAGAATTATGGCAAATAAACCATCACAAGGTATTACAAGTTACCATGAAGAAAACAAACATACATGAGATGAAAATAAATCCTTCAAGCTAAACATGCTCCATAAAATCTTAAGACCAGAACCCTAACATGGCAATAAAGTGTAAACAAAGAGTAGAATCACTCAAGAAAGCACACAAGTTCAATTTGAATCAAACAAGAGAGGTATATGGGCATAAGAAGTGATGTGAGCATACATGTACGTGTGAGACTTAAAGACCAAGCCACTCAAGGCAAACCAAAGTCAAATCACCATACAAAGACCAGGGATGTATAAACATGCTATAAGACTTCAAATCAACCTCTAGGAGTTGGCAAAAGTACCCTGATAACCTAATGAGCAAGCATACATAAAAAATACTTTCAAAATAGAGCGACAAGCACGAAAATTCACATAAAATGGAAACCAAACTAAAAAATTCTACAATTAAACACAAGGGCTCCTTAAACATGTGGTATCATCATACCAAAAGAACAGGACCAAAATCAGAGGAAAATTAGGTCAAATAAAGTCACAAAGATTAATTAGAGTTTTAGAACCTTCATCACAAAGCAACATAGCAAAAGGCAAGCAAAAGGGCTCCTTAAACATGTGGTATCATCATATCTATTACCAATTTCAAAATGGAAAATAAAAAAACTAGGTTATGCATAAAAGGAATTAAACTACAAGAAAATAAAGTCAAAATTAATTCAGGCTCAACAATTAATAGAAAATGAAATTAAAAAAACCAGAAATTGAAGAAAATTAAAATGAAGGTTCAAGAATGTTTTTGTGATTTTTACTTAGGTCTAACTATTTTTATAAAATAAAAGTGAAACAATTAATGAAAAGAAATAAAAAATAAAAGGAAGGACCAAGGGAGGCTTAGTTAGCAGTCTAGTAATGTTATAAATCACACTGGGCTCAAACATGGAGGTGAAATTAATGAAATAGGCCCATGCGCCTTTCACCAATTCAGTTAAACAAACAAAGTTATATGGATCCAACGACTAACAATCAAAGTCAAGGAGGTCTACTAATCCGATGGCATACACGCGTTCTGGCAAATAAAATGGAAAACAAAAAAAATAAAAACATAAATGAGAAGGTCACATGCCCTCCCCCATCTTCATTAATACGCTGGCTGCTTCTTAGCCACAGGATAAGATTAGATCGCACGGTGATGACTTAATCTGGGCAAACAAACAGGACAATCAAAGTTCACCGGCCGAAGAAGTTCCGATTGCCTTCTCCGGCCAGCTTCCGATGAGGCCAAACAAAAATTCTACCAGAAACAAACAATTCGCACACCAAAACGAAGCTAAAGCCACGTAGAACATGGATATGCTAACCAAATCCACAAACAATCAACATATAAAGCAGATCGAACAAGACAAGATCAAGCAACAAAATTGAGATTCAAGATTTAATGCAATACAATGCTCCTAATCACTTCAGTCATCTTATATCAATCATAAGCAAGTCAAAACAAATAGCATTAAGGCCAAACTGAAGAAAAATAGATGAGACACTCAAACCTGAAATGGAGCACACTTGAGATTTTAAGAAATCCAGAGGCATTGTGAGTTTCCTTAAGCTTCCTTTAAGCCAAATAAAGGCTTGTTGCTTGTTGATGAGTGAAGAAATGGAAAGAATCCGAAGAGATGTTGTTGAACCTTCCAAATTGCACCAAGACAAATCCACCAACTCAAAGCAATGCAGATGATGATGTGAATGAAGATAATGAGAAGATGATCCACAAAAGCTTGGAGGAGGTGATGTGAATGTAACTCAGAGTTGTTTCTTGTTGAGAGTGAAAAGGAAAAAAATCTGAGAGAAAGAGAAGTGAGGAGTGATTTGTATGCGTGAGGATGAAATAATGAGAAACTCTCCCTATAATTAGTGAACCACACACTTATGTGAAGGGTGTGTGATCCTTTTATGGTGCTTTACCTCAAGTTTGTTACAACTGCAAAAACAGGGTGAAACAAGTCCTGCATTCTTCTCCTTCACTTTTTCCATTTTCAAACTTGATCATATGTGTGATGGTATATGGAGTTATGGTGGTGTGCATGTGATGTCCGCATGGGAGCTGATGATGAAGAGATTCAAGGATGTGGTTCATTTTTCACGTGAAGGTGCATGGTGAGCCTTTTCACGCACAACATTTCTCCTTCAAGGCATGACATGTGCGTGTGTGATTGGAGAATCCATGAGTGGGGAAAGTCACACAAAAAGGGCGTTGATGATGTGCTTTTCTTGCTTATCACATGGGCATCATTTGTAATATCATCTTTTCAGATTTGCCACTAAAATGAAAATTTCATAAACTAATAAAGTGCCCTACCCAATCCCATTGGTCACGTGGGAAAAAATGAAGACCTATTAAAATATGTTATGACCTACTTAAAAAAGTGGCACACAAAAAAAATGGTGGACCAATATGAAAGTGACAAGTGTCTTAAAAAAACCTAAAATGCATCCAATCTTCCAAAAATCATAACTTGAGTTCTAAGAAGGCTATGAAAATATTCTAATAATTTATGGAAAGGGAAAAACATGATCTACAACTTTCGTGTTCAATGAAAAAATCATATGGAGCTTTTTTGGACATGAAATAATAGCTTGAAGATCTAGGGCAAATATTTCTAAAAATAGAAACTTCTAAATTTACATATTTAGCAACTTTTTTACACATCCCTGATTTTTGACATTTGAGCTCATCCAAGCTATTCCTTGATCAATTATGGCTTCATGAAGTTGATGAACTTGATCAAAACCCTAAAAATCCTTCAGTTGACTTTTGTTTGGCATAATTGACTTTCTTGCTTCCTTCTCAAGCAACTGCTCAAACTTGACTTCTTCAGTGAATTTTTGTCTCAAATTTAATACATAAGCCTTGAAGATCATATGAGAGCCTTTGACCATAAGAATTAGTAAAATCTCAGAGAACTCCTGGATCTAGAGAAAAGCCCTAATTAGGGTTTGTCTGTGTAGGAGAAAATGCACTTCTGAACTCCTGATGAAATTCCACCCTTCTAAGACTTTAAGGATGACCTTGAGCTTGTATAAGATATGATGAGACCTTATAAGCTTCTTGCAATGTCACTTGGCTCTTGGCTTTGCTTGTAGAACCATAAATCTCCAGATGATTGATTATAGGCCCTATGCTAGAACATGTGAATGTTATGCTTCATTTTTCTATGCCAAATGCTAGGATATAGTATGTTATATGACATGCTTATGATATGTAAATGATGATAAAAAGTAGAGGGAAAATTTGGGGTGTTACACTTTGTTGTGTGGACAAGAAGGAAGCAAGAGAGATTATAGAAGACATGCATGATGAGATCTTTGGTACTCACTTTACTGGGCATACGATGGCTAAGAAAATTTTGAGAGCAGGTTACTACTGGTCTACCATGGAAACTGATTGCCATCAGCACTCCAAAACTTGTCACAAATGCCAGATCTATGTTGATAAAATACATGTACCTCTTGTTTCGTTGAATGTTCTAACTACTCCTTGGCCTTTTGCAATGTGGGGCATTGATATGATTGGAGAGATTGAACCTACCGCTTCCAATGGACATCGTTTCATCCTTGTTGCCATTGATTACTTTACGAATTGGGTAGAGGCAACCTCGTTTACTTCTGTTACCAAGAATCTCATGGCTCGGTTCATCAAGCATAATCTTATATGTCGATATGGCATACCTGAAAGGATTATCACAGACAATAGTACTAATATGAACAACAAGATGATCACCAAACTCTGCATGCAGTTTAAGATTAAGCATCACAATTCGTCTCCATATCAACCAAAAATGAATGGTGCAGTGGAAGCCGCCAACAAGAATATCAAGAAGATCGTGTAAAAGATGACGGTAACATACAAAGACTGGCATGAGATGTTACCATTTGCTCTCCATGGTTATCGCACCACAATACGTACCTCAACTGGGGCAACCCCATTCTCTCTCATCTATGGTATGGATCCAGACTCGACTTGACCAAATAAATTGGATGGAGGAAAAGAGGCTTGTGGCTGTTTTTCATGACCAGATGTATCAGAAGCACGTGATCAATGCTTTTAACAAGAAAGTCAAGCATCAGGCATATCAGGTTGGCGATTTGGTAATAAAACGTATCATATTACCACAAGGTGATCCCAGGGGCAAATGGACTCCCACGTATGAAAGACCATTATGATCAAAAGGGTATTTTCTGGAGGTGCTATGATACTTACTACCATGGATGGTGAAGATTTCCCGCACCCTGTAAACAAAGACATAGTCAAAAAATACTATGCATAGAAGGAGACCCGCTAGGTTGACTGACCTAGGCAAAAATAAGGGCATCCCGGCGAACCAAAAGGGTTCAGGAAAAAATCAGGGATATATATAAAAAGTTGTACACCCGACAAGTCGAAAACCTGAAAAGGCGGCTTAGGCAAAAAAAGGTATCCCGGTGGACTGAAAACCTGAAAAGGCGGTCCAAGCAAAGGTTAGGGATTAAAGTGTACGACTATGTCTCGTTGGATCATCCATCTAATTCCAACTAGTTATGTTACTAATATCAAGTTCAAACGGTGCAAATCAGTCCAATCATTTTTCTTCATGCCGTAATGGATGAGGTTCTTAAAGACATAATAATAATAGCAGAGTTGAAACCCGATGGGATCATTTACGCATATGTGTTTTCCTTGTTTTATTACTTTGTACGTTTTTCAATCTTATGACAATTTCCTCTTACTAGGATTTATGTCTCATTGTACAAGATTGCTTGTTTATTGGTTACCTTCAAGATCAATATAATTCTATTTCAAACTCAGCTTTACTTTTCTCGTTTTTTTAATTACGATAAACGTCCACTGATTACTTTGAATAAATATGTGTTTTTTTTATATGATGTTTACCAAAAATACATAAAATAACATTTACTAAGGATTCCTGGAGATTGGAATCCCCAACAAGGTTATATCTAACAAATCTCCACTATTTCTCCCCCAATAGAGTTTGTACTTCCAACACTACGAAGTCCCAAGCAAGATCCTATCGAGTCTGATACCCCTAGAAGAATTGACACTTGGTCGGATAAATCTCTCAGGGGAATGTCTGTCTCTTTTATCCCCAGTCAGGGTATTTAGGAACTTAATCCTTCAATAAAAAGCACGACGAACGGTTAACTCTCCTCGAATGCCTTCATTTCCAAACAGAAGTCGAAAGATCCCAAGTACAATATTCTGAAACAAGACAGAAACGATGTCTTCATATTCCTCAACAGCAAATCGAGATTTCTTTTCCCCAGTTAACAGTAGCTATATGAAGCCACTAATATGCTCCTGCTATATAATTCATCCATACATCATCTACCGTATATCAGAGTATACACATGCAACATACATATAACATTCTCATTCGCATTAAGAGCGTTATGCAATGCATTACATACATCATGATACTGCATAGAACTAACCTCGGTCTTTCAGGTTAATTCCCCAACAGACAAATATCATCAACTTATTATCTTTCAAATGACATCTCGGGCTGCTTTATCCTCCAGGATCACATCAAACAATATCTTGGACTACTTTATCCCCCAGGATTACATCTATCAACGTCTCTGACTTCTTTATCCTCCAAGGCTCTATCAACGTCTTGGACTGCTTTATCCTCCAGGACTGCATCAAGTATCTTGGGCTACGATAAACCCTCAGAGATACATCTACCAGTACCTTGGTAAATGATAAACCCTCAGATACTTCTCTTTCTCTCTTGGGATAGAATAAACCCTCAGAGATACGTCTACCAATATCTTGGGTTTCTACTTCCCATGATCACATATATCAATATCTTGGACTGCCTTATTCTCTAGGAATTACATTCAAGAAACATTTTTTCTCTCTTCCAGGTACTAATTACTCCGAATGGCATCTTTAAGCCGATTCAAGCAATACAATCAACCAACAGTGTTTCTTTGCGCACCGACGAGTGTAAATTTTTGGGCTTTAAGTGTTCAATCCTCTTCCACCTTCAGGTCACAAATAGCGTGCATGCTAGTCTAACCCCCCAGGTTTCAGAAAATTGAACAGTGGCAGTTGTTGTACCCCAAAATTTTCCCTCATATCTTCAAGACAATATGTCTCAAGAGGTATCCTAATGGTCATAAGATTCTCAATTGCTCAAAGGGACTCAAGGTTTCATCAAATAAAGCCTCATCCTAAACAATGGATCTCACATTAGGGTTTTTTATTTCTCAAAGCAAATTTAACTTCTAAAGCCTCAAGTGGACTTCATGGTATCTCATATACTTCAAAGGATACACATGTCAAGTTTCAAGACTTACCCTACAAGTTTGGTCAGTCAGATGCTCAGATAATCAGTAATAAGTGGACTTGGGTAAAAAGTCATATATGGTCAACATACAGTCAAACTTCAAGATTTTTGGTCAACATCAAGATTATAAAGTAAGATTCATCATTTGATCAAAGATTGATCATGATTCATCAAGAAAGCCTCAAATTCATCACAAGGCAAAAGTTACTAAATTAGGGTTTCTTAAGGAGAAAGTCAACTGAACTTTGACCACACCTAACTTTCACATACTTCATTATAAATTTCCCAACCAAATCCCATCTTTAAGGAAATTCAATTCTTTACAACTTTGTCTCTCTAAGGCCAAGGCCAGAAATGCTTCATTTGAGAGATATGAGTCAAGACATTACAGGTCCACTAAAAAGTCAACTTTTTCAAAAGCTCATAACTTGAACATGGAATATCAAATTGATATGGGACTAAAAGGAGGGATTAAAGGACACTTTAAGCTTTTTAAAAATTCCAAGAACACATTCATATGATAAAAATTGAGAAAGTTGTGCATTGTTAAAGTTGAGCAAAATTGAGGAGGTGTATAAGGCAAACAATGACCACAAATTGTGTTTTTGCCAAATGGGCCTATCTTTTCACAATCCAAACTTAATCTTAAGATAGTCCACGACCCCTAAGTCATATATTTTGATTTTATTTATTTATTTCATATTTTATTGGATTTAATTCATTTAATTTCAATTTTAATCAAAATAAATATGAAAAAAAAATCAAAGATTTGATATTTGGACTATTTTAGGATCATATATTGAAGTTATTTACATGATATGTGATCCAAATTCGTGCAAATCAAGAGGGAAAGTCATGATAGCCAGATATGCACCAAAATAGAAAGCTTTCGATACCATTCAAAATATAAATCAATTTGACCCAAGCCCATGAATTTTGTTGACCTAAATCACTCTCCTATAAATGTATAACCATCTCAAGACCCCAGGGGGCGCAACTGAGCTAAGTGTTTAGTTCAAACTTCAAAATTTTCAAGAAACTTGCAAAATTCCTATTCCACTTTTCATTGAGTTTCAATCCCTTCCAAGGCTTGATTCTTCTTCCTAAGGACCAGAGGAAGAGATCCCAATCATTTGCTACAAGTTTCAAATCCTGAATCAAGCTCATCAAGTGCGCCATTTTTTATAAAATTTTGAAACTTTGAAACTTCTGATTTAATCATATTTCATGGTATATTAATGTGTGTTTGAGTTTGCATGAACCGATGGAGCATTCCTGAGTAATTAGTTTGAACTTTCCACGTGAAAATCAAGACATGCCATTGTTTGGGCATAAAGCTTCCATGCTTCGAATCTCCATGTACAAGCATTTTCAGGCTAAATGGAGGGCACTAATGAACTCCTAGGGTTGTTTCTAGTCGATCCATGCTCTTAAAACCATTTGATATTGCATTTTTATGATGTTTGAAATATGCAGGTGCTATAGTGACGGACAAAACCGTCACTATAAGCTTTAGCAACGAAACGAAAATCGTAGGTACAGGTGCGCGAAGGAGACGATGAATAGTGACTGGGAAAATCTTATTTTTTTTTGTTTACTATATAATATTTTCTTTTCATCAATTGTCACCAAAGGCCATCTGGCCTAGTGGAAGAGGCACGCATTGGCAAGCTTGGAGACTTGGGTTTGATTCCTAGCATCCCCCATTTATTTTTTGCTCAATTTCCTTTTCTTTTCCTTTCCTCCTTCTATTTATTTATTTAATTTCTTTATTTTATTTATTTAAAATTATTTAATTCAATTCTTGTTTTTTTAAAACCAATCAAAAAAATAGAAAACTTAATAATTTATTTTCCCATAAAATCATAAAATATCAAAAAAAAAAAATATATATATATATATATATATATATATAATTAAATTAAATTAGGTTTAATTTTTTTAATCAAATTAATTTCTTTAATTAATCATTTATCTTTTCTAACAAAAATCAATTAATCGAATACCCGAAACTTTTGTCTTCTTCATCTTTTCTCCCCGATTTTATTTCTTAGAATAAATGTATAGGTTGCATGAATTTGTAATAGTCAGATTTATTTTTCTCGCCCGATTTTTCCATAATAATGTAACTGCTAAAGCCTTGTAATAACTTAGGTTTATTTTTCCGCACTTTATATTTTTTCCAGGTTTTTTATGATTATGTATCTCTCCCAAGGTCATGTAATAGCTTAAATAAGGATTTTATTTTTCGCACTATAAACTGTTAGATGTATGCTTAATAGGATTGTATAGAAAGACTAAAATCAATCGTTAGATAACCCTAAATTTCAAGACTAAAATAACTGAACTGAATACACTTGCACACTCACACCTCTAGGGTAACCTCTCTTTGTTGCCTTATGAAATATGGTCAAGTCCCTCGAACTTAGGGATACCTTAAAATGTTGCCTAAAGAAATAAATCATCACAATTGCCTTTCGAATAAAAGATCATAGTCCCTCGTTGTCCCTTCAAAGTCGCCTTCGAATAAATGATCTTGTCCCTACAAAAATGATGATAGTCCCTTCGAATTGTTAAGGTATCTCTACATGTTGCCTTCTATGACCATAACGACGACCCTACAATTGTCCCTCCAAATCCAAGGATAAGACTACTTACTAACTAATAGTAAGGACAATTATATCCCTAAGGAAACGAAAATGACAAGAAAGATCTTACAACTTAGGGTAAGTAACTCTTAAACACTTGCTCACAACTTTCAAAACAAATACGTTTTACACCCCACCCTCTTTTTCAAAATACTTTCAAACAAGTAAACACTTTGTATACATTCATACGAGAATCATTACAAAGTTAAATATTTAAGAAATATTTTAATCACACACTACATTTTTCAAACACAACAAGTAAAGAGTGAGCTAAGAAATTAAGAGCCCATGGATAACCATGGATACAAAGGGTGCTAACACCTTCCCTTTGTATAACTTACCCCCGAACTCAAAATCTCTTAAAGGTTTTTCCCGTTCTTTTATGTCTTTCCTAATTGGATTAAATAAAATTCGGTGGCGATTCTTGCTTACCGCAACATATCTTGCGACAAATATTAAAAGTCAGTTCTCCCACCGTGTTACACTAGGTCACAATGGCGTAGTGAACAATGCATAAGGAAGGCTCAAAGAGAAGCCTCCAAAGGTGATTGTGTTGGATCAAGCACAAGTGTGCTTGGTGAAGTTGGGGACAACCTTAAGACAAAAATAACAAACAAAGTGCCTGTGGGGCGCAAAGGATTTTCGTCCAAAAACAAAGAAGTTGAGATCAAGACAGAGATAAAGGCTGAATTGAGAGCTATCGAGGATGAGGATATGACAAACAATTTTGATTGTGAATCTGAAGTTCTCTGGACATCTTGGTCAATGTAGTTTTAGTAATGCACAGAGAGTATGATCGCATCACTGAGATTGAAAATTTGGATGCAAATACTGAGGCAAAAATGGCAGCACATCAACCATTGTGCTACTATGTGATAAACAATGGGTGTGTCGAAGAACATAATGCCTTCTTTGAGAGACCCATCGAGGCCATGAGGGGGCATTTAAAGTCCCTATATATCACTAGGAAGGTGGAAAACGTGGCCATCAACAAAATTCTGGTTGACTGTGGCACCATAGTGAAAATAATTCCACACTTCTTACTGGCCAGAATTGGCAAGTTCGACACAGACCTTAAACCTCACAACTTGGTCTTGTTGAACTATGAGGGAAAGACTGGACCTATTATGGGGGTCCTATAAGTTGATTTGACTATGGGAACAATCACAAGGCCTATTTTATTTATGGTGATCGAAAGTAAGGCCAACTATAACCTCCTGCTAGGGAGGGAGTGGATACATGGCATATGTACATGCCATCTTCAATGCATCAAACGGTCACCATTTGGAGGCCAAATGGCGTTCTGGAAAATATTGAAGTTGATCAAGGGTACTTCAAGGTGCCAGTGAATCATGTGGAAGATGTAGAGTTCGACAAGAACTTAACACACATTGGCCCATGTGCACCAGCAGAATTTGAGTTCACACCTGATGATCATGCATTCTGCTCATTGCACCTCCATCCCGTCGAAGGTTTCCGCTGGGATAGGGAGGTTGTAGAAGAAGCAAGCAATTACCCACCTTACTTTCTGGAGCCTATAATTCAGCCCATATGGTGGGGAAGCGAAGGCAGTAACAATGACTAACTTTGACGCATTGAAAAGAATTTCGGCCTACGTGGCTGAAACGAGGATACAAGCGACCTTAGAGGCTGCAGAAAATTATATGGCTGTTGAGGCCATTACAGAGTTTGTTGAGGAAAATCTTGTGAAGGATTTTGACCAAGAGCCTCCAAATAAGGCTCAAGAAGATTCAGACCAAAAGCTTGATGCAATCTATGATAATGAGCCTTTGGGATTTGAAAAGGACCATTTGTCAGAGAGCACCAAAATGCTGGCCTAGGATCCTTTAGAAGAAATTGACGTGGGAGAAGGGGTGTTGAAATGCCTACTTACATCAATGCCAACCTCGACCCATAACTCAAGGTCGAAGTGGTCCACTTGCTAAAGGAATTTAAGGATTGCTTTGCTTGGGACTATGATGAAATGCCTGGTATGAAAAGAGAGTTTGTCGAACATAAGCTACCAATCAAGCCTGGGAAGAAGTCTGTCTAACAAAATCCAAGACGGTTCGCCCCAACAATCCTCACCAAAATCAAAGAGGAAATTGAGAGGTTGCTTCGATGCAAGTTCATTCACACGGCTAGGTATGTCGAATGGTTAACAAACATTGTACCAGTAATTAAAAAGAATGGCTCTTTAAGGGTGTGCATAGACTTTAGAGATCTAAATTCAGTAACCCCTAAAGATGAGTATTCAATGCTTGTGGTAGAAATGCTAATTGATTCTGCTGCAGGACATAAGTATCTAAGTATGTTGGATGGCTACTCAAGATACAATCAGATATTCATTGCTGAGAAAGATGTCCCTAAAACTGATTTTCGATGCCCAGGGACTTTGGGCACCTATAAATGGATAGTAATGCCTTTTGGTTTGAAAAATGCATGGGCAACTTACCAAAGAGCAATGAATTCAAATTGTTTTTATTTCATAGATACGTTTATGCAAATTTATATTGATGACATAGTTGTAAAGTCTATTTCAGGACTAGACCATGTCAATCATCTTCGACGTTCTTTTGAAAGAATGAGAAAACATGGTCTTAAAAGGAATCCTCTTAAATGTGCTTTTTATGTGCAGGCAGGGGACTTTTTGGGATTTGTGGTCCATAAAAAAGGGATTGAAATCAAGCAAAATAAGACTAAAGTTATCATGGAGGCTAAAGCGCCTTCAACGAAGAAGGAGCTGCAATCACTCTTAGGTAAAATTAACTTCCTAAGGTGGTTCATATCAAAATTAAGTGGAAAGACGTAAGCCTTTTCACCTTTGCTGCGAATGGGCAAAGAAGGGTTTCAATGGGGGCAAGCTCAACAAGAAGCCTTCGACAAGATCAAGGAGTACTTGAGCCATCCTCCAATTCTTTCTCCACCTTGTAGGAAGAAAAGTATGATATTGTACATAGTTGTTTCAAATAGAACCTTAGGGAGTATGTTAGCTCCCAAGAGAATTATTATGGCGTCGAAAGAGCCATTTATTACCTTAGTAGAGTTTTAAATGATACAAAAACTAGGTATAGCATGATAGAGAAATTATGCCTATGTTTGTATTACTCTTGTACTAAATTGAAACAATATATAAAACCAGTTGATGTTTATGTTTCTTCTCGCTTTGATGTTATTAATTATATGTTGTCCAAACCTATTTTGCATAGTTGAATTGGGAAATAGGAATTAGCATTAACTGAGTATTCATTAACTTATAAACCCTTAAAAGCTGTTAAAGGGCAAGTGGTTGCAGACTTTATAGTCGACCACTCTATAAATGAAAGTCCTTTAAATTATCTTGAGATTGAGCCCTGGAAGTTATACTTCGACGGGTCTAGTCATAAAGATGGGACTGGAATATGAGTACTTGTTATTTCTCCTAATAAAATTCCAACAACACTCAAGTATAAAATTGAAGGCCATTTTTCTAACAATGAAGCTGAATATGAGGCTTTAATAGCTGGACTTGAAGTATTGTTGGAATTGGGGGCAACTCATGTCGATACAATGGGAGACTCGGAATTGGTAATAAAACAAGTCACTTAAGAATACAAATGCATAAAAGAAAATTTAATTATGTACTTTGTAGTAGTAAATAGGCTACTGAAAAAATTTGAAGCAGTTACCTTTCGACACATTCCTAGACTAGAAAATCAAGTTTCAAATGACTTGGCTCAAATTGCATCAGGGTACAAAATCTCAAAGGAGAAATTACAAAGTGCAATTGAAGTCAGAGGAAAAGTTGTGTCAGTAGGAATGGCCCCATCAGATCTAGAAGTGACTAAGCTTGGGTATGCTGATGAAGAAAGTTTTGCAATATTGACGGTCGATAACATAAGTGACAAGGATTGGAGAAAGCCCATAGTGGACTACTTAGAAAATCCAACATCTTCGACAAAAAGGAAGATCAGATACCAAGCTTTAAAGTTATGTTCTCTTGGGGAATGAGTTATTTAAAAAGACTCCTGAAGGAGTATTACTTAAATGCTTTAGTGAGGCTAAAGCATATTTAGCTCTTTCAACTGTCCATAGTGGGGCATGTGGAGCACACCAAGTCGGGCACAAAATGAAGTAGCTTTTATTTCGATTGGGTGTGTATTGGCCCACTATTTTAAAAGATTGCATTGGATTCACCAAAGGATGTCAAGAATGTCAAGTACACGCTAGCATCCAACATGTACCTGCAAGTGAGTTGCACTCTATAGTCAAACCTTGGCCTTTCAGAGGATGGGCTTTGGACCCGGTTGGAGAGATTCGACCAGCATCTTCAAAGAATCATAAATACATTTTGGTAGGATTTGACTATTTCTCTAAATGGGTCAAAGCCATTCCATTTCCTAATGTTGATCAAGAAGATGTAATTGAGTTCATCCAGAAGCATATCATTTATAGATATGGCATTCCATAAACAATCACTACATACCAAGGGTCTGTGTTTACTGGTCGAAAGATGCAAGAGTTTGCCACATAAATGGGTTTTAAACTCTTGACATCTACTCCTTACTATGCCCAGGATAATGACCAGGTCGAAGCAAAAAAAAATAGTTATTGGTTTGATCAAGAAGCATGTTGGTAAGAAGCCAAGAAATTGGCATAAGACATTGTCGCTCCCGGGATTTTCATCCTAGTACAAACGTGAAAGTGGCACGAAAAATGTAGAGTCGCCAGCCAGGCATTTTTATCCCGAATGAATGGGAAAGGTAATGATGCACAAACCAAGGAGAAAAGGAAAGGACAAAGTCCTACAAACCAAAGATATGGGTCCAGAAGTCGGTTACGACTTGGGAAGGTATTAGCACCCCATATCGTCCGCCGTACCCAACGAGATCCACGCTTGTTTGCTTGTTTCAAAGGGTGAGAAATAAGATGCTGCTGAACAAATATCGCTAACTAGAATGGAAATGAGAGAGGGAACTAAAAAAAGAGAAAGAAAAGAAAGGAGTAAATGTAGGGAAAATAAAGAATGTGCTCGAACGGGCCCTACCCCGCTGCCTACGTACCTCATAGAGAAAATGAGGATCAGAGTCGACGCAGTTCGCCTAACTAAGGCGGATTTTGTTTGTATTTTTTAGGATGACGTTGCCATAGCTCTAACTCAGGTGTTGTCGGCTCGCTGAATCAAGGGTGTTACCGTATCGTTGTTTGAACTGTCGAGACAAGTCGTGATCGTCCGCAAAGAATGGGAGATGAGAAGAGAAGACGTGGTGTCTTTGTTTATTGTCTTTTAAGAGAAGTGTTTTGTTTATTCATTTGTGAAGCATTCTCGTACTAAGACTTGTTCATCGTGGTAGATGCCTTACACCTAGCCCCAAAATGGAACATGTATAAGTAACCCACGACAAAGTCTCATGGCGTACAAGAATATCCAACCTTTATTAGGTGTTTTGTTGTTTGTCTTTGAGATGAGAAAGAATGACTCAAGTTGAGAAAGGGAAAAAATAAGGGAACTATGACATAACCCTAAGTTGTTTATTGCATGCAAAAGGAGATCTTAATGATTTGTGTGGTTTTCTAATCCTAATGAGAAAAAGGAAAAGAAGAAAAGAGAACTTAGAACTCAACTTACTTCCTAAGGAAGTTAAGTTGTTTCTAAAAAAGGGGAAGATTATACAAGCAAAACACAAAGTACTATGGCAAACACAAATAGAAATCATAAATATAAAGAGGAAGAAGTTATATAAACAAGGCTTACCTCAACCTCCCTACAAAACAAAGGGTTAGTTTTTCAAAGCATACCGAAAACATAAAGCATGGAAAAAGGGCTAAGACCAACACAATTTGAAGGCATAAAGAGATAAATTAAGGAGTTATATGTTGCCTACCTCAACCTCCCTACAAAACAAAGATTAGCTTAACATTGCATATTAAAAGCATAATCAAAGCATAAAGGCAATTAAGTACCATACACGTCCTAGAATGGAACTAGGGTTCAAAATAAGACCTAAGTCTAAATGTGAAGGTAACTAAAAGGTTATATGACTTCTAAAGTCATTATCTACATGCTATAGGTACCTAAGGATGCTAGGATACCTCACAAGATCAAACTATGTCAAACTATGTACAAAAAGTTCACCTTAATGCAAGTTAGGGTCCAAGGATGAAGTATGAGTGCATATGACATATAAGCATGAATTAATACATGAAATTAGAATCAAAGTCAGTAGTTTACACTCTTTATGTATCTCCTATATTTCTTATGAATTAACAAACAAGTTATGTTAACATTTAAGAGAGAAGAGGACAAGTTTAGGCTAAACATAATCAAGTAAGGAATGCATTTTGAAACACAAAACAAATCAAATGAAGATGGTTCAAAAAGTGACCTATAACTGGAATTAAGGACCTAAAAATGATCTATAATTAACTTATAAAAGTTACCAAATATTATCTCAAGCAAATGGCATGAATGCCTTCCTAACATCTAAGGTATGGAGCAAATGAGCACATACTCAGACCTATAATCTAGGTGACATGGAAAATAGAAAAAAGGCTTGAAAAATTATGAAATTAAATCCATAGCATGGTTGAGTTAGTAGATTTAATGTACTAAACGGATTTCATAAATTTATGCACCAAAGTGCCAAAACAATTTACTTAATGGACAAGATAACAAGGCATGATCTTCGAAAAACAACTCCACAAAGTGGATAAAAAATGACACCAAAAATTATGGAAAAAAGGCCTAAGGAGCATCAAAATATCAAAAATTCCAGTGGTTAATCACACACCAAAAATAAGTCTCACACCTATTGGAAAAAATCGTTTTTGGTCCCTTATGTCAAAACCATTCATTTTGGGACAACTTGGAATAAAAAATCCAAATTAATTACTTAAATCGTCCAAATATGGAATATAAAAATATATATAATTAATTAAAAGGATGAAGATAATTCGTGAATTTTTCAAGAATTTTATTACACCCGAAACTATTTTTAATAATTGCGACGATACGGACAAAAAAAGGTGATTTAAGAGAAAGTGAAAGGAAGCGAATTCTATAATCCGTAACCTAATCCCTAAGCTCCGATATCGACACATATCAACATAAATCACAAATAAATCCAGTGTCTCAGGTTGGAGGGCTCAATATGCACCTTAAGTTATATGATCCTAAGCCGCATACAAACTAGAATGGTGCGTTAAAGTCGAGAAAGTCGAGATTTCTTACTTGATTGAAGTGTCGATTCCTCACATAAAAGAAACCCAAAAACTTCATGAAAGGTCTTGTAATATCCCATTAGAAAAAAAATGCTTATCTTCCATAATCGCTCTGTGAAGACCCATGGTAGCTGAAATCGATACAAATCGATCAAAAAACATCACAAACACTTTAATCCAAATTAGTTCACAACAAATAATTAAAATTAGTGAAAAAATTCTAATTAAATTTGTCAAGAAACTAATCCAAATATTAATCCATAAAACTCATCTTAACAAGAAAATTAATTCATTTTGAACAATAACATTAATTAAAACTTCAAAAGAAATAATGAGAATAGGAGGATGCAGTAGAAGCAATATGGTGCAAAGAATAAAAATGGCCCAAGGCCAATCCTTAACACTCCAGCATAGGGGGAGGTATTCATAGAAATTGAGAGGTGTGAAAAGAACTTCCATGCCCAAGAGGCCCAATACCCATGTACAGACCCGTAGGAAGGTGCATATGAGTAATCTGAAGCGTGTTAATAGCACTTCCATGTATATTAAGGCCCAATCTAATCCATGGTGTTGTTTAACCTAGTTTATTAGTAAAGCAACCCAAGAATCCTCATCTTCTTCACAACATAGAAAGAACGACGACCATCCCAAATCAATCTCACTGTCGACAAAAAAAAACCTCCACCGCACCGTTCTCGTCTCCAATCCCCTTTCATCCTTCGTGTTCTCCACCTCCACACATACATGAACGATGAGTGATGAAAAAATGTATATTCCGGTATCACCCCGGCGACTCTTCAAATCGACGAAGACGAAAGAACACTAGAGGTAAGATACTTCGACTATGTTGTTACAACTGTTCTTGTTCTTCTTCCTCTCCGATCTTTCTGCTTCGATCTAACGCCGCTTCTGTGAATCACGATTTCGGCGACGAAATTCACAGATTCATCACTGTTCTGAGATTTTGAGATTTCGATGCGGTAGTTGATTGAGACTCAAGGTACTTCTTCTTCCGACTCTTCTTTCTTGCGTGCGTGCGAATCTTTGCTCTACTACTCCTCTTATTTTTGATTCATGTTGTTGTTGATGATGATTTGCGTTATATCGTTCTTGATGCAAGTTGTTGTTTGATGAAGATGTGATGAGATTGGAGGATATGAAGATGAAGAGGATGGCGGCGGTTGAAGGTGATTAAGGTGTTTGTTGAAGTCGCGATGATGAAGATGATTTGACAAAGGTGATGAAAACGCCTTAGGTATGTCATCGATTCATTTTAGATCTTCTCATTCTCCTCCTTCAACGCGTTTTGCTTCTGAAATTGTGTTATGGTTGATTATCGTTGCTTCTGGATTGGATTTGTAGGTTGCGATTTTGGTGATGGTTTGATGAAGTTCTTCGCATTCTGACGAGATTGATGTAGATGGTGTTTGAAGGTGGATTGAAGATGTTGGGTGCGAGTTTTTCTTTTAGAGTTTTATGTCGAAAAGTTGAGGAGAAGGTGAAGATTGGAGAAAAGTGATTATTTATGAAAATGGATTTGCTGAGCTTCCTCTTGGAGATTTTTCTCAGTTTTTGTTATGACTTTTCACAGAGTTCAGAAGAAGGTGAAGCTGAGTATGTTGGAGAAGATTTCTGTTATCCTCCTCTATTATTACTTATTCTAGAGTTCTATATAACTAATATGTCACTGACTTTTGGGACTGAGTTTTTTTGTTATGGATTCCCCTGTTTCTGAATTTCTGTTGTGGGAGTTTCTAACTGATTTTTCGTTGTAACCGATTCTGTTATCCATTGTAACTGAATTTCTTCTGTGTATTTTTATGTGATAATTGAATTTTGTCATCAGCCCTCTGTATAACTTAATGTTCTTCTTTATCAGTTTTTTTCCTGCTATTATGTTAGACTAGGATAACTGTTATGGTAAAATAATGGGCCTTTAAATCCCAGCAACCCTCATGAATGAAATTTCCAATTTTCCAACTTACATTTATAAACTTCTAAAAACACATCCATTTGAATTAATGAACCACTTTGACTTGGCTTTATGTTCTTGTCATTTGATGCTTGTATGATCATGGTTAGACGATGAAACATACCATGCATTTCCATGATGATCACTTGATCAAATCAAACCTGTTGCACGAGGTTCACTTTGAACTTGAACATGAAAAGGAGTCCTCTTGCCATGAATGATTTGAAACTAATCCAAGAACCAATGTTGTCCATACTTTAAACTCTTCTCGCATAAGCTTGACTTCTCCACTAAAACTAAGCTGAAAATAGATGACATTGGATTCACTATATTCGTGAATGAATGACATCCAATTTCTTGTTACTTGAGCAATATGGATCCCAAAATCAACCTTTAGAACCTTTTGAATGAATTATGTCCATCATGAACAGAAATGATCTTGTCTTGACCATGTGGGCCTCATTTTGGTCACTTGTACAACCCTAACGAATAAAAAAGAAAGAAAACAAATGCAACATATATTTCTTTTTATTTTTTGATGCACAAAGGTTAGAGGACATGTTGATTAAAAAAACCCTAATTCGCAAAGGTAATAAGCACAAGGAAAACAAGTGAATATCTTCGAGCAAATGGTTAGAAAAGAACCTTAATTCCATATTCCATGAAACAAACTCCAGTGAAGTAGAAATCACAAGCCAATGGAACACCCTGGTTCTTCAGAGGGCATTGATCCCATGCCTTAAAAGTCCAATGAAATGCATGATTATGAGTGTTATGACTTAATAGAAAATGCGGATGACTGTGAAGCGTAAAACCAGTTTGGGTAATAAATATGAGGGCAAATTTTGGGGTGTTACAGCTGCCCCTATTCAATCATCTGTAGACTTGAATGGATGATAGCAATTGCTTTCAGACGTTTGAGATATGCAGGGATTGAATACCAGAAACAACCGGAAAATTTGCACTCTGTGGAAGAAGAAAAGGGAAATAAACCCAACCATATGAACTCTGCTCGGATATAATTCTAATGGGAAGATAGTAAATGGGGGATGCCTTTTGAGTGATGCTAGAAGGACTGACTTTCCACACTACGGATGGACTTTGAAATTATGTCTTTTTAAACCATGTCAAACGACTACTGGCTTGCCACACTGCGGGTGGACTTTTGATATGTTGCAACTATGCCTTAATGATATCTTGTCTTTTGGATGTAGTCGAACAACTATTGACTTGCCACGCTGCGGGTGGACTTTTACCAATTTACGGTTGAATTTCAAGATACTTTGCCACCCTGAGGACAAACTTTTGCCAATTTATGGATGGACTTCAAAAATGTCTTGTAGATTAACGTCAAACGACTACTGACTTGCCACCCTATGGGGGACTTTTTCCACACTACGAGAGACTTTTTGCCACACTACGGGGGACTTTTTTGCCACACTACGGGAGAATTTTTGCCACACTATGGGGGACTTTTTTGCTTCTGCCGCACTATGGGGGACTTTAGGACTTCGCCACCCAGAGGATGGACTTTGGCCAGTCTATGGCTGGGCTTTAAGAATTTTCCACCCAGAGGATGGACTTTGGCCAGTCTATGGATGGGCTTTAAGAATTTTCCACCCAGAGGATGGAGTTTGGCCAGTCTACGGTTGGGCTTTAATTATGCTGGGTATGCATATGTTGAATTGCATACCATGATGCCCCATGTCACTGGGGATGCTATGTCCTGAATATGTCAATGAACTGATGCAAGTGTAAAGGGAATTCTTGATGCGGATGTAATAAGTCCCTGCTAACTCTGCCGAGAATGAAATGATCGCTGATTCGATCTCAAGAAGCCCTGCGGGGATAACATCTCTGCTGGAAAAGAGCGTGAATAATCTGTCTGTCTCGAATTATCACCTTGCCAAAAATAAATTGGACTTTAGATTTGAAGGCCCTGCTAGGGGATACTTCAACTACTGGGGATTGAATCTTACCCATAACTCCGTTGGGGGATCGACAACTTTCCGACTTAGCTGGGGAAAGATCTTGTCAAGGCTCTGCTGAGGAGCACTCTTTGTCTACTTGAATTTTCCGAACCTCTGTAGGGAAGGGAACTGTTTGGTTGCCGGGAATACGTGAATTCCTATAAGAAATACTTCACCGTGGGAAAACGACTTTTTACTTGGAGATTAACAATCTTTATTGCTCTGCTAGAGCAGGGAAATCTTATGAGATCTATCGGGGAGAGAAAAAATTGTCTGAGATCTACTGGGGAATCTGAGCCACCATAGATCTGCGGAGGAACAGGATCAGGGAAACCTGTTGAAGAGAAAAAGTTTGCGATGTACTCCGTTGGACATAACTTCTATCCGTCTGTTGGGAATACCAAAACCGAAACACATCCTGCTGGGGAGGAAATATTTCAAGTAGTTTCGTGTTGCGGATCATTTTCTTTTGTCCGGACTTTACCTTAAGAGGATTTTACAAAAGACCTGGCGTCTTTAAACTCCTAAGTATCATACTGACAGCATGAATTGACATAATACCCTTGCTGGGAAGGTAACAATTATAAACACATATGAGTTTGTAGCAGTTGGAAGCGTTGAGCGAGATAATTGGCTTGACGAGCGACCACTAGATGGGTAATGGACTCAATTAGTAAGAGTTATGACAAGAGGGTGACATAGAAACCCTTCAAGAGTAAAGTTGTCTTGGTACTCTGAAATCTGGATAGATGCTTCCGATTATCTGTCTTCAGGAAATAATGAGTTCTCGTGCTATTGGGGTGGCCTTCCCCAATACGAGTATTTGAATAGTTTTGCACTTGACTGACTAATCTTTACTCTTGGAGAGATTTGAATCTCGAAGTGATTTCCCCAGTTTGGCTGACATTTGAAGAGATTACTCGACGTAACTTCCCCAGATTGGACGGCTCTTACAACCACTAGTTGGGAAAGTCCTTACTCAATGGAGATTTCTCGGAAAAGTGCACCTCGACATGATTGTCTTTCAGAAGTTTTAGACTTCTCAACTTGGCAAGATTAAGCTTCTGAACTGAATTTTCGTATGTGAACTTCTTATGATGTCAAACAAATGTATGCAAGCAGAAAATGTTTATTCTGAGAATGGAAATTCTAATGCAACACACATATTAATCTTGAAGTCTTACTGAAAAAGATGTCGCAAACCTTTGTAAGCGAATCACTGGTTAAGATATGACATTGATTTTTTATGAAAGCATGTACATGCAATACCAACAAGGATCTTTTAGCACAACTCATAGGAGTCAGGAACGCGGTCTCGTGGTAGTATGCTCTCAAAATATCCCTGTTTCAGTTAGGACTTTTGAGGGTTGTATCGTGGCCTGGTTCACGGTTATATAAACAAAGGATATAGGCTCGAAGTTTATAGGTACCCACCCCTCTTCGTGATGTCCTCCATTCCTATGTTCAGCTAGCTTGGCACAAGCGCTCACCTCTCAAAAAGGGTTTTGTGATGGTTGAAGAACCATTACTACTAACAGTTTAAACACCAATCAAGTTGTTGTTGGGATTCAGTCACCCCTATTATATTTTGTATCTGTATCACGCGACTTTGTTCTTGCTTGAGGATCTTTCTTGTGTAATCCTTTTCATCTTTCGCTTTTGCATTATCTTGCTTATCCTTAACTTTTGCCTGGACTAATTCTTGTGAATATTTGATTGTCAAGTCCAGCGGGATGCCCTAATTTTTGCCTAAGTTGCTTGTTTTCAAGTTTCGACTTAGCGGGCTTTCTCATTTCTTTTTTTCTTTCGATTTTGAAGAAATCGTGTGACACTGGTTGTCTTGATTGCTTTGAAAGGGTCGTGACTGTCTCACTTTTCAGTTGATGAGGGATAACCATTGTGGTTTCCGATCTTTGGACCTCTTAATTAGTATAACCATTGTGGTTTCTGGTCTTTGGACCTCTTGATTTGGTACAACGAAAGGTAACGACTCCTCAGATATGCACTCCTTTTTGAAATTTGAACGCTCGTTCAAACTAACTGACGCCTACCCTGCCCCTGGTAAATGCAAAGGTTTTTTTCTTCATGCGAAAAGAAACTCCTACTTCAAGACTCAAATGGGTTGGTGAGGGTTTATCTCCCTTATATCTCCGGTGTTTAGGATTTGAATTAATGCCTGTACATCATCAACAGTGTCTTTCTCAAAAGCACACAATTAGATATTTATGTGTTTTCACTCGTCATCCTCCCTCATAGAGTTTAAACATAACAGTTGGTGTTGAAATGCACATACACAAAATCAAGAGTGAATACAAATGGATTACTTCAAGAAAAACATGTAAATTTTATTATGATTAACATTCAAAAACAAATAAGTTTCATGCATGCATACAAATGTTTAAACATACAAAAGAAACTGCAAATGAAATGCAGTAAAGAAGTTGAACATTGTTGTCATTGAGGAGACTTGACTCCATCTGGACTCATTGCTTTTGAAGATGCCCTTGCAAACTGGGAGGTCAATTTGATGAGGAGACTTCAATGTGTGGGCAGACCTTCTGACATGATGACCTTTGAGTCGATCAAAATTTTCACCTTGCGCTTGCACACATCACAATTGTCAATTGTATGCATAAATGCCCATGAGTGGTACTTGCATCTAGCATTTCCATCGTGGTTGCCATTATTGAGGAGGCTTGAATCTGTATGGACTTATTGCTTTCGGCGAATTTCAACAGTCAATGGTCTGGATGTTCATTATATCACTGACTCGGTACCATGTTCCCACCTTTTCCTAGCGTGAACACAATAGTCTTGGAGTCAATCAAATTCGCGACCTTGTCTTTACCTATGCCTCTAAAAGACTTGCGATCTTCAATTAAGAGGCCAGGTGCCCCAGAATGGTAGTCATACTTGGCATTCGACATTGAAACTCCAAAAGAAGCTTTTTCGAAGATGATCCTGATGTGACTAGCTCAACCAGTTTGAATTTGAGCAACTGAGGAAACCCGTTGCACGTATGACATCAAAATATGATCAAACTTCTCCTCAAGTTGTTCTGGCCTTTGCCCATATGCTCTGCCCCTAGGACTCTCTTGGGGAGCTGAGGTTGGATGTTGACAAACGACATCTGGAGGGAAGAGGTTGATAAATAAAGTTAATAAATAAGGTTGCTCGCAAAGATCTCACGCGATTTCCTGCCTACATATCTCCATTAACTAATGGAGAATCAGAGCGACGTAGTTCCCCTCACTAGGGATACAAATGTTTTATTTCCTTTAGAATTGCATTCAGGATTTCCATAGTCAGATTCATCTGAGTCTTCATCTAGTTGACTTCCTCTTTCAGCAGTTTCTGATTCTGAAATAAAGCTTGCACATCTGCCCTGAATTGCCCCAGTCGGGTCTTCATTTGGTCACCTCCGCCCGAAGTTTTTCCAAATCCATACCTTGATGATTGTGATTCAAGTTGGCCATTTTTTTGAGAAACTAAGTCAGGATAATAATTTGCCTCTGAACACCTGTCATGAATGCAAGGATGTATGCAAATGCCATGTTCAGTTATTTCCGAGGAATCTATCTGCTTTGATTCAAGTTTTGATACAGAGAAATCCAACGACCTGATTCAGATGTGCGATCCTCGGAAATAACAAAACATGTGTGGATAAATGATATGATGTCATTTATGCAGCAGGCATGTGATCAATGGTAGGATGTTGGTGTTGAGAAGTGAACCAACTGTGGAGAGTCACAATAATATTATCTCTGTACAGAAATTCCAGAACTCAGAATCAAATAACCATAAAATCAATTCATAAAACGATACTGCCAAAGTGGGTATGTTGGAAGTTTAGGGTTCCTGCAAACCCCTCCCATCTCGCGAGTGTGCTACTCCGGGTCAACCTCACGGACTCTCAAAGCTGGATAGCAATAATACGTTCACCATTTCCGAGAAATGGCTCGTGATCAAATCAGGGAATCAATTTGCCATTATGTACTACCTAGGGAGGTCTCAGCTGAGTCCAAGGAAACAAGCATCCCTTATAAGTCCCCAACTTCAAGCACTAAATCGAGAAACAATAGCACATTCAGTCCTTGGGATACAATGTTATCGTCATACAAACAGTTTGCCTTAACTGGATTCCTATGAGAGAACCAGGCCATCCTATGCGAGTTACCAGTGGGCCCTCGAATGCGACTAGGTTTGCCAACAAATGTGGTTTGTCACTGTTATCACTGGAGAAGACTGTTTCCACTAAGGTCCTCGAAGATCGGTCACCAGATGCATATAACTATCGATGTCGTACCCTGAAGTGGAGGAAATCCCCATGCAGAATATTTCCAAGACAGTCGCAATATGGGTGTGGTTTCATATCACAACATCATACTGAAATAACATGCATAGCAATATGAAACCACGCTAGTCCTAGGTGTATACTCGAGCCAAGGTCGTATGCTCATCTCTCAGAATACCCATCCCACCAAACAGAAAACACCAGCACAATCCAGACAATAATAATGATGCATGATAAATACTGAAAGTAGTAAAGAAAACTGTAAAGTAAAGTTGTAAAGTAAAACTGTAAATGAAAACAGTAAAGCTAAACTAAAGCACACAGTAGCAGACGGATAAACACCCAAAAAAACAGTAACAAATAGGCGCTAGGATTGACTCTCAAAGGGGAAACCAGAGATTCTGGGTTCGATCCCCAGCAGAGTCGCCAGCTGTAGCTCCTGGGATTTTCATCCTAGTACAAACATGAAAGTGGCGCGGAAAAGGTAGAGTCGCCAGCCAGGCATTTTTATCCCGAATGAATGGGAAAGGTAATGATGCACAAATCGAGGAGAAAAGGAAAGCAAAAGGTCCTTTGAACTAAAGATCTGGGTCCAGAAGTCGGTTACGACCTAGGAAGGTATTAGCACCCCAGATCGTCTGCCGTACCCGACGTGATCCACATTTGTTTGCTTGTTTCAAAGGGTGAGAAATAAGATGTTGCTGAACAAATATCTCTAACTGGAATGGAAGTGAGAGAGGAAACTGGAAAAAGAGAAAGAAAAGAAAGGGGAAATCTAAGGAAAATAAAGAATATGCTCGAACGAGCCCTACCCCGCTGCCTACGTACCTCATCGGGAAAATGAGGATCAGAGTCGACATAGTTCGCCTAACTAAGGAGGGTTTGTTTTTATTTTTTAGGATGACATTGCCATAGCTCTAACTCAGGTGTTGCCAGCTCACTAAATCGAGGACGTTACCGTATCGTTGTTTGAACTGTCGAGGCAAGTCGTGATCGTCCGTAAAGAATGGCAGATGAGAAGAGAAGACGTGGTGTCTTTATTTATTGTCTTTTAAGAGAAGTGTTTTGCCTATTCATTTGTGAAGCATTCTCATACTAAGACTTGTTCATCGTGGTAGATGCCTTACACCTCGCCCCGAAATGGAACGTGTATAAGTAACCCACGACAAAGTCTCATGGCGTACGAGAATATCCAACCTTTATTAGGTGTTTTGTTGTTTATATTTGAGATGAGAAAGAATAAATCAAGTTGAGAAAGGGAAAAACTAAGGGAACTATGACATAACCCTAAGTTGTTTATTGCATGCAAAAGGAGATCTTAATGGTTTGTGTGGTTTTCTAATCCTAATGAGAAAAAGGAAAAGAAGAAAAGAGAACTTAGAACTCAACTTACATCCTAAGGAAGTTAAGTTGTTTCTAAAAAGGGGGAAGCCTATACAAGCAAAACACAAAGTACTAAGGCAAACACAAATAGAAATCATAAAGAGAAAGAGGAAGAAGTTATATAAACAAGGCTTACCTAAACCTCCCTACAAAATAAAGGGTTAGCTTTTCAAAGCATACCGAAAACATAAAGCATGGAAAAAGGGCTAAGACAAACACAATTTGAAGGCATAAAGAGATAAAGGAATGAGTTGTATGTTTCTTTCCTCAACCTCCCTACAAATAAAAGGTTAGCTTAACATTGCATATTGAAAGCATAATCAAAGCATAAAGGTAATTAAGTACCACACACGTCCTAGAATGGAACTAGGGTTCAAAATAAGACCTAAGTCTAAAGGTGAAGGTAACTAAAGGTTATATGACTTCTAAATTCAGTAGCTACATGATATAGGTCCCTAAGGATTCTAGGATACCTCACAAGATTAAACTATGTCAAACTATGTACAAAAAGTTCACATAAGTTCACCTTAATGCAAGTTAGGGTCCAAGGATGAAGTATGAGTGCATATGACATAAAAGCATGAATTAATACATGAAATTAGCATAAAAGTCAGTAGTTTACACTCTTGATGGATGTCCTATATTTCTTATTAATGAACAAACAAGTTATGTTAACATTTAGGAGTGAAGAGGACAAGTTTAGGTTAAACATAATCAAGTAAGGAATGTATTTTGAACACATAACAAATCAAATGAAGATGGTTCAAAAAGTGACCTATAACTGGAATTAAAGACCTAAAAGTATCTATAATTAACTCCGAAAAGTTTCCAAAAAGTATCTCAAGCAAATGGCATAAATGCCTTCCTAACATCTAAGATATGGAGCAAATGAGCACATACTCAGACCTAAAATCTAGGTGACATGGAAAATAGAAAAAAGGCTTGAAAAATTATGAAATTAAATCCATAGAATGGTGAATTTAATAGATTTCATGGGATAAAAGGATTTCACAAAATTATGCACCAAAGTGCCAAAACAATTTACTTAATGGACAAGATAACAAGGCATGATCACCAAAATACAACTCCACAAAGTGGATTAAAAAAGACACCAAAAATTATGAAAACAATTACTAAGGAGCATCAAAATGTCACCAATTCCAGTGGTTAATAACACACCAAAAAATAGGTCTCACACCTATTGGAAAAAATATTTTTTGGTCCCTTATGTCAAAACCATTCATTTTGGGACAACTTGGAATAAAAAATCCAAATTAATTACTAAAACCGTACAAATCTGGAATAAAAAAATATACAAAATTAATTAAGAGGATGAGGATCACTCATGGAGTTTTCCATAATTTTATCATACCAAAACCTATTTTTAATAATTGCGACGAAACGGGCAACAAAAGGTGATTTAAGGGAAAATGAAAGGAAGCGAATTCTATAATCCGTAACCTAATCCCTAACCTCCGATATCGATACATATCAACATAAATCACAAATAAATACAGTGCCTCGGGTGGGAGGGCTCAATACGCACCTTAAGTTATATGACCCTAAGCCGCATACAAACTAGAATGGTGCGTTAAAGTCGAGAAGGTCGAGATTTCTTACTTGATTGAAGTGTCGATTCCTCACATAAAAGAAACCCAAAAACTTCATGAAAGGTCTTGTAATATCCCATAAGAAAAATAAATGCTTATCTTCCATAATCACTTTGTGAAGACCCATGGTAACCGAAATCGATACAAATCCATCAAAAAATTATCACGAATACTTTAATCCAAATTAGTTCACATCAAATAATTAAAATTAGTGCAAAAATTCTAATTAAATTTGTCAAGAAACTAATCCAAATGTTAATCCATAAAACTCATCTTAACAAGAAAATTAATTCATTTTGAACAAGAACATTAATTAAAACTTCAAAAGAAATAATGAGAATAGAGGGATGCAGTAGAAGCAATATGGTGCAAAGAATAAAAATGGCCCAAGGCCCATCCTCAACACTCCAGCGTAGGGGGAGGTGTTCATAGAAATTGATAGGTGTGAAAAGAACTCCCATGTCCAAGAGGCCCAATACCCATGTACAAACTCGCAGGAGGGTGCATATGAGTAATCTGAAGCGTGTTAATAGCACTTCCATGGATCTTAAGGCCTAATCTAATCCATGTTGTTGTTTAACCTAGTTTATTAGTAAAGCCAACCAAGAATCCTCATCTTCTTCACAACATAGAAAGAACGGCGACCATCCCAAATCAATCTCACTGTCGACCAAAACAACTCCTCCACCGCACCGTTCTCGTCTCCAATCTCCTTTCATCCTCCGTGTTCTCCACCTCTACACATATATGAACAATGTGTTATGAAAAAATGTATATTCCGGTATCACCACGGCGACTCTTCAAATCGACGAAGACGGAAGAACACTAGAGGTAAGATACTTCGACTATGTTGTTTCATATACTCTTGTTCTTCTTCCTCTCCGATCTTTCTGCATCGATCTGACACCGCTTCTGTGAATCACGATTTTGGCGACAAAATTCACAGATTCCTCATTGTTCTGAGATTTTGAGATTTCGACGCGGTAGTTGCTTGAGACTCAAGGTACTTCTTCTTCCTACTCTTTTTTCTTGCGTGCATGTGAATCTTTGCTCTACTACTCCTCTTCTTTTTTTATTCATGTTGTTGTTGTTGATGATTTGCGTTATATCGTTCTTGATGCAGGTTGTTGTTTGATGAAGATGTGATGAGATTGGAGGATATGAAGATGAAGAGGATGGCGGCGGTTGAAGGTGATGAAGGTGTTGGTTGAAGCCGTGATGATGAAGATGATTTGACAAAGGTGATGAAAACGCCTTAGGTATGACACCGATTCACTTTAGATCTTATCCTTCTCCTCCTTCAACGCGTTTTTCTTCTGAAATTGTGTTATGGTTGATTATCGTCGCTTCTAGATTGGATTTGCAGGTTGCAAGTTTGGTGATGGTTTGATGAAGTTCTTCGTGTTCTGACGAGATTGACGCAGATGGTGTTTGAAGGTGGATTGAAGATGTCGGGTGAGAGTTTTTATTTTAGAGTTTTATGTCAAAGAGTTGAGGAGAAGGTGAAGATTGGAGAAGAGTGATTATTGATGAAGATGGATTTGCCAAGCTTCCTCTTGGAGAGTTTTCTCAGTTTTTGTTATGACTTTTCAGAGAGTTCAGAAGAAGGTGAAGTTGAGTATGTTGGAGAAGATTTATGTTATCCTCCTCTATTATTACTTCTTCTCAAGTTTTATATAACTGATATGTCACTGACTTTTATGACTGAGTTTTTTTGTTATGGATTCCCCTGTTTCTGAATTTCTGTTGTGGGAGTTTCTAACTGGTTTTTCGTTGTAACCGATTTTGTTATCCATTATAACTGAATTTTTTATGTGTATTTTTATGTGATAATTGAATTTTTCATCAGCCCTCTGTATAACTGAATGTTCTTCTTTATCAGTTTTTTTCCTGCTATTATGTTAGACTAGGATAATTGTTATGGTAAAAATAATAGGCCTTTAAATCCTAACAACCCTCATGAATGAAATTTCCAATTTTCCAACTTACATTTATAAACTTCTAAAAACACATCCATTTGAAGTAATGAACCTCTTTGACTTGGCTTTATGATCTTGTCATTTGATGCTTGTATGATCATGGTTAGATGATGAAACATACCATTCCATTTCCATGATGATCCCTTGACTAAATCAAACCTGTTGCACCAGGTGTCGCTCCCGGGATTTTCATCCTAGTACAAACGCGAAAGTGGCACAGAAAAGGTAGAGTCGCCAGCCAGGAATTTTTATCCCGAAGGAACAAGAAAGGTAATGTTGCACAAACCGAAGGAAGAAGGAAAGGACGAGGCCTTACGAACCTAAGATCTGGGTCCGGAAGTCGGTTACAAACTGGGAAGGTATTAGCACCCCAGACCGTCCGCCGTACCCGACGGGATCCACACTTGTTTATCTGTTTCAAAGGGTGATAAATGAGATGCTGTTGAACGAAAGAATTTCTGACTGGAACTGGAATTGAAATAAGAAAGGGAATTGGAAAAGAAAATTGACAGAAAGTAGGGAAAATAACGAATGTGCTCGCACGGGACCTACCCCGCTGCTTACGTACCTCATCGGGAAAATGAGGATCAGAGTCGACGTAGTTCTCCTAACTAAAGCGGGAACTATTTTGTGTTTTTAGGATGACATTTCCATAGTTCTAACTCAGGTGTTACCGGATCTGACTCGAGGGTGTTTACCGTATCGTTGTTTGAACTGTCAAGGCTAGTCGTATTCGTCCGCAAAGAGTAGGAGATGAGAAGAGAAGACATGGTGTCTTTGTTTATTTGTCTTTTAGAAGAAGTGTTTTAATTTTGATGTTTACTATATGTACAACACTAAAGACTATGATACATGAGCGAATACTTTCCAAGGTCGCCCCCAATGGGACGTTTTTAAAGTATCCTCCTAGAAGAGTGGAGGAGACCTCCACTAATCATTTCCCATATGGCTTAAAGCTCATGGCATATTGTACATACTTTCCTTATTAAATGTTTTTGATTTTATTTGAAGATGAGAAGTGAGACTCAAGTTGTAAAAGGAAAAAACTCTAAGGGAAACTAGACTTACCCTAAGTTAATTGAGTTTTAAATGGAACCTTATAGTTAATGGAGTTTGAATGGAAAACTACCTAGCCAGATACTAATCCTAAAAACAAGTACAAAAAGTAATAAATAACGATGCTTAAAAACGACCCTCCTATGCCATGGTGGGTGAAAACGTATGATAAGTCGCGAAAGGAAATGGAATGATGGATCGGGTGGGTCGGTTGCGTGGTGCTGAGACACACAACTTATGGTTTACGACATACAAGGCTTGCTTTTGGTGTATTGGAATGGATCGAAGTTTATCATACCCTAAATTTTGACCATGTTTTTTTAATCATTTCATTTGTTCGACGCATTTCATAACATTATCAATGGTCAACCATTTTTGCATTTTGGTCCATCAATCATTAGTCATACCTTTTTTTAGCCGATTTATCATCCCACGTCATTTTATGTTATCTTTATTTCTAGAATTAACTTCAATTTTAAATAGGATTTTATCTCATTTTATATTTTTTTATTTTTATTTTTTATATTTTAGCCCAATAATCGTCAACCATTCATTTTATTCAATTTCACAATCCATTGTCTTTTATATATTTGACTTTATTGTCAATTTTAGAATTTATTTAGGATTTTCATCTCATCTTATAAGTTTATTCATGTTTATTTTAAATATTTGTTAAATATTAGATTTAATTTTAGGTTTAGTTTTGGTTCATATTAAAATTTAGTCTAAAATTTGATTTAAATTTAATTTGGTTCAACATTTTAATTTAGTTTATATTTAATTAGTTGTTGTTAACTAATTTATTTCTTAGTTAATTATATTAGTTTTTTTAATTAGATTAATAGTTTAGTTAGTTTTAGTTAGTATAGTTTTACTTAGTTTATTCTTTTAAGTTGGGTTTAATTTTTTTAAGTATAATTTAGATTGTTGGTTAGTTTAACTTTTAAATGTTAATTAGCTAACTTTAATTAGTTGATTTTTAAATTCAGTTTAATTAGTTTTATACATTTATTTATTTAATCCAAAAAAGATGCACTTTACTTCTTTCTTTTTTTCTGAAGAACCATTGCTTCACTTTATGCCATATAGTCCCAACGTAAACCTGTCACAAAGTCATATATCACAAACCATTTTGTTTGTGTAGTACTCTCTCCATGCCAAACAAAAAAAAATCCACCTGCTATCCCCAAACAAAATCTTGCCAAAATCATACAAGCTACTGCAATATAAAAATAACACAGACCTGCATAAACAAACAAAAAATTCAGCACAGAGGGAGTGAGAGGGACTTAATACATATAAAGAGAACCTAAGTTTAGGGCAGAGGACACATTTTGAGAAATGACAGTAAGATTTTCATCAATTTGGTAAGAATACTTTTGGAGCCCCCGAGAAAGTGATGATAGACATGACCAAAGCAAGGATTCCTCAGCAAGTTTTCAAATTACAAACCCTAGTTCTGAGGGGTATAAAACAGGGCATAAGAAGAAGGAAAGAAGGGAGGAGACCAAAAAGAAAACCGAACAAAAATCCAAAGATATGAAATCACTGTGAAAAAAAACATACAGAAAAAACCAGAACCAAAACTCACTCACCACCCTTTCCTCTTCATCCTGAAGCCAAACCCACGCCCTTCAACCCTCATTCATCAGAACCTCCCACCGCTTGTAACCACAATAACCTTCGAAAACCACCCTTCATCAAATCGCATCGCAATCAAAACCAACAACAACAACCGTAAACCGCCGGGAAAAACACACGAAAATCAGAATCACAAAACCACACACCCAGCTTCCGCCTGAATCGTAGAAAATTGAACCATCGCAGAACCTCCGATCCAAATAAACCCAGAAACGTCTCCACCACCGTGTAGATCCAAAACTGTTGACGAAGCAAACCCAACGCGAACTGACGCCGAAACTACCAACCAAAACACAGTTACCGCCGCCATTGATTTTTTGGAGAAAAAGGATGTGTATTTGAAACGCGATCGAGAGTGAGAGATTATGAGAAACGGCGCTTGAATCATTTAGGGTGGGTTTCAATGAATCATTTTACTGCGTGATATTTTTTCATGAAGCGTGAAGTCCTGTTTATGCTAAGGCACGTTTTGAGAAAAGAGGAATATTCTGTTTTGTTGCTGACTTTTTTTCAAACCCCTATATTTTTTTTATTTCTTTTATTATTCTGAGTTTTTGTTTGTTGTTAACCCCTCATAATGTTTCAATTCGGCCCAACCCGTGGATCTAATATGGCTGATTTTTACACCCTCATCAATAACCAGCATCCCTCTATTGTTTTCTTTATATATATATATATATATATATATATATATATATATATATATATATATATATTTGTTATTTTTGCTTTATTTAAGGTTTATCTTAGATTTTTTTGATTTATTGTTCTATTTTATTTCGGGCCGATGATATGACAAAAGGCCACAATAAATCATTTTCGATAAATCGCGACCAATATGAGGCCATTCTTTTTTCTTATTTATTCCATAAGTTTCATTTATTTTATTTCACGAATTACTTTTATGCTATTTAGTCTGTTTATTTATTTTATTTTATTTTTACATTTTTTACATACGATATTAAATTCTAATGGTTCTGAATATTTAGTACACTACACACACGCTTCCTCTTGGGCAAATTACAATGATACCCTTTATTTCTTCGCAATCCCGTGTAAATTATCATGTATCCCTCTCCTGTTTATTTTGAACGCAATTTATTTTTCCGCCTTTATTTTACAGTTTCGCATTGCTAGGAATACCCGTAGGAATTAGAAATCGTTTCACTTAATCATTCAAAACATTCTACGCCTACATTTTTGCACACACGTAAGTCAGTCACCTATGTGATCACCATCTGCACGACTTTGCGTGTCTTAACTAATTAACGAGGAACTGAGCTTCGGAATCTAGCATTCTGCGGGTCTTTAATGAACCACACCTGGGCTAACCCCACGCGTAGTGTTTCGTTTACTCCTTCGTTACTAAAAGATATCAAACCCTAAAACATCCAAAACAGAACGTCTTAATTCACAAATCAAATAACGGAGGAACTGGATTCTGGAGTCTAGCATTCCACATAATCTTTGAATTAAATCACTCCTGGGCTAGCCCCACGCGACGTGGTTTATTCACCCTCTCGTTCCTAAAATATCTAATCATATAAATTAAGTCGCGAAAGAACTAAAATTATGGATTCTGGCACTCTACATAATTTTTGAATGATATCACTCCTAGGCTAGCCCCACGCGACGTGGTTCATTCGCTCTTTCGTGCGAAAAACAATTTAAAACTTACCAACATTTACAAATCTTTTTCTTATAATTAATCAGCGAAGGAACTGAATTCTGGAGTCTAGCACTACACATAATTCTTGAATGAAACACTCCTGGGCTATCTCCACGCGACGTGGTTCATTCGCCCTTTCGTTTAAAAACACCTTAACAAAGATCAAACATCTTTTCTCTAAACGAACTTTGTTTAAATCTTTCTATCTCGCAAACAAGCTAACGCTTCAGCCTCCACCGCGAATAAAAGCCAACGCTTAGCATTAGAAAGCCTTTTCAAACAATTTTTCATTAAAAACCACAAATCGTAGTTGCACGAACTACGAAGCTCTGACTTTCCCATTGCACAAGGGAATACGTAGGCACAGGGATTTTAATCCTTCGCGAGCACAACAATAAAAAATTTAATCTTTAGTCCTTCATAATAATAACAAATAATATTTTAATTTCCTTAGAACAAACATCGTAACAACCATTTAGAAGACAAAGACTTAGATCAACATTCAATCGCATAGTTAGACTAAGAGGTTCCCATTGAGTACAACGGATGTGAGAGGTGCTAATACCTTCCCCTTGCGGAACTGACTCCCGAACTTAGAATTTGGTTTCGTTGACCATTTTTTATCCTTCCTTTAGGTTGTATCTATATCTCCATTTTCTTTAATTAGAATAAATAGAATTAGGCAGCGACTCTGTTGTTTCTTTCTGCGTCCCATCGCGAGGATCGTATTTTTTTGAGGTACGACAACTTGGCGACTCTGCTGGGGAAATAGCTCCATGCTAGAGAGAGTCGAGCCTAACTTAGGATATCTTTGTGTGTTTATTTGTTTGATCTTGTCTTTTTTCTTCTCTATGTTTGTTATTTATGTCTTGTTTATTTGTCCTTTTATTCGCTTTCTTTTATTGCTTATTATACTTGATTGTGGGATCTTGGGGTCACATTACAAGTAAAAAATGAGTTATGGAAAAAGAAGAGGGAACACCTAAGTTATAATTGGATGTTATTAATGTTAGTCTCCAAGTACTCGCTCCTTGCAAGCCTATCATGAAAGCTCCCCCGGATAGTTAGACTTTTCGTAGATCTTTTCGCAACGCAGCTAGCCTATTGCGTGACTGGATTCACGAAAGGGTTGTGATTCTGGGACCCCCTAGAACCTGTTTCAATTTTGGTAGTTATGTAATGTTAAGCTCCTAGGGCTTGCCCCTTTGTCGGCCTAGCATGAGAACTCCACTCAAGGTAGACCTTATCATCATTATCGTCACAATGCAGCTAGCCTGCGGCGGGGCGTTAGTATGATAAACGTCAGTGACCTTGAGTTTCCTTAAACCATCACCGTAGAAACCATCTTGTGAGTGGGATTTATGGGCAGAGAAACGTAGAACCAATCTCTTACAGCCCACATATTAAGAAGGTTTCAGATTTGCTCGTGACACCTTGCATCCCTGCATCCTTGCATCCCTGCACCTTTGCATTTCAGCATCATATGCATCATTTTAGTAAGTTCTTCAAGGAACAAAGAGATGTCTGCTGCAAACATCATAATTTTTTACCATGAATGGACTTCAGTTTATTACTTCTTGAAAAAATATATAGGAGAGTTTTTGTCCATTTTGATGTTTTGCAATAACTTCTTAGGTCCCTTGAAGAATTTGCATTTTTTACTCATGAGTGCATCTCCGCATTTCATCTATCAAAAACTCATTCTTGTCACCTCCTTTCCAGACTGTCACACTAAGGATCTCATGCAAATACTCCACTCGAGCTCAGGCCAGGAAGAAGATGGCTGACAGAGACCCAAAGATGGACAAAGTTAATGAGGAGCTTACTGATCTTCGTGGAAATGTGGGCCAGATTATGGAAATGCTGTAAGTCATTCGAGCAAAGATGGATACCCAACAGACTGTGGTTTCTGAGATCGTCACCGCAACGACTGAGCCTACGTCATCAGTCACTACCCATGTAACTTGGCCTCCTTTTGGGCTTCCTCACGGGTTTGTACCTCCTCCCCAAGGATTCGCTTCTCACGGGTTTATACCTCCTTCCTAAGGATTTGTTCCTCAAGGTTTTATTCCTCCTTCCCAAGGATTTGTTTCTTAAGGTTTTATTCCTCCTTCCCAAGGATTTGCTGCTCAAGGTTTTTTCCCTCCTTCCCAAGGATTTGTTTCTCAAGGTTTTGCACCTCCTTCTCAGGGGTTTGCATTTCCTTCCCAAGGTTTTGTGCCTCCCCCTCAAGGATTTACCACTCAGTAAACTATTCCTTTGACTACTGAAGAGAACCACGTGGTTACTAATTTTACACTAGATATTGTGCACACCCGTGTCCAACCGTACTT
Source organism: Lathyrus aphaca (assembly GCA_963966055.1). Lineage (NCBI taxonomy): Eukaryota > Viridiplantae > Streptophyta > Magnoliopsida > Fabales > Fabaceae > Lathyrus > Lathyrus aphaca. The sequence goes on from OZ014522.1 coordinate 224,212,561, forward strand.
TAATGATCCTCAGGTATATGATGTGCCAGACATGTCTGAAAACGGTAATGAGAAACATGAGAAGATGCAAGAGAATTTTGAAAAGAGGTTGAGGGCAATTGAAGGTGACCAGATCTTTGGTGCTGCTGCCAGAGAAATGTGCCTTGTGTCTGGACTAGTGATACCTCCCAAGTTCAAGACACCCACCTTTGATATGTATGAAGGCGCAACGTGTCCTAAGAGCCATCTTTTAATGTACTATCGGAGAATGGCAGCGCAAGTTGACAATGATAAACTGATGATCCATTGCTTCCAGGATAGTCTGAAAGGAATTTCCTCCAAGTGGTATCTGACTCTAGATCATTCAAAAATCTGTTGTTTCCAAGATCTGACGGATGCTTTCATCCAACAATACAGTTACAATATAGACCTTTCTCTTGACAGAAGACAACTGCTGAGTATCTCTCAGAAAGATTCTGAGTCTTTCAAAGAATATGCTCAAAGGTAGAGAGGGACCACTTCTCAAGTAGATCCCCCATTGACTGAGAAAGAATTAGCTGACTGTTTGTTGACACTATGCGACCAGAGTTCTTTGAAAGGATGGTGGGAAGCATAACTACTAGTTTCTTTGATCTTTTGGTTGTGGGAATCAAGGTTGAACTTGGTCTGAAGAATGGCAAGATGAGTGGTGCATCCAGCAGCTCCAGCAACAGTAGTGGGAACAATGCTAAGAAGTTTACCAGCAATTTCCACAAAAAGAAAGAAGGTGAGACAAATGCAGTGATGGCGGGTCGAGGGAGAAATCAGCTTTGGCAGAGGCCTCCACTGGTTGCTCAACAACAATATGCTTATCCACCATAGTACATTCAACATCCCTATGTAGCGGCAGTTCAAGCATCTTATAACCAACAAGTTCTAATGTATCGGCCAACTCAAGCAGTACCAATGTATCAACAAGAAGTTCCAGTGGTTCCATCCTATCAACCAATGCTTAACAATCCAGGCTATCAACAAGCACCCAATGCTTCAGCCTACCAGCAGAGGACTCCAGCTCCTCATCCAAATTCCAACATTCAGAATAGAAGACCAGAAGGAAGGCCTCCCAATCCTCGGATCCCTATGACCTATACTGAATTATATCCCTCACTGTTGAAGAGAGGTTTGGTTACTCCAAGGCCTTTGTGTCCTCCACCAGATCCATTCCCACCAAGTTACAATCCAAGCGCCCACTGTTTATTCCATGAAGGTGCTCTAGGGCACGATTTGGAAAGTTGTATTGCTTTGAATTATGTTGTGAAGGATTTGATGGATAAAAATATTTTGTCATTCGGAATTGTTGGTCCGAATATCAAAGATAATCCTTTACCTAAACACGGGTCTATAAATGCAATTGTTGATGAGTCTGACGAAGATTTGATTTTCGATGCTGAAGTTAAGGACTTCCATGTGAAGTTAGTAGAGGTGGGAATGCTGAAAAACTGTCATAAGAAGTGTGAAGATTGTGCTGATAGTCAAAAGGGATGTGAATTGGTCTTGAGAGATGTTCAAGATTTAATTAATCATGGTGTCTTTTAAGTAAGCGGTCGTGTGAAGAAGAATAAAGTGGCAATGATTGAACCTATCTTCAACTTGCCTGAGTCTGATTCTACCATAGCACCAGTGTTGAACATGCTTGAATCTCCAGGAGTTCAACCCATCTTTAACATTCCAGAACCTGTGGTGCCAATTTTCAATTTACCAGAGCCAAGGATTGAGCAAAGGAATAACCCTTTTCGTTATGAGAATACCAAAGCAGTTCCATGGAAGTATGATACAGGGGGAGTTCATCAGAAGACTGAACAGGCTGGTCAGAAGGGAAGCTTAAAAGTGGTGAGTGCTGACATAGCAGGTGCAAGTCGATTAACTCGCAGTGGTCGTGTTTACACTCAGCAGGTCAATACTGTTCCACTGGTTCCACCGAAAGAAGTCATTCCCGCTGTTGCCAACAAGGATAAAGGGCTGGTCTTGGAAGAGGAGGATGCATAATTTCTCAGAATCATCAAGAAAAGTGATTATAATGTTATTAACCAGCTACATCAAACGCCTTCCAAAATATTTATCTTATCACTTCTTATGCATTCACCGACCCATCGAGGTGCTCTCCAGAAATTGCTAGCACAAGCGCATGTTATGCATGATATAACTGTGAATCAGTTTGATGGTGTCATTGCCAATATAACCGCATGAAATAATCTCAGCTTCAATATGGAAGACCTTCCAAAAGATGGCTTGGACCATAAATGTGCTCTTCATATATCTGTGAAATGCCAGGAGGACACTTTAGCGAGATTTCTTGTGGATACGGGATCTTCATTGAATGTTTTGCCGAAAAGAACACTTGCTAAGTTATCTTATCAAGGGGCAAAGATGAGGCCCAGTGCACTGATTGTGAAAGCTTTTGATGGGTCCAGGAGGAATGTTATCGAAGAAGTAGACCTGCCAATCTTGATTAGACCACAGGTGTTCACAGTCACTTTTTAGGTTATGGACATTAACCCTAATTACAGTTGTTTGCTGGGAAGACCGTGGATTCATGCCGTTGGGGCAGTCACTTCTACCCTACATCAAAAGATGAAGTTTGTGGTCAATAATAAGCTGGTAACTATGTATGAGGAGGAAGATCTCATGGTTAGCAACCTTTCCTCCTTTAGCTGCATTGAGGCTGATGAAGATGCTTTGGAAATTGCTTTCCAAGCTTTTGAGATAGCCAATGTTGTCCTTATGGAAGTAGAGGAACCAAAGGGGAAGGGTATTCCATCTTTTGCATCGCTGAAGAGTACCATTTCCACTATTGAAGAAGGAAGCCATGAAGGTTGGGGTGATGTTATTGAAGTCAAGCAAAAGCTGGATCGCTACGGGTTGGGTTACAAACCAACTCATGTGAAGGAAGGAGCGTCAACCTCCGTTAAAGGATGTCCGAAGACCATTCAAGAGGTGTTTTCCAGTGCCGGTTATCGGATCAATGCAATTAATGGAGATGCTGAAGATGAAGATGTGGATCATTTAGTGTATCAGTGTGAAGCAGCTTTGGGCAATTGGGAGGCAGTTGAGATCCCAGAGATTTTTCCATTGTCAAAGTAATTTGTTGTTTTTCTTTAAGTGTTTTCAAAGTTCCCTAGCTCTGCCCAAGGCTATGGGATCAATTTGTAAGGCCCCTTCCCATTTTCAAGTTATTTAATCAATGAAGGAATTTTGTTAAATTCCTGTATTGTTTTATTTACTGCTTTTTCTCTTTTCACTTTTAAAAGAAAATAGCAATCTTTCAAAACCAATAAAAAAGTTTTTTCTTGCATCTCTCTATTTTTACTTTTAATAAAAGCAAATCATTCCCATATGCAGAACAAATGAAAACCCTGTTGAATCCAATGACTCTATATTCTCTCCTAAATTTGATTCGCCCATCTACCAAGCGGAAGATGAAAGTGAGGAAGATTGTGACGTTCCCGAGGAACTGGCAAGATTGGTTGAGTATGAGTACACAGATCTTCTGCCACATAAGGAGCAGGTAGAGGCCATCAACCTTGGCACCGATGAAGACAAGAAGGAAGTCAAGATTGGTATAACACTTGGGGCAGATGTCAGAGAAAGATTGATCAAGCTTCTTGGAGAGTATGTGGATGTGTTTGCATGGTCGTATCAGGATATGCCCGGTTTAGGCACAAACATAGTGGTCCACAAGTTGCCTCTTCGACCAGATTCTCCTCCAGTAAAGCAAAAGCTCCGAAGTACAAGACCGGACATGGCTTTGAAGATTCGAGAAGAGGTCAAAAGACAATTTGATGTTGGATTCCTCGCAATTGCGCAGTACGCTGAGTGGGTAGCTAACATCGTGCCAGACCCTAAAAAGGATAGCAAGGTTAGAATGTGTGTGGACTATAGGGATTTGAATAAAGCCAGTCCAAAGGACGATTTCCCTCTTCCGCATATTAATACTTTGGTTGACGACACTGCTAAGTTTGCTGTTTTCTCCTTCATGGATGGGTTTTCAGGATACAACCAGATCAAGATGGATCCTGACGATATGGAAAATACTACTTTCATCACACCATGGGGCACTTATTGTTACAAGGTTATGACATTTGGTCTCAGAAATGCAGGAGCCACTTATCAGAGGGCAATGGTCACCCTTTTCCATGATATGATGCATAAAGAGATAAAAGTTTACGTGGATGACATGATTGCCAAATAAAAGAGTGAGGAGGATCATTTGAATCATCTCCTGAAGTTATTTGAGCGCCTCAAAAAGTTCCAATTGCGTCTGAATCCAGCTAAGTGTACCTTTGGTGTCCGATCAGGAAAGTTGCTTGGTTATATTGTTAGTCAGTAAGGAATTGAAGTAGATCCGGCCAAGGTCAGAGCAATTCAAGAGATGCCAGCTCCAAAAACAGAAAAGCAAGTCAGAGGTTTCCTTGGAAGATTGAACTACATCTCCAGATTTATCTCCAACATGACAGCTACATGTGAACCCTTATTCAAGTTGCTCCGAAAGGATCAAGCAATTGAGTGGAATCCCGATTGTCAGCAGGCTTTTGAGAAGATTAATGTTTACCTACAGGAACCTCTTATCTTGATCCCACCTACTCCAGGGAAGCCTCTCTCCATGTATATGAGTGTACTTGAGGGATCTATGGGTTGCGAATTAGGCCAACAGGATGAAACTAGTCGTAAGAGCATGCCATTTATTACTTAAGCAAGAAATTTACAGATTGTGAAAGCAGATATTCACTTTTAGAGAAGACTTGCTGTGCTTTGGCATGGGATACCAGACGCCTCAGGCAATACATGATTTTTCATACTATTTTGTTGATCTAAAAAATGGATCCAATAAAGTACATTTTTGAAAAGCCTGCTTTAATTGGAAGACTTACCCGTTGGCACATGTTGTTATCTGAACATGACATCCAATATGTAACCCAAAAGTCTATCAAGGGCAGCGTGTTGTCCGACTACCTAGGTGATCAACCTGTTGAAGATTATGAATCTTTGAAATTTGATTTCCAAGACGAGGATATTATGTTGATAAAGGACTGTGAAGTTCCAGGTCCAGATGAAGGTCCCGAGCCAGGTTCTCGATGGAAGATGATGTTTGATGGTTCCTCTAATTACATGGGGCATGGTGTGGGAGCTGTTTTGATGAATCCTGATGGCGGTTATACTCCTTTCACAGCCATATTATGTTTTGAATGTACAAACAACATTGCAGAGTATAAAGCATGTGTTTTGGGTATCGAAGCTGCAATTGATACCAGAATCAAGATCCTAGAAGTATATGGAGACTCAGCTTTTGTAATCTACCAAGTCAAAGGTGAATGGGAGACCCGTGATGAGAAGTTGATCCCGTATCGTGCCTACATTGTGGAATTGATCAAATACTTTGATGAAGTCACTTTCCATCACCTTCCAAGGGCAGAGAATCAAATAGCAGACGCCTTGGATATGTTGGCTTCTATGTTTCAAGTCAGATTTCTTAATGAAGCTCTGCTCATTACAATCGAGCGAAAAACTACACCAGCCTATTGTCTACTGGTCGAAGAAGAAACTGATGAGAAACCATGGTTCTATGATATCAAGAACTACTTGCAAAATCAAGTATACCCAGCAGATGCAACAACTTTAGACAAGAAGACTCTGAGAAGATTGGCGTCCAAGTTTTTCCTCAGCAACAATGTGCTTTACAAGAGAAATCATGATATGGTTTTGCTCAGATGTGTAGACAAGCGCGAAGCAGACTTATTGATCAGAGAAATCCATGAAGGATCATTTGGAACACATGCCAATGGACATGCCATGTCCAGGAAGATCTTGAGAGCTGGTTACTTATGGTTAACCATGGAATCAGATTGTTTCAAATATGCCAGGAAGTGTCATAAATGCCAGATTTATGCCGACAAGGTGCACGTACCTCCGACCCTTTTGAATGTTCTGTCATCGCCTTGGCCTTTCTCAATGTGGGACATTGACATGATAGGGGCAATTGAGCCTAAAGCTTCTAATGGTCACCGTTTTATCTTGGTGGCGATCGATTACTTTACCAAGTGGGTAGAAGCAGATTCCTACACCAATGTAACAAAGCAAGTGGTTGCCCGCTTCATCAAGAACCAAATTATCTGCTGTTATGGAATCCCAAGCCGAATCATCACAGATAATGGGACTAATTTGAACAACAAGACGATGAAAGAGTTATGTGAGATATTCAAGATTGAACACCATAACTCTTCTCCTTACCGTCCGAAGATGAATGAAGCTGTTGAAGCTGCGAACAAGAACATCAAGAAGATTTTGTAGAAGATGGTAACGACTTACAAAGACTGGCACAAGATGTTACTATATGCTTTACACGGATACATAACATCAATTTTCACTTCAACAAGGGCAACCCCTTTCTCTTTGGTGTATGGGATGGATGCAGTTCTCCCTATTGAAGTAGAGATACCATCTTTGAGAATCTTGATGGAAACCAAATTGGAGGAAGTTGAGTGGGTCCAGAACAGAAATGACCAACTGAACCTCATTGATGAAAAGAGAATGACTGCCATGTTCCATGGCCAGTTGTACCAGAAGCGTATCAGGAGAGCATTTGACAAGAAAGTCTGTCTCCGAGAATTCAGAGAAGGAGACCTTGTACTCAAGAAAATATTGCCAGTCCACAAAGACATGCGTGGAAAATGGAGTCCTAACTATGAGGGCCTATATGTTGTGAAGGTGGCATTCTTAGGAGGTTCCTTAATCCTTACAACTATGGATGGTGAACAACTGAAGCACCCGGTGAATTCTGATGCAGTCAAAAAATATTATGCCTAAATAAAACCCGGTAGGTCAAAAACCAAAAATGGCGACCTAGGAAAAAATGGGTATCCCGGTGGATCAAAATCTATGAAGGAGATCCAGGCAAAAGTTAGGGATAAAAATAAAAATGAGAGCTCGCTAAGTTGAAAACCCGAAAGGGCGGCTTAGGCAAAAAAGAGCGTCCCGGTGGATTGAAAACCCGAAAGGGCGGTCCAGGCAAAAATTTGGGACAAAGGCATTTGACTATATCAGATGGTGTTTACCATTATTGAAAATCATTACTTGAAGACCAATTTAGTTGCTCTTGTCAGAAGCGAAGTGTTGAGCGGTCTTAGTTATTAGAGATTATAGTGGTCGTTGGATTCAATGTGGACCTTTCCCCATTTCCATTTTCAAATTGTAATTTTCCATGGAGCCTTTGCTATTGGCAAGCTACCATTCTTGAATGAAAAACAACCTTTGCCTATAAACTGTCTTTCAGCTCCTTATTTTCTTTTGTTATGCAAAATGTCTTAACTGAATTACAATTTAACTCTGAAAATGATTAAAAAAAAATTAAATAATTTTGAAAACATATTGGAAAACTTTCAAGTTTCTTTAACTTTAGAAGGATTTAAAAAAAATCTCTTATGTCTTCTAGAAAACTCTGGCTCGCGGCAACACTCTCATGCCATTATTACAGAAATCTCCATAAAGGATTAAAAACTGGTAGCACTCTTGGATGGATCCTTGGACCAAGCGTTAAGTTTCGAGTTCAAAGACATTTCCCCGGCATCTTTCATATTGCTCGTCTAATTATTGGTGTTGAGATCCTACTCTCCGTTGAGTCTTATCAAAACTCTTTGTCTTCCCAGAGTCAGCATTTGCAGTTCATGATCATTCGCATCATGCTCAATCATACGCATTTGACATATTCATTTATCTTTTCCCGGTTGTCATCTGTCTGACTCCAGATCCATAATATTGTCAGTTTTCATTTTGGAATCCATTGTCGTTGGTACCCCGAAGTGTGGTTAATCAAAGTCTTCTTCCTAGTAACACTGGTATCCCCTGCAGAAGTCCATTTTGTTGTTGGTGTTTTCCCTTATTACCACCAATATTTCTTTTAAGCCCAATTATCATTGGCGTAAATCCTTTAAGCTGTTTGCTTAAGATTTAAGGTTGTTTATGTCAACACGCATTCGTGTTTTCCTAATGGTTCCTGAAGGTTTTTCTTTGAACTCTTCACTTAGGAAATTTCTAGAGGTTGGACGTTTATCTTATTTAAAACTCCGACATTTTTTTTCTAACCCGTCGCGTAGAGCCGTTGATTTATATTTGAGTACGTTGCTTTCTACTCCCAGTATCAGTTGGTCGCATAGAGCCATTGCCCAAACACTGTGTTCGTCTTCTTCATCCTCAGTATCGACAGTTACACTTGAACCTGTTGATTTATCACTTTGGATTATTTATTTTATTTTCCTCAACCGCCGTGTCGATGTCTGTTTATTTTTCCTCAACCGCCGTGTTGAATTGCTTTCCCGACCTCTGTGTCGATGTCTGTTTATTTTTCCTCAACCCTCGTGCTGAATTGCTTTCCCGATCGCCCTGTCGATGTCTATTTATTTTATTTCCTCAACCGCCATGTTGAATTGCTTTCCCGACCGCCGTGTCGATGTCTGTTTATTTTATTTCCTCAACCGCCATGTTGAATTGCTTTCCCGACCTCCGTGTCGATGTCTGTTATTTATTTCCTCAACCGTCGTGTTGAACTTCTTTCCCGACCGTCGTGTCGATGTCGTTTTATTTATTTCCTCAGTCGCCGTGTTGAGTTTTGCTTTCCCGACCGCCGTGTCGATGTCGTTTATATTATTTCCCTCAGCCGCCGTGTTGAGTTTGCTTTCCCGACCGCCGTGTCGATATCTGTTATTTAATTCCTCAGCCGTTGTGTTGAGTTTGTTTTCCCGAACGCCGTGTCGATATCTGTTATTTAATTCCTCAACTGCCGTGTTGAGTTTGTTTTCCCGACCGCCGTGTCGATATCTGTTATTTAATTCCTCAGCCGTCGTGTTGAGTTTGTTTTCCCGACCGCCGTGTCGATGTCTGTTATTTATTTTCCTCAAAGTTTTCGTGTTGAGTTTTGTCTTCCCGACCGCCGAGTCGATGTCATTTCAACTATCTTTCTCAATCACCGAGTTGCTGTATTGGGATCCCAACAGTCATCCTTGAACTTGCTAACTCATCACTTCAGATAGTTTGTTCTCATTCCTAGTGTTAGTTAGGCGCATCAAGCCATTACGTTTTACTAAGAACCTTTTTCTTGCTATCCTACGTGTCAGTCTGTTCATTGATCTTATGCTCTGGATTTTTGTTTTGTTTCCCGTCTTTTGTTATTCTTGGTGACAGCAGTTATACTTGAACCTGTTGATCTATCACTTTGAATACATCTTGTTTTCGTCTCGTCATCCCCAGCATATTATTATCCCCAGTGATTTTTCACCCTCAGTTTCGTTTCTGCGGATCATCTTTACAACTTATCTTCATCATTTCCCGCATACCATATTCAGCATTAAAAAAATCAGCATGCGAGGGTTCATTGCATCTCGCATGTCATATCCCCAGCAAAACAAAAAGAGTCCCTCATGAATTCGTAACATTGCATATCATTGCATTTTATCTGCATTCGGTCAAAATTTAGGGTATTTTAATATTTAATCCTCTTCTACCTCGAATATAAAAAAAAACTTTGTTATTCATACATTCAGGTTCAAGATGATTAAATAGAGGAAACTGTCATACCCTAAATTTTGACCACGTTTTTTTAATCATTTCATTTGTTCGACGCATTTCATAGCATTATCAATAGTCAACCATTTTTGCATTTTGGTCCATCAATCATTAGTCGTACCTTTTTTTGGGCGATTTATCATCCTACGTCATTTTATGTTATCTTTATTTCTAGAATTAACTTCAATTTTAAATAGGATTTTATCTTATTTTATATTTATTTATTTTTATTTTTTATATTTTAGCCCAATAATCGTCAACCATGCATTTTATTCAATTTCACAATCCATTGTCTTTTCTATATTTGACGTTATTGTCAATTTTAGAATTTATTTAGGATTTTCATCTCATCTTATAAGTTTATTCATGTTTATTTTAAATATTTGTTAAATATTAGATTTAATTTTAGGTTTAGTTTTGGTTCATATTAAAATTTAGTCTAAATTTTGATTTAAATTTAATTTGGTTCAACATTTTAATTTAGTTTATATTTAATTAGTTGTTGTTAACTAATTTATTTCTTAGTTAATTTTATTAGTTTTTTTAATTAGATTAATAATTTAGTTAGTTTTAGTTAGTATAGTTTTACTTAGTTTATTCTTTTAAGTTGGGTTTAATTTTTTTTAAGTATAATTTAGATTGTTGGTTAGTTTAACTTTTAAATGTTAATTAGCTAACTTTAATTAGTTGATTTTTAAATTCAGTTTAATTAGTTTTATATATTTATTTATTTAATCCAAAAAAGATGCACTTTACTTCTTTTCTTTTTTTCTCAAGAACCATTGCTTCACTTTATGCCATATACTCCCAACGTAAACCTATCACAAAGTCATATATCACAAACCATTTTGTCTGTGTAGTACTCTCTCCATGCCAAACAAAAAAATCCACCTGTTATCCCCAAACAAAATCTTGCCAAAATCATACAAGCTACTGCAATATAAAAATAACACAGACCTGCATACACAAACAAAACAATTCAGCATAGAGGGGGTGAGAGGGACTTAATACATACAAAGAGAACCTGCATAAGGAAAGTTTAGGGTAGAGGACACATTTTGAGAAATGACAGTAAGATTTTCATCAATTTGGTAAGAATACTTTTGGAGCCTCTAAGAAAGTGATGACAAACATGACCAAAGCAAGGATTCCTCAGCAAGTTTTCAAATTACAAACCATAGTTCTGAGGTGTATAAAATAGGGCATAAGAGGAAGGAAAGAAGGGGGGAAACCAAAAAGAAAACCGAACAAAAATCCAAAGATATGAAATCACTGTGAAAAAAAACTTACAGAAAAAACCAGAACCAAAACTCACTCACCACCCTTTCCTCTTCATCCTGAAGCCAAACCCACGCCCTTCAACCCTCATTCATCAGAACCTCCCACCGCCTGTAACCACAACAACCTTCGAAAACCACCCTTCATCAAATTGCATCGCAATACAAACCAACAACAACAATCGCAAACCGCCGGGAAAAACACACGAAAATCAGAATCACAAAACCACACACCCAGCTTCCGCCTGAATCGTAGAAAACTGAACCATCACAGAACCTCCGATCCAAATAAAACCAGAAACGTCGCCACCACCGTGTAGATCCGAAACCGCTGACGAAGCAAACCCAACGCGAACCAACACCGAAACCACCGACCAAAACACAGTTACCGCCGCCGTTGATTTTTTTGGAGAAAAAGGATGAGTATTTGAAACGCGATCGAGAGTGAGAGGTTATGAGAAACGGCGCTTGAATCATTTAGGGTGGGTTTCACTGAATCATTTTTCTGCGTGATTTTTTTGCCTGAAGTGTGAAGCCCTGTTTATGCTAAGGCACGTTTTGAGAAAAGAAGAATATTTTGTTTTGTTGCTAACTTTTTTTCAAACCCCTATATTTTTTTTATTTCTTTTATTATTCTGAGTTTTTGTTTGTTGTTAACCCCTCATAATGTTTTAATTGGGCCCAACCCGTGGATATAATATGGTTGATTTTTACACCTTCATCAATAACCAACATCCCTCTATTGTTTTCTTTATATTTGTTTTTGTTATTTTTGTTTTATTTAAGGTTTATCTTAGATTTTTTTATTTATTGTTCTATTTTATTTCGGGCCAATGATATGACAAAAGGCCACAATAAATTGTTTCCGATAAATCGCGACCAATATGAGGCCATTCTTTTTTCTTATTTATTCCATAAGTTTCTTTTATTTTATTTCACGAATTACTTTTATGTTATTTAGTCTGTTTATTTATTTTATTTTAGTTTTACATTTTTTTACATACGAAATTAAATTATAATGGTTCTGAATATTTAGTACACTGCACACACGCTTCCTCTTGGGCAAATTATAATGATACCCTTTATTTCTTCGCAATCCCGTGTAAATTATCATGTATCCCTCTCCCGTTTATTTTAAACGCAATTTATTTTTCCGCCTTTATTTTACAGTTTCGCATTGCTAGGAATACCCGTAGGAATTAGAAATCGTTTCACTTAATCATTAAAAAACATTCTACGCCTACATTTTTGCACACACGTAAGTCGGTCACCTATGTGATTGCCATTTGCACGACTTTGCGCGTCTTAATTAATTAACGAGGAACTGAGCTTCGGAATTTAGCATTATGCGGGTCTTTAATGAACCACACCTGGGCTAGCCCCACGCGTAGTGTTTCATTTACTCCTTCGTTACTAAAAAATATCAAACCCTAAAACATCCAAAACAGAACGTCTTAACTCACAAATCAAATAACGGAGGAACTGGATTATGGAGTCTAGCATTCCACATAATCTTTGAATTAAATCACTCCTGGGCTAGCCTCACGCGACGTGGTTTTTTCGCCCTCTCGTTCCTAAAATATCTAATCATATAAATTAAGTCGCGAAAGAACTAAAATTCTAGAGTCTGGCACTCCACATAATTTTTGAATGATATCACTCCTGGGCTAGCCCCACGCGACGTGGTTCATTCGCTCTTTCGTGCGAAAAGCAATTTAAAACTTACCAACAAATACAAATCGTTTTTTATAATTAATCAGCGAAGGAACTGAATTCTGGAGTCTAGCACTCCACATAATTCTTGAATGAAACACTCCTGGGCTAGCCCCATGCGACGTGGTTCATTCGCAATTTCATTTAAAAACACCTTAACAAAGGTCAAACATCTTTTCTCTAAATGAACTTTGTTTAAATCTTTCTATCTCGCAAACAAGCTAACGGTTCAGCCTCCACCGTGAGTAAAAGCCAACGCTTAGCAGTAGAAAGCATTTTCAAACAATTGTTCATTAAAAACTACAAACCGTAGTTGCACGAACTACGAAGCTCTGACTTTCTCATTGCACAAGGGAATACGTAGGCACAGGGATTTTAATCCTTCGCGAGCACAATAATAAAAAATTTAATCTTTTCTCCGTCATAATAATAACAAATAATATTTTCATTTCCTTAGAACAAACATCATAACAACCATTTAGAAGATAAATACTTAGATCAACATTCAATCGCATAGTTAGACTAAGAGGTTCCCGTTGAGTACAACGGACATGAGGGGTGCTAATACCTTCCCCTTGCGTAACCGACTCCCAGACTTAGAATTTGGTTTCGTTGACCATTTCTTATCCTTCCTTTAGGTTGTATCTATATCTCCTTTTTCTTTAATTAGAATAAATAGAATTAGGTGGCGACTCTGTTGTTTCTTTCCGCGTCCCATCGCGAGGATCATATTTTTTCAAGGTACGACAAAGTTTAATCGTGGAATCCTAATGTCACATGAAACTTTATTTATTTATTTTTTGAAGTTATTCGACATTGGATCTAATATCTCTTTTATTCATTTTTGAAATTTGGTTATCTAAACATTCCATTTTATCTTTTTTTATCCTAATTATATGTATCACACATAAAATTCCAATTATTACATCACAAAGCATAAACCACAAAAAATACAATCAAGGCATAATAAAAAATAGTCCGATTCTGTAAGCATAGTCCTTGAAAAATACCTTGCACAACAAAAAATTTGTTAGTAAATTCAATGAAGATGAGGATGCAAAAATATGGCCAAAATGGATTAAAGGTGTAAAGTTGCAAAAATATTAAAATGCACATAAAGCATAAAAATGGAATAAAATGCCAAAATAATCGGAAAAGGAATTAAAAAAATACAATCTATTTTTTTATTGACTTAAAATATTGTAATATCACAATTAAATTTTTCTGGAATTTTTATTAAGAGAAAAAACTATTTTTTATATTGATTTTTAAAAGAAAATAAGACAAATAAAAAAATCCAGGGGGTGCATGGGAAGAAAATTTGAGGTTAAAACACAAAATAGGCTGATGCAGGGGGTGCGAATAGCCTTACCAAAGCCCAAAACGCGTTGGACCTGATGGTCTTACCATGCTCCCCCAGTCAACTAAGTTGACTCATTATTACCCGTTTGATGATGATACTGGCGCGATATACGACTATGATGGACGGGTGTAAGGTTCTTATGGTGAGGGGATAACGCATGTGAACAGAAATCTGGTGGTCCTACCGGACGGTGACAAGTGTCACCGCCGGAGTGGACCACCCAAAGAGAATCTTATCTCTAACGAAAAAGGGGCGGTGGAAGTGATTAAATTGATTTTATGGCATTTTACTGATTCTTTAATATGCAATTAGTGTGATTTATGAGCTTGATTATTAGTTAAACAAAATTGACTCAGCATTAATCATAAAATCAAAACCTATGTTTATACCCAAAAACAAAAAAACATATCCATCTCTCTCAACGCAAACACACACATTCTTTCTCCTTCACCATTCATAATCCTCTTCAAATCCTGACCCTTCCTCACGGCGGCGGCGTATAACTCTCGATGAACCTCTCTAAAACCGTAAAAAGTATGAAGGAACCTTCACTCTTTTCTTCTCCTCATCTCAAATCTCCTAATAACTTAACCTAATTCCTTCTCACATCTATGGATCGAACCACAAATCTGAAACACAAATAGAAGGAAGAAATCAAGTTTCGCGTACCTTCAATTGAAGCATTGAAGGTGTTGAACGCCTTGCTTGTTGTGATGAAGACGAAGATGCCACCGGAAGCTTCGCGGTGACGATGAATATGCCTCTCGACGAACCTACGTGATGAAGACGCACACGATTGGAGGAGTTGCGATTCAGATGAAGATTGATGGTGAAGGAGTTCCGTTCATGTTCAGTATGTTGTTTTCTTTTGATTCACGACACGATTCGGTTTCGTATCTTTTTTTGTTGATTCGGTTTTGGCTCTTTTGGATGTTGATTCAATTGTTGTAGAGTGATGAAGCTTGAAGTGGTAGATGGTGGATCAATGATTGATGATATTGCAAAGCTTCACGGTTGAGGTTGAAGTTGGAGAGGGATGAAGATGAAGAATGTGGTGATAATGAGGAAGCTGCGGATTTCTTGATGCAAATGAAAAAGGTTGAAGGTTGGTAGCGTGATTGATGTGCATTTTCTGAGAATTGATGAAGAGTGATGCTTATTGTGGAAGAAGAATGAATGAGATTGAAGAAGGTGATGAAACGGTGGAATGGTGAAGAGAGTTAAATATGGAGAAGTGAGTGAATCAGAATGAAGAAGGTGATGAAAAATGAATCCCGTTTGAAGAAGAGGATTAATGGATTTATAGAGATGAATGATGAAGGTGTTTTGGGATTTTTCCAGGTAACTTTCTGTTATGGATTGGTTATGAAATAGGTTAGGAATCGGTTAGAAGTGTAACTGTTTTTCTTTGTATTTATTCATATATATCTTCTGAGTTTCTATCAAGTGGCTTATAATTGAACCTTCTTCTTGATGTCTTTTCTGTGTTGTTGCGTTTTTCATTTATAGGTAAAATTTGTGCTGAAGATGATCAAGGTGAAAATTCTGATGGCGTGTTGAAGAGTGAAGAGTGGATGAAGAAAGTTGAAGGTGATGGTGAAGAATCAAATTTGGTATTGATATTATCCCTTGCAGAAGAAAGAAGAAGATCTTGTTATGGTTGTAATTGCATTTTTTTCGGATTTCTTCTTTCATCCCTTTCTTTGATTTTCTGGTGTAACTTTTATCACTATTGAATGAAGAATTTTTGTGATTTTTCCTGGTATAATGACTGATGATACGATTTTCTACTGCATTTTTTCTTTGTAATTTTGTTTTCCCTGCCTTGTATATGGTTCTATATTGGAAAAATAATGAATTGTTCTCTATTCTTGTTCTTCTGTCTAATTGAATACCGAACCTCAAACCAGAGCATATTTAAATAGTTTAAGCACGTCTTTGTGAATGCGGGTTTATAAGTCTTCAAGATCTCCAGTTTTTTCAAGTGTGATTTGATTAATCTTGTTCACAACATAGAGGCAGGGTGTATATATTCTACTACCCTCAATGAATTCGATAAGATTATCAGCAATGGCATCATATCTCAGGACAATGTTAATAGAAAAAAGAAAACAATTTTGTGAAATTGGCTCAATACACAATTCAATTCAATTCTGTAAGTGTATGGATGAGTAGCATGTGTAGGTGCCATCAGTTGACAATGGGCCGTGTAGAAACTGTTTGACCATGAGCTCCTTTTGGCAATTTTTAGGGTAATGAGAGAGAAAAAATGGGTCTTAAATTGTTATGGGTTAATAGGTTAATATATTGGCTAAAACCAATTGATTTATGAATGGTCCCTAGTTTAGAATTAGACTAAGATGGGAATGGATTAGAAATAATAGAAATGGATATTGGATGAAATATGGGTATGGTTTGGTATAGACAAAAATGAAAAATGGTCATATTCGGGTAATGGAATTCTAATAATCGGATTGAAAACATGAATGAAATGGGTATTGAACTAAAAAAAATATTAACATGTGAAAGAGTTAACAGGGTCCAAGTAATCCATATGACTAGTCCTAATATGTTTAACCCAATTCACACCTCCAATCCAAGTCAAACTTGTATCTTCAATGAATCCTCGATCTTTAGTCAAACTTTTGAATTCAAAACCCATGGACTTGTATTACAAGCAAAAAAACTGTTAAAAGGACCACAATGCTTGATTATTATGTGAGTTCACAACTTGATCCATTTGAAATGAATCTTGAATGGATGAGTGAATAAACTTTTACCTTGAAATCATAAACCACGGCTACGCTATGACTTTCCACAAATTCTCATCTTATGGATACCTTGTATTAGGGTCCCCTCAATGAGTTGTACCCTAGACAATGATGAACCCTTGATTGATGCACTGACGAATAGTTGTCACAAGTAAGCCCTTGAAAGCCATATAATCAGGGAAATAAACCATAATTATGTGATGGTGAACACCAGAGAATAATACCCAGACAATTGAGATTGCTAGATTCAGAGGATCCGTCTGATAAACACATTCCCAAGAGACAAACCCTAATCCTTATCCTTTGTACTTTCCACTAAAACCAACCTGCAAAAGAGTGAAGTAGGGTACTGCAAAAAACCTAATCCTCCCAATCCCTTGATCCAAGTAATAAACCTTGACAATGAATGAATGAGGTGTTATAGATGACCTAATGGAAGATGCATATGAATGTGAAACGAAAAATCCAGTTAGGGGTTATAAATATGAGGGAAAATTTTGGGGTGTTACAGCTGCCCTTATTCAATCACTGTAGACTTAAATGGATGATAGTAATTGCTTTCAGTCGTTTGAGGTATCCAGGGATTGAATACCAGAGAAAACCAGAAAATTTGCACTTTGTGGAAGAAGAACAGGGGAATAAACCCAACCAGACAAACTCTTCTCGGATATAATCCCGATGGGAAGAATCGTAAACATGGGGTGCCTTTGGAGTGATGTCAGAAGGCTACTGACTTGCCACGCTGTGGGTGGACCTTGATAGGATGCAACAATTCCTTAATGATGTCTTTCAGATGGAGTCAGGCGACTAATGACTTGCCACACTTCGGGTGGACTTTAAAAGTCTGTCTTTTTGAACCACGTCAGACGACTGCTGGTTTGCCACACTACGGGTGGACTTTTGATAGGTTGCAATAGCGCAATAATGATGTCTTGTCTTATGGACGGAGTCGAATGACTAACGACTTGCCATGCTGCGGGTGGACTTTCGCCAATCTGCAGTTGGATTTCGAGATATTTTGCCATCCTGAGGACGGACTTTCGCCAATATGCGGTTGAACTTCTGTTCGCTGTGGGAGACTTTTGCTCGCTACGGGAGACTTTTGGAATTTGCCACACTACGGGGGCTATTGCTCGCTACGGGAGACTTTTGCTTACTACGGGAGACTTTTGCTCACTACGGGAGACTTTTGCCACACTACGGGGGACTTTTGCTCGCTACGGGAGATTTTAGAAATTTGCCACACTGCGGGTGGACTTTTGCTCGCTACGGGAGACTTTTGCTCGCTAGGGAGATGTTTGCTCACTACGGGAGACGTTTGCTCACTACGGGAGACTTTTGCTCACTACGGGAGACGTTTGCTCACTACGGGAGACTTTTGGATACTTTGCCACCCTGAGGACGGACTTTTGCCAATCTACGGTTGGACTTTAGAAATTTTCCACCCAGATGATGGACTTTGGCCAGTATGCGGCTGGACTTTAAGAATTTGCCACCCGGAGGATGGACTTTGGCCAGTCTACAGCTGGGCTTCAGAAATTTGCCACCAAGTGGATGGACTTTTGGCAATATGCGGTTGGACTTTGCAAGATATCAAACTTGGATTTGTTGGGTATGCATATGTTGAATTTCACGACGTGATGCCCCATGACACTGGGATGCTATGTCTTGAGTATTGTCAATGAACTGATGTGAGTGTAAAGGGAGTTCCTGATGCGGAAACAATAAGTCTTTGCTGACTCGGCTGAGGATGAAATGATTGCTAATTTGATCTCGAGAAGCCCTGCGGGGATAACATATCTGCTGGAGAAGAGCGTGAATAATTCATCTCTCCCGAATTATCACCTTTGCCAAAAATAAATTGGACTTTAGATTCGAGGAACCTGCTTGGGGATACCACAACTACTCGGGGATTCAATCTCACCCATAAGACTGCTGGAGGATTTACAACTTTTTGATTTAGCTGAGAAAAGGTCTTGTCAAGGCTCTGTTGAGGAGAACTCTCTTGTCTACCTAAATTTTCCAAACCTATGTGGGGAAGAGAACGTTTAGCTGGTTACTGGGAATACGTGAACTCTTGTAAGAAATACTTCACTGTGGGAAAAGAACTCTCTGTTTGGGGATTATCAATCCTTATTGCTCTATTGGAGCAAGGAAATCTTACGAGATCTGTTGGGGAAGAGAAATTTTTCTGAGTTCCGCTGGGGAATAAGAGCCACCCTAGATCTGCTGAGGAATAGGATCAAGGAAACCTGTTGAAGAGAAAAAGTTTGACGACTTTACTGGGGATAACTTCCCTCTGTCTGTTGGGGATATCAAAATTGAAACACGTCCTGCTGGGGAGGAAGGATTTCAAGTCGTCTCGTGCTGGGGATCATTTGCTTTTGCCTAGACTTTACCTTAAGAGGATTTTACAAAAGAATGGGTGTCTTTAAACTCTTAGGTGTCACAGTGATTGCATGAATTGGCGTAATAACCTTGCTGAGGAGGTAGCCATTGTCAACATAGATGAGCTTGTAACTGTTGGAAGCGTTAAACGAGATAATTGGCTTGACGAGCGTCTGTTAGATGAGTAATGGACTCAATCAGTAAGAGTTATGACATGAGGGTAACATAGAAACCCTTTGAGAGTATAGTTGTCCTGGTACTCTGAACTCTGGATAGGTGCTTCCGATTGTTTGTCTTCGGGAAAGAATGAATTCTCGTGCTATTGGAGTGGCCTGCCCCAGTACGAGTATTTGAATAGTTTTGCACTTGACTGACTAATCTTTGCTCTTGGAGAGATTTGAATCTCGAGGTGATTGCCCTAGTTTGGCTGAATTTTGAAGAGATTGTTCGACGTAACTGCCCCAGATTGGCTAGCTCTTACCATGAGTAGTTTGGAAAGTCCTTACTCAATGGAGCTTTCTCAGAAAAGTGCACCTCGACGTGACTGTCTTTCAGAAGTTTTAGACTTCTCAACTTTGGCAAGATTGAGCTTCTGGACTGAATTTTCGCATGTGAACTTTTCATGATGCCAAACAAATGTATGCAAGCAGAAAAATGTTTATTCTTAAAATGAAAATTCTAATGCAACACACATGTTAATCTTGAAGTATTTATTGAAAAGGTGTCGCAAACCTTTATGAGTGAATCACTAGTTAAGATACGACATTATTTTTTAATAAAATAAAGCATACACATGCAATACCAACAAGGATCTTTTAGCACAACTCATAGGAGTCAGGAACGCTATCTCGTGGTAGTACGCTCTCAGAATAACCCTGTTTCAGTTAGGACTTTTGAAGGTTGTATCATGGCCTGGTTCATGGGTATAGAAACAAAGGATATAGGCTCAAAGTTTATTTGTGCCCACCCTTGTTCATGATGTCCTCCATTCCTATGTTTAGATAATTTTCATAAGCGCTCACCTTTCATAAGGGTTTCGTACTGGTTGAGGAACTATTGTTGCTAATTGTTCAAGCACCAATCAGGTTATTGTTTGGAGTCAGTCACCCTTTGGTCTTTCGTGTCTGTGCCATACGACTTTGTTATTACTTAAGGATATTTCTTGTGTAATCCTTTTTGCATTTTCCGCCTTTCATTCTTTTGCTTATCCCTAACTTTTGCCTGGACTGATTATTGTGAATCTTTGATTGTGAAGTCCAGCGGGATACCCTAACTTTTGCCTAAGTCGCTTATTTTCAAGTTTCAACTTAGCGGGCTTTTTCATTTCTTTTTTTTCTTTATTCTTTTTGAACAAATCGTGTGACACTGTTTGTCTTGATTGCTTTGCGAGGGTTATTACTACCTCATTCTTTGGTCGATGAAGGATAACCATTGTGGCTTCCAATTTTTGGACCTCTTGATCAGGACAACCATTGTGGTTTCTGGTCTTTGGACCTCTTGATTAGCATAATGGAATGTAATGGATCCTCAAATACACTTCTTTATGAAAGTCTGAATGCTTGGTCACATTAGCTGACGCCTACCCTGCCCCTGGGTTACATGTGAGGGTTTTTTCCGTGCGAAAAGAAACTCATACTTCAAGGCTCAAGGGGGTTAGAAAGGGTCTATCTCCCTTATATCTCCGGTGTTTAGGGATTTGAAACAAAGCCTGTACATCGTTAACAGGGTTTTATTCAAGAGCATACAATGAGAGATTCTTGCATTTTTGTTTCATCATTCTCCTTCATAGAGTTTAAGCACGACAATTGGTATTGCAATGTACACATGCAAAATTATAAGTGAATGCGAATGAATTACTTCAAGAAAAACATGTGAGTTTTATTATTGATAACATTCAAAAGTAAACAACTTCCGTACATGTATACAAATGTTTTGAAAATAAAATGAACTACAAATGGAAATGCAATAAAGAAACTAAATATTGTCGTAGTTAAGGAAGCTTGACCCCGTCTGGACCTATCAGTCTTGGATACCTTCAACAATCAGTAGCTTTTTCATGGACTTGTAATCTTCAAGTAACTGGTTGCATGCCCGGCATGGCAATCATACTTCTTCATTCAGTTATCCTGACCTTAAGGCTCTGACACGAGACGTCTGGAAGAAATAGTACAGCTGGGGAGTAAAGTTGGAGAGTAAATTTGTCTTATAAGGTTGCTCAGAAATACCTAACGATCTTCTGCCTACGTATCTCCATTGACCCATAACCAATGAAGAATCAGAGCGACGTAGTTCCCCTCAATAGGGATGAAAATGTATTGAAGAAAGACAAACACACAAATGCCATCACTGAGAGTATTTGAATACTGTTGGCTTTATTTGCTTCATGAATACCCTTATGACCTGGGTGATTAACTCAAATATTTTGGCTTAATGCAGACCATCTGGTAAAACAACTGTGACACCCTCATTCATTCCAGCTCCACCGTGATTAGGCATTGGATTTTGGAGTACATTTGGGCGAGGAGCGAAATTCATCGCCTTGGAGTCAATTAGGTCCTATACCTTATTCTGAAAAGCCCAACACTTCTCAATATTGTGCCCCTAGGCACCCGAATGGAATTCGCATCTGGCATTTGCATCAAAATTCGGAGGTAGATTGTCAGGAGAAGGAGCTCTCATGGTACGAAGCTCGACCATGTTCAACTTTAGCAACTCTGGAAGCAATACAACATATGGACACGGGATAGGATTAAGTATGTGGTTCCTCGCTCTTATTCTTTCTTGAAATGGTCTCAGTGCCTGTTGTTGTTGACCTTGAGGTTGTTGTTGAACCTGTGGCATAATAGTCACTGCAACTGCTTGGTAGTAACCTTGAGAATGACCTCTATCTCGACCTCTATACACAACATTTGTCTCGCCTTCTCTTCATCTTTGGCCATTGTCAAAAGGCATTTTCACACCATAAGGACCAACACTGCTTGCATCCTGAAATGGTTTTTATTGATAAATTTTTGAGTTTTTTTTTTAATTGGAACTTTTTTCTATGGTTTTTATAGTTAAACTATTGTGTTTTTTCATTTGGAAATTTTGTTATAGTTTTTATGGTGAAATGTATGATTTTTTTTATTTAATTTGGATTTTTTTTTATATTTTTGCAGTAAAATTGTTGAGTTTTTTTAAATTGAAACTTTTATTAAGGTTTTTATAGAGAGATTGTTCAATTTATGGTTTTTATAGTGCAATTGTTGAGTTTTTAAACTTGGAATTCTTTTTAATAGTTGTTATAGTGAAACTGTTTAGTGTTTTTAACTTGCAACTTTTTTTATAGTATTTATAGTATAATTGTTTTGGGTTTTTAAATTGAAATTGTTTTATGGTTTTTATCGAGAAATTGTTGAGTTTATTAAATTTTGTTAAAGTTTTTATGGTGAAATTCTTGATTTTTTATTTAATTTGGAACTTTTATATTATCTTTGTAGTAAAATTGTTGAGTTTTTTAACTTCAAACTTTTTTTAAGGTTTTTATAGTGAAATTGTTGAGTTTTTTTAAACTTGGAATTCATTTAAATGGTTTTTATAGTGAATCTCTTTAGTTTTTTTAACTTGCGACTTTTTTTATACTATTTATAGTAAAATTGTTTAATTTTTTTAAATTGAAACTTTTTTTATTCTTTTTTAGTGAAATTGTTGAGCTTTTTCACTTGTAAATTTCGTTATAGTTTTTATGGTGAAATTGTTGATTTTTTTTCTTTAATTTGGAATTTTTTGTTATTTTGTAGTAAAATTGTTGAGTTTTTTTAAGTTGGAACTTTTTTTATGGTTTTTATAATGAAACTGTTGAGTTATTTTAAATTTGGATATTTTTTAATGGTTTTTATTTATAAATTGTTGATTTTTTTTTAAATTGGAACTTTTTTCTATGGTTTTTATAGTTAAACTGTTGTGTTTTTTCATTTGGAAATTTTGTTATAGTTTTTATGGTGAAGTGTATGGTTTTTTTATTAAATTTGGAACTTTTTTTATTTTTGCAGTAAAATTGTTGAGTTTTTTTAAATTGAAACTTTTATTAAGGTTTTTATAGAGAGATTGTTCAATTTATGGTTTTTATAGTGCAATTGTTGAGTTTTTTAACTTGGAATTCTTTTTAATACTTTTTATAGTGAGATTGTTGAGTGTTTTTAACTTGCAACTTTTTTTATACTATTTATAGTATAATTGTTTTGGTTTTTTAAATTGGTACTTTTTTTTAAGGTTTTTGTAGTAAAATTGTTGAGTTTTTTTAAGTTGGAACATTTTTTATGGTTTTTATAATGAAATTGTTGAGTTGTTTTAACTTTTGATATTTTTTAATGGTTTTTATTGTGAAATTGTTGAGTTTTTTTTACTTGGAACTCTTTTATACTATTTTAGTAAAATTGTTGAGTTTTTTAAATTGGAACTTTTTTCTATGGTTTTTTTAGTGAAATTGTTCAGTTTATGGTTTTTGTTAGTGAAATTGTTTAGTTTATGGTTTTTATAGTGAAATTGTTGAGTTTCTTTTAACTTGGAATTCACTTAAATGGTTTTTATAGTGAAACTCTTGAGTTTCTTTAACTTGCGATTTTTTTATACTATTTATAGTAAAATTGTTTAATTTTTTTAAATTGAAACATTTTTTTTATTCTTTTATAGTGAAACTGTTGAGTTTTTTTACTTGTAAATTTCGTTATAGTTTTTACGGTGAAATTATTGATTTTTTATTAATTTGGAATTTTTTGTTATTTTTGTAGTAAAATTGTTGAGTTTTTTTGAGTTGGAACTTTTTTGTATGTTTTTTATAATGAAATTATTGTGTTGTCTTAACATTGGATATTTTTTAATGGTTTTTATTGTGAAATTGTTGAGTTTTTTAACTTGGAACTTTTTTTATACTATTTTAGTAAAATTGTTGAGTTTTTTATATTGGAACTTTTTTCTATGGTTTTTATAGTTAAACTGTTGTGTTTTTTCATTTGGAAATTTTGTTATAGTTTTTATGGTGAAATGTATGATTTTTTTATTTAATTTGGAACTTTTTTTATTTTTGTATTAAAATTGTTGAGTTTTTTTAACTTGAAACTTTTATTAAGGTTTTTATAGTGAGATTGTTCAATTTATGGTTTTTATAGTGCAATTGTTGAGTTTTTTAACTTGGAATTCTTTTTAATAGTTTTTATAGTGAGACTGTTGAGTATTTTTAACTTGCAACTTTTATATACTTTTTATAGTATAATTGTTTTGGTTTTTTAAATTGAAATTGTTTTATGGTTTTTATAGAGAAACTGTTGAGTTTATTAAATTTTGTTATAGTTTTAATGGTGAAATTCTTCGTTTTTTTATTTAATTTGGAACTATTGTACTATCTTTGTAGTAAAATTGTTGAGTTTTTTTAACTTAGAACTTTTTTTTAAGTTTTTATAGTAAAATTATTCAGTTTATGGTTTTTATAGTGTAATTGTTGAGTTTTTTTTTAACTTGGAATTCATTTAAATGGTTTTTATAGTGAAACTCTTAAGTTTTTTAAACTTGCGACTTTTTTTTATAATATTTATAGTAAAATTGTTTTATTTTTTAAATTGAAACTTATTTTTATTCTTTTATAGTGAACCTGTTGAGTTTTTTCACTTGTAAATTTCGTTATAGTTTTTATGGTGAAATTGTTGATTTTCTTTTAATTTGGAATTTTTTGTTATTTCTGTAGTAAAATTGTTGAGTTTTATAAAGTTGGAACTTTTTTTTATGGTTTTTATAATGAAATTGTTCAGTTGTTTTAACTTTGGATATTTTTTAATGGTTTTTATTGTGAAATTGTTGAGTTTTTTTTTACTTGGAACTTTTTTATACTATTTTAGTAAAATTTTGAGTTTTTTAAATTGGAACTTTTTTCTATGGTTTTTATAGTTAAACTATTGTGTTTTTTCATTTGGAAATATTGTTATAGTTTTTATGGTGAAATGTATGATTTTTTTATTTAATTTGGAACCTTTTTTATTTTTGTAGTAAAATTGTTGAGTTTTTTTAACTTGAAACTTTTATTAAGGTTTTTATAGTGAGATTGTTCAATATATGGTTTTTATAGTGCAATTGTTGAGTTTTTTAACTTGGAATTCTTTTTAATAGTTTTGATAGTGAGACTGTTGAGTATTTTTAACTTGCAACTTTTTATATACTTTTTATAGTATAATTGTTTTGGTTTTTTAAATTGAAATTGTTTTATGCTTTTAATAGAGAAACTGTTGAGTTTATTAAATTTTGTTATAGTTTTTATGGTGAAATTCTTCGTTTTTTTTATTTAATTTGGAACTATTATATTATTTTTGTAGTAAAATTGTTGAGTCTTTTTAACTTGGAACTTTTTATTAGGTTTTTATAGTAAAATTGTTCAGTTTATTGTTTTTATAGTGTAATTGTTGAGTTTTTTTTTTTAACTTGGAATTCATTTAAATGGTTTTTATAGTGAAACTCTTAAGTTTTTTAAACTTGCGACTTTTTTTATAATATTTATAGTAAAATTGTTTTATTTTTTTAAATTGAAACTTATTTTTATTCTTTTATAGTGAACCTATTGAGTTTTTTCACTTGTAAATTTCGTTATAGTTTTTATGGTGAAATTGTTGATTTTTTTTTTAAATTGGAATTTTTTGTTATTTCTGTAGTAAAATTGTTGAGTTTTATAAAGTTGGAACTTTTTTTTATGGTTTTTATAATGAAATTGTTGAGTTGTTTTAACTTTGGATATTTTTTAATGGTTTTTATTGTGAAATTGTTGAGTTTTTTTTTACTTGGAACTTTTTTATACTATTTTAGTAAAAAATTTGAGTTTTTTAAATTGGAACTTTTTTCTATGGTTTTTATAGTTAAACTATTGTGTTTTTTCATTTGGAAATATTGTTATAGTTTTTATGGTGAAATGTATGTTTTTTTTATTTAATTTGGAACCTTTTTTATTTTTGTAGTAAAATTGTTGAGTTTTTTAACTTGAAACTTTTATTAAGGTTTTTATAGTGAGATTGTTCAATATATGGTTTTTATAGTGCAATTGTTGAGTTTTTTAACTTGGAATTCTTTTTAATAGTTTTGATAGTGAGACTGTTGAGTATTTTTAACTTGCAACTTTTTATATACTTTTTATAGTATAATTGTTTTGGTTTTTTAAATTGAAATTGTTTTATGCTTTTAATAGAGAAACTGTTGAGTTTATTAAATTTTGTTATAGTTTTTATGGTGAAATTCTTCGTTTTTTTTATTTAATTTGGAACTATTATATTATTTTTGTAGTAAAATTGTTGAGTCTTTTTAACTTGGAACTTTTTATTAGGTTTTTATAGTAAAATTGTCCAGTTTATTGTTTTTATAGTGTAATTGTTGAGTTTTTTTTTAACTTGGAATTCATTTAAATGGTTTTTATAGTGAAACTCTTAAGTTTTTTAAACTTGCGACTTTTTTTATAATATTTATATTAAAATTGTTTTATTTTTTTAAATTGAAACTTTTTTTTATTCTTTTATAGTGAACCTGTTGAGTTTTTTCACTTGTAAATTTCGTTATAGTTTTTATGGTGAAATTGTTGATTTTTTTTTAAATTGGAATTTTTTGTTATTTCTATAGTAAAATTGTTGAGTTTTATAAAGTTGGAACTTTTTTTTATGGTTTTTATAATGAAATTGTTGAGTTGTTTTAACTTTGGATATTATTTAATGGTTTTTATTGTGAAATTGTTGAATTTTTTTTTACTTGGAACTTTTTTTATACTATTTTAGTAAAATTTTTGAGTTTTTTAAATTGGAACTTTTTTCTATGATTTTTATAGTTAAACAGTTGTGTTTTTTCATTTGGAAATTTTGTTATAGTTTTTATGGTGAAATGTATGGTTTTTTTATTTAATTTGGAACTTTTTTTATTTCTGTAGTAAAATTGTTGAGTTTTTTCAACTTGAAACTTTTATTAATGTTTTTATAGTGAGATTGTTCAATTTATGGTTTTTATAGTGCAATTGTTGAGTTTTTTAACTTGGAATTATTTTTAATAGTTTTGATAGTGAGACTATTGAGTATTTTTAACTTGCAACTTTTTATATACTTTTTATAGTATAATTGTTTTGGTTTTTTAAATTGAAATTGATTTATGGTTTTTATAGAGAAACTGTTGAGTTTTATAATTTTGTTATAGTTTTTATGGTAAAATTCTTCGTTTTTTTATTTAATTTGGAACTATTATATTATCTTTGTAGTAAAATTGTTGAGTTTTTTTAACTTGGAACTTTTTTTTAGGTTTTTATAGTAAAATTGTTCAGTTTATGGTTTTTATAGTGTAATTGTTGAGTTTTTTTTTAAACTTGGAATTCATTTAAATGGTTTTTATAGTGAAACTCTTAAGTTTTTTAAACTTGCGACTTTTTTTATACTATTATTTGTAAAATTGTTTTATTTTTTTAAATTGAAACTTTTTTTTATTCTTTTAAAGTCAACCTTTTGAGTTTTTTCACTTGTAAATTTCGTTATAGTTTTTATGGTGAAATTGTTGATTTTTTTTTAATTTGGATTTTTTTGTTATTTCTGTAGTAAAATTGTTGAATTTTATAAAGTTGGAACTTTTTTTTATGGTTTTTATAATGAAATTGTTGAGTTGTTTTAACTTTGGATATTTTTTAATGGTTTTTATTGTGAAATTGTTGAGTTTTTTTTACTTGGAACTTTTTTATACTATTTTAGTAAAATTGTAGAATTTTTTAAATTGGAACTTTTTTCAATGGCTTTCATAGTTAAACTGTCGTGTTTTTTCATTTGGAAATTTGGTTATAGTTTTTATGGTGAAATGTATGATTTTTTTATTTAATTTGGAACTTTTTTTATTTTTGTAGTAAAATTGTTGAGTTGTTTTAACTTGAAACTTTTATTAAGGTTTTTATAGTGAGGTTGTTCAAGTTATGGTTTTTATAGTGAAATTGTTGAGTTTTTTTAATTTGGAATTCTTTTTAATAGTTTTGATAGTGAGACTGTTGAGTATTTTCAACTTGCAGCTTTTTATATACTTTTTATAGTATAATTGTTTTGATTTTTTAAATAGAAATTGTTTTATGGTTTTTATAGAGAAACTGTTGAGTTTATTAAATTTTGTTATAGTTTTTATGGTGAAATTCTTCGTGTTTTTATTTAATTTGGAACTATTATATTATCTTTGTAGTAAAATTATTGAGTTTTTATAACTTGGAACTTTTTTTAAAGGTTTTTATAGTGAAATTGTTCAGTTTATGGTTTTTATAGTGTAATTGTTAAGTTTTTTTTTAAACTTGGAATTCATTTAAATGGTTTTAATAGTGAAACTCTTGAGTTTTTTTAACTTGCGACTTTATTTATACTATTTATAGTAAAATTGTTTAATTTTTTTAAATTGAAATTTTTTTTATTCTTTTATAGTGAAACTGTTGAGTTTTTTCACTTGTAAATTTCGTTATAGTTTTTCTGGTGAAACTGTTTATTTTATTTTTAATTTGGAATTTTTTGTTATTTTGTAGTAAAACTGTTGAGTTTTTATAAGTTGGAACTTTTTTTTATGGTTTTTATAATGAAATTGTTGAGTTGTTCTAACTTTGGATATTTTTTAATGGTTTTTATTGTGAAATTGTTGAGTTTTTTTTACTTGGAACTTTTTTTATACTATTTTAGTAAAATTGTTGAGTTTTTTAAATTGGAACTTTTTCTATGGTTTTTATAGTTAAATTGTTGTGTTTTTTCATTTGGAAATTATGTTATAGTTTTTATGGTGAAATGTATGATTTTTTTTATTAAATTTGGAACTTTTTTTATTTTTGTAATAAAATTGTTGAGTTTTTTTAACTTGAAACTTTTATTAAGGTTTTTATAGTGAGATTGTTCAATTTATGGTTTTTATAGAGAAACTGTTGAGTTTAAATTTAAATTGTTTTATGGTTTTTATAGAGAAACTGTTGAGTTTATTAAATTTTGTTATAGTTTTTATGGTGAATTTCTTGATTTTTTTTATTTAATTTGGAACTTTTATATTATCTTTGTAGTAAAATTCTTGAGTTTTTTTAACTTGAAACTTTTTTTAAAGGTTTTTATAGTGAAATTGTTCAGTTTATGGTTTTTATAGTGAAATTGTTGAGTTTTTTTTTAACTTGGAATTCATTAAAATGGTTTTTATAGTGAAACTCTTGAGTTTTTTGAACTTGCGACTTTTTTATACTATTTATAGTAAAATTGTTTAATTTTTTTAAATTAATACTTTTTTTTATTCTTTTATAGTGAAACTGTTGAGTTTTTAACTTGTAAATTTCGTTATAGTTTTTATGGTGAAATTGTTGATTTTTTTTGTTATTTCTGTAGTAAAATTGTTGAGTTTTTTTTATGTTGGAACTTTTTTTTATGGTTTTAATAATGAAATTGTTGAGTTGTTTTAACTGTGGATATTTTTTAATGGTTTTTATTGTGAAATTGTTGAGTGTTATTTACTTGGAACTCTTTTTATACTATTTTAGTAAAATTGAGTTTTTTAAATTGGATCTTTTTTCTATGGTTTTTATAGTTAAACTGTTGTGTGTTTTTCATTTGGAAATTTTGTTATAGTTTTTATGGTGAAATGTATGATTTTTTATTTAATTTGGAACTTTTTTTTTATTTTTGTAGTAAAATTGTTGAGTTTTTTTAACTTGAAACTTTTATTAAGGTTTTTATAGTGAGGTTGTTCAAGTTATGGTTTTTATAGTGCAATTGTTGAGTGTTTTAACTTGGAATTCATTTTAATAGTTTTTATTATGGGACTGTTGAGTGTTTTTAACTTGCTACTTTTTTCATACTATTTACAGTATAATTGTTTTGGTTTTTTAAATTCAAATTGTTTTATGGTATTTATAGAGAAATTGTTGAGTTTATTAAATTTTGTTATAGTTTTTATGGTGAAATTCTTGATTTATTTTATTTAATTTGGAACTTTTATATTATCTTTGTAGTAAAATTGTTGAGTTTTTTTTTTAACTTGAAACGTTTTTTTAAGGTTTTTATAGTGAAATTGTTCAGTTTATGGTTTTTATAGTGAAATTCTTGAGTTTTTTTAAACTTGGAATTCATTTAAATGGTTTTTATAGTGAAACTCTTGAGTTTTTTTAACTTGCGACTTTTTATACTATTTATGGTAAAATTGATTAATTTTTTTTAAATTTAAAATTTTCATATATTTTTATAGTGAAACTGTTGAGTTTTTTAACTTGTAAATTTCGTTATAGTTTTTATGTTGAAATTGTTGATTTTTTTTAATTTGGAATTTTTTGTTATTTCTGTAGTAAAATTGTTGTGTTTTTTTAAGTTGGAACTTTTTTTTTTGTTTTTATAATGAAATTGTTGAGTTGTTTTAACTTTGGATACTTTTTAATTGTTTTTATTGTGAAATTGTTGAGTTTTTTTTTACTTTGAACTATTTTTATACTATTTTAGTAAAATTGTTGAGTTTTTTAAATTGGAACTTTTTTCTATGGTTTTTATAGTTAAACTGTTGTGTTTTTTCATTTGGAAATATTGTTATAGTTTTTATGGTGAAATGTATGATTTTTTTATTTAATTTGGAACTTTTTTTATTTTTGTAGTAAAATTGTTGAGTGTTTTTAACTTGAAACTTTTATTAAGGTTTTTATAGTGAGATTGTTCAATTTATGGTTTTTATAGTGCAATTGTTGAATTTTTTAACTTGGAATTCTTTTTAATAGTTTTTATAGTGAGACTGGTGAGTGTTTTTAACTTGCAACTTTTTTTTATACTATATAAACTATAATTGTTTTGGTTTTTTAAATTGAAATTGTTTTATGGTTTTTATAGAGAAACTGTTGAGTTTATTAAATTTTGTTAAAGTTTTTATGGCGAAATTCTTGATTTTTTTATTTAATTTTGAACTTTTATATTATCTTTGTAGTAAAATTATGAATATTTTTTAACTTGGAACTTTTTTTAAGGTTTTTATAGTGAAATTGTTCAGTTTATGATTTTTATACTGAAATTGTTGAGTCTTTTTTTTTAACTTGAAATTCATTTAAATGGTTTTAATAGTGAAACTCTTGAGTTTTTTTAACTTGCGACTTTTTTTAAACTATTTATAGTAAAATTGTTTAATTTTTTTAAATTGAAACTTTTTTTAATTCTTTTATAGTGAAACTGTTGAGTTTTTTCACTTGTAAATTTCGTTATAGTTTTTATGGTGAAATTGTTTTTTTTTAATTTGGAATTTTTTGTTATTTTGTTGTAATACTGTTGAGTTTTTATAAGTTGGAACTTTTTTTTATGGTTTTTATAATGAAATTGTTGAGTTGTTCTAACTTTGGATATTTTTTAATGGTTTTTATTATGAAATTGTTGAGTGTTATTTACTTGGAACTCTTTTTATACTATTTTATTAAAATTGAGTTTTTTAAATTGGAACTTTTTTCTATAGTTTTTATAGTTAAACTGTTGTGTTTTTTCATTTGGAAATTTTGTTATAGTTTTTATGGTGAAATGTATGATTTTTTATTTAATTAGGAACTTTTTTTATTTTTGTAGTAAAATTGATGAGTTTTTTTAACTTGAAACTTTTATTAAGGTTTTTATAGTGAGATTGTTCAATTTATGGTTTTTATAGTGCAATTGTTAAATTTTTTAACTTGGAATTCTTTTTAATAGTTTTTATAGTGAAACTGTTGAGTGTTTTTAACTTGCAACTTTTTTTTATACTATATAAACTATAATTGTTTTGGTTTTTTAAATTGAAATTGTTTTATGGTTTTTATAGAGAAACTGTTGAGTGTATTAAATTTTGTTATAGTTTTTATGGTGAAATTCTTGATTTTTTATTTAATTTGGAACTTTTATATTATCTTTGTAGTAAAATTGTTGAGTTTTTTTAACTTGAAACTTTTTTTAAGGTTTTTAAAGTGAAATTGTTCAGTTTATGGTTTTTATAGTGAAATTATTGGGTTTTTTTTTAAACTTGGAATTCATTTAAATGGTTTTTATAGTGAAACTCTTGAGTTTTTTTAACTTGCGACTTTTTTTTATACTATTTATAGTAAAATTGTTTAATTTTTTTAAATTGAAACTTTTTTTATTCTTTTATAGTGAAACTGTTGAGTTTTTTCACTTGTAAATTTCGCTATAGTTTTTATGGTCAAATTGTTGATTTTTTTTGTTATTTCTGTTGTAAAATTGTTGAGTTTTTTTAAGTTGGAACTTTTTTTTATGGTTTTTGTAATGAAATTGTTGAGTTGTTTTAACTTTGGATATTTTTTAATGGTTTTTATTGTGAAATTGTTGAGTTTTTTTTACTTGGAACTCTTTTTAAACTATTTTAGTAAAATTGAGTTTTTTAAATTGGAACTTTTTTCTATGGTTTTTATAGTTAAACTGTTGTGTTTTTTCTTTTGGAAATTTAGTTATAGTTTTTATTGTGAAATGTATGATTTTTTATTTAATTTGGAACTTTTTTTATTTTTGTAGTAAAATTGTTGAGTTTTTTTAACTTGAAACTTTTATTAAGGTTTTTATAGTGAGATTGTTCAATTTATGGTTTTTATAGTGCAATTGTTGAGTTTTTTAACTTGGAATTCATTTTAATAGTTTTTATAGTGAGACTGTTGAGTGTTTTTAACTTGCAACTTTTTTCATACTATTTATAGTATAATTGTTTTTGTTTTTTAAATTGAAATTATTTTATGGTTTTTATAGAGAAATTGTTGAGTTTATTAAATTTTGTTATAGTTTTTATGGTGAAATTCTTGATTTTTTTATATTTAATTTGGAAATTTTATATTATCTTTGTAGTAAAATTGTTGAGTTTTTTTTTTAACTTGAAACGTTTTTTTAAGGTTTTTATAGTGAAATTGTTCAGTTTATGGTTTTTATAGTGAAATTCTTGAGTTTGTTTTAAATTGGAATTCATTTAAATGGTTTTTATAGTGAAACTCTTGAGTTTTTTTAACTTGCAACTTTTTCTATAATATTTATGGTAAAATTGATTAATTTTTTTAAATTGAAAATTTTCATATTCTTTTATAGTGAAACTGTTGAGTTTTTTAACTTGTATATTTCGTTATAGTTTTTATGTTGAAATTGTTGTTTTTTTTTTAATTTGGAATTTTTTGTTATTTCTGTAGTAAAATTATTGAGTTTTTTTAAGTTGGAACTTTTTTTATGGTTTTTATAATGAAATTGTTGAATTGTTTTAACTTTGGATATTTTTTAATGGTTTTTATTGTGAAATTGTTTAGTTTTTTTTATTTTGAACTATTTTTATACTATTTTAATAAAATTGTTGAGTTTTTTAAATTGGAACTTTTTTGTATGGTTTTTATAGTTAAACTGTTGTGTTTTATCATGTGGAAATATTGTTATAGTTTTTATGGTGAAATGTATGATTTTTTTAT
The DNA here is from genome assembly GCA_963966055.1 of Lathyrus aphaca. NCBI lineage: Eukaryota > Viridiplantae > Streptophyta > Magnoliopsida > Fabales > Fabaceae > Lathyrus > Lathyrus aphaca. Next base: position 224,246,065 of record OZ014522.1, read on the forward strand.
TTAATTTGGAACTTTTTTTATTTTTGTAGTAAAATTGTTGAGTTTTTTTAACTTGAAACTTTTATTAAGGTTTTTATAGTGAGATTGTTCAATTTATGGTTTTTATAGTGCAATTGTTGAATTTTTTAACTTGGAATTCTTTTTAATAGTTTTTATAGTGAGACTGTTGAGTGTTTTTAACTTGCAACTTTTTTTTATACTATATATACTATAATTGTTTTGGTTTTTTAAATTGAAATTGTTTTATGGTTTTTATAGAGAAACTGTTGAGTTTTTTAAATTTTGTTATAGTTTTTATGGTGAAATTCTTGATTTTTGTATTTAATTTGGAACTTTTATATTATCTTTGTAGTAAAATTGTTGAGTTTTTTTAACTTGAAACTTTTATTAAGGTTTTTATATTGAGATTGTTCAATTTATGGTTTTTATAGTGCAATTATTGAGTTTTTTAACTTCGAATTCATTTTAATAGTTTTTATAGTGAGACTGTTGAGTGTTTTTAACTTGCAACTTTTATCATACTATTTATAGTATAATTGTTTTGGTTTTTTAAATTGAAATTGTTTTATGGTTTTTATAGAGAAATTGTTAAGTTTATTAAATTTTGTTATAGTTTTTATGGTGAAATTCTTGATTTTTTTTTATATTTAATTTGGAACTTTTATATTATCTTTGTAGTAAAATTGTTGAGTTTTTTTTTTTATAACTTGAAACTTTTTTTTAAGGTTTTTATAGTGAAATTATTCAGTTTATGGTTTTTATAGTGAAATTCTTGAGTTTTTTTTTTAACTTTGAATTCATTTAAATGGTTTTTATAGTGAAACTCTTGAGTTTTTTTAACTTGCGACTTTTTCTATACTATTTATGGTAAAATTGATTAATTTTTTTAAATTGAAAATTTTCATATTCTTTTATAGTGAAACTGTTGAGTTTTTTAACTTGTAAATTTCGTTATAGTTTTTATGTTGAAATTGTTAAATTTTTTTTTAATTTGGAATTTTTTGTTATTTCTGTAGTAAAATTGTTGAGTTTTTTTATGTTTGAACTTTTTTTTATGGTTTTTATAATGAAATTGTTGAGTTGTTTTAACTTTGGATATTTTTTAATGGTTTATATTGTGAAATTGTTGAGTTTTTTTTACTTTGAACTATTTTTATACTATTTTAGTAAAATTGTTGAGTTTTTTAAATTGGAACTTTTTTCTATGGTTTTTATAGTTAAACTGTTGTGTTTTTTCATTTGGAAATATTGTTATAGTTTTTATGGTGAAATGTATGATTTTTTTATTTAATTTGGAACTTTTTTTTTATTTTTGTAGTAAAATTGTTGAGTTTTTTTAACTTGAAACTTTTATTAAGGTTTTTATAGTGAGATTGTTCAATTTATGGTTTTTATAGTGCAATTGTTGAATTCTTTAACTCTGAATTCTTTTTAATAGTTTATAGTGAGACTGTTGAGTGTTTTTAACTTGCAACTTTTTTTTATACTATATATACTATAATTGTTTTGGTTTTTTAAATTGAAATTGTTTTATTGTTTTTATAGAGAAACTGTTGAGTTTATAAAATTTTGTTATAGTTTTTATGGTGAAATTCTTGATTTTTTTATTTAATTTGGAAGTTTTATATTATCTTTGTAGTAAAATTGTTGAGTTTTTTTAACTTGAAACTTTTTTTAAGGTTTTTAAAGTGAAATTGTTCAGTTTATGGTTTTTATAGTGAAATTATTGAGTTTTTTTTTTAAACTTGGAATTCATTTAAATGGTTTTTATAGTGAAACTCTTGAGTTTTTTTAACTTGCGACTTTTTTTTTATACTATTTATAGTAAAATTGTTTAATTTTTTTAAATAGAAACTTTTTTTATTCTTTTATAGTGAAACTGTTGAGTTTTTTCACTTGTAAACTTCGTTATAGTTTTATGGTGAAATTGTTGATTTTTTTTGTTATTTCTGTAGTAAAGTTGTTGAGTTATTTTAAGTTGGAACTTTTTTTTATGGTTTTTGTAATGAAATTGTTGAGTCGTTTTAACTTTGGATATTTTTTAATAGTTTTTAATGTGAAATTGTTGAGTTTTTTTTTTACTTGGAACTCTTTTTAAACTATTTTAATAAAATTGAGTTTTTTAAATTGGAACTTTTTTCTATGGTTTTTATAGTTAAACTATTGTGTTTTTTCATTTGGAAATTTTGTTATAGTTTTTATGGTGAAATGTATGATTTTTTATTTAATTTGGAACTTTTTTTTTATTTTTGTAGTAAAATTGTTGAGTTTTTTTAACTTGAAACTTTTATTAAGGTTTTTATAGTGAGGTTGTTCAAATTATGGTTTTTATAGTGCAATTGTTGAGTGTTTTAACTTGGAATTCATTTTAATAGTTTTTATAGTGGGACTGTTGAGTGTTTTTAACTTGCAACTTTTTTCATACTATTTATAGTATAATTGTTTTTGTAGATGTCTTGAATTGGCAGAATTTTTGACCAACAAGAAATATTGAATTCAGTTCAGAATGTCCTATCAAATGTTGGGACATTATCAAACAGAGTATATGAACTTATTTCAGGATGTCTCACCAGATGTTGGGACATTGTGTTAATGACTTAAGTTCAGTTTTTCAGGATGTCCCAACAGATGTTGAGACATCTCAAACCTGCTACCAGAATTAATTATTGACTAACTGATCAGAGATATTTAAGGAGAGTTATCTGGAATAAATTAATGATGGATAAAAACAGAACAAGGCGCATTTGTAGGGAGTTTTATATTGAGGATTCAGATTAAAACAGAAGACCTAAATCACCTAGAATCTAGGAAGTAACAAACCCTAAATTCAAGGTGGAAGCTGCATGCGCATTAGGGCTGGATCATCCTACAGAAAGCCCAAATTACAGATACCTATTTAATCAACAGAAACTCATAGAATTGAGTACGAATTTCAGAAGACCAAATAGGTTGTTTATTGTTTTAATAGCAGGTTGTTTTCATTGTACCACTTTATGAGCTTTTAAGCAAAAGTGCATTTGTGACTTGATTGAAACTGTGAAGTAAGATCAAGTTGTTTTGTTTGAAGGATGTCTTCAACTTTATTAAACTTGTAAACTTGATCACTATGTGATTGAGGGGGAGTGAGTAGGGTACTCTTATCTAAGTTGTGTCTTAGGTAGAAATTGCATTGGGTAGTTATTAAGTGATAGATTAAACAGGGTGGTTTAAGTCTAGAATTAATATTACTTATAGTGGATTTCCTCCTGGCTTGGTAGCCTCCAGATGTAAGTGTGATTATACACTGAACTGGGTTAACAAACTTCTGTGTTGTTTACTTTTCTTGCTATTTAAGTTTTGGTTAAATCTGTCAAGTGTTGGGACATCTCTTAGGACATCTCATACCTGATCACAGAATTTCAATTGGCATCAGAGCAGGCACCCTGCCTGTTTATACTGGGTGAGATCTAGGGAATACAAATTCTGGAAACATGGACAGAGATATAGGATCAGTAAATAGACCACCTATTCTGGATGGATCTAATTATGACTACTAGAAACCAAGAATGATTGCATTCTTAAGATCACTTGACAACAGGGCCTGGAGAGCAGTCAACATTGGATGGGAACATCCTATCCAAGACACCAAAGATGGATCAAAAGTGTTGAAACCTGAAGAAGAATGGAGTAAGGAAGAAGAAGATTCAGCACTAGGCAACTCCAAGGCCTTAAATGCTCTATTCAATGGCATTGATAGGAACATCTTTAGACTTGTGCATCACTGTGAGCTAGCCAAAGATGTGTGGGATACTCTCAAAACAACTCATGAAGGAACATCAAAGGTAAAGATGTCAAGACTTCAACTTCTCACCACCAAATTTGAAAATTTGAGAATGAAGGAAGATGAGACAGTTCATGAATTCTACATGAACATCTTAGAAGTAGCTAATACTTCTGGAGCTTTGGGAGAAAAGATGACTGATGAAAAACTTGTAAGAAAGATCCTCAGATCTTTGCCAAAAAGATTTGACATGAAAGTCACAGCAATAGAAGAAGCTCAAGACATATGCACTATGAAAGTTGAAGAACTCATTGGTTCCCTTCAAACATTTGAGATGGGAATGAATGACACAAATATTAAGAAGAACAAAAGCATAGCCTTGGTAACAAATACTGATGAAGAAGAAGATGATGAATCAGAAACTGGTAAAAGCTTATTAGACAACATTGCTATGCTTGGAAGACAATTCAAAAAGATTCTCAGAGGAATGGAAGGCAAATCCAATCCCAGTGGAAGATACACAAACTCTTCTGAGAACAAGAGACCTTATGATGCTAACAGAAGGTCAAATTATGCTAAAAAGACCAGTCAAGAAAAAGGAGTCAAATGCCATGGATGTGAAGGATATGGACACATCAGGAATGAATGTCCTACCTACTTAAAAAGGCAAAAGAAAGGACTCTCTGTGACCTGGTCTGATGAAGACTCAGGAGGTGATTCAGAAGAAGAATCAGCTAAGCATATCACTGCTTTAGCTGGATTATGTGAATCTGACAGTGATTCCAGTGATGGAGAACTTACTGCTGAAGAACTTGAGCAAGCCTACAAAGATCTGTACAAAAGAAGTATTGAAATATGCAGTGAAGTTATAAAGCTAAAGAAGCTGAATGAAGCACTAGAAGATGAAAAAGCAAGTGATCAAGAGATCATTGACACCTTGAAAAGTGAAGTAAGTCTTCTCAACTCCAAATTGGAACACATGTCCAAATCTGTTAGAATGTTGAACAGCAACTCAAATACACTGGATGCTATTCTCAACAACAATAAGCATTCAGGGGATAAAAGTGGACTGGGATTTAACAGAGTACATAAAGATGAAGCCAGCTCTAGCAAAGCTAATTCAAAATTCATACAGTCAAACAAGATGTCCCAACAGATGCTTCAACATCAGGAAAAGAACACAAAGTCAAACATAATGTTCCAACAAATGTCTCAACATTCTGGAAAGAACAAAATGAAGAAGAAGTATCAAAGATGGAGATGCCATCACTGTGGAAGATTTGGACATATCAAACCTCATTGTTATAAGCTGCATGGATATCCAAATCAGATGTATCAGCAACCTTCTAAGCAGAAAATAGAAGTTACCAAGAAAGTGCTGCATAAACATCAAAGAAATCAGCAACCTTCTAAGCATAAGACAGAAGTCATCAAGAAGGTATGGAGACCAAAAGCTAGCATTCAGACTGATCAAAGCTACAAGAACAACAATCAATCTTGGATATCTACTAATGAACAACACACAGGGCAGAGGCATCAAAAGAAATCTCAACTCAAATGGGTAAAGAAAAATGTTGCATATATAGCACATACATCACTAAGAGTATCAGCTAAAGAAGACTGGTATTTTGACAGTGGATGTTCAAGACACATGACTGGATTGAAGAATCTGCTAGTAAACTTAAAGTCACATTCATCCAAGTATGTAACCTTTGGAGATGGAGCTAAAGGAGAAATCAAGGGAGTTGGGACCTTGGACTGTCAAGATGTTCCAAGACTAGATGATGTGCTGCTAGTTAAAGGTTTAACTGCTAACCTGATCAGCATAAGTCAATTATGTGATCAAGGGTACAGTGTAAACTTTACCAAAACTGAATGCATAGTTACTAACAAAGAACAAGAGGTTGTCATGAAAGGAGCCAGATCTAAAGACAACTGTTACATGTGGGAATCTCAAGACTTCAGTCTTACTTCAACCTGCTCTTTAGCTAAAGAAGAAGAAGTGAAACTATGGCACCAAAGGCTAGGTCATCTTCATTTCAGAGGCATAAAGAAGATAATATTTATGGATGCTGTAAGAGGTATTCCTAAACTGAAGATTGATGATGGCAAAATATGTGGTGAATGTCAAATAGGCAAGCAAACCAAGATGTCCCATCCAAAGCTCCAACATCTGACAACTTCCAAAGTTTTGGAACTATTACATATGGATCTTATGGGACCTATGCAGGTTGAAAGTCTTGGTGGCAAGAGGTATGCCTATGTGGTGGTTGATGACTTTTCAAGATATACATGGATAAATTTCATAAAAGAAAAGTCTGATGTATTTGATGTATTCAAAGAATTATGCCAAAGATTACAAAGGGAAAAATCCAGCTGTGTGATCAGAATAAGAAGTGATCATGGAAAAGAATTTGAGAACCAAAAATTCTTAGATTTCTGCTCTTCAGAAGGAATCAATCATGAATATTCTTCACCTATCACTCCTCAACAGAATGGGATTGTTGAGAGGAAGAATAGAACTATTCAAGAATCAGCAAGAGCTATGATCCATGCTAAAAAGTTACCTTTGTACTTCTGGGCTGAAGCTATGAACACTGCTTGTTACATCCATAACATAGTTACTTTAAGGAAAGGAACTTTGTCCACAATATATGAAGTCTGGAAGGGCAGAAAACCCACAGTTAAGTACTTTCATGTGTTTGGAAGTAACTGTTACATTCTGACAGATAGGGAGCAAAGAAGAAAAATGGATCCTAAAAGTGATGAAGGGATTTTCCTTGGATACTCTATAAACAGCAGAGCATATAGAGTATTTAATTCTAGAACCAAGGTGATCATGGAGTCCATAAATGTGATAATTGATGATGCTCCTACAGATGTCCCAGAAGATGTTGGAACATCTGCTGATATCAAGATTGAAGCTGAAGAAAAGAATGATCATTATAACTTCACCCAAACTGATACAAGGACAGAAGAATCCAGCAAACCTCCCTCCATTAGAATACAGAAAGATCATCCCAAAGATTTGATAATTGGTGATCCCAACAGAGGTGTGAGCACTAGATCAAGAGAAGTAATTTCAGGTTCTTGTTTTGTTTCTAAAATAGAACCTAAAAACATCAAGGAAGCTCTTACTGATGAATACTGGATTAGTGCTATGCAAGAGGAATTAGGTCAATTCACAAGGAATGAAGTATGGAATCTTGTTCCTAGACCTGATGACATAAATGTGATTGGAACAAAATGGGTGTATAAGAACAAGTCAAATGAACAAGGAGTTGTTACAAAGAACAAAGCTAGACTTGTAGCTCAAGGATACACTCAAATTGAAGGAGTAGACTTTGATGAAACCTTTGCACCAGTAGCAAGGCTTGAATCAATCAGACTACTTTTGGGAATTGCTTGTATCTTAAAGTTCAAGCTATTTCAAATGGATGTGAAAAGTGCCTTTTTAAATGGTTATCTTAATGAAGAGGTATATGTAGAACAGCCTAAAGGATTTGTTGATCCAAGCTGTCCAAATCATGTATACAAACTAAAGAAGGCACTTTATGGTCTGAAGCAAGCTCCAAGGGCATGGTATGAAAGACTGACTACATTTCTTATCAAGCAAGGGTACAGAAAAGGTGGAATTGACAAAACCTTGTTTGTTAAAGATGAAGAAGGAAATATCATAATTGCTCAAATATATGTTGATGATATTGTCTTTGGTGGGATGTCTGACAGGATGGTCAAACATTTTGTCAAGCAGATGGAATCTGAATTTGAAATGAGCCTAGTAGGAGAGTTAACCTACTTTCTTGGTCTACAAATAAAGCAAATGGAAGACTCAATGTTCATTTCCCAAAGCAAGTATACCAAGAACATAGTCAAGAAATTTGGAATGGAAAATGCTACTCATAAGAGAACTCCTGCTCCCACACATTTGAAGCTGACTAAAGATGAAAAGGGTGAGAATGTAGATCAAAGCTTATACAGAAGCATGATTGGAAGCTTGTTATACTTGACTGCTAGCAGACCAGACATAGCATTTGCAGTTGGGGTATGTGCAAGATATCAAGCTGATCCAAAAGTCAGTCATCTCAATCAAGTCAAGAGAATTCTTAAATATGTTAATGGTACTTGTGACTATGGCATAATGTACTTTCATGGTTGCAAACCAATTCTCACTGGCTTCTGTGATGCTGATTGGGCTGGAAGTGCTGATGACAGAAAAAGCACTTCAGGAGGATGCTTCTTTCTAGGAAATAATTTGATTTCTTGGTTCAGTAAGAAACAAAATTGTGTATCCTTATCTACAGCTGAAGCTGAATATATAGCAGCTGGAAGCAGTTGTTCTCAATTGGTTTGGATGAAGCAAATGCTCACTGAGTACAATGTCCCACAGGATGTCATGACATTGTACTGTGACAACTTAAGTGCAATCAACATATCAAAGAATCCTATCCAACATAGCAGGACCAAGCATATTGATATCAGACATCATTTCATCAGAGATCTTGTAGAAGAAAAGGTGATTTCATTGGAACATGTAGCTACAAATATGCAGTTGGCTGATATCTTTACCAAAGCATTGGATGCTACACAATTTGAGAACTTAAGGGGCAAACTGGGAATCTGTTTATGTGAGATTTAGCAGTTAATGAAATGTGCCAACATGTCATATGACATTGTATGGCATAAGTTCCAGATGGCAATACCAGTCTGGTCAAGAACCTTGGGTATTCCATTCCTAATGATTTGCAATGTAACGGCTACTTATTTAGTAACAACTTATAATCAGCTTTCAACATCCTCATCATACTATCAAAAGCGAATCACACTATCTAACTGCTCTTCATAAATCATCAACCCTAAAACTCTTCATCCATCTTCTTTGACAATGTCTCAAAACCCTAACATTCCTGGAGAAATTCTCAACAAAGAAGACGTTGTTCATGCAACTCCTATTTCTGTAGTTCCCATGGAGTCTACCCCACTGGACGAAATAAGAGGAAGTGTTCCTCATGCTAAGAAGCCAAGAACTCCAAAAAGAGCTAAAGATCAAGTCTGCAGCAAGTCCAAAGGCATTCCTTCTCCAGCAAACATGCCTCAAAAATCTTCTGAATATGTGGATGCTTCAATAAAGGAGTTAGTTACCAAGATCCTATCTGAACAAAGAGTGGTTAGTGGGATTTCTATTCCTCTGAACACCATGCCTGCCCCTCAAGAAGATCAAACTCAAGCTGCAAAGGACACTCCTGCTCAACAGGATGTCCCAACAGATGTTGAAACATCTGGGGATCAACAAAAAGGTTCATCTGATGCTGCTGCAGAAGAATCTGAGGACCAGAAAAAGGCCTCAAGTGAAAGTGATGAAGAAGAATCTGAGGATCAGACCAGAGCCTCAACTGAAGGTAATAGCCCTGCTGATCAACCAGCTGAAGAGGAGACTGCTCAATCTCCTCCTGTGGTGAACCTGGAGCAGGATTCTGATACAGAGATCATAGCCTCTGTAAGACCTAGCATAGCCAAAAGGCTCAGGTCTAGGAAAGGAAAGATGCAAGCAGAACATGCTGTCCCTGAGAAGAAGCAAGCCACTCCAAAGAAAGACAAAGCCAAAACTGCCTTTGGTCCAACAAAACAATGGAGTAAAGTCCAAACTCAGAAAAGGAAAGCTGTCACCCCATCAGACTCAGATGTTGAATCAGATGTCCCAACATCTCCTCCCAAGAAGAAACCAGCACCATCTAGGGCTTCATCTGCTGTTCCAGAAGCCCCCTTGGACAACATCTCATTCCATCATGTCTTTAGTGTTAACAGATGGAAGTTTGTGTACCAAAGAAGGGTTGCCCTAGAAAGAGAGCTGAGCAGTAATGCACTTGAGTGCACTGAACTGATTGACCTCATCTCTGCTGCAGGCCTCTTCAAAACAGTCTCAAATCTCTCTCCCTGCTATGAACTTCTTGTCAAAGAATTCATTGTCAATCTTCAGGAAGACTGTGCAAATGGTAAGTCCTCTGAATTTAGAAAAGTCTTTGTTAGAGGTAGGTGTGTAGAGTTCTCTCCTCAGATCATCAACCAATACCTAGGAAGAGAAACAGATGGACCAAATGAGCTAGGTAAGACAGATAACCAAGTCTGCAAGGTTATCACTGCAAACCAGGTCAAGGCATGGCCAGTTAAAGGAAAGCTCTCAGTGAGCATGCTAACAAGAAAATATGCCATGCTAAACAGGATTGGTACAGCAAACTGGGTGCCTACCAACCACACATCTTCAATATCAACTGGCCTGGCCAGGTTTATCTATGCTGTGGGAACTCAGACTAAGCTGGACTATGGTGCTTACATATTTGATCAAACCTTGAAGCATGCCAGCTCTTCTGCAACAAAGCAGCCAATAGCTTTTCCCTCCTTGCTGTGTGGTATAGTGCTCAATCAATACCCTGGAATCCTCACTGAAAAGGACACAGTCTGCAAAAGAGAAAGCCCCCTGGCTTTTCACTACAAATTGTTCCTTAGTCATCATGCAGCAGATGTTGAAGCACCTTCTGGGACATCTGCAGGTCCTTCAACTGCTAAGACTCCAATCTCCAAGACTGCATTAATTGCTGAACTAAAGAGCACCTGCAAAGAACTTGAAGTAAGGAAGCTGAAACTTGAAGAAATCATACAAAGGCTGGAGAGTGAAGGAGATCAGAAAGCTGCCTCTGATGAAGAAACTGAAGCTGATGAAGAAACTGAAGTTGATGAAGAAACTGAGAGTGATGAGTCTGAGTGATCATTGTATGTGAGGACAAATGTAATGAAAGCACTGCATTGTAATTCTGGAATAGTGTCTTTGGCCCCATAATTTGTGTCTAACAAGGGGGAGAACAACAACAACCAAAATGTATTGTTGTTTAATTATGAATGAAAAATCTGTTTGTCTGTTTCTGAACTGAATCAGTGTGTTTTGATAAATATTTCTGTTGCAACAAGACTGGATACATATAGGTTTGAGGGGGAGTAATCTCAAATATGAATCAACAGAAAAGTAATGTTATACTCTGATAAAAGAACTTCTGCTGCACTCTGAAAACCAGAAAAGATGTTAGCCAAAAATTAGCCAAAGGGGGAGTTTGTAGATGTCTTGAATTGGCAGAATTTTTGACCAACAAGAAATATTGAATTCAGTTCAGAATGTCCTATCAAATGTTGGGACATTATCAAACAGAGTATATGAACTTATTTCAGGATGTCTCACCAGATGTTGGGACATTGTGTTAATGACTTAAGTTCAGTTTTTCAGGATGTCCCAACAGATGTTGAGACATCTCAAACCTGCTACCAGAATTAATTATTGACTAACTGATCAGAGATATTTAAGGAGAGTTATCTGGAATAAATTAATGATGGATAAAAACAGAACAAGGCGCATCTGTAGGGAGTTTTATATTGAGGATTCAGATTAAAACAGAAGACCTAAATCACCTAGAATCTAGGAAGTAACAAACCCTAAATTCAAGGTGGAAGCTGCATGCACATTAGGGCTGGATCATCCTACAGAAAGCCCAAATTACAGATACCTATTTAATCAACAGAAACTCATAGAATTGAGTACGAATTTCAGAAGACCAAATAGGTTGTTTATTGTTTTAATAGCAGGTTGTTTTTATTGTACCACTTTATGAGCTTTTAAGCAAAAGTGCATTTGTGACTTGATTGAAACTGTGAAGTAAGATCAAGCTGTTTTGTTTGAAGGATGTCTTCAACTTTATTAAACTTGTAAACTTGATCACTGTGTGATTGAGGGGGAGTGAGTAGGGTACTCTTATCTAAGTTGTGTCTTAGGTAGAAATTGCATTGGGTAGTTATTAAGTGATAGATTAAACAGGGTGGTTTAAGTCTAGAATTAATATTACTTATAGTGGATTTCCTCCTGGCTTGGTAGCCTCCAGATGTAAGTGTGGTTATACACTGAACTGGGTTAACAAACTTCTGTGTTGTTTACTTTTCTTGCTATTTAAGTTTTGGTTAAATCTGTCAAGTGTTGGGACATCTCTTAGGACATCTCATACCTGATCACAGAATTTCAGTTTTGGTTTTTTAAATTCAAATTGTTTTATGGTATTTATAGAGATATTGTTGGGTTTATTAAATTTTGTTATAGTTTTTATGGTGAAATTCTTGATTTATTTTATTTAATTTGGAACTTTTATATTATCTTTGTAGTAAAATTGTTGAGTTTTTTTTTAACTTGAAACGTTTTTTTAAGGTTTTTATATTGAAATTGTTCAGTTTATGGTTTTTATAGTGAAATTCTTGAGTTTTTTTTAACTTGGAATTCATTTAAATGGTTTTTATAGTGAAACTCTTGAGTTTTTTTAACTTGCGACTTTTTTATACTATTTATGGTAAAATTGATTAATTTTTTTTAAATTGAAAATTTTCATATTCTTTTATAGTGAAACTGTTGAGTTTTTTAACTTGTAAATTTCGTTATAGTTTTTATGTTGAAATTGTTGATTTTTTTTAATATGGAATTTTTTCTTATTTCTGTAGTAAAATTGTTGTGTTTTTTTGAAGTTGGAACTTTTTTTTTTTGGTTTTTATAATGAAATTGTTGAGTTGTTTTAACTTTGGATATTTTTTAATGGTTTTTATTGTGAAATTGTTGAGTTTTTTTTTACTTTGAACTATTTTTATACTATTTTAGTAAAATTGTTGAGTTTTTTAAATTGGAACTTTTTTCTATGGTTTTTATAGTTAAACTGTTGTGTTTTTTCATTTGGAAATATTGTTATAGTTTTTATGGTGAAATGTATGATTTTTTCATTTAATTTGGAACTTTTTTTATTTTTGTAGTAAAATTGTTGAGATTTTTTAACTTGAAACTTTTATTAAGGTTTTTATAGTGAGATTGTTAAATTTATGGTTTTTATAGTGCAATTGATGAATTTTTTAACTTGGAATTCTTTTTAATAGTTTTTATAGTGAGACTGTTGAGTATTTTTAACTTGCAACTTTTATATACTTTTTATAGTATAATTGTTTTGGTTTTTTAAATTGAAATTGTTCTATGGTTTTTATAGAGAAACTGTTGAGTTTATTAAATTTTGTTAAAGTTTTTATGGCTAAATTCTTGATTTTTTTTATTTAATTTTGAACTTTTATATTATCTTTGTAGTAAAATTATTGATTATTTTTTAACTTGGAACTTTTTTTAAGGTTTTTATTGTGAAATTGTTCAGTTTATGATTTTTATACTGAAATTGTTGAGTTTTTTTTTTTTTAACTTGGAATTCATTTAAATGGTTTTAATAGTGAAACTCTTGAGTTTTTTTAACTTGCGACTTTTTTTAAACTATTTATAGTAAAATTGTTTAATTTTTTTAAATTGAAACTTTTTTTAATTCTTTTATAGTGAAACTGTTGAGTTTTTTCACTTGTAAATTTCGTTATAGTTTTTATGGTGAAATTGTTTTTTTTTTTAATTTGGAAATTTTTGTTATTTTGTAGTAAAACTGTTGAGTTTTTATAAGTTGGAACTTTTTTTTATGGTTTTTATAATGAAATTGTTGAGTTGTTCTAACTTTGGATATTTTTTAATGGTTTTTATTATGAAATTGTTGAGTGTTATTTACTTGGAACTCTTTTTATACTATTTTATTAAAATTGAGTTTTTTAAATTTGAACTTTTTTCTATAGTTTTTATAGTTAAACTGTTGTGTTTTTTCATTTGGAAATTTTGTTATAGTTTTTATGGTGAAATGTATGATTTTTTATTTAATTAGGAACTTTTTTTATTTTTGTAGTAAAATTGATGAGTTTTTTTAACTTGAAACTTTTATTAAGGTTTTTATAGTGAGATTGTTCAATTTATGGTTTTTATAGTGCAATTGTTAAATTTTTTAACTTGGAATTCTTTTTAATAGTTTTTATAGTGAAACTGTTGAGTGTTTTTAACTTGCAACTTTTTTTTATACTATATAAACTATAATTGTTTTGGTTTTTTAAATTGAAATTGTTTTATGGTTTTTATAGAGAAACTGTTGAGTGTATTAAATTTTGTTATAGTTTTTATGGTGAAATTCTTGATTTTTTATTTAATTTGGAACTTTTATATTATCTTTGTAGTAAAATTGTTGAGTTTTTTTAACTTGAAACTTTTTTTAAGGTTTTTAAAGTGAAATTGTTCAGTTTATGGTTTTTATAGTGAAATTATTGGGTTTTTTTTTAAACTTGGAATTCATTTAAATGGTTTTTATAGTGAAACTCTTGAGTTTTTTTAACTTGCGACTTTTTTTTATACTATTTATAGTAAAATTGTTTAATTTTTTTAAATTGAAACTTTTTTTATTCATTTATAGTGAAACTGTTGAGTTTTTTCACTTGTAAATTTCGTTATAGTTTTTATGTTGAAATTGTTAATTTTTTTTTTTAATTTGGAATTTTTTGTTATTTCTGTAGTAAAATTGTTGAGTTTTTTTATGTTGGAACTTTTTTTTATGGTTTTTATAATGAAATTGTTGAGTTGTTTTAACTTTGGATATTTTTTAATGGTTTATATTGTGAAATTGTTGAGTTTTTTTTTACTTTGAACTATTTTTATACTATTTTAGTAAAATTGTTGAGTTTTTTAAATTGGAACTTTTTTCTATGGTTTTTATAGTTAAACTGTTGTGTTTTTTCATTTGGAAATATTGTTATAGTTTTTATGGTGAAATGTATGATTTTTTCATTTAATTTGGAACTTTTTTTATTTTTGTAGTAAAATTGTTGAGATTTTTTAACTTGAAACTTTTATTAAGGTTTTTATAGTGAGATTGTTAAATTTATGGTTTTTATAGTGCAATTGATGAATTTTTTAACTTGGAATTCTTTTTAATAGTTTTTATAGTGAGACTGTTGAGTGTTTTTAACTTGCAACTTTTTTTTATACTATATATACTATAATTGTTTTGGTTTTTTAAATTGAAATTGTTTTATTGTTTTTATAGAGAAACTGTTGAGTTTATAAAATTTTGTTATAGTTTTTATGGTCAAATTCTTGATTTTTTTATTTAATTTGGAAGTTTTATATTATCTTTGTAGTAAAATTGTTGAGTTTTTTTAACTTGAAACTTTTTTTAAGGTTTTTAAAATGAAATTGTTCAGTTTATGGTTTTATAGTGAAATTATTGAGTTTTTTTTAAACTTGGAATTCATTTAAATGGTTTTTATAGTGTAACTCTTGAGTTTTTTTAACTTGCGACTTTTTTTTATACTATTTATAGTAAAATTGTTTAATTTTTTTAAATTGAAACTTTTTTTATTCTTTTATAGTGAAACTGTTGAGTTTTTTCACTTGTAAATTTCGTTATAGTTTTTAAGGTGAAATTGTTGATTTTTTTGTTATTTCTATAGTAAAATTGTTGAGTTTTTTTAAGTTGGAACTTTTTTTTTTTATGGTTTTTGTAATGAAATTGTTGAGTTGTTTTAACTTTGGATATTTTTTAATAGTTTTTAATGTGAAATTGTTGAGTTTTTTTTACTTGGAACTCTTTTAAAACTATTTTAGTAAAATTGAGTTTTTTAAATTGGAACTTTTTTCTATGGTTTTTATAGTTAAACTGTTGTGTTTTTTCATTTGGAAATTTTGTTATAGTTTTTATGGTGAAATGTATGATTTTTTATTTAATTTGGAACTTTTTTTATTTTTGTAGTAAAATTGTTGAGTTTTTTTAACTTGAAACTTTTATTAAGGTTTTTATATTGAGATTGTTCAATTTATGGTTTTTATAGTGCAATTGTTGAGTTTTTTAACTTCGAATTCATTTTAATAGTTTTTATAGTGAGACTGTTGAGTGTTTTTAACTTGCAACTTTTTTCATACTATTTATAGTATAATTGTTTTGGTTTTAGAAATTGAAATTGTTTTATGGTTTTTATAGAGAAATTGTTGAGTTTATTAAATTTTGGTATAGTTTTTATGGTGAAATTCTTGATTTTTTTTAATATTTAATTTGGAACTTTTATATTATCTTTGTAGTAAAATTGTTGAGTTTTTTTTTTTAACTTGAAACTTTTTTTTAAGGTTTTTATAGTGAAATTGTTCAGTTTATGGTTTTTATAGTGAAATTCTTGAGTTTTTTTTTAACTCTGAATTCATTTAAATGGTTTTTATAGTGAAACTCTTGAGTTTTTTTAACTTGCGACTTTTTCTATACTATTTATGGTAAAATTGATTAATTTTTTTAAATTGAAAATTTTCATATTCTTTTATAGTTAAACTGTTGAGTTTTTTAACTTGTAAATTTCGTTATAGTTTTTATGTTGAAATTGTTAATTTTTTTTTTAATTTGGAATTTTTTGTTATTTCTGTAGTAAAATTGTTGAGTTTTTTTTATGTTGGAACTTTTTTTATGGTTTTTATAATGAAATTGTTGAGTTGTTTTAACTTTGGATATTTTTTAATGGTTTATATTGTGAAATTGTTGAGTTTTTTTTACTTTGAACTATTTTTATACTATTTTAGTAAAATTGTTGAGTTTTTTAAATTGGAACTTTTTTCTATGGTTTTTATAGTTAAACTGTTGTGTTTTTTCATTTGGAAATATTGTTATAGTTTTTATGGTGAAATGTATGATTTTTTCATTTAATTTGGAACTTTTTTTATTTTTGTAGTAAAATTGTTGAGTTTTTTTAACTTGAAACTTTTATTAAGGTTTTTATAGTGAGATTGTTCAATTTATGGTTTTTATAGTGCAATTGATGAATTTTTTAACTTGGAATTCTTTTTAATAGTTTTTATAGTGAGACTGTTGAGTGTTTTTAACTTGCAACTTTTTTTTATACTATATATACTATAATTGTTTTGGTTTTTTAAATTGAAATTGTTTTATTGTTTTTATAGAGAAACTGTTGAGTTTATAAAATTTTGTTATAGTTTTTATGGTGAAATTCTTGATTTTTTTATTTAATTTGGAAGTTTTATATTATCTTTGTAGTAAAATTGTTGAGATTTTTTAACTTGAAACTTTTTTTAAGGTTTTTAAAGTGAAATTGTTCAGTTTATGGTTTTTATAGTGAAATTATTGAGTTTTTTTTAAACTTGGAATTCATTTAAATGGTTTTTATAGTGTAACTCTTGAGTTTTTTTAACTTGCGACTTTTTTTTATACTATTTATAGTAAAATTGTTTAATTTTTTTAAATTGAAACTGTTGAGTTTTTTTACTTGTAAATTTCGTTATAGTTTTTATGGTGAAATTGTTGATTTTTTTTGTTATTTCTATAGTAAAATTGTTGAGTTTTTTTAAGTTGGAACTTTTTTTTATGGTTTTTGTAATGAAATTGTTGAGTTGTTTTAATTTTGGATATTTTTTAATAGTTTTTAATGTGAAATTGTTGAGTTTTTTTTACTTGGAACTCTTTTTAAACTATTTTAGTAAAATTGAGTTTTTTAAATTGGAACTTTTTTCTATGGTTTTTATAGTTAAACTGTTGTGTTTTTTCATTTGGAAATTTTGTTATAGTTTTTATGGTGAAATGTATGATTTTTTATTTAATTTGGAACTTTTTTTATTTTTGTAGTAAAATTGTTGAGTTTTTTTAACTTGAAACTTTTATTAAGGTTTTTATATTGAGATTGTTCAATTTATGGTTTTTATAGTGCAATTGTTGAGTTTTTTAACTTCGAATTCATTTTAATAGTTTTTATAGTGAGACTGTTGAGTGTTTTTAACTTGCAACTTTTTTCATACTATTTATAGTATAATTGTTTTGGTTTTATAAATTGAAATTGTTTTATGGTTTTTATAGAGAAATTGTTGAGTTTATTAAATTTTGTTATAGTTTTTATGGTGAAATTCTTGATTTATTTTTATATTTAATTTGGAACTTTTATATTATCTTTGTAGTAAAATTGTTGAGTTTTTTTTTTTTAACTTGAAACTTTTTTTTAAAGGTTTTTATAGTGAAATTGTTCAGTTTATGGTTTTTATAGTGAAATTCTTGAGTTTTTTTTTTAACTCTGAATTCATTTAAATGGTTTTTATAGTGAAACTCTTGAGTTTTTTTAACTTGCGACTTTTTCTATACTATTTATGGTAAAATTGATTAATTTTTTTAAATTGAAAATTTTCATATTCTTCTATAGTTAAACTGTTGAGTTTTTTAACTTGTAAATTTCGTTATAGTTTTTATGTTGAAATTGTTAATTTTTTTTTTAATTTTTAATTTTTTGTTATTTCTGTAGTAAAATTGTTGAGTTTTTTTTATGTTGGAACTTTTTTTATGGTTTTTATAATGAAATTGTTGAGTTGTTTTAACTTTGGATATTTTTTAATGGTTTATATTGTGAAATTGTTGAGTTTTTTTTACTTTGAACTATTTTTATACTATTTTAGTAAAATTGTTGAGTTTTTTAAATTGGAACTTTTTTCTATGGTTTTTATAGTTAAACTGTTGTGTTTTTTCATTTGGAAATATTGTTATAGTTTTTATGGTGAAATGTATGATTTTTTCATTTAATTTGGAACTTTTTTTATTTTTGTAGTAAAATTGTTGAGTTTTTTTAACTTGAAACTTTTATTAAGGTTTTTATAGTGAGATTGTTCAATTTATGGTTTTTATAGTGCAATTGATGAATTTTTTAACTTGGAATTCTTTTTAATAGTTTTTATACTGAGACTGTTGAGTGTTTTTAACTTGCAACTTTTTTTTATACTATATATACTATAATTGTTTTTGTTTTTTAAATTGAAATTGTTTTATTGTTTTTATAGAGAAAATGTTGAGTTTATAAAATTTTGTTATAGTTTTTATGGTGAAATTCTTGATTTTTTTATTTAATTTGGAAGTTTTATATTATCTTTGTAGTAAAATTGTTGAGTTTTTTTAACTTGAAACTTTTTTTAAGGTTTTTAAATTGAAATTGTTCAGTTTATGGTTTTTATAGTGAAATTATTGAGTTTTTTTTAAACTTGGAATTCATTTAAATGGTTTTTATAGTGTAACTCTTGAGTTTTTTTAACTTGCGACTTTTTTTTATACTATTTATAGTAAAATTGTTTAATTTTTTTAAATTGAAACTTTTTTTATTCTTTTATAGTGAAACTGTTGAGTTTTTTCACTTGTCAATTTCGTTATAGTTTTTATGGTGAAATTGTTGATTTTTTTTTTGTTATTTATGTAGTAAAATTGTTGAGTTTTTTTAAGTTGGAACTTTTTTTAGAGTTTTTGTAATGAAATTGTTCAGTTGTTTTAACTTTGGATATTTTTAAATAGTTTTTAATGTGAAATTGTTGAGTTTTTTTTACTTGGAACTCTTTTTAAACTATTTTAGTAAAATTGAGTTTTTTAAATTGGAACTTTTTTCTATGGTTTTTATAGTTAAACTGTTGTGTTTTTTCATTTGGAAATTTTGTTATAGTTTTTATGGTGAAATGTATGATTTTTTATTTAATTTGGAACTTTTTTTATTTTTGTAGTAAAATTGTTGAGTTTTTTTAACTTGAAACTTTTATTAAGGTTTTTATATTGAGATTGTTCAATTTATGGTTTTTATAGTGCAATTGTTGAGTTTTTTAACTTCGAATTCATTTTAATAGTTTTTATAGTGAGACTGTTGAGTGTTTTTAACTTGCAACTTTTTTCATACTATTTATAGTATAATTGTTTTGGTTTTTTAAATTGAAATTGTTTTATGGTTTTTATAGAGAAATTGTTGAGTTTATTAAATTTTGTTATAGTTTTTATGGTAAAATTCTTGATTTTTTTATATATTTAATTTGGAACTTTTATATTATCTTTGTAGTAAAATTGTTCAGTTTTTTTTTTTAACTTGAAACTTTTTTTTAAAGGTTTTTATAGTGAAATTGTTCAGTTTATGGTTTTTATAGTGAAATTCTTGAGTTTTTTTTAACTCTGAATTCATTTAAATGGTTTTTATAGTGAAACTCTTGAGTTTTTTTAACTTGCGACTTTTTCTATACTATTTATGGTAAAATTGATTAATTTTTTTAAATTGAAAATTTTCATATTCTTTTATAGTGAAACTGTTGAGTTTTTTAACTTGTAAATTTCGTTATAGTTTTTATGTTGAAATTGTTAATTTTTTTTTAATTTGGAATTTTTTGTTATTTCTGTAGTAAAATTGTTGAGTTTTTTTATGTTGGAACTTTTTCTATGGTTTTTATAATGAAATTGTTGAGTTGTTTTAACTTTGGATATTTTTTAATGGTTTATATTGTGAAATTGTTGAGTTTTTTTTACTTTGAACTATTTTTATACTATTTTAGTAAAATTGTTGAGTTTTTTAAATTGGAACTTTTTTCTATGGTTTTTATAATTAAACTGTTGTATTTTTTCATTTGGAAATATTGTTATAGTTTTTATGGTGATATGTATGATTTTTTTATTTAATTTGGAACTTTTTTTATTTTTGTAGTAAAATTGTTGAGTTTTTTTAACTTGAAACTTTTATTAAGGTTTTTATAGTGAGATTGTTCAATTTATGGTTTTTATAGTGCAATTGTTGAATTTTTTAACTTGGAATTCTTTTTAATAGTTTTTATAGTGAGTCTGTTGAGTGTTTTTAACTTGTAACTTTTTTTTATACTATATATACTATAATTGTTTTGGTTTTTTAAATTGAAATTGTTATATTGTTTTTATAGAGAAAATGTTGAGTTTATAAAATTTTGTTATAGTTTTTATGGTGAAATTCTTGATTTTTTTATTTAATTTGGAAGTTTTATATTATCTTTGTAGTAAAATTGTTGAGTTTTTTTAACTTGAAACTTTTTTTAAGGTTTTTAAAGTGAAATTGTTCAGTTTATGGTTTTTATAGTGAAATTATTGAGTTTTTTTAAAACTTGGAATTCATTTAAATGGTTTTTATAGTGAAACTCTTGAGTTTTTTTAAGTTGCGACTTTTTTTTATACTATTTATAGTAAAATTGTTTAATTTTTTTAAATTGAAACTTTTTTTATTCATTTATAGTGAAACTGTTGAGTTTTTTCACTTGTAAATTTCGTTATAGTTTTTATGGTGAAATTGTTGATTTTTTTTGTTATTTCTGTAGTAAAATTGTTGAGTTTTTTTAAGTTGGAACTTTTTTTATGGTTTTTATAATGAAATTGTTGAGTTGTTTTAACTTTGGATATTTTTTAATGGTTTATATTGTGAAATTGTTGAGTTTTTTTTACTTTGAACTACTTTTTTACTATTTTATTAAAATTGTTGAGTATTTTAAATTGGAACTTTTTTATATGGTTTTTATAGTTAAACTGTTGTGTTTTTTCATTTGGAAATATTGTTATAGTTTTTATGGTGAAATGTATGATTTTTTTATTTAATTTGGAACTTTTTTTATTTTTGTAGTAAAATTGTTGAGTTTTTTTAACTTGAAACTTTTATTAATGTTTTTATAGTGAGATTGTTCAATTTATGGTTTTTATAGTGCAATTGTTGAATTTTTTAACTTGGAATTCTTTTTAATAGTTTTTATAGTGAGACTGTCGAGTGTTTTTAACCTGCAACTTTTTTTTATATTATATATAGTATAATTGTTTTGGTTTTTTAAATTGAAATTGTTTTATTGTTTTTATAGAGAAACTGTTAAGTTTATTAAATTTTGTTATAGTTTTTATGGTGAAATTCTTGATTTATTTTATTTTATTTGGAAGTTTTATATTATCTTTGTAGTAAAATTGTTGAGTTTTTTTAACTTGAAACTTTTTTTAAGGTTTTTAAAGTGAAATTGTTCAGTTTATGGTTTTTATAGTGAAATTATTGAGTTTTTTTTTTAAACTTGGAATTCATTTAAATGGTTTTTATAGTGAAACTCTTGAGTTTTTTTAACTTGCGACTTTTTTTTATACTATTTATAGTAAAATTGTCTAATTTTTTTAAATTGAAACTTTTTTTATTCTTTTATAGTGAAACTGTTGAGTTTTTTCACTTGTAAATTTCGTTAAAGTCTTTTGGAAATTTTGTTATAGTTTTTATGGTGAAATGTATGATTTTTTTATTTAATTTGGAACTTTTTTTATATTTGTAGTAAAATTGTTGAGTTCTTTTAACTTGAAACTTTTATTAAGGTTTTTATAGTGAGATTGTTCAATTTATGGTTTTTATAGTGCAATTGTTGAGTTTTTTAACTTGGAATTCATTTTAATAGTTTTTATAGTGAGACTGTTGAGTGTTTTTAACTTGCAACTTTTTTCATACTATTTATAGTATAATTGTTTTGGTTTTTTAAATTGAAATTGTTTTATGGTTTTCATAGAGAAATTGTTGAGTTTATTAAATTTTGTTATAGTTTTTATGGTGAAATTCTTGATTTTTTTTATATTTAATTTGGAACTGTTATATTATCTTTGTAGTAAAATTGTCGAGTTTTTTTTTTTAACTTGAAATTTTTTTTAAGGTTTTTATAGTGAAATTGTTCAGTTTATGGTTTTTATAGTGAAATTCTTGAGTTTTTTTTTTAACTCTGAATTCATTTAAATGGTTTTTATAGTGAAACTCTTGAGTTTTTTTAACTTGCGACTTTTTCTATACTATTTATGGTAAAATTGATTAATTTTTTTAAATTGAAAATTTTCATATTCTTTTATAGTGAAACTGTTGAGTTTTTTAACTTGTAAATTTCGTTATAGTTTTTATGTTGAAATTGTTAATTTTTTTTTTAATTTGGAAATTTTTTTTATTTCTGTAGTAAAATTGTTGAGTTTTTTTTTATGTTGGAACTTTTTTTATGGTTTTTATAATGAAATTGTTGAGTTGTTTTAACTTTGGATATTTTTTAATGGTTTATATTGTGAAATTGTTGAGTTTTTTTTTACTTTGAACTATTTTTATACTATTTTAGTAAAATTGTTGAGTTTTTTAAATTGGAACTTTTTTCTATGGTTTTTATAGTTAAACTGTTGTGTTTTTTCATTTGGAAATATTGTTATAGTTTTTATGGTGAAATGTATGATTTTTTTATTTAATTTGGAACTTTTTTTATTTTTGTAGTAAAATTGTTGAGTTTTTTTAACTTGAAACTTTTATTAAGGTTTTTATAGTGAGATTGTTCAATTTATGGTTTTTATAGTGCAATTGTTGAGTTTTTTAACTTGGAATTCATTTTAATAGTTTTTATAGTGAGACTGTTGAGTGTTTTTAACTTGCAACTTTTTTCATACTATTTATAGTATAATTGTTTTGGTTTTTTAAATTGAAATTGTTTTATGGTTTTCATAGAGAAATTGTTGAGTTTATTAAATTTTGTTATAGTTTTTATGGTGAAATTCTTGATTTTTTTTATATTTAATTTGGAACTGTTATATTATCTTTGTAGTAAAATTGTTGAGTTTTTTTTTTTAACTTGAAATTTTTTTTAAGGTTTTTATAGTGAAATTGTTCAGTTTATGGTTTTTATAGTGAAATTCTTGAGTTTTTTTTAACTCTGAATTCATTTAAATGGTTTTTATAGTGAAACTCTTGAGTTTTTTTAACTTGCGACTTTTTCTATACTATTTATGGTAAAATTGATTAATTTTTTTAAATTGAAAATTTTCATATTCTTTTATAGTGAAACTGTTGAGTTTTTTAACTTGTAAATTTCGTTATAGTTTTTATGTTGAAATTGTTAATTTTTTTTTTTAATTTGGAAATTTTTGTTATTTCTGTAGTAAAATTGTTGAGTTTTTTTTATGTTGGAACTTTTTTTATGGTTTTTATAATGAAATTGTTGAGTTGTTTTAACTTTGGATATTTTTTAATGGTTTATATTGTGAAATTGTTGAGTTTTTTTTTACTTTGAACTTTTTTTATACTATTTTATTAAAATTGTTGAGTATTTTAAATTGGAACTTTTTTATATGGTTTTTATAGTTAAACTGTTGTGTTTTTTCATTTGGAAATATTGTTATAGTTTTTATGGTGAAATGTATGATTTTTTTATTTAATTTGGAACTTTTTTTATTTTTGTAGTAAAATTGTTGAGTTTTTTTAACTTGAAACTTTTATTAAGGTTTTTATAGTGAGATTGTTCAATTTATGGTTTTTATAGTGCAATTGTTGAATTTTTTAACTTGGAATTCTTTTTAATAGTTTTTATAGTGAGACTGTCGAGTGTTTTTAACCTGCAACTTTTTTTTATATTATATATAGTATAATTGTTTTGGTTTTTTAAATTGAAATTGTTTTATTGTTTTTATAGAGAAACTGTTGAGTTTATTAAATTTTGTTATAGTTTTTATGGTGAAATTCTTGATTTTTTTATTTAATTTGGAAGTTTTATATTATCTTTGTAGTAAAATTGTTGAGTTTTTTTAACTTGAAACTTTTTTTAAGGTTTTTAAAGTGAAATTGTTCAGTTTATGGTTTTTATAGTGAAATTATTGAGTTTTTTTTTTAACTTGGAATTCATTTAAATGGTTTTTATAGTGAAACTCTTGAGTTTTTTTAACTTGCGACTTTTTTTTATACTATTTATAGTAAAATTGTTTAATTTTTTTAAATTGAAACTTTTTTTATTCTTTTATAGTGAAACTGTTGAGTTTTTTCACTTGTAAATTTCGTTATAGTCTTTTTGAAATTTTTTTATAGTTTTTATGGTGAAATGTATGATTTTTTTATTTAATTTGGAACTTTTTTTATTTTTGTAGTAAAATTGTTGAGTTTTTTTAACTTGAAACTTTTATTAAGGTTTTTATAGTGAGATTGTTCAATTTATGGTTTTTATAGTGCAATTGTTGAGTTTTTTAACTTGGAATTCATTTTAATAGTTTTTATAGTGAGACTGTTGAGTGTTTTTAACTTGCAACTTTTTTCATACTATTTATAGTATAATTGTTTTGGTTTTTTAAATTGAAATTGTTTTATGGTTTTCATAGAGAAATTGTTGAGTTTATTAAATTTTGTTATAGTTTTTATGGTGAAATTCTTGATTTTTTTTATATTTAATTTGGAACTTTTATATTATCTTTGTAGTAAAATTGTTGAGTTTTTTTTTTAACTTGATATTTTTTTTAAGGTTTTTATAGTGAAATTGTTCAGTTTGTGGTTTTTATAGTGAAATTCTTGAGTTTTTTTTAAACTCTGAATTCATTTAAATGGTTTTTATAGTGAAACTCTTGAGTTTTTTTAACTTGCGACTTTTTCTATACTATTTATGGTAAAATTGATTAATTTTTTTAAATTGAAAATTTTCATATTCTTTTATAGTGAAACTGTTGAGTTTTTTAACTTGTAAATTTCGTTATAGTTTTTATGTTGAAATTGTTGTTTTTTTTTTAATTTGGAATTTTTTGTTATTTCTGTAGTAAAATTGTTGAGTTTTTTTAAGTTGGAACTTTTTTTATGGTTTTTATAATGAAATTGTTGAGTTGTTTTAACTTTGGATATTTTTTAATGGTTTTTATTGTGAAATTGTTTAGTTTTTTTTACTTTGAACTATTTTTATACTATTTTAGTAAAATTGTTGAATTTTTTAAATTGGAACTTTTTTCTATGGTTTTTATAGTTAAACTGTTGTGTTTTATCATTTGGAAATATTATTATAGTTTTTATGGTGAAATGTATGATTTTTTTATTTAATTTGGAACTTTTTTTATTTTTGTAGTAAAATTGTTGAGTTTTTTTAACTTGAAACTTTTATTAAGGTTTTTATAGTGAGATTGTTCAATTTATGGTTTTTATAGTGCAATTGTTGAATTTTTTAACTTGGAATTCTTTTTAATAGTTTTTATAGTGAGAATGTCGAGTGTTTTTAACCTGCAACTTTTTTTTTAGATTATATATAGTATAATTGTTTTGGTTTTTTAAATTGAAATTGTTTTATTGTTATTATAGAGAAACTGTTGAGTTTATTAAATTTTGTTATAGTTTTTATGGAGAAATTCTTGATTTTTTTATTTAATTTGGAAGTTTTATATTATCTTTGTAGTAAAATTGTTGAGTTTTTTTAACTTGAAACTTTTTTTAATGTTTTTAAAGTGAAATTGTTCAGTTTATGGTTTTTATAGTGAAATTATTGAGTTTTTTTTAAACTTGGAATTCATTTAAATGGTTTTTATAGTGAAACTCTTGAGTTTTTTTAACTTGCGACTTTTTTTTATACTATTTATAGTAAAATTGTCTAATTTTTTTAAATTGAAACTTTTTTTATTCTTTTATAGTGAAACTGTTGAGTTTTTTCACTTGTAAATTTCGTTATAGTCTTTTGGAAATTTTGTTATAGTTTTTATGGTGAAATGTATGATTTTTTTATTTAATTTGGAACTTTTTTTATTTTTGTAGTAAAATTGTTGAGTTTTTTTAACTTGAAACTTTTATTAAGGTTTTTATAGTGAGATTGTTCAATTTATGGTTTTTATAGTGCAATTGTTGAGTTTTTTAACTTGGAATTCATTTTAATAGTTTTTATAGTGAGACTGTTGAGTGTTTTTAACTTGCAACTTTTTTCATACTATTTATAGTATAATTGTTTTGGTTTTTTAAATTGAAATTGTTTTATGGTTTTCATAGAGAAATTGTTGAGTTTATTAAATTTTGTTATAGTTTTTATGGTGAAATTCTTGATTTTTTTTATATTTAATTTGGAACTTTTATATTATCTTTGTAGTAAAATTGTTGAGTTTTTTTTTTAACTTGATATTTTTTTTAAGGTTTTTATAGTGAAATTGTTCAGTTTGTGGTTTTTATAGTGAAATTCTTGAGTTTTTTTTAACTCTGAATTCATTTAAATGGTTTTTATAGTGAAACTCTTGAGTTTTTTTAACTTGCGACTTTTTCTATACTATTTATGGTAAAATTGATTAATTTTTTTAAATTGAAAATTTTCATATTCTTTTATAGTGAAACTGTTGAGTTTTTTAACTTGTAAATTTCGTTATAGTTTTTATGTTGAAATTGTTGATTTTTTTTTTAATTTGGAAATTTTTGTTATTTCTGTAGTAAAATTGTTGAGTTTTTTTTATGTTGGAACTTTTTTTATGGTTTTTATAATGAAATTGTTGAGTTGTTTAAACTTTGGATATTTTTTAATGGTTTATATTGTGAAATTGTTGAGTTTTTTTTACTTTGAACTATTTTTATACTATTTTAGTAAAATTGTTGAGTTTTTTAAATTGGAACTTTTTTCTATGGTTTTTATAGTTAAACTGTTGTGTTTTTTCATTTGGAAATATTGTTATAGTTTTTATGGTGAAATGTATGATTTTTTTATTTAATTTGGAACTTTTTTTATTTTTGTAGTAAAATTGTTGAGTTTTTTTAACTTGAAACTTTTATTAAGGTTTTTATAGTGAGATTGTTCAATTTATTGTTTTGATAGTGCAATTGTTGAATTTTTTAACTTAGAATTCTTTTTAATAGTTTTAATAGTGAGACTGTCGAGTGTTTTTAACATGCAACTTTTTTTTATATTATATATAGTATAATTGTTTTGGTTTTTTAAATTGAAATTGTTTTATTGTTTTTATAGAGAAACTGTTGAGTTTATTAAATTTTGTTATAGTTTTTATGTTGAAATTCTTGATTTTTTTATTTAATTTGGAAGTTTTATATTATCTTTGTAGTAAAATTGTTGAGTTTTTTTAACTTGAAACTTTTTTTAAGGTTTTTAAAGTGAAATTGTTCAGTTTATGGTTTTTATAGTGAAATTATTGAGTTTTTTTTTTTAACTTGGAATTCATTTAAATGGTTTTTATAGTGAAACTCTTGAGTTTTTTTAACTTGCGATTTTTTTTATACTATTTATAGTAAAATTGTTTAATTTTTTTAAATTGAAACTTTTTTTATTCTTTTATAGTGAAACTGTTGAGTTTTTTCACTTGAAAATTTCGTTATAGTTTTTATGGTGAAATTGTTGATTTTTTTTGTTATTTATGTAGAAAAATTATTGAGTTTTTTTAAGTTGGAACTTTTTTTTATGGTTTTTGTAATGAAATTGTTGAGTTGTTTTAACTTTGGATATTTTTTAATGGTTTTTTATTGTGAAATTGTTGAGTTTTTTTTACTTGGAACTCTTTTTAAACTATTTTAGTAAAATTGAGTTTTTTAAATTGGATCTTTTTTCTATGGTTTTTATAGTTAAACTGTTGTGTTTTTTCATTTGGAAATTTTGTTATAGTTTTTATGGTGAAATGTATGATTTTTTATTTAATTTGGAACTTTTTTTATTTTTGTAGTAAAATTGTTGAGTTTATTTAACTTGAAACTTTTATTAAGGTTTTTATAATGAGATTGTTCAATTTATGGTTTTTATAGTGCAATTGTTGAGTTTTTTAACTTGGAATTCATTTTAATAGTTTTTATAGTGAGACTGTTGAGTGTTTTTAACTTTCAACTTTTTTCATACTATTTATAGTATAATTGTTTTGGTTTTTTAAATTGAAATTGTTTTATGGTTTTCATAGAGAAATTGTTGAGTTTATTAAATTTTGTTATAGTTTTTATGGTGAGATTCTTGATTTTTTTTTATATTTAATTTGGAACTTTTATATTATCTTTGTAGTAAAATTGTTGAGTTTTTTTTTTTTAACTTGAAATTTTTTTTAAGGTTTTTATAGTGAAATTGTTCAGTTTATGGTTTTTATAGTGAAATTCTTGAGTTTTTTTTTAACTCTGAATTCATTTAAATGGTTTTTATAGTGAAACTCTTGAGTTTTTTTAACTTGCGACTTTTTCTATACTTTTATGGTAAAATTGATTAATTTTTTTAAATTGAAAATTTTCATATTCTTTTATAGTGAAACTGTTGAGTTTTTTAACTTGTAAATTTCGTTATAGTTTTTATGTTGAAATTGTTGATTTTTTTTTTAATTTGGAAATTTTTGTTATTTCTGTAGTAAAATTGTTGAGTTTTTTTTATGTTGGAACTTTTTTTATGGTTTTTATAATGAAATTGTTGAGTTGTTTTAACTTTGGATATTTTTTAATGGTTTATATTGTGAAATTGTTGAGTTTTTTTTTTACTTTGAACTATTTTTATACTATTTTATTAAAATTGTTGAGTTTTTTAAATTGGAACTATTTTCTATGGTTTTTATAGTTATACTGTTGTGTTTTTTCATTTGGAAATATTGTTATAGTTTTTATGGTGAAATGTATGATTTTTTTATTTAATTTGGAACTTTTTTTATTTTTGTAGTAAAATTGTTGAGTTTTTTTAACTTGAAACTTTTATTAAGGTTTTTATAGTGAGATTGTTCAATTTATGGTTTTTATAGTGCAATTGTTGAATTTTTTAACTAGGAATTCTTTTTAATAGTTTTTATAGTGAGACTGTCGAGTGTTTTTAACCTGCAACTTTTTTTTATATTATATATAGTATAATTGTTTTGGTTTTTTAAATTGAAATTGTTTTATTGTTTTTATAGAGAAACGGTTGAGTTTATTAAATTTTGTTATAGTTTTTATGGTGAAATTCTTGATTTTTTTATTTAATTTGGAAGTTTTATATTATCTTTGTAGTAAAATTGTTGAGTTTTTTTAACTTGAAACTTTTTTTAAGGTTTTTAAAGTGAAATTGTTCAGTTTATGGTTTTTATAGTGAAATTATTGAGTTTTTTTTTAACTTGGAATTCATTTAAATGGTTTTTATAGTGAAACTCTTGAGTTTTTTTAACTTGCGATTTTTTTTATACTATTTATAGTAAAATTGTTTAATTTTTTTAAATTGAAACTTTTTTTATTCTTTTATAGTGAAACTGTTGAGTTTTTTCACTTGAAAATTTCGTTATAGTTTTTATGGTGAAATTGTTGATTTTTTTTGTTATTTATGTAGAAAAATTATTGAGTTTTTTTAAGTTGGAACTTTTTTTTATGGTTTTTGTAATGAAATTGTTGAGTTGTTTTAACTTTGGATATTTTTTAATGGTTTTTTATTGTGAAATTGTTGAGTTTTTTTTACTTGGAACTCTTTTTAAACTATTTTAGTAAAATTGAGTTTTTTAAATTGGAACTTTTTTCTATGGTTTTTATAGTTAAACTGTTGTGTTTTTTCATTTGGAAATTTTGTTATAGTTTTTATGGTGAAATGTATGATTTTTTATTTAATTTGGAACTTTTTTTATTTTTGTAGTAAAATTGTTGAGTTTATTTAACTTGAAACTTTTATTAAGGTTTTTATAATGAGATTGTTCAATTTATGGTTTTTATAGTGCAATTGTTGAGTTTTTTAACTTGGAATTCATTTTAATAGTTTTTATAGTGAGACTGTTGAGTGTTTTTAACTTTCAACTTTTTTCATACTATTTATAGTATAATTGTTTTGGTTTTTTAAATTGAAATTGTTTTATGGTTTTCATAGAGAAATTGTTGAGTTTATTAAATTTTGTTATAGTTTTTATGGTGAGATTCTTGATTTTTTTTATATTTAATTTGGAACTTTTATATTATCTTTGTAGTAAAATTGTTGAGTTTTTTTTTTTTAACTTGAAATTTTTTTTAAGGTTTTTATAGTGAAATTGTTCAGTTTATGGTTTTTATAGTGAAATTCTTGAGTTTTTTTTTAACTCTGAATTCATTTAAATGGTTTTTATAGTGAAACTCTTGAGTTTTTTTAACTTGCGACTTTTTCTATACTTTTATGGTAAAATTGATTAATTTTTTTAAATTGAAAATTTTCATATTCTTTTATAGTGAAACTGTTGAGTTTTTTAACTTGTAAATTTCGTTATAGTTTTTATGTTGAAATTGTTGATTTTTTTTTTAATTTGGAAATTTTTGTTATTTCTGTAGTAAAATTGTTGAGTTTTTTTTATGTTGGAACTTTTTTTATGGTTTTTATAATGAAATTGTTGAGTTGTTTTAACTTTGGATATTTTTTAATGGTTTATATTGTGAAATTGTTGAGTTTTTTTTTTACTTTGAACTATTTTTATACTATTTTATTAAAATTGTTGAGTTTTTTAAATTGGAACTATTTTCTATGGTTTTTATAGTTATACTGTTGTGTTTTTTCATTTGGAAATATTGTTATAGTTTTTATGGTGAAATGTATGATTTTTTTATTTAATTTGGAACTTTTTTTATTTTTGTAGTAAAATTGTTGAGTTTTTTTAACTTGAAACTTTTATTAAGGTTTTTATAGTGAGATTGTTCAATTTATGGTTTTTATAGTGCAATTGTTGAATTTTTTAACTAGGAATTCTTTTTAATAGTTTTTATAGTGAGACTGTCGAGTGTTTTTAACCTGCAACTTTTTTTTATATTATATATAGTATAATTGTTTTGGTTTTTTAAATTGAAATTGTTTTATTGTTTTTATAGAGAAACGGTTGAGTTTATTAAATTTTGTTATTGTTTTTATGGTGAAATTCTTGATTTTTTTATTTAATTTGGAAGTTTTATATTATCTTTGTAGTAAAATTGTTGAGTTTTTTTAACTTGAAACTTTTTTTAAGGTTTTTAAAGTGAAATTGTTCAGTTTATGGTTTTTATAGTGAAATTATTGAGTTTTTTTTTAACTTGGAATTCATTTAAATGGTTTTTATAGTGAAACTCTTGAGTTTTTTTAACTTGCAATTTTTTTTATACTATTTATAGTAAAATTGTTTAATTTTTTTAAATTGAAACTTTTTTTATTCTTTTATAGTGAAACTGTTGAGTTTTTTCACTTGAAAATTTCGTTATAGTTTTTATGGTGAAATTGTTGATTTTTTTTGTTATTTATGTAGAAAAATTATTGAGTTTTTTTAAGTTGGAACTTTTTTTTATGGTTTTTGTAATGAAATTGTTGAGTTGTTTTAACTTTGGATATTTTTTAATGGTTTTTTATTGTGAAATTGTTGAGTTTTTTTTACTTGGAACTCTTTTTAAACTATTTTAGTAAAATTGAGTTTTTTAAATTGGAACTTTTTTCTATGGTTTTTATAGTTAAACTGTTGTGTTTTTTCATTTGGAAATTTTGTTATAGTTTTTATGGTGAAATGTATGATTTTTTATTTAATTTGGAACTTTTTTTATTTTTGTAGTAAAATTGTTGAGTTTATTTAACTTGAAACTTTTATTAAGGTTTTTATAATGAGATTGTTCAATTTATGGTTTTTATAGTGCAATTGTTGAGTTTTTTAACTTGGAATTCATTTTAATAGTTTTTATAGTGAGACTGTTGAGTGTTTTTAACTTTCAACTTTTTTCATACTATTTATAGTATAATTGTTTTGGTTTTTTAAATTGAAATTGTTTTATGGTTTTCATAGAGAAATTGTTGAGTTTATTAAATTTTGTTATAGTTTTTATGGTGAGATTCTTGATTTTTTTTATATTTAATTTGGAACTTTTATATTATCTTTGTAGTAAAATTGTTGAGTTTTTTTTTTTTAACTTGAAATTTTTTTTAAGGTTTTTATAGTGAAATTGTTCAGTTTATGGTTTTTATAGTGAAATTCTTGAGTTTTTTTTTAACTCTGAATTCATTTAAATGGTTTTTATAGTGAAACTCTTGAGTTTTTTTAACTTGCGACTTTTTCTATACTTTTATGGTAAAATTGATTAATTTTTTTAAATTGAAAATTTTCATATTCTTTTATAGTGAAACTGTTGAGTTTTTTAACTTGTAAATTTCGTTATAGTTTTTATGTTGAAATTGTTGATTTTTTTTTTAATTTGGAAATTTTTGTTATTTCTGTAGTAAAATTGTTGAGTTTTTTTTATGTTGGAACTTTTTTTATGGTTTTTATAATGAAATTGTTGAGTTGTTTTAACTTTGGATATTTTTTAATGGTTTATATTGTGAAATTGTTGAGTTTTTTTTTTACTTTGAACTATTTTTATACTATTTTATTAAAATTGTTGAGTTTTTTAAATTGGAACTATTTTCTATGGTTTTTATAGTTAAACTGTTGTGTTTTTTCATTTGGAAATATTGTTATAGTTTTTATGGTGAAATGTATGATTTTTTATTTAATTTGGAACTTTTTTTATTTTATGTAGTAAAATTGTTGAGTTTATTTAACTTGAAACTTTTATTAAGGTTTTTATAATGAGATTGTTCAATTTATGGTTTTTATAGTGCAATTGTTGAGTTTTTTAACTTGGAATTCATTTTAATAGTTTTTATAGTGAGACTGTTGAGTGTTTTTAACTTGCAACTTTTTTCATACTATTTATAGTATAATTGTTTTGGTTTTTTAAATTGAAATTGTTTTATGGTTTTCATAGAGAAATTGTTGAGTTTATTAAATTTTGTTATAGTTTTTATGGTGAAATTCTTGATTTTTTTTATATTTAATTTGGAACTTTTATATTATCTTTGTAGTAAAATTGTTGAGTTTTTTTTTTTAACTTGAAATTTTTTTTAAGGTTTTTATTGTGAAATTGTTTAGTTTATGGTTTTTATAGTGAAATTCTTGAGTTTTTTTTAACTCTGAATTCATTTAAATGGTTTTTATAGTGAAACTCTTGAGTTTTTTTAACTTGCGACTTTTTTTATACTATTTATGGTAAAATTGATTAATTTTTTTAAATTGAAAATTTTCATATTCTTTTATAGTGAAACTGTTGAGTTTTTTAACTTGTAAATTTCGTTATAGTTTTTATGTTGAAATTGTTAATTTTTTTTTTAATTTGGAAAATTTTGTTATTTCTGTAGTAAAATTGTTGAGTTTTTTTTATGTTGGAACTTTTTTTATGGTTTTTATAATGAAATTGTTGAGTTGTTTTAACTTTGGATATTTTTTAATGGTTTATATTGTGAAATTGTTGAGTTTTTTTTTACTTTGAACTATTTTTATACTATTTTAGTAAAATTGTTGAGTTTTTTAAATTGGAACTTTTTTCTATGGTTTTTATAGTTAAACTGTTGTGTTTTTTCATTTGGAAATATTGTTATAGTTTTTATGGTGAAATGTATGATTTTTTTATTTAATTTGGAACTTTTTTTATTTTTGTAGTAAAATTGTTGAGTTTTTTTAACTTGAAACTTTTATTAAGGTTTTTATAGTGAGATTGTTCAATTTATGGTTTTTATAGTGCAATTGTTGAATTTTTTAACTTGGAATTCTTTTTAATAGTTTTTATAGTGAGACTGTCGAGTGTTTTTAACCTGCAACTTTTTTTTATATTATATATAGTATAATTGTTTTGGTTTTTTAAATTGAAATTGTTTTATTATTTTTATAGAGAAACGGTTGAGTTTATTAAATTTTGTTATAATTTTTATGGTGAAATTCTTGATTGTTCGCAGTGGTTTCTGGCGAACAACCTCTGGTTAACCAATTTCTTCAGAAAACTGGGTTACTTGCAGGACCAACCAAACAAGTCCTGGGACACATGTGCATTGATTCTGTCGAACTGTTCTTAGAGTTGGTGATTGACTTATGGTTTGTTTCATCAATATTGTTAAAGTGTTAAGAACTTTGATTTTTACAAGTAAAGTAAAGTTTAAGTTTAAAATGAAATAAAGTTAAGAGTTTTAAACAAGAACAAGAAGAAATGTCGAAGGCTAAAAACTTGCAGAAAAGTAAATAAAGCTTAAAAATGACATAAACTTGAAGAATGAACAAGTAATTTAAATAACTTTGAAATGTAAATGGTGTTCAAACGTACATGGTTCCAAATATCAAACTCATTTTCTCTCACACTGGGTACTTAGAGTATTTTACAGGAATTTTGTATCAGTTTTCACACACCCTATTCTAAACACAAACTATCCTATTTATATACAAACAAAATAACTGCTTAGAACGGAAAAACTATAACTAAATGACAAGTGTCAGCCTGCATGTAATTTTCTTCTCTGAAACTTCCATGTGTCTAACTGCCAAAGGATATAACCTTTTGAATTTGAATTCTTTTCTTTGGTGACGAAACCTTGCACCCCTTCAAACTGTCGAAATCATCAAAAGACCATCTTCTTCTGTCAAACACTTAGCTACAAATAACTTTCCAAACTTATCCTGCCAGAACAATCTTTGCCATTTTGTCGAAGCATCAAAGCTTATGACTTGGCCAGCATCTCTTGAATTTCTTTTCTTTCCTTAGTCTTCGACAGAAATGAACTCAAGCTCCAAATTTCACCCTGTCGAAATTATGGGTTTACAAATTGCCCCCCAGCAAAGATGTTTTCGACTATTCTTGGAGAAATATCTTTTGCTGTCGAAATGAACTTTGACTTCCTGTCAGTTACATTTATTATAAAGTGATTTTGTTGAGTCCCAAGAAAACATCATGATTTCCACTTTATTAAAACGTCATGTCTAGCCCATGTTTTACACAATCTCCCATGACCCTATATTGTAGGTAAATCATGGCCTCCTACCAACTGCCACTTTCTAACTTCCACCAATGGATCAGAAACGCACGTCTCCACTTCCCAACTGAAAGTCTTTTTATTTTCCCTTTTTTATTACTAGTCATTTATTTCATCTTCTATAAATACCACTTTCAACAACATTTCATACTTTTCACCTTCTCAACTCTTCTCTTACCCAAACGTAAAACTCCATTTCAAGACCTTTCAAAGCTCCTGTTTCTTCAACCTCTTCATCAAATCAATGGCTCCTCCAAAGACTACTACCAGCCGCAGTGCAAAAAAGACAAAGAAGACCATGGATCTTCCTCCTGCTCACATACTATCTGGGCCCACACAAACGCAGCATCAACAGTATTTTCCAGAACCCCCAAATGAAAGGGAGAAGGCAAGCATTTACAGGTCACAGGTAATGATTCCCATTTCTGTTTCTGGAGTTCATCATGCTATGTTAGGTCCTATTTTTGATCCCACTGTTGACCCTAACCGTCTGAAAGAATTTTATCCCTGTTATTCTGCTTCTAAACCCATAGCTGCTAACAAAAACCCTAAGCCTGTCGAAACCTCCTCAAAAGAACCTGAAGTCCTCATGGCTTCGACAGAGATAGATCTGTCTTACCTAAACCAAACTAGGATTTTTAGGAGTCCCCCTTTGACGAAAGATCCCTCTGACTACCTAGCGTGGCTTACTAGGGTCGAAAAAGCCAAAGAAAAGTTTTGGAAGAAAACTGGCATTTATGACTTAATCCAATTGTCGAAGGAGGGTCCCCGTTATTGCCAAAACATGTTGTTAGCCTCCTTGTATTTTTGGGATAGCACTTACAATACTTTCCACTTACCCTGTGGAATGGTGACTCCTACCCTATTCGACATAGCAGTCATAACTGGCCTTAGTCCTTTAGGAGAAATCTTTAACCCTGAACACTTAAACAAGGATCCCATAGGCTTCGACACAAAGCATGCTGGGTATTCTGTTTTCATCACCCATCACCAAGGTGAAAACAATGAAGAAGTCTCTGACAAAGAGCATATTGCTTTCCTTTCTCTGTGGTTAGCCAAATTTGTTTTCTGTACTAGGTCCCTTCAGGTGGCCAGAAGTTATATCATTATGGCTAATCAACTTCATAATGGAGTTGCATTCTGCCTGAGTGAGCTACTTTTGGCAAACCTCTATGAATCCTTAAGTGAGAGTGTAAGCAACCTCAAAACCCTTAAGGACAAAGGTAACATTAGTCTTACAGGCCCTTTTTGGCTCCTACAACTATGGCTGAATGCCACCTTTGAAACTTTCATCCCCATCAAAATGCCAGTTATCGAAGAAGCAGTAAAAGAAAGGCGCGTCGAATGGCCCAGGCTGGTTCAACTGACCCCTACTGATGATAATATAAGCCTTCAACAAGCATTCACTGGCTACATCATGATGTTCTCCAAACGCTACAAGTTTTCTCCTTCGATGGCACCATTCGCCAGCAGACAAGTAGGTCCAAGGTGGTTTACCAGACAACTCCCAGTGGAGAACCAGAAAGACGAAGACTCTTACATCTCCATTTGGGAAGCTTTTCTCATGCCCAGGCACTTTTTCTCCCACCATAGCCTTAACAACACAAAGGTATCCCTTATTGTTTACCAACCTAATCTGGTAGCTAGGCAGTTTGGATTAATTCAGACGAAGACGAAACCTATCTACCACAAGAAAGGTGCTATTATCTTCTATAACTCATTTCACAACTTCGACAAAAGTTTGGAGCTATACAACAAGTTTTTCGACCCATCATTGGAGGTTTACCCCACCATCTTTCAACCAAGCTTCCTCTGTACTGAAGAGTTCGACGTTTGGTGGAAGGAATATTATATCAACAGATTTTTCGACGTAGCCACCTTCACTACTCTTCTGACGAATGCTTTTACCTTTGTGCAGGACAAGAAGAAAAAAGGTACAGACCAGCATATCAAAGAAATTCAAAAGTTTCAAAAGTATTTTGAAACTATTTACAGGCCCGATGATCTTCGTCGAACCATAAGCGAGGCAGCAGTATCTTTAAAACACAAATTCACAGAAAAATTGAATAAGTTGTTTTTTCCTTCATCTCTCCCGCCACATGCACATTATGACTTTGCATTCACTACTTTTCCTCCAAAATTCCCTCCATTCCCTTCTGCAGAATTTGGAGTGGCCTTGTGTCCTCCATTTCCAGATTGGTTTGTGTGTGGATCTGATTTAAAACTGCTTCGCGAAAGAAACAAAAAACCTGCCGAACGTGTGGTTGCGACGAAGTATCATTTGGACAACTTCACTGGGCACCTTCATATTGGGATAGAACATGTTACTGTGGACGAACCCATTCTTGAAGGTGTCGAAGAAATTACATTCCTTTTTCTTTGTTTCTAACTCCTTTTATTTCTATATCAATGTTCATGCAATTTCTTCTTTTTCAGCTGTTAGAATTGTCAGGAAGACTACTGGCGAAGGGACCTCTTCCAAGACTGTCGAAAAATCTCCCACAACTGCCAAGAAGGTTTCGACAAAGATAGAAAATACCTCTTTATTTATGTACTTCAACATTTTCTTATACTGAACACTTCTTTTCTATTGTAGGTAACTCGTACCCCAGCCAAGAAAAGAAAACCAGAAGAAAAGGAGGCAAGCGTCGAAGAGTCTGAAGACGAATCTCCTGAACCCCAACCTTTGAAAAGAAACAAAGGTCTAAAAATGAAAACAGTAGCATCCCAAAGATCTCTGGTCCAAAGACGCACTCCCCCTGCCAGTCCAGTCAACAAAATTCCCTCAAGGAGTGAAAGAAGTGGAGACTCAAGTGCCCATACTGAGATCCCTCAAGTAATCACTTCGACAAACAACATTCCCAGTCTTGACTGCATGTATCTTTATCTTATAGCTCTCTTTTATGTTTTCTGTAGGTTGTCATTGATGTCGAAGAGACTTCTACAATCCAAGAAGAAAATGTCCCTTCTAATTCTGAGAGGACTCTGGCTGAAAGACTTCAAGATGATGCCACTCCAGATGCAGGTGTCCATGGACCTCAAACTTTGGATGAATTCGACATCAGTGATTCTGAATCTTCTGGCAACAATTCTCCTTTTCGACCAGACTTCACTGCAGAAAAAATAATTCCAGATCAAGATGCACCACTTCAAACAACAGCTGCTGTACCAGAAACTGACGAAGATGCTCTTGCTCAGGATGCACAAGCTCCAGATCCAACTGACACCACAACAGCTGACAA
Source organism: Lathyrus aphaca (assembly GCA_963966055.1). Lineage (NCBI taxonomy): Eukaryota > Viridiplantae > Streptophyta > Magnoliopsida > Fabales > Fabaceae > Lathyrus > Lathyrus aphaca. The sequence goes on from OZ014522.1 coordinate 224,284,268, forward strand.
AGAGAATGTCGAAGAAGAGAATGTCGAAGAAGAGGTCACTCTGTCGAATCAACCAGGAGTCAACTTGAACCTTGGAGAAACTTCCCATACTGTTCCTACTTCATCAGCAATTCCTGCCGAAACCTCTCTAGGCACTGATTCGACAAGCTTGTCACACAAAGAGATCGAGAGCTTGAAAGTTAGAAAACCCTTGGAATATTTAAAAGCCTTACTCAACACCAGGTATAACTTCCAAGACTCCTCTCCCAGTGGTTCGACAGCTTCAGGGGCCACTTCTGACCTTCAACCAATCAGTGTCATTATGGATGAGATCAAAACCAAAATCCTTGGGGTTGACCTGTTTGAAGTCTTGGCTGAAAATGCTTCTGCCCAATATGATCTGAAGAAACTCCTGAAAAGTGCCAATCTGTTGGAGGCTTCGACTGAAGAAAGCCGTTTGGTGATGGATTTGATGTCCTTAATTGATTCCGTCAGTGCTGATTTGGTTCGACAAAAGGAGTTTTCCCAAAACATCACAGCCAAGTCTGAAGAGCAAGTTTCAGAATGGAACATAGTGGCTTCTTCGACAGAAAAGATTTCAGAGCTGAATAAGCTTTCTGACGAATACACCAAAGCTACTGCTGAGTGTGAAAGCAATATTCAAGCTTACCAGGCCCAGATTGCTGATCTTCAAAGGAAAATCCTCCAAGAAAAGGAACGCCAGGCCTCTCTCCAACAGCCCAATCAAGAAGCAATAGACAGTGAACTCCAGAAGGGGCTACAACATGCAGAAACAACCCAGCAACTTCACAGGGAGATTGATGAAATGACTGTCAGCAAGAGTCTCTGCGAGCGTCGAATTCAGCTTCAAAAGAAAAAATTCGACGAACTCAAAGCTACCTTTCTTCGACAGTAGTTTTGTAATAGGACTTAGGAAAATTTATTTGTTTAAGGATACTTTATTTTAGCAATTTCATATGTAATGCTATTTCACGCCATCTGTTTGGCGAAAACAAGTTTTATTTGCAATTTCAATTTGTTCCTATTTTTATTTCTTGCAACATTGGTTTATACTTCTTTAAGTACTTTCCATTTATTCTCAGCACTCTTCTGTCTTTTTCTATTTCTTCGACTTCGTATGCACCATTCGAAAAGACTCTTAGAATTTTGAAAGGTCCTTCCCATTTCGGGGACCATTTTCCCATCACTCTGTCTTTCTTCTCCATGGGCAAGATCACTTTCCAAACTAAATCATTTACTAAAAAGGCTTTGAATTTTACTTTTTTATTATAAAACTTTTCGACTCTCTCTTTCTGCCTTCTTATTAATTCTAAAGCATGCAACCTTTCTTCGTCTAAATCAACCAACTCATCCATCATCATACTCCAATAGATTTCAGATGGAATCTCATGATGTCTTTGAATTCGTATTGACTGTAAACAGATTTCGACTGGCAATACTGCATCATGTCCATAGGTTAATTTAAATGGGGTAGAATTAGTTGCCTCCTTAGGAGATGTTCGACAAGCCCAAAGGATTTGATCCAGAGTCTTGTGCCAATTTCTTGGTTTTTTACCCACATGCTTCTTTATCAGGTTTATTACTACTTTGTTGGCTGCTTCGACCTGACCATTTGCTTGGGCATAATAGGGTGTCGAAGTCAACAACTTAAAACCTGTCTCTTTTGCAAATGCCTGCATATTTCTGCCAGTAAACACAGATCCTTGATCAGTGGTTATAGTCTCTGGTATTCCAAACCTATACATTATGTGTTTCTGGATGAAGTCTATGACTGCTTCCTGATCTACATTCGTCAATGGTATGGCTTCAATCCATTTAGTGAAATAGTCTACCCCCACTAAAATGTACTTTTGCCCTTTTGAAGAGGCTGGTCGAATTTCACCAATCAAATCTAAAGCCCAACCTCTGAATGGCCAAGGCTTTATAATAGAATGTAACTCACTTGCTGGCACATGAGGTATGCCTGCATGGATTTGACATTCCTGACAACCTTTTGCAAATTCGACACAGTCTTTCAACATGGTTGGCCAATACATCCCTTGTCGAAATAATAGCCATTTCATCTTATGTCCTGCTTGGTGGGCACCACATGCACCACTGTGTACATTCGACAAAGCTATATAAGCTTCAGTCTCTCCTAGGCACTTTAATAGAACTCCTTCTGCAGTCTTTTTAAACAATTCATTTCCAAAAAGCACATAACTTATAGCTCTATACTTTATCTTTCTTTCGACTGTCTGGTTTGGATTTTGTAAATAGTCTTTGATAGGTTTTCTCCAATCTCCCACCTCTAGATTACCTATATTAAAAATCTCAAAGTTTTCTTCATCACCATATCCCAATCTTATTGTCTCCAAATCAGATGGGGATAGCCTGGTGGATAAAACTTTTCCTCTCACTTCGACAATTTTCATCAGATTTTCCTTCGACACTTTGTATCCTGAAGCCAATTGGGCCAAGTCATTTGCTTCCTGATTTTCTAATCTGGGAATGTGTCTAAAGACTACACTGTCGAATCTCTTGAGGAGTCTATTGGCTATCACAAAGTACATGATCAAATTTTCTTTGACACATTTGTACTCTTTCGTCAATTGCTTTATCACCAACTCAGAGTCACCCATTATTTCGACCTCTGTTGCCCCCAGTTCCAACAAAATTTCAAGTCCGGCAATTAAAGCTTCATATTCTGCCTCATTATTTGAACAGAATCCTTCTATTTTATACTTGAACTTTGTTGGAATTTTATTGGGAGAAATAATTAACACCCCAACACCTGTTCCATTTTTATGACTGGAACCATCAAAATATAACCTCCAAGGCTCTTTTTCGACATAATTTGTCTCATCTCCAAGTATGGAGTGGTCAGCTATAAAGTCAGCAACTACTTGCCCTTTAACAGCTTTTAGAGGCATATATTTTAAAGAATATTCGGTCAAGGCTAAAGCCCATTTTCCAATTCGACTATGTAAAATAGACTTAGACAACATATGCTTTATTACGTCGAAATGAGAAGATATATGTACATCAATGGGTTTTATATAATGCTTTAATTTTGTACAAGAGAAATATACACACAAACATAATTTCTCTATCATACTATATCTAGTTTCAGCATCATTTAAGACTCTGCTGAGGTAATAAATGGCTCTTTCGACGCCATGTTCATCTTCTTGACAAAGCATACTTCCTAATGTTCTGTCAGATGCTGATATGTAGAGCCTCATGCTTCTTTTTCGACAAGGAGATATTAAGACTGGAGGATTTGCCAGATACTCCTTGATCTTGTCGAAAGCATCTTGCTGTTCTTGCCCCCAAGTGAAACCCTCCTTCTTCAGTCGAAACAGAGGTGAGAAGGCCTGAGTCTTTCCACTAAGGTTGGAGATGAACCTTCTGAGAAAGTTGATTTTCCCTAGTAGAGACTGCAATTCCTTCTTTGTCGATGGCGCTTTTGCTTCCATTATTGCTTTAGCTTTGTTTTCATTAATTTCAATCCCTTTCTTGTGGACCACAAAGCCTAAGAAGTCCCCTGCCTGCACACCAAAAGCACATTTAAGAGGATTCATTTTCAAACCAAACTTCCTCATCCTTTCAAAGGACTGTCGAAGATGGTTAATATGGTCCAAGCCTGAAGCAGATTTAATCACAATGTCATCTATATAAATTTGCATAAATGTTTCGATGAAATCATGAAAAATAGAGTTCATGGCCCTTTGGTAAGTAGCTCCAGCATTTTTCAAACCAAAGGGCATGACTACCCACTCATATGTTCCTATTGCTCCTGGACAACGAAAAGCTGTTTTTGGAACGTCTTCTTCAGCAATGAAAATCTGGTTGTAACCAGAATAGCCATCAAGCATACTTAAATACTCATGGCCTGCTGCAGAATCTACTAGCATTTCTGCTACTGGCATAGGATACTCATCCTTAGGGGTGGCTGAGTTTAGATCTCTAAAATCAATACACACCCTTAGTTTTCCATTTTTCTTAATCACAGGAACAATATTAGCAATCCATTCGACATACCTTGTTGTACGGATGAATTTGCATTTTAGAAGCCTTTCGACTTCTTCTTTGATTTTCGACAGAATTTCAGGTGCAAAGCGTCTGGGAGTCTGCTTTATTGGCTTCTTCCCTTCCAGTATTGGCAACTTCAATTCAACCAAACTTCTGTCTAAACCAGGCATTTCGTCATAATCCCAGGCGAAGCAGTCTTTAAACTCGTTCAGCAGTTGGATTATTTCGACTCTGAGTTGAGGATTCAACTTGGCACTGATGTAAGTGGGCCTTTTCTCTGCCCCCAGTCCCAGATTAATCTCCTCTAAAGGATCCTGTGCCACCATTTTCATATTGGTTGAGGTTGGATCTTTTTCGAACCCTAAAGGTTCGTCATCATAAATGGCATCAAGCCTTTGACTCTGCCATTCGCCATTTGAGTTTTCTTCAAAACTCTGATTTTCATATTGTTCCTCAACATTTTCTTGAGGGTGTTGTTCTTCGACAACTTGAGTGCTGGCTTCGACAACCATATTCCTAACTTCAGCCTCAAGGGCCGTTCTGAGTTGTTTTTCGGCTATATAAGCCGAAATCCTTTCCATTGCTGAAACTTCAGTCATTTTCACTGAATTCACTCCCCCATCCAGTTGGGTTGACATGGGCAGTTCCCCAAGTGTAATTTGTCTCCCCAATTATTTCTTTATCCCACTGGAAACCATGCGTAGGATGGAGGTACATGGAACAGTAAGCATTGTCGGAAGCTGTTAGGTCGAAAGCAGCAGGATTGCATGGTGCTATATGGGCTAAGTTCTTGTCGAAGTTACGACTAGTGACATTGTTCACATCAGTTGTGAAGTAACTCTGATCTGCTTCTATGTTTTCGACAATCCCATCTGGCCTCCAGATTGCTATTCTTTGATGCATGGAGGATGGTACAGCCCCAATCCCATGGATCCATTCCCTTCCCAGCAGCAAGTTGTAATTTGCCTTTGATGCTATCACCACAAACATTGTAGGCCTGGTGATGGATCCTACAGTCAAGTTTAGTTGTATTACTCCCAGTGTTGTCCCCACTTTACCTTCATAGTTAGACAACACCATATTGTGAGGTTTAGTGTCAGAGTCATCTTTTCCAATCCTCCTTATCATATAATGAGGAATTAAATTTACAGCTGCTCCACCATCTATCAGAATTTTGTTGACACCCACGCCTTCTACCTTTCCTTTTATGAAGAGAGGCTTTAAGTGAGCCTTCATTGCATCATCTGGCTTTTCGAAGAAAGCATTTTGCTCTTCGACACAGCCATTGTTCATTATGTAGTAGCATACAGGCTTCAAGCCTATGCTGTCATCTGCCATATCATCCTCTTCATCTTCGACTTCCATTATCCTGTCGTAATCTCTGGGCAGCACAGAAACCACATTGCAAGTTACGTCGAAAGAGGCATCTGATTCTGAACTGAATTCATCTGTGACTTCTTCGTCCACTGGCATTCTGTTGTTTGTTTTCTGCATTTCTATGGTGTCATTAGATCTATTCTTCTGAAGGGCTTCTTTTTCTGCCAAAGGTATCCCCTTGTTTGTGATCTGCACACACTTGCTTGATTCAGCTTCCTTCTGCCCAAACCTTTGGTGTTCTACAGTTCCCTTTTCAATTTTCTTCTGCCTTTGGAATCTTCTCCATTGGGATCTGGACATAGGGTTCTTCCCTTTGTAGTTTTCAGAGACGTATTTTGGCCTTGCCTCCTTTTTAACTTCCATTGAGGGACCCCTGTTCACTTCAAAACTCTTCCATTTCTTCTGACCTTGGGCATCCCTTATAGGCTGAACCCAGTTGTCATCATTTGGCCTGTTGGATGGTTTATAAGTGTTGAAACATCTTTCTCCCACTCCTTGGATGTGATGCTTCCCTCTTCTTGGGTCGAATCTTTCGTTTCTGGTTGGTGGGATTGTTCCCCAATTTCTTTTTCTCTGGGTCTTTTCTGCTGCTTCTAAGTCATCAGCTGCTTTCCTGTCGAACACAGCACTGCATCTTGGGCAAAGCATGACTTCTGCATTCTTCCTTTGACACCTCTGGATGAATTCGACAAGACTCTCGTTCTCTTCTGGGTAAACCAGCTTCTGATGCTTCTCTTGACGTTTCTTTCCTTTGTTGGTGTCTGGTTCTCCCTTTTGAGTGATTTCCACCATATGAATCCCAGCACTCTGTTCAGTTGTAATTTTCAATTTGTTCATTTTTTCGACTAGCATCATCTCCTCTGGGATGTTCTCCTTTGACTGACTCACGTTGCCTTTTGGGTGTAAACCCTTATAGATGTATTTGCAGCAGTGTGCAACCCTTTCGACAGGATGTTTTTTTAACTTGGAATTTTTTTTAAGGTTTTTATAGTGAAATTGTTCAGTTTATGGTTTTTATAGTGAAATTGTTGAGTTTTTTTTTTAACTTGAAATTTTTTTTAAGGTTTTTATAGTGAAATTGTTCAGTTTATGGTTTTTATAGTGAAATTCTTGAGTTTTTTTTAACTCTGAATTCATTTAAATGGTTTTTATAGTGAAACTCTTGAGTTTTTTTAACTTGCGACTTTTTCTATACTATTTATGGTAAAATTGATTAATTTTTTTAAATTGAAAATTTTCATATTCTTTTATAGTGAAACTGTTGAGTTTTTTAACTTGTAAATTTCGTTATAGTTTTTATGTTGAAATTGTTAATTTTTTTTTATTTATGAAATTTTTGTTATTTCTGTAGTAAAATTGTTGAGTTTTTTTTATGTTGGAACTTTTTTTATGGTTTTTATAATAAAATTGTTGAGTTGTTTTAACTTTGGATATTTTTTAATGGTTTATATTGTGAAATTGTTGAGTTTTTTTTTACTTTGAACTATTTTTATACTATTTTAGTAAAATTGTTGAGTTTTTTAAATTGGAACTTTTTTCTATGGTTTTTATAGTTAAACTGTTGTGTTTTTTCATTTGGAAATATTGTTATAGTTTTTATGGTGAAATGTATGATTTTTTTATTTAATTTGGAACTTTTTTTATTTTTGTAGTAAAATTGTTGAGTTTTTTTAACTTGAAACTTTTATTAAGGTTTTTATAGTGAGATTGTTCAATTTATGGTTTTTATAGTGCAATTGTTGAATTTTTTAACTTGGAATTCTTTTTAATAGTTTTTATAGTGAGACTGTCGAGTGTTTTTAACCTGCAACTTTTTTTTATATTATATATAGTATAATTGTTTTGGTTTTTTAAATTGAAATTGTTTTATTGTTTTTATAGAGAAACGGTTGAGTTTATTAAATTTTGTTATAGTTTTTATGGTGAAATTCTTGATTTTTTTATTTAATTTGGAAGTTTTATATTATCTTTGTAGTAAAATTGTTGAGTTTTTTTAACTTGAAACTTTTTTTAAGGTTTTTAAAGTGAAATTGTTCAGTTTATGGTTTTTATAGTGAAATTATTGAGTTTTTTTTTAACTTGGAATTCATTTAAATTGTTTTTATAGTGAAACTCTTGAGTTTTTTTAACTTGCGATTTTTTTTATACTATTTATAGTAAAATTGTTTAATTTTTTTAAATTGAAACTTTTTTTATTCTTTTATAGTGAAACTGTTGAGTTTTTTCACTTGTAAATTTCGTTATAGTTTTTATGGTGAAATTGTTGATTTTTTTTGTTATTTATGTAGTAAAATTATTGAGTTTTTTTAAGTTGGAACTTTTTTTTATGGTTTTTGTAATGAAATTGTTGAGTTGTTTTAACTTTGGATATTTTTTAATGGTTTTTTATTGTGAAATTGTTGAGTTTTTTTTTACTTGGAACTCTTTTTAAACTATTTTAGTAAAATTGAGTTTTTTAAATTGGAACTTTTTTCTATGGTTTTTATAGTTAAACTGTTGTGTTTTTTCATTTGGAAATTTTGTTATAGTTTTTATGGTGAAATGTATGATTTTTTATTTAATTTGGAACTTTTTTTTATTTTTGTAGTAAAATTGTTGAGTTTATTTAACTTGAAACTTTTATTAAGGTTTTTATAGTGAGATTGTTCAATTTATGGTTTTTATAGTGCAATTGTTGAGTTTTTTAACTTGGAATTCATTTTAATAGTTTTTATAGTGAGACTGTTGAGTGTTTTTAACTTGCAACTTTTTTCATACTATTTATAGTATAATTGTTTTGGTTTTTTAAATTGAAATTGTTTTATGGTTTTCATAGAGAAATTGTTGAGTTTATTAAATTTTGTTATAGTTTTTATGGTGAAATTCTTGATTTTTTTTATATTTAATTTGGAACTTTTATATTATCTTTGTAGTAAAATTGTTGAGTTTTTTTTTTAACTTGAAATTTTTTTTAAGGTTTTTATAGTGAAATTGTTCAGTTTATGGTTTTTATAGTGAAATTCTTGAGTTTTTTTTAACTCTGAATTCATTTAAATGGTTTTTATAGTGAAACTCTTGAGTTTTTTTAACTTGCGACTTTTTCTATACTATTTATGGTAAAATTGATTAATTTTTTTAAATTGAAAATTTTCATATTCTTTTATAGTGAAACTGTTGAGTTTTTTAACTTGTAAATTTCGTTATAGTTTTTATGTTGAAATTATTAATTTTTTTTTTATTTATGAAATTTTTGTTATTTCTGTAGTAAAATTGTTGAGTTTTTTTTATGTTGGAACTTTTTTTATGGTTTTTATAATGAAATTGTTGAGTTGTTTTAACTTTGGATATTTTTTAATGGTTTATATTGTGAAATTGTTGAGTTTTTTTTTACTTTGACGTATTTTTATACTATTTTAGTAAAATTGTTGAGTTTTTTAAATTGGAACTTTTTTCTATGGTTTTTATAGTTAAACTGTTGTGTTTTTTCATTTGGAAATATTGTTATAGTTTTTATGGTGAAATGTATGATTTTTTTATTTAATTTGGAACTTTTTTTATTTTTGTAGTAAAATTGTTGAGTTTTTTTAACTTGAAACTTTTATTAAGGTTTTTATAGTGAGATTGTTCAATTTATGGTTTTTATAGTGCAATTGTTGAATTTTTTAACTTGGAATTCTTTTTAATAGTTTTTATAGTGAGACTGTCGAGTGTTTTTAACCTGCAACTTTTTTTTATATTATATATAGTATAATTGTTTTGGTTTTTTAAATTGAAATTGTTTTATTGTTTTTATAGAGAAACGGTTGAGTTTATTAAATTTTGTTATAGTTTTTATGGTGAAATTCTTGATTTCTTTATTTAATTTGGAAGTTTTATATTATCTTTGTAGTAAAATTGTTGAGTTTTTTTAACTTGAAACTTTTTTTAAGGTTTTTAAAGTGAAATTGTTCAGTTTATGGTTTTTATAGTGAAATTATTGAGTTTTTTTTTTAAACTTGGAATTCATTTAAATGGTTTTTATAGTGAAACTCTTGAGTTTTTTTAACTTGCGATTTTTTTTATACTATTTATAGTAAAATTGTTTAATTTTTTTAAATTGAAACTTTTTTTATTCTTTTATAGTGAAACTGTTGAGTTTTTTCACTTGTAAATTTCGTTATAGTTTTTATGGTGAAATTGTTGATTTTTTTTGTTATTTATGTAGTAAAATTATTGAGTTTTTTTAAGTTGGAACTTTTTTTTATGGTTTTTGTAATGAAATTGTTGAGTTGTTTTAACTTTGGATATTTTTTAATGGTTTTTTATTGTGAAATTGTTGAGTTTTTTTTTACTTGGAACTCTTTTTAAACTATTTTAGTAAAATTGAGTTTTTTAAATTGGAACTTTTTTCTATGGTTTTTATAGTTAAACTGTTGTGTTTTTTCATTTGGAAATTTTGTTATAGTTTTTATGGTGAAATGTATGATTTTTTATTTAATTTGGAACTTTTTTTTATTTTTGTAGTAAAATTGTTGAGTTTATTTAACTTGAAACTTTTATTAAGGTTTTTATAGTGAGATTGTTCAATTTATGGTTTTTATAGTGCAATTGTTGAGTTTTTTAACTTGGAATTCATTTTAATAGTTTTTATAGTGAGACTGTTGAGTGTTTTTAACTTGCAACTTTTTTCATACTATTTATAGTATAATTGTTTTGGTTTTTTAAATTGAAATTGTTTTATGGTTTTCATAGAGAAATTGTTGAGTTTATTAAATTTTGTTATAGTTTTTATGGTGAAATTCTTGATTTTTTTTATATTTAATTTGGAACTTTTATATTATCTTTGTAGTAAAATTGTTGAGTTTTTTTTTTAACTTGAAATTTTTTTTAAGGTTTTTATAGTGAAATTGTTCAGTTTATAGTTTTTATAGTGAAATTCTTGAGTTTTTTTAACTCTGAATTCATTTAAATGGTTTTTATAGTGAAACTCTTGAGTTTTTTTAACTTGCGACTTTTTCTATACTATTTATGGTAAAATTGATTAATTTTTTTAAATTGAAAATTTTCATATTCTTTTATAGTGAAACTGTTGAGTTTTTTAACTTGTAAATTTTGTTATAGTTTTTATGTTGAAATTGTTAATTTTTTTTTTATTTATGAAATTTTTGTTATTTCTGTAGTAAAATTGTTGAGTTTTTTTTATGTTGGAACTTTTTTTATGGTTTTTATAATGAAATTGTTGAGTTGTTTTAACTTTGGATATTTTTTAATGGTTTATATTGTGAAATTGTTGAGTTTTTTTTTACTTTGAAGTATTTTTATACTATTTTAGTAAAATTGTTGAGTTTTTTAAATTGGAACTTTTTTCTATGGTTTTTATAGTTAAACTGTTGTGTTTTTTCATTTGGAAATATTGTTATAGTTTTTATGCTGAAATGTATGATTTTTTTATTTAATTTGGAACTTTTTTTATTTTTGTAGTAAAATTGTTGAGTTTTTTTAACTTGAAACTTTTATTAAGGTTTTTATAGTGAGATTGTTCAATTTATGGTTTTTATAGTGCAATTGTTGAATTTTTTAACTTGGAATTCTTTTTAATAGTTTTTATAGTGAGACTGTCGAGTGTTTTTAACCTGCAACTTTTTTTTATATTATATATAGTATAATTGTTTTGGTTTTTTAAATTGAAATTGTTTTATTGTTTTTATAGAGAAACGGTTGAGTTTATTAAATTTTGTTATAGTTTTTATGGTGAAATTCTTGATTTTTTTATTTAATTTGGAAGTTTTATATTATCTTTGTAGTAAAATTGTTGAGTTTTTTTAACTTGAAACTTTTTTTAAGGTTTTTAAAGTGAAATTGTTCAGTTTATGGTTTTTATAGTGAAATTATTGAGTTTTTTTTTTAAACTTGGAATTCATTTAAATGGTTTTTATAGTGAAACTCTTGAGTTTTTTTAACTTGCGATTTTTTTTATACTATTTATAGTAAAATTGTTTAATTTTTTTAAATTGAAACTTTTTTTATTCTTTTATAGTGAAACTGTTGAGTTTTTTCACTTGTAAATTTCGTTATAGTTTTTATGGTGAAATTGTTGATTTTTTTTTGTTATTTATGTAGTAAAATTATTGAGTTTTTTTAAGTTGGAACTTTTTTTTATGGTTTTTGTAATGAAATTGTTGAGTTGTTTTAACTTTGGATATTTTTTAATGGTTTTTTATTGTGAAATTGTTGAGTTTTTTTTTACTTGGAACTCTTTTTAAACTATTTTAGTAAAATTGAGTTTTTTAAATTGGAACTTTTTTCTATGGTTTTTATAGTTAAACTGTTGTGTTTTTTCATTTGGAAATTTTGTTATAGTTTTTATGGTGAAATGAATGATTTTTTATTTAATTTGGAACTTTTTTTTATTTTTGTAGTAAAATTGTTGAGTTTATTTAACTTGAAACTTTTATTAAGGTTTTTATAGTGAGATTGTTCAATTTATGGTTTTTATAGTGCAATTGTTGAGTTTTTTAACTTGGAATTCATTTTAATAGTTTTTATAGTGAGACTGTTGAGTGTTTTTAACTTGCAACTTTTTTCATACTATTTATAGTATAATTGTTTTGGTTTTTTAAATTGAAATTGTTTTATGGTTTTCATAGAGAAATTGTTGAGTTTATTAAATTTTGTTATAGTTTTTATGGTGAAATTCTTGATTTTTTTTATATTTAATTTGGAACTTTTATATTATCTTTGTAGTAAAATTGTTGAGTTTTTTTTTAACTTGAAATTTTTTTTAAGGTTTTTATAGTGAAATTGTTCAGTTTATGGTTTTTATAGTGAAATTCTTGAGTTTTTTTTTAACTCTGAATTCATTTAAATGGTTTTTATAGTGAAACTCTTGAGTTTTTTTAACTTGCGACTTTTTCTATACTATTTATGGTAAAATTGATTAATTTTTTTAAATTGAAAATTTTCATATTCTTTTATAGTGAAACTGTTGAGTTTTTTAACTTGTAAATTTCGTTATAGTTTTTATGTTGAAATTGTTAATTTTTTTTTTATTTATGAAATTTTTGTTATTTCTGTAGTAAAATTGTTGAGTTTTTTTTATGTTGGAACTTTTTTTATGGTTTTTATAATGAAATTGTTGAGTTGTTTTAACTTTGGATATTTTTTAATGGTTTATATTGTGAAATTGTTGAGTTTTGTTTACTTTGAACTATTTTTATACTATTTTAGTAAAATTGTTGAGTTTTTTAAATTGGAACTTTTTTCTATGGTTTTTATAGTTAAACTGTTGTGTTTTTTCATTTGGAAATATTGTTATAGTTTTTATGGTGAAATGTATGATTTTTTTATTTAATTTGGAACTTTTTTTATTTTTGTAGTAAAATTGTTGAGTTTTTTTAACTTGAAACTTTTATTAAGGTTTTTATAGTGAGATTGTTCAATTTATGGTTTTTATAGTGCAATTGTTGAATTTTTTAACTTGGAATACTTTTTAATAGTTTTTATAGTGAGACTGTTGAGTGTTTTTAACTTGCAACTTTTTTTTATACTATATATAGTATAATTGTTTTGGTTTTTTAAATTTAAATTTTTATAGAGAAACTGTTGAGTTTATTAAATTTTGTTATAGTTTTTATGGTGAAATTCTTGATTTTTCTATTTAATTTGGAACTTTTATATTATCTTTGTAGTAAAATTGTTGAGTTTTTTTAACTTGAAACTTTTTTTAAGGTTTTTAAAGTGAAATTGTTCAGTTTATGGTTTTTATAGTGAAATTATTGAGTTTTTTTTTAACTTGGAATTCATTTAAATGGTTTTTATAGTGAAACTCTTGAGTTTTTTTAACTTGCGATTTTTTTTATACTATTTATAGTAAAATTGTTTAATTTTTTTAAATTGAAACTTTTTTTATTCTTTTATAGTGAAACTGTTGAGTTTTTTCACTTGTAAATTTCGTTATAGTTTTTATGGTGAAATTGTTGATATTTTTTGTTATTTATGTAGTAAAATTGTTGAGTTTTTTTAAGTTGGAACTTTTTTTTATGGTTTTTGTAATGAAATTGTTGAGTTGTTTTAACTTTGGATATTTTTTAATGGTTTTTTATTGTGAAATTGTTGAGTTTTTTTTACTTGGAACTCTTTTTAAACTATTTTAGTAAAATTGAGTTTTTCAAATTGGAACTTTTTTCTATGGTTTTTATAGTTAAACTGTTGTGTTTTTTCATTTGGAAATTTTGTTATAGTTTTTATGGTGAAATGTATGATTTTTTATTTAATTTGGAACTTTTTTTTATTTTTGTAGTAAAATTGTTGAGTTTTTTTAACTTGAAACATTTATTAAGGTTTTTATAGTGAGATTGTTCAATTTATGGTTTTTATAGTGCAATTGTTTAATTTTTTAACTTGGAATTCTTTTTAATAGTTTTTATAGTGAGACTGTTGAGTGTTTTTAACTTGCAACTTTTTTTTATACTATATATAGTATAATTGTTTTGTTTTTTTAAATTGAAATTATTTTATGGTTTTTATAGAGAAACTGTTGAGTTTATTAAATTTTGTTATAGTTTTTATGGTGAAATTCTTGATTTTTTTATTTAATTATGAACTTTTATATTATCTTTGTAGTAAAATTGTTTAGTTTTTTTAACTTGAAACTTTTTTTAAGGTTTTTAAAGTGAAATTGTTCAATTTATGACTTTTATAGTGAAATTATTGAGTTTTTTTTTTAAACTTGGAATTCATTTAAATGGTTTTTATAGTGAAACTCTTGAGTTTTTTTAACTTGCGACTTTTTTTTATACTATTTATAGTAAAATTGTTTAATTTTTTTAAATTGAAACTTTTTTTATTCTTTTATAGTGAAACTGTTGAGTTTTTTCAGTTGTAAATTTCGTTATAGTTTTTATGGTGAAATTGTTGATTTTTTTTGTTATTTCTGTAGTAAAATTGTTGAGTTTTTTTAAGTTGGAACTTTTTTTTATGGTTTTTGTAATGAAATTGTTTAGTTGTTTTAACTTTGGATATTTTTTAATGGTTTTTATTGTGAAATTGTTGAGTTTTTTTTTACTTGGAACTCTTTTTAAACTATTTTAGTAAAATTGAGTTTTTTAAATTGGAACTTTTTTCTATGGTTTTTATAGTTAAACTGTTGTGTTTTTTCATTTGGAAATTTTGTTATAGTTTTTATGGTGAAATGTATGATTTTTTATTTAATTTGGAACTTTTTTTATTTTTGTAGTAAAATTGTTGAGTTTTTTTAACTTGAAACTTTTATTAAGGTTTTTATAGTGAGATTGTTCAATTTATGGTTTTTATAGTGCAATTGTTGAGTTTTTTAACTTGGAATTCATTTTAATAGTTTTTATAGTGAGACTGTTGAGTGTTTTTAACTTGCAACTTTTTTCATACTATTTATAGTATAATTGTTTTTGTTTTTTAGATTGAAATTGTTTTATGGTTTTTATAGAGAAATTGTTGGGTTTATTAAATTTTGTTATAGTTTTTATGGTGAAATTCTTGATTTTTTTATTTAATTTGGAACTTTTATATTATCTTTGTAGTAAAATTGTTGAGTTTTTTTAACTTGAAAGTTTTTTTAAGGTTTTTAAAGTGAAATTGTTGAGTTTTTTTAAGTTGGAACTTTTTTTTATGGTTTTTGTAATGAAATTGTTGAGTTGTTTTAACTTTGTATATTTTTTAATGGTTTTTATTGTGAAATTGTTGAGTTATTTTTACTTGGAACTCTTTTTAAACTATTTTAGTAAATTTGAGTTTTTTAAATTGGAACTTTTTTCTATGGTTTTTATAGTAAAACTGTTGTGTTTTTTCATTTGGAAATTTTGTTATAGTTTTTATGGTGAAATGTATGATTTTTTATTTAATTTGGAACTTTTTTTATTTTTGTAGTAAAATTGTTGAGTTTTTTTAACTTGAAACTTTTATTAAGGTTTTTATAGTGAGATTGTTCAATTTATGGTTTTTATAGTGCAATTGTTGAGTTTTTTAACTTGGAATTCATTTTAATAGTTTTTATAGTGAGACTGTTGAGTGTTTTTAACTTGCAACTTTTTTCATACTATTTATAGTATAATTGTTTTTGTTTTTTAGATTGAAATTGTTTTATGGTTTTTATAGAGAAATTGTTGGGTTTATTAAATTTTGTTATAGTTTTTATGGTGAAATTCTTGATTTTTTTATTTAATTTGGAACTTTTATATTATCTTTGTAGTAAAATTGTTGAGTTTTTTTAACTTGAAACTTTTATTAAGGTTTTTATAGTGAGATTGTTCAATTTATGGTTTTTATAGTGCAATTGTTGAGTTTTTTAACTTGGAATTCATTTTAATAGTTTTTATAGTGAGACTGTTGAGTGTTTTTAACTTGCAACTTTTTTCATACTATTTATAGTATAATTGTTTTTGTTTTTTAGATTGAAATTGTTTTATGGTTTTTATAGAGAAATTGTTGGGTTTATTAAATTTTGTTATAGTTTTTATGGTGAAATTCTTGATTTTTTATATATTTAATTTGGAACTTTTATATTATCTTTGTAGTAAAAGTGTTGAGTTTTTTTTTTAACTTGAAACTTTTTTTTAAGGTTTTTATAGTGAAATTGTTCAGTTTATGGTTTTTATAGTGAAATTCTTGAGTTTTTTTTTAACTTGGAATTCATTTAAATGGTTTTTATAGTGAAACTCTTGAGTTTTTTTAACTTGCGACTTTTTCTATACTATTTATGGTAAAATTGATTAATTTTTTTAAATTGAAAATTTTCATATTCTTTTATAGTGAAACTGTTGAGTTTTTTAACGTGTAAATTTCGTTATAGTTTTTATGTTGAAATTGTTGATTTTTTTTTAATTTGGAATTTTTTGTTATTTCTGTAGTAAATTTGTTTAGTTTTTTTAAGTTGGAACTTTTTTTATGGTTTTTATAATGAAATTGTTGAGTTGTTTTAACTTTGGATATTTTTTAATGGTTTTTATTGTGAAAATGTTGAGTTTTTTTTACTTTGAACTATTTTTATACTATTTTAGTAAAATTGTTGAGTTTTTTAAATTGGAACTTTTTTCTATGTTTTTTTTTGTTAAACTGTTGTGTTTTTTCATTTGAAAATATTGTTATAGTTTTTATGGTGAAATGTATGATTTTTTTATTTAATTTGGAACTTTTTTTATTTTTGTAGTAAAATTGTTGAGTTTTTTTAACTTGAAACTTTTATTAAGGTTTTTATAGTGAGATTGTTCAATTTATGGTTTTTATAGTGCAATTGTTGAATTTTTTAACTTGGAATTCTTTTTAATAGTTTTTATAGTGAGACTGTTGAGTGTTTTTAACTTGCAACTTTTTTTTATACTATATATAGTATAATTGTTTTGGTTTTCTAAATTGAAATTATTTTATGGTTTTTATAGAGAAACTGTTGAGTTTATTAAATTTTGTTATAGTTTTTATGGAGAAATTCTTGATTTTTTTATTTAATTTGGAACTTTTATATTATCTTTGTAGTAAAATTGTTGAGTTTTTTTAACTTGAAAGTTTTTTTAAGGTTTTTAAAGTGAAATTGTTCAGTTTATGGTTTTTATAGTGAAATTATTGAGTTTTTCTTTTTAAACTTGGAATTCATTTAAATGGTTTTTATAGTGAAACTCTTGAGTTTTTTTAACTTGCGACTTTTTTTTATACTATTTATAGTAAAATTGTTTAATTTTTTTAAATTGAAACTTTTTTTATTCTTTTATAGTGAAACTGTTGAGTTTTTTCACTTGTAAATTTCGTTATAGTTTTTATGGTGTAATTGTTGATTTTTTTTGTTATTTCTGTAGTAAAATTGTTGAGTTTTTTTAAGTTGGAACTTTTTTTTATGGTTTTTGTAATGAAATTGTTGAGTTGTTTTAACTTTGTATATTTTTTAATGGTTTTTATTGTGAAATTGTTGAGTTATTTTTACTTGGAACTCTTTTTAAACTATTTTAGTAAATTTGAGTTTTTTAAATTGGAACTTTTTTCTATGGTTTTTATAGTAAAACTGTTGTGTTTTTTCATTTGGAAATTTTGTTATAGTTTTTATGGTGAAATGTATGATTTTTTATTTAATTTGGAACTTTTTTTATTTTTGTAGTAAAATTGTTGAGTTTTTTTAACTTGAAACTTTTATTAAGGTTTTTATAGTGAGATTGTTCAATTTATGGTTTTTATAATGCAATTGTTGAGTTTTTTAACTTGGAATTCATTTTAATAGTTTTTATAGTGAGACTGTTGAGTGTTTTTAACTTGCAACTTTTTTCATACTATTTATAGTATAATTATTTTGGTTTTTTAGATTGAAATTGTTTTATGGTTTTTATAGAGAAATTGTTGGGTTTATTAAATTTTGTTATAGTTTTTATGGTGAAATTCTTGATTTTTTATATATTTAATTTGGAACTTTTATATTATCTTTGTAGTAAAAGTGTTGAGTTTTTTTTTTAACTTGAAACTTTTTTTTAAGGTTTTTATAGTGAAATTGTTCAGTTTATGGTTTTTATAGTGAAATTCTTGAGTTTTTTTTAAACTTGGAATTCATTTAAATGGTTTTTATAGTGAAACTCTTGAGTTTTTTTAACTTGCGACTTTTTCTATACTATTTATGGTAAAATTGATTAATTTTTTTAAATTGAAAATTTTCATATTCTTTTATAGTGAAACTGTTGAGTTTTTTAACTTGTAAATTTCGTTATAGTTTTTATGTTGAAATTGTTGAATTTTTTTTAATTTGGAATTTTTTGTTATTTCTGTAGTAAATTTGTTTAGTTTTTTTAAGTTGGAACTTTTTTTATGGTTTTTATAATGAAATTGTTGAGTTGTTTTAACTTTGGATATTTTTTAATGGTTTTTATTGTGAAAATGTTGAGTTTTTTTTACTTTGAACTATTTTTATACTATTTTAGTAAAATTGTTGAGTTGTTTTAAATTGGAACTTTTTTCTATGGTTTTTTTAGTTAAACTGTTGTGTTTTTTCATTTGAAAATATTGTTATAGTTTTTATGGTGAAATGTATGATTTTTTTATTTAATTTGGAACTTTTTTTATTTTTGTAGTAAAATTGTTGAGTTTTTTTAACTTGAAACTTTTATTAAGGTTTTTATAGTGAGATTGTTCAATTTATGGTTTTTATAGTGCAATTGTTGAATTTTTTAACTTGGAATTCTTTTTAATAGTTTTTATAGTGAGACTGTTGAGTGTTTTTAACTTGCAACTTTTTTTTATACTATATATAGTATAATTGTTTTGGTTTTTTAAATTGAAATTGTTTTATGGTTTTTATAGAGAAACTGTTGAGTTTATTAAATTTTGTTATAGTTTTTATGGAGAAATTCTTGATTTTTTTATTTAATTTGGAACTTTTATATTATCTTTGTAGTAAAATTGTTGAGTTTTTTTAACTTGAAAGTTTTTTTAAGGTTTTTAAAGTGAAATTGTTCAGTTTATGGTTTTTATAGTGAAATTATTGAGTTTTTCTTTTTAAACTTGGAATTCATTTAAATGGTTTTTATAGTGAAACTCTTGAGTTTTTTTAACTTGCGACTTTTTTTTATACTATTTATAGTAAAATTGTTTAATTTTTTTAAATTGAAACTTTTTTTATTCTTTTATAGTGAAACTGTTGAGTTTTTTGACTTGTAAATTTCGTTATAGTTTTTATGGTGTAATTGTTGATTTTTTTTGTTATTTCTGTAGTAAGATTGTAGAGTTTTTTTAAGTTGGAACTTTTTTTTTTTATGGTTTTTGTAATGAAATTGTTGAGTTGTTTTAACTTTGTATATTTTTTAATGGTTTTTATTGTGAAATTGTTGAGTTATTTTTACTTGGAACTCTTTTTAAACTATTTTAGTAAATTTGAGTTTTTTAAATTGGAACTTTTTTCTATGGTTTTTATAGTAAAACTGTTGTGTTTTTTCATTTGGAAATTTTGTTATAGTTTTTATGGTGAAATGTATGATTTTTTATTTAATTTGGAACTTTTTTTATTTTTGTAGTAAAATTGTTGAGTTTTTTTAACTTGAAACTTTTATTAAGATTTTTATAGTGAGATTGTTCAATTTATGGTTTTTATAATGCAATTGTTGAGTTTTTTAACTTGGAATTCATTTTAATAGTTTTTATAGTGAGACTGTTGAGTGTTTTTAACTTGCAACTTTTTTCATACTATTTATAGTATAATTATTTTGGTTTTTTAGATTGAAATTGTTTTATGGTTTTTATAGAGAAATTGTTGGGTTTATTAAATTTTGTTATAGTTTTTATGGTGAAATTCTTGATTTTTTATATATTTAATTTGGAACTTTTATATTATCTTTGTAGTAAAAGTGTTGGGTTTTTTTTTTAACTTGAAACTTTTTTTTAAGGTTTTTATAGTGAAATTGTTCAGTTTATGGTTTTTATAGTGAAATTCTTGAGTTTTTTTTTAAACTTGGAATTCATTTAAATGGTTTTTATAGTGAAACTCTTGAGTTTTTTTAACTTGCGACTTTTTCTATACTATTTATGGTAAAATTGATTAATTTTTTTAAATTGAAAATTTTCATATTCTTTTATAGTGAAACTGTTGAGTTTTTTAACTTGTAAATTTCGTTATAGTTTTTATGTTGAAATTGTTGAATTTTTTTTAATTTGGAATTTTTTGTTATTTCTGTAGTAAATTTGTTTAGTTTTTTTAAGTTGAAACTTTTTTTATGGTTTTTATAATGAAATTGTTGAGTTGTTTTAACTTTGGATATTTTTTAATGGTTTTTATTGTGAAAATGTTGAGTTTTTTTTACTTTGAACTATTTTTATACTATTTTAGTAAAATTGTTGAGTTTTTTAAATTGGAACTTTTTTCTATGGTTTTTTTTAGTTAAACTGTTGTGTTTTTTCATTTGAAAATATTGTTATAGTTTTTATGGTGAAATGTATGATTTTTTTATTTAATTTGGAACTTTTTTTATTTTTGTAGTAAAATTGTTGAGTTTTTTTAACTTGAAACTTTTATTAAGGTTTTTATAGTGAGATTGTTCAATTTATGGTTTTTATAGTGCAATTGTTGAATTTTTTAACTTGGAATTCTTTTTAATAGTTTTTATAGTGAGACTGTTGAGTGTTTTTAACTTGCAACTTTTTTTTATACTATATATAGTATAATTGTTTTGGTTTTTTAAATTGAAATTGTTTTATGGTTTTTATAGAGAAACTGTTGAGTTTATTAAATTTTGTTATAGTTTTTATGGTGAAATTCTTGATTTTTCTATTTAATTTGGAAATTTTATATTATCTTTGTAGTAAAATTGTTGAGTTTTTTTAACTTGAAACTTTTTTTAAGGTTTTTAAATTGAAATTGTTCAGTTTATGGTTTTTATAGTGAAATTATTGAGTTTATTTTTAAAACTTGGAATTCATTTAAATGGTTTTTATAGTGAAACTCTTGAGTTTTTTTAACTTGCGACTTTTTTTATACTATTTATAGTAAAATTGTTTAATTTTTTTAAATCGAAACTTTTTTTATTCTTTTATGGTGAAACTGTTGAGTTTTTTCACTTGTAAATTTCGTTATAGTTTTTATGGAGAAATTGTTGATATTTTTTGTTATTTCTGTAGTAAAATTGTTGAGTTTTTTTAAGTTGGAACTTTTTTTTTATGGTTTTTGTAATGAAATTGTTGAGTTGTTTTAACTTTGGATATTTTTTAATGGTTTTTATTGTGAAATTGTTGAGTTTTTTTTACTTGGAACTCTTTTTAAATTATTTTAGTAAAATTGAGTTTTTTAAATTGGAACTTTTTTCTATGGTTTTTATAGTTAAACTGTTGTGTTTTTTCATTTGGAAATTTTGTTATAGTTTTTATGGTGAAATGTATGATTTTTTATTTAATTTGGAACTTTTTTTATTTTTGTAGTAAAATTGTTGAGTTTTTTTGACTTGAAACTTTTATTAAGGTTTTTATAATGAGATTGTTCAATTTATGGTTTTTATAGTGCAATTGTTGAGTTTTTTAACTTGGAATTCATTTTAATAGTTTTTATAGTGAGACTGTTGAGTGTTTTTAACTGCCAACTTTTTTCATACTATTTATAGTATAATTGTTTTGGTTTTTTAAATTGAAATTGTTTTATGGTTTTTATAGAGAAATTGTTGAGTTTATTAAATTTTGTTATAGTTTTTATGGTGAAATTCTTGATTTTTTTTATATTTAATTTGGAACTTTTATATTATCTTTGTAGTAAAATTGTTGAGTTTTTTTCTTAAATTGTAACTTTTTTTTTAAGGTTTTTATAGTGAAATTGTTCAGTTTAAGGTTTTTATAGTGAAATTCTTGAGTTTTTTTTAACTTGGAATTCATTTAAATGGTTTTTATAGTGAAACTCTTGAGTATTTTTAACTTGCGACTTTTTCTATACTATTTATGGTAAAATTCATTAATTTTTTTAAATTGAAAATTTTCATATTCTTTTATAGTGAAACTGTTGAGTTTTTTAACTTGTAAATTTCGTTATAGTTTTTATGTTGAAATTGTTGAATTTTTTTTAATTTGGAATTTTTTGTTATTTCTGTAGTAAATTTGTTTAGTTTTTTTAAGTTGGAACTTTTTTTATGGTTTTTATAATGAAATTGTTGAGTTGTTTTAACTTTGGATATTTTTTAATGGTTTTTATTGTGAAAATGTTGAGTTTTTTTTACTTTGAACTATTTTTATACTATTTTAGTAAAATTGTTGAGTTGTTTTAAATTGGAACTTTTTTCTATGGTTTTTTTAGTTAAACTGTTGTGTTTTTTCATTTGAAAATATTGTTATAGTTTTTATGGTGAAATGTATGATTTTTTTATTTAATTTGGAACTTTTTTTATTTTTGTAGTAAAATTGTTGAGTTTTTTTAACTTGAAACTTTTATTAAGGTTTTTATAGTGAGATTGTTCAATTTATGGTTTTTATAGTGCAATTGTTGAATTTTTTAACTTGGAATTCTTTTTAATAGTTTTTATAGTGAGACTGTTGAGTGTTTTTAACTTGCAACTTTTTTTTATACTATATATAGTATAATTGTTTTGGTTTTTTAAATTGAAATTGTTTTATGGTTTTTATAGAGAAACTGTTGAGTTTATTAAATTTTGTTATAGTTTTTATGGAGAAATTCTTGATTTTTTTATCTAATTTGGAACTTTTATATTATCTTTGTAGTAAAATTGTTGAGTTTTTTTAACTTGAAAGTTTTTTTAAGGTTTTTAAAGTGAAATTGTTCAGTTTATGGTTTTTATAGTGAAATTATTGAGTTTTTCTTTTTAAACTTGGAATTCATTTAAATGGTTTTTATAGTGAAACTCTTGAGTTTTTTTAACTTGCGACTTTTTTTTATACTATTTATAGTAAAATTGTTTAATTTTTTTAAATTGAAACTTTTTTTATTCTTTTATAGTGAAACTGTTGAGTTTTTTGACTTGTAAATTTCGTTATAGTTTTTATGGTGTAATTGTTGATTTTTTTTGTTATTTCTGTAGTAAGATTGTAGAGTTTTTTTAAGTTGGAACTTTTTTTTTTTATGGTTTTTGTAATGAAATTGTTGAGTTGTTTTAACTTTGTATATTTTTTAATGGTTTTTATTGTGAAATTGTTGAGTTATTTTTACTTGGAACTCTTTTTAAACTATTTTAGTAAATTTGAGTTTTTTAAATTGGAACTTTTTTCTATGGTTTTTATAGTAAAACTGTTGTGTTTTTTCATTTGGAAATTTTGTTATAGTTTTTATGGTGAAATGTATGATTTTTTATTTAATTTGGAACTTTTTTTATTTTTGTAGTAAAATTGTTGAGTTTTTTTAACTTGAAACTTTTATTAAGATTTTTATAGTGAGATTGTTCAATTTATGGTTTTTATAATGCAATTGTTGAGTTTTTTAACTTGGAATTCATTTTAATAGTTTTTATAGTGAGACTGTTGAGTGTTTTTAACTTGCAACTTTTTTCATACTATTTATAGTATAATTATTTTGGTTTTTTAGATTGAAATTGTTTTATGGTTTTTATAGAGAAATTGTTGGGTTTATTAAATTTTGTTATAGTTTTTATGGTGAAATTCTTGATTTTTTATATATTTAATTTGGAACTTTTATATTATCTTTGTAGTAAAAGTGTTGAGTTTTTTTTTTAACTTGAAACTTTTTTTTAAGGTTTTTATAGTGAAATTGTTCAGTTTATGGTTTTTATAGTGAAATTCTTGAGTTTTTTTTTAAACTTGGAATTCATTTAAATGGTTTTTATAGTGAAACTCTTGAGTTTTTTTAACTTGCGACTTTTTCTATACTATTTATGGTAAAATTGATTAATTTTTTTAAATTGAAAATTTTCATATTCTTTTATAGTGAAACTGTTGAGTTTTTTAACTTGTAAATTTCGTTATAGTTTTTATGTTGAAATTGTTGAATTTTTTTTAATTTGGAATTTTTTGTTATTTCTGTAGTAAATTTGTTTAGTTTTTTTAAGTTGGAACTTTTTTTATGGTTTTTATAATGAAATTGTTGAGTTGTTTTAACTCTGGATATTTTTTAATGGTTTTTATTGTGAAAATGTTGAGTTTTTTTTACTTTGAACTATTTTTATACTATTTTAGTAAAATTGTTGAGTTTTTTAAATTGGAACTTTTTTCTATGGTTTTTTTTAGTTAAACTGTTGTGTTTTTTCATTTGAAAATATTGTTATAGTTTTTATGGTGAAATGTATGATTTTTTTATTTAATTTGGAACTTTTTTTATTTTTGTAGTAAAATTGTTGAGTTTTTTTAACTTGAAACTTTTATTAAGGTTTTTATAGTGAGATTGTTCAATTTATGGTTTTTATAGTGCAATTGTTGAATTTTTTAACTTGGAATTCTTTTTAATAGTTTTTATAGTGAGACTGTTGAGTGTTTTTAACTTGCAACTTTTTTTTATACTATATATAGTATAATTGTTTTGGTTTTTTAAATTGAAATTGTTTTATGGTTTTTATAGAGAAACTGTTGAGTTTATTAAATTTTGTTATAGTTTTTATGGTGAAATTCTTGATTTTTCTATTTAATTTGGAAATTTTATATTATCTTTGTAGTAAAATTGTTGAGTTTTTTTAACTTGAAACTTTTTTTAAGGTTTTTAAATTGAAATTGTTCAGTTTATGGTTTTTATAGTGAAATTATTGAGTTTATTTTTAAAACTTGGAATTCATTTAAATGGTTTTTATAGTGAAACTCTTGAGTTTTTTTAACTTGCGACTTTTTTTATACTATTTATAGTAAAATTGTTTAATTTTTTTAAATCGAAACTTTTTTTATTCTTTTATGGTGAAACTGTTGAGTTTTTTCACTTGTAAATTTCGTTATAGTTTTTATGGAGAAATTGTTGATATTTTTTGTTATTTCTGTAGTAAAATTGTTGAGTTTTTTTAAGTTGGAACTTTTTTTTTATGGTTTTTGTAATGAAATTGTTGAGTTGTTTTAACTTTGGATATTTTTTAATGGTTTTTATTGTGAAATTGTTGAGTTTTTTTTACTTGGAACTCTTTTTAAATTATTTTAGTAAAATTGAGTTTTTTAAATTGGAACTTTTTTCTATGGTTTTTATAGTTAAACTGTTGTGTTTTTTCATTTGGAAATTTTGTTATAGTTTTTATGGTGAAATGTATGATTTTTTATTTAATTTGGAACTTTTTTTATTTTTGTAGTAAAATTGTTGAGTTTTTTTGACTTGAAACTTTTATTAAGGTTTTTATAATGAGATTGTTCAATTTATGGTTTTTATAGTGCAATTGTTGAGTTTTTTAACTTGGAATTCATTTTAATAGTTTTTATAGTGAGACTGTTGAGTGTTTTTAACTGCCAACTTTTTTCATACTATTTATAGTATAATTGTTTTGGTTTTTTAAATTGAAATTGTTTTATGGTTTTTATAGAGAAATTGTTGAGTTTATTAAATTTTGTTATAGTTTTTATGGTGAAATTCTTGATTTTTTTTATATTTAATTTGGAACTTTTATATTATCTTTGTAGTAAAATTGTTGAGTTTTTTTCTTAAATTGTAACTTTTTTTTTAAGGTTTTCATAGTGAAATTGTTCAGTTTAAGGTTTTTATAGTGAAATTCTTGAGTTTTTTTTAACTTGGAATTCATTTAAATGGTTTTTATAGTGAAACTCTTGAGTATTTTTAACTTGCGACTTTTTCTATACTATTTATGGTAAAATTCATTAATTTTTTTAAATTGAAAATTTTCATATTCTTTTATAGTGAAACTATTGAGTTTTTTAACTTGTAAATTTCGTTATAGTTTTTATGTTGAAATTGTTGATTTTTTTTTAATTTGGAATTTTTTGTTATTTCTGTAGTAAATTTGTTTAGTTTTTTTAAGTTGGAACTTTTTTTTATGGTTTTTATAATGAAATTGTTGAGTTGTTTTAACTTTGGATATTTTTTAATGGTTTTTATTGTGAAAATGTTGAGTTTTTTTTACTTTGAACTATTTTTATACTATTTTAGTAAAATTGTTGAGTTTTTTAAATTGGAACTTTTTTCTATGGTTTTTTTTAGTTAAACTGTTGTGTTTTTTCATTTGAAAATATTGTTATAGTTTTTATGGTGAAATGTATGATTGTTTTATTTAATTTGGAACTTTTTTTATTTTTGTAGTAAAATTGTTGAGTTTTTTTAACTTGAAACTTTTATTAAGGTTTTTATAGTGAGATTGTTCAATTTAAAGTTTTTATAGTGCAATTGTTGAATTTTTTAACTTGGAATTCTTTTTAATAGTTTTTA
Source organism: Lathyrus aphaca (assembly GCA_963966055.1). Taxonomy (NCBI): domain Eukaryota; kingdom Viridiplantae; phylum Streptophyta; class Magnoliopsida; order Fabales; family Fabaceae; genus Lathyrus; species Lathyrus aphaca. Next base: position 224,310,402 of record OZ014522.1, read on the forward strand.
TAGTGAGACTGTTGAGTGTTTTTAACTTGCAACTTTTTTTTATACTATATATAGTATAATTGTTTTGGTTTTTTAAATTGAAATTGTTTTATGGTTTTTATAGAGAAACTGTTGAGTTTATTAAATTTTGTTATAGTTTTTATGGTGAAATTCTTGATTTTTCTATTTAATTTGGAAATTTTATATTATCTTTGTAGTAAAATTGTTGAGTTTTTTTAACTTGAAACTTTTTTTAAGGTTTTTAAAGTGAAATTGTTCAGTTTATGGTTTTTATAGTGAAATTATTGAGTTTATTTTTAAAACTTGGAATTCATTTAAATGGTTTTTATAGTGAAACTCTTGAGTTTTTTTAACTTGCGACTTTTTTTATACTATTTATAGTAAAATTGTTTAATTTTTTTAAATCGAAACTTTTTTTATTCTTTTATGGTGAAACTGTTGAGTTTTTTCACTTGTAAATTTCGTTATAGTTTTTATGGAGAAATTGTTGATATTTTTTGTTATTTCTGTAGTAAAATTGTTGAGTTTTTTTAAGTTGGAACTTTTTTTTTATGGTTTTTGTAATGAAATTGTTGAGTTGTTTTAACTTTGGATATTTTTTAATGGTTTTTATTGTGAAATTGTTGAGTTTTTTTTACTTGGAACTCTTTTTAAATTATTTTAGTAAAATTGAGTTTTTTAAATTGGAACTTTTTTCTATGGTTTTTATAGTTAAACTGTTGTGTTTTTTCATTTGGAAATTTTGTTATAGTTTTTATGGTGAAATGTATGATTTTTTATTTAATTTGGAACTTTTTTTATTTTTGTAGTAAAATTGTTGAGTTTTTTTGACTTGAAACTTTTATTAAGGTTTTTATAATGAGATTGTTCAATTTATGGTTTTTATAGTGCAATTGTTGAGTTTTTTAACTTGGAATTCATTTTAATAGTTTTTATAGTGAGACTGTTGAGTGTTTTTAACTGCCAACTTTTTTCATACTATTTATAGTATAATTGTTTTGGTTTTTTAAATTGAAATTGTTTTATGGTTTTTATAGAGAAATTGTTGAGTTTATTAAATTTTGTTATAGTTTTTATGGTGAAATTCTTGATTTTTTTTATATTTAATTTGGAACTTTTATATTATCTTTGTAGTAAAATTGTTGAGTTTTTTTCTTAAATTGTAACTTTTTTTTTAAGGTTTTCATAGTGAAATTGTTCAGTTTAAGGTTTTTATAGTGAAATTCTTGAGTTTTTTTTAACTTGGAATTCATTTAAATGGTTTTTATAGTGAAACTCTTGAGTATTTTTAACTTGCGACTTTTTCTATACTATTTATGGTAAAATTCATTAATTTTTTTAAATTGAAAATTTTCATATTCTTTTATAGTGAAACTATTGAGTTTTTTAACTTGTAAATTTCGTTATAGTTTTTATGTTGAAATTGTTGATTTTTTTTTAATTTGGAATTTTTTGTTATTTCTGTAGTAAATTTGTTTAGTTTTTTTAAGTTGGAACTTTTTTTTATGGTTTTTATAATGAAATTGTTGAGTTGTTTTAACTTTGGATATTTTTTAATGGTTTTTATTGTGAAAATGTTGAGTTTTTTTTACTTTGAACTATTTTTATACTATTTTAGTAAAATTGTTGAGTTTTTTAAATTGGAACTTTTTTCTATGGTTTTTTTTAGTTAAACTGTTGTGTTTTTTCATTTGAAAATATTGTTATAGTTTTTATGGTGAAATGTATGATTGTTTTATTTAATTTGGAACTTTTTTTATTTTTGTAGTAAAATTGTTGAGTTTTTTTAACTTGAAACTTTTATTAAGGTTTTTATAGTGAGATTGTTCAATTTAAAGTTTTTATAGTGCAATTGTTGAATTTTTTAACTTGGAATTCTTTTTAATAGTTTTTATAGTGAGACTGTTGAGTGTTTTTAACTTGCAACTTTTTTTTATACTATATATAGTATAATTGTTTTGGTTTTTTAAATTGAAATTGTTTTATGGTTTTTATAGAGAAACTGTTGAGTTTATTAAATTTTGTTATAGTTTTTATGGTGAAATTCTTGATTTTTCTATTTAATTTGGAAATTTTATATTATCTTTGTAGTAAAATTGTTGAGTTTTTTTAACTTGAAACTTTTTTTAAGGTTTTTAAAGTGAAATTGTTCAGTTTATGGTTTTTATAGTGAAATTATTGAGTTTATTTTTAAAACTTGGAATTCATTTAAATGGTTTTTATAGTGAAACTCTTGAGTTTTTTTAACTTGCGACTTTTTTTATACTATTTATAGTAAAATTGTTTAATTTTTTTAAATCGAAACTTTTTTTATTCTTTTAAGGTGAAACTGTTGAGTTTTTTCACTTGTAAATTTCGTTATAGTTTTTATGGAGAAATTGTTGATATTTTTTGTTATTTCTGTAGTAAAATTGTTGAGTTTTTTTAAGTTGGAACTTTTTTTTTATGGTTTTTGTAATGAAATTGTTGAGTTGTTTTAACTTTGGATATTTTTTAATGGTTTTTATTGTGAAATTGTTGAGTTTTTTTTACTTGGAACTCTTTTTAAATTATTTTAGTAAAATTGAGTTTTTTAAATTGGAACTTTTTTCTATGGTTTTTATAGTTAAACTGTTGTGTTTTTTCATTTGGAAATTTTGTTATAGTTTTTATGGTGAAATGTATGATTTTTTATTTAATTTGGAACTTTTTTTATTTTTGTAGTAAAATTGTTGAGTTTTTTTGACTTGAAACTTTTATTAAGGTTTTTATAATGAGATTGTTCAATTTATGGTTTTTATAGTGCAATTGTTGAGTTTTTTAACTTGGAATTCATTTTAATAGTTTTTATAGTGAGACTGTTGAGTGTTTTTAACTGCCAACTTTTTTCATACTATTTATAGTATAATTGTTTTGGTTTTTTAAATTGAAATTGTTTTATGGTTTTTATAGAGAAATTGTTGAGTTTATTAAATTTTGTTATAGTTTTTATGGTGAAATTCTTGATTTTTTTTATATTTAATTTGGAACTTTTATATTATCTTTGTAGTAAAATTGTTGAGTTTTTTTCTTAAATTGTAACTTTTTTTTAAGGTTTTTATAGTGAAATTGTTCAGTTTAAGGTTTTTATAGTGAAATTCTTGAGTTTTTTTTAACTTGGAATTCATTTAAATGGTTTTTATAGTGAAACTCTTGAGTATTTTTAACTTGCGACTTTTTCTATACTATTTATGGTAAAATTCATTAATTTTTTTAAATTGAAAATTTTCATATTCTTTTATAGTGAAACTATTGAGTTTTTTAACTTGTAAATTTCGTTATAGTTTTTATGTTGAAATTGTTGATTTTTTTTTAATTTGGAATTTTTTGTTATTTCTGTAGTAAATTTGTTTAGTTTTTTTAAGTTGGAACTTTTTTTATGGTTTTTATAATGAAATTGTTGAGTTGTTTTAACTTTGGATATTTTTTAATGGTTTTTATTGTGAAAATGTTGAGTTTTTTTTACTTTGAACTATTTTTATACTATTTTAGTAAAATTGTTGAGTTTTTTAAATTGGAACTTTTTTCTATGGTTTTTTTTAGTTAAACTGTTGTGTTTTTTCATTTGAAAATATTGTTATAGTTTTTATGGTGAAATGTATGATTTTTTTATTTAATTTGGAACTTTTTTTATTTTTGTAGTAAAATTGTTGAGTTTTTTTAACTTGAAACTTTTATTAAGGTTTTTATAGTGAGATTGTTCAATTTAAAGTTTTTATAGTGCAATTGTTGAATTTTTTAACTTGGAATTCTTTTTAATAGTTTTTATAGTGAGACTGTTGAGTGTTTTTAACTTGCAACTTTTTTTTATACTATATATAGTATAATTGTTTTGGTTTTTTAAATTGAAATTGTTTTATGGTTTTTATAGAGAAACTGTTGAGTTTATTAAATTTTGTTATAGTTTTTATGGTGAAATTCTTGATTTTTCTATTTAATTTGGAAATTTTATATTATCTTTGTAGTAAAATTGTTGAGTTTTTTTAACTTGAAACTTTTTTTAAGGTTTTTAAAGTGAAATTGTTCAGTTTATGGTTTTTATAGTGAAATTATTGAGTTTATTTTTAAAACTTGGAATTCATTTAAATGGTTTTTATAGTGAAACTCTTGAGTTTTTTTAACTTGCGACTTTTTTTATACTATTTATAGTAAAATTGTTTAATTTTTTTAAATCGAAACTTTTTTTATTCTTTTATGGTGAAACTGTTGAGTTTTTTCACTTGTAAATTTCGTTATAGTTTTTATGGAGAAATTGTTGATATTTTTTGTTATTTCTGTAGTAAAATTGTTGAGTTTTTTTAAGTTGGAACTTTTTTTTTTATGGTTTTTGTAATGAAATTGTTGAGTTGTTTTAACTTTGGATATTTTTTAATGGTTTTTATTGTGAAATTGTTGAGTTTTTTTTACTTGGAACTCTTTTTAAATTATTTTAGTAAAATTGAGTTTTTTAAATTGGAACTTTTTTCTATGGTTTTTATAGTTAAACTGTTGTGTTTTTTCATTTGGAAATTTTGTTATAGTTTTTATGGTGAAATGTATGATTTTTTATTTAATTTGGAACTTTTTTTATTTTTGTAGTAAAATTGTTGAGTTTTTTTGACTTGAAACTTTTATTAAGGTTTTTATAATGAGATTGTTCAATTTATGGTTTTTATAGTGCAATTGTTGAGTTTTTTAACTTGGAATTCATTTTAATAGTTTTTATAGTGAGACTGTTGAGTGTTTTTAACTGCCAACTTTTTTCATACTATTTATAGTATAATTGTTTTGGTTTTTTAAATTGAAATTGTTTTATGGTTTTTATAGAGAAATTGTTGAGTTTATTAAATTTTGTTATAGTTTTTATGGTGAAATTCTTGATTTTTTTTATATTTAATTTGGAACTTTTATATTATCTTTGTAGTAAAATTGTTGAGTTTTTTTCTTAAATTGTAACTTTTTTTTAAGGTTTTTATAGTGAAATTGTTCAGTTTAAGGTTTTTATAGTGAAATTCTTGAGTTTTTTTTAACTTGGAATTCATTTAAATGGTTTTTATAGTGAAACTCTTGAGTATTTTTAACTTGCGACTTTTTCTATACTATTTATGGTAAAATTCATTAATTTTTTTAAATTGAAAATTTTCATATTCTTTTATAGTGAAACTATTGAGTTTTTTAACTTGTAAATTTCGTTATAGTTTTTATGTTGAAATTGTTGATTTTTTTTTAATTTGGAATTTTTTGTTATTTCTGTAGTAAATTTGTTTAGTTTTTTTAAGTTGGAACTTTTTTTATGGTTTTTATAATGAAATTGTTGAGTTGTTTTAACTTTGGATATTTTTTAATGGTTTTTATTGTGAAAATGTTGAGTTTTTTTTACTTTGAACTATTTTTATACTATTTTAGTAAAATTGTTGAGTTTTTTAAATTGGAACTTTTTTCTATGGTTTTTTTTAGTTAAACTGTTGTGTTTTTTCATTTGAAAATATTGTTATAGTTTTTATGGTGAAATGTATGATTGTTTTATTTAATTTGGAACTTTTTTTATTTTTGTAGTAAAATTGTTGAGTTTTTTTAACTTGAAACTTTTATTAAGGTTTTTATAGTGAGATTGTTCAATTTAAAGTTTTTATAGTGCAATTGTTGAATTTTTTAACTTGGAATTCTTTTTAATAGTTTTTATAGTGAGACTGTTGAGTGTTTTTAACTTGCAACTTTTTTTTATACTATATATAGTATAATTGTTTTGGTTTTTTAAATTGAAATTGTTTTATGGTTTTTATAGAGAAACTGTTGAGTTTATTAAATTTTGTTATAGTTTTTATGGTGAAATTCTTGATTTTTCTATTTAATTTGGAAATTTTATATTATCTTTGTAGTAAAATTGTTGAGTTTTTTTAACTTGAAACTTTTTTTAAGGTTTTTAAAGTGAAATTGTTCAGTTTATGGTTTTTATAGTGAAATTATTGAGTTTATTTTTAAAACTTGGAATTCATTTAAATGGTTTTTATAGTGAAACTCTTGAGTTTTTTTAACTTGCGACTTTTTTTATACTATTTATAGTAAAATTGTTTAATTTTTTTAAATCGAAACTTTTTTTATTCTTTTAAGGTGAAACTGTTGAGTTTTTTCACTTGTAAATTTCGTTATAGTTTTTATGGAGAAATTGTTGATATTTTTTGTTATTTCTGTAGTAAAATTGTTGAGTTTTTTTAAGTTGGAACTTTTTTTTTATGGTTTTTGTAATGAAATTGTTGAGTTGTTTTAACTTTGGATATTTTTTAATGGTTTTTATTGTGAAATTGTTGAGTTTTTTTTACTTGGAACTCTTTTTAAATTATTTTAGTAAAATTGAGTTTTTTAAATTGGAACTTTTTTCTATGGTTTTTATAGTTAAACTGTTGTGTTTTTTCATTTGGAAATTTTGTTATAGTTTTTATGGTGAAATGTATGATTTTTTATTTAATTTGGAACTTTTTTTATTTTTGTAGTAAAATTGTTGAGTTTTTTTGACTTGAAACTTTTATTAAGGTTTTTATAATGAGATTGTTCAATTTATGGTTTTTATAGTGCAATTGTTGAGTTTTTTAACTTGGAATTCATTTTAATAGTTTTTATAGTGAGACTGTTGAGTGTTTTTAACTGCCAACTTTTTTCATACTATTTATAGTATAATTGTTTTGGTTTTTTAAATTGAAATTGTTTTATGGTTTTTATAGAGAAATTGTTGAGTTTATTAAATTTTGTTATAGTTTTTATGGTGAAATTCTTGATTTTTTTTATATTTAATTTGGAACTTTTATATTATCTTTGTAGTAAAATTGTTGAGTTTTTTTCTTAAATTGTAACTTTTTTTTAAGGTTTTTATAGTGAAATTGTTCAGTTTAAGGTTTTTATAGTGAAATTCTTGAGTTTTTTTTAACTTGGAATTCATTTAAATGGTTTTTATAGTGAAACTCTTGAGTATTTTTAACTTGCGACTTTTTCTATACTATTTATGGTAAAATTCATTAATTTTTTTAAATTGAAAATTTTCATATTCTTTTATAGTGAAACTATTGAGTTTTTTAACTTGTAAATTTCGTTATAGTTTTTATGTTGAAATTGTTGATTTTTTTTTAATTTGGAATTTTTTGTTATTTCTGTAGTAAATTTGTTTAGTTTTTTTAAGTTGGAACTTTTTTTATGGTTTTTATAATGAAATTGTTGAGTTGTTTTAACTTTGGATATTTTTTAATGGTTTTTATTGTGAAAATGTTGAGTTTTTTTTACTTTGAACTATTTTTATACTATTTTAGTAAAATTGTTGAGTTTTTTAAATTGGAACTTTTTTCTATGGTTTTTTTTAGTTAAACTGTTGTGTTTTTTCATTTGAAAATATTGTTATAGTTTTTATGGTGAAATGTATGATTTTTTTATTTAATTTGGAACTTTTTTTATTTTTGTAGTAAAATTGTTGAGTTTTTTTAACTTGAAACTTTTATTAAGGTTTTTATAGTGAGATTGTTCAATTTAAAGTTTTTATAGTGCAATTGTTGAATTTTTTAACTTGGAATTCTTTTTAATAGTTTTTATAGTGAGACTGTTGAGTGTTTTTAACTTGCAACTTTTTTTTATACTATATATAGTATAATTGTTTTGGTTTTTTAAATTGAAATTGTTTTATGGTTTTTATAGAGAAACTGTTGAGTTTATTAAATTTTGTTATAGTTTTTATGGTGAAATTCTTGATTTTTCTATTTAATTTGGAAATTTTATATTATCTTTGTAGTAAAATTGTTGAGTTTTTTTAACTTGAAACTTTTTTTAAGGTTTTTAAAGTGAAATTGTTCAGTTTATGGTTTTTATAGTGAAATTATTGAGTTTATTTTTAAAACTTGGAATTCATTTAAATGGTTTTTATAGTGAAACTCTTGAGTTTTTTTAACTTGCGACTTTTTTTATACTATTTATAGTAAAATTGTTTAATTTTTTTAAATCGAAACTTTTTTTATTCTTTTATGGTGAAACTGTTGAGTTTTTTCACTTGTAAATTTCGTTATAGTTTTTATGGAGAAATTGTTGATATTTTTTGTTATTTCTGTAGTAAAATTGTTGAGTTTTTTTAAGTTGGAACTTTTTTTTTTATGGTTTTTGTAATGAAATTGTTGAGTTGTTTTAACTTTGGATATTTTTTAATGGTTTTTATTGTGAAATTGTTGAGTTTTTTTTACTTGGAACTCTTTTTAAATTATTTTAGTAAAATTGAGTTTTTTAAATTGGAACTTTTTTCTATGGTTTTTATAGTTAAACTGTTGTGTTTTTTCATTTGGAAATTTTGTTATAGTTTTTATGGTGAAATGTATGATTTTTTATTTAATTTGGAACTTTTTTTATTTTTGTAGTAAAATTGTTGAGTTTTTTTGACTTGAAACTTTTATTAAGGTTTTTATAATGAGATTGTTCAATTTATGGTTTTTATAGTGCAATTGTTGAGTTTTTTAACTTGGAATTCATTTTAATAGTTTTTATAGTGAGACTGTTGAGTGTTTTTAACTGCCAACTTTTTTCATACTATTTATAGTATAATTGTTTTGGTTTTTTAAATTGAAATTGTTTTATGGTTTTTATAGAGAAATTGTTGAGTTTATTAAATTTTGTTATAGTTTTTATGGTGAAATTCTTGATTTTTTTTATATTTAATTTGGAACTTTTATATTATCTTTGTAGTAAAATTGTTGAGTTTTTTTCTTAAATTGTAACTTTTTTTTAAGGTTTTTATAGTGAAATTGTTCAGTTTAAGGTTTTTATAGTGAAATTCTTGAGTTTTTTTTAACTTGGAATTCATTTAAATGGTTTTTATAGTGAAACTCTTGAGTATTTTTAACTTGCGACTTTTTCTATACTATTTATGGTAAAATTCATTAATTTTTTTAAATTGAAAATTTTCATATTCTTTTATAGTGAAACTATTGAGTTTTTTAACTTGTAAATTTCGTTATAGTTTTTATGTTGAAATTGTTGATTTTTTTTTAATTTGGAATTTTTTGTTATTTCTGTAGTAAATTTGTTTAGTTTTTTTAAGTTGGAACTTTTTTTATGGTTTTTATAATGAAATTGTTGAGTTGTTTTAACTTTGGATATTTTTTAATGGTTTTTATTGTGAAAATGTTGAGTTTTTTTTACTTTGAACTATTTTTATACTATTTTAGTAAAATTGTTGAGTTTTTTAAATTGGAACTTTTTTCTATGGTTTTTTTTAGTTAAACTGTTGTGTTTTTTCATTTGAAAATATTGTTATAGTTTTTATGGTGAAATGTATGATTGTTTTATTTAATTTGGAACTTTTTTTATTTTTGTAGTAAAATTGTTGAGTTTTTTTAACTTGAAACTTTTATTAAGGTTTTTATAGTGAGATTGTTCAATTTAAAGTTTTTATAGTGCAATTGTTGAATTTTTTAACTTGGAATTCTTTTTAATAGTTTTTATAGTGAGACTGTTGAGTGTTTTTAACTTGCAACTTTTTTTTATACTATATATAGTATAATTGTTTTGGTTTTTTAAATTGAAATTGTTTTATGGTTTTTATAGAGAAACTGTTGAGTTTATTAAATTTTGTTATAGTTTTTATGGTGAAATTCTTGATTTTTCTATTTAATTTGGAAATTTTATATTATCTTTGTAGTAAAATTGTTGAGTTTTTTTAACTTGAAACTTTTTTTAAGGTTTTTAAAGTGAAATTGTTCAGTTTATGGTTTTTATAGTGAAATTATTGAGTTTATTTTTAAAACTTGGAATTCATTTAAATGGTTTTTATAGTGAAACTCTTGAGTTTTTTTAACTTGCGACTTTTTTTATACTATTTATAGTAAAATTGTTTAATTTTTTTAAATCGAAACTTTTTTTATTCTTTTATGGTGAAACTGTTGAGTTTTTTCACTTGTAAATTTCGTTATAGTTTTTATGGAGAAATTGTTGATATTTTTTGTTATTTCTGTAGTAAAATTGTTGAGTTTTTTTAAGTTGGAACTTTTTTTTTATGGTTTTTGTAATGAAATTGTTGAGTTGTTTTAACTTTGGATATTTTTTAATGGTTTTTATTGTGAAATTGTTGAGTTTTTTTTACTTGGAACTCTTTTTAAATTATTTTAGTAAAATTGAGTTTTTTAAATTGGAACTTTTTTCTATGGTTTTTATAGTTAAACTGTTGTGTTTTTTCATTTGGAAATTTTGTTATAGTTTTTATGGTGAAATGTATGATTTTTTATTTAATTTGGAACTTTTTTTATTTTTGTAGTAAAATTGTTGAGTTTTTTTGACTTGAAACTTTTATTAAGGTTTTTATAATGAGATTGTTCAATTTATGGTTTTTATAGTGCAATTGTTGAGTTTTTTAACTTGGAATTCATTTTAATAGTTTTTATAGTGAGACTGTTGAGTGTTTTTAACTGCCAACTTTTTTCATACTATTTATAGTATAATTGTTTTGGTTTTTTAAATTGAAATTGTTTTATGGTTTTTATAGAGAAATTGTTGAGTTTATTAAATTTTGTTATAGTTTTTATGGTGAAATTCTTGATTTTTTTTATATTTAATTTGGAACTTTTATATTATCTTTGTAGTAAAATTGTTGAGTTTTTTTCTTAAATTGTAACTTTTTTTTAAGGTTTTTATAGTGAAATTGTTCAGTTTAAGGTTTTTATAGTGAAATTCTTGAGTTTTTTTTAACTTGGAATTCATTTAAATGGTTTTTATAGTGAAACTCTTGAGTATTTTTAACTTGCGACTTTTTCTATACTATTTATGGTAAAATTCATTAATTTTTTTAAATTGAAAATTTTCATATTCTTTTATAGTGAAACTATTGAGTTTTTTAACTTGTAAATTTCGTTATAGTTTTTATGTTGAAATTGTTGATTTTTTTTTAATTTGGAATTTTTTGTTATTTCTGTAGTAAATTTGTTTAGTTTTTTTAAGTTGGAACTTTTTTTATGGTTTTTATAATGAAATTGTTGAGTTGTTTTAACTTTGGATATTTTTTAATGGTTTTTATTGTGAAAATGTTGAGTTTTTTTTACTTTGAACTATTTTTATACTATTTTAGTAAAATTGTTGAGTTTTTTAAATTGGAACTTTTTTCTATGGTTTTTTTTAGTTAAACTGTTGTGTTTTTTCATTTGAAAATATTGTTATAGTTTTTATGGTGAAATGTATGATTGTTTTATTTAATTTGGAACTTTTTTTATTTTTGTAGTAAAATTGTTGAGTTTTTTTAACTTGAAACTTTTATTAAGGTTTTTATAGTGAGATTGTTCAATTTAAAGTTTTTATAGTGCAATTGTTGAATTTTTTAACTTGGAATTCTTTTTAATAGTTTTTATAGTGAGACTGTTGAGTGTTTTTAACTTGCAACTTTTTTTTATACTATATATAGTATAATTGTTTTGGTTTTTTAAATTGAAATTGTTTTATGGTTTTTATAGAGAAACTGTTGAGTTTATTAAATTTTGTTATAGTTTTTATGGTGAAATTCTTGATTTTTCTATTTAATTTGGAAATTTTATATTATCTTTGTAGTAAAATTGTTGAGTTTTTTTAACTTGAAACTTTTTTTAAGGTTTTTAAAGTGAAATTGTTCAGTTTATGGTTTTTATAGTGAAATTATTGAGTTTATTTTTAAAACTTGGAATTCATTTAAATGGTTTTTATAGTGAAACTCTTGAGTTTTTTTAACTTGCGACTTTTTTTATACTATTTATAGTAAAATTGTTTAATTTTTTTAAATCGAAACTTTTTTTATTCTTTTATGGTGAAACTGTTGAGTTTTTTCACTTGTAAATTTCGTTATAGTTTTTATGGAGAAATTGTTGATATTTTTTGTTATTTCTGTAGTAAAATTGTTGAGTTTTTTTAAGTTGGAACTTTTTTTTTATGGTTTTTGTAATGAAATTGTTGAGTTGTTTTAACTTTGGATATTTTTTAATGGTTTTTATTGTGAAATTGTTGAGTTTTTTTTACTTGGAACTCTTTTTAAATTATTTTAGTAAAATTGAGTTTTTTAAATTGGAACTTTTTTCTATGGTTTTTATAGTTAAACTGTTGTGTTTTTTCATTTGGAAATTTTGTTATAGTTTTTATGGTGAAATGTATGATTTTTTATTTAATTTGGAACTTTTTTTATTTTTGTAGTAAAATTGTTGAGTTTTTTTGACTTGAAACTTTTATTAAGGTTTTTATAATGAGATTGTTCAATTTATGGTTTTTATAGTGCAATTGTTGAGTTTTTTAACTTGGAATTCATTTTAATAGTTTTTATAGTGAGACTGTTGAGTGTTTTTAACTGCCAACTTTTTTCATACTATTTATAGTATAATTGTTTTGGTTTTTTAAATTGAAATTGTTTTATGGTTTTTATAGAGAAATTGTTGAGTTTATTAAATTTTGTTATAGTTTTTATGGTGAAATTCTTGATTTTTTTTATATTTAATTTGGAACTTTTATATTATCTTTGTAGTAAAATTGTTGAGTTTTTTTCTTAAATTGTAACTTTTTTTTAAGGTTTTTATAGTGAAATTGTTCAGTTTAAGGTTTTTATAGTGAAATTCTTGAGTTTTTTTTAACTTGGAATTCATTTAAATGGTTTTTATAGTGAAACTCTTGAGTATTTTTAACTTGCGACTTTTTCTATACTATTTATGGTAAAATTCATTAATTTTTTTAAATTGAAAATTTTCATATTCTTTTATAGTGAAACTATTGAGTTTTTTAACTTGTAAATTTCGTTATAGTTTTTATGTTGAAATTGTTGATTTTTTTTTAATTTGGAATTTTTTGTTATTTCTGTAGTAAATTTGTTTAGTTTTTTTAAGTTGGAACTTTTTTTATGGTTTTTATAATGAAATTGTTGAGTTGTTTTAACTTTGGATATTTTTTAATAGTTTTTATTGTGAAAATGTTGAGTTTTTTTTACTTTGAACTATTTTTATACTATTTTAGTAAAATTGTTGAGTTTTTTAAATTGGAACTTTTTTCTATGGTTTTTTTTAGTTAAACTGTTGTGTTTTTTCATTTGAAAATATTGTTATAGTTTTTATGGTGAAATGTATGATTTTTTTATTTAATTTGGAACTTTTTTTATTTTTGTAGTAAAATTGTTGAGTTTTTTTAACTTGAAACTTTTATTAAGGTTTTTATAGTGAGATTGTTCAATTTAAAGTTTTTATAGTGCAATTGTTGAATTTTTTAACTTGGAATTCTTTTTAATAGTTTTTATAGTGAGACTGTTGAGTGTTTTTAACTTGCAACTTTTTTTTATACTATATATAGTATAATTGTTTTGGTTTTTTAAATTGAAATTGTTTTATGGTTTTTATAGAGAAACTGTTGAGTTTATTAAATTTTGTTATAGTTTTTATGGTGAAATTCTTGATTTTTCTATTTAATTTGGAAATTTTATATTATCTTTGTAGTAAAATTGTTGAGTTTTTTTAACTTGAAACTTTTTTTAAGGTTTTTAAAGTGAAATTGTTCAGTTTATGGTTTTTATAGTGAAATTATTGAGTTTATTTTTAAAACTTGGAATTCATTTAAATGGTTTTTATAGTGAAACTCTTGAGTTTTTTTAACTTGCGACTTTTTTTATACTATTTATAGTAAAATTGTTTAATTTTTTTAAATCGAAACTTTTTTTATTCTTTTATGGTGAAACTGTTGAGTTTTTTCACTTGTAAATTTCGTTATAGTTTTTATGGAGAAATTGTTGATATTTTTTGTTATTTCTGTAGTAAAATTGTTGAGTTTTTTTAAGTTGGAACTTTTTTTTTATGGTTTTTGTAATGAAATTGTTGAGTTGTTTTAACTTTGGATATTTTTTAATGGTTTTTATTGTGAAATTGTTGAGTTTTTTTTACTTGGAACTCTTTTTAAATTATTTTAGTAAAATTGAGTTTTTTAAATTGGAACTTTTTTCTATGGTTTTTATAGTTAAACTGTTGTGTTTTTTCATTTGGAAATTTTGTTATAGTTTTTATGGTGAAATGTATGATTTTTTATTTAATTTGGAACTTTTTTTATTTTTGTAGTAAAATTGTTGAGTTTTTTTGACTTGAAACTTTTATTAAGGTTTTTATAATGAGATTGTTCAATTTATGGTTTTTATAGTGCAATTGTTGAGTTTTTTAACTTGGAATTCATTTTAATAGTTTTTATAGTGAGACTGTTGAGTGTTTTTAACTGCCAACTTTTTTCATACTATTTATAGTATAATTGTTTTGGTTTTTTAAATTGAAATTGTTTTATGGTTTTTATAGAGAAATTGTTGAGTTTATTAAATTTTGTTATAGTTTTTATGGTGAAATTCTTGATTTTTTTTATATTTAATTTGGAACTTTTATATTATCTTTGTAGTAAAATTGTTGAGTTTTTTTCTTAAATTGTAACTTTTTTTTTAAGGTTTTTATAGTGAAATTGTTCAGTTTAAGGTTTTTATAGTGAAATTCTTGAGTTTTTTTTAACTTGGAATTCATTTAAATGGTTTTTATAGTGAAACTCTTGAGTATTTTTAACTTGCGACTTTTTCTATACTATTTATGGTAAAATTCATTAATTTTTTTAAATTGAAAATTTTCATATTCTTTTATAGTGAAACTATTGAGTTTTTTAACTTGTAAATTTCGTTATAGTTTTTATGTTGAAATTGTTGATTTTTTTTTAATTTGGAATTTTTTGTTATTTCTGTAGTAAATTTGTTTAGTTTTTTTAAGTTGGAACTTTTTTTATGGTTTTTATAATGAAATTGTTGAGTTGTTTTAACTTTGGATATTTTTTAATGGTTTTTATTGTGAAAATGTTGAGTTTTTTTTACTTTGAACTATTTTTATACTATTTTAGTAAAATTGTTGAGTTTTTTAAATTGGAACTTTTTTCTATGGTTTTTTTTAGTTAAACTGTTGTGTTTTTTCATTTGAAAATATTGTTATAGTTTTTATGGTGAAATGTATGATTTTTTTATTTAATTTGGAACTTTTTTTATTTTTGTAGTAAAATTGTTGAGTTTTTTTAACTTGAAACTTTTATTAAGGTTTTTATAGTGAGATTGTTCAATTTAAAGTTTTTATAGTGCAATTGTTGAATTTTTTAACTTGGAATTCTTTTTAATAGTTTTTATAGTGAGACTGTTGAGTGTTTTTAACTTGCAACTTTTTTTTATACTATATATAGTATAATTGTTTTGGTTTTTTAAATTGAAATTGTTTTATGGTTTTTATAGAGAAACTGTTGAGTTTATTAAATTTTGTTATAGTTTTTATGGTGAAATTCTTGATTTTTCTATTTAATTTGGAAATTTTATATTATCTTTGTAGTAAAATTGTTGAGTTTTTTTAACTTGAAACTTTTTTTAAGGTTTTTAAAGTGAAATTGTTCAGTTTATGGTTTTTATAGTGAAATTATTGAGTTTATTTTTAAAACTTGGAATTCATTTAAATGGTTTTTATAGTGAAACTCTTGAGTTTTTTTAACTTGCGACTTTTTTTATACTATTTATAGTAAAATTGTTTAATTTTTTTAAATCGAAACTTTTTTTATTCTTTTAAGGTGAAACTGTTGAGTTTTTTCACTTGTAAATTTCGTTATAGTTTTTATGGAGAAATTGTTGATATTTTTTGTTATTTCTGTAGTAAAATTGTTGAGTTTTTTTAAGTTGGAACTTTTTTTTTATGGTTTTTGTAATGAAATTGTTGAGTTGTTTTAACTTTGGATATTTTTTAATGGTTTTTATTGTGAAATTGTTGAGTTTTTTTTACTTGGAACTCTTTTTAAATTATTTTAGTAAAATTGAGTTTTTTAAATTGGAACTTTTTTCTATGGTTTTTATAGTTAAACTGTTGTGTTTTTTCATTTGGAAATTTTGTTATAGTTTTTATGGTGAAATGTATGATTTTTTATTTAATTTGGAACTTTTTTTATTTTTGTAGTAAAATTGTTGAGTTTTTTTGACTTGAAACTTTTATTAAGGTTTTTATAATGAGATTGTTCAATTTATGGTTTTTATAGTGCAATTGTTGAGTTTTTTAACTTGGAATTCATTTTAATAGTTTTTATAGTGAGACTGTTGAGTGTTTTTAACTGCCAACTTTTTTCATACTATTTATAGTATAATTGTTTTGGTTTTTTAAATTGAAATTGTTTTATGGTTTTTATAGAGAAATTGTTGAGTTTATTAAATTTTGTTATAGTTTTTATGGTGAAATTCTTGATTTTTTTTATATTTAATTTGGAACTTTTATATTATCTTTGTAGTAAAATTGTTGAGTTTTTTTCTTAAATTGTAACTTTTTTTTTAAGGTTTTTATAGTGAAATTGTTCAGTTTAAGGTTTTTATAGTGAAATTCTTGAGTTTTTTTTAACTTGGAATTCATTTAAATGGTTTTTATAGTGAAACTCTTGAGTATTTTTAACTTGCGACTTTTTCTATACTATTTATGGTAAAATTCATTAATTTTTTTAAATTGAAAATTTTCATATTCTTTTATAGTGAAACTATTGAGTTTTTTAACTTGTAAATTTCGTTATAGTTTTTATGTTGAAATTGTTGATTTTTTTTTAATTTGGAATTTTTTGTTATTTCTGTAGTAAATTTGTTTAGTTTTTTTAAGTTGGAACTTTTTTTATGGTTTTTATAATGAAATTGTTGAGTTGTTTTAACTTTGGATATTTTTTAATGGTTTTTATTGTGAAAATGTTGAGTTTTTTTTACTTTGAACTATTTTTATACTATTTTAGTAAAATTGTTGAGTTTTTTAAATTGGAACTTTTTTCTATGGTTTTTTTTAGTTAAACTGTTGTGTTTTTTCATTTGAAAATATTGTTATAGTTTTTATGGTGAAATGTATGATTTTTTTATTTAATTTGGAACTTTTTTTATTTTTGTAGTAAAATTGTTGAGTTTTTTTAACTTGAAACTTTTATTAAGGTTTTTATAGTGAGATTGTTCAATTTAAAGTTTTTATAGTGCAATTGTTGAATTTTTTAACTTGGAATTCTTTTTAATAGTTTTTATAGTGAGACTGTTGAGTGTTTTTAACTTGCAACTTTTTTTTATACTATATATAGTATAATTGTTTTGGTTTTTTAAATTGAAATTGTTTTATGGTTTTTATAGAGAAACTGTTGAGTTTATTAAATTTTGTTATAGTTTTTATGGTGAAATTCTTGATTTTTCTATTTAATTTGGAAATTTTATATTATCTTTGTAGTAAAATTGTTGAGTTTTTTTAACTTGAAACTTTTTTTAAGGTTTTTAAAGTGAAATTGTTCAGTTTATGGTTTTTATAGTGAAATTATTGAGTTTATTTTTAAAACTTGGAATTCATTTAAATGGTTTTTATAGTGAAACTCTTGAGTTTTTTTAACTTGCGACTTTTTTTATACTATTTATAGTAAAATTGTTTAATTTTTTTAAATCGAAACTTTTTTTATTCTTTTAAGGTGAAACTGTTGAGTTTTTTCACTTGTAAATTTCGTTATAGTTTTTATGGAGAAATTGTTGATATTTTTTGTTATTTCTGTAGTAAAATTGTTGAGTTTTTTTAAGTTGGAACTTTTTTTTTATGGTTTTTGTAATGAAATTGTTGAGTTGTTTTAACTTTGGATATTTTTTAATGGTTTTTATTGTGAAATTGTTGAGTTTTTTTTACTTGGAACTCTTTTTAAATTATTTTAGTAAAATTGAGTTTTTTAAATTGGAACTTTTTTCTATGGTTTTTATAGTTAAACTGTTGTGTTTTTTCATTTGGAAATTTTGTTATAGTTTTTATGGTGAAATGTATGATTTTTTATTTAATTTGGAACTTTTTTTATTTTTGTAGTAAAATTGTTGAGTTTTTTTGACTTGAAACTTTTATTAAGGTTTTTATAATGAGATTGTTCAATTTATGGTTTTTATAGTGCAATTGTTGAGTTTTTTAACTTGGAATTCATTTTAATAGTTTTTATAGTGAGACTGTTGAGTGTTTTTAACTGCCAACTTTTTTCATACTATTTATAGTATAATTGTTTTGGTTTTTTAAATTGAAATTGTTTTATGGTTTTTATAGAGAAATTGTTGAGTTTATTAAATTTTGTTATAGTTTTTATGGTGAAATTCTTGATTTTTTTTATATTTAATTTGGAACTTTTATATTATCTTTGTAGTAAAATTGTTGAGTTTTTTTCTTAAATTGTAACTTTTTTTTAAGGTTTTTATAGTGAAATTGTTCAGTTTAAGGTTTTTATAGTGAAATTCTTGAGTTTTTTTTAACTTGGAATTCATTTAAATGGTTTTTATAGTGAAACTCTTGAGTATTTTTAACTTGCGACTTTTTCTATACTATTTATGGTAAAATTCATTAATTTTTTTAAATTGAAAATTTTCATATTCTTTTATAGTGAAACTATTGAGTTTTTTAACTTGTAAATTTCGTTATAGTTTTTATGTTGAAATTGTTGATTTTTTTTTAATTTGGAATTTTTTGTTATTTCTGTAGTAAATTTGTTTAGTTTTTTTAAGTTGGAACTTTTTTTATGGTTTTTATAATGAAATTGTTGAGTTGTTTTAACTTTGGATATTTTTTAATGGTTTTTATTGTGAAAATGTTGAGTTTTTTTTACTTTGAACTATTTTTATACTATTTTAGTAAAATTGTTGAGTTTTTTAAATTGGAACTTTTTTCTATGGTTTTTTTTAGTTAAACTGTTGTGTTTTTTCATTTGAAAATATTGTTATAGTTTTTATGGTGAAATGTATGATTTTTTTATTTAATTTGGAACTTTTTTTATTTTTGTAGTAAAATTGTTGAGTTTTTTTAACTTGAAACTTTTATTAAGGTTTTTATAGTGAGATTGTTCAATTTAAAGTTTTTATAGTGCAATTGTTGAATTTTTTAACTTGGAATTCTTTTTAATAGTTTTTATAGTGAGACTGTTGAGTGTTTTTAACTTGCAACTTTTTTTTATACTATATATAGTATAATTGTTTTGGTTTTTTAAATTGAAATTGTTTTATGGTTTTTATAGAGAAACTGTTGAGTTTATTAAATTTTGTTATAGTTTTTATGGTGAAATTCTTGATTTTTCTATTTAATTTGGAAATTTTATATTATCTTTGTAGTAAAATTGTTGAGTTTTTTTAACTTGAAACTTTTTTTAAGGTTTTTAAAGTGAAATTGTTCAGTTTATGGTTTTTATAGTGAAATTATTGAGTTTATTTTTAAAACTTGGAATTCATTTAAATGGTTTTTATAGTGAAACTCTTGAGTTTTTTTAACTTGCGACTTTTTTTATACTATTTATAGTAAAATTGTTTAATTTTTTTAAATCGAAACTTTTTTTATTCTTTTATGGTGAAACTGTTGAGTTTTTTCACTTGTAAATTTCGTTATAGTTTTTATGGAGAAATTGTTGATATTTTTTGTTATTTCTGTAGTAAAATTGTTGAGTTTTTTTAAGTTGGAACTTTTTTTTTATGGTTTTTGTAATGAAATTGTTGAGTTGTTTTAACTTTGGATATTTTTTAATGGTTTTTATTGTGAAATTGTTGAGTTTTTTTTACTTGGAACTCTTTTTAAATTATTTTAGTAAAATTGAGTTTTTTAAATTGGAACTTTTTTCTATGGTTTTTATAGTTAAACTGTTGTGTTTTTTCATTTGGAAATTTTGTTATAGTTTTTATGGTGAAATGTATGATTTTTTATTTAATTTGGAACTTTTTTTATTTTTGTAGTAAAATTGTTGAGTTTTTTTGACTTGAAACTTTTATTAAGGTTTTTATAATGAGATTGTTCAATTTATGGTTTTTATAGTGCAATTGTTGAGTTTTTTAACTTGGAATTCATTTTAATAGTTTTTATAGTGAGACTGTTGAGTGTTTTTAACTGCCAACTTTTTTCATACTATTTATAGTATAATTGTTTTGGTTTTTTAAATTGAAATTGTTTTATGGTTTTTATAGAGAAATTGTTGAGTTTATTAAATTTTGTTATAGTTTTTATGGTGAAATTCTTGATTTTTTTTATATTTAATTTGGAACTTTTATATTATCTTTGTAGTAAAATTATTGAGTTTTTTTCTTAAATTGTAACTTTTTTTTTAAGGTTTTTATAGTGAAATTGTTCAGTTTAAGGTTTTTATAGTGAAATTCTTGAGTTTTTTTTAACTTGGAATTCATTTAAATGGTTTTTATAGTGAAACTCTTGAGTATTTTTAACTTGCGACTTTTTCTATACTATTTATGGTAAAATTCATTAATTTTTTTAAATTGAAAATTTTCATATTCTTTTATAGTGAAACTATTGAGTTTTTTAACTTGTAAATTTCGTTATAGTTTTTATGTTGAAATTGTTGATTTTTTTTTAATTTGGAATTTTTTGTTATTTCTGTAGTAAATTTGTTTAGTTTTTTTAAGTTGGAACTTTTTTTATGGTTTTTATAATGAAATTGTTGAGTTGTTTTAACTTTGGATATTTTTTAATGGTTTTTATTGTGAAAATGTTGAGTTTTTTTTACTTTGAACTATTTTTATACTATTTTAGTAAAATTGTTGAGTTTTTTAAATTGGAACTTTTTTCTATGGTTTTTTTTAGTTAAACTGTTGTGTTTTTTCATTTGAAAATATTGTTATAGTTTTTATGGTGAAATGTATGATTTTTTTATTTAATTTGGAACTTTTTTTATTTTTGTAGTAAAATTGTTGAGTTTTTTTAACTTGAAACTTTTATTAAGGTTTTTATAGTGAGATTGTTCAATTTAAAGTTTTTATAGTGCAATTGTTGAATTTTTTAACTTGGAATTCTTTTTAATAGTTTTTATAGTGAGACTGTTGAGTGTTTTTAACTTGTAACTTTTTTTTATACTATATATAGTATAATTGTTTTGGTTTTTTAAATTGAAATTGTTTTATGGTTTTTATAGAGAAACTGTTGAGTTTATTAAATTTTGTTATAGTTTTTATGGTGAAATTCTTGATTTTTCTATTTAATTTGGAAATTTTATATTATCTTTGTAGTAAAATTGTTGAGTTTTTTTAACTTGAAACTTTTTTTAAGGTTTTTAAAGTGAAATTGTTCAGTTTATGGTTTTTATAGTGAAATTATTGAGTTTATTTTTAAAACATGGAATTCATTTAAATGGTTTTTATAGTGAAACTCTTGAGTTTTTTTAACTTGCGACTTTTTTTATACTATTTATAGTAAAATTGTTTAATTTTTTTAAATCGAAACTTTTTTTATTCTTTTATGGTGAAACTGTTGAGTTTTTTCACTTGTAAATTTCGTTATAGTTTTTATGGAGAAATTGTTGATATTTTTTGTTATTTCTGTAGTAAAATTGTTGAGTTTTTTTAAGTTGGAACTTTTTTTTTATGGTTTTTGTAATGAAATTGTTGAGTTGTTTTAACTTTGGATATTTTTTAATGGTTTTTATTGTGAAATTGTTGAGTTTTTTTTACTTGGAACTCTTTTTAAATTATTTTAGTAAAATTGAGTTTTTTAAATTGGAACTTTTTTCTATGGTTTTTATAGTTAAACTGTTGTGTTTTTTCATTTGGAAATTTTGTTATAGTTTTTATGGTGAAATGTATGATTTTTTATTTAATTTGGAACTTTTTTTATTTTTGTAGTAAAATTGTTGAGTTTTTTTGACTTGAAACTTTTATTAAGGTTTTTATAATGAGATTGTTCAATTTATGGTTTTTATAGTGCAATTGTTGAGTTTTTTAACTTGGAATTCATTTTAATAGTTTTTATAGTGAGACTGTTGAGTGTTTTTAACTGCCAACTTTTTTCATACTATTTATAGTATAATTGTTTTGGTTTTTTAAATTGAAATTGTTTTATGGTTTTTATAGAGAAATTGTTGAGTTTATTAAATTTTGTTATAGTTTTTATGGTGAAATTCTTGATTTTTTTTATATTTAATTTGGAACTTTTATATTATCTTTGTAGTAAAATTGTTGAGTTTTTTTCTTAAATTGTAACTTTTTTTTAAGGTTTTTATAGTGAAATTGTTCAGTTTAAGGTTTTTATAGTGAAATTCTTGAGTTTTTTTTAACTTGGAATTCATTTAAATGGTTTTTATAGTGAAACTCTTGAGTATTTTTAACTTGCGACTTTTTCTATACTATTTATGGTAAAATTCATTAATTTTTTTAAATTGAAAATTTTCATATTCTTTTATAGTGAAACTATTGAGTTTTTTAACTTGTAAATTTCGTTATAGTTTTTATGTTGAAATTGTTGATTTTTTTTTTAATTTGGAATTTTTTGTTATTTCTGTAGTAAAATTGT
Source organism: Lathyrus aphaca (assembly GCA_963966055.1). NCBI lineage: Eukaryota > Viridiplantae > Streptophyta > Magnoliopsida > Fabales > Fabaceae > Lathyrus > Lathyrus aphaca. The sequence goes on from OZ014522.1 coordinate 224,332,697, forward strand.
TGAGTTTTTTTAAGTTGGAACTTTTTTTATGGTTTTTATAATGAAATTGTTGAGTTGTTTTAAATTTGGATATTTTTTAATGGTTTTTATTGTGAAATTGTTGAGTTTTTTTACTTTGAACTATTTTTATACTATTTTAGTAAAATTGTTGAGTTTTTTAAATTGGAACTTTTTTCTATGGTTTTTATAGTTAAACTGTTGTGTTTTTTCATTTGGAAATATTGTTATAGTTTTTATGGTGAAATGTATGATTTTTTTATTTAATTTGGAACTTTTTTTATTTTTGTAGTAAAATTTTTGAGTTTTTTTAACTTGAAACTTTTATTAAGGTTTTTATAGTGAGATTGTTCAATTTATGGTTTTTATAGTGCAATTGTTGAATTTTTTAACTTAGAATTCTTTTTAATAGTTTTTATAGTGAGACTGTTGAGTGTTTTTAACTTGAAACTTTTTTTATACTATATATAGTATAATTGTTTTGGTTTTTTAAATTGAAATTGTTTTATGGTTTTTATAGAGAAACTGTTGAGTTTATTAAATTTTGTTATAAAAACCATTTAAATGAATTCTAAGTTAAAAAAACAGAACAATTTCACTATAAAAACCATAAACTAAACAATTTCACTATATAAACCTTAAAAAAAAAGTTCCAAGTTAAAAAAAAACTCAACAATTTTACTACAAAGATAACATAAAGGTTCCAAATTAAATAAAAAAAATCAAGAATTTCACCATAAAAACAATAACAAAATTTAATAAACTCAACAGTTTCTCTATAAAACCTTAAAATAACTTAAATTTAAAAAACCAAAACAATTATACTATAAATAGTATAAAAAATGTTGCAAGTTAAAAACACTCAACAGTTTCACTATAAAAACTATTAAAAAGAATTCCAAGTTAAAAAACTCAACAATTGCACTATAAAAACCATAAATTGAAAAATCTCACTATAAAAACCTTAATAAAAGTTTCAAGTTAAAAAAACTCAACAATTTTACTACAAATATAAAGAAAAGTTCCAAATTAAATAAAAAAATCATACATTTCACCATCAAAACTATAACAAAATTTCCAAACGAAAAAACACAATAGTTTAACTGTAAAAACCATAGAAAAAAGTTCCAATTTAAAAAACTCAACAATTTTACTAAAATAGTATAAAAAAAGTTCCAAGTAAAAATCTCAACAATTTCACAGTAAAAACCATTAAAAAATATCCAAAGTTAAAACAACTCAATAATTTCATTATAAAAATCATTAAAAAAAAGTTCCAACTTAAAAAAACTCAACAATTTTACTAAAGAAATAACAAAAAATTCCAATTTAAAAAATAAAAAATCAACAATTTCACCATAAAAACTATAACGAAATTTACAAGAGAAAAAACTCAACAATTTCACTATAAAAGAATTAAAAAAAAAGTCGCAAGTTAAAAAAACTCAAGAGTTTCGCTATAAAAATCGTTTAAATGAATTCCAAGTTTAACTTGCAACTTTTTCCATACTATTTATAGTATAATTGTTTAATTTGTTTAAATTGAAACTTTTTTGATTCTTTTATTGTGAAACTGTTGATTTTTTTCACTTGTAAATTTCGTTATAGTTTTTATGGTGAAATTGTTGATTTTTTTTAATTTGGATTTTTTTGTTATTTCTATTGTAAAATTGTTGAGTTTTTTTAAGTTGGAACTTTTATTTATGGTTTTTATAATGAAATTGTTGAGTTGTTTTAACTTTGGATATTTTTTAATGGTTTTTATTGTGAAATTGTTGAGTTTTTTTTACTTGGAACTTTTTTTATACTATTTTAGTAAAATTGTTGATTTTCTTAAATTGGAACTTTTTTCTATGGTTTTTATAGTTAAACTGTTGTGTTTTTTCATTTGGAAATTTTGTTATAGTTTTTATGGTGAAATGTATGGTTTTTTTATTTAATTTGGAGCTTTTTATATTTTAGTAAAATTGTTGAGTATTTTTAACTTGAAACTTTTATTAAGGTTTTTATAGTGAGATTGTTCAATTTATGGTTTTTATAGTGCAATTGTTGAGTTTTTTAACTTGGAATTCTCTTTAATAGTTTTTATAGTGAGACTGTTGAGTGTTTTTAACTTGCAACATTTTTCATACTATTTATAGTATAATTGTTTTGGTTTTTTAAATTGAATTTTTTTTATTGTTTTTATAAAGAAACTGTTGAGTTTACTAAATTCTATTATAGTTTTTATGGTGAAATTCATGATATTTTTTATTTAATTTGGAACTTTTATATTATCTTTGTAGTAAAATTGTTAAGTTTTTTTTAACTTAAAACTTTTTTTAACATTTTTATAGTGAAATTGTTCAGTTTATGGTTTTTATAGTGAAATTCTTGAGTTTTTTTTTAATCTCTGAATTCATTTAAATGGTTTTTATAGTGAAACTCTTGACTTTTTTTAACTTGCGACTTTTTTTATACTATTTATAGTAAAATTGTTTAATTTGTTTAAATTGAAACTTTTTTTATTCTTTTAGTGTGAAACTGTTGAGTTTTTTCACTTGTAAATTTCGTTATTGGTTTTATGGTGAAATTGTTGAATTATTTTTAATTTGGATTTTTTTGATTATTTCTATTGTAAAATTGTTGAGTTTTTTTAAGTTGGAACTATTTTTTATGGTATTTATAATGAAATTGTTGAGTTGTTTTAACTTTGGATATTTTTTAATGGTTTTTATTGTGAAATTATTGAGTTTTTTTTACTTGGATCTTTTTTGGATACTTGAGTTTTTAAATTGGAACTTTTTCTATGGTTTTAATAGTTAATATGTTGTATTTTTTCATTTGGAAATTTTTTATATAGTTTTTATGGTTAAATGTATGATTTTTTTATTTAATTTGGAGCTTTTTTTATTTTTGTAGTAAAATTGTTGTGTTTTTTTAACTTGAAACTTTTATTAAGGTTTTTATAGTGAGATTGTTCAATTTATGGTTTATATAGTGCAATTGTTGAGTTTTTTAACTTTGATTCTCTTTAATAGTTTATATAGTGAGAATGTTGAGTGTTTTTAACTTGCAACTTTTTCCATACTATTTATAGTATAATTGTTTAATTTTTTTAAATTGAAATTTCATTATTGTTTTTATAGAGAAACTATTGAGTTTATTAAATTCTATTATAGTTTTTATGGTGAAATTCTTGATTTTTTTCTTTAATTTGGAATTTTATATTATGTTTGTAGTAAAATTATTGAGTTTTTTTTAACTTGGGACTTTTTTTTTTAAGGTTTTTATAGTAAAATTGTTCAGTTTATGGTTTTTATAGTGAAATTCTTTAGTTTTTTTAAACTTGGAATTCATTTAAATGATTTTTATAGTGAAACTCTTGAGTTTTTTCAACTTGCGACTTTTTTTATACTATTTATAGTAAAATTGTTTAATTTGTTTAAATTGAAACTTTTTTGATTCTTTTATTGTGAAACTGTTGATTTTTTTCTCTTGTAAATTTCGTTATAGTTTTTATGGTGAAATTGTTGATTTTTTTTTAATTTGGATTTTTTTGTTATTTCTATTGTAAAATTATTGAGTTTTTTTAAGTTGGAACTTTTATTTATGGTTTTTATAATGAAATTGTTGAGTTGTTTTAACTTTGGATATTTTTTAATGGTTTTTATTGTGAAATTGTTGAGTTTTTTTTACTTGGAACTTTTTTTATACTATTTTAGTAAAATTGTTGATTTTCTTAAATTGGAACTTTTATTAAGGTTTTTATAGTGAGATTGTTCAATTTATGGTTTTTATAGTGCAATTGTTGAATTTTTTAACTTGGAATTCTTTTTAATAGTTTTTATAGTGAGACTGTTGAGTGTTTTTAACTTGCAACTTTTTTTTATAGTATATATAGTATAATTGTTTTGGTTTTTTAAATTGAAATTTTTATAGAGAAACTGTTGAGTTTATTAAATTTTGTTATAGTTTTTATGGTGAAATTCTTGATTTTTCTATTTAATTTGGAACTTTTATATTATCTTTGTAGTAAAATTGTTGAGTTTTTTTAACTTGGATCTTTTTTTAAGGTTTTTAAAGTGAAATTGTTCAGTTTATGGTTTTTATAGTGAAATTATTGAGTTTTTGTTTTTAAAACTTGGAATTCATTTAAATGGTTTTTATAGTGAAACTCTTGAGTTTTTTTAACTGGCGACTTTTTTTTATACTATTTATAGTAAAATTGTTTAATTTTTTTAAATTGAAACTTTTTTTATTTTTTTATAGTGAAACTGTTGAGTTTTTTCACTTGTAAATTTCGTTATAGTTTTTATGGTGAAATTGTTGATTTTTTTTGTTATTTCTGTAGTAAAATTGTTGAGTTTTTTTAAGTTGGAACTTTTTTTTTATGGTTTTTGTAATGAAATTGTTGAGTTGTTTTAACTTTGGATATTTTTTAATGGTTTTTATTGTGAAATTGTTGAGTTTTTTTTACTTGGAACTCTTTTTAAACTATTTTAGTAAAATTGAGTTTTTTAAATTGGAACTTTTTTCTATGGTTTTTATAGTTAAACTGTTGTGTTTTTTCATTTGGAAATTTTGTTATAGTTTTTATGGTGAAATGTATGATTTTTTATTTAATTTGGAACTTTTTTTATTTTTGTAGTAAAATTGTTGAGTTTTTTTGACTTGAAACTTTTATTAAGGTTTTTATAATGAGATTGTTCAATTTATGGTTTTTATAGTGTAATTGTTGAGTTTTTTAACTTGGAATTCATTTTAATAGTTTTTATAGTGAGACTGTTGAGTGTTTTTAACTTGCAACTTTTTTCATACTATTTATAGTATAATTGTTTTGGTTTTTTAAATTGAAATTGTTTTATGGTTTTTATAGAGAAATTGTTGAGTTTATTAAATTTTATTATAGTTTTTATGGTGAAATTCTTGATTTTTTTTATATTTAATTTGGAACTTTTATATTATCTTTGTAGTAAAATTGTTGAGTTTTTTTTTTAACTTGTAACTTTTTTTTTAAGGTTTTTATAGTGAAATTGTTCAGTTTATGGTTTTTATAGTGAAATTCTTGAGTTTTTTTAACTTGGAATTCATTTAAATGGTTTTTATAGTGAAACTCTTGAGTATTTTTAACTTGCGACTTTTTCTATACTATTTATGGTAAAATTGATTAATTTTTTTAAATTGAAAATTTTTATATTCTTTTATAGTGAAACTGTTGAGTTTTTTAACTTGTAAATTTCGTTATAGTTTTTATGTTGAAATTGTTGATTTTTTTTAATTTGGAATTTTTTGTTATTTCTGTAGTAAAATTGTTGAGTTTTTTTAAGTTGGAACTTTTTTTATGGTTTTTATAATGAAATTGTTGAGTTGTTTAAAATTTGGATATTTTTTAATGGTTTTTATTGTGAAATTGTTGAGTTTTTTTACTTTGAACTATTTTTATACTATTTTAGTAAAATTGTTGAGTTTTTTAAATTGGAACTTTTTTCTATGGTTTTTATAGTTAAACTGTTGTGTTTTTTCATTTGGAAATATTGTTATAGTTTTTATGGTGAAATGTATGATTTTTTTATTTAATTTGGAACTTTTTTTATTTTTGTAGTAAAATTTTTGAGTTTTTTTAACTTGAAACTTTTATTAAGGTTTTTATAGTGAGATTGTTCAATTTATGGTTTTTATAGTGCAATTGTTGAATTTTTTAACTTAGAATTCTTTTTAATAGTTTTTATAGTGAGACTGTTGAGTGTTTTTAACATGCAACTTTTTTTATACTATATATAGTATAATTGTTTTGGTTTTTTAAATTGAAATTGTTTTATGGTTTTTATAGAGAAACTGTAGAGTTTATTAAATTTTGTTATAAAAACCATTTAAATGAATTCTAAGTTAAAAAAAACTGAACAATTTCACTATAAAAACCATAAACTGAACAATTTCACTATAAAAACCTTAAAAAAAAGTTCCAAGTTAAAAAAAAAACTCAACAATTTTACTACAAAGATAACATAAAAGTTCCAAATTAAATAAAAAAAATCAAGAATTTCACCATAAAAACAATAACAAAATTTAATAAACTCAACAGTTTCTCTATAAAACCTTAAAACAACTTAAATTTAAAAAACCAAAACAATTATACTATAAATAGTATAAAAAATGTTGCAAGTTAAAAACACTAAACAGTTTCACTATAAAAACTATTAAAAAGAACTCCAAGTTAAAAAACTCAACAATTGCACTATAAAAACCATAAATTGAAAAATCTCACTATAAAAACCTTAATAAAAGTTTCAAGTTAAAAAAACTCAACAATTTTAATACAAAAATAAAGAAAAGTTCCAAATTAAATAAAAAAATCATACATTTCACCATAAAAAATATAACAAAATTTCCAAATGAAAAAACACAACAGTTTAATTGTAAAAACCATAGAAAAAAGTTCCAATTTAAAAAACTCAACAATTTTACTAAAATAGTATAAAAAAAGTTCCAAGTAAAAAAACTCAACAATTTCACAGTAAAAACCATTAAAAAATATCCAAAGTTAAAACAACTCAATAATTTCATTATAAAAATCATTAAAAAAAAAGTTCCAACTTAAAAAAACTCAACAATTTTACTAAAGAAATAACAAAAAATTCCAATTTAAAAAATAAAAAATCAACAATTTCACCATAAAAACTATAACGAAATTTACAAGTGAAAAAACTCAACAATTTCACTATAAAAGAATTAAAAAAAAGTTTCAATTTAAAAAAATTAAACAATTTTACTATAAATAGTTTAGAAAAAGTCGCAAGTTAAAAAAACTCAAGAGTTTCGCTATAAAAACCATTTAAATGAATTCTAAGTTAAAAAAAACTGAACAATTTCACTATAAAAACCATAAACTAAACAATTTCACTATAAAAACCTTAAAAAAAAGTTCCAAGTTAAAAAAAAAACTCAACAATTTTACTACAAAGATAACATAAAAGTTCCAAATTAAATAAAAAAAATCAAGAATTTCACCATAAAAACAATAACAAAATTTAATAAAATCAACAGTTTCTCTATAAAACCTTAAAACAACTTAAATTTAAAAAACCAAAACAATTATACTATAAATAGTATAAAAAATGTTGCAAGTTAAAAACACTCAACAATTTCACTATAAAAACTATTAAAAAGAATTCCAAGTTAAAAAACTCAACAATTGCACTATAAAAACCATAAATTGAAAAATCTCACTATAAAAACCTTAATAAAAGTTTCAAGTTAAAAAAACTCAACAATTTTACTACAAATATAAAGAAAAGTTCCAAATTAAATAAAAAAATCATACATTTCACCATCAAAACTATAACAAAATTTCCAAATGAAAAACACAATAGTTTAACTATAAAAACCATAGAAAAAAGTTCCAATTTAAAAAACTCAACAATTTTACTAAAATAGTATAAAAAAAGTTCCAAGTAAAAAAACTCAACAATTTCACAGTAAAAACCATTAAAAAATATCCAAAGTTAAAACAACTCAATAAATTTCATTATAAAAATCATTAAAAAAAAGTTCCAACTTAAAAAAACTCAACAATTTTACTAAAGAAATAACAAAAAATTCCTATTTAAAAAATAAAAAATCAACAATTTCACCATAAAAACTATAACGAAATTTACAAGAGAAAAAACTCAACAATTTCACTATAAAAGAATTAAAAAAAAAGTCGCAAATTAAAAAAACTCAAGAGTTTCGCTATAAAAATCGTTTAAATGAATTCCAAGTTTAACTTGCAACTTTTTCCATACTATTTATAGTATAATTGTTTAATTTTTTTAAATTGAAATTTCATTATTGTTTTTATAGAGAAACTGTTGAGTTTATTAAATTCTATTATAGTTTTTATGGTGAAATTCTTGATTTTTTTCTTTAATTTGGAACTTTTATATTATGTTTGTAGTAAAATTATTGAGTTTTTTTTTACTTGGGACTTTTTTTTAAGGTTTTTATAGTAAAATTGTTCAGTTTATGGTTTTTATAGTGAAATTCTTTAGTTTTTTTAAACTTGGAATTCATTTAAATGGTTTTTATAGTGAAACTCTTGAGTTTTTTTAACTTGCGACTTTTTTTATACTATTTATAGTAAAATTGTTTAATTTGTTTAAATTGAAACTTTTTTGATTCTTTTATTGTGAAACTGTTGATTTTTTTCACTTGTATATTTCGTTATAGTTATTATGGTGAAATTGTTGATTTTTTTTAATTTGGATTTTTTTGTTATTTCTATTGTAAAATTGTTGAGTTTTTTTAAGTTGGAACTTTTATTTATGGTTTTTATAATGAAATTGTTGAGTTGTTTTAACTTTGGATATTTTTTAATGGTTTTTCTTGTGAAATTGTTGAGTTTTTTTTACTTGGAACTTTTTTTATACTATTTTAGTAAAATTGTTGATTTTTTTTTAAATTGGAACTTTTTTCTATGGTTTTTATAGTTAAACTGTTGTGTTTTTTCATTTGGAAATTTTGTTATAGTTTTTATGGTGAAATGTAGGTTTTTTTTATTTAATTTGGAACTTTTTTTTATTTTTGTAGTAAAATTGTTGAGTATTTTTAACTTGAAACTTTTATTAAGGTTTTTATAGTGAGATTGTTCAATTTATGGTTTTTATAGTGCAATTGTCGAGTAAGCTTGGAATTCCCTTTAATAGTTTTTATAGTGAGATTGTTGAGTGTTTTTAACTTGCAACATTTTTCATACTATTTATAGTATAATTGTTTTGGTTTTTTAAATTGAAATTTTTTTATTGTTTTTATAGAGAAATTGTTGAGTTTATTAAATTCTATTATAGTTTTTATGGTGAAATTCATGATATTTTTTATTTAATTTGGAACTATTATATTATCTTTGTAGTAAAATTGTTGAGTTTTTTTTTAACTTGGAACTTTTTTTTAAAGGTTTTTATAGTGAAATTGTTCAGTTTATGGTTTTTATAGTGAAATACTTGAGTTTTTAAAAATTGGAATTCATTTAAATGGTTTTTATGGTGAAACTCTTGAGTTTTTTTAACTTGCGACTTTTTTTATACTATTTATAGTAAAATTGTTTAATTTGTTTAAATTGAAACTTTTTTTATTCTTTTAGTGTGAAACTGTTGAGTTTTTTCACTTGTAAATTTCGTTATAGGTTTTATGGTGAAATTGTTGAATTATTTTTAATTTGGATTTTTTTGATTATTTCTATTGTAAAATTGTTGAGTTTTTTTAAGTTGGAACTATTTTTTATGGTTTTTATAATGAAATTGTTGAGTTGTTTTAACTTTGGATATTTTTTAATGGTTTTTATTGTGAAATTATTGAGTTTTTTTTACTTGGATCTTTTTTTATACTATTTTAGTAAAATTGTTGAGTTTTTTAAATTGGAACTTTTTTCTATGGTTTTAATAGTTAATATGTTGTATTTTTTCATTTGGAAATTTTTTTTTATAGTTTTTATGGTTAAATGTATGATTTTTTTTATTTAATTTGGAACTTTTTTTATTTTTGTAGTAAAATTGTTGTGTTTTTTTAACTTGAAACTTTTATTAAGGTTTTTATAGTGAGATTGTTCAATTTATGGTTTATATAGTGCAAATGTTGAGTTTTTTAACTTGGATTCTCTTTAATAGTTTTTATAGTGAGAATGTTGAGTGTTTTTAACTTGCAACTTTTTCCATACTATTTATAGTATAATTGTTTAATTTTTTTAAATTGTAATTTCATTATTGTTTTTATAGAGAAACTGTTGAGTTTATTAAATTCTATTATAGTTTTTATGGTGAAATTCTTGATTTTTTTCTTTAATTTGGAACTTTTATATTATGTTTGTAGTAAAATTATTGAGTTTTTTTTACTTGGGACTTTTTTTTAAGGTTTTTATAGTAAAATTGTTCAGTTTATGGTTTTTATAGTGAAATTCTTTAGTTTTTTTAAACTTGGAATTCATTTAAATGGTTTTTATAGTGAAACTCTTGAATTTTTTTAACTTGCGAATTTTTTTATACTATTTATAGTAAAATTGTTTAATTTGTTTAAATGGAAAATTTTTTGATTCTTTTATTGTGAAACTGTTGATTTTTTTCACTTGTATATTTCGTTATAGTTATTATGGTGAAATTGTTGATTTTTTTTAATTTGGATTTTTTTGTTATTTCTATTGTAAAATTGTTGAGTTTTTTTAAGTTGGAACTTTTATTTATGGTTTTTATAATGAAATTGTTGAGTTGTTTTAACTTTGGATATTTTTTAATGGTTTTTCTTGTGAAATTGTTGAGTTTTTTTTACTTGGAACTTTTTTTATACTATTTTAGTAAAATTGTTGATTTTTTTTAAATTGGAACTTTTTTCTATGGTTTTTATAGTTAAACTGTTGTGTTTTTTCATTTGGAAATTTTGTTATAGTTTTTATGGTGAAATGTAGGTTTTTTTTATTTAATTTGGAACTTTTTTTTATTTTTGTAGTAAAATTGTTGAGTATTTTTAACTTGAAACTTTTATTAAGGTTTTTATAGTGAGATTGTTCAATTTATGGTTTTTATAGTGCAATTGTTGAGTAAACTTGGAATTCCCTTTAATAGTTTTTATAGTGAGATTGTTGAGTGTTTTTAACTTGCAACATTTTTCATACTATTTATAGTATAATTGTTTTGGTTTTTTAAATTGAAATTTTTTTATTGTTTTTATAGAGAAATTGTTGAGTTTATTAAATTCTATTATAGTTTTTATGGTGAAATTCATGATATTTTTTATTTAATTTGGAACTATTATATTATCTTTGTAGTAAAATTGTTGAGTTTTTTTTTAACTTGGAACTTTTTTTAAGGTTTTTATAGTGAAATTGTTCAGTTTATGGTTTTTATAGTGAAATACTTGAGTTTTTAAAAATTGGAATTCATTTAAATGGTTTTTATGGTGAAACTCTTGAGTTTTTTTAACTTGCGACTTTTTTTATACTATTTATAGTAAAATTGTTTAATTTGTTTAAATTGAAACTTTTTTTATTCTTTTAGTGTGAAACTGTTGAGTTTTTTCACTTGTAAATTTCGTTATAGGTTTTATGGTGAAATTGTTGAATTATTTTTAATTTGGATTTTTTTGATTATTTCTATTGTAAAATTGTTGAGTTTTTTTAAGTTGGAACTATTTTTTATGGTTTTTATAATGAAATTGTTGAGTTGTTTTAACTTTGGATATTTTTTAATGGTTTTTATTGTGAAATTATTGAGTTTTTTTTACTTGGATCTTTTTTTATACTATTTTAGTAAAATTGTTGAGTTTTTTAAATTGGAACTTTTTTCTATGGTTTTAATAGTTAATATGTTGTATTTTTTCATTTGGAAATTTTTTTTTATAGTTTTTATGGTTAAATGTATGATTTTTTTATTTAATTTGGAACTTTTTTTATTTTTGTAGTAAAATTGTTGTGTTTTTTTAACTTGAAACTTTTATTAAGGTTTTTATAGTGAGATTGTTCAATTTATGGTTTATATAGTGCAAATGTTGAGTTTTTTAACTTGGATTCTCTTTAATAGTTTTTATAGTGAGAATGTTGAGTGTTTTTAACTTGCAACTTTTTCCATACTATTTATAGTATAATTGTTTAATTTTTTTAAATTGAAATTTCATTATTGTTTTTATAGAGAAACTGTTGAGTTTATTAAATTCTATTATAGTTTTTATGGTGAAATTCTTGATTTTTTTCTTTAATTTGGAACTTTTATATTATGTTTGTAGTAAAATTATTGAGTTTTTTTTACTTGGGACTTTTTTTTAAGGTTTTTATATTAAAATTGTTCAGTTTATTGTTTTTATAGTGAAATTCTTTAGTTTTTTTAAACTTGGAATTCATTTAAATGGTTTTTATAGTGAAACTCTTGAATTTTTTTAACTTGCGAATTTTTTTATACTATTTATAGTAAAATTGTTTAATTTGTTTAAATTGAAAATTTTTTGATTCTTTTATTGTGAAACTGTTGATTTTTTTCACTTGTATATTTCGTTATAGTTATTATGGTGAAATTGTTGATTTTTTTTAATTTGGATTTTTTTGTTATTTCTATTGTAAAATTGTTGAGTTTTTTTAAGTTGGAACTTTTATTTATGGTTTTTATAATGAAATTGTTGAGTTGTTTTAACTTTGGATATTTTTTAATGGTTTTTCTTGTGAAATTGTTGAGTTTTTTTTACTTGGAACTTTTTTTATACTATTTTAGTAAAATTGTTGATTTTTTTTAAATTGGAACTTTTTTCTATGGTTTTTATAGTTAAACTGTTGTGTTTTTTCATTTGGAAATTTTGTTATAGTTTTTATGGTGAAATGTAGGTTTTTTTTATTTAATTTGGAACTTTTTTTTATTTTTGTAGTAAAATTGTTGAGTATTTTTAACTTGAAACTTTTATTAAGGTTTTTATAGTGAGATTGTTCAATTTATGGTTTTTATAGTGCAATTGTTGAGTAAACTTGGAATTCCCTTTAATAGTTTTTATAGTGAGATTGTTGAGTGTTTTTAACTTGCAACATTTTTCATACTATTTATAGTATAATTGTTTTGGTTTTTTAAATTGAAATTTTTTTATTGTTTTTATAGAAAAATTGTTGAGTTTATTAAATTCTATTATAGTTTTTATGGTGAAATTCATGATATTTTTTATTTAATTTGGAACTATTATATTATCTTTGTAGTAAAATTGTTGAGTTTTTTTTTAACTTGGAACTTTTTTTAAGGTTTTTATAGTGAAATTGTTCAGTTTATGGTTTTTATAGTGAAATACTTGAGTTTTTAAAAATTGGAATTCATTTAAATGGTTTTTATGGTGAAACTCTTGAGTTTTTTTAACTTGCGACTTTTTTTATACTATTTATAGTAAAATTGTTTAATTTGTTTAAATTGAAACTTTTTTTATTCTTTTAGTGTGAAACTGTTGAGTTTTTTCACTTGTAAATTTCGTTATAGGTTTTATGGTGAAATTGTTGAATTATTTTTAATTTGGATTTTTTTGATTATTTCTATTGTAAAATTGTTGAGTTTTTTTAAGTTGGAACTATTTTTTATGGTTTTTATAATGAAATTGTTGAGTTGTTTTAACTTTGGATATTTTTTAATGGTTTTTATTGTGAAATTATTGAGTTTTTTTTACTTGGATCTTTTTTTATACTATTTTAGTAAAATTGTTGAGTTTTTTAAATTGGAACTTTTTTCTATGGTTTTAATAGTTAATATGTTGTATTTTTTCATTTGGAAATTTTTTTTTATAGTTTTTATGGTTAAATGTATGATTTTTTTATTTAATTTGGAACTTTTTTTATTTTTGTAGTAAAATTGTTGTGTTTTTTTAACTTGAAACTTTTATTAAGGTTTTTATAGTGAGATTGTTCAATTTATGGTTTATATAGTGCAAATGTTGAGTTTTTTAACTTGGATTCTCTTTAATAGTTTTTATAGTGAGAATGTTGAGTGTTTTTAACTTGCAACTTTTTCCATACTATTTATAGTATAATTGTTTAATTTTTTTAAATTGAAATTTCATTATTGTTTTTATAGAGAAACTGTTGAGTTTTTTAAATTCTATTATAGTTTTTATGGTGAAATTCTTGATTTTTTTCTTTAATTTGGAACTTTTATATTATGTTTGTAGTAAAATTATTGAGTTTTTTTTACTTGGGACTTTTTTTTAAGGTTTTTATAGTAAAATTGTTCAGTTTATGGTTTTTATAGTGAAATTCTTTAGTTTTTTTAAACTTGGAATTCATTTAAATGGTTTTTATAGTGAAACTCTTGAATTTTTTTAACTTGCGAATTTTTTTATACTATTTATAGTAAAATTGTTTAATTTGTTTAAATTGAAAATTTTTTGATTCTTTTATTGTGAAACTGTTGATTTTTTTCACTTGTATATTTCGTTATAGTTATTATGGTGAAATTGTTGATTTTTTTTAATTTGGATTTTTTTGTTATTTCTATTGTAAAATTGTTGAGTTTTTTTAAGTTGGAACTTTTATTTATGGTTTTTATAATGAAATTGTTGAGTTGTTTTAACTTTGGATATTTTTTAATGGTTTTTCTTGTGAAATTGTTGAGTTTTTTTTACTTGGAACTTTTTTTATACTATTTTAGTAAAATTGTTGATTTTTTTTAAATTGGAACTTTTTTCTATGGTTTTTATAGTTAAACTGTTGTGTTTTTTCATTTGGAAATTTTGTTATAGTTTTTATGGTGAAATGTAGGTTTTTTTTATTTAATTTGGAACTTTTTTTTATTTTTGTAGTAAAATTGTTGAGTATTTTTAACTTGAAACTTTTATTAAGGTTTTTATAGTGAGATTGTTCAATTTATGGTTTTTATAGTGCAATTGTTGAGTAAGCTTGGAATTCCCTTTAATAGTTTTTATAGTGAGATTGTTGAGTGTTTTTAACTTGCAACATTTTTCATACTATTTATAGTATAATTGTTTTGGTTTTTTAAATTGAAATTTTTTTATTGTTTTTATAGAGAAATTGTTGAGTTTATTAAATTCTATTATAGTTTTTATGGTGAAATTCATGATATTTTTTATTTAATTTGGAACTATTATATTATCTTTGTAGTAAAATTGTTGAGTTTTTTTTTAACTTGGAACTTTTTTTAAGGTTTTTATAGTGAAATTGTTCAGTTTATGGTTTTTATAGTGAAATACTTGAGTTTTTAAAAATTGGAATTCATTTAAATGGTTTTTATGGTGAAACTCTTGAGTTTTTTTAACTTGCGACTTTTTTTATACTATTTATAGTAAAATTGTTTAATTTGTTTAAATTGAAACTTTTTTTATTCTTTTAGTGTGAAACTGTTGAGTTTTTTCACTTGTAAATTTCGTTATAGGTTTTATGGTGAAATTGTTGAATTATTTTTAATTTGGATTTTTTTGATTATTTCTATTGTAAAATTGTTGAGTTTTTTTAAGTTGGAACTATTTTTTATGGTTTTTATAATGAAATTGTTGAGTTGTTTTAACTTTGGATATTTTTTAATGGTTTTTATTGTGAAATTATTGAGTTTTTTTTACTTGGATCTTTTTTTATACTATTTTAGTAAAATTGTTGAGTTTTTTAAATTGGAACTTTTTTCTATGGTTTTAATAGTTAATATGTTGTATTTTTTCATTTGGAAATTTTTTTTTATAGTTTTTATGGTTAAATGTATGATTTTTTTATTTAATTTGGAACTTTTTTTATTTTTGTAGTAAAATTGTTGTGTTTTTTTAACTTGAAACTTTTATTAAGGTTTTTATAGTGAGATTGTTCAATTTATGGTTTATATAGTGCAAATGTTGAGTTTTTTAACTTGGATTCTCTTTAATAGTTTTTATAGTGAGAATGTTGAGTGTTTTTAACTTGCAACTTTTTCCATACTATTTATAGTATAATTGTTTAATTTTTTTAAATTGAAATTTCATTATTGTTTTTATAGAGAAACTGTTGAGTTTATTAAATTCTATTATAGTTTTTATGGTGAAATTCTTGATTTTTTTCTTTAATTTGGAACTTTTATATTATGTTTGTAGTAAAATTATTGAGTTTTTTTTTACTTGGGACTTTTTTTTAAGGTTTTTATAGTAAAATTGTTCAGTTTATGGTTTTTATAGTGAAATTCTTTAGTTTTTTTAAACTTGGAATTCATTTAAATGGTTTTTATAGTGAAACTCTTGAGTTTTTTTAACTTGCGACTTTTTTTATACTATTTATAGTAAAATTGTTTAATTTGTTTAAATTGAAACTTTTTTGATTCTTTTATTGTGAAACTGTTGATTTTTTTCACTTGTATATTTCGTTATAGTTATTATGGTGAAATTGTTGATTTTTTTTAATTTGGATTTTTTTGTTATTTCTATTGTAAAATTGTTGAGTTTTTTTAAGTTGGAACTTTTATTTATGGTTTTTATAATGAAATTGTTGAGTTGTTTTAACTTTGGATATTTTTTAATGGTTTTTCTTGTGAAATTGTTGAGTTTTTTTTACTTGGAACTTTTTTTATACTATTTTAGTAAAATTGTTGATTTTTTTTAAATTGGAACTTTTTTCTATGGTTTTTATAGTTAAACTGTTGTGTTTTTTCATTTGGAAATTTTGTTATAGTTTTTATGGTGAAATGTAGGTTTTTTTTATTTAATTTGGAACTTTTTTTTATTTTTGTAGTAAAATTGTTGAGTATTTTTAACTTGAAACTTTTATTAAGGTTTTTATAGTGAGATTGTTCAATTTATGGTTTTTATAGTGCAATTGTTGAGTAAACTTGGAATTCCCTTTAATAGTTTTTATAGTGAGATTGTTGAGTGTTTTTAACTTGCAACATTTTTCATACTATTTATAGTATAATTGTTTTGGTTTTTTAAATTGAAATTTTTTTATTGTTTTTATAGAGAAATTGTTGAGTTTATTAAATTCTATTATAGTTTTTATGGTGAAATTCATGATATTTTTTATTTAATTTGGAACTATTATATTATCTTTGTAGTAAAATTGTTGAGTTTTTTTTTAACTTGGAACTTTTTTTAAGGTTTTTATAGTGAAATTGTTCAGTTTATGGTTTTTATAGTGAAATACTTGAGTTTTTAAAAATTGGAATTCATTTAAATGGTTTTTATGGTGAAACTCTTGAGTTTTTTTAACTTGCGACTTTTTTTATACTATTTATAGTAAAATTGTTTAATTTGTTTAAATTGAAACTTTTTTTATTCTTTTAGTGTGAAACTGTTGAGTTTTTTCACTTGTAAATTTCGTTATAGGTTTTATGGTGAAATTGTTGAATTATTTTTAATTTGGATTTTTTTGATTATTTCTATTGTAAAATTGTTGAGTTTTTTTAAGTTGGAACTATTTTTTATGGTTTTTATAATGAAATTGTTGAGTTGTTTTAACTTTGGATATTTTTTAATGGTTTTTATTGTGAAATTATTGAGTTTTTTTTACTTGGATCTTTTTTTATACTATTTTAGTAAAATTGTTGAGTTTTTTAAATTGGAACTTTTTTCTATGGTTTTAATAGTTAATATGTTGTATTTTTTCATTTGGAATTTTTTTTTTATAGTTTTTATGGTTAAATGTATGATTTTTTTATTTAATTTGGAACTTTTTTTATTTTTGTAGTAAAATTGTTGTGTTTTTTTAACTTGAAACTTTTATTAAGGTTTTTATAGTGAGATTGTTCAATTTATGGTTTATATAGTGCAAATGTTGAGTTTTTTAACTTGGATTCTCTTTAATAGTTTTTATAGTGAGAATGTTGAGTGTTTTTAACTTGCAACTTTTTCCATACTATTTATAGTATAATTGTTTAATTTTTTTAAATTGAAATTTCATTATTGTTTTTATAGAGAAACTGTTGAGTTTATTAAATTCTATTATAGTTTTTATGGTGAAATTCTTGATTTTTTTCTTTAATTTGGAACTTTTATATTATGTTTGTAGTAAAATTATTGAGTTTTTTTTTACTTGGGACTTTTTTTTAAGGTTTTTATAGTAAAATTGTTCAGTTTATGGTTTTTATAGTGAAATTCTTTAGTTTTTTTAAACTTGGAATTCATTTAAATGGTTTTTATAGTGAAACTCTTGAGTTTTTTTAACTTGCGACTTTTTTTATACTATTTATAGTAAAATTGTTTAATTTGTTTAAATTGAAACTTTTTTGATTCTTTTATTGTGAAACTGTTGATTTTTTTCACTTGTATATTTCGTTATAGTTATTATGGTGAAATTGTTGATTTTTTTTAATTTGGATTTTTTTGTTATTTCTATTGTAAAATTGTTGAGTTTTTTTAAGTTGGAACTTTTATTTATGGTTTTTATAATGAAATTGTTGAGTTGTTTTAACTTTGGATATTTTTTAATGGTTTTTCTTGTGAAATTGTTGAGTTTTTTTTACTTGGAACTTTTTTTATACAGATTTTTTTTAAATTGGAACTTTTTTCTATGGTTTTTATAGTTAAACTGTTGTGTTTTTTCATTTGGAAATTTTGTTATAGTTTTTATGGTGAAATGTAGGTTTTTTTTATTTAATTTGGAACTTTTTTTTATTTTTGTAGTAAAATTGTTGAGTATTTTTAACTTGAAACTTTTATTAAGCTTTTTATAGTGAGATTGTTCAATTTATGGTTTTTATAGTGCAATTGTTGAGTAAACTTGGAATTCCCTTTAATAGTTTTTATAGTGAGATTGTTGAGTGTTTTTAACTTGCAACATTTTTCATACTATTTATAGTATAATTGTTTTGGTTTTTTAAATTGAAATTTTTTTATTGTTTTTATAGAGAAATTGTTGAGTTTATTAAATTCTATTATAGTTTTTATGGTGAAATTCATGATATTTTTTATTTAATTTGGAACTATTATATTATCTTTGTAGTAAAATTGTTGAGTTTTTTTTTAACTTGGAACTTTTTTTTAAGGTTTTTATAGTGAAATTGTTCAGTTTATGGTTTTTATAGTGAAATACTTGAGTTTTTAAAAATTGGAATTCATTTAAATGGTTTTTATGGTGAAACTCTTGAGTTTTTTTAACTTGCGACTTTTTTTATACTATTTATAGTAAAATTGTTTAATTTGTTTAAATTGAAACTTTTTTTATTCTTTTAGTGTGAAACTGTTGAGTTTTTTCACTTGTAAATTTCGTTATAGGTTTTATGGTGAAATTGTTGAATTATTTTTAATTTGGATTTTTTTGATTATTTCTATTGTAAAATTGTTGAGTTTTTTTAAGTTGGAACTATTTTTTATGGTTTTTATAATGAAATTGTTGAGTTGTTTTAACTTTGGATATTTTTTAATGGTTTTTATTGTGAAATTATTGAGTTTTTTTTACTTGGATCTTTTTTTATACTATTTTAGTAAAATTGTTGAGTTTTTTAAATTGGGACTTTTTTCTATGGTTTTAATAGTTAATATGTTGTATTTTTTCATTTGGAAATTTTTTTTTTATAGTTTTTATGGTTAAATGTATGATTTTTTTATTTAATTTGGAACTTTTTTTATTTTTGTAGTAAAATTGTTGTGTTTTTTTAACTTGAAACTTTTATTAAGGTTTTTATAGTGAGATTGTTCAATTTATGGTTTATATAGTGCAAATGTTGAGTTTTTTAACTTGGATTCTCTTTAATAGTTTTTATAGTGAGAATGTTGAGTGTTTTTAACTTGCAACTTTTTCCATACTATTTATAGTATAATTGTTTAATTTTTTTAAATTGAAATTTCATTATTGTTTTTATAGAGAAACTGTTGAGTTTATTAAATTCTATTATAGTTTTTATGGTGAAATTCTTGATTTTTTTCTTTAATTTGGAACTTTTATATTATGTTTGTAGTAAAATTATTGAGTTTTTTTTTACTTGGGACTTTTTTTTAAGGTTTTTATAGTAAAATTGTTCAGTTTATGGTTTTTATAGTGAAATTCTTTAGTTTTTTTAAACTTGGAATTCATTTAAATGGTTTTTATAGTGAAACTCTTGAGTTTTTTTAACTTGCGACTTTTTTTATACTATTTATAGTAAAATTGTTTAATTTGTTTAAATTGAAACTTTTTTGATTCTTTTATTGTGAAACTGTTGATTTTTTTCACTTGTATATTTCGTTATAGTTATTATGGTGAAATTGTTGATTTTTTTTAATTTGGATTTTTTTGTTATTTCTATTGTAAAATTGTTGAGTTTTTTTAAGTTGGAACTTTTATTTATGGTTTTTATAATGAAATTGTTGAGTTGTTTTAACTTTGGATATTTTTTAATGGTTTTTCTTGTGAAATTGTTGAGTTTTTTTTACTTGGAACTTTTTTTATACTATTTTAGTAAAATTGTTGATTTTTTTTTAAATTGGAACTTTTTTCTATGGTTTTTATAGTTAAACTGTTGTGTTTTTTCATTTGGAAATTTTGTTATAGTTTTTATGGTGAAATGTAGGTTTTTTTTATTTAATTTGGAACTTTTTTTTATTTTTGTAGTAAAATTGTTGAGTATTTTTAACTTGAAACTTTTATTAAGGTTTTTATAGTGAGATTGTTCAATTTATGGTTTTTATAGTGCAATTGTCGAGTAAGCTTGGAATTCCCTTTAATAGTTTTTATAGTGAGATTGTTGAGTGTTTTTAACTTGCAACATTTTTCATACTATTTATAGTATAATTGTTTTGGTTTTTTAAATTGAAATTTTTTTATTGTTTTTATAGAGAAATTGTTGAGTTTATTAAATTCTATTATAGTTTTTATGGTGAAATTCATGATATTTTTTATTTAATTTGGAACTATTATATTATCTTTGTAGTAAAATTGTTGAGTTTTTTTTTAACTTGGAACTTTTTTTTAAAGGTTTTTATAGTGAAATTGTTCAGTTTATGGTTTTTATAGTGAAATACTTGAGTTTTTAAAAATTGGAATTCATTTAAATGGTTTTTATGGTGAAACTCTTGAGTTTTTTTAACTTGCGACTTTTTTTATACTATTTATAGTAAAATTGTTTAATTTGTTTAAATTGAAACTTTTTTTATTCTTTTAGTGTGAAACTGTTGAGTTTTTTCACTTGTAAATTTCGTTATAGGTTTTATGGTGAAATTGTTGAATTATTTTTAATTTGGATTTTTTTGATTATTTCTATTGTAAAATTGTTGAGTTTTTTTAAGTTGGAACTATTTTTTATGGTTTTTATAATGAAATTGTTGAGTTGTTTTAACTTTGGATATTTTTTAATGGTTTTTATTGTGAAATTATTGAGTTTTTTTTACTTGGATCTTTTTTTATACTATTTTAGTAAAATTGTTGAGTTTTTTAAATTGGGACTTTTTTCTATGGTTTTAATAGTTAATATGTTGTATTTTTTCATTTGGAAATTTTTTTTTTATAGTTTTTATGGTTAAATGTATGATTTTTTTATTTAATTTGGAACTTTTTTTATTTTTGTAGTAAAATTGTTGTGTTTTTTTAACTTGAAACTTTTATTAAGGTTTTTATAGTGAGATTGTTCAATTTATGGTTTATATAGTGCAAATGTTGAGTTTTTTAACTTGGATTCTCTTTAATAGTTTTTATAGTGAGAATGTTGAGTGTTTTTAACTTGCAACTTTTTCCATACTATTTATAGTATAATTGTTTAATTTTTTTAAATTGAAATTTCATTATTGTTTTTATAGAGAAACTGTTGAGTTTATTAAATTCTATTATAGTTTTTATGGTGAAATTCTTGATTTTTTTCTTTAATTTGGAACTTTTATATTATGTTTGTAGTAAAATTATTGAGTTTTTTTTTACTTGGGACTTTTTTTTAAGGTTTTTATAGTAAAATTGTTCAGTTTATGGTTTTTATAGTGAAATTCTTTAGTTTTTTTAAACTTGGAATTCATTTAAATGGTTTTTATAGTGAAACTCTTGAGTTTTTTTAACTTGCGACTTTTTTTATACTATTTATAGTAAAATTGTTTAATTTGTTTAAATTGAAACTTTTTTGATTCTTTTATTGTGAAACTGTTGATTTTTTTCACTTGTATATTTCGTTATAGTTATTATGGTGAAATTGTTGATTTTTTTTAATTTGGATTTTTTTGTTATTTCTATTGTAAAATTGTTGAGTTTTTTTAAGTTGGAACTTTTATTTATGGTTTTTATAATGAAATTGTTGAGTTGTTTTAACTTTGGATATTTTTTAATGGTTTTTCTTGTGAAATTGTTGAGTTTTTTTTACTTGGAACTTTTTTTATACTATTTTAGTAAAATTGTTGATTTTTTTTTAAATTGGAACTTTTTTCTATGGTTTTTATAGTTAAACTGTTGTGTTTTTTCATTTGGAAATTTTGTTATAGTTTTTATGGTGAAATGTAGGTTTTTTTTATTTAATTTGGAACTTTTTTTTATTTTTGTAGTAAAATTGTTGAGTATTTTTAACTTGAAACTTTTATTAAGGTTTTTATAGTGAGATTGTTCAATTTATGGTTTTTATAGTGCAATTGTCGAGTAAGCTTGGAATTCCCTTTAATAGTTTTTATAGTGAGATTGTTGAGTGTTTTTAACTTGCAACATTTTTCATACTATTTATAGTATAATTGTTTTGGTTTTTTAAATTGAAATTTTTTTATTGTTTTTATAGAGAAATTGTTGAGTTTATTAAATTCTATTATAGTTTTTATGGTGAAATTCATGATATTTTTTATTTAATTTGGAACTATTATATTATCTTTGTAGTAAAATTGTTGAGTTTTTTTTTAACTTGGAACTTTTTTTTAAAGGTTTTTATAGTGAAATTGTTCAGTTTATGGTTTTTATAGTGAAATACTTGAGTTTTTAAAAATTGGAATTCATTTAAATGGTTTTTATGGTGAAACTCTTGAGTTTTTTTAACTTGCGACTTTTTTTATACTATTTATAGTAAAATTGTTTAATTTGTTTAAATTGAAACTTTTTTTATTCTTTTAGTGTGAAACTGTTGAGTTTTTTCACTTGTAAATTTCGTTATAGGTTTTATGGTGAAATTGTTGAATTATTTTTAATTTGGATTTTTTTGATTATTTCTATTGTAAAATTGTTGAGTTTTTTTAAGTTGGAACTATTTTTTATGGTTTTTATAATGAAATTGTTGAGTTGTTTTAACTTTGGATATTTTTTAATGGTTTTTATTGTGAAATTATTGAGTTTTTTTTACTTGGATCTTTTTTTATACTATTTTAGTAAAATTGTTGAGTTTTTTAAATTGGGACTTTTTTCTATGGTTTTAATAGTTAATATGTTGTATTTTTTCATTTGGAAATTTTTTTTTTATAGTATTTATGGTTAAATGTATGATTTTTTTATTTAATTTGGAACTTTTTTTATTTTTGTAGTAAAATTGTTGTGTTTTTTTAACTTGAAACTTTTATTAAGGTTTTTATAGTGAGATTGTTCAATTTATGGTTTATATAGTGCAAATGTTGAGTTTTTTAACTTGGATTCTCTTTAATAGTTTTTATAGTGAGAATGTTGAGTGTTTTTAACTTGCAACTTTTTCCATACTATTTATAGTATAATTGTTTAATTTTTTTAAATTGAAATTTCATTATTGTTTTTATAGAGAAACTGTTGAGTTTATTAAATTCTATTATAGTTTTTATGGTGAAATTCTTGATTTTTTTCTTTAATTTGGAACTTTTATATTATGTTTGTAGTAAAATTATTGAGTTTTTTTTTACTTGGGACTTTTTTTTAAGGTTTTTATAGTAAAATTGTTCAGTTTATGGTTTTTATAGTGAAATTCTTTAGTTTTTTTAAACTTGGAATTCATTTAAATGGTTTTTATAGTGAAACTCTTGAGTTTTTTTAACTTGCGACTTTTTTTATACTATTTATAGTAAAATTGTTTAATTTGTTTAAATTGAAACTTTTTTGATTCTTTTATTGTGAAACTGTTGATTTTTTTCACTTGTATATTTCGTTATAGTTATTATGGTGAAATTGTTGATTTTTTTTAATTTGGATTTTTTTGTTATTTCTATTGTAAAATTGTTGAGTTTTTTTAAGTTGGAACTTTTATTTATGGTTTTTATAATGAAATTGTTGAGTTGTTTTAACTTTGGATATTTTTTAATGGTTTTTCTTGTGAAATTGTTGAGTTTTTTTTACTTGGAACTTTTTTTATACTATTTTAGTAAAATTGTTGATTTTTTTTTAAATTGGAACTTTTTTCTATGGTTTTTATAGTTAAACTGTTGTGTTTTTTCATTTGGAAATTTTGTTATAGTTTTTATGGTGAAATGTAGGTTTTTTTTATTTAATTTGGAACTTTTTTTTATTTTTGTAGTAAAATTGTTGAGTATTTTTAACTTGAAACTTTTATTAAGGTTTTTATAGTGAGATTGTTCAATTTATGGTTTTTATAGTGCAATTGTCGAGTAAGCTTGGAATTCCCTTTAATAGTTTTTATAGTGAGATTGTTGAGTGTTTTTAACTTGCAACATTTTTCATACTATTTATAGTATAATTGTTTTGGTTTTTTAAATTGAAATTTTTTTATTGTTTTTATAGAGAAATTGTTGAGTTTATTAAATTCTATTATAGTTTTTATGGTGAAATTCATGATATTTTTTATTTAATTTGGAACTATTATATTATCTTTGTAGTAAAATTGTTGAGTTTTTTTTTAACTTGGAACTTTTTTTTAAAGGTTTTTATAGTGAAATTGTTCAGTTTATGGTTTTTATAGTGAAATACTTGAGTTTTTAAAAATTGGAATTCATTTAAATGGTTTTTATGGTGAAACTCTTGAGTTTTTTTAACTTGCGACTTTTTTTATACTATTTATAGTAAAATTGTTTAATTTGTTTAAATTGAAACTTTTTTTATTCTTTTAGTGTGAAACTGTTGAGTTTTTTCACTTGTAAATTTCGTTATAGGTTTTATGGTGAAATTGTTGAATTATTTTTAATTTGGATTTTTTTGATTATTTCTATTGTAAAATTGTTGAGTTTTTTTAAGTTGGAACTATTTTTTATGGTTTTTATAATGAAATTGTTGAGTTGTTTTAACTTTGGATATTTTTTAATGGTTTTTATTGTGAAATTATTGAGTTTTTTTTACTTGGATCTTTTTTTATACTATTTTAGTAAAATTGTTGAGTTTTTTAAATTGGGACTTTTTTCTATGGTTTTAATAGTTAATATGTTGTATTTTTTCATTTGGAAATTTTTTTTTTATAGTTTTTATGGTTAAATGTATGATTTTTTTATTTAATTTGGAACTTTTTTTATTTTTGTAGTAAAATTGTTGTGTTTTTTTAACTTGAAACTTTTATTAAGGTTTTTATAGTGAGATTGTTCAATTTATGGTTTATATAGTGCAAATGTTGAGTTTTTTAACTTGGATTCTCTTTAATAGTTTTTATAGTGAGAATGTTGAGTGTTTTTAACTTGCAACTTTTTCCATACTATTTATAGTATAATTGTTTAATTTTTTTAAATTGAAATTTCATTATTGTTTTTATAGAGAAACTGTTGAGTTTATTAAATTCTATTATAGTTTTTATGGTGAAATTCTTGATTTTTTTCTTTAATTTGGAACTTTTATATTATGTTTGTAGTAAAATTATTGAGTTTTTTTTTACTTGGGACTTTTTTTTAAGGTTTTTATAGTAAAATTGTTCAGTTTATGGTTTTTATAGTGAAATTCTTTAGTTTTTTTAAACTTGGAATTCATTTAAATGGTTTTTATAGTGAAACTCTTGAGTTTTTTTAACTTGCGACTTTTTTTATACTATTTATAGTAAAATTGTTTAATTTGTTTAAATTGAAACTTTTTTGATTCTTTTATTGTGAAACTGTTGATTTTTTTCACTTGTATATTTCGTTATAGTTATTATGGTGAAATTGTTGATTTTTTTTAATTTGGATTTTTTTGTTATTTCTATTGTAAAATTGTTGAGTTTTTTTAAGTTGGAACTTTTATTTATGGTTTTTATAATGAAATTGTTGAGTTGTTTTAACTTTGGATATTTTTTAATGGTTTTTCTTGTGAAATTGTTGAGTTTTTTTTACTTGGAACTTTTTTTATACTATTTTAGTAAAATTGTTGATTTTTTTTTAAATTGGAACTTTTTTCTATGGTTTTTATAGTTAAACTGTTGTGTTTTTTCATTTGGAAATTTTGTTATAGTTTTTATGGTGAAATGTAGGTTTTTTTTATTTAATTTGGAACTTTTTTTTATTTTTGTAGTAAAATTGTTGAGTATTTTTAACTTGAAACTTTTATTAAGGTTTTTATAGTGAGATTGTTCAATTTATGGTTTTTATAGTGCAATTGTCGAGTAAGCTTGGAATTCCCTTTAATAGTTTTTATAGTGAGATTGTTGAGTGTTTTTAACTTGCAACATTTTTCATACTATTTATAGTATAATTGTTTTGGTTTTTTAAATTGAAATTTTTTTATTGTTTTTATAGAGAAATTGTTGAGTTTATTAAATTCTATTATAGTTTTTATGGTGAAATTCATGATATTTTTTATTTAATTTGGAACTATTATATTATCTTTGTAGTAAAATTGTTGAGTTTTTTTTTAACTTGGAACTTTTTTTTAAAGGTTTTTATAGTGAAATTGTTCAGTTTATGGTTTTTATAGTGAAATACTTGAGTTTTTAAAAATTGGAATTCATTTAAATGGTTTTTATGGTGAAACTCTTGAGTTTTTTTAACTTGCGACTTTTTTTATACTATTTATAGTAAAATTGTTTAATTTGTTTAAATTGAAACTTTTTTTATTCTTTTAGTGTGAAACTGTTGAGTTTTTTCACTTGTAAATTTCGTTATAGGTTTTATGGTGAAATTGTTGAATTATTTTTAATTTGGATTTTTTTGATTATTTCTATTGTAAAATTGTTGAGTTTTTTTAAGTTGGAACTATTTTTTATGGTTTTTATAATGAAATTGTTGAGTTGTTTTAACTTTGGATATTTTTTAATGGTTTTTATTGTGAAATTATTGAGTTTTTTTTACTTGGATCTTTTTTTATACTATTTTAGTAAAATTGTTGAGTTTTTTAAATTGGGACTTTTTTCTATGGTTTTAATAGTTAATATGTTGTATTTTTTCATTTGGAAATTTTTTTTTTATAGTATTTATGGTTAAATGTATGATTTTTTTATTTAATTTGGAACTTTTTTTATTTTTGTAGTAAAATTGTTGTGTTTTTTTAACTTGAAACTTTTATTAAGGTTTTTATAGTGAGATTGTTCAATTTATGGTTTATATAGTGCAAATGTTGAGTTTTTTAACTTGGATTCTCTTTAATAGTTTTTATAGTGAGAATGTTGAGTGTTTTTAACTTGCAACTTTTTCCATACTATTTATAGTATAATTGTTTAATTTTTTTAAATTGAAATTTCATTATTGTTTTTATAGAGAAACTGTTGAGTTTATTAAATTCTATTATAGTTTTTATGGTGAAATTCTTGATTTTTTTCTTTAATTTGGAACTTTTATATTATGTTTGTAGTAAAATTATTGAGTTTTTTTTTACTTGGGACTTTTTTTTAAGGTTTTTATAGTAAAATTGTTCAGTTTATGGTTTTTATAGTGAAATTCTTTAGTTTTTTTAAACTTGGAATTCATTTAAATGGTTTTTATAGTGAAACTCTTGAGTTTTTTTAACTTGCGACTTTTTTTATACTATTTATAGTAAAATTGTTTAATTTGTTTAAATTGAAACTTTTTTGATTCTTTTATTGTGAAACTGTTGATTTTTTTCACTTGTATATTTCGTTATAGTTATTATGGTGAAATTGTTGATTTTTTTTAATTTGGATTTTTTTGTTATTTCTATTGTAAAATTGTTGAGTTTTTTTAAGTTGGAACTTTTATTTATGGTTTTTATAATGAAATTGTTGAGTTGTTTTAACTTTGGATATTTTTTAATGGTTTTTCTTGTGAAATTGTTGAGTTTTTTTTACTTGGAACTTTTTTTATACTATTTTAGTAAAATTGTTGATTTTTTTTTAAATTGGAACTTTTTTCTATGGTTTTTATAGTTAAACTGTTGTGTTTTTTCATTTGGAAATTTTGTTATAGTTTTTATGGTGAAATGTAG
Organism: Lathyrus aphaca; assembly: GCA_963966055.1. Lineage (NCBI taxonomy): Eukaryota > Viridiplantae > Streptophyta > Magnoliopsida > Fabales > Fabaceae > Lathyrus > Lathyrus aphaca. Next base: position 224,360,235 of record OZ014522.1, read on the forward strand.
GTTTTTTTTATTTAATTTGGAACTTTTTTTTATTTTTGTAGTAAAATTGTTGAGTATTTTTAACTTGAAACTTTTATTAAGGTTTTTATAGTGAGATTGTTCAATTTATGGTTTTTATAGTGCAATTGTCGAGTAAGCTTGGAATTCCCTTTAATAGTTTTTATAGTGAGATTGTTGAGTGTTTTTAACTTGCAACATTTTTCATACTATTTATAGTATAATTGTTTTGGTTTTTTAAATTGAAATTTTTTTATTGTTTTTATAGAGAAATTGTTGAGTTTATTAAATTCTATTATAGTTTTTATGGTGAAATTCATGATATTTTTTATTTAATTTGGAACTATTATATTATCTTTGTAGTAAAATTGTTGAGTTTTTTTTTAACTTGGAACTTTTTTTTAAAGGTTTTTATAGTGAAATTGTTCAGTTTATGGTTTTTATAGTGAAATACTTGAGTTTTTAAAAATTGGAATTCATTTAAATGGTTTTTATGGTGAAACTCTTGAGTTTTTTTAACTTGCGACTTTTTTTATACTATTTATAGTAAAATTGTTTAATTTGTTTAAATTGAAACTTTTTTTATTCTTTTAGTGTGAAACTGTTGAGTTTTTTCACTTGTAAATTTCGTTATAGGTTTTATGGTGAAATTGTTGAATTATTTTTAATTTGGATTTTTTTGATTATTTCTATTGTAAAATTGTTGAGTTTTTTTAAGTTGGAACTATTTTTTATGGTTTTTATAATGAAATTGTTGAGTTGTTTTAACTTTGGATATTTTTTAATGGTTTTTATTGTGAAATTATTGAGTTTTTTTTACTTGGATCTTTTTTTATACTATTTTAGTAAAATTGTTGAGTTTTTTAAATTGGAACTTTTTTCTATGGTTTTAATAGTTAATATGTTGTATTTTTTCATTTGGAATTTTTTTTTTTATAGTTTTTATGGTTAAATGTATGATTTTTTTATTTAATTTGGAACTTTTTTTATTTTTGTAGTAAAATTGTTGTGTTTTTTTAACTTGAAACTTTTATTAAGGTTTTTATAGTGAGATTGTTCAATTTATGGTTTATATAGTGCAAATGTTGAGTTTTTTAACTTGGATTCTCTTTAATAGTTTTTATAGTGAGAATGTTGAGTGTTTTTAACTTGCAACTTTTTCCATACTATTTATAGTATAATTGTTTAATTTTTTTAAATTGAAATTTCATTATTGTTTTTATAGAGAAACTGTTGAGTTTATTAAATTCTATTATAGTTTTTATGGTGAAATTCTTGATTTTTTTCTTTAATTTGGAACTTTTATATTATGTTTGTAGTAAAATTATTGAGTTTTTTTTTACTTGGGACTTTTTTTTAAGGTTTTTATAGTAAAATTGTTCAGTTTATGGTTTTTATAGTGAAATTCTTTAGTTTTTTTAAACTTGGAATTCATTTAAATGGTTTTTATAGTGAAACTCTTGAGTTTTTTTAACTTGCGACTTTTTTTATACTATTTATAGTAAAATTGTTTAATTTGTTTAAATTGAAACTTTTTTGATTCTTTTATTGTGAAACTGTTGATTTTTTTCACTTGTATATTTCGTTATAGTTATTATGGTGAAATTGTTGATTTTTTTTAATTTGGATTTTTTTGTTATTTCTATTGTAAAATTGTTGAGTTTTTTTAAGTTGGAACTTTTATTTATGGTTTTTATAATGAAATTGTTGAGTTGTTTTAACTTTGGATATTTTTTAATGGTTTTTCTTGTGAAATTGTTGAGTTTTTTTTACTTGGAACTTTTTTTATACTATTTTAGTAAAATTGTTGATTTTTTTTTAAATTGGAACTTTTTTCTATGGTTTTTATAGTTAAACTGTTGTGTTTTTTCATTTGGAAATTTTGTTATAGTTTTTATGGTGAAATGTAGGTTTTTTTTATTTAATTTGGAACTTTTTTTTATTTTTGTAGTAAAATTGTTGAGTATTTTTAACTTGAAACTTTTATTAAGGTTTTTATAGTGAGATTGTTCAATTTATGGTTTTTATAGTGCAATTGTCGAGTAAGCTTGGAATTCCCTTTAATAGTTTTTATAGTGAGATTGTTGAGTGTTTTTAACTTGCAACATTTTTCATACTATTTATAGTATAATTGTTTTGGTTTTTTAAATTGAAATTTTTTTATTGTTTTTATAGAGAAATTGTTGAGTTTATTAAATTCTATTATAGTTTTTATGGTGAAATTCATGATATTTTTTATTTAATTTGGAACTATTATATTATCTTTGTAGTAAAATTGTTGAGTTTTTTTTTAACTTGGAACTTTTTTTTAAAGGTTTTTATAGTGAAATTGTTCAGTTTATGGTTTTTATAGTGAAATACTTGAGTTTTTAAAAATTGGAATTCATTTAAATGGTTTTTATGGTGAAACTCTTGAGTTTTTTTAACTTGCGACTTTTTTTATACTATTTATAGTAAAATTGTTTAATTTGTTTAAATTGAAACTTTTTTTATTCTTTTAGTGTGAAACTGTTGAGTTTTTTCACTTGTAAATTTCGTTATAGGTTTTATGGTGAAATTGTTGAATTATTTTTAATTTGGATTTTTTTGATTATTTCTATTGTAAAATTGTTGAGTTTTTTTAAGTTGGAACTATTTTTTATGGTTTTTATAATGAAATTGTTGAGTTGTTTTAACTTTGGATATTTTTTAATGGTTTTTATTGTGAAATTATTGAGTTTTTTTTACTTGGATCTTTTTTTATACTATTTTAGTAAAATTGTTGAGTTTTTTAAATTGGAACTTTTTTCTATGGTTTTAATAGTTAATATGTTGTATTTTTTCATTTGGAATTTTTTTTTTTATAGTTTTTATGGTTAAATGTATGATTTTTTTATTTAATTTGGAACTTTTTTTATTTTTGTAGTAAAATTGTTGTGTTTTTTTAACTTGAAACTTTTATTAAGGTTTTTATAGTGAGATTGTTCAATTTATGGTTTATATAGTGCAAATGTTGAGTTTTTTAACTTGGATTCTCTTTAATAGTTTTTATAGTGAGAATGTTGAGTGTTTTTAACTTGCAACTTTTTCCATACTATTTATAGTATAATTGTTTAATTTTTTTAAATTGAAATTTCATTATTGTTTTTATAGAGAAACTGTTGAGTTTATTAAATTCTATTATAGTTTTTATGGTGAAATTCTTGATTTTTTTCTTTAATTTGGAACTTTTATATTATGTTTGTAGTAAAATTATTGAGTTTTTTTTTACTTGGGACTTTTTTTTAAGGTTTTTATAGTAAAATTGTTCAGTTTATGGTTTTTATAGTGAAATTCTTTAGTTTTTTTAAACTTGGAATTCATTTAAATGGTTTTTATAGTGAAACTCTTGAGTTTTTTTAACTTGCGACTTTTTTTATACTATTTATAGTAAAATTGTTTAATTTGTTTAAATTGAAACTTTTTTGATTCTTTTATTGTGAAACTGTTGATTTTTTTCACTTGTATATTTCGTTATAGTTATTATGGTGAAATTGTTGATTTTTTTTAATTTGGATTTTTTTGTTATTTCTATTGTAAAATTGTTGAGTTTTTTTAAGTTGGAACTTTTATTTATGGTTTTTATAATGAAATTGTTGAGTTGTTTTAACTTTGGATATTTTTTAATGGTTTTTCTTGTGAAATTGTTGAGTTTTTTTTACTTGGAACTTTTTTTATACTATTTTAGTAAAATTGTTGATTTTTTTTTAAATTGGAACTTTTTTCTATGGTTTTTATAGTTAAACTGTTGTGTTTTTTCATTTGGAAATTTTGTTATAGTTTTTATGGTGAAATGTAGGTTTTTTTTATTTAATTTGGAACTTTTTTTTATTTTTGTAGTAAAATTGTTGAGTATTTTTAACTTGAAACTTTTATTAAGGTTTTTATAGTGAGATTGTTCAATTTATGGTTTTTATAGTGCAATTGTCGAGTAAGCTTGGAATTCCCTTTAATAGTTTTTATAGTGAGATTGTTGAGTGTTTTTAACTTGCAACATTTTTCATACTATTTATAGTATAATTGTTTTGGTTTTTTAAATTGAAATTTTTTTATTGTTTTTATAGAGAAATTGTTGAGTTTATTAAATTCTATTATAGTTTTTATGGTGAAATTCATGATATTTTTTATTTAATTTGGAACTATTATATTATCTTTGTAGTAAAATTGTTGAGTTTTTTTTTAACTTGGAACTTTTTTTTAAAGGTTTTTATAGTGAAATTGTTCAGTTTATGGTTTTTATAGTGAAATACTTGAGTTTTTAAAAATTGGAATTCATTTAAATGGTTTTTATGGTGAAACTCTTGAGTTTTTTTAACTTGCGACTTTTTTTATACTATTTATAGTAAAATTGTTTAATTTGTTTAAATTGAAACTTTTTTTATTCTTTTAGTGTGAAACTGTTGAGTTTTTTCACTTGTAAATTTCGTTATAGGTTTTATGGTGAAATTGTTGAATTATTTTTAATTTGGATTTTTTTGATTATTTCTATTGTAAAATTGTTGAGTTTTTTTAAGTTGGAACTATTTTTTATGGTTTTTATAATGAAATTGTTGAGTTGTTTTAACTTTGGATATTTTTTAATGGTTTTTATTGTGAAATTATTGAGTTTTTTTTACTTGGATCTTTTTTTATACTATTTTAGTAAAATTGTTGAGTTTTTTAAATTGGAACTTTTTTCTATGGTTTTAATAGTTAATATGTTGTATTTTTTCATTTGGAAATTTTTTTTTATAGTTTTTATGGTTAAATGTATGATTTTTTTATTTAATTTGGAACTTTTTTTATTTTTGTAGTAAAATTGTTGTGTTTTTTTAACTTGAAACTTTTATTAAGGTTTTTATAGTGAGATTGTTCAATTTATGGTTTATATAGTGCAAATGTTGAGTTTTTTAACTTGGATTCTCTTTAATAGTTTTTATAGTGAGAATGTTGAGTGTTTTTAACTTGCAACTTTTTCCATACTATTTATAGTATAATTGTTTAATTTTTTTAAATTGAAATTTCATTATTGTTTTTATAGAGAAACTGTTGAGTTTATTAAATTCTATTATAGTTTTTATGGTGAAATTCTTGATTTTTTTCTTTAATTTGGAACTTTTATATTATGTTTGTAGTAAAATTATTGAGTTTTTTTTTACTTGGGACTTTTTTTTAAGGTTTTTATAGTAAAATTGTTCAGTTTATGGTTTTTATAGTGAAATTCTTTAGTTTTTTTAAACTTGGAATTCATTTAAATGGTTTTTATAGTGAAACTCTTGAGTTTTTTTAACTTGCGACTTTTTTTATACTATTTATAGTAAAATTGTTTAATTTGTTTAAATTGAAACTTTTTTGATTCTTTTATTGTGAAACTGTTGATTTTTTTCACTTGTATATTTCGTTATAGTTATTATGGTGAAATTGTTGATTTTTTTTAATTTGGATTTTTTTGTTATTTCTATTGTAAAATTGTTGAGTTTTTTTAAGTTGGAACTTTTATTTATGGTTTTTATAATGAAATTGTTGAGTTGTTTTAACTTTGGATATTTTTTAATGGTTTTTCTTGTGAAATTGTTGAGTTTTTTTTACTTGGAACTTTTTTTATACTATTTTAGTAAAATTGTTGATTTTTTTTTAAATTGGAACTTTTTTCTATGGTTTTTATAGTTAAACTGTTGTGTTTTTTCATTTGGAAATTTTGTTATAGTTTTTATGGTGAAATGTAGGTTTTTTTTATTTAATTTGGAACTTTTTTTTATTTTTGTAGTAAAATTGTTGAGTATTTTTAACTTGAAACTTTTATTAAGGTTTTTATAGTGAGATTGTTCAATTTATGGTTTTTATAGTGCAATTGTCGAGTAAGCTTGGAATTCCCTTTAATAGTTTTTATAGTGAGATTGTTGAGTGTTTTTAACTTGCAACATTTTTCATACTATTTATAGTATAATTGTTTTGGTTTTTTAAATTGAAATTTTTTTATTGTTTTTATAGAGAAATTGTTGAGTTTATTAAATTCTATTATAGTTTTTATGGTGAAATTCATGATATTTTTTATTTAATTTGGAACTATTATATTATCTTTGTAGTAAAATTGTTGAGTTTTTTTTTAACTTGGAACTTTTTTTTAAAGGTTTTTATAGTGAAATTGTTCAGTTTATGGTTTTTATAGTGAAATACTTGAGTTTTTAAAAATTGGAATTCATTTAAATGGTTTTTATGGTGAAACTCTTGAGTTTTTTTAACTTGCGACTTTTTTTATACTATTTATAGTAAAATTGTTTAATTTGTTTAAATTGAAACTTTTTTTATTCTTTTAGTGTGAAACTGTTGAGTTTTTTCACTTGTAAATTTCGTTATAGGTTTTATGGTGAAATTGTTGAATTATTTTTAATTTGGATTTTTTTGATTATTTCTATTGTAAAATTGTTGAGTTTTTTTAAGTTGGAACTATTTTTTATGGTTTTTATAATGAAATTGTTGAGTTGTTTTAACTTTGGATATTTTTTAATGGTTTTTATTGTGAAATTATTGAGTTTTTTTTACTTGGATCTTTTTTTATACTATTTTAGTAAAATTGTTGAGTTTTTTAAATTGGGACTTTTTTCTATGGTTTTAATAGTTAATATGTTGTATTTTTTCATTTGGAAATTTTTTTTTTATAGTATTTATGGTTAAATGTATGATTTTTTTATTTAATTTGGAACTTTTTTTATTTTTGTAGTAAAATTGTTGTGTTTTTTTAACTTGAAACTTTTATTAAGGTTTTTATAGTGAGATTGTTCAATTTATGGTTTATATAGTGCAAATGTTGAGTTTTTTAACTTGGATTCTCTTTAATAGTTTTTATAGTGAGAATGTTGAGTGTTTTTAACTTGCAACTTTTTCCATACTATTTATAGTATAATTGTTTAATTTTTTTAAATTGAAATTTCATTATTGTTTTTATAGAGAAACTGTTGAGTTTATTAAATTCTATTATAGTTTTTATGGTGAAATTCTTGATTTTTTTCTTTAATTTGGAACTTTTATATTATGTTTGTAGTAAAATTATTGAGTTTTTTTTTACTTGGGACTTTTTTTTAAGGTTTTTATAGTAAAATTGTTCAGTTTATGGTTTTTATAGTGAAATTCTTTAGTTTTTTTAAACTTGGAATTCATTTAAATGGTTTTTATAGTGAAACTCTTGAGTTTTTTTAACTTGCGACTTTTTTTATACTATTTATAGTAAAATTGTTTAATTTGTTTAAATTGAAACTTTTTTGATTCTTTTATTGTGAAACTGTTGATTTTTTTCACTTGTATATTTCGTTATAGTTATTATGGTGAAATTGTTGATTTTTTTTAATTTGGATTTTTTTGTTATTTCTATTGTAAAATTGTTGAGTTTTTTTAAGTTGGAACTTTTATTTATGGTTTTTATAATGAAATTGTTGAGTTGTTTTAACTTTGGATATTTTTTAATGGTTTTTCTTGTGAAATTGTTGAGTTTTTTTTACTTGGAACTTTTTTTATACTATTTTAGTAAAATTGTTGATTTTTTTTTAAATTGGAACTTTTTTCTATGGTTTTTATAGTTAAACTGTTGTGTTTTTTCATTTGGAAATTTTGTTATAGTTTTTATGGTGAAATGTAGGTTTTTTTTATTTAATTTGGAACTTTTTTTTATTTTTGTAGTAAAATTGTTGAGTATTTTTAACTTGAAACTTTTATTAAGGTTTTTATAGTGAGATTGTTCAATTTATGGTTTTTATAGTGCAATTGTCGAGTAAGCTTGGAATTCCCTTTAATAGTTTTTATAGTGAGATTGTTGAGTGTTTTTAACTTGCAACATTTTTCATACTATTTATAGTATAATTGTTTTGGTTTTTTAAATTGAAATTTTTTTATTGTTTTTATAGAGAAATTGTTGAGTTTATTAAATTCTATTATAGTTTTTATGGTGAAATTCATGATATTTTTTATTTAATTTGGAACTATTATATTATCTTTGTAGTAAAATTGTTGAGTTTTTTTTTAACTTGGAACTTTTTTTTAAAGGTTTTTATAGTGAAATTGTTCAGTTTATGGTTTTTATAGTGAAATACTTGAGTTTTTAAAAATTGGAATTCATTTAAATGGTTTTTATGGTGAAACTCTTGAGTTTTTTTAACTTGCGACTTTTTTTATACTATTTATAGTAAAATTGTTTAATTTGTTTAAATTGAAACTTTTTTTATTCTTTTAGTGTGAAACTGTTGAGTTTTTTCACTTGTAAATTTTGTTATAGGTTTTATGGTGAAATTGTTGAATTATTTTTAATTTGGATTTTTTTGATTATTTCTATTGTAAAATTGTTGAGTTTTTTTAAGTTGGAACTATTTTTTATGGTTTTTATAATGAAATTGTTGAGTTGTTTTAACTTTGGATATTTTTTAATGGTTTTTATTGTGAAATTATTGAGTTTTTTTTACTTGGATCTTTTTTTATACTATTTTAGTAAAATTGTTGAGTTTTTTAAATTGGAACTTTTTTCTATGGTTTTAATAGTTAATATGTTGTATTTTTTCATTTGGAAATTTTTTTTTATAGTTTTTATGGTTAAATGTATGATTTTTTTTATTTAATTTGGAACTTTTTTTATTTTTGTAGTAAAATTGTTGTGTTTTTTTAACTTGAAACTTTTATTAAGGTTTTTATAGTGAGATTGTTCAATTTATGGTTTATATAGTGCAAATGTTGAGTTTTTTAACTTGGATTCTCTTTAATAGTTTTTATAGTGAGAATGTTGAGTGTTTTTAACTTGCAACTTTTTCCATACTATTTATAGTATAATTGTTTAATTTTTTTAAATTGAAATTTCATTATTGTTTTTATAGAGAAACTGTTGAGTTTATTAAATTCTATTATAGTTTTTATGGTGAAATTCTTGATTTTTTTCTTTAATTTGGAACTTTTATATTATGTTTGTAGTAAAATTATTGAGTTTTTTTTTACTTGGGACTTTTTTTTAAGGTTTTTATAGTAAAATTGTTCAGTTTATGGTTTTTATAGTGAAATTCTTTAGTTTTTTTAAACTTGGAATTCATTTAAATGGTTTTTATAGTGAAACTCTTGAGTTTTTTTAACTTGCGACTTTTTTTATACTATTTATAGTAAAATTGTTTAATTTGTTTAAATTGAAACTTTTTTGATTCTTTTATTGTGAAACTGTTGATTTTTTTCACTTGTATATTTCGTTATAGTTATTATGGTGAAATTGTTGATTTTTTTTAATTTGGATTTTTTTGTTATTTCTATTGTAAAATTGTTGAGTTTTTTTAAGTTGGAACTTTTATTTATGGTTTTTATAATGAAATTGTTGAGTTGTTTTAACTTTGGATATTTTTTAATGGTTTTTCTTGTGAAATTGTTGAGTTTTTTTTACTTGGAACTTTTTTTATACTATTTTAGTAAAATTGTTGATTTTTTTTTAAATTGGAACTTTTTTCTATGGTTTTTATAGTTAAACTGTTGTGTTTTTTCATTTGGAAATTTTGTTATAGTTTTTATGGTGAAATGTAGGTTTTTTTTATTTAATTTGGAACTTTTTTTTATTTTTGTAGTAAAATTGTTGAGTATTTTTAACTTGAAACTTTTATTAAGGTTTTTATAGTGAGATTGTTCAATTTATGGTTTTTATAGTGCAATTGTTGAGTAAGCTTGGAATTCCCTTTAATAGTTTTTATAGTGAGATTGTTGAGTGTTTTTAACTTGCAACATTTTTCATACTATTTATAGTATAATTGTTTTGGTTTTTTAAATTGAAATTTTTTTATTGTTTTTATAGAGAAATTGTTGAGTTTATTAAATTCTATTATAGTTTTTATGGTGAAATTCATGATATTTTTTATTTAATTTGGAACTATTATATTATCTTTGTAGTAAAATTGTTGAGTTTTTTTTTAACTTGGAACTTTTTTTTAAAGGTTTTTATAGTGAAATTGTTCAGTTTATGGTTTTTATAGTGAAATACTTGAGTTTTTAAAAATTGGAATTCATTTAAATGGTTTTTATGGTGAAACTCTTGAGTTTTTTTAACTTGCGACTTTTTTTATACTATTTATAGTAAAATTGTTTAATTTGTTTAAATTGAAACTTTTTTTATTCTTTTAGTGTGAAACTGTTGAGTTTTTTCACTTGTAAATTTCGTTATAGGTTTTATGGTGAAATTGTTGAATTATTTTTAATTTGGATTTTTTTGATTATTTCTATTGTAAAATTGTTGAGTTTTTTTAAGTTGGAACTATTTTTTATGGTTTTTATAATGAAATTGTTGAGTTGTTTTAACTTTGGATATTTTTTAATGGTTTTTATTGTGAAATTATTGAGTTTTTTTTACTTGGATCTTTTTTTATACTATTTTAGTAAAATTGTTGAGTTTTTTAAATTGGAACTTTTTTCTATGGTTTTAATAGTTAATATGTTGTATTTTTTCATTTGGAAATTTTTTTTTATAGTTTTTATGGTTAAATGTATGATTTTTTTTATTTAATTTGGAACTTTTTTTATTTTTGTAGTAAAATTGTTGTGTTTTTTTAACTTGAAACTTTTATTAAGGTTTTTATAGTGAGATTGTTCAATTTATGGTTTATATAGTGCAAATGTTGAGTTTTTTAACTTGGATTCTCTTTAATAGTTTTTATAGTGAGAATGTTGAGTGTTTTTAACTTGCAACTTTTCCATACTATTTATAGTATAATTGTTTAATTTTTTTAAATTGAAATTTCATTATTGTTTTTATAGAGAAATTGTTGAGTTTATTAAATTCTATTATAGTTTTTATGGTGAAATTCTTGATTTTTTTCTTTAATTTGGAACTTTTATATTATGTTTGTAGTAAAATTATTGAGTTTTTTTTTACTTGGGACTTTTTTTTAAGGTTTTTATAGTAAAATTGTTCAGTTTATGGTTTTTATAGTGAAATTCTTTAGTTTTTTTAAACTTGGAATTCATTTAAATGGTTTTTATAGTGAAACTCTTGAGTTTTTTTAACTTGCGACTTTTTTTATACTATTTATAGTAAAATTGTTTAATTTGTTTAAATTGAAACTTTTTTGATTCTTTTATTGTGAAACTGTTGATTTTTTTCACTTGTATATTTCGTTATAGTTATTATGGTGAAATTGTTGATTTTTTTTAATTTGGATTTTTTTGTTATTTCTATTGTAAAATTGTTGAGTTTTTTTAAGTTGGAACTTTTATTTATGGTTTTTATAATGAAATTGTTGAGTTGTTTTAACTTTGGATATTTTTTAATGGTTTTTCTTGTGAAATTGTTGAGTTTTTTTTACTTGGAACTTTTTTTATACTATTTTAGTAAAATTGTTGATTTTTTTTTAAATTGGAACTTTTTTCTATGGTTTTTATAGTTAAACTGTTGTGTTTTTTCATTTGGAAATTTTGTTATAGTTTTTATGGTGAAATGTAGGTTTTTTTTATTTAATTTGGAACTTTTTTTTATTTTTGTAGTAAAATTGTTGAGTATTTTTAACTTGAAACTTTTATTAAGGTTTTTATAGTGAGATTGTTCAATTTATGGTTTTTATAGTGCAATTGTTGAGTAAGCTTGGAATTCCCTTTAATAGTTTTTATAGTGAGATTGTTGAGTGTTTTTAACTTGCAACATTTTTCATACTATTTATAGTATAATTGTTTTGGTTTTTTAAATTGAAATTTTTTTATTGTTTTTATAGAGAAATTGTTGAGTTTATTAAATTCTATTATAGTTTTTATGGTGAAATTCATGATATTTTTTATTTAATTTGGAACTATTATATTATCTTTGTAGTAAAATTGTTGAGTTTTTTTTTAACTTGGAACTTTTTTTTAAAGGTTTTTATAGTGAAATTGTTCAGTTTATGGTTTTTATAGTGAAATACTTGAGTTTTTAAAAATTGGAATTCATTTAAATGGTTTTTATGGTGAAACTCTTGAGTTTTTTTAACTTGCGACTTTTTTTATACTATTTATAGTAAAATTGTTTAATTTGTTTAAATTGAAACTTTTTTTATTCTTTTAGTGTGAAACTGTTGAGTTTTTTCACTTGTAAATTTCGTTATAGGTTTTATGGTGAAATTGTTGAATTATTTTTAATTTGGATTTTTTTGATTATTTCTATTGTAAAATTGTTGAGTTTTTTTAAGTTGGAACTATTTTTTATGGTTTTTATAATGAAATTGTTGAGTTGTTTTAACTTTGGATATTTTTTAATGGTTTTTATTGTGAAATTATTGAGTTTTTTTTACTTGGATCTTTTTTTATACTATTTTAGTAAAATTGTTGAGTTTTTTAAATTGGAACTTTTTTCTATGGTTTTAATAGTTAATATGTTGTATTTTTTCATTTGGAAATTTTTTTTTATAGTTTTTATGGTTAAATGTATGATTTTTTTTATTTAATTTGGAACTTTTTTTATTTTTGTAGTAAAATTGTTGTGTTTTTTTAACTTGAAACTTTTATTAAGGTTTTTATAGTGAGATTGTTCAATTTATGGTTTATATAGTGCAAATGTTGAGTTTTTTAACTTGGATTCTCTTTAATAGTTTTTATAGTGAGAATGTTGAGTGTTTTTAACTTGCAACTTTTCCATACTATTTATAGTATAATTGTTTAATTTTTTTAAATTGAAATTTCATTATTGTTTTTATAGAGAAATTGTTGAGTTTATTAAATTCTATTATAGTTTTTATGGTGAAATTCTTGATTTTTTTCTTTAATTTGGAACTTTTATATTATGTTTGTAGTAAAATTATTGAGTTTTTTTTTACTTGGGACTTTTTTTTAAGGTTTTTATAGTAAAATTGTTCAGTTTATGGTTTTTATAGTGAAATTCTTTAGTTTTTTTAAACTTGGAATTCATTTAAATGGTTTTTATAGTGAAACTCTTGAGTTTTTTTAACTTGCGACTTTTTTTATACTATTTATAGTAAAATTGTTTAATTTGTTTAAATTGAAACTTTTTTGATTCTTTTATTGTGAAACTGTTGATTTTTTTCACTTGTATATTTCGTTATAGTTATTATGGTGAAATTGTTGATTTTTTTTAATTTGGATTTTTTTGTTATTTCTATTGTAAAATTGTTGAGTTTTTTTAAGTTGGAACTTTTATTTATGGTTTTTATAATGAAATTGTTGAGTTGTTTTAACTTTGGATATTTTTTAATGGTTTTTCTTGTGAAATTGTTGAGTTTTTTTTACTTGGAACTTTTTTTATACTATTTTAGTAAAATTGTTGATTTTTTTTTAAATTGGAACTTTTTTCTATGGTTTTTATAGTTAAACTGTTGTGTTTTTTCATTTGGAAATTTTGTTATAGTTTTTATGGTGAAATGTAGGTTTTTTTTATTTAATTTGGAACTTTTTTTTATTTTTGTAGTAAAATTGTTGAGTATTTTTAACTTGAAACTTTTATTAAGGTTTTTATAGTGAGATTGTTCAATTTATGGTTTTTATAGTGCAATTGTCGAGTAAGCTTGGAATTCCCTTTAATAGTTTTTATAGTGAGATTGTTGAGTGTTTTTAACTTGCAACATTTTTCATACTATTTATAGTATAATTGTTTTGGTTTTTTAAATTGAAATTTTTTTATTGTTTTTATAGAGAAATTGTTGAGTTTATTAAATTCTATTATAGTTTTTATGGTGAAATTCATGATATTTTTTATTTAATTTGGAACTATTATATTATCTTTGTAGTAAAATTGTTGAGTTTTTTTTTAACTTGGAACTTTTTTTTAAAGGTTTTTATAGTGAAATTGTTCAGTTTATGGTTTTTATAGTGAAATACTTGAGTTTTTAAAAATTGGAATTCATTTAAATGGTTTTTATGGTGAAACTCTTGAGTTTTTTTAACTTGCGACTTTTTTTATACTATTTATAGTAAAATTGTTTAATTTGTTTAAATTGAAACTTTTTTTATTCTTTTAGTGTGAAACTGTTGAGTTTTTTCACTTGTAAATTTCGTTATAGGTTTTATGGTGAAATTGTTGAATTATTTTTAATTTGGATTTTTTTGATTATTTCTATTGTAAAATTGTTGAGTTTTTTTAAGTTGGAACTATTTTTTATGGTTTTTATAATGAAATTGTTGAGTTGTTTTAACTTTGGATATTTTTTAATGGTTTTTATTGTGAAATTATTGAGTTTTTTTTACTTGGATCTTTTTTTATACTATTTTAGTAAAATTGTTGAGTTTTTTAAATTGGAACTTTTTTCTATGGTTTTAATAGTTAATATGTTGTATTTTTTCATTTGGAAATTTTTTTTTATAGTTTTTATGGTTAAATGTATGATTTTTTTTATTTAATTTGGAACTTTTTTTATTTTTGTAGTAAAATTGTTGTGTTTTTTTAACTTGAAACTTTTATTAAGGTTTTTATAGTGAGATTGTTCAATTTATGGTTTATATAGTGCAAATGTTGAGTTTTTTAACTTGGATTCTCTTTAATAGTTTTTATAGTGAGAATGTTGAGTGTTTTTAACTTGCAACTTTTCCATACTATTTATAGTATAATTGTTTAATTTTTTTAAATTGAAATTTCATTATTGTTTTTATAGAGAAATTGTTGAGTTTATTAAATTCTATTATAGTTTTTATGGTGAAATTCTTGATTTTTTTCTTTAATTTGGAACTTTTATATTATGTTTGTAGTAAAATTATTGAGTTTTTTTTTACTTGGGACTTTTTTTTAAGGTTTTTATAGTAAAATTGTTCAGTTTATGGTTTTTATAGTGAAATTCTTTAGTTTTTTTAAACTTGGAATTCATTTAAATGGTTTTTATAGTGAAACTCTTGAGTTTTTTTAACTTGCGACTTTTTTTATACTATTTATAGTAAAATTGTTTAATTTGTTTAAATTGAAACTTTTTTGATTCTTTTATTGTGAAACTGTTGATTTTTTTCACTTGTATATTTCGTTATAGTTATTATGGTGAAATTGTTGATTTTTTTTAATTTGGATTTTTTTGTTATTTCTATTGTAAAATTGTTGAGTTTTTTTAAGTTGGAACTTTTATTTATGGTTTTTATAATGAAATTGTTGAGTTGTTTTAACTTTGGATATTTTTTAATGGTTTTTCTTGTGAAATTGTTGAGTTTTTTTTACTTGGAACTTTTTTTATACTATTTTAGTAAAATTGTTGATTTTTTTTTAAATTGGAACTTTTTTCTATGGTTTTTATAGTTAAACTGTTGTGTTTTTTCATTTGGAAATTTTGTTATAGTTTTTATGGTGAAATGTAGGTTTTTTTTATTTAATTTGGAACTTTTTTTTATTTTTGTAGTAAAATTGTTGAGTATTTTTAACTTGAAACTTTTATTAAGGTTTTTATAGTGAGATTGTTCAATTTATGGTTTTTATAGTGCAATTGTTGAGTAAGCTTGGAATTCCCTTTAATAGTTTTTATAGTGAGATTGTTGAGTGTTTTTAACTTGCAACATTTTTCATACTATTTATAGTATAATTGTTTTGGTTTTTTAAATTGAAATTTTTTTATTGTTTTTATAGAGAAATTGTTGAGTTTATTAAATTCTATTATAGTTTTTATGGTGAAATTCATGATATTTTTTATTTAATTTGGAACTATTATATTATCTTTGTAGTAAAATTGTTGAGTTTTTTTTTAACTTGGAACTTTTTTTTAAAGGTTTTTATAGTGAAATTGTTCAGTTTATGGTTTTTATAGTGAAATACTTGAGTTTTTAAAAATTGGAATTCATTTAAATGGTTTTTATGGTGAAACTCTTGAGTTTTTTTAACTTGCGACTTTTTTTATACTATTTATAGTAAAATTGTTTAATTTGTTTAAATTGAAACTTTTTTTATTCTTTTAGTGTGAAACTGTTGAGTTTTTTCACTTGTAAATTTCGTTATAGGTTTTATGGTGAAATTGTTGAATTATTTTTAATTTGGATTTTTTTGATTATTTCTATTGTAAAATTGTTGAGTTTTTTTAAGTTGGAACTATTTTTTATGGTTTTTATAATGAAATTGTTGAGTTGTTTTAACTTTGGATATTTTTTAATGGTTTTTATTGTGAAATTATTGAGTTTTTTTTACTTGGATCTTTTTTTATACTATTTTAGTAAAATTGTTGAGTTTTTTAAATTGGAACTTTTTTCTATGGTTTTAATAGTTAATATGTTGTATTTTTTCATTTGGAAATTTTTTTTTATAGTTTTTATGGTTAAATGTATGATTTTTTTATTTAATTTGGAACTTTTTTTATTTTTGTAGTAAAATTGTTGTGTTTTTTTAACTTGAAACTTTTATTAAGGTTTTTATAGTGAGATTGTTCAATTTATGGTTTATATAGTGCAAATGTTGAGTTTTTTAACTTGGATTCTCTTTAATAGTTTTTATAGTGAGAATGTTGAGTGTTTTTAACTTGCAACTTTTTCCATACTATTTATAGTATAATTGTTTAATTTTTTTAAATTGAAATTTCATTATTGTTTTTATAGAGAAACTGTTGAGTTTATTAAATTCTATTATAGTTTTTATGGTGAAATTCTTGATTTTTTTCTTTAATTTGGAACTTTTATATTATGTTTGTAGTAAAATTATTGAGTTTTTTTTTACTTGGGACTTTTTTTTAAGGTTTTTATAGTAAAATTGTTCAGTTTATGGTTTTTATAGTGAAATTCTTTAGTTTTTTTAAACTTGGAATTCATTTAAATGGTTTTTATAGTGAAACTCTTGAGTTTTTTTAACTTGCGACTTTTTTTATACTATTTATAGTAAAATTGTTTAATTTGTTTAAATTGAAACTTTTTTGATTCTTTTATTGTGAAACTGTTGATTTTTTTCACTTGTATATTTCGTTATAGTTATTATGGTGAAATTGTTGATTTTTTTTAATTTGGATTTTTTTGTTATTTCTATTGTAAAATTGTTGAGTTTTTTTAAGTTGGAACTTTTATTTATGGTTTTTATAATGAAATTGTTGAGTTGTTTTAACTTTGGATATTTTTTAATGGTTTTTCTTGTGAAATTGTTGAGTTTTTTTTACTTGGAACTTTTTTTATACTATTTTAGTAAAATTGTTGATTTTTTTTTAAATTGGAACTTTTTTCTATGGTTTTTATAGTTAAACTGTTGTGTTTTTTCATTTGGAAATTTTGTTATAGTTTTTATGGTGAAATGTAGGTTTTTTTTATTTAATTTGGAACTTTTTTTTATTTTTGTAGTAAAATTGTTGAGTATTTTTAACTTGAAACTTTTATTAAGGTTTTTATAGTGAGATTGTTCAATTTATGGTTTTTATAGTGCAATTGTCGAGTAAGCTTGGAATTCCCTTTAATAGTTTTTATAGTGAGATTGTTGAGTGTTTTTAACTTGCAACATTTTTCATACTATTTATAGTATAATTGTTTTGGTTTTTTAAATTGAAATTTTTTTATTGTTTTTATAGAGAAATTGTTGAGTTTATTAAATTCTATTATAGTTTTTATGGTGAAATTCATGATATTTTTTATTTAATTTGGAACTATTATATTATCTTTGTAGTAAAATTGTTGAGTTTTTTTTTAACTTGGAACTTTTTTTTAAAGGTTTTTATAGTGAAATTGTTCAGTTTATGGTTTTTATAGTGAAATACTTGAGTTTTTAAAAATTGGAATTCATTTAAATGGTTTTTATGGTGAAACTCTTGAGTTTTTTTAACTTGCGACTTTTTTTATACTATTTATAGTAAAATTGTTTAATTTGTTTAAATTGAAACTTTTTTTATTCTTTTAGTGTGAAACTGTTGAGTTTTTTCACTTGTAAATTTCGTTATAGGTTTTATGGTGAAATTGTTGAATTATTTTTAATTTGGATTTTTTTGATTATTTCTATTGTAAAATTGTTGAGTTTTTTTAAGTTGGAACTATTTTTTATGGTTTTTATAATGAAATTGTTGAGTTGTTTTAACTTTGGATATTTTTTAATGGTTTTTATTGTGAAATTATTGAGTTTTTTTTACTTGGATCTTTTTTTATACTATTTTAGTAAAATTGTTGAGTTTTTTAAATTGGAACTTTTTTCTATGGTTTTAATAGTTAATATGTTGTATTTTTTCATTTGGAAATTTTTTTTTATAGTTTTTATGGTTAAATGTATGATTTTTTTATTTAATTTGGAACTTTTTTTATTTTTGTAGTAAAATTGTTGTGTTTTTTTAACTTGAAACTTTTATTAAGGTTTTTATAGTGAGATTGTTCAATTTATGGTTTATATAGTGCAAATGTTGAGTTTTTTAACTTGGATTCTCTTTAATAGTTTTTATAGTGAGAATGTTGAGTGTTTTTAACTTGCAACTTTTTCCATACTATTTATAGTATAATTGTTTAATTTTTTTAAATTGAAATTTCATTATTGTTTTTATAGAGAAACTGTTGAGTTTATTAAATTCTATTATAGTTTTTATGGTGAAATTCTTGATTTTTTTCTTTAATTTGGAACTTTTATATTATGTTTGTAGTAAAATTATTGAGTTTTTTTTTACTTGGGACTTTTTTTTAAGGTTTTATAGTAAAATTGTTCAGTTTATGGTTTTTATAGTGAAATTCTTTAGTTTTTTTAAACTTGGAATTCATTTAAATGGTTTTTATAGTGAAACTCTTGAGTTTTTTTAACTTGCGACTTTTTTTATACTATTTATAGTAAAATTGTTTAATTTGTTTAAATTGAAACTTTTTTGATTCTTTTATTGTGAAACTGTTGATTTTTTTCACTTGTATATTTCGTTATAGTTATTATGGTGAAATTGTTGATTTTTTTTAATTTGGATTTTTTTGTTATTTCTATTGTAAAATTGTTGAGTTTTTTTAAGTTGGAACTTTTATTTATGGTTTTTATAATGAAATTGTTGAGTTGTTTTAACTTTGGATATTTTTTAATGGTTTTTCTTGTGAAATTGTTGAGTTTTTTTTACTTGGAACTTTTTTTATACTATTTTAGTAAAATTGTTGATTTTTTTTTAAATTGGAACTTTTTTCTATGGTTTTTATAGTTAAACTGTTGTGTTTTTTCATTTGGAAATTTTGTTATAGTTTTTATGGTGAAATGTAGGTTTTTTTTATTTAATTTGGAACTTTTTTTTATTTTTGTAGTAAAATTGTTGAGTATTTTTAACTTGAAACTTTTATTAAGGTTTTTATAGTGAGATTGTTCAATTTATGGTTTTTATAGTGCAATTGTCGAGTAAGCTTGGAATTCCCTTTAATAGTTTTTATAGTGAGATTGTTGAGTGTTTTTAACTTGCAACATTTTTCATACTATTTATAGTATAATTGTTTTGGTTTTTTAAATTGAAATTTTTTTATTGTTTTTATAGAGAAATTGTTGAGTTTATTAAATTCTATTATAGTTTTTATGGTGAAATTCATGATATTTTTTATTTAATTTGGAACTATTATATTATCTTTGTAGTAAAATTGTTGAGTTTTTTTTTAACTTGGAACTTTTTTTTAAAGGTTTTTATAGTGAAATTGTTCAGTTTATGGTTTTTATAGTGAAATACTTGAGTTTTTAAAAATTGGAATTCATTTAAATGGTTTTTATGGTGAAACTCTTGAGTTTTTTTAACTTGCGACTTTTTTTATACTATTTATAGTAAAATTGTTTAATTTGTTTAAATTGAAACTTTTTTTATTCTTTTAGTGTGAAACTGTTGAGTTTTTTCACTTGTAAATTTCGTTATAGGTTTTATGGTGAAATTGTTGAATTATTTTTAATTTGGATTTTTTTGATTATTTCTATTGTAAAATTGTTGAGTTTTTTTAAGTTGGAACTATTTTTTATGGTTTTTATAATGAAATTGTTGAGTTGTTTTAACTTTGGATATTTTTTAATGGTTTTTATTGTGAAATTATTGAGTTTTTTTTACTTGGATCTTTTTTTATACTATTTTAGTAAAATTGTTGAGTTTTTTAAATTGGAACTTTTTTCTATGGTTTTAATAGTTAATATGTTGTATTTTTTCATTTGGAAATTTTTTTTTATAGTTTTTATGGTTAAATGTATGATTTTTTTATTTAATTTGGAACTTTTTTTATTTTTGTAGTAAAATTGTTGTGTTTTTTTAACTTGAAACTTTTATTAAGGTTTTTATAGTGAGATTGTTCAATTTATGGTTTATATAGTGCAAATGTTGAGTTTTTTAACTTGGATTCTCTTTAATAGTTTTTATAGTGAGAATGTTGAGTGTTTTTAACTTGCAACTTTTTCCATACTATTTATAGTATAATTGTTTAATTTTTTTAAATTGAAATTTCATTATTGTTTTTATAGAGAAACTGTTGAGTTTATTAAATTCTATTATAGTTTTTATGGTGAAATTCTTGATTTTTTTCTTTAATTTGGAACTTTTATATTATGTTTGTAGTAAAATTATTGAGTTTTTTTTTACTTGGGACTTTTTTTTAAGGTTTTTATAGTAAAATTGTTCAGTTTATGGTTTTTATAGTGAAATTCTTTAGTTTTTTTAAACTTGGAATTCATTTAAATGGTTTTTATAGTGAAACTCTTGAGTTTTTTTAACTTGCGACTTTTTTTATACTATTTATAGTAAAATTGTTTAATTTGTTTAAATTGAAACTTTTTTGATTCTTTTATTGTGAAACTGTTGATTTTTTTCACTTGTATATTTCGTTATAGTTATTATGGTGAAATTGTTGATTTTTTTTAATTTGGATTTTTTTGTTATTTCTATTGTAAAATTGTTGAGTTTTTTTAAGTTGGAACTTTTATTTATGGTTTTTATAATGAAATTGTTGAGTTGTTTTAACTTTGGATATTTTTTAATGGTTTTTCTTGTGAAATTGTTGAGTTTTTTTTACTTGGAACTTTTTTTATACTATTTTAGTAAAATTGTTGATTTTTTTTTAAATTGGAACTTTTTTCTATGGTTTTTATAGTTAAACTGTTGTGTTTTTTCATTTGGAAATTTTGTTATAGTTTTTATGGTGAAATGTAGGTTTTTTTTATTTAATTTGGAACTTTTTTTTATTTTTGTAGTAAAATTGTTGAGTATTTTTAACTTGAAACTTTTATTAAGGTTTTTATAGTGAGATTGTTCAATTTATGGTTTTTATAGTGCAATTGTCGAGTAAGCTTGGAATTCCCTTTAATAGTTTTTATAGTGAGATTGTTGAGTGTTTTTAACTTGCAACATTTTTCATACTATTTATAGTATAATTGTTTTGGTTTTTTAAATTGAAATTTTTTTATTGTTTTTATAGAGAAATTGTTGAGTTTATTAAATTCTATTATAGTTTTTATGGTGAAATTCATGATATTTTTTATTTAATTTGGAACTATTATATTATCTTTGTAGTAAAATTGTTGAGTTTTTTTTTAACTTGGAACTTTTTTTTAAAGGTTTTTATAGTGAAATTGTTCAGTTTATGGTTTTTATAGTGAAATACTTGAGTTTTTAAAAATTGGAATTCATTTAAATGGTTTTTATGGTGAAACTCTTGAGTTTTTTTAACTTGCGACTTTTTTTATACTATTTATAGTAAAATTGTTTAATTTGTTTAAATTGAAACTTTTTTTATTCTTTTAGTGTGAAACTGTTGAGTTTTTTCACTTGTAAATTTCGTTATAGGTTTTATGGTGAAATTGTTGAATTATTTTTAATTTGGATTTTTTTGATTATTTCTATTGTAAAATTGTTGAGTTTTTTTAAGTTGGAACTATTTTTTATGGTTTTTATAATGAAATTGTTGAGTTGTTTTAACTTTGGATATTTTTTAATGGTTTTTATTGTGAAATTATTGAGTTTTTTTTACTTGGATCTTTTTTTATACTATTTTAGTAAAATTGTTGAGTTTTTTAAATTGGAACTTTTTTCTATGGTTTTAATAGTTAATATGTTGTATTTTTTCATTTGGAAATTTTTTTTTATAGTTTTTATGGTTAAATGTATGATTTTTTTATTTAATTTGGAACTTTTTTTATTTTTGTAGTAAAATTGTTGTGTTTTTTTAACTTGAAACTTTTATTAAGGTTTTTATAGTGAGATTGTTCAATTTATGGTTTATATAGTGCAAATGTTGAGTTTTTTAACTTGGATTCTCTTTAATAGTTTTTATAGTGAGAATGTTGAGTGTTTTTAACTTGCAACTTTTTCCATACTATTTATAGTATAATTGTTTAATTTTTTTAAATTGAAATTTCATTATTGTTTTTATAGAGAAACTGTTGAGTTTATTAAATTCTATTATAGTTTTTATGGTGAAATTCTTGATTTTTTTCTTTAATTTGGAACTTTTATATTATGTTTGTAGTAAAATTATTGAGTTTTTTTTTACTTGGGACTTTTTTTTAAGGTTTTATAGTAAAATTGTTCAGTTTATGGTTTTTATAGTGAAATTCTTTAGTTTTTTTAAACTTGGAATTCATTTAAATGGTTTTTATAGTGAAACTCTTGAGTTTTTTTAACTTGCGACTTTTTTTATACTATTTATAGTAAAATTGTTTAATTTGTTTAAATTGAAACTTTTTTGATTCTTTTATTGTGAAACTGTTGATTTTTTTCACTTGTATATTTCGTTATAGTTATTATGGTGAAATTGTTGATTTTTTTTAATTTGGATTTTTTTGTTATTTCTATTGTAAAATTGTTGAGTTTTTTTAAGTTGGAACTTTTATTTATGGTTTTTATAATGAAATTGTTGAGTTGTTTTAACTTTGGATATTTTTTAATGGTTTTTCTTGTGAAATTGTTGAGTTTTTTTTACTTGGAACTTTTTTTATACTATTTTAGTAAAATTGTTGATTTTTTTTTAAATTGGAACTTTTTTCTATGGTTTTTATAGTTAAACTGTTGTGTTTTTTCATTTGGAAATTTTGTTATAGTTTTTATGGTGAAATGTAGGTTTTTTTTATTTAATTTGGAACTTTTTTTTATTTTTGTAGTAAAATTGTTGAGTATTTTTAACTTGAAACTTTTATTAAGGTTTTTATAGTGAGATTGTTCAATTTATGGTTTTTATAGTGCAATTGTCGAGTAAGCTTGGAATTCCCTTTAATAGTTTTTATAGTGAGATTGTTGAGTGTTTTTAACTTGCAACATTTTTCATACTATTTATAGTATAATTGTTTTGGTTTTTTAAATTGAAATTTTTTTATTGTTTTTATAGAGAAATTGTTGAGTTTATTAAATTCTATTATAGTTTTTATGGTGAAATTCATGATATTTTTTATTTAATTTGGAACTATTATATTATCTTTGTAGTAAAATTGTTGAGTTTTTTTTTAACTTGGAACTTTTTTTTAAAGGTTTTTATAGTGAAATTGTTCAGTTTATGGTTTTTATAGTGAAATACTTGAGTTTTTAAAAATTGGAATTCATTTAAATGGTTTTTATGGTGAAACTCTTGAGTTTTTTTAACTTGCGACTTTTTTTATACTATTTATAGTAAAATTGTTTAATTTGTTTAAATTGAAACTTTTTTTATTCTTTTAGTGTGAAACTGTTGAGTTTTTTCACTTGTAAATTTCGTTATAGGTTTTATGGTGAAATTGTTGAATTATTTTTAATTTGGATTTTTTTGATTATTTCTATTGTAAAATTGTTGAGTTTTTTTAAGTTGGAACTATTTTTTATGGTTTTTATAATGAAATTGTTGAGTTGTTTTAACTTTGGATATTTTTTAATGGTTTTTATTGTGAAATTATTGAGTTTTTTTTACTTGGATCTTTTTTTATACTATTTTAGTAAAATTGTTGAGTTTTTTAAATTGGAACTTTTTTCTATGGTTTTAATAGTTAATATGTTGTATTTTTTCATTTGGAAATTTTTTTTTATAGTTTTTATGGTTAAATGTATGATTTTTTTATTTAATTTGGAACTTTTTTTATTTTTGTAGTAAAATTGTTGTGTTTTTTTAACTTGAAACTTTTATTAAGGTTTTTATAGTGAGATTGTTCAATTTATGGTTTATATAGTGCAAATGTTGAGTTTTTTAACTTGGATTCTCTTTAATAGTTTTTATAGTGAGAATGTTGAGTGTTTTTAACTTGCAACTTTTTCCATACTATTTATAGTATAATTGTTTAATTTTTTTAAATTGAAATTTCATTATTGTTTTTATAGAGAAACTGTTGAGTTTATTAAATTCTATTATAGTTTTTATGGTGAAATTCTTGATTTTTTTCTTTAATTTGGAACTTTTATATTATGTTTGTAGTAAAATTATTGAGTTTTTTTTTACTTGGGACTTTTTTTTAAGGTTTTTATAGTAAAATTGTTCAGTTTATGGTTTTTATAGTGAAATTCTTTAGTTTTTTTAAACTTGGAATTCATTTAAATGGTTTTTATAGTGAAACTCTTGAGTTTTTTTAACTTGCGACTTTTTTTATACTATTTATAGTAAAATTGTTTAATTTGTTTAAATTGAAACTTTTTTGATTCTTTTATTGTGAAACTGTTGATTTTTTTCACTTGTATATTTCGTTATAGTTATTATGGTGAAATTGTTGATTTTTTTTAATTTGGATTTTTTTGTTATTTCTATTGTAAAATTGTTGAGTTTTTTTAAGTTGGAACTTTTATTTATGGTTTTTATAATGAAATTGTTGAGTTGTTTTAACTTTGGATATTTTTTAATGGTTTTTCTTGTGAAATTGTTGAGTTTTTTTTACTTGGAACTTTTTTTATACTATTTTAGTAAAATTGTTGATTTTTTTTTAAATTGGAACTTTTTTCTATGGTTTTTATAGTTAAACTGTTGTGTTTTTTCATTTGGAAATTTTGTTATAGTTTTTATGGTGAAATGTAGGTTTTTTTTATTTAATTTGGAACTTTTTTTTATTTTTGTAGTAAAATTGTTGAGTATTTTTAACTTGAAACTTTTATTAAGGTTTTTATAGTGAGATTGTTCAATTTATGGTTTTTATAGTGCAATTGTTGAGTAAGCTTGGAATTCCCTTTAATAGTTTTTATAGTGAGATTGTTGAGTGTTTTTAACTTGCAACATTTTTCATACTATTTATAGTATAATTGTTTTGGTTTTTTAAATTGAAATTTTTTTATTGTTTTTATAGAGAAATTGTTGAGTTTATTAAATTCTATTATAGTTTTTATGGTGAAATTCATGATATTTTTTATTTAATTTGGAACTATTATATTATCTTTGTAGTAAAATTGTTGAGTTTTTTTTTAACTTGGAACTTTTTTTTAAAGGTTTTTATAGTGAAATTGTTCAGTTTATGGTTTTTATAGTGAAATACTTGAGTTTTTAAAAATTGGAATTCATTTAAATGGTTTTTATGGTGAAACTCTTGAGTTTTTTTAACTTGCGACTTTTTTTATACTATTTATAGTAAAATTGTTTAATTTGTTTAAATTGAAACTTTTTTTATTCTTTTAGTGTGAAACTGTTGAGTTTTTTCACTTGTAAATTTCGTTATAGGTTTTATGGTGAAATTGTTGAATTATTTTTAATTTGGATTTTTTTGATTATTTCTATTGTAAAATTGTTGAGTTTTTTTAAGTTGGAACTATTTTTTATGGTTTTTATAATGAAATTGTTGAGTTGTTTTAACTTTGGATATTTTTTAATGGTTTTTATTGTGAAATTATTGAGTTTTTTTTACTTGGATCTTTTTTTATACTATTTTAGTAAAATTGTTGAGTTTTTTAAATTGGAACTTTTTTCTATGGTTTTAATAGTTAATATGTTGTATTTTTTCATTTGGAAATTTTTTTTTATAGTTTTTATGGTTAAATGTATGATTTTTTTTATTTAATTTGGAACTTTTTTTATTTTTGTAGTAAAATTGTTGTGTTTTTTTAACTTGAAACTTTTATTAAGGTTTTTATAGTGAGATTGTTCAATTTATGGTTTATATAGTGCAAATGTTGAGTTTTTTAACTTGGATTCTCTTTAATAGTTTTTATAGTGAGAATGTTGAGTGTTTTTAACTTGCAACTTTTCCATACTATTTATAGTATAATTGTTTAATTTTTTTAAATTGAAATTTCATTATTGTTTTTATAGAGAAACTGTTGAGTTTATTAAATTCTATTATAGTTTTTATGGTGAAATTCTTGATTTTTTTCTTTAATTTGGAACTTTTATATTATGTTTGTAGTAAAATTATTGAGTTTTTTTTTACTTGGGACTTTTTTTTAAGGTTTTTATAGTAAAATTGTTCAGTTTATGGTTTTTATAGTGAAATTCTTTAGTTTTTTTAAACTTGGAATTCATTTAAATGGTTTTTATAGTGAAACTCTTGAGTTTTTTTAACTTGCGACTTTTTTTATACTATTTATAGTAAAATTGTTTAATTTGTTTAAATTGAAACTTTTTTGATTCTTTTATTGTGAAACTGTTGATTTTTTTCACTTGTATATTTCGTTATAGTTATTATGGTGAAATTGTTGATTTTTTTTAATTTGGATTTTTTTGTTATTTCTATTGTAAAATTGTTGAGTTTTTTTAAGTTGGAACTTTTATTTATGGTTTTTATAATGAAATTGTTGAGTTGTTTTAACTTTGGATATTTTTTAATGGTTTTTCTTGTGAAATTGTTGAGTTTTTTTTACTTGGAACTTTTTTTATACTATTTTAGTAAAATTGTTGATTTTTTTTTAAATTGGAACTTTTTTCTATGGTTTTTATAGTTAAACTGTTGTGTTTTTTCATTTGGAAATTTTGTTATAGTTTTTATGGTGAAATGTAGGTTTTTTTTATTTAATTTGGAACTTTTTTTTATTTTTGTAGTAAAATTGTTGAGTATTTTTAACTTGAAACTTTTATTAAGGTTTTTATAGTGAGATTGTTCAATTTATGGTTTTTATAGTGCAATTGTTGAGTAAGCTTGGAATTCCCTTTAATAGTTTTTATAGTGAGATTGTTGAGTGTTTTTAACTTGCAACATTTTTCATACTATTTATAGTATAATTGTTTTGGTTTTTTAAATTGAAATTTTTTTATTGTTTTTATAGAGAAATTGTTGAGTTTATTAAATTCTATTATAGTTTTTATGGTGAAATTCATGATATTTTTTATTTAATTTGGAACTATTATATTATCTTTGTAGTAAAATTGTTGAGTTTTTTTTTAACTTGGAACTTTTTTTTAAAGGTTTTTATAGTGAAATTGTTCAGTTTATGGTTTTTATAGTGAAATACTTGAGTTTTTAAAAATTGGAATTCATTTAAATGGTTTTTATGGTGAAACTCTTGAGTTTTTTTAACTTGCGACTTTTTTTATACTATTTATAGTAAAATTGTTTAATTTGTTTAAATTGAAACTTTTTTTATTCTTTTAGTGTGAAACTGTTGAGTTTTTTCACTTGTAAATTTCGTTATAGGTTTTATGGTGAAATTGTTGAATTATTTTTAATTTGGATTTTTTTGATTATTTCTATTGTAAAATTGTTGAGTTTTTTTAAGTTGGAACTATTTTTTATGGTTTTTATAATGAAATTGTTGAGTTGTTTTAACTTTGGATATTTTTTAATGGTTTTTATTGTGAAATTATTGAGTTTTTTTTACTTGGATCTTTTTTTATACTATTTTAGTAAAATTGTTGAGTTTTTTAAATTGGAACTTTTTTCTATGGTTTTAATAGTTAATATGTTGTATTTTTTCATTTGGAAATTTTTTTTTATAGTTTTTATGGTTAAATGTATGATTTTTTTATTTAATTTGGAACTTTTTTTATTTTTGTAGTAAAATTGTTGTGTTTTTTTAACTTGAAACTTTTATTAAGGTTTTTATAGTGAGATTGTTCAATTTATGGTTTATATAGTGCAAATGTTGAGTTTTTTAACTTGGATTCTCTTTAATAGTTTTTATAGTGAGAATGTTGAGTGTTTTTAACTTGCAACTTTTTCCATACTATTTATAGTATAATTGTTTAATTTTTTTAAATTGAAATTTCATTATTGTTTTTATAGAGAAACTGTTGAGTTTATTAAATTCTATTATAGTTTTTATGGTGAAATTCTTGATTTTTTTCTTTAATTTGGAACTTTTATATTATGTTTGTAGTAAAATTATTGAGTTTTTTTTTACTTGGGACTTTTTTTTAAGGTTTTTATAGTAAAATTGTTCAGTTTATGGTTTTTATAGTGAAATTCTTTAGTTTTTTTAAACTTGGAATTCATTTAAATGGTTTTTATAGTGAAACTCTTGAGTTTTTTTAACTTGCGACTTTTTTTATACTATTTATAGTAAAATTGTTTAATTTGTTTAAATTGAAACTTTTTTGATTCTTTTATTGTGAAACTGTTGATTTTTTTCACTTGTATATTTCGTTATAGTTATTATGGTGAAATTGTTGATTTTTTTTAATTTGGATTTTTTTGTTATTTCTATTGTAAAATTGTTGAGTTTTTTTAAGTTGGAACTTTTATTTATGGTTTTTATAATGAAATTGTTGAGTTGTTTTAACTTTGGATATTTTTTAATGGTTTTTCTTGTGAAATTGTTGAGTTTTTTTTACTTGGAACTTTTTTTATACTATTTTAGTAAAATTGTTGATTTTTTTTTAAATTGGAACTTTTTTCTATGGTTTTTATAGTTAAACTGTTGTGTTTTTTCATTTGGAAATTTTGTTATAGTTTTTATGGTGAAATGTAGGTTTTTTTTATTTAATTTGGAACTTTTTTTTATTTTTGTAGTAAAATTGTTGAGTATTTTTAACTTGAAACTTTTATTAAGGTTTTTATAGTGAGATTGTTCAATTTATGGTTTTTATAGTGCAATTGTCGAGTAAGCTTGGAATTCCCTTTAATAGTTTTTATAGTGAGATTGTTGAGTGTTTTTAACTTGCAACATTTTTCATACTATTTATAGTATAATTGTTTTGGTTTTTTAAATTGAAATTTTTTTATTGTTTTTATAGAGAAATTGTTGAGTTTATTAAATTCTATTATAGTTTTTATGGTGAAATTCATGATATTTTTTATTTAATTTGGAACTATTATATTATCTTTGTAGTAAAATTGTTGAGTTTTTTTTTAACTTGGAACTTTTTTTTAAAGGTTTTTATAGTGAAATTGTTCAGTTTATGGTTTTTATAGTGAAATACTTGAGTTTTTAAAAATTGGAATTCATTTAAATGGTTTTTATGGTGAAACTCTTGAGTTTTTTTAACTTGCGACTTTTTTTATACTATTTATAGTAAAATTGTTTAATTTGTTTAAATTGAAACTTTTTTTATTCTTTTAGTGTGAAACTGTTGAGTTTTTTCACTTGTAAATTTCGTTATAGGTTTTATGGTGAAATTGTTGAATTATTTTTAATTTGGATTTTTTTGATTATTTCTATTGTAAAATTGTTGAGTTTTTTTAAGTTGGAACTATTTTTTATGGTTTTTATAATGAAATTGTTGAGTTGTTTTAACTTTGGATATTTTTTAATGGTTTTTATTGTGAAATTATTGAGTTTTTTTTACTTGGATCTTTTTTTATACTATTTTAGTAAAATTGTTGAGTTTTTTAAATTGGAACTTTTTTCTATGGTTTTAATAGTTAATATGTTGTATTTTTTCATTTGGAAATTTTTTTTTATAGTTTTTATGGTTAAATGTATGATTTTTTTTATTTAATTTGGAACTTTTTTTATTTTTGTAGTAAAATTGTTGTGTTTTTTTAACTTGAAACTTTTATTAAGGTTTTTATAGTGAGATTGTTCAATTTATGGTTTATATAGTGCAAATGTTGAGTTTTTTAACTTGGATTCTCTTTAATAGTTTTTATAGTGAGAATGTTGAGTGTTTTTAACTTGCAACTTTTCCATACTATTTATAGTATAATTGTTTAATTTTTTTAAATTGAAATTTCATTATTGTTTTTATAGAGAAACTGTTGAGTTTATTAAATTCTATTATAGTTTTTATGGTGAAATTCTTGATTTTTTTCTTTAATTTGGAACTTTTATATTATGTTTGTAGTAAAATTATTGAGTTTTTTTTTACTTGGGACTTTTTTTTAAGGTTTTTATAGTAAAATTGTTCAGTTTATGGTTTTTATAGTGAAATTCTTTAGTTTTTTTAAACTTGGAATTCATTTAAATGGTTTTTATAGTGAAACTCTTGAGTTTTTTTAACTTGCGACTTTTTTTATACTATTTATAGTAAAATTGTTTAATTTGTTTAAATTGAAACTTTTTTGATTCTTTTATTGTGAAACTGTTGATTTTTTTCACTTGTATATTTCGTTATAGTTATTATGGTGAAATTGTTGATTTTTTTTAATTTGGATTTTTTTGTTATTTCTATTGTAAAATTGTTGAGTTTTTTTAAGTTGGAACTTTTATTTATGGTTTTTATAATGAAATTGTTGAGTTGTTTTAACTTTGGATATTTTTTAATGGTTTTTCTTGTGAAATTGTTGAGTTTTTTTTACTTGGAACTTTTTTTATACTATTTTAGTAAAATTGTTGATTTTTTTTTAAATTGGAACTATTTTCTATGGTTTTTATAGTTAAACTGTTGTGTTTTTTCATTTGGAAATTTTGTTATAGTTTTTATGGTGAAATGTAGGTTTTTTTTATTTAATTTGGAACTTTTTTTTATTTTTGTAGTAAAATTGTTGAGTATTTTTAACTTGAAACTTTTATTAAGGTTTTTATAGTGAGATTGTTCAATTTATGGTTTTTATAGTGCAATTGTTGAGTAAGCTTGGAATTCCCTTTAATAGTTTTTATAGTGAGATTGTTGAGTGTTTTTAACTTGCAACATTTTTCATACTATTTATAGTATAATTGTTTTGGTTTTTTAAATTGAAATTTTTTTATTGTTTTTATAGAGAAATTGTTGAGTTTATTAAATTCTATTATAGTTTTTATGGTGAAATTCATGATATTTTTTATTTAATTTGGAACTATTATATTATCTTTGTAGTAAAATTGTTGAGTTTTTTTTTAACTTGGAACTTTTTTTTAAAGGTTTTTATAGTGAAATTGTTCAGTTTATGGTTTTTATAGTGAAATACTTGAGTTTTTAAAAATTGGAATTCATTTAAATGGTTTTTATGGTGAAACTCTTGAGTTTTTTTAACTTGCGACTTTTTTTATACTATTTATAGTAAAATTGTTTAATTTGTTTAAATTGAAACTTTTTTTATTCTTTTAGTGTGAAACTGTTGAGTTTTTTCACTTGTAAATTTCGTTATAGGTTTTATGGTGAAATTGTTGAATTATTTTTAATTTGGATTTTTTTGATTATTTCTATTGTAAAATTGTTGAGTTTTTTTAAGTTGGAACTATTTTTTATGGTTTTTATAATGAAATTGTTGAGTTGTTTTAACTTTGGATATTTTTTAATGGTTTTTATTGTGAAATTATTGAGTTTTTTTTACTTGGATCTTTTTTTATACTATTTTAGTAAAATTGTTGAGTTTTTTAAATTGGAACTTTTTTCTATGGTTTTAATAGTTAATATGTTGTATTTTTTCATTTGGAAATTTTTTTTTATAGTTTTTATGGTTAAATGTATGATTTTTTTATTTAATTTGGAACTTTTTTTATTTTTGTAGTAAAATTGTTGTGTTTTTTTAACTTGAAACTTTTATTAAGGTTTTTATAGTGAGATTGTTCAATTTATGGTTTATATAGTGCAAATGTTGAGTTTTTTAACTTGGATTCTCTTTAATAGTTTTTATAGTGAGAATGTTGAGTGTTTTTAACTTGCAACTTTTTCCATACTATTTATAGTATAATTGTTTAATTTTTTTAAATTGAAATTTCATTATTGTTTTTATAGAGAAACTGTTGAGTTTATTAAATTCTATTATAGTTTTTATGGTGAAATTCTTGATTTTTTTCTTTAATTTGGAACTTTTATATTATGTTTGTAGTAAAATTATTGAGTTTTTTTTTACTTGGGACTTTTTTTTAAGGTTTTTATAGTAAAATTGTTCAGTTTATGGTTTTTATAGTGAAATTCTTTAGTTTTTTTAAACTTGGAATTCATTTAAATGGTTTTTATAGTGAAACTCTTGAGTTTTTTTAACTTGCGACTTTTTTTATACTATTTATAGTAAAATTGTTTAATTTGTTTAAATTGAAACTTTTTTGATTCTTTTATTGTGAAACTGTTGATTTTTTTCACTTGTATATTTCGTTATAGTTATTATGGTGAAATTGTTGATTTTTTTTAATTTGGATTTTTTTGTTATTTCTATTGTAAAATTGTTGAGTTTTTTTAAGTTGGAACTTTTATTTATGGTTTTTATAATGAAATTGTTGAGTTGTTTTAACTTTGGATATTTTTTAATGGTTTTTCTTGTGAAATTGTTGAGTTTTTTTTACTTGGAACTTTTTTTATACTATTTTAGTAAAATTGTTGATTTTTTTTTAAATTGGAACTTTTTTCTATGGTTTTTATAGTTAAACTGTTGTGTTTTTTCATTTGGAAATTTTGTTATAGTTTTTATGGTGAAATGTAGGTTTTTTTTATTTAATTTGGAACTTTTTTTTATTTTTGTAGTAAAATTGTTGAGTATTTTTAACTTGAAACTTTTATTAAGGTTTTTATAGTGAGATTGTTCAATTTATGGTTTTTATAGTGCAATTGTCGAGTAAGCTTGGAATTCCCTTTAATAGTTTTTATAGTGAGATTGTTGAGTGTTTTTAACTTGCAACATTTTTCATACTATTTATAGTATAATTGTTTTGGTTTTTTAAATTGAATTTTTTTTATTGTTTTTATAGAGAAATTGTTGAGTTTATTAAATTCTATTATAGTTTTTATGGTGAAATTCATGATATTTTTTATTTAATTTGGAACTATTATATTATCTTTGTAGTAAAATTGTTGAGTTTTTTTTTAACTTGGAACTTTTTTTTAAAGGTTTTTATAGTGAAATTGTTCAGTTTATGGTTTTTATAGTGAAATACTTGAGTTTTTAAAAATTGGAATTCATTTAAATGGTTTTTATGGTGAAACTCTTGAGTTTTTTTAACTTGCGACTTTTTTTATACTATTTATAGTAAAATTGTTTAATTTGTTTAAATTGAAACTTTTTTTATTCTTTTAGTGTGAAACTGTTGAGTTTTTTCACTTGTAAATTTCGTTATAGGTTTTATGGTGAAATTGTTGAATTATTTTTAATTTGGATTTTTTTGATTATTTCTATTGTAAAATTGTTGAGTTTTTTTAAGTTGGAACTATTTTTTATGGTTTTTATAATGAAATTGTTGAGTTGTTTTAACTTTGGATATTTTTTAATGGTTTTTATTGTGAAATTATTGAGTTTTTTTTACTTGGATCTTTTTTTATACTATTTTAGTAAAATTGTTGAGTTTTTTAAATTGGAACTTTTTTCTATGGTTTTAATAGTTAATATGTTGTATTTTTTCATTTGGAAATTTTTTTTTATAGTTTTTATGGTTAAATGTATGATTTTTTTATTTAATTTGGAACTTTTTTTATTTTTGTGGTAAAATTGTTGTGTTTTTTTAACTTGAAACTTTTATTAAGGTTTTTATAGTGAGATTGTTCAATTTATGGTTTATATAGTGCAAATGTTGAGTTTTTTTAACTTGGATTCTCTTTAATAGTTTTTATAGTGAGAATGTTGAGTGTTTTTAACTTGCAACTTTTTCCATACTATTTATAGTATAATTGTTTAATTTTTTTAAATTGAAATTTCATTATTGTTTTTATAGAGAAACTGTTGAGTTTATTAAATTCTATTATAGTTTTTATGGTGAAATTCTTGATTTTTTTCTTTAATTTGGAACTTTTATATTATGTTTGTAGTAAAATTATTGAGTTTTTTTTTACTTGGGACTTTTTTTTAAGGTTTTTATAGTAAAATTGTTCAGTTTATGGTTTTTATAGTGAAATTCTTTAGTTTTTTTAAACTTGGAATTCATTTAAATGGTTTTTATAGTGAAACTCTTGAGTTTTTTTAACTTGCGACTTTTTTTATACTATTTATAGTAAAATTGTTTAATTTGTTTAAATTGAAACTTTTTTGATTCTTTTATTGTGAAACTGTTGATTTTTTTCACTTGTATATTTCGTTATAGTTATTATGGTGAAATTGTTGATTTTTTTTAATTTGGATTTTTTTGTTATTTCTATTGTAAAATTGTTGAGTTTTTTTAAGTTGGAACTTTTATTTATGGTTTTTATAATGAAATTGTTGAGTTGTTTTAACTTTGGATATTTTTTAATGGTTTTTCTTGTGAAATTGTTGAGTTTTTTTTACTTGGAACTTTTTTTATACTATTTTAGTAAAATTGTTGATTTTTTTTTAAATTGGAACTATTTTCTATGGTTTTTATAGTTAAACTGTTGTGTTTTTTCATTTGGAAATTTTGTTATAGTTTTTATGGTGAAATGTAGGTTTTTTTTATTTAATTTGGAACTTTTTTTTATTTTTGTAGTAAAATTGTTGAGTATTTTTAACTTGAAACTTTTATTAAGGTTTTTATAGTGAGATTGTTCAATTTATGGTTTTTATAGTGCAATTGTTGAGTAAGCTTGGAATTCCCTTTAATAGTTTTTATAGTGAGATTGTTGAGTGTTTTTAACTTGCAACATTTTTCATACTATTTATAGTATAATTGTTTTGGTTTTTTAAATTGAAATTTTTTTATTGTTTTTATAGAGAAATTGTTGAGTTTATTAAATTCTATTATAGTTTTTATGGTGAAATTCATGATATTTTTTATTTAATTTGGAACTATTATATTATCTTTGTAGTAAAATTGTTGAGTTTTTTTTTAACTTGGAACTTTTTTTTAAGGTTTTTATAGTGAAATTGTTCAGTTTATGGTTTTTATAGTGAAATACTTGAGTTTTTAAAAATTGGAATTCATTTAAATGGTTTTTATGGTGAAACTCTTGAGTTTTTTTAACTTGCGACTTTTTTTATACTATTTATAGTAAAATTGTTTAATTTGTTTAAATTGAAACTTTTTTTATTCTTTTAGTGTGAAACTGTTGAGTTTTTTCACTTGTAAATTTCGTTATAGGTTTTATGGTGAAATTGTTGAATTATTTTTAATTTGGATTTTTTTGATTATTTCTATTGTAAAATTGTTGAGTTTTTTTAAGTTGGAACTATTTTTTATGGTTTTTATAATGAAATTGTTGAGTTGTTTTAACTTTGGATATTTTTTAATGGTTTTTATTGTGAAATTATTGAGTTTTTTTTACTTGGATCTTTTTTTATACTATTTTAGTAAAATTGTTGAGTTTTTTAAATTGGAACTTTTTTCTATGGTTTTAATAGTTAATATGTTGTATTTTTTCATTTGGAAATTTTTTTTTATAGTTTTTATGGTTAAATGTATGATTTTTTTATTTAATTTGGAACTTTTTTTATTTTTGTGGTAAAATTGTTGTGTTTTTTTAACTTGAAACTTTTATTAAGGTTTTTATAGTGAGATTGTTCAATTTATGGTTTATATAGTGCAAATGTTGAGTTTTTTTTAACTTGGATTCTCTTTAATAGTTTTTATAGTGAGAATGTTGAGTGTTTTTAACTTGCAACTTTTTCCATACTATTTATAGTATAATTGTTTAATTTTTTTAAATTGAAATTTCATTATTGTTTTTATAGAGAAACTGTTGAGTTTATTAAATTCTATTATAGTTTTTATGGTGAAATTCTTGATTTTTTTCTTTAATTTGGAACTTTTATATTATGTTTGTAGTAAAATTATTGAGTTTTTTTTTACTTGGGACTTTTTTTTAAGGTTTTTATAGTAAAATTGTTCAGTTTATGGTTTTTATAGTGAAATTCTTTAGTTTTTTTAAACTTGGAATTCATTTAAATGGTTTTTATAGTGAAACTCTTGAGTTTTTTTAACTTGCGACTTTTTTTATACTATTTATAGTAAAATTGTTTAATTTGTTTAAATTGAAACTTTTTTGATTCTTTTATTGTGAAACTGTTGATTTTTTTCACTTGTATATTTCGTTATAGTTATTATGGTGAAATTGTTGATTTTTTTTAATTTGGATTTTTTTGTTATTTCTATTGTAAAATTGTTGAGTTTTTTTAAGTTGGAACTTTTATTTATTTTTTTTATAATGAAATTGTTGAGTTGTTTTAACTTTGGATATTTTTTAATGGTTTTTCTTGTGAAATTGTTGAGTTTTTTTTACTTGGAACTTTTTTTATACTATTTTAGTAAAATTATTGATTTTTTTTTAAATTGGAACTATTTTCTATGGTTTTTATAGTTAAACTGTTGTGTTTTTTCATTTGGAAATTTTGTTATAGTTTTTATGGTGAAATGTAGGTTTTTTTTATTTAATTTGGAACTTTTTTTTATTTTTGTAGTAAAATTGTTGAGTATTTTTAACTTGAAACTTTTATTAAGGTTTTTATAGTGAGATTGTTCAATTTATGGTTTTTATAGTGCAATTGTTGAGTAAGCTTGGAATTCCCTTTAATAGTTTTTATAGTGAGATTGTTGAGTGTTTTTAACTTGCAACATTTTTCATACTATTTATAGTATAATTGTTTTGGTTTTTTAAATTGAATTTTTTTTATTGTTTTTATAGAGAAATTGTTGAGTTTATTAAATTCTATTATAGTTTTTATGGTGAAATTCATGATATTTTTTATTTAATTTGGAACTATTATATTATCTTTGTAGTAAAATTGTTGAGTTTTTTTTTAACTTGGAACTTTTTTTTAAGGTTTTTATAGTGAAATTGTTCAGTTTATGGTTTTTATAGTGAAATACTTGAGTTTTTAAAAATTGGAATTCATTTAAATGGTTTTTATGGTGAAACTCTTGAGTTTTTTTAACTTGCGACTTTTTTTATACTATTTATAGTAAAATTGTTTAATTTGTTTAAATTGAAACTTTTTTTATTCTTTTAGTGTGAAACTGTTGAGTTTTTTCACTTGTAAATTTCGTTATAGGTTTTATGGTGAAATTGTTGAATTATTTTTAATTTGGATTTTTTTGATTATTTCTATTGTAAAATTGTTGAGTTTTTTTAAGTTGGAACTATTTTTTATGGTTTTTATAATGAAATTGTTGAGTTGTTTTAACTTTGGATATTTTTTAATGGTTTTTATTGTGAAATTATTGAGTTTTTTTTACTTGGATCTTTTTTTATACTATTTTAGTAAAATTGTTGAGTTTTTTAAATTGGAACTTTTTTCTATGGTTTTAATAGTTAATATGTTGTATTTTTTCATTTGGAAATTTTTTTTTATAGTTTTTATGGTTAAATGTATGATTTTTTTATTTAATTTGGAACTTTTTTTATTTTTGTGGTAAAATTGTTGTGTTTTTTTAACTTGAAACTTTTATTAAGGTTTTTATAGTGAGATTGTTCAATTTATGGTTTATATAGTGCAAATGTTGAGTTTTTTTAACTTGGATTCTCTTTAATAGTTTTTATAGTGAGAATGTTGAGTGTTTTTAACTTGCAACTTTTTCCATACTATTTATAGTATAATTGTTTAATTTTTTTAAATTGAAATTTCATTATTGTTTTTATAGAGAAACTGTTGAGTTTATTAAATTCTATTATAGTTTTTATGGTGAAATTCTTGATTTTTTTCTTTAATTTGGAACTTTTATATTATGTTTGTAGTAAAATTATTGAGTTTTTTTTTACTTGGGACTTTTTTTTAAGGTTTTTATAGTAAAATTGTTCAGTTTATGGTTTTTATAGTGAAATTCTTTAGTTTTTTTAAACTTGGAATTCATTTAAATGGTTTTTATAGTGAAACTCTTGAGTTTTTTTAACTTGCGACTTTTTTTATACTATTTATAGTAAAATTGTTTAATTTGTTTAAATTGAAACTTTTTTGATTCTTTTATTGTGAAACTGTTGATTTTTTTCACTTGTATATTTCGTTATAGTTATTATGGTGAAATTGTTGATTTTTTTTAATTTGGATTTTTTTGTTATTTCTATTGTAAAATTGTTGAGTTTTTTTAAGTTGGAACTTTTATTTATTTTTTTTATAATGAAATTGTTGAGTTGTTTTAACTTTGGATATTTTTTAATGGTTTTTCTTGTGAAATTGTTGAGTTTTTTTTACTTGGAACTTTTTTTATACTATTTTAGTAAAATTGTTGATTTTTTTTTAAATTGGAACTATTTTCTATGGTTTTTATAGTTAAACTGTTGTGTTTTTTCATTTGGAAATTTTGTTATAGTTTTTATGGTGAAATGTAGGTTTTTTTTATTTAATTTGGAACTTTTTTTTATTTTTGTAGTAAAATTGTTGAGTATTTTTAACTTGAAACTTTTATTAAGGTTTTTATAGTGAGATTGTTCAATTTATGGTTTTTATAGTGCAATTGTCGAGTAAGCTTGGAATTCCCTTTAATAGTTTTTATAGTGAGATTGTTGAGTGTTTTTAACTTGCAACATTTTTCATACTATTTATAGTATAATTGTTTTGGTTTTTTAAATTGAAATTTTTTTATTGTTTTTATAGAGAAATTGTTGAGTTTATTAAATTCTATTATAGTTTTTATGGTGAAATTCATGATATTTTTTATTTAATTTGGAACTATTATATTATCTTTGTAGTAAAATTGTTGAGTTTTTTTTTTAACTTGGAACTTTTTTTTAAGGTTTTTATAGTGAAATTGTTCAGTTTATGGTTATTATAGTGAAATACTTGAGTTTTTAAAAATTGGAATTCATTTAAATGGTTTTTATGGTGAAACTCTTGAGTTTTTTTAACTTGCGACTTTTTTTATACTATTTATAGTAAAATTGTTTAATTTGTTTAAATTGAAACTTTTTTTATTCTTTTAGTGTGAAACTGTTGAGTTTTTTCACTTGTAAATTTCGTTATAGGTTTTATGGTGAAATTGTTGAATTATTTTTAATTTGGATTTTTTTGATTATTTCTATTGTAAAATTGTTGAGTTTTTTTAAGTTGGAACTATTTTTTATGGTTTTTATAATGAAATTGTTGAGTTGTTTTAACTTTGGATATTTTTTAATGGTTTTTATTGTGAAATTATTGAGTTTTTTTTACTTGGATCTTTTTTTATACTATTTTAGTAAAATTGTTGAGTTTTTTAAATTGGAACTTTTTTCTATGGTTTTAATAGTTAATATGTTGTATTTTTTCATTTGGAAATTTTTTTTTATAGTTTTTATGGTTAAATGTATGATTTTTTTATTTAATTTGGAACTTTTTTTATTTTTGTGGTAAAATTGTTGTGTTTTTTTAACTTGAAACTTTTATTAAGGTTTTTATAGTGAGATTGTTCAATTTATGGTTTATATAGTGCAAATGTTGAGTTTTTTAACTTGGATTCTCTTTAATAGTTTTTATAGTGAGAATGTTGAGTGTTTTTAACTTGCAACTTTTTCCATACTATTTATAGTATAATTGTTTAATTTTTTTAAATTGAAATTTCATTATTGTTTTTATAGAGAAACTGTTGAGTTTATTAAATTCTATTATAGTTTTTATGGTGAAATTCTTGATTTTTTTCTTTAATTTGGAACTTTTATATTATGTTTGTAGTAAAATTATTGAGTTTTTTTTTACTTGGGACTTTTTTTTAAGGTTTTTATAGTAAAATTGTTCAGTTTATGGTTTTTATAGTGAAATTCTTTAGTTTTTTTTAAACTTGGAATTCATTTAAATGGTTTTTATAGTGAAACTCTTGAGTTTTTTTAACTTGCGACTTTTTTTATACTATTTATAGTAAAATTGTTTAATTTGTTTAAATTGAAACTTTTTTGATTCTTTTATTGTGAAACTGTTGATTTTTT
Organism: Lathyrus aphaca; assembly: GCA_963966055.1. Taxonomy (NCBI): domain Eukaryota; kingdom Viridiplantae; phylum Streptophyta; class Magnoliopsida; order Fabales; family Fabaceae; genus Lathyrus; species Lathyrus aphaca. The sequence goes on from OZ014522.1 coordinate 224,399,925, forward strand.
TCACTTGTATATTTCGTTATAGTTATTATGGTGAAATTGTTGATTTTTTTTAATTTGGATTTTTTTGTTATTTCTATTGTAAAATTGTTGAGTTTTTTTAAGTTGGAACTTTTATTTATGGTTTTTATAATGAAATTGTTGAGTTGTTTTAACTTTGGATATTTTTTAATGGTTTTTCTTGTGAAATTGTTGAGTTTTTTTTACTTGGAACTTTTTTTATACTATTTTAGTAAAATTGTTGATTTTTTTTTAAATTGGAACTTTTTTCTATGGTTTTTATAGTTAAACTGTTGTGTTTTTTCATTTGGAAATTTTGTTATAGTTTTTATGGTGAAATGTAGGTTTTTTTTATTTAATTTGGAACTTTTTTTTATTTTTGTAGTAAAATTGTTGAGTATTTTTAACTTGAAACTTTTATTAAGGTTTTTATAGTGAGATTGTTCAATTTATGGTTTTTATAGTGCAATTGTCGAGTAAGCTTGGAATTCCCTTTAATAGTTTTTATAGTGAGATTGTTGAGTGTTTTTAACTTGCAACATTTTTCATACTATTTATAGTATAATTGTTTTGGTTTTTTAAATTGAAATTTTTTTATTGTTTTTATAGAGAAATTGTTGAGTTTATTAAATTCTATTATAGTTTTTATGGTGAAATTCATGATATTTTTTATTTAATTTGGAACTATTATATTATCTTTGTAGTAAAATTGTTGAGTTTTTTTTTTAACTTGGAACTTTTTTTTAAGGTTTTTATAGTGAAATTGTTCAGTTTATGGTTATTATAGTGAAATACTTGAGTTTTTAAAAATTGGAATTCATTTAAATGGTTTTTATGGTGAAACTCTTGAGTTTTTTTAACTTGCGACTTTTTTTATACTATTTATAGTAAAATTGTTTAATTTGTTTAAATTGAAACTTTTTTTATTCTTTTAGTGTGAAACTGTTGAGTTTTTTCACTTGTAAATTTCGTTATAGGTTTTATGGTGAAATTGTTGAATTATTTTTAATTTGGATTTTTTTGATTATTTCTATTGTAAAATTGTTGAGTTTTTTTAAGTTGGAACTATTTTTTATGGTTTTTATAATGAAATTGTTGAGTTGTTTTAACTTTGGATATTTTTTAATGGTTTTTATTGTGAAATTATTGAGTTTTTTTTACTTGGATCTTTTTTTATACTATTTTAGTAAAATTGTTGAGTTTTTTAAATTGGAACTTTTTTCTATGGTTTTAATAGTTAATATGTTGTATTTTTTCATTTGGAAATTTTTTTTTATAGTTTTTATGGTTAAATGTATGATTTTTTTATTTAATTTGGAACTTTTTTTATTTTTGTGGTAAAATTGTTGTGTTTTTTTAACTTGAAACTTTTATTAAGGTTTTTATAGTGAGATTGTTCAATTTATGGTTTATATAGTGCAAATGTTGAGTTTTTTAACTTGGATTCTCTTTAATAGTTTTTATAGTGAGAATGTTGAGTGTTTTTAACTTGCAACTTTTTCCATACTATTTATAGTATAATTGTTTAATTTTTTTAAATTGAAATTTCATTATTGTTTTTATAGAGAAACTGTTGAGTTTATTAAATTCTATTATAGTTTTTATGGTGAAATTCTTGATTTTTTTCTTTAATTTGGAACTTTTATATTATGTTTGTAGTAAAATTATTGAGTTTTTTTTTACTTGGGACTTTTTTTTAAGGTTTTTATAGTAAAATTGTTCAGTTTATGGTTTTTATAGTGAAATTCTTTAGTTTTTTTTAAACTTGGAATTCATTTAAATGGTTTTTATAGTGAAACTCTTGAGTTTTTTTAACTTGCGACTTTTTTTATACTATTTATAGTAAAATTGTTTAATTTGTTTAAATTGAAACTTTTTTGATTCTTTTATTGTGAAACTGTTGATTTTTTTCACTTGTATATTTCGTTATAGTTATTATGGTGAAATTGTTGATTTTTTTTAATTTGGATTTTTTTGTTATTTCTATTGTAAAATTGTTGAGTTTTTTTAAGTTGGAACTTTTATTTATGGTTTTTATAATGAAATTGTTGAGTTGTTTTAACTTTGGATATTTTTTAATGGTTTTTCTTGTGAAATTGTTGAGTTTTTTTTACTTGGAACTTTTTTTATACTATTTTAGTAAAATTGTTGATTTTTTTTTAAATTGGAACTTTTTTCTATGGTTTTTATAGTTAAACTGTTGTGTTTTTTCATTTGGAAATTTTGTTATAGTTTTTATGGTGAAATGTAGGTTTTTTTTATTTAATTTGGAACTTTTTTTTATTTTTGTAGTAAAATTGTTGAGTATTTTTAACTTGAAACTTTTATTAAGGTTTTTATAGTGAGATTGTTCAATTTATGGTTTTTATAGTGCAATTGTTGAGTAAGCTTGGAATTCCCTTTAATAGTTTTTATAGTGAGATTGTTGAGTGTTTTTAACTTGCAACATTTTTCATACTATTTATAGTATAATTGTTTTGGTTTTTTAAATTGAAATTTTTTTATTGTTTTTATAGAGAAATTGTTGAGTTTATTAAATTCTATTATAGTTTTTATGGTGAAATTCATGATATTTTTTATTTAATTTGGAACTATTATATTATCTTTGTAGTAAAATTGTTGAGTTTTTTTTTAACTTGGAACTTTTTTTTAAGGTTTTTATAGTGAAATTGTTCAGTTTATGGTTTTTATAGTGAAATACTTGAGTTTTTAAAAATTGGAATTCATTTAAATGGTTTTTATGGTGAAACTCTTGAGTTTTTTTAACTTGCGACTTTTTTTATACTATTTATAGTAAAATTGTTTAATTTGTTTAAATTGAAACTTTTTTTATTCTTTTAGTGTGAAACTGTTGAGTTTTTTCACTTGTAAATTTCGTTATAGGTTTTATGGTGAAATTGTTGAATTATTTTTAATTTGGATTTTTTTGATTATTTCTATTGTAAAATTGTTGAGTTTTTTTAAGTTGGAACTATTTTTTATGGTTTTTATAATGAAATTGTTGAGTTGTTTTAACTTTGGATATTTTTTAATGGTTTTTATTGTGAAATTATTGAGTTTTTTTTACTTGGATCTTTTTTTATACTATTTTAGTAAAATTGTTGAGTTTTTTAAATTGGAACTTTTTTCTATGGTTTTAATAGTTAATATGTTGTATTTTTTCATTTGGAAATTTTTTTTTATAGTTTTTATGGTTAAATGTATGATTTTTTTATTTAATTTGGAACTTTTTTTATTTTTGTGGTAAAATTGTTGTGTTTTTTTAACTTGAAACTTTTATTAAGGTTTTTATAGTGAGATTGTTCAATTTATGGTTTATATAGTGCAAATGTTGAGTTTTTTAACTTGGATTCTCTTTAATAGTTTTTATAGTGAGAATGTTGAGTGTTTTTAACTTGCAACTTTTTCCATACTATTTATAGTATAATTGTTTAATTTTTTTAAATTGAAATTTCATTATTGTTTTTATAGAGAAACTGTTGAGTTTATTAAATTCTATTATAGTTTTTATGGTGAAATTCTTGATTTTTTTCTTTAATTTGGAACTTTTATATTATGTTTGTAGTAAAATTATTGAGTTTTTTTTTACTTGGGACTTTTTTTTAAGGTTTTTATAGTAAAATTGTTCAGTTTATGGTTTTTATAGTGAAATTCTTTAGTTTTTTTAAACTTGGAATTCATTTAAATGGTTTTTATAGTGAAACTCTTGAGTTTTTTTAACTTGCGACTTTTTTTATACTATTTATAGTAAAATTGTTTAATTTGTTTAAATTGAAACTTTTTTGATTCTTTTATTGTGAAACTGTTGATTTTTTTCACTTGTATATTTCGTTATAGTTATTATGGTGAAATTGTTGATTTTTTTTAATTTGGATTTTTTTGTTATTTCTATTGTAAAATTGTTGAGTTTTTTTAAGTTGGAACTTTTATTTATGGTTTTTATAATGAAATTGTTGAGTTGTTTTAACTTTGGATATTTTTTAATGGTTTTTCTTGTGAAATTGTTGAGTTTTTTTTACTTGGAACTTTTTTTATACTATTTTAGTAAAATTGTTGATTTTTTTTAAATTGGAACTTTTTTCTATGGTTTTTATAGTTAAACTGTTGTGTTTTTTCATTTGGAAATTTTGTTATAGTTTTTATGGTGAAATGTAGGTTTTTTTTATTTAATTTGGAACTTTTTTTTATTTTTGTAGTAAAATTGTTGAGTATTTTTAACTTGAAACTTTTATTAAGGTTTTTATAGTGAGATTGTTCAATTTATGGTTTTTATAGTGCAATTGTTGAGTAAACTTGGAATTCCCTTTAATAGTTTTTATAGTGAGATTGTTGAGTGTTTTTAACTTGCAACATTTTTCATACTATTTATAGTATAATTGTTTTGGTTTTTTAAATTGAAATTTTTTTATTGTTTTTATAGAGAAATTGTTGAGTTTATTAAATTCTATTATAGTTTTTATGGTGAAATTCATGATATTTTTTATTTAATTTGGAACTATTATATTATCTTTGTAGTAAAATTGTTGAGTTTTTTTTTAACTTGGAACTTTTTTTAAGGTTTTTATAGTGAAATTGTTCAGTTTATGGTTTTTATAGTGAAATACTTGAGTTTTTAAAAATTGGAATTCATTTAAATGGTTTTTATGGTGAAACTCTTGAGTTTTTTTAACTTGCGACTTTTTTTATACTATTTATAGTAAAATTGTTTAATTTGTTTAAATTGAAACTTTTTTTATTCTTTTAGTGTGAAACTGTTGAGTTTTTTCACTTGTAAATTTCGTTATAGGTTTTATGGTGAAATTGTTGAATTATTTTTAATTTGGATTTTTTTGATTATTTCTATTGTAAAATTGTTGAGTTTTTTTAAGTTGGAACTATTTTTTATGGTTTTTATAATGAAATTGTTGAGTTGTTTTAACTTTGGATATTTTTTAATGGTTTTTATTGTGAAATTATTGAGTTTTTTTTACTTGGATCTTTTTTTATACTATTTTAGTAAAATTGTTGAGTTTTTTAAATTGGAACTTTTTTCTATGGTTTTAATAGTTAATATGTTGTATTTTTTCATTTGGAATTTTTTTTTTTATAGTTTTTATGGTTAAATGTATGATTTTTTTATTTAATTTGGATCTTTTTTTATTTTTGTAGTAAAATTGTTGTGTTTTTTTAACTTGAAACTTTTATTAAGGTTTTTATAGTGAGATTGTTCAATTTATGGTTTATATAGTGCAAATGTTGAGTTTTTTAACTTGGATTCTCTTTAATAGTTTTTATAGTGAGAATGTTGAGTGTTTTTAACTTGCAACTTTTTCCATACTATTTATAGTATAATTGTTTAATTTTTTTAAATTGAAATTTCATTATTGTTTTTATAGAGAAACTGTTGAGTTTATTAAATTCTATTATAGTTTTTATGGTGAAATTCTTGATTTTTTTCTTTAATTTGGAACTTTTATATTATGTTTGTAGTAAAATTATTGAGTTTTTTTTTACTTGGGACTTTTTTTTAAGGTTTTTATAGTAAAATTGTTCAGTTTATGGTTTTTATAGTGAAATTCTTTAGTTTTTTTAAACTTGGAATTCATTTAAATGGTTTTTATAGTGAAACTCTTGAGTTTTTTTAACTTGCGACTTTTTTTATACTATTTATAGTAAAATTGTTTAATTTGTTTAAATTGAAACTTTTTTGATTCTTTTATTGTGAAACTGTTGATTTTTTTCACTTGTATATTTCGTTATAGTTATTATGGTGAAATTGTTGATTTTTTTTAATTTGGATTTTTTTGTTATTTCTATTGTAAAATTGTTGAGTTTTTTTAAGTTGGAACTTTTATTTATGGTTTTTATAATGAAATTGTTGAGTTGTTTTAACTTTGGATATTTTTTAATGGTTTTTCTTGTGAAATTGTTGAGTTTTTTTTACTTGGAACTTTTTTTATACAGATTTTTTTTAAATTGGAACTTTTTTCTATGGTTTTTATAGTTAAACTGTTGTGTTTTTTCATTTGGAAATTTTGTTATAGTTTTTATGGTGAAATGTAGGTTTTTTTTATTTAATTTGGAACTTTTTTTTATTTTTGTAGTAAAATTGTTGAGTATTTTTAACTTGAAACTTTTATTAAGGTTTTTATAGTGAGATTGTTCAATTTATGGTTTTTATAGTGCAATTGTTGAGTAAGCTTGGAATTCCCTTTAATAGTTTTTATAGTGAGATTGTTGAGTGTTTTTAACTTGCAACATTTTTCATACTATTTATAGTATAATTGTTTTGGTTTTTTAAATTGAAATTTTTTTATTGTTTTTATAGAGAAATTGTTGAGTTTATTAAATTCTATTATAGTTTTTATGGTGAAATTCATGATATTTTTTATTTAATTTGGAACTATTATATTATCTTTGTAGTAAAATTGTTGAGTTTTTTTTTAACTTGGAACTTTTTTTTAAGGTTTTTATAGTGAAATTGTTCAGTTTATGGTTTTTATAGTGAAATACTTGAGTTTTTAAAAATTGGAATTCATTTAAATGGTTTTTATGGTGAAACTCTTGAGTTTTTTTAACTTGCGACTTTTTTTATACTATTTATAGTAAAATTGTTTAATTTGTTTAAATTGAAACTTTTTTTATTCTTTTAGTGTGAAACTGTTGAGTTTTTTCACTTGTAAATTTCGTTATAGGTTTTATGGTGAAATTGTTGAATTATTTTTAATTTGGATTTTTTTGATTATTTCTATTGTAAAATTGTTGAGTTTTTTTAAGTTGGAACTATTTTTTATGGTTTTTATAATGAAATTGTTGAGTTGTTTTAACTTTGGATATTTTTTAATGGTTTTTATTGTGAAATTATTGAGTTTTTTTTACTTGGATCTTTTTTTATACTATTTTAGTAAAATTGTTGAGTTTTTTAAATTGGAACTTTTTTCTATGGTTTTAATAGTTAATATGTTGTATTTTTTCATTTGGAAATTTTTTTTTATAGTTTTTATGGTTAAATGTATGATTTTTTTATTTAATTTGGAACTTTTTTTATTTTTGTGGTAAAATTGTTGTGTTTTTTTAACTTGAAACTTTTATTAAGGTTTTTATAGTGAGATTGTTCAATTTATGGTTTATATAGTGCAAATGTTGAGTTTTTTAACTTGGATTCTCTTTAATAGTTTTTATAGTGAGAATGTTGAGTGTTTTTAACTTGCAACTTTTTCCATACTATTTATAGTATAATTGTTTAATTTTTTTAAATTGAAATTTCATTATTGTTTTTATAGAGAAACTGTTGAGTTTATTAAATTCTATTATAGTTTTTATGGTGAAATTCTTGATTTTTTTCTTTAATTTGGAACTTTTATATTATGTTTGTAGTAAAATTATTGAGTTTTTTTTTACTTGGGACTTTTTTTTAAGGTTTTTATAGTAAAATTGTTCAGTTTATGGTTTTTATAGTGAAATTCTTTAGTTTTTTTAAACTTGGAATTCATTTAAATGGTTTTTATAGTGAAACTCTTGAGTTTTTTTAACTTGCGACTTTTTTTATACTATTTATAGTAAAATTGTTTAATTTGTTTAAATTGAAACTTTTTTGATTCTTTTATTGTGAAACTGTTGATTTTTTTCACTTGTATATTTCGTTATAGTTATTATGGTGAAATTGTTGATTTTTTTTAATTTGGATTTTTTTGTTATTTCTATTGTAAAATTGTTGAGTTTTTTTAAGTTGGAACTTTTATTTATGGTTTTTATAATGAAATTGTTGAGTTGTTTTAACTTTGGATATTTTTTAATGGTTTTTCTTGTGAAATTGTTGAGTTTTTTTTACTTGGAACTTTTTTTATACTATTTTAGTAAAATTGTTGATTTTTTTTAAATTGGAACTTTTTTCTATGGTTTTTATAGTTAAACTGTTGTGTTTTTTCATTTGGAAATTTTGTTATAGTTTTTATGGTGAAATGTAGGTTTTTTTTATTTAATTTGGAACTTTTTTTTATTTTTGTAGTAAAATTGTTGAGTATTTTTAACTTGAAACTTTTATTAAGGTTTTTATAGTGAGATTGTTCAATTTATGGTTTTTATAGTGCAATTGTTGAGTAAACTTGGAATTCCCTTTAATAGTTTTTATAGTGAGATTGTTGAGTGTTTTTAACTTGCAACATTTTTCATACTATTTATAGTATAATTGTTTTGGTTTTTTAAATTGAAATTTTTTTATTGTTTTTATAGAGAAATTGTTGAGTTTATTAAATTCTATTATAGTTTTTATGGTGAAATTCATGATATTTTTTATTTAATTTGGAACTATTATATTATCTTTGTAGTAAAATTGTTGAGTTTTTTTTTAACTTGGAACTTTTTTTAAGGTTTTTATAGTGAAATTGTTCAGTTTATGGTTTTTATAGTGAAATACTTGAGTTTTTAAAAATTGGAATTCATTTAAATGGTTTTTATGGTGAAACTCTTGAGTTTTTTTAACTTGCGACTTTTTTTATACTATTTATAGTAAAATTGTTTAATTTGTTTAAATTGAAACTTTTTTTATTCTTTTAGTGTGAAACTGTTGAGTTTTTTCACTTGTAAATTTCGTTATAGGTTTTATGGTGAAATTGTTGAATTATTTTTAATTTGGATTTTTTTGATTATTTCTATTGTAAAATTGTTGAGTTTTTTTAAGTTGGAACTATTTTTTATGGTTTTTATAATGAAATTGTTGAGTTGTTTTAACTTTGGATATTTTTTAATGGTTTTTATTGTGAAATTATTGAGTTTTTTTTACTTGGATCTTTTTTTATACTATTTTAGTAAAATTGTTGAGTTTTTTAAATTGGAACTTTTTTCTATGGTTTTAATAGTTAATATGTTGTATTTTTTCATTTGGAATTTTTTTTTTATAGTTTTTATGGTTAAATGTATGATTTTTTTATTTAATTTGGATCTTTTTTTATTTTTGTAGTAAAATTGTTGTGTTTTTTTAACTTGAAACTTTTATTAAGGTTTTTATAGTGAGATTGTTCAATTTATGGTTTATATAGTGCAAATGTTGAGTTTTTTAACTTGGATTCTCTTTAATAGTTTTTATAGTGAGAATGTTGAGTGTTTTTAACTTGCAACTTTTTCCATACTATTTATAGTATAATTGTTTAATTTTTTTAAATTGAAATTTCATTATTGTTTTTATAGAGAAACTGTTGAGTTTATTAAATTCTATTATAGTTTTTATGGTGAAATTCTTGATTTTTTTCTTTAATTTGGAACTTTTATATTATGTTTGTAGTAAAATTATTGAGTTTTTTTTTACTTGGGACTTTTTTTTAAGGTTTTTATAGTAAAATTGTTCAGTTTATGGTTTTTATAGTGAAATTCTTTAGTTTTTTTAAACTTGGAATTCATTTAAATGGTTTTTATAGTGAAACTCTTGAGTTTTTTTAACTTGCGACTTTTTTTATACTATTTATAGTAAAATTGTTTAATTTGTTTAAATTGAAACTTTTTTGATTCTTTTATTGTGAAACTGTTGATTTTTTTCACTTGTATATTTCGTTATAGTTATTATGGTGAAATTGTTGATTTTTTTTAATTTGGATTTTTTTGTTATTTCTATTGTAAAATTGTTGAGTTTTTTTAAGTTGGAACTTTTATTTATGGTTTTTATAATGAAATTGTTGAGTTGTTTTAACTTTGGATATTTTTTAATGGTTTTTCTTGTGAAATTGTTGAGTTTTTTTTACTTGGAACTTTTTTTATACAGATTTTTTTTAAATTGGAACTTTTTTCTATGGTTTTTATAGTTAAACTGTTGTGTTTTTTCATTTGGAAATTTTGTTATAGTTTTTATGGTGAAATGTAGGTTTTTTTTATTTAATTTGGAACTTTTTTTTATTTTTGTAGTAAAATTGTTGAGTATTTTTAACTTGAAACTTTTATTAAGGTTTTTATAGTGAGATTGTTCAATTTATGGTTTTTATAGTGCAATTGTTGAGTAAGCTTGGAATTCCCTTTAATAGTTTTTATAGTGAGATTGTTGAGTGTTTTTAACTTGCAACATTTTTCATACTATTTATAGTATAATTGTTTTGGTTTTTTAAATTGAAATTTTTTTATTGTTTTTATAGAGAAATTGTTGAGTTTATTAAATTCTATTATAGTTTTTATGGTGAAATTCATGATATTTTTTATTTAATTTGGAACTATTATATTATCTTTGTAGTAAAATTGTTGAGTTTTTTTTTAACTTGGAACTTTTTTTTAAGGTTTTTATAGTGAAATTGTTCAGTTTATGGTTTTTATAGTGAAATACTTGAGTTTTTAAAAATTGGAATTCATTTAAATGGTTTTTATGGTGAAACTCTTGAGTTTTTTTAACTTGCGACTTTTTTTATACTATTTATAGTAAAATTGTTTAATTTGTTTAAATTGAAACTTTTTTTATTCTTTTAGTGTGAAACTGTTGAGTTTTTTCACTTGTAAATTTCGTTATAGGTTTTATGGTGAAATTGTTGAATTATTTTTAATTTGGATTTTTTTGATTATTTCTATTGTAAAATTGTTGAGTTTTTTTAAGTTGGAACTATTTTTTATGGTTTTTATAATGAAATTGTTGAGTTGTTTTAACTTTGGATATTTTTTAATGGTTTTTATTGTGAAATTATTGAGTTTTTTTTACTTGGATCTTTTTTTATACTATTTTAGTAAAATTGTTGAGTTTTTTAAATTGGAACTTTTTTCTATGGTTTTAATAGTTAATATGTTGTATTTTTTCATTTGGAAATTTTTTTTTATAGTTTTTATGGTTAAATGTATGATTTTTTTATTTAATTTGGAACTTTTTTTATTTTTGTAGTAAAATTGTTGTGTTTTTTTAACTTGAAACTTTTATTAAGGTTTTTATAGTGAGATTGTTCAATTTATGGTTTATATAGTGCAAATGTTGAGTTTTTTAACTTGGATTCTCTTTAATAGTTTTTATAGTGAGAATGTTGAGTGTTTTTAACTTGCAACTTTTTCCATACTATTTATAGTATAATTGTTTAATTTTTTTAAATTGAAATTTCATTATTGTTTTTATAGAGAAACTGTTGAGTTTATTAAATTCTATTATAGTTTTTATGGTGAAATTCTTGATTTTTTTCTTTAATTTGGAACTTTTATATTATGTTTGTAGTAAAATTATTGAGTTTTCTTTTACTTGGGACTTTTTTTTAAGGTTTTTATAGTAAAATTGTTCAGTTTATGGTTTTTATAGTGAAATTCTTTAGTTTTTTTAAACTTGGAATTCATTTAAATGGTTTTTATAGTGAAACTCTTGAGTTTTTTTAACTTGCGACTTTTTTTATACTATTTATAGTAAAATTGTTTAATTTGTTTAAATTGAAACTTTTTTGATTCTTTTATTGTGAAACTGTTGATTTTTTTCACTTGTATATTTCGTTATAGTTATTATGGTGAAATTGTTGATTTTTTTTAATTTGGATTTTTTTGTTATTTCTATTGTAAAATTGTTGAGTTTTTTTAAGTTGGAACTTTTATTTATGGTTTTTATAATGAAATTGTTGAGTTGTTTTAACTTTGGATATTTTTTAATGGTTTTTCTTGTGAAATTGTTGAGTTTTTTTTACTTGGAACTTTTTTTATACTATTTTAGTAAAATTGTTGATTTTTTTTAAATTGGAACTTTTTTCTATGGTTTTTATAGTTAAACTGTTGTGTTTTTTCATTTGGAAATTTTGTTATAGTTTTTATGGTGAAATGTAGGTTTTTTTTATTTAATTTGGAACTTTTTTTTATTTTTGTAGTAAAATTGTTGAGTATTTTTAACTTGAAACTTTTATTAAGGTTTTTATAGTGAGATTGTTCAATTTATGGTTTTTATAGTGCAATTGTTGAGTAAGCTTGGAATTCCCTTTAATAGTTTTTATAGTGAGATTGTTGAGTGTTTTTAACTTGCAACATTTTTCATACTATTTATAGTATAATTGTTTTGGTTTTTTAAATTGAAATTTTTTTATTGTTTTTATAGAGAAATTGTTGAGTTTATTAAATTCTATTATAGTTTTTATGGTGAAATTCATGATATTTTTTATTTAATTTGGAACTATTATATTATCTTTGTAGTAAAATTGTTGAGTTTTTTTTTAACTTGGAACTTTTTTTTAAGGTTTTTATAGTGAAATTGTTCAGTTTATGGTTTTTATAGTGAAATACTTGAGTTTTTAAAAATTGGAATTCATTTAAATGGTTTTTATGGTGAAACTCTTGAGTTTTTTTAACTTGCGACTTTTTTTATACTATTTATAGTAAAATTGTTTAATTTGTTTAAATTGAAACTTTTTTTATTCTTTTAGTGTGAAACTGTTGAGTTTTTTCACTTGTAAATTTCGTTATAGGTTTTATGGTGAAATTGTTGAATTATTTTTAATTTGGATTTTTTTGATTATTTCTATTGTAAAATTGTTGAGTTTTTTTAAGTTGGAACTATTTTTTATGGTTTTTATAATGAAATTGTTGAGTTGTTTTAACTTTGGATATTTTTTAATGGTTTTTATTGTGAAATTATTGAGTTTTTTTTACTTGGATCTTTTTTTATACTATTTTAGTAAAATTGTTGAGTTTTTTAAATTGGAACTTTTTTCTATGGTTTTAATAGTTAATATGTTGTATTTTTTCATTTGGAAATTTTTTTTTATAGTTTTTATGGTTAAATGTATGATTTTTTTATTTAATTTGGAACTTTTTTTATTTTTGTAGTAAAATTGTTGTGTTTTTTTAACTTGAAACTTTTATTAAGGTTTTTATAGTGAGATTGTTCAATTTATGGTTTATATAGTGCAAATGTTGAGTTTTTTAACTTGGATTCTCTTTAATAGTTTTTATAGTGAGAATGTTGAGTGTTTTTAACTTGCAACTTTTTCCATACTATTTATAGTATAATTGTTTAATTTTTTTAAATTGAAATTTCATTATTGTTTTTATAGAGAAACTGTTGAGTTTATTAAATTCTATTATAGTTTTTATGGTGAAATTCTTGATTTTTTTCTTTAATTTGGAACTTTTATATTATGTTTGTAGTAAAATTATTGAGTTTTCTTTTACTTGGGACTTTTTTTTAAGGTTTTTATAGTAAAATTGTTCAGTTTATGGTTTTTATAGTGAAATTCTTTAGTTTTTTTAAACTTGGAATTCATTTAAATGGTTTTTATAGTGAAACTCTTGAGTTTTTTTAACTTGCGACTTTTTTTATACTATTTATAGTAAAATTGTTTAATTTGTTTAAATTGAAACTTTTTTGATTCTTTTATTGTGAAACTGTTGATTTTTTTCACTTGTATATTTCGTTATAGTTATTATGGTGAAATTGTTGATTTTTTTTAATTTGGATTTTTTTGTTATTTCTATTGTAAAATTGTTGAGTTTTTTTAAGTTGGAACTTTTATTTATGGTTTTTATAATGAAATTGTTGAGTTGTTTTAACTTTGGATATTTTTTAATGGTTTTTCTTGTGAAATTGTTGAGTTTTTTTTACTTGGAACTTTTTTTATACTATTTTAGTAAAATTGTTGATTTTTTTTAAATTGGAACTTTTTTCTATGGTTTTTATAGTTAAACTGTTGTGTTTTTTCATTTGGAAATTTTGTTATAGTTTTTATGGTGAAATGTAGGTTTTTTTTATTTAATTTGGAACTTTTTTTTATTTTTGTAGTAAAATTGTTGAGTATTTTTAACTTGAAACTTTTATTAAGGTTTTTATAGTGAGATTGTTCAATTTATGGTTTTTATAGTGCAATTGTTGAGTAAGCTTGGAATTCCCTTTAATAGTTTTTATAGTGAGATTGTTGAGTGTTTTTAACTTGCAACATTTTTCATACTATTTATAGTATAATTGTTTTGGTTTTTTAAATTGAAATTTTTTTATTGTTTTTATAGAGAAATTGTTGAGTTTATTAAATTCTATTATAGTTTTTATGGTGAAATTCATGATATTTTTTATTTAATTTGGAACTATTATATTATCTTTGTAGTAAAATTGTTGAGTTTTTTTTTAACTTGGAACTTTTTTTTAAGGTTTTTATAGTGAAATTGTTCAGTTTATGGTTTTTATAGTGAAATACTTGAGTTTTTAAAAATTGGAATTCATTTAAATGGTTTTTATGGTGAAACTCTTGAGTTTTTTTAACTTGCGACTTTTTTTATACTATTTATAGTAAAATTGTTTAATTTGTTTAAATTGAAACTTTTTTTATTCTTTTAGTGTGAAACTGTTGAGTTTTTTCACTTGTAAATTTCGTTATAGGTTTTATGGTGAAATTGTTGAATTATTTTTAATTTGGATTTTTTTGATTATTTCTATTGTAAAATTGTTGAGTTTTTTTAAGTTGGAACTATTTTTTATGGTTTTTATAATGAAATTGTTGAGTTGTTTTAACTTTGGATATTTTTTAATGGTTTTTATTGTGAAATTATTGAGTTTTTTTTACTTGGATCTTTTTTTATACTATTTTAGTAAAATTGTTGAGTTTTTTAAATTGGAACTTTTTTCTATGGTTTTAATAGTTAATATGTTGTATTTTTTCATTTGGAAATTTTTTTTTATAGTTTTTATGGTTAAATGTATGATTTTTTTATTTAATTTGGAACTTTTTTTATTTTTGTAGTAAAATTGTTGTGTTTTTTTAACTTGAAACATTTATTAAGGTTTTTATAGTGAGATTGTTCAATTTATGGTTTATATAGTGCAAATGTTGAGTTTTTTAACTTGGATTCTCTTTAATAGTTTTTATAGTGAGAATGTTGAGTGTTTTTAACTTGCAACTTTTTCCATACTATTTATAGTATAATTGTTTAATTTTTTTAAATTGAAATTTCATTATTGTTTTTATAGAGAAACTGTTGAGTTTATTAAATTCTATTATAGTTTTTATGGTGAAATTCTTGATTTTTTTCTTTAATTTGGAACTTTTATATTATGTTTGTAGTAAAATTATTGAGTTTTTTTTTACTTGGGACTTTTTTTTAAGGTTTTTATAGTAAAATTGTTCAGTTTATGGTTTTTATAGTGAAATTCTTTAGTTTTTTTAAACTTGGAATTCATTTAAATGGTTTTTATAGTGAAACTCTTGAGTTTTTTTAACTTGCGACTTTTTTTATACTATTTATAGTAAAATTGTTTAATTTGTTTAAATTGAAACTTTTTTGATTCTTTTATTGTGAAACTGTTGATTTTTTTCACTTGTATATTTCGTTATAGTTATTATGGTGAAATTGTTGATTTTTTTTAATTTGGATTTTTTTGTTATTTCTATTGTAAAATTGTTGAGTTTTTTTAAGTTGGAACTTTTATTTATGGTTTTTATAATGAAATTGTTGAGTTGTTTTAACTTTGGATATTTTTTAATGGTTTTTCTTGTGAAATTGTTGAGTTTTTTTTACTTGGAACTTTTTTTATACTATTTTAGTAAAATTGTTGATTTTTTTTAAATTGGAACTTTTTTCTATGGTTTTTATAGTTAAACTGTTGTGTTTTTTCATTTGGAAATTTTGTTATAGTTTTTATGGTGAAATGTAGGTTTTTTTTATTTAATTTGGAACTTTTTTTTTATTTTTGTAGTAAAATTGTTGAGTATTTTTAACTTGAAACTTTTATTAAGGTTTTTATAGTGAGATTGTTCAATTTATGGTTTTTATAGTGCAATTGTCGAGTAAGCTTGGAATTCCCTTTAATAGTTTTTATAGTGAGATTGTTGAGTGTTTTTAACTTGCAACATTTTTCATACTATTTATAGTATAATTGTTTTGGTTTTTTAAATTGAAATTTTTTTATTGTTTTTATAGAGAAATTGTTGAGTTTATTAAATTCTATTATAGTTTTTATGGTGAAATTCATGATATTTTTTATTTAATTTGGAACTATTATATTATCTTTGTAGTAAAATTGTTGAGTTTTTTTTTAACTTGGAACTTTTTTTTAAGGTTTTTATAGTGAAATTGTTCAGTTTATGGTTTTTATAGTGAAATACTTGAGTTTTTAAAAATTGGAATTCATTTAAATGGTTTTTATGGTGAAACTCTTGAGTTTTTTTAACTTGCGACTTTTTTTATACTATTTATAGTAAAATTGTTTAATTTGTTTAAATTGAAACTTTTTTTATTCTTTTAGTGTGAAACTGTTGAGTTTTTTCACTTGTAAATTTCGTTATAGGTTTTATGGTGAAATTGTTGAATTATTTTTAATTTTGATTTTTTTGATTATTTCTATTGTAAAATTGTTGAGTTTTTTTAAGTTGGAACTATTTTTTATGGTTTTTATAATGAAATTGTTGAGTTGTTTTAACTTTGGATATTTTTTAATGGTTTTTATTGTGAAATTATTGAGTTTTTTTTACTTGGATCTTTTTTTATACTATTTTAGTAAAATTGTTGAGTTTTTTAAATTGGAACTTTTTTCTATGGTTTTAATAGTTAATATGTTGTATTTTTTCATTTGGAAATTTTTTTTTATAGTTTTTATGGTTAAATGTATGATTTTTTTATTTAATTTGGAACTTTTTTTATTTTTGTAGTAAAATTGTTGTGTTTTTTTAACTTGAAACTTTTATTAAGGTTTTTATAGTGAGATTGTTCAATTTATGGTTTATATAGTGCAAATGTTGAGTTTTTTAACTTGGATTCTCTTTAATAGTTTTTATAGTGAGAATGTTGAGTGTTTTTAACTTGCAACTTTTTCCATACTATTTATAGTATAATTGTTTAATTTTTTTAAATTGAAATTTCATTATTGTTTTTATAGAGAAACTGTTGAGTTTATTAAATTCTATTATAGTTTTTATGGTGAAATTCTTGATTTTTTTCTTTAATTTGGAACTTTTATATTATGTTTGTAGTAAAATTATTGAGTTTTTTTTTACTTGGGACTTTTTTTTAAGGTTTTTATAGTAAAATTGTTCAGTTTATGGTTTTTATAGTGAAATTCTTTAGTTTTTTTAAACTTGGAATTCATTTAAATGGTTTTTATAGTGAAACTCTTGAGTTTTTTTAACTTGCGACTTTTTTTATACTATTTATAGTAAAATTGTTTAATTTGTTTAAATTGAAACTTTTTTGATTCTTTTATTGTGAAACTGTTGATTTTTTTCACTTGTATATTTCGTTATAGTTATTAAGGTGAAATTGTTGATTTTTTTTAATTTGGATTTTTTTGTTATTTCTATTGTAAAATTGTTGAGTTTTTTTAAGTTGGAACTTTTATTTATGGTTTTTATAATGAAATTGTTGAGTTGTTTTAACTTTGGATATTTTTTAATGGTTTTTCTTGTGAAATTGTTGAGTTTTTTTTACTTGGAACTTTTTTTATACTATTTTAGTAAAATTGTTGATTTTTTTTAAATTGGAACTTTTTTCTATGGTTTTTATAGTTAAACTGTTGTGTTTTTTCATTTGGAAATTTTGTTATAGTTTTTATGGTGAAATGTAGGTTTTTTTTATTTAATTTGGAACTTTTTTTTATTTTTGTAGTAAAATTGTTGAGTATTTTTAACTTGAAACTTTTATTAAGGTTTTTATAGTGAGATTGTTCAATTTATGGTTTTTATAGTGCAATTGTTGAGTAAGATTGTTGAGTGTTTTTAACTTGCAACATTTTTCATACTATTTATAGTATAATTGTTTTGGTTTTTTAAATTGAAATTTTTTTATTGTTTTTATAGAGAAATTGTTGAGTTTATTAAATTCTATTATAGTTTTTATGGTGAAATTCATGATATTTTTTATTTAATTTGGAACTATTATATTATCTTTGTAGTAAAATTGTTGAGTTTTTTTTTAACTTGGGACTTTTTTTTAAGGTTTTTATAGTGAAATTGTTCAGTTTATGGTTTTTATAGTGAAATACTTGAGTTTTTAAAAATTGGAATTCATTTAAATGGTTTTTATGGTGAAACTCTTGAGTTTTTTTAACTTGCGACTTTTTTTATACTATTTATAGTAAAATTGTTTAATTTGTTTAAATTGAAACTTTTTTTATTCTTTTATTGTGAAACTGTTGATTTTTTTCACTTGTATATTTCGTTATAGTTATTATGGAGAAATTGTTGATTTTTTTTAATTTGGATTTTTTTGTTATTTCTATTGTAAAATTGTTGAGTTTTTTTAAGTTGGAACTTTTATTTATGGTTTTTATAATGAAATTGTTGAGTTGTTTTAACTTTGGATATTTTTTAATGGTTTTTCTTGTGAAATTGTTGAGTTTTTTTTACTTGGAACTTTTTTTATACTATTTTAGTAAAATTGTTGATTTTTTTTAAATTGGAACTTTTTTCTATGGTTTTTATAGTTAAACTGTTGTGTTTTTTCATTTGGAAATTTTGTTATAGTTTTTATGGTGAAATGTAGGTTTTTTTTATTTAATTTGGAACTTTTTTTTATTTTTGTAGTAAAATTGTTGAGTATTTTTAACTTGAAACTTTTATTAAGGTTTTTATAGTGAGATTGTTCAATTTATGGTTTTTATAGTGCAATTGTTGAGTAAGCTTGGAATTCCCTTTAATAGTTTTTATAGTGAGATTGTTGAGTGTTTTTAACTTGCAACATTTTTCATACTATTTATAGTATAATTGTTTTGGTTTTTTAAATTGAAATTTTTTTATTGTTTTTATAGAGAAATTGTTGAGTTTATTAAATTCTATTATAGTTTTTATGGTGAAATTCATGATATTTTTTATTTAATTTGGAACTATTATATTATCTTTGTAGTAAAATTGTTGAGTTTTTTTTTAACTTGGAACTTTTTTTTAAGGTTTTTATAGTGAAATTGTTCAGTTTATGGTTTTTATAGTGAAATACTTGAGTTTTTAAAAATTGGAATTCATTTAAATGGTTTTTATGGTGAAACTCTTGAGTTTTTTTAACTTGCGACTTTTTTTATACTATTTATAGTAAAATTGTTTAATTTGTTTAAATTGAAACTTTTTTTATTCTTTTAGTGTGAAACTGTTGAGTTTTTTCACTTGTAAATTTCGTTATAGGTTTTATGGTGAAATTGTTGAATTATTTTTAATTTGGATTTTTTTGATTATTTCTATTGTAAAATTGTTGAGTTTTTTTAAGTTGGAACTATTTTTTATGGTTTTTATAATGAAATTGTTGAGTTGTTTTAACTTTGGATATTTTTTAATGGTTTTTCTTGTGAAATTGTTGAGTTTTTTTTACTTGGAACTTTTTTTATACTATTTTAGTAAAATTGTTGATTTTTTTTAAATTGGAACTTTTTTCTATGGTTTTTATAGTTAAACTGTTGTGTTTTTTCATTTGGAAATTTTGTTATAGTTTTTATGGTGAAATGTAGGTTTTTTTTTTATTTAATTTGGAACTTTTTTTTATTTTTGTAGTAAAATTGTTGAGTATTTTTAACTTGAAACTTTTATTAAGGTTTTTATAGTGAGATTGTTCAATTTATGGTTTTTATAGTGCAATTGTTGAGTAAGCTTGGAATTCCCTTTAATAGTTTTTATAGTGAGATTGTTGAGTGTTTTTAACTTGCAACATTTTTCATACTATTTATAGTATAATTGTTTTGGTTTTTTAAATTGAATTTTCATTATTGTTTTTATAGAGAAATTGTTGAGTTTATTAAATTCTATTATAGTTTTTATGGTGAAATTCATGATATTTTTTATTTAATTTGGAACTATTATATTATCTTTGTAGTAAAATTGTTGAGTTTTTTTTTAACTTGGAACTTTTTTTTAAGGTTTTTATAGTGAAATTGTTCAGTTTATGGTTTTTATAGTGAAATACTTGAGTTTTTAAAAATTGGAATTCATTTAAATGGTTTTTATGGTGAAACTCTTGAGTTTTTTTTAACTTGCGACTTTTTTTATACTATTTATAGTAAAATTGTTTAATTTGTTTAAATTGAAACTTTTTTTATTCTTTTAGTGTGAAACTGTTGAGTTTTTTCACTTGTAAATTTCGTTATAGGTTTTATGGTGAAATTGTTGAATTATTTTTAATTTGGATTTTTTTGATTATTTCTATTGTAAAATTGTTGAGTTTTTTTAAGTTGGAACTATTTTTTATGGTTTTTATAATGAAATTGTTGAGTTGTTTTAACTTTGGATATTTTTTAATGGTTTTTATTGTGAAATTATTGAGTTTTTTTTACTTGGATCTTTTTTTATACTATTTTAGTAAAATTGTTGAGTTTTTTAAATTGGAACTTTTTTCTATGGTTTTAATAGTTAATATGTTGTATTTTTTCATTTGGAAATTTTTTTTTATAGTTTTTATGGTTAAATGTATGATTTTTTTATTTAATTTGGAACTTTTTTTATTTTTGTGGTAAAATTGTTGTGTTTTTTTAACTTGAAACTTTTATTAAGGTTTTTATTGTGAGATTGTTCAATTTATGGTTTATATAGTGCAAATGTTGAGTTTTTTAACTTGGATTCTCTTTAATAGTTTTTATAGTGAGAATGTTGAGTGTTTTTAACTTGCAACTTTTTCCATACTATTTATAGTATAATTGTTTAATTTTTTTAAATTGAAATGTCATTATTGTTTTTATAGAGAAACTGTTGAGTTTATTAAATTCTATTATAGTTTTTATGGTGAAATTCTTGATTTTTTTCTTTAATTTGGAACTTTTATATTATGTTTGTAGTAAAATTATTGAGTTTTTTTTTACTTGGAACTTTTTTTTAAGGTTTTTATAGTAAAATTGTTCAGTTTATGGTTTTTATAGTGAAATTCTTTAGTTTTTTTAAACTTGGAATTCATTTAAATGGTTTTTATAGTGAAACTCTTGAGTTTTTTTAACTTGCGACTTTTTTTATACTATTTATAGTAAAATTGTTTAATTTGTTTAAATTGAAACTTTTTTGATTCTTTTATTGTGAAACTGTTGATTTTTTTCACTTGTATATTTCGTTATAGTTATTATGGAGAAATTGTTGATTTTTTTTAATTTGGATTTTTTTGTTATTTCTATTGTAAAATTGTTGAGTTTTTTTAAGTTGGAACTTTTATTTATGGTTTTTATAATGAAATTGTTGAGTTGTTTTAACTTTGGATATTTTTTAATGGTTTTTCTTGTGAAATTGTTGAGTTTTTTTTACTTGGAACTTTTTTTATACTATTTTAGTAAAATTGTTGATTTTTTTTAAATTGGAACTTTTTTCTATGGTTTTTATAGTTAAACTGTTGTGTTTTTTCATTTGGAAATTTTGTTATAGTTTTTATGGTGAAATGTAGGTTTTTTTTATTTAATTTGGAACTTTTTTTTATTTTTGTAGTAAAATTGTTGAGTATTTTTAACTTGAAACTTTTATTAAGGTTTTTATAGTGAGATTGTTCAATTTATGGTTTTTATAGTGCAATTGTTGAGTAAGCTTGGAATTCCCTTTAATAGTTTTTATAGTGAGATTGTTGAGTGTTTTTAACTTGCAACATTTTTCATACTATTTATAGTATAATTGTTTTGGTTTTTTAAATTGAAATTTTTTTATTGTTTTTATAGAGAAATTGTTGAGTTTATTAAATTCTATTATAGTTTTTATGGTGAAATTCATGATATTTTTTATTTAATTTGGAACTATTATATTATCTTTGTAGTAAAATTGTTGAGTTTTTTTTTAACTTGGAACTTTTTTTTAAGGTTTTTATAGTGAAATTGTTCAGTTTATGGTTTTTATAGTGAAATACTTGAGTTTTTAAAAATTGGAATTCATTTAAATGGTTTTTATGGTGAAACTCTTGAGTTTTTTTAACTTGCGACTTTTTTTATACTATTTATAGTAAAATTGTTTAATTTGTTTAAATTGAAACTTTTTTTATTCTTTTAGTGTGAAACCGTTGAGTTTTTTCACTTGTAAATTTCGTTATAGGTTTTATGGTGAAATTGTTGAATTATTTTTAATTTGGATTTTTTTGATTATTTCTATTGTAAAATTGTTGAGTTTTTTTAAGTTGGAACTATTTTTTATGGTTTTTATAATGAAATTGTTGAGTTGTTTTAACTTTGGATATTTTTTAATGGTTTTTATTGTGAAATTATTGAGTTTTTTTTACTTGGATCTTTTTTTATACTATTTTAGTAAAATTGTTGAGTTTTTTAAATTGGAACTTTTTTCTATGGTTTTAATAGTTAATATGTTGTATTTTTTCATTTGGAAATTTTTTTTTATAGTTTTAATGGTTAAATGTATGATTTTTTTATTTAATTTGGAACTTTTTTTATTTTTGTAGTAAAATTGTTGTGTTTTTTTAACTTGAAACTTTTATTAAGGTTTTTATAGTGAGATTGTTCAATTTATGGTTTATATAGTGCAAATGTTGAGTTTTTTAACTTGGATTCTCTTTAATAGTTTTTATAGTGAGAATGTTGAGTGTTTTTAACTTGCAACTTTTTCCATACTATTTATAGTATAATTGTTTAATTTTTTTAAATTGAAATTTCATTATTGTTTTTATAGAGAAACTGTTGAGTTTATTAAATTCTATTATAGTTTTTATGGTGAAATTCTTGATTTTTTTCTTTAATTTGGAACTTTTATATTATGTTTGTAGTAAAATTATTGAGTTTTTTTTTACTTGGGATTTTTTTTTAAGGTTTTTATAGTAAAATTGTTCAGTTTATGGTTTTTATAGTGAAATTCTTTAGTTTTTTTAAACTTGGAATTCATTTAAATGGTTTTTATAGTGAAACTCTTGAGTTTTTTTAACTTGCGACTTTTTTTATACTATTTATAGTAAAATTGTTTAATTTGTTTAAATTGAAACTTTTTTGATTCTTTTATTGTGAAACTGTTGATTTTTTTCACTTGTATATTTCGTTATAGTTATTATGGTGAAATTGTTGATTTTTTTTAATTTGGATTTTTTTGTTATTTCTATTGTAAAATTGTTGAGTTTTTTTAAGTTGGAACTTTTATTTATGGTTTTTATAATGAAATTGTTGAGTTGTTTTAACTTTGGATATTTTTTAATGGTTTTTCTTGTGAAATTGTTGAGTTTTTTTTACTTGGAACTTTTTTTATACTATTTTAGTAAAATTGTTGATTTTTTTTAAATTGGAACTTTTTTCTATGGTTTTTATAGTTAAACTGTTGTGTTTTTTCATTTGGAAATTTTGTTATAGTTTTTATGGTGAAATGTAGGTTTTTTTTATTTAATTTGGAACTTTTTTTTATTTTTGTAGTAAAATTGTTGAGTATTTTTAACTTGAAACTTTTATTAAGGTTTTTATAGTGAGATTGTTCAATTTATGGTTTTTATAGTGCAATTGTTGAGTAAGCTTGGAATTCCCTTTAATAGTTTTTATAGTGAGATTGTTGAGTGTTTTTAACTTGCAACATTTTTCATACTATTTATAGTATAATTGTTTTGGTTTTTTAAATTGAAATATTTTTATTGTTTTTATAGAGAAATTGTTGAGTTTATTAAATTCTATTATAGTTTTTATGGTGAAATTCATGATATTTTTTATTTAATTTGGAACTATTATATTATCTTTGTAGTAAAATTGTTGAGTTTTTTTTTAACTTGGAACTTTTTTTTAAGGTTTTTATAGTGAAATTGTTCAGTTTATGGTTTTTATAGTGAAATACTTGAGTTTTTAAAAATTGGAATTCATTTAAATGGTTTTTATGGTGAAACTCTTGAGTTTTTTTAACTTGCGACTTTTTTTATACTATTTATAGTAAAATTGTTTAATTTGTTTAAATTGAAACTTTTTTTATTCTTTTAGTGTGAAACCGTTGAGTTTTTTCACTTGTAAATTTCGTTATAGGTTTTATGGTGAAATTGTTGAATTATTTTTAATTTGGATTTTTTTGATTATTTCTATTGTAAAATTGTTGAGTTTTTTTAAGTTGGAACTATTTTTTATGGTTTTTATAATGAAATTGTTGAGTTGTTTTAACTTTGGATATTTTTTAATGGTTTTTATTGTGAAATTATTGAGTTTTTTTTACTTGGATCTTTTTTTATACTATTTTAGTAAAATTGTTGAGTTTTTTAAATTGGAACTTTTTTCTATGGTTTTAATAGTTAATATGTTGTATTTTTTCATTTGGAAATTTTTTTTTATAGTTTTAATGGTTAAATGTATGATTTTTTTATTTAATTTGGAACTTTTTTTATTTTTGTAGTAAAATTGTTGTGTTTTTTTAACTTGAAACTTTTATTAAGGTTTTTATAGTGAGATTGTTCAATTTATGGTTTATATAGTGCAAATGTTGAGTTTTTTTAACTTGGATTCTCTTTAATAGTTTTTATAGTGAGAATGTTGAGTGTTTTTAACTTGCAACTTTTTCCATACTATTTATAGTATAATTGTTTAATTTTTTTAAATTGAAATTTCATTATTGTTTTTATAGAGAAACTGTTGAGTTTATTAAATTCTATTATAGTTTTTATGGTGAAATTCTTGATTTTTTTCTTTAATTTGGAACTTTTATATTATGTTTGTAGTAAAATTATTGAGTTTTTTTTTACTTGGGACTTTTTTTTTAAGGTTTTTATAGTAAAATTGTTCAGTTTATGGTTTTTATAGTGAAATTCTTTAGTTTTTTTAAACTTGGAATTCATTTAAATGGTTTTTATAGTGAAACTCTTGAGTTTTTTTAACTTGCGACTTTTTTTATACTATTTATAGTAAAATTGTTTAATTTGTTTAAATTGAAACTTTTTTGATTCTTTTATTGTGAAACTGTTGATTTTTTTCACTTGTATATTTCGTTATAGTTATTATGGTGAAATTGTTGATTTTTTTTAATTTGGATTTTTTTGTTATTTCTATTGTAAAATTGTTGAGTTTTTTTAAGTTGGAACTTTTATTTATGGTTTTTATAATGAAATTGTTGAGTTGTTTTAACTTTGGATATTTTTTAATGGTTTTTCTTGTGAAATTGTTGAGTTTTTTTTACTTGGAACTTTTTTTATACTATTTTAGTAAAATTGTTGATTTTTTTTAAATTGGAACTTTTTTCTATGGTTTTTATAGTTAAACTGTTGTGTTTTTTCATTTGGAAATTTTGTTATAGTTTTTATGGTGAAATGTAGGTTTTTTTTATTTAATTTGGAACTTTTTTTTATTTTTGTAGTAAAATTGTTGAGTATTTTTAACTTGAAACTTTTATTAAGGTTTTTATAGTGAGATTGTTCAATTTATGGTTTTTATAGTGCAATTGTTGAGTAAGCTTGGAATTCCCTTTAATAGTTTTTATAGTGAGATTGTTGAGTGTTTTTAACTTGCAACATTTTTCATACTATTTATAGTATAATTGTTTTGGTTTTTTAAATTGAAATTTTTTTATTGTTTTTATAGAGAAATTGTTGAGTTTATTAAATTCTATTATAGTTTTTATGGTGAAATTCATGATATTTTTTATTTAATTTGGAACTATTATATTATCTTTGTAGTAAAATTGTTGAGTTTTTTTTTAACTTGGAACTTTTTTTTAAGGTTTTTATAGTGAAATTGTTCAGTTTATGGTTTTTATAGTGAAATACTTGAGTTTTTAAAAATTGGAATTCATTTAAATGGTTTTTATGGTGAAACTCTTGAGTTTTTTTAACTTGCGACTTTTTTTATACTATTTATAGTAAAATTGTTTAATTTGTTTAAATTGAAACTTTTTTTATTCTTTTAGTGTGAAACCGTTGAGTTTTTTCACTTGTAAATTTCGTTATAGGTTTTATGGTGAAATTGTTGAATTATTTTTAATTTGGATTTTTTTGATTATTTCTATTGTAAAATTGTTGAGTTTTTTTAAGTTGGAACTATTTTTTATGGTTTTTATAATGAAATTGTTGAGTTGTTTTAACTTTGGATATTTTTTAATGGTTTTTATTGTGAAATTATTGAGTTTTTTTTACTTGGATCTTTTTTTATACTATTTTAGTAAAATTGTTGAGTTTTTTAAATTGGAACTTTTTTCTATGGTTTTAATAGTTAATATGTTGTATTTTTTCATTTGGAAATTTTTTTTTATAGTTTTAATGGTTAAATGTATGATTTTTTTATTTAATTTGGAACTTTTTTTATTTTTGTAGTAAAATTGTTGTGTTTTTTTAACTTGAAACTTTTATTAAGGTTTTTATAGTGAGATTGTTCAATTTATGGTTTATATAGTGCAAATGTTGAGTTTTTTTAACTTGGATTCTCTTTAATAGTTTTTATAGTGAGAATGTTGAGTGTTTTTAACTTGCAACTTTTTCCATACTATTTATAGTATAATTGTTTAATTTTTTTAAATTGAAATTTCATTATTGTTTTTATAGAGAAACTGTTGAGTTTATTAAATTCTATTATAGTTTTTATGGTGAAATTCTTGATTTTTTTCTTTAATTTGGAACTTTTATATTATGTTTGTAGTAAAATTATTGAGTTTTTTTTTACTTGGGACTTTTTTTTTAAGGTTTTTATAGTAAAATTGTTCAGTTTATGGTTTTTATAGTGAAATTCTTTAGTTTTTTTAAACTTGGAATTCATTTAAATGGTTTTTATAGTGAAACTCTTGAGTTTTTTTAACTTGCGACTTTTTTTATACTATTTATAGTAAAATTGTTTAATTTGTTTAAATTGAAACTTTTTTGATTCTTTTATTGTGAAACTGTTGATTTTTTTCACTTGTATATTTCGTTATAGTTATTATGGTGAAATTGTTGATTTTTTTTAATTTGGATTTTTTTGTTATTTCTATTGTAAAATTGTTGAGTTTTTTTAAGTTGGAACTTTTATTTATGGTTTTTATAATGAAATTGTTGAGTTGTTTTAACTTTGGATATTTTTTAATGGTTTTTCTTGTGAAATTGTTGAGTTTTTTTTACTTGGAACTTTTTTTATACTATTTTAGTAAAATTGTTGATTTTTTTTAAATTGGAACTTTTTTCTATGGTTTTTATAGTTAAACTGTTGTGTTTTTTCATTTGGAAATTTTGTTATAGTTTTTATGGTGAAATGTAGGTTTTTTTTATTTAATTTGGAACTTTTTTTTATTTTTGTAGTAAAATTGTTGAGTATTTTTAACTTGAAACTTTTATTAAGGTTTTTATAGTGAGATTGTTCAATTTATGGTTTTTATAGTGCAATTGTTGAGTAAGCTTGGAATTCCCTTTAATAGTTTTTATAGTGAGATTGTTGAGTGTTTTTAACTTGCAACATTTTTCATACTATTTATAGTATAATTGTTTTGGTTTTTTAAATTGAAATTTTTTTATTGTTTTTATAGAGAAATTGTTGAGTTTATTAAATTCTATTATAGTTTTTATGGTGAAATTCATGATATTTTTTATTTAATTTGGAACTATTATATTATCTTTGTAGTAAAATTGTTGAGTTTTTTTTTAACTTGGAACTTTTTTTTAAGGTTTTTATAGTGAAATTGTTCAGTTTATGGTTTTTATAGTGAAATACTTGAGTTTTTAAAAATTGGAATTCATTTAAATGGTTTTTATGGTGAAACTCTTGAGTTTTTTTAACTTGCGACTTTTTTTATACTATTTATAGTAAAATTGTTTAATTTGTTTAAATTGAAACTTTTTTTATTCTTTTAGTGTGAAACCGTTGAGTTTTTTCACTTGTAAATTTCGTTATAGGTTTTATGGTGAAATTGTTGAATTATTTTTAATTTGGATTTTTTTGATTATTTCTATTGTAAAATTGTTGAGTTTTTTTAAGTTGGAACTATTTTTTATGGTTTTTATAATGAAATTGTTGAGTTGTTTTAACTTTGGATATTTTTTAATGGTTTTTATTGTGAAATTATTGAGTTTTTTTTACTTGGATCTTTTTTTATACTATTTTAGTAAAATTGTTGAGTTTTTTAAATTGGAACTTTTTTCTATGGTTTTAATAGTTAATATGTTGTATTTTTTCATTTGGAAATTTTTTTTTATAGTTTTAATGGTTAAATGTATGATTTTTTTATTTAATTTGGAACTTTTTTTATTTTTGTAGTAAAATTGTTGTGTTTTTTTAACTTGAAACTTTTATTAAGGTTTTTATAGTGAGATTGTTCAATTTATGGTTTATATAGTGCAAATGTTGAGTTTTTTTAACTTGGATTCTCTTTAATAGTTTTTATAGTGAGAATGTTGAGTGTTTTTAACTTGCAACTTTTTCCATACTATTTATAGTATAATTGTTTAATTTTTTTAAATTGAAATTTCATTATTGTTTTTATAGAGAAACTGTTGAGTTTATTAAATTCTATTATAGTTTTTATGGTGAAATTCTTGATTTTTTTCTTTAATTTGGAACTTTTATATTATGTTTGTAGTAAAATTATTGAGTTTTTTTTTACTTGGGACTTTTTTTTTTTAAGGTTTTTATAGTAAAATTGTTCAGTTTATGGTTTTTATAGTGAAATTCTTTAGTTTTTTTAAACTTGGAATTCATTTAAATGGTTTTTATAGTGAAACTCTTGAGTTTTTTTAACTTGCGACTTTTTTTATACTATTTATAGTAAAATTGTTTAATTTGTTTAAATTGAAACTTTTTTGATTCTTTTATTGTGAAACTGTTGATTTTTTTCACTTGTATATTTCGTTATAGTTATTATGGTGAAATTGTTGATTTTTTTTAATTTGGATTTTTTTGTTATTTCTATTGTAAAATTGTTGAGTTTTTTTAAGTTGGAACTTTTATTTATGGTTTTTATAATGAAATTGTTGAGTTGTTTTAACTTTGGATATTTTTTAATGGTTTTTCTTGTGAAATTGTTGAGTTTTTTTTACTTGGAACTTTTTTTATACTATTTTAGTAAAATTGTTGATTTTTTTTTTAAATTGGAATTTTTTTCTATGGTTTTTATAGTTAAACTGTTGTGTTTTTTCATTTGGAAATTTTGTTATAGTTTTTATGGTGAAATGTAGGTTTTTTTTATTTAATTTGGAACTTTTTTTTATTTTTGTAGTAAAATTGTTGAGTATTTTTAACTTGAAACTTTTATTAAGGTTTTTATAGTGAGATTGTTCAATTTATGGTTTTTATAGTGCAATTGTTGAGTAAGCTTGGAATTCCCTTTAATAGTTTTTATAGTGAGATTGTTGAGTGTTTTTAACTTGCAACATTTTTCATACTATTTATAGTATAATTGTTTTGGTTTTTTAAATTGAAATTTTTTTATTGTTTTTATAGAGAAATTGTTGAGTTTATTAAATTCTATTATAGTTTTTATGGTGAAATTCATGATATTTTTTATTTAATTTGGAACTATTATATTATCTTTGTAGTAAAATTGTTGAGTTTTTTTTTAACTTGGAACTTTTTTTTAAGGTTTTTATAGTGAAATTGTTCAGTTTATGGTTTTTATAGTGAAATACTTGAGTTTTTAAAAATTGGAATTCATTTAAATGGTTTTTATGGTGAAACTCTTGAGTTTTTTTAACTTGCGACTTTTTTTATACTATTTATAGTAAAATTGTTTAATTTGTTTAAATTGAAACTTTTTTTATTCTTTTAGTGTGAAACCGTTGAGTTTTTTCACTTGTAAATTTCGTTATAGGTTTTATGGTGAAATTGTTGAATTATTTTTAATTTGGATTTTTTTGATTATTTCTATTGTAAAATTGTTGAGTTTTTTTAAGTTGGAACTATTTTTTATGGTTTTTATAATGAAATTGTTGAGTTGTTTTAACTTTGGATATTTTTTAATGGTTTTTATTGTGAAATTATTGAGTTTTTTTTACTTGGATCTTTTTTTATACTATTTTAGTAAAATTGTTGAGTTTTTTAAATTGGAACTTTTTTCTATGGTTTTAATAGTTAATATGTTGTATTTTTTCATTTGGAAATTTTTTTTTATAGTTTTAATGGTTAAATGTATGATTTTTTTATTTAATTTGGAACTTTTTTTATTTTTGTAGTAAAATTGTTGTGTTTTTTTAACTTGAAACTTTTATTAAGGTTTTTATAGTGAGATTGTTCAATTTATGGTTTATATAGTGCAAATGTTGAGTTTTTTAACTTGGATTCTCTTTAATAGTTTTTATAGTGAGAATGTTGAGTGTTTTTAACTTGCAACTTTTTCCATACTATTTATAGTATAATTGTTTAATTTTTTTAAATTGAAATTTCATTATTGTTTTTATAGAGAAACTGTTGAGTTTATTAAATTCTATTATAGTTTTTATGGTGAAATTCTTGATTTTTTTCTTTAATTTGGAACTTTTATATTATGTTTGTAGTAAAATTATTGAGTTTTTTTTTACTTGGGACTTTTTTTTTAAGGTTTTTATAGTAAAATTGTTCAGTTTATGGTTTTTATAGTGAAATTCTTTAGTTTTTTTAAACTTGGAATTCATTTAAATGGTTTTTATAGTGAAACTCTTGAGTTTTTTTAACTTGCGACTTTTTTTATACTATTTATAGTAAAATTGTTTAATTTGTTTAAATTGAAACTTTTTTGATTCTTTTATTGTGAAACTGTTGATTTTTTTCACTTGTATATTTCGTTATAGTTATTATGGTGAAATTGTTGATTTTTTTTAATTTGGATTTTTTTGTTATTTCTATTGTAAAATTGTTGAGTTTTTTTAAGTTGGAACTTTTATTTATGGTTTTTATAATGAAATTGTTGAGTTGTTTTAACTTTGGATATTTTTTAATGGTTTTTCTTGTGAAATTGTTGAGTTTTTTTTACTTGGAACTTTTTTTATACTATTTTAGTAAAATTGTTGATTTTTTTTTAAATTGGAACTTTTTTCTATGGTTTTTATAGTTAAACTGTTGTGTTTTTTCATTTGGAAATTTTGTTATAGTTTTTATGGTGAAATGTAGGTTTTTTTTATTTAATTTGGAACTTTTTTTTATTTTTGTAGTAAAATTGTTGAGTATTTTTAACTTGAAACTTTTATTAAGGTTTTTATAGTGAGATTGTTTAATTTATGGTTTTTATAGTGCAATTGTTGAGTAAGCTTGGAATTCCCTTTAATAGTTTTTATAGTGAGATTGTTGAGTGTTTTTAACTTGCAACATTTTTCATACTATTTATAGTATAATTGTTTTGGTTTTTTAAATTGAAATTTTTTTATTGTTTTTATAGAGAAATTGTTGAGTTTATTAAATTCTATTATAGTTTTTATGGTGAAATTCATGATATTTTTTATTTAATTTGGAACTATTATATTATCTTTGTAGTAAAATTGTTGAGTTTTTTTTTAACTTGGAACTTTTTTTTAAGGTTTTTATAGTGAAATTGTTCAGTTTATGGTTTTTATAGTGAAATACTTGAGTTTTTAAAAATTGGAATTCATTTAAATGGTTTTTATGGTGAAACTCTTGAGTTTTTTTAACTTGCGACTTTTTTTATACTATTTATAGTAAAATTGTTTAATTTGTTTAAATTGAAACTTTTTTTATTCTTTTAGTGTGAAACTGTTGAGTTTTTTCACTTGTAAATTTCGTTATAGGTTTTATGGTGAAATTGTTGAATTATTTTTAATTTGGATTTTTTTGATTATTTCTATTGTAAAATTGTTGAGTTTTTTTAAGTTGGAACTATTTTTTATGGTTTTTATAATGAAATTGTTGAGTTGTTTTAACTTTGGATATTTTTTAATGGTTTTTATTGTGAAATTATTGAGTTTTTTTTACTTGGATCTTTTTTTATACTATTTTAGTAAAATTGTTGAGTTTTTTAAATTGGAACTTTTTTCTATGGTTTTAATAGTTAATATGTTGTATTTTTTCATTTGGAAATTTTTTTTTATAGTTTTTATGGTTAAATGTATGATTTTTTTATTTAATTTGGAACTTTTTTTATTTTTGTAGTAAAATTGTTGTGTTTTTTTAACTTGAAACTTTTATTAAGGTTTTTATTGTGAGATTGTTCAATTTATGGTTTATATAGTGCAAATGTTGAGTTTTTTAACTTGGATTCTCTTTAATAGTTTTTATAGTGAGAATGTTGAGTGTTTTTAACTTGCAACTTTTTCCATACTATTTATAGTATAATTGTTTAATTTTTTTAAATTGAAATTTCATTATTGTTTTTATAGAGAAACTGTTGAGTTTATTAAATTCTATTATAGTTTTTATGGTGAAATTCTTGATTTTTTTCTTTAATTTGGAACTTTTATATTATGTTTGTAGTAAAATTATTGAGTTTTTTTTTACTTGGGACTTTTTTTTTAAGGTTTTTATAGTAAAATTGTTCAGTTTATGGTTTTTATAGTGAAATTCTTTAGTTTTTTTAAACTTGGAATTCATTTAAATGGTTTTTATAGTGAAACTCTTGAGTTTTTTTAACTTGCGACTTTTTTTATACTATTTATAGTAAAATTGTTTAATTTGTTTAAATTGAAACTTTTTTGATTCTTTTATTGTGAAACTGTTGATTTTTTTCACTTGTATATTTCGTTATAGTTATTATGGTGAAATTGTTGATTTTTTTTAATTTGGATTTTTTTGTTATTTCTATTGTAAAATTGTTGAGTTTTTTTAAGTTGGAACTTTTATTTATGGTTTTTATAATGAAATTGTTGAGTTGTTTTAACTTTGGATATTTTTTAATGGTTTTTCTTGTGAAATTGTTGAGTTTTTTTTACTTGGAACTTTTTTTATACTATTTTAGTAAAATTGTTGATTTTTTTTTAAATTGGAACTTTTTTCTATGGTTTTTATAGTTAAACTGTTGTGTTTTTTCATTTGGAAATTTTGTTATAGTTTTTATGGTGAAATGTAGGTTTTTTTTATTTAATTTGGAACTTTTTTTTATTTTTGTAGTAAAATTGTTGAGTATTTTTAACTTGAAACTTTTATTAAGGTTTTTATAGTGAGATTGTTCAATTTATGGTTTTTATAGTGCAATTGTTGAGTAAGCTTGGAATTCCCTTTAATAGTTTTTATAGTGAGATTGTTGAGTGTTTTTAACTTGCAACATTTTTCATACTATTTATAGTATAATTGTTTTGGTTTTTTAAATTGAAATTTTTTTATTGTTTTTATAGAGAAATTGTTGAGTTTATTAAATTCTATTATAGTTTTTATGGTGAAATTCATGATATTTTTTATTTAATTTGGAACTATTATATTATCTTTGTAGTAAAATTGTTGAGTTTTTTTTTAACTTGGAACTTTTTTTTAAGGTTTTTATAGTGAAATTGTTCAGTTTATGGTTTTTATAGTGAAATACTTGAGTTTTTAAAAATTGGAATTCATTTAAATGGTTTTTATGGTGAAACTCTTGAGTTTTTTTAACTTGCGACTTTTTTTATACTATTTATAGTAAAATTGTTTAATTTGTTTAAATTGAAACTTTTTTTATTCTTTTAGTGTGAAACTGTTGAGTTTTTTCACTTGTAAATTTCGTTATAGGTTTTATGGTGAAATTGTTGAATTATTTTTAATTTGGATTTTTTTGATTATTTCTATTGTAAAATTGTTGAGTTTTTTTAAGTTGGAACTATTTTTTATGGTTTTTATAATGAAATTGTTGAGTTGTTTTAACTTTGGATATTTTTTAATGGTTTTTATTGTGAAATTATTGAGTTTTTTTTACTTGGATCTTTTTTTATACTATTTTAGTAAAATTGTTGAGTTTTTTAAATTGGAACTTTTTTCTATGGTTTTAATAGTTAATATGTTGTATTTTTTCATTTGGAAATTTTTTTTTATAGTTTTAATGGTTAAATGTATGATTTTTTTATTTAATTTGGAACTTTTTTTATTTTTGTAGTAAAATTGTTGTGTTTTTTTAACTTGAAACTTTTATTAAGGTTTTTATAGTGAGATTGTTCAATTTATGGTTTATATAGTGCAAATGTTGAGTTTTTTAACTTGGATTCTCTTTAATAGTTTTTATAGTGAGAATGTTGAGTGTTTTTAACTTGCAACTTTTTCCATACTATTTATAGTATAATTGTTTAATTTTTTTAAATTGAAATTTCATTATTGTTTTTATAGAGAAACTGTTGAGTTTATTAAATTCTATTATAGTTTTTATGGTGAAATTCTTGATTTTTTTCTTTAATTTGGAACTTTTATATTATGTTTGTAGTAAAATTATTGAGTTTTTTTTTACTTGGGACTTTTTTTTTAAGGTTTTTATAGTAAAATTGTTCAGTTTATGGTTTTTATAGTGAAATTCTTTAGTTTTTTTAAACTTGGAATTCATTTAAATGGTTTTTATAGTGAAACTCTTGAGTTTTTTTAACTTGCGACTTTTTTTATACTATTTATAGTAAAATTGTTTAATTTGTTTAAATTGAAACTTTTTTGATTCTTTTATTGTGAAACTGTTGATTTTTTTCACTTGTATATTTCGTTATAGTTATTATGGTGAAATTGTTGATTTTTTTTAATTTGGATTTTTTTGTTATTTCTATTGTAAAATTGTTGAGTTTTTTTAAGTTGGAACTTTTATTTATGGTTTTTATAATGAAATTGTTGAGTTGTTTTAACTTTGGATATTTT
Organism: Lathyrus aphaca; assembly: GCA_963966055.1. Lineage (NCBI taxonomy): Eukaryota > Viridiplantae > Streptophyta > Magnoliopsida > Fabales > Fabaceae > Lathyrus > Lathyrus aphaca. The sequence goes on from OZ014522.1 coordinate 224,434,315, forward strand.
TTAATGGTTTTTCTTGTGAAATTGTTGAGTTTTTTTTACTTGGAACTTTTTTTATACTATTTTAGTAAAATTGTTGATTTTTTTTAAATTGGAACTTTTTTCTATGGTTTTTATAGTTAAACTGTTGTGTTTTTTCATTTGGAAATTTTGTTATAGTTTTTATGGTGAAATGTAGGTTTTTTTTATTTAATTTGGAACTTTTTTTTATTTTTGTAGTAAAATTGTTGAGTATTTTTAACTTGAAACTTTTATTAAGGTTTTTATAGTGAGATTGTTCAATTTATGGTTTTTATAGTGCAATTGTTGAGTAAGCTTGGAATTCCCTTTAATAGTTTTTATAGTGAGATTGTTGAGTGTTTTTAACTTGCAACATTTTTCATACTATTTATAGTATAATTGTTTTGGTTTTTTAAATTGAAATTTTTTTATTGTTTTTATAGAGAAATTGTTGAGTTTATTAAATTCTATTATAGTTTTTATGGTGAAATTCATGATATTTTTTATTTAATTTGGAACTATTATATTATCTTTGTAGTAAAATTGTTGAGTTTTTTTTTAACTTGGAACTTTTTTTTAAGGTTTTTATAGTGAAATTGTTCAGTTTATGGTTTTTATAGTGAAATACTTGAGTTTTTAAAAATTGGAATTCATTTAAATGGTTTTTATGGTGAAACTCTTGAGTTTTTTTTAACTTGCGACTTTTTTTATACTATTTATAGTAAAATTGTTTAATTTGTTTAAATTGAAACTTTTTTTATTCTTTTAGTGTGAAACTGTTGAGTTTTTTCACTTGTAAATTTCGTTATAGGTTTTATGGTGAAATTGTTGAATTATTTTTAATTTGGATTTTTTTGATTATTTCTATTGTAAAATTGTTGAGTTTTTTTAAGTTGGAACTATTTTTTATGGTTTTTATAATGAAATTGTTGAGTTGTTTTAACTTTGGATATTTTTTAATGGTTTTTATTGTGAAATTATTGAGTTTTTTTTACTTGGATCTTTTTTTATACTATTTTAGTAAAATTGTTGAGTTTTTTAAATTGGAACTTTTTTCTATGGTTTTAATAGTTAATATGTTGTATTTTTTCATTTGGAAATTTTTTTTTATAGTTTTAATGGTTAAATGTATGATTTTTTTATTTAATTTGGAACTTTTTTTATTTTTGTAGTAAAATTGTTGTGTTTTTTTAACTTGAAACTTTTATTAAGGTTTTTATAGTGAGATTGTTCAATTTATGGTTTATATAGTGCAAATGTTGAGTTTTTTAACTTGGATTCTCTTTAATAGTTTTTATAGTGAGAATGTTGAGTGTTTTTAACTTGCAACTTTTTCCATACTATTTATAGTATAATTGTTTAATTTTTTTAAATTGAAATTTCATTATTGTTTTTATAGAGAAACTGTTGAGTTTATTAAATTCTATTATAGTTTTTATGGTGAAATTCTTGATTTTTTTCTTTAATTTGGAACTTTTATATTATGTTTGTAGTAAAATTATTGAGTTTTTTTTTACTTGGGACTTTTTTTTTAAGGTTTTTATAGTAAAATTGTTCAGTTTATGGTTTTTATAGTGAAATTCTTTAGTTTTTTTAAACTTGGAATTCATTTAAATGGTTTTTATAGTGAAACTCTTGAGTTTTTTTAACTTGCGACTTTTTTTATACTATTTATAGTAAAATTGTTTAATTTGTTTAAATTGAAACTTTTTTGATTCTTTTATTGTGAAACTGTTGATTTTTTTCACTTGTATATTTCGTTATAGTTATTATGGTGAAATTGTTGATTTTTTTTAATTTGGATTTTTTTGTTATTTCTATTGTAAAATTGTTGAGTTTTTTTAAGTTGGAACTTTTATTTATGGTTTTTATAATGAAATTGTTGAGTTGTTTTAACTTTGGATATTTTTTAATGGTTTTTCTTGTGAAATTGTTGAGTTTTTTTTACTTGGAACTTTTTTTATACTATTTTAGTAAAATTGTTGATTTTTTTTAAATTGGAACTTTTTTCTATGGTTTTTATAGTTAAACTGTTGTGTTTTTTCATTTGGAAATTTTGTTATAGTTTTTATGGTGAAATGTAGGTTTTTTTTATTTAATTTGGAACTTTTTTTTATTTTTGTAGTAAAATTGTTGAGTATTTTTAATTTGAAACTTTTATTAAGGTTTTTATAGTGAGATTGTTCAATTTATGGTTTTTATATTGCAATTGTTGAGTAAGCTTGGAATTCCCTTTAATAGTTTTTATAGTGAGATTGTTGAGTGTTTTTAACTTGCAACATTTTTCATACTATTTATAGTATAATTGTTTTGGTTTTTTAAATTGAAATTTTTTTATTGTTTTTATAGAGAAATTGTTGAGTTTATTAAATTCTATTATAGTTTTTATGGTGAAATTCATGATATTTTTTATTTAATTTGGAACTATTATATTATCTTTGTAGTAAAATTGTTGAGTTTTTTTTTAACTTGGAACTTTTTTTTAAGGTTTTTATAGTGAAATTGTTCAGTTTATGGTTTTTATAGTGAAATACTTGAGTTTTTAAAAATTGGAATTCATTTAAATGGTTTTTATGGTGAAACTCTTGAGTTTTTTTAACTTGCGACTTTTTTTATACTATTTATAGTAAAATTGTTTAATTTGTTTAAATTGAAACTTTTTTTATTCTTTTAGTGTGAAACCGTTGAGTTTTTTCACTTGTAAATTTCGTTATAGGTTTTATGGTGAAATTGTTGAATTATTTTTAATTTGGATTTTTTTGATTATTTCTATTGTAAAATTGTTGAGTTTTTTTAAGTTGGAACTATTTTTTATGGTTTTTATAATGAAATTGTTGAGTTGTTTTAACTTTGGATATTTTTTAATGGTTTTTATTGTGAAATTATTGAGTTTTTTTTACTTGGATCTTTTTTTATACTATTTTAGTAAAATTGTTGAGTTTTTTAAATTGGAACTTTTTTCTATGGTTTTAATAGTTAATATGTTGTATTTTTTCATTTGGAAATTTTTTTTTATAGTTTTAATGGTTAAATGTATGATTTTTTTATTTAATTTGGAACTTTTTTTATTTTTGTAGTAAAATTGTTGTGTTTTTTTAACTTGAAACTTTTATTAAGGTTTTTATAGTGAGATTGTTCAATTTATGGTTTATATAGTGCAAATGTTGAGTTTTTTAACTTGGATTCTCTTTAATAGTTTTTATAGTGAGAATGTTGAGTGTTTTTAACTTGCAACTTTTTCCATACTATTTATAGTATAATTGTTTAATTTTTTTAAATTGAAATTTCATTATTGTTTTTATAGAGAAACTGTTGAGTTTATTAAATTCTATTATAGTTTTTATGGTGAAATTCTTGATTTTTTTCTTTAATTTGGAACTTTTATATTATGTTTGTAGTAAAATTATTGAGTTTTTTTTTACTTGGGACTTTTTTTTTAAGGTTTTTATAGTAAAATTGTTCAGTTTATGGTTTTTATAGTGAAATTCTTTAGTTTTTTTAAACTTGGAATTCATTTAAATGGTTTTTATAGTGAAACTCTTGAGTTTTTTTAACTTGCGACTTTTTTTATACTATTTATAGTAAAATTGTTTAATTTGTTTAAATTGAAACTTTTTTTATTCTTTTATTGTGAAACTGTTGATTTTTTTCACTTGTATATTTCGTTATAGTTATTATGGTGAAATTGTTGATTTTTTTTAATTTGGATTTTTTTGTTATTTCTATTGTAAAATTGTTGAGTTTTTTTAAGTTGGAACTTTTATTTATGGTTTTTATAATGAAATTGTTGAGTTGTTTTAACTTTGGATATTTTTTAATGGTTTTTCTTATGAAATTGTTGAGTTTTTTTTACTTGGAACTTTTTTTATACTATTTTAGTAAAATTGTTGATTTTTTTTAAATTGGAACTTTTTTCTATGGTTTTTATAGTTAAACTGTTGTGTTTTTTCATTTGGAAATTTTGTTATAGTTTTTATGGTGAAATGTAGGGTTTTTTTATTTAATTTGGAACTTTTTTTTATTTTTGTAGTAAAATTGTTGAGTATTTTTAACTTGAAACTTTTATTAAGGTTTTTATAGTGAGATTGTTCAATTTATGGTTTTTATAGTGCAATTGTTGAGTAAGCTTGGAATTCCCTTTAATAGTTTTTATAGTGAGATTGTTGAGTGTTTTTAACTTGCAACATTTTTCATACTATTTATAGTATAATTGTTTTGGTTTTTTAAATTGAAATTTTTTTATTGTTTTTATAGAGAAATTGTTGAGTTTATTAAATTCTATTATAGTTTTTATGGTGAAATTCATGATATTTTTTATTTAATTTGGAACTATTATATTATCTTTGTAGTAAAATTGTTGAGTTTTTTTTTAACTTGGAACTTTTTTTTAAGGTTTTTATAGTGAAATTGTTCAGTTTATGGTTTTTATAGTGAAATACTTGAGTTTTTAAAAATTGGAATTCATTTAAATGGTTTTTATGGTGAAACTCTTGAGTTTTTTTAACTTGCGACTTTTTTTATACTATTTATAGTAAAATTGTTTAATTTGTTTAAATTGAAACTTTTTTTATTCTTTTAGTGTGAAACCGTTGAGTTTTTTCACTTGTAAATTTCGTTATAGGTTTTATGGTGAAATTGTTGAATTATTTTTAATTTGGATTTTTTTGATTATTTCTATTGTAAAATTGTTGAGTTTTTTTAAGTTGGAACTATTTTTTATGGTTTTTATAATGAAATTGTTGAGTTGTTTTAACTTTGGATATTTTTTAATGGTTTTTATTGTGAAATTATTGAGTTTTTTTTACTTGGATCTTTTTTTATACTATTTTAGTAAAATTGTTGAGTTTTTTAAATTGGAACTTTTTTCTATGGTTTTAATAGTTAATATGTTGTATTTTTTCATTTGGAAATTTTTTTTTATAGTTTTTATGGTTAAATGTATGATTTTTTTATTTAATTTGGAACTTTTTTTATTTTTGTAGTAAAATTGTTGTGTTTTTTTAACTTGAAACTTTTATTAAGGTTTTTATAGTGAGATTGTTCAATTTATGGTTTATATAGTGCAAATGTTGAGTTTTTTAACTTGGATTCTCTTTAATAGTTTTTATAGTGAGAATGTTGAGTGTTTTTAACTTGCAACTTTTTCCATACTATTTATAGTATAATTGTTTAATTTTTTTAAATTGAAATTTCATTATTGTTTTTATAGAGAAACTGTTGAGTTTATTAAATTCTATTATAGTTTTTATGGTGAAATTCTTGATTTTTTTCTTTAATTTGGAACTTTTATATTATGTTTGTAGTAAAATTATTGAGTTTTTTTTTACTTGGGACTTTTTTTTAAGGTTTTTATAGTAAAATTGTTCAGTTTATGGTTTTTATAGTGAAATTCTTTAGTTTTTTTAAACTTGGAATTCATTTAAATGGTTTTTATAGTGAAACTCTTGAGTTTTTTTAACTTGCGACTTTTTTTATACTATTTATAGTAAAATTGTTTAATTTGTTTAAATTGAAACTTTTTTGATTCTTTTATTGTGAAACTGTTGATTTTTTTCACTTGTATATTTCGTTATAGTTATTATGGAGAAATTGTTGATATTTTTTAATTTGGATTTTTTTGTTATTTCTATTGTAAAATTGTTGAGTTTTTTTAAGTTGGAACTTTTATTTATGGTTTTTATAATGAAATTGTTGAGTTGTTTTAACTTTGGATATTTTTTAATGGTTTTTCTTGTGAAATTGTTGAGTTTTTTTTACTTGGAACTTTTTTTATACTATTTTAGTAAAATTGTTGATTTTTTTTAAATTGGAACTTTTTTCTATGGTTTTTATAGTTAAACTGTTGTGTTTTTTCATTTGGAAATTTTGTTATAGTTTTTATGGTGAAATGTAGGTTTTTTTTTATTTAATTTGGAACTTTTTTTTATTTTTGTAGTAAAATTGTTGAGTATTTTTAACTTGAAACTTTTATTAAGGTTTTTATAGTGAGATTGTTCAATTTATGGTTTTTATAGTGCAATTGTTGAGTAAGCTTGGAATTCCCTTTAATAGTTTTTATAGTGAGATTGTTGAGTGTTTTTAACTTGCAACATTTTTCATACTATTTATAGTATAATTGTTTTGGTTTTTTAAATTGAAATTTTTTTATTGTTTTTATAGAGAAATTGTTGAGTTTATTAAATTCTATTATAGTTTTTATGGTGAAATTCATGATATTTTTTATTTAATTTGGAACTATTATATTATCTTTGTAGTAAAATTGTTGAGTTTTTTTTTAACTTGGAACTTTTTTTTAAGGTTTTTATAGTGAAATTGTTCAGTTTATGGTTTTTATAGTGAAATACTTGAGTTTTTAAAAATTGGAATTCATTTAAATGGTTTTTATGGTGAAACTCTTGAGTTTTTTTAACTTGCGACTTTTTTTATACTATTTATAGTAAAATTGTTTAATTTGTTTAAATTGAAACTTTTTTTATTCTTTTAGTGTGAAACCGTTGAGTTTTTTCACTTGTAAATTTCGTTATAGGTTTTATGGTGAAATTGTTGAATTATTTTTAATTTGGATTTTTTTGATTATTTCTATTGTAAAATTGTTGAGTTTTTTTAAGTTGGAACTATTTTTTATGGTTTTTATAATGAAATTGTTGAGTTGTTTTAACTTTGGATATTTTTTAATGGTTTTTATTGTGAAATTATTGAGTTTTTTTTACTTGGATCTTTTTTTATACTATTTTAGTAAAATTGTTGAGTTTTTTAAATTGGAACTTTTTTCTATGGTTTTAATAGTTAATATGTTGTATTTTTTCATTTGGAAATTTTTTTTTATAGTTTTTATGGTTAAATGTATGATTTTTTTATTTAATTTGGAACTTTTTTTATTTTTGTAGTAAAATTGTTGTGTTTTTTTAACTTGAAACTTTTATTAAGGTTTTTATTGTGAGATTGTTCAATTTATGGTTTATATAGTGCAAATGTTGAGTTTTTTAACTTGGATTCTCTTTAATAGTTTTTATAGTGAGAATGTTGAGTGTTTTTAACTTGCAACTTTTTCCATACTATTTATAGTATAATTGTTTAATTTTTTTAAATTGAAATTTCATTATTGTTTTTATAGAGAAACTGTTGAGTTTATTAAATTCTATTATAGTTTTTATGGTGAAATTCTTGATTTTTTTCTTTAATTTGGAACTTTTATATTATGTTTGTAGTAAAATTATTGAGTTTTTTTTTACTTGGGACTTTTTTTTTAAGGTTTTTATAGTAAAATTGTTCAGTTTATGGTTTTTATAGTGAAATTCTTTAGTTTTTTTAAACTTGGAATTCATTTAAATGGTTTTTATAGTGAAACTCTTGAGTTTTTTTAACTTGCGACTTTTTTTATACTATTTATAGTAAAATTGTTTAATTTGTTTAAATTGAAACTTTTTTGATTCTTTTATTGTGAAACTGTTGATTTTTTTCACTTGTATATTTCGTTATAGTTATTATGGAGAAATTGTTGATTTTTTTTAATTTGGATTTTTTTGTTATTTCTATTGTAAAATTGTTGAGTTTTTTTAAGTTGGAACTTTTATTTATGGTTTTTATAATGAAATTGTTGAGTTGTTTTAACTTTGGATATTTTTTAATGGTTTTTATTGTGAAATTGTTGAGTTTTTTTTACTTGGATCTTTTTTTATACTATTTTAGTAAAATTGTTGATTTTTTTAAAATTGGAACTTTTTTCTATGGTTTTTATAGTTAAACTGTTGTGTTTTTTCATTTGGAAATTTTGTTATAGTTTTTATGGTGAAATGTAGGTTTTTTTTTATTTAATTTGGAACTTTTTTTTATTTTTGTAGTAAAATTGTTGAGTATTTTTAACTTGAAACTTTTATTAAGGTTTTTATAGTGAGATTGTTCAATTTATGGTTTTTATAGTGCAATTGTTGAGTAAGCTTGGAATTCCCTTTAATAGTTTTTATAGTGAGATTGTTGAGTGTTTTTAACTTGCAACATTTTTCATACTATTTATAGTATAATTGTTTTGGTTTTTTAAATTGAAATTTTTTTATTGTTTTTATAGAGAAATTGTTGAGTTTATTAAATTCTATTATAGTTTTTATGGTGAAATTCATGATATTTTTTATTTAATTTGGAACTATTATATTATCTTTGTAGTAAAATTGTTGAGTTTTTTTTTAACTTGGAACTTTTTTTTAAGGTTTTTATAGTGAAATTGTTCAGTTTATGGTTTTTATAGTGAAATACTTGAGTTTTTAAAAATTGGAATTCATTTAAATGGTTTTTATGGTGAAACTCTTGAGTTTTTTTAACTTGCGACTTTTTTTATACTATTTATAGTAAAATTGTTTAATTTGTTTAAATTGAAACTTTTTTTATTCTTTTAGTGTGAAACTGTTGAGTTTTTTCACTTGTAAATTTCGTTATAGGTTTTATGGTGAAATTGTTGAATTATTTTTAATTTGGATTTTTTTGATTATTTCTATTGTAAAATTGTTGAGTTTTTTTAAGTTGGAACTATTTTTTATGGTTTTTATAATGAAATTGTTGAGTTGTTTTAACTTTGGATATTTTTTAATGGTTTTTATTGTGAAATTATTGAGTTTTTTTTACTTGGATCTTTTTTTATACTATTTTAGTAAAATTGTTGAGTTTTTTAAATTGGAACTTTTTTCTATGGTTTTAATAGTTAATATGTTGTATTTTTTCATTTGGAAATTTTTTTTTATAGTTTTTATGGTTAAATGTATGATTTTTTTATTTAATTTGGAACTTTTTTTATTTTTGTAGTAAAATTGTTGTGTTTTTTTAACTTGAAACTTTTATTAAGGTTTTTATTGTGAGATTGTTCAATTTATGGTTTATATAGTGCAAATGTTGAGTTTTTTAACTTGGATTCTCTTTAATAGTTTTTATAGTGAGAATGTTGAGTGTTTTTAACTTGCAACTTTTTCCATACTATTTATAGTATAATTGTTTAATTTTTTTAAATTGAAATTTCATTATTGTTTTTATAGAGAAACTGTTGAGTTTATTAAATTCTATTATAGTTTTTATGGTGAAATTCTTGATTTTTTTCTTTAATTTGGAACTTTTATATTATGTTTGTAGTAAAATTATTGAGTTTTTTTTTACTTGGGACTTTTTTTTAAGGTTTTTATAGTAAAATTGTTCAGTTTATGGTTTTTATAGTGAAATTCTTTAGTTTTTTTAAACTTGGAATTCATTTAAATGGTTTTTATAGTGAAACTCTTGAGTTTTTTTAACTTGCGACTTTTTTTATACTATTTATAGTAAAATTGTTTAATTTGTTTAAATTGAAACTTTTTTGATTCTTTTATTGTGAAACTGTTGATTTTTTTCACTTGTATATTTCGTTATAGTTATTATGGTGAAATTGTTGATTTTTTTTAATTTGGATTTTTTTGTTATTTCTATTGTAAAATTGTTGAGTTATTTTAAGTTGGAACTTTTATTTATGGTTTTTATAATGAAATTGTTGAGTTGTTTTAACTTTGGATATTTTTTAATGGTTTTTATTGTGAAATTGTTGAGTTTTTTTTACTTGGATCTTTTTTTATACTATTTTAGTAAAATTGTTGATTTTTTTAAAATTGGAACTTTTTTCTATGGTTTTTTTAGTTAAACTGTTGTGTTTTTTCATTTGGAAATTTTGTTATAGTTTTTATGGTGAAATGTAGGTTTTTTTTTATTTAATTTGGAACTTTTTTTTATTTTTGTAGTAAAATTGTTGAGTATTTTTAACTTGAAACTTTTATTAAGGTTTTTATAGTGAGATTGTTCAATTTATGGTTTTTATAGTGCAATTGTTGAGTAAGCTTGGAATTCCCTTTAATAGTTTTTATAGTGAGATTGTTGAGTGTTTTTAACTTGCAACATTTTTCATACTATTTATAGTATAATTGTTTTGGTTTTTTAAATTGAAATTTTTTTATTGTTTTTATAGAGAAATTGTTGAGTTTATTAAATTCTATTATAGTTTTTATGGTGAAATTCATGATATTTTTTATTTAATTTGGAACTATTATATTATCTTTGTAGTAAAATTGTTGAGTTTTTTTTTAACTTGGAACTTTTTTTTAAGGTTTTTATAGTGAAATTGTTCAGTTTATGGTTTTTATAGTGAAATACTTGAGTTTTTAAAAATTGGAATTCATTTAAATGGTTTTTATGGTGAAACTCTTGAGTTTTTTTAACTTGCGACTTTTTTTATACTATTTATAGTAAAATTGTTTAATTTGTTTAAATTGAAACTTTTTTTATTCTTTTAGTGTGAAACTGTTGAGTTTTTTCACTTGTAAATTTCGTTATAGGTTTTATGGTGAAATTGTTGAATTATTTTTAATTTGGATTTTTTTGATTATTTCTATTGTAAAATTGTTGAGTTTTTTTAAGTTGGAACTATTTTTTATGGTTTTTATAATGAAATTGTTGAGTTGTTTTAACTTTGGATATTTTTTAATGGTTTTTATTGTGAAATTATTGAGTTTTTTTTACTTGGATCTTTTTTTATACTATTTTAGTAAAATTGTTGAGTTTTTTAAATTGGAACTTTTTTCTATGGTTTTAATAGTTAATATGTTGTATTTTTTCATTTGGAAATTTTTTTTTATAGTTTTTATGGTTAAATGTATGATTTTTTTATTTAATTTGGAACTTTTTTTATTTTTGTAGTAAAATTGTTGTGTTTTTTTAACTTGAAACTTTTATTAAGGTTTTTATTGTGAGATTGTTCAATTTATGGTTTATATAGTGCAAATGTTGAGTTTTTTAACTTGGATTCTCTTTAATAGTTTTTATAGTGAGAATGTTGAGTGTTTTTAACTTGCAACTTTTTCCATACTATTTATAGTATAATTGTTTAATTTTTTTAAATTGAAATTTCATTATTGTTTTTATAGAGAAACTGTTGAGTTTATTAAATTCTATTATAGTTTTTATGGTGAAATTCTTGATTTTTTTCTTTAATTTGGAACTTTTATATTATGTTTGTAGTAAAATTATTGAGTTTTTTTTTACTTGGGACTTTTTTTAAGGTTTTTATAGTAAAATTGTTCAGTTTATGGTTTTTATAGTGAAATTCTTTAGTTTTTTTAAACTTGGAATTCATTTAAATGGTTTTTATAGTGAAACTCTTGAGTTTTTTTAACTTGCGACTTTTTTTATACTATTTATAGTAAAATTGTTTAATTTGTTTAAATTGAAACTTTTTTGATTCTTTTATTGTGAAACTGTTGATTTTTTTCACTTGTATATTTCGTTATAGTTATTATGGTGAAATTGTTGATTTTTTTTAATTTGGATTTTTTTGTTATTTCTATTGTAAAATTGTTGAGTTTTTTTAAGTTGGAACTTTTATTTATGGTTTTTATAATGAAATTGTTGAGTTGTTTTAACTTTGGATATTTTTTAATGGTTTTTCTTGTGAAATTGTTGAGTTTTTTTTACTTGGAACTTTTTTTATACTATTTTAGTAAAATTGTTGATTTTTTTTAAATTGGAACTTTTTTCTATGGTTTTTATAGTTAAACTGTTGTGTTTTTTCATTTGGAAATTTTGTTATAGTTTTTATGGTGAAATGTAGGTTTTTTTTATTTAATTTGGAACTTTTTTTTATTTTTGTAGTAAAATTGTTGAGTATTTTTAACTTGAAACTTTTATTAAGGTTTTTATAGTGAGATTGTTCAATTTATGGTTTTTATAGTGCAATTGTTGAGTAAGCTTGGAATTCCCTTTAATAGTTTTTATAGTGAGATTGTTGAGTGTTTTTAACTTGCAACATTTTTCATACTATTTATAGTATAATTGTTTTGGTTTTTTAAATTGAAATTTTTTTATTGTTTTTATAGAGAAATTGTTGAGTTTATTAAATTCTATTATAGTTTTTATGGTGAAATTCATGATATTTTTTATTTAATTTGGAACTATTATATTATCTTTGTAGTAAAATTGTTGAGTTTTTTTTTAACTTGGAACTTTTTTTTAAGGTTTTTATAGTGAAATTGTTCAGTTTATGGTTTTTATAGTGAAATACTTGAGTTTTTAAAAATTGGAATTCATTTAAATGGTTTTTATGGTGAAACTCTTGAGTTTTTTTAACTTGCGACTTTTTTTATACTATTTATAGTAAAATTGTTTAATTTGTTTAAATTGAAACTTTTTTTATTCTTTTAGTGTGAAACTGTTGAGTTTTTTCACTTGTAAATTTCGTTATAGGTTTTATGGTGAAATTGTTGAATTATTTTTAATTTGGATTTTTTTGATTATTTCTATTGTAAAATTGTTGAGTTTTTTTAAGTTGGAACTATTTTTTATGGTTTTTATAATGAAATTGTTGAGTTGTTTTAACTTTGGATATTTTTTAATGGTTTTTATTGTGAAATTATTGAGTTTTTTTTACTTGGATCTTTTTTTATACTATTTTAGTAAAATTGTTGAGTTTTTTAAATTGGAACTTTTTTCTATGGTTTTAATAGTTAATATGTTGTATTTTTTCATTTGGAAATTTTTTTTTATAGTTTTTATGGTTAAATGTATGATTTTTTTATTTAATTTGGAACTTTTTTTATTTTTGTAGTAAAATTGTTGTGTTTTTTTAACTTGAAACTTTTATTAAGGTTTTTATTGTGAGATTGTTCAATTTATGGTTTATATAGTGCAAATGTTGAGTTTTTTAACTTGGATTCTCTTTAATAGTTTTTATAGTGAGAATGTTGAGTGTTTTTAACTTGCAACTTTTTCCATACTATTTATAGTATAATTGTTTAATTTTTTTAAATTGAAATTTCATTATTGTTTTTATAGAGAAACTGTTGAGTTTATTAAATTCTATTATAGTTTTTATGGTGAAATTCTTGATTTTTTTCTTTAATTTGGAACTTTTATATTATGTTTGTAGTAAAATTATTGAGTTTTTTTTTACTTGGGACTTTTTTTTAAGGTTTTTATAGTAAAATTGTTCAGTTTATGGTTTTTATAGTGAATTTCTTTAGTTTTTTTAAACTTGGAATTCATTTAAATGGTTTTTATAGTGAAACTCTTGAGTTTTTTTAACTTGCGACTTTTTTTATACTATTTATAGTAAAATTGTTTAATTTGTTTAAATTGAAACTTTTTTGATTCTTTTATTGTGAAACTGTTGATTTTTTTCACTTGTATATTTCGTTATAGTTATTATGGTGAAATTGTTGATTTTTTTTAATTTGGATTTTTTTGTTATTTCTATTGTAAAATTGTTGAGTTTTTTTAAGTTGGAACTTTTATTTATGGTTTTTATAATGAAATTGTTGAGTTGTTTTAACTTGGATATTTTTTAATGGTTTTTCTTGTGAAATTGTTGAGTTTTTTTTACTTGGAACTTTTTTTATACTATTTTAGTAAAATTATTGATTTTTTTTAAATTGGAACTTTTTTCTATGGTTTTTATAGTTAAACTGTTGTGTTTTTTCATTTGGAAATTTTGTTATAGTTTTTATGGTGAAATGTAGGTTTTTTTTATTTAATTTGGATCTTTTTTTTATTTTTGTAGTAAAATTGTTGAGTATTTTTAACTTGAAACTTTTATTAAGGTTTTTATAGTGAGATTGTTCAATTTATGGTTTTTATAGTGCAATTGTTGAGTTTTTTAACTTGGAATTCCCTTTAATAGTTTTTATAGTGAGACTGTTGAGTGTTTTTAACTTGCAACATTTTTCATACTATTTATAGTATAATTGTTTTGGTTTTTTAAATTGAAATTTTTTTATTGTTTTTATAGAGGAATTGTTGAGTTTATTAAATTCTATTATAGTTTTTATGGTGAAATTCATGATATTTTTTATTTAATTTGGAACTATTATATTATCTTTGTAGTAAAATTGTTGAGTTTTTTTTTTAACTTGGAACTTTTTTTTAAGGTTTTTATAGTGAAATTGTTCAGTTTATGGTTTTTATAGTGAAATACTTGAGTTTTTTTAAATTGGAATTCATTTAAATGGTTTTTATGGTGAAAGTCTTGAGTTTTTTTAACTTGCGACTTTTTTTATACTATTTATAGTAAACTTGTTTAATTTGTTTAAATTGAAACTTTTTTTATTCTTTTTTTGTGAAACATTTGAGTTTTTTCACTTGTAAATTTCATTATAGGTTTTATGGTGAAATTGTTGATTTATTTTTAATTTGGATTTTTTTGTTATTTCTATTGTAAAATTGTTGAGTTTTTTTAAGTTGGAACTATTTTTTATGGTTTTTATAATGAAATTGTTGAGTTGTTTTAACTTTGGATATTTTTTAATGGTTTTTATTGTGAAATTATTGAGTTTTTTTTACTTGGATCTTTTTTTATACTATTTTAGTAAAATTGTTGAGTTTTTTAAATTGGAACTTTTTTCTATGGTTTTAATAGTTAAACTGTTGTATTTTTTCATTTGGAAATTTTTTTTTATAGTTTTTATGGTTAAATGTATGATTTTTTTATTTAATTTGGAACTTTTTTTATTTTTGTAGTAAAATTGTTGTGTTTTTTTAACTTGAAACTTTTATTAAGGTTTTTATTGTGAGATTGTTCAATTTATGGTTTATATAGTGCAATTGTTGAGTTTTTTAACTTGGATTCTCTTTAATAGTTTTTATAGTGAGACTGTTGAGTGTTTTTAACTTGCAACTTTTTTCATACTATTTATAGTATAATTTTTTTATTTTTATAAATTGAAATTTCATTATTGTTTTTATAGAGAAACTGTTGAGTTTATTAAATTCTATTATAGTTTTTATGGTGAAATTCTTGATTTTTTTCTTTAATTTGGAACTTTTATATTATGTTTGTAGTAAAATTATTGAGTTTTTTTTTACTTGGGACTTTTTTTTAAGGTTTTTATAGTAAAATTGTTCAGTTTATGGTTTTTATAGTGAATTTCTTTAGTTTTTTTAAACTTGGAATTCATTTAAATGGTTTTTATAGTGAAACTCTTGAGTTTTTTTAACTTGCGACTTTTTTTATACTATTTATAGTAAAATTGTTTAATTTGTTTAAATTGAAACTTTTTTGATTCTTTTATTGTGAAACTGTTGATTTTTTTCACTTGTATATTTCGTTATAGTTATTATGGTGAAATTGTTGATTTTTTTTAATTTGGATTTTTTTGTTATTTCTATTGTAAAATTGTTGAGTTTTTTTAAGTTGGAACTTTTATTTATGGTTTTTATAATGAAATTGTTGAGTTGTTTTAACTTTGGATATTTTTTAATGGTTTTTCTTGTGAAATTGTTGAGTTTTTTTTACTTGGAACTTTTTTTATACTATTTTAGTAAAATTATTGATTTTTTTTAAATTGGAACTTTTTTCTATGGTTTTTATAGTTAAACTGTTGTGTTTTTTCATTTGGAAATTTTGTTATAGTTTTTATGGTGAAATGTAGGTTTTTTTTATTTAATTTGGATCTTTTTTTTATTTTTGTAGTAAAATTGTTGAGTATTTTTAACTTGAAACTTTTATTAAGGTTTTTATAGTGAGATTGTTCAATTTATGGTTTTTATAGTGCAATTGTTGAGTTTTTTAACTTGGAATTCCCTTTAATAGTTTTTATAGTGAGACTGTTGAGTGTTTTTAACTTGCAACATTTTTCATACTATTTATAGTATAATTGTTTTGGTTTTTTAAATTGAAATTTTTTTATTGTTTTTATAGAGGAATTGTTGAGTTTATTAAATTCTATTATAGTTTTTATGGTGAAATTCATGATATTTTTTATTTAATTTGGAACTATTATATTATCTTTGTAGTAAAATTGTTGAGTTTTTTTTTTAACTTGGAACTTTTTTTTAAGGTTTTTATAGTGAAATTGTTCAGTTTCTGGTTTTTATAGTGAAATACTTGAGTTTTTTTAAATTGGAATTCATTTAAATGGTTTTTATGGTGAAAGTCTTGAGTTTTTTTAACTTGCGACTTTTTTTATACTATTTATAGTAAACTTGTTTAATTTGTTTAAATTGAAACTTTTTTTATTCTTTTTTTGTGAAACATTTGAGTTTTTTCACTTGTAAATTTCGTTATAGGTTTTATGGTGAAATTGTTGATTTATTTTTAATTTGGATTTTTTTGTTATTTCTATTGTAAAATTGTTGAGTTTTTTTAAGTTGGAACTTTTTTTTTATGGTTTTTATAATGAAATTGTTGAGTTGTTTTAACTTTGGATATTTTTAATGGTTTTTATTGTGAAATTATTGAGTTTTTTTTACTTGGATCTTTTTTTATACTATTTTAGTAAAATTGTTGAGTTTTTTAAATTGGAACTTTTTTCTATGGTTTTAATAGTTAATATGTTGTATTTTTTCATTTGGAAATTTTTTTTTATAGTTTTTATGGTTAAATGTATGATTTTTTTATTTAATTTGGAACTTTTTTTATTTTTGTAGTAAAATTGTTGTGTTTTTTTAACTTGAAACTTTTATTAAGGTTTTTATTGTGAGATTGTTCAATTTATGGTTTATATAGTGCAAATGTTGAGTTTTTTAACTTGGATTCTCTTTAATAGTTTTTATAGTGAGAATGTTGAGTGTTTTTAACTTGCAACTTTTTCCATACTATTTATAGTATAATTGTTTAATTTTTTTAAATTGAAATTTCATTATTGTTTTTATAGAGAAACTGTTGAGTTTATTAAATTCTATTATAGTTTTTATGGTGAAATTCTTGATTTTTTTCTTTAATTTGGAACTTTTATATTATGTTTGTAGTAAAATTATTGAGTTTTTTTTTACTTGGGACTTTTTTTTAAGGTTTTTATAGTAAAATTGTTCAGTTTATGGTTTTTATAGTGAAATTCTTTAGTTTTTTTAAACTTGGAATTCATTTAAATGGTTTTTATAGTGAAACTCTTGAGTTTTTTTAACTTGCGACTTTTTTTATACTATTTATAGTAAAATTGTTTAATTTGTTTAAATTGAAACTTTTTTGATTCTTTTATTGTGAAACTGTTGATTTTTTTCACTTGTATATTTCGTTATAGTTATTATGGTGAAATTGTTGATTTTTTTTAATTTGGATTTTTTTGTTATTTCTATTGTAAAATTGTTGAGTTTTTTTAAGTTGGAACTTTTATTTATGGTTTTTATAATGAAATTGTTGAGTTGTTTTAACTTTGGATATTTTTTAATGGTTTTTCTTGTGAAATTGTTGAGTTTTTTTTACTTGGAACTTTTTTTATACTATTTTAGTAAAATTATTGATTTTTTTTAAATTGGAACTTTTTTCTATGGTTTTTATAGTTAAACTGTTGTGTTTTTTCATTTGGAAATTTTGTTATAGTTTTTATGGTGAAATGTAGGTTTTTTTTATTTAATTTGGATCTTTTTTTTATTTTTGTAGTAAAATTGTTGAGTATTTTTAACTTGAAACTTTTATTAAGGTTTTTATAGTGAGATTGTTCAATTTATGGTTTTTATAGTGCAATTGTTGAGTTTTTTAACTTGGAATTCCCTTTAATAGTTTTTATAGTGAGACTGTTGAGTGTTTTTAACTTGCAACATTTTTCATACTATTTATAGTATAATTGTTTTGGTTTTTTAAATTGAAATTTTTTTATTGTTTTTATAGAGGAATTGTTGAGTTTATTAAATTCTATTATAGTTTTTATGGTGAAATTCATGATATTTTTTATTTAATTTGGAACTATTATATTATCTTTGTAGTAAAATTGTTGAGTTTTTTTTTTAACTTGGAACTTTTTTTTAAGGTTTTTATAGTGAAATTGTTCAGTTTCTGGTTTTTATAGTGAAATACTTGAGTTTTTTTAAATTGGAATTCATTTAAATGGTTTTTATGGTGAAAGTCTTGAGTTTTTTTAACTTGCGACTTTTTTTATACTATTTATAGTAAACTTGTTTAATTTGTTTAAATTGAAACTTTTTTTATTCTTTTTTTGTGAAACATTTGAGTTTTTTCACTTGTAAATTTCGTTATAGGTTTTATGGTGAAATTGTTGATTTATTTTTAATTTGGATTTTTTTGTTATTTCTATTGTAAAATTGTTGAGTTTTTTTAAGTTGGAACTTTTTTTTTATGGTTTTTATAATGATATTGTTGAGTTGTTTTAACTTTGGATATTTTTAATGGTTTTTATTTTGAAATTATTGAGTTTTTTTTACTTGGATCTTTTTTTATACTATTTTAGTAAAATTGTTGAGTATTTTAAATTGGAACTTTTTTCTATGGTTTTAATAGTTAAACTGTTGTATTTTTTCATTTGGAATTTTTTTTATAGTTTTTATGGTTAAATGTATGATTTTTTTATTTAATTTGGAACTTTTTTTATTTTTGTAGTAAAATTGTTGTGTTTTTTTAACTTGAAACTTTTATTAAGGTTTTTATAGTGAGATTGTTCAATTTATGGTTTTTATAGTGCAATTGTTGAGTTTTTTAACTTGGAATTTTCTTTAATAGTTTTTATAGTGAGACTGTTGAGTGTTTTTAACTTGCAACTTTTTTCATACTATTTATAGTATAATTTTTTTATTTTTTTAAATTGAAATTTATTTATTGTTTTTATAGAGAAACTGTTGAGTTTATTAAATTCTATTATAGTTTTTATGGTGAAATTCTTGATTTTTTTTCTTTAATTTGGAACTTTTATATTATGTTTGTAGTAAAATTATTGAGTTTTTTCTAACTTGGGACTTTTTTTAAGGTTTTTATAGTTAAATTGTTCAGCTTATGGTTTTTATAGTGAAATTCTTTAGTTTTTTTAAACATGGAATTCATTTAAATGGTTTTTATAGTGAAACTCTTGAGTTTTTTTAACTTGCGACTTTTTTTATACTATTTATAGTAAAATTGTTTAATTTGTTTAAATTGAAACTTTTCTTATTCTTTTATTGTGAAACTGTTGATTTTTTTCACTTGTATATTTCGTTATAGTTTTTATGGTGAAATTGTTGATTTTTTTTAATTTGGATTTTTTTTGTTATTTCTATTGTAAAATTGTTGAGTTTTTTTAAGTTGGAACTTTTATTTATGGTTTTTATAATAAAATTGTTGAGTTGTTTTAACTTTGGATTTTTTTTAATGGTTTTTATTGTGAAATTGTTGAGTTTTTTTTACTTGGATCTTTTTTTATACTATTTTAGTAAAATTGTTGATTTTTTTAAATTGGAACTCTTTTATATGGTTTTTATAGTTAAACTGTTGTGTTTTTTCATTTGGAAATTTTGTTATAGTTTTTATGGTGAAATGTATGGTTTTTTTATTTAATTTGGAACTTTTTTTATTTTTGTAGTAAAATTGTTGAGTATTTTTAACTTGAAACTTTTATTAAGGTTTTTATAGTGAGATTGTTCAATTTATGGTTTTTATAGTGCAATTGTTGAGTAAGCTTGGAATTCCCTTTAATAGTTTTTATAGTGAGATTGTTGAGTGTTTTTAACTTGCAACATTTTTCATACTATTTATAGTATAATTGTTTTGGTTTTTTAAATTGAAATTTTTTTATTGTTTTTATAGAGAAATTGTTGAGTTTATTAAATTCTATTATAGTTTTTATGGTGAAATTCATGATATTTTTTATTTAATTTGGAACTATTATATTATCTTTGTAGTAAAATTGTTGAGTTTTTTTTTAACTTGGAACTTTTTTTTAAGGTTTTTATAGTGAAATTGTTCAGTTTATGGTTTTTATAGTGAAATACTTGAGTTTTTAAAAATTGGAATTCATTTAAATGGTTTTTATGGTGAAACTCTTGAGTTTTTTTAACTTGCGACTTTTTTTATACTATTTATAGTAAAATTGTTTAATTTGTTTAAATTGAAACTTTTTTTATTCTTTTAGTGTGAAACTGTTGAGTTTTTTCACTTGTAAATTTCGTTATAGGTTTTATGGTGAAATTGTTGAATTATTTTTAATTTGGATTTTTTTGATTATTTCTATTGTAAAATTGTTGAGTTTTTTTAAGTTGGAACTATTTTTTATGGTTTTTATAATGAAATTGTTGAGTTGTTTTAACTTTGGATATTTTTTAATGGTTTTTATTGTGAAATTATTGAGTTTTTTTTACTTGGATCTTTTTTTATACTATTTTAGTAAAATTGTTGAGTTTTTTAAATTGGAACTTTTTTCTATGGTTTTAATAGTTAATATGTTGTATTTTTTCATTTGGAAATTTTTTTTTATAGTTTTTATGGTTAAATGTATGATTTTTTTATTTAATTTGGAACTTTTTTTATTTTTGTAGTAAAATTGTTGTGTTTTTTTAACTTGAAACTTTTATTAAGGTTTTTATTGTGAGATTGTTCAATTTATGGTTTATATAGTGCAAATGTTGAGTTTTTTAACTTGGATTCTCTTTAATAGTTTTTATAGTGAGAATGTTGAGTGTTTTTAACTTGCAACTTTTTCCATACTATTTATAGTATAATTGTTTAATTTTTTTAAATTGAAATTTCATTATTGTTTTTATAGAGAAACTGTTGAGTTTATTAAATTCTATTATAGTTTTTATGGTGAAATTCTTGATTTTTTTCTTTAATTTGGAACTTTTATATTATGTTTGTAGTAAAATTATTGAGTTTTTTTTTACTTGGGACTTTTTTTTAAGGTTTTTATAGTAAAATTGTTCAGTTTATGGTTTTTATAGTGAAATTCTTTAGTTTTTTTAAACTTGGAATTCATTTAAATGGTTTTTATAGTGAAACTCTTGAGTTTTTTTAACTTGCGACTTTTTTTATACTATTTATAGTAAAATTGTTTAATTTGTTTAAATTGAAACTTTTTTGATTCTTTTATTGTGAAACTGTTGATTTTTTTCACTTGTATATTTCGTTATAGTTATTATGGTGAAATTGTTGATTTTTTTTAATTTGGATTTTTTTGTTATTTCTATTGTAAAATTGTTGAGTTTTTTTAAGTTGGAACTTTTATTTATGGTTTTTATAATGAAATTGTTGAGTTGTTTTAACTTTGGATATTTTTTAATGGTTTTTCTTGTGAAATTGTTGAGTTTTTTTTACTTGGAACTTTTTTTATACTATTTTAGTAAAATTATTGATTTTTTTTAAATTGGAACTTTTTTCTATGGTTTTTATAGTTAAACTGTTGTGTTTTTTCATTTGGAAATTTTGTTATAGTTTTTATGGTGAAATGTAGGTTTTTTTTATTTAATTTGGATCTTTTTTTTATTTTTGTAGTAAAATTGTTGAGTATTTTTAACTTGAAACTTTTATTAAGGTTTTTATAGTGAGATTGTTCAATTTATGGTTTTTATAGTGCAATTGTTGAGTTTTTTAACTTGGAATTCCCTTTAATAGTTTTTATAGTGAGACTGTTGAGTGTTTTTAACTTGCAACATTTTTCATACTATTTATAGTATAATTGTTTTGGTTTTTTAAATTGAAATTTTTTTATTGTTTTTATAGAGGAATTGTTGAGTTTATTAAATTCTATTATAGTTTTTATGGTGAAATTCATGATATTTTTTATTTAATTTGGAACTATTATATTATCTTTGTAGTAAAATTGTTGAGTTTTTTTTTTAACTTGGAACTTTTTTTTAAGGTTTTTATAGTGAAATTGTTCAGTTTCTGGTTTTTATAGTGAAATACTTGAGTTTTTTTAAATTGGAATTCATTTAAATGGTTTTTATGGTGAAAGTCTTGAGTTTTTTTAACTTGCGACTTTTTTTATACTATTTATAGTAAACTTGTTTAATTTGTTTAAATTGAAACTTTTTTTATTCTTTTTTTGTGAAACATTTGAGTTTTTTCACTTGTAAATTTCGTTATAGGTTTTATGGTGAAATTGTTGATTTATTTTTAATTTGGATTTTTTTGTTATTTCTATTGTAAAATTGTTGAGTTTTTTTAAGTTGGAACTTTTTTTTTATGGTTTTTATAATGATATTGTTGAGTTGTTTTAACTTTGGATATTTTTAATGGTTTTTATTTTGAAATTATTGAGTTTTTTTTACTTGGATCTTTTTTTATACTATTTTAGTAAAATTGTTGAGTATTTTAAATTGGAACTTTTTTCTATGGTTTTAATAGTTAAACTGTTGTATTTTTTCATTTGGAATTTTTTTTATAGTTTTTATGGTTAAATGTATGATTTTTTTATTTAATTTGGAACTTTTTTTATTTTTGTAGTAAAATTGTTGTGTTTTTTTAACTTGAAACTTTTATTAAGGTTTTTATAGTGAGATTGTTCAATTTATGGTTTTTATAGTGCAATTGTTGAGTTTTTTAACTTGGAATTTTCTTTAATAGTTTTTATAGTGAGACTGTTGAGTGTTTTTAACTTGCAACTTTTTTCATACTATTTATAGTATAATTTTTTTATTTTTTTAAATTGAAATTTATTTATTGTTTTTATAGAGAAACTGTTGAGTTTATTAAATTCTATTATAGTTTTTATGGTGAAATTCTTGATTTTTTTTCTTTAATTTGGAACTTTTATATTATGTTTGTAGTAAAATTATTGAGTTTTTTCTAACTTGGGACTTTTTTTAAGGTTTTTATAGTTAAATTGTTCAGCTTATGGTTTTTATAGTGAAATTCTTTAGTTTTTTTAAACATGGAATTCATTTAAATGGTTTTTATAGTGAAACTCTTGAGTTTTTTTAACTTGCGACTTTTTTTATACTATTTATAGTAAAATTGTTTAATTTGTTTAAATTGAAACTTTTCTTATTCTTTTATTGTGAAACTGTTGATTTTTTTCACTTGTATATTTCGTTATAGTTTTTATGGTGAAATTGTTGATTTTTTTTAATTTGGATTTTTTTTGTTATTTCTATTGTAAAATTGTTGAGTTTTTTTAAGTTGGAACTTTTATTTATGGTTTTTATAATAAAATTGTTGAGTTGTTTTAACTTTGGATATTTTTTAATGGTTTTTATTGTGAAATTGTTGAGTTTTTTTTACTTGGATCTTTTTTTATACTATTTTAGTAAAATTGTTGATTTTTTTAAATTGGAACTCTTTTATATGGTTTTTATAGTTAAACTGTTGTGTTTTTTCATTTGGAAATTTTGTTATAGTTTTTATGGTGAAATGTATGGTTTTTTTATTTAATTTGGAACTTTTTTTATTTTTGTAGTAAAATTGTTGAGTATTTTTAACTTGAAACTTTTATTAAGGTTTTTATAGTGAGATTGTTCAATTTATGGTTTTTATAGTGCAATTGTTGAGTTTTTTTAACTTGGAATTCTCTTTAATAGTTTTTATAGTGAGACTGTTGAGTGTTTTTAACTTGCAACTTTTTTCATACTATTTGTAGTATAATTGTTTTGGTTTTTTAAATTGAAATTTTTTTATTGTTTTTATAGAGAAACTTTTGAGTTTATTAAATTCTATTATAGTTTTTATGGTGAAATTCTTGATTTTTTTATTTAATTTGGAACAATTATATTATCTTTGTAGTAAAATTGTTGAGTTTTTTTTTAACTTGGAACTTTTTTTTAAGGTTTTTATAGTGAAATTGTTCAGTTTATGGTTTTTATAGTGAAATTCTTGAGTTTTTTTAAATTGGAATTCATTTAAATGGTTTTTATGGTGAAACTCTTGAGTTTTTTTAACTTGCGACTTTTTTTTATACTATTTATAGTAAAATTGTTTAATTTTTTTAAATTGATACTTTTTTTATTCTTTTATTGTGAAACTGTTGTGTATTTTCACTTGTAAATTTCGTTATAGGTTTTATGGTGAAATTGTTGATTTATTTTTAATTTGGATTTTTTTGTTATTTCTATTGTAAAATTGTTGAGTTTTTTTACGTTGGAACTTTTTTTTATGGTTTTTATAATGAAATTGTTGAGTTGTTTTAACTTTGGATATTTTTTAATGGTTTTTATTGTGAAATTATTGAGTTTTTTTTACTTGGATCTTTTTTTATACTATTTTAGTAAAATTGTTGAGTTTTTTAAATTGGAACTTTTTTCTATGGTTTTAATAGTTAAACTGTTGTGTTTTTTCATTTGGATTTTTTTTTATAGAATTTAATGGTTAAATGTATGATTTTTTTA
The DNA here is from genome assembly GCA_963966055.1 of Lathyrus aphaca. Classification (NCBI taxonomy): domain Eukaryota; kingdom Viridiplantae; phylum Streptophyta; class Magnoliopsida; order Fabales; family Fabaceae; genus Lathyrus; species Lathyrus aphaca. Next base: position 224,458,321 of record OZ014522.1, read on the forward strand.
TTTAATTTGGAACTTTTTTTATTTTATTAGTAAAATTGTTGTGTTTTTTTAACTTGAAACTTTTATTAAGGTTTTTATAGTGAGATTGTTCAATTTATGGTTTTTATAGTGCAATTGTTGAGTTTTTTAATTTGGAATTCTCTTTAATAGTTTTTATAGTGAGACTGTTGAGTGTTTTTAACTTGCAACTTTTTTCATACTATTTGTAGTATAATTATTTTATTTTTTTAAATTGAAATTTATTTATTGTTTTTATAGAGAAACTGTTGAGTTTATTAAATTCTATTATAGTTTTTATGGTGAAATTCTTGATTTTTTTCTTTAATTTGGAACTTTTATATTATGTTTGTAGTAAAATTATTGAGTTTTTTCTAACTTGGGACTTTTATTTAAGGTTTTTATAGTTAAATTGTTCAGTTTATGGCTTTTATAGTGAAATTCTTTAGTTTTTTTAAAATTGGAATTCATTTAAATGGTTTTTATAGTGAAACAATTGAGTTTTTTTAACTTGCGACTTTTTTTATACTATTTATAGTAAAATTGTTTAATTTGTTTAAATTGAAACTTTTTTGATTCTTTTATTGTGAAACTGTTGATTTTTTTCACTAGTAAATTTCGTTATAGTTTTTATGGTGAAATTGTTGATTTTTTTTAATTTGGATTTTTTTGTTATTTCTATTGTAAAATTGTTGAGTTTATTTAAGTTGGAACTTTTATTTATGGTTTTTATAATGAAATTGTTGAGTTGTTTTAACTTTGGATATTTTTTAATGGTTTTTATTGTGAAATTGTTGAGTTTTTTTTACTTGGAACTTTTTTTATGCTATTTTAGTAAAATTGTTGATTTTTTTAAATTGGAACTCTTTTATATGGTTTTTATAGTTAAACTGTTGTGTTTTTTCATTTGGAAATTTTGTTATAGTTTTTATGGTGAAATGTATGGTTTTTTTATTTAATTTGGAACTTTTTTTATTTTTGTAGTAAAATTGTTGAGTATTTTTAACTTGAAACTTTTATTAAGGTTTTTATAGTGAGATTGTTCAATTTATGGTTTTTATAGTGCAATTGTTGAGTTTTTTTAACTTGGAATTCTCTTTAATAGTTTTTATAGTGAGACTGTTGAGTGTTTTTAACTTGCAACTTTTTTCATACTATTTGTAGTATAATTGTTTTGGTTTTTTAAATTGAAATTTTTTTATTGTTTTTATAGAGAAACTGTTGAGTTTATTAAATTCTATTATAGTTTTTATGGTGAAATTCTTGATTTTTTTATTTAATTTGGAACAATTATATTATCTTTGTAGTAAAATTGTTGAGTTTTTTTTTAACTTGGAACTTTTTTTTAAGGTTTTTATAGTGAAATTGTTCAGTTTATGGTTTTTATAGTGAAATTCTTGAGTTTTTTTAAATTGGAATTCATTTAAATGGTTTTTATGGTGAAACTCTTGAGTTTTTTTAACTTGCGACTTTTTTTTATACTATTTATAGTAAAATTGTTTAATTTTTTTAAATTGATACTTTTTTTATTCTTTTATTGTGAAACTGTTGAGTATTTTCACTTGTAAATTTCGTTATAGGTTTTATGGTGAAATTGTTGATTTATTTTTAATTTGGATTTTTTTGTTATTTCTATTGTAAAATTGTTGAGTTTTTTTAAGTTGGAACTTTTTTTTATGGTTTTTATAATTAAATTGTTGAGTTGTTTTAACTTTGGATATTTTTTAATGGTTTTTATTGTGAAATTATTGAGTTTTTTTTACTTGGATCTTTTTTTATACTATTTTAGTAAAATTGTTGAGTTTTTTAAATTGGAACTTTTTTCTATGGTTTTAATAGTTAAACTGTTGTGTTTTTTCATTTGGATTTTTTTTTATAGATTTTATGGTTAAATGTATGATTTTTTTATTTAATTTGGAACTTTTTTTATTTTATTAGTAAAATTGTTGTGTTTTTTTAACTTGAAACTTTTATTAAGGTTTTTATAGTGAGATTGTTCAATTTATGGTTTTTATAGTGCAATTGTTGAGTTTTTTAATTTGGAATTCTCTTTAATAGTTTTTATAGTGAGACTGTTGAGTGTTTTTAACTTGCAACTTTTTTCATACTATTTGTAGTATAATTATTTTATTTTTTTAAATTGAAATTTATTTATTGTTTTTATAGAGAAACTGTTGAGTTTATTAAATTCTATTATAGTTTTTATGGTGAAATTCTTGATTTTTTTCTTTAATTTGGAACTTTTATATTATGTTTGTAGTAAAATTATTGAGTTTTTTCTAACTTGGGACTTTTATTTAAGGTTTTTATAGTTAAATTGTTCAGTTTATGGCTTTTATAGTGAAATTCTTTAGTTTTTTTAAAATTGGAATTCATTTAAATGGTTTTTATAGTGAAACAATTGAGTTTTTTTAACTTGCGACTTTTTTTATACTATTTATAGTAAAATTGTTTAATTTGTTTAAATTGAAACTTTTTTGATTCTTTTATTGTGAAACTGTTGATTTTTTTCACTAGTAAATTTCGTTATAGTTTTTATGGTGAAATTGTTGATTTTTTTTAATTTGGATTTTTTTGTTATTTCTATTGTAAAATTGTTGAGTTTATTTAAGTTGGAACTTTTATTTATGGTTTTTATAATGAAATTGTTGAGTTGTTTTAACTTTGGATATTTTTTAATGGTTTTTATTGTGAAATTGTTGAGTTTTTTTTACTTGGAACTTTTTTTATGCTATTTTAGTAAAATTGTTGATTTTTTTAAATTGGAACTCTTTTATATGGTTTTTATAGTTAAACTGTTGTGTTTTTTCATTTGGAAATTTTGTTATAGTTTTTATGGTGAAATGTATGGTTTTTTTATTTAATTTGGAACTTTTTTTATTTTTGTAGTAAAATTGTTGAGTATTTTTAACTTGAAACTTTTATTAAGGTTTTTATAGTGAGATTGTTCAATTTATGGTTTTTATAGTGCAATTGTTGAGTTTTTTTAACTTGGAATTCTCTTTAATAGTTTTTATAGTGAGACTGTTGAGTGTTTTTAACTTGCAACTTTTTTCATACTATTTGTAGTATAATTGTTTTGGTTTTTTAAATTGAAATTTTTTTATTGTTTTTATAGAGAAACTGTTGAGTTTATTAAATTCTATTATAGTTTTTATGGTGAAATTCTTGATTTTTTTATTTAATTTGGAACAATTATATTATCTTTGTAGTAAAATTGTTGAGTTTTTTTTTAACTTGGAACTTTTTTTTAAGGTTTTTATAGTGAAATTGTTCAGTTTATGGTTTTTATAGTGAAATTCTTGAGTTTTTTTAAATTGGAATTCATTTAAATGGTTTTTATGGTGAAACTCTTGAGTTTTTTTAACTTGCGACTTTTTTTTATACTATTTATAGTAAAATTGTTTAATTTTTTTAAATTGATACTTTTTTTATTCTTTTATTGTGAAACTGTTGAGTATTTTCACTTGTAAATTTCGTTATAGGTTTTATGGTGAAATTGTTGATTTATTTTTAATTTGGATTTTTTTGTTATTTCTATTGTAAAATTGTTGAGTTTTTTTAAGTTGGAACTTTTTTTTATGGTTTTTATAATGAAATTGTTGAGTTGTTTTAACTTTGGATATTTTTTAATGGTTTTTATTGTGAAATTATTGAGTTTTTTTTACTTGGATCTTTTTTTATACTATTTTAGTAAAATTGTTGAGTTTTTTAAATTGGAACTTTTTTCTATGGTTTTAATAGTTAAACTGTTGTGTTTTTTCATTTGGATTTTTTTTTATAGATTTTATGGTTAAATGTATGATTTTTTTATTTAATTTGGAACTTTTTTTATTTTATTAGTAAAATTGTTGTGTTTTTTTAACTTGAAACTTTTATTAAGGTTTTTATAGTGAGATTGTTCAATTTATGGTTTTTATAGTGCAATTGTTGAGTTTTTTAATTTGGAATTCTCTTTAATAGTTTTTATAGTGAGACTGTTGAGTGTTTTTAACTTGCAACTTTTTTCATACTATTTGTAGTATAATTATTTTATTTTTTTAAATTGAAATTTATTTATTGTTTTTATAGAGAAACTGTTGAGTTTATTAAATTCTATTATAGTTTTTATGGTGAAATTCTTGATTTTTTTCTTTAATTTGGAACTTTTATATTATGTTTGTAGTAAAATTATTGAGTTTTTTCTAACTTGGGACTTTTATTTAAGGTTTTTATAGTTAAATTGTTCAGTTTATGGCTTTTATAGTGAAATTCTTTAGTTTTTTTAAAATTGGAATTCATTTAAATGGTTTTTATAGTGAAAAAATTGAGTTTTTTTAACTTGCGACTTTTTTTATACTATTTATAGTAAAATTGTTTAATTTGTTTAAATTGAAACTTTTTTGATTCTTTTATTGTGAAACTGTTGATTTTTTTCACTTGTAAATTTCGTTATAGTTTTTATGGTGAAATTGTTGATTTTTTTTAATTTGGATTTTTTTGTTATTTCTATTGTAAAATTGTTGAGTTTATTTAAGTTGGAACTTTTATTTATGGTTTTTATAATGAAATTGTTGAGTTGTTTTAACTTTGGATATTTTTTAATGGTTTTTATTGTGAAATTGTTGAGTTTTTTTTACTTGGAACTTTTTTTATGCTATTTTAGTAAAATTGTTGATTTTTTTAAATTGGAACTCTTTTATATGGTTTTTATAGTTAAACTGTTGTGTTTTTTCATTTGGAAATTTTGTTATAGTTTTTATGGTGAAATGTATGGTTTTTTTATTTAATTTGGAACTTTTTTTATTTTTGTAGTAAAATTGTTGAGTATTTTTAACTTGAAACTTTTATTAAGGTTTTTATAGTGAGATTGTTCAATTTATGGTTTTTATAGTGCAATTGTTGAGTTTTTTTAACTTGGAATTCTCTTTAATAGTTTTTATAGTGAGACTGTTGAGTGTTTTTAACTTGCAACTTTTTTCATACTATTTGTAGTATAATTGTTTTGGTTTTTTAAATTGAAATTTTTTTATTGTTTTTATAGAGAAACTGTTGAGTTTATTAAATTCTATTATAGTTTTTATGGTGAAATTCTTGATTTTTTTATTTAATTTGGAACAATTATATTATCTTTGTAGTAAAATTGTTGAGTTTTTTTTTAACTTGGAACTTTTTTTTAAGGTTTTTATAGTGAAATTGTTCAGTTTATGGTTTTTATAGTGAAATTCTTGAGTTTTTTTAAATTGGAATTCATTTAAATGGTTTTTATGGTGAAACTCTTGAGTTTTTTTAACTTGCGACTTTTTTTTATACTATTTATAGTAAAATTGTTTAATTTTTTTAAATTGATACTTTTTTTATTCTTTTATTGTGAAACTGTTGAGTATTTTCACTTGTAAATTTCGTTATAGGTTTTATGGTGAAATTGTTGATTTATTTTTAATTTGGATTTTTTTGTTATTTCTATTGTAAAATTGTTGAGTTTTTTTAAGTTGGAACTTTTTTTTATGGTTTTTATAATGAAATTGTTGAGTTGTTTTAACTTTGGATATTTTTTAATGGTTTTTATTGTGAAATTATTGAGTTTTTTTTACTTGGATCTTTTTTTATACTATTTTAGTAAAATTGTTGAGTTTTTTAAATTGGAACTTTTTTCTATGGTTTTAATAGTTAAACTGTTGTGTTTTTTCATTTGGATTTTTTTTTATAGATTTTATGGTTAAATGTATGATTTTTTTATTTAATTTGGAACTTTTTTTATTTTATTAGTAAAATTGTTGTGTTTTTTTAACTTGAAACTTTTATTAAGGTTTTTATAGTGAGATTGTTCAATTTATGGTTTTTATAGTGCAATTGTTGAGTTTTTTAATTTGGAATTCTCTTTAATAGTTTTTATAGTGAGACTGTTGAGTGTTTTTAACTTGCAACTTTTTTCATACTATTTGTAGTATAATTATTTTATTTTTTTAAATTGAAATTTATTTATTGTTTTTATAGAGAAACTGTTGAGTTTATTAAATTCTATTATAGTTTTTATGGTGAAATTCTTGATTTTTTTCTTTAATTTGGAACTTTTATATTATGTTTGTAGTAAAATTATTGAGTTTTTTCTAACTTGGGACTTTTATTTAAGGTTTTTATAGTTAAATTGTTCAGTTTATGGCTTTTATAGTGAAATTCTTTAGTTTTTTTAAAATTGGAATTCATTTAAATGGTTTTTATAGTGAAACAATTGAGTTTTTTTAACTTGCGACTTTTTTTATACTATTTATAGTAAAATTGTTTAATTTGTTTAAATTGAAACTTTTTTGATTCTTTTATTGTGAAACTGTTGATTTTTTTCACTTGTAAATTTCGTTATAGTTTTTATGGTGAAATTGTTGATTTTTTTTAATTTGGATTTTTTTGTTATTTCTATTGTAAAATTGTTGAGTTTATTTAAGTTGGAACTTTTATTTATGGTTTTTATAATGAAATTGTTGAGTTGTTTTAACTTTGGATATTTTTTAATGGTTTTTATTGTGAAATTGTTGAGTTTTTTTTACTTGGAACTTTTTTTATGCTATTTTAGTAAAATTGTTGATTTTTTTAAATTGGAACTCTTTTATATGGTTTTTATAGTTAAACTGTTGTGTTTTTTCATTTGGAAATTTTGTTATAGTTTTTATGGTGAAATGTATGGTTTTTTTATTTAATTTGGAACTTTTTTTATTTTTGTAGTAAAATTGTTGAGTATTTTTAACTTGAAACTTTTATTAAGGTTTTTATAGTGAGATTGTTCAATTTATGGTTTTTATAGTGCAATTGTTGAGTTTTTTTAACTTGGAATTCTCTTTAATAGTTTTTATAGTGAGACTGTTGAGTGTTTTTAACTTGCAACTTTTTTCATACTATTTGTAGTATAATTGTTTTGGTTTTTTAAATTGAAATTTTTTTATTGTTTTTATAGAGAAACTGTTGAGTTTATTAAATTCTATTATAGTTTTTATGGTGAAATTCTTGATTTTTTTATTTAATTTGGAACAATTATATTATCTTTGTAGTAAAATTGTTGAGTTTTTTTTTAACTTGGAACTTTTTTTTAAGGTTTTTATAGTGAAATTGTTCAGTTTATGGTTTTTATAGTGAAATTCTTGAGTTTTTTTAAATTGGAATTCATTTAAATGGTTTTTATGGTGAAACTCTTGAGTTTTTTTAACTTGCGACTTTTTTTTATACTATTTATAGTAAAATTGTTTAATTTTTTTAAATTGATACTTTTTTTATTCTTTTATTGTGAAACTGTTGAGTATTTTCACTTGTAAATTTCGTTATAGGTTTTATGGTGAAATTGTTGATTTATTTTTAATTTGGATTTTTTTGTTATTTCTATTGTAAAATTGTTGAGTTTTTTTAAGTTGGAACTTTTTTTTATGGTTTTTATAATGAAATTGTTGAGTTGTTTTAACTTTGGATATTTTTTAATGGTTTTTATTGTGAAATTATTGAGTTTTTTTTACTTGGATCTTTTTTTATACTATTTTAGTAAAATTGTTGAGTTTTTTAAATTGGAACTTTTTTCTATGGTTTTAATAGTTAAACTGTTGTGTTTTTTCATTTGGATTTTTTTTTATAGATTTTATGGTTAAATGTATGATTTTTTTATTTAATTTGGAACTTTTTTTATTTTATTAGTAAAATTGTTGTGTTTTTTTAACTTGAAACTTTTATTAAGGTTTTTATAGTGAGATTGTTCAATTTATGGTTTTTATAGTGCAATTGTTGAGTTTTTTAATTTGGAATTCTCTTTAATAGTTTTTATAGTGAGACTGTTGAGTGTTTTTAACTTGCAACTTTTTTCATACTATTTGTAGTATAATTATTTTATTTTTTTAAATTGAAATTTATTTATTGTTTTTATAGAGAAACTGTTGAGTTTATTAAATTCTATTATAGTTTTTATGGTGAAATTCTTGATTTTTTTCTTTAATTTGGAACTTTTATATTATGTTTGTAGTAAAATTATTGAGTTTTTTCTAACTTGGGACTTTTATTTAAGGTTTTTATAGTTAAATTGTTCAGTTTATGGCTTTTATAGTGAAATTCTTTAGTTTTTTTAAAATTGGAATTCATTTAAATGGTTTTTATAGTGAAAAAATTGAGTTTTTTTAACTTGCGACTTTTTTTATACTATTTATAGTAAAATTGTTTAATTTGTTTAAATTGAAACTTTTTTGATTCTTTTATTGTGAAACTGTTGATTTTTTTCACTTGTAAATTTCGTTATAGTTTTTATGGTGAAATTGTTGATTTTTTTTAATTTGGATTTTTTTGTTATTTCTATTGTAAAATTGTTGAGTTTATTTAAGTTGGAACTTTTATTTATGGTTTTTATAATGAAATTGTTGAGTTGTTTTAACTTTGGATATTTTTTAATGGTTTTTATTGTGAAATTGTTGAGTTTTTTTTACTTGGAACTTTTTTTATGCTATTTTAGTAAAATTGTTGATTTTTTTAAATTGGAACTCTTTTATATGGTTTTTATAGTTAAACTGTTGTGTTTTTTCATTTGGAAATTTTGTTATAGTTTTTATGGTGAAATGTATGGTTTTTTTATTTAATTTGGAACTTTTTTTATTTTTGTAGTAAAATTGTTGAGTATTTTTAACTTGAAACTTTTATTAAGGTTTTTATAGTGAGATTGTTCAATTTATGGTTTTTATAGTGCAATTGTTGAGTTTTTTTAACTTGGAATTCTCTTTAATAGTTTTTATAGTGAGACTGTTGAGTGTTTTTAACTTGCAACTTTTTTCATACTATTTGTAGTATAATTGTTTTGGTTTTTTAAATTGAAATTTTTTTATTGTTTTTATAGAGAAACTGTTGAGTTTATTAAATTCTATTATAGTTTTTATGGTGAAATTCTTGATTTTTTTATTTAATTTGGAACAATTATATTATCTTTGTAGTAAAATTGTTGAGTTTTTTTTTAACTTGGAACTTTTTTTTAAGGTTTTTATAGTGAAATTGTTCAGTTTATGGTTTTTATAGTGAAATTCTTGAGTTTTTTTAAATTGGAATTCATTTAAATGGTTTTTATGGTGAAACTCTTGAGTTTTTTTAACTTGCGACTTTTTTTTATACTATTTATAGTAAAATTGTTTAATTTTTTTAAATTGATACTTTTTTTATTCTTTTATTGTGAAACTGTTGAGTATTTTCACTTGTAAATTTCGTTATAGGTTTTATGGTGAAATTGTTGATTTATTTTTAATTTGGATTTTTTTGTTATTTCTATTGTAAAATTGTTGAGTTTTTTTAAGTTGGAACTTTTTTTTATGGTTTTTATAATGAAATTGTTGAGTTGTTTTAACTTTGGATATTTTTTAATGGTTTTTATTGTGAAATTATTGAGTTTTTTTTACTTGGATCTTTTTTTATACTATTTTAGTAAAATTGTTGAGTTTTTTAAATTGGAACTTTTTTCTATGGTTTTAATAGTTAAACTGTTGTGTTTTTTCATTTGGATTTTTTTTTATAGATTTTATGGTTAAATGTATGATTTTTTTATTTAATTTGGAACTTTTTTTATTTTATTAGTAAAATTGTTGTGTTTTTTTAACTTGAAACTTTTATTAAGGTTTTTATAGTGAGATTGTTCAATTTATGGTTTTTATAGTGCAATTGTTGAGTTTTTTAATTTGGAATTCTCTTTAATAGTTTTTATAGTGAGACTGTTGAGTGTTTTTAACTTGCAACTTTTTTCATACTATTTGTAGTATAATTATTTTATTTTTTTAAATTGAAATTTATTTATTGTTTTTATAGAGAAACTGTTGAGTTTATTAAATTCTATTATAGTTTTTATGGTGAAATTCTTGATTTTTTTCTTTAATTTGGAACTTTTATATTATGTTTGTAGTAAAATTATTGAGTTTTTTCTAACTTGGGACTTTTATTTAAGGTTTTTATAGTTAAATTGTTCAGTTTATGGCTTTTATAGTGAAATTCTTTAGTTTTTTTAAAATTGGAATTCATTTAAATGGTTTTTATAGTGAAAAAATTGAGTTTTTTTAACTTGCGACTTTTTTTATACTATTTATAGTAAAATTGTTTAATTTGTTTAAATTGAAACTTTTTTGATTCTTTTATTGTGAAACTGTTGATTTTTTTCACTTGTAAATTTCGTTATAGTTTTTATGGTGAAATTGTTGATTTTTTTTAATTTGGATTTTTTTGTTATTTCTATTGTAAAATTGTTGAGTTTATTTAAGTTGGAACTTTTATTTATGGTTTTTATAATGAAATTGTTGAGTTGTTTTAACTTTGGATATTTTTTAATGGTTTTTATTGTGAAATTGTTGAGTTTTTTTTACTTGGAACTTTTTTTATGCTATTTTAGTAAAATTGTTGATTTTTTTAAATTGGAACTCTTTTATATGGTTTTTATAGTTAAACTGTTGTGTTTTTTCATTTGGAAATTTTGTTATAGTTTTTATGGTGAAATGTATGGTTTTTTTATTTAATTTGGAACTTTTTTTATTTTTGTAGTAAAATTGTTGAGTATTTTTAACTTGAAACTTTTATTAAGGTTTTTATAGTGAGATTGTTCAATTTATGGTTTTTATAGTGCAATTGTTGAGTTTTTTTAACTTGGAATTCTCTTTAATAGTTTTTATAGTGAGACTGTTGAGTGTTTTTAACTTGCAACTTTTTTCATACTATTTGTAGTATAATTGTTTTGGTTTTTTAAATTGAAATTTTTTTATTGTTTTTATAGAGAAACTGTTGAGTTTATTAAATTCTATTATAGTTTTTATGGTGAAATTCTTGATTTTTTTATTTAATTTGGAACAATTATATTATCTTTGTAGTAAAATTGTTGAGTTTTTTTTTAACTTGGAACTTTTTTTTAAGGTTTTTATAGTGAAATTGTTCAGTTTATGGTTTTTATAGTGAAATTCTTGAGTTTTTTTAAATTGGAATTCATTTAAATGGTTTTTATGGTGAAACTCTTGAGTTTTTTTAACTTGCGACTTTTTTTTATACTATTTATAGTAAAATTGTTTAATTTTTTTAAATTGATACTTTTTTTATTCTTTTATTGTGAAACTGTTGAGTATTTTCACTTGTAAATTTCGTTATAGGTTTTATGGTGAAATTGTTGATTTATTTTTAATTTGGATTTTTTTGTTATTTCTATTGTAAAATTGTTGAGTTTTTTTAAGTTGGAACTTTTTTTTATGGTTTTTATAATGAAATTGTTGAGTTGTTTTAACTTTGGATATTTTTTAATGGTTTTTATTGTGAAATTATTGAGTTTTTTTTACTTGGATCTTTTTTTATACTATTTTAGTAAAATTGTTGAGTTTTTTAAATTGGAACTTTTTTCTATGGTTTTAATAGTTAAACTGTTGTGTTTTTTCATTTGGATTTTTTTTTATAGATTTTATGGTTAAATGTATGATTTTTTTATTTAATTTGGAACTTTTTTTATTTTATTAGTAAAATTGTTGTGTTTTTTTAACTTGAAACTTTTATTAAGGTTTTTATAGTGAGATTGTTCAATTTATGGTTTTTATAGTGCAATTGTTGAGTTTTTTAATTTGGAATTCTCTTTAATAGTTTTTATAGTGAGACTGTTGAGTGTTTTTAACTTGCAACTTTTTTCATACTATTTGTAGTATAATTATTTTATTTTTTTAAATTGAAATTTATTTATTGTTTTTATAGAGAAACTGTTGAGTTTATTAAATTCTATTATAGTTTTTATGGTGAAATTCTTGATTTTTTTCTTTAATTTGGAACTTTTATATTATGTTTGTAGTAAAATTATTGAGTTTTTTCTAACTTGGGACTTTTATTTAAGGTTTTTATAGTTAAATTGTTCAGTTTATGGCTTTTATAGTGAAATTCTTTAGTTTTTTTAAAATTGGAATTCATTTAAATGGTTTTTATAGTGAAAAAATTGAGTTTTTTTAACTTGCGACTTTTTTTATACTATTTATAGTAAAATTGTTTAATTTGTTTAAATTGAAACTTTTTTGATTCTTTTATTGTGAAACTGTTGATTTTTTTCACTTGTAAATTTCGTTATAGTTTTTATGGTGAAATTGTTGATTTTTTTTAATTTGGATTTTTTTGTTATTTCTATTGTAAAATTGTTGAGTTTATTTAAGTTGGAACTTTTATTTATGGTTTTTATAATGAAATTGTTGAGTTGTTTTAACTTTGGATATTTTTTAATGGTTTTTATTGTGAAATTGTTGAGTTTTTTTTACTTGGAACTTTTTTTATGCTATTTTAGTAAAATTGTTGATTTTTTTAAATTGGAACTCTTTTATATGGTTTTTATAGTTAAACTGTTGTGTTTTTTCATTTGGAAATTTTGTTATAGTTTTTATGGTGAAATGTATGGTTTTTTTATTTAATTTGGAACTTTTTTTATTTTTGTAGTAAAATTGTTGAGTATTTTTAACTTGAAACTTTTATTAAGGTTTTTATAGTGAGATTGTTCAATTTATGGTTTTTATAGTGCAATTGTTGAGTTTTTTTAACTTGGAATTCTCTTTAATAGTTTTTATAGTGAGACTGTTGAGTGTTTTTAACTTGCAACTTTTTTCATACTATTTGTAGTATAATTGTTTTGGTTTTTTAAATTGAAATTTTTTTATTGTTTTTATAGAGAAACTGTTGAGTTTATTAAATTCTATTATAGTTTTTATGGTGAAATTCTTGATTTTTTTATTTAATTTGGAACAATTATATTATCTTTGTAGTAAAATTGTTGAGTTTTTTTTTAACTTGGAACTTTTTTTTAAGGTTTTTATAGTGAAATTGTTCAGTTTATGGTTTTTATAGTGAAATTCTTGAGTTTTTTTAAATTGGAATTCATTTAAATGGTTTTTATGGTGAAACTCTTGAGTTTTTTTAACTTGCGACTTTTTTTTATACTATTTATAGTAAAATTGTTTAATTTTTTTAAATTGATACTTTTTTTATTCTTTTATTGTGAAACTGTTGAGTATTTTCACTTGTAAATTTCGTTATAGGTTTTATGGTGAAATTGTTGATTTATTTTTAATTTGGATTTTTTTGTTATTTCTATTGTAAAATTGTTGAGTTTTTTTAAGTTGGAACTTTTTTTTATGGTTTTTATAATGAAATTGTTGAGTTGTTTTAACTTTGGATATTTTTTAATGGTTTTTATTGTGAAATTATTGAGTTTTTTTTACTTGGATCTTTTTTTATACTATTTTAGTAAAATTGTTGAGTTTTTTAAATTGGAACTTTTTTCTATGGTTTTAATAGTTAAACTGTTGTGTTTTTTCATTTGGATTTTTTTTTATAGATTTTATGGTTAAATGTATGATTTTTTTATTTAATTTGGAACTTTTTTTATTTTATTAGTAAAATTGTTGTGTTTTTTTAACTTGAAACTTTTATTAAGGTTTTTATAGTGAGATTGTTCAATTTATGGTTTTTATAGTGCAATTGTTGAGTTTTTTAATTTGGAATTCTCTTTAATAGTTTTTATAGTGAGACTGTTGAGTGTTTTTAACTTGCAACTTTTTTCATACTATTTGTAGTATAATTATTTTATTTTTTTAAATTGAAATTTATTTATTGTTTTTATAGAGAAACTGTTGAGTTTATTAAATTCTATTATAGTTTTTATGGTGAAATTCTTGATTTTTTTCTTTAATTTGGAACTTTTATATTATGTTTGTAGTAAAATTATTGAGTTTTTTCTAACTTGGGACTTTTATTTAAGGTTTTTATAGTTAAATTGTTCAGTTTATGGCTTTTATAGTGAAATTCTTTAGTTTTTTTAAAATTGGAATTCATTTAAATGGTTTTTATAGTGAAAAAATTGAGTTTTTTTAACTTGCGACTTTTTTTATACTATTTATAGTAAAATTGTTTAATTTGTTTAAATTGAAACTTTTTTGATTCTTTTATTGTGAAACTGTTGATTTTTTTCACTTGTAAATTTCGTTATAGTTTTTATGGTGAAATTGTTGATTTTTTTTAATTTGGATTTTTTTGTTATTTCTATTGTAAAATTGTTGAGTTTATTTAAGTTGGAACTTTTATTTATGGTTTTTATAATGAAATTGTTGAGTTGTTTTAACTTTGGATATTTTTTAATGGTTTTTATTGTGAAATTGTTGAGTTTTTTTTACTTGGAACTTTTTTTATGCTATTTTAGTAAAATTGTTGATTTTTTTAAATTGGAACTCTTTTATATGGTTTTTATAGTTAAACTGTTGTGTTTTTTCATTTGGAAATTTTGTTATAGTTTTTATGGTGAAATGTATGGTTTTTTTATTTAATTTGGAACTTTTTTTATTTTTGTAGTAAAATTGTTGAGTATTTTTAACTTGAAACTTTTATTAAGGTTTTTATAGTGAGATTGTTCAATTTATGGTTTTTATAGTGCAATTGTTGAGTTTTTTTAACTTGGAATTCTCTTTAATAGTTTTTATAGTGAGACTGTTGAGTGTTTTTAACTTGCAACTTTTTTCATACTATTTGTAGTATAATTGTTTTGGTTTTTTAAATTGAAATTTTTTTATTGTTTTTATAGAGAAACTGTTGAGTTTATTAAATTCTATTATAGTTTTTATGGTGAAATTCTTGATTTTTTTATTTAATTTGGAACAATTATATTATCTTTGTAGTAAAATTGTTGAGTTTTTTTTTAACTTGGAACTTTTTTTTAAGGTTTTTATAGTGAAATTGTTCAGTTTATGGTTTTTATAGTGAAATTCTTGAGTTTTTTTAAATTGGAATTCATTTAAATGGTTTTTATGGTGAAACTCTTGAGTTTTTTTAACTTGCGACTTTTTTTTATACTATTTATAGTAAAATTGTTTAATTTTTTTAAATTGATACTTTTTTTATTCTTTTATTGTGAAACTGTTGTGTATTTTCACTTGTAAATTTCGTTATAGGTTTTATGGTGAAATTGTTGATTTATTTTTAATTTGGATTTTTTTGTTATTTCTATTGTAAAATTGTTGAGTTTTTTTAAGTTGGAACTTTTTTTTATGGTTTTTATAATGAAATTGTTGAGTTGTTTTAACTTTGGATATTTTTTAATGGTTTTTATTGTGAAATTATTGAGTTTTTTTTTACTTGGATCTTTTTTTATACTATTTTAGTAAAATTGTTGAGTTTTTTAAATTGGAACTTTTTTCTATGGTTTTAATAGTTAAACTGTTGTGTTTTTTCATTTGGATTTTTTTTTATAGATTTTATGGTTAAATGTATGATTTTTTTATTTAATTTGGAACTTTTTTTATTTTATTAGTAAAATTGTTGTGTTTTTTTAACTTGAAACTTTTATTAAGGTTTTTATAGTGAGATTGTTCAATTTATGGTTTTTATAGTGCAATTGTTGAGTTTTTTAATTTGGAATTCTCTTTAATAGTTTTTATAGTGAGACTGTTGAGTGTTTTTAACTTGCAACTTTTTTCATACTATTTGTAGTATAATTATTTTATTTTTTTAAATTGAAATTTATTTATTGTTTTTATAGAGAAACTGTTGAGTTTATTAAATTCTATTATAGTTTTTATGGTGAAATTCTTGATTTTTTTCTTTAATTTGGAACTTTTATATTATGTTTGTAGTAAAATTATTGAGTTTTTTCTAACTTGGGACTTTTATTTAAGGTTTTTATAGTTAAATTGTTCAGTTTATGGCTTTTATAGTGAAATTCTTTAGTTTTTTTAAAATTGGAATTCATTTAAATGGTTTTTATAGTGAAAAAATTGAGTTTTTTTAACTTGCGACTTTTTTTATACTATTTATAGTAAAATTGTTTAATTTGTTTAAATTGAAACTTTTTTGATTCTTTTATTGTGAAACTGTTGATTTTTTTCACTTGTAAATTTCGTTATAGTTTTTATGGTGAAATTGTTGATTTTTTTTAATTTGGATTTTTTTGTTATTTCTATTGTAAAATTGTTGAGTTTATTTAAGTTGGAACTTTTATTTATGGTTTTTATAATGAAATTGTTGAGTTGTTTTAACTTTGGATATTTTTTAATGGTTTTTATTGTGAAATTGTTGAGTTTTTTTTACTTGGAACTTTTTTTATGCTATTTTAGTAAAATTGTTGATTTTTTTAAATTGGAACTCTTTTATATGGTTTTTATAGTTAAACTGTTGTGTTTTTTCATTTGGAAATTTTGTTATAGTTTTTATGGTGAAATGTATGGTTTTTTTATTTAATTTGGAACTTTTTTTATTTTTGTAGTAAAATTGTTGAGTATTTTTAACTTGAAACTTTTATTAAGGTTTTTATAGTGAGATTGTTCAATTTATGGTTTTTATAGTGCAATTGTTGAGTTTTTTTAACTTGGAATTCTCTTTAATAGTTTTTATAGTGAGACTGTTGAGTGTTTTTAACTTGCAACTTTTTTCATACTATTTGTAGTATAATTGTTTTGGTTTTTTAAATTGAAATTTTTTTATTGTTTTTATAGAGAAACTGTTGAGTTTATTAAATTCTATTATAGTTTTTATGGTGAAATTCTTGATTTTTTTATTTAATTTGGAACAATTATATTATCTTTGTAGTAAAATTGTTGAGTTTTTTTTTAACTTGGAACTTTTTTTTAAGGTTTTTATAGTGAAATTGTTCAGTTTATGGTTTTTATAGTGAAATTCTTGAGTTTTTTTAAATTGGAATTCATTTAAATGGTTTTTATGGTGAAACTCTTGAGTTTTTTTAACTTGCGACTTTTTTTTATACTATTTATAGTAAAATTGTTTAATTTTTTTAAATTGATACTTTTTTTATTCTTTTATTGTGAAACTGTTGAGTATTTTCACTTGTAAATTTCGTTATAGGTTTTATGGTGAAATTGTTGATTT
Organism: Lathyrus aphaca; assembly: GCA_963966055.1. NCBI lineage: Eukaryota > Viridiplantae > Streptophyta > Magnoliopsida > Fabales > Fabaceae > Lathyrus > Lathyrus aphaca. The sequence goes on from OZ014522.1 coordinate 224,475,163, forward strand.
ATTTTTAATTTGGATTTTTTTGTTATTTCTATTGTAAAATTGTTGAGTTTTTTTAAGTTGGAACTTTTTTTTATGGTTTTTATAATGAAATTGTTGAGTTGTTTTAACTTTGGATATTTTTTAATGGTTTTTATTGTGAAATTATTGAGTTTTTTTTACTTGGATCTTTTTTTATACTATTTTAGTAAAATTGTTGAGTTTTTTAAATTGGAACTTTTTTCTATGGTTTTAATAGTTAAACTGTTGTGTTTTTTCATTTGGATTTTTTTTTATAGATTTTATGGTTAAATGTATGATTTTTTTATTTAATTTGGAACTTTTTTTATTTTATTAGTAAAATTGTTGTGTTTTTTTAACTTGAAACTTTTATTAAGGTTTTTATAGTGAGATTGTTCAATTTATGGTTTTTATAGTGCAATTGTTGAGTTTTTTAATTTGGAATTCTCTTTAATAGTTTTTATAGTGAGACTGTTGAGTGTTTTTAACTTGCAACTTTTTTCATACTATTTGTAGTATAATTATTTTATTTTTTTAAATTGAAATTTATTTATTGTTTTTATAGAGAAACTGTTGAGTTTATTAAATTCTATTATAGTTTTTATGGTGAAATTCTTGATTTTTTTCTTTAATTTGGAACTTTTATATTATGTTTGTAGTAAAATTATTGAGTTTTTTCTAACTTGGGACTTTTATTTAAGGTTTTTATAGTTAAATTGTTCAGTTTATGGCTTTTATAGTGAAATTCTTTAGTTTTTTTAAAATTGGAATTCATTTAAATGGTTTTTATAGTGAAAAAATTGAGTTTTTTTAACTTGCGACTTTTTTTATACTATTTATAGTAAAATTGTTTAATTTGTTTAAATTGAAACTTTTTTGATTCTTTTATTGTGAAACTGTTGATTTTTTTCACTTGTAAATTTCGTTATAGTTTTTATGGTGAAATTGTTGATTTTTTTTAATTTGGATTTTTTTGTTATTTCTATTGTAAAATTGTTGAGTTTATTTAAGTTGGAACTTTTATTTATGGTTTTTATAATGAAATTGTTGAGTTGTTTTAACTTTGGATATTTTTTAATGGTTTTTATTGTGAAATTGTTGAGTTTTTTTTACTTGGAACTTTTTTTATGCTATTTTAGTAAAATTGTTGATTTTTTTAAATTGGAACTCTTTTATATGGTTTTTATAGTTAAACTGTTGTGTTTTTTCATTTGGAAATTTTGTTATAGTTTTTATGGTGAAATGTATGGTTTTTTTATTTAATTTGGAACTTTTTTTATTTTTGTAGTAAAATTGTTGAGTATTTTTAACTTGAAACTTTTATTAAGGTTTTTATAGTGAGATTGTTCAATTTATGGTTTTTATAGTGCAATTGTTGAGTTTTTTTAACTTGGAATTCTCTTTAATAGTTTTTATAGTGAGACTGTTGAGTGTTTTTAACTTGCAACTTTTTTCATACTATTTGTAGTATAATTGTTTTGGTTTTTTAAATTGAAATTTTTTTATTGTTTTTATAGAGAAACTGTTGAGTTTATTAAATTCTATTATAGTTTTTATGGTGAAATTCTTGATTTTTTTATTTAATTTGGAACAATTATATTATCTTTGTAGTAAAATTGTTGAGTTTTTTTTTAACTTGGAACTTTTTTTTAAGGTTTTTATAGTGAAATTGTTCAGTTTATGGTTTTTATAGTGAAATTCTTGAGTTTTTTTAAATTGGAATTCATTTAAATGGTTTTTATGGTGAAACTCTTGAGTTTTTTTAACTTGCGACTTTTTTTTATACTATTTATAGTAAAATTGTTTAATTTTTTTAAATTGATACTTTTTTTATTCTTTTATTGTGAAACTGTTGTGTATTTTCACTTGTAAATTTCGTTATAGGTTTTATGGTGAAATTGTTGATTTATTTTTAATTTGGATTTTTTTGTTATTTCTATTGTAAAATTGTTGAGTTTTTTTAAGTTGGAACTTTTTTTTATGGTTTTTATAATGAAATTGTTGAGTTGTTTTAACTTTGGATATTTTTTAATGGTTTTTATTGTGAAATTATTGAGTTTTTTTTTACTTGGATCTTTTTTTATACTATTTTAGTAAAATTGTTGAGTTTTTTAAATTGGAACTTTTTTCTATGGTTTTAATAGTTAAACTGTTGTGTTTTTTCATTTGGATTTTTTTTTATAGATTTTATGGTTAAATGTATGATTTTTTTATTTAATTTGGAACTTTTTTTATTTTATTAGTAAAATTGTTGTGTTTTTTTAACTTGAAACTTTTATTAAGGTTTTTATAGTGAGATTGTTCAATTTATGGTTTTTATAGTGCAATTGTTGAGTTTTTTAATTTGGAATTCTCTTTAATAGTTTTTATAGTGAGACTGTTGAGTGTTTTTAACTTGCAACTTTTTTCATACTATTTGTAGTATAATTATTTTATTTTTTTAAATTGAAATTTATTTATTGTTTTTATAGAGAAACTGTTGAGTTTATTAAATTCTATTATAGTTTTTATGGTGAAATTCTTGATTTTTTTCTTTAATTTGGAACTTTTATATTATGTTTGTAGTAAAATTATTGAGTTTTTTCTAACTTGGGACTTTTATTTAAGGTTTTTATATTTAAATTGTTCAGTTTATGGCTTTTATAGTGAAATTCTTTAGTTTTTTTAAAATTGGAATTCATTTAAATGGTTTTTATAGTGAAACAATTGAGTTTTTTTAACTTGCGACTTTTTTTATACTATTTATAGTAAAATTGTTTAATTTGTTTAAATTGAAACTTTTTTGATTCTTTTATTGTGAAACTGTTGATTTTTTTCACTAGTAAATTTCGTTATAGTTTTTATGGTGAAATTGTTGATTTTTTTTAATTTGGATTTTTTTGTTATTTCTATTGTAAAATTGTTGAGTTTATTTAAGTTGGAACTTTTATTTATGGTTTTTATAATGAAATTGTTGAGTTGTTTTAACTTTGGATATTTTTTAATGGTTTTTATTGTGAAATTGTTGAGTTTTTTTTACTTGGAACTTTTTTTATGCTATTTTAGTAAAATTGTTGATTTTTTTAAATTGGAACTCTTTTATATGGTTTTTATAGTTAAACTGTTGTGTTTTTTCATTTGGAAATTTTGTTATAGTTTTTATGGTGAAATGTATGATTTTTTTATTTAATTTGGAACTTTTTTTATTTTTGTAGTAAAATTGTTGAGTATTTTTAACTTGAAACTTTTATTAAGGTTTTTATAGTGAGATTGTTCAATTTATGGTTTTTATAGTGCAATTGTTGAGTTTTTTTAACTTGGAATTCTCTTTAATAGTTTTTATAGTGAGACTGTTGAGTGTTTTTAACTTGCAACTTTTTTCATACTATTTGTAGTATAATTGTTTTGGTTTTTTAAATTGAAATTTTTTTATTGTTTTTATAGAGAAACTGTTGAGTTTATTAAATTCTATTATAGTTTTTATGGTGAAATTCTTGATTTTTTTATTTAATTTGGAACAATTATATTATCTTTGTAGTAAAATTGTTGAGTTTTTTTTTAACTTGGAACTTTTTTTTAAGGTTTTTATTGTGAAATTGTTCAGTTTATGGTTTTTATAGTGAAATTCTTGAGTTTTTTTAAATTGGAATTCATTTAAATGGTTTTTATGGTGAAACTCTTGAGTTTTTTTAACTTGCGACTTTTTTTTATACTATTTATAGTAAAATTGTTTAATTTTTTTAAATTGATACTTTTTTTATTCTTTTATTGTGAAACTGTTGAGTATTTTCACTTGTAAATTTCGTTATAGGTTTTATGGTGAAATTGTTGATTTATTTTTAATTTGGATTTTTTTGTTATTTCTATTGTAAAATTGTTGAGTTTTTTTAAGTTGGAACTTTTTTTTATGGTTTTTATAATGAAATTGTTGAGTTGTTTTAACTTTGGATATTTTTTAATGGTTTTTATTGTGAAATTATTGAGTTTTTTTTTACTTGGATCTTTTTTTATACTATTTTAGTAAAATTGTTGAGTTTTTTAAATTGGAACTTTTTTCTATGGTTTTAATAGTTAAACTGTTGTGTTTTTTCATTTGGATTTTTTTTTATAGATTTTATGGTTAAATGTATGATTTTTTTATTTAATTTGGAACTTTTTTTATTTTATTAGTAAAATTGTTGTGTTTTTTTAACTTGAAACTTTTATTAAGGTTTTTATAGTGAGATTGTTCAATTTATGGTTTTTATAGTGCAATTGTTGAGTTTTTTAATTTGGAATTCTCTTTAATAGTTTTTATAGTGAGACTGTTGAGTGTTTTTAACTTGCAACTTTTTTCATACTATTTGTAGTATAATTATTTTATTTTTTTAAATTGAAATTTATTTATTGTTTTTATAGAGAAACTGTTGAGTTTATTAAATTCTATTATAGTTTTTATGGTGAAATTCTTGATTTTTTTCTTTAATTTGGAACTTTTATATTATGTTTGTAGTAAAATTATTGAGTTTTTTCTAACTTGGGACTTTTATTTAAGGTTTTTATAGTTAAATTGTTCAGTTTATGGCTTTTATAGTGAAATTCTTTAGTTTTTTTAAAATTGGAATTCATTTAAATGGTTTTTATAGTGAAACAATTGAGTTTTTTTAACTTGCGACTTTTTTTATACTATTTATAGTAAAATTGTTTAATTTGTTTAAATTGAAACTTTTTTGATTCTTTTATTGTGAAACTGTTGATTTTTTTCACTAGTAAATTTCGTTATAGTTTTTATGGTGAAATTGTTGATTTTTTTTAATTTGGATTTTTTTGTTATTTCTATTGTAAAATTGTTGAGTTTATTTAAGTTGGAACTTTTATTTATGGTTTTTATAATGAAATTGTTGAGTTGTTTTAACTTTGGATATTTTTTAATGGTTTTTATTGTGAAATTGTTGAGTTTTTTTTACTTGGAACTTTTTTTATGCTATTTTAGTAAAATTGTTGATTTTTTTAAATTGGAACTCTTTTATATGGTTTTTATAGTTAAACTGTTGTGTTTTTTCATTTGGAAATTTTGTTATAGTTTTTATGGTGAAATGTATGGTTTTTTTATTTAATTTGGAACTTTTTTTATTTTTGTAGTAAAATTGTTGAGTATTTTTAACTTGAAACTTTTATTAAGGTTTTTATAGTGAGATTGTTCAATTTATGGTTTTTATAGTGCAATTGTTGAGTTTTTTTAACTTGGAATTCTCTTTAATAGTTTTTATAGTGAGACTGTTGAGTGTTTTTAACTTGCAACTTTTTTCATACTATTTGTAGTATAATTGTTTTGGTTTTTTAAATTGAAATTTTTTTATTGTTTTTATAGAGAAACTGTTGAGTTTATTAAATTCTATTATAGTTTTTATGGTGAAATTCTTGATTTTTTTATTTAATTTGGAACAATTATATTATCTTTGTAGTAAAATTGTTGAGTTTTTTTTTAACTTGGAACTTTTTTTTAAGGTTTTTATAGTGAAATTGTTCAGTTTATGGTTTTTATAGTGAAATTCTTGAGTTTTTTTAAATTGGAATTCATTTAAATGGTTTTTATGGTGAAACTCTTGAGTTTTTTTAACTTGCGACTTTTTTTTATACTATTTATAGTAAAATTGTTTAATTTTTTTAAATTGATACTTTTTTTATTCTTTTATTGTGAAACTGTTGAGTATTTTCACTTGTAAATTTCGTTATAGGTTTTATGGTGAAATTGTTGATTTATTTTTAATTTGGATTTTTTTGTTATTTCTATTGTAAAATTGTTGAGTTTTTTTAAGTTGGAACTTTTTTTTATGGTTTTTATAATGAAATTGTTGAGTTGTTTTAACTTTGGATATTTTTTAATGGTTTTTATTGTGAAATTATTGAGTTTTTTTTACTTGGATCTTTTTTTATACTATTTTAGTAAAATTGTTGAGTTTTTTAAATTGGAACTTTTTTCTATGGTTTTAATAGTTAAACTGTTGTGTTTTTTCATTTGGATTTTTTTTTATAGATTTTATGGTTAAATGTATGATTTTTTTATTTAATTTGGAACTTTTTTTATTTTATTAGTAAAATTGTTGTGTTTTTTTAACTTGAAACTTTTATTAAGGTTTTTATAGTGAGATTGTTCAATTTATGGTTTTTATAGTGCAATTGTTGAGTTTTTTAATTTGGAATTCTCTTTAATAGTTTTTATAGTGAGACTGTTGAGTGTTTTTAACTTGCAACTTTTTTCATACTATTTGTAGTATAATTATTTTATTTTTTTAAATTGAAATTTATTTATTGTTTTTATAGAGAAACTGTTGAGTTTATTAAATTCTATTATAGTTTTTATGGTGAAATTCTTGATTTTTTTCTTTAATTTGGAACTTTTATATTATGTTTGTAGTAAAATTATTGAGTTTTTTCTAACTTGGGACTTTTATTTAAGGTTTTTATATTTAAATTGTTCAGTTTATGGCTTTTATAGTGAAATTCTTTAGTTTTTTTAAAATTGGAATTCATTTAAATGGTTTTTATAGTGAAACAATTGAGTTTTTTTAACTTGCGACTTTTTTTATACTATTTATAGTAAAATTGTTTAATTTGTTTAAATTGAAACTTTTTTGATTCTTTTATTGTGAAACTGTTGATTTTTTTCACTAGTAAATTTCGTTATAGTTTTTATGGTGAAATTGTTGATTTTTTTTAATTTGGATTTTTTTGTTATTTCTATTGTAAAATTGTTGAGTTTATTTAAGTTGGAACTTTTATTTATGGTTTTTATAATGAAATTGTTGAGTTGTTTTAACTTTGGATATTTTTTAATGGTTTTTATTGTGAAATTGTTGAGTTTTTTTTACTTGGAACTTTTTTTATGCTATTTTAGTAAAATTGTTGATTTTTTTAAATTGGAACTCTTTTATATGGTTTTTATAGTTAAACTGTTGTGTTTTTTCATTTGGAAATTTTGTTATAGTTTTTATGGTGAAATGTATGATTTTTTTATTTAATTTGGAACTTTTTTTATTTTTGTAGTAAAATTGTTGAGTATTTTTAACTTGAAACTTTTATTAAGGTTTTTATAGTGAGATTGTTCAATTTATGGTTTTTATAGTGCAATTGTTGAGTTTTTTTAACTTGGAATTCTCTTTAATAGTTTTTATAGTGAGACTGTTGAGTGTTTTTAACTTGCAACTTTTTTCATACTATTTGTAGTATAATTGTTTTGGTTTTTTAAATTGAAATTTTTTTATTGTTTTTATAGAGAAACTGTTGAGTTTATTAAATTCTATTATAGTTTTTATGGTGAAATTCTTGATTTTTTTATTTAATTTGGAACAATTATATTATCTTTGTAGTAAAATTGTTGAGTTTTTTTTTAACTTGGAACTTTTTTTTAAGGTTTTTATTGTGAAATTGTTCAGTTTATGGTTTTTATAGTGAAATTCTTGAGTTTTTTTAAATTGGAATTCATTTAAATGGTTTTTATGGTGAAACTCTTGAGTTTTTTTAACTTGCGACTTTTTTTTATACTATTTATAGTAAAATTGTTTAATTTTTTTAAATTGATACTTTTTTTATTCTTTTATTGTGAAACTGTTGAGTATTTTCACTTGTAAATTTCGTTATAGGTTTTATGGTGAAATTGTTGATTTATTTTTAATTTGGATTTTTTTGTTATTTCTATTGTAAAATTGTTGAGTTTTTTTAAGTTGGAACTTTTTTTTATGGTTTTTATAATGAAATTGTTGAGTTGTTTTAACTTTGGATATTTTTTAATGGTTTTTATTGTGAAATTATTGAGTTTTTTTTTACTTGGATCTTTTTTTATACTATTTTAGTAAAATTGTTGAGTTTTTTAAATTGGAACTTTTTTCTATGGTTTTAATAGTTAAACTGTTGTGTTTTTTCATTTGGATTTTTTTTTATAGATTTTATGGTTAAATGTATGATTTTTTTATTTAATTTGGAACTTTTTTTATTTTATTAGTAAAATTGTTGTGTTTTTTTAACTTGAAACTTTTATTAAGGTTTTTATAGTGAGATTGTTCAATTTATGGTTTTTATAGTGCAATTGTTGAGTTTTTTAATTTGGAATTCTCTTTAATAGTTTTTATAGTGAGACTGTTGAGTGTTTTTAACTTGCAACTTTTTTCATACTATTTGTAGTATAATTATTTTATTTTTTTAAATTGAAATTTATTTATTGTTTTTATAGAGAAACTGTTGAGTTTATTAAATTCTATTATAGTTTTTATGGTGAAATTCTTGATTTTTTTCTTTAATTTGGAACTTTTATATTATGTTTGTAGTAAAATTATTGAGTTTTTTCTAACTTGGGACTTTTATTTAAGGTTTTTATAGTTAAATTGTTCAGTTTATGGCTTTTATAGTGAAATTCTTTAGTTTTTTTAAAATTGGAATTCATTTAAATGGTTTTTATAGTGAAACAATTGAGTTTTTTTAACTTGCGACTTTTTTTATACTATTTATAGTAAAATTGTTTAATTTGTTTAAATTGAAACTTTTTTGATTCTTTTATTGTGAAACTGTTGATTTTTTTCACTAGTAAATTTCGTTATAGTTTTTATGGTGAAATTGTTGATTTTTTTTAATTTGGATTTTTTTGTTATTTCTATTGTAAAATTGTTGAGTTTATTTAAGTTGGAACTTTTATTTATGGTTTTTATAATGAAATTGTTGAGTTGTTTTAACTTTGGATATTTTTTAATGGTTTTTATTGTGAAATTGTTGAGTTTTTTTTACTTGGAACTTTTTTTATGCTATTTTAGTAAAATTGTTGATTTTTTTAAATTGGAACTCTTTTATATGGTTTTTATAGTTAAACTGTTGTGTTTTTTCATTTGGAAATTTTGTTATAGTTTTTATGGTGAAATGTATGGTTTTTTTATTTAATTTGGAACTTTTTTTATTTTTGTAGTAAAATTGTTGAGTATTTTTAACTTGAAACTTTTATTAAGGTTTTTATAGTGAGATTGTTCAATTTATGGTTTTTATAGTGCAATTGTTGAGTTTTTTTAACTTGGAATTCTCTTTAATAGTTTTTATAGTGAGACTGTTGAGTGTTTTTAACTTGCAACTTTTTTCATACTATTTGTAGTATAATTGTTTTGGTTTTTTAAATTGAAATTTTTTTATTGTTTTTATAGAGAAACTGTTGAGTTTATTAAATTCTATTATAGTTTTTATGGTGAAATTCTTGATTTTTTTATTTAATTTGGAACAATTATATTATCTTTGTAGTAAAATTGTTGAGTTTTTTTTTAACTTGGAACTTTTTTTTAAGGTTTTTATAGTGAAATTGTTCAGTTTATGGTTTTTATAGTGAAATTCTTGAGTTTTTTTAAATTGGAATTCATTTAAATGGTTTTTATGGTGAAACTCTTGAGTTTTTTTAACTTGCGACTTTTTTTTATACTATTTATAGTAAAATTGTTTAATTTTTTTAAATTGATACTTTTTTTATTCTTTTATTGTGAAACTGTTGAGTATTTTCACTTGTAAATTTCGTTATAGGTTTTATGGTAAAATTGTTGATTTATTTTTAATTTGGATTTTTTTGTTATTTCTATTGTAAAATTGTTGAGTTTTTTTAAGTTGGAACTTTTTTTTATGGTTTTTATAATGAAATTGTTGAGTTGTTTTAACTTTGGATATTTTTTAATGGTTTTTATTGTGAAATTATTGAGTTTTTTTTACTTGGATCTTTTTTTATACTATTTTAGTAAAATTGTTGAGTTTTTTAAATTGGAACTTTTTTCTATGGTTTTAATAGTTAAACTGTTGTGTTTTTTCATTTGGATTTTTTTTTATAGATTTTATGGTTAAATGTATGATTTTTTTATTTAATTTGGAACTTTTTTTATTTTATTAGTAAAATTGTTGTGTTTTTTTAACTTGAAACTTTTATTAAGGTTTTTATAGTGAGATTGTTCAATTTATGGTTTTTATAGTGCAATTGTTGAGTTTTTTAATTTGGAATTCTCTTTAATAGTTTTTATAGTGAGACTGTTGAGTGTTTTTAACTTGCAACTTTTTTCATACTATTTGTAGTATAATTATTTTATTTTTTTAAATTGAAATTTATTTATTGTTTTTATAGAGAAACTGTTGAGTTTATTAAATTCTATTATAGTTTTTATGGTGAAATTCTTGATTTTTTTCTTTAATTTGGAACTTTTATATTATGTTTGTAGTAAAATTATTGAGTTTTTTCTAACTTGGGACTTTTATTTAAGGTTTTTATAGTTAAATTGTTCAGTTTATGGCTTTTATAGTGAAATTCTTTAGTTTTTTTTAAAATTGGAATTCATTTAAATGGTTTTTATAGTGAAACAATTGAGTTTTTTTAACTTGCGACTTTTTTTATACTATTTATAGTAAAATTGTTTAATTTGTTTAAATTGAAACTTTTTTGATTCTTTTATTGTGAAACTGTTGATTTTTTTCACTAGTAAATTTCGTTATAGTTTTTATGGTGAAATTGTTGATTTTTTTTAATTTGGATTTTTTTGTTATTTCTATTGTAAAATTGTTGAGTTTTTTTAAGTTGGAACTTTTATTTATGGTTTTTATAATGAAATTGTTGAGTTGTTTTAACTTTGGATATTTTTTAATGGTTTTTATTGTGAAATTGTTGAGTTTTTTTTACTTGGAACTTTTTTTATGCTATTTTAGTAAAATTGTTGATTTTTTTAAATTGGAACTCTTTTATATGGTTTTTATAGTTAAACTGTTGTGTTTTTTCATTTGGAAATTTTGTTATAGTTTTTATGGTGAAATGTATGGTTTTTTTTATTTAATTTGGAACTTTTTTTATTTTTGTAGTAAAATTGTTGAGTATTTTTAACTTGAAACTTTTATTAAGGTTTTTATAGTGAGATTGTTCAATTTATGGTTTTTATAGTGCAATTGTTGAGTTTTTTTAACTTGGAATTCTCTTTAATAGTTTTTATAGTGAGACTGTTGAGTGTTTTTAACTTGCAACTTTTTTCATACTATTTGTAGTATAATTGTTTTGGTTTTTTAAATTGAAATTTTTTTATTGTTTTTATAGAGAAACTGTTGAGTTTATTAAATTCTATTATAGTTTTTATGGTGAAATTCTTGATTTTTTTATTTAATTTGGAACAATTATATTATCTTTGTAGTAAAATTGTTGAGTTTTTTTTTAACTTGGAACTTTTTTTTAAGGTTTTTATAGTGAAATTGTTCAGTTTATGGTTTTTATAGTGAAATTCTTGAGTTTTTTTAAATTGGAATTCATTTAAATGGTTTTTATGGTGAAACTCTTGAGTTTTTTTAACTTGCGACTTTTTTTTATACTATTTATAGTAAAATTGTTTAATTTTTTTAAATTGATACTTTTTTTATTCTTTTATTGTGAAACTGTTGAGTATTTTCACTTGTAAATTTCGTTATAGGTTTTATGGTGAAATTGTTGATTTATTTTTAATTTGGATTTTTTTGTTATTTCTATTGTAAAATTGTTGAGTTTTTTTAAGTTGGAACTTTTTTTTATGGTTTTTATAATGAAATTGTTGAGTTGTTTTAACTTTGGATATTTTTTAATGGTTTTTATTGTGAAATTATTGAGTTTTTTTTACTTGGATCTTTTTTTATACTATTTTAGTAAAATTGTTGAGTTTTTTAAATTGGAACTTTTTTCTATGGTTTTAATAGTTAAACTGTTGTGTTTTTTCATTTGGATTTTTTTTTATAGATTTTATGGTTAAATGTATGATTTTTTTATTTAATTTGGAACTTTTTTTATTTTATTAGTAAAATTGTTGTGTTTTTTTAACTTGAAACTTTTATTAAGGTTTTTATAGTGAGATTGTTCAATTTGTGGTTTTTATAGTGCAATTGTTGAGTTTTTTAATTTGGAATTCTCTTTAATAGTTTTTATAGTGAGACTGTTGAGTGTTTTTAACTTGCAACTTTTTTCATACTATTTGTAGTATAATTATTTTATTTTTTTAAATTGAAATTTATTTATTGTTTTTATAGAGAAACTGTTGAGTTTATTAAATTCTATTATAGTTTTTATGGTGAAATTCTTGATTTTTTTCTTTAATTTGGAACTTTTATATTATGTTTGTAGTAAAATTATTGAGTTTTTTCTAACTTGGGACTTTTATTTAAGGTTTTTATAGTTAAATTGTTCAGTTTATGGCTTTTATAGTGAAATTCTTTAGTTTTTTTTAAAATTGGAATTCATTTAAATGGTTTTTATAGTGAAACAATTGAGTTTTTTTAACTTGCGACTTTTTTTATACTATTTATAGTAAAATTGTTTAATTTGTTTAAATTGAAACTTTTTTGATTCTTTTATTGTGAAACTGTTGATTTTTTTCACTAGTAAATTTCGTTATAGTTTTTATGGTGAAATTGTTGATTTTTTTTAATTTGGATTTTTTTGTTATTTCTATTGTAAAATTGTTGAGTTTTTTTAAGTTGGAACTTTTATTTATGGTTTTTATAATGAAATTGTTGAGTTGTTTTAACTTTGGATATTTTTTAATGGTTTTTATTGTGAAATTGTTGAGTTTTTTTTACTTGGAACTTTTTTTATGCTATTTTAGTAAAATTGTTGATTTTTTTAAATTGGAACTCTTTTATATGGTTTTTATAGTTAAACTGTTGTGTTTTTTCATTTGGAAATTTTGTTATAGTTTTTATGGTGAAATGTATGGTTTTTTTTATTTAATTTGGAACTTTTTTTATTTTTGTAGTAAAATTGTTGAGTATTTTTAACTTGAAACTTTTATTAAGGTTTTTATAGTGAGATTGTTCAATTTATGGTTTTTATAGTGCAATTGTTGAGTTTTTTTAACTTGAAATTCTCTTTAATAGTTTTTATAGTGAGACTGTTGAGTGTTTTTAACTTGCAACTTTTTTCATACTATTTGTAGTATAATTGTTTTGGTTTTTTAAATTGAAATTTTTTTATTGTTTTTATAGAGAAACTGTTGAGTTTATTAAATTCTATTATAGTTTTTATGGTGAAATTCTTGATTTTTTTATTTAATTTGGAACAATTATATTATCTTTGTAGTAAAATTGTTGAGTTTTTTTTTAACTTGGAACTTTTTTTTAAGGTTTTTATAGTGAAATTGTTCAGTTTATGGTTTTTATAGTGAAATTCTTGAGTTTTTTTAAATTGGAATTCATTTAAATGGTTTTTATGGTGAAACTCTTGAGTTTTTTTAACTTGCGACTTTTTTTTTATACTATTTATAGTAAAATTGTTTAATTTTTTTAAATTGATACTTTTTTTATTCTTTTATTGTGAAACTGTTGAGTATTTTCACTTGTAAATTTCGTTATAGGTTTTATGGTGAAATTGTTGATTTATTTTTAATTTGGATTTTTTTGTTATTTCTATTGTAAAATTGTTGAGTTTTTTTAAGTTGGAACTTTTTTTTATGGTTTTTATAATGAAATTGTTGAGTTGTTTTAACTTTGGATATTTTTTAATGGTTTTTATTGTGAAATTATTGAGTTTTTTTTACTTGGATCTTTTTTTATACTATTTTAGTAAAATTGTTGAGTTTTTTAAATTGGAACTTTTTTCTATGGTTTTAATAGTTAAACTGTTGTGTTTTTTCATTTGGATTTTTTTTTATAGATTTTATGGTTAAATGTATGATTTTTTTATTTAATTTGGAACTTTTTTTATTTTATTAGTAAAATTGTTGTGTTTTTTTAACTTGAAACTTTTATTAAGGTTTTTATAGTGAGATTGTTCAATTTATGGTTTTTATAGTGCAATTGTTGAGTTTTTTAATTTGGAATTCTCTTTAATAGTTTTTATAGTGAGACTGTTGAGTGTTTTTAACTTGCAACTTTTTTCATACTATTTGTAGTATAATTATTTTATTTTTTTAAATTGAAATTTATTTATTGTTTTTATAGAGAAACTGTTGAGTTTATTAAATTCTATTATAGTTTTTATGGTGAAATTCTTGATTTTTTTCTTTAATTTGGAACTTTTATATTATGTTTGTAGTAAAATTATTGAGTTTTTTCTAACTTGGGACTTTTATTTAAGGTTTTTATAGTTAAATTGTTCAGTTTATGGCTTTTATAGTGAAATTCTTTAGTTTTTTTAAAATTGGAATTCATTTAAATGGTTTTTATAGTGAAACAATTGAGTTTTTTTAACTTGCGACTTTTTTTATACTATTTATAGTAAAATTGTTTAATTTGTTTAAATTGAAACTTTTTTGATTCTTTTATTGTGAAACTGTTGATTTTTTTCACTTGTAAATTTCGTTATAGTTTTTATGGTGAAATTGTTGATTTTTTTTAATTTGGATTTTTTTGTTATTTCTATTGTAAAATTGTTGAGTTTATTTAAGTTGGAACTTTTATTTATGGTTTTTATAATGAAATTGTTGAGTTGTTTTAACTTTGGATATTTTTTAATGGTTTTTATTGTGAAATTGTTGAGTTTTTTTTACTTGGAACTTTTTTTATGCTATTTTAGTAAAATTGTTGATTTTTTTAAATTGGAACTCTTTTATATGGTTTTTATAGTTAAACTGTTGTGTTTTTTCATTTGGAAATTTTGTTATAGTTTTTATGGTGAAATGTATGGTTTTTTTATTTAATTTGGAACTTTTTTTATTTTTGTAGTAAAATTGTTGAGTATTTTTAACTTGAAACTTTTATTAAGGTTTTTATAGTGAGATTGTTCAATTTATGGTTTTTATAGTGCAATTGTTGAGTTTTTTTAACTTGGAATTCTCTTTAATAGTTTTTATAGTGAGACTGTTGAGTGTTTTTAACTTGCAACTTTTTTCATACTATTTGTAGTATAATTGTTTTGGTTTTTTAAATTGAAATTTTTTTATTGTTTTTATAGAGAAACTGTTGAGTTTATTAAATTCTATTATAGTTTTTATGGTGAAATTCTTGATTTTTTTATTTAATTTGGAACAATTATATTATCTTTGTAGTAAAATTGTTGAGTTTTTTTTTAACTTGGAACTTTTTTTTAAGGTTTTTATAGTGAAATTGTTCAGTTTATGGTTTTTATAGTGAAATTCTTGAGTTTTTTTAAATTGGAATTCATTTAAATGGTTTTTATGGTGAAACTCTTGAGTTTTTTTAACTTGCGACTTTTTTTTATACTATTTATAGTAAAATTGTTTAATTTTTTTAAATTGATACTTTTTTTATTCTTTTATTGTGAAACAGTTGTGTATTTTCACTTGTAAATTTCGTTATAGGTTTTATGGTGAAATTGTTGATTTATTTTTAATTTGGATTTTTTTGTTATTTCTATTGTAAAATTGTTGAGTTTTTTTAAGTTGGAACTTTTTTTTATGGTTTTTATAATGAAATTGTTGAGTTGTTTTAACTTTGGATATTTTTTAATGGTTTTTATTGTGAAATTATTGAGTTTTTTTTTACTTGGATCTTTTTTTATACTATTTTAGTAAAATTGTTGAGTTTTTTAAATTGGAACTTTTTTCTATGGTTTTAATAGTTAAACTGTTGTGTTTTTTCATTTGGATTTTTTTTTATAGATTTTATGGTTAAATGTATGATTTTTTTATTTAATTTGGAACTTTTTTTATTTTATTAGTAAAATTGTTGTGTTTTTTTAACTTGAAACTTTTATTAAGGTTTTTATAGTGAGATTGTTCAATTTATGGTTTTTATAGTGCAATTGTTGAGTTTTTTAATTTGGAATTCTCTTTAATAGTTTTTATAGTGAGACTGTTGAGTGTTTTTAACTTGCAACTTTTTTCATACTATTTGTAGTATAATTATTTTATTTTTTTAAATTGAAATTTATTTATTGTTTTTATAGAGAAACTGTTGAGTTTATTAAATTCTATTATAGTTTTTATGGTGAAATTCTTGATTTTTTTCTTTAATTTGGAACTTTTATATTATGTTTGTAGTAAAATTATTGAGTTTTTTCTAACTTGGGACTTTTATTTAAGGTTTTTATAGTTAAATTGTTCAGTTTATGGCTTTTATAGTGAAATTCTTTAGTTTTTTTAAAATTGGAATTCATTTAAATGGTTTTTATAGTGAAACAATTGAGTTTTTTTAACTTGCGACTTTTTTTATACTATTTATAGTAAAATTGTTTAATTTGTTTAAATTGAAACTTTTTTGATTCTTTTATTGTGAAACTGTTGATTTTTTTCACTAGTAAATTTCGTTATAGTTTTTATGGTGAAATTGTTGATTTTTTTTAATTTGGATTTTTTTGTTATTTCTATTGTAAAATTGTTGAGTTTATTTAAGTTGGAACTTTTATTTATGGTTTTTATAATGAAATTGTTGAGTTGTTTTAACTTTGGATATTTTTTAATGGTTTTTATTGTGAAATTATTGAGTTTTTTTTACTTGGATCTTTTTTTATACTATTTTAGTAAAATTGTTGAGTTTTTTAAATTGGAACTTTTTTCTATGGTTTTAATAGTTAAACTGTTGTGTTTTTTCATTTGGATTTTTTTTTATAGATTTTATGGTTAAATGTATGATTTTTTTATTTAATTTGGAACTTTTTTTATTTTATTAGTAAAATTGTTGTGTTTTTTTAACTTGAAACTTTTATTAAGGTTTTTATAGTGAGATTGTTCAATTTATGGTTTTTATAGTGCAATTGTTGAGTTTTTTAATTTGGAATTCTCTTTAATAGTTTTTATAGTGAGACTGTTGAGTGTTTTTAACTTGCAACTTTTTTCATACTATTTGTAGTATAATTATTTTATTTTTTTAAATTGAAATTTATTTATTGTTTTTATAGAGAAACTGTTGAGTTTATTAAATTCTATTATAGTTTTTATGGTGAAATTCTTGATTTTTTTCTTTAATTTGGAACTTTTATATTATGTTTGTAGTAAAATTATTGAGTTTTTTCTAACTTGGGACTTTTATTTAAGGTTTTTATAGTTAAATTGTTCAGTTTATGGCTTTTATAGTGAAATTCTTTAGTTTTTTTAAAATTGGAATTCATTTAAATGGTTTTTATAGTGAAACAATTGAGTTTTTTTAACTTGCGACTTTTTTTATACTATTTATAGTAAAATTGTTTAATTTGTTTAAATTGAAACTTTTTTGATTCTTTTATTGTGAAACTGTTGATTTTTTTCACTAGTAAATTTCGTTATAGTTTTTATGGTGAAATTGTTGATTTTTTTTAATTTGGATTTTTTTGTTATTTCTATTGTAAAATTGTTGAGTTTATTTAAGTTGGAACTTTTATTTATGGTTTTTATAATGAAATTGTTGAGTTGTTTTAACTTTGGATATTTTTTAATGTTTTTTATTGTGAAATTGTTGAGTTTTTTTTACTTGGAACTTTTTTTATGCTATTTTAGTAAAATTGTTGATTTTTTTAAATTGGAACTCTTTTATATGGTTTTTATAGTTAAACTGTTGTGTTTTTTCATTTGGAAATTTTGTTATAGTTTTTATGGTGAAATGTATGGTTTTTTTATTTAATTTGGAACTTTTTTTATTTTTGTAGTAAAATTGTTGAGTATTTTTAACTTGAAACTTTTATTAAGGTTTTTATAGTGAGATTGTTCAATTTATGGTTTTTATAGTGCAATTGTTGAGTTTTTTTAACTTGGAATTCTCTTTAATAGTTTTTATAGTGAGACTGTTGAGTGTTTTTAACTTGCAACTTTTTTCATACTATTTGTAGTATAATTGTTTTGGTTTTTTAAATTGAAATTTTTTTATTGTTTTTATAGAGAAACTGTTGAGTTTATTAAATTCTATTATAGTTTTTATGGTGAAATTCTTGATTTTTTTATTTAATTTGGAACAATTATATTATCTTTGTAGTAAAATTGTTGAGTTTTTTTTTAACTTGGAACTTTTTTTTAAGGTTTTTATAGTGAAATTGTTCAGTTTATGGTTTTTATAGTGAAATTCTTGAGTTTTTTTAAATTGGAATTCATTTAAATGGTTTTTATGGTGAAACTCTTGAGTTTTTTTAACTTGCGACTTTTTTTTATACTATTTATAGTAAAATTGTTTAATTTTTTTAAATTGAAACTTTTTTGATTCTTTTATTGTGAAACTGTTGAGTATTTTCACTTGTAAATTTCGTTATAGGTTTTATGGTGAAATTGTTGATTTATTTTTAATTTGGATTTTTTTGTTATTTCTATTGTAAAATTGTTGAGTTTTTTTAAGTTGGAACTTTTATTTATGGTTTTTATAATGAAATTGTTGAGTTGTTTTAACTTTGGATATTTTTTAATGGTTTTTATTGTGAAATTATTGAGTTTTTTTTTACTTGGATCTTTTTTTATACTATTTTAGTAAAATTGTTGAGTTTTTTAAATTGGAACTTTTTTCTATGGTTTTAATAGTTAAACTGTTGTGTTTTTTCATTTGGATTTTTTTTTATAGATTTTATGGTTAAATGTATGATTTTTTTATTTAATTTGGAACTTTTTTTATTTTATTAGTAAAATTGTTGTGTTTTTTTAACTTGAAACTTTTATTAAGGTTTTTATAGTGAGATTGTTCAATTTATGGTTTTTATAGTGCAATTGTTGAGTTTTTTAATTTGGAATTCTCTTTAATAGTTTTTATAGTGAGACTGTTGAGTGTTTTTAACTTGCAACTTTTTTCATACTATTTGTAGTATAATTATTTTATTTTTTTAAATTGAAATTTATTTATTGTTTTTATAGAGAAACTGTTGAGTTTATTAAATTCTATTATAGTTTTTATGGTGAAATTCTTGATTTTTTTCTTTAATTTGGAACTTTTATATTATGTTTGTAGTAAAATTATTGAGTTTTTTCTAACTTGGGACTTTTATTTAAGGTTTTTATAGTTAAATTGTTCAGTTTATGGCTTTTATAGTGAAATTCTTTAGTTTTTTTAAAATTGGAATTCATTTAAATGGTTTTTATAGTGAAACAATTGAGTTTTTTTAACTTGCGACTTTTTTTATACTATTTATAGTAAAATTGTTTAATTTGTTTAAATTGAAACTTTTTTGATTCTTTTATTGTGAAACTGTTGATTTTTTTCACTAGTAAATTTCGTTATAGTTTTTATGGTGAAATTGTTGATTTTTTTTAATTTGGATTTTTTTGTTATTTCTATTGTAAAATTGTTGAGTTTATTTAAGTTGGAACTTTTATTTATGGTTTTTATAATGAAATTGTTGAGTTGTTTTAACTTTGGATATTTTTTAATGGTTTTTATTGTGAAATTGTTGAGTTTTTTTTACTTGGAACTTTTTTTATGCTATTTTAGTAAAATTGTTGATTTTTTTAAATTGGAACTCTTTTATATGGTTTTTATAGTTAAACTGTTGTGTTTTTTCATTTGGAAATTTTGTTATAGTTTTTATGGTGAAATGTATGGTTTTTTTATTTAATTTGGAACTTTTTTTATTTTTGTAGTAAAATTGTTGAGTATTTTTAACTTGAAACTTTTATTAAGGTTTTTATAGTGAGATTGTTCAATTTATGGTTTTTATAGTGCAATTGTTGAGTTTTTTTAACTTGGAATTCTCTTTAATAGTTTTTATAGTGAGACTGTTGAGTGTTTTTAACTTGCAACTTTTTTCATACTATTTGTAGTATAATTGTTTTGGTTTTTTAAATTGAAATTTTTTTATTGTTTTTATAGAGAAACTGTTGAGTTTATTAAATTCTATTATAGTTTTTATGGTGAAATTCTTGATTTTTTTATTTAATTTGGAACAATTATATTATCTTTGTAGTAAAATTGTTGAGTTTTTTTTTAACTTGGAACTTTTTTTTAAGGTTTTTATAGTGAAATTGTTCAGTTTATGGTTTTTATAGTGAAATTCTTGAGTTTTTTTAAATTGGAATTCATTTAAATGGTTTTTATGGTGAAACTCTTGAGTTTTTTTAACTTGCGACTTTTTTTTATACTATTTATAGTAAAATTGTTTAATTTTTTTAAATTGAAACTTTTTTGATTCTTTTATTGTGAAACTGTTGAGTATTTTCACTTGTAAATTTCGTTATAGGTTTTATGGTGAAATTGTTGATTTATTTTTAATTTGGATTTTTTTGTTATTTCTATTGTAAAATTGTTGAGTTTTTTTAAGTTGGAACTTTTTTTTATGGTTTTTATAATGAAATTGTTGAGTTGTTTTAACTTTGGATATTTTTTAATGGTTTTTATTGTGAAATTATTGAGTTTTTTTTTACTTGGATCTTTTTTTATACTATTTTAGTAAAATTGTTGAGTTTTTTAAATTGGAACTTTTTTCTATGGTTTTAATAGTTAAACTGTTGTGTTTTTTCATTTGGATTTTTTTTTATAGATTTTATGGTTAAATGTATGATTTTTTTATTTAATTTGGAACTTTTTTTATTTTATTAGTAAAATTGTTGTGTTTTTTTAACTTGAAACTTTTATTAAGGTTTTTATAGTGAGATTGTTCAATTTATGGTTTTTATAGTGCAATTGTTGAGTTTTTTAATTTGGAATTCTCTTTAATAGTTTTTATAGTGAGACTGTTGAGTGTTTTTAACTTGCAACTTTTTTCATACTATTTGTAGTATAATTATTTTATTTTTTTAAATTGAAATTTATTTATTGTTTTTATAGAGAAACTGTTGAGTTTATTAAATTCTATTATAGTTTTTATGGTGAAATTCTTGATTTTTTTCTTTAATTTGGAACTTTTATATTATGTTTGTAGTAAAATTATTGAGTTTTTTCTAACTTGGGACTTTTATTTAAGGTTTTTATAGTTAAATTGTTCAGTTTATGGCTTTTATAGTGAAATTCTTTAGTTTTTTTAAAATTGGAATTCATTTAAATGGTTTTTATAGTGAAACAATTGAGTTTTTTTAACTTGCGACTTTTTTTATACTATTTATAGTAAAATTGTTTAATTTGTTTAAATTGAAACTTTTTTGATTCTTTTATTGTGAAACTGTTGATTTTTTTCACTAGTAAATTTCGTTATAGTTTTTATGGTGAAATTGTTGATTTTTTTTAATTTGGATTTTTTTGTTATTTCTATTGTAAAATTGTTGAGTTTATTTAAGTTGGAACTTTTATTTATGGTTTTTATAATGAAATTGTTGAGTTGTTTTAACTTTGGATATTTTTTAATGGTTTTTATTGTGAAATTGTTGAGTTTTTTTTACTTGGAACTTTTTTTATGCTATTTTAGTAAAATTGTTGATTTTTTTAAATTGGAACTCTTTTATATGGTTTTTATAGTTAAACTGTTGTGTTTTTTCATTTGGAAATTTTGTTATAGTTTTTATGGTGAAATGTATGGTTTTTTTATTTAATTTGGAACTTTTTTTATTTTTGTAGTAAAATTGTTGAGTATTTTTAACTTGAAACTTTTATTAAGGTTTTTATAGTGAGATTGTTCAATTTATGGTTTTTATAGTGCAATTGTTGAGTTTTTTTAACTTGGAATTCTCTTTAATAGTTTTTATAGTGAGACTGTTGAGTGTTTTTAACTTGCAACTTTTTTCATACTATTTGTAGTATAATTGTTTTGGTTTTTTAAATTGAAATTTTTTTATTGTTTTTATAGAGAAACTGTTGAGTTTATTAAATTCTATTATAGTTTTTATGGTGAAATTCTTGATTTTTTTATTTAATTTGGAACAATTATATTATCTTTGTAGTAAAATTGTTGAGTTTTTTTTTAACTTGGAACTTTTTTTTAAGGTTTTTATAGTGAAATTGTTCAGTTTATGGTTTTTATAGTGAAATTCTTGAGTTTTTTTAAATTGGAATTCATTTAAATGGTTTTTATGGTGAAACTCTTGAGTTTTTTTAACTTGCGACTTTTTTTTATACTATTTATAGTAAAATTGTTTAATTTTTTTAAATTGATACTTTTTTTATTCTTTTATTGTGAAACTGTTGAGTATTTTCACTTGTAAATTTCGTTATAGGTTTTATGGTGAAATTGTTGATTTATTTTTAATTTGGATTTTTTTGTTATTTCTATTGTAAAATTGTTGAGTTTTTTTAAGTTGGAACTTTTTTTTATGGTTTTTATAATGAAATTGTTGAGTTGTTTTAACTTTGGATATTTTTTAATGGTTTTTATTGTGAAATTATTGAGTTTTTTTTTACTTGGATCTTTTTTTATACTATTTTAGTAAAATTGTTGAGTTTTTTAAATTGGAACTTTTTTCTATGGTTTTAATAGTTAAACTGTTGTGTTTTTTCATTTGGATTTTTTTTTATAGATTTTATGGTTAAATGTATGATTTTTTTATTTAATTTGGAACTTTTTTTATTTTATTAGTAAAATTGTTGTGTTTTTTTAACTTGAAACTTTTATTAAGGTTTTTATAGTGAGATTGTTCAATTTATGGTTTTTATAGTGCAATTGTTGAGTTTTTTAATTTGGAATTCTCTTTAATAGTTTTTATAGTGAGACTGTTGAGTGTTTTTAACTTGCAACTTTTTTCATACTATTTGTAGTATAATTATTTTATTTTTTTAAATTGAAATTTATTTATTGTTTTTATAGAGAAACTGTTGAGTTTATTAAATTCTATTATAGTTTTTATGGTGAAATTCTTGATTTTTTTCTTTAATTTGGAACTTTTATATTATGTTTGTAGTAAAATTATTGAGTTTTTTCTAACTTGGGACTTTTATTTAAGGTTTTTATAGTTAAATTGTTCAGTTTATGGCTTTTATAGTGAAATTCTTTAGTTTTTTTAAAATTGGAATTCATTTAAATGGTTTTTATAGTGAAACAATTGAGTTTTTTTAACTTGCGACTTTTTTTATACTATTTATAGTAAAATTGTTTAATTTGTTTAAATTGAAACTTTTTTGATTCTTTTATTGTGAAACTGTTGATTTTTTTCACTAGTAAATTTCGTTATAGTTTTTATGGTGAAATTGTTGATTTTTTTTAATTTGGATTTTTTTGTTATTTCTATTGTAAAATTGTTGAGTTTATTTAAGTTGGAACTTTTATTTATGGTTTTTATAATGAAATTGTTGAGTTGTTTTAACTTTGGATATTTTTTAATGGTTTTTATTGTGAAATTGTTGAGTTTTTTTTACTTGGAACTTTTTTTATGCTATTTTAGTAAAATTGTTGATTTTTTTAAATTGGAACTCTTTTATATGGTTTTTATAGTTAAACTGTTGTGTTTTTTCATTTGGAAATTTTGTTATAGTTTTTATGGTGAAATGTATGGTTTTTTTATTTAATTTGGAACTTTTTTTATTTTTGTAGTAAAATTGTTGAGTATTTTTAACTTGAAACTTTTATTAAGGTTTTTATAGTGAGATTGTTCAATTTATGGTTTTTATAGTGCAATTGTTGAGTTTTTTTAACTTGGAATTCTCTTTAATAGTTTTTATAGTGAGACTGTTGAGTGTTTTTAACTTGCAACTTTTTTCATACTATTTGTAGTATAATTGTTTTGGTTTTTTAAATTGAAATTTTTTTATTGTTTTTATAGAGAAACTGTTGAGTTTATTAAATTCTATTATAGTTTTTATGGTGAAATTCTTGATTTTTTTATTTAATTTGGAACAATTATATTATCTTTGTAGTAAAATTGTTGAGTTTTTTTTTAACTTGGAACTTTTTTTTAAGGTTTTTATAGTGAAATTGTTCAGTTTATGGTTTTTATAGTGAAATTCTTGAGTTTTTTTAAATTGGAATTCATTTAAATGGTTTTTATGGTGAAACTCTTGAGTTTTTTTAACTTGCGACTTTTTTTTATACTATTTATAGTAAAATTGTTTAATTTTTTTAAATTGATACTTTTTTTATTCTTTTATTGTGAAACTGTTGAGTATTTTCACTTGTAAATTTCGTTATAGGTTTTATGGTGAAATTGTTGATTTATTTTTAATTTGGATTTTTTTGTTATTTCTATTGTAAAATTGTTGAGTTTTTTTAAGTTGGAACTTTTTTTTATGGTTTTTATAATGAAATTGTTGAGTTGTTTTAACTTTGGATATTTTTTAATGGTTTTTATTGTGAAATTATTGAGTTTTTTTTTACTTGGATCTTTTTTTATACTATTTTAGTAAAATTGTTGAGTTTTTTAAATTGGAACTTTTTTCTATGGTTTTAATAGTTAAACTGTTGTGTTTTTTCATTTGGATTTTTTTTTATAGATTTTATGGTTAAATGTATGATTTTTTTATTTAATTTGGAACTTTTTTTATTTTATTAGTAAAATTGTTGTGTTTTTTTAACTTGAAACTTTTATTAAGGTTTTTATAGTGAGATTGTTCAATTTATGGTTTTTATAGTGCAATTGTTGAGTTTTTTAATTTGGAATTCTCTTTAATAGTTTTTATAGTGAGACTGTTGAGTGTTTTTAACTTGCAACTTTTTTCATACTATTTGTAGTATAATTATTTTATTTTTTTAAATTGAAATTTATTTATTGTTTTTATAGAGAAACTGTTGAGTTTATTAAATTCTATTATAGTTTTTATGGTGAAATTCTTGATTTTTTTCTTTAATTTGGAACTTTTATATTATGTTTGTAGTAAAATTATTGAGTTTTTTCTAACTTGGGACTTTTATTTAAGGTTTTTATAGTTAAATTGTTCAGTTTATGGCTTTTATAGTGAAATTCTTTAGTTTTTTTAAAATTGGAATTCATTTAAATGGTTTTTATAGTGAAACAATTGAGTTTTTTTAACTTGCGACTTTTTTTATACTATTTATAGTAAAATTGTTTAATTTGTTTAAATTGAAACTTTTTTGATTCTTTTATTGTGAAACTGTTGATTTTTTTCACTAGTAAATTTCGTTATAGTTTTTATGGTGAAATTGTTGATTTTTTTTAATTTGGATTTTTTTGTTATTTCTATTGTAAAATTGTTTAGTTTATTTAAGTTGGAACTTTTATTTATGGTTTTTATAATGAAATTGTTGAGTTGTTTTAACTTTGGATATTTTTTAATGGTTTTTATTGTGAAATTGTTGAGTTTTTTTTACTTGGAACTTTTTTTATGCTATTTTAGTAAAATTGTTGATTTTTTTAAATTGGAACTCTTTTATATGGTTTTTATAGTTAAACTGTTGTGTTTTTTCATTTGGAAATTTTGTTATAGTTTTTATGGTGAAATGTATGGTTTTTTTATTTAATTTGGAACTTTTTTTATTTTTGTAGTAAAATTGTTGAGTATTTTTAACTTGAAACTTTTATTAAGGTTTTTATAGTGAGATTGTTCAATTTATGGTTTTTATAGTGCAATTGTTGAGTTTTTTTAACTTGGAATTCTCTTTAATAGTTTTTATAGTGAGACTGTTGAGTGTTTTTAACTTGCAACTTTTTTCATACTATTTGTAGTATAATTGTTTTGGTTTTTTAAATTGAAATTTTTTTATTGTTTTTATAGAGAAACTGTTGAGTTTATTAAATTCTATTATAGTTTTTATGGTGAAATTCTTGATTTTTTTATTTAATTTGGAACAATTATATTATCTTTGTAGTAAAATTGTTGAGTTTTTTTTTAACTTGGAACTTTTTTTTAAGGTTTTTATAGTGAAATTGTTCAGTTTATGGTTTTTATAGTGAAATTCTTGAGTTTTTTTAAATTGGAATTCATTTAAATGGTTTTTATGGTGAAACTCTTGAGTTTTTTTAACTTGCGACTTTTTTTTATACTATTTATAGTAAAATTGTTTAATTTTTTTAAATTGATACTTTTTTTATTCTTTTATTGTGAAACTGTTGAGTATTTTCACTTGTAAATTTCGTTATAGGTTTTATGGTGAAATTGTTGATTTATTTTTAATTTGGATTTTTTTGTTATTTCTATTGTAAAATTGTTGAGTTTTTTTAAGTTGGAACTTTTATTTATGGTTTTTATAATGAAATTGTTGAGTTGTTTTAACTTTGGATATTTTTTAATGGTTTTTATTGTGAAATTATTGAGTTTTTTTTTACTTGGATCTTTTTTTATACTATTTTAGTAAAATTGTTGAGTTTTTTAAATTGGAACTTTTTTCTATGGTTTTAATAGTTAAACTGTTGTGTTTTTTCATTTGGATTTTTTTTTATAGATTTTATGGTTAAATGTATGATTTTTTTATTTAATTTGGAACTTTTTTTATTTTATTAGTAAAATTGTTGTGTTTTTTTAACTTGAAACTTTTATTAAGGTTTTTATAGTGAGATTGTTCAATTTATGGTTTTTATAGTGCAATTGTTGAGTTTTTTAATTTGGAATTCTCTTTAATAGTTTTTATAGTGAGACTGTTGAGTGTTTTTAACTTGCAACTTTTTTCATACTATTTGTAGTATAATTATTTTATTTTTTTAAATTGAAATTTATTTATTGTTTTTATAGAGAAACTGTTGAGTTTATTAAATTCTATTATAGTTTTTATGGTGAAATTCTTGATTTTTTTCTTTAATTT
Organism: Lathyrus aphaca; assembly: GCA_963966055.1. Classification (NCBI taxonomy): domain Eukaryota; kingdom Viridiplantae; phylum Streptophyta; class Magnoliopsida; order Fabales; family Fabaceae; genus Lathyrus; species Lathyrus aphaca. The sequence goes on from OZ014522.1 coordinate 224,501,525, forward strand.
GGAACTTTTATATTATGTTTGTAGTAAAATTATTGAGTTTTTTCTAACTTGGGACTTTTATTTAAGGTTTTTATAGTTAAATTGTTCAGTTTATGGCTTTTATAGTGAAATTCTTTAGTTTTTTTAAAATTGGAATTCATTTAAATGGTTTTTATAGTGAAACAATTGAGTTTTTTTAACTTGCGACTTTTTTTATACTATTTATAGTAAAATTGTTTAATTTGTTTAAATTGAAACTTTTTTGATTCTTTTATTGTGAAACTGTTGATTTTTTTCACTAGTAAATTTCGTTATAGTTTTTATGGTGAAATTGTTGATTTTTTTTAATTTGGATTTTTTTGTTATTTCTATTGTAAAATTGTTTAGTTTATTTAAGTTGGAACTTTTATTTATGGTTTTTATAATGAAATTGTTGAGTTGTTTTAACTTTGGATATTTTTTAATGGTTTTTATTGTGAAATTGTTGAGTTTTTTTTACTTGGAACTTTTTTTATGCTATTTTAGTAAAATTGTTGATTTTTTTAAATTGGAACTCTTTTATATGGTTTTTATAGTTAAACTGTTGTGTTTTTTCATTTGGAAATTTTGTTATAGTTTTTATGGTGAAATGTATGGTTTTTTTATTTAATTTGGAACTTTTTTTATTTTTGTAGTAAAATTGTTGAGTATTTTTAACTTGAAACTTTTATTAAGGTTTTTATAGTGAGATTGTTCAATTTATGGTTTTTATAGTGCAATTGTTGAGTTTTTTTAACTTGGAATTCTCTTTAATAGTTTTTATAGTGAGACTGTTGAGTGTTTTTAACTTGCAACTTTTTTCATACTATTTGTAGTATAATTGTTTTGGTTTTTTAAATTGAAATTTTTTTATTGTTTTTATAGAGAAACTGTTGAGTTTATTAAATTCTATTATAGTTTTTATGGTGAAATTCTTGATTTTTTTATTTAATTTGGAACAATTATATTATCTTTGTAGTAAAATTGTTGAGTTTTTTTTTAACTTGGAACTTTTTTTTAAGGTTTTTATAGTGAAATTGTTCAGTTTATGGTTTTTATAGTGAAATTCTTGAGTTTTTTTAAATTGGAATTCATTTAAATGGTTTTTATGGTGAAACTCTTGAGTTTTTTTAACTTGCGACTTTTTTTTATACTATTTATAGTAAAATTGTTTAATTTTTTTAAATTGATACTTTTTTTATTCTTTTATTGTGAAACTGTTGAGTATTTTCACTTGTAAATTTCGTTATAGGTTTTATGGTGAAATTGTTGATTTATTTTTAATTTGGATTTTTTTGTTATTTCTATTGTAAAATTGTTGAGTTTTTTTAAGTTGGAACTTTTATTTATGGTTTTTATAATGAAATTGTTGAGTTGTTTTAACTTTGGATATTTTTTAATGGTTTTTATTGTGAAATTATTGAGTTTTTTTTTACTTGGATCTTTTTTTATACTATTTTAGTAAAATTGTTGAGTTTTTTAAATTGGAACTTTTTTCTATGGTTTTAATAGTTAAACTGTTGTGTTTTTTCATTTGGATTTTTTTTTATAGATTTTATGGTTAAATGTATGATTTTTTTATTTAATTTGGAACTTTTTTTATTTTATTAGTAAAATTGTTGTGTTTTTTTAACTTGAAACTTTTATTAAGGTTTTTATAGTGAGATTGTTCAATTTATGGTTTTTATAGTGCAATTGTTGAGTTTTTTAATTTGGAATTCTCTTTAATAGTTTTTATAGTGAGACTGTTGAGTGTTTTTAACTTGCAACTTTTTTCATACTATTTGTAGTATAATTATTTTATTTTTTTAAATTGAAATTTATTTATTGTTTTTATAGAGAAACTGTTGAGTTTATTAAATTCTATTATAGTTTTTATGGTGAAATTCTTGATTTTTTTCTTTAATTTGGAACTTTTATATTATGTTTGTAGTAAAATTATTGAGTTTTTTCTAACTTGGGACTTTTATTTAAGGTTTTTATAGTTAAATTGTTCAGTTTATGGCTTTTATAGTGAAATTCTTTAGTTTTTTTAAAATTGGAATTCATTTAAATGGTTTTTATAGTGAAACAATTGAGTTTTTTTAACTTGCGACTTTTTTTATACTATTTATAGTAAAATTGTTTAATTTGTTTAAATTGAAACTTTTTTGATTCTTTTATTGTGAAACTGTTGATTTTTTTCACTAGTAAATTTCGTTATAGTTTTTATGGTGAAATTGTTGATTTTTTTTAATTTGGATTTTTTTGTTATTTCTATTGTAAAATTGTTGAGTTTATTTAAGTTGGAACTTTTATTTATGGTTTTTATAATGAAATTGTTGAGTTGTTTTAACTTTGGATATTTTTTAATGGTTTTTATTGTGAAATTGTTGAGTTTTTTTTACTTGGAACTTTTTTTATGCTATTTTAGTAAAATTGTTGATTTTTTTAAATTGGAACTCTTTTATATGGTTTTTATAGTTAAACTGTTGTGTTTTTTCATTTGGAAATTTTGTTATAGTTTTTATGGTGAAATGTATGGTTTTTTTATTTAATTTGGAACTTTTTTTATTTTTGTAGTAAAATTGTTGAGTATTTTTAACTTGAAACTTTTATTAAGGTTTTTATAGTGAGATTGTTCAATTTATGGTTTTTATAGTGCAATTGTTGAGTTTTTTTAACTTGGAATTCTCTTTAATAGTTTTTATAGTGAGACTGTTGAGTGTTTTTAACTTGCAACTTTTTTCATACTATTTGTAGTATAATTGTTTTGGTTTTTTAAATTGAAATTTTTTTATTGTTTTTATAGAGAAACTGTTGAGTTTATTAAATTCTATTATAGTTTTTATGGTGAAATTCTTGATTTTTTTATTTAATTTGGAACAATTATATTATCTTTGTAGTAAAATTGTTGAGTTTTTTTTTAACTTGGAACTTTTTTTTAAGGTTTTTATAGTGAAATTGTTCAGTTTATGGTTTTTATAGTGAAATTCTTGAGTTTTTTTAAATTGGAATTCATTTAAATGGTTTTTATGGTGAAACTCTTGAGTTTTTTTAACTTGCGACTTTTTTTTATACTATTTATAGTAAAATTGTTTAATTTTTTTAAATTGATACTTTTTTTATTCTTTTATTGTGAAACTGTTGAGTATTTTCACTTGTAAATTTCGTTATAGGTTTTATGGTGAAATTGTTGATTTATTTTTAATTTGGATTTTTTTGTTATTTCTATTGTAAAATTGTTGAGTTTTTTTAAGTTGGAACTTTTATTTATGGTTTTTATAATGAAATTGTTGAGTTGTTTTAACTTTGGATATTTTTTAATGGTTTTTATTGTGAAATTATTGAGTTTTTTTTTACTTGGATCTTTTTTTATACTATTTTAGTAAAATTGTTGAGTTTTTTAAATTGGAACTTTTTTCTATGGTTTTAATAGTTAAACTGTTGTGTTTTTTCATTTGGATTTTTTTTTATAGATTTTATGGTTAAATGTATGATTTTTTTATTTAATTTGGAACTTTTTTTATTTTATTAGTAAAATTGTTGTGTTTTTTTAACTTGAAACTTTTATTAAGGTTTTTATAGTGAGATTGTTCAATTTATGGTTTTTATAGTGCAATTGTTGAGTTTTTTAATTTGGAATTCTCTTTAATAGTTTTTATAGTGAGACTGTTGAGTGTTTTTAACTTGCAACTTTTTTCATACTATTTGTAGTATAATTATTTTATTTTTTTAAATTGAAATTTATTTATTGTTTTTATAGAGAAACTGTTGAGTTTATTAAATTCTATTATAGTTTTTATGGTGAAATTCTTGATTTTTTTCTTTAATTTGGAACTTTTATATTATGTTTGTAGTAAAATTATTGAGTTTTTTCTAACTTGGGACTTTTATTTAAGGTTTTTATAGTTAAATTGTTCAGTTTATGGCTTTTATAGTGAAATTCTTTAGTTTTTTTAAAATTGGAATTCATTTAAATGGTTTTTATAGTGAAACAATTGAGTTTTTTTAACTTGCGACTTTTTTTATACTATTTATAGTAAAATTGTTTAATTTGTTTAAATTGAAACTTTTTTGATTCTTTTATTGTGAAACTGTTGATTTTTTTCACTAGTAAATTTCGTTATAGTTTTTATGGTGAAATTGTTGATTTTTTTTAATTTGGATTTTTTTGTTATTTCTATTGTAAAATTGTTTAGTTTATTTAAGTTGGAACTTTTATTTATGGTTTTTATAATGAAATTGTTGAGTTGTTTTAACTTTGGATATTTTTTAATGGTTTTTATTGTGAAATTGTTGAGTTTTTTTTACTTGGAACTTTTTTTATGCTATTTTAGTAAAATTGTTGATTTTTTTAAATTGGAACTCTTTTATATGGTTTTTATAGTTAAACTGTTGTGTTTTTTCATTTGGAAATTTTGTTATAGTTTTTATGGTGAAATGTATGGTTTTTTTATTTAATTTGGAACTTTTTTTATTTTTGTAGTAAAATTGTTGAGTATTTTTAACTTGAAACTTTTATTAAGGTTTTTATAGTGAGATTGTTCAATTTATGGTTTTTATAGTGCAATTGTTGAGTTTTTTTAACTTGGAATTCTCTTTAATAGTTTTTATAGTGAGACTGTTGAGTGTTTTTAACTTGCAACTTTTTTCATACTATTTGTAGTATAATTGTTTTGGTTTTTTAAATTGAAATTTTTTTATTGTTTTTATAGAGAAACTGTTGAGTTTATTAAATTCTATTATAGTTTTTATGGTGAAATTCTTGATTTTTTTATTTAATTTGGAACAATTATATTATCTTTGTAGTAAAATTGTTGAGTTTTTTTTTAACTTGGAACTTTTTTTTAAGGTTTTTATAGTGAAATTGTTCAGTTTATGGTTTTTATAGTGAAATTCTTGAGTTTTTTTAAATTGGAATTCATTTAAATGGTTTTTATGGTGAAACTCTTGAGTTTTTTTAACTTGCGACTTTTTTTTATACTATTTATAGTAAAATTGTTTAATTTTTTTAAATTGATACTTTTTTTATTCTTTTATTGTGAAACTGTTGAGTATTTTCACTTGTAAATTTCGTTATAGGTTTTATGGTGAAATTGTTGATTTATTTTTAATTTGGATTTTTTTGTTATTTCTATTGTAAAATTGTTGAGTTTTTTTAAGTTGGAACTTTTATTTATGGTTTTTATAATGAAATTGTTGAGTTGTTTTAACTTTGGATATTTTTTAATGGTTTTTATTGTGAAATTATTGAGTTTTTTTTTACTTGGATCTTTTTTTATACTATTTTAGTAAAATTGTTTTTTTTAAATTGGAACTTTTTTCTATGGTTTTAATAGTTAAACTGTTGTGTTTTTTCATTTGGATTTTTTTTTATAGATTTTATGGTTAAATGTATGATTTTTTTATTTAATTTGGAACTTTTTTTATTTTATTAGTAAAATTGTTGTGTTTTTTTAACTTGAAACTTTTATTAAGGTTTTTATAGTGAGATTGTTCAATTTATGGTTTTTATAGTGCAATTGTTGAGTTTTTTAATTTGGAATTCTCTTTAATAGTTTTTATAGTGAGACTGTTGAGTGTTTTTAACTTGCAACTTTTTTCATACTATTTGTAGTATAATTATTTTATTTTTTTAAATTGAAATTTATTTATTGTTTTTATAGAGAAACTGTTGAGTTTATTAAATTCTATTATAGTTTTTATGGTGAAATTCTTGATTTTTTTCTTTAATTTGGAACTTTTATATTATGTTTGTAGTAAAATTATTGAGTTTTTTCTAACTTGGGACTTTTATTTAAGGTTTTTATAGTTAAATTGTTCAGTTTATGGCTTTTATAGTGAAATTCTTTAGTTTTTTTAAAATTGGAATTCATTTAAATGGTTTTTATAGTGAAACAATTGAGTTTTTTTAACTTGCGACTTTTTTTATACTATTTATAGTAAAATTGTTTAATTTGTTTAAATTGAAACTTTTTTGATTCTTTTATTGTGAAACTGTTGATTTTTTTCACTAGTAAATTTCGTTATAGTTTTTATGGTGAAATTGTTGATTTTTTTTAATTTGGATTTTTTTGTTATTTCTATTGTAAAATTGTTTAGTTTATTTAAGTTGGAACTTTTATTTATGGTTTTTATAATGAAATTGTTGAGTTGTTTTAACTTTGGATATTTTTTAATGGTTTTTATTGTGAAATTGTTGAGTTTTTTTTACTTGGAACTTTTTTTATGCTATTTTAGTAAAATTGTTGATTTTTTTAAATTGGAACTCTTTTATATGGTTTTTATAGTTAAACTGTTGTGTTTTTTCATTTGGAAATTTTGTTATAGTTTTTATGGTGAAATGTATGGTTTTTTTATTTAATTTGGAACTTTTTTTATTTTTGTAGTAAAATTGTTGAGTATTTTTAACTTGAAACTTTTATTAAGGTTTTTATAGTGAGATTGTTCAATTTATGGTTTTTATAGTGCAATTGTTGAGTTTTTTTAACTTGGAATTCTCTTTAATAGTTTTTATAGTGAGACTGTTGAGTGTTTTTAACTTGCAACTTTTTTCATACTATTTGTAGTATAATTGTTTTGGTTTTTTAAATTGAAATTTTTTTATTGTTTTTATAGAGAAACTGTTGAGTTTATTAAATTCTATTATAGTTTTTATGGTGAAATTCTTGATTTTTTTATTTAATTTGGAACAATTATATTATCTTTGTAGTAAAATTGTTGAGTTTTTTTTTAACTTGGAACTTTTTTTTAAGGTTTTTATAGTGAAATTGTTCAGTTTATGGTTTTTATAGTGAAATTCTTGAGTTTTTTTAAATTGGAATTCATTTAAATGGTTTTTATGGTGAAACTCTTGAGTTTTTTTAACTTGCGACTTTTTTTTATACTATTTATAGTAAAATTGTTTAATTTTTTTAAATTGATACTTTTTTTATTCTTTTATTGTGAAACTGTTGAGTATTTTCACTTGTAAATTTCGTTATAGGTTTTATGGTGAAATTGTTGATTTATTTTTAATTTGGATTTTTTTGTTATTTCTATTGTAAAATTGTTGAGTTTTTTTAAGTTGGAACTTTTATTTATGGTTTTTATAATGAAATTGTTGAGTTGTTTTAACTTTGGATATTTTTTAATGGTTTTTATTGTGAAATTATTGAGTTTTTTTTTACTTGGATCTTTTTTTATACTATTTTAGTAAAATTGTTGAGTTTTTTAAATTGGAACTTTTTTCTATGGTTTTAATAGTTAAACTGTTGTGTTTTTTCATTTGGATTTTTTTTTATAGATTTTATGGTTAAATGTATGATTTTTTTATTTAATTTGGAACTTTTTTTATTTTATTAGTAAAATTGTTGTGTTTTTTTAACTTGAAACTTTTATTAAGGTTTTTATAGTGAGATTGTTCAATTTATGGTTTTTATAGTGCAATTGTTGAGTTTTTTAATTTGGAATTCTCTTTAATAGTTTTTATAGTGAGACTGTTGAGTGTTTTTAACTTGCAACTTTTTTCATACTATTTGTAGTATAATTATTTTATTTTTTTAAATTGAAATTTATTTATTGTTTTTATAGAGAAACTGTTGAGTTTATTAAATTCTATTATAGTTTTTATGGTGAAATTCTTGATTTTTTTCTTTAATTTGGAACTTTTATATTATGTTTGTAGTAAAATTATTGAGTTTTTTCTAACTTGGGACTTTTATTTAAGGTTTTTATAGTTAAATTGTTCAGTTTATGGCTTTTATAGTGAAATTCTTTAGTTTTTTTAAAATTGGAATTCATTTAAATGGTTTTTATAGTGAAACAATTGAGTTTTTTTAACTTGCGACTTTTTTTATACTATTTATAGTAAAATTGTTTAATTTGTTTAAATTGAAACTTTTTTGATTCTTTTATTGTGAAACTGTTGATTTTTTTCACTTGTAAATTTCGTTATAGTTTTTATGGTGAAATTGTTGATTTTTTTTAATTTGGATTTTTTTGTTATTTCTATTGTAAAATTGTTGAGTTTATTTAAGTTGGAACTTTTATTTATGGTTTTTATAATGAAATTGTTGAGTTGTTTTAACTTTGGATATTTTTTAATGGTTTTTATTGTGAAATTGTTGAGTTTTTTTTACTTGGAACTTTTTTTATGCTATTTTAGTAAAATTGTTGATTTTTTTAAATTGGAACTCTTTTATATGGTTTTTATAGTTAAACTGTTGTGTTTTTTCATTTGGAAATTTTGTTATAGTTTTTATGGTGAAATGTATGGTTTTTTTATTTAATTTGGAACTTTTTTTATTTTTGTAGTAAAATTGTTGAGTATTTTTAACTTGAAACTTTTATTAAGGTTTTTATAGTGAGATTGTTCAATTTATGGTTTTTATAGTGCAATTGTTGAGTTTTTTTAACTTGGAATTCTCTTTAATAGTTTTTATAGTGAGACTGTTGAGTGTTTTTAACTTGCAACTTTTTTCATACTATTTGTAGTATAATTGTTTTGGTTTTTTAAATTGAAATTTTTTTATTGTTTTTATAGAGAAACTGTTGAGTTTATTAAATTCTATTATAGTTTTTATGGTGAAATTCTTGATTTTTTTATTTAATTTGGAACAATTATATTATCTTTGTAGTAAAATTGTTGAGTTTTTTTTTAACTTGGAACTTTTTTTTAAGGTTTTTATAGTGAAATTGTTCAGTTTATGGTTTTTATAGTGAAATTCTTGAGTTTTTTTAAATTGGAATTCATTTAAATGGTTTTTATGGTGAAACTCTTGAGTTTTTTTAACTTGCGACTTTTTTTTATACTATTTATAGTAAAATTGTTTAATTTTTTTAAATTGATACTTTTTTTATTCTTTTATTGTGAAACTGTTGAGTATTTTCACTTGTAAATTTCGTTATAGGTTTTATGGTGAAATTGTTGATTTATTTTTAATTTGGATTTTTTTGTTATTTCTATTGTAAAATTGTTGAGTTTTTTTAAGTTGGAACTTTTTTTTATGGTTTTTATAATGAAATTGTTGAGTTGTTTTAACTTTGGATATTTTTTAATGGTTTTTATTGTGAAATTATTGAGTTTTTTTTTACTTGGATCTTTTTTTATACTATTTTAGTAAAATTGTTGAGTTTTTTAAATTGGAACTTTTTTCTATGGTTTTAATAGTTAAACTGTTGTGTTTTTTCATTTGGATTTTTTTTTATAGATTTTATGGTTAAATGTATGATTTTTTTATTTAATTTGGAACTTTTTTTATTTTATTAGTAAAATTGTTGTGTTTTTTTAACTTGAAACTTTTATTAAGGTTTTTATAGTGAGATTGTTCAATTTATGGTTTTTATAGTGCAATTGTTGAGTTTTTTAATTTGGAATTCTCTTTAATAGTTTTTATAGTGAGACTGTTGAGTGTTTTTAACTTGCAACTTTTTTCATACTATTTGTAGTATAATTATTTTATTTTTTTAAATTGAAATTTATTTATTGTTTTTATAGAGAAACTGTTGAGTTTATTAAATTCTATTATAGTTTTTATGGTGAAATTCTTGATTTTTTTCTTTAATTTGGAACTTTTATATTATGTTTGTAGTAAAATTATTGAGTTTTTTCTAACTTGGGACTTTTATTTAAGGTTTTTATAGTTAAATTGTTCAGTTTATGGCTTTTATAGTGAAATTCTTTAGTTTTTTTAAAATTGGAATTCATTTAAATGGTTTTTATAGTGAAACAATTGAGTTTTTTTAACTTGCGACTTTTTTTATACTATTTATAGTAAAATTGTTTAATTTGTTTAAATTGAAACTTTTTTGATTCTTTTATTGTGAAACTGTTGATTTTTTTCACTTGTAAATTTCGTTATAGTTTTTATGGTGAAATTGTTGATTTTTTTTAATTTGGATTTTTTTGTTATTTCTATTGTAAAATTGTTGAGTTTATTTAAGTTGGAACTTTTATTTATGGTTTTTATAATGAAATTGTTGAGTTGTTTTAACTTTGGATATTTTTTAATGGTTTTTATTGTGAAATTGTTGAGTTTTTTTTACTTGGAACTTTTTTTATGCTATTTTAGTAAAATTGTTGATTTTTTTAAATTGGAACTCTTTTATATGGTTTTTATAGTTAAACTGTTGTGTTTTTTCATTTGGAAATTTTGTTATAGTTTTTATGGTGAAATGTATGGTTTTTTTATTTAATTTGGAACTTTTTTTATTTTTGTAGTAAAATTGTTGAGTATTTTTAACTTGAAACTTTTATTAAGGTTTTTATAGTGAGATTGTTCAATTTATGGTTTTTATAGTGCAATTGTTGAGTTTTTTTAACTTGGAATTCTCTTTAATAGTTTTTATAGTGAGACTGTTGAGTGTTTTTAACTTGCAACTTTTTTCATACTATTTGTAGTATAATTGTTTTGGTTTTTTAAATTGAAATTTTTTTATTGTTTTTATAGAGAAACTGTTGAGTTTATTAAATTCTATTATAGTTTTTATGGTGAAATTCTTGATTTTTTTATTTAATTTGGAACAATTATATTATCTTTGTAGTAAAATTGTTGAGTTTTTTTTTAACTTGGAACTTTTTTTTAAGGTTTTTATAGTGAAATTGTTCAGTTTATGGTTTTTATAGTGAAATTCTTGAGTTTTTTTAAATTGGAATTCATTTAAATGGTTTTTATGGTGAAACTCTTGAGTTTTTTTAACTTGCGACTTTTTTTTATACTATTTATAGTAAAATTGTTTAATTTTTTTAAATTGATACTTTTTTTATTCTTTTATTGTGAAACTGTTGAGTATTTTCACTTGTAAATTTCGTTATAGGTTTTATGGTGAAATTGTTGATTTATTTTTAATTTGGATTTTTTTGTTATTTCTATTGTAAAATTGTTGAGTTTTTTTAAGTTGGAACTTTTTTTTATGGTTTTTATAATGAAATTGTTGAGTTGTTTTAACTTTGGATATTTTTTAATGGTTTTTATTGTGAAATTATTGAGTTTTTTTTTACTTGGATCTTTTTTTATACTATTTTAGTAAAATTGTTGAGTTTTTTAAATTGGAACTTTTTTCTATGGTTTTAATAGTTAAACTGTTGTGTTTTTTCATTTGGATTTTTTTTTATAGATTTTATGGTTAAATGTATGATTTTTTTATTTAATTTGGAACTTTTTTTATTTTATTAGTAAAATTGTTGTGTTTTTTTAACTTGAAACTTTTATTAAGGTTTTTATAGTGAGATTGTTCAATTTATGGTTTTTATAGTGCAATTGTTGAGTTTTTTAATTTGGAATTCTCTTTAATAGTTTTTATAGTGAGACTGTTGAGTGTTTTTAACTTGCAACTTTTTTCATACTATTTGTAGTATAATTATTTTATTTTTTTAAATTGAAATTTATTTATTGTTTTTATAGAGAAACTGTTGAGTTTATTAAATTCTATTATAGTTTTTATGGTGAAATTCTTGATTTTTTTCTTTAATTTGGAACTTTTATATTATGTTTGTAGTAAAATTATTGAGTTTTTTCTAACTTGGGACTTTTATTTAAGGTTTTTATAGTTAAATTGTTCAGTTTATGGCTTTTATAGTGAAATTCTTTAGTTTTTTTAAAATTGGAATTCATTTAAATGGTTTTTATAGTGAAACAATTGAGTTTTTTTAACTTGCGACTTTTTTTATACTATTTATAGTAAAATTGTTTAATTTGTTTAAATTGAAACTTTTTTGATTCTTTTATTGTGAAACTGTTGATTTTTTTCACTTGTAAATTTCGTTATAGTTTTTATGGTGAAATTGTTGATTTTTTTTAATTTGGATTTTTTTGTTATTTCTATTGTAAAATTGTTGAGTTTATTTAAGTTGGAACTTTTATTTATGGTTTTTATAATGAAATTGTTGAGTTGTTTTAACTTTGGATATTTTTTAATGGTTTTTATTGTGAAATTGTTGAGTTTTTTTTACTTGGAACTTTTTTTATGCTATTTTAGTAAAATTGTTGATTTTTTTAAATTGGAACTCTTTTATATGGTTTTTATAGTTAAACTGTTGTGTTTTTTCATTTGGAAATTTTGTTATAGTTTTTATGGTGAAATGTATGGTTTTTTTATTTAATTTGGAACTTTTTTTATTTTTGTAGTAAAATTGTTGAGTATTTTTAACTTGAAACTTTTATTAAGGTTTTTATAGTGAGATTGTTCAATTTATGGTTTTTATAGTGCAATTGTTGAGTTTTTTTAACTTGGAATTCTCTTTAATAGTTTTTATAGTGAGACTGTTGAGTGTTTTTAACTTGCAACTTTTTTCATACTATTTGTAGTATAATTGTTTTGGTTTTTTAAATTGAAATTTTTTTATTGTTTTTATAGAGAAACTGTTGAGTTTATTAAATTCTATTATAGTTTTTATGGTGAAATTCTTGATTTTTTTATTTAATTTGGAACAATTATATTATCTTTGTAGTAAAATTGTTGAGTTTTTTTTTAACTTGGAACTTTTTTTTAAGGTTTTTATAGTGAAATTGTTCAGTTTATGGTTTTTATAGTGAAATTCTTGAGTTTTTTTAAATTGGAATTCATTTAAATGGTTTTTATGGTGAAACTCTTGAGTTTTTTTAACTTGCGACTTTTTTTTATACTATTTATAGTAAAATTGTTTAATTTTTTTAAATTGATACTTTTTTTATTCTTTTATTGTGAAACTGTTGAGTATTTTCACTTGTAAATTTCGTTATAGGTTTTATGGTGAAATTGTTGATTTATTTTTAATTTGGATTTTTTTGTTATTTCTATTGTAAAATTGTTGAGTTTTTTTAAGTTGGAACTTTTTTTTATGGTTTTTATAATGAAATTGTTGAGTTGTTTTAACTTTGGATATTTTTTAATGGTTTTTATTGTGAAATTATTGAGTTTTTTTTTACTTGGATCTTTTTTTATACTATTTTAGTAAAATTGTTGAGTTTTTTAAATTGGAACTTTTTTCTATGGTTTTAATAGTTAAACTGTTGTGTTTTTTCATTTGGATTTTTTTTTATAGATTTTATGGTTAAATGTATGATTTTTTTATTTAATTTGGAACTTTTTTTATTTTATTAGTAAAATTGTTGTGTTTTTTTAACTTGAAACTTTTATTAAGGTTTTTATAGTGAGATTGTTCAATTTATGGTTTTTATAGTGCAATTGTTGAGTTTTTTAATTTGGAATTCTCTTTAATAGTTTTTATAGTGAGACTGTTGAGTGTTTTTAACTTGCAACTTTTTTCATACTATTTGTAGTATAATTATTTTATTTTTTTAAATTGAAATTTATTTATTGTTTTTATAGAGAAACTGTTGAGTTTATTAAATTCTATTATAGTTTTTATGGTGAAATTCTTGATTTTTTTCTTTAATTTGGAACTTTTATATTATGTTTGTAGTAAAATTATTGAGTTTTTTCTAACTTGGGACTTTTATTTAAGGTTTTTATAGTTAAATTGTTCAGTTTATGGCTTTTATAGTGAAATTCTTTAGTTTTTTTAAAATTGGAATTCATTTAAATGGTTTTTATAGTGAAACAATTGAGTTTTTTTAACTTGCGACTTTTTTTATACTATTTATAGTAAAATTGTTTAATTTGTTTAAATTGAAACTTTTTTGATTCTTTTATTGTGAAACTGTTGATTTTTTTCACTTGTAAATTTCGTTATAGTTTTTATGGTGAAATTGTTGATTTTTTTTAATTTGGATTTTTTTGTTATTTCTATTGTAAAATTGTTGAGTTTATTTAAGTTGGAACTTTTATTTATGGTTTTTATAATGAAATTGTTGAGTTGTTTTAACTTTGGATATTTTTTAATGGTTTTTATTGTGAAATTGTTGAGTTTTTTTTACTTGGAACTTTTTTTATGCTATTTTAGTAAAATTGTTGATTTTTTTAAATTGGAACTCTTTTATATGGTTTTTATAGTTAAACTGTTGTGTTTTTTCATTTGGAAATTTTGTTATAGTTTTTATGGTGAAATGTATGGTTTTTTTATTTAATTTGGAACTTTTTTTATTTTTGTAGTAAAATTGTTGAGTATTTTTAACTTGAAACTTTTATTAAGGTTTTTATAGTGAGATTGTTCAATTTATGGTTTTTATAGTGCAATTGTTGAGTTTTTTTAACTTGGAATTCTCTTTAATAGTTTTTATAGTGAGACTGTTGAGTGTTTTTAACTTGCAACTTTTTTCATACTATTTGTAGTATAATTGTTTTGGTTTTTTAAATTGAAATTTTTTTATTGTTTTTATAGAGAAACTGTTGAGTTTATTAAATTCTATTATAGTTTTTATGGTGAAATTCTTGATTTTTTTATTTAATTTGGAACAATTATATTATCTTTGTAGTAAAATTGTTGAGTTTTTTTTTAACTTGGAACTTTTTTTTAAGGTTTTTATAGTGAAATTGTTCAGTTTATGGTTTTTATAGTGAAATTCTTGAGTTTTTTTAAATTGGAATTCATTTAAATGGTTTTTATGGTGAAACTCTTGAGTTTTTTTAACTTGCGACTTTTTTTTATACTATTTATAGTAAAATTGTTTAATTTTTTTAAATTGATACTTTTTTTATTCTTTTATTGTGAAACTGTTGAGTATTTTCACTTGTAAATTTCGTTATAGGTTTTATGGTGAAATTGTTGATTTATTTTTAATTTGGATTTTTTTGTTATTTCTATTGTAAAATTGTTGAGTTTTTTTAAGTTGGAACTTTTTTTTATGGTTTTTATAATGAAATTGTTGAGTTGTTTTAACTTTGGATATTTTTTAATGGTTTTTATTGTGAAATTATTGAGTTTTTTTTTACTTGGATCTTTTTTTATACTATTTTAGTAAAATTGTTGAGTTTTTTAAATTGGAACTTTTTTCTATGGTTTTAATAGTTAAACTGTTGTGTTTTTTCATTTGGATTTTTTTTTATAGATTTTATGGTTAAATGTATGATTTTTTTATTTAATTTGGAACTTTTTTTATTTTATTAGTAAAATTGTTGTGTTTTTTTAACTTGAAACTTTTATTAAGGTTTTTATAGTGAGATTGTTCAATTTATGGTTTTTATAGTGCAATTGTTGAGTTTTTTAATTTGGAATTCTCTTTAATAGTTTTTATAGTGAGACTGTTGAGTGTTTTTAACTTGCAACTTTTTTCATACTATTTGTAGTATAATTATTTTATTTTTTTAAATTGAAATTTATTTATTGTTTTTATAGAGAAACTGTTGAGTTTATTAAATTCTATTATAGTTTTTATGGTGAAATTCTTGATTTTTTTCTTTAATTTGGAACTTTTATATTATGTTTGTAGTAAAATTATTGAGTTTTTTCTAACTTGGGACTTTTATTTAAGGTTTTTATAGTTAAATTGTTCAGTTTATGGCTTTTATAGTGAAATTCTTTAGTTTTTTTAAAATTGGAATTCATTTAAATGGTTTTTATAGTGAAACAATTGAGTTTTTTTAACTTGCGACTTTTTTTATACTATTTATAGTAAAATTGTTTAATTTGTTTAAATTGAAACTTTTTTGATTCTTTTATTGTGAAACTGTTGATTTTTTTCACTTGTAAATTTCGTTATAGTTTTTATGGTGAAATTGTTGATTTTTTTTAATTTGGATTTTTTTGTTATTTCTATTGTAAAATTGTTGAGTTTATTTAAGTTGGAACTTTTATTTATGGTTTTTATAATGAAATTGTTGAGTTGTTTTAACTTTGGATATTTTTTAATGGTTTTTATTGTGAAATTGTTGAGTTTTTTTTACTTGGAACTTTTTTTATGCTATTTTAGTAAAATTGTTGATTTTTTTAAATTGGAACTCTTTTATATGGTTTTTATAGTTAAACTGTTGTGTTTTTTCATTTGGAAATTTTGTTATAGTTTTTATGGTGAAATGTATGGTTTTTTTATTTAATTTGGAACTTTTTTTATTTTTGTAGTAAAATTGTTGAGTATTTTTAACTTGAAACTTTTATTAAGGTTTTTATAGTGAGATTGTTCAATTTATGGTTTTTATAGTGCAATTGTTGAGTTTTTTTAACTTGGAATTCTCTTTAATAGTTTTTATAGTGAGACTGTTGAGTGTTTTTAACTTGCAACTTTTTTCATACTATTTGTAGTATAATTGTTTTGGTTTTTTAAATTGAAATTTTTTTATTGTTTTTATAGAGAAACTGTTGAGTTTATTAAATTCTATTATAGTTTTTATGGTGAAATTCTTGATTTTTTTATTTAATTTGGAACAATTATATTATCTTTGTAGTAAAATTGTTGAGTTTTTTTTTAACTTGGAACTTTTTTTTAAGGTTTTTATAGTGAAATTGTTCAGTTTATGGTTTTTATAGTGAAATTCTTGAGTTTTTTTAAATTGGAATTCATTTAAATGGTTTTTATGGTGAAACTCTTGAGTTTTTTTAACTTGCGACTTTTTTTTATACTATTTATAGTAAAATTGTTTAATTTTTTTAAATTGATACTTTTTTTATTCTTTTATTGTGAAACTGTTGAGTATTTTCACTTGTAAATTTCGTTATAGGTTTTATGGTGAAATTGTTGATTTATTTTTAATTTGGATTTTTTTGTTATTTCTATTGTAAAATTGTTGAGTTTTTTTAAGTTGGAACTTTTTTTTATGGTTTTTATAATGAAATTGTTGAGTTGTTTTAACTTTGGATATTTTTTAATGGTTTTTATTGTGAAATTATTGAGTTTTTTTTTACTTGGATCTTTTTTTATACTATTTTAGTAAAATTGTTGAGTTTTTTAAATTGGAACTTTTTTCTATGGTTTTAATAGTTAAACTGTTGTGTTTTTTCATTTGGATTTTTTTTTATAGATTTTATGGTTAAATGTATGATTTTTTTATTTAATTTGGAACTTTTTTTATTTTATTAGTAAAATTGTTGTGTTTTTTTAACTTGAAACTTTTATTAAGGTTTTTATAGTGAGATTGTTCAATTTATGGTTTTTATAGTGCAATTGTTGAGTTTTTTAATTTGGAATTCTCTTTAATAGTTTTTATAGTGAGACTGTTGAGTGTTTTTAACTTGCAACTTTTTTCATACTATTTGTAGTATAATTATTTTATTTTTTTAAATTGAAATTTATTTATTGTTTTTATAGAGAAACTGTTGAGTTTATTAAATTCTATTATAGTTTTTATGGTGAAATTCTTGATTTTTTTCTTTAATTTGGAACTTTTATATTATGTTTGTAGTAAAATTATTGAGTTTTTTCTAACTTGGGACTTTTATTTAAGGTTTTTATAGTTAAATTGTTCAGTTTATGGCTTTTATAGTGAAATTCTTTAGTTTTTTTAAAATTGGAATTCATTTAAATGGTTTTTATAGTGAAACAATTGAGTTTTTTTAACTTGCGACTTTTTTTATACTATTTATAGTAAAATTGTTTAATTTGTTTAAATTGAAACTTTTTTGATTCTTTTATTGTGAAACTGTTGATTTTTTTCACTTGTAAATTTCGTTATAGTTTTTATGGTGAAATTGTTGATTTTTTTTAATTTGGATTTTTTTGTTATTTCTATTGTAAAATTGTTGAGTTTATTTAAGTTGGAACTTTTATTTATGGTTTTTATAATGAAATTGTTGAGTTGTTTTAACTTTGGATATTTTTTAATGGTTTTTATTGTGAAATTGTTGAGTTTTTTTTACTTGGAACTTTTTTTATGCTATTTTAGTAAAATTGTTGATTTTTTTAAATTGGAACTCTTTTATATGGTTTTTATAGTTAAACTGTTGTGTTTTTTCATTTGGAAATTTTGTTATAGTTTTTATGGTGAAATGTATGGTTTTTTTATTTAATTTGGAACTTTTTTTATTTTTGTAGTAAAATTGTTGAGTATTTTTAACTTGAAACTTTTATTAAGGTTTTTATAGTGAGATTGTTCAATTTATGGTTTTTATAGTGCAATTGTTGAGTTTTTTTAACTTGGAATTCTCTTTAATAGTTTTTATAGTGAGACTGTTGAGTGTTTTTAACTTGCAACTTTTTTCATACTATTTGTAGTATAATTGTTTTGGTTTTTTAAATTGAAATTTTTTTATTGTTTTTATAGAGAAACTGTTGAGTTTATTAAATTCTATTATAGTTTTTATGGTGAAATTCTTGATTTTTTTATTTAATTTGGAACAATTATATTATCTTTGTAGTAAAATTGTTGAGTTTTTTTTTAACTTGGAACTTTTTTTTAAGGTTTTTATAGTGAAATTGTTCAGTTTATGGTTTTTATAGTGAAATTCTTGAGTTTTTTTAAATTGGAATTCATTTAAATGGTTTTTATGGTGAAACTCTTGAGTTTTTTTAACTTGCGACTTTTTTTTATACTATTTATAGTAAAATTGTTTAATTTTTTTAAATTGATACTTTTTTTATTCTTTTATTGTGAAACTGTTGAGTATTTTCACTTGTAAATTTCGTTATAGGTTTTATGGTGAAATTGTTGATTTATTTTTAATTTGGATTTTTTTGTTATTTCTATTGTAAAATTGTTGAGTTTTTTTAAGTTGGAACTTTTTTTTATGGTTTTTATAATGAAATTGTTGAGTTGTTTTAACTTTGGATATTTTTTAATGGTTTTTATTGTGAAATTATTGAGTTTTTTTTTACTTGGATCTTTTTTTATACTATTTTAGTAAAATTGTTGAGTTTTTTAAATTGGAACTTTTTTCTATGGTTTTAATAGTTAAACTGTTGTGTTTTTTCATTTGGATTTTTTTTTATAGATTTTATGGTTAAATGTATGATTTTTTTATTTAATTTGGAACTTTTTTTATTTTATTAGTAAAATTGTTGTGTTTTTTTAACTTGAAACTTTTATTAAGGTTTTTATAGTGAGATTGTTCAATTTATGGTTTTTATAGTGCAATTGTTGAGTTTTTTAATTTGGAATTCTCTTTAATAGTTTTTATAGTGAGACTGTTGAGTGTTTTTAACTTGCAACTTTTTTCATACTATTTGTAGTATAATTATTTTATTTTTTTAAATTGAAATTTATTTATTGTTTTTATAGAGAAACTGTTGAGTTTATTAAATTCTATTATAGTTTTTATGGTGAAATTCTTGATTTTTTTCTTTAATTTGGAACTTTTATATTATGTTTGTAGTAAAATTATTGAGTTTTTTCTAACTTGGGACTTTTATTTAAGGTTTTTATAGTTAAATTGTTCAGTTTATGGCTTTTATAGTGAAATTCTTTAGTTTTTTTAAAATTGGAATTCATTTAAATGGTTTTTATAGTGAAACAATTGAGTTTTTTTAACTTGCGACTTTTTTTATACTATTTATAGTAAAATTGTTTAATTTGTTTAAATTGAAACTTTTTTGATTCTTTTATTGTGAAACTGTTGATTTTTTTCACTTGTAAATTTCGTTATAGTTTTTATGGTGAAATTGTTGATTTTTTTTAATTTGGATTTTTTTGTTATTTCTATTGTAAAATTGTTGAGTTTATTTAAGTTGGAACTTTTATTTATGGTTTTTATAATGAAATTGTTGAGTTGTTTTAACTTTGGATATTTTTTAATGGTTTTTATTGTGAAATTGTTGAGTTTTTTTTACTTGGAACTTTTTTTATGCTATTTTAGTAAAATTGTTGATTTTTTTAAATTGGAACTCTTTTATATGGTTTTTATAGTTAAACTGTTGTGTTTTTTCATTTGGAAATTTTGTTATAGTTTTTATGGTGAAATGTATGGTTTTTTTATTTAATTTGGAACTTTTTTTATTTTTGTAGTAAAATTGTTGAGTATTTTTAACTTGAAACTTTTATTAAGGTTTTTATAGTGAGATTGTTCAATTTATGGTTTTTATAGTGCAATTGTTGAGTTTTTTTAACTTGGAATTCTCTTTAATAGTTTTTATAGTGAGACTGTTGAGTGTTTTTAACTTGCAACTTTTTTCATACTATTTGTAGTATAATTGTTTTGGTTTTTTAAATTGAAATTTTTTTATTGTTTTTATAGAGAAACTGTTGAGTTTATTAAATTCTATTATAGTTTTTATGGTGAAATTCTTGATTTTTTTATTTAATTTGGAACAATTATATTATCTTTGTAGTAAAATTGTTGAGTTTTTTTTTAACTTGGAACTTTTTTTTAAGGTTTTTATAGTGAAATTGTTCAGTTTATGGTTTTTATAGTGAAATTCTTGAGTTTTTTTAAATTGGAATTCATTTAAATGGTTTTTATGGTGAAACTCTTGAGTTTTTTTAACTTGCGACTTTTTTTTATACTATTTATAGTAAAATTGTTTAATTTTTTTAAATTGATACTTTTTTTATTCTTTTATTGTGAAACTGTTGAGTATTTTCACTTGTAAATTTCGTTATAGGTTTTATGGTGAAATTGTTGATTTATTTTTAATTTGGATTTTTTTGTTATTTCTATTGTAAAATTGTTGAGTTTTTTTAAGTTGGAACTTTTTTTTATGGTTTTTATAATGAAATTGTTGAGTTGTTTTAACTTTGGATATTTTTTAATGGTTTTTATTGTGAAATTATTGAGTTTTTTTTTACTTGGATCTTTTTTTATACTATTTTAGTAAAATTGTTGATTTTTTTAAATTGGAACTTTTTTCTATGGTTTTAATAGTTAAACTGTTGTGTTTTTTCATTTGGATTTTTTTTTATAGATTTTATGGTTAAATGTATGATTTTTTTATTTAATTTGGAACTTTTTTTATTTTATTAGTAAAATTGTTGTGTTTTTTTAACTTGAAACTTTTATTAAGGTTTTTATAGTGAGATTGTTCAATTTATGGTTTTTATAGTGCAATTGTTGAGTTTTTTAATTTGGAATTCTCTTTAATAGTTTTTATAGTGAGACTGTTGAGTGTTTTTAACTTGCAACTTTTTTCATACTATTTGTAGTATAATTATTTTATTTTTTTAAATTGAAATTTATTTATTGTTTTTATAGAGAAACTGTTGAGTTTATTAAATTCTATTATAGTTTTTATGGTGAAATTCTTGATTTTTTTCTTTAATTTGGAACTTTTATATTATGTTTGTAGTAAAATTATTGAGTTTTTTCTAACTTGGGACTTTTATTTAAGGTTTTTATAGTTAAATTGTTCAGTTTATGGCTTTTATAGTGAAATTCTTTAGTTTTTTTAAAATTGGAATTCATTTAAATGGTTTTTATAGTGAAACAATTGAGTTTTTTTAACTTGCGACTTTTTTTATACTATTTATAGTAAAATTGTTTAATTTGTTTAAATTGAAACTTTTTTGATTCTTTTATTGTGAAACTGTTGATTTTTTTCACTTGTAAATTTCGTTATAGTTTTTATGGTGAAATTGTTGATTTTTTTTAATTTGGATTTTTTTGTTATTTCTATTGTAAAATTGTTGAGTTTATTTAAGTTGGAACTTTTATTTATGGTTTTTATAATGAAATTGTTGAGTTGTTTTAACTTTGGATATTTTTTAATGGTTTTTATTGTGAAATTGTTGAGTTTTTTTTACTTGGAACTTTTTTTATGCTATTTTAGTAAAATTGTTGATTTTTTTAAATTGGAACTCTTTTATATGGTTTTTATAGTTAAACTGTTGTGTTTTTTCATTTGGAAATTTTGTTATAGTTTTTATGGTGAAATGTATGGTTTTTTTATTTAATTTGGAACTTTTTTTATTTTTGTAGTAAAATTGTTGAGTATTTTTAACTTGAAACTTTTATTAAGGTTTTTATAGTGAGATTGTTCAATTTATGGTTTTTATAGTGCAATTGTTGAGTTTTTTTAACTTGGAATTCTCTTTAATAGTTTTTATAGTGAGACTGTTGAGTGTTTTTAACTTGCAACTTTTTTCATACTATTTGTAGTATAATTGTTTTGGTTTTTTAAATTGAAATTTTTTTATTGTTTTTATAGAGAAACTGTTGAGTTTATTAAATTCTATTATAGTTTTTATGGTGAAATTCTTGATTTTTTTATTTAATTTGGAACAATTATATTATCTTTGTAGTAAAATTGTTGAGTTTTTTTTTAACTTGGAACTTTTTTTTAAGGTTTTTATAGTGAAATTGTTCAGTTTATGGTTTTTATAGTGAAATTCTTGAGTTTTTTTAAATTGGAATTCATTTAAATGGTTTTTATGGTGAAACTCTTGAGTTTTTTTAACTTGCGACTTTTTTTTATACTATTTATAGTAAAATTGTTTAATTTTTTTAAATTGATACTTTTTTTATTCTTTTATTGTGAAACTGTTGAGTATTTTCACTTGTAAATTTCGTTATAGGTTTTATGGTGAAATTGTTGATTTATTTTTAATTTGGATTTTTTTGTTATTTCTATTGTAAAATTGTTGAGTTTTTTTAAGTTGGAACTTTTTTTTATGGTTTTTATAATGAAATTGTTGAGTTGTTTTAACTTTGGATATTTTTTAATGGTTTTTATTGTGAAATTATTGAGTTTTTTTTTACTTGGATCTTTTTTTATACTATTTTAGTAAAATTGTTGAGTTTTTTAAATTGGAACTTTTTTCTATGGTTTTAATAGTTAAACTGTTGTGTTTTTTCATTTGGATTTTTTTTTATAGATTTTATGGTTAAATGTATGATTTTTTTATTTAATTTGGAACTTTTTTTATTTTATTAGTAAAATTGTTGTGTTTTTTTAACTTGAAACTTTTATTAAGGTTTTTATAGTGAGATTGTTCAATTTATGGTTTTTATAGTGCAATTGTTGAGTTTTTTAATTTGGAATTCTCTTTAATAGTTTTTATAGTGAGACTGTTGAGTGTTTTTAACTTGCAACTTTTTTCATACTATTTGTAGTATAATTATTTTATTTTTTTAAATTGAAATTTATTTATTGTTTTTATAGAGAAACTGTTGAGTTTATTAAATTCTATTATAGTTTTTATGGTGAAATTCTTGATTTTTTTCTTTAATTTGGAACTTTTATATTATGTTTGTAGTAAAATTATTGAGTTTTTTCTAACTTGGGACTTTTATTTAAGGTTTTTATAGTTAAATTGTTCAGTTTATGGCTTTTATAGTGAAATTCTTTAGTTTTTTTAAAATTGGAATTCATTTAAATGGTTTTTATAGTGAAACAATTGAGTTTTTTTAACTTGCGACTTTTTTTATACTATTTATAGTAAAATTGTTTAATTTGTTTAAATTGAAACTTTTTTGATTCTTTTATTGTGAAACTGTTGATTTTTTTCACTTGTAAATTTCGTTATAGTTTTTATGGTGAAATTGTTGATTTTTTTTAATTTGGATTTTTTTGTTATTTCTATTGTAAAATTGTTGAGTTTATTTAAGTTGGAACTTTTATTTATGGTTTTTATAATGAAATTGTTGAGTTGTTTTAACTTTGGATATTTTTTAATGGTTTTTATTGTGAAATTGTTGAGTTTTTTTTACTTGGAACTTTTTTTATGCTATTTTAGTAAAATTGTTGATTTTTTTAAATTGGAACTCTTTTATATGGTTTTTATAGTTAAACTGTTGTGTTTTTTCATTTGGAAATTTTGTTATAGTTTTTATGGTGAAATGTATGGTTTTTTTATTTAATTTGGAACTTTTTTTATTTTTGTAGTAAAATTGTTGAGTATTTTTAACTTGAAACTTTTATTAAGGTTTTTATAGTGAGATTGTTCAATTTATGGTTTTTATAGTGCAATTGTTGAGTTTTTTTAACTTGGAATTCTCTTTAATAGTTTTTATAGTGAGACTGTTGAGTGTTTTTAACTTGCAACTTTTTTCATACTATTTGTAGTATAATTGTTTTGGTTTTTTAAATTGAAATTTTTTTATTGTTTTTATAGAGAAACTGTTGAGTTTATTAAATTCTATTATAGTTTTTATGGTGAAATTCTTGATTTTTTTATTTAATTTGGAACAATTATATTATCTTTGTAGTAAAATTGTTGAGTTTTTTTTTAACTTGGAACTTTTTTTTAAGGTTTTTATAGTGAAATTGTTCAGTTTATGGTTTTTATAGTGAAATTCTTGAGTTTTTTTAAATTGGAATTCATTTAAATGGTTTTTATGGTGAAACTCTTGAGTTTTTTTAACTTGCGACTTTTTTTTATACTATTTATAGTAAAATTGTTTAATTTTTTTAAATTGATACTTTTTTTATTCTTTTATTGTGAAACTGTTGAGTATTTTCACTTGTAAATTTCGTTATAGGTTTTATGGTGAAATTGTTGATTTATTTTTAATTTGGATTTTTTTGTTATTTCTATTGTAAAATTGTTGAGTTTTTTTAAGTTGGAACTTTTTTTTATGGTTTTTATAATGAAATTGTTGAGTTGTTTTAACTTTGGATATTTTTTAATGGTTTTTATTGTGAAATTATTGAGTTTTTTTTTACTTGGATCTTTTTTTATACTATTTTAGTAAAATTGTTGAGTTTTTTAAATTGGAACTTTTTTCTATGGTTTTAATAGTTAAACTGTTGTGTTTTTTCATTTGGATTTTTTTTTATAGATTTTATGGTTAAATGTATGATTTTTTTATTTAATTTGGAACTTTTTTTATTTTATTAGTAAAATTGTTGTGTTTTTTTAACTTGAAACTTTTATTAAGGTTTTTATAGTGAGATTGTTCAATTTATGGTTTTTATAGTGCAATTGTTGAGTTTTTTAATTTGGAATTCTCTTTAATAGTTTTTATAGTGAGACTGTTGAGTGTTTTTAACTTGCAACTTTTTTCATACTATTTGTAGTATAATTATTTTATTTTTTTAAATTGAAATTTATTTATTGTTTTTATAGAGAAACTGTTGAGTTTATTAAATTCTATTATAGTTTTTATGGTGAAATTCTTGATTTTTTTCTTTAATTTGGAACTTTTATATTATGTTTGTAGTAAAATTATTGAGTTTTTTCTAACTTGGGACTTTTATTTAAGGTTTTTATAGTTAAATTGTTCAGTTTATGGCTTTTATAGTGAAATTCTTTAGTTTTTTTAAAATTGGAATTCATTTAAATGGTTTTTATAGTGAAACAATTGAGTTTTTTTAACTTGCGACTTTTTTTATACTATTTATAGTAAAATTGTTTAATTTGTTTAAATTGAAACTTTTTTGATTCTTTTATTGTGAAACTGTTGATTTTTTTCACTTGTAAATTTCGTTATAGTTTTTATGGTGAAATTGTTGATTTTTTTTAATTTGGATTTTTTTGTTATTTCTATTGTAAAATTGTTGAGTTTATTTAAGTTGAAACTTTTATTTATGGTTTTTATAATGAAATTGTTGAGTTGTTTTAACTTTGGATATTTTTTAATGGTTTTTATTGTGAAATTGTTGAGTTTTTTTTACTTGGAACTTTTTTTATGCTATTTTAGTAAAATTGTTGATTTTTTTAAATTGGAACTCTTTTATATGGTTTTTATAGTTAAACTGTTGTGTTTTTTCATTTGGAAATTTTGTTATAGTTTTTATGGTGAAATGTATGGTTTTTTTATTTAATTTGGAACTTTTTTTATTTTTGTAGTAAAATTGTTGAGTATTTTTAACTTGAAACTTTTATTAAGGTTTTTATAGTGAGATTGTTCAATTTATGGTTTTTATAGTGCAATTGTTGAGTTTTTTTAACTTGGAATTCTCTTTAATAGTTTTTATAGTGAGACTGTTGAGTGTTTTTAACTTGCAACTTTTTTCATACTATTTGTAGTATAATTGTTTTGGTTTTTTAAATTGAAATTTTTTTATTGTTTTTATAGAGAAACTGTTGAGTTTATTAAATTCTATTATAGTTTTTATGGTGAAATTCTTGATTTTTTTATTTAATTTGGAACAATTATATTATCTTTGTAGTAAAATTGTTGAGTTTTTTTTTAACTTGGAACTTTTTTTTAAGGTTTTTATAGTGAAATTGTTCAGTTTATGGTTTTTATAGTGAAATTCTTGAGTTTTTTTAAATTGGAATTCATTTAAATGGTTTTTATGGTGAAACTCTTGAGTTTTTTTAACTTGCGACTTTTTTTTATACTATTTATAGTAAAATTGTTTAATTTTTTTAAATTGATACTTTTTTTATTCTTTTATTGTGAAACTGTTGAGTATTTTCACTTGTAAATTTCGTTATAGGTTTTATGGTGAAATTGTTGATTTATTTTTAATTTGGATTTTTTTGTTATTTCTATTGTAAAATTGTTGAGTTTTTTTAAGTTGGAACTTTTTTTTATGGTTTTTATAATGAAATTGTTGAGTTGTTTTAACTTTGGATATTTTTTAATGGTTTTTATTGTGAAATTATTGAGTTTTTTTTTACTTGGATCTTTTTTTATACTATTTTAGTAAAATTGTTGAGTTTTTTAAATTGGAACTTTTTTCTATGGTTTTAATAGTTAAACTGTTGTGTTTTTTCATTTGGATTTTTTTTTATAGATTTTATGGTTAAATGTATGATTTTTTTATTTAATTTGGAACTTTTTTTATTTTATTAGTAAAATTGTTGTGTTTTTTTAACTTGAAACTTTTATTAAGGTTTTTATAGTGAGATTGTTCAATTTATGGTTTTTATAGTGCAATTGTTGAGTTTTTTAATTTGGAATTCTCTTTAATAGTTTTTATAGTGAGACTGTTGAGTGTTTTTAACTTGCAACTTTTTTCATACTATTTGTAGTATAATTATTTTATTTTTTTAAATTGAAATTTATTTATTGTTTTTATAGAGAAACTGTTGAGTTTATTAAATTCTATTATAGTTTTTATGGTGAAATTCTTGATTTTTTTCTTTAATTTGGAACTTTTATATTATGTTTGTAGTAAAATTATTGAGTTTTTTCTAACTTGGGACTTTTATTTAAGGTTTTTATAGTTAAATTGTTCAGTTTATGGCTTTTATAGTGAAATTCTTTAGTTTTTTTAAAATTGGAATTCATTTAAATGGTTTTTATAGTGAAACAATTGAGTTTTTTTAACTTGCGACTTTTTTTATACTATTTTTGGAAAATTGTTTAATTTGTTTAAATTGAAACTTTTTTGATTCTTTTATTGTGAAACTGTTGATTTTTTTCACTTGTAAATTTCGTTATAGTTTTTATGGTGAAATTGTTGATTTTTTTTAATTTGGATTTTTTTGTTATTTCTATTGTAAAATTGTTGAGTTTATTTAAGTTGGAACTTTTATTTATGGTTTTTATAATGAAATTGTTGAGTTGTTTTAACTTTGGATATTTTTTAATGGTTTTTATTGTGAAATTGTTGAGTTTTTTTTACTTGGAACTTTTTTTATGCTATTTTAGTAAAATTGTTGATTTTTTTAAATTGGAACTCTTTTATATGGTTTTTATAGTTAAACTGTTGTGTTTTTTCATTTGGAAATTTTGTTATAGTTTTTATGGTGAAATGTATGGTTTTTTTATTTAATTTGGAACTTTTTTTATTTTTGTAGTAAAATTGTTGAGTATTTTTAACTTGAAACTTTTATTAAGGTTTTTATAGTGAGATTGTTCAATTTATGGTTTTTATAGTGCAATTGTTGAGTTTTTTTAACTTGGAATTCTCTTTAATAGTTTTTATAGTGAGACTGTTGAGTGTTTTTAACTTGCAACTTTTTTCATACTATTTGTAGTATAATTGTTTTGGTTTTTTAAATTGAAATTTTTTTATTGTTTTTATAGAGAAACTGTTGAGTTTATTAAATTCTATTATAGTTTTTATGGTGAAATTCTTGATTTTTTTATTTAATTTGGAACAATTATATTATCTTTGTAGTAAAATTGTTGAGTTTTTTTTTAACTTGGAACTTTTTTTTAAGGTTTTTATAGTGAAATTGTTCAGTTTATGGTTTTTATAGTGAAATTCTTGAGTTTTTTTAAATTGGAATTCATTTAAATGGTTTTTATGGTGAAACTCTTGAGTTTTTTTAACTTGCGACTTTTTTTTATACTATTTATAGTAAAATTGTTTAATTTTTTTAAATTGATACTTTTTTTATTCTTTTATTGTGAAACTGTTGAGTATTTTCACTTGTAAATTTCGTTATAGGTTTTATGGTGAAATTGTTGATTTATTTTTAATTTGGATTTTTTTGTTATTTCTATTGTAAAATTGTTGAGTTTTTTTAAGTTGGAACTTTTTTTTATGGTTTTTATAATGAAATTGTTGAGTTGTTTTAACTTTGGATATTTTTTAATGGTTTTTATTGTGAAATTATTGAGTTTTTTTTTACTTGGATCTTTTTTTATACTATTTTAGTAAAATTGTTGAGTTTTTTAAATTGGAACTTTTTTCTATGGTTTTAATAGTTAAACTGTTGTGTTTTTTCATTTGGATTTTTTTTTATAGATTTTATGGTTAAATGTATGATTTTTTTATTTAATTTGGAACTTTTTTTATTTTATTAGTAAAATTGTTGTGTTTTTTTAACTTGAAACTTTTATTAAGGTTTTTATAGTGAGATTGTTCAATTTATGGTTTTTATAGTGCAATTGTTGAGTTTTTTAATTTGGAATTCTCTTTAATAGTTTTTATAGTGAGACTGTTGAGTGTTTTTAACTTGCAACTTTTTTCATACTATTTGTAGTATAATTATTTTATTTTTTTAAATTGAAATTTATTTATTGTTTTTATAGAGAAACTGTTGAGTTTATTAAATTCTATTATAGTTTTTATGGTGAAATTCTTGATTTTTTTCTTTAATTTGGAACTTTTATATTATGTTTGTAGTAAAATTATTGAGTTTTTTCTAACTTGGGACTTTTATTTAAGGTTTTTATAGTTAAATTGTTCAGTTTATGGCTTTTATAGTGAAATTCTTTAGTTTTTTTAAAATTGGAATTCATTTAAATGGTTTTTATAGTGAAACAATTGAGTTTTTTTAACTTGCGACTTTTTTTATACTATTTATAGTAAAATTGTTTAATTTGTTTAATTGAAACTTTTTTGATTCTTTTATTGTGAAACTGTTGATTTTTTTCACTTGTAAATTTCGTTATAGTTTTTATGGTGAAATTGTTGATTTTTTTTAATTTGGATTTTTTTGTTATTTCTATTGTAAAATTGTTGAGTTTATTTAAGTTGGAACTTTTATTTATGGTTTTTATAATGAAATTGTTGAGTTGTTTTAACTTTGGATATTTTTTAATGGTTTTTATTGTGAAATTGTTGAGTTTTTTTTACTTGGAACTTTTTTTATGCTATTTTAGTAAAATTGTTGATTTTTTTAAATTGGAACTCTTTTATATGGTTTTTATAGTTAAACTGTTGTGTTTTTTCATTTGGAAATTTTGTTATAGTTTTTATGGTGAAATGTATGGTTTTTTTATTTAATTTGGAACTTTTTTTATTTTTGTAGTAAAATTGTTGAGTATTTTTAACTTGAAACTTTTATTAAGGTTTTTATAGTGAGATTGTTCAATTTATGGTTTTTATAGTGCAATTGTTGAGTTTTTTTAACTTGGAATTCTCTTTAATAGTTTTTATAGTGAGACTGTTGAGTGTTTTTAACTTGCAACTTTTTTCATACTATTTGTAGTATAATTGTTTTGGTTTTTTAAATTGAAATTTTTTTATTGTTTTTATAGAGAAACTGTTGAGTTTATTAAATTCTATTATAGTTTTTATGGTGAAATTCTTGATTTTTTTATTTAATTTGGAACAATTATATTATCTTTGTAGTAAAATTGTTGAGTTTTTTTTTAACTTGGAACTTTTTTTTAAGGTTTTTATAGTGAAATTGTTCAGTTTATGGTTTTTATAGTGAAATTCTTGAGTTTTTTTAAATTGGAATTCATTTAAATGGTTTTTATGGTGAAACTCTTGAGTTTTTTTAACTTGCGACTTTTTTTTATACTATTTATAGTAAAATTGTTTAATTTTTTTAAATTGATACTTTTTTTATTCTTTTATTGTGAAACTGTTGAGTATTTTCACTTGTAAATTTCGTTATAGGTTTTATGGTGAAATTGTTGATTTATTTTTAATTTGGATTTTTTTGTTATTTCTATTGTAAAATTGTTGAGTTTTTTTAAGTTGGAACTTTTTTTTATGGTTTTTATAATGAAATTGTTGAGTTGTTTTAACTTTGGATATTTTTTAATGGTTTTTATTGTGAAATTATTGAGTTTTTTTTTACTTGGATCTTTTTTTATACTATTTTAGTAAAATTGTTGAGTTTTTTAAATTGGAACTTTTTTCTATGGTTTTAATAGTTAAACTGTTGTGTTTTTTCATTTGGATTTTTTTTTATAGATTTTATGGTTAAATGTATGATTTTTTTATTTAATTTGGAACTTTTTTTATTTTATTAGTAAAATTGTTGTGTTTTTTTAACTTGAAACTTTTATTAAGGTTTTTATAGTGAGATTGTTCAATTTATGGTTTTTATAGTGCAATTGTTGAGTTTTTTAATTTGGAATTCTCTTTAATAGTTTTTATAGTGAGACTGTTGAGTGTTTTTAACTTGCAACTTTTTTCATACTATTTGTAGTATAATTATTTTATTTTTTTAAATTGAAATTTATTTATTGTTTTTATAGAGAAACTGTTGAGTTTATTAAATTCTATTATAGTTTTTATGGTGAAATTCTTGATTTTTTTCTTTAATTTGGAACTTTTATATTATGTTTGTAGTAAAATTATTGAGTTTTTTCTAACTTGGGACTTTTATTTAAGGTTTTTATAGTTAAATTGTTCAGTTTATGGCTTTTATAGTGAAATTCTTTAGTTTTTTTAAAATTGGAATTCATTTAAATGGTTTTTATAGTGAAACAATTGAGTTTTTTTAACTTGCGACTTTTTTTATACTATTTATAGTAAAATTGTTTAATTTGTTTAAATTGAAACTTTTTTGATTCTTTTATTGTGAAACTGTTGATTTTTTTCACTTGTAAATTTCGTTATAGTTTTTATGGTGAAATTGTTGATTTTTTTTAATTTGGATTTTTTTGTTATTTCTATTGTAAAATTGTTGAGTTTTTTTAAGTTGGAACTTTTATTTATGGTTTTTATAATGAAATTGTTGAGTTGTTTTAACTTTGGATATTTTTTAATGGTTTTTATTGTGAAATTGTTGAGTTTTTTTTACTTGGAACTTTTTTTATGCTATTTTAGTAAAATTGTTGATTTTTTTAAATTGGAACTCTTTTATATGGTTTTTATAGTTAAACTGTTGTGTTTTTTCATTTGGAAATTTTGTTATAGTTTTTATGGTGAAATGTATGGTTTTTTTTATTTAATTTGGAACTTTTTTTATTTTTGTAGTAAAATTGTTGAGTATTTTTAACTTGAAACTTTTATTAAGGTTTTTATAGTGAGATTGTTCAATTTATGGTTTTTATAGTGCAATTGTTGAGTTTTTTTAACTTGGAATTCTCTTTAATAGTTTTTATAGTGAGACTGTTGAGTGTTTTTAACTTGCAACTTTTTTCATACTATTTGTAGTATAATTGTTTTGGTTTTTTAAATTGAAATTTTTTTATTGTTTTTATAGAGAAACTGTTGAGTTTATTAAATTCTATTATAGTTTTTATGGTGAAATTCTTGATTTTTTTATTTAATTTGGAACAATTATATTATCTTTGTAGTAAAATTGTTGAGTTTTTTTTTAACTTGGAACTTTTTTTTAAGGTTTTTATAGTGAAATTGTTCAGTTTATGGTTTTTATAGTGAAATTCTTGAGTTTTTTTAAATTGGAATTCATTTAAATGGTTTTTATGGTGAAACTCTTGAGTTTTTTTAACTTGCGACTTTTTTTTATACTATTTATAGTAAAATTGTTTAATTTTTTTAAATTGATACTTTTTTTATTCTTTTATTGTGAAACTGTTGAGTATTTTCACTTGTAAATTTCGTTATAGGTTTTATGGTGAAATTGTTGATTTATTTTTAATTTGGATTTTTTTGTTATTTCTATTGTAAAATTGTTGAGTTTTTTTAAGTTGGAACTTTTTTTTATGGTTTTTATAATGAAATTGTTGAGTTGTTTTAACTTTGGATATTTTTTAATGGTTTTTATTGTGAAATTATTGAGTTTTTTTTTACTTGGATCTTTTTTTATACTATTTTAGTAAAATTGTTGAGTTTTTTAAATTGGAACTTTTTTCTATGGTTTTAATAGTTAAACTGTTGTGTTTTTTCATTTGGATTTTTTTTTATAGATTTTATGGTTAAATGTATGATTTTTTTATTTAATTTGGAACTTTTTTTATTTTATTAGTAAAATTGTTGTGTTTTTTTAACTTGAAACTTTTATTAAGGTTTTTATAGTGAGATTGTTCAATTTATGGTTTTTATAGTGCAATTGTTGAGTTTTTTAATTTGGAATTCTCTTTAATAGTTTTTATAGTGAGACTGTTGAGTGTTTTTAACTTGCAACTTTTTTCATACTATTTGTAGTATAATTATTTTATTTTTTTAAATTGAAATTTATTTATTGTTTTTATAGAGAAACTGTTGAGTTTATTAAATTCTATTATAGTTTTTATGGTGAAATTCTTGATTTTTTTCTTTAATTTGGAACTTTTATATTATGTTTGTAGTAAAATTATTGAGTTTTTTCTAACTTGGGACTTTTATTTAAGGTTTTTATAGTTAAATTGTTCAGTTTATGGCTTTTATAGTGAAATTCTTTAGTTTTTTTAAAATTGGAATTCATTTAAATGGTTTTTATAGTGAAACAATTGAGTTTTTTTAACTTGCGACTTTTTTTATACTATTTATAGTAAAATTGTTTAATTTGTTTAAATTGAAACTTTTTTGATTCTTTTATTGTGAAACTGTTGATTTTTTTCACTTGTAAATTTCGTTATAGTTTTTATGGTGAAATTGTTGATTTTTTTTAATTTGGATTTTTTTGTTATTTCTATTGTAAAATTGTTGAGTTTATTTAAGTTGGAACTTTTATTTATGGTTTTTATAATGAAATTGTTGAGTTGTTTTAACTTTGGATATTTTTTAATGGTTTTTATTGTGAAATTGTTGAGTTTTTTTTACTTGGAACTTTTTTTATGCTATTTTAGTAAAATTGTTGATTTTTTTAAATTGGAACTCTTTTATATGGTTTTTATAGTTAAACTGTTGTGTTTTTTCATTTGGAAATTTTGTTATAGTTTTTATGGTGAAATGTATGGTTTTTTTATTTAATTTGGAACTTTTTTTATTTTTGTAGTAAAATTGTTGAGTATTTTTAACTTGAAACTTTTATTAAGGTTTTTATAGTGAGATTGTTCAATTTATGGTTTTTATAGTGCAATTGTTGAGTTTTTTTAACTTGGAATTCTCTTTAATAGTTTTTATAGTGAGACTGTTGAGTGTTTTTAACTTGCAACTTTTTTCATACTATTTGTAGTATAATTGTTTTGGTTTTTTAAATTGAAATTTTTTTATTGTTTTTATAGAGAAACTGTTGAGTTTATTAAATTCTATTATAGTTTTTATGGTGAAATTCTTGATTTTTTTATTTAATTTGGAACAATTATATTATCTTTGTAGTAAAATTGTTGAGTTTTTTTTTAACTTGGAACTTTTTTTTAAGGTTTTTATAGTGAAATTGTTCAGTTTATGGTTTTTATAGTGAAATTCTTGAGTTTTTTTAAATTGGAATTCATTTAAATGGTTTTTATGGTGAAACTCTTGAGTTTTTTTAACTTGCGACTTTTTTTTATACTATTTATAGTAAAATTGTTTAATTTTTTTAAATTGATACTTTTTTTATTCTTTTATTGTGAAACTGTTGAGTATTTTCACTTGTAAATTTCGTTATAGGTTTTATGGTGAAATTGTTGATTTATTTTTAATTTGGATTTTTTTGTTATTTCTATTGTAAAATTGTTGAGTTTTTTTAAGTTGGAACTTTTTTTTATGGTTTTTATAATGAAATTGTTGAGTTGTTTTAACTTTGGATATTTTTTAATGGTTTTTATTGTGAAATTATTGAGTTTTTTTTTACTTGGATCTTTTTTTATACTATTTTAGTAAAATTGTTGAGTTTTTTAAATTGGAACTTTTTTCTATGGTTTTAATAGTTAAACTGTTGTGTTTTTTCATTTGGATTTTTTTTTATAGATTTTATGGTTAAATGTATGATTTTTTTATTTAATTTGGAACTTTTTTTATTTTATTAGTAAAATTGTTGTGTTTTTTTAACTTGAAACTTTTATTAAGGTTTTTATAGTGAGATTGTTCAATTTATGGTTTTTATAGTGCAATTGTTGAGTTTTTTAATTTGGAATTCTCTTTAATAGTTTTTATAGTGAGACTGTTGAGTGTTTTTAACTTGCAACTTTTTTCATACTATTTGTAGTATAATTATTTTATTTTTTTAAATTGAAATTTATTTATTGTTTTTATAGAGAAACTGTTGAGTTTATTAAATTCTATTATAGTTTTTATGGTGAAATTCTTGATTTTTTTCTTTAATTTGGAACTTTTATATTATGTTTGTAGTAAAATTATTGAGTTTTTTCTAACTTGGGACTTTTATTTAAGGTTTTTATAGTTAAATTGTTCAGTTTATGGCTTTTATAGTGAAATTCTTTAGTTTTTTTAAAATTGGAATTCATTTAAATGGTTTTTATAGTGAAACAATTGAGTTTTTTTAACTTGCGACTTTTTTTATACTATTTATAGTAAAATTGTTTAATTTGTTTAAATTGAAACTTTTTTGATTCTTTTATTGTGAAACTGTTGATTTTTTTCACTTGTAAATTTCGTTATAGTTTTTATGGTGAAATTGTTGATTTTTTTTAATTTGGATTTTTTTGTTATTTCTATTGTAAAATTGTTGAGTTTTTTTAAGTTGGAACTTTTATTTATGGTTTTTATAATGAAATTGTTGAGTTGTTTTAACTTTGGATATTTTTTAATGGTTTTTATTGTGAAATTGTTGAGTTTTTTTTACTTGGAACTTTTTTTATGCTATTTTAGTAAAATTGTTGATTTTTTTAAATTGGAACTCTTTTATATGGTTTTTATAGTTAAACTGTTGTGTTTTTTCATTTGGAAATTTTGTTATAGTTTTTATGGTGAAATGTATGGTTTTTTTTATTTAATTTGGAACTTTTTTTATTTTTGTAGTAAAATTGTTGAGTATTTTTAACTTGAAACTTTTATTAAGGTTTTTATAGTGAGATTGTTCAATTTATGGTTTTTATAGTGCAATTGTTGAGTTTTTTTAACTTGGAATTCTCTTTAATAGTTTTTATAGTGAGACTGTTGAGTGTTTTTAACTTGCAACTTTTTTCATACTATTTGTAGTATAATTGTTTTGGTTTTTTAAATTGAAATTTTTTTATTGTTTTTATAGAGAAACTGTTGAGTTTATTAAATTCTATTATAGTTTTTATGGTGAAATTCTTGATTTTTTTATTTAATTTGGAACAATTATATTATCTTTGTAGTAAAATTGTTGAGTTTTTTTTTAACTTGGAACTTTTTTTTAAGGTTTTTATAGTGAAATTGTTCAGTTTATGGTTTTTATAGTGAAATTCTTGAGTTTTTTTAAATTGGAATTCATTTAAATGGTTTTTATGGTGAAACTCTTGAGTTTTTTTAACTTGCGACTTTTTTTTATACTATTTATAGTAAAATTGTTTAATTTTTTTAAATTGATACTTTTTTTATTCTTTTATTGTGAAACTGTTGAGTATTTTCACTTGTAAATTTCGTTATAGGTTTTATGGTGAAATTGTTGATTTATTTTTAATTTGGATTTTTTTGTTATTTCTATTGTAAAATTGTTGAGTTTTTTTAAGTTGGAACTTTTTTTTATGGTTTTTATAATGAAATTGTTGAGTTGTTTTAACTTTGGATATTTTTTAATGGTTTTTATTGTGAAATTATTGAGTTTTTTTTTACTTGGATCTTTTTTTATACTATTTTAGTAAAATTGTTGAGTTTTTTAAATTGGAACTTTTTTCTATGGTTTTAATAGTTAAACTGTTGTGTTTTTTCATTTGGATTTTTTTTTATAGATTTTATGGTTAAATGTATGATTTTTTTATTTAATTTGGAACTTTTTTTATTTTATTAGTAAAATTGTTGTGTTTTTTTAACTTGAAACTTTTATTAAGGTTTTTATAGTGAGATTGTTCAATTTATGGTTTTTATAGTGCAATTGTTGAGTTTTTTAATTTGGAATTCTCTTTAATAGTTTTTATAGTGAGACTGTTGAGTGTTTTTAACTTGCAACTTTTTTCATACTATTTGTAGTATAATTATTTTATTTTTTTAAATTGAAATTTATTTATTGTTTTTATAGAGAAACTGTTGAGTTTATTAAATTCTATTATAGTTTTTATGGTGAAATTCTTGATTTTTTTCTTTAATTTGGAACTTTTATATTATGTTTGTAGTAAAATTATTGAGTTTTTTCTAACTTGGGACTTTTATTTAAGGTTTTTATAGTTAAATTGTTCAGTTTATGGCTTTTATAGTGAAATTCTTTAGTTTTTTTAAAATTGGAATTCATTTAAATGGTTTTTATAGTGAAACAATTGAGTTTTTTTAACTTGCGACTTTTTTTATACTATTTATAGTAAAATTGTTTAATTTGTTTAATTGAAACTTTTTTGATTCTTTTATTGTGAAACTGTTGATTTTTTTCACTTGTAAATTTCGTTATAGTTTTTATGGTGAAATTGTTGATTTTTTTTAATTTGGATTTTTTTGTTATTTCTATTGTAAAATTGTTGAGTTTATTTAAGTTGGAACTTTTATTTATGGTTTTTATAATGAAATTGTTGAGTTGTTTTAACTTTGGATATTTTTTAATGGTTTTTATTGTGAAATTGTTGAGTTTTTTTTACTTGGAACTTTTTTTATGCTATTTTAGTAAAATTGTTGATTTTTTTAAATTGGAACTCTTTTATATGGTTTTTATAGTTAAACTGTTGTGTTTTTTCATTTGGAAATTTTGTTATAGTTTTTATGGTGAAATGTATGGTTTTTTTATTTAATTTGGAACTTTTTTTATTTTTGTAGTAAAATTGTTGAGTATTTTTAACTTGAAACTTTTATTAAGGTTTTTATAGTGAGATTGTTCAATTTATGGTTTTTATAGTGCAATTGTTGAGTTTTTTTAACTTGGAATTCTCTTTAATAGTTTTTATAGTGAGACTGTTGAGTGTTTTTAACTTGCAACTTTTTTCATACTATTTGTAGTATAATTGTTTTGGTTTTTTAAATTGAAATTTTTTTATTGTTTTTATAGAGAAACTGTTGAGTTTATTAAATTCTATTATAGTTTTTATGGTGAAATTCTTGATTTTTTTATTTAATTTGGAACAATTATATTATCTTTGTAGTAAAATTGTTGAGTTTTTTTTTAACTTGGAACTTTTTTTTAAGGTTTTTATAGTGAAATTGTTCAGTTTATGGTTTTTATAGTGAAATTCTTGAGTTTTTTTAAATTGGAATTCATTTAAATGGTTTTTATGGTGAAACTCTTGAGTTTTTTTAACTTGCGACTTTTTTTTATACTATTTATAGTAAAATTGTTTAATTTTTTTAAATTGATACTTTTTTTATTCTTTTATTGTGAAACTGTTGAGTATTTTCACTTGTAAATTTCGTTATAGGTTTTATGGTGAAATTGTTGATTTATTTTTAATTTGGATTTTTTTGTTATTTCTATTGTAAAATTGTTGAGTTTTTTTAAGTTGGAACTTTTTTTTATGGTTTTTATAATGAAATTGTTGAGTTGTTTTAACTTTGGATATTTTTTAATGGTTTTTATTGTGAAATTATTGAGTTTTTTTTTACTTGGATCTTTTTTTATACTATTTTAGTAAAATTGTTGAGTTTTTTAAATTGGAACTTTTTTCTATGGTTTTAATAGTTAAACTGTTGTGTTTTTTCATTTGGATTTTTTTTTATAGATTTTATGGTTAAATGTATGATTTTTTTATTTAATTTGGAACTTTTTTTATTTTATTAGTAAAATTGTTGTGTTTTTTTAACTTGAAACTTTTATTAA
The DNA here is from genome assembly GCA_963966055.1 of Lathyrus aphaca. NCBI lineage: Eukaryota > Viridiplantae > Streptophyta > Magnoliopsida > Fabales > Fabaceae > Lathyrus > Lathyrus aphaca. Next base: position 224,539,382 of record OZ014522.1, read on the forward strand.
GGTTTTTATAGTGAGATTGTTCAATTTATGGTTTTTATAGTGCAATTGTTGAGTTTTTTAATTTGGAATTCTCTTTAATAGTTTTTATAGTGAGACTGTTGAGTGTTTTTAACTTGCAACTTTTTTCATACTATTTGTAGTATAATTATTTTATTTTTTTAAATTGAAATTTATTTATTGTTTTTATAGAGAAACTGTTGAGTTTATTAAATTCTATTATAGTTTTTATGGTGAAATTCTTGATTTTTTTCTTTAATTTGGAACTTTTATATTATGTTTGTAGTAAAATTATTGAGTTTTTTCTAACTTGGGACTTTTATTTAAGGTTTTTATAGTTAAATTGTTCAGTTTATGGCTTTTATAGTGAAATTCTTTAGTTTTTTTAAAATTGGAATTCATTTAAATGGTTTTTATAGTGAAACAATTGAGTTTTTTTAACTTGCGACTTTTTTTATACTATTTATAGTAAAATTGTTTAATTTGTTTAAATTGAAACTTTTTTGATTCTTTTATTGTGAAACTGTTGATTTTTTTCACTTGTAAATTTCGTTATAGTTTTTATGGTGAAATTGTTGATTTTTTTTAATTTGGATTTTTTTGTTATTTCTATTGTAAAATTGTTGAGTTTATTTAAGTTGGAACTTTTATTTATGGTTTTTATAATGAAATTGTTGAGTTGTTTTAACTTTGGATATTTTTTAATGGTTTTTATTGTGAAATTGTTGAGTTTTTTTTACTTGGAACTTTTTTTATGCTATTTTAGTAAAATTGTTGATTTTTTTAAATTGGAACTCTTTTATATGGTTTTTATAGTTAAACTGTTGTGTTTTTTCATTTGGAAATTTTGTTATAGTTTTTATGGTGAAATGTATGGTTTTTTTATTTAATTTGGAACTTTTTTTATTTTTGTAGTAAAATTGTTGAGTATTTTTAACTTGAAACTTTTATTAAGGTTTTTATAGTGAGATTGTTCAATTTATGGTTTTTATAGTGCAATTGTTGAGTTTTTTTAACTTGGAATTCTCTTTAATAGTTTTTATAGTGAGACTGTTGAGTGTTTTTAACTTGCAACTTTTTTCATACTATTTGTAGTATAATTGTTTTGGTTTTTTAAATTGAAATTTTTTTATTGTTTTTATAGAGAAACTGTTGAGTTTATTAAATTCTATTATAGTTTTTATGGTGAAATTCTTGATTTTTTTATTTAATTTGGAACAATTATATTATCTTTGTAGTAAAATTGTTGAGTTTTTTTTTAACTTGGAACTTTTTTTTAAGGTTTTTATAGTGAAATTGTTCAGTTTATGGTTTTTATAGTGAAATTCTTGAGTTTTTTTAAATTGGAATTCATTTAAATGGTTTTTATGGTGAAACTCTTGAGTTTTTTTAACTTGCGACTTTTTTTTATACTATTTATAGTAAAATTGTTTAATTTTTTTAAATTGATACTTTTTTTATTCTTTTATTGTGAAACTGTTGAGTATTTTCACTTGTAAATTTCGTTATAGGTTTTATGGTGAAATTGTTGATTTATTTTTAATTTGGATTTTTTTGTTATTTCTATTGTAAAATTGTTGAGTTTTTTTAAGTTGGAACTTTTTTTTATGGTTTTTATAATGAAATTGTTGAGTTGTTTTAACTTTGGATATTTTTTAATGGTTTTTATTGTGAAATTATTGAGTTTTTTTTTACTTGGATCTTTTTTTATACTATTTTAGTAAAATTGTTGAGTTTTTTAAATTGGAACTTTTTTCTATGGTTTTAATAGTTAAACTGTTGTGTTTTTTCATTTGGATTTTTTTTTATAGATTTTATGGTTAAATGTATGATTTTTTTATTTAATTTGGAACTTTTTTTATTTTATTAGTAAAATTGTTGTGTTTTTTTAACTTGAAACTTTTATTAAGGTTTTTATAGTGAGATTGTTCAATTTATGGTTTTTATAGTGCAATTGTTGAGTTTTTTAATTTGGAATTCTCTTTAATAGTTTTTATAGTGAGACTGTTGAGTGTTTTTAACTTGCAACTTTTTTCATACTATTTGTAGTATAATTATTTTATTTTTTTAAATTGAAATTTATTTATTGTTTTTATAGAGAAACTGTTGAGTTTATTAAATTCTATTATAGTTTTTATGGTGAAATTCTTGATTTTTTTCTTTAATTTGGAACTTTTATATTATGTTTGTAGTAAAATTATTGAGTTTTTTCTAACTTGGGACTTTTATTTAAGGTTTTTATAGTTAAATTGTTCAGTTTATGGCTTTTATAGTGAAATTCTTTAGTTTTTTTAAAATTGGAATTCATTTAAATGGTTTTTATAGTGAAACAATTGAGTTTTTTTAACTTGCGACTTTTTTTATACTATTTATAGTAAAATTGTTTAATTTGTTTAAATTGAAACTTTTTTGATTCTTTTATTGTGAAACTGTTGATTTTTTTCACTTGTAAATTTCGTTATAGTTTTTATGGTGAAATTGTTGATTTTTTTTAATTTGGATTTTTTTGTTATTTCTATTGTAAAATTGTTGAGTTTTTTTAAGTTGGAACTTTTATTTATGGTTTTTATAATGAAATTGTTGAGTTGTTTTAACTTTGGATATTTTTTAATGGTTTTTATTGTGAAATTGTTGAGTTTTTTTTACTTGGAACTTTTTTTATGCTATTTTAGTAAAATTGTTGATTTTTTTAAATTGGAACTCTTTTATATGGTTTTTATAGTTAAACTGTTGTGTTTTTTCATTTGGAAATTTTGTTATAGTTTTTATGGTGAAATGTATGGTTTTTTTTATTTAATTTGGAACTTTTTTTATTTTTGTAGTAAAATTGTTGAGTATTTTTAACTTGAAACTTTTATTAAGGTTTTTATAGTGAGATTGTTCAATTTATGGTTTTTATAGTGCAATTGTTGAGTTTTTTTAACTTGGAATTCTCTTTAATAGTTTTTATAGTGAGACTGTTGAGTGTTTTTAACTTGCAACTTTTTTCATACTATTTGTAGTATAATTGTTTTGGTTTTTTAAATTGAAATTTTTTTATTGTTTTTATAGAGAAACTGTTGAGTTTATTAAATTCTATTATAGTTTTTATGGTGAAATTCTTGATTTTTTTATTTAATTTGGAACAATTATATTATCTTTGTAGTAAAATTGTTGAGTTTTTTTTTAACTTGGAACTTTTTTTTAAGGTTTTTATAGTGAAATTGTTCAGTTTATGGTTTTTATAGTGAAATTCTTGAGTTTTTTTAAATTGGAATTCATTTAAATGGTTTTTATGGTGAAACTCTTGAGTTTTTTTAACTTGCGACTTTTTTTTATACTATTTATAGTAAAATTGTTTAATTTTTTTAAATTGATACTTTTTTTATTCTTTTATTGTGAAACTGTTGAGTATTTTCACTTGTAAATTTCGTTATAGGTTTTATGGTGAAATTGTTGATTTATTTTTAATTTGGATTTTTTTGTTATTTCTATTGTAAAATTGTTGAGTTTTTTTAAGTTGGAACTTTTTTTTATGGTTTTTATAATGAAATTGTTGAGTTGTTTTAACTTTGGATATTTTTTAATGGTTTTTATTGTGAAATTATTGAGTTTTTTTTTACTTGGATCTTTTTTTATACTATTTTAGTAAAATTGTTGAGTTTTTTAAATTGGAACTTTTTTCTATGGTTTTAATAGTTAAACTGTTGTGTTTTTTCATTTGGATTTTTTTTTATAGATTTTATGGTTAAATGTATGATTTTTTTATTTAATTTGGAACTTTTTTTATTTTATTAGTAAAATTGTTGTGTTTTTTTAACTTGAAACTTTTATTAAGGTTTTTATAGTGAGATTGTTCAATTTATGGTTTTTATAGTGCAATTGTTGAGTTTTTTAATTTGGAATTCTCTTTAATAGTTTTTATAGTGAGACTGTTGAGTGTTTTTAACTTGCAACTTTTTTCATACTATTTGTAGTATAATTATTTTATTTTTTTAAATTGAAATTTATTTATTGTTTTTATAGAGAAACTGTTGAGTTTATTAAATTCTATTATAGTTTTTATGGTGAAATTCTTGATTTTTTTCTTTAATTTGGAACTTTTATATTATGTTTGTAGTAAAATTATTGAGTTTTTTCTAACTTGGGACTTTTATTTAAGGTTTTTATAGTTAAATTGTTCAGTTTATGGCTTTTATAGTGAAATTCTTTAGTTTTTTTAAAATTGGAATTCATTTAAATGGTTTTTATAGTGAAACAATTGAGTTTTTTTAACTTGCGACTTTTTTTATACTATTTATAGTAAAATTGTTTAATTTGTTTAAATTGAAACTTTTTTGATTCTTTTATTGTGAAACTGTTGATTTTTTTCACTTGTAAATTTCGTTATAGTTTTTATGGTGAAATTGTTGATTTTTTTTAATTTGGATTTTTTTGTTATTTCTATTGTAAAATTGTTGAGTTTATTTAAGTTGGAACTTTTATTTATGGTTTTTATAATGAAATTGTTGAGTTGTTTTAACTTTGGATATTTTTTAATGGTTTTTATTGTGAAATTGTTGAGTTTTTTTTACTTGGAACTTTTTTTATGCTATTTTAGTAAAATTGTTGATTTTTTTAAATTGGAACTCTTTTTTTATATGGTTTTTATAGTTAAACTGTTGTGTTTTTTCATTTGGAAATTTTGTTATAGTTTTTATGGTGAAATGTATGGTTTTTTTATTTAATTTGGAACTTTTTTTATTTTTGTAGTAAAATTGTTGAGTATTTTTAACTTGAAACTTTTATTAAGGTTTTTATAGTGAGATTGTTCAATTTATGGTTTTTATAGTGCAATTGTTGAGTTTTTTTAACTTGGAATTCTCTTTAATAGTTTTTATAGTGAGACTGTTGAGTGTTTTTAACTTGCAACTTTTTTCATACTATTTGTAGTATAATTGTTTTGGTTTTTTAAATTGAAATTTTTTTATTGTTTTTATAGAGAAACTGTTGAGTTTATTAAATTCTATTATAGTTTTTATGGTGAAATTCTTGATTTTTTTATTTAATTTGGAACAATTATATTATCTTTGTAGTAAAATTGTTGAGTTTTTTTTTAACTTGGAACTTTTTTTTAAGGTTTTTATAGTGAAATTGTTCAGTTTATGGTTTTTATAGTGAAATTCTTGAGTTTTTTTAAATTGGAATTCATTTAAATGGTTTTTATGGTGAAACTCTTGAGTTTTTTTAACTTGCGACTTTTTTTTATACTATTTATAGTAAAATTGTTTAATTTTTTTAAATTGATACTTTTTTTATTCTTTTATTGTGAAACTGTTGAGTATTTTCACTTGTAAATTTCGTTATAGGTTTTATGGTGAAATTGTTGATTTATTTTTAATTTGGATTTTTTTGTTATTTCTATTGTAAAATTGTTGAGTTTTTTTAAGTTGGAACTTTTTTTTATGGTTTTTATAATGAAATTGTTGAGTTGTTTTAACTTTGGATATTTTTTAATGGTTTTTATTGTGAAATTATTGAGTTTTTTTTTACTTGGATCTTTTTTTATACTATTTTAGTAAAATTGTTGAGTTTTTTAAATTGGAACTTTTTTCTATGGTTTTAATAGTTAAACTGTTGTGTTTTTTCATTTGGATTTTTTTTAATAGATTTTATGGTTAAATGTATGATTTTTTTATTTAATTTGGAACTTTTTTTATTTTATTAGTAAAATTGTTGTGTTTTTTTAACTTGAAACTTTTATTAAGGTTTTTATAGTGAGATTGTTCAATTTATGGTTTTTATAGTGCAATTGTTGAGTTTTTTAATTTGGAATTCTCTTTAATAGTTTTTATAGTGAGACTGTTGAGTGTTTTTAACTTGCAACTTTTTTCATACTATTTGTAGTATAATTATTTTATTTTTTTAAATTGAAATTTATTTATTGTTTTTATAGAGAAACTGTTGAGTTTATTAAATTCTATTATAGTTTTTATGGTGAAATTCTTGATTTTTTTCTTTAATTTGGAACTTTTATATTATGTTTGTAGTAAAATTATTGAGTTTTTTCTAACTTGGGACTTTTATTTAAGGTTTTTATAGTTAAATTGTTCAGTTTATGGCTTTTATAGTGAAATTCTTTAGTTTTTTTAAAATTGGAATTCATTTAAATGGTTTTTATAGTGAAACAATTGAGTTTTTTTAACTTGCGACTTTTTTTATACTATTTATAGTAAAATTGTTTAATTTGTTTAAATTGAAACTTTTTTGATTCTTTTATTGTGAAACTGTTGATTTTTTTCACTTGTAAATTTCGTTATAGTTTTTATGGTGAAATTGTTGATTTTTTTTAATTTGGATTTTTTTGTTATTTCTATTGTAAAATTGTTGAGTTTATTTAAGTTGGAACTTTTATTTATGGTTTTTATAATGAAATTGTTGAGTTGTTTTAACTTTGGATATTTTTTAATGGTTTTTATTGTGAAATTGTTGAGTTTTTTTTACTTGGAACTTTTTTTATGCTATTTTAGTAAAATTGTTGATTTTTTTAAATTGGAACTCTTTTTTTATATGGTTTTTATAGTTAAACTGTTGTGTTTTTTCATTTGGAAATTTTGTTATAGTTTTTATGGTGAAATGTATGGTTTTTTTATTTAATTTGGAACTTTTTTTATTTTTGTAGTAAAATTGTTGAGTATTTTTAACTTGAAACTTTTATTAAGGTTTTTATAGTGAGATTGTTCAATTTATGGTTTTTATAGTGCAATTGTTGAGTTTTTTTAACTTGGAATTCTCTTTAATAGTTTTTATAGTGAGACTGTTGAGTGTTTTTAACTTGCAACTTTTTTCATACTATTTGTAGTATAATTGTTTTGGTTTTTTAAATTGAAATTTTTTTATTGTTTTTATAGAGAAACTGTTGAGTTTATTAAATTCTATTATAGTTTTTATGGTGAAATTCTTGATTTTTTTATTTAATTTGGAACAATTATATTATCTTTGTAGTAAAATTGTTGAGTTTTTTTTTAACTTGGAACTTTTTTTTAAGGTTTTTATAGTGAAATTGTTCAGTTTATGGTTTTTATAGTGAAATTCTTGAGTTTTTTTAAATTGGAATTCATTTAAATGGTTTTTATGGTGAAACTCTTGAGTTTTTTTAACTTGCGACTTTTTTTTATACTATTTATAGTAAAATTGTTTAATTTTTTTAAATTGATACTTTTTTTATTCTTTTATTGTGAAACTGTTGAGTATTTTCACTTGTAAATTTCGTTATAGGTTTTATGGTGAAATTGTTGATTTATTTTTAATTTGGATTTTTTTGTTATTTCTATTGTAAAATTGTTGAGTTTTTTTAAGTTGGAACTTTTTTTTATGGTTTTTATAATGAAATTGTTGAGTTGTTTTAACTTTGGATATTTTTTAATGGTTTTTATTGTGAAATTATTGAGTTTTTTTTTACTTGGATCTTTTTTTATACTATTTTAGTAAAATTGTTGAGTTTTTTAAATTGGAACTTTTTTCTATGGTTTTAATAGTTAAACTGTTGTGTTTTTTCATTTGGATTTTTTTTTATAGATTTTATGGTTAAATGTATGATTTTTTTATTTAATTTGGAACTTTTTTTATTTTATTAGTAAAATTGTTGTGTTTTTTTAACTTGAAACTTTTATTAAGGTTTTTATAGTGAGATTGTTCAATTTATGGTTTTTATAGTGCAATTGTTGAGTTTTTTAATTTGGAATTCTCTTTAATAGTTTTTATAGTGAGACTGTTGAGTGTTTTTAACTTGCAACTTTTTTCATACTATTTGTAGTATAATTATTTTATTTTTTTAAATTGAAATTTATTTATTGTTTTTATAGAGAAACTGTTGAGTTTATTAAATTCTATTATAGTTTTTATGGTGAAATTCTTGATTTTTTTCTTTAATTTGGAACTTTTATATTATGTTTGTAGTAAAATTATTGAGTTTTTTCTAACTTGGGACTTTTATTTAAGGTTTTTATAGTTAAATTGTTCAGTTTATGGCTTTTATAGTGAAATTCTTTAGTTTTTTTAAAATTGGAATTCATTTAAATGGTTTTTATAGTGAAACAATTGAGTTTTTTTAACTTGCGACTTTTTTTATACTATTTATAGTAAAATTGTTTAATTTGTTTAAATTGAAACTTTTTTGATTCTTTTATTGTGAAACTGTTGATTTTTTTCACTTGTAAATTTCGTTATAGTTTTTATGGTGAAATTGTTGATTTTTTTTAATTTGGATTTTTTTGTTATTTCTATTGTAAAATTGTTGAGTTTATTTAAGTTGGAACTTTTATTTATGGTTTTTATAATGAAATTGTTGAGTTGTTTTAACTTTGGATATTTTTTAATGGTTTTTATTGTGAAATTGTTGAGTTTTTTTTACTTGGAACTTTTTTTATGCTATTTTAGTAAAATTGTTGATTTTTTTAAATTGGAACTCTTTTTTTATATGGTTTTTATAGTTAAACTGTTGTGTTTTTTCATTTGGAAATTTTGTTATAGTTTTTATGGTGAAATGTATGGTTTTTTTATTTAATTTGGAACTTTTTTTATTTTTGTAGTAAAATTGTTGAGTATTTTTAACTTGAAACTTTTATTAAGGTTTTTATAGTGAGATTGTTCAATTTATGGTTTTTATAGTGCAATTGTTGAGTTTTTTTAACTTGGAATTCTCTTTAATAGTTTTTATAGTGAGACTGTTGAGTGTTTTTAACTTGCAACTTTTTTCATACTATTTGTAGTATAATTGTTTTGGTTTTTTAAATTGAAATTTTTTTATTGTTTTTATAGAGAAACTGTTGAGTTTATTAAATTCTATTATAGTTTTTATGGTGAAATTCTTGATTTTTTTATTTAATTTGGAACAATTATATTATCTTTGTAGTAAAATTGTTGAGTTTTTTTTTAACTTGGAACTTTTTTTTAAGGTTTTTATAGTGAAATTGTTCAGTTTATGGTTTTTATAGTGAAATTCTTGAGTTTTTTTAAATTGGAATTCATTTAAATGGTTTTTATGGTGAAACTCTTGAGTTTTTTTAACTTGCGACTTTTTTTTATACTATTTATAGTAAAATTGTTTAATTTTTTTAAATTGATACTTTTTTTATTCTTTTATTGTGAAACTGTTGAGTATTTTCACTTGTAAATTTCGTTATAGGTTTTATGGTGAAATTGTTGATTTATTTTTAATTTGGATTTTTTTGTTATTTCTATTGTAAAATTGTTGAGTTTTTTTAAGTTGGAACTTTTTTTTATGGTTTTTATAATGAAATTGTTGAGTTGTTTTAACTTTGGATATTTTTTAATGGTTTTTATTGTGAAATTATTGAGTTTTTTTTTACTTGGATCTTTTTTTATACTATTTTAGTAAAATTGTTGAGTTTTTTAAATTGGAACTTTTTTCTATGGTTTTAATAGTTAAACTGTTGTGTTTTTTCATTTGGATTTTTTTTTATAGATTTTATGGTTAAATGTATGATTTTTTTATTTAATTTGGAACTTTTTTTATTTTATTAGTAAAATTGTTGTGTTTTTTTAACTTGAAACTTTTATTAAGGTTTTTATAGTGAGATTGTTCAATTTATGGTTTTTATAGTGCAATTGTTGAGTTTTTTAATTTGGAATTCTCTTTAATAGTTTTTATAGTGAGACTGTTGAGTGTTTTTAACTTGCAACTTTTTTCATACTATTTGTAGTATAATTATTTTATTTTTTTAAATTGAAATTTATTTATTGTTTTTATAGAGAAACTGTTGAGTTTATTAAATTCTATTATAGTTTTTATGGTGAAATTCTTGATTTTTTTCTTTAATTTGGAACTTTTATATTATGTTTGTAGTAAAATTATTGAGTTTTTTCTAACTTGGGACTTTTATTTAAGGTTTTTATAGTTAAATTGTTCAGTTTATGGCTTTTATAGTGAAATTCTTTAGTTTTTTTAAAATTGGAATTCATTTAAATGGTTTTTATAGTGAAACAATTGAGTTTTTTTAACTTGCGACTTTTTTTATACTATTTATAGTAAAATTGTTTAATTTGTTTAAATTGAAACTTTTTTGATTCTTTTATTGTGAAACTGTTGATTTTTTTCACTTGTAAATTTCGTTATAGTTTTTATGGTGAAATTGTTGATTTTTTTTAATTTGGATTTTTTTGTTATTTCTATTGTAAAATTGTTGAGTTTATTTAAGTTGGAACTTTTATTTATGGTTTTTATAATGAAATTGTTGAGTTGTTTTAACTTTGGATATTTTTTAATGGTTTTTATTGTGAAATTGTTGAGTTTTTTTTACTTGGAACTTTTTTTATGCTATTTTAGTAAAATTGTTGATTTTTTTAAATTGGAACTCTTTTTTTATATGGTTTTTATAGTTAAACTGTTGTGTTTTTTCATTTGGAAATTTTGTTATAGTTTTTATGGTGAAATGTATGGTTTTTTTATTTAATTTGGAACTTTTTTTATTTTTGTAGTAAAATTGTTGAGTATTTTTAACTTGAAACTTTTATTAAGGTTTTTATAGTGAGATTGTTCAATTTATGGTTTTTATAGTGCAATTGTTGAGTTTTTTTAACTTGGAATTCTCTTTAATAGTTTTTATAGTGAGACTGTTGAGTGTTTTTAACTTGCAACTTTTTTCATACTATTTGTAGTATAATTGTTTTGGTTTTTTAAATTGAAATTTTTTTATTGTTTTTATAGAGAAACTGTTGAGTTTATTAAATTCTATTATAGTTTTTATGGTGAAATTCTTGATTTTTTTATTTAATTTGGAACAATTATATTATCTTTGTAGTAAAATTGTTGAGTTTTTTTTTAACTTGGAACTTTTTTTTAAGGTTTTTATAGTGAAATTGTTCAGTTTATGGTTTTTATAGTGAAATTCTTGAGTTTTTTTAAATTGGAATTCATTTAAATGGTTTTTATGGTGAAACTCTTGAGTTTTTTTAACTTGCGACTTTTTTTTATACTATTTATAGTAAAATTGTTTAATTTTTTTAAATTGATACTTTTTTTATTCTTTTATTGTGAAACTGTTGAGTATTTTCACTTGTAAATTTCGTTATAGGTTTTATGGTGAAATTGTTGATTTATTTTTAATTTGGATTTTTTTGTTATTTCTATTGTAAAATTGTTGAGTTTTTTTAAGTTGGAACTTTTTTTTATGGTTTTTATAATGAAATTGTTGAGTTGTTTTAACTTTGGATATTTTTTAATGGTTTTTATTGTGAAATTATTGAGTTTTTTTTTACTTGGATCTTTTTTTATACTATTTTAGTAAAATTGTTGAGTTTTTTAAATTGGAACTTTTTTCTATGGTTTTAATAGTTAAACTGTTGTGTTTTTTCATTTGGATTTTTTTTTATAGATTTTATGGTTAAATGTATGATTTTTTTATTTAATTTGGAACTTTTTTTATTTTATTAGTAAAATTGTTGTGTTTTTTTAACTTGAAACTTTTATTAAGGTTTTTATAGTGAGATTGTTCAATTTATGGTTTTTATAGTGCAATTGTTGAGTTTTTTAATTTGGAATTCTCTTTAATAGTTTTTATAGTGAGACTGTTGAGTGTTTTTAACTTGCAACTTTTTTCATACTATTTGTAGTATAATTATTTTATTTTTTTAAATTGAAATTTATTTATTGTTTTTATAGAGAAACTGTTGAGTTTATTAAATTCTATTATAGTTTTTATGGTGAAATTCTTGATTTTTTTCTTTAATTTGGAACTTTTATATTATGTTTGTAGTAAAATTATTGAGTTTTTTCTAACTTGGGACTTTTATTTAAGGTTTTTATAGTTAAATTGTTCAGTTTATGGCTTTTATAGTGAAATTCTTTAGTTTTTTTAAAATTGGAATTCATTTAAATGGTTTTTATAGTGAAACAATTGAGTTTTTTTAACTTGCGACTTTTTTTTATACTATTTATAGTAAAATTGTTTAATTTGTTTAAATTGAAACTTTTTTGATTCTTTTATTGTGAAACTGTTGATTTTTTTCACTTGTAAATTTCGTTATAGTTTTTATGGTGAAATTGTTGATTTTTTTTAATTTGGATTTTTTTGTTATTTCTATTGTAAAATTGTTGAGTTTTTTTAAGTTGGAACTTTTATTTATGGTTTTTATAATGAAATTGTTGAGTTGTTTTAACTTTGGATATTTTTTAATGGTTTTTATTGTGAAATTGTTGAGTTTTTTTTACTTGGAACTTTTTTTATGCTATTTTAGTAAAATTGTTGATTTTTTTAAATTGGAACTCTTTTATATGGTTTTTATAGTTAAACTGTTGTGTTTTTTCATTTGGAAATTTTGTTATAGTTTTTATGGTGAAATGTATGGTTTTTTTTATTTAATTTGGAACTTTTTTTATTTTTGTAGTAAAATTGTTGAGTATTTTTAACTTGAAACTTTTATTAAGGTTTTTATAGTGAGATTGTTCAATTTATGGTTTTTATAGTGCAATTGTTGAGTTTTTTTAACTTGGAATTCTCTTTAATAGTTTTTATAGTGAGACTGTTGAGTGTTTTTAACTTGCAACTTTTTTCATACTATTTGTAGTATAATTGTTTTGGTTTTTTAAATTGAAATTTTTTTATTGTTTTTATAGAGAAACTGTTGAGTTTATTAAATTCTATTATAGTTTTTATGGTGAAATTCTTGATTTTTTTATTTAATTTGGAACAATTATATTATCTTTGTAGTAAAATTGTTGAGTTTTTTTTTAACTTGGAACTTTTTTTTAAGGTTTTTATAGTGAAATTGTTCAGTTTATGGTTTTTATAGTGAAATTCTTGAGTTTTTTTAAATTGGAATTCATTTAAATGGTTTTTATGGTGAAACTCTTGAGTTTTTTTAACTTGCGACTTTTTTTTATACTATTTATACTAAAATTGTTTAATTTTTTTAAATTGATACTTTTTTTATTCTTTTATTGTGAAACTGTTGAGTATTTTCACTTGTAAATTTCGTTATAGGTTTTATGGTGAAATTGTTGATTTATTTTTAATTTGGATTTTTTTGTTATTTCTATTGTAAAATTGTTGAGTTTTTTTAAGTTGGAACTTTTTTTTATGGTTTTTATAATGAAATTGTTGAGTTGTTTTAACTTTGGATATTTTTTAATGGTTTTTATTGTGAAATTATTGAGTTTTTTTTTACTTGGATCTTTTTTTATACTATTTTAGTAAAATTGTTGAGTTTTTTAAATTGGAACTTTTTTCTATGGTTTTAATAGTTAAACTGTTGTGTTTTTTCATTTGGATTTTTTTTTATAGATTTTATGGTTAAATGTATGATTTTTTTATTTAATTTGGAACTTTTTTTATTTTATTAGTAAAATTGTTGTGTTTTTTTAACTTGAAACTTTTATTAAGGTTTTTATAGTGAGATTGTTCAATTTATGGTTTTTATAGTGCAATTGTTGAGTTTTTTAATTTGGAATTCTCTTTAATAGTTTTTATAGTGAGACTGTTGAGTGTTTTTAACTTGCAACTTTTTTCATACTATTTGTAGTATAATTATTTTATTTTTTTAAATTGAAATTTATTTATTGTTTTTATAGAGAAACTGTTGAGTTTATTAAATTCTATTATAGTTTTTATGGTGAAATTCTTGATTTTTTTCTTTAATTTGGAACTTTTATATTATGTTTGTAGTAAAATTATTGAGTTTTTTCTAACTTGGGACTTTTATTTAAGGTTTTTATAGTTAAATTGTTCAGTTTATGGCTTTTATAGTGAAATTCTTTAGTTTTTTTAAAATTGGAATTCATTTAAATGGTTTTTATAGTGAAACAATTGAGTTTTTTTAACTTGCGACTTTTTTTATACTATTTATAGTAAAATTGTTTAATTTGTTTAAATTGAAACTTTTTTGATTCTTTTATTGTGAAACTGTTGATTTTTTTCACTTGTAAATTTCGTTATAGTTTTTATGGTGAAATTGTTGATTTTTTTTAATTTGGATTTTTTTGTTATTTCTATTGTAAAATTGTTGAGTTTTTTTAAGTTGGAACTTTTATTTATGGTTTTTATAATGAAATTGTTGAGTTGTTTTAACTTTGGATATTTTTTAATGGTTTTTGTTGTGAAATTGTTGAGTTTTTTTTACTTGGAACTTTTTTATGCTATTTTAGTAAAATTGTTGATTTTTTTAAATTGGAACTCTTTTATATGGTTTTTATAGTTAAACTGTTGTGTTTTTTCATTTGGAAATTTTGTTATAGTTTTTATGGTGAAATGTATGGTTTTTTTTATTTAATTTGGAACTTTTTTTATTTTTGTAGTAAAATTGTTGAGTATTTTTAACTTGAAACTTTTATTAAGGTTTTTATAGTGAGATTGTTCAATTTATGGTTTTTATAGTGCAATTGTTGAGTTTTTTTAACTTGGAATTCTCTTTAATAGTTTTTATAGTGAGACTGTTGAGTGTTTTTAACTTGCAACTTTTTTCATACTATTTGTAGTATAATTGTTTTGGTTTTTTAAATTGAAATTTTTTTATTGTTTTTATAGAGAAACTGTTGAGTTTATTAAATTCTATTATAGTTTTTATGGTGAAATTCTTGATTTTTTTATTTAATTTGGAACAATTATATTATCTTTGTAGTAAAATTGTTGAGTTTTTTTTTAACTTGGAACTTTTTTTTAAGGTTTTTATAGTGAAATTGTTCAGTTTATGGTTTTTATAGTGAAATTCTTGAGTTTTTTTAAATTGGAATTCATTTAAATGGTTTTTATGGTGAAACTCTTGAGTTTTTTTAACTTGCGACTTTTTTTTTATACTATTTATACTAAAATTGTTTAATTTTTTTAAATTGATACTTTTTTTATTCTTTTATTGTGAAACTGTTGAGTATTTTCACTTGTAAATTTCGTTATAGGTTTTATGGTGAAATTGTTGATTTATTTTTAATTTGGATTTTTTTGTTATTTCTATTGTAAAATTGTTGAGTTTTTTTAAGTTGGAACTTTTTTTTATGGTTTTTATAATGAAATTGTTGAGTTGTTTTAACTTTGGATATTTTTTAATGGTTTTTATTGTGAAATTATTGAGTTTTTTTTACTTGGATCTTTTTTTATACTATTTTAGTAAAATTGTTGAGTTTTTTAAATTGGAACTTTTTTCTATGGTTTTAATAGTTAAACTGTTGTGTTTTTTCATTTGGATTTTTTTTTTATAGATTTTATGGTTAAATGTATGATTTTTTTATTTAATTTGGAACTTTTTTTATTTTATTAGTAAAATTGTTGTGTTTTTTTAACTTGAAACTTTTATTAAGGTTTTTATAGTGAGATTGTTCAATTTATGGTTTTTATAGTGCAATTGTTGAGTTTTTTAATTTGGAATTCTCTTTAATAGTTTTTATAGTGAGACTGTTGAGTGTTTTTAACTTGCAACTTTTTTCATACTATTTGTAGTATAATTATTTTATTTTTTTAAATTGAAATTTATTTATTGTTTTTATAGAGAAACTGTTGAGTTTATTAAATTCTATTATAGTTTTTATGGTGAAATTCTTGATTTTTTTATTTAATTTGGAACAATTATATTATCTTTGTAGTAAAATTGTTGAGTTTTTTTTTTAACTTGGAACTTTTTTTTAAGGTTTTTATAGTGAAATTGTTCAGTTTATGGTTTTTATAGTGAAATTCTTGAGTTTTTTTAAATTGGAATTCATTTAAATGGTTTTTATGGTGAAACTCTTGAGTTTTTTTAACTTGCGACTTTTTTTTTATACTATTTATACTAAAATTGTTTAATTTTTTTAAATTGATACTTTTTTTATTCTTTTATTGTGAAACTGTTGAGTATTTTCACTTGTAAATTTCGTTATAGGTTTTATGGTGAAATTAGTGATTTATTTTTAATTTGGATTTTTTTGTTATTTCTATTGTAAAATTGTTGAGTTTTTTTAAGTTGGAACTTTTTTTTATGGTTTTTATAATGAAATTGTTGAGTTGTTTTAACTTTGGATATTTTTTAATGGTTTTTATTGTGAAATTATTGAGTTTTTTTTTACTTGGATCTTTTTTTATACTATTTTAGTAAAATTGTTGAGTTTTTTAAATTGGAACTTTTTTCTATGGTTTTAATAGTTAAACTGTTGTGTTTTTTCATTTGGATTTTTTTTTATAGATTTTATGGTTAAATGTATGATTTTTTTATTTAATTTGGAACTTTTTTTATTTTATTAGTAAAATTGTTGTGTTTTTTTAACTTGAAACTTTTATTAAGGTTTTTATAGTGAGATTGTTCAATTTATGGTTTTTATAGTGCAATTGTTGAGTTTTTTAATTTGGAATTCTCTTTAATAGTTTTTATAGTGAGACTGTTGAGTGTTTTTAACTTGCAACTTTTTTCATACTATTTGTAGTATAATTATTTTATTTTTTTAAATTGAAATTTATTTATTGTTTTTATAGAGAAACTGTTGAGTTTATTAAATTCTATTATAGTTTTTATGGTGAAATTCTTGATTTTTTTCTTTAATTTGGAACTTTTATATTATGTTTGTAGTAAAATTATTGAGTTTTTTCTAACTTGGGACTTTTATTTAAGGTTTTTATAGTTAAATTGTTCAGTTTATGGCTTTTATAGTGAAATTCTTTAGTTTTTTTAAAATTGGAATTCATTTAAATGGTTTTTATAGTGAAACAATTGAGTTTTTTTAACTTGCGACTTTTTTTATACTATTTATAGTAAAATTGTTTAATTTGTTTAAATTGAAACTTTTTTGATTCTTTTATTGTGAAACTGTTGATTTTTTTCACTTGTAAATTTCGTTATAGTTTTTATGGTGAAATTGTTGATTTTTTTTAATTTGGATTTTTTTGTTATTTCTATTGTAAAATTGTTGAGTTTTTTTAAGTTGGAACTTTTATTTATGGTTTTTATAATGAAATTGTTGAGTTGTTTTAACTTTGGATATTTTTTAATGGTTTTTATTGTGAAATTGTTGAGTTTTTTTTACTTGGAACTTTTTTTATGCTATTTTAGTAAAATTGTTGATTTTTTTAAATTGGAACTCTTTTATATGGTTTTTATAGTTAAACTGTTGTGTTTTTTCATTTGGAAATTTTGTTATAGTTTTTATGGTGAAATGTATGGTTTTTTTTATTTAATTTGGAACTTTTTTTATTTTTGTAGTAAAATTGTTGAGTATTTTTAACTTGAAACTTTTATTAAGGTTTTTATAGTGAGATTGTTCAATTTATGGTTTTTATAGTGCAATTGTTGAGTTTTTTTAACTTGGAATTCTCTTTAATAGTTTTTATAGTGAGACTGTTGAGTGTTTTTAACTTGCAACTTTTTTCATACTATTTGTAGTATAATTGTTTTGGTTTTTTAAATTGAAATTTTTTTATTGTTTTTATAGAGAAACTGTTGAGTTTATTAAATTCTATTATAGTTTTTATGGTGAAATTCTTGATTTTTTTATTTAATTTGGAACAATTATATTATCTTTGTAGTAAAATTGTTGAGTTTTTTTTTAACTTGGAACTTTTTTTTAAGGTTTTTATAGTGAAATTGTTCAGTTTATGGTTTTTATAGTGAAATTCTTGAGTTTTTTTAAATTGGAATTCATTTAAATGGTTTTTATGGTGAAACTCTTGAGTTTTTTTAACTTGCGACTTTTTTTTTATACTATTTATACTAAAATTGTTTAATTTTTTTAAATTGATACTTTTTTTATTCTTTTATTGTGAAACTGTTGAGTATTTTCACTTGTAAATTTCGTTATAGGTTTTATGGTGAAATTGTTGATTTATTTTTAATTTGGATTTTTTTGTTATTTCTATTGTAAAATTGTTGAGTTTTTTTAAGTTGGAACTTTTTTTTATGGTTTTTATAATGAAATTGTTGAGTTGTTTTAACTTTGGATATTTTTTAATGGTTTTTATTGTGAAATTATTGAGTTTTTTTTACTTGGATCTTTTTTTATACTATTTTAGTAAAATTGTTGAGTTTTTTAAATTGGAACTTTTTTCTATGGTTTTAATAGTTAAACTGTTGTGTTTTTTCATTTGGATTTTTTTTTTATAGATTTTATGGTTAAATGTATGATTTTTTTATTTAATTTGGAACTTTTTTTATTTTATTAGTAAAATTGTTGTGTTTTTTTAACTTGAAACTTTTATTAAGGTTTTTATAGTGAGATTGTTCAATTTATGGTTTTTATAGTGCAATTGTTGAGTTTTTTAATTTGGAATTCTCTTTAATAGTTTTTATAGTGAGACTGTTGAGTGTTTTTAACTTGCAACTTTTTTCATACTATTTGTAGTATAATTATTTTATTTTTTTAAATTGAAATTTATTTATTGTTTTTATAGAGAAACTGTTGAGTTTATTAAATTCTATTATAGTTTTTATGGTGAAATTCTTGATTTTTTTCTTTAATTTGGAACTTTTATATTATGTTTGTAGTAAAATTATTGAGTTTTTTCTAACTTGGGACTTTTATTTAAGGTTTTTATAGTTAAATTGTTCAGTTTATGGCTTTTATAGTGAAATTCTTTAGTTTTTTTAAAATTGGAATTCATTTAAATGGTTTTTATAGTGAAACAATTGAGTTTTTTTAACTTGCGACTTTTTTTATACTATTTATAGTAAAATTGTTTAATTTGTTTAAATTGAAACTTTTTTGATTCTTTTATTGTGAAACTGTTGATTTTTTTCACTTGTAAATTTCGTTATAGTTTTTATGGTGAAATTGTTGATTTTTTTTAATTTGGATTTTTTTGTTATTTCTATTGTAAAATTGTTGAGTTTTTTTAAGTTGGAACTTTTATTTATGGTTTTTATAATGAAATTGTTGAGTTGTTTTAACTTTGGATATTTTTTAATGGTTTTTATTGTGAAATTGTTGAGTTTTTTTTACTTGGAACTTTTTTTATGCTATTTTAGTAAAATTGTTGATTTTTTTAAATTGGAACTCTTTTATATGGTTTTTATAGTTAAACTGTTGTGTTTTTTCATTTGGAAATTTTGTTATAGTTTTTATGGTGAAATGTATGGTTTTTTTTATTTAATTTGGAACTTTTTTTATTTTTGTAGTAAAATTGTTGAGTATTTTTAACTTGAAACTTTTATTAAGGTTTTTATAGTGAGATTGTTCAATTTATGGTTTTTATAGTGCAATTGTTGAGTTTTTTTAACTTGGAATTCTCTTTAATAGTTTTTATAGTGAGACTGTTGAGTGTTTTTAACTTGCAACTTTTTTCATACTATTTGTAGTATAATTGTTTTGGTTTTTTAAATTGAAATTTTTTTATTGTTTTTATAGAGAAACTGTTGAGTTTATTAAATTCTATTATAGTTTTTATGGTGAAATTCTTGATTTTTTTATTTAATTTGGAACAATTATATTATCTTTGTAGTAAAATTGTTGAGTTTTTTTTTAACTTGGAACTTTTTTTTAAGGTTTTTATAGTGAAATTGTTCAGTTTATGGTTTTTATAGTGAAATTCTTGAGTTTTTTTAAATTGGAATTCATTTAAATGGTTTTTATGGTGAAACTCTTGAGTTTTTTTAACTTGCGACTTTTTTTTTATACTATTTATACTAAAATTGTTTAATTTTTTTAAATTGATACTTTTTTTATTCTTTTATTGTGAAACTGTTGAGTATTTTCACTTGTAAATTTCGTTATAGGTTTTATGGTGAAATTGTTGATTTATTTTTAATTTGGATTTTTTTGTTATTTCTATTGTAAAATTGTTGAGTTTTTTTAAGTTGGAACTTTTTTTTATGGTTTTTATAATGAAATTGTTGAGTTGTTTTAACTTTGGATATTTTTTAATGGTTTTTATTGTGAAATTATTGAGTTTTTTTTACTTGGATCTTTTTTTATACTATTTTAGTAAAATTGTTGAGTTTTTTAAATTGGAACTTTTTTCTATGGTTTTAATAGTTAAACTGTTGTGTTTTTTCATTTGGATTTTTTTTTTATAGATTTTATGGTTAAATGTATGATTTTTTTATTTAATTTGGAACTTTTTTTATTTTATTAGTAAAATTGTTGTGTTTTTTTAACTTGAAACTTTTATTAAGGTTTTTATAGTGAGATTGTTCAATTTATGGTTTTTATAGTGCAATTGTTGAGTTTTTTAATTTGGAATTCTCTTTAATAGTTTTTATAGTGAGACTGTTGAGTGTTTTTAACTTGCAACTTTTTTCATACTATTTGTAGTATAATTATTTTATTTTTTTAAATTGAAATTTATTTATTGTTTTTATAGAGAAACTGTTGAGTTTATTAAATTCTATTATAGTTTTTATGGTGAAATTCTTGATTTTTTTCTTTAATTTGGAACTTTTATATTATGTTTGTAGTAAAATTATTGAGTTTTTTCTAACTTGGGACTTTTATTTAAGGTTTTTATAGTTAAATTGTTCAGTTTATGGCTTTTATAGTGAAATTCTTTAGTTTTTTTAAAATTGGAATTCATTTAAATGGTTTTTATAGTGAAACAATTGAGTTTTTTTAACTTGCGACTTTTTTTATACTATTTATAGTAAAATTGTTTAATTTGTTTAAATTGAAACTTTTTTGATTCTTTTATTGTGAAACTGTTGATTTTTTTCACTTGTAAATTTCGTTATAGTTTTTATGGTGAAATTGTTGATTTTTTTTAATTTGGATTTTTTTGTTATTTCTATTGTAAAATTGTTGAGTTTTTTTAAGTTGGAACTTTTATTTATGGTTTTTATAATGAAATTGTTGAGTTGTTTTAACTTTGGATATTTTTTAATGGTTTTTATTGTGAAATTGTTGAGTTTTTTTTACTTGGAACTTTTTTTATGCTATTTTAGTAAAATTGTTGATTTTTTTAAATTGGAACTCTTTTATATGGTTTTTATAGTTAAACTGTTGTGTTTTTTCATTTGGAAATTTTGTTATAGTTTTTATGGTGAAATGTATGGTTTTTTTTATTTAATTTGGAACTTTTTTTATTTTTGTAGTAAAATTGTTGAGTATTTTTAACTTGAAACTTTTATTAAGGTTTTTATAGTGAGATTGTTCAATTTATGGTTTTTATAGTGCAATTGTTGAGTTTTTTTAACTTGGAATTCTCTTTAATAGTTTTTATAGTGAGACTGTTGAGTGTTTTTAACTTGCAACTTTTTTCATACTATTTGTAGTATAATTGTTTTGGTTTTTTAAATTGAAATTTTTTTATTGTTTTTATAGAGAAACTGTTGAGTTTATTAAATTCTATTATAGTTTTTATGGTGAAATTCTTGATTTTTTTATTTAATTTGGAACAATTATATTATCTTTGTAGTAAAATTGTTGAGTTTTTTTTTAACTTGGAACTTTTTTTTAAGGTTTTTATAGTGAAATTGTTCAGTTTATGGTTTTTATAGTGAAATTCTTGAGTTTTTTTAAATTGGAATTCATTTAAATGGTTTTTATGGTGAAACTCTTGAGTTTTTTTAACTTGCGACTTTTTTTTTATACTATTTATACTAAAATTGTTTAATTTTTTTTAATTGATACTTTTTTTATTCTTTTATTGTGAAACTGTTGAGTATTTTCACTTGTAAATTTCGTTATAGGTTTTATGGTGAAATTGTTGATTTATTTTTAATTTGGATTTTTTTGTTATTTCTATTGTAAAATTGTTGAGTTTTTTTAAGTTGGAACTTTTTTTTATGGTTTTTATAATGAAATTGTTGAGTTGTTTTAACTTTGGATATTTTTTAATGGTTTTTATTGTGAAATTATTGAGTTTTTTTTACTTGGATCTTTTTTTATACTATTTTAGTAAAATTGTTGAGTTTTTTAAATTGGAACTTTTTTCTATGGTTTTAATAGTTAAACTGTTGTGTTTTTTCATTTGGATTTTTTTTTTATAGATTTTATGGTTAAATGTATGATTTTTTTATTTAATTTGGAACTTTTTTTATTTTATTAGTAAAATTGTTGTGTTTTTTTAACTTGAAACTTTTATTAAGGTTTTTATAGTGAGATTGTTCAATTTATGGTTTTTATAGTGCAATTGTTGAGTTTTTTAATTTGGAATTCTCTTTAATAGTTTTTATAGTGAGACTGTTGAGTGTTTTTAACTTGCAACTTTTTTCATACTATTTGTAGTATAATTATTTTATTTTTTTAAATTGAAATTTATTTATTGTTTTTATAGAGAAACTGTTGAGTTTATTAAATTCTATTATAGTTTTTATGGTGAAATTCTTGATTTTTTTCTTTAATTTGGAACTTTTATATTATGTTTGTAGTAAAATTATTGAGTTTTTTCTAACTTGGGACTTTTATTTAAGGTTTTTATAGTTAAATTGTTCAGTTTATGGCTTTTATAGTGAAATTCTTTAGTTTTTTTAAAATTGGAATTCATTTAAATGGTTTTTATAGTGAAACAATTGAGTTTTTTTAACTTGCGACTTTTTTTATACTATTTATAGTAAAATTGTTTAATTTGTTTAAATTGAAACTTTTTTGATTCTTTTATTGTGAAACTGTTGATTTTTTTCACTTGTAAATTTCGTTATAGTTTTTATGGTGAAATTGTTGATTTTTTTTAATTTGGATTTTTTTGTTATTTCTATTGTAAAATTGTTGAGTTTTTTTAAGTTGGAACTTTTATTTATGGTTTTTATAATGAAATTGTTGAGTTGTTTTAACTTTGGATATTTTTTAATGGTTTTTATTGTGAAATTGTTGAGTTTTTTTTACTTGGAACTTTTTTTATGCTATTTTAGTAAAATTGTTGATTTTTTTAAATTGGAACTCTTTTATATGGTTTTTATAGTTAAACTGTTGTGTTTTTTCATTTGGAAATTTTGTTATAGTTTTTATGGTGAAATGTATGGTTTTTTTTATTTAATTTGGAACTTTTTTTATTTTTGTAGTAAAATTGTTGAGTATTTTTAACTTGAAACTTTTATTAAGGTTTTTATAGTGAGATTGTTCAATTTATGGTTTTTATAGTGCAATTGTTGAGTTTTTTTAACTTGGAATTCTCTTTAATAGTTTTTATAGTGAGACTGTTGAGTGTTTTTAACTTGCAACTTTTTTCATACTATTTGTAGTATAATTGTTTTGGTTTTTTAAATTGAAATTTTTTTATTGTTTTTATAGAGAAACTGTTGAGTTTATTAAATTCTATTATAGTTTTTATGGTGAAATTCTTGATTTTTTTATTTAATTTGGAACAATTATATTATCTTTGTAGTAAAATTGTTGAGTTTTTTTTTAACTTGGAACTTTTTTTTAAGGTTTTTATAGTGAAATTGTTCAGTTTATGGTTTTTATAGTGAAATTCTTGAGTTTTTTTAAATTGGAATTCATTTAAATGGTTTTTATGGTGAAACTCTTGAGTTTTTTTAACTTGCGACTTTTTTTTTATACTATTTATACTAAAATTGTTTAATTTTTTTAAATTGATACTTTTTTTATTCTTTTATTGTGAAACTGTTGAGTATTTTCACTTGTAAATTTCGTTATAGGTTTTATGGTGAAATTGTTGATTTATTTTTAATTTGGATTTTTTTGTTATTTCTATTGTAAAATTGTTGAGTTTTTTTAAGTTGGAACTTTTTTTTATGGTTTTTATAATGAAATTGTTGAGTTGTTTTAACTTTGGATATTTTTTAATGGTTTTTATTGTGAAATTATTGAGTTTTTTTTACTTGGATCTTTTTTTATACTATTTTAGTAAAATTGTTGAGTTTTTTAAATTGGAACTTTTTTCTATGGTTTTAATAGTTAAACTGTTGTGTTTTTTCATTTGGATTTTTTTTTTATAGATTTTATGGTTAAATGTATGATTTTTTTATTTAATTTGGAACTTTTTTTATTTTATTAGTAAAATTGTTGTGTTTTTTTAACTTGAAACTTTTATTAAGGTTTTTATAGTGAGATTGTTCAATTTATGGTTTTTATAGTGCAATTGTTGAGTTTTTTAATTTGGAATTCTCTTTAATAGTTTTTATAGTGAGACTGTTGAGTGTTTTTAACTTGCAACTTTTTTCATACTATTTGTAGTATAATTATTTTATTTTTTTAAATTGAAATTTATTTATTGTTTTTATAGAGAAACTGTTGAGTTTATTAAATTCTATTATAGTTTTTATGGTGAAATTCTTGATTTTTTTCTTTAATTTGGAACTTTTATATTATGTTTGTAGTAAAATTATTGAGTTTTTTCTAACTTGGGACTTTTATTTAAGGTTTTTATAGTTAAATTGTTCAGTTTATGGCTTTTATAGTGAAATTCTTTAGTTTTTTTAAAATTGGAATTCATTTAAATGGTTTTTATAGTGAAACAATTGAGTTTTTTTAACTTGCGACTTTTTTTATACTATTTATAGTAAAATTGTTTAATTTGTTTAAATTGAAACTTTTTTGATTCTTTTATTGTGAAACTGTTGATTTTTTTCACTTGTAAATTTCGTTATAGTTTTTATGGTGAAATTGTTGATTTTTTTTAATTTGGATTTTTTTGTTATTTCTATTGTAAAATTGTTGAGTTTTTTTAAGTTGGAACTTTTATTTATGGTTTTTATAATGAAATTGTTGAGTTGTTTTAACTTTGGATATTTTTTAATGGTTTTTATTGTGAAATTGTTGAGTTTTTTTTACTTGGAACTTTTTTTATGCTATTTTAGTAAAATTGTTGATTTTTTTAAATTGGAACTCTTTTATATGGTTTTTATAGTTAAACTGTTGTGTTTTTTCATTTGGAAATTTTGTTATAGTTTTTATGGTGAAATGTATGGTTTTTTTTATTTAATTTGGAACTTTTTTTATTTTTGTAGTAAAATTGTTGAGTATTTTTAACTTGAAACTTTTATTAAGGTTTTTATAGTGAGATTGTTCAATTTATGGTTTTTATAGTGCAATTGTTGAGTTTTTTTAACTTGGAATTCTCTTTAATAGTTTTTATAGTGAGACTGTTGAGTGTTTTTAACTTGCAACTTTTTTCATACTATTTGTAGTATAATTGTTTTGGTTTTTTAAATTGAAATTTTTTTATTGTTTTTATAGAGAAACTGTTGAGTTTATTAAATTCTATTATAGTTTTTATGGTGAAATTCTTGATTTTTTTATTTAATTTGGAACAATTATATTATCTTTGTAGTAAAATTGTTGAGTTTTTTTTTAACTTGGAACTTTTTTTTAAGGTTTTTATAGTGAAATTGTTCAGTTTATGGTTTTTATAGTGAAATTCTTGAGTTTTTTTAAATTGGAATTCATTTAAATGGTTTTTATGGTGAAACTCTTGAGTTTTTTTAACTTGCGACTTTTTTTTTATACTATTTATACTAAAATTGTTTAATTTTTTTTAATTGATACTTTTTTTATTCTTTTATTGTGAAACTGTTGAGTATTTTCACTTGTAAATTTCGTTATAGGTTTTATGGTGAAATTGTTGATTTATTTTTAATTTGGATTTTTTTGTTATTTCTATTGTAAAATTGTTGAGTTTTTTTAAGTTGGAACTTTTTTTTATGGTTTTTATAATGAAATTGTTGAGTTGTTTTAACTTTGGATATTTTTTAATGGTTTTTATTGTGAAATTATTGAGTTTTTTTTACTTGGATCTTTTTTTATACTATTTTAGTAAAATTGTTGAGTTTTTTAAATTGGAACTTTTTTCTATGGTTTTAATAGTTAAACTGTTGTGTTTTTTCATTTGGATTTTTTTTTTATAGATTTTATGGTTAAATGTATGATTTTTTTATTTAATTTGGAACTTTTTTTATTTTATTAGTAAAATTGTTGTGTTTTTTTAACTTGAAACTTTTATTAAGGTTTTTATAGTGAGATTGTTCAATTTATGGTTTTTATAGTGCAATTGTTGAGTTTTTTAATTTGGAATTCTCTTTAATAGTTTTTATAGTGAGACTGTTGAGTGTTTTTAACTTGCAACTTTTTTCATACTATTTGTAGTATAATTATTTTATTTTTTTAAATTGAAATTTATTTATTGTTTTTATAGAGAAACTGTTGAGTTTATTAAATTCTATTATAGTTTTTATGGTGAAATTCTTGATTTTTTTCTTTAATTTGGAACTTTTATATTATGTTTGTAGTAAAATTATTGAGTTTTTTCTAACTTGGGACTTTTATTTAAGGTTTTTATAGTTAAATTGTTCAGTTTATGGCTTTTATAGTGAAATTCTTTAGTTTTTTTAAAATTGGAATTCATTTAAATGGTTTTTATAGTGAAACAATTGAGTTTTTTTAACTTGCGACTTTTTTTATACTATTTATAGTAAAATTGTTTAATTTGTTTAAATTGAAACTTTTTTGATTCTTTTATTGTGAAACTGTTGATTTTTTTCACTTGTAAATTTCGTTATAGTTTTTATGGTGAAATTGTTGATTTTTTTTAATTTGGATTTTTTTGTTATTTCTATTGTAAAATTGTTGAGTTTTTTTAAGTTGGAACTTTTATTTATGGTTTTTATAATGAAATTGTTGAGTTGTTTTAACTTTGGATATTTTTTAATGGTTTTTATTGTGAAATTGTTGAGTTTTTTTTACTTGGAACTTTTTTTATGCTATTTTAGTAAAATTGTTGATTTTTTTAAATTGGAACTCTTTTATATGGTTTTTATAGTTAAACTGTTGTGTTTTTTCATTTGGAAATTTTGTTATAGTTTTTATGGTGAAATGTATGGTTTTTTTTATTTAATTTGGAACTTTTTTTATTTTTGTAGTAAAATTGTTGAGTATTTTTAACTTGAAACTTTTATTAAGGTTTTTATAGTGAGATTGTTCAATTTATGGTTTTTATAGTGCAATTGTTGAGTTTTTTTAACTTGGAATTCTCTTTAATAGTTTTTATAGTGAGACTGTTGAGTGTTTTTAACTTGCAACTTTTTTCATACTATTTGTAGTATAATTGTTTTGGTTTTTTAAATTGAAATTTTTTTATTGTTTTTATATAGAAACTGTTGAGTTTATTAAATTCTATTATAGTTTTTATGGTGAAATTCTTGATTTTTTTATTTAATTTGGAACAATTATATTATCTTTGTAGTAAAATTGTTGAGTTTTTTTTTAACTTGGAACTTTTTTTTAAGGTTTTTATAGTGAAATTGTTCAGTTTATGGTTTTTATAGTGAAATTCTTGAGTTTTTTTAAATTGGAATTCATTTAAATGGTTTTTATGGTGAAACTCTTGAGTTTTTTTAACTTGCGACTTTTTTTTTATACTATTTATACTAAAATTGTTTAATTTTTTTAAATTGATACTTTTTTTATTCTTTTATTGTGAAACTGTTGAGTATTTTCACTTGTAAATTTCGTTATAGGTTTTATGGTGAAATTGTTGATTTATTTTTAATTTGGATTTTTTTGTTATTTCTATTGTAAAATTGTTGAGTTTTTTTAAGTTGGAACTTTTTTTTATGGTTTTTATAATGAAATTGTTGAGTTGTTTTAACTTTGGATATTTTTTAATGGTTTTTATTGTGAAATTATTGAGTTTTTTTTACTTGGATCTTTTTTTATACTATTTTAGTAAAATTGTTGAGTTTTTTAAATTGGAACTTTTTTCTATGGTTTTAATAGTTAAACTGTTGTGTTTTTTCATTTGGATTTTTTTTTTATAGATTTTATGGTTAAATGTATGATTTTTTTATTTAATTTGGAACTTTTTTTATTTTATTAGTAAAATTGTTGTGTTTTTTTAACTTGAAACTTTTATTAAGGTTTTTATAGTGAGATTGTTCAATTTATGGTTTTTATAGTGCAATTGTTGAGTTTTTTAATTTGGAATTCTCTTTAATAGTTTTTATAGTGAGACTGTTGAGTGTTTTTAACTTGCAACTTTTTTCATACTATTTGTAGTATAATTATTTTATTTTTTTAAATTGAAATTTATTTATTGTTTTTATAGAGAAACTGTTGAGTTTATTAAATTCTATTATAGTTTTTATGGTGAAATTCTTGATTTTTTTCTTTAATTTGGAACTTTTATATTATGTTTGTAGTAAAATTATTGAGTTTTTTCTAACTTGGGACTTTTATTTAAGGTTTTTATAGTTAAATTGTTCAGTTTATGGCTTTTATAGTGAAATTCTTTAGTTTTTTTAAAATTGGAATTCATTTAAATGGTTTTTATAGTGAAACAATTGAGTTTTTTTAACTTGCGACTTTTTTTATACTATTTATAGTAAAATTGTTTAATTTGTTTAAATTGAAACTTTTTTGATTCTTTTATTGTGAAACTGTTGATTTTTTTCACTTGTAAATTTCGTTATAGTTTTTATGGTGAAATTGTTGATTTTTTTTAATTTGGATTTTTTTGTTATTTCTATTGTAAAATTGTTGAGTTTTTTTAAGTTGGAACTTTTATTTATGGTTTTTATAATGAAATTGTTGAGTTGTTTTAACTTTGGATATTTTTTAATGGTTTTTATTGTGAAATTGTTGAGTTTTTTTTACTTGGAACTTTTTTTATGCTATTTTAGTAAAATTGTTGATTTTTTTAAATTGGAACTCTTTTATATGGTTTTTATAGTTAAACTGTTGTGTTTTTTCATTTGGAAATTTTGTTATAGTTTTTATGGTGAAATGTATGGTTTTTTTTATTTAATTTGGAACTTTTTTTATTTTTGTAGTAAAATTGTTGAGTATTTTTAACTTGAAACTTTTATTAAGGTTTTTATAGTGAGATTGTTCAATTTATGGTTTTTATAGTGCAATTGTTGAGTTTTTTTAACTTGGAATTCTCTTTAATAGTTTTTATAGTGAGACTGTTGAGTGTTTTTAACTTGCAACTTTTTTCATACTATTTGTAGTATAATTGTTTTGGTTTTTTAAATTGAAATTTTTTTATTGTTTTTATAGAGAAACTGTTGAGTTTATTAAATTCTATTATAGTTTTTATGGTGAAATTCTTGATTTTTTTATTTAATTTGGAACAATTATATTATCTTTGTAGTAAAATTGTTGAGTTTTTTTTTAACTTGGAACTTTTTTTTAAGGTTTTTATAGTGAAATTGTTCAGTTTATGGTTTTTATAGTGAAATTCTTGAGTTTTTTTAAATTGGAATTCATTTAAATGGTTTTTATGGTGAAACTCTTGAGTTTTTTTAACTTGCGACTTTTTTTTTATACTATTTATACTAAAATTGTTTAATTTTTTTAAATTGATACTTTTTTTATTCTTTTATTGTGAAACTGTTGAGTATTTTCACTTGTAAATTTCGTTATAGGTTTTATGGTGAAATTGTTGATTTATTTTTAATTTGGATTTTTTTGTTATTTCTATTGT
This sequence comes from Lathyrus aphaca, assembly GCA_963966055.1. Taxonomy (NCBI): domain Eukaryota; kingdom Viridiplantae; phylum Streptophyta; class Magnoliopsida; order Fabales; family Fabaceae; genus Lathyrus; species Lathyrus aphaca. The sequence goes on from OZ014522.1 coordinate 224,568,619, forward strand.
AAAATTGTTGAGTTTTTTTAAGTTGGAACTTTTTTTTATGGTTTTTATAATGAAATTGTTGAGTTGTTTTAACTTTGGATATTTTTTAATGGTTTTTATTGTGAAATTATTGAGTTTTTTTTACTTGGATCTTTTTTTATACTATTTTAGTAAAATTGTTGAGTTTTTTAAATTGGAACTTTTTTCTATGGTTTTAATAGTTAAACTGTTGTGTTTTTTCATTTGGATTTTTTTTTTATAGATTTTATGGTTAAATGTATGATTTTTTTATTTAATTTGGAACTTTTTTTATTTTATTAGTAAAATTGTTGTGTTTTTTTAACTTGAAACTTTTATTAAGGTTTTTATAGTGAGATTGTTCAATTTATGGTTTTTATAGTGCAATTGTTGAGTTTTTTAATTTGGAATTCTCTTTAATAGTTTTTATAGTGAGACTGTTGAGTGTTTTTAACTTGCAACTTTTTTCATACTATTTGTAGTATAATTATTTTATTTTTTTAAATTGAAATTTATTTATTGTTTTTATAGAGAAACTGTTGAGTTTATTAAATTCTATTATAGTTTTTATGGTGAAATTCTTGATTTTTTTCTTTAATTTGGAACTTTTATATTATGTTTGTAGTAAAATTATTGAGTTTTTTCTAACTTGGGACTTTTATTTAAGGTTTTTATAGTTAAATTGTTCAGTTTATGGCTTTTATAGTGAAATTCTTTAGTTTTTTTAAAATTGGAATTCATTTAAATGGTTTTTATAGTGAAACAATTGAGTTTTTTTAACTTGCGACTTTTTTTATACTATTTATAGTAAAATTGTTTAATTTGTTTAAATTGAAACTTTTTTGATTCTTTTATTGTGAAACTGTTGATTTTTTTCACTTGTAAATTTCGTTATAGTTTTTATGGTGAAATTGTTGATTTTTTTTAATTTGGATTTTTTTGTTATTTCTATTGTAAAATTGTTGAGTTTTTTTAAGTTGGAACTTTTATTTATGGTTTTTATAATGAAATTGTTGAGTTGTTTTAACTTTGGATATTTTTTAATGGTTTTTATTGTGAAATTGTTGAGTTTTTTTTACTTGGAACTTTTTTTATGCTATTTTAGTAAAATTGTTGATTTTTTTAAATTGGAACTCTTTTATATGGTTTTTATAGTTAAACTGTTGTGTTTTTTCATTTGGAAATTTTGTTATAGTTTTTATGGTGAAATGTATGGTTTTTTTTATTTAATTTGGAACTTTTTTTATTTTTGTAGTAAAATTGTTGAGTATTTTTAACTTGAAACTTTTATTAAGGTTTTTATAGTGAGATTGTTCAATTTATGGTTTTTATAGTGCAATTGTTGAGTTTTTTTAACTTGGAATTCTCTTTAATAGTTTTTATAGTGAGACTGTTGAGTGTTTTTAACTTGCAACTTTTTTCATACTATTTGTAGTATAATTGTTTTGGTTTTTTAAATTGAAATTTTTTTATTGTTTTTATATAGAAACTGTTGAGTTTATTAAATTCTATTATAGTTTTTATGGTGAAATTCTTGATTTTTTTATTTAATTTGGAACAATTATATTATCTTTGTAGTAAAATTGTTGAGTTTTTTTTTAACTTGGAACTTTTTTTTAAGGTTTTTATAGTGAAATTGTTCAGTTTATGGTTTTTATAGTGAAATTCTTGAGTTTTTTTAAATTGGAATTCATTTAAATGGTTTTTATGGTGAAACTCTTGAGTTTTTTTAACTTGCGACTTTTTTTTTATACTATTTATACTAAAATTGTTTAATTTTTTTAAATTGATACTTTTTTTATTCTTTTATTGTGAAACTGTTGAGTATTTTCACTTGTAAATTTCGTTATAGGTTTTATGGTGAAATTGTTGATTTATTTTTAATTTGGATTTTTTTGTTATTTCTATTGTAAAATTGTTGAGTTTTTTTAAGTTGGAACTTTTTTTTATGGTTTTTATAATGAAATTGTTGAGTTGTTTTAACTTTGGATATTTTTTAATGGTTTTTATTGTGAAATTATTGAGTTTTTTTTACTTGGATCTTTTTTTATACTATTTTAGTAAAATTGTTGAGTTTTTTAAATTGGAACTTTTTTCTATGGTTTTAATAGTTAAACTGTTGTGTTTTTTCATTTGGATTTTTTTTTTATAGATTTTATGGTTAAATGTATGATTTTTTTATTTAATTTGGAACTTTTTTTATTTTATTAGTAAAATTGTTGTGTTTTTTTAACTTGAAACTTTTATTATGGTTTTTATAGTGAGATTGTTCAATTTATGGTTTTTATAGTGCAATTGTTGAGTTTTTTAATTTGGAATTCTCTTTAATAGTTTTTATAGTGAGACTGTTGAGTGTTTTTAACTTGCAACTTTTTTCATACTATTTGTAGTATAATTATTTTATTTTTTTAAATTGAAATTTATTTATTGTTTTTATAGAGAAACTGTTGAGTTTATTAAATTCTATTATAGTTTTTATGGTGAAATTCTTGATTTTTTTCTTTAATTTGGAACTTTTATATTATGTTTGTAGTAAAATTATTGAGTTTTTTCTAACTTGGGACTTTTATTTAAGGTTTTTATAGTTAAATTGTTCAGTTTATGGCTTTTATAGTGAAATTCTTTAGTTTTTTTAAAATTGGAATTCATTTAAATGGTTTTTATAGTGAAACAATTGAGTTTTTTTAACTTGCGACTTTTTTTATACTATTTATAGTAAAATTGTTTAATTTGTTTAAATTGAAACTTTTTTGATTCTTTTATTGTGAAACTGTTGATTTTTTTCACTTGTAAATTTCGTTATAGTTTTTATGGTGAAATTGTTGATTTTTTTTAATTTGGATTTTTTTGTTATTTCTATTGTAAAATTGTTGAGTTTTTTTAAGTTGGAACTTTTATTTATGGTTTTTATAATGAAATTGTTGAGTTGTTTTAACTTTGGATATTTTTTAATGGTTTTTATTGTGAAATTGTTGAGTTTTTTTTACTTGGAACTTTTTTTATGCTATTTTAGTAAAATTGTTGATTTTTTTAAATTGGAACTCTTTTATATGGTTTTTATAGTTAAACTGTTGTGTTTTTTCATTTGGAAATTTTGTTATAGTTTTTATGGTGAAATGTATGGTTTTTTTTATTTAATTTGGAACTTTTTTTATTTTTGTAGTAAAATTGTTGAGTATTTTTAACTTGAAACTTTTATTAAGGTTTTTATAGTGAGATTGTTCAATTTATGGTTTTTATAGTGCAATTGTTGAGTTTTTTTAACTTGGAATTCTCTTTAATAGTTTTTATAGTGAGACTGTTGAGTGTTTTTAACTTGCAACTTTTTTCATACTATTTGTAGTATAATTGTTTTGGTTTTTTAAATTGAAATTTTTTTATTGTTTTTATAGAGAAACTGTTGAGTTTATTAAATTCTATTATAGTTTTTATGGTGAAATTCTTGATTTTTTTATTTAATTTGGAACAATTATATTATCTTTGTAGTAAAATTGTTGAGTTTTTTTTTAACTTGGAACTTTTTTTTAAGGTTTTTATAGTGAAATTGTTCAGTTTATGGTTTTTATAGTGAAATTCTTGAGTTTTTTTAAATTGGAATTCATTTAAATGGTTTTTATGGTGAAACTCTTGAGTTTTTTTAACTTGCGACTTTTTTTTTATACTATTTATACTAAAATTGTTTAATTTTTTTAAATTGATACTTTTTTTATTCTTTTATTGTGAAACTGTTGAGTATTTTCACTTGTAAATTTCGTTATAGGTTTTATGGTGAAATTGTTGATTTATTTTTAATTTGGATTTTTTTGTTATTTCTATTGTAAAATTGTTGAGTTTTTTTAAGTTGGAACTTTTTTTTATGGTTTTTATAATGAAATTGTTGAGTTGTTTTAACTTTGGATATTTTTTAATGGTTTTTATTGTGAAATTATTGAGTTTTTTTTACTTGGATCTTTTTTTATACTATTTTAGTAAAATTGTTGAGTTTTTTAAATTGGAACTTTTTTCTATGGTTTTAATAGTTAAACTGTTGTGTTTTTTCATTTGGATTTTTTTTTTATAGATTTTATGGTTAAATGTATGATTTTTTTATTTAATTTGGAACTTTTTTTATTTTATTAGTAAAATTGTTGTGTTTTTTTAACTTGAAACTTTTATTAAGGTTTTTATAGTGAGATTGTTCAATTTATGGTTTTTATAGTGCAATTGTTGAGTTTTTTAATTTGGAATTCTCTTTAATAGTTTTTATAGTGAGACTGTTGAGTGTTTTTAACTTGCAACTTTTTTCATACTATTTGTAGTATAATTATTTTATTTTTTTAAATTGAAATTTATTTATTGTTTTTATAGAGAAACTGTTGAGTTTATTAAATTCTATTATAGTTTTTATGGTGAAATTCTTGATTTTTTTCTTTAATTTGGAACTTTTATATTATGTTTGTAGTAAAATTATTGAGTTTTTTCTAACTTGGGACTTTTATTTAAGGTTTTTATAGTTAAATTGTTCAGTTTATGGCTTTTATAGTGAAATTCTTTAGTTTTTTTAAAATTGGAATTCATTTAAATGGTTTTTATAGTGAAACAATTGAGTTTTTTTAACTTGCGACTTTTTTTATACTATTTATAGTAAAATTGTTTAATTTGTTTAAATTGAAACTTTTTTGATTCTTTTATTGTGAAACTGTTGATTTTTTTCACTTGTAAATTTCGTTATAGTTTTTATGGTGAAATTGTTGATTTTTTTTAATTTGGATTTTTTTGTTATTTCTATTGTAAAATTGTTGAGTTTTTTTAAGTTGGAACTTTTATTTATGGTTTTTATAATGAAATTGTTGAGTTGTTTTAACTTTGGATATTTTTTAATGGTTTTTATTGTGAAATTGTTGAGTTTTTTTTACTTGGAACTTTTTTTATGCTATTTTAGTAAAATTGTTGATTTTTTTAAATTGGAACTCTTTTATATGGTTTTTATAGTTAAACTGTTGTGTTTTTTCATTTGGAAATTTTGTTATAGTTTTTATGGTGAAATGTATGGTTTTTTTTATTTAATTTGGAACTTTTTTTATTTTTGTAGTAAAATTGTTGAGTATTTTTAACTTGAAACTTTTATTAAGGTTTTTATAGTGAGATTGTTCAATTTATGGTTTTTATAGTGCAATTGTTGAGTTTTTTTAACTTGGAATTCTCTTTAATAGTTTTTATAGTGAGACTGTTGAGTGTTTTTAACTTGCAACTTTTTTCATACTATTTGTAGTATAATTGTTTTGGTTTTTTAAATTGAAATTTTTTTATTGTTTTTATATAGAAACTGTTGAGTTTATTAAATTCTATTATAGTTTTTATGGTGAAATTCTTGATTTTTTTATTTAATTTGGAACAATTATATTATCTTTGTAGTAAAATTGTTGAGTTTTTTTTTAACTTGGAACTTTTTTTTAAGGTTTTTATAGTGAAATTGTTCAGTTTATGGTTTTTATAGTGAAATTCTTGAGTTTTTTTAAATTGGAATTCATTTAAATGGTTTTTATGGTGAAACTCTTGAGTTTTTTTAACTTGCGACTTTTTTTTTATACTATTTATACTAAAATTGTTTAATTTTTTTAAATTGATACTTTTTTTATTCTTTTATTGTGAAACTGTTGAGTATTTTCACTTGTAAATTTCGTTATAGGTTTTATGGTGAAATTGTTGATTTATTTTTAATTTGGATTTTTTTGTTATTTCTATTGTAAAATTGTTGAGTTTTTTTAAGTTGGAACTTTTTTTTATGGTTTTTATAATGAAATTGTTGAGTTGTTTTAACTTTGGATATTTTTTAATGGTTTTTATTGTGAAATTATTGAGTTTTTTTTACTTGGATCTTTTTTTATACTATTTTAGTAAAATTGTTGAGTTTTTTAAATTGGAACTTTTTTCTATGGTTTTAATAGTTAAACTGTTGTGTTTTTTCATTTGGATTTTTTTTTTATAGATTTTATGGTTAAATGTATGATTTTTTTATTTAATTTGGAACTTTTTTTATTTTATTAGTAAAATTGTTGTGTTTTTTTAACTTGAAACTTTTATTAAGGTTTTTATAGTGAGATTGTTCAATTTATGGTTTTTATAGTGCAATTGTTGAGTTTTTTAATTTGGAATTCTCTTTAATAGTTTTTATAGTGAGACTGTTGAGTGTTTTTAACTTGCAACTTTTTTCATACTATTTGTAGTATAATTATTTTATTTTTTTAAATTGAAATTTATTTATTGTTTTTATAGAGAAACTGTTGAGTTTATTAAATTCTATTATAGTTTTTATGGTGAAATTCTTGATTTTTTTCTTTAATTTGGAACTTTTATATTATGTTTGTAGTAAAATTATTGAGTTTTTTCTAACTTGGGACTTTTATTTAAGGTTTTTATAGTTAAATTGTTCAGTTTATGGCTTTTATAGTGAAATTCTTTAGTTTTTTTAAAATTGGAATTCATTTAAATGGTTTTTATAGTGAAACAATTGAGTTTTTTTAACTTGCGACTTTTTTTATACTATTTATAGTAAAATTGTTTAATTTGTTTAAATTGAAACTTTTTTGATTCTTTTATTGTGAAACTGTTGATTTTTTTCACTTGTAAATTTCGTTATAGTTTTTATGGTGAAATTGTTGATTTTTTTTAATTTGGATTTTTTTGTTATTTCTATTGTAAAATTGTTGAGTTTTTTTAAGTTGGAACTTTTATTTATGGTTTTTATAATGAAATTGTTGAGTTGTTTTAACTTTGGATATTTTTTAATGGTTTTTATTGTGAAATTGTTGAGTTTTTTTTACTTGGAACTTTTTTTATGCTATTTTAGTAAAATTGTTGATTTTTTTAAATTGGAACTCTTTTATATGGTTTTTATAGTTAAACTGTTGTGTTTTTTCATTTGGAAATTTTGTTATAGTTTTTATGGTGAAATGTATGGTTTTTTTTATTTAATTTGGAACTTTTTTTATTTTTGTAGTAAAATTGTTGAGTATTTTTAACTTGAAACTTTTATTAAGGTTTTTATAGTGAGATTGTTCAATTTATGGTTTTTATAGTGCAATTGTTGAGTTTTTTTAACTTGGAATTCTCTTTAATAGTTTTTATAGTGAGACTGTTGAGTGTTTTTAACTTGCAACTTTTTTCATACTATTTGTAGTATAATTGTTTTGGTTTTTTAAATTGAAATTTTTTTATTGTTTTTATAGAGAAACTGTTGAGTTTATTAAATTCTATTATAGTTTTTATGGTGAAATTCTTGATTTTTTTATTTAATTTGGAACAATTATATTATCTTTGTAGTAAAATTGTTGAGTTTTTTTTTAACTTGGAACTTTTTTTTAAGGTTTTTATAGTGAAATTGTTCAGTTTATGGTTTTTATAGTGAAATTCTTGAGTTTTTTTAAATTGGAATTCATTTAAATGGTTTTTATGGTGAAACTCTTGAGTTTTTTTAACTTGCGACTTTTTTTTTATACTATTTATACTAAAATTGTTTAATTTTTTTAAATTGATACTTTTTTTATTCTTTTATTGTGAAACTGTTGAGTATTTTCACTTGTAAATTTCGTTATAGGTTTTATGGTGAAATTGTTGATTTATTTTTAATTTGGATTTTTTTGTTATTTCTATTGTAAAATTGTTGAGTTTTTTTAAGTTGGAACTTTTTTTTATGGTTTTTATAATGAAATTGTTGAGTTGTTTTAACTTTGGATATTTTTTAATGGTTTTTATTGTGAAATTATTGAGTTTTTTTTACTTGGATCTTTTTTTATACTATTTTAGTAAAATTGTTGAGTTTTTTAAATTGGAACTTTTTTCTATGGTTTTAATAGTTAAACTGTTGTGTTTTTTCATTTGGATTTTTTTTTTATAGATTTTATGGTTAAATGTATGATTTTTTTATTTAATTTGGAACTTTTTTTATTTTATTAGTAAAATTGTTGTGTTTTTTTAACTTGAAACTTTTATTAAGGTTTTTATAGTGAGATTGTTCAATTTATGGTTTTTATAGTGCAATTGTTGAGTTTTTTAATTTGGAATTCTCTTTAATAGTTTTTATAGTGAGACTGTTGAGTGTTTTTAACTTGCAACTTTTTTCATACTATTTGTAGTATAATTATTTTATTTTTTTAAATTGAAATTTATTTATTGTTTTTATAGAGAAACTGTTGAGTTTATTAAATTCTATTATAGTTTTTATGGTGAAATTCTTGATTTTTTTCTTTAATTTGGAACTTTTATATTATGTTTGTAGTAAAATTATTGAGTTTTTTCTAACTTGGGACTTTTATTTAAGGTTTTTATAGTTAAATTGTTCAGTTTATGGCTTTTATAGTGAAATTCTTTAGTTTTTTTAAAATTGGAATTCATTTAAATGGTTTTTATAGTGAAACAATTGAGTTTTTTTAACTTGCGACTTTTTTTATACTATTTATAGTAAAATTGTTTAATTTGTTTAAATTGAAACTTTTTTGATTCTTTTATTGTGAAACTGTTGAGTATTTTCACTTGTAAATTTCGTTATAGTTTTTATGGTGAAATTGTTGATTTTTTTTAATTTGGATTTTTTTGTTATTTCTATTGTAAAATTGTTGAGTTTTTTTAAGTTGGAACTTTTATTTATGGTTTTTATAATGAAATTGTTGAGTTGTTTTAACTTTGGATATTTTTTAATGGTTTTTATTGTGAAATTGTTGAGTTTTTTTTACTTGGAACTTTTTTTATGCTATTTTAGTAAAATTGTTGATTTTTTTAAATTGGAACTCTTTTATATGGTTTTTATAGTTAAACTGTTGTGTTTTTTCATTTGGAAATTTTGTTATAGTTTTTATGGTGAAATGTATGGTTTTTTTTATTTAATTTGGAACTTTTTTTATTTTTGTAGTAAAATTGTTGAGTATTTTTAACTTGAAACTTTTATTAAGGTTTTTATAGTGAGATTGTTCAATTTATGGTTTTTATAGTGCAATTGTTGAGTTTTTTTAACTTGGAATTCTCTTTAATAGTTTTTATAGTGAGACTGTTGAGTGTTTTTAACTTGCAACTTTTTTCATACTATTTGTAGTATAATTGTTTTGGTTTTTTAAATTGAAATTTTTTTATTGTTTTTATAGAGAAACTGTTGAGTTTATTAAATTCTATTATAGTTTTTATGGTGAAATTCTTGATTTTTTTATTTAATTTGGAACAATTATATTATCTTTGTAGTAAAATTGTTGAGTTTTTTTTTAACTTGGAACTTTTTTTTAAGGTTTTTATAGTGAAATTGTTCAGTTTATGGTTTTTATAGTGAAATTCTTGAGTTTTTTAAAATTGGAATTCATTTAAATGGTTTTTATGGTGAAACTCTTGAGTTTTTTTAACTTGCGACTTTTTTTTTATACTATTTATACTAAAATTGTTTAATTTTTTTAAATTGATACTTTTTTTATTCTTTTATTGTGAAACTGTTGAGTATTTTCACTTGTAAATTACGTTATAGGTTTTATGGTGAAATTGTTGATTTATTTTTAATTTGGATTTTTTTGTTATTTCTATTGTAAAATTGTTGAGTTTTTTTAAGTTGGAACTTTTTTTTATGGTTTTTATAATGAAATTGTTGAGTTGTTTTAACTTTGGATATTTTTTAATGGTTTTTATTGTGAAATTATTGAGTTTTTTTTACTTGGATCTTTTTTTATACTATTTTAGTAAAATTGTTGAGTTTTTTAAATTGGAACTTTTTTCTATGGTTTTAATAGTTAAACTGTTGTGTTTTTTCATTTGGATTTTTTTTTTATAGATTTTATGGTTAAATGTATGATTTTTTTATTTAATTTGGAACTTTTTTTATTTTATTAGTAAAATTGTTGTGTTTTTTTAACTTGAAACTTTTATTAAGGTTTTTATAGTGAGATTGTTCAATTTATGGTTTTTATAGTGCAATTGTTGAGTTTTTTAATTTGGAATTCTCTTTAATAGTTTTTATAGTGAGACTGTTGAGTGTTTTTAACTTGCAACTTTTTTCATACTATTTGTAGTATAATTATTTTATTTTTTTAAATTGAAATTTATTTATTGTTTTTATAGAGAAACTGTTGAGTTTATTAAATTCTATTATAGTTTTTATGGTGAAATTCTTGATTTTTTTCTTTAATTTGGAACTTTTATATTATGTTTGTAGTAAAATTATTGAGTTTTTTCTAACTTGGGACTTTTATTTAAGGTTTTTATAGTTAAATTGTTCAGTTTATGGCTTTTATAGTGAAATTCTTTAGTTTTTTTAAAATTGGAATTCATTTAAATGGTTTTTATAGTGAAACAATTGAGTTTTTTTAACTTGCGACTTTTTTTATACTATTTATAGTAAAATTGTTTAATTTGTTTAAATTGAAACTTTTTTGATTCTTTTATTGTGAAACTGTTGATTTTTTTCACTTGTAAATTTCGTTATAGTTTTTATGGTGAAATTGTTGATTTTTTTTTAATTTGGATTTTTTTGTTATTTCTATTGTAAAATTGTTGAGTTTTTTTAAGTTGGAACTTTTATTTATGGTTTTTATAATGAAATTGTTGAGTTGTTTTAACTTTGGATATTTTTTAATGGTTTTTATTGTGAAATTGTTGAGTTTTTTTTACTTGGAACTTTTTTTATGCTATTTTAGTAAAATTGTTGATTTTTTTAAATTGGAACTCTTTTATATGGTTTTTATAGTTAAACTGTTGTGTTTTTTCATTTGGAAATTTTGTTATAGTTTTTATGGTGAAATGTATGGTTTTTTTTATTTAATTTGGAACTTTTTTTATTTTTGTAGTAAAATTGTTGAGTATTTTTAACTTGAAACTTTTATTAAGGTTTTTATAGTGAGATTGTTCAATTTATGGTTTTTATAGTGCAATTGTTGAGTTTTTTTAACTTGGAATTCTCTTTAATAGTTTTTATAGTGAGACTGTTGAGTGTTTTTAACTTGCAACTTTTTTCATACTATTTGTAGTATAATTGTTTTGGTTTTTTAAATTGAAATTTTTTTATTGTTTTTATAGAGAAACTGTTGAGTTTATTAAATTCTATTATAGTTTTTATGGTGAAATTCTTGATTTTTTTATTTAATTTGGAACAATTATATTATCTTTGTAGTAAAATTGTTGAGTTTTTTTTTAACTTGGAACTTTTTTTTAAGGTTTTTATAGTGAAATTGTTCAGTTTATGGTTTTTATAGTGAAATTCTTGAGTTTTTTTAAATTGGAATTCATTTAAATGGTTTTTATGGTGAAACTCTTGAGTTTTTTTAACTTGCGACTTTTTTTTTATACTATTTATACTAAAATTGTTTAATTTTTTTTAATTGATACTTTTTTTATTCTTTTATTGTGAAACTGTTGAGTATTTTCACTTGTAAATTTCGTTATAGGTTTTATGGTGAAATTGTTGATTTATTTTTAATTTGGATTTTTTTGTTATTTCTATTGTAAAATTGTTGAGTTTTTTTAAGTTGGAACTTTTTTTTATGGTTTTTATAATGAAATTGTTGAGTTCTTTTAACTTTGGATATTTTTTAATGGTTTTTATTGTGAAATTATTGAGTTTTTTTTACTTGGATCTTTTTTTATACTATTTTAGTAAAATTGTTGAGTTTTTTAAATTGGAACTTTTTTCTATGGTTTTAATAGTTAAACTGTTGTGTTTTTTCATTTGGATTTTTTTTTTATAGATTTTATGGTTAAATGTATGATTTTTTTATTTAATTTGGAACTTTTTTTATTTTATTAGTAAAATTGTTGTGTTTTTTTAACTTGAAACTTTTATTAAGGTTTTTATAGTGAGATTGTTCAATTTATGGTTTTTATAGTGCAATTGTTGAGTTTTTTAATTTGGAATTCTCTTTAATAGTTTTTATAGTGAGACTGTTGAGTGTTTTTAACTTGCAACTTTTTTCATACTATTTGTAGTATAATTATTTTATTTTTTTAAATTGAAATTTATTTATTGTTTTTATAGAGAAACTGTTGAGTTTATTAAATTCTATTATAGTTTTTATGGTGAAATTCTTGATTTTTTTCTTTAATTTGGAACTTTTATATTATGTTTGTAGTAAAATTATTGAGTTTTTTCTAACTTGGGACTTTTATTTAAGGTTTTTATAGTTAAATTGTTCAGTTTATGGCTTTTATAGTGAAATTCTTTAGTTTTTTTAAAATTGGAATTCATTTAAATGGTTTTTATAGTGAAACAATTGAGTTTTTTTAACTTGCGACTTTTTTTATACTATTTATAGTAAAATTGTTTAATTTGTTTAAATTGAAACTTTTTTGATTCTTTTATTGTGAAACTGTTGATTTTTTTCACTTGTAAATTTCGTTATAGTTTTTATGGTGAAATTGTTGATTTTTTTTAATTTGGATTTTTTTGTTATTTCTATTGTAAAATTGTTGAGTTTTTTTAAGTTGGAACTTTTATTTATGGTTTTTATAATGAAATTGTTGAGTTGTTTTAACTTTGGATATTTTTTAATGGTTTTTATTGTGAAATTGTTGAGTTTTTTTTACTTGGAACTTTTTTTATGCTATTTTAGTAAAATTGTTGATTTTTTTAAATTGGAACTCTTTTATATGGTTTTTATAGTTAAACTGTTGTGTTTTTTCATTTGGAAATTTTGTTATAGTTTTTATGGTGAAATGTATGGTTTTTTTTATTTAATTTGGAACTTTTTTTATTTTTGTAGTAAAATTGTTGAGTATTTTTAACTTGAAACTTTTATTAAGGTTTTTATAGTGAGATTGTTCAATTTATGGTTTTTATAGTGCAATTGTTGAGTTTTTTTAACTTGGAATTCTCTTTAATAGTTTTTATAGTGAGACTGTTGAGTGTTTTTAACTTGCAACTTTTTTCATACTATTTGTAGTATAATTGTTTTGGTTTTTTAAATTGAAATTTTTTTATTGTTTTTATAGAGAAACTGTTGAGTTTATTAAATTCTATTATAGTTTTTATGGTGAAATTCTTGATTTTTTTATTTAATTTGGAACAATTATATTATCTTTGTAGTAAAATTGTTGAGTTTTTTTTTAACTTGGAACTTTTTTTTAAGGTTTTTATAGTGAAATTGTTCAGTTTATGGTTTTTATAGTGAAATTCTTGAGTTTTTTAAAATTGGAATTCATTTAAATGGTTTTTATGGTGAAACTCTTGAGTTTTTTTAACTTGCGACTTTTTTTTTATACTATTTATAGTAAAATTGTTTAATTTTTTTAAATTGATACTTTTTTTATTCTTTTATTGTGAAACTGTTGAGTATTTTCACTTGTAAATTTCGTTATAGGTTTTATGGTGAAATTGTTGATTTATTTTTAATTTGGATTTTTTTGTTATTTCTATTGTAAAATTGTTGAGTTTTTTTAAGTTGGAACTTTTTTTTATGGTTTTTATAATGAAATTGTTGAGTTGTTTTAACTTTGGATATTTTTTAATGGTTTTTATTGTGAAATTATTGAGTTTTTTTTACTTGGATCTTTTTTTATACTATTTTAGTAAAATTGTTGAGTTTTTTAAATTGGAACTTTTTTCTATGGTTTTAATAGTTAAACTGTTGTGTTTTTTCATTTGGATTTTTTTTTTATAGATTTTATGGTTAAATGTATGATTTTTTTATTTAATTTGGAACTTTTTTTATTTTATTAGTAAAATTGTTGTGTTTTTTTAACTTGAAACTTTTATTAAGGTTTTTATAGTGAGATTGTTCAATTTATGGTTTTTATAGTGCAATTGTTGAGTTTTTTAATTTGGAATTCTCTTTAATAGTTTTTATAGTGAGACTGTTGAGTGTTTTTAACTTGCAACTTTTTTCATACTATTTGTAGTATAATTATTTTATTTTTTTAAATTGAAATTTATTTATTGTTTTTATAGAGAAACTGTTGAGTTTATTAAATTCTATTATAGTTTTTATGGTGAAATTCTTGATTTTTTTCTTTAATTTGGAACTTTTATATTATGTTTGTAGTAAAATTATTGAGTTTTTTCTAACTTGGGACTTTTATTTAAGGTTTTTATAGTTAAATTGTTCAATTTATGGCTTTTATAGTGAAATTCTTTAGTTTTTTTAAAATTGGAATTCATTTAAATGGTTTTTATAGTGAAACAATTGAGTTTTTTTAACTTGCGACTTTTTTTATACTATTTATAGTAAAATTGTTTAATTTGTTTAAATTGAAACTTTTTTGATTCTTTTATTGTGAAACTGTTGATTTTTTTCACTTGTAAATTTCGTTATAGTTTTTATGGTGAAATTGTTGATTTTTTTTTAATTTGGATTTTTTTGTTATTTCTATTGTAAAATTGTTGAGTTTTTTTAAGTTGGAACTTTTATTTATGGTTTTTATAATGAAATTGTTGAGTTGTTTTAACTTTGGATATTTTTTAATGGTTTTTATTGTGAAATTGTTGAGTTTTTTTTACTTGGAACTTTTTTTATGCTATTTTAGTAAAATTGTTGATTTTTTTAAATTGGAACTCTTTTATATGGTTTTTATAGTTAAACTGTTGTGTTTTTTCATTTGGAAATTTTGTTATAGTTTTTATGGTGAAATGTATGGTTTTTTTTATTTAATTTGGAACTTTTTTTATTTTTGTAGTAAAATTGTTGAGTATTTTTAACTTGAAACTTTTATTAAGGTTTTTATAGTGAGATTGTTCAATTTATGGTTTTTATAGTGCAATTGTTGAGTTTTTTTAACTTGGAATTCTCTTTAATAGTTTTTATAGTGAGACTGTTGAGTGTTTTTAACTTGCAACTTTTTTCATACTATTTGTAGTATAATTGTTTTGGTTTTTTAAATTGAAATTTTTTTATTGTTTTTATAGAGAAACTGTTGAGTTTATTAAATTCTATTATAGTTTTTATGGTGAAATTCTTGATTTTTTTATTTAATTTGGAACAATTATATTATCTTTGTAGTAAAATTGTTGAGTTTTTTTTTAACTTGGAACTTTTTTTTAAGGTTTTTATAGTGAAATTGTTCAGTTTATGGTTTTTATAGTGAAATTCTTGAGTTTTTTTAAATTGGAATTCATTTAAATGGTTTTTATGGTGAAACTCTTGAGTTTTTTTAACTTGCGACTTTTTTTTTATACTATTTATACTAAAATTGTTTAATTTTTTTTAATTGATACTTTTTTTATTCTTTTATTGTGAAACTGTTGAGTATTTTCACTTGTAAATTTCGTTATAGGTTTTATGGTGAAATTGTTGATTTATTTTTAATTTGGATTTTTTTGTTATTTCTATTGTAAAATTGTTGAGTTTTTTTAAGTTGGAACTTTTTTTTATGGTTTTTATAATGAAATTGTTGAGTTGTTTTAACTTTGGATATTTTTTAATGGTTTTTATTGTGAAATTATTGAGTTTTTTTTACTTGGATCTTTTTTTATACTATTTTTGTAAAATTGTTGAGTTTTTTAAATTGGAACTTTTTTCTATGGTTTTAATAGTTAAACTGTTGTGTTTTTTCATTTGGATTTTTTTTTTATAGATTTTATGGTTAAATGTATGATTTTTTTATTTAATTTGGAACTTTTTTTATTTTATTAGTAAAATTGTTGTGTTTTTTTAACTTGAAACTTTTATTAAGGTTTTTATAGTGAGATTGTTCAATTTATGGTTTTTATAGTGCAATTGTTGAGTTTTTTAATTTGGAATTCTCTTTAATAGTTTTTATAGTGAGACTGTTGAGTGTTTTTAACTTGCAACTTTTTTCATACTATTTGTAGTATAATTATTTTATTTTTTTAAATTGAAATTTATTTATTGTTTTTATAGAGAAACTGTTGAGTTTATTAAATTCTATTATAGTTTTTATGGTGAAATTCTTGATTTTTTTCTTTAATTTGGAACTTTTATATTATGTTTGTAGTAAAATTATTGAGTTTTTTCTAACTTGGGACTTTTATTTAAGGTTTTTATAGTTAAATTGTTCAGTTTATGGCTTTTATAGTGAAATTCTTTAGTTTTTTTAAAATTGGAATTCATTTAAATGGTTTTTATAGTGAAACAATTGAGTTTTTTTAACTTGCGACTTTTTTTATACTATTTATAGTAAAATTGTTTAATTTGTTTAAATTGAAACTTTTTTGATTCTTTTATTGTGAAACTGTTGAGTATTTTCACTTGTAAATTTCGTTATAGTTTTTATGGTGAAATTGTTGATTTTTTTTTAATTTGGATTTTTTTGTTATTTCTATTGTAAAATTGTTGAGTTTTTTTAAGTTGGAACTTTTATTTATGGTTTTTATAATGAAATTGTTGAGTTGTTTTAACTTTGGATATTTTTTAATGGTTTTTATTGTGAAATTGTTGAGTTTTTTTTACTTGGAACTTTTTTTATGCTATTTTAGTAAAATTGTTGATTTTTTTAAATTGGAACTCTTTTATATGGTTTTTATAGTTAAACTGTTGTGTTTTTTCATTTGGAAATTTTGTTATAGTTTTTATGGTGAAATGTATGGTTTTTTTTATTTAATTTGGAACTTTTTTTATTTTTGTAGTAAAATTGTTGAGTATTTTTAACTTGAAACTTTTATTAAGGTTTTTATAGTGAGATTGTTCAATTTATGGTTTTTATAGTGCAATTGTTGAGTTTTTTTAACTTGGAATTCTCTTTAATAGTTTTTATAGTGAGACTGTTGAGTGTTTTTAACTTGCAACTTTTTTCATACTATTTGTAGTATAATTGTTTTGGTTTTTTAAATTGAAATTTTTTTATTGTTTTTATAGAGAAACTGTTGAGTTTATTAAATTCTATTATAGTTTTTATGGTGAAATTCTTGATTTTTTTATTTAATTTGGAACAATTATATTATCTTTGTAGTAAAATTGTTGAGTTTTTTTTTAACTTGGAACTTTTTTTTAAGGTTTTTATAGTGAAATTGTTCAGTTTATGGTTTTTATAGTGAAATTCTTGAGTTTTTTAAAATTGGAATTCATTTAAATGGTTTTTATGGTGAAACTCTTGAGTTTTTTTAACTTGCGACTTTTTTTTTATACTATTTATAGTAAAATTGTTTAATTTTTTTAAATTGATACTTTTTTTATTCTTTTATTGTGAAACTGTTGAGTATTTTCACTTGTAAATTTCGTTATAGGTTTTATGGTGAAATTGTTGATTTATTTTTAATTTGGATTTTTTTGTTATTTCTATTGTAAAATTGTTGAGTTTTTTTAAGTTGGAACTTTTTTTTATGGTTTTTATAATGAAATTGTTGAGTTGTTTTAACTTTGGATATTTTTTAATGGTTTTTATTGTGAAATTATTGAGTTTTTTTTACTTGGATCTTTTTTTATACTATTTTAGTAAAATTGTTGAGTTTTTTAAATTGGAACTTTTTTCTATGGTTTTAATAGTTAAACTGTTGTGTTTTTTCATTTGGATTTTTTTTTTATAGATTTTATGGTTAAATGTATGATTTTTTTATTTAATTTGGAACTTTTTTTATTTTATTAGTAAAATTGTTGTGTTTTTTTAACTTGAAACTTTTATTAAGGTTTTTATAGTGAGATTGTTCAATTTATGGTTTTTATAGTGCAATTGTTGAGTTTTTTAATTTGGAATTCTCTTTAATAGTTTTTATAGTGAGACTGTTGAGTGTTTTTAACTTGCAACTTTTTTCATACTATTTGTAGTATAATTATTTTATTTTTTTAAATTGAAATTTATTTATTGTTTTTATAGAGAAACTGTTGAGTTTATTAAATTCTATTATAGTTTTTATGGTGAAATTCTTGATTTTTTTCTTTAATTTGGAACTTTTATATTATGTTTGTAGTAAAATTATTGAGTTTTTTCTAACTTGGGACTTTTATTTAAGGTTTTTATAGTTAAATTGTTCAGTTTATGGCTTTTATAGTGAAATTCTTTAGTTTTTTTAAAATTGGAATTCATTTAAATGGTTTTTATAGTGAAACAATTGAGTTTTTTTAACTTGCGACTTTTTTTATACTATTTATAGTAAAATTGTTTAATTTGTTTAAATTGAAACTTTTTTGATTCTTTTATTGTGAAACTGTTGATTTTTTTCACTTGTAAATTTCGTTATAGTTTTTATGGTGAAATTGTTGATTTTTTTTTAATTTGGATTTTTTTGTTATTTCTATTGTAAAATTGTTGAGTTTTTTTAAGTTGGAACTTTTATTTATGGTTTTTATAATGAAATTGTTGAGTTGTTTTAACTTTGGATATTTTTTAATGGTTTTTATTGTGAAATTGTTGAGTTTTTTTTACTTGGAACTTTTTTTATGCTATTTTAGTAAAATTGTTGATTTTTTTAAATTGGAACTCTTTTATATGGTTTTTATAGTTAAACTGTTGTGTTTTTTCATTTGGAAATTTTGTTATAGTTTTTATGGTGAAATGTATGGTTTTTTTTATTTAATTTGGAACTTTTTTTATTTTTGTAGTAAAATTGTTGAGTATTTTTAACTTGAAACTTTTATTAAGGTTTTTATAGTGAGATTGTTCAATTTATGGTTTTTATAGTGCAATTGTTGAGTTTTTTTAACTTGGAATTCTCTTTAATAGTTTTTATAGTGAGACTGTTGAGTGTTTTTAACTTGCAACTTTTTTCATACTATTTGTAGTATAATTGTTTTGGTTTTTTAAATTGAAATTTTTTTATTGTTTTTATAGAGAAACTGTTGAGTTTATTAAATTCTATTATAGTTTTTATGGTGAAATTCTTGATTTTTTTATTTAATTTGGAACAATTATATTATCTTTGTAGTAAAATTGTTGAGTTTTTTTTTAACTTGGAACTTTTTTTTAAGGTTTTTATAGTGAAATTGTTCAGTTTATGGTTTTTATAGTGAAATTCTTGAGTTTTTTTAAATTGGAATTCATTTAAATGGTTTTTATGGTGAAACTCTTGAGTTTTTTTAACTTGCGACTTTTTTTTTATACTATTTATACTAAAATTGTTTAATTTTTTTTAATTGATACTTTTTTTATTCTTTTATTGTGAAACTGTTGAGTATTTTCACTTGTAAATTTCGTTATAGGTTTTATGGTGAAATTGTTGATTTATTTTTAATTTGGATTTTTTTGTTATTTCTATTGTAAAATTGTTGAGTTTTTTTAAGTTGGAACTTTTTTTTATGGTTTTTATAATGAAATTGTTGAGTTGTTTTAACTTTGGATATTTTTTAATGGTTTTTATTGTGAAATTATTGAGTTTTTTTTACTTGGATCTTTTTTTATACTATTTTTGTAAAATTGTTGAGTTTTTTAAATTGGAACTTTTTTCTATGGTTTTAATAGTTAAACTGTTGTGTTTTTTCATTTGGATTTTTTTTTTATAGATTTTATGGTTAAATGTATGATTTTTTTATTTAATTTGGAACTTTTTTTATTTTATTAGTAAAATTGTTGTGTTTTTTTAACTTGAAACTTTTATTAAGGTTTTTATAGTGAGATTGTTCAATTTATGGTTTTTATAGTGCAATTGTTGAGTTTTTTAATTTGGAATTCTCTTTAATAGTTTTTATAGTGAGACTGTTGAGTGTTTTTAACTTGCAACTTTTTTCATACTATTTGTAGTATAATTATTTTATTTTTTTAAATTGAAATTTATTTATTGTTTTTATAGAGAAACTGTTGAGTTTATTAAATTCTATTATAGTTTTTATGGTGAAATTCTTGATTTTTTTCTTTAATTTGGAACTTTTATATTATGTTTGTAGTAAAATTATTGAGTTTTTTCTAACTTGGGACTTTTATTTAAGGTTTTTATAGTTAAATTGTTCAGTTTATGGCTTTTATAGTGAAATTCTTTAGTTTTTTTAAAATTGGAATTCATTTAAATGGTTTTTATAGTGAAACAATTGAGTTTTTTTAACTTGCGACTTTTTTTATACTATTTATAGTAAAATTGTTTAATTTGTTTAAATTGAAACTTTTTTGATTCTTTTATTGTGAAACTGTTGAGTATTTTCACTTGTAAATTTCGTTATAGTTTTTATGGTGAAATTGTTGATTTTTTTTTAATTTGGATTTTTTTGTTATTTCTATTGTAAAATTGTTGAGTTTTTTTAAGTTGGAACTTTTATTTATGGTTTTTATAATGAAATTGTTGAGTTGTTTTAACTTTGGATATTTTTTAATGGTTTTTATTGTGAAATTGTTGAGTTTTTTTTACTTGGAACTTTTTTTATGCTATTTTAGTAAAATTGTTGATTTTTTTAAATTGGAACTCTTTTATATGGTTTTTATAGTTAAACTGTTGTGTTTTTTCATTTGGAAATTTTGTTATAGTTTTTATGGTGAAATGTATGGTTTTTTTTATTTAATTTGGAACTTTTTTTATTTTTGTAGTAAAATTGTTGAGTATTTTTAACTTGAAACTTTTATTAAGGTTTTTATAGTGAGATTGTTCAATTTATGGTTTTTATAGTGCAATTGTTGAGTTTTTTTAACTTGGAATTCTCTTTAATAGTTTTTATAGTGAGACTGTTGAGTGTTTTTAACTTGCAACTTTTTTCATACTATTTGTAGTATAATTGTTTTGGTTTTTTAAATTGAAATTTATTTATTGTTTTTATAGAGAAACTGTTGAGTTTATTAAATTCTATTATAGTTTTTATGGTGAAATTCTTGATTTTTTTATTTAATTTGGAACAATTATATTATCTTTGTAGTAAAATTGTTGAGTTTTTTTTTAACTTGGAACTTTTTTTTAAGGTTTTTATAGTGAAATTGTTCAGTTTATGGTTTTTATAGTGAAATTCTTGAGTTTTTTTAAATTGGAATTCATTTAAATGGTTTTTATGGTGAAACTCTTGAGTTTTTTTAACTTGCGACTTTTTTTTTATACTATTTATACTAAAATTGTTTAATTTTTTTTAATTGATACTTTTTTTATTCTTTTATTGTGAAACTGTTGAGTATTTTCACTTGTAAATTTCGTTATAGGTTTTATGGTGAAATTGTTGATTTATTTTTAATTTGGATTTTTTTGTTATTTCTATTGTAAAATTGTTGAGTTTTTTTAAGTTGGAACTTTTTTTTATGGTTTTTATAATGAAATTGTTGAGTTGTTTTAACTTTGGATATTTTTTAATGGTTTTTATTGTGAAATTATTGAGTTTTTTTTACTTGGATCTTTTTTTATACTATTTTTGTAAAATTGTTGAGTTTTTTAAATTGGAACTTTTTTCTATGGTTTTAATAGTTAAACTGTTGTGTTTTTTCATTTGGATTTTTTTTTTATAGATTTTATGGTTAAATGTATGATTTTTTTATTTAATTTGGAACTTTTTTTATTTTATTAGTAAAATTGTTGTGTTTTTTTAACTTGAAACTTTTATTAAGGTTTTTATAGTGAGATTGTTCAATTTATGGTTTTTATAGTGCAATTGTTGAGTTTTTTAATTTGGAATTCTCTTTAATAGTTTTTATAGTGAGACTGTTGAGTGTTTTTAACTTGCAACTTTTTTCATACTATTTGTAGTATAATTATTTTATTTTTTTAAATTGAAATTTATTTATTGTTTTTATAGAGAAACTGTTGAGTTTATTAAATTCTATTATAGTTTTTATGGTGAAATTCTTGATTTTTTTCTTTAATTTGGAACTTTTATATTATGTTTGTAGTAAAATTATTGAGTTTTTTCTAACTTGGGACTTTTATTTAAGGTTTTTATAGTTAAATTGTTCAGTTTATGGCTTTTATAGTGAAATTCTTGAGTTTTTTAAAATTGGAATTCATTTAAATGGTTTTTATGGTGAAACTCTTGAGTTTTTTTAACTTGCGACTTTTTTTTTATACTATTTATAGTAAAATTGTTTAATTTTTTTAAATTGATACTTTTTTTATTCTTTTATTGTGAAACTGTTGAGTATTTTCACTTGTAAATTTCGTTATAGGTTTTATGGTGAAATTGTTGATTTATTTTTAATTTGGATTTTTTTGTTATTTCTATTGTAAAATTGTTGAGTTTTTTTAAGTTGGAACTTTTTTTTATGGTTTTTATAATGAAATTGTTGAGTTGTTTTAACTTTGGATATTTTTTAATGGTTTTTATTGTGAAATTATTGAGTTTTTTTTACTTGGATCTTTTTTTATACTATTTTAGTAAAATTGTTGAGTTTTTTAAATTGGAACTTTTTTCTATGGTTTTAATAGTTAAACTGTTGTGTTTTTTCATTTGGATTTTTTTTTTATAGATTTTATGGTTAAATGTATGATTTTTTTATTTAATTTGGAACTTTTTTTATTTTATTAGTAAAATTGTTGTGTTTTTTTAACTTGAAACTTTTATTAAGGTTTTTATAGTGAGATTGTTCAATTTATGGTTTTTATAGTGCAATTGTTGAGTTTTTTAATTTGGAATTCTCTTTAATAGTTTTTATAGTGAGACTGTTGAGTGTTTTTAACTTGCAACTTTTTTCATACTATTTGTAGTATAATTATTTTATTTTTTTAAATTGAAATTTATTTATTGTTTTTATAGAGAAACTGTTGAGTTTATTAAATTCTATTATAGTTTTTATGGTGAAATTCTTGATTTTTTTCTTTAATTTGGAACTTTTATATTATGTTTGTAGTAAAATTATTGAGTTTTTTCTAACTTGGGACTTTTATTTAAGGTTTTTATAGTTAAATTGTTCAGTTTATGGCTTTTATAGTGAAATTCTTTAGTTTTTTTAAAATTGGAATTCATTTAAATGGTTTTTATAGTGAAACAATTGAGTTTTTTTAACTTGCGACTTTTTTTATACTATTTATAGTAAAATTGTTTAATTTGTTTAAATTGAAACTTTTTTGATTCTTTTATTGTGAAACTGTTGATTTTTTTCACTTGTAAATTTCGTTATAGTTTTTATGGTGAAATTGTTGATTTTTTTTTAATTTGGATTTTTTTGTTATTTCTATTGTAAAATTGTTGAGTTTTTTTAAGTTGGAACTTTTATTTATGGTTTTTATAATGAAATTGTTGAGTTGTTTTAACTTTGGATATTTTTTAATGGTTTTTATTGTGAAATTGTTGAGTTTTTTTTACTTGGAACTTTTTTTATGCTATTTTAGTAAAATTGTTGATTTTTTTAAATTGGAACTCTTTTATATGGTTTTTATAGTTAAACTGTTGTGTTTTTTCATTTGGAAATTTTGTTATAGTTTTTATGGTGAAATGTATGGTTTTTTTTATTTAATTTGGAACTTTTTTTATTTTTGTAGTAAAATTGTTGAGTATTTTTAACTTGAAACTTTTATTAAGGTTTTTATAGTGAGATTGTTCAATTTATGGTTTTTATAGTGCAATTGTTGAGTTTTTTTAACTTGGAATTCTCTTTAATAGTTTTTATAGTGAGACTGTTGAGTGTTTTTAACTTGCAACTTTTTTCATACTATTTGTAGTATAATTGTTTTGGTTTTTTAAATTGAAATTTTTTTATTGTTTTTATAGAGAAACTGTTGAGTTTATTAAATTCTATTATAGTTTTTATGGTGAAATTCTTGATTTTTTTATTTAATTTGGAACAATTATATTATCTTTGTAGTAAAATTGTTGAGTTTTTTTTTAACTTGGAACTTTTTTTTAAGGTTTTTATAGTGAAATTGTTCAGTTTATGGTTTTTATAGTGAAATTCTTGAGTTTTTTTAAATTGGAATTCATTTAAATGGTTTTTATGGTGAAACTCTTGAGTTTTTTTAACTTGCGACTTTTTTTTTATACTATTTATAGTAAAATTGTTTAATTTTTTTAAATTGATACTTTTTTTATTCTTTTATTGTGAAACTGTTGAGTATTTTCACTTGTAAATTTCGTTATAGGTTTTATGGTGAAATTGTTGATTTATTTTTAATTTGGATTTTTTTGTTATTTCTATTGTAAAATTGTTGAGTTTTTTTAAGTTGGAACTTTTTTTTATGGTTTTTATAATGAAATTGTTGAGTTGTTTTAACTTTGGATATTTTTTAATGGTTTTTATTGTGAAATTATTGAGTTTTTTTTACTTGGATCTTTTTTTATACTATTTTAGTAAAATTGTTGAGTTTTTTAAATTGGAACTTTTTTCTATGGTTTTAATAGTTAAACTGTTGTGTTTTTTCATTTGGATTTTTTTTTTATAGATTTTATGGTTAAATGTATGATTTTTTTATTTAATTTGGAACTTTTTTTATTTTATTAGTAAAATTGTTGTGTTTTTTTAACTTGAAACTTTTATTAAGGTTTTTATAGTGAGATTGTTCAATTTATGGTTTTTATAGTGCAATTGTTGAGTTTTTTAATTTGGAATTCCCTTTAATAGTTTTTATAGTGAGACTGTTGAGTGTTTTTAACTTGCAACTTTTTTCATACTATTTGTAGTATAATTATTTTATTTTTTTAAATTGAAATTTATTTATTGTTTTTATAGAGAAACTGTTGAGTTTATTAAATTCTATTATAGTTTTTATGGTGAAATTCTTGATTTTTTTCTTTAATTTGGAACTTTTATATTATGTTTGTAGTAAAATTATTGAGTTTTTTCTAACTTGGGACTTTTATTTAAGGTTTTTATAGTTAAATTGTTCAGTTTATGGCTTTTATAGTGAAATTCTTTAGTTTTTTTAAAATTGGAATTCATTTAAATGGTTTTTATAGTGAAACAATTGAGTTTTTTTAACTTGCGACTTTTTTTATACTATTTATAGTAAAATTGTTTAATTTGTTTAAATTGAAACTTTTTTGATTCTTTTATTGTGAAACTGTTGATTTTTTTCACTTGTAAATTTCGTTATAGTTTTTATGGTGAAATTGTTGATTTTTTTTTAATTTGGATTTTTTTGTTATTTCTATTGTAAAATTGTTGAGTTTTTTTAAGTTGGAACTTTTATTTATGGTTTTTATAATGAAATTGTTGAGTTGTTTTAACTTTGGATATTTTTTAATGGTTTTTATTGTGAAATTGTTGAGTTTTTTTTACTTGGAACTTTTTTTATGCTATTTTAGTAAAATTGTTGATTTTTTTAAATTGGAACTCTTTTATATGGTTTTTATAGTTAAACTGTTGTGTTTTTTCATTTGGAAATTTTGTTATAGTTTTTATGGTGAAATGTATGGTTTTTTTTATTTAATTTGGAACTTTTTTTATTTTTGTAGTAAAATTGTTGAGTATTTTTAACTTGAAACTTTTATTAAGGTTTTTATAGTGAGATTGTTCAATTTATGGTTTTTATAGTGCAATTGTTGAGTTTTTTTAACTTGGAATTCTCTTTAATAGTTTTTATAGTGAGACTGTTGAGTGTTTTTAACTTGCAACTTTTTTCATACTATTTGTAGTATAATTGTTTTGGTTTTTTAAATTGAAATTTTTTTATTGTTTTTATAGAGAAACTGTTGAGTTTATTAAATTCTATTATAGTTTTTATGGTGAAATTCTTGATTTTTTTATTTAATTTGGAACAATTATATTATCTTTGTAGTAAAATTGTTGAGTTTTTTTTTAACTTGGAACTTTTTTTTAAGGTTTTTATAGTGAAATTGTTCAGTTTATGGTTTTTATAGTGAAATTCTTGAGTTTTTTTAAATTGGAATTCATTTAAATGGTTTTTATGGTGAAACTCTTGAGTTTTTTTAACTTGCGACTTTTTTTTTATACTATTGATAGTAAAATTGTTTAATTTTTTTAAATTGATACTTTTTTTATTCTTTTATTGTGAAACTGTTGAGTATTTTCACTTGTAAATTTCGTTATAGGTTTTATGGTGAAATTGTTGATTTATTTTTAATTTGGATTTTTTTGTTATTTCTATTGTAAAATTGTTGAGTTTTTTTAAGTTGGAACTTTTTTTTATGGTTTTTATAATGAAATTGTTGAGTTGTTTTAACTTTGGATATTTTTTAATGGTTTTTATTGTGAAATTATTGAGTTTTTTTTACTTGGATCTTTTTTTATACTATTTTAGTAAAATTGTTGAGTTTTTTAAATTGGAACTTTTTTCTATGGTTTTAATAGTTAAACTGTTGTGTTTTTTCATTTGGATTTTTTTTTATAGATTTTATGGTTAAATGTATGATTTTTTTATTTAATTTGGAACTTTTTTTATTTTATTAGTAAAATTGTTGTGTTTTTTTAACTTGAAACTTTTATTAAGGTTTTTATAGTGAGATTGTTCAATTTATGGTTTTTATAGTGCAATTGTTGAGTTTTTTAATTTGGAATTCCCTTTAATAGTTTTTATAGTGAGACTGTTGAGTGTTTTTAACTTGCAACTTTTTTCATACTATTTGTAGTATAATTATTTTATTTTTTTAAATTGAAATTTATTTATTGTTTTTATAGAGAAACTGTTGAGTTTATTAAATTCTATTATAGTTTTTATGGTGAAATTCTTGATTTTTTTCTTTAATTTGGAACTTTTATATTATGTTTGTAGTAAAATTATTGAGTTTTTTCTAACTTGGGACTTTTATTTAAGGTTTTTATAGTTAAATTGTTCAGTTAATGGCTTTTATAGTGAAATTCTTTAGTTTTTTTAAAATTGGAATTCATTTAAATGGTTTTTATAGTGAAACAATTGAGTTTTTTTAACTTGCGACTTTTTTTATACTATTTATAGTAAAATTGTTTAATTTGTTTAAATTGAAACTTTTTTGATTCTTTTATTGTGAAACTGTTGATTTTTTTCACTTGTAAATTTCGTTATAGTTTTTATGGTGAAATTGTTGATTTTTTTTTAATTTGGATTTTTTTGTTATTTCTATTGTAAAATTGTTGAGTTTTTTTAAGTTGGAACTTTTATTTATGGTTTTTATAATGAAATTGTTGAGTTGTTTTAACTTTGGATATTTTTTAATGGTTTTTATTGTGAAATTGTTGAGTTTTTTTTACTTGGAACTTTTTTTATGCTATTTTAGTAAAATTGTTGATTTTTTTAAATTGGAACTCTTTTATATGGTTTTTATAGTTAAACTGTTGTGTTTTTTCATTTGGAAATTTTGTTATAGTTTTTATGGTGAAATGTATGGTTTTTTTATTTAATTTGGAACTTTTTTTATTTTTGTAGTAAAATTGTTGAGTATTTTTAACTTGAAACTTTTATTAAGGTTTTTATAGTGAGATTGTTCAATTTATGGTTTTTATAGTGCAATTGTTGAGTTTTTTTAACTTGGAATTCTCTTTAATAGTTTTTATAGTGAGACTGTTGAGTGTTTTTAACTTGCAACTTTTTTCATACTATTTGTAGTATAATTGTTTTGGTTTTTTAAATTGAAATTTTTTTATTGTTTTTATAGAGAAACTGTTGAGTTTATTAAATTCTATTATAGTTTTTATGGTGAAATTCTTGATTTTTTTATTTAATTTGGAACAATTATATTATCTTTGTAGTAAAATTGTTGAGTTTTTTTTTAACTTGGAACTTTTTTTTAAGGTTTTTATAGTGAAATTGTTCAGTTTATGGTTTTTATAGTGAAATTCTTGAGTTTTTTTAAATTGGAATTCATTTAAATGGTTTTTATGGTGAAACTCTTGAGTTTTTTTAACTTGCGACTTTTTTTTTATACTATTTATAGTAAAATTGTTTAATTTTTTTAAATTGATACTTTTTTTATTCTTTTATTGTGAAACTGTTGAGTATTTTCACTTGTAAATTTCGTTATAGGTTTTATGGTGAAATTGTTGATTTATTTTTAATTTGGATTTTTTTGTTATTTCTATTGTAAAATTGTTGAGTTTTTTTAAGTTGGAACTTTTTTTTATGGTTTTTATAATGAAATTGTTGAGTTGTTTAAACTTTGGATATTTTTTAATGGTTTTTATTGTGAAATTATTGAGTTTTTTTTACTTGGATCTTTTTTTATACTATTTTAGTAAAATTGTTGAGTTTTTTAAATTGGAACTTTTTTCTATGGTTTTAATAGTTAAACTGTTGTGTTTTTTCATTTGGATTTTTTTTTTATAGATTTTATGGTTAAATGTATGATTTTTTTATTTAATTTGGAACTTTTTTTATTTTATTAGTAAAATTGTTGTGTTTTTTTAACTTGAAACTTTTATTAAGGTTTTTATAGTGAGATTGTTCAATTTATGGTTTTTATAGTGCAATTGTTGAGTTTTTTAATTTGGAATTCTCTTTAATAGTTTTTATAGTGAGACTGTTGAGTGTTTTTAACTTGCAACTTTTTTCATACTATTTGTAGTATAATTATTTTATTTTTTTAAATTGAAATTTATTTATTGTTTTTATAGAGAAACTGTTGAGTTTATTAAATTCTATTATAGTTTTTATGGTGAAATTCTTGATTTTTTTCTTTAATTTGGAACTTTTATATTATGTTTGTAGTAAAATTATTGAGTTTTTTCTAACTTGGGACTTTTATTTAAGGTTTTTATAGTTAAATTGTTCAGTTAATGGCTTTTATAGTGAAATTCTTTAGTTTTTTTAAAATTGGAATTCATTTAAATGGTTTTTATAGTGAAACAATTGAGTTTTTTTAACTTGCGACTTTTTTTATACTATTTATAGTAAAATTGTTTAATTTGTTTAAATTGAAACTTTTTTGATTCTTTTATTGTGAAACTGTTGATTTTTTTCACTTGTAAATTTCGTTATAGTTTTTATGGTGAAATTGTTGATTTTTTTTTAATTTGGATTTTTTTGTTATTTCTATTGTAAAATTGTTGAGTTTTTTTAAGTTGGAACTTTTATTTATGGTTTTTATAATGAAATTGTTGAGTTGTTTTAACTTTGGATATTTTTTAATGGTTTTTATTGTGAAATTGTTGAGTTTTTTTTACTTGGAACTTTTTTTATGCTATTTTAGTAAAATTGTTGATTTTTTTAAATTGGAACTCTTTTATATGGTTTTTATAGTTAAACTGTTGTGTTTTTTCATTTGGAAATTTTGTTATAGTTTTTATGGTGAAATGTATGGTTTTTTTATTTAATTTGGAACTTTTTTTATTTTTGTAGTAAAATTGTTGAGTATTTTTAACTTGAAACTTTTATTAAGGTTTTTATAGTGAGATTGTTCAATTTATGGTTTTTATAGTGCAATTGTTGAGTTTTTTTAACTTGGAATTCTCTTTAATAGTTTTTATAGTGAGACTGTTGAGTGTTTTTAACTTGCAACTTTTTTCATACTATTTGTAGTATAATTGTTTTGGTTTTTTAAATTGAAATTTTTTTATTGTTTTTATATAGAAACTGTTGAGTTTATTAAATTCTATTATAGTTTTTATGGTGAAATTCTTGATTTTTTTATTTAATTTGGAACAATTATATTATCTTTGTAGTAAAATTGTTGAGTTTTTTTTTAACTTGGAACTTTTTTTTAAGGTTTTTATAGTGAAATTGTTCAGTTTATGGTTTTTATAGTGAAATTCTTGAGTTTTTTTAAATTGGAATTCATTTAAATGGTTTTTATGGTGAAACTCTTGAGTTTTTTTAACTTGCGACTTTTTTTTTATACTATTTATAGTAAAATTGTTTAATTTTTTTAAATTGATACTTTTTTTATTCTTTTATTGTGAAACTGTTGAGTATTTTCACTTGTAAATTTCGTTATAGGTTTTATGGTGAAATTGTTGATTTATTTTTAATTTGGATTTTTTTGTTATTTCTATTGTAAAATTGTTGAGTTTTTTTAAGTTGGAACTTTTTTTTATGGTTTTTATAATGAAATTGTTGAGTTGTTTAAACTTTGGATATTTTTTAATGGTTTTTATTGTGAAATTATTGAGTTTTTTTTACTTGGATCTTTTTTTATACTATTTTAGTAAAATTGTTGAGTTTTTTAAATTGGAACTTTTTTCTATGGTTTTAATAGTTAAACTGTTGTGTTTTTTCATTTGGATTTTTTTTTTATAGATTTTATGGTTAAATGTATGATTTTTTTATTTAATTTGGAACTTTTTTTATTTTATTAGTAAAATTGTTGTGTTTTTTTAACTTGAAACTTTTATTAAGGTTTTTATAGTGAGATTGTTCAATTTATGGTTTTTATAGTGCAATTGTTGAGTTTTTTAATTTGGAATTCTCTTTAATAGTTTTTATAGTGAGACTGTTGAGTGTTTTTAACTTGCAACTTTTTTCATACTATTTGTAGTATAATTATTTTATTTTTTTAAATTGAAATTTTTTTATTGTTTTTATAGAGAAACTGTTGAGTTTATTAAATTCTATTATAGTTTTTATGGTGAAATTCTTGATTTTTTTCTTTAATTTGGAACTTTTATATTATGTTTGTAGTAAAATTATTGAGTTTTTTCTAACTTGGGACTTTTATTTAAGGTTTTTATAGTTAAATTGTTCAGTTAATGGCTTTTATAGTGAAATTCTTTAGTTTTTTTAAAATTGGAATTCATTTAAATGGTTTTTATAGTGAAACAATTGAGTTTTTTTAACTTGCGACTTTTTTTATACTATTTATAGTAAAATTGTTTAATTTGTTTAAATTGAAACTTTTTTGATTCTTTTATTGTGAAACTGTTGATTTTTTTCACTTGTAAATTTCGTTATAGTTTTTATGGTGAAATTGTTGATTTTTTTTTAATTTGGATTTTTTTGTTATTTCTATTGTAAAATTGTTGAGTTTTTTTAAGTTGGAACTTTTATTTATGGTTTTTATAATGAAATTGTTGAGTTGTTTTAACTTTGGATATTTTTTAATGGTTTTTATTGTGAAATTGTTGAGTTTTTTTTACTTGGAACTTTTTTTATGCTATTTTAGTAAAATTGTTGATTTTTTTAAATTGGAACTCTTTTATATGGTTTTTATAGTTAAACTGTTGTGTTTTTTCATTTGGAAATTTTGTTATAGTTTTTATGGTGAAATGTATGGTTTTTTTATTTAATTTGGAACTTTTTTTATTTTTGTAGTAAAATTGTTGAGTATTT
The DNA here is from genome assembly GCA_963966055.1 of Lathyrus aphaca. Taxonomy (NCBI): domain Eukaryota; kingdom Viridiplantae; phylum Streptophyta; class Magnoliopsida; order Fabales; family Fabaceae; genus Lathyrus; species Lathyrus aphaca. The sequence goes on from OZ014522.1 coordinate 224,599,469, forward strand.
TTAACTTGAAACTTTTATTAAGGTTTTTATAGTGAGATTGTTCAATTTATGGTTTTTATAGTGCAATTGTTGAGTTTTTTTAACTTGGAATTCTCTTTAATAGTTTTTATAGTGAGACTGTTGAGTGTTTTTAACTTGCAACTTTTTTCATACTATTTGTAGTATAATTGTTTTGGTTTTTTAAATTGAAATTTTTTTATTGTTTTTATATAGAAACTGTTGAGTTTATTAAATTCTATTATAGTTTTTATGGTGAAATTCTTGATTTTTTTATTTAATTTGGAACAATTATATTATCTTTGTAGTAAAATTGTTGAGTTTTTTTTTAACTTGGAACTTTTTTTTAAGGTTTTTATAGTGAAATTGTTCAGTTTATGGTTTTTATAGTGAAATTCTTGAGTTTTTTTAAATTGGAATTCATTTAAATGGTTTTTATGGTGAAACTCTTGAGTTTTTTTAACTTGCGACTTTTTTTTATACTATTTATAGTAAAATTGTTTAATTTTTTTAAATTGATACTTTTTTTATTCTTTTATTGTGAAACTGTTGAGTATTTTCACTTGTAAATTTCGTTATAGGTTTTATGGTGAAATTGTTGATTTATTTTTAATTTGGATTTTTTTGTTATTTCTATTGTAAAATTGTTGAGTTTTTTTAAGTTGGAACTTTTTTTTATGGTTTTTATAATGAAATTGTTGAGTTGTTTAAACTTTGGATATTTTTTAATGGTTTTTATTGTGAAATTATTGAGTTTTTTTTACTTGGATCTTTTTTTATACTATTTTAGTAAAATTGTTGAGTTTTTTAAATTGGAACTTTTTTCTATGGTTTTAATAGTTAAACTGTTGTGTTTTTTCATTTGGATTTTTTTTTTATAGATTTTATGGTTAAATGTATGATTTTTTTATTTAATTTGGAACTTTTTTTATTTTATTAGTAAAATTGTTGTGTTTTTTTAACTTGAAACTTTTATTAAGGTTTTTATAGTGAGATTGTTCAATTTATGGTTTTTATAGTGCAATTGTTGAGTTTTTTAATTTGGAATTCTCTTTAATAGTTTTTATAGTGAGACTGTTGAGTGTTTTTAACTTGCAACTTTTTTCATACTATTTGTAGTATAATTATTTTATTTTTTTAAATTGAAATTTTTTTATTGTTTTTATAGAGAAACTGTTGAGTTTATTAAATTCTATTATAGTTTTTATGGTGAAATTCTTGATTTTTTTATTTAATTTGGAACAATTATATTATCTTTGTAGTAAAATTGTTGAGTTTTTTTTTAACTTGGAACTTTTTTTTAAGGTTTTTATAGTGAAATTGTTCAGTTTATGGTTTTTATAGTGAAATTCTTGAGTTTTTTTAAATTGGAATTCATTTAAATGGTTTTTATGGTGAAACTCTTGAGTTTTTTTAACTTGCGACTTTTTTTTTATACTATTTATAGTAAAATTGTTTAATTTTTTTAAATTGATACTTTTTTTATTCTTTTATTGTGAAACTGTTGAGTATTTTCACTTGTAAATTTCGTTATAGGTTTTATGGTGAAATTGTTGATTTATTTTTAATTTGGATTTTTTTGTTATTTCTATTGTAAAATTGTTGAGTTTTTTTAAGTTGGAACTTTTTTTTATGGTTTTTATAATGAAATTGTTGAGTTGTTTAAACTTTGGATATTTTTTAATGGTTTTTATTGTGAAATTATTGAGTTTTTTTTACTTGGATCTTTTTTTATACTATTTTAGTAAAATTGTTGAGTTTTTTAAATTGGAACTTTTTTCTATGGTTTTAATAGTTAAACTGTTGTGTTTTTTCATTTGGATTTTTTTTTTATAGATTTTATGGTTAAATGTATGATTTTTTTATTTAATTTGGAACTTTTTTTATTTTATTAGTAAAATTGTTGTGTTTTTTTAACTTGAAACTTTTATTAAGGTTTTTATAGTGAGATTGTTCAATTTATGGTTTTTATAGTGCAATTGTTGAGTTTTTTAATTTGGAATTCTCTTTAATAGTTTTTATAGTGAGACTGTTGAGTGTTTTTAACTTGCAACTTTTTTCATACTATTTGTAGTATAATTATTTTATTTTTTTAAATTGAAATTTTTTTATTGTTTTTATAGAGAAACTGTTGAGTTTATTAAATTCTATTATAGTTTTTATGGTGAAATTCTTGATTTTTTTCTTTAATTTGGAACTTTTATATTATGTTTGTAGTAAAATTATTGAGTTTTTTCTAACTTGGGACTTTTATTTAAGGTTTTTATAGTTAAATTGTTCAGTTAATGGCTTTTATAGTGAAATTCTTTAGTTTTTTTAAAATTGGAATTCATTTAAATGGTTTTTATAGTGAAACAATTGAGTTTTTTTAACTTGCGACTTTTTTTATACTATTTATAGTAAAATTGTTTAATTTGTTTAAATTGAAACTTTTTTGATTCTTTTATTGTGAAACTGTTGATTTTTTTCACTTGTAAATTTCGTTATAGTTTTTATGGTGAAATTGTTGATTTTTTTTTAATTTGGATTTTTTTGTTATTTCTATTGTAAAATTGTTGAGTTTTTTTAAGTTGGAACTTTTATTTATGGTTTTTATAATGAAATTGTTGAGTTGTTTTAACTTTGGATATTTTTTAATGGTTTTTATTGTGAAATTGTTGAGTTTTTTTTACTTGGAACTTTTTTTATGCTATTTTAGTAAAATTGTTGATTTTTTTAAATTGGAACTCTTTTATATGGTTTTTATAGTTAAACTGTTGTGTTTTTTCATTTGGAAATTTTGTTATAGTTTTTATGGTGAAATGTATGGTTTTTTTATTTAATTTGGAACTTTTTTTATTTTTGTAGTAAAATTGTTGAGTATTTTTAACTTGAAACTTTTATTAAGGTTTTTATAGTGAGATTGTTCAATTTATGGTTTTTATAGTGCAATTGTTGAGTTTTTTTAACTTGGAATTCTCTTTAATAGTTTTTATAGTGAGACTGTTGAGTGTTTTTAACTTGCAACTTTTTTCATACTATTTGTAGTATAATTGTTTTGGTTTTTTAAATTGAAATTTTTTTATTGTTTTTATATAGAAACTGTTGAGTTTATTAAATTCTATTATAGTTTTTATGGTGAAATTCTTGATTTTTTTATTTAATTTGGAACAATTATATTATCTTTGTAGTAAAATTGTTGAGTTTTTTTTTAACTTGGAACTTTTTTTTAAGGTTTTTATAGTGAAATTGTTCAGTTTATGGTTTTTATAGTGAAATTCTTGAGTTTTTTTAAATTGGAATTCATTTAAATGGTTTTTATGGTGAAACTCTTGAGTTTTTTTAACTTGCGACTTTTTTTTTATACTATTTATAGTAAAATTGTTTAATTTTTTTAAATTGATACTTTTTTTATTCTTTTATTGTGAAACTGTTGAGTATTTTCACTTGTAAATTTCGTTATAGGTTTTATGGTGAAATTGTTGATTTATTTTTAATTTGGATTTTTTTGTTATTTCTATTGTAAAATTGTTGAGTTTTTTTAAGTTGGAACTTTTTTTTATGGTTTTTATAATGAAATTGTTGAGTTGTTTAAACTTTGGATATTTTTTAATGGTTTTTATTGTGAAATTATTGAGTTTTTTTTACTTGGATCTTTTTTTATACTATTTTAGTAAAATTGTTGAGTTTTTTAAATTGGAACTTTTTTCTATGGTTTTAATAGTTAAACTGTTGTGTTTTTTCATTTGGATTTTTTTTTTATAGATTTTATGGTTAAATGTATGATTTTTTTATTTAATTTGGAACTTTTTTTATTTTATTAGTAAAATTGTTGTGTTTTTTTAACTTGAAACTTTTATTAAGGTTTTTATAGTGAGATTGTTCAATTTATGGTTTTTATAGTGCAATTGTTGAGTTTTTTAATTTGGAATTCTCTTTAATAGTTTTTATAGTGAGACTGTTGAGTGTTTTTAACTTGCAACTTTTTTCATACTATTTGTAGTATAATTATTTTATTCTTTTAAATTGAAATTTTTTTATTGTTTTTATAGAGAAACTGTTGAGTTTATTAAATTCTATTATAGTTTTTATGGTGAAATTCTTGATTTTTTTATTTAATTTGGAACAATTATATTATCTTTGTAGTAAAATTGTTGAGTTTTTTTTTAACTTGGAACTTTTTTTTAAGGTTTTTATAGTGAAATTGTTCAGTTTATGGTTTTTATAGTGAAATTCTTGAGTTTTTTTAAATTGGAATTCATTTAAATGGTTTTTATGGTGAAACTCTTGAGTTTTTTTAACTTGCGACTTTTTTTTTATACTATTTATAGTAAAATTGTTTAATTTTTTTAAATTGATACTTTTTTTATTCTTTTATTGTGAAACTGTTGAGTATTTTCACTTGTAAATTTCGTTATAGGTTTTATGGTGAAATTGTTGATTTATTTTTAATTTGGATTTTTTTGTTATTTCTATTGTAAAATTGTTGAGTTTTTTTAAGTTGGAACTTTTTTTTATGGTTTTTATAATGAAATTGTTGAGTTGTTTAAACTTTGGATATTTTTTAATGGTTTTTATTGTGAAATTATTGAGTTTTTTTTACTTGGATCTTTTTTTATACTATTTTAGTAAAATTGTTGAGTTTTTTAAATTGGAACTTTTTTCTATGGTTTTAATAGTTAAACTGTTGTGTTTTTTCATTTGGATTTTTTTTTTATAGATTTTATGGTTAAATGTATGATTTTTTTATTTAATTTGGAACTTTTTTTATTTTATTAGTAAAATTGTTGTGTTTTTTTAACTTGAAACTTTTATTAAGGTTTTTATAGTGAGATTGTTCAATTTATGGTTTTTATAGTGCAATTGTTGAGTTTTTTAATTTGGAATTCTCTTTAATAGTTTTTATAGTGAGACTGTTGAGTGTTTTTAACTTGCAACTTTTTTCATACTATTTGTAGTATAATTATTTTATTTTTTTAAATTGAAATTTTTTTATTGTTTTTATAGAGAAACTGTTGAGTTTATTAAATTCTATTATAGTTTTTATGGTGAAATTCTTGATTTTTTTCTTTAATTTGGAACTTTTATATTATGTTTGTAGTAAAATTATTGAGTTTTTTCTAACTTGGGACTTTTATTTAAGGTTTTTATAGTTAAATTGTTCAGTTAATGGCTTTTATAGTGAAATTCTTTAGTTTTTTTAAAATTGGAATTCATTTAAATGGTTTTTATAGTGAAACAATTGAGTTTTTTTAACTTGCGACTTTTTTTATACTATTTATAGTAAAATTGTTTAATTTGTTTAAATTGAAACTTTTTTGATTCTTTTATTGTGAAACTGTTGATTTTTTTCACTTGTAAATTTCGTTATAGTTTTTATGGTGAAATTGTTGATTTTTTTTTAATTTGGATTTTTTTGTTATTTCTATTGTAAAATTGTTGAGTTTTTTTAAGTTGGAACTTTTATTTATGGTTTTTATAATGAAATTGTTGAGTTGTTTTAACTTTGGATATTTTTTAATGGTTTTTATTGTGAAATTGTTGAGTTTTTTTTACTTGGAACTTTTTTTATGCTATTTTAGTAAAATTGTTGATTTTTTTAAATTGGAACTCTTTTATATGGTTTTTATAGTTAAACTGTTGTGTTTTTTCATTTGGAAATTTTGTTATAGTTTTTATGGTGAAATGTATGGTTTTTTTATTTAATTTGGAACTTTTTTTATTTTTGTAGTAAAATTGTTGAGTATTTTTAACTTGAAACTTTTATTAAGGTTTTTATAGTGAGATTGTTCAATTTATGGTTTTTATAGTGCAATTGTTGAGTTTTTTTAACTTGGAATTCTCTTTAATAGTTTTTATAGTGAGACTGTTGAGTGTTTTTAACTTGCAACTTTTTTCATACTATTTGTAGTATAATTGTTTTGGTTTTTTAAATTGAAATTTTTTTATTGTTTTTATATAGAAACTGTTGAGTTTATTAAATTCTATTATAGTTTTTATGGTGAAATTCTTGATTTTTTTATTTAATTTGGAACAATTATATTATCTTTGTAGTAAAATTGTTGAGTTTTTTTTTAACTTGGAACTTTTTTTTAAGGTTTTTATAGTGAAATTGTTCAGTTTATGGTTTTTATAGTGAAATTCTTGAGTTTTTTTAAATTGGAATTCATTTAAATGGTTTTTATGGTGAAACTCTTGAGTTTTTTTAACTTGCGACTTTTTTTTATACTATTTATAGTAAAATTGTTTAATTTTTTTAAATTGATACTTTTTTTATTCTTTTATTGTGAAACTGTTGAGTATTTTCACTTGTAAATTTCGTTATAGGTTTTATGGTGAAATTGTTGATTTATTTTTAATTTGGATTTTTTTGTTATTTCTATTGTAAAATTGTTGAGTTTTTTTAAGTTGGAACTTTTTTTTATGGTTTTTATAATGAAATTGTTGAGTTGTTTAAACTTTGGATATTTTTTAATGGTTTTTATTGTGAAATTATTGAGTTTTTTTTACTTGGATCTTTTTTTATACTATTTTAGTAAAATTGTTGAGTTTTTTAAATTGGAACTTTTTTCTATGGTTTTAATAGTTAAACTGTTGTGTTTTTTCATTTGGATTTTTTTTTTATAGATTTTATGGTTAAATGTATGATTTTTTTATTTAATTTGGAACTTTTTTTATTTTATTAGTAAAATTGTTGTGTTTTTTTAACTTGAAACTTTTATTAAGGTTTTTATAGTGAGATTGTTCAATTTATGGTTTTTATAGTGCAATTGTTGAGTTTTTTAATTTGGAATTCTCTTTAATAGTTTTTATAGTGAGACTGTTGAGTGTTTTTAACTTGCAACTTTTTTCATACTATTTGTAGTATAATTATTTTATTTTTTTAAATTGAAATTTTTTTATTGTTTTTATAGAGAAACTGTTGAGTTTATTAAATTCTATTATAGTTTTTATGGTGAAATTCTTGATTTTTTTCTTTAATTTGGAACTTTTATATTATGTTTGTAGTAAAATTATTGAGTTTTTTCTAACTTGGGACTTTTATTTAAGGTTTTTATAGTTAAATTGTTCAGTTAATGGCTTTTATAGTGAAATTCTTTAGTTTTTTTAAAATTGGAATTCATTTAAATGGTTTTTATAGTGAAACAATTGAGTTTTTTTAACTTGCGACTTTTTTTATACTATTTATAGTAAAATTGTTTAATTTGTTTAAATTGAAACTTTTTTGATTCTTTTATTGTGAAACTGTTGATTTTTTTCACTTGTAAATTTCGTTATAGTTTTTATGGTGAAATTGTTGATTTTTTTTTAATTTGGATTTTTTTGTTATTTCTATTGTAAAATTGTTGAGTTTTTTTAAGTTGGAACTTTTATTTATGGTTTTTATAATGAAATTGTTGAGTTGTTTTAACTTTGGATATTTTTTAATGGTTTTTATTGTGAAATTGTTGAGTTTTTTTTACTTGGAACTTTTTTTATGCTATTTTAGTAAAATTGTTGATTTTTTTAAATTGGAACTCTTTTATATGGTTTTTATAGTTAAACTGTTGTGTTTTTTCATTTGGAAATTTTGTTATAGTTTTTATGGTGAAATGTATGGTTTTTTTATTTAATTTGGAACTTTTTTTATTTTTGTAGTAAAATTGTTGAGTATTTTTAACTTGAAACTTTTATTAAGGTTTTTATAGTGAGATTGTTCAATTTATGGTTTTTATAGTGCAATTGTTGAGTTTTTTTAACTTGGAATTCTCTTTAATAGTTTTTATAGTGAGACTGTTGAGTGTTTTTAACTTGCAACTTTTTTCATACTATTTGTAGTATAATTGTTTTGGTTTTTTAAATTGAAATTTTTTTATTGTTTTTATATAGAAACTGTTGAGTTTATTAAATTCTATTATAGTTTTTATGGTGAAATTCTTGATTTTTTTATTTAATTTGGAACAATTATATTATCTTTGTAGTAAAATTGTTGAGTTTTTTTTTAACTTGGAACTTTTTTTTAAGGTTTTTATAGTGAAATTGTTCAGTTTATGGTTTTTATAGTGAAATTCTTGAGTTTTTTTAAATTGGAATTCATTTAAATGGTTTTTATGGTGAAACTCTTGAGTTTTTTTAACTTGCGACTTTTTTTTTATACTATTTATAGTAAAATTGTTTAATTTTTTTAAATTGATACTTTTTTTATTCTTTTATTGTGAAACTGTTGAGTATTTTCACTTGTAAATTTCGTTATAGGTTTTATGGTGAAATTGTTGATTTATTTTTAATTTGGATTTTTTTGTTATTTCTATTGTAAAATTGTTGAGTTTTTTTAAGTTGGAACTTTTTTTTATGGTTTTTATAATGAAATTGTTGAGTTGTTTTAACTTTGGATATTTTTTAATGGTTTTTATTGTGAAATTATTGAGTTTTTTTTACTTGGATCTTTTTTTATACTATTTTAGTAAAATTGTTGAGTTTTTTAAATTGGAACTTTTTTCTATGGTTTTAATAGTTAAACTGTTGTGTTTTTTCATTTGGATTTTTTTTTTATAGATTTTATGGTTAAATGTATGATTTTTTTATTTAATTTGGAACTTTTTTTATTTTATTAGTAAAATTGTTGTGTTTTTTTAACTTGAAACTTTTATTAAGGTTTTTATAGTGAGATTGTTCAATTTATGGTTTTTATAGTGCAATTGTTGAGTTTTTTAATTTGGAATTCTCTTTAATAGTTTTTATAGTGAGACTGTTGAGTGTTTTTAACTTGCAACTTTTTTCATACTATTTGTAGTATAATTATTTTATTTTTTTAAATTGAAATTTATTTATTGTTTTTATAGAGAAACTGTTGAGTTTATTAAATTCTATTATAGTTTTTATGGTGAAATTCTTGATTTTTTTCTTTAATTTGGAACTTTTATATTATGTTTGTAGTAAAATTATTGAGTTTTTTCTAACTTGGGACTTTTATTTAAGGTTTTTATAGTTAAATTGTTCAGTTAATGGCTTTTATAGTGAAATTCTTTAGTTTTTTTAAAATTGGAATTCATTTAAATGGTTTTTATAGTGAAACAATTGAGTTTTTTTAACTTGCGACTTTTTTTATACTATTTATAGTAAAATTGTTTAATTTGTTTAAATTGAAACTTTTTTGATTCTTTTATTGTGAAACTGTTGATTTTTTTCACTTGTAAATTTCGTTATAGTTTTTATGGTGAAATTGTTGATTTTTTTTTAATTTGGATTTTTTTGTTATTTCTATTGTAAAATTGTTGAGTTTTTTTAAGTTGGAACTTTTATTTATGGTTTTTATAATGAAATTGTTGAGTTGTTTTAACTTTGGATATTTTTTAATGGTTTTTATTGTGAAATTGTTGAGTTTTTTTTACTTGGAACTTTTTTTATGCTATTTTAGTAAAATTGTTGATTTTTTTAAATTGGAACTCTTTTATATGGTTTTTATAGTTAAACTGTTGTGTTTTTTCATTTGGAAATTTTGTTATAGTTTTTATGGTGAAATGTATGGTTTTTTTATTTAATTTGGAACTTTTTTTATTTTTGTAGTAAAATTGTTGAGTATTTTTAACTTGAAACTTTTATTAAGGTTTTTATAGTGAGATTGTTCAATTTATGGTTTTTATAGTGCAATTGTTGAGTTTTTTTAACTTGGAATTCTCTTTAATAGTTTTTATAGTGAGACTGTTGAGTGTTTTTAACTTGCAACTTTTTTCATACTATTTGTAGTATAATTGTTTTGGTTTTTTAAATTGAAATTTTTTTATTGTTTTTATATAGAAACTGTTGAGTTTATTAAATTCTATTATAGTTTTTATGGTGAAATTCTTGATTTTTTTATTTAATTTGGAACAATTATATTATCTTTGTAGTAAAATTGTTGAGTTTTTTTTTAACTTGGAACTTTTTTTTAAGGTTTTTATAGTGAAATTGTTCAGTTTATGGTTTTTATAGTGAAATTCTTGAGTTTTTTTAAATTGGAATTCATTTAAATGGTTTTTATGGTGAAACTCTTGAGTTTTTTTAACTTGCGACTTTTTTTTTATACTATTTATAGTAAAATTGTTTAATTTTTTTAAATTGATACTTTTTTTATTCTTTTATTGTGAAACTGTTGAGTATTTTCACTTGTAAATTTCGTTATAGGTTTTATGGTGAAATTGTTGATTTATTTTTAATTTGGATTTTTTTGTTATTTCTATTGTAAAATTGTTGAGTTTTTTTAAGTTGGAACTTTTTTTTATGGTTTTTATAATGAAATTGTTGAGTTGTTTTAACTTTGGATATTTTTTAATGGTTTTTATTGTGAAATTATTGAGTTTTTTTTACTTGGATCTTTTTTTATACTATTTTAGTAAAATTGTTGAGTTTTTTAAATTGGAACTTTTTTCTATGGTTTTAATAGTTAAACTGTTGTGTTTTTTCATTTGGATTTTTTTTTATAGATTTTATGGTTAAATGTATGATTTTTTTATTTAATTTGGAACTTTTTTTATTTTATTAGTAAAATTGTTGTGTTTTTTTAACTTGAAACTTTTATTAAGGTTTTTATAGTGAGATTGTTCAATTTATGGTTTTTATAGTGCAATTGTTGAGTTTTTTAATTTGGAATTCTCTTTAATAGTTTTTATAGTGAGACTGTTGAGTGTTTTTAACTTGCAACTTTTTTCATACTATTTGTAGTATAATTATTTTATTTTTTTAAATTGAAATTTATTTATTGTTTTTATAGAGAAACTGTTGAGTTTATTAAATTCTATTATAGTTTTTATGGTGAAATTCTTGATTTTTTTCTTTAATTTGGAACTTTTATATTATGTTTGTAGTAAAATTATTGAGTTTTTTCTAACTTGGGACTTTTATTTAAGGTTTTTATAGTTAAATTGTTCAGTTTATGGCTTTTATAGTGAAATTCTTTAGTTTTTTTAAAATTGGAATTCATTTAATTGGTTTTTATAGTGAAACAATTGAGTTTTTTTAACTTGCGACTTTTTTTATACTATTTATAGTAAAATTGTTTAATTTGTTTAAATTGAAACTTTTTTGATTCTTTTATTGTGAAACTGTTGATTTTTTTCACTAGTAAATTTCGTTATAGTTTTTATGGTGAAATTGTTGATTTTTTTTAATTTGGATTTTTTTGTTATTTCTATTGTAAAATTGTTGAGTTTTTTTAAGTTGGAACTTTTATTTATGGTTTTTATAATGAAATTGTTGAGTTGTTTTAACTTTGGATATTTTTTAATGGTTTTTATTGTGAAATTGTTGAGTTTTTTTTACTTGGAACTTTTTTTATGCTATTTTAGTAAAATTGTTGATTTTTTTAAATTGGAACTCTTTTATATGGTTTTTATAGTTAAACTGTTGTGTTTTTTCATTTGGAAATTTTGTTATAGTTTTTATGGTGAAATGTATGGTTTTTTTATTTAATTTGGAACTTTTTTTATTTTTGTAATAAAATTGTTGAGTATTTTTAACTTGAAACTTTTATTAAGGTTTTTATAGTGAGATTGTTCAATTTATGGTTTTTATAGTGCAATTGTTGAGTTTTTTTAACTTGGAATTCTCTTTAATAGTTTTTATAGTGAGACTGTTGAGTGTTTTTAACTTGCAACTTTTTTCATACTATTTGTAGTATAATTGTTTTGGTTTTTTAAATTGAAATTTTTTTATTGTTTTTATAGAGAAACTGTTGAGTTTATTAAATTCTATTATAGTTTTTATGGTGAAATTCTTGATTTTTTTATTTAATTTGGAACAATTATATTATCTTTGTAGTAAAATTGTTGAGTTTTTTTTTAACTTGGAACTTTTTTTTAAGGTTTTTATAGTGAAATTGTTCAGTTTATGGTTTTTATAGTGAAATTCTTGAGTTTTTTTAAATTGGAATTCATTTAAATGGTTTTTATGGTGAAACTCTTGAGTTTTTTTAACTTGCGACTTTTTTTTTATACTATTTATAGTAAAATTGTTTAATTTTTTTAAATTGATACTTTTTTTATTCTTTTATTGTGAAACTGTTGAGTATTTTCACTTGTAAATTTCGTTATAGGTTTTATGGTGAAATTGTTGATTTATTTTTAATTTGGATTTTTTTGTTATTTCTATTGTAAAATTGTTGAGTTTTTTTAAGTTGGAACTTTTTTTTATGGTTTTTATAATGAAATTGTTGAGTTGTTTTAACTTTGGATATTTTTTAATGGTTTTTATTGTGAAATTATTGAGTTTTTTTTACTTGGATCTTTTTTTATACTATTTTAGTAAAATTGTTGAGTTTTTTAAATTGGAACTTTTTTCTATGGTTTTAATAGTTAAACTGTTGTGTTTTTTCATTTGGATTTTTTTTTATAGATTTTATGGTTAAATGTATGATTTTTTTATTTAATTTGGAACTTTTTTTATTTTATTAGTAAAATTGTTGTGTTTTTTTAACTTGAAACTTTTATTAAGGTTTTTATAGTGAGATTGTTCAATTTATGGTTTTTATAGTGCAATTGTTGAGTTTTTTAATTTGGAATTCTCTTTAATAGTTTTTATAGTGAGACTGTTGAGTGTTTTTAACTTGCAACTTTTTTCATACTATTTGTAGTATAATTATTTTATTTTTTTAAATTGAAATTTATTTATTGTTTTTATAGAGAAACTGTTGAGTTTATTAAATTCTATTATAGTTTTTATGGTGAAATTCTTGATTTTTTTCTTTAATTTGGAACTTTTATATTATGTTTGTAGTAAAATTATTGAGTTTTTTCTAACTTGGGACTTTTATTTAAGGTTTTTATAGTTAAATTGTTCAGTTTATGGCTTTTATAGTGAAATTCTTTAGTTTTTTTAAAATTGGAATTCATTTAATTGGTTTTTATAGTGAAACAATTGAGTTTTTTTAACTTGCGACTTTTTTTATACTATTTATAGTAAAATTGTTTAATTTGTTTAAATTGAAACTTTTTTGATTCTTTTATTGTGAAACTGTTGATTTTTTTCACTTGTAAATTTCGTTATAGTTTTTATGGTGAAATTGTTGATTTTTTTTAATTTGGATTTTTTTGTTATTTCTATTGTAAAATTGTTGAGTTTTTTTAAGTTGGAACTTTTATTTATGGTTTTTATAATGAAATTGTTGAGTTGTTTTAACTTTGGATATTTTTTAATGGTTTTTATTGTGAAATTGTTGAGTTTTTTTTACTTGGAACTTTTTTTATGCTATTTTAGTAAAATTGTTGATTTTTTTAAATTGGAACTCTTTTATATGGTTTTTATAGTTAAACTGTTGTGTTTTTTCATTTGGAAATTTTGTTATAGTTTTTATGGTGAAATGTATGGTTTTTTTATTTAATTTGGAACTTTTTTTATTTTTGTAGTAAAATTGTTGAGTATTTTTAACTTGAAACTTTTATTAAGGTTTTTATAGTGAGATTGTTCAATTTATGGTTTTTATAGTGCAATTGTTGAGTTTTTTTAACTTGGAATTCTCTTTAATAGTTTTTATAGTGAGACTGTTGAGTGTTTTTAACTTGCAACTTTTTTCATACTATTTGTAGTATAATTGTTTTGGTTTTTTAAATTGAAATTTTTTTATTGTTTTTATAGAGAAACTGTTGAGTTTATTAAATTCTATTATAGTTTTTATGGTGAAATTCTTGATTTTTTTATTTAATTTGGAACAATTATATTATCTTTGTAGTAAAATTGTTGAGTTTTTTTTTAACTTGGAACTTTTTTTTAAGGTTTTTATAGTGAAATTGTTCAGTTTATGGTTTTTATAGTGAAATTCTTGAGTTTTTTTAAATTGGAATTCATTTAAATGGTTTTTATGGTGAAACTCTTGAGTTTTTTTAACTTGCGACTTTTTTTTTATACTATTTATAGTAAAATTGTTTAATTTTTTTAAATTGATACTTTTTTTATTCTTTTATTGTGAAACTGTTGAGTATTTTCACTTGTAAATTTCGTTATAGGTTTTATGGTGAAATTGTTGATTTATTTTTAATTTGGATTTTTTTGTTATTTCTATTGTAAAATTGTTGAGTTTTTTTAAGTTGGAACTTTTTTTTATGGTTTTTATAATGAAATTGTTGAGTTGTTTTAACTTTGGATATTTTTTAATGGTTTTTATTGTGAAATTATTGAGTTTTTTTTACTTGGATCTTTTTTTATACTATTTTAGTAAAATTGTTGAGTTTTTTAAATTGGAACTTTTTTCTATGGTTTTAATAGTTAAACTGTTGTGTTTTTTCATTTGGATTTTTTTTTATAGATTTTATGGTTAAATGTATGATTTTTTTATTTAATTTGGAACTTTTTTTATTTTATTAGTAAAATTGTTGTGTTTTTTTAACTTGAAACTTTTATTAAGGTTTTTATAGTGAGATTGTTCAATTTATGGTTTTTATAGTGCAATTGTTGAGTTTTTTAATTTGGAATTCTCTTTAATAGTTTTTATAGTGAGACTGTTGAGTGTTTTTAACTTGCAACTTTTTTCATACTATTTGTAGTATAATTATTTTATTTTTTTAAATTGAAATTTATTTATTGTTTTTATAGAGAAACTGTTGAGTTTATTAAATTCTATTATAGTTTTTATGGTGAAATTCTTGATTTTTTTCTTTAATTTGGAACTTTTATATTATGTTTGTAGTAAAATTATTGAGTTTTTTCTAACTTGGGACTTTTATTTAAGGTTTTTATAGTTAAATTGTTCAGTTTATGGCTTTTATAGTGAAATTCTTTAGTTTTTTTAAAATTGGAATTCATTTAATTGGTTTTTATAGTGAAACAATTGAGTTTTTTTAACTTGCGACTTTTTTTATACTATTTATAGTAAAATTGTTTAATTTGTTTAAATTGAAACTTTTTTGATTCTTTTATTGTGAAACTGTTGATTTTTTTCACTTGTAAATTTCGTTATAGTTTTTATGGTGAAATTGTTGATTTTTTTTAATTTGGATTTTTTTGTTATTTCTATTGTAAAATTGTTGAGTTTTTTTAAGTTGGAACTTTTATTTATGGTTTTTATAATGAAATTGTTGAGTTGTTTTAACTTTGGATATTTTTTAATGGTTTTTATTGTGAAATTGTTGAGTTTTTTTTACTTGGAACTTTTTTTATGCTATTTTAGTAAAATTGTTGATTTTTTTAAATTGGAACTCTTTTATATGGTTTTTATAGTTAAACTGTTGTGTTTTTTCATTTGGAAATTTTGTTATAGTTTTTATGGTGAAATGTATGGTTTTTTTATTTAATTTGGAACTTTTTTTATTTTTGTAGTAAAATTGTTGAGTATTTTTAACTTGAAACTTTTATTAAGGTTTTTATAGTGAGATTGTTCAATTTATGGTTTTTATAGTGCAATTGTTGAGTTTTTTTAACTTGGAATTCTCTTTAATAGTTTTTATAGTGAGACTGTTGAGTGTTTTTAACTTGCAACTTTTTTCATACTATTTGTAGTATAATTGTTTTGGTTTTTTAAATTGAAATTTTTTTATTGTTTTTATAGAGAAACTGTTGAGTTTATTAAATTCTATTATAGTTTTTATGGTGAAATTCTTGATTTTTTTATTTAATTTGGAACAATTATATTATCTTTGTAGTAAAATTGTTGAGTTTTTTTTTAACTTGGAACTTTTTTTTAAGGTTTTTATAGTGAAATTGTTCAGTTTATGGTTTTTATAGTGAAATTCTTGAGTTTTTTTAAATTGGAATTCATTTAAATGGTTTTTATGGTGAAACTCTTGAGTTTTTTTAACTTGCGACTTTTTTTTTATACTATTTATAGTAAAATTGTTTAATTTTTTTAAATTGATACTTTTTTTATTCTTTTATTGTGAAACTGTTGAGTATTTTCACTTGTAAATTTCGTTATAGGTTTTATGGTGAAATTGTTGATTTATTTTTAATTTGGATTTTTTTGTTATTTCTATTGTAAAATTGTTGAGTTTTTTTAAGTTGGAACTTTTTTTTATGGTTTTTATAATGAAATTGTTGAGTTGTTTTAACTTTGGATATTTTTTAATGGTTTTTATTGTGAAATTATTGAGTTTTTTTTACTTGGATCTTTTTTTATACTATTTTAGTAAAATTGTTGAGTTTTTTAAATTGGAACTTTTTTCTATGGTTTTAATAGTTAAACTGTTGTGTTTTTTCATTTGGATTTTTTTTTATAGATTTTATGGTTAAATGTATGATTTTTTTATTTAATTTGGAACTTTTTTTATTTTATTAGTAAAATTGTTGTGTTTTTTTAACTTGAAACTTTTATTAAGGTTTTTATAGTGAGATTGTTCAATTTATGGTTTTTATAGTGCAATTGTTGAGTTTTTTAATTTGGAATTCTCTTTAATAGTTTTTATAGTGAGACTGTTGAGTGTTTTTAACTTGCAACTTTTTTCATACTATTTGTAGTATAATTATTTTATTTTTTTAAATTGAAATTTATTTATTGTTTTTATAGAGAAACTGTTGAGTTTATTAAATTCTATTATAGTTTTTATGGTGAAATTCTTGATTTTTTTCTTTAATTTGGAACTTTTATATTATGTTTGTAGTAAAATTATTGAGTTTTTTCTAACTTGGGACTTTTATTTAAGGTTTTTATAGTTAAATTGTTCAGTTTATGGCTTTTATAGTGAAATTCTTTAGTTTTTTTAAAATTGGAATTCATTTAATTGGTTTTTATAGTGAAACAATTGAGTTTTTTTAACTTGCGACTTTTTTTATACTATTTATAGTAAAATTGTTTAATTTGTTTAAATTGAAACTTTTTTGATTCTTTTATTGTGAAACTGTTGATTTTTTTCACTTGTAAATTTCGTTATAGTTTTTATGGTGAAATTGTTGATTTTTTTTAATTTGGATTTTTTTGTTATTTCTATTGTAAAATTGTTGAGTTTTTTTAAGTTGGAACTTTTATTTATGGTTTTTATAATGAAATTGTTGAGTTGTTTTAACTTTGGATATTTTTTAATGGTTTTTATTGTGAAATTGTTGAGTTTTTTTTACTTGGAACTTTTTTTATGCTATTTTAGTAAAATTGTTGATTTTTTTAAATTGGAACTCTTTTATATGGTTTTTATAGTTAAACTGTTGTGTTTTTTCATTTGGAAATTTTGTTATAGTTTTTATGGTGAAATGTATGGTTTTTTTATTTAATTTGGAACTTTTTTTATTTTTGTAGTAAAATTGTTGAGTATTTTTAACTTGAAACTTTTATTAAGGTTTTTATAGTGAGATTGTTCAATTTATGGTTTTTATAGTGCAATTGTTGAGTTTTTTTAACTTGGAATTCTCTTTAATAGTTTTTATAGTGAGACTGTTGAGTGTTTTTAACTTGCAACTTTTTTCATACTATTTGTAGTATAATTGTTTTGGTTTTTTAAATTGAAATTTTTTTATTGTTTTTATAGAGAAACTGTTGAGTTTATTAAATTCTATTATAGTTTTTATGGTGAAATTCTTGATTTTTTTATTTAATTTGGAACAATTATATTATCTTTGTAGTAAAATTGTTGAGTTTTTTTTTAACTTGGAACTTTTTTTTAAGGTTTTTATAGTGAAATTGTTCAGTTTATGGTTTTTATAGTGAAATTCTTGAGTTTTTTTAAATTGGAATTCATTTAAATGGTTTTTATGGTGAAACTCTTGAGTTTTTTTAACTTGCGACTTTTTTTTTATACTATTTATAGTAAAATTGTTTAATTTTTTTAAATTGATACTTTTTTTATTCTTTTATTGTGAAACTGTTGAGTATTTTCACTTGTAAATTTCGTTATAGGTTTTATGGTGAAATTGTTGATTTATTTTTAATTTGGATTTTTTTGTTATTTCTATTGTAAAATTGTTGAGTTTTTTTAAGTTGGAACTTTTTTTTATGGTTTTTATAATGAAATTGTTGAGTTGTTTTAACTTTGGATATTTTTTAATGGTTTTTATTGTGAAATTATTGAGTTTTTTTTACTTGGATCTTTTTTTATACTATTTTAGTAAAATTGTTGAGTTTTTTAAATTGGAACTTTTTTCTATGGTTTTAATAGTTAAACTGTTGTGTTTTTTCATTTGGATTTTTTTTTATAGATTTTATGGTTAAATGTATGATTTTTTTATTTAATTTGGAACTTTTTTTATTTTATTAGTAAAATTGTTGTGTTTTTTTAACTTGAAACTTTTATTAAGGTTTTTATAGTGAGATTGTTCAATTTATGGTTTTTATAGTGCAATTGTTGAGTTTTTTAATTTGGAATTCTCTTTAATAGTTTTTATAGTGAGACTGTTGAGTGTTTTTAACTTGCAACTTTTTTCATACTATTTGTAGTATAATTATTTTATTTTTTTAAATTGAAATTTATTTATTGTTTTTATAGAGAAACTGTTGAGTTTATTAAATTCTATTATAGTTTTTATGGTGAAATTCTTGATTTTTTTCTTTAATTTGGAACTTTTATATTATGTTTGTAGTAAAATTATTGAGTTTTTTCTAACTTGGGACTTTTATTTAAGGTTTTTATAGTTAAATTGTTCAGTTTATGGCTTTTATAGTGAAATTCTTTAGTTTTTTTAAAATTGGAATTCATTTAATTGGTTTTTATAGTGAAACAATTGAGTTTTTTTAACTTGCGACTTTTTTTATACTATTTATAGTAAAATTGTTTAATTTGTTTAAATTGAAACTTTTTTGATTCTTTTATTGTGAAACTGTTGATTTTTTTCACTTGTAAATTTCGTTATAGTTTTTATGGTGAAATTGTTGATTTTTTTTAATTTGGATTTTTTTGTTATTTCTATTGTAAAATTGTTGAGTTTTTTTAAGTTGGAACTTTTATTTATGGTTTTTATAATGAAATTGTTGAGTTGTTTTAACTTTGGATATTTTTTAATGGTTTTTATTGTGAAATTGTTGAGTTTTTTTTACTTGGAACTTTTTTTATGCTATTTTAGTAAAATTGTTGATTTTTTTAAATTGGAACTCTTTTATATGGTTTTTATAGTTAAACTGTTGTGTTTTTTCATTTGGAAATTTTGTTATAGTTTTTATGGTGAAATGTATGGTTTTTTTATTTAATTTGGAACTTTTTTTATTTTTGTAGTAAAATTGTTGAGTATTTTTAACTTGAAACTTTTATTAAGGTTTTTATAGTGAGATTGTTCAATTTATGGTTTTTATAGTGCAATTGTTGAGTTTTTTTAACTTGGAATTCTCTTTAATAGTTTTTATAGTGAGACTGTTGAGTGTTTTTAACTTGCAACTTTTTTCATACTATTTGTAGTATAATTGTTTTGGTTTTTTAAATTGAAATTTTTTTATTGTTTTTATAGAGAAACTGTTGAGTTTATTAAATTCTATTATAGTTTTTATGGTGAAATTCTTGATTTTTTTATTTAATTTGGAACAATTATATTATCTTTGTAGTAAAATTGTTGAGTTTTTTTTTAACTTGGAACTTTTTTTTAAGGTTTTTATAGTGAAATTGTTCAGTTTATGGTTTTTATAGTGAAATTCTTGAGTTTTTTTAAATTGGAATTCATTTAAATGGTTTTTATGGTGAAACTCTTGAGTTTTTTTAACTTGCGACTTTTTTTTTATACTATTTATAGTAAAATTGTTTAATTTTTTTAAATTGATACTTTTTTTATTCTTTTATTGTGAAACTGTTGAGTATTTTCACTTGTAAATTTCGTTATAGGTTTTATGGTGAAATTGTTGATTTATTTTTAATTTGGATTTTTTTGTTATTTCTATTGTAAAATTGTTGAGTTTTTTTAAGTTGGAACTTTTTTTTATGGTTTTTATAATGAAATTGTTGAGTTGTTTTAACTTTGGATATTTTTTAATGGTTTTTATTGTGAAATTATTGAGTTTTTTTTACTTGGATCTTTTTTTATACTATTTTAGTAAAATTGTTGAGTTTTTTAAATTGGAACTTTTTTCTATGGTTTTAATAGTTAAACTGTTGTGTTTTTTCATTTGGATTTTTTTTTATAGATTTTATGGTTAAATGTATGATTTTTTTATTTAATTTGGAACTTTTTTTATTTTATTAGTAAAATTGTTGTGTTTTTTTAACTTGAAACTTTTATTAAGGTTTTTATAGTGAGATTGTTCAATTTATGGTTTTTATAGTGCAATTGTTGAGTTTTTTAATTTGGAATTCTCTTTAATAGTTTTTATAGTGAGACTGTTGAGTGTTTTTAACTTGCAACTTTTTTCATACTATTTGTAGTATAATTATTTTATTTTTTTAAATTGAAATTTATTTATTGTTTTTATAGAGAAACTGTTGAGTTTATTAAATTCTATTATAGTTTTTATGGTGAAATTCTTGATTTTTTTCTTTAATTTGGAACTTTTATATTATGTTTGTAGTAAAATTATTGAGTTTTTTCTAACTTGGGACTTTTATTTAAGGTTTTTATAGTTAAATTGTTCAGTTTATGGCTTTTATAGTGAAATTCTTTAGTTTTTTTAAAATTGGAATTCATTTAATTGGTTTTTATAGTGAAACAATTGAGTTTTTTTAACTTGCGACTTTTTTTATACTATTTATAGTAAAATTGTTTAATTTGTTTAAATTGAAACTTTTTTGATTCTTTTATTGTGAAACTGTTGATTTTTTTCACTTGTAAATTTCGTTATAGTTTTTATGGTGAAATTGTTGATTTTTTTTAATTTGGATTTTTTTGTTATTTCTATTGTAAAATTGTTGAGTTTTTTTAAGTTGGAACTTTTATTTATGGTTTTTATAATGAAATTGTTGAGTTGTTTTAACTTTGGATATTTTTTAATGGTTTTTATTGTGAAATTGTTGAGTTTTTTTTACTTGGAACTTTTTTTATGCTATTTTAGTAAAATTGTTGATTTTTTTAAATTGGAACTCTTTTATATGGTTTTTATAGTTAAACTGTTGTGTTTTTTCATTTGGAAATTTTGTTATAGTTTTTATGGTGAAATGTATGGTTTTTTTATTTAATTTGGAACTTTTTTTATTTTTGTAGTAAAATTGTTGAGTATTTTTAACTTGAAACTTTTATTAAGGTTTTTATAGTGAGATTGTTCAATTTATGGTTTTTATAGTGCAATTGTTGAGTTTTTTTAACTTGGAATTCTCTTTAATAGTTTTTATAGTGAGACTGTTGAGTGTTTTTAACTTGCAACTTTTTTCATACTATTTGTAGTATAATTGTTTTGGTTTTTTAAATTGAAATTTTTTTATTGTTTTTATAGAGAAACTGTTGAGTTTATTAAATTCTATTATAGTTTTTATGGTGAAATTCTTGATTTTTTTATTTAATTTGGAACAATTATATTATCTTTGTAGTAAAATTGTTGAGTTTTTTTTTAACTTGGAACTTTTTTTTAAGGTTTTTATAGTGAAATTGTTCAGTTTATGGTTTTTATAGTGAAATTCTTGAGTTTTTTTAAATTGGAATTCATTTAAATGGTTTTTATGGTGAAACTCTTGAGTTTTTTTAACTTGCGACTTTTTTTTTATACTATTTATAGTAAAATTGTTTAATTTTTTTAAATTGATACTTTTTTTATTCTTTTATTGTGAAACTGTTGAGTATTTTCACTTGTAAATTTCGTTATAGGTTTTATGGTGAAATTGTTGATTTATTTTTAATTTGGATTTTTTTGTTATTTCTATTGTAAAATTGTTGAGTTTTTTTAAGTTGGAACTTTTTTTTATGGTTTTTATAATGAAATTGTTGAGTTGTTTTAACTTTGGATATTTTTTAATGGTTTTTATTGTGAAATTATTGAGTTTTTTTTACTTGGATCTTTTTTTATACTATTTTAGTAAAATTGTTGAGTTTTTTAAATTGGAACTTTTTTCTATGGTTTTAATAGTTAAACTGTTGTGTTTTTTCATTTGGATTTTTTTTTATAGATTTTATGGTTAAATGTATGATTTTTTTATTTAATTTGGAACTTTTTTTATTTTATTAGTAAAATTGTTGTGTTTTTTTAACTTGAAACTTTTATTAAGGTTTTTATAGTGAGATTGTTCAATTTATGGTTTTTATAGTGCAATTGTTGAGTTTTTTAATTTGGAATTCTCTTTAATAGTTTTTATAGTGAGACTGTTGAGTGTTTTTAACTTGCAACTTTTTTCATACTATTTGTAGTATAATTATTTTATTTTTTTAAATTGAAATTTATTTATTGTTTTTATAGAGAAACTGTTGAGTTTATTAAATTCTATTATAGTTTTTATGGTGAAATTCTTGACTTTTTTCTTTAATTTGGAACTTTTATATTATGTTTGTAGTAAAATTATTCAGTTTTTTCTAACTTGGGACTTTTATTTAAGGTTTTTATAGTTAAATTGTTCAGTTTATGGCTTTTATAGTGAAATTCTTTAGTTTTTTTAAAATTGGAATTCATTTAAATGGTTTTTATAGTGAAACAATTGAGTTTTTTTAACTTGCGACTTTTTTTATACTATTTATAGTAAAATTGTTTAATTTGTTTAAATTGAAACTTTTTTGATTCTTTTATTGTGAAACTGTTGATTTTTTTCACTTGTAAATTTCGTTATAGTTTTTATGGTGAAATTGTTGATTTTTTTCAATTTGGATTTTTTTGTTATTTCTATTGTAAAATTGTTGAGTTTTTTTAAGTTGGAACTTTTATTTATGGTTTTTATAATGAAATTGTTGAGTTGTTTTAACTTTGGATATTTTTTAATGGTTTTTATTGTGAAATTGTTGAGTTTTTTTTACTTGGAACTTTTTTTATGCTATTTTAGTAAAATTGTTGATTTTTTTAAATTGGAACTCTTTTATATGGTTTTTATAGTTAAACTGTTGTGTTTTTTCATTTGGAAATTTTGTTATAGTTTTTATGGTGAAATGTATGGTTTTTTTATTTAATTTGGAACTTTTTTTATTTTTGTAGTAAAATTGTTGAGTATTTTTAACTTGAAACTTTTATTAAGGTTTTTATAGTGAGATTGTTCAATTTATGGTTTTTATAGTGCAATTGTTGAGTTTTTTTAACTTGGAATTCTCTTTAATAGTTTTTATAGTGAGACTGTTGAGTGTTTTTAACTTGCAACTTTTTTCATACTATTTGTAGTATAATTGTTTTGGTTTTTTAAATTGAAATTTTTTTATTGTTTTTATAGAGAAACTGTTGAGTTTATTAAATTCTATTATAGTTTTTATGGTGAAATTCTTGATTTTTTTATTTAATTTGGAACAATTATATTATCTTTGTAGTAAAATTGTTGAGTTTTTTTTTAACTTGGAACTTTTTTTTAAGGTTTTTATAGTGAAATTGTTCAGTTTATGGTTTTTATAGTGAAATTCTTGAGTTTTTTTAAATTGGAATTCATTTAAATGGTTTTTATGGTGAAACTCTTGAGTTTTTTTAACTTGCGACTTTTTTTTTATACTATTTATAGTAAAATTGTTTAATTTTTTTAAATTGATACTTTTTTTATTCTTTTATTGTGAAACTGTTGAGTATTTTCACTTGTAAATTTCGTTATAGGTTTTATGGTGAAATTGTTGATTTATTTTTAATTTGGATTTTTTTGTTATTTCTATTGTAAAATTGTTGAGTTTTTTTAAGTTGGAACTTTTTTTTATGGTTTTTATAATGAAATTGTTGAGTTGTTTTAACTTTGGATATTTTTTAATGGTTTTTATTGTGAAATTATTGAGTTTTTTTTACTTGGATCTTTTTTTATACTATTTTAGTAAAATTGTTGAGTTTTTTAAATTGGAACTTTTTTCTATGGTTTTAATAGTTAAACTGTTGTGTTTTTTCATTTGGATTTTTTTTTATAGATTTTATGGTTAAATGTATGATTTTTTTATTTAATTTGGAACTTTTTTTATTTTATTAGTAAAATTGTTGTGTTTTTTTAACTTGAAACTTTTATTAAGGTTTTTATAGTGAGATTGTTCAATTTATGGTTTTTATAGTGCAATTGTTGAGTTTTTTAATTTGGAATTCTCTTTAATAGTTTTTATAGTGAGACTGTTGAGTGTTTTTAACTTGCAACTTTTTTCATACTATTTGTAGTATAATTATTTTATTTTTTTAAATTGAAATTTATTTATTGTTTTTATAGAGAAACTGTTGAGTTTATTAAATTCTATTATAGTTTTTATGGTGAAATTCTTGACTTTTTTCTTTAATTTGGAACTTTTATATTATGTTTGTAGTAAAATTATTCAGTTTTTTCTAACTTGGGACTTTTATTTAAGGTTTTTATAGTTAAATTGTTCAGTTTATGGCTTTTATAGTGAAATTCTTTAGTTTTTTTAAAATTGGAATTCATTTAAATGGTTTTTATAGTGAAACAATTGAGTTTTTTTAACTTGCGACTTTTTTTATACTATTTATAGTAAAATTGTTTAATTTGTTTAAATTGAAACTTTTTTGATTCTTTTATTGTGAAACTGTTGATTTTTTTCACTTGTAAATTTCGTTATAGTTTTTATGGTGAAATTGTTGATTTTTTTTAATTTGGATTTTTTTGTTATTTCTATTGTAAAATTGTTGAGTTTTTTTAAGTTGGAACTTTTATTTATGGTTTTTATAATGAAATTGTTGAGTTGTTTTAACTTTGGATATTTTTTAATGGTTTTTATTGTGAAATTGTTGAGTTTTTTTTACTTGGAACTTTTTTTATGCTATTTTAGTAAAATTGTTGATTTTTTTAAATTGGAACTCTTTTATATGGTTTTTATAGTTAAACTGTTGTGTTTTTTCATTTGGAAATTTTGTTATAGTTTTTATGGTGAAATGTATGGTTTTTTTATTTAATTTGGAACTTTTTTTATTTTTGTAGTAAAATTGTTGAGTATTTTTAACTTGAAACTTTTATTAAGGTTTTTATAGTGAGATTGTTCAATTTATGGTTTTTATAGTGCAATTGTTGAGTTTTTTTAACTTGGAATTCTCTTTAATAGTTTTTATAGTGAGACTGTTGAGTGTTTTTAACTTGCAACTTTTTTCATACTATTTGTAGTATAATTGTTTTGGTTTTTTAAATTGAAATTTTTTTATTGTTTTTATAGAGAAACTGTTGAGTTTATTAAATTCTATTATAGTTTTTATGGTGAAATTCTTGATTTTTTTATTTAATTTGGAACAATTATATTATCTTTGTAGTAAAATTGTTGAGTTTTTTTTTAACTTGGAACTTTTTTTTAAGGTTTTTATAGTGAAATTGTTCAGTTTATGGTTTTTATAGTGAAATTCTTGAGTTTTTTTAAATTGGAATTCATTTAAATGGTTTTTATGGTGAAACTCTTGAGTTTTTTTAACTTGCGACTTTTTTTTTATACTATTTATAGTAAAATTGTTTAATTTTTTTAAATTGATACTTTTTTTATTCTTTTATTGTGAAACTGTTGAGTATTTTCACTTGTAAATTTCGTTATAGGTTTTATGGTGAAATTGTTGATTTATTTTTAATTTGGATTTTTTTGTTATTTCTATTGTAAAATTGTTGAGTTTTTTTAAGTTGGAACTTTTTTTTATGGTTTTTATAATGAAATTGTTGAGTTGTTTTAACTTTGGATATTTTTTAATGGTTTTTATTGTGAAATTATTGAGTTTTTTTTACTTGGATCTTTTTTTATACTATTTTAGTAAAATTGTTGAGTTTTTTAAATTGGAACTTTTTTCTATGGTTTTAATAGTTAAACTGTTGTGTTTTTTCATTTGGATTTTTTTTTTATAGATTTTATGGTTAAATGTATGATTTTTTTATTTAATTTGGAACTTTTTTTATTTTATTAGTAAAATTGTTGTGTTTTTTAAACTTGAAACTTTTATTAAGGTTTTTATAGTGAGATTGTTCAATTTATGGTTTTTATAGTGCAATTGTTGAGTTTTTTAATTTGGAATTCTCTTTAATAGTTTTTATAGTGAGACTGTTGAGTGTTTTTAACTTGCAACTTTTTTCATACTATTTGTAGTATAATTATTTTATTTTTTTAAATTGAAATTTATTTATTGTTTTTATAGAGAAACTGTTGAGTTTATTAAATTCTATTATAGTTTTTATGGTGAAATTCTTGATTTTTTTCTTTAATTTGGAACTTTTATATTATGTTTGTAGTAAAATTATTGAGTTTTTTCTAACTTGGGACTTTTATTTAAGGTTTTTATAGTTAAATTGTTCAGTTTATGGCTTTTATAGTGAAATTCTTTAGTTTTTTTAAAATTGGAATTCATTTAAATGGTTTTTATAGTGAAACAATTGAGTTTTTTTAACTTGCGACTTTTTTTATACTATTTATAGTAAAATTGTTTAATTTGTTTAAATTGAAACTTTTTTGATTCTTTTATTGTGAAACTGTTGATTTTTTTCACTTGTAAATTTCGTTATAGTTTTTATGGTGAAATTGTTGATTTTTTTTAATTTGGATTTTTTTGTTATTTCTATTGTAAAATTGTTGAGTTTTTTTAAGTTGGAACTTTTATTTATGGTTTTTATAATGAAATTGTTGAGTTGTTTTAACTTTGGATATTTTTTAATGGTTTTTATTGTGAAATTGTTGAGTTTTTTTTACTTGGAACTTTTTTTATGCTATTTTAGTAAAATTGTTGATTTTTTTAAATTGGAACTCTTTTATATGGTTTTTATAGTTAAACTGTTGTGTTTTTTCATTTGGAAATTTTGTTATAGTTTTTATGGTGAAATGTATGGTTTTTTTATTTAATTTGGAACTTTTTTTATTTTTGTAGTAAAATTGTTGAGTATTTTTAACTTGAAACTTTTATTAAGGTTTTTATAGTGAGATTGTTCAATTTATGGTTTTTATAGTGCAATTGTTGAGTTTTTTTAACTTGGAATTCTCTTTAATAGTTTTTATAGTGAGACTGTTGAGTGTTTTTAACTTGCAACTTTTTTCATACTATTTGTAGTATAATTGTTTTGGTTTTTTAAATTGAAATTTTTTTATTGTTTTTATAGAGAAACTGTTGAGTTTATTAAATTCTATTATAGTTTTTATGGTGAAATTCTTGATTTTTTTATTTAATTTGGAACAATTATATTATCTTTGTAGTAAAATTGTTGAGTTTTTTTTTAACTTGGAACTTTTTTTTAAGGTTTTTATAGTGAAATTGTTCAGTTTATGGTTTTTATAGTGAAATTCTTGAGTTTTTTTAAATTGGAATTCATTTAAATGGTTTTTATGGTGAAACTCTTGAGTTTTTTTAACTTGCGACTTTTTTTTTATACTATTTATAGTAAAATTGTTTAATTTTTTTAAATTGATACTTTTTTTATTCTTTTATTGTGAAACTGTTGAGTATTTTCACTTGTAAATTTCGTTATAGGTTTTATGGTGAAATTGTTGATTTATTTTTAATTTGGATTTTTTTGTTATTTCTATTGTAAAATTGTTGAGTTTTTTTAAGTTGGAACTTTTTTTTATGGTTTTTATAATGAAATTGTTGAGTTGTTTTAACTTTGGATATTTTTTAATGGTTTTTATTGTGAAATTATTGAGTTTTTTTTACTTGGATCTTTTTTTATACTATTTTAGTAAAATTGTTGAGTTTTTTAAATTGGAACTTTTTTCTATGGTTTTAATAGTTAAACTGTTGTGTTTTTTCATTTGGATTTTTTTTTATAGATTTTATGGTTAAATGTATGATTTTTTTATTTAATTTGGAACTTTTTTTATTTTATTAGTAAAATTGTTGTGTTTTTTTAACTTGAAACTTTTATTAAGGTTTTTATAGTGAGATTGTTCAATTTATGGTTTTTATAGTGCAATTGTTGAGTTTTTTAATTTGGAATTCTCTTTAATAGTTTTTATAGTGAGACTGTTGAGTGTTTTTAACTTGCAACTTTTTTCATACTATTTGTAGTATAATTATTTTATTTTTTTAAATTGAAATTTATTTATTGTTTTTATAGAGAAACTGTTGAGTTTATTAAATTCTATTATAGTTTTTATGGTGAAATTCTTGATTTTTTTCTTTAATTTGGAACTTTTATATTATGTTTGTAGTAAAATTATTGAGTTTTTTCTAACTTGGGACTTTTATTTAAGGTTTTTATAGTTAAATTGTTCAGTTTATGGCTTTTATAGTGAAATTCTTTAGTTTTTTTAAAATTGGAATTCATTTAAATGGTTTTTATAGTGAAACAATTGAGTTTTTTTAACTTGCGACTTTTTTTATACTATTTATAGTAAAATTGTTTAATTTGTTTAAATTGAAACTTTTTTGATTCTTTTATTGTGAAACTGTTGATTTTTTTCACTTGTAAATTTCGTTATAGTTTTTATGGTGAAATTGTTGATTTTTTTCAATTTGGATTTTTTTGTTATTTCTATTGTAAAATTGTTGAGTTTTTTTAAGTTGGAACTTTTATTTATGGTTTTTATAATGAAATTGTTGAGTTGTTTTAACTTTGGATATTTTTTAATGGTTTTTATTGTGAAATTGTTGAGTTTTTTTTACTTGGAACTTTTTTTATGCTATTTTAGTAAAATTGTTGATTTTTTTAAATTGGAACTCTTTTATATGGTTTTTATAGTTAAACTGTTGTGTTTTTTCATTTGGAAATTTTGTTATAGTTTTTACGGTGAAATGTATGGTTTTTTTTATTTAATTTGGAACTTTTTTTATTTTTGTAGTAAAATTGTTGAGTATTTTTAACTTGAAACTTTTATTAAGGTTTTTATAGTGAGATTGTTCAATTTATGGTTTTTATAGTGCAATTGTTGAGTTTTTTTAACTTGGAATTCTCTTTAATAGTTTTTATAGTGAGACTGTTGAGTGTTTTTAACTTGCAACTTTTTTCATACTATTTGTAGTATAATTGTTTTGGTTTTTTAAATTGAAATTTTTTTATTGTTTTTATAGAGAAACTGTTGAGTTTATTAAATTCTATTATAGTTTTTATGGTGAAATTCTTGATTTTTTTATTTAATTTGGAACAATTATATTATCTTTGTAGTAAAATTGTTGAGTTTTTTTTTTAACTTGGAACTTTTTTTTAAGGTTTTTATAGTGAAATTGTTCAGTTTATGGTTTTTATAGTGAAATTCTTGAGTTTTTTTAAATTGGAATTCATTTAAATGGTTTTTATGGTGAAACTCTTGAGTTTTTTTAACTTGCGACTTTTTTTTTATACTATTTATAGTAAAATTGTTTAATTTTTTTAAATTGATACTTTTTTTATTCTTTTATTGTGAAACTGTTGAGTATTTTCACTTGTAAATTTCGTTATAGGTTTTATGGTGAAATTGTTGATTTATTTTTAATTTGGATTTTTTTGTTATTTCTATTGTAAAATTGTTGAGTTTTTTTAAGTTGGAACTTTTTTTTATGGTTTTTATAATGAAATTGTTGAGTTGTTTTAACTTTGGATATTTTTTAATGGTTTTTATTGTGAAATTATTGAGTTTTTTTTACTTGGATCTTTTTTTATACTATTTTAGTAAAATTGTTGAGTTTTTTAAATTGGAACTTTTTTCTATGGTTTTAATAGTTAAACTGTTGTGTTTTTTCATTTGGATTTTTTTTTATAGATTTTATGGTTAAATGTATGATTTTTTTATTTAATTTGGAACTTTTTTTATTTTATTAGTAAAATTGTTGTGTTTTTTAAACTTGAAACTTTTATTAAGGTTTTTATAGTGAGATTGTTCAATTTATGGTTTTTATAGTGCAATTGTTGAGTTTTTTAATTTGGAATTCTCTTTAATAGTTTTTATAGTGAGACTGTTGAGTGTTTTTAACTTGCAACTTTTTTCATACTATTTGTAGTATAATTATTTTATTTTTTTAAATTGAAATTTATTTATTGTTTTTATAGAGAAACTGTTGAGTTTATTAAATTCTATTATAGTTTTTATGGTGAAATTCTTGATTTTTTTCTTTAATTTGGAACTTTTATATTATGTTTGTAGTAAAATTATTGAGTTTTTTCTAACTTGGGACTTTTATTTAAGGTTTTTATAGTTAAATTGTTCAGTTTATGGCTTTTATAGTGAAATTCTTTAGTTTTTTTAAAATTGGAATTCATTTAAATGGTTTTTATAGTGAAACAATTGAGTTTTTTTAACTTGCGACTTTTTTTATACTATTTATAGTAAAATTGTTTAATTTGTTTAAATTGAAACTTTTTTGATTCTTTTATTGTGAAACTGTTGATTTTTTTCACTTGTAAATTTCGTTATAGTTTTTATGGTGAAATTGTTGATTTTTTTCAATTTGGATTTTTTTGTTATTTCTATTGTAAAATTGTTGAGTTTTTTTAAGTTGGAACTTTTATTTATGGTTTTTATAATGAAATTGTTGAGTTGTTTTAACTTTGGATATTTTTTAATGGTTTTTATTGTGAAATTGTTGAGTTTTTTTTACTTGGAACTTTTTTTATGCTATTTTAGTAAAATTGTTGATTTTTTTAAATTGGAACTCTTTTATATGGTTTTTATAGTTAAACTGTTGTGTTTTTTCATTTGGAAATTTTGTTATAGTTTTTATGGTGAAATGTATGGTTTTTTTTATTTAATTTGGAACTTTTTTTATTTTTGTAGTAAAATTGTTGAGTATTTTTAACTTGAAACTTTTATTAAGGTTTTTATAGTGAGATTGTTCAATTTATGGTTTTTATAGTGCAATTGTTGAGTTTTTTTAACTTGGAATTCTCTTTAATAGTTTTTATAGTGAGACTGTTGAGTGTTTTTAACTTGCAACTTTTTTCATACTATTTGTAGTATAATTGTTTTGGTTTTTTAAATTGAAATTTTTTTATTGTTTTTATAGAGAAACTGTTGAGTTTATTAAATTCTATTATAGTTTTTATGGTGAAATTCTTGATTTTTTTATTTAATTTGGAACAATTATATTATCTTTGTAGTAAAATTGTTGAGTTTTTTTTTAACTTGGAACTTTTTTTTAAGGTTTTTATAGTGAAATTGTTCAGTTTATGGTTTTTATAGTGAAATTCTTGAGTTTTTTTAAATTGGAATTCATTTAAATGGTTTTTATGGTGAAACTCTTGAGTTTTTTTAACTTGCGACTTTTTTTTATACTATTTATAGTAAAATTGTTTAATTTTTTTAAATTGATACTTTTTTTATTCTTTTATTGTGAAACTGTTGAGTATTTTCACTTGTAAATTTCGTTATAGGTTTTATGGTGAAATTGTTGATTTATTTTTAATTTGGATTTTTTTGTTATTTCTATTGTAAAATTGTTGAGTTTTTTTAAGTTGGAACTTTTTTTTATGGTTTTTATAATGAAATTGTTGAGTTGTTTTAACTTTGGATATTTTTTAATGGTTTTTATTGTGAAATTATTGAGTTTTTTTTACTTGGATCTTTTTTTATACTATTTTAGTAAAATTGTTGAGTTTTTTAAATTGGAACTTTTTTCTATGGTTTTAATAGTTAAACTGTTGTGTTTTTTCATTTGGATTTTTTTTTATAGATTTTATGGTTAAATGTATGATTTTTTTATTTAATTTGGAACTTTTTTTATTTTATTAGTAAAATTGTTGTGTTTTTTAAACTTGAAACTTTTATTAAGGTTTTTATAGTGAGATTGTTCAATTTATGGTTTTTATAGTGCAATTGTTGAGTTTTTTAATTTGGAATTCTCTTTAATAGTTTTTATAGTGAGACTGTTGAGTGTTTTTAACTTGCAACTTTTTTCATACTATTTGTAGTATAATTATTTTATTTTTTTAAATTGAAATTTATTTATTGTTTTTATAGAGAAACTGTTGAGTTTATTAAATTCTATTATAGTTTTTATGGTGAAATTCTTGATTTTTTTCTTTAATTTGGAACTTTTATATTATGTTTGTAGTAAAATTATTGAGTTTTTTCTAACTTGGGACTTTTATTTAAGGTTTTTATAGTTAAATTGTTCAGTTTATGGCTTTTATAGTGAAATTCTTTAGTTTTTTTAAAATTGGAATTCATTTAAATGGTTTTTATAGTGAAACAATTGAGTTTTTTTAACTTGCGACTTTTTTTATACTATTTATAGTAAAATTGTTTAATTTGTTTAAATTGAAACTTTTTTGATTCTTTTATTGTGAAACTGTTGATTTTTTTCACTTGTAAATTTCGTTATAGTTTTTATGGTGAAATTGTTGATTTTTTTTAATTTGGATTTTTTTGTTATTTCTATTGTAAAATTGTTGAGTTTTTTTAAGTTGGAACTTTTATTTATGGTTTTTATAATGAAATTGTTGAGTTGTTTTAACTTTGGATATTTTTTAATGGTTTTTATTGTGAAATTGTTGAGTTTTTTTTACTTGGAACTTTTTTTATGCTATTTTAGTAAAATTGTTGATTTTTTTAAATTGGAACTCTTTTATATGGTTTTTATACTTAAACTGTTGTGTTTTTTCATTTGGAAATTTTGTTATAGTTCTTATGGTGAAATGTATGGTTTTTTTATTTAATTTGGAACTTTTTTTATTTTTGTAGTAAAATTGTTGAGTATTTTTAACTTGAAACTTTTATTAAGGTTTTTATAGTGAGATTGTTCAATTTATGGTTTTTATAGTGCAATTGTTGAGTTTTTTTAACTTGGAATTCTCTTTAATAGTTTTTATAGTGAGACTGTTGAGTGTTTTTAACTTGCAACTTTTTTCATACTATTTGTAGTATAATTGTTTTGGTTTTTTAAATTGAAATTTTTTTATTGTTTTTATAGAGAAACTGTTGAGTTTATTAAATTCTATTATAGTTTTTATGGTGAAATTCTTGATTTTTTTATTTAATTTGGAACAATTATATTATCTTTGTAGTAAAATTGTTGAGTTTTTTTTTAACTTGGAACTTTTTTTTAAGGTTTTTATAGTGAAATTGTTCAGTTTATGGTTTTTATAGTGAAATTCTTGAGTTTTTTTAAATTGGAATTCATTTAAATGGTTTTTATGGTGAAACTCTTGAGTTTTTTTAACTTGCGACTTTTTTTTATACTATTTATAGTAAAATTGTTTAATTTTTTTAAATTGATACTTTTTTTATTCTTTTATTGTGAAACTGTTGAGTATTTTCACTTGTAAATTTCGTTATAGGTTTTATGGTGAAATTGTTGATTTATTTTTAATTTGGATTTTTTTGTTATTTCTATTGTAAAATTGTTGAGTTTTTTTAAGTTGGAACTTTTTTTTATGGTTTTTATAATGAAATTGTTGAGTTGTTTTAACTTTGGATATTTTTTAATGGTTTTTATTGTGAAATTATTGAGTTTTTTTTACTTGGATCTTTTTTTATACTATTTTAGTAAAATTGTTGAGTTTTTTAAATTGGAACTTTTTTCTATGGTTTTAATAGTTAAACTGTTGTGTTTTTTCATTTGGATTTTTTTTATAGATTTTATGGTTAAATGTATGATTTTTTTATTTAATTTGGAACTTTTTTTATTTTATTAGTAAAATTGTTGTGTTTTTTAAACTTGAAACTTTTATTAAGGTTTTTATAGTGAGATTGTTCAATTTATGGTTTTTATAGTGCAATTGTTGAGTTTTTTAATTTGGAATTCTCTTTAATAGTTTTTATAGTGAGACTGTTGAGTGTTTTTAACTTGCAACTTTTTTCATACTATTTGTAGTATAATTATTTTATTTTTTTAAATTGAAATTTATTTATTGTTTTTATAGAGAAACTGTTGAGTTTATTAAATTCTATTATAGTTTTTATGGTGAAATTCTTGATTTTTTTCTTTAATTTGGAACTTTTATATTATGTTTGTAGTAAAATTATTGAGTTTTTTCTAACTTGGGACTTTTATTTAAGGTTTTTATAGTTAAATTGTTCAGTTTATGGCTTTTATAGTGAAATTCTTTAGTTTTTTTTAAAATTGGAATTCATTTAAATGGTTTTTATAGTGAAACAATTGAGTTTTTTTAACTTGCGAATTTTTTTATACTATTTATAGTAAAATTGTTTAATTTGTTTAAATTGAAACTTTTTTGATTCTTTTATTGTGAAACTGTTGATTTTTTTCACTTGTAAATTTCGTTATAGTTTTTATGGTGAAATTGTTGATTTTTTTTAATTTGGATTTTTTTGTTATTTCTATTGTAAAATTGTTGAGTTTTTTTAAGTTGGAACTTTTATTTATGGTTTTTATAATGAAATTGTTGAGTTGTTTTAACTTTGGATATTTTTTAATGGTTTTTATTGTGAAATTGTTGAGTTTTTTTTACTTGGAACTTTTTTTATGCTATTTTAGTAAAATTGTTGATTTTTTTAAATTGGAACTCTTTTATATGGTTTTTATAGTTAAACTGTTGTGTTTTTTCATTTGGAAATTTTGTTATAGTTCTTATGGTGAAATGTATGGTTTTTTTATTTAATTTGGAACTTTTTTTATTTTTGTAGTAAAATTGTTGAGTATTTTTAACTTGAAACTTTTATTAAGGTTTTTATAGTGAGATTGTTCAATTTATGGTTTTTATAGTGCAATTGTTGAGTTTTTTTAACTTGGAATTCTCTTTAATAGTTTTTATAGTGAGACTGTTGAGTGTTTTTAACTTGCAACTTTTTTCATACTATTTGTAGTATAATTGTTTTGGTTTTTTAAATTGAAATTTTTTTATTGTTTTTATAGAGAAACTGTTGAGTTTATTAAATTCTATTATAGTTTTTATGGTGAAATTCTTGATTTTTTTATTTAATTTGGAACAATTATATTATCTTTGTAGTAAAATTGTTGAGTTTTTTTTTAACTTGGAACTTTTTTTTAAGGTTTTTATAGTGAAATTGTTCAGTTTATGGTTTTTATAGTGAAATTCTTGAGTTTTTTTAAATTGGAATTCATTTAAATGGTTTTTATGGTGAAACTCTTGAGTTTTTTTAACTTGCGACTTTTTTTTTATACTATTTATAGTAAAATTGTTTAATTTTTTTAAATTGATACTTTTTTTATTCTTTTATTGTGAAACTGTTGAGTATTTTCACTTGTAAATTTCGTTATAGGTTTTATGGTGAAATTGTTGATTTATTTTTAATTTGGATTTTTTTGTTATTTCTATTGTAAAATTGTTGAGTTTTTTTAAGTTGGAACTTTTTTTTATGGTTTTTATAATGAAATTGTTGAGTTGTTTTAACTTTGGATATTTTTTAATGGTTTTTATTGTGAAATTATTGAGTTTTTTTTACTTGGATCTTTTTTTATACTATTTTAGTAAAATTGTTGAGTTTTTTAAATTGGAACTTTTTTCTATGGTTTTAATAGTTAAACTGTTGTGTTTTTTCATTTGGATTTTTTTTTATAGATTTTATGGTTAAATGTATGATTTTTTTATTTAATTTGGAACTTTTTTTATTTTATTAGTAAAATTGTTGTGTTTTTTAAACTTGAAACTTTTATTAAGGTTTTTATAGTGAGATTGTTCAATTTATGGTTTTTATAGTGCAATTGTTGAGTTTTTTAATTTGGAATTCTCTTTAATAGTTTTTATAGTGAGACTGTTGAGTGTTTTTAACTTGCAACTTTTTTCATACTATTTGTAGTATAATTATTTTATTTTTTTAAATTGAAATTTATTTATTGTTTTTATAGAGAAACTGTTGAGTTTATTAAATTCTATTATAGTTTTTATGGTGAAATTCTTGATTTTTTTCTTTAATTTGGAACTTTTATATTATGTTTGTAGTAAAATTATTGAGTTTTTTCTAACTTGGGACTTTTATTTAAGGTTTTTATAGTTAAATTGTTCAGTTTATGGCTTTTATAGTGAAATTCTTTAGTTTTTTTAAAATTGGAATTCATTTAAATGGTTTTTATAGTGAAACAATTGAGTTTTTTTAACTTGCGACTTTTTTTATACTATTTATAGTAAAATTGTTTAATTTGTTTAAATTGAAACTTTTTTGATTCTTTTATTGTGAAACTGTTGATTTTTTTCACTTGTAAATTTCGTTATAGTTTTTATGGTGAAATTGTTGATTTTTTTTAATTTGGATTTTTTTGTTATTTCTATTGTAAAATTGTTGAGTTTTTTTAAGTTGGAACTTTTATTTATGGTTTTTATAATGAAATTGTTGAGTTGTTTTAACTTTGGATATTTTTTAATGGTTTTTATTGTGAAATTGTTGAGTTTTTTTTACTTGGAACTTTTTTTATGCTATTTTAGTAAAATTGTTGATTTTTTTAAATTGGAACTCTTTTATATGGTTTTTATAGTTAAACTGTTGTGTTTTTTCATTTGGAAATTTTGTTATAGTTCTTATGGTGAAATGTATGGTTTTTTTATTTAATTTGGAACTTTTTTTATTTTTGTAGTAAAATTGTTGAGTATTTTTAACTTGAAACTTTTATTAAGGTTTTTATAGTGAGATTGTTCAATTTATGGTTTTTATAGTGCAATTGTTGAGTTTTTTTAACTTGGAATTCTCTTTAATAGTTTTTATAGTGAGACTGTTGAGTGTTTTTAACTTGCAACTTTTTTCATACTATTTGTAGTATAATTGTTTTGGTTTTTTAAATTGAAATTTTTTTATTGTTTTTATAGAGAAACTGTTGAGTTTATTAAATTCTATTATAGTTTTTATGGTGAAATTCTTGATTTTTTTATTTAATTTGGAACAATTATATTATCTTTGTAGTAAAATTGTTGAGTTTTTTTTTAACTTGGAACTTTTTTTTAAGGTTTTTATAGTGAAATTGTTCAGTTTATGGTTTTTATAGTGAAATTCTTGAGTTTTTTTAAATTGGAATTCATTTAAATGGTTTTTATGGTGAAACTCTTGAGTTTTTTTAACTTGCGACTTTTTTTTTATACTATTTATAGTAAAATTGTTTAATTTTTTTAAATTGATACTTTTTTTATTCTTTTATTGTGAAACTGTTGAGTATTTTCACTTGTAAATTTCGTTATAGGTTTTATGGTGAAATTGTTGATTTATTTTTAATTTGGATTTTTTTGTTATTTCTATTGTAAAATTGTTGAGTTTTTTTAAGTTGGAACTTTTTTTTATGGTTTTTATAATGAAATTGTTGAGTTGTTTTAACTTTGGATATTTTTTAATGGTTTTTATTGTGAAATTATTGAGTTTTTTTTACTTGGATCTTTTTTTATACTATTTTAGTAAAATTGTTGAGTTTTTTAAATTGGAACTTTTTTCTATGGTTTTAATAGTTAAACTGTTGTGTTTTTTCATTTGGATTTTTTTTAATAGATTTTATGGTTAAATGTATGATTTTTTTATTTAATTTGGAACTTTTTTTATTTTATTAGTAAAATTGTTGTGTTTTTTAAACTTGAAACTTTTATTAAGGTTTTTATAGTGAGATTGTTCAATTTATGGTTTTTATAGTGCAATTGTTGAGTTTTTTAATTTGGAATTCTCTTTAATAGTTTTTATAGTGAGACTGTTGAGTGTTTTTAACTTGCAACTTTTTTCATACTATTTGTAGTATAATTATTTTATTTTTTTAAATTGAAATTTATTTATTGTTTTTATAGAGAAACTGTTGAGTTTATTAAATTCTATTATAGTTTTTATGGTGAAATTCTTGATTTTTTTCTTTAATTTGGAACTTTTATATTATGTTTGTAGTAAAATTATTGAGTTTTTTCTAACTTGGGACTTTTATTTAAGGTTTTTATAGTTAAATTGTTCAGTTTATGGCTTTTATAGTGAAATTCTTTAGTTTTTTTAAAATTGGAATTCATTTAAATGGTTTTTATAGTGAAACAATTGAGTTTTTTTAACTTGCGACTTTTTTTATACTATTTATAGTAAAATTGTTTAATTTGTTTAAATTGAAACTTTTTTGATTCTTTTATTGTGAAACTGTTGATTTTTTTCACTTGTAAATTTCGTTATAGTTTTTATGGTGAAATTGTTGATTTTTTTTAATTTGGATTTTTTTGTTATTTCTATTGTAAAATTGTTGAGTTTTTTTAAGTTGGAACTTTTATTTATGGTTTTTATAATGAAATTGTTGAGTTGTTTTAACTTTGGATATTTTTTAATGGTTTTTATTGTGAAATTGTTGAGTTTTTTTTACTTGGAACTTTTTTTATGCTATTTTAGTAAAATTGTTGATTTTTTTAAATTGGAACTCTTTTATATGGTTTTTATAGTTAAACTGTTGTGTTTTTTCATTTGGAAATTTTGTTATAGTTCTTATGGTGAAATGTATGGTTTTTTTATTTAATTTGGAACTTTTTTTATTTTTGTAGTAAAATTGTTGAGTATTTTTAACTTGAAACTTTTATTAAGGTTTTTATAGTGAGATTGTTCAATTTATGGTTTTTATAGTGCAATTGTTGAGTTTTTTTAACTTGGAATTCTCTTTAATAGTTTTTATAGTGAGACTGTTGAGTGTTTTTAACTTGCAACTTTTTTCATACTATTTGTAGTATAATTGTTTTGGTTTTTTAAATTGAAATTTTTTTATTGTTTTTATAGAGAAACTGTTGAGTTTATTAAATTCTATTATAGTTTTTATGGTGAAATTCTTGATTTTTTTATTTAATTTGGAACAATTATATTATCTTTGTAGTAAAATTGTTGAGTTTTTTTTTAACTTGGAACTTTTTTTTAAGGTTTTTATAGTGAAATTGTTCAGTTTATGGTTTTTATAGTGAAATTCTTGAGTTTTTTTAAATTGGAATTCATTTAAATGGTTTTTATGGTGAAACTCTTGAGTTTTTTTAACTTGCGACTTTTTTTTTATACTATTTATAGTAAAATTGTTTAATTTTTTTAAATTGATACTTTTTTTATTCTTTTATTGTGAAACTGTTGAGTATTTTCACTTGTAAATTTCGTTATAGGTTTTATGGTGAAATTGTTGATTTATTTTTAATTTGGATTTTTTTGTTATTTCTATTGTAAAATTGTTGAGTTTTTTTAAGTTGGAACTTTTTTTTTATGGTTTTTATAATGAAATTGTTGAGTTGTTTTAACTTTGGATATTTTTTAATGGTTTTTATTGTGAAATTATTGAGTTTTTTTTACTTGGATCTTTTTTTATACTATTTTAGTAAAATTGTTGAGTTTTTTAAATTGGAACTTTTTTCTATGGTTTTAATAGTTAAACTGTTGTGTTTTTTCATTTGGATTTTTTTTATAGATTTTATGGTTAAATGTATGATTTTTTTATTTAATTTGGAACTTTTTTTATTTTATTAGTAAAATTGTTGTGTTTTTTAAACTTGAAACTTTTATTAAGGTTTTTATAGTGAGATTGTTCAATTTATGGTTTTTATAGTGCAATTGTTGAGTTTTTTAATTTGGAATTCTCTTTAATAGTTTTTATAGTGAGACTGTTGAGTGTTTTTAACTTGCAACTTTTTTCATACTATTTGTAGTATAATTATTTTATTTTTTTAAATTGAAATTTATTTATTGTTTTTATAGAGAAACTGTTGAGTTTATTAAATTCTATTATAGTTTTTATGGTGAAATTCTTGATTTTTTTCTTTAATTTGGAACTTTTATATTATGTTTGTAGTAAAATTATTGATTTTTTCTAACTTGGGACTTTTATTTAAGGTTTTTATAGTTAAATTGTTCAGTTTATGGCTTTTATAGTGAAATTCTTTAGTTTTTTTAAAATTGGAATTCATTTAAATGGTTTTTATAGTGAAACAATTGAGTTTTTTTAACTTGCGACTTTTTTTATACTATTTATAGTAAAATTGTTTAATTTGTTTAAATTGAAACTTTTTTGATTCTTTTATTGTGAAACTGTTGATTTTTTTCACTTGTAAATTTCGTTATAGTTTTTATGGTGAAATTGTTGATTTTTTTTAATTTGGATTTTTTTGTTATTTCTATTGTAAAATTGTTGAGTTTTTTTAAGTTGGAACTTTTATTTATGGTTTTTATAATGAAATTGTTGAGTTGTTTTAACTTTGGATATTTTTTAATGGTTTTTATTGTGAAATTGTTGAGTTTTTTTTACTTGGAACTTTTTTTATGCTATTTTAGTAAAATTGTTGATTTTTTTAAATTGGAACTCTTTTATATGGTTTTTATAGTTAAACTGTTGTGTTTTTTCATTTGGAAATTTTGTTATAGTTCTTATGGTGAAATGTATGGTTTTTTTATTTAATTTGGAACTTTTTTTATTTTTGTAGTAAAATTGTTGAGTATTTTTAACTTGAAACTTTTATTAAGGTTTTTATAGTGAGATTGTTCAATTTATGGTTTTTATAGTGCAATTGTTGAGTTTTTTTAACTTGGAATTCACTTTAATAGTTTTTATAGTGAGACTGTTGAGTGTTTTTAACTTGCAACTTTTTTCATACTATTTGTAGTATAATTGTTTTGGTTTTTTAAATTGAAATTTTTTTATTGTTTTTATAGAGAAACTGTTGAGTTTATTAAATTCTATTATAGTTTTTATGGTGAAATTCTTGATTTTTTTATTTAATTTGGAACAATTATATTATCTTTGTAGTAAAATTGTTGAGTTTTTTTTTAACTTGGAACTTTTTTTTAAGGTTTTTATAGTGAAATTGTTCAGTTTATGGTTTTTATAGTGAAATTCTTGAGTTTTTTTAAATTGGAATTCATTTAAATGGTTTTTATGGTGAAACTCTTGAGTTTTTTTAACTTGCGACTTTTTTTTATACTATTTATAGTAAAATTGTTTAATTTTTTTAAATTGATACTTTTTTTATTCTTTTATTGTGAAACTGTTGAGTATTTTCACTTGTAAATTTCGTTATAGGTTTTATGGTGAAATTGTTGATTTATTTTTAATTTGGATTTTTTTGTTATTTCTATTGTAAAATTGTTGAGTTTTTTTAAGTTGGAACTTTTTTTTATGGTTTTTATAATGAAATTGTTGAGTTGTTTTAACTTTGGATATTTTTTAATGGTTTTTATTGTGAAATTATTGAGTTTTTTTTACTTGGATCTTTTTTTATACTATTTTAGTAAAATTGTTGAGTTTTTTAAATTGGAACTTTTTTCTATGGTTTTAATAGTTAAACTGTTGTGTTTTTTCATTTGGATTTTTTTTTATAGATTTTATGGTTAAATGTATGATTTTTTTATTTAATTTGGAACTTTTTTTTATTTTATTAGTAAAATTGTTGTGTTTTTTAAACTTGAAACTTTTATTAAGGTTTTTATAGTGAGATTGTTCAATTTATGGTTTTTATAGTGCAATTGTTGAGTTTTTTAATTTGGAATTCTCTTTAATAGTTTTTATAGTGAGACTGTTGAGTGTTTTTAACTTGCAACTTTTTTCATACTATTTGTAGTATAATTATTTTATTTTTTTAAATTGAAATTTATTTATTGTTTTTATAGAGAAACTGTTGAGTTTATTAAATTCTATTATAGTTTTTATGGCGAAATTCTTGATTTTTTTCTTTAATTTGGAACTTTTATATTATGTTTGTAGTAAAATTATTGAGTTTTTTCTAACTTGGGACTTTTATTTAAGGTTTTTATAGTTAAATTGTTCAGTTTATGGCTTTTATAGTGAAATTCTTTAGTTTTTTTAAAATTGGAATTCATTTAAATGGTTTTTATAGTGAAACAATTGAGTTTTTTTAACTTGCGACTTTTTTTATACTATTTATAGTAAAATTGTTTAATTTGTTTAAA
Source organism: Lathyrus aphaca (assembly GCA_963966055.1). Classification (NCBI taxonomy): domain Eukaryota; kingdom Viridiplantae; phylum Streptophyta; class Magnoliopsida; order Fabales; family Fabaceae; genus Lathyrus; species Lathyrus aphaca. The sequence goes on from OZ014522.1 coordinate 224,640,971, forward strand.
TTGAAACTTTTCTGATTCTTTTATTGTGAAACTGTTGATTTTTTTCACTTGTAAATTTCGTTATAGTTTTTATGGTGAAATTGTTGATTTTTTTTAATTTGGATTTTTTTGTTATTTCTATTGTAAAATTGTTGAGTTTTTTTAAGTTGGAACTTTTATTTATGGTTTTTATAATGAAATTGTTGAGTTGTTTTAACTTTGGATATTTTTTAATGGTTTTTATTGTGAAATTGTTGAGTTTTTTTTACTTGGAACTTTTTTTATGCTATTTTAGTAAAATTGTTGATTTTTTTAAATTGGAACTCTTTTATATGGTTTTTATAGTTAAACTGTTGTGTTTTTTCATTTGGAAATTTTGTTATAGTTCTTATGGTGAAATGTATGGTTTTTTTATTTAATTTGGAACTTTTTTTATTTTTGTAGTAAAATTGTTGAGTATTTTTAACTTGAAACTTTTATTAAGGTTTTTATAGTGAGATTGTTCAATTTATGGTTTTTATAGTGCAATTGTTGAGTTTTTTTAACTTGGAATTCTCTTTAATAGTTTTTATAGTGAGACTGTTGAGTGTTTTTAACTTGCAACTTTTTTCATACTATTTGTAGTATAATTGTTTTGGTTTTTTAAATTGAAATTTTTTTATTGTTTTTATAGAGAAACTGTTGAGTTTATTAAATTCTATTATAGTTTTTATGGTGAAATTCTTGATTTTTTTATTTAATTTGGAACAATTATATTATCTTTGTAGTAAAATTGTTGAGTTTTTTTTTAACTTGGAACTTTTTTTTAAGGTTTTTATAGTGAAATTGTTCAGTTTATGGTTTTTATAGTGAAATTCTTGAGTTTTTTTAAATTGGAATTCATTTAAATGGTTTTTATGGTGAAACTCTTGAGTTTTTTTAACTTGCGACTTTTTTTTTATACTATTTATAGTAAAATTGTTTAATTTTTTTAAATTGATACTTTTTTTATTCTTTTATTGTGAAACTGTTGAGTATTTTCACTTGTAAATTTCGTTATAGGTTTTATGGTGAAATTGTTGATTTATTTTTAATTTGGATTTTTTTGTTATTTCTATTGTAAAATTGTTGAGTTTTTTTAAGTTGGAACTTTTTTTTATGGTTTTTATAATGAAATTGTTGAGTTGTTTTAACTTTGGATATTTTTTAATGGTTTTTATTGTGAAATTATTGAGTTTTTTTTACTTGGATCTTTTTTTATACTATTTTAGTAAAATTGTTGAGTTTTTTAAATTGGAACTTTTTTCTATGGTTTTAATAGTTAAACTGTTGTGTTTTTTCATTTGGATTTTTTTTTATAGATTTTATGGTTAAATGTATGATTTTTTTATTTAATTTGGAACTTTTTTTATTTTATTAGTAAAATTGTTGTGTTTTTTAAACTTGAAACTTTTATTAAGGTTTTTATAGTGAGATTGTTCAATTTATGGTTTTTATAGTGCAATTGTTGAGTTTTTTAATTTGGAATTCTCTTTAATAGTTTTTATAGTGAGACTGTTGAGTGTTTTTAACTTGCAACTTTTTTCATACTATTTGTAGTATAATTATTTTATTTTTTTAAATTGAAATTTATTTATTGTTTTTATAGAGAAACTGTTGAGTTTATTAAATTCTATTATAGTTTTTATGGTGAAATTCTTGATTTTTTTCTTTAATTTGGAACTTTTATATTATGTTTGTAGTAAAATTATTGAGTTTTTTCTAACTTGGGACTTTTATTTAAGGTTTTTATAGTTAAATTGTTCAGTTTATGGCTTTTATAGTGAAATTCTTTAGTTTTTTTAAAATTGGAATTCATTTAAATGGTTTTTATAGTGAAACAATTGAGTTTTTTTAACTTGCGACTTTTTTTATACTATTTATAGTAAAATTGTTTAATTTGTTTAAATTGAAACTTTTTTGATTCTTTTATTGTGAAACTGTTGATTTTTTTCACTTGTAAATTTCGTTATAGTTTTTATGGTGAAATTGTTGATTTTTTTTAATTTGGATTTTTTTGTTATTTCTATTGTAAAATTGTTGAGTTTTTTTAAGTTGGAACTTTTATTTATGGTTTTTATAATGAAATTGTTGAGTTGTTTTAACTTTGGATATTTTTTAATGGTTTTTATTGTGAAATTGTTGAGTTTTTTTTACTTGGAACTTTTTTTATGCTATTTTAGTAAAATTGTTGATTTTTTTAAATTGGAACTCTTTTATATGGTTTTTATAGTTAAACTGTTGTGTTTTTTCATTTGGAAATTTTGTTATAGTTTTTATGGTGAAATGTATGGTTTTTTTATTTAATTTGGAACTTTTTTTATTTTTGTAGTAAAATTGTTGAGTATTTTTAACTTGAAACTTTTATTAAGGTTTTTATAGTGAGATTGTTCAATTTATGGTTTTTATAGTGCAATTGTTGAGTTTTTTTAACTTGGAATTCTCTTTAATAGTTTTTATAGTGAGACTGTTGAGTGTTTTTAACTTGCAACTTTTTTCATACTATTTGTAGTATAATTGTTTTGGTTTTTTAAATTGAAATTTTTTTATTGTTTTTATAGAGAAACTGTTGAGTTTATTAAATTCTATTATAGTTTTTATGGTGAAATTCTTGATTTTTTTATTTAATTTGGAACAATTATATTATCTTTGTAGTAAAATTGTTGAGTTTTTTTTTAACTTGGAACTTTTTTTTAAGGTTTTTATAGTGAAATTGTTCAGTTTATGGTTTTTATAGTGAAATTCTTGAGTTTTTTTAAATTGGAATTCATTTAAATGGTTTTTATGGTGAAACTCTTGAGTTTTTTTAACTTGCGACTTTTTTTTTATACTATTTATAGTAAAATTGTTTAATTTTTTTAAATTGATACTTTTTTTATTCTTTTATTGTGAAACTGTTGAGTATTTTCACTTGTAAATTTCGTTATAGGTTTTATGGTGAAATTGTTGATTTATTTTTAATTTGGATTTTTTTGTTATTTCTATTGTAAAATTGTTGAGTTTTTTTAAGTTGGAACTTTTTTTTATGGTTTTTATAATGAAATTGTTGAGTTGTTTTAACTTTGGATATTTTTTAATGGTTTTTATTGTGAAATTATTGAGTTTTTTTTACTTGGATCTTTTTTTATACTATTTTAGTAAAATTGTTGAGTTTTTTAAATTGGAACTTTTTTCTATGGTTTTAATAGTTAAACTGTTGTGTTTTTTCATTTGGATTTTTTTTTATAGATTTTATGGTTAAATGTATGATTTTTTTATTTAATTTGGAACTTTTTTTATTTTATTAGTAAAATTGTTGTGTTTTTTAAACTTGAAACTTTTATTAAGGTTTTTATAGTGAGATTGTTCAATTTATGGTTTTTATAGTGCAATTGTTGAGTTTTTTAATTTGGAATTCTCTTTAATAGTTTTTATAGTGAGACTGTTGAGTGTTTTTAACTTGCAACTTTTTTCATACTATTTGTAGTATAATTATTTTATTTTTTTAAATTGAAATTTATTTATTGTTTTTATAGAGAAACTGTTGAGTTTATTAAATTCTATTATAGTTTTTATGGTGAAATTCTTGATTTTTTTCTTTAATTTGGAACTTTTATATTATGTTTGTAGTAAAATTATTGAGTTTTTTCTAACTTGGGACTTTTATTTAAGGTTTTTATAGTTAAATTGTTCAGTTTATGGCTTTTATAGTGAAATTCTTTAGTTTTTTTAAAATTGGAATTCATTTAAATGGTTTTTATAGTGAAACAATTGAGTTTTTTTAACTTGCGACTTTTTTTATACTATTTATAGTAAAATTGTTTAATTTGTTTAAATTGAAACTTTTTTGATTCTTTTATTGTGAAACTGTTGATTTTTTTCACTTGTAAATTTCGTTATAGTTTTTATGGTGAAATTGTTGATTTTTTTTAATTTGGATTTTTTTGTTATTTCTATTGTAAAATTGTTGAGTTTTTTTAAGTTGGAACTTTTATTTATGGTTTTTATAATGAAATTGTTGAGTTGTTTTAACTTTGGATATTTTTTAATGGTTTTTATTGTGAAATTGTTGAGTTTTTTTTACTTGGAACTTTTTTTATGCTATTTTAGTAAAATTGTTGATTTTTTTAAATTGGAACTCTTTTATATGGTTTTTATAGTTAAACTGTTGTGTTTTTTCATTTGGAAATTTTGTTATAGTTTTTATGGTGAAATGTATGGTTTTTTTATTTAATTTGGAACTTTTTTTATTTTTGTAGTAAAATTGTTGAGTATTTTTAACTTGAAACTTTTATTAAGGTTTTTATAGTGAGATTGTTCAATTTATGGTTTTTATAGTGCAATTGTTGAGTTTTTTTAACTTGGAATTCTCTTTAATAGTTTTTATAGTGAGACTGTTGAGTGTTTTTAACTTGCAACTTTTTTCATACTATTTGTAGTATAATTGTTTTGGTTTTTTAAATTGAAATTTTTTTATTGTTTTTATAGAGAAACTGTTGAGTTTATTAAATTCTATTATAGTTTTTATGGTGAAATTCTTGATTTTTTTATTTAATTTGGAACAATTATATTATCTTTGTAGTAAAATTGTTGAGTTTTTTTTTAACTTGGAACTTTTTTTTAAGGTTTTTATAGTGAAATTGTTCAGTTTATGGTTTTTATAGTGAAATTCTTGAGTTTTTTTAAATTGGAATTCATTTAAATGGTTTTTATGGTGAAACTCTTGAGTTTTTTTAACTTGCGACTTTTTTTTTATACTATTTATAGTAAAATTGTTTAATTTTTTTAAATTGATACTTTTTTTATTCTTTTATTGTGAAACTGTTGAGTATTTTCACTTGTAAATTTCGTTATAGGTTTTATGGTGAAATTGTTGATTTATTTTTAATTTGGATTTTTTTGTTATTTCTATTGTAAAATTGTTGAGTTTTTTTAAGTTGGAACTTTTTTTTATGGTTTTTATAATGAAATTGTTGAGTTGTTTTAACTTTGGATATTTTTTAATGGTTTTTATTGTGAAATTATTGAGTTTTTTTTACTTGGATCTTTTTTTATACTATTTTAGTAAAATTGTTGAGTTTTTTAAATTGGAACTTTTTTCTATGGTTTTAATAGTTAAACTGTTGTGTTTTTTCATTTGGATTTTTTTTTATAGATTTTATGGTTAAATGTATGATTTTTTTATTTAATTTGGAACTTTTTTTATTTTATTAGTAAAATTGTTGTGTTTTTTAAACTTGAAACTTTTATTAAGGTTTTTATAGTGAGATTGTTCAATTTATGGTTTTTATAGTGCAATTGTTGAGTTTTTTAATTTGGAATTCTCTTTAATAGTTTTTATAGTGAGACTGTTGAGTGTTTTTAACTTGCAACTTTTTTCATACTATTTGTAGTATAATTATTTTATTTTTTTAAATTGAAATTTATTTATTGTTTTTATAGAGAAACTGTTGAGTTTATTAAATTCTATTATAGTTTTTATGGTGAAATTCTTGATTTTTTTCTTTAATTTGGAACTTTTATATTATGTTTGTAGTAAAATTATTGAGTTTTTTCTAACTTGGGACTTTTATTTAAGGTTTTTATAGTTAAATTGTTCAGTTTATGGCTTTTATAGTGAAATTCTTTAGTTTTTTTAAAATTGGAATTCATTTAAATGGTTTTTATAGTGAAACAATTGAGTTTTTTTAACTTGCGACTTTTTTTTATACTATTTATAGTAAAATTGTTTAATTTGTTTAAATTGAAACTTTTTTGATTCTTTTATTGTGAAACTGTTGATTTTTTTCACTTGTAAATTTCGTTATAGTTTTTATGGTGAAATTGTTGATTTTTTTTAATTTGGATTTTTTTGTTATTTCTATTGTAAAATTGTTGAGTTTTTTTAAGTTGGAACTTTTATTTATGGTTTTTATAATGAAATTGTTGAGTTGTTTTAACTTTGGATATTTTTTAATGGTTTTTATTGTGAAATTGTTGAGTTTTTTTTACTTGGAACTTTTTTTATGCTATTTTAGTAAAATTGTTGATTTTTTTAAATTGGAACTCTTTTATATGGTTTTTATAGTTAAACTGTTGTGTTTTTTCATTTGGAAATTTTGTTATAGTTTTTATGGTGAAATGTATGGTTTTTTTATTTAATTTGGAACTTTTTTTATTTTTGTAGTAAAATTGTTGAGTATTTTTAACTTGAAACTTTTATTAAGGTTTTTATAGTGAGATTGTTCAATTTATGGTTTTTATAGTGCAATTGTTGAGTTTTTTTAACTTGGAATTCTCTTTAATAGTTTTTATAGTGAGACTGTTGAGTGTTTTTAACTTGCAACTTTTTTCATACTATTTGTAGTATAATTGTTTTGGTTTTTTAAATTGAAATTTTTTTATTGTTTTTATAGAGAAACTGTTGAGTTTATTAAATTCTATTATAGTTTTTATGGTGAAATTCTTGATTTTTTTATTTAATTTGGAACAATTATATTATCTTTGTAGTAAAATTGTTGAGTTTTTTTTTAACTTGGAACTTTTTTTTAAGGTTTTTATAGTGAAATTGTTCAGTTTATGGTTTTTATAGTGAAATTCTTGAGTTTTTTTAAATTGGAATTCATTTAAATGGTTTTTATGGTGAAACTCTTGAGTTTTTTTAACTTGCGACTTTTTTTTTATACTATTTATAGTAAAATTGTTTAATTTTTTTAAATTGATACTTTTTTTATTCTTTTATTGTGAAACTGTTGAGTATTTTCACTTGTAAATTTCGTTATAGGTTTTATGGTGAAATTGTTGATTTATTTTTAATTTGGATTTTTTTGTTATTTCTATTGTAAAATTGTTGAGTTTTTTTAAGTTGGAACTTTTTTTTTATGGTTTTTATAATGAAATTGTTGAGTTGTTTTAACTTTGGATATTTTTTAATGGTTTTTATTGTGAAATTATTGAGTTTTTTTTACTTGGATCTTTTTTTATACTATTTTAGTAAAATTGTTGAGTTTTTTAAATTGGAACTTTTTTCTATGGTTTTAATAGTTAAACTGTTGTGTTTTTTCATTTGGATTTTTTTTTATAGATTTTATGGTTAAATGTATGATTTTTTTATTTAATTTGGAACTTTTTTTATTTTATTAGTAAAATTGTTGTGTTTTTTAAACTTGAAACTTTTATTAAGGTTTTTATAGTGAGATTGTTCAATTTATGGTTTTTATAGTGCAATTGTTGAGTTTTTTAATTTGGAATTCTCTTTAATAGTTTTTATAGTGAGACTGTTGAGTGTTTTTAACTTGCAACTTTTTTCATACTATTTGTAGTATAATTATTTTATTTTTTTAAATTGAAATTTATTTATTGTTTTTATAGAGAAACTGTTGAGTTTATTAAATTCTATTATAGTTTTTATGGTGAAATTCTTGATTTTTTTCTTTAATTTGGAACTTTTATATTATGTTTGTAGTAAAATTATTGAGTTTTTTCTAACTTGGGACTTTTATTTAAGGTTTTTATAGTTAAATTGTTCAGTTTATGGCTTTTATAGTGAAATTCTTTAGTTTTTTTAAAATTGGAATTCATTTAAATGGTTTTTATAGTGAAACAATTGAGTTTTTTTAACTTGCGACTTTTTTTATACTATTTATAGTAAAATTGTTTAATTTGTTTAAATTGAAACTTTTTTGATTCTTTTATTGTGAAACTGTTGATTTTTTTCACTTGTAAATTTCGTTATAGTTTTTATGGTGAAATTGTTGATTTTTTTTAATTTGGATTTTTTTGTTATTTCTATTGTAAAATTGTTGAGTTTTTTTAAGTTGGAACTTTTATTTATGGTTTTTATAATGAAATTGTTGAGTTGTTTTAACTTTGGATATTTTTTAATGGTTTTTATTGTGAAATTGTTGAGTTTTTTTTACTTGGAACTTTTTTTATGCTATTTTAGTAAAATTGTTGATTTTTTTAAATTGGAACTCTTTTATATGGTTTTTATAGTTAAACTGTTGTGTTTTTTCATTTGGAAATTTTGTTATAGTTTTTATGGTGAAATGTATGGTTTTTTTATTTAATTTGGAACTTTTTTTATTTTTGTAGTAAAATTGTTGAGTATTTTTAACTTGAAACTTTTATTAAGGTTTTTATAGTGAGATTGTTCAATTTATGGTTATTATAGTGCAATTGTTGAGTTTTTTTAACTTGGAATTCTCTTTAATAGTTTTTATATTGAGACTGTTGAGTGTTTTTAACTTGCAACTTTTTTCATACTATTTGTAGTATAATTGTTTTGGTTTTTTAAATTGAAATTTTTTTATTGTTTTTATAGAGAAACTGTTGAGTTTATTAAATTCTATTATAGTTTTTATGGTGAAATTCTTGATTTTTTTATTTAATTTGGAACAATTATATTATCTTTGTAGTAAAATTGTTGAGTTTTTTTTTAACTTGGAACTTTTTTTTAAGGTTTTTATAGTGAAATTGTTCAGTTTATGGTTTTTATAGTGAAATTCTTGAGTTTTTTTAAATTGGAATTCATTTAAATGGTTTTTATGGTGAAACTCTTGAGTTTTTTTAACTTGCGACTTTTTTTTTATACTATTTATAGTAAAATTGTTTAATTTTTTTAAATTGATACTTTTTTTATTCTTTTATTGTGAAACTGTTGAGTATTTTCACTTGTAAATTTCGTTATAGGTTTTATGGTGAAATTGTTGATTTATTTTTAATTTGGATTTTTTTGTTATTTCTATTGTAAAATTGTTGAGTTTTTTTAAGTTGGAACTTTTTTTTTATGGTTTTTATAATGAAATTGTTGAGTTGTTTTAACTTTGGATATTTTTTAATGGTTTTTATTGTGAAATTATTGAGTTTTTTTTACTTGGATCTTTTTTTATACTATTTTAGTAAAATTGTTGAGTTTTTTAAATTGGAACTTTTTTCTATGGTTTTAATAGTTAAACTGTTGTGTTTTTTCATTTGGATTTTTTTTTATAGATTTTATGGTTAAATGTATGATTTTTTTATTTAATTTGGAACTTTTTTTATTTTATTAGTAAAATTGTTGTGTTTTTTAAACTTGAAACTTTTATTAAGGTTTTTATAGTGAGATTGTTCAATTTATGGTTTTTATAGTGCAATTGTTGAGTTTTTTAATTTGGAATTCTCTTTAATAGTTTTTATAGTGAGACTGTTGAGTGTTTTTAACTTGCAACTTTTTTCATACTATTTGTAGTATAATTATTTTATTTTTTTAAATTGAAATTTATTTATTGTTTTTATAGAGAAACTGTTGAGTTTATTAAATTCTATTATAGTTTTTATGGTGAAATTCTTGATTTTTTTCTTTAATTTGGAACTTTTATATTATGTTTGTAGTAAAATTATTGAGTTTTTTCTAACTTGGGACTTTTATTTAAGGTTTTTATAGTTAAATTGTTCAGTTTATGGCTTTTATAGTGAAATTCTTTAGTTTTTTTAAAATTGGAATTCATTTAAATGGTTTTTATAGTGAAACAATTGAGTTTTTTTAACTTGCGACTTTTTTTATACTATTTATAGTAAAATTGTTTAATTTGTTTAAATTGAAACTTTTTTGATTCTTTTATTGTGAAACTGTTGATTTTTTTCACTTGTAAATTTCGTTATAGTTTTTATGGTGAAATTGTTGATTTTTTTTAATTTGGATTTTTTTGTTATTTCTATTGTAAAATTGTTGAGTTTATTTAAGTTGGAACTTTTATTTATGGTTTTTATAATGAAATTGTTGAGTTGTTTTAACTTTGGATATTTTTTAATGGTTTTTATTGTGAAATTGTTGAGTTTTTTTTACTTGGAACTTTTTTTATGCTATTTTAGTAAAATTGTTGATTTTTTTAAATTGGAACTCTTTTATATGGTTTTTATAGTTAAACTGTTGTGTTTTTTCATTTGGAAATTTTGTTATAGTTTTTATGGTGAAATGTATGGTTTTTTTATTTAATTTGGAACTTTTTTTATTTTTGTAGTAAAATTGTTGAGTATTTTTAACTTGAAACTTTTATTAAGGTTTTTATAGTGAGATTGTTCAATTTATGGTTTTTATAGTGCAATTGTTGAGTTTTTTTAACTTGGAATTCTCTTTAATAGTTTTTATAGTGAGACTGTTGAGTGTTTTTAACTTGCAACTTTTTTCATACTATTTGTAGTATAATTGTTTTGGTTTTTTAAATTGAAATTTTTTTATTGTTTTTATAGAGAAACTGTTGAGTTTATTAAATTCTATTATAGTTTTTATGGTGAAATTCTTGATTTTTTTATTTAATTTGGAACAATTATATTATCTTTGTAGTAAAATTGTTGAGTTTTTTTTTAACTTGGAACTTTTTTTTAAGGTTTTTATAGTGAAATTGTTCAGTTTATGGTTTTTATAGTGAAATTCTTGAGTTTTTTTAAATTGGAATTCATTTAAATGGTTTTTATGGTGAAACTCTTGAGTTTTTTTAACTTGCGACTTTTTTTTTATACTATTTATAGTAAAATTGTTTAATTTTTTTAAATTGATACTTTTTTTATTCTTTTATTGTGAAACTGTTGAGTATTTTCACTTGTAAATTTCGTTATAGGTTTTATGGTGAAATTGTTGATTTATTTTTAATTTGGATTTTTTTGTTATTTCTATTGTAAAATTGTTGAGTTTTTTTAAGTTGGAACTTTTTTTTTATGGTTTTTATAATGAAATTGTTGAGTTGTTTTAACTTTGGATATTTTTTAATGGTTTTTATTGTGAAATTATTGAGTTTTTTTTACTTGGATCTTTTTTTATACTATTTTAGTAAAATTGTTGAGTTTTTTAAATTGGAACTTTTTTCTATGGTTTTAATAGTTAAACTGTTGTGTTTTTTCATTTGGATTTTTTTTTATAGATTTTATGGTTAAATGTATGATTTTTTTATTTAATTTGGAACTTTTTTTATTTTATTAGTAAAATTGTTGTGTTTTTTAAACTTGAAACTTTTATTAAGGTTTTTATAGTGAGATTGTTCAATTTATGGTTTTTATAGTGCAATTGTTGAGTTTTTTAATTTGGAATTCTCTTTAATAGTTTTTATAGTGAGACTGTTGAGTGTTTTTAACTTGCAACTTTTTTCATACTATTTGTAGTATAATTATTTTATTTTTTTAAATTGAAATTTATTTATTGTTTTTATAGAGAAACTGTTGAGTTTATTAAATTCTATTATAGTTTTTATGGTGAAATTCTTGATTTTTTTCTTTAATTTGGAACTTTTATATTATGTTTGTAGTAAAATTATTGAGTTTTTTCTAACTTGGGACTTTTATTTAAGGTTTTTATAGTTAAATTGTTCAGTTTATGGCTTTTATAGTGAAATTCTTTAGTTTTTTTAAAATTGGAATTCATTTAAATGGTTTTTATAGTGAAACAATTGAGTTTTTTTAACTTGCGACTTTTTTTATACTATTTATAGTAAAATTGTTTAATTTGTTTAAATTGAAACTTTTTTGATTCTTTTATTGTGAAACTGTTGATTTTTTTCACTTGTAAATTTCGTTATAGTTTTTATGGTGAAATTGTTGATTTTTTTTAATTTGGATTTTTTTGTTATTTCTATTGTAAAATTGTTGAGTTTATTTAAGTTGGAACTTTTATTTATGGTTTTTATAATGAAATTGTTGAGTTGTTTTAACTTTGGATATTTTTTAATGGTTTTTATTGTGAAATTGTTGAGTTTTTTTTACTTGGAACTTTTTTTATGCTATTTTAGTAAAATTGTTGATTTTTTTAAATTGGAACTCTTTTATATGGTTTTTATAGTTAAACTGTTGTGTTTTTTCATTTGGAAATTTTGTTATAGTTTTTATGGTGAAATGTATGGTTTTTTTATTTAATTTGGAACTTTTTTTATTTTTGTAGTAAAATTGTTGAGTATTTTTAACTTGAAACTTTTATTAAGGTTTTTATAGTGAGATTGTTCAATTTATGGTTTTTATAGTGCAATTGTTGAGTTTTTTTAACTTGGAATTCTCTTTAATAGTTTTTATAGTGAGACTGTTGAGTGTTTTTAACTTGCAACTTTTTTCATACTATTTGTAGTATAATTGTTTTGGTTTTTTAAATTGAAATTTTTTTATTGTTTTTATAGAGAAACTGTTGAGTTTATTAAATTCTATTATAGTTTTTATGGTGAAATTCTTGATTTTTTTATTTAATTTGGAACAATTATATTATCTTTGTAGTAAAATTGTTGAGTTTTTTTTTAACTTGGAACTTTTTTTTAAGGTTTTTATAGTGAAATTGTTCAGTTTATGGTTTTTATAGTGAAATTCTTGAGTTTTTTTAAATTGGAATTCATTTAAATGGTTTTTATGGTGAAACTCTTGAGTTTTTTTAACTTGCGACTTTTTTTTTATACTATTTATAGTAAAATTGTTTAATTTTTTTAAATTGATACTTTTTTTATTCTTTTATTGTGAAACTGTTGAGTATTTTCACTTGTAAATTTCGTTATAGGTTTTATGGTGAAATTGTTGATTTATTTTTAATTTGGATTTTTTTGTTATTTCTATTGTAAAATTGTTGAGTTTTTTTAAGTTGGAACTTTTTTTTTATGGTTTTTATAATGAAATTGTTGAGTTGTTTTAACTTTGGATATTTTTTAATGGTTTTTATTGTGAAATTATTGAGTTTTTTTTACTTGGATCTTTTTTTATACTATTTTAGTAAAATTGTTGAGTTTTTTAAATTGGAACTTTTTTCTATGGTTTTAATAGTTAAACTGTTGTGTTTTTTCATTTGGATTTTTTTTTATAGATTTTATGGTTAAATGTATGATTTTTTTATTTAATTTGGAACTTTTTTTATTTTATTAGTAAAATTGTTGTGTTTTTTAAACTTGAAACTTTTATTAAGGTTTTTATAGTGAGATTGTTCAATTTATGGTTTTTATAGTGCAATTGTTGAGTTTTTTAATTTGGAATTCTCTTTAATAGTTTTTATAGTGAGACTGTTGAGTGTTTTTAACTTGCAACTTTTTTCATACTATTTGTAGTATAATTATTTTATTTTTTTAAATTGAAATTTATTTATTGTTTTTATAGAGAAACTGTTGAGTTTATTAAATTCTATTATAGTTTTTATGGTGAAATTCTTGATTTTTTTCTTTAATTTGGAACTTTTATATTATGTTTGTAGTAAAATTATTGAGTTTTTTCTAACTTGGGACTTTTATTTAAGGTTTTTATAGTTAAATTGTTCAGTTTATGGCTTTTATAGTGAAATTCTTTAGTTTTTTTAAAATTGGAATTCATTTAAATGGTTTTTATAGTGAAACAATTGAGTTTTTTTAACTTGCGACTTTTTTTATACTATTTATAGTAAAATTGTTTAATTTGTTTAAATTGAAACTTTTTTGATTCTTTTATTGTGAAACTGTTGATTTTTTTCACTTGTAAATTTCGTTATAGTTTTTATGGTGAAATTGTTGATTTTTTTTAATTTGGATTTTTTTGTTATTTCTATTGTAAAATTGTTGAGTTTATTTAAGTTGGAACTTTTATTTATGGTTTTTATAATGAAATTGTTGAGTTGTTTTAACTTTGGATATTTTTTAATGGTTTTTATTGTGAAATTGTTGAGTTTTTTTTACTTGGAACTTTTTTTATGCTATTTTAGTAAAATTGTTGATTTTTTTAAATTGGAACTCTTTTATATGGTTTTTATAGTTAAACTGTTGTGTTTTTTCATTTGGAAATTTTGTTATAGTTTTTATGGTGAAATGTATGGTTTTTTTATTTAATTTGGAACTTTTTTTATTTTTGTAGTAAAATTGTTGAGTATTTTTAACTTGAAACTTTTATTAAGGTTTTTATAGTGAGATTGTTCAATTTATGGTTTTTATAGTGCAATTGTTGAGTTTTTTTAACTTGGAATTCTCTTTAATAGTTTTTATAGTGAGACTGTTGAGTGTTTTTAACTTGCAACTTTTTTCATACTATTTGTAGTATAATTGTTTTGGTTTTTTAAATTGAAATTTTTTTATTGTTTTTATAGAGAAACTGTTGAGTTTATTAAATTCTATTATAGTTTTTATGGTGAAATTCTTGATTTTTTTATTTAATTTGGAACAATTATATTATCTTTGTAGTAAAATTGTTGAGTTTTTTTTTAACTTGGAACTTTTTTTTAAGGTTTTTATAGTGAAATTGTTCAGTTTATGGTTTTTATAGTGAAATTCTTGAGTTTTTTTAAATTGGAATTCATTTAAATGGTTTTTATGGTGAAACTCTTGAGTTTTTTTAACTTGCGACTTTTTTTTTATACTATTTATAGTAAAATTGTTTAATTTTTTTAAATTGATACTTTTTTTATTCTTTTATTGTGAAACTGTTGAGTATTTTCACTTGTAAATTTCGTTATAGGTTTTATGGTGAAATTGTTGATTTATTTTTAATTTGGATTTTTTTGTTATTTCTATTGTAAAATTGTTGAGTTTTTTTAAGTTGGAACTTTTTTTTTATGGTTTTTATAATGAAATTGTTGAGTTGTTTTAACTTTGGATATTTTTTAATGGTTTTTATTGTGAAATTATTGAGTTTTTTTTACTTGGATCTTTTTTTATACTATTTTAGTAAAATTGTTGAGTTTTTTAAATTGGAACTTTTTTCTATGGTTTTAATAGTTAAACTGTTGTGTTTTTTCATTTGGATTTTTTTTTATAGATTTTATGGTTAAATGTATGATTTTTTTATTTAATTTGGAACTTTTTTTATTTTATTAGTAAAATTGTTGTGTTTTTTAAACTTGAAACTTTTATTAAGGTTTTTATAGTGAGATTGTTCAATTTATGGTTTTTATAGTGCAATTGTTGAGTTTTTTAATTTGGAATTCTCTTTAATAGTTTTTATAGTGAGACTGTTGAGTGTTTTTAACTTGCAACTTTTTTCATACTATTTGTAGTATAATTATTTTATTTTTTTAAATTGAAATTTATTTATTGTTTTTATAGAGAAACTGTTGAGTTTATTAAATTCTATTATAGTTTTTATGGTGAAATTCTTGATTTTTTTCTTTAATTTGGAACTTTTATATTATGTTTGTAGTAAAATTATTGAGTTTTTTCTAACTTGGGACTTTTATTTAAGGTTTTTATAGTTAAATTGTTCAGTTTATGGCTTTTATAGTGAAATTCTTTAGTTTTTTTAAAATTGGAATTCATTTAAATGGTTTTTATAGTGAAACAATTGAGTTTTTTTAACTTGCGACTTTTTTTATACTATTTATAGTAAAATTGTTTAATTTGTTTAAATTGAAACTTTTTTGATTCTTTTATTGTGAAACTGTTGATTTTTTTCACTTGTAAATTTCGTTATAGTTTTTATGGTGAAATTGTTGATTTTTTTTAATTTGGATTTTTTTGTTATTTCTATTGTAAAATTGTTGAGTTTTTTTAAGTTGGAACTTTTATTTATGGTTTTTATAATGAAATTGTTGAGTTGTTTTAACTTTGGATATTTTTAAATGGTTTTTATTGTTAAATTGTTGAGTTTTTTTTACTTGGAACTTTTTTTATGCTATTTTAGTAAAATTGTTGATTTTTTTAAATTGGAACTCTTTTATATGGTTTTTATAGTTAAACTGTTGTGTTTTTTCATTTGGAAATTTTGTTATAGTTTTTATGGTGAAATGTATGGTTTTTTTATTTAATTTGGAACTTTTTTTATTTTTGTAGTAAAATTGTTGAGTATTTTTAACTTGAAACTTTTATTAAGGTTTTTATAGTGAGATTGTTCAATTTATGGTTTTTATAGTGCAATTGTTGAGTTTTTTTAACTTGGAATTCTCTTTAATAGTTTTTATAGTGAGACTGTTGAGTGTTTTTAACTTGCAACTTTTTTCATACTATTTGTAGTATAATTGTTTTGGTTTTTTAAATTGAAATTTTTTTATTGTTTTTATAGAGAAACTGTTGAGTTTATTAAATTCTATTATAGTTTTTATGGTGAAATTCTTGATTTTTTTATTTAATTTGGAACAATTATATTATCTTTGTAGTAAAATTGTTGAGTTTTTTTTTAACTTGGAACTTTTTTTTAAGGTTTTTATAGTGAAATTGTTCAGTTTATGGTTTTTATAGTGAAATTCTTGAGTTTTTTTAAATTGGAATTCATTTAAATGGTTTTTATGGTGAAACTCTTGAGTTTTTTTAACTTGCGACTTTTTTTTTATACTATTTATAGTAAAATTGTTTAATTTTTTTAAATTGATACTTTTTTTATTCTTTTATTGTGAAACTGTTGAGTATTTTCACTTGTAAATTTCGTTATAGGTTTTATGGTGAAATTGTTGATTTATTTTTAATTTGGATTTTTTTGTTATTTCTATTGTAAAATTGTTGAGTTTTTTTAAGTTGGAACTTTTTTTTTATGGTTTTTATAATGAAATTGTTGAGTTGTTTTAACTTTGGATATTTTTTAATGGTTTTTATTGTGAAATTATTGAGTTTTTTTTACTTGGATCTTTTTTTATACTATTTTAGTAAAATTGTTGAGTTTTTTAAATTGGAACTTTTTTCTATGGTTTTAATAGTTAAACTGTTGTGTTTTTTCATTTGGATTTTTTTTTATAGATTTTATGGTTAAATGTATGATTTTTTTATTTAATTTGGAACTTTTTTTATTTTATTAGTAAAATTGTTGTGTTTTTTAAACTTGAAACTTTTATTAAGGTTTTTATAGTGAGATTGTTCAATTTATGGTTTTTATAGTGCAATTGTTGAGTTTTTTAATTTGGAATTCTCTTTAATAGTTTTTATAGTGAGACTGTTGAGTGTTTTTAACTTGCAACTTTTTTCATACTATTTGTAGTATAATTATTTTATTTTTTTAAATTGAAATTTATTTATTGTTTTTATAGAGAAACTGTTGAGTTTATTAAATTCTATTATAGTTTTTATGGTGAAATTCTTGATTTTTTTCTTTAATTTGGAACTTTTATATTATGTTTGTAGTAAAATTATTGAGTTTTTTCTAACTTGGGACTTTTATTTAAGGTTTTTATAGTTAAATTGTTCAGTTTATGGCTTTTATAGTGAAATTCTTTAGTTTTTTTAAAATTGGAATTCATTTAAATGGTTTTTATAGTGAAACAATTGAGTTTTTTTAACTTGCGACTTTTTTTATACTATTTATAGTAAAATTGTTTAATTTGTTTAAATTGAAACTTTTTTGATTCTTTTATTGTGAAACTGTTGATTTTTTTCACTTGTAAATTTCGTTATAGTTTTTATGGTGAAATTGTTGATTTTTTTTAATTTGGATTTTTTTGTTATTTCTATTGTAAAATTGTTGAGTTTTTTTAAGTTGGAACTTTTATTTATGGTTTTTATAATGAAATTGTTGAGTTGTTTTAACTTTGGATATTTTTAAATGGTTTTTATTGTTAAATTGTTGAGTTTTTTTTACTTGGAACTTTTTTTATGCTATTTTAGTAAAATTGTTGATTTTTTTAAATTGGAACTCTTTTATATGGTTTTTATAGTTAAACTGTTGTGTTTTTTCATTTGGAAATTTTGTTATAGTTTTTATGGTGAAATGTATGGTTTTTTTATTTAATTTGGAACTTTTTTTATTTTTGTAGTAAAATTGTTGAGTATTTTTAACTTGAAACTTTTATTAAGGTTTTTATAGTGAGATTGTTCAATTTATGGTTTTTATAGTGCAATTGTTGAGTTTTTTTAACTTGGAATTCTCTTTAATAGTTTTTATAGTGAGACTGTTGAGTGTTTTTAACTTGCAACTTTTTTCATACTATTTGTAGTATAATTGTTTTGGTTTTTTAAATTGAAATTTTTTTATTGTTTTTATAGAGAAACTGTTGAGTTTATTAAATTCTATTATAGTTTTTATGGTGAAATTCTTGATTTTTTTATTTAATTTGGAACAATTATATTATCTTTGTAGTAAAATTGTTGAGTTTTTTTTTAACTTGGAACTTTTTTTTAAGGTTTTTATAGTGAAATTGTTCAGTTTATGGTTTTTATAGTGAAATTCTTGAGTTTTTTTAAATTGGAATTCATTTAAATGGTTTTTATGGTGAAACTCTTGAGTTTTTTTAACTTGCGACTTTTTTTTTATACTATTTATAGTAAAATTGTTTAATTTTTTTAAATTGATACTTTTTTTATTCTTTTATTGTGAAACTGTTGAGTATTTTCACTTGTAAATTTCGTTATAGGTTTTATGGTGAAATTGTTGATTTATTTTTAATTTGGATTTTTTTGTTATTTCTATTGTAAAATTGTTGAGTTTTTTTAAGTTGGAACTTTTTTTTTATGGTTTTTATAATGAAATTGTTGAGTTGTTTTAACTTTGGATATTTTTTAATGGTTTTTATTGTGAAATTATTGAGTTTTTTTTACTTGGATCTTTTTTTATACTATTTTAGTAAAATTGTTGAGTTTTTTAAATTGGAACTTTTTTCTATGGTTTTAATAGTTAAACTGTTGTGTTTTTTCATTTGGATTTTTTTTTATAGATTTTATGGTTAAATGTATGATTTTTTTATTTAATTTGGAACTTTTTTTATTTTATTAGTAAAATTGTTGTGTTTTTTAAACTTGAAACTTTTATTAAGGTTTTTATAGTGAGATTGTTCAATTTATGGTTTTTATAGTGCAATTGTTGAGTTTTTTAATTTGGAATTCTCTTTAATAGTTTTTATAGTGAGACTGTTGAGTGTTTTTAACTTGCAACTTTTTTCATACTATTTGTAGTATAATTATTTTATTTTTTTAAATTGAAATTTATTTATTGTTTTTATAGAGAAACTGTTGAGTTTATTAAATTCTATTATAGTTTTTATGGTGAAATTCTTGATTTTTTTCTTTAATTTGGAACTTTTATATTATGTTTGTAGTAAAATTATTGAGTTTTTTCTAACTTGGGACTTTTATTTAAGGTTTTTATAGTTAAATTGTTCAGTTTATGGCTTTTATAGTGAAATTCTTTAGTTTTTTTAAAATTGGAATTCATTTAAATGGTTTTTATAGTGAAACAATTGAGTTTTTTTAACTTGCGACTTTTTTTATACTATTTATAGTAAAATTGTTTAATTTGTTTAAATTGAAACTTTTTTGATTCTTTTATTGTGAAACTGTTGATTTTTTTCACTTGTAAATTTCGTTATAGTTTTTATGGTGAAATTGTTGATTTTTTTTAATTTGGATTTTTTTGTTATTTCTATTGTAAAATTGTTGAGTTTTTTTAAGTTGGAACTTTTATTTATGGTTTTTATAATGAAATTGTTGAGTTGTTTTAACTTTGGATATTTTTAAATGGTTTTTATTGTTAAATTGTTGAGTTTTTTTTACTTGGAACTTTTTTTATGCTATTTTAGTAAAATTGTTGATTTTTTTAAATTGGAACTCTTTTATATGGTTTTTATAGTTAAACTGTTGTGTTTTTTCATTTGGAAATTTTGTTATAGTTTTTATGGTGAAATGTATGGTTTTTTTATTTAATTTGGAACTTTTTTTATTTTTGTAGTAAAATTGTTGAGTATTTTTAACTTGAAACTTTTATTAAGGTTTTTATAGTGAGATTGTTCAATTTATGGTTTTTATAGTGCAATTGTTGAGTTTTTTTAACTTGGAATTCTCTTTAATAGTTTTTATAGTGAGACTGTTGAGTGTTTTTAACTTGCAACTTTTTTCATACTATTTGTAGTATAATTGTTTTGGTTTTTTAAATTGAAATTTTTTTATTGTTTTTATAGAGAAACTGTTGAGTTTATTAAATTCTATTATAGTTTTTATGGTGAAATTCTTGATTTTTTTATTTAATTTGGAACAATTATATTATCTTTGTAGTAAAATTGTTGAGTTTTTTTTTAACTTGGAACTTTTTCTTAAGGTTTTTATAGTGAAATTGTTCAGTTTATGGTTTTTATAGTGAAATTCTTGAGTTTTTTTAAATTGGAATTCATTTAAATGGTTTTTATGGTGAAACTCTTGAGTTTTTTTAACTTGCGACTTTTTTTTTATACTATTTATAGTAAAATTGTTTAATTTTTTTAAATTGATACTTTTTTTATTCTTTTATTGTGAAACTGTTGAGTATTTTCACTTGTAAATTTCGTTATAGGTTTTATGGTGAAATTGTTGATTTATTTTTAATTTGGATTTTTTTGTTATTTCTATTGTAAAATTGTTGAGTTTTTTTAAGTTGGAACTTTTTTTTTATGGTTTTTATAATGAAATTGTTGAGTTGTTTTAACTTTGGATATTTTTTAATGGTTTTTATTGTGAAATTATTGAGTTTTTTTTACTTGGATCTTTTTTTATACTATTTTAGTAAAATTGTTGAGTTTTTTAAATTGGAACTTTTTTCTATGGTTTTAATAGTTAAACTGTTGTGTTTTTTCATTTGGATTTTTTTTTATAGATTTTATGGTTAAATGTATGATTTTTTTATTTAATTTGGAACTTTTTTTATTTTATTAGTAAAATTGTTGTGTTTTTTAAACTTGAAACTTTTATTAAGGTTTTTATAGTGAGATTGTTCAATTTATGGTTTTTATAGTGCAATTGTTGAGTTTTTTAATTTGGAATTCTCTTTAATAGTTTTTATAGTGAGACTGTTGAGTGTTTTTAACTTGCAACTTTTTTCATACTATTTGTAGTATAATTATTTTATTTTTTTAAATTGAAATTTATTTATTGTTTTTATAGAGAAACTGTTGAGTTTATTAAATTCTATTATAGTTTTTATGGTGAAATTCTTGATTTTTTTCTTTAATTTGGAACTTTTATATTATGTTTGTAGTAAAATTATTGAGTTTTTTCTAACTTGGGACTTTTATTTAAGGTTTTTATAGTTAAATTGTTCAGTTTATGGCTTTTATAGTGAAATTCTTTAGTTTTTTTAAAATTGGAATTCATTTAAATGGTTTTTATAGTGAAACAATTGAGTTTTTTTAACTTGCGACTTTTTTTATACTATTTATAGTAAAATTGTTTAATTTGTTTAAATTGAAACTTTTTTGATTCTTTTATTGTGAAACTGTTGATTTTTTTCACTTGTAAATTTCGTTATAGTTTTTATGGTGAAATTGTTGATTTTTTTTAATTTGGATTTTTTTGTTATTTCTATTGTAAAATTGTTGAGTTTTTTTAAGTTGGAACTTTTATTTATGGTTTTTATAATGAAATTGTTGAGTTGTTTTAACTTTGGATATTTTTAAATGGTTTTTATTGTTAAATTGTTGAGTTTTTTTTACTTGGAACTTTTTTTATGCTATTTTAGTAAAATTGTTGATTTTTTTAAATTGGAACTCTTTTATATGGTTTTTATAGTTAAACTGTTGTGTTTTTTCATTTGGAAATTTTGTTATAGTTTTTATGGTGAAATGTATGGTTTTTTTATTTAATTTGGAACTTTTTTTATTTTTGTAGTAAAATTGTTGAGTATTTTTAACTTGAAACTTTTATTAAGGTTTTTATAGTGAGATTGTTCAATTTATGGTTTTTATAGTGCAATTGTTGAGTTTTTTTAACTTGGAATTCTCTTTAATAGTTTTTATAGTGAGACTGTTGAGTGTTTTTAACTTGCAACTTTTTTCATACTATTTGTAGTATAATTGTTTTGGTTTTTTAAATTGAAATTTTTTTATTGTTTTTATAGAGAAACTGTTGAGTTTATTAAATTCTATTATAGTTTTTATGGTGAAATTCTTGATTTTTTTATTTAATTTGGAACAATTATATTATCTTTGTAGTAAAATTGTTGAGTTTTTTTTTAACTTGGAACTTTTTTTTAAGGTTTTTATAGTGAAATTGTTCAGTTTATGGTTTTTATAGTGAAATTCTTGAGTTTTTTTAAATTGGAATTCATTTAAATGGTTTTTATGGTGAAACTCTTGAGTTTTTTTAACTTGCGACTTTTTTTTTATACTATTTATAGTAAAATTGTTTAATTTTTTTAAATTGATACTTTTTTTATTCTTTTATTGTGAAACTGTTGAGTATTTTCACTTGTAAATTTCGTTATAGGTTTTATGGTGAAATTGTTGATTTATTTTTAATTTGGATTTTTTTGTTATTTCTATTGTAAAATTGTTGAGTTTTTTTAAGTTGGAACTTTTTTTTTATGGTTTTTATAATGAAATTGTTGAGTTGTTTTAACTTTGGATATTTTTTAATGGTTTTTATTGTGAAATTATTGAGTTTTTTTTACTTGGATCTTTTTTTATACTATTTTAGTAAAATTGTTGAGTTTTTTAAATTGGAACTTTTTTCTATGGTTTTAATAGTTAAACTGTTGTGTTTTTTCATTTGGATTTTTTTTTATAGATTTTATGGTTAAATGTATGATTTTTTTATTTAATTTGGAACTTTTTTTATTTTATTAGTAAAATTGTTGTGTTTTTTAAACTTGAAACTTTTATTAAGGTTTTTATAGTGAGATTGTTCAATTTATGGTTTTTATAGTGCAATTGTTGAGTTTTTTAATTTGGAATTCTCTTTAATAGTTTTTATAGTGAGACTGTTGAGTGTTTTTAACTTGCAACTTTTTTCATACTATTTGTAGTATAATTATTTTATTTTTTTAAATTGAAATTTATTTATTGTTTTTATAGAGAAACTGTTGAGTTTATTAAATTCTATTATAGTTTTTATGGTGAAATTCTTGATTTTTTTCTTTAATTTGGAACTTTTATATTATGTTTGTAGTAAAATTATTGAGTTTTTTCTAACTTGGGACTTTTATTTAAGGTTTTTATAGTTAAATTGTTCAGTTTATGGCTTTTATAGTGAAATTCTTTAGTTTTTTTAAAATTGGAATTCATTTAAATGGTTTTTATAGTGAAACAATTGAGTTTTTTTAACTTGCGACTTTTTTTATACTAATTATAGTAAAATTGTTTAATTTGTTTAAATTGAAACTTTTTTGATTCTTTTATTGTGAAACTGTTGATTTTTTTCACTTGTAAATTTCGTTATAGTTTTTATGGTGAAATTGTTGATTTTTTTTAATTTGGATTTTTTTGTTATTTCTATTGTAAAATTGTTGAGTTTTTTTAAGTTGGAACTTTTATTTATGGTTTTTATAATGAAATTGTTGAGTTGTTTTAACTTTGGATATTTTTAAATGGTTTTTATTGTTAAATTGTTGAGTTTTTTTTACTTGGAACTTTTTTTATGCTATTTTAGTAAAATTGTTGATTTTTTTAAATTGGAACTCTTTTATATGGTTTTTATAGTTAAACTGTTGTGTTTTTTCATTTGGAAATTTTGTTATAGTTTTTATGGTGAAATGTATGGTTTTTTTATTTAATTTGGAACTTTTTTTATTTTTGTAGTAAAATTGTTGAGTATTTTTAACTTGAAACTTTTATTAAGGTTTTTATAGTGAGATTGTTCAATTTATGGTTTTTATAGTGCAATTGTTGAGTTTTTTTAACTTGGAATTCTCTTTAATAGTTTTTATAGTGAGACTGTTGAGTGTTTTTAACTTGCAACTTTTTTCATACTATTTGTAGTATAATTGTTTTGGTTTTTTAAATTGAAATTTTTTTATTGTTTTTATAGAGAAACTGTTGAGTTTATTAAATTCTATTATAGTTTTTATGGTGAAATTCTTGATTTTTTTATTTAATTTGGAACAATTATATTATCTTTGTAGTAAAATTGTTGAGTTTTTTTTTAACTTGGAACTTTTTTTTAAGGTTTTTATAGTGAAATTGTTCAGTTTATGGTTTTTATAGTGAAATTCTTGAGTTTTTTTAAATTGGAATTCATTTAAATGGTTTTTATGGTGAAACTCTTGAGTTTTTTTAACTTGCGACTTTTTTTTTATACTATTTATAGTAAAATTGTTTAATTTTTTTAAATTGATACTTTTTTTATTCTTTTATTGTGAAACTGTTGAGTATTTTCACTTGTAAATTTCGTTATAGGTTTTATGGTGAAATTGTTGATTTATTTTTAATTTGGATTTTTTTGTTATTTCTATTGTAAAATTGTTGAGTTTTTTTAAGTTGGAACTTTTTTTTATGGTTTTTATAATGAAATTGTTGAGTTGTTTTAACTTTGGATATTTTTTAATGGTTTTTATTGTGAAATTATTGAGTTTTTTTTACTTGGATCTTTTTTTATACTATTTTAGTAAAATTGTTGAGTTTTTTAAATTGGAACTTTTTTCTATGGTTTTAATAGTTAAACTGTTGTGTTTTTTCATTTGGATTTTTTTTTATAGATTTTATGGTTAAATGTATGATTTTTTTATTTAATTTGGAACTTTTTTTATTTTATTAGTAAAATTGTTGTGTTTTTTAAACTTGAAACTTTTATTAAGGTTTTTATAGTGAGATTGTTCAATTTATGGTTTTTATAGTGCAATTGTTGAGTTTTTTAATTTGGAATTCTCTTTAATAGTTTTTATAGTGAGACTGTTGAGTGTTTTTAACTTGCAACTTTTTTCATACTATTTGTAGTATAATTATTTTATTTTTTTAAATTGAAATTTATTTATTGTTTTTATAGAGAAACTGTTGAGTTTATTAAATTCTATTATAGTTTTTATGGTGAAATTCTTGATTTTTTTCTTTAATTTGGAACTTTTATATTATGTTTGTAGTAAAATTATTGAGTTTTTTCTAACTTGGGACTTTTATTTAAGGTTTTTATAGTTAAATTGTTCAGTTTATGGCTTTTATAGTGAAATTCTTTAGTTTTTTTAAAATTGGAATTCATTTAAATGGTTTTTATAGTGAAACAATTGAGTTTTTTTAACTTGCGACTTTTTTTATACTATTTATAGTAAAATTATTTAATTTGTTTAAATTGAAACTTTTTTGTTTCTTTTATTGTGAAACTGTTGATTTTTTTCACTTGTAAATTTCGTTATAGTTTTTATGGTGAAATTGTTGATTTTTTTTAATTTGGATTTTTTTGTTATTTCTATTGTAAAATTGTTGAGTTTTTTTAAGTTGGAACTTTTATTTATGGTTTTTATAATGAAATTGTTGAGTTGTTTTAACTTTGGATATTTTTAAATGGTTTTTATTGTTAAATTGTTGAGTTTTTTTTACTTGGAACTTTTTTTATGCTATTTTAGTAAAATTGTTGATTTTTTTAAATTGGAACTCTTTTATATGGTTTTTATAGTTAAACTGTTGTGTTTTTTCATTTGGAAATTTTGTTATAGTTTTTATGGTGAAATGTATGGTTTTTTTATTTAATTTGGAACTTTTTTTATTTTTGTAGTAAAATTGTTGAGTATTTTTAACTTGAAACTTTTATTAAGGTTTTTATAGTGAGATTGTTCAATTTATGGTTTTTATAGTGCAATTGTTGAGTTTTTTTAACTTGGAATTCTCTTTAATAGTTTTTATAGTGAGACTGTTGAGTGTTTTTAACTTGCAACTTTTTTCATACTATTTGTAGTATAATTGTTTTGGTTTTTTAAATTGAAATTTTTTTATTGTTTTTATAGAGAAACTGTTGAGTTTATTAAATTCTATTATAGTTTTTATGGTGAAATTCTTGATTTTTTTATTTAATTTGGAACAATTATATTATCTTTGTAGTAAAATTGTTGAGTTTTTTTTTAACTTGGAACTTTTTTTTAAGGTTTTTATAGTGAAATTGTTCAGTTTATGGTTTTTATAGTGAAATTCTTGAGTTTTTTTAAATTGGAATTCATTTAAATGGTTTTTATGGTGAAACTCTTGAGTTTTTTTAACTTGCGACTTTTTTTTTATACTATTTATAGTAAAATTGTTTAATTTTTTTAAATTGATACTTTTTTTATTCTTTTATTGTGAAACTGTTGAGTATTTTCACTTGTAAATTTCGTTATAGGTTTTATGGTGAAATTGTTGATTTATTTTTAATTTGGATTTTTTTGTTATTTCTATTGTAAAATTGTTGAGTTCTTTTAAGTTGGAACTTTTTTTTTATGGTTTTTATAATGAAATTGTTGAGTTGTTTTAACTTTGGATATTTTTTAATGGTTTTTATTGTGAAATTATTGAGTTTTTTTTACTTGGATCTTTTTTTATACTATTTTAGTAAAATTGTTGAGTTTTTTAAATTGGAACTTTTTTCTATGGTTTTAATAGTTAAACTGTTGTGTTTTTTCATTTGGATTTTTTTTTATAGATTTTATGGTTAAATGTATGATTTTTTTATTTAATTTGGAACTTTTTTTATTTTATTAGTAAAATTGTTGTGTTTTTTAAACTTGAAACTTTTATTAAGGTTTTTATAGTGAGATTGTTCAATTTATGGTTTTTATAGTGCAATTGTTGAGTTTTTTAATTTGGAATTCTCTTTAATAGTTTTTATAGTGAGACTGTTGAGTGTTTTTAACTTGCAACTTTTTTCATACTATTTGTAGTATAATTATTTTATTTTTTTAAATTGAAATTTATTTATTGTTTTTATAGAGAAACTGTTGAGTTTATTAAATTCTATTATAGTTTTTATGGTGAAATTCTTGATTTTTTTCTTTAATTTGGAACTTTTATATTATGTTTGTAGTAAAATTATTGAGTTTTTTCTAACTTGGGACTTTTATTTAAGGTTTTTATAGTTAAATTGTTCAGTTTATGGCTTTTATAGTGAAATTCTTTAGTTTTTTTAAAATTGGAATTCATTTAAATGGTTTTTATAGTGAAACAATTGAGTTTTTTTAACTTGCGACTTTTTTTATACTATTTATAGTAAAATTATTTAATTTGTTTAAATTGAAACTTTTTTGTTTCTTTTATTGTGAAACTGTTGATTTTTTTCACTTGTAAATTTCGTTATAGTTTTTATGGTGAAATTGTTGATTTTTTTTAATTTGGATTTTTTTGTTATTTCTATTGTAAAATTGTTGAGTTTTTTTAAGTTGGAACTTTTATTTATGGTTTTTATAATGAAATTGTTGAGTTGTTTTAACTTTGGATATTTTTAAATGGTTTTTATTGTTAAATTGTTGAGTTTTTTTTACTTGGAACTTTTTTTATGCTATTTTAGTAAAATTGTTGATTTTTTTAAATTGGAACTCTTTTATATGGTTTTTATAGTTAAACTGTTGTGTTTTTTCATTTGGAAATTTTGTTATAGTTTTTATGGTGAAATGTATGGTTTTTTTATTTAATTTGGAACTTTTTTTATTTTTGTAGTAAAATTGTTGAGTATTTTTAACTTGAAACTTTTATTAAGGTTTTTATAGTGAGATTGTTCAATTTATGGTTTTTATAGTGCAATTGTTGAGTTTTTTTAACTTGGAATTCTCTTTAATAGTTTTTATAGTGAGACTGTTGAGTGTTTTTAACTTGCAACTTTTTTCATACTATTTGTAGTATAATTGTTTTGGTTTTTTAAATTGAAATTTTTTTATTGTTTTTATAGAGAAACTGTTGAGTTTATTAAATTCTATTATAGTTTTTATGGTGAAATTCTTGATTTTTTTATTTAATTTGGAACAATTATATTATCTTTGTAGTAAAATTGTTGAGTTTTTTTTTAACTTGGAACTTTTTTTTAAGGTTTTTATAGTGAAATTGTTCAGTTTATGGTTTTTATAGTGAAATTCTTGAGTTTTTTTAAATTGGAATTCATTTAAATGGTTTTTATGGTGAAACTCTTGAGTTTTTTTAACTTGCGACTTTTTTTTTATACTATTTATAGTAAAATTGTTTAATTTTTTTAAATTGATACTTTTTTTATTCTTTTATTGTGAAACTGTTGAGTATTTTCACTTGTAAATTTCGTTATAGGTTTTATGGTGAAATTGTTGATTTATTTTTAATTTGGATTTTTTTGTTATTTCTATTGTAAAATTGTTGAGTTCTTTTAAGTTGGAACTTTTTTTTTATGGTTTTTATAATGAAATTGTTGAGTTGTTTTAACTTTGGATATTTTTTAATGGTTTTTATTGTGAAATTATTGAGTTTTTTTTACTTGGATCTTTTTTTATACTATTTTAGTAAAATTGTTGAGTTTTTTAAATTGGAACTTTTTTCTATGGTTTTAATAGTTAAACTGTTGTGTTTTTTCATTTGGATTTTTTTTTATAGATTTTATGGTTAAATGTATGATTTTTTTATTTAATTTGGAACTTTTTTTATTTTATTAGTAAAATTGTTGTGTTTTTTAAACTTGAAACTTTTATTAAGGTTTTTATAGTGAGATTGTTCAATTTATGGTTTTTATAGTGCAATTGTTGAGTTTTTTAATTTGGAATTCTCTTTAATAGTTTTTATAGTGAGACTGTTGAGTGTTTTTAACTTGCAACTTTTTTCATACTATTTGTAGTATAATTATTTTATTTTTTTAAATTGAAATTTATTTATTGTTTTTATAGAGAAACTGTTGAGTTTATTAAATTCTATTATAGTTTTTATGGTGAAATTCTTGATTTTTTTCTTTAATTTGGAACTTTTATATTATGTTTGTAGTAAAATTATTGAGTTTTTTCTAACTTGGGACTTTTATTTAAGGTTTTTATAGTTAAATTGTTCAGTTTATGGCTTTTATAGTGAAATTCTTTAGTTTTTTTAAAATTGGAATTCATTTAAATGGTTTTTATAGTGAAACAATTGAGTTTTTTTAACTTGCGACTTTTTTTATACTATTTATAGTAAAATTATTTAATTTGTTTAAATTGAAACTTTTTTGTTTCTTTTATTGTGAAACTGTTGATTTTTTTCACTTGTAAATTTCGTTATAGTTTTTATGGTGAAATTGTTGATTTTTTTTAATTTGGATTTTTTTGTTATTTCTATTGTAAAATTGTTGAGTTTTTTTAAGTTGGAACTTTTATTTATGGTTTTTATAATGAAATTGTTGAGTTGTTTTAACTTTGGATATTTTTAAATGGTTTTTATTGTTAAATTGTTGAGTTTTTTTTACTTGGAACTTTTTTTATGCTATTTTAGTAAAATTGTTGATTTTTTTAAATTGGAACTCTTTTATATGGTTTTTATAGTTAAACTGTTGTGTTTTTTCATTTGGAAATTTTGTTATAGTTTTTATGGTGAAATGTATGGTTTTTTTATTTAATTTGGAACTTTTTTTATTTTTGTAGTAAAATTGTTGAGTATTTTTAACTTGAAACTTTTATTAAGGTTTTTATAGTGAGATTGTTCAATTTATGGTTTTTATAGTGCAATTGTTGAGTTTTTTTAACTTGGAATTCTCTTTAATAGTTTTTATAGTGAGACTGTTGAGTGTTTTTAACTTGCAACTTTTTTCATACTATTTGTAGTATAATTGTTTTGGTTTTTTAAATTGAAATTTTTTTATTGTTTTTATAGAGAAACTGTTGAGTTTATTAAATTCTATTATAGTTTTTATGGTGAAATTCTTGATTTTTTTATTTAATTTGGAACAATTATATTATCTTTGTAGTAAAATTGTTGAGTTTTTTTTTAACTTGGAACTTTTTTTTAAGGTTTTTATAGTGAAATTGTTCAGTTTATGGTTTTTATAGTGAAATTCTTGAGTTTTTTTAAATTGGAATTCATTTAAATGGTTTTTATGGTGAAACTCTTGAGTTTTTTTAACTTGCGACTTTTTTTTTATACTATTTATAGTAAAATTGTTTAATTTTTTTAAATTGATACTTTTTTTATTCTTTTATTGTGAAACTGTTGAGTATTTTCACTTGTAAATTTCGTTATAGGTTTTATGGTGAAATTGTTGATTTATTTTTAATTTGGATTTTTTTGTTATTTCTATTGTAAAATTGTTGAGTTCTTTTAAGTTGGAACTTTTTTTTTATGGTTTTTATAATGAAATTGTTGAGTTGTTTTAACTTTGGATATTTTTTAATGGTTTTTATTGTGAAATTATTGAGTTTTTTTTACTTGGATCTTTTTTTATACTATTTTAGTAAAATTGTTGAGTTTTTTAAATTGGAACTTTTTTCTATGGTTTTAATAGTTAAACTGTTGTGTTTTTTCATTTGGATTTTTTTTTATAGATTTTATGGTTAAATGTATGATTTTTTTATTTAATTTGGAACTTTTTTTATTTTATTAGTAAAATTGTTGTGTTTTTTAAACTTGAAACTTTTATTAAGGTTTTTATAGTGAGATTGTTCAATTTATGGTTTTTATAGTGCAATTGTTGAGTTTTTTAATTTGGAATTCTCTTTAATAGTTTTTATAGTGAGACTGTTGAGTGTTTTTAACTTGCAACTTTTTTCATACTATTTGTAGTATAATTATTTTATTTTTTTAAATTGAAATTTATTTATTGTTTTTATAGAGAAACTGTTGAGTTTATTAAATTCTATTATAGTTTTTATGGTGAAATTCTTGATTTTTTTCTTTAATTTGGAACTTTTATATTATGTTTGTAGTAAAATTATTGAGTTTTTTCTAACTTGGGACTTTTATTTAAGGTTTTTATAGTTAAATTGTTCAGTTTATGGCTTTTATAGTGAAATTCTTTAGTTTTTTTAAAATTGGAATTCATTTAAATGGTTTTTATAGTGAAACAATTGAGTTTTTTTAACTTGCGACTTTTTTTATACTATTTATAGTAAAATTGTTTAATTTGTTTAAATTGAAACTTTTTTGATTCTTTTATTGTGAAACTGTTGATTTTTTTCACTTGTAAATTTCGTTATAGTTTTTATGGTGAAATTGTTGATTTTTTTTAATTTGGATTTTTTTGTTATTTCTATTGTAAAATTGTTGAGTTTTTTTAAGTTGGAACTTTTATTTATGGTTTTTATAATGAAATTGTTGAGTTGTTTTAACTTTGGATATTTTTAAATGGTTTTTATTGTTAAATTGTTGAGTTTTTTTTACTTGGAACTTTTTTTATGCTATTTTAGTAAAATTGTTGATTTTTTTAAATTGGAACTCTTTTATATGGTTTTTATAGTTAAACTGTTGTGTTTTTTCATTTGGAAATTTTGTTATAGTTTTTATGGTGAAATGTATGGTTTTTTTATTTAATTTGGAACTTTTTTTATTTTTGTAGTAAAATTGTTGAGTATTTTTAACTTGAAACTTTTATTAAGGTTTTTATAGTGAGATTGTTCAA
This sequence comes from Lathyrus aphaca, assembly GCA_963966055.1. NCBI lineage: Eukaryota > Viridiplantae > Streptophyta > Magnoliopsida > Fabales > Fabaceae > Lathyrus > Lathyrus aphaca. The sequence goes on from OZ014522.1 coordinate 224,671,966, forward strand.
TTTATGGTTTTTATAGTGCAATTGTTGAGTTTTTTTAACTTGGAATTCTCTTTAATAGTTTTTATAGTGAGACTGTTGAGTGTTTTTAACTTGCAACTTTTTTCATACTATTTGTAGTATAATTGTTTTGGTTTTTTAAATTGAAATTTTTTTATTGTTTTTATAGAGAAACTGTTGAGTTTATTAAATTCTATTATAGTTTTTATGGTGAAATTCTTGATTTTTTTATTTAATTTGGAACAATTATATTATCTTTGTAGTAAAATTGTTGAGTTTTTTTTTAACTTGGAACTTTTTTTTAAGGTTTTTATAGTGAAATTGTTCAGTTTATGGTTTTTATAGTGAAATTCTTGAGTTTTTTTAAATTGGAATTCATTTAAATGGTTTTTATGGTGAAACTCTTGAGTTTTTTTAACTTGCGACTTTTTTTTTATACTATTTATAGTAAAATTGTTTAATTTTTTTAAATTGATACTTTTTTTATTCTTTTATTGTGAAACTGTTGAGTATTTTCACTTGTAAATTTCGTTATAGGTTTTATGGTGAAATTGTTGATTTATTTTTAATTTGGATTTTTTTGTTATTTCTATTGTAAAATTGTTGAGTTCTTTTAAGTTGGAACTTTTTTTTTATGGTTTTTATAATGAAATTGTTGAGTTGTTTTAACTTTGGATATTTTTTAATGGTTTTTATTGTGAAATTATTGAGTTTTTTTTACTTGGATCTTTTTTTATACTATTTTAGTAAAATTGTTGAGTTTTTTAAATTGGAACTTTTTTCTATGGTTTTAATAGTTAAACTGTTGTGTTTTTTCATTTGGATTTTTTTTTATAGATTTTATGGTTAAATGTATGATTTTTTTATTTAATTTGGAACTTTTTTTATTTTATTAGTAAAATTGTTGTGTTTTTTAAACTTGAAACTTTTATTAAGGTTTTTATAGTGAGATTGTTCAATTTATGGTTTTTATAGTGCAATTGTTGAGTTTTTTAATTTGGAATTCTCTTTAATAGTTTTTATAGTGAGACTGTTGAGTGTTTTTAACTTGCAACTTTTTTCATACTATTTGTAGTATAATTATTTTATTTTTTTAAATTGAAATTTATTTATTGTTTTTATAGAGAAACTGTTGAGTTTATTAAATTCTATTATAGTTTTTATGGTGAAATTCTTGATTTTTTTCTTTAATTTGGAACTTTTATATTATGTTTGTAGTAAAATTATTGAGTTTTTTCTAACTTGGGACTTTTATTTAAGGTTTTTATAGTTAAATTGTTCAGTTTATGGCTTTTATAGTGAAATTCTTTAGTTTTTTTAAAATTGGAATTCATTTAAATGGTTTTTATAGTGAAACAATTGAGTTTTTTTAACTTGCGACTTTTTTTATACTATTTATAGTAAAATTGTTTAATTTGTTTAAATTGAAACTTTTTTGATTCTTTTATTGTGAAACTGTTGATTTTTTTCACTTGTAAATTTCGTTATAGTTTTTATGGTGAAATTGTTGATTTTTTTTAATTTGGATTTTTTTGTTATTTCTATTGTAAAATTGTTGAGTTTTTTTAAGTTGGAACTTTTATTTATGGTTTTTATAATGAAATTGTTGAGTTGTTTTAACTTTGGATATTTTTAAATGGTTTTTATTGTTAAATTGTTGAGTTTTTTTTACTTGGAACTTTTTTTATGCTATTTTAGTAAAATTGTTGATTTTTTTAAATTGGAACTCTTTTATATGGTTTTTATAGTTAAACTGTTGTGTTTTTTCATTTGGAAATTTTGTTATAGTTTTTATGGTGAAATGTATGGTTTTTTTATTTAATTTGGAACTTTTTTTATTTTTGTAGTAAAATTGTTGAGTATTTTTAACTTGAAACTTTTATTAAGGTTTTTATAGTGAGATTGTTCAATTTATGGTTTTTATAGTGCAATTGTTGAGTTTTTTTAACTTGGAATTCTCTTTAATAGTTTTTATAGTGAGACTGTTGAGTGTTTTTAACTTGCAACTTTTTTCATACTATTTGTAGTATAATTGTTTTGGTTTTTTAAATTGAAATTTTTTTATTGTTTTTATAGAGAAACTGTTGAGTTTATTAAATTCTATTATAGTTTTTATGGTGAAATTCTTGATTTTTTTATTTAATTTGGAACAATTATATTATCTTTGTAGTAAAATTGTTGAGTTTTTTTTTAACTTGGAACTTTTTTTTAAGGTTTTTATAGTGAAATTGTTCAGTTTATGGTTTTTATAGTGAAATTCTTGAGTTTTTTTAAATTGGAATTCATTTAAATGGTTTTTATGGTGAAACTCTTGAGTTTTTTTAACTTGCGACTTTTTTTTTATACTATTTATAGTAAAATTGTTTAATTTTTTTAAATTGATACTTTTTTTATTCTTTTATTGTGAAACTGTTGAGTATTTTCACTTGTAAATTTCGTTATAGGTTTTATGGTGAAATTGTTGATTTATTTTTAATTTGGATTTTTTTGTTATTTCTATTGTAAAATTGTTGAGTTCTTTTAAGTTGGAACTTTTTTTTTATGGTTTTTATAATGAAATTGTTGAGTTGTTTTAACTTTGGATATTTTTTAATGGTTTTTATTGTGAAATTATTGAGTTTTTTTTACTTGGATCTTTTTTTATACTATTTTAGTAAAATTGTTGAGTTTTTTAAATTGGAACTTTTTTCTATGGTTTTAATAGTTAAACTGTTGTGTTTTTTCATTTGGATTTTTTTTTATAGATTTTATGGTTAAATGTATGATTTTTTTATTTAATTTGGAACTTTTTTTATTTTATTAGTAAAATTGTTGTGTTTTTTAAACTTGAAACTTTTATTAAGGTTTTTATAGTGAGATTGTTCAATTTATGGTTTTTATAGTGCAATTGTTGAGTTTTTTAATTTGGAATTCTCTTTAATAGTTTTTATAGTGAGACTGTTGAGTGTTTTTAACTTGCAACTTTTTTCATACTATTTGTAGTATAATTATTTTATTTTTTTAAATTGAAATTTATTTATTGTTTTTATAGAGAAACTGTTGAGTTTATTAAATTCTATTATAGTTTTTATGGTGAAATTCTTGATTTTTTTCTTTAATTTGGAACTTTTATATTATGTTTGTAGTAAAATTATTGAGTTTTTTCTAACTTGGGACTTTTATTTAAGGTTTTTATAGTTAAATTGTTCAGTTTATGGCTTTTATAGTGAAATTCTTTAGTTTTTTTAAAATTGGAATTCATTTAAATGGTTTTTATAGTGAAACAATTGAGTTTTTTTAACTTGCGACTTTTTTTATACTATTTATAGTAAAATTGTTTAATTTGTTTAAATTGAAACTTTTTTGATTCTTTTATTGTGAAACTGTTGATTTTTTTCACTTGTAAATTTCGTTATAGTTTTTATGGTGAAATTGTTGATTTTTTTTAATTTGGATTTTTTTGTTATTTCTATTGTAAAATTGTTGAGTTTTTTTAAGTTGGAACTTTTATTTATGGTTTTTATAATGAAATTGTTGAGTTGTTTTAACTTTGGATATTTTTAAATGGTTTTTATTGTTAAATTGTTGAGTTTTTTTTACTTGGAACTTTTTTTATGCTATTTTAGTAAAATTGTTGATTTTTTTAAATTGGAACTCTTTTATATGGTTTTTATAGTTAAACTGTTGTGTTTTTTCATTTGGAAATTTTGTTATAGTTTTTATGGTGAAATGTATGGTTTTTTTATTTAATTTGGAACTTTTTTTATTTTTGTAGTAAAATTGTTGAGTATTTTTAACTTGAAACTTTTATTAAGGTTTTTATAGTGAGATTGTTCAATTTATGGTTTTTATAGTGCAATTGTTGAGTTTTTTTAACTTGGAATTCTCTTTAATAGTTTTTATAGTGAGACTGTTGAGTGTTTTTAACTTGCAACTTTTTTCATACTATTTGTAGTATAATTGTTTTGGTTTTTTAAATTGAAATTTTTTTATTGTTTTTATAGAGAAACTGTTGAGTTTATTAAATTCTATTATAGTTTTTATGGTGAAATTCTTGATTTTTTTATTTAATTTGGAACAATTATATTATCTTTGTAGTAAAATTGTTGAGTTTTTTTTTAACTTGGAACTTTTTTTTAAGGTTTTTATAGTGAAATTGTTCAGTTTATGGTTTTTATAGTGAAATTCTTGAGTTTTTTTAAATTGGAATTCATTTAAATGGTTTTTATGGTGAAACTCTTGAGTTTTTTTAACTTGCGACTTTTTTTTTATACTATTTATAGTAAAATTGTTTAATTTTTTTAAATTGATACTTTTTTTATTCTTTTATTGTGAAACTGTTGAGTATTTTCACTTGTAAATTTCGTTATAGGTTTTATGGTGAAATTGTTGATTTATTTTTAATTTGGATTTTTTTGTTATTTCTATTGTAAAATTGTTGAGTTTTTTTAAGTTGGAACTTTTTTTTTATGGTTTTTATAATGAAATTGTTGAGTTGTTTTAACTTTGGATATTTTTTAATGGTTTTTATTGTGAAATTATTGAGTTTTTTTTACTTGGATCTTTTTTTATACTATTTTAGTAAAATTGTTGAGTTTTTTAAATTGGAACTTTTTTCTATGGTTTTAATAGTTAAACTGTTGTGTTTTTTCATTTGGATTTTTTTTTATAGATTTTATGGTTAAATGTATGATTTTTTTATTTAATTTGGAACTTTTTTTATTTTATTAGTAAAATTGTTGTGTTTTTTAAACTTGAAACTTTTATTAAGGTTTTTATAGTGAGATTGTTCAATTTATGGTTTTTATAGTGCAATTGTTGAGTTTTTTAATTTGGAATTCTCTTTAATAGTTTTTATAGTGAGACTGTTGAGTGTTTTTAACTTGCAACTTTTTTCATACTATTTGTAGTATAATTATTTTATTTTTTTAAATTGAAATTTATTTATTGTTTTTATAGAGAAACTGTTGAGTTTATTAAATTCTATTATAGTTTTTATGGTGAAATTCTTGATTTTTTTCTTTAATTTGGAACTTTTATATTATGTTTGTAGTAAAATTATTGAGTTTTTTCTAACTTGGGACTTTTATTTAAGGTTTTTATAGTTAAATTGTTCAGTTTATGGCTTTTATAGTGAAATTCTTTAGTTTTTTTAAAATTGGAATTCATTTAAATGGTTTTTATAGTGAAACAATTGAGTTTTTTTAACTTGCGACTTTTTTTATACTATTTATAGTAAAATTGTTTAATTTGTTTAAATTGAAACTTTTTTGATTCTTTTATTGTGAAACTGTTGATTTTTTTCACTTGTAAATTTCGTTATAGTTTTTATGGTGAAATTGTTGATTTTTTTTAATTTGGATTTTTTTGTTATTTCTATTGTAAAATTGTTGAGTTTTTTTAAGTTGGAACTTTTATTTATGGTTTTTATAATGAAATTGTTGAGTTGTTTTAACTTTGGATATTTTTAAATGGTTTTTATTGTTAAATTGTTGAGTTTTTTTTACTTGGAACTTTTTTTATGCTATTTTAGTAAAATTGTTGATTTTTTTAAATTGGAACTCTTTTATATGGTTTTTATAGTTAAACTGTTGTGTTTTTTCATTTGGAAATTTTGTTATAGTTTTTATGGTGAAATGTATGGTTTTTTTATTTAATTTGGAACTTTTTTTATTTTTGTAGTAAAATTGTTGAGTATTTTTAACTTGAAACTTTTATTAAGGTTTTTATAGTGAGATTGTTCAATTTATGGTTTTTATAGTGCAATTGTTGAGTTTTTTTAACTTGGAATTCTCTTTAATAGTTTTTATAGTGAGACTGTTGAGTGTTTTTAACTTGCAACATTTTTCATACTATTTGTAGTATAATTGTTTTGGTTTTTTAAATTGAAATTTTTTTATTGTTTTTATAGAGAAACTGTTGAGTTTATTAAATTCTATTATAGTTTTTATGGTGAAATTCTTGATTTTTTTATTTAATTTGGAACAATTATATTATCTTTGTAGTAAAATTGTTGAGTTTTTTTTTAACTTGGAACTTTTTTTTTAAGGTTTTTATAGTGAAATTGTTCAGTTTATGGTTTTTATAGTGAAATTCTTGAGTTTTTTTAAATTGGAATTCATTTAAATGGTTTTTATGGTGAAACTCTTGAGTTTTTTTAACTTGCGACTTTTTTTTTATACTATTTATAGTAAAATTGTTTAATTTTTTTAAATTGATACTTTTTTTATTCTTTTATTGTGAAACTGTTGAGTATTTTCACTTGTAAATTTCGTTATAGGTTTTATGGTGAAATTGTTGATTTATTTTTAATTTGGATTTTTTTGTTATTTCTATTGTAAAATTGTTGAGTTTTTTTAAGTTGGAACTTTTTTTTATGGTTTTTATAATGAAATTGTTGAGTTGTTTTAACTTTGGATATTTTTTAATGGTTTTTATTGTGAAATTATTGAGTTTTTTTTACTTGGATCTTTTTTTATACTATTTTAGTAAAATTGTTGAGTTTTTTAAATTGGAACTTTTTTCTATGGTTTTAATAGTTAAACTGTTGTGTTTTTTCATTTGGATTTTTTTTTATAGATTTTATGGTTAAATGTATGATTTTTTTATTTAATTTGGAACTTTTTTTATTTTATTAGTAAAATTGTTGTGTTTTTTAAACTTGAAACTTTTATTAAGGTTTTTATAGTGAGATTGTTCAATTTATGGTTTTTATAGTGCAATTGTTGAGTTTTTTAATTTGGAATTCTCTTTAATAGTTTTTATAGTGAGACTGTTGAGTGTTTTTAACTTGCAACTTTTTTCATACTATTTGTAGTATAATTATTTTATTTTTTTAAATTGAAATTTATTTATTGTTTTTATAGAGAAACTGTTGAGTTTATTAAATTCTATTATAGTTTTTATGGTGAAATTCTTGATTTTTTTCTTTAATTTGGAACTTTTATATTATGTTTGTAGTAAAATTATTGAGTTTTTTCTAACTTGGGACTTTTATTTAAGGTTTTTATAGTTAAATTGTTCAGTTTATGGCTTTTATAGTGAAATTCTTTAGTTTTTTTAAAATTGGAATTCATTTAAATGGTTTTTATAGTGAAACAATTGAGTTTTTTTAACTTGCGACTTTTTTTATACTATTTATAGTAAAATTGTTTAATTTGTTTAAATTGAAACTTTTTTGATTCTTTTATTGTGAAACTGTTGATTTTTTTCACTTGTAAATTTCGTTATAGTTTTTATGGTGAAATTGTTGATTTTTTTTAATTTGGATTTTTTTGTTATTTCTATTGTAAAATTGTTGAGTTTTTTTAAGTTGGAACTTTTATTTATGGTTTTTATAATGAAATTGTTGAGTTGTTTTAACTTTGGATATTTTTAAATGGTTTTTATTGTTAAATTGTTGAGTTTTTTTTACTTGGAACTTTTTTTATGCTATTTTAGTAAAATTGTTGATTTTTTTAAATTGGAACTCTTTTATATGGTTTTTATAGTTAAACTGTTGTGTTTTTTCATTTGGAAATTTTGTTATAGTTTTTATGGTGAAATGTATGGTTTTTTTATTTAATTTGGAACTTTTTTTATTTTTGTAGTAAAATTGTTGAGTATTTTTAACTTGAAACTTTTATTAAGGTTTTTATAGTGAGATTGTTCAATTTATGGTTTTTATAGTGCAATTGTTGAGTTTTTTTAACTTGGAATTCTCTTTAATAGTTTTTATAGTGAGACTGTTGAGTGTTTTTAACTTGCAACTTTTTTCATACTATTTGTAGTATAATTGTTTTGGTTTTTTAAATTGAAATTTTTTTATTGTTTTTATAGAGAAACTGTTGAGTTTATTAAATTCTATTATAGTTTTTATGGTGAAATTCTTGATTTTTTTATTTAATTTGGAACAATTATATTATCTTTGTAGTAAAATTGTTGAGTTTTTTTTTAACTTGGAACTTTTTTTTAAGGTTTTTATAGTGAAATTGTTCAGTTTATGGTTTTTATAGTGAAATTCTTGAGTTTTTTTAAATTGGAATTCATTTAAATGGTTTTTATGGTGAAACTCTTGAGTTTTTTTAACTTGCGACTTTTTTTTTATACTATTTATAGTAAAATTGTTTAATTTTTTTAAATTGATACTTTTTTTATTCTTTTATTGTGAAACTGTTGAGTATTTTCACTTGTAAATTTCGTTATAGGTTTTATGGTGAAATTGTTGATTTATTTTTAATTTGGATTTTTTTGTTATTTCTATTGTAAAATTGTTGAGTTCTTTTAAGTTGGAACTTTTTTTTTATGGTTTTTATAATGAAATTGTTGAGTTGTTTTAACTTTGGATATATTTTAATGGTTTTTATTGTGAAATTATTGAGTTTTTTTTACTTGGATCTTTTTTTATACTATTTTAGTAAAATTGTTGAGTTTTTTAAATTGGAACTTTTTTCTATGGTTTTAATAGTTAAACTGTTGTGTTTTTTCATTTGGATTTTTTTTTATAGATTTTATGGTTAAATGTATGATTTTTTTATTTAATTTGGAACTTTTTTTATTTTATTAGTAAAATTGTTGTGTTTTTTAAACTTGAAACTTTTATTAAGGTTTTTATAGTGAGATTGTTCAATTTATGGTTTTTATAGTGCAATTGTTGAGTTTTTTAATTTGGAATTCTCTTTAATAGTTTTTATAGTGAGACTGTTGAGTGTTTTTAACTTGCAACTTTTTTCATACTATTTGTAGTATAATTATTTTATTTTTTTAAATTGAAATTTATTTATTGTTTTTATAGAGAAACTGTTGAGTTTATTAAATTCTATTATAGTTTTTATGGTGAAATTCTTGATTTTTTTCTTTAATTTGGAACTTTTATATTATGTTTGTAGTAAAATTATTGAGTTTTTTCTAACTTGGGACTTTTATTTAAGGTTTTTATAGTTAAATTGTTCAGTTTATGGCTTTTATAGTGAAATTCTTTAGTTTTTTTAAAATTGGAATTCATTTAAATGGTTTTTATAGTGAAACAATTGAGTTTTTTTAACTTGCGACTTTTTTTATACTATTTATAGTAAAATTGTTTAATTTGTTTAAATTGAAACTTTTTTGATTCTTTTATTGTGAAACTGTTGATTTTTTTCACTTGTAAATTTCGTTATAGTTTTTATGGTGAAATTGTTGATTTTTTTTAATTTGGATTTTTTTGTTATTTCTATTGTAAAATTGTTGAGTTTTTTTAAGTTGGAACTTTTATTTATGGTTTTTATAATGAAATTGTTGAGTTGTTTTAACTTTGGATATTTTTAAATGGTTTTTATTGTTAAATTGTTGAGTTTTTTTTACTTGGAACTTTTTTTATGCTATTTTAGTAAAATTGTTGATTTTTTTAAATTGGAACTCTTTTATATGGTTTTTATAGTTAAACTGTTGTGTTTTTTCATTTGGAAATTTTGTTATAGTTTTTATGGTGAAATGTATGGTTTTTTTATTTAATTTGGAACTTTTTTTATTTTTGTAGTAAAATTGTTGAGTATTTTTAACTTGAAACTTTTATTAAGGTTTTTATAGTGAGATTGTTCAATTTATGGTTTTTATAGTGCAATTGTTGAGTTTTTTTAACTTGGAATTCTCTTTAATAGTTTTTATAGTGAGACTGTTGAGTGTTTTTAACTTGCAACTTTTTTCATACTATTTGTAGTATAATTGTTTTGGTTTTTTAAATTGAAATTTTTTTATTGTTTTTATAGAGAAACTGTTGAGTTTATTAAATTCTATTATAGTTTTTATGGTGAAATTCTTGATTTTTTTATTTAATTTGGAACAATTATATTATCTTTGTAGTAAAATTGTTGAGTTTTTTTTTAACTTGGAACTTTTTTTTAAGGTTTTTATAGTGAAATTGTTCAGTTTATGGTTTTTATAGTGAAATTCTTGAGTTTTTTTAAATTGGAATTCATTTAAATGGTTTTTATGGTGAAACTCTTGAGTTTTTTTAACTTGCGACTTTTTTTTTATACTATTTATAGTAAAATTGTTTAATTTTTTTAAATTGATACTTTTTTTATTCTTTTATTGTGAAACTGTTGAGTATTTTCACTTGTAAATTTCGTTATAGGTTTTATGGTGAAATTGTTGATTTATTTTTAATTTGGATTTTTTTGTTATTTCTATTGTAAAATTGTTGAGTTCTTTTAAGTTGGAACTTTTTTTTTATGGTTTTTATAATGAAATTGTTGAGTTGTTTTAACTTTGGATATATTTTAATGGTTTTTATTGTGAAATTATTGAGTTTTTTTTACTTGGATCTTTTTTTATACTATTTTAGTAAAATTGTTGAGTTTTTTAAATTGGAACTTTTTTCTATGGTTTTAATAGTTAAACTGTTGTGTTTTTTCATTTGGATTTTTTTTTATAGATTTTATGGTTAAATGTATGATTTTTTTATTTAATTTGGAACTTTTTTTATTTTATTAGTAAAATTGTTGTGTTTTTTAAACTTGAAACTTTTATTAAGGTTTTTATAGTGAGATTGTTCAATTTATGGTTTTTATAGTGCAATTGTTGAGTTTTTTAATTTGGAATTCTCTTTAATAGTTTTTATAGTGAGACTGTTGAGTGTTTTTAACTTGCAACTTTTTTCATACTATTTGTAGTATAATTATTTTATTTTTTTAAATTGAAATTTATTTATTGTTTTTATAGAGAAACTGTTGAGTTTATTAAATTCTATTATAGTTTTTATGGTGAAATTCTTGATTTTTTTCTTTAATTTGGAACTTTTATATTATGTTTGTAGTAAAATTATTGAGTTTTTTCTAACTTGGGACTTTTATTTAAGGTTTTTATAGTTAAATTGTTCAGTTTATGGCTTTTATAGTGAAATTCTTTAGTTTTTTTAAAATTGGAATTCATTTAAATGGTTTTTATAGTGAAACAATTGAGTTTTTTTAACTTGCGACTTTTTTTATACTATTTATAGTAAAATTGTTTAATTTGTTTAAATTGAAACTTTTTTGATTCTTTTATTGTGAAACTGTTGATTTTTTTCACTTGTAAATTTCGTTATAGTTTTTATGGTGAAATTGTTGATTTTTTTTAATTTGGATTTTTTTGTTATTTCTATTGTAAAATTGTTGAGTTTTTTTAAGTTGGAACTTTTATTTATGGTTTTTATAATGAAATTGTTGAGTTGTTTTAACTTTGGATATTTTTAAATGGTTTTTATTGTTAAATTGTTGAGTTTTTTTTACTTGGAACTTTTTTTATGCTATTTTAGTAAAATTGTTGATTTTTTTAAATTGGAACTCTTTTATATGGTTTTTATAGTTAAACTGTTGTGTTTTTTCATTTGGAAATTTTGTTATAGTTTTTATGGTGAAATGTATGGTTTTTTTATTTAATTTGGAACTTTTTTTATTTTTGTAGTAAAATTGTTGAGTATTTTTAACTTGAAACTTTTATTAAGGTTTTTATAGTGAGATTGTTCAATTTATGGTTTTTATAGTGCAATTGTTGAGTTTTTTTAACTTGGAATTCTCTTTAATAGTTTTTATAGTGAGACTGTTGAGTGTTTTTAACTTGCAACTTTTTTCATACTATTTGTAGTATAATTGTTTTGGTTTTTTAAATTGAAATTTTTTTATTGTTTTTATAGAGAAACTGTTGAGTTTATTAAATTCTATTATAGTTTTTATGGTGAAATTCTTGATTTTTTTATTTAATTTGGAACAATTATATTATCTTTGTAGTAAAATTGTTGAGTTTTTTTTTAACTTGGAACTTTTTTTTAAGGTTTTTATAGTGAAATTGTTCAGTTTATGGTTTTTATAGTGAAATTCTTGAGTTTTTTTAAATTGGAATTCATTTAAATGGTTTTTATGGTGAAACTCTTGAGTTTTTTTAACTTGCGACTTTTTTTTTATACTATTTATAGTAAAATTGTTTAATTTTTTTAAATTGATACTTTTTTTATTCTTTTATTGTGAAACTGTTGAGTATTTTCACTTGTAAATTTCGTTATAGGTTTTATGGTGAAATTGTTGATTTATTTTTAATTTGGATTTTTTTGTTATTTCTATTGTAAAATTGTTGAGTTCTTTTAAGTTGGAACTTTTTTTTTATGGTTTTTATAATGAAATTGTTGAGTTGTTTTAACTTTGGATATTTTTTAATGGTTTTTATTGTGAAATTATTGAGTTTTTTTTACTTGGATCTTTTTTTATACTATTTTAGTAAAATTGTTGAGTTTTTTAAATTGGAACTTTTTTCTATGGTTTTAATAGTTAAACTGTTGTGTTTTTTCATTTGGATTTTTTTTATAGATTTTATGGTTAAATGTATGATTTTTTTATTTAATTTGGAACTTTTTTTATTTTATTAGTAAAATTGTTGTGTTTTTTAAACTTGAAACTTTTATTAAGGTTTTTATAGTGAGATTGTTCAATTTATGGTTTTTATAGTGCAATTGTTGAGTTTTTTAATTTGGAATTCTCTTTAATAGTTTTTATAGTGAGACTGTTGAGTGTTTTTAACTTGCAACTTTTTTCATACTATTTGTAGTATAATTATTTTATTTTTTTAAATTGAAATTTATTTATTGTTTTTATAGAGAAACTGTTGAGTTTATTAAATTCTATTATAGTTTTTATGGTGAAATTCTTGATTTTTTTCTTTAATTTGGAACTTTTATATTATGTTTGTAGTAAAATTATTGAGTTTTTTCTAACTTGGGACTTTTATTTAAGGTTTTTATAGTTAAATTGTTCAGTTTATGGCTTTTATAGTGAAATTCTTTAGTTTTTTTAAAATTGGAATTCATTTAAATGGTTTTTATAGTGAAACAATTGAGTTTTTTTAACTTGCGACTTTTTTTATACTATTTATAGTAAAATTGTTTAATTTGTTTAAATTGAAACTTTTTTGATTCTTTTATTGTGAAACTGTTGATTTTTTTCACTTGTAAATTTCGTTATAGTTTTTATGGTGAAATTGTTGATTTTTTTTAATTTGGATTTTTTTGTTATTTCTATTGTAAAATTGTTGAGTTTTTTTAAGTTGGAACTTTTATTTATGGTTTTTATAATGAAATTGTTGAGTTGTTTTAACTTTGGATATTTTTTAATGGTTTTTATTGTTAAATTGTTGAGTTTTTTTTACTTGGAACTTTTTTTATGCTATTTTAGTAAAATTGTTGATTTTTTTAAATTGGAACTCTTTTATATGGTTTTTATAGTTAAACTGTTGTGTTTTTTCATTTGGAAATTTTGTTATAGTTTTTATGGTGAAATGTATGGTTTTTTTATTTAATTTGGAACTTTTTTTATTTTTGTAGTAAAATTGTTGAGTATTTTTAACTTGAAACTTTTATTAAGGTTTTTATAGTGAGATTGTTCAATTTATGGTTTTTATAGTGCAATTGTTGAGTTTTTTTAACTTGGAATTCTCTTTAATAGTTTTTATAGTGAGACTGTTGAGTGTTTTTAACTTGCAACTTTTTTCATACTATTTGTAGTATAATTGTTTTGGTTTTTTAAATTGAAATTTTTTTATTGTTTTTATAGAGAAACTGTTGAGTTTATTAAATTCTATTATAGTTTTTATGGTGAAATTCTTGATTTTTTTATTTAATTTGGAACAATTATATTATCTTTGTAGTAAAATTGTTGAGTTTTTTTTTAACTTGGAACTTTTTTTTAAGGTTTTTATAGTGAAATTGTTCAGTTTATGGTTTTTATAGTGAAATTCTTGAGTTTTTTTAAATTGGAATTCATTTAAATGGTTTTTATGGTGAAACTCTTGAGTTTTTTTAACTTGCGACTTTTTTTTTATACTATTTATAGTAAAATTGTTTAATTTTTTTAAATTGATACTTTTTTTATTCTTTTATTGTGAAACTGTTGAGTATTTTCACTTGTAAATTTCGTTATAGGTTTTATGGTGAAATTGTTGATTTATTTTTAATTTGGATTTTTTTGTTATTTCTATTGTAAAATTGTTGAGTTTTTTTAAGTTGGAACTTTTTTTTTATGGTTTTTATAATGAAATTGTTGAGTTGTTTTAACTTTGGATATTTTTTAATGGTTTTTATTGTGAAATTATTGAGTTTTTTTTACTTGGATCTTTTTTTATACTATTTTAGTAAAATTGTTGAGTTTTTTAAATTGGAACTTTTTTCTATGGTTTTAATAGTTAAACTGTTGTGTTTTTTCATTTGGATTTTTTTTTATAGATTTTATGGTTAAATGTATGATTTTTTTATTTAATTTGGAACTTTTTTTATTTTATTAGTAAAATTGTTGTGTTTTTTAAACTTGAAACTTTTATTAAGGTTTTTATAGTGAGATTGTTCAATTTATGGTTTTTATAGTGCAATTGTTGAGTTTTTTAATTTGGAATTCTCTTTAATAGTTTTTATAGTGAGACTGTTGAGTGTTTTTAACTTGCAACTTTTTTCATACTATTTGTAGTATAATTATTTTATTTTTTTAAATTGAAATTTATTTATTGTTTTTATAGAGAAACTGTTGAGTTTATTAAATTCTATTATAGTTTTTATGGTGAAATTCTTGATTTTTTTCTTTAATTTGGAACTTTTATATTATGTTTGTAGTAAAATTATTGAGTTTTTTCTAACTTGGGACTTTTATTTAAGGTTTTTATAGTTAAATTGTTCAGTTTATGGCTTTTATAGTGAAATTCTTTAGTTTTTTTAAAATTGGAATTCATTTAAATGGTTTTTATAGTGAAACAATTGAGTTTTTTTAACTTGCGACTTTTTTTATACTATTTATAGTAAAATTGTTTAATTTGTTTAAATTGAAACTTTTTTGATTCTTTTATTGTGAAACTGTTGATTTTTTTCACTTGTAAATTTCGTTATAGTTTTTATGGTGAAATTGTTGATTTTTTTTAATTTGGATTTTTTTGTTATTTCTATTGTAAAATTGTTGAGTTTTTTTAAGTTGGAACTTTTATTTATGGTTTTTATAATGAAATTGTTGAGTTGTTTTAACTTTGGATATTTTTTAATGGTTTTTATTGTGAAATTGTTGAGTTTTTTTTACTTGGAACTTTTTTTATGCTATTTTAGTAAAATTGTTGATTTTTTTAAATTGGAACTCTTTTATATGGTTTTTATAGTTAAACTGTTGTGTTTTTTCATTTGGAAATTTTGTTATAGTTTTTATGGTGAAATGTATGGTTTTTTTATTTAATTTGGAACTTTTTTTATTTTTGTAGTAAAATTGTTGAGTATTTTTAACTTGAAACTTTTATTAAGGTTTTTATAGTGAGATTGTTCAATTTATGGTTTTTATAGTGCAATTGTTGAGTTTTTTTAACTTGGAATTCTCTTTAATAGTTTTTATAGTGAGACTGTTGAGTGTTTTTAACTTGCAACTTTTTTCATACTATTTGTAGTATAATTGTTTTGGTTTTTTAAATTGAAATTTTTTTATTGTTTTTATAGAGAAACTGTTGAGTTTATTAAATTCTATTATAGTTTTTATGGTGAAATTCTTGATTTTTTTATTTAATTTGGAACAATTATATTATCTTTGTAGTAAAATTGTTGAGTTTTTTTTTAACTTGGAACTTTTTTTTAAGGTTTTTATAGTGAAATTGTTCAGTTTATGGTTTTTATAGTGAAATTCTTGAGTTTTTTTAAATTGGAATTCATTTAAATGGTTTTTATGGTGAAACTCTTGAGTTTTTTTAACTTGCGACTTTTTTTTTATACTATTTATAGTAAAATTGTTTAATTTTTTTAAATTGATACTTTTTTTATTCTTTTATTGTGAAACTGTTGAGTATTTTCACTTGTAAATTTCGTTATAGGTTTTATGGTGAAATTGTTGATTTATTTTTAATTTGGATTTTTTTGTTATTTCTATTGTAAAATTGTTGAGTTTTTTTAAGTTGGAACTTTTTTTTATGGTTTTTATAATGAAATTGTTGAGTTGTTTTAACTTTGGATATTTTTTAATGGTTTTTATTGTGAAATTATTGAGTTTTTTTTACTTGGATCTTTTTTTATACTATTTTAGTAAAATTGTTGAGTTTTTTAAATTGGAACTTTTTTCTATGGTCTTAATAGTTAAACTGTTGTGTTTTTTCATTTGGATTTTTTTTCATAGATTTTATGGTTAAATGTATGATTTTTTTATTTAATTTGGAACTTTTTTTATTTTATTAGTAAAATTGTTGTGTTTTTTTAACTTGAAACTTTTATTAAGGTTTTTATAGTGAGATTGTTCAATTTATGGTTTTTATAGTGCAATTGTTGAGTTTTTTAATTTGGAATTCTCTTTAATAGTTTTTATAGTGAGACTGTTGAGTGTTTTTAACTTGCAACTTTTTTCATACTATTTGTAGTATAATTATTTTATTTTTTTAAATTGAAATTTATTTATTGTTTTTATAGAGAAACTGTTGAGTTTATTAAATTCTATTATAGTTTTTATGGTGAAATTCTTGATTTTTTTCTTTAATTTGGAACTTTTATATTATGTTTGTAGTAAAATTATTGAGTTTTTTCTAACTTGGGACTTTTATTTAAGGTTTTTATAGTTAAATTGTTCAGTTTATGGCTTTTATAGTGAAATTCTTTAGTTTTTTTAAAATTGGAATTCATTTAAATGGTTTTTATAGTGAAACAATTGAGTTTTTTTAACTTGCGACTTTTTTTATACTATTTATAGTAAAATTGTTTAATTTGTTTAAATTGAAACTTTTTTGATTCTTTTATTGTGAAACTGTTGATTTTTTTCACTTGTAAATTTCGTTATAGTTTTTATGGTGAAATTGTTGATTTTTTTTAATTTGGATTTTTTTGTTATTTCTATTGTAAAATTGTTGAGTTTTTTTAAGTTGGAACTTTTATTTATGGTTTTTATAATGAAATTGTTGAGTTGTTTTAACTTTGGATATTTTTTAATGGTTTTTATTGTGAAATTGTTGAGTTTTTTTTACTTGGAACTTTTTTTATGCTATTTTAGTAAAATTGTTGATTTTTTTAAATTGGAACTCTTTTATATGGTTTTTATAGTTAAACTGTTGTGTTTTTTCATTTGGAAATTTTGTTATAGTTTTTATGGTGAAATGTATGGTTTTTTTATTTAATTTGGAACTTTTTTTATTTTTGTAGTAAAATTGTTGAGTATTTTTAACTTGAAACTTTTATTAAGGTTTTTATAGTGAGATTGTTCAATTTATGGTTTTTATAGTGCAATTGTTGAGTTTTTTTAACTTGGAATTCTCTTTAATAGTTTTTATAGTGAGACTGTTGAGTGTTTTTAACTTGCAACTTTTTTCATACTATTTGTAGTATAATTGTTTTGGTTTTTTAAATTGAAATTTTTTTATTGTTTTTATAGAGAAACTGTTGAGTTTATTAAATTCTATTATAGTTTTTATGGTGAAATTCTTGATTTTTTTATTTAATTTGGAACAATTATATTATCTTTGTAGTAAAATTGTTGAGTTTTTTTTTAACTTGGAACTTTTTTTTAAGGTTTTTATAGTGAAATTGTTCAGTTTATGGTTTTTATAGTGAAATTCTTGAGTTTTTTTAAATTGGAATTCATTTAAATGGTTTTTATGGTGAAACTCTTGAGTTTTTTTAACTTGCGACTTTTTTTTTATACTATTTATAGTAAAATTGTTTAATTTTTTTAAATTGATACTTTTTTTATTCTTTTATTGTGAAACTGTTGAGTATTTTCACTTGTAAATTTCGTTATAGGTTTTATGGTGAAATTGTTGATTTATTTTTAATTTGGATTTTTTTGTTATTTCTATTGTAAAATTGTTGAGTTTTTTTAAGTTGGAACTTTTTTTTATGGTTTTTATAATGAAATTGTTGAGTTGTTTTAACTTTGGATATTTTTTAATGGTTTTTATTGTGAAATTATTGAGTTTTTTTTACTTGGATCTTTTTTTATACTATTTTAGTAAAATTGTTGAGTTTTTTAAATTGGAACTTTTTTCTATGGTCTTAATAGTTAAACTGTTGTGTTTTTTCATTTGGATTTTTTTTCATAGATTTTATGGTTAAATGTATGATTTTTTTATTTAATTTGGAACTTTTTTTATTTTATTAGTAAAATTGTTGTGTTTTTTTAACTTGAAACTTTTATTAAGGTTTTTATAGTGAGATTGTTCAATTTATGGTTTTTATAGTGCAATTGTTGAGTTTTTTAATTTGGAATTCTCTTTAATAGTTTTTATAGTGAGACTGTTGAGTGTTTTTAACTTGCAACTTTTTTCATACTATTTGTAGTATAATTATTTTATTTTTTTAAATTGAAATTTATTTATTGTTTTTATAGAGAAACTGTTGAGTTTATTAAATTCTATTATAGTTTTTATGGTGAAATTCTTGATTTTTTTCTTTAATTTGGAACTTTTATATTATGTTTGTAGTAAAATTATTGAGTTTTTTCTAACTTGGGACTTTTATTTAAGGTTTTTATAGTTAAATTGTTCAGTTTATGGCTTTTATAGTGAAATTCTTTAGTTTTTTTAAAATTGGAATTCATTTAAATGGTTTTTATAGTGAAACAATTGAGTTTTTTTAACTTGCGACTTTTTTTATACTATTTATAGTAAAATTGTTTAATTTGTTTAAATTGAAACTTTTTTGATTCTTTTATTGTGAAACTGTTGATTTTTTTCACTTGTAAATTTCGTTATAGTTTTTATGGTGAAATTGTTGATTTTTTTTAATTTGGATTTTTTTGTTATTTCTATTGTAAAATTGTTGAGTTTTTTTAAGTTGGAACTTTTATTTATGGTTTTTATAATGAAATTGTTGAGTTGTTTTAACTTTGGATATTTTTTAATGGTTTTTATTGTGAAATTGTTGAGTTTTTTTTACTTGGAACTTTTTTTATGCTATTTTAGTAAAATTGTTGATTTTTTTAAATTGGAACTCTTTTATATGGTTTTTATAGTTAAACTGTTGTGTTTTTTCATTTGGAAATTTTGTTATAGTTTTTATGGTGAAATGTATGGTTTTTTTATTTAATTTGGAACTTTTTTTATTTTTGTAGTAAAATTGTTGAGTATTTTTAACTTGAAACTTTTATTAAGGTTTTTATAGTGAGATTGTTCAATTTATGGTTTTTATAGTGCAATTGTTGAGTTTTTTTAACTTGGAATTCTCTTTAATAGTTTTTATAGTGAGACTGTTGAGTGTTTTTAACTTGCAACTTTTTTCATACTATTTGTAGTATAATTGTTTTGGTTTTTTAAATTGAAATTTTTTTATTGTTTTTATAGAGAAACTGTTGAGTTTATTAAATTCTATTATAGTTTTTATGGTGAAATTCTTGATTTTTTTATTTAATTTGGAACAATTATATTATCTTTGTAGTAAAATTGTTGAGTTTTTTTTTAACTTGGAACTTTTTTTTAAGGTTTTTATAGTGAAATTGTTCAGTTTATGGTTTTTATAGTGAAATTCTTGAGTTTTTTTAAATTGGAATTCATTTAAATGGTTTTTATGGTGAAACTCTTGAGTTTTTTTAACTTGCGACTTTTTTTTTATACTATTTATAGTAAAATTGTTTAATTTTTTTAAATTGATACTTTTTTTATTCTTTTATTGTGAAACTGTTGAGTATTTTCACTTGTAAATTTCGTTATAGGTTTTATGGTGAAATTGTTGATTTATTTTTAATTTGGATTTTTTTGTTATTTCTATTGTAAAATTGTTGAGTTTTTTTAAGTTGGAACTTTTTTTTATGGTTTTTATAATGAAATTGTTGAGTTGTTTTAACTTTGGATATTTTTTAATGGTTTTTATTGTGAAATTATTGAGTTTTTTTTACTTGGATCTTTTTTTATACTATTTTAGTAAAATTGTTGAGTTTTTTAAATTGGAACTTTTTTCTATGGTTTTAATAGTTAAACTGTTGTGTTTTTTCATTTGGATTTTTTTTTATAGATTTTATGGTTAAATGTATGATTTTTTTATTTAATTTGGAACTTTTTTTATTTTATTAGTAAAATTGTTGTGTTTTTTAAACTTGAAACTTTTATTAAGGTTTTTATAGTGAGATTGTTCAATTTATGGTTTTTATAGTGCAATTGTTGAGTTTTTTAATTTGGAATTCTCTTTAATAGTTTTTATAGTGAGACTGTTGAGTGTTTTTAACTTGCAACTTTTTTCATACTATTTGTAGTATAATTATTTTATTTTTTTAAATTGAAATTTATTTATTGTTTTTATAGAGAAACTGTTGAGTTTATTAAATTCTATTATAGTTTTTATGGTGAAATTCTTGATTTTTTTCTTTAATTTGGAACTTTTATATTATGTTTGTAGTAAAATTATTGAGTTTTTTTCTAACTTGGGACTTTTATTTAAGGTTTTTATAGTTAAATTGTTCAGTTTATGGCTTTTATAGTGAAATTCTTTAGTTTTTTTAAAATTGGAATTCATTTAAATGGTTTTTATAGTGAAACAATTGAGTTTTTTTAACTTGCGACTTTTTTTATACTATTTATAGTAAAATTGTTTAATTTGTTTAAATTGAAACTTTTTTGATTCTTTTATTGTGAAACTGTTGATTTTTTTCACTTGTAAATTTCGTTATAGTTTTTATGGTGAAATTGTTGATTTTTTTTAATTTGGATTTTTTTGTTATTTCTATTGTAAAATTGTTGAGTTTTTTTAAGTTGGAACTTTTATTTATGGTTTTTATAATGAAATTGTTGAGTTGTTTTAACTTTGGATATTTTTTAATGGTTTTTATTGTGAAATTGTTGAGTTTTTTTTACTTGGAACTTTTTTTATGCTATTTTAGTAAAATTGTTGATTTTTTTAAATTGGAACTCTTTTATATGGTTTTTATAGTTAAACTGTTGTGTTTTTTCATTTGGAAATTTTGTTATAGTTTTTATGGTGAAATGTATGGTTTTTTTATTTAATTTGGAACTTTTTTTATTTTTGTAGTAAAATTGTTGAGTATTTTTAACTTGAAACTTTTATTAAGGTTTTTATAGTGAGATTGTTCAATTTATGGTTTTTATAGTGCAATTGTTGAGTTTTTTTAACTTGGAATTCTCTTTAATAGTTTTTATAGTGAGACTGTTGAGTGTTTTTAACTTGCAAACTTTTTTCATACTATTTGTAGTATAATTGTTTTGGTTTTTTAAATTGAAATTTTTTTATTGTTTTTATAGAGAAACTGTTGAGTTTATTAAATTCTATTATAGTTTTTATGGTGAAATTCTTGATTTTTTTATTTAATTTGGAACAATTATATTATCTTTGTAGTAAAATTGTTGAGTTTTTTTTTAACTTGGAACTTTTTTTTAAGGTTTTTATAGTGAAATTGTTCAGTTTATGGTTTTTATAGTGAAATTCTTGAGTTTTTTTAAATTGGAATTCATTTAAATGGTTTTTATGGTGAAACTCTTGAGTTTTTTTAACTTGCGACTTTTTTTTTATACTATTTATAGTAAAATTGTTTAATTTTTTTAAATTGATACTTTTTTTATTCTTTTATTGTGAAACTGTTGAGTATTTTCACTTGTAAATTTCGTTATAGGTTTTATGGTGAAATTGTTGATTTATTTTTAATTTGGATTTTTTTGTTATTTCTATTGTAAAATTGTTGAGTTTTTTTAAGTTGGAACTTTTTTTTATGGTTTTTATAATGAAATTGTTGAGTTGTTTTAACTTTGGATATTTTTTAATGGTTTTTATTGTGAAATTATTGAGTTTTTTTTACTTGGATCTTTTTTTATACTATTTTAGTAAAATTGTTGAGTTTTTTAAATTGGAACTTTTTTCTATGGTTTTAATAGTTAAACTGTTGTGTTTTTTCATTTGGATTTTTTTTTATAGATTTTATGGTTAAATGTATGATTTTTTTATTTAATTTGGAACTTTTTTTATTTTATTAGTAAAATTGTTGTGTTTTTTAAACTTGAAACTTTTATTAAGGTTTTTATAGTGAGATTGTTCAATTTATGGTTTTTATAGTGCAATTGTTGAGTTTTTTAATTTGGAATTCTCTTTAATAGTTTTTATAGTGAGACTGTTGAGTGTTTTTAACTTGCAACTTTTTTCATACTATTTGTAGTATAATTATTTTATTTTTTTAAATTGAAATTTATTTATTGTTTTTATAGAGAAACTGTTGAGTTTATTAAATTCTATTATAGTTTTTATGGTGAAATTCTTGATTTTTTTCTTTAATTTGGAACTTTTATATTATGTTTGTAGTAAAATTATTGAGTTTTTTTCTAACTTGGGACTTTTATTTAAGGTTTTTATAGTTAAATTGTTCAGTTTATGGCTTTTATAGTGAAATTCTTTAGTTTTTTTAAAATTGGAATTCATTTAAATGGTTTTTATAGTGAAACAATTGAGTTTTTTTAACTTGCGACTTTTTTTATACTATTTATAGTAAAATTGTTTAATTTGTTTAAATTGAAACTTTTTTGATTCTTTTATTGTGAAACTGTTGATTTTTTTCACTTGTAAATTTCGTTATAGTTTTTATGGTGAAATTGTTGATTTTTTTTAATTTGGATTTTTTTGTTATTTCTATTGTAAAATTGTTGAGTTTTTTTAAGTTGGAACTTTTATTTATGGTTTTTATAATGAAATTGTTGAGTTGTTTTAACTTTGGATATTTTTTAATGGTTTTTATTGTGAAATTGTTGAGTTTTTTTTACTTGGAACTTTTTTTATGCTATTTTAGTAAAATTGTTGATTTTTTTAAATTGGAACTCTTTTATATGGTTTTTATAGTTAAACTGTTGTGTTTTTTCATTTGGAAATTTTGTTATAGTTTTTATGGTGAAATGTATGGTTTTTTTATTTAATTTGGAACTTTTTTTATTTTTGTAGTAAAATTGTTGAGTATTTTTAACTTGAAACTTTTATTAAGGTTTTTATAGTGAGATTGTTCAATTTATGGTTTTTATAGTGCAATTGTTGAGTTTTTTTAACTTGGAATTCTCTTTAATAGTTTTTATAGTGAGACTGTTGAGTGTTTTTAACTTGCAACTTTTTTCATACTATTTGTAGTATAATTGTTTTGGTTTTTTAAATTGAAATTTTTTTATTGTTTTTATAGAGAAACTGTTGAGTTTATTAAATTCTATTATAGTTTTTATGGTGAAATTCTTGATTTTTTTATTTAATTTGGAACAATTATATTATCTTTTTAGTAAAATTGTTGAGTTTTTTTTTAACTTGGAACTTTTTTTTAAGGTTTTTATAGTGAAATTGTTCAGTTTATGGTTTTTATAGTGAAATTCTTGAGTTTTTTTAAATTGGAATTCATTTAAATGGTTTTTATGGTGAAACTCTTGAGTTTTTTTAACTTGCGACTTTTTTTTTATACTATTTATAGTAAAATTGTTTAATTTTTTTAAATTGATACTTTTTTTATTCTTTTATTGTGAAACTGTTGAGTATTTTCACTTGTAAATTTCGTTATAGGTTTTATGGTGAAATTGTTGATTTATTTTTAATTTGGATTTTTTTGTTATTTCTATTGTAAAATTGTTGAGTTTTTTTAAGTTGGAACTTTTTTTTATGGTTTTTATAATGAAATTGTTGAGTTGTTTTAACTTTGGATATTTTTTAATGGTTTTTATTGTGAAATTATTGAGTTTTTTTTACTTGGATCTTTTTTTATACTATTTTAGTAAAATTGTTGAGTTTTTTAAATTGGAACTTTTTTCTATGGTTTTAATAGTTAAACTGTTGTGTTTTTTCATTTGGATTTTTTTTTATAGATTTTATGGTTAAATGTATGATTTTTTTATTTAATTTGGAACTTTTTTTATTTTATTAGTAAAATTGTTGTGTTTTTTAAACTTGAAACTTTTATTAAGGTTTTTATAGTGAGATTGTTCAATTTATGGTTTTTATAGTGCAATTGTTGAGTTTTTTAATTTGGAATTCTCTTTAATAGTTTTTATAGTGAGACTGTTGAGTGTTTTTAACTTGCAACTTTTTTCATACTATTTGTAGTATAATTATTTTATTTTTTTAAATTGAAATTTATTTATTGTTTTTATAGAGAAACTGTTGAGTTTATTAAATTCTATTATAGTTTTTATGGTGAAATTCTTGATTTTTTTCTTTAATTTGGAACTTTTATATTATGTTTGTAGTAAAATTATTGAGTTTTTTCTAACTTGGGACTTTTATTTAAGGTTTTTATAGTTAAATTGTTCAGTTTATGGCTTTTATAGTGAAATTCTTTAGTTTTTTTAAAATTGGAATTCATTTAAATGGTTTTTATAGTGAAACAATTGAGTTTTTTTAACTTGCGACTTTTTTTATACTATTTATAGTAAAATTGTTTAATTTGTTTAAATTGAAACTTTTTTGATTCTTTTATTGTGAAACTGTTGATTTTTTTCACTTGTAAATTTCGTTATAGTTTTTATGGTGAAATTGTTGATTTTTTTTAATTTGGATTTTTTTGTTATTTCTATTGTAAAATTGTTGAGTTTTTTTAAGTTGGAACTTTTATTTATGGTTTTTATAATGAAATTGTTGAGTTGTTTTAACTTTGGATATTTTTTAATGGTTTTTATTGTGAAATTGTTGAGTTTTTTTTACTTGGAACTTTTTTTATGCTATTTTAGTAAAATTGTTGATTTTTTTAAATTGGAACTCTTTTATATGGTTTTTATAGTTAAACTGTTGTGTTTTTTCATTTGGAAATTTTGTTATAGTTTTTATGGTGAAATGTATGGTTTTTTTATTTAATTTGGAACTTTTTTTATTTTTGTAGTAAAATTGTTGAGTATTTTTAACTTGAAACTTTTATTAAGGTTTTTATAGTGAGATTGTTCAATTTATGGTTTTTATAGTGCAATTGTTGAGTTTTTTTAACTTGGAATTCTCTTTAATAGTTTTTATAGTGAGACTGTTGAGTGTTTTTAACTTGCAACTTTTTTCATACTATTTGTAGTATAATTGTTTTGGTTTTTTAAATTGAAATTTTTTTATTGTTTTTATAGAGAAACTGTTGAGTTTATTAAATTCTATTATAGTTTTTATGGTGAAATTCTTGATTTTTTTATTTAATTTGGAACAATTATATTATCTTTGTAGTAAAATTGTTGAGTTTTTTTTTAACTTGGAACTTTTTTTTAAGGTTTTTATAGTGAAATTGTTCAGTTTATGGTTTTTATAGTGAAATTCTTGAGTTTTTTTAAATTGGAATTCATTTAAATGGTTTTTATGGTGAAACTCTTGAGTTTTTTTAACTTGCGACTTTTTTTTTATACTATTTATAGTAAAATTGTTTAATTTTTTTAAATTGATACTTTTTTTATTGTTTTATTGTGAAACTGTTGAGTATTTTCACTTGTAAATTTCGTTATAGGTTTTATGGTGAAATTGTTGATTTATTTTTAATTTGGATTTTTTTGTTATTTCTATTGTAAAATTGTTGAGTTTTTTTAAGTTGGAACTTTTTTTTATGGTTTTTATAATGAAATTGTTGAGTTGTTTTAACTTTGGATATTTTTTAATGGTTTTTATTGTGAAATTATTGAGTTTTTTTTACTTGGATCTTTTTTTATACTATTTTAGTAAAATTGTTGAGTTTTTTAAATTGGAACTTTTTTCTATGGTCTTAATAGTTAAACTGTTGAGTTTTTTCATTTGGATTTTTTTTCATAGATTTTATGGTTAAATGTATGATTTTTTTATTTAATTTGGAACTTTTTTTATTTTATTAGTAAAATTGTTGTGTTTTTTTAACTTGAAACTTTTATTAAGGTTTTTATAGTGAGATTGTTCAATTTATGGTTTTTATAGTGCAATTGTTGAGTTTTTTAATTTGGAATTCTCTTTAATAGTTTTTATAGTGAGACTGTTGAGTGTTTTTAACTTGCAACTTTTTTCATACTATTTGTAGTATAATTATTTTATTTTTTTAAATTGAAATTTATTTATTGTTTTTATAGAGAAACTGTTGAGTTTATTAAATTCTATTATAGTTTTTATGGTGAAATTCTTGATTTTTTTCTTTAATTTGGAACTTTTATATTATGTTTGTAGTAAAATTATTGAGTTTTTTCTAACTTGGGACTTTTATTTAAGGTTTTTATAGTTAAATTATTCAGTTTATGGCTTTTATAGTGAAATTCTTTAGTTTTTTTAAAATTGGAATTCATTTAAATGGTTTTTATAGTGAAACAATTGAGTTTTTTTAACTTGCGACTTTTTTTATACTATTTATAGTAAAATTGTTTAATTTGTTTAAATTGAAACTTTTTTGATTCTTTTATTGTGAAACTGTTGATTTTTTTCACTTGTAAATTTCGTTATAGTTTTTATGGTGAAATTGTTGATTTTTTTTAATTTGGATTTTTTTGTTATTTCTATTGTAAAATTGTTGAGTTTTTTTAAGTTGGAACTTTTATTTATGGTTTTTATAATGAAATTGTTGAGTTGTTTTAACTTTGGATATTTTTTAATGGTTTTTATTGTTAAATTGTTGAGTTTTTTTTACTTGGAACTTTTTTTATGCTATTTTAGTAAAATTGTTGATTTTTTTAAATTGGAACTCTTTTATATGGTTTTTATAGTTAAACTGTTGTGTTTTTTCATTTGGAAATTTTGTTATAGTTTTTATGGTGAAATGTATGGTTTTTTTTATTTAATTTGGAACTTTTTTTATTTTTGTAGTAAAATTGTTGAGTATTTTTAACTTGAAACTTTTATTAAGGTTTTTATAGTGAGATTGTTCAATTTATGGTTTTTATAGTGCAATTGTTGAGTTTTTTTAACTTGGAATTCTCTTTAATAGTTTTTATAGTGAGACTGTTGAGTGTTTTTAACTTGCAACTTTTTTCATACTATTTGTAGTATAATTGTTTTGGTTTTTTAAATTGAAATTTTTTTATTGTTTTTATAGAGAAACTGTTGAGTTTATTAAATTCTATTATAGTTTTTATGGTGAAATTCTTGATTTTTTTATTTAATTTGGAACAATTATATTATCTTTGTAGTAAAATTGTTGAGTTTTTTTTTAACTTGGAACTTTTTTTTAAGGTTTTTATAGTGAAATTGTTCAGTTTATGGTTTTTATAGTGAAATTCTTGAGTTTTTTAAAATTGGAATTCATTTAAATGGTTTTTATGGTGAAACTCTTGAGTTTTTTTAACTTGCGACTTTTTTTTTATACTATTTATAGTAAAATTGTTTAATTTTTTTAAATTGATACTTTTTTTATTCTTTTATTGTGAAACTGTTGAGTATTTTCACTTGTAAATTTCGTTATAGGTTTTATGGTGAAATTGTTGATTTATTTTTAATTTGGATTTTTTTGTTATTTCTATTGTAAAATTGTTGAGTTTTTTTAAGTTGGAACTTTTTTTTATGGTTTTTATAATGAAAGTGTTGAGTTGTTTTAACTTTGGATATTTTTTAATGGTTTTTATTGTGAAATTATTGAGTTTTTTTTACTTGGATCTTTTTTTATACTATTTTAGTAAAATTGTTGAGTTTTTTAAATTGGAACTTTTTTCTATGGTCTTAATAGTTAAACTGTTGTGTTTTTTCATTTGGATTTTTTTTCATAGATTTTATGGTTAAATGTATGATTTTTTTATTTAATTTGGAACTTTTTTTATTTTATTAGTAAAATTGTTGTGTTTTTTTAACTTGAAACTTTTATTAAGGTTTTTATAGTGAGATTGTTCAATTTATGGTTTTTATAGTGCAATTGTTGAGTTTTTTAATTTGGAATTCTCTTTAATAGTTTTTATAGTGAGACTGTTGAGTGTTTTTAACTTGCAACTTTTTTCATACTATTTGTAGTATAATTATTTTATTTTTTTAAATTGAAATTTATTTATTGTTTTTATAGAGAAACTGTTGAGTTTATTAAATTCTATTATAGTTTTTATGGTGAAATTCTTGATTTTTTTCTTTAATTTGGAACTTTTATATTATGTTTGTAGTAAAATTATTGAGTTTTTTCTAACTTGGGACTTTTATTTAAGGTTTTTATAGTTAAATTGTTCAGTTTATGGCTTTTATAGTGAAATTCTTTAGTTTTTTTAAAATTGGAATTCATTTAAATGGTTTTTATAGTGAAACAATTGAGTTTTTTTAACTTGCGACTTTTTTTATACTATTTATAGTAAAATTGTTTAATTTGTTTAAATTGAAACTTTTTTGATTCTTTTATTGTGAAACTGTTGATTTTTTTCACTTGTAAATTTCGTTATAGTTTTTATGGTGAAATTGTTGATTTTTTTTAATTTGGATTTTTTTGTTATTTCTATTGTAAAATTGTTGAGTTTTTTTAAGTTGGAACTTTTATTTATGGTTTTTATAATGAAATTGTTGAGTTGTTTTAACTTTGGATATTTTTTAATGGTTTTTATTGTGAAATTGTTGAGTTTTTTTTACTTGGAACTTTTTTTATGCTATTTTAGTAAAATTGTTGATTTTTTTAAATTGGAACTCTTTTATATGGTTTTTATAGTTAAACTGTTGTGTTTTTTCATTTGGAAATTTTGTTATAGTTTTTATGGTGAAATGTATGGTTTTTTTTATTTAATTTGGAACTTTTTTTATTTTTGTAGTAAAATTGTTGAGTATTTTTAACTTGAAACTTTTATTAAGGTTTTTATAGTGAGATTGTTCAATTTATGGTTTTTATAGTGCAATTGTTGAGTTTTTTTAACTTGGAATTCTCTTTAATAGTTTTTATAGTGAGACTGTTGAGTGTTTTTAACTTGCAACTTTTTTCATACTATTTGTAGTATAATTGTTTTGGTTTTTTAAATTGAAATTTTTTTATTGTTTTTATAGAGAAACTGTTGAGTTTATTAAATTCTATTATAGTTTTTATGGTGAAATTCTTGATTTTTTTATTTAATTTGGAACAATTATATTATCTTTGTAGTAAAATTGTTGAGTTTTTTTTTAACTTGGAACTTTTTTTTAAGGTTTTTATAGTGAAATTGTTCAGTTTATGGTTTTTATAGTGAAATTCTTGAGTTTTTTAAAATTGGAATTCATTTAAATGGTTTTTATGGTGAAACTCTTGAGTTTTTTTAACTTGCGACTTTTTTTTTATACTATTTATAGTAAAATTGTTTAATTTTTTTAAATTGATACTTTTTTTATTCTTTTATTGTGAAACTGTTGAGTATTTTCACTTGTAAATTTCGTTATAGGTTTTATGGTGAAATTGTTGATTTATTTTTAATTTGGATTTTTTTGTTATTTCTATTGTAAAATTGTTGAGTTTTTTTAAGTTGGAACTTTTTTTTATGGTTTTTATAATGAAAGTGTTGAGTTGTTTTAACTTTGGATATTTTTTAATGGTTTTTATTGTGAAATTATTGAGTTTTTTTTACTTGGATCTTTTTTTATACTATTTTAGTAAAATTGTTGAGTTTTTTAAATTGGAACTTTTTTCTATGGTCTTAATAGTTAAACTGTTGTGTTTTTTCATTTGGATTTTTTTTCATAGATTTTATGGTTAAATGTATGATTTTTTTATTTAATTTGGAACTTTTTTTATTTTATTAGTAAAATTGTTGTGTTTTTTTAACTTGAAACTTTTATTAAGGTTTTTATAGTGAGATTGTTCAATTTATGGTTTTTATAGTGCAATTGTTGAGTTTTTTAATTTGGAATTCTCTTTAATAGTTTTTATAGTGAGACTGTTGAGTGTTTTTAACTTGCAACTTTTTTCATACTATTTGTAGTATAATTATTTTATTTTTTTAAATTGAAATTTATTTATTGTTTTTATAGAGAAACTGTTGAGTTTATTAAATTCTATTATAGTTTTTATGGTGAAATTCTTGATTTTTTTCTTTAATTTGGAACTTTTATATTATGTTTGTAGTAAAATTATTGAGTTTTTTCTAACTTGGGACTTTTATTTAAGGTTTTTATAGTTAAATTGTTCAGTTTATGGCTTTTATAGTGAAATTCTTTAGTTTTTTTAAAATTGGAATTCATTTAAATGGTTTTTATAGTGAAACAATTGAGTTTTTTTAACTTGCGACTTTTTTTATACTATTTATAGTAAAATTGTTTAATTTGTTTAAATTGAAACTTTTTTGATTCTTTTATTGTGAAACTGTTGATTTTTTTCACTTGTAAATTTCGTTATAGTTTTTATGGTGAAATTGTTGATTTTTTTTAATTTGGATTTTTTTGTTATTTCTATTGTAAAATTGTTGAGTTTTTTTAAGTTGGAACTTTTATTTATGGTTTTTATAATGAAATTGTTGAGTTGTTTTAACTTTGGATATTTTTTAATGGTTTTTATTGTGAAATTGTTGAGTTTTTTTTACTTGGAACTTTTTTTATGCTATTTTAGTAAAATTGTTGATTTTTTTAAATTGGAACTCTTTTATATGGTTTTTATAGTTAAACTGTTGTGTTTTTTCATTTGGAAATTTTGTTATAGTTTTTATGGTGAAATGTATGGTTTTTTTTATTTAATTTGGAACTTTTTTTATTTTTGTAGTAAAATTGTTGAGTATTTTTAACTTGAAACTTTTATTAAGGTTTTTATAGTGAGATTGTTCAATTTATGGTTTTTATAGTGCAATTGTTGAGTTTTTTTAACTTGGAATTCTCTTTAATAGTTTTTATAGTGAGACTGTTGAGTGTTTTTAACTTGCAACTTTTTTCATACTATTTGTAGTATAATTGTTTTGGTTTTTTAAATTGAAATTTTTTTATTGTTTTTATAGAGAAACTGTTGAGTTTATTAAATTCTATTATAGTTTTTATGGTGAAATTCTTGATTTTTTTATTTAATTTGGAACAATTATATTATCTTTGTAGTAAAATTGTTGAGTTTTTTTTTAACTTGGAACTTTTTTTTAAGGTTTTTATAGTGAAATTGTTCAGTTTATGGTTTTTATAGTGAAATTCTTGAGTTTTTTAAAATTGGAATTCATTTAAATGGTTTTTATGGTGAAACTCTTGAGTTTTTTTAACTTGCGACTTTTTTTTATACTATTTATAGTAAAATTGTTTAATTTTTTTAAATTGATACTTTTTTTATTCTTTTATTGTGAAACTGTTGAGTATTTTCACTTGTAAATTTCGTTATAGGTTTTATGGTGAAATTGTTGATTTATTTTTAATTTGGATTTTTTTGTTATTTCTATTGTAAAATTGTTGAGTTTTTTTAAGTTGGAACTTTTTTTTATGGTTTTTATAATGAAAGTGTTGAGTTGTTTTAACTTTGGATATTTTTTAATGGTTTTTATTGTGAAATTATTGAGTTTTTTTTACTTGGATCTTTTTTTATACTATTTTAGTAAAATTGTTGAGTTTTTTAAATTGGAACTTTTTTCTATGGTCTTAATAGTTAAACTGTTGTGTTTTTTCATTTGGATTTTTTTTCATAGATTTTATGGTTAAATGTATGATTTTTTTATTTAATTTGGAACTTTTTTTATTTTATTAGTAAAATTGTTGTGTTTTTTTAACTTGAAACTTTTATTAAGGTTTTTATAGTGAGATTGTTCAATTTATGGTTTTTATAGTGCAATTGTTGAGTTTTTTAATTTGGAATTCTCTTTAATAGTTTTTATAGTGAGACTGTTGAGTGTTTTTAACTTGCAACTTTTTTCATACTATTTGTAGTATAATTATTTTATTTTTTTAAATTGAAATTTATTTATTGTTTTTATAGAGAAACTGTTGAGTTTATTAAATTCTATTATAGTTTTTATGGTGAAATTCTTGATTTTTTTCTTTAATTTGGAACTTTTATATTATGTTTGTAGTAAAATTATTGAGTTTTTTCTAACTTGGGACTTTTATTTAAGGTTTTTATAGTTAAATTGTTCAGTTTATGGCTTTTATAGTGAAATTCTTTAGTTTTTTTAAAATTGGAATTCATTTAAATGGTTTTTATAGTGAAACAATTGAGTTTTTTTAACTTGCGACTTTTTTTATACTATTTATAGTAAAATTGTTTAATTTGTTTAAATTGAAACTTTTTTGATTCTTTTATTGTGAAACTGTTGATTTTTTTCACTTGTAAATTTCGTTATAGTTTTTATGGTGAAATTGTTGATTTTTTTTAATTTGGATTTTTTTGTTATTTCTATTGTAAAATTGTTGAGTTTTTTTAAGTTGGAACTTTTATTTATGGTTTTTATAATGAAATTGTTGAGTTGTTTTAACTTTGGATATTTTTTAATGGTTTTTATTGTGAAATTGTTGAGTTTTTTTTACTTGGAACTTTTTTTATGCTATTTTAGTAAAATTGTTGATTTTTTTAAATTGGAACTCTTTTATATGGTTTTTATAGTTAAACTGTTGTGTTTTTTCATTTGGAAATTTTGTTATAGTTTTTATGGTGAAATGTATGGTTTTTTTTATTTAATTTGGAACTTTTTTTATTTTTGTAGTAAAATTGTTGAGTATTTTTAACTTGAAACTTTTATTAAGGTTTTTATAGTGAGATTGTTCAATTTATGGTTTTTATAGTGCAATTGTTGAGTTTTTTTAACTTGGAATTCTCTTTAATAGTTTTTATAGTGAGACTGTTGAGTGTTTTTAACTTGCAACTTTTTTCATACTATTTGTAGTATAATTGTTTTGGTTTTTTAAATTGAAATTTTTTTATTGTTTTTATAGAGAAACTGTTGAGTTTATTAAATTCTATTATAGTTTTTATGGTGAAATTCTTGATTTTTTTATTTAATTTGGAACAATTATATTATCTTTGTAGTAAAATTGTTGAGTTTTTTTTTAACTTGGAACTTTTTTTTAAGGTTTTTATAGTGAAATTGTTCAGTTTATGGTTTTTATAGTGAAATTCTTGAGTTTTTTTAAATTGGAATTCATTTAAATGGTTTTTATGGTGAAACTCTTGAGTTTTTTTAACTTGCGACTTTTTTTTTATACTATTTATAGTAAAATTGTTTAATTTTTTTAAATTGATACTTTTTTTATTCTTTTATTGTGAAACTGTTGAGTATTTTCACTTGTAAATTTCGTTATAGGTTTTATGGTGAAATTGTTAATTTATTTTTAATTTGGATTTTTTTGTTATTTCTATTGTAAAATTGTTGAGTTTTTTTAAGTTGGAACTTTTTTTTATGGTTTTTATAATGAAATTGTTGAGTTGTTTTAACTTTGGATATTTTTTAATGGTTTTTATTGTGAAATTATTGAGTTTTTTTTACTTGGATCTTTTTTTATACTATTTTAGTAAAATTGTTGAGTTTTTTAAATTGGAACTTTTTTCTATGGTCTTAATAGTTAAACTGTTGTGTTTTTTCATTTGGATTTTTTTTCATAGATTTTATGGTTAAATGTATGATTTTTTTATTTAATTTGGAACTTTTTTTATTTTATTAGTAAAATTGTTGTGTTTTTTTAACTTGAAACTTTTATTAAGGTTTTTATAGTGAGATTGTTCAATTTATGGTTTTTATAGTGCAATTGTTGAGTTTTTTAATTTGGAATTCTCTTTAATAGTTTTTATAGTGAGACTGTTGAGTGTTTTTAACTTGCAACTTTTTTCATACTATTTGTAGTATAATTATTTTATTTTTTTAAATTGAAATTTATTTATTGTTTTTATAGAGAAACTGTTGAGTTTATTAAATTCTATTATAGTTTTTATGGTGAAATTCTTGATTTTTTTCTTTAATTTGGAACTTTTATATTATGTTTGTAGTAAAATTATTGAGTTTTTTCTAACTTGGGACTTTTATTTAAGGTTTTTATAGTTAAATTGTTCAGTTTATGGCTTTTATAGTGAAATTCTTTAGTTTTTTTAAAATTGGAATTCATTTAAATGGTTTTTATAGTGAAACAATTGAGTTTTTTTAACTTGCGACTTTTTTTATACTATTTATAGTAAAATTGTTTAATTTGTTTAAATTGAAACTTTTTTGATTCTTTTATTGTGAAACTGTTGATTTTTTTCACTTGTAAATTTCGTTATAGTTTTTATGGTGAAATTGTTGATTTTTTTTAATTTGGATTTTTTTGTTATTTCTATTGTAAAATTGTTGAGTTTTTTTAAGTTGGAACTTTTATTTATGGTTTTTATAATGAAATTGTTGAGTTGTTTTAACTTTGGATATTTTTTAATGGTTTTTATTGTGAAATTGTTGAGTTTTTTTTACTTGGAACTTTTTTTATGCTATTTTAGTAAAATTGTTGATTTTTTTAAATTGGAACTCTTTTATATGGTTTTTATAGTTAAACTGTTGTGTTTTTTCATTTGGAAATTTTGTTATAGTTTTTATGGTGAAATGTATGGTTTTTTTTATTTAATTTGGAACTTTTTTTATTTTTGTAGTAAAATTGTTGAGTATTTTTAACTTGAAACTTTTATTAAGGTTTTTATAGTGAGATTGTTCAATTTATGGTTTTTATAGTGCAATTGTTGAGTTTTTTTAACTTGGAATTCTCTTTAATAGTTTTTATAGTGAGACTGTTGAGTGTTTTTAACTTGCAACTTTTTTCATACTATTTGTAGTATAATTGTTTTGGTTTTTTAAATTGAAATTTTTTTATTGTTTTTATAGAGAAACTGTTGAGTTTATTAAATTCTATTATAGTTTTTATGGTGAAATTCTTGATTTTTTTATTTAATTTGGAACAATTATATTATCTTTGTAGTAAAATTGTTGAGTTTTTTTTTAACTTGGAACTTTTTTTTAAGGTTTTTATAGTGAAATTGTTCAGTTTATGGTTTTTATAGTGAAATTCTTGAGTTTTTTTAAATTGGAATTCATTTAAATGGTTTTTATGGTGAAACTCTTGAGTTTTTTTAACTTGCGACTTTTTTTTTATACTATTTATAGTAAAATTGTTTAATTTTTTTAAATTGATACTTTTTTTATTCTTTTATTGTGAAACTGTTGAGTATTTTCACTTGTAAATTTCGTTATAGGTTTTATGGTGAAATTGTTGATTTATTTTTAATTTGGATTTTTTTGTTATTTCTATTGTAAAATTGTTGAGTTTTTTTAAGTTGGAACTTTTTTTTATGGTTTTTATAATGAAATTGTTGAGTTGTTTTAACTTTGGATATTTTTTAATGGTTTTTATTGTGAAATTATTGAGTTTTTTTTACTTGGATCTTTTTTTATACTATTTTAGTAAAATTGTTGAGTTTTTTAAATTGGAACTTTTTTCTATGGTCTTAATAGTTAAACTGTTGTGTTTTTTCATTTGGATTTTTTTTCATAGATTTTATGGTTAAATGTATGATTTTTTTATTTAATTTGGAACTTTTTTTATTTTATTAGTAAAATTGTTGTGTTTTTTTAACTTGAAACTTTTATTAAGGTTTTTATAGTGAGATTGTTCAATTTATGGTTTTTATAGTGCAATTGTTGAGTTTTTTAATTTGGAATTCTCTTTAATAGTTTTTATAGTGAGACTGTTGAGTGTTTTTAACTTGCAACTTTTTTCATACTATTTGTAGTATAATTATTTTATTTTTTTAAATTGAAATTTATTTATTGTTTTTATAGAGAAACTGTTGAGTTTATTAAATTCTATTATAGTTTTTATGGTGAAATTCTTGATTTTTTTCTTTAATTTGGAACTTTTATATTATGTTTGTAGTAAAATTATTGAGTTTTTTCTAACTTGGGACTTTTATTTAAGGTTTTTATAGTTAAATTGTTCAGTTTATGGCTTTTATAGTGAAATTCTTTAGTTTTTTTAAAATTGGAATTCATTTAAATGGTTTTTATAGTGAAACAATTGAGTTTTTTTAACTTGCGACTTTTTTTATACTATTTATAGTAAAATTGTTTAATTTGTTTAAATTGAAACTTTTTTGATTCTTTTATTGTGAAACTGTTGATTTTTTTCACTTGTAAATTTCGTTATAGTTTTTATGGTGAAATTGTTGATTTTTTTTAATTTGGATTTTTTTGTTATTTCTATTGTAAAATTGTTGAGTTTTTTTAAGTTGGAACTTTTATTTATGGTTTTTATAATGAAATTGTTGAGTTGTTTTAACTTTGGATATTTTTTAATGGTTTTTATTGTGAAATTGTTGAGTTTTTTTTACTTGGAACTTTTTTTATGCTATTTTAGTAAAATTGTTGATTTTTTTAAATTGGAACTCTTTTATATGGTTTTTATAGTTAAACTGTTGTGTTTTTTCATTTGGAAATTTTGTTATAGTTTTTATGGTGAAATGTATGGTTTTTTTTATTTAATTTGGAACTTTTTTTATTTTTGTAGTAAAATTGTTGAGTATTTTTAACTTGAAACTTTTATTAAGGTTTTTATAGTGAGATTGTTCAATTTATGGTTTTTATAGTGCAATTGTTGAGTTTTTTTAACTTGGAATTCTCTTTAATAGTTTTTATAGTGAGACTGTTGAGTGTTTTTAACTTGCAACTTTTTTCATACTATTTGTAGTATAATTGTTTTGGTTTTTTAAATTGAAATTTTTTTATTGTTTTTATAGAGAAACTGTTGAGTTTATTAAATTCTATTATAGTTTTTATGGTGAAATTCTTGATTTTTTTATTTAATTTGGAACAATTATATTATCTTTGTAGTAAAATTGTTGAGTTTTTTTTTAACTTGGAACTTTTTTTTAAGGTTTTTATAGTGAAATTGTTCAGTTTATGGTTTTTATAGTGAAATTCTTGAGTTTTTTTAAATTGGAATTCATTTAAATGGTTTTTATGGTGAAACTCTTGAGTTTTTTTAACTTGCGACTTTTTTTTTATACTATTTATAGTAAAATTGTTTAATTTTTTTAAATTGATACTTTTTTTATTCTTTTATTGTGAAACTGTTGAGTATTTTCACTTGTAAATTTCGTTATAGGTTTTATGGTGAAATTGTTGATTTATTTTTAATTTGGATTTTTTTGTTATTTCTATTGTAAAATTGTTGAGTTTTTTTAAGTTGGAACTTTTTTTTATGGTTTTTATAATGAAATTGTTGAGTTGTTTTAACTTTGGATATTTTTTAATGGTTTTTATTGTGAAATTATTGAGTTTTTTTTACTTGGATCTTTTTTTATACTATTTTAGTAAAATTGTTGAGTTTTTTAAATTGGAACTTTTTTCTATGGTCTTAATAGTTAAACTGTTGTGTTTTTTCATTTGGATTTTTTTTCATAGATTTTATGGTTAAATGTATGATTTTTTTATTTAATTTGGAACTTTTTTTATTTTATTAGTAAAATTGTTGTGTTTTTTTAACTTGAAACTTTTATTAAGGTTTTTATAGTGAGATTGTTCAATTTATGGTTTTTATAGTGCAATTGTTGAGTTTTTTAATTTGGAATTCTCTTTAATAGTTTTTATAGTGAGACTGTTGAGTGTTTTTAACTTGCAACTTTTTTCATACTATTTGTAGTATAATTATTTTATTTTTTTAAATTGAAATTTATTTATTGTTTTTATAGAGAAACTGTTGAGTTTATTAAATTCTATTATAGTTTTTATGGTGAAATTCTTGATTTTTTTCTTTAATTTGGAACTTTTATATTATGTTTGTAGTAAAATTATTGAGTTTTTTCTAACTTGGGACTTTTATTTAAGGTTTTTATAGTTAAATTGTTCAGTTTATGGCTTTTATAGTGAAATTCTTTAGTTTTTTTAAAATTGGAATTCATTTAAATGGTTTTTATAGTGAAACAATTGAGTTTTTTTAACTTGCGACTTTTTTTATACTATTTATAGTAAAATTGTTTAATTTGTTTAAATTGAAACTTTTTTGATTCTTTTATTGTGAAACTGTTGATTTTTTTCACTTGTAAATTTCGTTATAGTTTTTATGGTGAAATTGTTGATTTTTTTTAATTTGGATTTTTTTGTTATTTCTATTGTAAAATTGTTGAGTTTTTTTAAGTTGGAACTTTTATTTATGGTTTTTATAATGAAATTGTTGAGTTGTTTTAACTTTGGATATTTTTTAATGGTTTTTATTGTGAAATTGTTGAGTTTTTTTTACTTGGAACTTTTTTTATGCTATTTTAGTAAAATTGTTGATTTTTTTAAATTGGAACTCTTTTATATGGTTTTTATAGTTAAACTGTTGTGTTTTTTCATTTGGAAATTTTGTTATAGTTTTTATGGTGAAATGTATGGTTTTTTTTATTTAATTTGGAACTTTTTTTATTTTTGTAGTAAAATTGTTGAGTATTTTTAACTTGAAACTTTTATTAAGGTTTTTATAGTGAGATTGTTCAATTTATGGTTTTTATAGTGCAATTGTTGAGTTTTTTTAACTTGGAATTCTCTTTAATAGTTTTTATAGTGAGACTGTTGAGTGTTTTTAACTTGCAACTTTTTTCATACTATTTGTAGTATAATTGTTTTGGTTTTTTAAATTGAAATTTTTTTATTGTTTTTATAGAGAAACTGTTGAGTTTATTAAATTCTATTATAGTTTTTATGGTGAAATTCTTGATTTTTTTATTTAATTTGGAACAATTATATTATCTTTGTAGTAAAATTGTTGAGTTTTTTTTTAACTTGGAACTTTTTTTTAAGGTTTTTATAGTGAAATTGTTCAGTTTATGGTTTTTATAGTGAAATTCTTGAGTTTTTTTAAATTGGAATTCATTTAAATGGTTTTTATGGTGAAACTCTTGAGTTTTTTTAACTTGCGACTTTTTTTTTATACTATTTATAGTAAAATTGTTTAATTTTTTTAAATTGATACTTTTTTTATTCTTTTATTGTGAAACTGTTGAGTATTTTCACTTGTAAATTTCGTTATAGGTTTTATGGTGAAATTGTTGATTTATTTTTAATTTGGATTTTTTTGTTATTTCTATTGTAAAATTGTTGAGTTTTTTTAAGTTGGAACTTTTTTTTATGGTTTTTATAATGAAATTGTTGAGTTGTTTTAACTTTGGATATTTTTTAATGGTTTTTATTGTGAAATTATTGAGTTTTTTTTACTTGGATCTTTTTTTATACTATTTTAGTAAAATTGTTGAGTTTTTTAAATTGGAACTTTTTTCTATGGTCTTAATAGTTAAACTGTTGTGTTTTTTCATTTGGATTTTTTTTCATAGATTTTATGGTTAAATGTATGATTTTTTTATTTAATTTGGAACTTTTTTTATTTTATTAGTAAAATTGTTGTGTTTTTTTAACTTGAAACTTTTATTAAGGTTTTTATAGTGAGATTGTTCAATTTATGGTTTTTATAGTGCAATTGTTGAGTTTTTTAATTTGGAATTCTCTTTAATAGTTTTTATAGTGAGACTGTTGAGTGTTTTTAACTTGCAACTTTTTTCATACTATTTGTAGTATAATTATTTTATTTTTTTAAATTGAAATTTATTTATTGTTTTTATAGAGAAACTGTTGAGTTTATTAAATTCTATTATAGTTTTTATGGTGAAATTCTTGATTTTTTTCTTTAATTTGGAACTTTTATATTATGTTTGTAGTAAAATTATTGAGTTTTTTCTAACTTGGGACTTTTATTTAAGGTTTTTATAGTTAAATTGTTCAGTTTATGGCTTTTATAGTGAAATTCTTTAGTTTTTTTAAAATTGGAATTCATTTAAATGGTTTTTATAGTGAAACAATTGAGTTTTTTTAACTTGCGACTTTTTTTATACTATTTATAGTAAAATTGTTTAATTTGTTTAAATTGAAACTTTTTTGATTCTTTTATTGTGAAACTGTTGATTTTTTTCACTTGTAAATTTCGTTATAGTTTTTATGGTGAAATTGTTGATTTTTTTTAATTTGGATTTTTTTGTTATTTCTATTGTAAAATTGTTGAGTTTTTTTAAGTTGGAACTTTTATTTATGGTTTTTATAATGAAATTGTTGAGTTGTTTTAACTTTGGATATTTTTTAATGGTTTTTATTGTGAAATTGTTGAGTTTTTTTTACTTGGAACTTTTTTTATGCTATTTTAGTAAAATTGTTGATTTTTTTAAATTGGAACTCTTTTATATGGTTTTTATAGTTAAACTGTTGTGTTTTTTCATTTGGAAATTTTGTTATAGTTTTTATGGTGAAATGTATGGTTTTTTTTATTTAATTTGGAACTTTTTTTATTTTTGTAGTAAAATTGTTGAGTATTTTTAACTTGAAACTTTTATTAAGGTTTTTATAGTGAGATTGTTCAATTTATGGTTTTTATAGTGCAATTGTTGAGTTTTTTTAACTTGGAATTCTCTTTAATAGTTTTTATAGTGAGACTGTTGAGTGTTTTTAACTTGCAACTTTTTTCATACTATTTGTAGTATAATTGTTTTGGTTTTTTAAATTGAAATTTTTTTATTGTTTTTATAGAGAAACTGTTGAGTTTATTAAATTCTATTATAGTTTTTATGGTGAAATTCTTGATTTTTTTATTTAATTTGGAACAATTATATTATCTTTGTAGTAAAATTGTTGAGTTTTTTTTTAACTTGGAACTTTTTTTTAAGGTTTTTATAGTGAAATTGTTCAGTTTATGGTTTTTATAGTGAAATTCTTGAGTTTTTTTAAATTGGAATTCATTTAAATGGTTTTTATGGTGAAACTCTTGAGTTTTTTTAACTTGCGACTTTTTTTTTATACTATTTATAGTAAAATTGTTTAATTTTTTTAAATTGATACTTTTTTTATTCTTTTATTGTGAAACTGTTGAGTATTTTCACTTGTAAATTTCGTTATAGGTTTTATGGTGAAATTGTTGATTTATTTTTAATTTGGATTTTTTTGTTATTTCTATTGTAAAATTGTTGAGTTTTTTTAAGTTGGAACTTTTTTTTATGGTTTTTATAATGAAATTGTTGAGTTGTTTTAACTTTGGATATTTTTTAATGGTTTTTATTGTGAAATTATTGAGTTTTTTTTACTTGGATCTTTTTTTATACTATTTTAGTAAAATTGTTGAGTTTTTTAAATTGGAACTTTTTTCTATGGTCTTAATAGTTAAACTGTTGTGTTTTTTCATTTGGATTTTTTTTCATAGATTTTATGGTTAAATGTATGATTTTTTTATTTAATTTGGAACTTTTTTTATTTTATTAGTAAAATTGTTGTGTTTTTTTAACTTGAAACTTTTATTAAGGTTTTTATAGTGAGATTGTTCAATTTATGGTTTTTATAGTGCAATTGTTGAGTTTTTTAATTTGGAATTCTCTTTAATAGTTTTTATAGTGAGACTGTTGAGTGTTTTTAACTTGCAACTTTTTTCATACTATTTGTAGTATAATTATTTTATTTTTTTAAATTGAAATTTATTTATTGTTTTTATAGAGAAACTGTTGAGTTTATTAAATTCTATTATAGTTTTTATGGTGAAATTCTTGATTTTTTTCTTTAATTTGGAACTTTTATATTATGTTTGTAGTAAAATTATTGAGTTTTTTCTAACTTGGGACTTTTATTTAAGGTTTTTATAGTTAAATTGTTCAGTTTATGGCTTTTATAGTGAAATTCTTTAGTTTTTTTAAAATTGGAATTCATTTAAATGGTTTTTATAGTGAAACAATTGAGTTTTTTTAACTTGCGACTTTTTTTATACTATTTATAGTAAAATTGTTTAATTTGTTTA
This sequence comes from Lathyrus aphaca, assembly GCA_963966055.1. NCBI lineage: Eukaryota > Viridiplantae > Streptophyta > Magnoliopsida > Fabales > Fabaceae > Lathyrus > Lathyrus aphaca. The sequence goes on from OZ014522.1 coordinate 224,713,427, forward strand.
AATTGAAACTTTTTTGATTCTTTTATTGTGAAACTGTTGATTTTTTTCACTTGTAAATTTCGTTATAGTTTTTATGGTGAAATTGTTGATTTTTTTTAATTTGGATTTTTTTGTTATTTCTATTGTAAAATTGTTGAGTTTTTTTAAGTTGGAACTTTTATTTATGGTTTTTATAATGAAATTGTTGAGTTGTTTTAACTTTGGATATTTTTTAATGGTTTTTATTGTGAAATTGTTGAGTTTTTTTTACTTGGAACTTTTTTTATGCTATTTTAGTAAAATTGTTGATTTTTTTAAATTGGAACTCTTTTATATGGTTTTTATAGTTAAACTGTTGTGTTTTTTCATTTGGAAATTTTGTTATAGTTTTTATGGTGAAATGTATGGTTTTTTTTATTTAATTTGGAACTTTTTTTATTTTTGTAGTAAAATTGTTGAGTATTTTTAACTTGAAACTTTTATTAAGGTTTTTATAGTGAGATTGTTCAATTTATGGTTTTTATAGTGCAATTGTTGAGTTTTTTTAACTTGGAATTCTCTTTAATAGTTTTTATAGTGAGACTGTTGAGTGTTTTTAACTTGCAACTTTTTTCATACTATTTGTAGTATAATTGTTTTGGTTTTTTAAATTGAAATTTTTTTATTGTTTTTATAGAGAAACTGTTGAGTTTATTAAATTCTATTATAGTTTTTATGGTGAAATTCTTGATTTTTTTATTTAATTTGGAACAATTATATTATCTTTGTAGTAAAATTGTTGAGTTTTTTTTTAACTTGGAACTTTTTTTTAAGGTTTTTATAGTGAAATTGTTCAGTTTATGGTTTTTATAGTGAAATTCTTGAGTTTTTTTAAATTGGAATTCATTTAAATGGTTTTTATGGTGAAACTCTTGAGTTTTTTTAACTTGCGACTTTTTTTTTATACTATTTATAGTAAAATTGTTTAATTTTTTTAAATTGATACTTTTTTTATTCTTTTATTGTGAAACTGTTGAGTATTTTCACTTGTAAATTTCGTTATAGGTTTTATGGTGAAATTGTTGATTTATTTTTAATTTGGATTTTTTTGTTATTTCTATTGTAAAATTGTTGAGTTTTTTTAAGTTGGAACTTTTTTTTATGGTTTTTATAATGAAATTGTTGAGTTGTTTTAACTTTGGATATTTTTTAATGGTTTTTATTGTGAAATTATTGAGTTTTTTTTACTTGGATCTTTTTTTATACTATTTTAGTAAAATTGTTGAGTTTTTTAAATTGGAACTTTTTTCTATGGTCTTAATAGTTAAACTGTTGTGTTTTTTCATTTGGATTTTTTTTCATAGATTTTATGGTTAAATGTATGATTTTTTTATTTAATTTGGAACTTTTTTTATTTTATTAGTAAAATTGTTGTGTTTTTTTAACTTGAAACTTTTATTAAGGTTTTTATAGTGAGATTGTTCAATTTATGGTTTTTATAGTGCAATTGTTGAGTTTTTTAATTTGGAATTCTCTTTAATAGTTTTTATAGTGAGACTGTTGAGTGTTTTTAACTTGCAACTTTTTTCATACTATTTGTAGTATAATTATTTTATTTTTTTAAATTGAAATTTATTTATTGTTTTTATAGAGAAACTGTTGAGTTTATTAAATTCTATTATAGTTTTTATGGTGAAATTCTTGATTTTTTTCTTTAATTTGGAACTTTTATATTATGTTTGTAGTAAAATTATTGAGTTTTTTCTAACTTGGGACTTTTATTTAAGGTTTTTATAGTTAAATTGTTCAGTTTATGGCTTTTATAGTGAAATTCTTTAGTTTTTTTAAAATTGGAATTCATTTAAATGGTTTTTATAGTGAAACAATTGAGTTTTTTTAACTTGCGACTTTTTTTATACTATTTATAGTAAAATTGTTTAATTTGTTTAAATTGAAACTTTTTTGATTCTTTTATTGTGAAACTGTTGATTTTTTTCACTTGTAAATTTCGTTATAGTTTTTATGGTGAAATTGTTGATTTTTTTTAATTTGGATTTTTTTGTTATTTCTATTGTAAAATTGTTGAGTTTTTTTAAGTTGGAACTTTTATTTATGGTTTTTATAATGAAATTGTTGAGTTGTTTTAACTTTGGATATTTTTTAATGGTTTTTATTGTGAAATTGTTGAGTTTTTTTTACTTGGAACTTTTTTTATGCTATTTTAGTAAAATTGTTGATTTTTTTAAATTGGAACTCTTTTATATGGTTTTTATAGTTAAACTGTTGTGTTTTTTCATTTGGAAATTTTGTTATAGTTTTTATGGTGAAATGTATGGTTTTTTTTATTTAATTTGGAACTTTTTTTATTTTTGTAGTAAAATTGTTGAGTATTTTTAACTTGAAACTTTTATTAAGGTTTTTATAGTGAGATTGTTCAATTTATGGTTTTTATAGTGCAATTGTTGAGTTTTTTTAACTTGGAATTCTCTTTAATAGTTTTTATAGTGAGACTGTTGAGTGTTTTTAACTTGCAACTTTTTTCATACTATTTGTAGTATAATTGTTTTGGTTTTTTAAATTGAAATTTTTTTATTGTTTTTATAGAGAAACTGTTGAGTTTATTAAATTCTATTATAGTTTTTATGGTGAAATTCTTGATTTTTTTATTTAATTTGGAACAATTATATTATCTTTGTAGTAAAATTGTTGAGTTTTTTTTTAACTTGGAACTTTTTTTTAAGGTTTTTATAGTGAAATTGTTCAGTTTATGGTTTTTATAGTGAAATTCTTGAGTTTTTTTAAATTGGAATTCATTTAAATGGTTTTTATGGTGAAACTCTTGAGTTTTTTTAACTTGCGACTTTTTTTTTATACTATTTATAGTAAAATTGTTTAATTTTTTTAAATTGATACTTTTTTTATTCTTTTATTGTGAAACTGTTGAGTATTTTCACTTGTAAATTTCGTTATAGGTTTTATGGTGAAATTGTTGATTTATTTTTAATTTGGATTTTTTTGTTATTTCTATTGTAAAATTGTTGAGTTTTTTTAAGTTGGAACTTTTTTTTATGGTTTTTATAATGAAATTGTTGAGTTGTTTTAACTTTGGATATTTTTTAATGGTTTTTATTGTGAAATTATTGAGTTTTTTTTACTTGGATCTTTTTTTATACTATTTTAGTAAAATTGTTGAGTTTTTTAAATTGGAACTTTTTTCTATGGTCTTAATAGTTAAACTGTTGTGTTTTTTCATTTGGATTTTTTTTCATAGATTTTATGGTTAAATGTATGATTTTTTTATTTAATTTGGAACTTTTTTTATTTTATTAGTAAAATTGTTGTGTTTTTTTAACTTGAAACTTTTATTAAGGTTTTTATAGTGAGATTGTTCAATTTATGGTTTTTATAGTGCAATTGTTGAGTTTTTTAATTTGGAATTCTCTTTAATAGTTTTTATAGTGAGACTGTTGAGTGTTTTTAACTTGCAACTTTTTTCATACTATTTGTAGTATAATTATTTTATTTTTTTAAATTGAAATTTATTTATTGTTTTTATAGAGAAACTGTTGAGTTTATTAAATTCTATTATAGTTTTTATGGTGAAATTCTTGATTTTTTTCTTTAATTTGGAACTTTTATATTATGTTTGTAGTAAAATTATTGAGTTTTTTCTAACTTGGGACTTTTATTTAAGGTTTTTATAGTTAAATTGTTCAGTTTATGGCTTTTATAGTGAAATTCTTTAGTTTTTTTAAAATTGGAATTCATTTAAATGGTTTTTATAGTGAAACAATTGAGTTTTTTTAACTTGCGACTTTTTTTATACTATTTATAGTAAAATTGTTTAATTTGTTTAAATTGAAACTTTTTTGATTCTTTTATTGTGAAACTGTTGATTTTTTTCACTTGTAAATTTCGTTATAGTTTTTATGGTGAAATTGTTGATTTTTTTTAATTTGGATTTTTTTGTTATTTCTATTGTAAAATTGTTGAGTTTTTTTAAGTTGGAACTTTTATTTATGGTTTTTATAATGAAATTGTTGAGTTGTTTTAACTTTGGATATTTTTTAATGGTTTTTATTGTGAAATTGTTGAGTTTTTTTTACTTGGAACTTTTTTTATGCTATTTTAGTAAAATTGTTGATTTTTTTAAATTGGAACTCTTTTATATGGTTTTTATAGTTAAACTGTTGTGTTTTTTCATTTGGAAATTTTGTTATAGTTTTTATGGTGAAATGTATGGTTTTTTTTATTTAATTTGGAACTTTTTTTATTTTTGTAGTAAAATTGTTGAGTATTTTTAACTTGAAACTTTTATTAAGGTTTTTATAGTGAGATTGTTCAATTTATGGTTTTTATAGTGCAATTGTTGAGTTTTTTTAACTTGGAATTCTCTTTAATAGTTTTTATAGTGAGACTGTTGAGTGTTTTTAACTTGCAACTTTTTTCATACTATTTGTAGTATAATTGTTTTGGTTTTTTAAATTGAAATTTTTTTATTGTTTTTATAGAGAAACTGTTGAGTTTATTAAATTCTATTATAGTTTTTATGGTGAAATTCTTGATTTTTTTATTTAATTTGGAACAATTATATTATCTTTGTAGTAAAATTGTTGAGTTTTTTTTTAACTTGGAACTTTTTTTTAAGGTTTTTATAGTGAAATTGTTCAGTTTATGGTTTTTATAGTGAAATTCTTGAGTTTTTTTAAATTGGAATTCATTTAAATGGGTTTTATGGTGAAACTCTTTGAGTTTTTTTAACTTGCGACTTTTTTTTTATACTATTTATAGTAAAATTGTTTAATTTTTTTAAATTGATACTTTTTTTATTCTTTTATTGTGAAACTGTTGAGTATTTTCACTTGTAAATTTCGTTATAGGTTTTATGGTGAAATTGTTGATTTATTTTTAATTTGGATTTTTTTGTTATTTCTATTGTAAAATTGTTGAGTTTTTTTAAGTTGGAACTTTTTTTTATGGTTTTTATAATGAAATTGTTGAGTTGTTTTAACTTTGGATATTTTTTAATGGTTTTTATTGTGAAATTATTGAGTTTTTTTTACTTGGATCTTTTTTTATACTATTTTAGTAAAATTGTTGAGTTTTTTAAATTGGAACTTTTTTCTATGGTCTTAATAGTTAAACTGTTGTGTTTTTTCATTTGGATTTTTTTTCATAGATTTTATGGTTAAATGTATGATTTTTTTATTTAATTTGGAACTTTTTTTATTTTATTAGTAAAATTGTTGTGTTTTTTTAACTTGAAACTTTTATTAAGGTTTTTATAGTGAGATTGTTCAATTTATGGTTTTTATAGTGCAATTGTTGAGTTTTTTAATTTGGAATTCTCTTTAATAGTTTTTATAGTGAGACTGTTGAGTGTTTTTAACTTGCAACTTTTTTCATACTATTTGTAGTATAATTATTTTATTTTTTTAAATTGAAATTTATTTATTGTTTTTATAGAGAAACTGTTGAGTTTATTAAATTCTATTATAGTTTTTATGGTGAAATTCTTGATTTTTTTCTTTAATTTGGAACTTTTATATTATGTTTGTAGTAAAATTATTGAGTTTTTTCTAACTTGGGACTTTTATTTAAGGTTTTTATAGTTAAATTGTTCAGTTTATGGCTTTTATAGTGAAATTCTTTAGTTTTTTTAAAATTGGAATTCATTTAAATGGTTTTTATAGTGAAACAATTGAGTTTTTTTAACTTGCGACTTTTTTTATACTATTTATAGTAAAATTGTTTAATTTGTTTAAATTGAAACTTTTTTGATTCTTTTATTGTGAAACTGTTGATTTTTTTCACTTGTAAATTTCGTTATAGTTTTTATGGTGAAATTGTTGATTTTTTTTAATTTGGATTTTTTTGTTATTTCTATTGTAAAATTGTTGAGTTTTTTTAAGTTGGAACTTTTATTTATGGTTTTTATAATGAAATTGTTGAGTTGTTTTAACTTTGGATATTTTTTAATGGTTTTTATTGTGAAATTGTTGAGTTTTTTTTACTTGGAACTTTTTTTATGCTATTTTAGTAAAATTGTTGATTTTTTTAAATTGGAACTCTTTTATATGGTTTTTATAGTTAAACTGTTGTGTTTTTTCATTTGGAAATTTTGTTATAGTTTTTATGGTGAAATGTATGGTTTTTTTTATTTAATTTGGAACTTTTTTTATTTTTGTAGTAAAATTGTTGAGTATTTTTAACTTGAAACTTTTATTAAGGTTTTTATAGTGAGATTGTTCAATTTATGGTTTTTATAGTGCAATTGTTGAGTTTTTTTAACTTGGAATTCTCTTTAATAGTTTTTATAGTGAGACTGTTGAGTGTTTTTAACTTGCAACTTTTTTCATACTATTTGTAGTATAATTGTTTTGGTTTTTTAAATTGAAATTTTTTTATTGTTTTTATAGAGAAACTGTTGAGTTTATTAAATTCTATTATAGTTTTTATGGTGAAATTCTTGATTTTTTTATTTAATTTGGAACAATTATATTATCTTTGTAGTAAAATTGTTGAGTTTTTTTTTAACTTGGAACTTTTTTTTAAGGTTTTTATAGTGAAATTGTTCAGTTTATGGTTTTTATAGTGAAATTCTTGAGTTTTTTTAAATTGGAATTCATTTAAATGGTTTTTATGGTGAAACTCTTGAGTTTTTTTAACTTGCGACTTTTTTTTTATACTATTTATAGTAAAATTGTTTAATTTTTTTAAATTGATACTTTTTTTATTCTTTTATTGTGAAACTGTTGAGTATTTTCACTTGTAAATTTCGTTATAGGTTTTATGGTGAAATTGTTGATTTATTTTTAATTTGGATTTTTTTGTTATTTCTATTGTAAAATTGTTGAGTTTTTTTAAGTTGGAACTTTTTTTTATGGTTTTTATAATGAAATTGTTGAGTTGTTTTAACTTTGGATATTTTTTAATGGTTTTTATTGTGAAATTATTGAGTTTTTTTTACTTGGATCTTTTTTTATACTATTTTAGTAAAATTGTTGAGTTTTTTAAATTGGAACTTTTTTCTATGGTCTTAATAGTTAAACTGTTGTGTTTTTTCATTTGGATTTTTTTTCATAGATTTTATGGTTAAATGTATGATTTTTTTATTTAATTTGGAACTTTTTTTATTTTATTAGTAAAATTGTTGTGTTTTTTTAACTTGAAACTTTTATTAAGGTTTTTATAGTGAGATTGTTCAATTTATGGTTTTTATAGTGCAATTGTTGAGTTTTTTAATTTGGAATTCTCTTTAATAGTTTTTATAGTGAGACTGTTGAGTGTTTTTAACTTGCAACTTTTTTCATACTATTTGTAGTATAATTATTTTATTTTTTTAAATTGAAATTTATTTATTGTTTTTATAGAGAAACTGTTGAGTTTATTAAATTCTATTATAGTTTTTATGGTGAAATTCTTGATTTTTTTCTTTAATTTGGAACTTTTATATTATGTTTGTAGTAAAATTATTGAGTTTTTTCTAACTTGGGACTTTTATTTAAGGTTTTTATAGTTAAATTGTTCAGTTTATGGCTTTTATAGTGAAATTCTTTAGTTTTTTTAAAATTGGAATTCATTTAAATGGTTTTTATAGTGAAACAATTGAGTTTTTTTAACTTGCGACTTTTTTTATACTATTTATAGTAAAATTGTTTAATTTGTTTAAATTGAAACTTTTTTGATTCTTTTATTGTGAAACTGTTGATTTTTTTCACTTGTAAATTTCGTTATAGTTTTTATGGTGAAATTGTTGATTTTTTTTAATTTGGATTTTTTTGTTATTTCTATTGTAAAATTGTTGAGTTTTTTTAAGTTGGAACTTTTATTTATGGTTTTTATAATGAAATTGTTGAGTTGTTTTAACTTTGGATATTTTTTAATGGTTTTTATTGTGAAATTGTTGAGTTTTTTTTACTTGGAACTTTTTTTATGCTATTTTAGTAAAATTGTTGATTTTTTTAAATTGGAACTCTTTTATATGGTTTTTATAGTTAAACTGTTGTGTTTTTTCATTTGGAAATTTTGTTATAGTTTTTATGGTGAAATGTATGGTTTTTTTTATTTAATTTGGAACTTTTTTTATTTTTGTAGTAAAATTGTTGAGTATTTTTAACTTGAAACTTTTATTAAGGTTTTTATAGTGAGATTGTTCAATTTATGGTTTTTATAGTGCAATTGTTGAGTTTTTTTAACTTGGAATTCTCTTTAATAGTTTTTATAGTGAGACTGTTGAGTGTTTTTAACTTGCAACTTTTTTCATACTATTTGTAGTATAATTGTTTTGGTTTTTTAAATTGAAATTTTTTTATTGTTTTTATAGAGAAACTGTTGAGTTTATTAAATTCTATTATAGTTTTTATGGTGAAATTCTTGATTTTTTTATTTAATTTGGAACAATTATATTATCTTTGTAGTAAAATTGTTGAGTTTTTTTTTAACTTGGAACTTTTTTTTAAGGTTTTTATAGTGAAATTGTTCAGTTTATGGTTTTTATAGTGAAATTCTTGAGTTTTTTTAAATTGGAATTCATTTAAATGGGTTTTATGGTGAAACTCTTGAGTTTTTTTAACTTGCGACTTTTTTTTTATACTATTTATAGTAAAATTGTTTAATTTTTTTAAATTGATACTTTTTTTATTCTTTTATTGTGAAACTGTTGAGTATTTTCACTTGTAAATTTCGTTATAGGTTTTATGGTGAAATTGTTGATTTATTTTTAATTTGGATTTTTTTGTTATTTCTATTGTAAAATTGTTGAGTTTTTTTAAGTTGGAACTTTTTTTTATGGTTTTTATAATGAAATTGTTGAGTTGTTTTAACTTTGGATATTTTTTAATGGTTTTTATTGTGAAATTATTGAGTTTTTTTTACTTGGATCTTTTTTTATACTATTTTAGTAAAATTGTTGAGTTTTTTAAATTGGAACTTTTTTCTATGGTCTTAATAGTTAAACTGTTGTGTTTTTTCATTTGGATTTTTTTTCATAGATTTTATGGTTAAATGTATGATTTTTTTATTTAATTTGGAACTTTTTTTATTTTATTAGTAAAATTGTTGTGTTTTTTTAACTTGAAACTTTTATTAAGGTTTTTATAGTGAGATTGTTCAATTTATGGTTTTTATAGTGCAATTGTTGAGTTTTTTAATTTGGAATTCTCTTTAATAGTTTTTATAGTGAGACTGTTGAGTGTTTTTAACTTGCAACTTTTTTCATACTATTTGTAGTATAATTATTTTATTTTTTTAAATTGAAATTTATTTATTGTTTTTATAGAGAAACTGTTGAGTTTATTAAATTCTATTATAGTTTTTATGGTGAAATTCTTGATTTTTTTCTTTAATTTGGAACTTTTATATTATGTTTGTAGTAAAATTATTGAGTTTTTTCTAACTTGGGACTTTTATTTAAGGTTTTTATAGTTAAATTGTTCAGTTTATGGCTTTTATAGTGAAATTCTTTAGTTTTTTTAAAATTGGAATTCATTTAAATGGTTTTTATAGTGAAACAATTGAGTTTTTTTAACTTGCGACTTTTTTTATACTATTTATAGTAAAATTGTTTAATTTGTTTAAATTGAAACTTTTTTGATTCTTTTATTGTGAAACTGTTGATTTTTTTCACTTGTAAATTTCGTTATAGTTTTTATGGTGAAATTGTTGATTTTTTTTAATTTGGATTTTTTTGTTATTTCTATTGTAAAATTGTTGAGTTTTTTTAAGTTGGAACTTTTATTTATGGTTTTTATAATGAAATTGTTGAGTTGTTTTAACTTTGGATATTTTTTAATGGTTTTTATTGTGAAATTGTTGAGTTTTTTTTACTTGGAACTTTTTTTATGCTATTTTAGTAAAATTGTTGATTTTTTTAAATTGGAACTCTTTTATATGGTTTTTATAGTTAAACTGTTGTGTTTTTTCATTTGGAAATTTTGTTATAGTTTTTATGGTGAAATGTATGGTTTTTTTTATTTAATTTGGAACTTTTTTTATTTTTGTAGTAAAATTGTTGAGTATTTTTAACTTGAAACTTTTATTAAGGTTTTTATAGTGAGATTGTTCAATTTATGGTTTTTATAGTGCAATTGTTGAGTTTTTTTAACTTGGAATTCTCTTTAATAGTTTTTATAGTGAGACTGTTGAGTGTTTTTAACTTGCAACTTTTTTCATACTATTTGTAGTATAATTGTTTTGGTTTTTTAAATTGAAATTTTTTTATTGTTTTTATAGAGAAACTGTTGAGTTTATTAAATTCTATTATAGTTTTTATGGTGAAATTCTTGATTTTTTTATTTAATTTGGAACAATTATATTATCTTTGTAGTAAAATTGTTGAGTTTTTTTTTAACTTGGAACTTTTTTTTAAGGTTTTTATAGTGAAATTGTTCAGTTTATGGTTTTTATAGTGAAATTCTTGAGTTTTTTAAAATTGGAATTCATTTAAATGGTTTTTATGGTGAAACTCTTGAGTTTTTTTAACTTGCGACTTTTTTTTTATACTATTTATAGTAAAATTGTTTAATTTTTTTAAATTGATACTTTTTTTATTCTTTTATTGTGAAACTGTTGAGTATTTTCACTTGTAAATTTCGTTATAGGTTTTATGGTGAAATTGTTGATTTATTTTTAATTTGAATTTTTTTGTTATTTCTATTGTAAAATTGTTGAGTTTTTTTAAGTTGGAACTTTTTTTTATGGTTTTTATAATGAAAGTGTTGAGTTGTTTTAACTTTGGATATTTTTTAATGGTTTTTATTGTGAAATTATTGAGTTTTTTTTACTTGGATCTTTTTTTATACTATTTTAGTAAAATTGTTGAGTTTTTTAAATTGGAACTTTTTTCTATGGTCTTAATAGTTAAACTGTTGTGTTTTTTCATTTGGATTTTTTTTCATAGATTTTATGGTTAAATGTATGATTTTTTTATTTAATTTGGAACTTTTTTTATTTTATTAGTAAAATTGTTGTGTTTTTTTAACTTGAAACTTTTATTAAGGTTTTTATAGTGAGATTGTTCAATTTATGGTTTTTATAGTGCAATTGTTGAGTTTTTTAATTTGGAATTCTCTTTAATAGTTTTTATAGTGAGACTGTTGAGTGTTTTTAACTTGCAACTTTTTTCATACTATTTGTAGTATAATTATTTTATTTTTTTAAATTGAAATTTATTTATTGTTTTTATAGAGAAACTGTTGAGTTTATTAAATTCTATTATAGTTTTTATGGTGAAATTCTTGATTTTTTTCTTTAATTTGGAACTTTTATATTATGTTTGTAGTAAAATTATTGAGTTTTTTCTAACTTGGGACTTTTATTTAAGGTTTTTATAGTTAAATTGTTCAGTTTATGGCTTTTATAGTGAAATTCTTTAGTTTTTTTAAAATTGGAATTCATTTAAATGGTTTTTATAGTGAAACAATTGAGTTTTTTTAACTTGCGACTTTTTTTATACTATTTATAGTAAAATTGTTTAATTTGTTTAAATTGAAACTTTTTTGATTCTTTTATTGTGAAACTGTTGATTTTTTTCACTTGTAAATTTCGTTATAGTTTTTATGGTGAAATTGTTGATTTTTTTTAATTTGGATTTTTTTGTTATTTCTATTGTAAAATTGTTGAGTTTTTTTAAGTTGGAACTTTTATTTATGGTTTTTATAATGAAATTGTTGAGTTGTTTTAACTTTGGATATTTTTTAATGGTTTTTATTGTGAAATTGTTGAGTTTTTTTTACTTGGAACTTTTTTTATGCTATTTTAGTAAAATTGTTGATTTTTTTAAATTGGAACTCTTTTATATGGTTTTTATAGTTAAACTGTTGTGTTTTTTCATTTGGAAATTTTGTTATAGTTTTTATGGTGAAATGTATGGTTTTTTTTATTTAATTTGGAACTTTTTTTATTTTTGTAGTAAAATTGTTGAGTATTTTTAACTTGAAACTTTTATTAAGGTTTTTATAGTGAGATTGTTCAATTTATGGTTTTTATAGTGCAATTGTTGAGTTTTTTTAACTTGGAATTCTCTTTAATAGTTTTTATAGTGAGACTGTTGAGTGTTTTTAACTTGCAACTTTTTTCATACTATTTGTAGTATAATTGTTTTGGTTTTTTAAATTGAAATTTTTTTATTGTTTTTATAGAGAAACTGTTGAGTTTATTAAATTCTATTATAGTTTTTATGGTGAAATTCTTGATTTTTTTATTTAATTTGGAACAATTATATTATCTTTGTAGTAAAATTGTTGAGTTTTTTTTTAACTTGGAACTTTTTTTTAAGGTTTTTATAGTGAAATTGTTCAGTTTATGGTTTTTATAGTGAAATTCTTGAGTTTTTTTAAATTGGAATTCATTTAAATGGTTTTTATGGTGAAACTCTTGAGTTTTTTTAACTTGCGACTTTTTTTTTATACTATTTATAGTAAAATTGTTTAATTTTTTTAAATTGATACTTTTTTTATTCTTTTATTGTGAAACTGTTGAGTATTTTCACTTGTAAATTTCGTTATAGGTTTTATGGTGAAATTGTTGATTTATTTTTAATTTGGATTTTTTTGTTATTTCTATTGTAAAATTGTTGAGTTTTTTTAAGTTGGAACTTTTTTTTATGGTTTTTATAATGAAATTGTTGAGTTGTTTTAACTTTGGATATTTTTTAATGGTTTTTATTGTGAAATTATTGAGTTTTTTTTACTTGGATCTTTTTTTATACTATTTTAGTAAAATTGTTGAGTTTTTTAAATTGGAACTTTTTTCTATGGTCTTAATAGTTAAACTGTTGTGTTTTTTCATTTGGATTTTTTTTCATAGATTTTATGGTTAAATGTATGATTTTTTTATTTAATTTGGAACTTTTTTTATTTTATTAGTAAAATTGTTGTGTTTTTTTAACTTGAAACTTTTATTAAGGTTTTTATAGTGAGATTGTTCAATTTATGGTTTTTATAGTGCAATTGTTGAGTTTTTTAATTTGGAATTCTCTTTAATAGTTTTTATAGTGAGACTGTTGAGTGTTTTTAACTTGCAACTTTTTTCATACTATTTGTAGTATAATTATTTTATTTTTTTAAATTGAAATTTATTTATTGTTTTTATAGAGAAACTGTTGAGTTTATTAAATTCTATTATAGTTTTTATGGTGAAATTCTTGATTTTTTTCTTTAATTTGGAACTTTTATATTATGTTTGTAGTAAAATTATTGAGTTTTTTCTAACTTGGGACTTTTATTTAAGGTTTTTATAGTTAAATTGTTCAGTTTATGGCTTTTATAGTGAAATTCTTTAGTTTTTTTAAAATTGGAATTCATTTAAATGGTTTTTATAGTGAAACAATTGAGTTTTTTTAACTTGCGACTTTTTTTATACTATTTATAGTAAAATTGTTTAATTTGTTTAAATTGAAACTTTTTTGATTCTTTTATTGTGAAACTGTTGATTTTTTTCACTTGTAAATTTCGTTATAGTTTTTATGGTGAAATTGTTGATTTTTTTTAATTTGGATTTTTTTGTTATTTCTATTGTAAAATTGTTGAGTTTTTTTAAGTTGGAACTTTTATTTATGGTTTTTATAATGAAATTGTTGAGTTGTTTTAACTTTGGATATTTTTTAATGGTTTTTATTGTGAAATTGTTGAGTTTTTTTTACTTGGAACTTTTTTTATGCTATTTTAGTAAAATTGTTGATTTTTTTAAATTGGAACTCTTTTATATGGTTTTTATAGTTAAACTGTTGTGTTTTTTCATTTGGAAATTTTGTTATAGTTTTTATGGTGAAATGTATGGTTTTTTTTATTTAATTTGGAACTTTTTTTATTTTTGTAGTAAAATTGTTGAGTATTTTTAACTTGAAACTTTTATTAAGGTTTTTATAGTGAGATTGTTCAATTTATGGTTTTTATAGTGCAATTGTTGAGTTTTTTTAACTTGGAATTCTCTTTAATAGTTTTTATAGTGAGACTGTTGAGTGTTTTTAACTTGCAACTTTTTTCATACTATTTGTAGTATAATTGTTTTGGTTTTTTAAATTGAAATTTTTTTATTGTTTTTATAGAGAAACTGTTGAGTTTATTAAATTCTATTATAGTTTTTATGGTGAAATTCTTGATTTTTTTATTTAATTTGGAACAATTATATTATCTTTGTAGTAAAATTGTTGAGTTTTTTTTTAACTTGGAACTTTTTTTTAAGGTTTTTATAGTGAAATTGTTCAGTTTATGGTTTTTATAGTGAAATTCTTGAGTTTTTTTAAATTGGAATTCATTTAAATGGTTTTTATGGTGAAACTCTTGAGTTTTTTTAACTTGCGACTTTTTTTTTATACTATTTATAGTAAAATTGTTTAATTTTTTTAAATTGATACTTTTTTTATTCTTTTATTGTGAAACTGTTGAGTATTTTCACTTGTAAATTTCGTTATAGGTTTTATGGTGAAATTGTTGATTTATTTTTAATTTGGATTTTTTTGTTATTTCTATTGTAAAATTGTTGAGTTTTTTTAAGTTGGAACTTTTTTTTATGGTTTTTATAATGAAATTGTTGAGTTGTTTTAACTTTGGATATTTTTTAATGGTTTTTATTGTGAAATTATTGAGTTTTTTTTACTTGGATCTTTTTTTATACTATTTTAGTAAAATTGTTGAGTTTTTTAAATTGGAACTTTTTTCTATGGTCTTAATAGTTAAACTGTTGTGTTTTTTCATTTGGATTTTTTTTCATAGATTTTATGGTTAAATGTATGATTTTTTTATTTAATTTGGAACTTTTTTTATTTTATTAGTAAAATTGTTGTGTTTTTTTAACTTGAAACTTTTATTAAGGTTTTTATAGTGAGATTGTTCAATTTATGGTTTTTATAGTGCAATTGTTGAGTTTTTTAATTTGGAATTCTCTTTAATAGTTTTTATAGTGAGACTGTTGAGTGTTTTTAACTTGCAACTTTTTTCATACTATTTGTAGTATAATTATTTTATTTTTTTAAATTGAAATTTATTTATTGTTTTTATAGAGAAACTGTTGAGTTTATTAAATTCTATTATAGTTTTTATGGTGAAATTCTTGATTTTTTTCTTTAATTTGGAACTTTTATATTATGTTTGTAGTAAAATTATTGAGTTTTTTCTAACTTGGGACTTTTATTTAAGGTTTTTATAGTTAAATTGTTCAGTTTATGGCTTTTATAGTGAAATTCTTTAGTTTTTTTAAAATTGGAATTCATTTAAATGGTTTTTATAGTGAAACAATTGAGTTTTTTTAACTTGCGACTTTTTTTATACTATTTATAGTAAAATTGTTTAATTTGTTTAAATTGAAACTTTTTTGATTCTTTTATTGTGAAACTGTTGATTTTTTTCACTTGTAAATTTCGTTATAGTTTTTATGGTGAAATTGTTGATTTTTTTTAATTTGGATTTTTTTGTTATTTCTATTGTAAAATTGTTGAGTTTTTTTAAGTTGGAACTTTTATTTATGGTTTTTATAATGAAATTGTTGAGTTGTTTTAACTTTGGATATTTTTTAATGGTTTTTATTGTGAAATTGTTGAGTTTTTTTTACTTGGAACTTTTTTTATGCTATTTTAGTAAAATTGTTGATTTTTTTAAATTGGAACTCTTTTATATGGTTTTTATAGTTAAACTGTTGTGTTTTTTCATTTGGAAATTTTGTTATAGTTTTTATGGTGAAATGTATGGTTTT
Source organism: Lathyrus aphaca (assembly GCA_963966055.1). NCBI lineage: Eukaryota > Viridiplantae > Streptophyta > Magnoliopsida > Fabales > Fabaceae > Lathyrus > Lathyrus aphaca. The sequence continues at coordinate 224,729,075 of OZ014522.1, forward strand.
TTTTATTTAATTTGGAACTTTTTTTATTTTTGTAGTAAAATTGTTGAGTATTTTTAACTTGAAACTTTTATTAAGGTTTTTATAGTGAGATTGTTCAATTTATGGTTTTTATAGTGCAATTGTTGAGTTTTTTTAACTTGGAATTCTCTTTAATAGTTTTTATAGTGAGACTGTTGAGTGTTTTTAACTTGCAACTTTTTTCATACTATTTGTAGTATAATTGTTTTGGTTTTTTAAATTGAAATTTTTTTATTGTTTTTATAGAGAAACTGTTGAGTTTATTAAATTCTATTATAGTTTTTATGGTGAAATTCTTGATTTTTTTATTTAATTTGGAACAATTATATTATCTTTGTAGTAAAATTGTTGAGTTTTTTTTTAACTTGGAACTTTTTTTTAAGGTTTTTATAGTGAAATTGTTCAGTTTATGGTTTTTATAGTGAAATTCTTGAGTTTTTTTAAATTGGAATTCATTTAAATGGTTTTTATGGTGAAACTCTTGAGTTTTTTTAACTTGCGACTTTTTTTTTATACTATTTATAGTAAAATTGTTTAATTTTTTTAAATTGATACTTTTTTTATTCTTTTATTGTGAAACTGTTGAGTATTTTCACTTGTAAATTTCGTTATAGGTTTTATGGTGAAATTGTTGATTTATTTTTAATTTGGATTTTTTTGTTATTTCTATTGTAAAATTGTTGAGTTTTTTTAAGTTGGAACTTTTTTTTATGGTTTTTATAATGAAATTGTTGAGTTGTTTTAACTTTGGATATTTTTTAATGGTTTTTATTGTGAAATTATTGAGTTTTTTTTACTTGGATCTTTTTTTATACTATTTTAGTAAAATTGTTGAGTTTTTTAAATTGGAACTTTTTTCTATGGTCTTAATAGTTAAACTGTTGTGTTTTTTCATTTGGATTTTTTTTCATAGATTTTATGGTTAAATGTATGATTTTTTTATTTAATTTGGAACTTTTTTTATTTTATTAGTAAAATTGTTGTGTTTTTTTAACTTGAAACTTTTATTAAGGTTTTTATAGTGAGATTGTTCAATTTATGGTTTTTATAGTGCAATTGTTGAGTTTTTTAATTTGGAATTCTCTTTAATAGTTTTTATAGTGAGACTGTTGAGTGTTTTTAACTTGCAACTTTTTTCATACTATTTGTAGTATAATTATTTTATTTTTTTAAATTGAAATTTATTTATTGTTTTTATAGAGAAACTGTTGAGTTTATTAAATTCTATTATAGTTTTTATGGTGAAATTCTTGATTTTTTTCTTTAATTTGGAACTTTTATATTATGTTTGTAGTAAAATTATTGAGTTTTTTCTAACTTGGGACTTTTATTTAAGGTTTTTATAGTTAAATTGTTCAGTTTATGGCTTTTATAGTGAAATTCTTTAGTTTTTTTAAAATTGGAATTCATTTAAATGGTTTTTATAGTGAAACAATTGAGTTTTTTTAACTTGCGACTTTTTTTATACTATTTATAGTAAAATTGTTTAATTTGTTTAAATTGAAACTTTTTTGATTCTTTTATTGTGAAACTGTTGATTTTTTTCACTTGTAAATTTCGTTATAGTTTTTATGGTGAAATTGTTGATTTTTTTTAATTTGGATTTTTTTGTTATTTCTATTGTAAAATTGTTGAGTTTTTTTAAGTTGGAACTTTTATTTATGGTTTTTATAATGAAATTGTTGAGTTGTTTTAACTTTGGATATTTTTTAATGGTTTTTATTGTGAAATTGTTGAGTTTTTTTTACTTGGAACTTTTTTTATGCTATTTTAGTAAAATTGTTGATTTTTTTAAATTGGAACTCTTTTATATGGTTTTTATAGTTAAACTGTTGTGTTTTTTCATTTGGAAATTTTGTTATAGTTTTTATGGTGAAATGTATGGTTTTTTTTATTTAATTTGGAACTTTTTTTATTTTTGTAGTAAAATTGTTGAGTATTTTTAACTTGAAACTTTTATTAAGGTTTTTATAGTGAGATTGTTCAATTTATGGTTTTTATAGTGCAATTGTTGAGTTTTTTTAACTTGGAATTCTCTTTAATAGTTTTTATAGTGAGACTGTTGAGTGTTTTTAACTTGCAACTTTTTTCATACTATTTGTAGTATAATTGTTTTGGTTTTTTAAATTGAAATTTTTTTATTGTTTTTATAGAGAAACTGTTGAGTTTATTAAATTCTATTATAGTTTTTATGGTGAAATTCTTGATTTTTTTATTTAATTTGGAACAATTATATTATCTTTGTAGTAAAATTGTTGAGTTTTTTTTTAACTTGGAACTTTTTTTTAAGGTTTTTATAGTGAAATTGTTCAGTTTATGGTTTTTATAGTGAAATTCTTGAGTTTTTTTAAATTGGAATTCATTTAAATGGTTTTTATGGTGAAACTCTTGAGTTTTTTTAACTTGCGACTTTTTTTTTATACTATTTATAGTAAAATTGTTTAATTTTTTTAAATTGATACTTTTTTTATTCTTTTATTGTGAAACTGTTGAGTATTTTCACTTGTAAATTTCGTTATAGGTTTTATGGTGAAATTGTTGATTTATTTTTAATTTGGATTTTTTTGTTATTTCTATTGTAAAATTGTTGAGTTTTTTTAAGTTGGAACTTTTTTTTATGGTTTTTATAATGAAATTGTTGAGTTGTTTTAACTTTGGATATTTTTTAATGGTTTTTATTGTGAAATTATTGAGTTTTTTTTACTTGGATCTTTTTTTATACTATTTTAGTAAAATTGTTGAGTTTTTTAAATTGGAACTTTTTTCTATGGTCTTAATAGTTAAACTGTTGTGTTTTTTCATTTGGATTTTTTTTCATAGATTTTATGGTTAAATGTATGATTTTTTTATTTAATTTGGAACTTTTTTTATTTTATTAGTAAAATTGTTGTGTTTTTTTAACTTGAAACTTTTATTAAGGTTTTTATAGTGAGATTGTTCAATTTATGGTTTTTATAGTGCAATTGTTGAGTTTTTTAATTTGGAATTCTCTTTAATAGTTTTTATAGTGAGACTGTTGAGTGTTTTTAACTTGCAACTTTTTTCATACTATTTGTAGTATAATTATTTTATTTTTTTAAATTGAAATTTATTTATTGTTTTTATAGAGAAACTGTTGAGTTTATTAAATTCTATTATAGTTTTTATGGTGAAATTCTTGATTTTTTTCTTTAATTTGGAACTTTTATATTATGTTTGTAGTAAAATTATTGAGTTTTTTCTAACTTGGGACTTTTATTTAAGGTTTTTATAGTTAAATTGTTCAGTTTATGGCTTTTATAGTGAAATTCTTTAGTTTTTTTAAAATTGGAATTCATTTAAATGGTTTTTATAGTGAAACAATTGAGTTTTTTTAACTTGCGACTTTTTTTATACTATTTATAGTAAAATTGTTTAATTTGTTTAAATTGAAACTTTTTTGATTCTTTTATTGTGAAACTGTTGATTTTTTTCACTTGTAAATTTCGTTATAGTTTTTATGGTGAAATTGTTGATTTTTTTTAATTTGGATTTTTTTGTTATTTCTATTGTAAAATTGTTGAGTTTTTTTAAGTTGGAACTTTTATTTATGGTTTTTATAATGAAATTGTTGAGTTGTTTTAACTTTGGATATTTTTTAATGGTTTTTATTGTGAAATTGTTGAGTTTTTTTTACTTGGAACTTTTTTTATGCTATTTTAGTAAAATTGTTGATTTTTTTAAATTGGAACTCTTTTATATGGTTTTTATAGTTAAACTGTTGTGTTTTTTCATTTGGAAATTTTGTTATAGTTTTTATGGTGAAATGTATGGTTTTTTTTATTTAATTTGGAACTTTTTTTATTTTTGTAGTAAAATTGTTGAGTATTTTTAACTTGAAACTTTTATTAAGGTTTTTATAGTGAGATTGTTCAATTTATGGTTTTTATAGTGCAATTGTTGAGTTTTTTTAACTTGGAATTCTCTTTAATAGTTTTTATAGTGAGACTGTTGAGTGTTTTTAACTTGCAACTTTTTTCATACTATTTGTAGTATAATTGTTTTGGTTTTTTAAATTGAAATTTTTTTATTGTTTTTATAGAGAAACTGTTGAGTTTATTAAATTCTATTATAGTTTTTATGGTGAAATTCTTGATTTTTTTATTTAATTTGGAACAATTATATTATCTTTGTAGTAAAATTGTTGAGTTTTTTTTTAACTTGGAACTTTTTTTTAAGGTTTTTATAGTGAAATTGTTCAGTTTATGGTTTTTATAGTGAAATTCTTGAGTTTTTTTAAATTGGAATTCATTTAAATGGTTTTTATGGTGAAACTCTTGAGTTTTTTTAACTTGCGACTTTTTTTTTATACTATTTATAGTAAAATTGTTTAATTTTTTTAAATTGATACTTTTTTTATTCTTTTATTGTGAAACTGTTGAGTATTTTCACTTGTAAATTTCGTTATAGGTTTTATGGTGAAATTGTTGATTTATTTTTAATTTGGATTTTTTTGTTATTTCTATTGTAAAATTGTTGAGTTTTTTTAAGTTGGAACTTTTTTTTATGGTTTTTATAATGAAATTGTTGAGTTGTTTTAACTTTGGATATTTTTTAATGGTTTTTATTGTGAAATTATTGAGTTTTTTTTACTTGGATCTTTTTTTATACTATTTTAGTAAAATTGTTGAGTTTTTTAAATTGGAACTTTTTTCTATGGTCTTAATAGTTAAACTGTTGTGTTTTTTCATTTGGATTTTTTTTCATAGATTTTATGGTTAAATGTATGATTTTTTTATTTAATTTGGAACTTTTTTTATTTTATTAGTAAAATTGTTGTGTTTTTTTAACTTGAAACTTTTATTAAGGTTTTTATAGTGAGATTGTTCAATTTATGGTTTTTATAGTGCAATTGTTGAGTTTTTTAATTTGGAATTCTCTTTAATAGTTTTTATAGTGAGACTGTTGAGTGTTTTTAACTTGCAACTTTTTTCATACTATTTGTAGTATAATTATTTTATTTTTTTAAATTGAAATTTATTTATTGTTTTTATAGAGAAACTGTTGAGTTTATTAAATTCTATTATAGTTTTTATGGTGAAATTCTTGATTTTTTTCTTTAATTTGGAACTTTTATATTATGTTTGTAGTAAAATTATTGAGTTTTTTCTAACTTGGGACTTTTATTTAAGGTTTTTATAGTTAAATTGTTCAGTTTATGGCTTTTATAGTGAAATTCTTTAGTTTTTTTAAAATTGGAATTCATTTAAATGGTTTTTATAGTGAAACAATTGAGTTTTTTTAACTTGCGACTTTTTTTATACTATTTATAGTAAAATTATTTAATTTGTTTAAATTGAAACTTTTTTGATTCTTTTATTGTGAAACTGTTGATTTTTTTCACTTGTAAATTTCGTTATAGTTTTTATGGTGAAATTGTTGATTTTTTTTAATTTGGATTTTTTTGTTATTTCTATTGTAAAATTGTTGAGTTTTTTTAAGTTGGAACTTTTATTTATGGTTTTTATAATGAAATTGTTGAGTTGTTTTAACTTTGGATATTTTTTAATGGTTTTTATTGTGAAATTGTTGAGTTTTTTTTACTTGGAACTTTTTTTATGCTATTTTAGTAAAATTGTTGATTTTTTTAAATTGGAACTCTTTTATATGGTTTTTATAGTTAAACTGTTGTGTTTTTTCATTTGGAAATTTTGTTATAGTTTTTATGGTGAAATGTATGGTTTTTTTATTTAATTTGGAACTTTTTTTATTTTTGTAGTAAAATTGTTGAGTATTTTTAACTTGAAACTTTTATTAAGGTTTTTATAGTGAGATTGTTCAATTTATGGTTTTTATAGTGCAATTGTTGAGTTTTTTTAACTTGGAATTCTCTTTAATAGTTTTTATAGTGAGACTGTTGAGTGTTTTTAACTTGCAACTTTTTTCATACTATTTGTAGTATAATTGTTTTGGTTTTTTAAATTGAAATTTTTTTATTGTTTTTATAGAGAAACTGTTGAGTTTATTAAATTCTATTATAGTTTTTATGGTGAAATTCTTGATTTTTTTATTTAATTTGGAACAATTATATTATCTTTGTAGTAAAATTGTTGAGTTTTTTTTTAACTTGGAACTTTTTTTTAAGGTTTTTATAGTGAAATTGTTCAGTTTATGGTTTTTATAGTGAAATTCTTGAGTTTTTTTAAATTGGAATTCATTTAAATGGTTTTTATGGTGAAACTCTTGAGTTTTTTTAACTTGCGACTTTTTTTTTATACTATTTATAGTAAAATTGTTTAATTTTTTTAAATTGATACTTTTTTTATTCTTTTATTGTGAAACTGTTGAGTATTTTCACTTGTAAATTTCGTTATAGGTTTTATGGTGAAATTGTTGATTTATTTTTAATTTGGATTTTTTTGTTATTTCTATTGTAAAATTGTTGAGTTTTTTTAAGTTGGAACTTTTTTTTATGGTTTTTATAATGAAATTGTTGAGTTGTTTTAACTTTGGATATTTTTTAATGATTTTTATTGTGAAATTATTGAGTTTTTTTTACTTGGATCTTTTTTTATACTATTTTAGTAAAATTGTTGAGTTTTTTAAATTGGAACTTTTTTCTATGGTCTTAATGGTTAAACTGTTGTGTTTTTTCATTTGGATTTTTTTTCATAGATTTTATGGTTAAATGTATGATTTTTTTATTTAATTTGGAACTTTTTTTATTTTATTAGTAAAATTGTTGTGTTTTTTTAACTTGAAACTTTTATTAAGGTTTTTATAGTGAGATTGTTCAATTTATGGTTTTTATAGTGCAATTGTTGAGTTTTTTAATTTGGAATTCTCTTTAATAGTTTTTATAGTGAGACTGTTGAGTGTTTTTAACTTGCAACTTTTTTCATACTATTTGTAGTATAATTATTTTATTTTTTTAAATTGAAATTTATTTATTGTTTTTATAGAGAAACTGTTGAGTTTATTAAATTCTATTATAGTTTTTATGGTGAAATTCTTGATTTTTTTCTTTAATTTGGAACTTTTATATTATGTTTGTAGTAAACTTATTGAGTTTTTTCTAACTTGGGACTTTTATTTAAGGTTTTTATAGTTAAATTGTTCAGTTTATGGCTTTTATAGTGAAATTCTTTAGTTTTTTTTAAAATTGGAATTCATTTAAATGGTTTTTATAGTGAAACAATTGAGTTTTTTTAACTTGCGACTTTTTTTATACTATTTATAGTAAAATTGTTTAATTTGTTTAAATTGAAACTTTTTTGATTCTTTTATTGTGAAACTGTTGATTTTTTTCACTTGTAAATTTCGTTATAGTTTTTATGGTGAAATTGTTGATTTTTTTTAATTTGGATTTTTTTGTTATTTCTATTGTAAAATTGTTGAGTTTTTTTAAGTTGGAACTTTTATTTATGGTTTTTATAATGAAATTGTTGAGTTGTTTTAACTTTGGATATTTTTTAATGGTTTTTATTGTGAAATTGTTGAGTTTTTTTTACTTGGAACTTTTTTTATGCTATTTTAGTAAAATTGTTGATTTTTTTAAATTGGAACTCTTTTATATGGTTTTTATAGTTAAACTGTTGTGTTTTTTCATTTGGAAATTTTGTTATAGTTTTTATGGTGAAATGTATGGTTTTTTTATTTAATTTGGAACTTTTTTTATTTTTGTAGTAAAATTGTTGAGTATTTTTAACTTGAAACTTTTATTAAGGTTTTTATAGTGAGATTGTTCAATTTATGGTTTTTATAGTGCAATTGTTGAGTTTTTTTAACTTGGAATTCTCTTTAATAGTTTTTATAGTGAGACTGTTGAGTGTTTTTAACTTGCAACTTTTTTCATACTATTTGTAGTATAATTGTTTTGGTTTTTTAAATTGAAATTTTTTTATTGTTTTTATAGAGAAACTGTTGAGTTTATTAAATTCTATTATAGTTTTTATGGTGAAATTCTTGATTTTTTTATTTAATTTGGAACAATTATATTATCTTTGTAGTAAAATTGTTGAGGTTTTTTTTAACTTGGAACTTTTTTTTAGGTTTTTATAGTGAAATTGTTCAGTTTATGGTTTTTATAGTGAAATTCTTGAGTTTTTTTAAATTGGAATTCATTTAAATGGTTTTTATGGTGAAACTCTTGAGTTTTTTTAACTTGCGACTTTTTTTTTATACTATTTATAGTAAAATTGTTTAATTTTTTTAAATTGATACTTTTTTTATTCTTTTATTGTGAAACTGTTGAGTATTTTCACTTGTAAATTTCGTTATAGGTTTTATGGTGAAATTGTTGATTTATTTTTAATTTGGATTTTTTTGTTATTTCTATTGTAAAATTGTTGAGTTTTTTTAAGTTGGAACTTTTTTTTATGGTTTTTATAATGAAATTGTTGAGTTTTTTTAACTTTGGATATTTTTTAATGGTTTTTATTGTGAAATTATTGAGTTTTTTTTACTTGGATCTTTTTTTATACTATTTTAGTAAAATTGTTGAGTTTTTTAAATTGGAACTTTTTTCTATGGTCTTAATGGTTAAACTGTTGAGTTTTTGCATTTGGATTTTTTTTCATAGATTTTATGGTTAAATGTATGATTTTTTTATTTAATTTGGAACTTTTTTTATTTTATTAGTAAAATTGTTGTGTTTTTTTAACTTGAAACTTTTATTAAGGTTTTTATAGTGAGATTGTTCAATTTATGGTTTTTATAGTGCAATTGTTGAGTTTTTTAATTTGGAATTCTCTTTAATAGTTTTTATAGTGAGACTGTTGAGTGTTTTTAACTTGCAACTTTTTTCATACTATTTGTAGTATAATTATTTTATTTTTTTAAATTGAAATTTATTTATTGTTTTTATAGAGAAACTGTTGAGTTTATTAAATTCTATTATAGTTTTTATGGTGAAATTCTTGATTTTTTTCTTTAATTTGGAACTTTTATATTATGTTTGTAGTAAAATTATTGAGTTTTTTCTAACTTGGGACTTTTATTTAAGGTTTTTATAGTTAAATTGTTCAGTTTATGGCTTTTATAGTGAAATTCTTTAGTTTTTTTAAAATTGGAATTCATTTAAATGGTTTTTATAGTGAAACAATTGAGTTTTTTTAACTTGCGACTTTTTTTATACTATTTATAGTAAAATTGTTTAATTTGTTTAAATTGAAACTTTTTTGATTCTTTTATTGTGAAACTGTTGATTTTTTTCACTTGTAAATTTCGTTATAGTTTTTATGGTGAAATTGTTGATTTTTTTTAATTTGGATTTTTTTGTTATTTCTATTGTAAAATTGTTGAGTTTTTTTAAGTTGGAACTTTTATTTATGGTTTTTATAATGAAATTGTTGAGTTGTTTTAACTTTGGATATTTTTTAATGGTTTTTATTGTGAAATTGTTGAGTTTTTTTTACTTGGAACTTTTTTTATGCTATTTTAGTAAAATTGTTGATTTTTTTAAATTGGAACTCTTTTATATGGTTTTTATAGTTAAACTGTTGTGTTTTTTCATTTGGAAATTTTGTTATAGTTTTTATGGTGAAATGTATGGTTTTTTTTATTTAATTTGGAACTTTTTTTATTTTTGTAGTAAAATTGTTGAGTATTTTTAACTTGAAACTTTTATTAAGGTTTTTATAGTGAGATTGTTCAATTTATGGTTTTTATAGTGCAATTGTTGAGTTTTTTTAACTTGGAATTCTCTTTAATAGTTTTTATAGTGAGACTGTTGAGTGTTTTTAACTTGCAACTTTTTTCATACTATTTGTAGTATAATTGTTTTGGTTTTTTAAATTGAAATTTTTTTATTGTTTTTATAGAGAAACTGTTGAGTTTATTAAATTCTATTATAGTTTTTATGGTGAAATTCTTGATTTTTTTATTTAATTTGGAACAATTATATTATCTTTGTAGTAAAATTGTTGAGTTTTTTTTTAACTTGGAACTTTTTTTTAAGGTTTTTATAGTGAAATTGTTCAGTTTATGGTTTTTATAGTGAAATTCTTGAGTTTTTTTAAATTGGAATTCATTTAAATGGTTTTTATGGTGAAACTCTTGAGTTTTTTTAACTTGCGACTTTTTTTTTATACTATTTATAGTAAAATTGTTTAATTTTTTTAAATTGATACTTTTTTTATTCTTTTATTGTGAAACTGTTGAGTATTTTCACTTGTAAATTTCGTTATAGGTTTTATGGTGAAATTGTTGATTTATTTTTAATTTGGATTTTTTTGTTATTTCTATTGTAAAATTGTTGAGTTTTTTTAAGTTGGAACTTTTTTTTATGGTTTTTATAATGAAATTGTTGAGTTTTTTTAACTTTGGATATTTTTTAATGGTTTTTATTGTGAAATTATTGAGTTTTTTTTACTTGGATCTTTTTTTATACTATTTTAGTAAAATTGTTGAGTTTTTTAAATTGGAACTTTTTTCTATGGTCTTAATAGTTAAACTGTTGAGTTTTTTCATTTGGATTTTTTTTCATAGATTTTATGGTTAAATGTATGATTTTTTTATTTAATTTGGAACTTTTTTTATTTTATTAGTAAAATTGTTGTGTTTTTTTAACTTGAAACTTTTATTAAGGTTTTTATAGTGAGATTGTTCAATTTATGGTTTTTATAGTGCAATTGTTGAGTTTTTTAATTTGGAATTCTCTTTAATAGTTTTTATAGTGAGACTGTTGAGTGTTTTTAACTTGCAACTTTTTTCATACTATTTGTAGTATAATTATTTTATTTTTTTAAATTGAAATTTATTTATTGTTTTTATAGAGAAACTGTTGAGTTTATTAAATTCTATTATAGTTTTTATGGTGAAATTCTTGATTTTTTTCTTTAATTTGGAACTTTTATATTATGTTTGTAGTAAAATTATTGAGTTTTTTCTAACTTGGGACTTTTATTTAAGGTTTTTATAGTTAAATTGTTCAGTTTATGGCTTTTATAGTGAAATTCTTTAGTTTTTTTAAAATTGGAATTCATTTAAATGGTTTTTATAGTGAAACAATTGAGTTTTTTTAACTTGCGACTTTTTTTATACTATTTATAGTAAAATTGTTTAATTTGTTTAAATTGAAACTTTTTTGATTCTTTTATTGTGAAACTGTTGATTTTTTTCACTTGTAAATTTCGTTATAGTTTTTATGGTGAAATTGTTGATTTTTTTTAATTTGGATTTTTTTGTTATTTCTATTGTAAAATTGTTGAGTTTTTTTAAGTTGGAACTTTTATTTATGGTTTTTATAATGAAATTGTTGAGTTGTTTTAACTTTGGATATTTTTTAATGGTTTTTATTGTGAAATTGTTGAGTTTTTTTTACTTGGAACTTTTTTTATGCTATTTTAGTAAAATTGTTGATTTTTTTAAATTGGAACTCTTTTATATGGTTTTTATAGTTAAACTGTTGTGTTTTTTCATTTGGAAATTTTGTTATAGTTTTTATGGTGAAATGTATGGTTTTTTTATTTAATTTGGAACTTTTTTTATTTTTGTAGTAAAATTGTTGAGTATTTTTAACTTGAAACTTTTATTAAGGTTTTTATAGTGAGATTGTTCAATTTATGGTTTTTATAGTGCAATTGTTGAGTTTTTTTAACTTGGAATTCTCTTTAATAGTTTTTATAGTGAGACTGTTGAGTGTTTTTAACTTGCAACTTTTTTCATACTATTTGTAGTATAATTGTTTTGGTTTTTTAAATTGAAATTTTTTTATTGTTTTTATAGAGAAACTGTTGAGTTTATTAAATTCTATTATAGTTTTTATGGTGAAATTCTTGATTTTTTTATTTAATTTGGAACAATTATATTATCTTTGTAGTAAAATTGTTGAGGTTTTTTTTAACTTGGAACTTTTTTTTAAGGTTTTTATAGTGAAATTGTTCAGTTTATGGTTTTTATAGTGAAATTCTTGAGTTTTTTTAAATTGGAATTCATTTAAATGGTTTTTATGGTGAAACTCTTGAGTTTTTTTAACTTGCGACTTTTTTTTTATACTATTTATAGTAAAATTGTTTAATTTTTTTAAATTGATACTTTTTTTATTCTTTTATTGTGAAACTGTTGAGTATTTTCACTTGTAAATTTCGTTATAGGTTTTATGGTGAAATTGTTGATTTATTTTTAATTTGGATTTTTTTGTTATTTCTATTGTAAAATTGTTGAGTTTTTTTAAGTTGGAACTTTTTTTTATGGTTTTTATAATGAAATTGTTGAGTTTTTTTAACTTTGGATATTTTTTAATGGTTTTTATTGTGAAATTATTGAGTTTTTTTTACTTGGATCTTTTTTTATACAATTTTAGTAACTTTGTTGAGTTTTTTAAATTGGAACTTTTTTCTATGGTCTTAATAGTTAAACTGTTGAGTTTTTTCATTTGGATTTTTTTTCATAGATTTTATGGTTAAATGTATGATTTTTTTATTTAATTTGGAACTTTTTTTATTTTATTAGTAAAATTGTTGTGTTTTTTTAACTTGAAACTTTTATTAAGGTTTTTATAGTGAGATTGTTCAATTTATGGTTTTTATAGTGCAATTGTTGAGTTTTTTAATTTGGAATTCTCTTTAATAGTTTTTATAGTGAGACTGTTGAGTGTTTTTAACTTGCAACTTTTTTCATACTATTTGTAGTATAATTATTTTATTTTTTTAAATTGAAATTTATTTATTGTTTTTATAGAGAAACTGTTGAGTTTATTAAATTCTATTATAGTTTTTATGGTGAAATTCTTGATTTTTTTCTTTAATTTGGAACTTTTATATTATGTTTGTAGTAAAATTATTGAGTTTTTTCTAACTTGGGACTTTTATTTAAGGTTTTTATAGTTAAATTGTTCAGTTTATGGCTTTTATAGTGAAATTCTTTAGTTTTTTTAAAATTGGAATTCATTTAAATGGTTTTTATAGTGAAACAATTGAGTTTTTTTAACTTGCGACTTTTTTTATACTATTTATAGTAAAATTGTTTAATTTGTTTAAATTGAAACTTTTTTGATTCTTTTATTGTGAAACTGTTGATTTTTTTCACTTGTAAATTTCGTTATAGTTTTTATGGTGAAATTGTTGATTTTTTTTAATTTGGATTTTTTTGTTATTTCTATTGTAAAATTGTTGAGTTTTTTTAAGTTGGAACTTTTATTTATGGTTTTTATAATGAAATTGTTGAGTTGTTTTAACTTTGGATATTTTTTAATGGTTTTTATTGTGAAATTGTTGAGTTTTTTTTACTTGGAACTTTTTTTATGCTATTTTAGTAAAATTGTTGATTTTTTTAAATTGGAACTCTTTTATATGGTTTTTATAGTTAAACTGTTGTGTTTTTTCATTTGGAAATTTTGTTATAGTTTTTATGGTGAAATGTATGGTTTTTTTTATTTAATTTGGAACTTTTTTTATTTTTGTAGTAAAATTGTTGAGTATTTTTAACTTGAAACTTTTATTAAGGTTTTTATAGTGAGATTGTTCAATTTATGGTTTTTATAGTGCAATTGTTGAGTTTTTTTAACTTGGAATTCTCTTTAATAGTTTTTATAGTGAGACTGTTGAGTGTTTTTAACTTGCAACTTTTTTCATACTATTTGTAGTATAATTGTTTTGGTTTTTTAAATTGAAATTTTTTTATTGTTTTTATAGAGAAACTGTTGAGTTTATTAAATTCTATTATAGTTTTTATGGTGAAATTCTTGATTTTTTTATTTAATTTGGAACAATTATATTATCTTTGTAGTAAAATTGTTGAGTTTTTTTTTAACTTGGAACTTTTTTTTAAGGTTTTTATAGTGAAATTGTTCAGTTTATGGTTTTTATAGTGAAATTCTTGAGTTTTTTTAAATTGGAATTCATTTAAATGGTTTTTATGGTGAAACTCTTGAGTTTTTTTAACTTGCGACTTTTTTTTTATACTATTTATAGTAAAATTGTTTAATTTTTTTAAATTGATACTTTTTTTATTCTTTTATTGTGAAACTGTTGAGTATTTTCACTTGTAAATTTCGTTATAGGTTTTATGGTGAAATTGTTGATTTATTTTTAATTTGGATTTTTTTGTTATTTCTATTGTAAAATTGTTGAGTTTTTTTAAGTTGGAACTTTTTTTATGGTTTTTATAATGAAATTGTTGAGTTGTTTTAACTTTGGATATTTTTTAATGGTTTTTATTGTGAAATTATTGAGTTTTTTTTACTTGGATCTTTTTTTATACTATTTTAGTAAAATTGTTGAGTTTTTTAAATTGGAACTTTTTTCTATGGTCTTAATAGTTAAACTGTTGAGTTTTTTCATTTGGATTTTTTTTCATAGATTTTATGGTTAAATGTATGATTTTTTTATTTAATTTGGAACTTTTTTTATTTTATTAGTAAAATTGTTGTGTTTTTTTAACTTGAAACTTTTATTAAGGTTTTTATAGTGAGATTGTTCAATTTATGGTTTTTATAGTGCAATTGTTGAGTTTTTTAATTTGGAATTCTCTTTAATAGTTTTTATAGTGAGACTGTTGAGTGTTTTTAACTGGCAACTTTTTTCATACTATTTGTAGTATAATTATTTTATTTTTTTAAATTGAAATTTATTTATTGTTTTTATAGAGAAACTGTTGAGTTTATTAAATTCTATTATAGTTTTTATGGTGAAATTCTTGATTTTTTTCTTTAATTTGGAACTTTTATATTATGTTTGTAGTAAAATTATTGAGTTTTTTCTAACTTGGGACTTTTATTTAAGGTTTTTATAGTTAAATTGTTCAGTTTATGGCTTTTATAGTGAAATTCTTTAGTTTTTTTAAAATTGGAATTCATTTAAATGGTTTTTATAGTGAAACAATTGAGTTTTTTTAACTTGCGACTTTTTTTATACTATTTATAGTAAAATTGTTTAATTTGTTTAAATTGAAACTTTTTTGATTCTTTTATTGTGAAACTGTTGATTTTTTTCACTTGTAAATTTCGTTATAGTTTTTATGGTGAAATTGTTGATTTTTTTTAATTTGGATTTTTTTGTTATTTCTATTGTAAAATTGTTGAGTTTTTTTAAGTTGGAACTTTTATTTATGGTTTTTATAATGAAATTGTTGAGTTGTTTTAACTTTGGATATTTTTTAATGGTTTTTATTGTGAAATTGTTGAGTTTTTTTTACTTGGAACTTTTTTTATGCTATTTTAGTAAAATTGTTGATTTTTTTAAATTGGAACTCTTTTATATGGTTTTTATAGTTAAACTGTTGTGTTTTTTCATTTGGAAATTTTGTTATAGTTTTTATGGTGAAATGTATGGTTTTTTTTATTTAATTTGGAACTTTTTTTATTTTTGTAGTAAAATTGTTGAGTATTTTTAACTTGAAACTTTTATTAAGGTTTTTATAGTGAGATTGTTCAATTTATGGTTTTTATAGTGCAATTGTTGAGTTTTTTTAACTTGGAATTCTCTTTAATAGTTTTTATAGTGAGACTGTTGAGTGTTTTTAACTTGCAACTTTTTTCATACTATTTGTAGTATAATTGTTTTGGTTTTTTAAATTGAAATTTTTTTATTGTTTTTATAGAGAAACTGTTGAGTTTATTAAATTCTATTATAGTTTTTATGGTGAAATTCTTGATTTTTTTATTTAATTTGGAACAATTATATTATCTTTGTAGTAAAATTGTTGAGTTTTTTTTTAACTTGGAACTTTTTTTTAAGGTTTTTATAGTGAAATTGTTCAGTTTATGGTTTTTATAGTGAAATTCTTGAGTTTTTTTAAATTGGAATTCATTTAAATGGTTTTTATGGTGAAACTCTTGAGTTTTTTTAACTTGCGACTTTTTTTTTATACTATTTATAGTAAAATTGTTTAATTTTTTTAAATTGATACTTTTTTTATTCTTTTATTGTGAAACTGTTGAGTATTTTCACTTGTAAATTTCGTTATAGGTTTTATGGTGAAATTGTTGATTTATTTTTAATTTGGATTTTTTTGTTATTTCTATTGTAAAATTGTTGAGTTTTTTTAAGTTGGAACTTTTTTTATGGTTTTTATAATGAAATTGTTGAGTTGTTTTAACTTTGGATATTTTTTAATGGTTTTTATTGTGAAATTATTGAGTTTTTTTTACTTGGATCTTTTTTTATACTATTTTAGTAAAATTGTTGAGTTTTTTAAATTGGAACTTTTTTCTATGGTCTTAATAGTTAAACTGTTGAGTTTTTTCATTTGGATTTTTTTTCATAGATTTTATGGTTAAATGTATGATTTTTTTATTTAATTTGGAACTTTTTTTATTTTATTAGTAAAATTGTTGTGTTTTTTTAACTTGAAACTTTTATTAAGGTTTTTATAGTGAGATTGTTCAATTTATGGTTTTTATAGTGCAATTGTTGAGTTTTTTAATTTGGAATTCTCTTTAATAGTTTTTATAGTGAGACTGTTGAGTGTTTTTAACTGGCAACTTTTTTCATACTATTTGTAGTATAATTATTTTATTTTTTTAAATTGAAATTTATTTATTGTTTTTATAGAGAAACTGTTGAGTTTATTAAATTCTATTATAGTTTTTATGGTGAAATTCTTGATTTTTTTCTTTAATTTGGAACTTTTATATTATGTTTGTAGTAAAATTATTGAGTTTTTTCTAACTTGGGACTTTTATTTAAGGTTTTTATAGTTAAATTGTTCAGTTTATGGCTTTTATAGTGAAATTCTTTAGTTTTTTTAAAATTGGAATTCATTTAAATGGTTTTTATAGTGAAACAATTGAGTTTTTTTAACTTGCGACTTTTTTTATACTATTTATAGTAAAATTGTTTAATTTGTTTAAATTGAAACTTTTTTGATTCTTTTATTGTGAAACTGTTGATTTTTTTCACTTGTAAATTTCGTTATAGTTTTTATGGTGAAATTGTTGATTTTTTTTAATTTGGATTTTTTTGTTATTTCTATTGTAAAATTGTTGAGTTTATTTAAGTTGGAACTTTTATTTATGGTTTTTATAATGAAATTGTTGAGTTGTTTTAACTTTGGATATTTTTTAATGGTTTTTATTGTG
Organism: Lathyrus aphaca; assembly: GCA_963966055.1. Lineage (NCBI taxonomy): Eukaryota > Viridiplantae > Streptophyta > Magnoliopsida > Fabales > Fabaceae > Lathyrus > Lathyrus aphaca. The sequence continues at coordinate 224,746,071 of OZ014522.1, forward strand.
AAATTGTTGAGTTTTTTTTACTTGGAACTTTTTTTATGCTATTTTAGTAAAATTGTTGATTTTTTTAAATTGGAACTCTTTTATATGGTTTTTATAGTTAAACTGTTGTGTTTTTTCATTTGGAAATTTTGTTATAGTTTTTATGGTGAAATGTATGGTTTTTTTATTTAATTTGGAACTTTTTTATTTTTGTAGTAAAATTGTTGAGTATTTTTAACTTGAAACTTTTATTAAGGTTTTTATAGTGAGATTGTTCAATTTATGGTTTTTATAGTGCAATTGTTGAGTTTTTTTAACTTGGAATTCTCTTTAATAGTTTTTATAGTGAGACTGTTGAGTGTTTTTAACTTGCAACTTTTTTCATACTATTTGTAGTATAATTGTTTTGGTTTTTTAAATTGAAATTTTTTTATTGTTTTTATAGAGAAACTGTTGAGTTTATTAAATTCTATTATAGTTTTTATGGTGAAATTCTTGATTTTTTTATTTAATTTGGAACAATTATATTATCTTTGTAGTAAAATTGTTGAGTTTTTTTTTAACTTGGAACTTTTTTTTAAGGTTTTTATAGTGAAATTGTTCAGTTTATGGTTTTTATAGTGAAATTCTTGAGTTTTTTTAAATTGGAATTCATTTAAATGGTTTTTATGGTGAAACTCTTGAGTTTTTTTAACTTGCGACTTTTTTTTTATACTATTTATAGTAAAATTGTTTAATTTTTTTAAATTGATACTTTTTTTATTCTTTTATTGTGAAACTGTTGAGTATTTTCACTTGTAAATTTCGTTATAGGTTTTATGGTGAAATTGTTGATTTATTTTTAATTTGGATTTTTTTGTTATTTCTATTGTAAAATTGTTGAGTTTTTTTAAGTTGGAACTTTTTTTTATGGTTTTTATAATGAAATTGTTGAGTTGTTTTAACTTTGGATATTTTTTAATGGTTTTTATTGTGAAATTATTGAGTTTTTTTTACTTGGATCTTTTTTTATACTATTTTAGTAAAATTGTTGAGTTTTTTAAATTGGAACTTTTTTCTATGGTCTTAATAGTTAAACTGTTGTGTTTTTTCATTTGGATTTTTTTTCATAGATTTTATGGTTAAATGTATGATTTTTTTATTTAATTTGGAACTTTTTTTATTTTATTAGTAAAATTGTTGTGTTTTTTTAACTTGAAACTTTTATTAAGGTTTTTATAGTGAGATTGTTCAATTTATGGTTTTTATAGTGCAATTGTTGAGTTTTTTAATTTGGAATTCTCTTTAATAGTTTTTATAGTGAGACTGTTGAGTGTTTTTAACTTGCAACTTTTTTCATACTATTTGTAGTATAATTATTTTATTTTTTTAAATTGAAATTTATTTATTGTTTTTATAGAGAAACTGTTGAGTTTATTAAATTCTATTATAGTTTTTATGGTGAAATTCTTGATTTTTTTCTTTAATTTGGAACTTTTATATTATGTTTGTAGTAAAATTATTGAGTTTTTTCTAACTTGGGACTTTTATTTAAGGTTTTTATAGTTAAATTGTTCAGTTTATGGCTTTTATAGTGAAATTCTTTAGTTTTTTTAAAATTGGAATTCATTTAAATGGTTTTTATAGTGAAACAATTGAGTTTTTTTAACTTGCGACTTTTTTTATACTATTTATAGTAAAATTGTTTAATTTGTTTAAATTGAAACTTTTTTGATTCTTTTATTGTGAAACTGTTGATTTTTTTCACTTGTAAATTTCGTTATAGTTTTTATGGTGAAATTGTTGATTTTTTTTAATTTGGATTTTTTTGTTATTTCTATTGTAAAATTGTTGAGTTTATTTAAGTTGGAACTTTTATTTATGGTTTTTATAATGAAATTGTTGAGTTGTTTTAACTTTGGATATTTTTTAATGGTTTTTATTGTGAAATTGTTGAGTTTTTTTTACTTGGAACTTTTTTTATGCTATTTTAGTAAAATTGTTGATTTTTTTAAATTGGAACTCTTTTATATGGTTTTTATAGTTAAACTGTTGTGTTTTTTCATTTGGAAATTTTGTTATAGTTTTTATGGTGAAATGTATGGTTTTTTTATTTAATTTGGAACTTTTTTATTTTTGTAGTAAAATTGTTGAGTATTTTTAACTTGAAACTTTTATTAAGGTTTTTATAGTGAGATTGTTCAATTTATGGTTTTTATAGTGCAATTGTTGAGTTTTTTTAACTTGGAATTCTCTTTAATAGTTTTTATAGTGAGACTGTTGAGTGTTTTTAACTTGCAACTTTTTTCATACTATTTGTAGTATAATTGTTTTGGTTTTTTAAATTGAAATTTTTTTATTGTTTTTATAGAGAAACTGTTGAGTTTATTAAATTCTATTATAGTTTTTATGGTGAAATTTTTGATTTTTTTATTTAATTTGGAACAATTATATTATCTTTGTAGTAAAATTGTTGAGTTTTTTTTTAACTTGGAACTTTTTTTTAAGGTTTTTATAGTGAAATTGTTCAGTTTATGGTTTTTATAGTGAAATTCTTGAGTTTTTTTAAATTGGAATTCATTTAAATGGTTTTTATGGTGAAACTCTTGAGTTTTTTTAACTTGCGACTTTTTTTTTATACTATTTATAGTAAAATTGTTTAATTTTTTTAAATTGATACTTTTTTTATTCTTTTATTGTGAAACTGTTGAGTATTTTCACTTGTAAATTTCGTTATAGGTTTTATGGTGAAATTGTTGATTTATTTTTAATTTGGATTTTTTTGTTATTTCTATTGTAAAATTGTTGAGTTTTTTTAAGTTGGAACTTTTTTTTATGGTTTTTATAATGAAATTGTTGAGTTGTTTTAACTTTGGATATTTTTTAATGGTTTTTATTGTGAAATTATTGAGTTTTTTTTACTTGGATCTTTTTTTATACTATTTTAGTAAAATTGTTGAGTTTTTTAAATTGGAACTTTTTTCTATGGTCTTAATAGTTAAACTGTTGTGTTTTTTCATTTGGATTTTTTTTCATAGATTTTATGGTTAAATGTATGATTTTTTTATTTAATTTGGAACTTTTTTTATTTTATTAGTAAAATTGTTGTGTTTTTTTAACTTGAAACTTTTATTAAGGTTTTTATAGTGAGATTGTTCAATTTATGGTTTTTATAGTGCAATTGTTGAGTTTTTTAATTTGGAATTCTCTTTAATAGTTTTTATAGTGAGACTGTTGAGTGTTTTTAACTTGCAACTTTTTTCATACTATTTGTAGTATAATTATTTTATTTTTTTAAATTGAAATTTATTTATTGTTTTTATAGAGAAACTGTTGAGTTTATTAAATTCTATTATAGTTTTTATGGTGAAATTCTTGATTTTTTTCTTTAATTTGGAACTTTTATATTATGTTTGTAGTAAAATTATTGAGTTTTTTCTAACTTGGGACTTTTATTTAAGGTTTTTATAGTTAAATTGTTCAGTTTATGGCTTTTATAGTGAAATTCTTTAGTTTTTTTAAAATTGGAATTCATTTAAATGGTTTTTATAGTGAAACAATTGAGTTTTTTTAACTTGCGACTTTTTTTATACTATTTATAGTAAAATTGTTTAATTTGTTTAAATTGAAACTTTTTTTATTCTTTTATTGTGAAACTGTTGATTTTTTTCACTTGTAAATTTCGTTATAGTTTTTATGGTGAAATTGTTGATTTTTTTTAATTTGGATTTTTTTGTTATTTCTATTGTAAAATTGTTGAGTTTTTTTAAGTTGGAACTTTTATTTATGGTTTTTATAATGAAATTGTTGAGTTGTTTTAACTTTGGATATTTTTTAATGGTTTTTATTGTGAAATTGTTGAGTTTTTTTTACTTGGAACTTTTTTTATGCTATTTTAGTAAAATTGTTGATTTTTTTAAATTGGAACTCTTTTATATGGTTTTTATAGTTAAACTGTTGTGTTTTTTCATTTGGAAATTTTGTTATAGTTTTTATGGTGAAATGTATGGTTTTTTTATTTAATTTGGAACTTTTTTTATTTTTGTAGTAAAATTGTTGAGTATTTTTAACTTGAAACTTTTATTAAGGTTTTTATAGTGAGATTGTTCAATTTATGGTTTTTATAGTGCAATTGTTGAGTTTTTTTAACTTGGAATTCTCTTTAATAGTTTTTATAGTGAGACTGTTGAGTGTTTTTAACTTGCAACTTTTTTCATACTATTTGTAGTATAATTGTTTTGGTTTTTTAAATTGAAATTTTTTTATTGTTTTTATAGAGAAACTGTTGAGTTTATTAAATTCTATTATAGTTTTTATGGTGAAATTCTTGATTTTTTTATTTAATTTGGAACAATTATATTATCTTTGTAGTAAAATTGTTGAGTTTTTTTTTAACTTGGAACTTTTTTTTAAGGTTTTTATAGTGAAATTGTTCAGTTTATGGTTTTTATAGTGAAATTCTTGAGTTTTTTTAAATTGGAATTCATTTAAATGGTTTTTATGGTGAAACTCTTGAGTTTTTTTAACTTGCGACTTTTTTTTTATACTATTTATAGTAAAATTGTTTAATTTTTTTAAATTGATACTTTTTTTATTCTTTTATTGTGAAACTGTTGAGTATTTTCACTTGTAAATTTCGTTATAGGTTTTATGGTGAAATTGTTGATTTATTTTTAATTTGGATTTTTTTGTTATTTCTATTGTAAAATTGTTGAGTTTTTTTAAGTTGGAACTTTTTTTTATGGTTTTTATAATGAAATTGTTGAGTTGTTTTAACTTTGGATATTTTTTAATGGTTTTTATTGTGAAATTATTGAGTTTTTTTTACTTGGATCTTTTTTTATACTATTTTAGTAAAATTGTTGAGTTTTTTAAATTGGAACTTTTTTCTATGGTCTTAATAGTTAAACTGTTGTGTTTTTTCATTTGGATTTTTTTTCATAGATTTTATGGTTAAATGTATGATTTTTTTATTTAATTTGGAACTTTTTTTATTTTATTAGTAAAATTGTTGTGTTTTTTTAACTTGAAACTTTTATTAAGGTTTTTATAGTGAGATTGTTCAATTTATGGTTTTTATAGTGCAATTGTTGAGTTTTTTAATTTGGAATTCTCTTTAATAGTTTTTATAGTGAGACTGTTGAGTGTTTTTAACTTGCAACTTTTTTCATACTATTTGTAGTATAATTATTTTATTTTTTTAAATTGAAATTTATTTATTGTTTTTATAGAGAAACTGTTGAGTTTATTAAATTCTATTATAGTTTTTATGGTGAAATTCTTGATTTTTTTCTTTAATTTGGAACTTTTATATTATGTTTGTAGTAAAATTATTGAGTTTTTTCTAACTTGGGACTTTTATTTAAGGTTTTTATAGTTAAATTGTTCAGTTTATGGCTTTTATAGTGAAATTCTTTAGTTTTTTTAAAATTGGAATTCATTTAAATGGTTTTTATAGTGAAACAATTGAGTTTTTTTAACTTGCGACTTTTTTTATACTATTTATAGTAAAATTGTTTAATTTGTTTAAATTGAAACTTTTTTTATTCTTTTATTGTGAAACTGTTGATTTTTTTCACTTGTAAATTTCGTTATAGTTTTTATGGTGAAATTGTTGATTTTTTTTAATTTGGATTTTTTTGTTATTTCTATTGTAAAATTGTTGAGTTTTTTTAAGTTGGAACTTTTATTTATGGTTTTTATAATGAAATTGTTGAGTTGTTTTAACTTTGGATATTTTTTAATGGTTTTTATTGTGAAATTGTTGAGTTTTTTTTACTTGGAACTTTTTTTATGCTATTTTAGTAAAATTGTTGATTTTTTTAAATTGGAACTCTTTTATATGGTTTTTATAGTTAAACTGTTGTGTTTTTTCATTTGGAAATTTTGTTATAGTTTTTATGGTGAAATGTATGGTTTTTTTATTTAATTTGGAACTTTTTTTATTTTTGTAGTAAAATTGTTGAGTATTTTTAACTTGAAACTTTTATTAAGGTTTTTATAGTGAGATTGTTCAATTTATGGTTTTTATAGTGCAATTGTTGAGTTTTTTTAACTTGGAATTCTCTTTAATAGTTTTTATAGTGAGACTGTTGAGTGTTTTTAACTTGCAACTTTTTTCATACTATTTGTAGTATAATTGTTTTGGTTTTTTAAATTGAAATTTTTTTATTGTTTTTATAGAGAAACTGTTGAGTTTATTAAATTCTATTATAGTTTTTATGGTGAAATTCTTGATTTTTTTATTTAATTTGGAACAATTATATTATCTTTGTAGTAAAATTGTTGAGTTTTTTTTTAACTTGGAACTTTTTTTTAAGGTTTTTATAGTGAAATTGTTCAGTTTATGGTTTTTATAGTGAAATTCTTGAGTTTTTTTAAATTGGAATTCATTTAAATGGTTTTTATGGTGAAACTCTTGAGTTTTTTTAACTTGCGACTTTTTTTTTATACTATTTATAGTAAAATTGTTTAATTTTTTTAAATTGATACTTTTTTTATTCTTTTATTGTGAAACTGTTGAGTATTTTCACTTGTAAATTTCGTTATAGGTTTTATGGTGAAATTGTTGATTTATTTTTAATTTGGATTTTTTTGTTATTTCTATTGTAAAATTGTTGAGTTTTTTTAAGTTGGAACTTTTTTTTATGGTTTTTATAATGAAATTGTTGAGTTGTTTTAACTTTGGATATTTTTTAATGGTTTTTATTGTGAAATTATTGAGTTTTTTTTACTTGGATCTTTTTTTATACTATTTTAGTAAAATTGTTGAGTTTTTTAAATTGGAACTTTTTTCTATGGTCTTAATAGTTAAACTGTTGTGTTTTTTCATTTGGATTTTTTTTCATAGATTTTATGGTTAAATGTATGATTTTTTTATTTAATTTGGAACTTTTTTTATTTTATTAGTAAAATTGTTGTGTTTTTTTAACTTGAAACTTTTATTAAGGTTTTTATAGTGAGATTGTTCAATTTATGGTTTTTATAGTGCAATTGTTGAGTTTTTTAATTTGGAATTCTCTTTAATAGTTTTTATAGTGAGACTGTTGAGTGTTTTTAACTTGCAACTTTTTTCATACTATTTGTAGTATAATTATTTTATTTTTTTAAATTGAAATTTATTTATTGTTTTTATAGAGAAACTGTTGAGTTTATTAAATTCTATTATAGTTTTTATGGTGAAATTCTTGATTTTTTTCTTTAATTTGGAACTTTTATATTATGTTTGTAGTAAAATTATTGAGTTTTTTCTAACTTGGGACTTTTATTTAAGGTTTTTATAGTTAAATTGTTCAGTTTATGGCTTTTATAGTGAAATTCTTTAGTTTTTTTAAAATTGGAATTCATTTAAATGGTTTTTATAGTGAAACAATTGAGTTTTTTTAACTTGCGACTTTTTTTATACTATTTATAGTAAAATTGTTTAATTTGTTTAAATTGAAACTTTTTTTATTCTTTTATTGTGAAACTGTTGATTTTTTTCACTTGTAAATTTCGTTATAGTTTTTATGGTGAAATTGTTGATTTTTTTTAATTTGGATTTTTTTGTTATTTCTATTGTAAAATTGTTGAGTTTTTTTAAGTTGGAACTTTTATTTATGGTTTTTATAATGAAATTGTTGAGTTGTTTTAACTTTGGATATTTTTTAATGGTTTTTATTGTGAAATTGTTGAGTTTTTTTTACTTGGAACTTTTTTTATGCTATTTTAGTAAAATTGTTGATTTTTTTAAATTGGAACTCTTTTATATGGTTTTTATAGTTAAACTGTTGTGTTTTTTCATTTGGAAATTTTGTTATAGTTTTTATGGTGAAATGTATGGTTTTTTTATTTAATTTGGAACTTTTTTTATTTTTGTAGTAAAATTGTTGAGTATTTTTAACTTGAAACTTTTATTAAGGTTTTTATAGTGAGATTGTTCAATTTATGGTTTTTATAGTGCAATTGTTGAGTTTTTTTAACTTGGAATTCTCTTTAATAGTTTTTATAGTGAGACTGTTGAGTGTTTTTAACTTGCAACTTTTTTCATACTATTTGTAGTATAATTGTTTTGGTTTTTTAAATTGAAATTTTTTTATTGTTTTTATAGAGAAACTGTTGAGTTTATTAAATTCTATTATAGTTTTTATGGTGAAATTCTTGATTTTTTTATTTAATTTGGAACAATTATATTATCTTTGTAGTAAAATTGTTGAGTTTTTTTTTAACTTGGAACTTTTTTTTAAGGTTTTTATAGTGAAATTGTTCAGTTTATGGTTTTTATAGTGAAATTCTTGAGTTTTTTTAAATTGGAATTCATTTAAATGGTTTTTATGGTGAAACTCTTGAGTTTTTTTAACTTGCGACTTTTTTTTATACTATTTATAGTAAAATTGTTTAATTTTTTTAAATTGATACTTTTTTTATTCTTTTATTGTGAAACTGTTGAGTATTTTCACTTGTAAATTTCGTTATAGGTTTTATGGTGAAATTGTTGATTTATTTTTAATTTGGATTTTTTTGTTATTTCTATTGTAAAATTGTTGAGTTTTTTTAAGTTGGAACTTTTTTTTATGGTTTTTATAATGAAATTGTTGAGTTGTTTTAACTTTGGATATTTTTTAATGGTTTTTATTGTGAAATTATTGAGTTTTTTTTACTTGGATCTTTTTTTATACTATTTTAGTAAAATTGTTGAGTTTTTTAAATTGGAACTTTTTTCTATGGTCTTAATAGTTAAACTGTTGAGTTTTTTCATTTGGATTTTTTTTCATAGATTTTATGGTTAAATGTATGATTTTTTTATTTAATTTGGAACTTTTTTTATTTTATTAGTAAAATTGTTGTGTTTTTTTAACTTGAAACTTTTATTAAGGTTTTTATAGTGAGATTGTTCAATTTATGGTTTTTATAGTGCAATTGTTGAGTTTTTTAATTTGGAATTCTCTTTAATAGTTTTTATAGTGAGACTGTTGAGTGTTTTTAACTTGCAACTTTTTTCATACTATTTGTAGTATAATTATTTTATTTTTTTAAATTGAAATTTATTTATTGTTTTTATAGAGAAACTGTTGAGTTTATTAAATTCTATTATAGTTTTTATGGTGAAATTCTTGATTTTTTTCTTTAATTTGGAACTTTTATATTATGTTTGTAGTAAAATTATTGAGTTTTTTCTAACTTGGGACTTTTATTTAAGGTTTTTATAGTTAAATTGTTCAGTTTATGGCTTTTATAGTGAAATTCTTTAGTTTTTTTAAAATTGGAATTCATTTAAATGGTTTTTATAGTGAAACAATTGAGTTTTTTTAACTTGCGACTTTTTTTATACTATTTATAGTAAAATTGTTTAATTTGTTTAAATTGAAACTTTTTTTATTCTTTTATTGTGAAACTGTTGATTTTTTTCACTTGTAAATTTCGTTATAGTTTTTATGGTGAAATTGTTGATTTTTTTTAATTTGGATTTTTTTGTTATTTCTATTGTAAAATTGTTGAGTTTTTTTAAGTTGGAACTTTTATTTATGGTTTTTATAATGAAATTGTTGAGTTGTTTTAACTTTGGATATTTTTTAATGGTTTTTATTGTGAAATTGTTGAGTTTTTTTTACTTGGAACTTTTTTTATGCTATTTTAGTAAAATTGTTGATTTTTTTAAATTGGAACTCTTTTATATGGTTTTTATAGTTAAACTGTTGTGTTTTTTCATTTGGAAATTTTGTTATAGTTTTTATGGTGAAATGTATGGTTTTTTTATTTAATTTGGAACTTTTTTTATTTTTGTAGTAAAATTGTTGAGTATTTTTAACTTGAAACTTTTATTAAGGTTTTTATAGTGAGATTGTTCAATTTATGGTTTTTATAGTGCAATTGTTGAGTTTTTTTAACTTGGAATTCTCTTTAATAGTTTTTATAGTGAGACTGTTGAGTGTTTTTAACTTGCAACTTTTTTCATACTATTTGTAGTATAATTGTTTTGGTTTTTTAAATTGAAATTTTTTTATTGTTTTTATAGAGAAACTGTTGAGTTTATTAAATTCTATTATAGTTTTTATGGTGAAATTCTTGATTTTTTTATTTAATTTGGAACAATTATATTATCTTTGTAGTAAAATTGTTGAGTTTTTTTTTAACTTGGAACTTTTTTTTAAGGTTTTTATAGTGAAATTGTTCAGTTTATGGTTTTTATAGTGAAATTCTTGAGTTTTTTTAAATTGGAATTCATTTAAATGGTTTTTATGGTGAAACTCTTGAGTTTTTTTAACTTGCGACTTTTTTTTTATACTATTTATAGTAAAATTGTTTAATTTTTTTAAATTGATACTTTTTTTATTCTTTTATTGTGAAACTGTTGAGTATTTTCACTTGTAAATTTCGTTATAGGTTTTATGGTGAAATTGTTGATTTATTTTTAATTTGGATTTTTTTGTTATTTCTATTGTAAAATTGTTGAGTTTTTTTAAGTTGGAACTTTTTTTTATGGTTTTTATAATGAAATTGTTGAGTTGTTTTAACTTTGGATATTTTTTAATGGTTTTTATTGTGAAATTATTGAGTTTTTTTTACTTGGATCTTTTTTTATACTATTTTAGTAAAATTGTTGAGTTTTTTAAATTGGAACTTTTTTCTATGGTCTTAATAGTTAAACTGTTGTGTTTTTTCATTTGGATTTTTTTTCATAGATTTTATGGTTAAATGTATGATTTTTTTATTTAATTTGGAACTTTTTTTATTTTATTAGTAAAATTGTTGTGTTTTTTTAACTTGAAACTTTTATTAAGGTTTTTATAGTGAGATTGTTCAATTTATGGTTTTTATAGTGCAATTGTTGAGTTTTTTAATTTGGAATTCTCTTTAATAGTTTTTATAGTGAGACTGTTGAGTGTTTTTAACTTGCAACTTTTTTCATACTATTTGTAGTATAATTATTTTATTTTTTTAAATTGAAATTTATTTATTGTTTTTATAGAGAAACTGTTGAGTTTATTAAATTCTATTATAGTTTTTATGGTGAAATTCTTGATTTTTTTCTTTAATTTGGAACTTTTATATTATGTTTGTAGTAAAATTATTGAGTTTTTTCTAACTTGGGACTTTTATTTAAGGTTTTTATAGTTAAATTGTTCAGTTTATGGCTTTTATAGTGAAATTCTTTAGTTTTTTTAAAATTGGAATTCATTTAAATGGTTTTTATAGTGAAACAATTGAGTTTTTTTAACTTGCGACTTTTTTTATACTATTTATAGTAAAATTGTTTAATTTGTTTAAATTGAAACTTTTTTTATTCTTTTATTGTGAAACTGTTGATTTTTTTCACTTGTAAATTTCGTTATAGTTTTTATGGTGAAATTGTTGATTTTTTTTAATTTGGATTTTTTTGTTATTTCTATTGTAAAATTGTTGAGTTTTTTTAAGTTGGAACTTTTATTTATGGTTTTTATAATGAAATTGTTGAGTTGTTTTAACTTTGGATATTTTTTAATGGTTTTTATTGTGAAATTGTTGAGTTTTTTTTACTTGGAACTTTTTTTATGCTATTTTAGTAAAATTGTTGATTTTTTTAAATTGGAACTCTTTTATATGGTTTTTATAGTTAAACTGTTGTGTTTTTTCATTTGGAAATTTTGTTATAGTTTTTATGGTGAAATGTATGGTTTTTTTATTTAATTTGGAACTTTTTTTATTTTTGTAGTAAAATTGTTGAGTATTTTTAACTTGAAACTTTTATTAAGGTTTTTATAGTGAGATTGTTCAATTTATGGTTTTTATAGTGCAATTGTTGAGTTTTTTTAACTTGGAATTCTCTTTAATAGTTTTTATAGTGAGACTGTTGAGTGTTTTTAACTTGCAACTTTTTTCATACTATTTGTAGTATAATTGTTTTGGTTTTTTAAATTGAAATTTTTTTATTGTTTTTATAGAGAAACTGTTGAGTTTATTAAATTCTATTATAGTTTTTATGGTGAAATTCTTGATTTTTTTATTTAATTTGGAACAATTATATTATCTTTGTAGTAAAATTGTTGAGTTTTTTTTTAACTTGGAACTTTTTTTTAAGGTTTTTATAGTGAAATTGTTCAGTTTATGGTTTTTATAGTGAAATTCTTGAGTTTTTTTAAATTGGAATTCATTTAAATGGTTTTTATGGTGAAACTCTTGAGTTTTTTTAACTTGCGACTTTTTTTTATACTATTTATAGTAAAATTGTTTAATTTTTTTAAATTGATACTTTTTTTATTCTTTTATTGTGAAACTGTTGAGTATTTTCACTTGTAAATTTCGTTATAGGTTTTATGGTGAAATTGTTGATTTATTTTTAATTTGGATTTTTTTGTTATTTCTATTGTAAAATTGTTGAGTTTTTTTAAGTTGGAACTTTTTTTTATGGTTTTTATAATGAAATTGTTGAGTTGTTTTAACTTTGGATATTTTTTAATGGTTTTTATTGTGAAATTATTGAGTTTTTTTTACTTGGATCTTTTTTTATACTATTTTAGTAAAATTGTTGAGTTTTTTAAATTGGAACTTTTTTCTATGGTCTTAATAGTTAAACTGTTGAGTTTTTTCATTTGGATTTTTTTTCATAGATTTTATGGTTAAATGTATGATTTTTTTATTTAATTTGGAACTTTTTTTATTTTATTAGTAAAATTGTTGTGTTTTTTTAACTTGAAACTTTTATTAAGGTTTTTATAGTGAGATTGTTCAATTTATGGTTTTTATAGTGCAATTGTTGAGTTTTTTAATTTGGAATTCTCTTTAATAGTTTTTATAGTGAGACTGTTGAGTGTTTTTAACTTGCAACTTTTTTCATACTATTTGTAGTATAATTATTTTATTTTTTTAAATTGAAATTTATTTATTGTTTTTATAGAGAAACTGTTGAGTTTATTAAATTCTATTATAGTTTTTATGGTGAAATTCTTGATTTTTTTCTTTAATTTGGAACTTTTATATTATGTTTGTAGTAAAATTATTGAGTTTTTTCTAACTTGGGACTTTTATTTAAGGTTTTTATAGTTAAATTGTTCAGTTTATGGCTTTTATAGTGAAATTCTTTAGTTTTTTTAAAATTGGAATTCATTTAAATGGTTTTTATAGTGAAACAATTGAGTTTTTTTAACTTGCGACTTTTTTTATACTATTTATAGTAAAATTGTTTAATTTGTTTAAATTGAAACTTTTTTGATTCTTTTATTGTGAAACTGTTGATTTTTTTCACTTGTAAATTTCGTTATAGTTTTTATGGTGAAATTGTTGATTTTTTTTAATTTGGATTTTTTTGTTATTTCTATTGTAAAATTGTTGAGTTTTTTTAAGTTGGAACTTTTATTTATGGTTTTTATAATGAAATTGTTGAGTTGTTTTAACTTTGGATATTTTTTAATGGTTTTTATTGTGAAATTGTTGAGTTTTTTTTACTTGGAACTTTTTTTATGCTATTTTAGTAAAATTGTTGATTTTTTTAAATTGGAACTCTTTTATATGGTTTTTATAGTTAAACTGTTGTGTTTTTTCATTTGGAAATTTTGTTATAGTTTTTATGGTGAAATGTATGGTTTTTTTTATTTAATTTGGAACTTTTTTTATTTTTGTAGTAAAATTGTTGAGTATTTTTAACTTGAAACTTTTATTAAGGTTTTTATAGTGAGATTGTTCAATTTATGGTTTTTATAGTGCAATTGTTGAGTTTTTTTAACTTGGAATTCTCTTTAATAGTTTTTATAGTGAGACTGTTGAGTGTTTTTAACTTGCAACTTTTTTCATACTATTTGTAGTATAATTGTTTTGGTTTTTTAAATTGAAATTTTTTTATTGTTTTTATAGAGAAACTGTTGAGTTTATTAAATTCTATTATAGTTTTTATGGTGAAATTCTTGATTTTTTTATTTAATTTGGAACAATTATATTATCTTTGTAGTAAAATTGTTGAGTTTTTTTTTTAACTTGGAACTTTTTTTTAAGGTTTTTATAGTGAAATTGTTCAGTTTATGGTTTTTATAGTGAAATTCTTGAGTTTTTTTAAATTGGAATTCATTTAAATGGTTTTTATGGTGAAACTCTTGAGTTTTTTTAACTTGCGACTTTTTTTTTATACTATTTATAGTAAAATTGTTTAATTTTTTTAAATTGATACTTTTTTTATTCTTTTATTGTGAAACTGTTGAGTATTTTCACTTGTAAATTTCGTTATAGGTTTTATGGTGAAATTGTTGATTTATTTTTAATTTGGATTTTTTTGTTATTTCTATTGTAAAATTGTTGAGTTTTTTTAAGTTGGAACTTTTTTTTATGGTTTTTATAATGAAATTGTTGAGTTGTTTTAATTTTGGATATTTTTTAATGGTTTTTATTGTGAAATTATTGAGTTTTTTTTACTTGGATCTTTTTTTATACTATTTTAGTAAAATTGTTGAGTTTTTTAAATTGGAACTTTTTTCTATGGTCTTAATAGTTAAACTGTTGTGTTTTTTCATTTGGATTTTTTTTCATAGATTTTATGGTTAAATGTATGATTTTTTTATTTAATTTGGAACTTTTTTTATTTTATTAGTAAAATTGTTGTGTTTTTTTAACTTGAAACTTTTATTAAGGTTTTTATAGTGAGATTGTTCAATTTATGGTTTTTATAGTGCAATTGTTGAGTTTTTTAATTTGGAATTCTCTTTAATAGTTTTTATAGTGAGACTGTGGAGTGTTTTTAACTTGTAACTTTTTTCATACTATTTGTAGTATAATTATTTTATTTTTTTAAATTGAAATTTATTTATTGTTTTTATAGAGAAACTGTTGAGTTTATTAAATTCTATTATAGTTTTTATGGTGAAATTCTTGATTTTTTTCTTTAATTTGGAACTTTTATATTATGTTTGTAGTAAAATTATTGAGTTTTTTCTAACTTGGGACTTTTATTTAAGGTTTTTATAGTTAAATTGTTCAGTTTATGGCTTTTATAGTGAAATTCTTTAGTTTTTTTAAAATTGGAATTCATTTAAATGGTTTTTATAGTGAAACAATTGAGTTTTTTTAACTTGCGACTTTTTTTATACTATTTATAGTAAAATTGTTTAATTTGTTTAAATTGAAACTTTTTTGATTCTTTTATTGTGAAACTGTTGATTTTTTTCACTTGTAAATTTCGTTATAGTTTTTATGGTGAAATTGTTGATTTTTTTTAATTTGGATTTTTTTGTTATTTCTATTGTAAAATTGTTGAGTTTTTTTAAGTTGGAACTTTTATTTATGGTTTTTATAATGAAATTGTTGAGTTGTTTTAACTTTGGATATTTTTTAATGGTTTTTATTGTGAAATTGTTGAGTTTTTTTTACTTGGAACTTTTTTTATGCTATTTTAGTAAAATTGTTGATTTTTTTAAATTGGAACTCTTTTATATGGTTTTTATAGTTAAACTGTTGTGTTTTTTCATTTGGAAATTTTGTTATAGTTTTTATGGTGAAATGTATGGTTTTTTTATTTAATTTGGAACTTTTTTTATTTTTGTAGTAAAATTGTTGAGTATTTTTAACTTGAAACTTTTATTAAGGTTTTTATAGTGAGATTGTTCAATTTATGGTTTTTATAGTGCAATTGTTGAGTTTTTTTAACTTGGAATTCTCTTTAATAGTTTTTATAGTGAGACTGTTGAGTGTTTTTAACTTGCAACTTTTTTCATACTATTTGTAGTATAATTGTTTTGGTTTTTTAAATTGAAATTTTTTTATTGTTTTTATAGAGAAACTGTTGAGTTTATTAAATTCTATTATAGTTTTTATGGTGAAATTCTTGATTTTTTTATTTAATTTGGAACAATTATATTATCTTTGTAGTAAAATTGTTGAGTTTTTTTTTTAACTTGGAACTTTTTTTTAAGGTTTTTATAGTGAAATTGTTCAGTTTATGGTTTTTATAGTGAAATTCTTGAGTTTTTTTAAATTGGAATTCATTTAAATGGTTTTTATGGTGAAACTCTTGAGTTTTTTTAACTTGCGACTTTTTTTTTATACTATTTATAGTAAAATTGTTTAATTTTTTTAAATTGATACTTTTTTTATTCTTTTATTGTGAAACTGTTGAGTATTTTCACTTGTAAATTTCGTTATAGGTTTTATGGTGAAATTGTTGATTTATTTTTAATTTGGATTTTTTTGTTATTTCTATTGTAAAATTGTTGAGTTTTTTTAAGTTGGAACTTTTTTTTATGGTTTTTATAATGAAATTGTTGAGTTGTTTTAACTTTGGATATTTTTTAATGGTTTTTATTGTGAAATTATTGAGTTTTTTTTACTTGGATCTTTTTTTATACTATTTTAGTAAAATTGTTGAGTTTTTTAAATTGGAACTTTTTTCTATGGTCTTAATAGTTAAACTGTTGTGTTTTTTCATTTGGATTTTTTTTCATAGATTTTATGGTTAAATGTATGATTTTTTTATTTAATTTGGAACTTTTTTTATTTTATTAGTAAAATTGTTGTGTTTTTTTAACTTGAAACTTTTATTAAGGTTTTTATAGTGAGATTGTTCAATTTATGGTTTTTATAGTGCAATTGTTGAGTTTTTTAATTTGGAATTCTCTTTAATAGTTTTTATAGTGAGACTGTGGAGTGTTTTTAACTTGCAACTTTTTTCATACTATTTGTAGTATAATTATTTTATTTTTTTAAATTGAAATTTATTTATTGTTTTTATAGAGAAACTGTTGAGTTTATTAAATTCTATTATAGTTTTTATGGTGAAATTCTTGATTTTTTTCTTTAATTTGGAACTTTTATATTATGTTTGTAGTAAAATTATTGAGTTTTTTCTAACTTGGGACTTTTATTTAAGGTTTTTATAGTTAAATTGTTCAGTTTATGGCTTTTATAGTGAAATTCTTTAGTTTTTTTAAAATTGGAATTCATTTAAATGGTTTTTATAGTGAAACAATTGAGTTTTTTTAACTTGCGACTTTTTTTATACTATTTATAGTAAAATTGTTTAATTTGTTTAAATTGAAACTTTTTTTATTCTTTTATTGTGAAACTGTTGATTTTTTTCACTTGTAAATTTCGTTATAGTTTTTATGGTGAAATTGTTGATTTTTTTTAATTTGGATTTTTTTGTTATTTCTATTGTAAAATTGTTGAGTTTTTTTAAGTTGGAACTTTTATTTATGGTTTTTATAATGAAATTGTTGAGTTGTTTTAACTTTGGATATTTTTTAATGGTTTTTATTGTGAAATTGTTGAGTTTTTTTTACTTGGAACTTTTTTTATGCTATTTTAGTAAAATTGTTGATTTTTTTAAATTGGAACTCTTTTATATGGTTTTTATAGTTAAACTGTTGTGTTTTTTCATTTGGAAATTTTGTTATAGTTTTTATGGTGAAATGTATGGTTTTTTTTATTTAATTTGGAACTTTTTTTATTTTTGTAGTAAAATTGTTGAGTATTTTTAACTTGAAACTTTTATTAAGGTTTTTATAGTGAGATTGTTCAATTTATGGTTTTTATAGTGCAATTGTTGAGTTTTTTTAACTTGGAATTCTCTTTAATAGTTTTTATAGTGAGACTGTTGAGTGTTTTTAACTTGCAACTTTTTTCATACTATTTGTAGTATAATTGTTTTGGTTTTTTAAATTGAAATTTTTTTATTGTTTTTATAGAGAAACTGTTGAGTTTATTAAATTCTATTATAGTTTTTATGGTGAAATTCTTGATTTTTTTATTTAATTTGGAACAATTATATTATCTTTGTAGTAAAATTGTTGAGTTTTTTTTTTAACTTGGAACTTTTTTTTAAGGTTTTTATAGTGAAATTGTTCAGTTTATGGTTTTTATAGTGAAATTCTTGAGTTTTTTTAAATTGGAATTCATTTAAATGGTTTTTATGGTGAAACTCTTGAGTTTTTTTAACTTGCGACTTTTTTTTATACTATTTATAGTAAAATTGTTTAATTTTTTTAAATTGATACTTTTTTTATTCTTTTATTGTGAAACTGTTGAGTATTTTCACTTGTAAATTTCGTTATAGGTTTTATGGTGAAATTGTTGATTTATTTTTAATTTGGATTTTTTTGTTATTTCTATTGTAAAATTGTTGAGTTTTTTTAAGTTGGAACTTTTTTTTATGGTTTTTATAATGAAATTGTTGAGTTGTTTTAACTTTGGATATTTTTTAATGGTTTTTATTGTGAAATTATTGAGTTTTTTTTACTTGGATCTTTTTTTATACTATTTTAGTAAAATTGTTGAGTTTTTTAAATTGGAACTTTTTTCTATGGTCTTAATAGTTAAACTGTTGTGTTTTTTCATTTGGATTTTTTTTCATAGATTTTATGGTTAAATGTATGATTTTTTTATTTAATTTGGAACTTTTTTTATTTTATTAGTAAAATTGTTGTGTTTTTTTAACTTGAAACTTTTATTAAGGTTTTTATAGTGAGATTGTTCAATTTATGGTTTTTATAGTGCAATTGTTGAGTTTTTTAATTTGGAATTCTCTTTAATAGTTTTTATAGTGAGACTGTGGAGTGTTTTTAACTTGCAACTTTTTTCATACTATTTGTAGTATAATTATTTTATTTTTTTAAATTGAAATTTATTTATTGTTTTTATAGAGAAACTGTTGAGTTTATTAAATTCTATTATAGTTTTTATGGTGAAATTCTTGATTTTTTTCTTTAATTTGGAACTTTTATATTATGTTTGTAGTAAAATTATTGAGTTTTTTCTAACTTGGGACTTTTATTTAAGGTTTTTATAGTTAAATTGTTCAGTTTATGGCTTTTATAGTGAAATTCTTTAGTTTTTTTAAAATTGGAATTCATTTAAATGGTTTTTATAGTGAAACAATTGAGTTTTTTTAACTTGCGACTTTTTTTATACTATTTATAGTAAAATTGTTTAATTTGTTTAAATTGAAACTTTTTTTATTCTTTTATTGTGAAACTGTTGATTTTTTTCACTTGTAAATTTCGTTATAGTTTTTATGGTGAAATTGTTGATTTTTTTTAATTTGGATTTTTTTGTTATTTCTATTGTAAAATTGTTGAGTTTTTTTAAGTTGGAACTTTTATTTATGGTTTTTATAATGAAATTGTTGAGTTGTTTTAACTTTGGATATTTTTTAATGGTTTTTATTGTGAAATTGTTGAGTTTTTTTTACTTGGAACTTTTTTTATGCTATTTTAGTAAAATTGTTGATTTTTTTAAATTGGAACTCTTTTATATGGTTTTTATAGTTAAACTGTTGTGTTTTTTCATTTGGAAATTTTGTTATAGTTTTTATGGTGAAATGTATGGTTTTTTTATTTAATTTGGAACTTTTTTTATTTTTGTAGTAAAATTGTTGAGTATTTTTAACTTGAAACTTTTATTAAGGTTTTTATAGTGAGATTGTTCAATTTATGGTTTTTATAGTGCAATTGTTGAGTTTTTTTAACTTGGAATTCTCTTTAATAGTTTTTATAGTGAGACTGTTGAGTGTTTTTAACTTGCAACTTTTTTCATACTATTTGTAGTATAATTGTTTTGGTTTTTTAAATTGAAATTTTTTTATTGTTTTTATAGAGAAACTGTTGAGTTTATTAAATTCTATTATAGTTTTTATGGTGAAATTCTTGATTTTTTTATTTAATTTGGAACAATTATATTATCTTTGTAGTAAAATTGTTGAGTTTTTTTTTTAACTTGGAACTTTTTTTTAAGGTTTTTATAGTGAAATTGTTCAGTTTATGGTTTTTATAGTGAAATTCTTGAGTTTTTTTAAATTGGAATTCATTTAAATGGTTTTTATGGTGAAACTCTTGAGTTTTTTTAACTTGCGACTTTTTTTTTATACTATTTATAGTAAAATTGTTTAATTTTTTTAAATTGATACTTTTTTTATTCTTTTATTGTGAAACTGTTGAGTATTTTCACTTGTAAATTTCGTTATAGGTTTTATGGTGAAATTGTTGATTTATTTTTAATTTGGATTTTTTTGTTATTTCTATTGTAAAATTGTTGAGTTTTTTTAAGTTGGAACTTTTTTTTATGGTTTTTATAATGAAATTGTTGAGTTGTTTTAACTTTGGATATTTTTTAATGGTTTTTATTGTGAAATTATTGAGTTTTTTTTACTTGGATCTTTTTTTATACTATTTTAGTAAAATTGTTGAGTTTTTTAAATTGGAACTTTTTTCTATGGTCTTAATAGTTAAACTGTTGTGTTTTTTCATTTGGATTTTTTTTCATAGATTTTATGGTTAAATGTATGATTTTTTTATTTAATTTGGAACTTTTTTTATTTTATTAGTAAAATTGTTGTGTTTTTTAAACTTGAAACTTTTATTAAGGTTTTTATAGTGAGATTGTTCAATTTATGGTTTTTATAGTGCAATTGTTGAGTTTTTTAATTTGGAATTCTCTTTAATAGTTTTTATAGTGAGACTGTTGAGTGTTTTTAACTTGCAACTTTTTTCATACTATTTGTAGTATAATTATTTTATTTTTTTAAATTGAAATTTATTTATTGTTTTTATAGAGAAACTGTTGAGTTTATTAAATTCTATTATAGTTTTTATGGTGAAATTCTTGATTTTTTTCTTTAATTTGGAACTTTTATATTATGTTTGTAGTAAAATTATTGAGTTTTTTCTAACTTGGGACTTTTATTTAAGGTTTTTATAGTTAAATTGTTCAGTTTATGGCTTTTATAGTGAAATTCTTTAGTTTTTTTAAAATTGGAATTCATTTAAATGGTTTTTATAGTGAAACAATTGAGTTTTTTTAACTTGCGACTTTTTTTATACTATTTATAGTAAAATTGTTTAATTTGTTTAAATTGAAACTTTTTTGATTCTTTTATTGTGAAACTGTTGATTTTTTTCACTTGTAAATTTCGTTATAGTTTTTATGGTGAAATTGTTGATTTTTTTTAATTTGGATTTTTTTGTTATTTCTATTGTAAAATTGTTGAGTTTATTTAAGTTGGAACTTTTATTTATGGTTTTTATAATGAAATTGTTGAGTTGTTTTAACTTTGGATATTTTTTAATGGTTTTTATTGTGAAATTGTTGAGTTTTTTTTACTTGGAACTTTTTTTATGCTATTTTAGTAAAATTGTTGATTTTTTTAAATTGGAACTCTTTTATATGGTTTTTATAGTTAAACTGTTGTGTTTTTTCATTTGGAAATTTTGTTATAGTTTTTATGGTGAAATGTATGGTTTTTTTATTTAATTTGGAACTTTTTTTATTTTTGTAGTAAAATTGTTGAGTATTTTTAACTTGAAACTTTTATTAAGGTTTTTATAGTGAGATTGTTCAATTTATGGTTTTTATAGTGCAATTGTTGAGTTTTTTTAACTTGGAATTCTCTTTAATAGTTTTTATAGTGAGACTGTTGAGTGTTTTTAACTTGCAACTTTTTTCATACTATTTGTAGTATAATTGTTTTGGTTTTTTAAATTGAAATTTTTTTATTGTTTTTATAGAGAAACTGTTGAGTTTATTAAATTCTATTATAGTTTTTATGGTGAAATTCTTGATTTTTTTATTTAATTTGGAACAATTATATTATCTTTGTAGTAAAATTGTTGAGTTTTTTTTTAACTTGGAACTTTTTTTTAAGGTTTTTATAGTGAAATTGTTCAGTTTATGGTTTTTATAGTGAAATTCTTGAGTTTTTTTAAATTGGAATTCATTTAAATGGTTTTTATGGTGAAACTCTTGAGTTTTTTTAACTTGCGACTTTTTTTTTATACTATTTATAGTAAAATTGTTTAATTTTTTTAAATTGATACTTTTTTTATTCTTTTATTGTGAAACTGTTGAGTATTTTCACTTGTAAATTTCGTTATAGGTTTTATGGTGAAATTGTTGATTTATTTTTAATTTGGATTTTTTTGTTATTTCTATTGTAAAATTGTTGAGTTTTTTTAAGTTGGAACTTTTTTTTATGGTTTTTATAATGAAATTGTTGAGTTGTTTTAACTTTGGATATTTTTTAATGGTTTTTATTGTGAAATTATTGAGTTTTTTTTACTTGGATCTTTTTTTATACTATTTTAGTAAAATTGTTGAGTTTTTTAAATTGGAACTTTTTTCTATGGTCTTAATAGTTAAACTGTTGTGTTTTTTCATTTGGATTTTTTTTCATAGATTTTATGGTTAAATGTATGATTTTTTTATTTAATTTGGAACTTTTTTTATTTTATTAGTAAAATTGTTGTGTTTTTTTAACTTGAAACTTTTATTAAGGTTTTTATAGTGAGATTGTTCAATTTATGGTTTTTATAGTGCAATTGTTGAGTTTTTTAATTTGGAATTCTCTTTAATAGTTTTTATAGTGAGACTGTTGAGTGTTTTTAACTTGCAACTTTTTTCATACTATTTGTAGTATAATTATTTTATTTTTTTAAATTGAAATTTATTTATTGTTTTTATAGAGAAACTGTTGAGTTTATTAAATTCTATTATAGTTTTTATGGTGAAATTCTTGATTTTTTTCTTTAATTTGGAACTTTTATATTATGTTTGTAGTAAAATTATTGAGTTTTTTCTAACTTGGGACTTTTATTTAAGGTTTTTATAGTTAAATTGTTCAGTTTATGGCTTTTATAGTGAAATTCTTTAGTTTTTTTAAAATTGGAATTCATTTAAATGGTTTTTATAGTGAAACAATTGAGTTTTTTTAACTTGCGACTTTTTTTATACTATTTATAGTAAAATTGTTTAATTTGTTTAAATTGAAACTTTTTTGATTCTTTTATTGTGAAACTGTTGATTTTTTTCACTTGTAAATTTCGTTATAGTTTTTATGGTGAAATTGTTGATTTTTTTTAATTTGGATTTTTTTGTTATTTCTATTGTAAAATTGTTGAGTTTATTTAAGTTGGAACTTTTATTTATGGTTTTTATAATGAAATTGTTGAGTTGTTTTAACTTTGGATATTTTTTAATGGTTTTTATTGTGAAATTGTTGAGTTTTTTTTACTTGGAACTTTTTTTATGCTATTTTAGTAAAATTGTTGATTTTTTTAAATTGGAACTCTTTTATATGGTTTTTATAGTTAAACTGTTGTGTTTTTTCATTTGGAAATTTTGTTATAGTTTTTATGGTGAAATGTATGGTTTTTTTATTTAATTTGGAACTTTTTTTATTTTTGTAGTAAAATTGTTGAGTATTTTTAACTTGAAACTTTTATTAAGGTTTTTATAGTGAGATTGTTCAATTTATGGTTTTTATAGTGCAATTGTTGAGTTTTTTTAACTTGGAATTCTCTTTAATAGTTTTTATAGTGAGACTGTTGAGTGTTTTTAACTTGCAACTTTTTTCATACTATTTGTAGTATAATTGTTTTGGTTTTTTAAATTGAAATTTTTTTATTGTTTTTATAGAGAAACTGTTGAGTTTATTAAATTCTATTATAGTTTTTATGGTGAAATTCTTGATTTTTTTATTTAATTTGGAACAATTATATTATCTTTGTAGTAAAATTGTTGAGTTTTTTTTTAACTTGGAACTTTTTTTTAAGGTTTTTATAGTGAAATTGTTCAGTTTATGGTTTTTATAGTGAAATTCTTGAGTTTTTTTAAATTGGAATTCATTTAAATGGTTTTTATGGTGAAACTCTTGAGTTTTTTTAACTTGCGACTTTTTTTTTATACTATTTATAGTAAAATTGTTTAATTTTTTTAAATTGATACTTTTTTTATTCTTTTATTGTGAAACTGTTGAGTATTTTCACTTGTAAATTTCGTTATAGGTTTTATGGTGAAATTGTTGATTTATTTTTAATTTGGATTTTTTTGTTATTTCTATTGTAAAATTGTTGAGTTTTTTTAAGTTGGAACTTTTTTTTATGGTTTTTATAATGAAATTGTTGAGTTGTTTTAACTTTGGATATTTTTTAATGGTTTTTATTGTGAAATTATTGAGTTTTTTTTACTTGGATCTTTTTTTATACTATTTTAGTAAAATTGTTGAGTTTTTTAAATTGGAACTTTTTTCTATGGTCTTAATAGTTAAACTGTTGTGTTTTTTCATTTGGATTTTTTTTCATAGATTTTATGGTTAAATGTATGATTTTTTTATTTAATTTGGAACTTTTTTTATTTTATTAGTAAAATTGTTGTGTTTTTTAAACTTGAAACTTTTATTAAGGTTTTTATAGTGAGATTGTTCAATTTATGGTTTTTATAGTGCAATTGTTGAGTTTTTTAATTTGGAATTCTCTTTAATAGTTTTTATAGTGAGACTGTTGAGTGTTTTTAACTTGCAACTTTTTTCATACTATTTGTAGTATAATTATTTTATTTTTTTAAATTGAAATTTATTTATTGTTTTTATAGAGAAACTGTTGAGTTTATTAAATTCTATTATAGTTTTTATGGTGAAATTCTTGATTTTTTTCTTTAATTTGGAACTTTTATATTATGTTTGTAGTAAAATTATTGAGTTTTTTCTAACTTGGGACTTTTATTTAAGGTTTTTATAGTTAAATTGTTCAGTTTATGGCTTTTATAGTGAAATTCTTTAGTTTTTTTAAAATTGGAATTCATTTAAATGGTTTTTATAGTGAAACAATTGAGTTTTTTTAACTTGCGACTTTTTTTATACTATTTATAGTAAAATTGTTTAATTTGTTTAAATTGAAACTTTTTTGATTCTTTTATTGTGAAACTGTTGATTTTTTTCACTTGTAAATTTCGTTATAGTTTTTATGGTGAAATTGTTGATTTTTTTTAATTTGGATTTTTTTGTTATTTCTATTGTAAAATTGTTGAGTTTATTTAAGTTGGAACTTTTATTTATGGTTTTTATAATGAAATTGTTGAGTTGTTTTAACTTTGGATATTTTTTAATGGTTTTTATTGTGAAATTGTTGAGTTTTTTTTACTTGGAACTTTTTTTATGCTATTTTAGTAAAATTGTTGATTTTTTTAAATTGGAACTCTTTTATATGGTTTTTATAGTTAAACTGTTGTGTTTTTTCATTTGGAAATTTTGTTATAGTTTTTATGGTGAAATGTATGGTTTTTTTATTTAATTTGGAACTTTTTTTATTTTTGTAGTAAAATTGTTGAGTATTTTTAACTTGAAACTTTTATTAAGGTTTTTATAGTGAGATTGTTCAATTTATGGTTTTTATAGTGCAATTGTTGAGTTTTTTTAACTTGGAATTCTCTTTAATAGTTTTTATAGTGAGACTGTTGAGTGTTTTTAACTTGCAACTTTTTTCATACTATTTGTAGTATAATTGTTTTGGTTTTTTAAATTGAAATTTTTTTATTGTTTTTATAGAGAAACTGTTGAGTTTATTAAATTCTATTATAGTTTTTATGGTGAAATTCTTGATTTTTTTATTTAATTTGGAACAATTATATTATCTTTGTAGTAAAATTGTTGAGTTTTTTTTTAACTTGGAACTTTTTTTTAAGGTTTTTATAGTGAAATTGTTCAGTTTATGGTTTTTATAGTGAAATTCTTGAGTTTTTTTAAATTGGAATTCATTTAAATGGTTTTTATGGTGAAACTCTTGAGTTTTTTTAACTTGCGACTTTTTTTTTATACTATTTATAGTAAAATTGTTTAATTTTTTTAAATTGATACTTTTTTTATTCTTTTATTGTGAAACTGTTGAGTATTTTCACTTGTAAATTTCGTTATAGGTTTTATGGTGAAATTGTTGATTTATTTTTAATTTGGATTTTTTTGTTATTTCTATTGTAAAATTGTTGAGTTTTTTTAAGTTGGAACTTTTTTTTATGGTTTTTATAATGAAATTGTTGAGTTGTTTTAACTTTGGATATTTTTTAATGGTTTTTATTGTGAAATTATTGAGTTTTTTTTACTTGGATCTTTTTTTATACTATTTTAGTAAAATTGTTGAGTTTTTTAAATTGGAACTTTTTTCTATGGTCTTAATAGTTAAACTGTTGTGTTTTTTCATTTGGATTTTTTTTCATAGATTTTATGGTTAAATGTATGATTTTTTTATTTAATTTGGAACTTTTTTTATTTTATTAGTAAAATTGTTGTGTTTTTTTAACTTGAAACTTTTATTAAGGTTTTTATAGTGAGATTGTTCAATTTATGGTTTTTATAGTGCAATTGTTGAGTTTTTTAATTTGGAATTCTCTTTAATAGTTTTTATAGTGAGACTGTTGAGTGTTTTTAACTTGCAACTTTTTTCATACTATTTGTAGTATAATTATTTTATTTTTTTAAATTGAAATTTATTTATTGTTTTTATAGAGAAACTGTTGAGTTTATTAAATTCTATTATAGTTTTTATGGTGAAATTCTTGATTTTTTTCTTTAATTTGGAACTTTTATATTATGTTTGTAGTAAAATTATTGAGTTTTTTCTAACTTGGGACTTTTATTTAAGGTTTTTATAGTTAAATTGTTCAGTTTATGGCTTTTATAGTGAAATTCTTTAGTTTTTTTAAAATTGGAATTCATTTAAATGGTTTTTATAGTGAAACAATTGAGTTTTTTTAACTTGCGACTTTTTTTATACTATTTATAGTAAAATTGTTTAATTTGTTTAAATTGAAACTTTTTTGATTCTTTTATTGTGAAACTGTTGATTTTTTTCACTTGTAAATTTCGTTATAGTTTTTATGGTGAAATTGTTGATTTTTTTTAATTTGGATTTTTTTGTTATTTCTATTGTAAAATTGTTGAGTTTTTTTAAGTTGGAACTTTTATTTATGGTTTTTATAATGAAATTGTTGAGTTGTTTTAACTTTGGATATTTTTAAATGGTTTTTATTGTTAAATTGTTGAGTTTTTTTTACTTGGAACTTTTTTTATGCTATTTTAGTAAAATTGTTGATTTTTTTAAATTGGAACTCTTTTATATGGTTTTTATAGTTAAACTGTTGTGTTTTTTCATTTGGAAATTTTGTTATAGTTTTTATGGTGAAATGTATGGTTTTTTTATTTAATTTGGAACTTTTTTTATTTTTGTAGTAAAATTGTTGAGTATTTTTAACTTGAAACTTTTATTAAGGTTTTTATAGTGAGATTGTTCAATTTATGGTTTTTATAGTGCAATTGTTGAGTTCTTTTAACTTGGAATTCTCTTTAATAGTTTTTATAGTGAGACTGTTGAGTGTTTTTAACTTGCAACTTTTTTCATACTATTTGTAGTATAATTGTTTTGGTTTTTTAAATTGAAATTTTTTTATTGTTTTTATAGAGAAACTGTTGAGTTTATTAAATTCTATTATAGTTTTTATGGTGAAATTCTTGATTTTTTTATTTAATTTGGAACAATTATATTATCTTTGTAGTAAAATTGTTGAGTGTTTTTTTTAACTTGGAACTTTTTTTTAAGGTTTTTATAGTGAAATTGTTCAGTTTATGGTTTTTATAGTGAAATTCTTGAGTTTTTTTAAATTGGAATTCATTTAAATGGTTTTTATGGTGAAACTCTTGAGTTTTTTTAACTTGCGACTTTTTTTTTATACTATTTATAGTAAAATTGTTTAATTTTTTTAAATTGATACTTTTTTTATTCTTTTATTGTGAAACTGTTGAGTATTTTCACTTGTAAATTTCGTTATAGGTTTTATGGTGAAATTGTTGATTTATTTTTAATTTGGATTTTTTTGTTATTTCTATTGTAAAATTGTTGAGTTTTTTTAAGTTGGAACTTTTTTTTATGGTTTTTATAATGAAATTGTTGAGTTGTTTTAACTTTGGATATTTTTTAATGGTTTTTATTGTGAAATTATTGAGTTTTTTTTACTTGGATCTTTTTTTATACTATTTTAGTAAAATTGTTGAGTTTTTTAAATTGGAACTTTTTTCTATGGTCTTAATAGTTAAACTGTTGTGTTTTTTCATTTGGATTTTTTTTCATAGATTTTATGGTTAAATGTATGATTTTTTTATTTAATTTGGAACTTTTTTTATTTTATTAGTAAAATTGTTGTGTTTTTTTAACTTGAAACTTTTATTAAGGTTTTTATAGTGAGATTGTTCAATTTATGGTTTTTATAGTGCAATTGTTGAGTTTTTTAATTTGGAATTCTCTTTAATAGTTTTTATAGTGAGACTGTTGAGTGTTTTTAACTTGCAACTTTTTTCATACTATTTGTAGTATAATTATTTTATTTTTTTAAATTGAAATTTATTTATTGTTTTTATAGAGAAACTGTTGAGTTTATTAAATTCTATTATAGGTTTTATGGTGAAATTCTTGATTTTTTTCTTTAATTTGGAACTTTTATATTATGTTTGTAGTAAAATTATTGAGTTTTTTCTAACTTGGGACTTTTATTTAAGGTTTTTATAGTTAAATTGTTCAGTTTATGGCTTTTATAGTGAAATTCTTTAGTTTTTTTAAAATTGGAATTCATTTAAATGGTTTTTATAGTGAAACAATTGAGTTTTTTTAACTTGCGACTTTTTTTATACTATTTATAGTAAAATTGTTTAATTTGTTTAAATTGAAACTTTTTTGATTCTTTTATTGTGAAACTGTTGATTTTTTTCACTTGTAAATTTCGTTATAGTTTTTATGGTGAAATTGTTGATTTTTTTTAATTTGGATTTTTTTGTTATTTCTATTGTAAAATTGTTGAGTTTATTTAAGTTGGAACTTTTATTTATGGTTTTTATAATGAAATTGTTGAGTTGTTTTAACTTTGGATATTTTTTAATGGTTTTTATTGTGAAATTGTTGAGTTTTTTTTACTTGGAACTTTTTTTATGCTATTTTAGTAAAATTGTTGATTTTTTTAAATTGGAACTCTTTTATATGGTTTTTATAGTTAAACTGTTGTGTTTTTTCATTTGGAAATTTTGTTATAGTTTTTATGGTGAAATGTATGGTTTTTTTATTTAATTTGGAACTTTTTTTATTTTTGTAGTAAAATTGTTGAGTATTTTTAACTTGAAACTTTTATTAAGGTTTTTATAGTGAGATTGTTCAATTTATGGTTTTTATAGTGCAATTGTTGAGTTTTTTTAACTTGGAATTCTCTTTAATAGTTTTTATAGTGAGACTGTTGAGTGTTTTTAACTTGCAACTTTTTTCATACTATTTGTAGTATAATTGTTTTGGTTTTTTAAATTGAAATTTTTTTATTGTTTTTATAGAGAAACTGTTGAGTTTATTAAATTCTATTATAGTTTTTATGGTGAAATTCTTGATTTTTTTATTTAATTTGGAACAATTATATTATCTTTGTAGTAAAATTGTTGAGTTTTTTTTTAACTTGGAACTTTTTTTTAAGGTTTTTATAGTGAAATTGTTCAGTTTATGGTTTTTATAGTGAAATTCTTGAGTTTTTTTAAATTGGAATTCATTTAAATGGTTTTTATGGTGAAACTCTTGAGTTTTTTTAACTTGCGACTTTTTTTTTATACTATTTATAGTAAAATTGTTTAATTTTTTTAAATTGATACTTTTTTTATTCTTTTATTGTGAAACTGTTGAGTATTTTCACTTGTAAATTTCGTTATAGGTTTTATGGTGAAATTGTTGATTTATTTTTAATTTGGATTTTTTTGTTATTTCTATTGTAAAATTGTTGAGTTTTTTTAAGTTGGAACTTTTTTTTATGGTTTTTATAATGAAATTGTTGAGTTGTTTTAACTTTGGATATTTTTTAATGGTTTTTATTGTGAAATTATTGAGTTTTTTTTACTTGGATCTTTTTTTATACTATTTTAGTAAAATTGTTGAGTTTTTTAAATTGGAACTTTTTTATATGGTCTTAATAGTTAAACTGTTGTGTTTTTTCATTTGGATTTTTTTTCATAGATTTTATGGTTAAATGTATGATTTTTTTATTTAATTTGGAACTTTTTTTATTTTATTAGTAAAATTGTTGTGTTTTTTTAACTTGAAACTTTTATTAAGGTTTTTATAGTGAGATTGTTCAATTTATGGTTTTTATAGTGCAATTGTTGAGTTTTTTAATTTGGAATTCTCTTTAATAGTTTTTATAGTGAGACTGTTGAGTGTTTTTAACTTGCAACTTTTTTCATACTATTTGTAGTATAATTATTTTATTTTTTTAAATTGAAATTTATTTATTGTTTTTATAGAGAAACTGTTGAGTTTATTAAATTCTATTATAGGTTTTATGGTGAAATTCTTGATTTTTTTCTTTAATTTGGAACTTTTATATTATGTTTGTAGTAAAATTATTGAGTTTTTTCTAACTTGGGACTTTTATTTAAGGTTTTTATAGTTAAATTGTTCAGTTTATGGCTTTTATAGTGAAATTCTTTAGTTTTTTTAAAATTGGAATTCATTTAAATGGTTTTTATAGTGAAACAATTGAGTTTTTTTAACTTGCGACTTTTTTTATACTATTTATAGTAAAATTGTTTAATTTGTTTAAATTGAAACTTTTTTGATTCTTTTATTGTGAAACTGTTGATTTTTTTCACTTGTAAATTTCGTTATAGTTTTTATGGTGAAATTGTTGATTTTTTTTAATTTGGATTTTTTTGTTATTTCTATTGTAAAATTGTTGAGTTTTTTTAAGTTGGAACTTTTATTTATGGTTTTTATAATGAAATTGTTGAGTTGTTTTAACTTTGGATATTTTTTAATGGTTTTTATTGTGAAATTGTTGAGTTTTTTTTACTTGGAACTTTTTTTATGCTATTTTAGTAAAATTGTTGATTTTTTTAAATTGGAACTCTTTTATATGGTTTTTATAGTTAAACTGTCGTGTTTTTTCATTTGGAAATTTTGTTATAGTTTTTATGGTGAAATGTATGGTTTTTTTATTTAATTTGGAACTTTTTTTATTTTTGTAGTAAAATTGTTGAGTATTTTTAACTTGAAACTTTTATTAAGGTTTTTATAGTGAGATTGTTCAATTTATGGTTTTTATAGTGCAATTGTTGAGTTTTTTTAACTTGGAATTCTCTTTAATAGTTTTTATAGTGAGACTGTTGAGTGTTTTTAACTTGCAACTTTTTTCATACTATTTGTAGTATAATTGTTTTGGTTTTTTAAATTGAAATTTTTTTATTGTTTTTATAGAGAAACTGTTGAGTTTATTAAATTCTATTATAGTTTTTATGGTGAAATTCTTGATTTTTTTATTTAATTTGGAACAATTATATTATCTTTGTAGTAAAATTGTTGAGTTTTTTTTTAACTTGGAACTTTTTTTTAAGGTTTTTATAGTGAAATTGTTCAGTTTATGGTTTTTATAGTGAAATTCTTGAGTTTTTTTAAATTGGAATTCATTTAAATGGTTTTTATGGTGAAACTCTTGAGTTTTTTTAACTTGCGACTTTTTTTTTATACTATTTATAGTAAAATTGTTTAATTTTTTTAAATTGATACTTTTTTTATTCTTTTATTGTGAAACTGTTGAGTATTTTCACTTGTAAATTTCGTTATAGGTTTTATGGTGAAATTGTTGATTTATTTTTAATTTGGATTTTTTTGTTATTTCTATTGTAAAATTGTTGAGTTTTTTTAAGTTGGAACTTTTTTTTATGGTTTTTATAATGAAATTGTTGAGTTGTTTTAACTTTGGATATTTTTTAATGGTT
This sequence comes from Lathyrus aphaca, assembly GCA_963966055.1. Classification (NCBI taxonomy): domain Eukaryota; kingdom Viridiplantae; phylum Streptophyta; class Magnoliopsida; order Fabales; family Fabaceae; genus Lathyrus; species Lathyrus aphaca. The sequence goes on from OZ014522.1 coordinate 224,777,515, forward strand.
TTTATTGTGAAATTATTGAGTTTTTTTTACTTGGATCTTTTTTTATACTATTTTAGTAAAATTGTTGAGTTTTTTAAATTGGAACTTTTTTCTATGGTCTTAATAGTTAAACTGTTGTGTTTTTTCATTTGGATTTTTTTTCATAGATTTTATGGTTAAATGTATGATTTTTTTATTTAATTTGGAACTTTTTTTATTTTATTAGTAAAATTGTTGTGTTTTTTTAACTTGAAACTTTTATTAAGGTTTTTATAGTGAGATTGTTCAATTTATGGTTTTTATAGTGCAATTGTTGAGTTTTTTAATTTGGAATTCTCTTTAATAGTTTTTATAGTGAGACTGTTGAGTGTTTTTAACTTGCAACTTTTTTCATACTATTTGTAGTATAATTATTTTATTTTTTTAAATTGAAATTTATTTATTGTTTTTATAGAGAAACTGTTGAGTTTATTAAATTCTATTATAGGTTTTATGGTGAAATTCTTGATTTTTTTCTTTAATTTGGAACTTTTATATTATGTTTGTAGTAAAATTATTGAGTTTTTTCTAACTTGGGACTTTTATTTAAGGTTTTTATAGTTAAATTGTTCAGTTTATGGCTTTTATAGTGAAATTCTTTAGTTTTTTTAAAATTGGAATTCATTTAAATGGTTTTTATAGTGAAACAATTGAGTTTTTTTAACTTGCGACTTTTTTTATACTATTTATAGTAAAATTGTTTAATTTGTTTAAATTGAAACTTTTTTGATTCTTTTATTGTGAAACTGTTGATTTTTTTCACTTGTAAATTTCGTTATAGTTTTTATGGTGAAATTGTTGATTTTTTTTAATTTGGATTTTTTTGTTATTTCTATTGTAAAATTGTTGAGTTTATTTAAGTTGGAACTTTTATTTATGGTTTTTATAATGAAATTGTTGAGTTGTTTTAACTTTGGATATTTTTTAATGGTTTTTATTGTGAAATTGTTGAGTTTTTTTTACTTGGAACTTTTTTTATGCTATTTTAGTAAAATTGTTGATTTTTTTAAATTGGAACTCTTTTATATGGTTTTTATAGTTAAACTGTCGTGTTTTTTCATTTGGAAATTTTGTTATAGTTTTTATGGTGAAATGTATGGTTTTTTTATTTAATTTGGAACTTTTTTTATTTTTGTAGTAAAATTGTTGAGTATTTTTAACTTGAAACTTTTATTAAGGTTTTTATAGTGAGATTGTTCAATTTATGGTTTTTATAGTGCAATTGTTGAGTTTTTTTAACTTGGAATTCTCTTTAATAGTTTTTATAGTGAGACTGTTGAGTGTTTTTAACTTGCAACTTTTTTCATACTATTTGTAGTATAATTGTTTTGGTTTTTTAAATTGAAATTTTTTTATTGTTTTTATAGAGAAACTGTTGAGTTTATTAAATTCTATTATAGTTTTTATGGTGAAATTCTTGATTTTTTTATTTAATTTGGAACAATTATATTATCTTTGTAGTAAAATTGTTGAGTTTTTTTTTAACTTGGAACTTTTTTTTAAGGTTTTTATAGTGAAATTGTTCAGTTTATGGTTTTTATAGTGAAATTCTTGAGTTTTTTTAAATTGGAATTCATTTAAATGGTTTTTATGGTGAAACTCTTGAGTTTTTTTAACTTGCGACTTTTTTTTTATACTATTTATAGTAAAATTGTTTAATTTTTTTAAATTGATACTTTTTTTATTCTTTTATTGTGAAACTGTTGAGTATTTTCACTTGTAAATTTCGTTATAGGTTTTATGGTGAAATTGTTGATTTATTTTTAATTTGGATTTTTTTGTTATTTCTATTGTAAAATTGTTGAGTTTTTTTAAGTTGGAACTTTTTTTTATGGTTTTTATAATGAAATTGTTGAGTTGTTTTAACTTTGGATATTTTTTAATGGTTTTTATTGTGAAATTATTGAGTTTTTTTTACTTGGATCTTTTTTTATACTATTTTAGTAAAATTGTTGAGTTTTTTAAATTGGAACTTTTTTATATGGTCTTAATAGTTAAACTGTTGTGTTTTTTCATTTGGATTTTTTTTCATAGATTTTATGGTTAAATGTATGATTTTTTTATTTAATTTGGAACTTTTTTTATTTTATTAGTAAAATTGTTGTGTTTTTTTAACTTGAAACTTTTATTAAGGTTTTTATAGTGAGATTGTTCAATTTATGGTTTTTATAGTGCAATTGTTGAGTTTTTTAATTTGGAATTCTCTTTAATAGTTTTTATAGTGAGACTGTTGAGTGTTTTTAACTTGCAACTTTTTTCATACTATTTGTAGTATAATTATTTTATTTTTTTAAATTGAAATTTATTTATTGTTTTTATAGAGAAACTGTTGAGTTTATTAAATTCTATTATAGGTTTTATGGTGAAATTCTTGATTTTTTTCTTTAATTTGGAACTTTTATATTATGTTTGTAGTAAAATTATTGAGTTTTTTCTAACTTGGGACTTTTATTTAAGGTTTTTATAGTTAAATTGTTCAGTTTATGGCTTTTATAGTGAAATTCTTTAGTTTTTTTAAAATTGGAATTCATTTAAATGGTTTTTATAGTGAAACAATTGAGTTTTTTTAACTTGCGACTTTTTTTATACTATTTATAGTAAAATTGTTTAATTTGTTTAAATTGAAACTTTTTTGATTCTTTTATTGTGAAACTGTTGATTTTTTTCACTTGTAAATTCCGTTATAGTTTTTATGGTGAAATTGTTGATTTTTTTTAATTTGGATTTTTTTGTTATTTCTATTGTAAAATTGTTGAGTTTTTTTAAGTTGGAACTTTTATTTATGGTTTTTATAATGAAATTGTTGAGTTGTTTTAACTTTGGATATTTTTTAATGGTTTTTATTGTGAAATTGTTGAGTTTTTTTTACTTGGAACTTTTTTTATGCTATTTTAGTAAAATTGTTGATTTTTTTAAATTGGAACTCTTTTATATGGTTTTTATAGTTAAACTGTCGTGTTTTTTCATTTGGAAATTTTGTTATAGTTTTTATGGTGAAATGTATGGTTTTTTTATTTAATTTGGAACTTTTTTTATTTTTGTAGTAAAATTGTTGAGTATTTTTAACTTGAAACTTTTATTAAGGTTTTTATAGTGAGATTGTTCAATTTATGGTTTTTATAGTGCAATTGTTGAGTTTTTTTAACTTGGAATTCTCTTTAATAGTTTTTATAGTGAGACTGTTGAGTGTTTTTAACTTGCAACTTTTTTCATACTATTTGTAGTATAATTGTTTTGGTTTTTTAAATTGAAATTTTTTTATTGTTTTTATAGAGAAACTGTTGAGTTTATTAAATTCTATTATAGTTTTTATGGTGAAATTCTTGATTTTTTTATTTAATTTGGAACAATTATATTATCTTTGTAGTAAAATTGTTGAGTTTTTTTTTAACTTGGAACTTTTTTTTAAGGTTTTTATAGTGAAATTGTTCAGTTTATGGTTTTTATAGTGAAATTCTTGAGTTTTTTTAAATTGGAATTCATTTAAATGGTTTTTATGGTGAAACTCTTGAGTTTTTTTAACTTGCGACTTTTTTTTTATACTATTTATAGTAAAATTGTTTAATTTTTTTAAATTGATACTTTTTTTATTCTTTTATTGTGAAACTGTTGAGTATTTTCACTTGTAAATTTCGTTATAGGTTTTATGGTGAAATTGTTGATTTATTTTTAATTTGGATTTTTTTGTTATTTCTATTGTAAAATTGTTGAGTTTTTTTAAGTTGGAACTTTTTTTTATGGTTTTTATAATGAAATTGTTGAGTTGTTTTAACTTTGGATATTTTTTAATGGTTTTTATTGTGAAATTATTGAGTTTTTTTTACTTGGATCTTTTTTTATACTATTTTAGTAAAATTGTTGAGTTTTTTAAATTGGAACTTTTTTATATGGTCTTAATAGTTAAACTGTTGTGTTTTTTCATTTGGATTTTTTTTCATAGATTTTATGGTTAAATGTATGATTTTTTTATTTAATTTGGAACTTTTTTTATTTTATTAGTAAAATTGTTGTGTTTTTTTAACTTGAAACTTTTATTAAGGTTTTTATAGTGAGATTGTTCAATTTATGGTTTTTATAGTGCAATTGTTGAGTTTTTTAATTTGGAATTCTCTTTAATAGTTTTTATAGTGAGACTGTTGAGTGTTTTTAACTTGCAACTTTTTTCATACTATTTGTAGTATAATTATTTTATTTTTTTAAATTGAAATTTATTTATTGTTTTTATAGAGAAACTGTTGAGTTTATTAAATTCTATTATAGGTTTTATGGTGAAATTCTTGATTTTTTTCTTTAATTTGGAACTTTTATATTATGTTTGTAGTAAAATTATTGAGTTTTTTCTAACTTGGGACTTTTATTTAAGGTTTTTATAGTTAAATTGTTCAGTTTATGGCTTTTATAGTGAAATTCTTTAGTTTTTTTAAAATTGGAATTCATTTAAATGGTTTTTATAGTGAAACAATTGAGTTTTTTTAACTTGCGACTTTTTTTATACTATTTATAGTAAAATTGTTTAATTTGTTTAAATTGAAACTTTTTTGATTCTTTTATTGTGAAACTGTTGATTTTTTTCACTTGTAAATTTCGTTATAGTTTTTATGGTGAAATTGTTGATTTTTTTTAATTTGGATTTTTTTGTTATTTCTATTGTAAAATTGTTGAGTTTTTTTAAGTTGGAACTTTTATTTATGGTTTTTATAATGAAATTGTTGAGTTGTTTTAACTTTGGATATTTTTTAATGGTTTTTATTGTGAAATTGTTGAGTTTTTTTTACTTGGAACTTTTTTTATGCTATTTTAGTAAAATTGTTGATTTTTTTAAATTGGAACTCTTTTATATGGTTTTTATAGTTAAACTGTCGTGTTTTTTCATTTGGAAATTTTGTTATAGTTTTTATGGTGAAATGTATGGTTTTTTTATTTAATTTGGAACTTTTTTTATTTTTGTAGTAAAATTGTTGAGTATTTTTAACTTGAAACTTTTATTAAGGTTTTTATAGTGAGATTGTTCAATTTATGGTTTTTATAGTGCAATTGTTGAGTTTTTTTAACTTGGAATTCTCTTTAATAGTTTTTATAGTGAGACTGTTGAGTGTTTTTAACTTGCAACTTTTTTCATACTATTTGTAGTATAATTGTTTTGGTTTTTTAAATTGAAATTTTTTTATTGTTTTTATAGAGAAACTGTTGAGTTTATTAAATTCTATTATAGTTTTTATGGTGAAATTCTTGATTTTTTTATTTAATTTGGAACAATTATATTATCTTTGTAGTAAAATTGTTGAGTTTTTTTTTAACTTGGAACTTTTTTTTAAGGTTTTTATAGTGAAATTGTTCAGTTTATGGTTTTTATAGTGAAATTCTTGAGTTTTTTTAAATTGGAATTCATTTAAATGGTTTTTATGGTGAAACTCTTGAGTTTTTTTAACTTGCGACTTTTTTTTTATACTATTTATAGTAAAATTGTTTAATTTTTTTAAATTGATACTTTTTTTATTCTTTTATTGTGAAACTGTTGAGTATTTTCACTTGTAAATTTCGTTATAGGTTTTATGGTGAAATTGTTGATTTATTTTTAATTTGGATTTTTTTGTTATTTCTATTGTAAAATTGTTGAGTTTTTTTAAGTTGGAACTTTTTTTTATGGTTTTTATAATGAAATTGTTGAGTTGTTTTAACTTTGGATATTTTTTAATGGTTTTTATTGTGAAATTATTGAGTTTTTTTTACTTGGATCTTTTTTTATACTATTTTAGTAAAATTGTTGAGTTTTTTAAATTGGAACTTTTTTATATGGTCTTAATAGTTAAACTGTTGTGTTTTTTCATTTGGATTTTTTTTCATAGATTTTATGGTTAAATGTATGATTTTTTTATTTAATTTGGAACTTTTTTTATTTTATTAGTAAAATTGTTGTGTTTTTTTAACTTGAAACTTTTATTAAGGTTTTTATAGTGAGATTGTTCAATTTATGGTTTTTATAGTGCAATTGTTGAGTTTTTTAATTTGGAATTCTCTTTAATAGTTTTTATAGTGAGACTGTTGAGTGTTTTTAACTTGCAACTTTTTTCATACTATTTGTAGTATAATTATTTTATTTTTTTAAATTGAAATTTATTTATTGTTTTTATAGAGAAACTGTTGAGTTTATTAAATTCTATTATAGGTTTTATGGTGAAATTCTTGATTTTTTTCTTTAATTTGGAACTTTTATATTATGTTTGTAGTAAAATTATTGAGTTTTTTCTAACTTGGGACTTTTATTTAAGGTTTTTATAGTTAAATTGTTCAGTTTATGGCTTTTATAGTGAAATTCTTTAGTTTTTTTAAAATTGGAATTCATTTAAATGGTTTTTATAGTGAAACAATTGAGTTTTTTTAACTTGCGACTTTTTTTATACTATTTATAGTAAAATTGTTTAATTTGTTTAAATTGAAACTTTTTTGATTCTTTTATTGTGAAACTGTTGATTTTTTTCACTTGTAAATTCCGTTATAGTTTTTATGGTGAAATTGTTGATTTTTTTTAATTTGGATTTTTTTGTTATTTCTATTGTAAAATTGTTGAGTTTTTTTAAGTTGGAACTTTTATTTATGGTTTTTATAATGAAATTGTTGAGTTGTTTTAACTTTGGATATTTTTTAATGGTTTTTATTGTGAAATTGTTGAGTTTTTTTTACTTGGAACTTTTTTTATGCTATTTTAGTAAAATTGTTGATTTTTTTAAATTGGAACTCTTTTATATGGTTTTTATAGTTAAACTGTCGTGTTTTTTCATTTGGAAATTTTGTTATAGTTTTTATGGTGAAATGTATGGTTTTTTTATTTAATTTGGAACTTTTTTTATTTTTGTAGTAAAATTGTTGAGTATTTTTAACTTGAAACTTTTATTAAGGTTTTTATAGTGAGATTGTTCAATTTATGGTTTTTATAGTGCAATTGTTGAGTTTTTTTAACTTGGAATTCTCTTTAATAGTTTTTATAGTGAGACTGTTGAGTGTTTTTAACTTGCAACTTTTTTCATACTATTTGTAGTATAATTGTTTTGGTTTTTTAAATTGAAATTTTTTTATTGTTTTTATAGAGAAACTGTTGAGTTTATTAAATTCTATTATAGTTTTTATGGTGAAATTCTTGATTTTTTTATTTAATTTGGAACAATTATATTATCTTTGTAGTAAAATTGTTGAGTTTTTTTTTAACTTGGAACTTTTTTTTAAGGTTTTTATAGTGAAATTGTTCAGTTTATGGTTTTTATAGTGAAATTCTTGAGTTTTTTTAAATTGGAATTCATTTAAATGGTTTTTATGGTGAAACTCTTGAGTTTTTTTAACTTGCGACTTTTTTTTTATACTATTTATAGTAAAATTGTTTAATTTTTTTAAATTGATACTTTTTTTATTCTTTTATTGTGAAACTGTTGAGTATTTTCACTTGTAAATTTCGTTATAGGTTTTATGGTGAAATTGTTGTATTATTTTTAATTTGGATTTTTTTGTTATTTCTATTGTAAAATTGTTGAGTTTTTTTAAGTTGGAACTTTTTTTTATGGTTTTTATAATGAAATTGTTGAGTTGTTTTAACTTTGGATATTTTTTAATGGTTTTTATTGTGAAATTATTGAGTTTTTTTTACTTGGATCTTTTTTTATACTATTTTAGTAAAATTGTTGATTTTTTTAAATTGGAACTTTTTTCTATGGTCTTAATAGTTAAACTGTTGTGTTTTTTCATTTGTATTTTTTTTCATAGATTTTATGGTTAAATGTATGATTTTTTTATTTAATTTGGAACTTTTTTTATTTTATTAGTAAAATTGTTGTGTTTTTTAAACTTGAAACTTTTATTAAGGTTTTTATAGTGAGATTGTTCAATTTATGGTTTTTATAGTGCAATTGTTGAGTTTTTTAATTTGGAATTCTCTTTAATAGTTTTTATAGTGAGACTGTTGAGTGTTTTTAACTTGCAACTTTTTTCATACTATTTGTAGTATAATTATTTTATTTTTTTAAATTGAAATTTATTTATTGTTTTTATAGAGAAACTGTTGAGTTTATTAAATTCTATTATAGGTTTTATGGTGAAATTCTTGATTTTTTTCTTTAATTTGGAACTTTTATATTATGTTTGTAGTAAAATTATTGAGTTTTTTCTAACTTGGGACTTTTATTTAAGGTTTTTATAGTTAAATTGTTCAGTTTATGGCTTTTATAGTGAAATTCTTTAGTTTTTTTAAAATTGGAATTCATTTAAATGGTTTTTATAGTGAAACAATTGAGTTTTTTTAACTTGCGACTTTTTTTATACTATTTATAGTAAAATTGTTTAATTTGTTTAAATTGAAACTTTTTTGATTCTTTTATTGTGAAACTGTTGATTTTTTTCACTTGTAAATTCCGTTATAGTTTTTATGGTGAAATTGTTGATTTTTTTTAATTTGGATTTTTTTGTTATTTCTATTGTAAAATTGTTGAGTTTTTTTAAGTTGGAACTTTTATTTATGGTTTTTATAATGAAATTGTTGAGTTGTTTTAACTTTGGATATTTTTTAATGGTTTTTATTGTGAAATTGTTGAGTTTTTTTTACTTGGAACTTTTTTTATGCTATTTTAGTAAAATTGTTGATTTTTTTAAATTGGAACTCTTTTATATGGTTTTTATAGTTAAACTGTCGTGTTTTTTCATTTGGAAATTTTGTTATAGTTTTTATGGTGAAATGTATGGTTTTTTTATTTAATTTGGAACTTTTTTTATTTTTGTAGTAAAATTGTTGAGTATTTTTAACTTGAAACTTTTATTAAGGTTTTTATAGTGAGATTGTTCAATTTATGGTTTTTATAGTGCAATTGTTGAGTTTTTTTAACTTGGAATTCTCTTTAATAGTTTTTATAGTGAGACTGTTGAGTGTTTTTAACTTGCAACTTTTTTCATACTATTTGTAGTATAATTGTTTTGGTTTTTTAAATTGAAATTTTTTTATTGTTTTTATAGAGAAACTGTTGAGTTTATTAAATTCTATTATAGTTTTTATGGTGAAATTCTTGATTTTTTTATTTAATTTGGAACAATTATATTATCTTTGTAGTAAAATTGTTGAGTTTTTTTTTAACTTGGAACTTTTTTTTAAGGTTTTTATAGTGAAATTGTTCAGTTTATGGTTTTTATAGTGAAATTCTTGAGTTTTTTTAAATTGGAATTCATTTAAATGGTTTTTATGGTGAAACTCTTGAGTTTTTTTAACTTGCGACTTTTTTTTTATACTATTTATAGTAAAATTGTTTAATTTTTTTAAATTGATACTTTTTTTATTCTTTTATTGTGAAACTGTTGAGTATTTTCACTTGTAAATTTCGTTATAGGTTTTATGGTGAAATTGTTGTATTATTTTTAATTTGGATTTTTTTGTTATTTCTATTGTAAAATTGTTGAGTTTTTTTAAGTTGGAACTTTTTTTTATGGTTTTTATAATGAAATTGTTGAGTTGTTTTAACTTTGGATATTTTTTAATGGTTTTTATTGTGAAATTATTGAGTTTTTTTTACTTGGATCTTTTTTTATACTATTTTAGTAAAATTGTTGATTTTTTTAAATTGGAACTTTTTTCTATGGTCTTAATAGTTAAACTGTTGTGTTTTTTCATTTGTATTTTTTTTCATAGATTTTATGGTTAAATGTATGATTTTTTTATTTAATTTGGAACTTTTTTTATTTTATTAGTAAAATTGTTGTGTTTTTTAAACTTGAAACTTTTATTAAGGTTTTTATAGTGAGATTGTTCAATTTATGGTTTTTATAGTGCAATTGTTGAGTTTTTTAATTTGGAATTCTCTTTAATAGTTTTTATAGTGAGACTGTTGAGTGTTTTTAACTTGCAACTTTTTTCATACTATTTGTAGTATAATTATTTTATTTTTTTAAATTGAAATTTATTTATTGTTTTTATAGAGAAACTGTTGAGTTTATTAAATTCTATTATAGGTTTTATGGTGAAATTCTTGATTTTTTTCTTTAATTTGGAACTTTTATATTATGTTTGTAGTAAAATTATTGAGTTTTTTCTAACTTGGGACTTTTATTTAAGGTTTTTATAGTTAAATTGTTCAGTTTATGGCTTTTATAGTGAAATTCTTTAGTTTTTTTAAAATTGGAATTCATTTAAATGGTTTTTATAGTGAAACAATTGAGTTTTTTTAACTTGCGACTTTTTTTATACTATTTATAGTAAAATTGTTTAATTTGTTTAAATTGAAACTTTTTTGATTCTTTTATTGTGAAACTGTTGATTTTTTTCACTTGTAAATTCCGTTATAGTTTTTATGGTGAAATTGTTGATTTTTTTTAATTTGGATTTTTTTGTTATTTCTATTGTAAAATTGTTGAGTTTTTTTAAGTTGGAACTTTTATTTATGGTTTTTATAATGAAATTGTTGAGTTGTTTTAACTTTGGATATTTTTTAATGGTTTTTATTGTGAAATTGTTGAGTTTTTTTTACTTGGAACTTTTTTTATGCTATTTTAGTAAAATTGTTGATTTTTTTAAATTGGAACTCTTTTATATGGTTTTTATAGTTAAACTGTCGTGTTTTTTCATTTGGAAATTTTGTTATAGTTTTTATGGTGAAATGTATGGTTTTTTTATTTAATTTGGAACTTTTTTTATTTTTGTAGTAAAATTGTTGAGTATTTTTAACTTGAAACTTTTATTAAGGTTTTTATAGTGAGATTGTTCAATTTATGGTTTTTATAGTGCAATTGTTGAGTTTTTTTAACTTGGAATTCTCTTTAATAGTTTTTATAGTGAGACTGTTGAGTGTTTTTAACTTGCAACTTTTTTCATACTATTTGTAGTATAATTGTTTTGGTTTTTTAAATTGAAATTTTTTTATTGTTTTTATAGAGAAACTGTTGAGTTTATTAAATTCTATTATAGTTTTTATGGTGAAATTCTTGATTTTTTTATTTAATTTGGAACAATTATATTATCTTTGTAGTAAAATTGTTGAGTTTTTTTTTAACTTGGAACTTTTTTTTAAGGTTTTTATAGTGAAATTGTTCAGTTTATGGTTTTTATAGTGAAATTCTTGAGTTTTTTTAAATTGGAATTCATTTAAATGGTTTTTATGGTGAAACTCTTGAGTTTTTTTAACTTGCGACTTTTTTTTTATACTATTTATAGTAAAATTGTTTAATTTTTTTAAATTGATACTTTTTTTATTCTTTTATTGTGAAACTGTTGAGTATTTTCACTTGTAAATTTCGTTATAGGTTTTATGGTGAAATTGTTGTATTATTTTTAATTTGGATTTTTTTGTTATTTCTATTGTAAAATTGTTGAGTTTTTTTAAGTTGGAACTTTTTTTTATGGTTTTTATAATGAAATTGTTGAGTTGTTTTAACTTTGGATATTTTTTAATGGTTTTTATTGTGAAATTATTGAGTTTTTTTTACTTGGATCTTTTTTTATACTATTTTAGTAAAATTGTTGATTTTTTTAAATTGGAACTTTTTTCTATGGTCTTAATAGTTAAACTGTTGTGTTTTTTCATTTGTATTTTTTTTCATAGATTTTATGGTTAAATGTATGATTTTTTTATTTAATTTGGAACTTTTTTTATTTTATTAGTAAAATTGTTGTGTTTTTTAAACTTGAAACTTTTATTAAGGTTTTTATAGTGAGATTGTTCAATTTATGGTTTTTATAGTGCAATTGTTGAGTTTTTTAATTTGGAATTCTCTTTAATAGTTTTTATAGTGAGACTGTTGAGTGTTTTTAACTTGCAACTTTTTTCATACTATTTGTAGTATAATTATTTTATTTTTTTAAATTGAAATTTATTTATTGTTTTTATAGAGAAACTGTTGAGTTTATTAAATTCTATTATAGGTTTTATGGTGAAATTCTTGATTTTTTTCTTTAATTTGGAACTTTTATATTATGTTTGTAGTAAAATTATTGAGTTTTTTCTAACTTGGGACTTTTATTTAAGGTTTTTATAGTTAAATTGTTCAGTTTATGGCTTTTATAGTGAAATTCTTTAGTTTTTTTAAAATTGGAATTCATTTAAATGGTTTTTATAGTGAAACAATTGAGTTTTTTTAACTTGCGACTTTTTTTATACTATTTATAGTAAAATTGTTTAATTTGTTTAAATTGAAACTTTTTTGATTCTTTTATTGTGAAACTGTTGATTTTTTTCACTTGTAAATTCCGTTATAGTTTTTATGGTGAAATTGTTGATTTTTTTTAATTTGGATTTTTTTGTTATTTCTATTGTAAAATTGTTGAGTTTTTTTAAGTTGGAACTTTTATTTATGGTTTTTATAATGAAATTGTTGAGTTGTTTTAACTTTGGATATTTTTTAATGGTTTTTATTGTGAAATTGTTGAGTTTTTTTTATTTGGAACTTTTTTTATGCTATTTTAGTAAAATTGTTGATTTTTTTAAATTGGAACTCTTTTATATGGTTTTTATAGTTAAACTGTCGTGTTTTTTCATTTGGAAATTTTGTTATAGTTTTTATGGTGAAATGTATGGTTTTTTTATTTAATTTGGAACTTTTTTTATTTTTGTAGTAAAATTGTTGAGTATTTTTAACTTGAAACTTTTATTAAGGTTTTTATAGTGAGATTGTTCAATTTATGGTTTTTATAGTGCAATTGTTGAGTTTTTTTAACTTGGAATTCTCTTTAATAGTTTTTATAGTGAGACTGTTGAGTGTTTTTAACTTGCAACTTTTTTCATACTATTTGTAGTATAATTGTTTTGGTTTTTTAAATTGAAATTTTTTTATTGTTTTTATAGAGAAACTGTTGAGTTTATTAAATTCTATTATAGTTTTTATGGTGAAATTCTTGATTTTTTTATTTAATTTGGAACAATTATATTATCTTTGTAGTAAAATTGTTGAGTTTTTTTTTAACTTGGAACTTTTTTTTAAGGTTTTTATAGTGAAATTGTTCAGTTTATGGTTTTTATAGTGAAATTCTTGAGTTTTTTTAAATTGGAATTCATTTAAATGGTTTTTATGGTGAAACTCTTGAGTTTTTTTAACTTGCGACTTTTTTTTTATACTATTTATAGTAAAATTGTTTAATTTTTTTAAATTGATACTTTTTTTATTCTTTTATTGTGAAACTGTTGAGTATTTTCACTTGTAAATTTCGTTATAGGTTTTATGGTGAAATTGTTGTATTATTTTTAATTTGGATTTTTTTGTTATTTCTATTGTAAAATTGTTGAGTTTTTTTAAGTTGGAACTTTTTTTTATGGTTTTTATAATGAAATTGTTGAGTTGTTTTAACTTTGGATATTTTTTAATGGTTTTTATTGTGAAATTATTGAGTTTTTTTTACTTGGATCTTTTTTTATACTATTTTAGTAAAATTGTTGATTTTTTTAAATTGGAACTTTTTTCTATGGTCTTAATAGTTAAACTGTTGTGTTTTTTCATTTGTATTTTTTTTCATAGATTTTATGGTTAAATGTATGATTTTTTTATTTAATTTGGAACTTTTTTTATTTTATTAGTAAAATTGTTGTGTTTTTTAAACTTGAAACTTTTATTAAGGTTTTTATAGTGAGATTGTTCAATTTATGGTTTTTATAGTGCAATTGTTGAGTTTTTTAATTTGGAATTCTCTTTAATAGTTTTTATAGTGAGACTGTTGAGTGTTTTTAACTTGCAACTTTTTTCATACTATTTGTAGTATAATTATTTTATTTTTTTAAATTGAAATTTATTTATTGTTTTTATAGAGAAACTGTTGAGTTTATTAAATTCTATTATAGTTTTTATGGTGAAATTCTTGATTTTTTTCTTTAATTTGGAACTTTTATATTATGTTTGTAGTAAAATTATTGAGTTTTTTCTAACTTGGGACTTTTATTTAAGGTTTTTATAGTTAAATTGTTCAGTTTATGGCTTTTATAGTGAAATTCTTTAGTTTTTTTAAAATTGGAATTCATTTAAATGGTTTTTATAGTGAAACAATTGAGTTTTTTTAACTTGCGACTTTTTTTATACTATTTATAGTAAAATTGTTTAATTTGTTTAAATTGAAACTTTTTTGATTCTTTTATTGTGAAACTGTTGATTTTTTTCACTTGTAAATTCCGTTATAGTTTTTATGGTGAAATTGTTGATTTTTTTTAATTTGGATTTTTTTGTTATTTCTATTGTAAAATTGTTGAGTTTTTTTAAGTTGGAACTTTTATTTATGGTTTTTATAATGAAATTGTTGAGTTGTTTTAACTTTGGATATTTTTTAATGGTTTTTATTGTGAAATTGTTGAGTTTTTTTTACTTGGAACTTTTTTTATGCTATTTTAGTAAAATTGTTGATTTTTTTAAATTGGAACTCTTTTATATGGTTTTTATAGTTAAACTGTCGTGTTTTTTCATTTGGAAATTTTGTTATAGTTTTTATGGTGAAATGTATGGTTTTTTTATTTAATTTGGAACTTTTTTTATTTTTGTAGTAAAATTGTTGAGTATTTTTAACTTGAAACTTTTATTAAGGTTTTTATAGTGAGATTGTTCAATTTATGGTTTTTATAGTGCAATTGTTGAGTTTTTTTAACTTGGAATTCTCTTTAATAGTTTTTATAGTGAGACTGTTGAGTGTTTTTAACTTGCAACTTTTTTCATACTATTTGTAGTATAATTGTTTTGGTTTTTTAAATTGAAATTTTTTTATTGTTTTTATAGAGAAACTGTTGAGTTTATTAAATTCTATTATAGTTTTTATGGTGAAATTCTTGATTTTTTTATTTAATTTGGAACAATTATATTATCTTTGTAGTAAAATTGTTGAGTTTTTTTTTAACTTGGAACTTTTTTTTAAGGTTTTTATAGTGAAATTGTTCAGTTTATGGTTTTTATAGTGAAATTCTTGAGTTTTTTTAAATTGGAATTCATTTAAATGGTTTTTATGGTGAAACTCTTGAGTTTTTTTAACTTGCGACTTTTTTTTTATACTATTTATAGTAAAATTGTTTAATTTTTTTAAATTGATACTTTTTTTATTCTTTTATTGTGAAACTGTTGAGTATTTTCACTTGTAAATTTCGTTATAGGTTTTATGGTGAAATTGTTGATTTATTTTTAATTTGGATTTTTTTGTTATTTCTATTGTAAAATTGTTGAGTTTTTTTAAGTTGGAACTTTTTTTTATGGTTTTTATAATGAAATTGTTGAGTTGTTTTAACTTTGGATATTTTTTAATGGTTTTTATTGTGAAATTATTGAGTTTTTTTTACTTGGATCTTTTTTTATACTATTTTAGTAAAATTGTTGAGTTTTTTAAATTGGAACTTTTTTCTATGGTCTTAATAGTTAAACTGTTGTGTTTTTTCATTTGGATTTTTTTTCATAGATTTTATGGTTAAATGTATGATTTTTTTATTTAATTTGGAACTTTTTTTATTTTATTAGTAAAATTGTTGTGTTTTTTTAACTTGAAACTTTTATTAAGGTTTTTATAGTGAGATTGTTCAATTTATGGTTTTTATAGTGCAATTGTTGAGTTTTTTAATTTGGAATTCTCTTTAATAGTTTTTATAGTGAGACTGTTGAGTGTTTTTAACTTGCAACTTTTTTCATACTATTTGTAGTATAATTATTTTATTTTTTTAAATTGAAATTTATTTATTGTTTTTATAGAGAAACTGTTGAGTTTATTAAATTCTATTATAGTTTTTATGGTGAAATTCTTGATTTTTTTCTTTAATTTGGAACTTTTATATTATGTTTGTAGTAAAATTATTGAGTTTTTTCTAACTTGGGACTTTTATTTAAGGTTTTTATAGTTAAATTGTTCAGTTTATGGCTTTTATAGTGAAATTCTTTAGTTTTTTTAAAATTGGAATTCATTTAAATGGTTTTTATAGTGAAACAATTGAGTTTTTTTAACTTGCGACTTTTTTTATACTATTTATAGTAAAATTGTTTAATTTGTTTAAATTGAAACTTTTTTGATTCTTTTATTGTGAAACTGTTGATTTTTTTCACTTGTAAATTCCGTTATAGTTTTTATGGTGAAATTGTTGATTTTTTTTAATTTGGATTTTTTTGTTATTTCTATTGTAAAATTGTTGAGGTTTTTTTAAGTTGGAACTTTTATTTATGGTTTTTATAATGAAATTGTTGAGTTGTTTTAACTTTGGATATTTTTTAATGGTTTTTATTGTGAAATTGTTGAGTTTTTTTTACTTGGAACTTTTTTTTATGCTATTTTAGTAAAATTGTTGATTTTTTTAAATTGGAACTCTTTTATATGGTTTTTATAGTTAAACTGTTGTGTTTTTTCATTTGGAAATTTTGTTATAGTTTTTATGGTGAAATGTATGGTTTTTTTTATTTAATTTGGAACTTTTTTTATTTTTGTAGTAAAATTGTTGAGTATTTTTAACTTGAAACTTTTATTAAGGTTTTTATAGTGAGATTGTTCAATTTATGGTTTTTATAGTGCAATTGTTGAGTTTTTTTAACTTGGAATTCTCTTTAATAGTTTTTATAGTGAGACTGTTGAGTGTTTTTAACTTGCAACTTTTTTCATACTATTTGTAGTATAATTGTTTTGGTTTTTTAAATTGAAATTTTTTTATTGTTTTTATAGAGAAACTGTTGAGTTTATTAAATTCTATTATAGTTTTTATGGTGAAATTCTTGATTTTTTTATTTAATTTGGAACAATTATATTATCTTTGTAGTAAAATTGTTGAGTTTTTTTTTAACTTGGAACTTTTTTTTAAGGTTTTTATAGTGAAATTGTTCAGTTTATGGTTTTTATAGTGAAATTCTTGAGTTTTTTTAAATTGGAATTCATTTAAATGGTTTTTATGGTGAAACTCTTGAGTTTTTTTAACTTGCGACTTTTTTTTATACTATTTATAGTAAAATTGTTTAATTTTTTTAAATTGATACTTTTTTTATTCTTTTATTGTGAAACTGTTGAGTATTTTCACTTGTAAATTTCGTTATAGGTTTTATGGTGAAATTGTTGATTTATTTTTAATTTGGATTTTTTTGTTATTTCTATTGTAAAATTGTTGAGTTTTTTTAAGTTGGAACTTTTTTTTATGGTTTTTATAATGAAATTGTTGAGTTGTTTTAACTTTGGATATTTTTTAATGGTTTTTATTGTGAAATTATTGAGTTTTTTTTACTTGGATCTTTTTTTATACTATTTTAGTAAAATTGTTGAGTTTTTTAAATTGGAACTTTTTTCTATGGTTTTAATAGTTAAACTGTTGTGTTTTTTCATTTGGATTTTTTTTTATAGATTTTATGGTTAAATGTATGATTTTTTTATTTAATTTGGAACTTTTTTTATTTTATTAGTAAAATTGTTGTGTTTTTTTAACTTGAAACTTTTATTAAGGTTTTTATAGTGAGATTGTTCAATTTATGGTTTTTATAGTGCAATTGTTGAGTTTTTTAATTTGGAATTCTCTTTAATAGTTTTTATAGTGAGACTGTTGAGTGTTTTTAACTTGCAACTTTTTTCATACTATTTGTAGTATAATTATTTTATTTTTTTAAATTGAAATTTATTTATTGTTTTTATAGAGAAACTGTTGAGTTTATTAAATTCTATTATAGTTTTTATGGTGAAATTCTTGATTTTTTTCTTTAATTTGGAACTTTTATATTATGTTTGTAGTAAAATTATTGAGTTTTTTCTAACTTGGGACTTTTATTTAAGGTTTTTATAGTTAAATTGTTCAGTTTATGGCTTTTATAGTGAAATTCTTTAGTTTTTTTAAAATTGGAATTCATTTAAATGGTTTTTATAGTGAAACAATTGAGTTTTTTTAACTTGCGACTTTTTTTATACTATTTATAGTAAAATTGTTTAATTTGTTTAAATTGAAACTTTTTTGATTCTTTTATTGTGAAACTGTTGATTTTTTTCACTTGTAAATTCCGTTATAGTTTTTATGGTGAAATTGTTGATTTTTTTTAATTTGGATTTTTTTGTTATTTCTATTGTAAAATTGTTGAGGTTTTTTTAAGTTGGAACTTTTATTTATGGTTTTTATAATGAAATTGTTGAGTTGTTTTAACTTTGGATATTTTTTAATGGTTTTTATTGTGAAATTGTTGAGTTTTTTTTACTTGGAACTTTTTTTATGCTATTTTAGTAAAATTGTTGATTTTTTTAAATTGGAACTCTTTTATATGGTTTTTATAGTTAAACTGTTGTGTTTTTTCATTTGGAAATTTTGTTATAGTTTTTATGGTGAAATGTATGGTTTTTTTTATTTAATTTGGAACTTTTTTTATTTTTGTAGTAAAATTGTTGAGTATTTTTAACTTGAAACTTTTATTAAGGTTTTTATAGTGAGATTGTTCAATTTATGGTTTTTATAGTGCAATTGTTGAGTTTTTTTAACTTGGAATTCTCTTTAATAGTTTTTATAGTGAGACTGTTGAGTGTTTTTAACTTGCAACTTTTTTCATACTATTTGTAGTATAATTGTTTTGGTTTTTTAAATTGAAATTTTTTTATTGTTTTTATAGAGAAACTGTTGAGTTTATTAAATTCTATTATAGTTTTTATGGTGAAATTCTTGATTTTTTTATTTAATTTGGAACAATTATATTATCTTTGTAGTAAAATTGTTGAGTTTTTTTTTAACTTGGAACTTTTTTTTAAGGTTTTTATAGTGAAATTGTTCAGTTTATGGTTTTTATAGTGAAATTCTTGAGTTTTTTTAAATTGGAATTCATTTAAATGGTTTTTATGGTGAAACTCTTGAGTTTTTTTAACTTGCGACTTTTTTTTATACTATTTATAGTAAAATTGTTTAATTTTTTTAAATTGATACTTTTTTTATTCTTTTATTGTGAAACTGTTGAGTATTTTCACTTGTAAATTTCGTTATAGGTTTTATGGTGAAATTGTTGATTTATTTTTAATTTGGATTTTTTTGTTATTTCTATTGTAAAATTGTTGAGTTTTTTTAAGTTGGAACTTTTTTTTATGGTTTTTATAATGAAATTGTTGAGTTGTTTTAACTTTGGATATTTTTTAATGGTTTTTATTGTGAAATTATTGAGTTTTTTTTACTTGGATCTTTTTTTATACTATTTTAGTAAAATTGTTGAGTTTTTTAAATTGGAACTTTTTTCTATGGTTTTAATAGTTAAACTGTTGTGTTTTTTCATTTGGATTTTTTTTTATAGATTTTATGGTTAAATGTATGATTTTTTTATTTAATTTGGAACTTTTTTTATTTTATTAGTAAAATTGTTGTGTTTTTTTAACTTGAAACTTTTATTAAGGTTTTTATAGTGAGATTGTTCAATTTATGGTTTTTATAGTGCAATTGTTGAGTTTTTTAATTTGGAATTCTCTTTAATAGTTTTTATAGTGAGACTGTTGAGTGTTTTTAACTTGCAACTTTTTTCATACTATTTGTAGTATAATTATTTTATTTTTTTAAATTGAAATTTATTTATTGTTTTTATAGAGAAACTGTTGAGTTTATTAAATTCTATTATAGTTTTTATGGTGAAATTCTTGATTTTTTTCTTTAATTTGGAACTTTTATATTATGTTTGTAGTAAAATTATTGAGTTTTTTCTAACTTGGGACTTTTATTTAAGGTTTTTATAGTTAAATTGTTCAGTTTATGGCTTTTATAGTGAAATTCTTTAGTTTTTTTAAAATTGGAATTCATTTAAATGGTTTTTATAGTGAAACAATTGAGTTTTTTTAACTTGCGGCTTTTTTTATACTATTTATAGTAAAATTGTTTAATTTGTTTAAATTGAAACTTTTTTGATTCTTTTATTGTGAAACTGTTGATTTTTTTCACTTGTAAATTCCGTTATAGTTTTTATGGTGAAATTGTTGATTTTTTTTAATTTGGATTTTTTTGTTATTTCTATTGTAAAATTGTTGAGGTTTTTTTAAGTTGGAACTTTTATTTATGGTTTTTATAATGAAATTGTTGAGTTGTTTTAACTTTGGATATTTTTTAATGGTTTTTATTGTGAAATTGTTGAGTTTTTTTTACTTGGAACTTTTTTTATGCTATTTTAGTAAAATTGTTGATTTTTTTAAATTGGAACTCTTTTATATGGTTTTTATAGTTAAACTGTTGTGTTTTTTCATTTGGAAATTTTGTTATAGTTTTTATGGTGAAATGTATGGTTTTTTTTATTTAATTTGGAACTTTTTTTATTTTTGTAGTAAAATTGTTGAGTATTTTTAACTTGAAACTTTTATTAAGGTTTTTATAGTGAGATTGTTCAATTTATGGTTTTTATAGTGCAATTGTTGAGTTTTTTTAACTTGGAATTCTCTTTAATAGTTTTTATAGTGAGACTGTTGAGTGTTTTTAACTTGCAACTTTTTTCATACTATTTGTAGTATAATTGTTTTGGTTTTTTAAATTGAAATTTTTTTATTGTTTTTATAGAGAAACTGTTGAGTTTATTAAATTCTATTATAGTTTTTATGGTGAAATTCTTGATTTTTTTATTTAATTTGGAACAATTATATTATCTTTGTAGTAAAATTGTTGAGTTTTTTTTTAACTTGGAACTTTTTTTTAAGGTTTTTATAGTGAAATTGTTCAGTTTATGGTTTTTATAGTGAAATTCTTGAGTTTTTTTAAATTGGAATTCATTTAAATGGTTTTTATGGTGAAACTCTTGAGTTTTTTTAACTTGCGACTTTTTTTTATACTATTTATAGTAAAATTGTTTAATTTTTTTAAATTGATACTTTTTTTATTCTTTTATTGTGAAACTGTTGAGTATTTTCACTTGTAAATTTCGTTATAGGTTTTATGGTGAAATTGTTGATTTATTTTTAATTTGGATTTTTTTGTTATTTCTATTGTAAAATTGTTGAGTTTTTTTAAGTTGGAACTTTTTTTTATGGTTTTTATAATGAAATTGTTGAGTTGTTTTAACTTTGGATATTTTTTAATGGTTTTTATTGTGAAATTATTGAGTTTTTTTTACTTGGATCTTTTTTTATACTATTTTAGTAAAATTGTTGAGTTTTTTAAATTGGAACTTTTTTCTATGGTTTTAATAGTTAAACTGTTGTGTTTTTTCATTTGGATTTTTTTTTATAGATTTTATGGTTAAATGTATGATTTTTTTATTTAATTTGGAACTTTTTTTATTTTATTAGTAAAATTGTTGTGTTTTTTTAACTTGAAACTTTTATTAAGGTTTTTATAGTGAGATTGTTCAATTTATGGTTTTTATAGTGCAATTGTTGAGTTTTTTAATTTGGAATTCTCTTTAATAGTTTTTATAGTGAGACTGTTGAGTGTTTTTAACTTGCAACTTTTTTCATACTATTTGTAGTATAATTATTTTATTTTTTTAAATTGAAATTTATTTATTGTTTTTATAGAGAAACTGTTGAGTTTATTAAATTCTATTATAGTTTTTATGGTGAAATTCTTGATTTTTTTCTTTAATTTGGAACTTTTATATTATGTTTGTAGTAAAATTATTGAGTTTTTTCTAACTTGGGACTTTTATTTAAGGTTTTTATAGTTAAATTGTTCAGTTTATGGCTTTTATAGTGAAATTCTTTAGTTTTTTTAAAATTGGAATTCATTTAAATGGTTTTTATAGTGAAACAATTGAGTTTTTTTAACTTGCGGCTTTTTTTATACTATTTATAGTAAAATTGTTTAATTTGTTTAAATTGAAACTTTTTTGATTCTTTTATTGTGAAACTGTTGATTTTTTTCACTTGTAAATTTCGTTATAGTTTTTATGGTGAAATTGTTGATTTTTTTTAATTTGGATTTTTTTGTTATTTCTATTGTAAAATTGTTGAGGTTTTTTTAAGTTGGAACTTTTATTTATGGTTTTTATAATGAAATTGTTGAGTTGTTTTAACTTTGGATATTTTTTAATGGTTTTTATTGTGAAATTGTTGAGTTTTTTTTACTTGGAACTTTTTTTATGCTATTTTAGTAAAATTGTTGATTTTTTTAAATTGGAACTCTTTTATATGGTTTTTATAGTTAAACTGTTGTGTTTTTTCATTTGGAAATTTTGTTATAGTTTTTATGGTGAAATGTATGGTTTTTTTTATTTAATTTGGAACTTTTTTTATTTTTGTAGTAAAATTGTTGAGTATTTTTAACTTGAAACTTTTATTAAGGTTTTTATAGTGAGATTGTTCAATTTATGGTTTTTATAGTGCAATTGTTGAGTTTTTTTAACTTGGAATTCTCTTTAATAGTTTTTATAGTGAGACTGTTGAGTGTTTTTAACTTGCAACTTTTTTCATACTATTTGTAGTATAATTGTTTTGGTTTTTTAAATTGAAATTTTTTTATTGTTTTTATAGAGAAACTGTTGAGTTTATTAAATTCTATTATAGTTTTTATGGTGAAATTCTTGATTTTTTTATTTAATTTGGAACAATTATATTATCTTTGTAGTAAAATTGTTGAGTTTTTTTTTAACTTGGAACTTTTTTTTAAGGTTTTTATAGTGAAATTGTTCAGTTTATGGTTTTTATAGTGAAATTCTTGAGTTTTTTTAAATTGGAATTCATTTAAATGGTTTTTATGGTGAAACTCTTGAGTTTTTTTAACTTGCGACTTTTTTTTATACTATTTATAGTAAAATTGTTTAATTTTTTTAAATTGATACTTTTTTTATTCTTTTATTGTGAAACTGTTGAGTATTTTCACTTGTAAATTTCGTTATAGGTTTTATGGTGAAATTGTTGATTTATTTTTAATTTGGATTTTTTTGTTATTTCTATTGTAAAATTGTTGAGTTTTTTTAAGTTGGAACTTTTTTTTATGGTTTTTATAATGAAATTGTTGAGTTGTTTTAACTTTGGATATTTTTTAATGGTTTTTATTGTGAAATTATTGAGTTTTTTTTACTTGGATCTTTTTTTATACTATTTTAGTAAAATTGTTGAGTTTTTTAAATTGGAACTTTTTTCTATGGTTTTAATAGTTAAACTGTTGTGTTTTTTCATTTGGATTTTTTTTTATAGATTTTATGGTTAAATGTATGATTTTTTTATTTAATTTGGAACTTTTTTTATTTTATTAGTAAAATTGTTGTGTTTTTTTAACTTGAAACTTTTATTAAGGTTTTTATAGTGAGATTGTTCAATTTATGGTTTTTATAGTGCAATTGTTGAGTTTTTTAATTTGGAATTCTCTTTAATAGTTTTTATAGTGAGACTGTTGAGTGTTTTTAACTTGCAACTTTTTTCATACTATTTGTAGTATAATTATTTTATTTTTTTAAATTGAAATTTATTTATTGTTTTTATAGAGAAACTGTTGAGTTTATTAAATTCTATTATAGTTTTTATGGTGAAATTCTTGATTTTTTTCTTTAATTTGGAACTTTTATATTATGTTTGTAGTAAAATTATTGAGTTTTTTCTAACTTGGGACTTTTATTTAAGGTTTTTATAGTTAAATTGTTCAGTTTATGGCTTTTATAGTGAAATTCTTTAGTTTTTTTAAAATTGGAATTCATTTAAATGGTTTTTATAGTGAAACAATTGAGTTTTTTTAACTTGCGGCTTTTTTTATACTATTTATAGTAAAATTGTTTAATTTGTTTAAATTGAAACTTTTTTGATTCTTTTATTGTGAAACTGTTGATTTTTTTCACTTGTAAATTTCGTTATAGTTTTTATGGTGAAATTGTTGATTTTTTTTAATTTGGATTTTTTTGTTATTTCTATTGTAAAATTGTTGAGGTTTTTTTAAGTTGGAACTTTTATTTATGGTTTTTATAATGAAATTGTTGAGTTGTTTTAACTTTGGATATTTTTTAATGGTTTTTATTGTGAAATTGTTGAGTTTTTTTTACTTGGAACTTTTTTTATGCTATTTTAGTAAAATTGTTGATTTTTTTAAATTGGAACTCTTTTATATGGTTTTTATAGTTAAACTGTTGTGTTTTTTCATTTGGAAATTTTGTTATAGTTTTTATGGTGAAATGTATGGTTTTTTTTATTTAATTTGGAACTTTTTTTATTTTTGTAGTAAAATTGTTGAGTATTTTTAACTTGAAACTTTTATTAAGGTTTTTATAGTGAGATTGTTCAATTTATGGTTTTTATAGTGCAATTGTTGAGTTTTTTTAACTTGGAATTCTCTTTAATAGTTTTTATAGTGAGACTGTTGAGTGTTTTTAACTTGCAACTTTTTTCATACTATTTGTAGTATAATTGTTTTGGTTTTTTAAATTGAAATTTTTTTATTGTTTTTATAGAGAAACTGTTGAGTTTATTAAATTCTATTATAGTTTTTATGGTGAAATTCTTGATTTTTTTATTTAATTTGGAACAATTATATTATCTTTGTAGTAAAATTGTTGAGTTTTTTTTTAACTTGGAACTTTTTTTTAAGGTTTTTATAGTGAAATTGTTCAGTTTATGGTTTTTATAGTGAAATTCTTGAGTTTTTTTAAATTGGAATTCATTTAAATGGTTTTTATGGTGAAACTCTTGAGTTTTTTTAACTTGCGACTTTTTTTTATACTATTTATAGTAAAATTGTTTAATTTTTTTAAATTGATACTTTTTTTATTCTTTTATTGTGAAACTGTTGAGTATTTTCACTTGTAAATTTCGTTATAGGTTTTATGGTGAAATTGTTGATTTATTTTTAATTTGGATTTTTTTGTTATTTCTATTGTAAAATTGTTGAGTTTTTTTAAGTTGGAACTTTTTTTTATGGTTTTTATAATGAAATTGTTGAGTTGTTTTAACTTTGGATATTTTTTAATGGTTTTTATTGTGAAATTATTGAGTTTTTTTTACTTGGATCTTTTTTTATACTATTTTAGTAAAATTGTTGAGTTTTTTAAATTGGAACTTTTTTCTATGGTTTTAATAGTTAAACTGTTGTGTTTTTTCATTTGGATTTTTTTTTATAGATTTTATGGTTAAATGTATGATTTTTTTATTTAATTTGGAACTTTTTTTATTTTATTAGTAAAATTGTTGTGTTTTTTTAACTTGAAACTTTTATTAAGGTTTTTATAGTGAGATTGTTCAATTTATGGTTT
Source organism: Lathyrus aphaca (assembly GCA_963966055.1). Lineage (NCBI taxonomy): Eukaryota > Viridiplantae > Streptophyta > Magnoliopsida > Fabales > Fabaceae > Lathyrus > Lathyrus aphaca. The sequence continues at coordinate 224,802,577 of OZ014522.1, forward strand.
TTATAGTGCAATTGTTGAGTTTTTTAATTTGGAATTCTCTTTAATAGTTTTTATAGTGAGACTGTTGAGTGTTTTTAACTTGCAACTTTTTTCATACTATTTGTAGTATAATTATTTTATTTTTTTAAATTGAAATTTATTTATTGTTTTTATAGAGAAACTGTTGAGTTTATTAAATTCTATTATAGTTTTTATGGTGAAATTCTTGATTTTTTTCTTTAATTTGGAACTTTTATATTATGTTTGTAGTAAAATTATTGAGTTTTTTCTAACTTGGGACTTTTATTTAAGGTTTTTATAGTTAAATTGTTCAGTTTATGGCTTTTATAGTGAAATTCTTTAGTTTTTTTAAAATTGGAATTCATTTAAATGGTTTTTATAGTGAAACAATTGAGTTTTTTTAACTTGCGGCTTTTTTTATACTATTTATAGTAAAATTGTTTAATTTGTTTAAATTGAAACTTTTTTGATTCTTTTATTGTGAAACTGTTGATTTTTTTCACTTGTAAATTCCGTTATAGTTTTTATGGTGAAATTGTTGATTTTTTTTAATTTGGATTTTTTTGTTATTTCTATTGTAAAATTGTTGAGGTTTTTTTAAGTTGGAACTTTTATTTATGGTTTTTATAATGAAATTGTTGAGTTGTTTTAACTTTGGATATTTTTTAATGGTTTTTATTGTGAAATTGTTGAGTTTTTTTTACTTGGAACTTTTTTTTATGCTATTTTAGTAAAATTGTTGATTTTTTTAAATTGGAACTCTTTTATATGGTTTTTATAGTTAAACTGTTGTGTTTTTTCATTTGGAAATTTTGTTATAGTTTTTATGGTGAAATGTATGGTTTTTTTTATTTAATTTGGAACTTTTTTTATTTTTGTAGTAAAATTGTTGAGTATTTTTAACTTGAAACTTTTATTAAGGTTTTTATAGTGAGATTGTTCAATTTATGGTTTTTATAGTGCAATTGTTGAGTTTTTTTAACTTGGAATTCTCTTTAATAGTTTTTATAGTGAGACTGTTGAGTGTTTTTAACTTGCAACTTTTTTCATACTATTTGTAGTATAATTGTTTTGGTTTTTTAAATTGAAATTTTTTTATTGTTTTTATAGAGAAACTGTTGAGTTTATTAAATTCTATTATAGTTTTTATGGTGAAATTCTTGATTTTTTTATTTAATTTGGAACAATTATATTATCTTTGTAGTAAAATTGTTGAGTTTTTTTTTAACTTGGAACTTTTTTTTAAGGTTTTTATAGTGAAATTGTTCAGTTTATGGTTTTTATAGTGAAATTCTTGAGTTTTTTTAAATTGGAATTCATTTAAATGGTTTTTATGGTGAAACTCTTGAGTTTTTTTAACTTGCGACTTTTTTTTATACTATTTATAGTAAAATTGTTTAATTTTTTTAAATTGATACTTTTTTTATTCTTTTATTGTGAAACTGTTGAGTATTTTCACTTGTAAATTTCGTTATAGGTTTTATGGTGAAATTGTTGATTTATTTTTAATTTGGATTTTTTTGTTATTTCTATTGTAAAATTGTTGAGTTTTTTTAAGTTGGAACTTTTTTTTTATGGTTTTTATAATGAAATTGTTGAGTTGTTTTAACTTTGGATATTTTTTAATGGTTTTTATTGTGAAATTATTGAGTTTTTTTTACTTGGATCTTTTTTTATACTATTTTAGTAAAATTGTTGAGTTTTTTAAATTGGAACTTTTTTCTATGGTTTTAATAGTTAAACTGTTGTGTTTTTTCATTTGGATTTTTTTTTATAGATTTTATGGTTAAATGTATGATTTTTTTATTTAATTTGGAACTTTTTTTATTTTATTAGTAAAATTGTTGTGTTTTTTTAACTTGAAACTTTTATTAAGGTTTTTATAGTGAGATTGTTCAATTTATGGTTTTTATAGTGCAATTGTTGAGTTTTTTAATTTGGAATTCTCTTTAATAGTTTTTATAGTGAGACTGTTGAGTGTTTTTAACTTGCAACTTTTTTCATACTATTTGTAGTATAATTATTTTATTTTTTTAAATTGAAATTTATTTATTGTTTTTATAGAGAAACTGTTGAGTTTATTAAATTCTATTATAGTTTTTATGGTGAAATTCTTGATTTTTTTCTTTAATTTGGAACTTTTATATTATGTTTGTAGTAAAATTATTGAGTTTTTTCTAACTTGGGACTTTTATTTAAGGTTTTTATAGTTAAATTGTTCAGTTTATGGCTTTTATAGTGAAATTCTTTAGTTTTTTTAAAATTGGAATTCATTTAAATGGTTTTTATAGTGAAACAATTGAGTTTTTTTAACTTGCGGCTTTTTTTATACTATTTATAGTAAAATTGTTTAATTTGTTTAAATTGAAACTTTTTTGATTCTTTTATTGTGAAACTGTTGATTTTTTTCACTTGTAAATTCCGTTATAGTTTTTATGGTGAAATTGTTGATTTTTTTTAATTTGGATTTTTTTGTTATTTCTATTGTAAAATTGTTGAGGTTTTTTTAAGTTGGAACTTTTATTTATGGTTTTTATAATGAAATTGTTGAGTTGTTTTAACTTTGGATATTTTTTAATGGTTTTTATTGTGAAATTGTTGAGTTTTTTTTACTTGGAACTTTTTTTATGCTATTTTAGTAAAATTGTTGATTTTTTTAAATTGGAACTCTTTTATATGGTTTTTATAGTTAAACTGTTGTGTTTTTTCATTTGGAAATTTTGTTATAGTTTTTATGGTGAAATGTATGGTTTTTTTTATTTAATTTGGAACTTTTTTTATTTTTGTAGTAAAATTGTTGAGTATTTTTAACTTGAAACTTTTATTAAGGTTTTTATAGTGAGATTGTTCAATTTATGGTTTTTATAGTGCAATTGTTGAGTTTTTTTAACTTGGAATTCTCTTTAATAGTTTTTATAGTGAGACTGTTGAGTGTTTTTAACTTGCAACTTTTTTCATACTATTTGTAGTATAATTGTTTTGGTTTTTTAAATTGAAATTTTTTTATTGTTTTTATAGAGAAACTGTTGAGTTTATTAAATTCTATTATAGTTTTTATGGTGAAATTCTTGATTTTTTTATTTAATTTGGAACAATTATATTATCTTTGTAGTAAAATTGTTGAGTTTTTTTTTAACTTGGAACTTTTTTTTAAGGTTTTTATAGTGAAATTGTTCAGTTTATGGTTTTTATAGTGAAATTCTTGAGTTTTTTTAAATTGGAATTCATTTAAATGGTTTTTATGGTGAAACTCTTGAGTTTTTTTAACTTGCGACTTTTTTTTATACTATTTATAGTAAAATTGTTTAATTTTTTTAAATTGATACTTTTTTTATTCTTTTATTGTGAAACTGTTGAGTATTTTCACTTGTAAATTTCGTTATAGGTTTTATGGTGAAATTGTTGATTTATTTTTAATTTGGATTTTTTTGTTATTTCTATTGTAAAATTGTTGAGTTTTTTTAAGTTGGAACTTTTTTTTATGGTTTTTATAATGAAATTGTTGAGTTGTTTTAACTTTGGATATTTTTTAATGGTTTTTATTGTGAAATTATTGAGTTTTTTTTACTTGGATCTTTTTTTATACTATTTTAGTAAAATTGTTGAGTTTTTTAAATTGGAACTTTTTTCTATGGTTTTAATAGTTAAACTGTTGTGTTTTTTCATTTGGATTTTTTTTTATAGATTTTATGGTTAAATGTATGATTTTTTTATTTAATTTGGAACTTTTTTTATTTTATTAGTAAAATTGTTGTGTTTTTTTAACTTGAAACTTTTATTAAGGTTTTTATAGTGAGATTGTTCAATTTATGGTTTTTATAGTGCAATTGTTGAGTTTTTTAATTTGGAATTCTCTTTAATAGTTTTTATAGTGAGACTGTTGAGTGTTTTTAACTTGCAACTTTTTTCATACTATTTGTAGTATAATTATTTTATTTTTTTAAATTGAAATTTATTTATTGTTTTTATAGAGAAACTGTTGAGTTTATTAAATTCTATTATAGTTTTTATGGTGAAATTCTTGATTTTTTTCTTTAATTTGGAACTTTTATATTATGTTTGTAGTAAAATTATTGAGTTTTTTCTAACTTGGGACTTTTATTTAAGGTTTTTATAGTTAAATTGTTCAGTTTATGGCTTTTATAGTGAAATTCTTTAGTTTTTTTAAAATTGGAATTCATTTAAATGGTTTTTATAGTGAAACAATTGAGTTTTTTTAACTTGCGGCTTTTTTTATACTATTTATAGTAAAATTGTTTAATTTGTTTAAATTGAAACTTTTTTGATTCTTTTATTGTGAAACTGTTGATTTTTTTCACTTGTAAATTCCGTTATAGTTTTTATGGTGAAATTGTTGATTTTTTTTAATTTGGATTTTTTTGTTATTTCTATTGTAAAATTGTTGAGGTTTTTTTAAGTTGGAACTTTTATTTATGGTTTTTATAATGAAATTGTTGAGTTGTTTTAACTTTGGATATTTTTTAATGGTTTTTATTGTGAAATTGTTGAGTTTTTTTTACTTGGAACTTTTTTTATGCTATTTTAGTAAAATTGTTGATTTTTTTAAATTGGAACTCTTTTATATGGTTTTTATAGTTAAACTGTTGTGTTTTTTCATTTGGAAATTTTGTTATAGTTTTTATGGTGAAATGTATGGTTTTTTTTATTTAATTTGGAACTTTTTTTATTTTTGTAGTAAAATTGTTGAGTATTTTTAACTTGAAACTTTTATTAAGGTTTTTATAGTGAGATTGTTCAATTTATGGTTTTTATAGTGCAATTGTTGAGTTTTTTTAACTTGGAATTCTCTTTAATAGTTTTTATAGTGAGACTGTTGAGTGTTTTTAACTTGCAACTTTTTTCATACTATTTGTAGTATAATTGTTTTGGTTTTTTAAATTGAAATTTTTTTATTGTTTTTATAGAGAAACTGTTGAGTTTATTAAATTCTATTATAGTTTTTATGGTGAAATTCTTGATTTTTTTATTTAATTTGGAACAATTATATTATCTTTGTAGTAAAATTGTTGAGTTTTTTTTTAACTTGGAACTTTTTTTTAAGGTTTTTATAGTGAAATTGTTCAGTTTATGGTTTTTATAGTGAAATTCTTGAGTTTTTTTAAATTGGAATTCATTTAAATGGTTTTTATGGTGAAACTCTTGAGTTTTTTTAACTTGCGACTTTTTTTTATACTATTTATAGTAAAATTGTTTAATTTTTTTAAATTGATACTTTTTTTATTCTTTTATTGTGAAACTGTTGAGTATTTTCACTTGTAAATTTCGTTATAGGTTTTATGGTGAAATTGTTGATTTATTTTTAATTTGGATTTTTTTGTTATTTCTATTGTAAAATTGTTGAGTTTTTTTAAGTTGGAACTTTTTTTTATGGTTTTTATAATGAAATTGTTGAGTTGTTTTAACTTTGGATATTTTTTAATGGTTTTTATTGTGAAATTATTGAGTTTTTTTTACTTGGATCTTTTTTTATACTATTTTAGTAAAATTGTTGAGTTTTTTAAATTGGAACTTTTTTCTATGGTTTTAATAGTTAAACTGTTGTGTTTTTTCATTTGGATTTTTTTTTATAGATTTTATGGTTAAATGTATGATTTTTTTATTTAATTTGGAACTTTTTTTATTTTATTAGTAAAATTGTTGTGTTTTTTTAACTTGAAACTTTTATTAAGGTTTTTATAGTGAGATTGTTCAATTTATGGTTTTTATAGTGCAATTGTTGAGTTTTTTAATTTGGAATTCTCTTTAATAGTTTTTATAGTGAGACTGTTGAGTGTTTTTAACTTGCAACTTTTTTCATACTATTTGTAGTATAATTATTTTATTTTTTTAAATTGAAATTTATTTATTGTTTTTATAGAGAAACTGTTGAGTTTATTAAATTCTATTATAGTTTTTATGGTGAAATTCTTGATTTTTTTCTTTAATTTGGAACTTTTATATTATGTTTGTAGTAAAATTATTGAGTTTTTTCTAACTTGGGACTTTTATTTAAGGTTTTTATAGTTAAATTGTTCAGTTTATGGCTTTTATAGTGAAATTCTTTAGTTTTTTTAAAATTGGAATTCATTTAAATGGTTTTTATAGTGAAACAATTGAGTTTTTTTAACTTGCGGCTTTTTTTATACTATTTATAGTAAAATTGTTTAATTTGTTTAAATTGAAACTTTTTTGATTCTTTTATTGTGAAACTGTTGATTTTTTTCACTTGTAAATTCCGTTATAGTTTTTATGGTGAAATTGTTGATTTTTTTTAATTTGGATTTTTTTGTTATTTCTATTGTAAAATTGTTGAGGTTTTTTTAAGTTGGAACTTTTATTTATGGTTTTTATAATGAAATTGTTGAGTTGTTTTAACTTTGGATATTTTTTAATGGTTTTTATTGTGAAATTGTTGAGTTTTTTTTACTTGGAACTTTTTTTATGCTATTTTAGTAAAATTGTTGATTTTTTTAAATTGGAACTCTTTTATATGGTTTTTATAGTTAAACTGTTGTGTTTTTTCATTTGGAAATTTTGTTATAGTTTTTATGGTGAAATGTATGGTTTTTTTTATTTAATTTGGAACTTTTTTTATTTTTGTAGTAAAATTGTTGAGTATTTTTAACTTGAAACTTTTATTAAGGTTTTTATAGTGAGATTGTTCAATTTATGGTTTTTATAGTGCAATTGTTGAGTTTTTTTAACTTGGAATTCTCTTTAATAGTTTTTATAGTGAGACTGTTGAGTGTTTTTAACTTGCAACTTTTTTCATACTATTTGTAGTATAATTGTTTTGGTTTTTTAAATTGAAATTTTTTTATTGTTTTTATAGAGAAACTGTTGAGTTTATTAAATTCTATTATAGTTTTTATGGTGAAATTCTTGATTTTTTTATTTAATTTGGAACAATTATATTATCTTTGTAGTAAAATTGTTGAGTTTTTTTTTAACTTGGAACTTTTTTTTAAGGTTTTTATAGTGAAATTGTTCAGTTTATGGTTTTTATAGTGAAATTCTTGAGTTTTTTTAAATTGGAATTCATTTAAATGGTTTTTATGGTGAAACTCTTGAGTTTTTTTAACTTGCGACTTTTTTTTATACTATTTATAGTAAAATTGTTTAATTTTTTTAAATTGATACTTTTTTTATTCTTTTATTGTGAAACTGTTGAGTATTTTCACTTGTAAATTTCGTTATAGGTTTTATGGTGAAATTGTTGATTTATTTTTAATTTGGATTTTTTTGTTATTTCTATTGTAAAATTGTTGAGTTTTTTTAAGTTGGAACTTTTTTTTTATGGTTTTTATAATGAAATTGTTGAGTTGTTTTAACTTTGGATATTTTTTAATGGTTTTTATTGTGAAATTATTGAGTTTTTTTTACTTGGATCTTTTTTTATACTATTTTAGTAAAATTGTTGAGTTTTTTAAATTGGAACTTTTTTCTATGGTTTTAATAGTTAAACTGTTGTGTTTTTTCATTTGGATTTTTTTTTATAGATTTTATGGTTAAATGTATGATTTTTTTATTTAATTTGGAACTTTTTTTATTTTATTAGTAAAATTGTTGTGTTTTTTTAACTTGAAACTTTTATTAAGGTTTTTATAGTGAGATTGTTCAATTTATGGTTTTTATAGTGCAATTGTTGAGTTTTTTAATTTGGAATTCTCTTTAATAGTTTTTATAGTGAGACTGTTGAGTGTTTTTAACTTGCAACTTTTTTCATACTATTTGTAGTATAATTATTTTATTTTTTTAAATTGAAATTTATTTATTGTTTTTATAGAGAAACTGTTGAGTTTATTAAATTCTATTATAGTTTTTATGGTGAAATTCTTGATTTTTTTCTTTAATTTGGAACTTTTATATTATGTTTGTAGTAAAATTATTGAGTTTTTTCTAACTTGGGACTTTTATTTAAGGTTTTTATAGTTAAATTGTTCAGTTTATGGCTTTTATAGTGAAATTCTTTAGTTTTTTTAAAATTGGAATTCATTTAAATGGTTTTTATAGTGAAACAATTGAGTTTTTTTAACTTGCGGCTTTTTTTATACTATTTATAGTAAAATTGTTTAATTTGTTTAAATTGAAACTTTTTTGATTCTTTTATTGTGAAACTGTTGATTTTTTTCACTTGTAAATTCCGTTATAGTTTTTATGGTGAAATTGTTGATTTTTTTTAATTTGGATTTTTTTGTTATTTCTATTGTAAAATTGTTGAGGTTTTTTTAAGTTGGAACTTTTATTTATGGTTTTTATAATGAAATTGTTGAGTTGTTTTAACTTTGGATATTTTTTAATGGTTTTTATTGTGAAATTGTTGAGTTTTTTTTACTTGGAACTTTTTTTATGCTATTTTAGTAAAATTGTTGATTTTTTTAAATTGGAACTCTTTTATATGGTTTTTATAGTTAAACTGTTGTGTTTTTTCATTTGGAAATTTTGTTATAGTTTTTATGGTGAAATGTATGGTTTTTTTTATTTAATTTGGAACTTTTTTTATTTTTGTAGTAAAATTGTTGAGTATTTTTAACTTGAAACTTTTATTAAGGTTTTTATAGTGAGATTGTTCAATTTATGGTTTTTATAGTGCAATTGTTGAGTTTTTTTAACTTGGAATTCTCTTTAATAGTTTTTATAGTGAGACTGTTGAGTGTTTTTAACTTGCAACTTTTTTCATACTATTTGTAGTATAATTGTTTTGGTTTTTTAAATTGAAATTTTTTTATTGTTTTTATAGAGAAACTGTTGAGTTTATTAAATTCTATTATAGTTTTTATGGTGAAATTCTTGATTTTTTTATTTAATTTGGAACAATTATATTATCTTTGTAGTAAAATTGTTGAGTTTTTTTTTAACTTGGAACTTTTTTTTAAGGTTTTTATAGTGAAATTGTTCAGTTTATGGTTTTTATAGTGAAATTCTTGAGTTTTTTTAAATTGGAATTCATTTAAATGGTTTTTATGGTGAAACTCTTGAGTTTTTTTAACTTGCGACTTTTTTTTATACTATTTATAGTAAAATTGTTTAATTTTTTTAAATTGATACTTTTTTTATTCTTTTATTGTGAAACTGTTGAGTATTTTCACTTGTAAATTTCGTTATAGGTTTTATGGTGAAATTGTTGATTTATTTTTAATTTGGATTTTTTTGTTATTTCTATTGTAAAATTGTTGAGTTTTTTTAAGTTGGAACTTTTTTTTATGGTTTTTATAATGAAATTGTTGAGTTGTTTTAACTTTGGATATTTTTTAATGGTTTTTATTGTGAAATTATTGAGTTTTTTTTACTTGGATCTTTTTTTATACTATTTTAGTAAAATTGTTGAGTTTTTTAAATTGGAACTTTTTTCTATGGTTTTAATAGTTAAACTGTTGTGTTTTTTCATTTGGATTTTTTTTTATAGATTTTATGGTTAAATGTATGATTTTTTTATTTAATTTGGAACTTTTTTTATTTTATTAGTAAAATTGTTGTGTTTTTTTAACTTGAAACTTTTATTAAGGTTTTTATAGTGAGATTGTTCAATTTATGGTTTTTATAGTGCAATTGTTGAGTTTTTTAATTTGGAATTCTCTTTAATAGTTTTTATAGTGAGACTGTTGAGTGTTTTTAACTTGCAACTTTTTTCATACTATTTGTAGTATAATTATTTTATTTTTTTAAATTGAAATTTATTTATTGTTTTTATAGAGAAACTGTTGAGTTTATTAAATTCTATTATAGTTTTTATGGTGAAATTCTTGATTTTTTTCTTTAATTTGGAACTTTTATATTATGTTTGTAGTAAAATTATTGAGTTTTTTCTAACTTGGGACTTTTATTTAAGGTTTTTATAGTTAAATTGTTCAGTTTATGGCTTTTATAGTGAAATTCTTTAGTTTTTTTAAAATTGGAATTCATTTAAATGGTTTTTATAGTGAAACAATTGAGTTTTTTTAACTTGCGACTTTTTTTATACTATTTATAGTAAAATTGTTTAATTTGTTTAAATTGAAACTTTTTTGATTCTTTTATTGTGAAACTGTTGATTTTTTTCACTTGTAAATTCCGTTATAGTTTTTATGGTGAAATTGTTGATTTTTTTTAATTTGGATTTTTTTGTTATTTCTATTGTAAAATTGTTGAGGTTTTTTTAAGTTGGAACTTTTATTTATGGTTTTTATAATGAAATTGTTGAGTTGTTTTAACTTTGGATATTTTTTAATGGTTTTTATTGTGAAATTGTTGAGTTTTTTTTACTTGGAACTTTTTTTATGCTATTTTAGTAAAATTGTTGATTTTTTTAAATTGGAACTCTTTTATATGGTTTTTATAGTTAAACTGTTGTGTTTTTTCATTTGGAAATTTTGTTATAGTTTTTATGGTGAAATGTATGGTTTTTTTTATTTAATTTGGAACTTTTTTTATTTTTGTAGTAAAATTGTTGAGTATTTTTAACTTGAAACTTTTATTAAGGTTTTTATAGTGAGATTGTTCAATTTATGGTTTTTATAGTGCAATTGTTGAGTTTTTTTAACTTGGAATTCTCTTTAATAGTTTTTATAGTGAGACTGTTGAGTGTTTTTAACTTGCAACTTTTTTCATACTATTTGTAGTATAATTGTTTTGGTTTTTTAAATTGAAATTTTTTTATTGTTTTTATAGAGAAACTGTTGAGTTTATTAAATTCTATTATAGTTTTTATGGTGAAATTCTTGATTTTTTTATTTAATTTGGAACAATTATATTATCTTTGTAGTAAAATTGTTGAGTTTTTTTTTAACTTGGAACTTTTTTTTAAGGTTTTTATAGTGAAATTGTTCAGTTTATGGTTTTTATAGTGAAATTCTTGAGTTTTTTTAAATTGGAATTCATTTAAATGGTTTTTATGGTGAAACTCTTGAGTTTTTTTAACTTGCGACTTTTTTTTATACTATTTATAGTAAAATTGTTTAATTTTTTTAAATTGATACTTTTTTTATTCTTTTATTGTGAAACTGTTGAGTATTTTCACTTGTAAATTTCGTTATAGGTTTTATGGTGAAATTGTTGATTTATTTTTAATTTGGATTTTTTTGTTATTTCTATTGTAAAATTGTTGAGTTTTTTTAAGTTGGAACTTTTTTTTATGGTTTTTATAATGAAATTGTTGAGTTGTTTTAACTTTGGATATTTTTTAATGGTTTTTATTGTGAAATTATTGAGTTTTTTTTACTTGGATCTTTTTTTATACTATTTTAGTAAAATTGTTGAGTTTTTTAAGTTGGAACTTTTTTCTATGGTTTTAATAGTTAAACTGTTGTGTTTTTTCATTTGGATTTTTTTTTATAGATTTTATGGTTAAATGTATGATTTTTTTATTTAATTTGGAACTTTTTTTATTTTATTAGTAAAATTGTTGTGTTTTTTTAACTTGAAACTTTTATTAAGGTTTTTATAGTGAGATTGTTCAATTTATGGTTTTTATAGTGCAATTGTTGAGTTTTTTAATTTGGAATTCTCTTTAATAGTTTTTATAGTGAGACTGTTGAGTGTTTTTAACTTGCAACTTTTTTCATACTATTTGTAGTATAATTATTTTATTTTTTTAAATTGAAATTTATTTATTGTTTTTATAGAGAAACTGTTGAGTTTATTAAATTCTATTATAGTTTTTATGGTGAAATTCTTGATTTTTTTCTTTAATTTGGAACTTTTATATTATGTTTGTAGTAAAATTATTGAGTTTTTTCTAACTTGGGACTTTTATTTAAGGTTTTTATAGTTAAATTGTTCAGTTTATGGCTTTTATAGTGAAATTCTTTAGTTTTTTTAAAATTGGAATTCATTTAAATGGTTTTTATAGTGAAACAATTGAGTTTTTTTAACTTGCGACTTTTTTTATACTATTTATAGTAAAATTGTTTAATTTGTTTAAATTGAAACTTTTTTGATTCTTTTATTGTGAAACTGTTGATTTTTTTCACTTGTAAATTCCGTTATAGTTTTTATGGTGAAATTGTTGATTTTTTTTAATTTGGATTTTTTTGTTATTTCTATTGTAAAATTGTTGAGGTTTTTTTAAGTTGGAACTTTTATTTATGGTTTTTATAATGAAATTGTTGAGTTGTTTTAACTTTGGATATTTTTTAATGGTTTTTATTGTGAAATTGTTGAGTTTTTTTTACTTGGAACTTTTTTTATGCTATTTTAGTAAAATTGTTGATTTTTTTAAATTGGAACTCTTTTATATGGTTTTTATAGTTAAACTGTTGTGTTTTTTCATTTGGAAATTTTGTTATAGTTTTTATGGTGAAATGTATGGTTTTTTTTATTTAATTTGGAACTTTTTTTATTTTTGTAGTAAAATTGTTGAGTATTTTTAACTTGCAACTTTTATTAAGGTTTTTATAGTGAGATTGTTCAATTTATGGTTTTTATAGTGCAATTGTTGAGTTTTTTTAACTTGGAATTCTCTTTAATAGTTTTTATAGTGAGACTGTTGAGTGTTTTTAACTTGCAACTTTTTTCATACTATTTGTAGTATAATTGTTTTGGTTTTTTAAATTGAAATTTTTTTATTGTTTTTATAGAGAAACTGTTGAGTTTATTAAATTCTATTATAGTTTTTATGGTGAAATTCTTGATTTTTTTATTTAATTTGGAACAATTATATTATCTTTGTAGTAAAATTGTTGAGTTTTTTTTTAACTTGGAACTTTTTTTTAAGGTTTTTATAGTGAAATTGTTCAGTTTATGGTTTTTATAGTGAAATTCTTGAGTTTTTTTAAATTGGAATTCATTTAAATGGTTTTTATGGTGAAACTCTTGAGTTTTTTTAACTTGCGACTTTTTTTTATACTATTTATAGTAAAATTGTTTAATTTTTTTAAATTGATACTTTTTTTATTCTTTTATTGTGAAACTGTTGAGTATTTTCACTTGTAAATTTCGTTATAGGTTTTATGGTGAAATTGTTGATTTATTTTTAATTTGGATTTTTTTGTTATTTCTATTGTAAAATTGTTGAGTTTTTTTAAGTTGGAACTTTTTTTTATGGTTTTTATAATGAAATTGTTGAGTTGTTTTAACTTTGGATATTTTTTAATGGTTTTTATTGTGAAATTATTGAGTTTTTTTTACTTGGATCTTTTTTTATACTATTTTAGTAAAATTGTTGAGTTTTTTAAATTGGAACTTTTTTCTATGGTTTTAATAGTTAAACTGTTGTGTTTTTTCATTTGGATTTTTTTTATAGATTTTATGGTTAAATGTATGATTTTTTTATTTAATTTGGAACTTTTTTTATTTTATTAGTAAAATTGTTGTGTTTTTTTATCTTGAAACTTTTATTAAGGTTTTTATAGTGAGATTGTTCAATTTATGGTTTTTATAGTGCAATTGTTGAGTTTTTTAATTTGGAATTCTCTTTAATAGTTTTTATAGTGAGACTGTTGAGTGTTTTTAACTTGCAACTTTTTTCATACTATTTGTAGTATAATTATTTTATTTTTTTAAATTGAAATTTATTTATTGTTTTTATAGAGAAACTGTTGAGTTTATTAAATTCTATTATAGTTTTTATGGTGAAATTCTTGATTTTTTTCTTTAATTTGGAACTTTTATATTATGTTTGTAGTAAAATTATTGAGTTTTTTCTAACTTGGGACTTTTATTTAAGGTTTTTATAGTTAAATTGTTCAGTTTATGGCTTTTATAGTGAAATTCTTTAGTTTTTTTAAAATTGGAATTCATTTAAATGGTTTTTATAGTGAAACAATTGAGTTTTTTTAACTTGCGACTTTTTTTATACTATTTATAGTAAAATTGTTTAATTTGTTTAAATTGAAACTTTTTTGATTCTTTTATTGTGAAACTGTTGATTTTTTTCACTTGTAAATTTCGTTATAGTTTTTATGGTGAAATTGTTGATTTTTTTTAATTTGGATTTTTTTTGTTATTTCTATTGTAAAATTGTTGAGTTTTTTTAAGTTGGAACTTTTATTTATGGTTTTTATAATGAAATTGTTGAGTTGTTTTAACTTTGGATATTTTTTAATGGTTTTTATTGTGAAATTGTTGAGTTTTTTTTACTTCGAACTTTTTTTATGCTATTTTAGTAAAATTGTTGATTTTTTTAAATTGGAACTCTTTTATATGGTTTTTATAGTTAAACTGTTGTGTTTTTTCATTTGGAAATTTTGTTATAGTTTTTATGGTGAAATGTATGGTTTTTTTTATTTAATTTGGAACTTTTTTTATTTTTGTAGTAAAATTGTTGAGTATTTTTAACTTGAAACTTTTATTAAGGTTTTTATAGTGAGATTGTTCAATTTATGGTTTTTATAGTGCAATTGTTGAGTTTTTTTAACTTGGAATTCTCTTTAATAGTTTTTATAGTGAGACTGTTGAGTGTTTTTAACTTGCAACTTTTTTCATACTATTTGTAGTATAATTGTTTTGGTTTTTTAAATTGAAATTTTTTTATTGTTTTTATAGAGAAACTGTTGAGTTTATTAAATTCTATTATAGTTTTTATGGTGAAATTCTTGATTTTTTTATTTAATTTGGAACAATTATATTATCTTTGTAGTAAAATTGTTGAGTTTTTTTTTAACTTGGAACTTTTTTTTAAGGTTTTTATAGTGAAATTGTTCAGTTTATGGTTTTTATAGTGAAATTCTTGAGTTTTTTTAAATTGGAATTCATTTAAATGGTTTTTATGGTGAAACTCTTGAGTTTTTTTAACTTGCGACTTTTTTTTATACTATTTATAGTAAAATTGTTTAATTTTTTTAAATTGATACTTTTTTTATTCTTTTATTGTGAAACTGTTGAGTATTTTCACTTGTAAATTTCGTTATAGGTTTTATGGTGAAATTGTTGATTTATTTTTAATTTGGATTTTTTTGTTATTTCTATTGTAAAATTGTTGAGTTTTTTTAAGTTGGAACTTTTTTTTATGGTTTTTATAATGAAATTGTTGAGTTGTTTTAACTTTGGATATTTTTTAATGGTTTTTATTGTGAAATTATTGAGTTTTTTTTACTTGGATCTTTTTTTATACTATTTTAGTAAAATTGTTGAGTTTTTTAAATTGGAACTTTTTTCTATGGTTTTAATAGTTAAACTGTTGTGTTTTTTCATTTGGATTTTTTTTTATAGATTTTATGGTTAAATGTATGATTTTTTTATTTAATTTGGAACTTTTTTTATTTTATTAGTAAAATTGTTGTGTTTTTTTAACTTGAAACTTTTATTAAGGTTTTTATAGTGAGATTGTTCAATTTATGGTTTTTATAGTGCAATTGTTGAGTTTTTTAATTTGGAATTCTCTTTAATAGTTTTTATAGTGAGACTGTTGAGTGTTTTTAACTTGCAACTTTTTTCATACTATTTGTAGTATAATTATTTTATTTTTTTAAATTGAAATTTATTTATTGTTTTTATAGAGAAACTGTTGAGTTTATTAAATTCTATTATAGTTTTTATGGTGAAATTCTTGATTTTTTTCTTTAATTTGGAACTTTTATATTATGTTTGTAGTAAAATTATTGAGTTTTTTCTAACTTGGGACTTTTATTTAAGGTTTTTATAGTTAAATTGTTCAGTTTATGGCTTTTATAGTGAAATTCTTTAGTTTTTTTAAAATTGGAATTCATTTAAATGGTTTTTATAGTGAAACAATTGAGTTTTTTTAACTTGCGACTTTTTTTATACTATTTATAGTAAAATTGTTTAATTTGTTTAAATTGAAACTTTTTTGATTCTTTTATTGTGAAACTGTTGATTTTTTTCACTTGTAAATTTCGTTATAGTTTTTATGGTGAAATTGTTGATTTTTTTTAATTTGGATTTTTTTGTTATTTCTATTGTAAAATTGTTGAGGTTTTTTAAGTTGGAACTTTTATTTATGGTTTTTATAATGAAATTGTTGAGTTGTTTTAACTTTGGATATTTTTTAATGGTTTTTATTGTGAAATTGTTGAGTTTTTTTTACTTGGAACTTTTTTTATGCTATTTTAGTAAAATTGTTGATTTTTTTAAATTGGAACTCTTTTATATGGTTTTTATAGTTAAACTGTTGTGTTTTTTCATTTGGAAATTTTGTTATAGTTTTTATGGTGAAATGTATGGTTTTTTTATTTAATTTGGAACTTTTTTTATTTTTGTAGTAAAATTGTTGAGTATTTTTAACTTGAAACTTTTATTAAGGTTTTTATAGTGAGATTGTTCAATTTATGGTTTTTATAGTGCAATTGTTGAGTTTTTTTAACTTGGAATTCTCTTTAATAGTTTTTATAGTGAGACTGTTGAGTGTTTTTAACTTGCAACTTTTTTCATACTATTTGTAGTATAATTGTTTTGGTTTTTTAAATTGAATTTTTTTTATTGTTTTTATAGAGAAACTGTTGAGTTTATTAAATTCTATTATAGTTTTTATGGTGAAATTCTTGATTTTTTTATTTAATTTGGAACAATTATATTATCTTTGTAGTAAAATTGTTGAGTTTTTTTTTAACTTGGAACTTTTTTTTAAGGTTTTTATAGTGAAATTGTTCAGTTTATGGTTTTTATAGTGAAATTCTTGAGTTTTTTTAAATTGGAATTCATTTAAATGGTTTTTATGGTGAAACTCTTGAGTTTTTTTAACTTGCGACTTTTTTTTATACTATTTATAGTAAAATTGTTTAATTTTTTTAAATTGATACTTTTTTTATTCTTTTATTGTGAAACTGTTGAGTATTTTCACTTGTAAATTTCGTTATAGGTTTTATGGTGAAATTGTTGATTTATTTTTAATTTGGATTTTTTTGTTATTTCTATTGTAAAATTGTTGAGTTTTTTTAAGTTGGAACTTTTTTTTATGGTTTTTATAATGAAATTGTTGAGTTGTTTTAACTTTGGATATTTTTTAATGGTTTTTATTGTGAAATTATTGAGTTTTTTTTACTTGGATCTTTTTTTATACTATTTTAGTAAAATTGTTGAGTTTTTTAAATTGGAACTTTTTTCTATGGTTTTAATAGTTAAACTGTTGTGTTTTTTCATTTGGATTTTTTTTTATAGATTTTATGGTTAAATGTATGATTTTTTTATTTAATTTGGAACTTTTTTTATTTTATTAGTAAAATTGTTGTGTTTTTTTAACTTGAAACTTTTATTAAGGTTTTTATAGTGAGATTGTTCAATTTATGGTTTTTATAGTGCAATTGTTGAGTTTTTTAATTTGGAATTCTCTTTAATAGTTTTTATAGTGAGACTGTTGAGTGTTTTTAACTTGCAACTTTTTTCATACTATTTGTAGTATAATTATTTTATTTTTTTAAATTGAAATTTATTTATTGTTTTTATAGAGAAACTGTTGAGTTTATTAAATTCTATTATAGTTTTTATGGTGAAATTCTTGATTTTTTTCTTTAATTTGGAACTTTTATATTATGTTTGTAGTAAAATTATTGAGTTTTTTCTAACTTGGGACTTTTATTTAAGGTTTTTATAGTTAAATTGTTCAGTTTATGGCTTTTATAGTGAAATTCTTTAGTTTTTTTAAAATTGGAATTCATTTAAATGGTTTTTATAGTGAAACAATTGAGTTTTTTTAACTTGCGACTTTTTTTATACTATTTATAGTAAAATTGTTTAATTTGTTTAAATTGAAACTTTTTTGATTCTTTTATTGTGAAACTGTTGATTTTTTTCACTTGTAAATTTCGTTATAGTTTTTATGGTGAAATTGTTGATTTTTTTTTAATTTGGATTTTTTTGTTATTTCTATTGTAAAATTGTTGAGTTTTTTTAAGTTGGAACTTTTATTTATGGTTTTTATAATGAAATTGTTGAGTTGTTTTAACTTTGGATATTTTTTAATGGTTTTTATTGTGAAATTGTTGAGTTTTTTTTACTTGGAACTTTTTTTATGCTATTTTAGTAAAATTGTTGATTTTTTTAAATTGGAACTCTTTTATATGGTTTTTATAGTTAAACTGTTGTGTTTTTTCATTTGGAAATTTTGTTATAGTTTTTATGGTGAAATGTATGGTTTTTTTATTTAATTTGGAACTTTTTTTATTTTTGTAGTAAAATTGTTGAGTATTTTTAACTTGAAACTTTTATTAAGGTTTTTATAGTGAGATTGTTCAATTTATGGTTTTTATAGTGCAATTGTTGAGTTTTTTTAACTTGGAATTCTCTTTAATAGTTTTTATAGTGAGACTGTTGAGTGTTTTTAACTTGCAACTTTTTTCATACTATTTGTAGTATAATTGTTTTGGTTATTTAAATTGAAATTTTTTTATTGTTTTTATAGAGAAACTGTTGAGTTTATTAAATTCTATTATAGTTTTTATGGTGAAATTCTTGATTTTTTTATTTAATTTGGAACAATTATATTATCTTTGTAGTAAAATTGTTGAGTTTTTTTTTAACTTGGAACTTTTTTTTAAGGTTTTTATAGTGAAATTGTTCAGTTTATGGTTTTTATAGTGAAATTCTTGAGTTTTTTTAAATTGGAATTCATTTAAATGGTTTTTATGGTGAAACTCTTGAGTTTTTTTAACTTGCGACTTTTTTTTATACTATTTATAGTAAAATTGTTTAATTTTTTTAAATTGATACTTTTTTTATTCTTTTATTGTGAAACTGTTGAGTATTTTCACTTGTAAATTTCGTTATAGGTTTTATGGTGAAATTGTTGATTTATTTTTAATTTGGATTTTTTTGTTATTTCTATTGTAAAATTGTTGAGTTTTTTTAAGTTGGAACTTTTTTTTATGGTTTTTATAATGAAATTGTTGAGTTGTTTTAACTTTGGATATTTTTTAATGGTTTTTATTGTGAAATTATTGAGTTTTTTTTACTTGGATCTTTTTTTATACTATTTTAGTAAAATTGTTGAGTTTTTTAAATTGGAACTTTTTTCTATGGTTTTAATAGTTAAACTGTTGTGTTTTTTCATTTGGATTTTTTTTTATAGATTTTATGGTTAAATGTATGATTTTTTTATTTAATTTGGAACTTTTTTTATTTTATTAGTAAAATTGTTGTGTTTTTTTAACTTGAAACTTTTATTAAGGTTTTTATAGTGAGATTGTTCAATTTATGGTTTTTATAGTGCAATTGTTGAGTTTTTTAATTTGGAATTCTCTTTAATAGTTTTTATAGTGAGACTGTTGAGTGTTTTTAACTTGCAACTTTTTTCATACTATTTGTAGTATAATTATTTTATTTTTTTAAATTGAAATTTATTTATTGTTTTTATAGAGAAACTGTTGAGTTTATTAAATTCTATTATAGTTTTTATGGTGAAATTCTTGATTTTTTTCTTTAATTTGGAACTTTTATATTATGTTTGTAGTAAAATTATTGAGTTTTTTCTAACTTGGGACTTTTATTTAAGGTTTTTATAGTTAAATTGTTCAGTTTATGGCTTTTATAGTGAAATTCTTTAGTTTTTTTAAAATTGGAATTCATTTAAATGGTTTTTATAGTGAAACAATTGAGTTTTTTTAACTTGCGACTTTTTTTATACTATTTATAGTAAAATTGTTTAATTTGTTTAAATTGAAACTTTTTTGATTCTTTTATTGTGAAACTGTTGATTTTTTTCACTTGTAAATTTCGTTATAGTTTTTATGGTGAAATTGTTGATTTTTTTTTAATTTGGATTTTTTTGTTATTTCTATTGTAAAATTGTTGAGTTTTTTTAAGTTGGAACTTTTATTTATGGTTTTTATAATGAAATTGTTGAGTTGTTTTAACTTTGGATATTTTTTAATGGTTTTTATTGTGAAATTGTTGAGTTTTTTTTACTTGGAACTTTTTTTATGCTATTTTAGTAAAATTGTTGATTTTTTTAAATTGGAACTCTTTTATATGGTTTTTATAGTTAAACTGTTGTGTTTTTTCATTTGGAAATTTTGTTATAGTTTTTATGGTGAAATGTATGGTTTTTTTATTTAATTTGGAACTTTTTTTATTTTTGTAGTAAAATTGTTGAGTATTTTTAACTTGAAACTTTTATTAAGGTTTTTATAGTGAGATTGTTCAATTTATGGTTTTTATAGTGCAATTGTTGAGTTTTTTTAACTTGGAATTCTCTTTAATAGTTTTTATAGTGAGACTGTTGAGTGTTTTTAACTTGCAACTTTTTTCATACTATTTGTAGTATAATTGTTTTGGTTATTTAAATTGAAATTTTTTTATTGTTTTTATAGAGAAACTGTTGAGTTTATTAAATTCTATTATAGTTTTTATGGTGAAATTCTTGATTTTTTTATTTAATTTGGAACAATTATATTATCTTTGTAGTAAAATTGTTGAGTTTTTTTTTAACTTGGAACTTTTTTTTAAGGTTTTTATAGTGAAATTGTTCAGTTTATGGTTTTTATAGTGAAATTCTTGAGTTTTTTTAAATTGGAATTCATTTAAATGGTTTTTATGGTGAAACTCTTGAGTTTTTTTAACTTGCGACTTTTTTTTATACTATTTATAGTAAAATTGTTTAATTTTTTTAAATTGATACTTTTTTTATTCTTTTATTGTGAAACTGTTGAGTATTTTCACTTGTAAATTTCGTTATAGGTTTTATGGTGAAATTGTTGATTTATTTTTAATTTGGATTTTTTTGTTATTTCTATTGTAAAATTGTTGAGTTTTTTTAAGTTGGAACTTTTTTTTATGGTTTTTATAATGAAATTGTTGAGTTGTTTTAACTTTGGATATTTTTTAATGGTTTTTATTGTGAAATTATTGAGTTTTTTTTACTTGGATCTTTTTTTATACTATTTTAGTAAAATTGTTGAGTTTTTTAAATTGGAACTTTTTTCTATGGTTTTAATAGTTAAACTGTTGTGTTTTTTCATTTGGATTTTTTTTTATAGATTTTATGGTTAAATGTATGATTTTTTTATTTAATTTGGAACTTTTTTTATTTTATTAGTAAAATTGTTGTGTTTTTTTAACTTGAAACTTTTATTAAGGTTTTTATAGTGAGATTGTTCAATTTATGGTTTTTATAGTGCAATTGTTGAGTTTTTTAATTTGGAATTCTCTTTAATAGTTTTTATAGTGAGACTGTTGAGTGTTTTTAACTTGCAACTTTTTTCATACTATTTGTAGTATAATTATTTTATTTTTTTAAATTGAAATTTATTTATTGTTTTTATAGAGAAACTGTTGAGTTTATTAAATTCTATTATAGTTTTTATGGTGAAATTCTTGATTTTTTTCTTTAATTTGGAACTTTTATATTATGTTTGTAGTAAAATTATTGAGTTTTTTCTAACTTGGGACTTTTATTTAAGGTTTTTATAGTTAAATTGTTCAGTTTATGGCTTTTATAGTGAAATTCTTTAGTTTTTTTAAAATTGGAATTCATTTAAATGGTTTTTATAGTGAAACAATTGAGTTTTTTTAACTTGCGACTTTTTTTATACTATTTATAGTAAAATTGTTTAATTTGTTTAAATTGAAACTTTTTTGATTCTTTTATTGTGAAACTGTTGATTTTTTTCACTTGTAAATTTCGTTATAGTTTTTATGGTGAAATTGTTGATTTTTTTTAATTTGGATTTTTTTGTTATTTCTATTGTAAAATTGTTGAGTTTTTTTAAGTTGGAACTTTTATTTATGGTTTTTATAATGAAATTGTTGAGTTGTTTTAACTTTGGATATTTTTTAATGGTTTTTATTGTGAAATTGTTGAGTTTTTTTTACTTGGAACTTTTTTTATGCTATTTTAGTAAAATTGTTGATTTTTTTAAATTGGAACTCTTTTATATGGTTTTTATAGTTAAACTGTTGTGTTTTTTCATTTGGAAATTTTGTTATAGTTCTTATGGTGAAATGTATGGTTTTTTTATTTAATTTGGAACTTTTTTTATTTTTGTAGTAAAATTGTTGAGTATTTTTAACTTGAAACTTTTATTAAGGTTTTTATAGTGAGATTGTTCAATTTATGGTTTTTATAGTGCAATTGTTGAGTTTTTTTAACTTGGAATTCTCTTTAATAGTTTTTATAGTGAGACTGTTGAGTGTTTTTAACTTGCAACTTTTTTCATACTATTTGTAGTATAATTGTTTTGGTTTTTTAAATTGAAATTTTTTTATTGTTTTTATAGAGAAACTGTTGAGTTTATTAAATTCTATTATAGTTTTTATGGTGAAATTCTTGATTTTTTTATTTAATTTGGAACAATTATATTATCTTTGTAGTAAAATTGTTGAGTTTTTTTTTAACTTGGAACTTTTTTTTAAGGTTTTTATAGTGAAATTGTTCAGTTTATGGTTTTTATAGTGAAATTCTTGAGTTTTTTTAAATTGGAATTCATTTAAATGGTTTTTATGGTGAAACTCTTGAGTTTTTTTAACTTGCGACTTTTTTTTATACTATTTATAGTAAAATTGTTTAATTTTTTTAAATTGATACTTTTTTTATTCTTTTATTGTGAAACTGTTGAGTATTTTCACTTGTAAATTTCGTTATAGGTTTTATGGTGAAATTGTTGATTTATTTTTAATTTGGATTTTTTTGTTATTTCTATTGTAAAATTGTTGAGTTTTTTTAAGTTGGAACTTTTTTTTATGGTTTTTATAATGAAATTGTTGAGTTGTTTTAACTTTGGATATTTTTTAATGGTTTTTATTGTGAAATTATTGAGTTTTTTTTACTTGGATCTTTTTTTATACTATTTTAGTAAAATTGTTGAGTTTTTTAAGTTGGAACTTTTTTCTATGGTTTTAATAGTTAAACTGTTGTGTTTTTTCATTTGGATTTTTTTTTATAGATTTTATGGTTAAATGTATGATTTTTTTATTTAATTTGGAACTTTTTTTATTTTATTAGTAAAATTGTTGTGTTTTTTTAACTTGAAACTTTTATTAAGGTTTTTATAGTGAGATTGTTCAATTTATGGTTTTTATAGTGCAATTGTTGAGTTTTTTAATTTGGAATTCTCTTTAATAGTTTTTATAGTGAGACTGTTGAGTGTTTTTAACTTGCAACTTTTTTCATACTATTTGTAGTATAATTATTTTATTTTTTTAAATTGAAATTTATTTATTGTTTTTATAGAGAAACTGTTGAGTTTATTAAATTCTATTATAGTTTTTATGGTGAAATTCTTGATTTTTTTCTTTAATTTGGAACTTTTATATTATGTTTGTAGTAAAATTATTGAGTTTTTTCTAACTTGGGACTTTTATTTAAGGTTTTTATAGTTAAATTGTTCAGTTTATGGCTTTTATAGTGAAATTCTTTAGTTTTTTTAAAATTGGAATTCATTTAAATGGTTTTTATAGTGAAACAATTGAGTTTTTTTAACTTGCGACTTTTTTTATACTATTTATAGTAAAATTGTTTAATTTGTTTAAATTGAAACTTTTTTGATTCTTTTATTGTGAAACTGTTGATTTTTTTCACTTGTAAATTCCGTTATAGTTTTTATGGTGAAATTGTTGATTTTTTTTAATTTGGATTTTTTTGTTATTTCTATTGTAAAATTGTTGAGTTTTTTTAAGTTGGAACTTTTATTTATGGTTTTTATAATGAAATTGTTGAGTTGTTTTAACTTTGGATATTTTTTAATGGTTTTTATTGTGAAATTGTTGAGTTTTTTTTACTTGGAACTTTTTTTATGCTATTTTAGTAAAATTGTTGATTTTTTTAAATTGGAACTCTTTTATATGGTTTTTATAGTTAAACTGTTGTGTTTTTTCATTTGGAAATTTTGTTATAGTTCTTATGGTGAAATGTATGGTTTTTTTATTTAATTTGGAACTTTTTTTATTTTTGTAGTAAAATTGTTGAGTATTTTTAACTTGAAACTTTTATTAAGGTTTTTATAGTGAGATTGTTCAATTTATGGTTTTTATAGTGCAATTGTTGAGTTTTTTTAACTTGGAATTCTCTTTAATAGTTTTTATAGTGAGACTGTTGAGTGTTTTTAACTTGCAACTTTTTTCATACTATTTGTAGTATAATTGTTTTGGTTTTTTAAATTGAAATTTTTTTATTGTTTTTATAGAGAAACTGTTGAGTTTATTAAATTCTATTATAGTTTTTATGGTGAAATTCTTGATTTTTTTATTTAATTTGGAACAATTATATTATCTTTGTAGTAAAATTGTTGAGTTTTTTTTTAACTTGGAACTTTTTTTTAAGGTTTTTATAGTGAAATTGTTCAGTTTATGGTTTTTATAGTGAAATTCTTGAGTTTTTTTAAATTGGAATTCATTTAAATGGTTTTTATGGTGAAACTCTTGAGTTTTTTTAACTTGCGACTTTTTTTTATACTATTTATAGTAAAATTGTTTAATTTTTTTAAATTGATACTTTTTTTATTCTTTTATTGTGAAACTGTTGAGTATTTTCACTTGTAAATTTCGTTATAGGTTTTATGGTGAAATTGTTGATTTATTTTTAATTTGGATTTTTTTGTTATTTCTATTGTAAAATTGTTGAGTTTTTTTAAGTTGGAACTTTTTTTTATGGTTTTTATAATGAAATTGTTGAGTTGTTTTAACTTTGGATATTTTTTAATGGTTTTTATTGTGAAATTATTGAGTTTTTTTTACTTGGATCTTTTTTTATACTATTTTAGTAAAATTGTTGAGTTTTTTAAATTGGAACTTATTTCTATGGTTTTAATAGTTAAACTGTTGTGTTTTTTCATTTGGATTTTTTTTTTATAGATTTTATGGTTAAATGTATGATTTTTTTATTTAATTTGGAACTTTTTTTATTTTATTAGTAAAATTGTTGTGTTTTTTTAACTTGAAACTTTTATTAAGGTTTTTATAGTGAGATTGTTCAATTTATGGTTTTTATAGTGCAATTGTTGAGTTTTTTAATTTGGAATTCTCTTTAATAGTTTTTATAGTGAGACTGTTGAGTGTTTTTAACTTGCAACTTTTTTCATACTATTTGTAGTATAATTATTTTATTTTTTTAAATTGAAATTTATTTATTGTTTTTATAGAGAAACTGTTGAGTTTATTAAATTCTATTATAGTTTTTATGGTGAAATTCTTGATTTTTTTCTTTAATTTGGAACTTTTATATTATGTTTGTAGTAAAATTATTGAGTTTTTTCTAACTTGGGACTTTTATTTAAGGTTTTTATAGTTAAATTGTTCAGTTTATGGCTTTTATAGTGAAATTCTTTAGTTTTTTTAAAATTGGAATTCATTTAAATGGTTTTTATAGTGAAACAATTGAGTTTTTTTAACTTGCGACTTTTTTTATACTATTTATAGTAAAATTGTTTAATTTGTTTAAATTGAAACTTTTTTGATTCTTTTATTGTGAAACTGTTGATTTTTTTCACTTGTAAATTTCGTTATAGTTTTTATGGTGAAATTGTTGATTTTTTTTTAATTTGGATTTTTTTGTTATTTCTATTGTAAAATTGTTGAGTTTTTTTAAGTTGGAACTTTTATTTATGGTTTTTATAATGAAATTGTTGAGTTGTTTTAACTTTGGATATTTTTTAATGGTTTTTATTGTGAAATTGTTGAGTTTTTTTTACTTGGAACTTTTTTTATGCTATTTTAGTAAAATTGTTGATTTTTTTAAATTGGAACTCTTTTATATGGTTTTTATAGTTAAACTGTTGTGTTTTTTCATTTGGAAATTTTGTTATAGTTTTTATGGTGAAATGTATGGTTTTTTTATTTAATTTGGAACTTTTTTTATTTTTGTAGTAAAATTGTTGAGTATTTTTAACTTGAAACTTTTATTAAGGTTTTTATAGTGAGATTGTTCAATTTATGGTTTTTATAGTGCAATTGTTGAGTTTTTTTAACTTGGAATTCTCTTTAATAGTTTTTATAGTGAGACTGTTGAGTGTTTTTAACTTGCAACTTTTTTCATACTATTTGTAGTATAATTGTTTTGGTTTTTTAAATTGAAATTTTTTTATTGTTTTTATAGAGAAACTGTTGAGTTTATTAAATTCTATTATAGTTTTTATGGTGAAATTCTTGATTTTTTTATTTAATTTGGAACAATTATATTATCTTTGTAGTAAAATTGTTGAGTTTTTTTTTAACTTGGAACTTTTTTTTAAGGTTTTTATAGTGAAATTGTTCAGTTTATGGTTTTTATAGTGAAATTCTTGAGTTTTTTTAAATTGGAATTCATTTAAATGGTTTTTATGGTGAAACTCTTGAGTTTTTTTAACTTGCGACTTTTTTTTATACTATTTATAGTAAAATTGTTTAATTTTTTTAAATTGATACTTTTTTTATTCTTTTATTGTGAAACTGTTGAGTATTTTCACTTGTAAATTTCGTTATAGGTTTTATGGTGAAATTGTTGATTTATTTTTAATTTGGATTTTTTTGTTATTTCTATTGTAAAATTGTTGAGTTTTTTTAAGTTGGAACTTTTTTTTATGGTTTTTATAATGAAATTGTTGAGTTGTTTTAACTTTGGATATTTTTTAATGGTTTTTATTGTGAAATTATTGAGTTTTTTTTACTTGGATCTTTTTTTATACTATTTTAGTAAAATTGTTGAGTTTTTTAAATTGGAACTTTTTTCTATGGTTTTAATAGTTAAACTGTTGTGTTTTTTCATTTGGATTTTTTTTTATAGATTTTATGGTTAAATGTATGATTTTTTTATTTAATTTGGAACTTTTTTTTTATTTTATTAGTAAAATTGTTGTGTTTTTTTAACTTGAAACTTTTATTAAGGTTTTTATAGTGAGATTGTTCAATTTATGGTTTTTATAGTGCAATTGTTGAGTTTTTTAATTTGGAATTCTCTTTAATAGTTTTTATAGTGAGACTGTTGAGTGTTTTTAACTTGCAACTTTTTTCATACTATTTGTAGTATAATTATTTTATTTTTTTAAATTGAAATTTATTTATTGTTTTTATAGAGAAACTGTTGAGTTTATTAAATTCTATTATAGTTTTTATGGTGAAATTCTTGATTTTTTTCTTTAATTTGGAACTTTTATATTATGTTTGTAGTAAAATTATTGAGTTTTTTCTAACTTGGGACTTTTATTTAAGGTTTTTATAGTTAAATTGTTCAGTTTATGGCTTTTATAGTGAAATTCTTTAGTTTTTTTAAAATTGGAATTCATTTAAATGGTTTTTATAGTGAAACAATTGAGTTTTTTTAACTTGCGACTTTTTTTATACTATTTATAGTAAAATTGTTTAATTTGTTTAAATTGAAACTTTTTTGATTCTTTTATTGTGAAACTGTTGATTTTTTTCACTTGTAAATTTCGTTATAGTTTTTATGGTGAAATTGTTGATTTTTTTTAATTTGGATTTTTTTGTTATTTCTATTGTAAAATTGTTGAGTTTTTTTAAGTTGGAACTTTTATTTATGGTTTTTATAATGAAATTGTTGAGTTGTTTTAACTTTGGATATTTTTTAATGGTTTTTATTGTGAAATTGTTGAGTTTTTTTTACTTGGAACTTTTTTTATGCTATTTTAGTAAAATTGTTGATTTTTTTAAATTGGAACTCTTTTATATGGTTTTTATAGTTAAACTGTTGTGTTTTTTCATTTGGAAATTTTGTTATAGTTCTTATGGTGAAATGTATGGTTTTTTTATTTAATTTGGAACTTTTTTTATTTTTGTAGTAAAATTGTTGAGTATTTTTAACTTGAAACTTTTATTAAGGTTTTTATAGTGAGATTGTTCAATTTATGGTTTTTATAGTGCAATTGTTGAGTTTTTTTAACTTGGAATTCTCTTTAATAGTTTTTATAGTGAGACTGTTGAGTGTTTTTAACTTGCAACTTTTTTCATACTATTTGTAGTATAATTGTTTTGGTTTTTTAAATTGAAATTTTTTTATTGTTTTTATAGAGAAACTGTTGAGTTTATTAAATTCTATTATAGTTTTTATGGTGAAATTCTTGATTTTTTTATTTAATTTGGAACAATTATATTATCTTTGTAGTAAAATTGTTGAGTTTTTTTTTAACTTGGAACTTTTTTTTAAGGTTTTTATAGTGAAATTGTTCAGTTTATGGTTTTTATAGTGAAATTCTTGAGTTTTTTTAAATTGGAATTCATTTAAATGGTTTTTATGGTGAAACTCTTGAGTTTTTTTAACTTGCGACTTTTTTTTATACTATTTATAGTAAAATTGTTTAATTTTTTTAAATTGATACTTTTTTTATTCTTTTATTGTGAAACTGTTGAGTATTTTCACTTGTAAATTTCGTTATAGGTTTTATGGTGAAATTGTTGATTTATTTTTAATTTGGATTTTTTTGTTATTTCTATTGTAAAATTGTTGAGTTTTTTTAAGTTGGAACTTTTTTTTATGGTTTTTATAATGAAATTGTTGAGTTGTTTTAACTTTGGATATTTTTTAATGGTTTTTATTGTGAAATTATTGAGTTTTTTTTACTTGGATCTTTTTTTATACTATTTTAGTAAAATTGTTGAGTTTTTTAAATTGGAACTTTTTTCTATGGTTTTAATAGTTAAACTGTTGTGTTTTTTCATTTGGATTTTTTTTTATAGATTTTATGGTTAAATGTATGATTTTTTTATTTAATTTGGAACTTTTTTTTTATTTTATTAGTAAAATTGTTGTGTTTTTTTAACTTGAAACTTTTATTAAGGTTTTTATAGTGAGATTGTTCAATTTATGGTTTTTATAGTGCAATTGTTGAGTTTTTTAATTTGGAATTCTCTTTAATAGTTTTTATAGTGAGACTGTTGAGTGTTTTTAACTTGCAACTTTTTTCATACTATTTGTAGTATAATTATTTTATTTTTTTAAATTGAAATTTATTTATTGTTTTTATAGAGAAACTGTTGAGTTTATTAAATTCTATTATAGTTTTTATGGTGAAATTCTTGATTTTTTTCTTTAATTTGGAACTTTTATATTATGTTTGTAGTAAAATTATTGAGTTTTTTCTAACTTGGGACTTTTATTTAAGGTTTTTATAGTTAAATTGTTCAGTTTATGGCTTTTATAGTGAAATTCTTTAGTTTTTTTAAAATTGGAATTCATTTAAATGGTTTTTATAGTGAAACAATTGAGTTTTTTTAACTTGCGACTTTTTTTATACTATTTATAGTAAAATTGTTTAATTTGTTTAAATTGAAACTTTTTTGATTCTTTTATTGTGAAACTGTTGATTTTTTTCACTTGTAAATTTCGTTATAGTTTTTATGGTGAAATTGTTGATTTTTTTTAATTTGGATTTTTTTGTTATTTCTATTGTAAAATTGTTGAGTTTTTTTAAGTTGGAACTTTTATTTATGGTTTTTATAATGAAATTGTTGAGTTGTTTTAACTTTGGATATTTTTTAATGGTTTTTATTGTGAAATTGTTGAGTTTTTTTTACTTGGAACTTTTTTTATGCTATTTTAGTAAAATTGTTGATTTTTTTAAATTGGAACTCTTTTATATGGTTTTTATAGTTAAACTGTTGTGTTTTTTCATTTGGAAATTTTGTTATAGTTCTTATGGTGAAATGTATGGTTTTTTTATTTAATTTGGAACTTTTTTTATTTTTGTAGTAAAATTGTTGAGTATTTTTAACTTGAAACTTTTATTAAGGTTTTTATAGTGAGATTGTTCAATTTATGGTTTTTATAGTGCAATTGTTGAGTTTTTTTAACTTGGAATTCTCTTTAATAGTTTTTATAGTGAGACTGTTGAGTGTTTTTAACTTGCAACTTTTTTCATACTATTTGTAGTATAATTGTTTTGGTTTTTTAAATTGAAATTTTTTTATTGTTTTTATAGAGAAACTGTTGAGTTTATTAAATTCTATTATAGTTTTTATGGTGAAATTCTTGATTTTTTTATTTAATTTGGAACAATTATATTATCTTTGTAGTAAAATTGTTGAGTTTTTTTTTAACTTGGAACTTTTTTTTAAGGTTTTTATAGTGAAATTGTTCAGTTTATGGTTTTTATAGTGAAATTCTTGAGTTTTTTTAAATTGGAATTCATTTAAATGGTTTTTATGGTGAAACTCTTGAGTTTTTTTAACTTGCGACTTTTTTTTATACTATTTATAGTAAAATTGTTTAATTTTTTTAAATTGATACTTTTTTTATTCTTTTATTGTGAAACTGTTGAGTATTTTCACTTGTAAATTTCGTTATAGGTTTTATGGTGAAATTGTTGATTTATTTTTAATTTGGATTTTTTTGTTATTTCTATTGTAAAATTGTTGAGTTTTTTTAAGTTGGAACTTTTTTTTATGGTTTTTATAATGAAATTGTTGAGTTGTTTTAACTTTGGATATTTTTTAATGGTTTTTATTGTGAAATTATTGAGTTTTTTTTACTTGGATCTTTTTTTATACTATTTTAGTAAAATTGTTGAGTTTTTTAAATTGGAACTTATTTCTATGGTTTTAATAGTTAAACTGTTGTGTTTTTTCATTTGGATTTTTTTTTTATAGATTTTATGGTTAAATGTATGATTTTTTTATTTAATTTGGAACTTTTTTTATTTTATTAGTAAAATTGTTGTGTTTTTTTAACTTGAAACTTTTATTAAGGTTTTTATAGTGAGATTGTTCAATTTATGGTTTTTATAGTGCAATTGTTGAGTTTTTTAATTTGGAATTCTCTTTAATAGTTTTTATAGTGAGACTGTTGAGTGTTTTTAACTTGCAACTTTTTTCATACTATTTGTAGTATAATTATTTTATTTTTTTAAATTGAAATTTATTTATTGTTTTTATAGAGAAACTGTTGAGTTTATTAAATTCTATTATAGTTTTTATGGTGAAATTCTTGATTTTTTTCTTTAATTTGGAACTTTTATATTATGTTTGTAGTAAAATTATTGAGTTTTTTCTAACTTGGGACTTTTATTTAAGGTTTTTATAGTTAAATTGTTCAGTTTATGGCTTTTATAGTGAAATTCTTTAGTTTTTTTAAAATTGGAATTCATTTAAATGGTTTTTATAGTGAAACAATTGAGTTTTTTTAACTTGCGACTTTTTTTATACTATTTATAGTAAAATTGTTTAATTTGTTTAAATTGAAACTTTTTTGATTCTTTTATTGTGAAACTGTTGATTTTTTTCACTTGTAAATTTCGTTATAGTTTTTATGGTGAAATTGTTGATTTTTTTTTAATTTGGATTTTTTTGTTATTTCTATTGTAAAATTGTTGAGTTTTTTTAAGTTGGAACTTTTATTTATGGTTTTTATAATGAAATTGTTGAGTTGTTTTAACTTTGGATATTTTTTAATGGTTTTTATTGTGAAATTGTTGAGTTTTTTTTACTTGGAACTTTTTTTATGCTATTTTAGTAAAATTGTTGATTTTTTTAAATTGGAACTCTTTTATATGGTTTTTATAGTTAAACTGTTGTGTTTTTTCATTTGGAAATTTTGTTATAGTTTTTATGGTGAAATGTATGGTTTTTTTATTTAATTTGGAACTTTTTTTATTTTTGTAGTAAAATTGTTGAGTATTTTTAACTTGAAACTTTTATTAAGGTTTTTATAGTGAGATTGTTCAATTTATGGTTTTTATAGTGCAATTGTTGAGTTTTTTTAACTTGGAATTCTCTTTAATAGTTTTTATAGTGAGACTGTTGAGTGTTTTTAACTTGCAACTTTTTTCATACTATTTGTAGTATAATTGTTTTGGTTTTTTAAATTGAAATTTTTTTATTGTTTTTATAGAGAAACTGTTGAGTTTATTAAATTCTATTATAGTTTTTATGGTGAAATTCTTGATTTTTTTATTTAATTTGGAACAATTATATTATCTTTGTAGTAAAATTGTTGAGTTTTTTTTTAACTTGGAACTTTTTTTTAAGGTTTTTATAGTGAAATTGTTCAGTTTATGGTTTTTATAGTGAAATTCTTGAGTTTTTTTAAATTGGAATTCATTTAAATGGTTTTTATGGTGAAACTCTTGAGTTTTTTTAACTTGCGACTTTTTTTTATACTATTTATAGTAAAATTGTTTAATTTTTTTAAATTGATACTTTTTTTATTCTTTTATTGTGAAACTGTTGAGTATTTTCACTTGTAAATTTCGTTATAGGTTTTATGGTGAAATTGTTGATTTATTTTTAATTTGGATTTTTTTGTTATTTCTATTGTAAAATTGTTGAGTTTTTTTAAGTTGGAACTTTTTTTTATGGTTTTTATAATGAAATTGTTGAGTTGTTTTAACTTTGGATATTTTTTAATGGTTTTTATTGTGAAATTATTGAGTTTTTTTTACTTGGATCTTTTTTTATACTATTTTAGTAAAATTGTTGAGTTTTTTAAATTGGAACTTTTTTCTATGGTTTTAATAGTTAAACTGTTGTGTTTTTTCATTTGGATTTTTTTTTATAGATTTTATGGTTAAATGTATGATTTTTTTATTTAATTTGGAACTTTTTTTTTATTTTATTAGTAAAATTGTTGTGTTTTTTTAACTTGAAACTTTTATTAAGGTTTTTATAGTGAGATTGTTCAATTTATGGTTTTTATAGTGCAATTGTTGAGTTTTTTAATTTGGAATTCTCTTTAATAGTTTTTATAGTGAGACTGTTGAGTGTTTTTAACTTGCAACTTTTTTCATACTATTTGTAGTATAATTATTTTATTTTTTTAAATTGAAATTTATTTATTGTTTTTATAGAGAAACTGTTGAGTTTATTAAATTCTATTATAGTTTTTATGGTGAAATTCTTGATTTTTTTCTTTAATTTGGAACTTTTATATTATGTTTGTAGTAAAATTATTGAGTTTTTTCTAACTTGGGACTTTTATTTAAGGTTTTTATAGTTAAATTGTTCAGTTTATGGCTTTTATAGTGAAATTCTTTAGTTTTTTTAAAATTGGAATTCATTTAAATGGTTTTTATAGTGAAACAATTGAGTTTTTTTAACTTGCGACTTTTTTTATACTATTTATAGTAAAATTGTTTAATTTGTTTAAATTGAAACTTTTTTGATTCTTTTATTGTGAAACTGTTGATTTTTTTCACTTGTAAATTTCGTTATAGTTTTTATGGTGAAATTGTTGATTTTTTTTAATTTGGATTTTTTTGTTATTTCTATTGTAAAATTGTTGAGTTTTTTTAAGTTGGAACTTTTATTTATGGTTTTTATAATGAAATTGTTGAGTTGTTTTAACTTTGGATATTTTTTAATGGTTTTTATTGTGAAATTGTTGAGTTTTTTTTACTTGGAACTTTTTTTATGCTATTTTAGTAAAATTGTTGATTTTTTTAAATTGGAACTCTTTTATATGGTTTTTATAGTTAAACTGTTGTGTTTTTTCATTTGGAAATTTTGTTATAGTTCTTATGGTGAAATGTATGGTTTTTTTATTTAATTTGGAACTTTTTTTATTTTTGTAGTAAAATTGTTGAGTATTTTTAACTTGAAACTTTTATTAAGGTTTTTATAGTGAGATTGTTCAATTTATGGTTTTTATAGTGCAATTGTTGAGTTTTTTTAACTTGGAATTCTCTTTAATAGTTTTTATAGTGAGACTGTTGAGTGTTTTTAACTTGCAACTTTTTTCATACTATTTGTAGTATAATTGTTTTGGTTTTTTAAATTGAAATTTTTTTATTGTTTTTATAGAGAAACTGTTGAGTTTATTAAATTCTATTATAGTTTTTATGGTGAAATTCTTGATTTTTTTATTTAATTTGGAACAATTATATTATCTTTGTAGTAAAATTGTTGAGTTTTTTTTTAACTTGGAACTTTTTTTTAAGGTTTTTATAGTGAAATTGTTCAGTTTATGGTTTTTATAGTGAAATTCTTGAGTTTTTTTAAATTGGAATTCATTTAAATGGTTTTTATGGTGAAACTCTTGAGTTTTTTTAACTTGCGACTTTTTTTTATACTATTTATAGTAAAATTGTTTAATTTTTTTAAATTGATACTTTTTTTATTCTTTTATTGTGAAACTGTTGAGTATTTTCACTTGTAAATTTCGTTATAGGTTTTATGGTGAAATTGTTGATTTATTTTTAATTTGGATTTTTTTGTTATTTCTATTGTAAAATTGTTGAGTTTTTTTAAGTTGGAACTTTTTTTTATGGTTTTTATAATGAAATTGTTGAGTTGTTTTAACTTTGGATATTTTTTAATGGTTTTTATTGTGAAATTATTGAGTTTTTTTTACTTGGATCTTTTTTTATACTATTTTAGTAAAATTGTTGAGTTTTTTAAATTGGAACTTTTTTCTATGGTTTTAATAGTTAAACTGTTGTGTTTTTTCATTTGGATTTTTTTTTATAGATTTTATGGTTAAATGTATGATTTTTTTATTTAATTTGGAACTTTTTTTTTATTTTATTAGTAAAATTGTTGTGTTTTTTTAACTTGAAACTTTTATTAAGGTTTTTATAGTGAGATTGTTCAATTTATGGTTTTTATAGTGCAATTGTTGAGTTTTTTAATTTGGAATTCTCTTTAATAGTTTTTATAGTGAGACTGTTGAGTGTTTTTAACTTGCAACTTTTTTCATACTATTTGTAGTATAATTATTTTATTTTTTTAAATTGAAATTTATTTATTGTTTTTATAGAGAAACTGTTGAGTTTATTAAATTCTATTATAGTTTTTATGGTGAAATTCTTGATTTTTTTCTTTAATTTGGAACTTTTATATTATGTTTGTAGTAAAATTATTGAGTTTTTTCTAACTTGGGACTTTTATTTAAGGTTTTTATAGTTAAATTGTTCAGTTTATGGCTTTTATAGTGAAATTCTTTAGTTTTTTTAAAATTGGAATTCATTTAAATGGTTTTTATAGTGAAACAATTGAGTTTTTTTAACTTGCGACTTTTTTTATACTATTTATAGTAAAATTGTTTAATTTGTTTAAATTGAAACTTTTTTGATTCTTTTATTGTGAAACTGTTGATTTTTTTCACTTGTAAATTTCGTTATAGTTTTTATGGTGAAATTGTTGATTTTTTTTAATTTGGATTTTTTTGTTATTTCTATTGTAAAATTGTTGAGTTTTTTTAAGTTGGAACTTTTATTTATGGTTTTTATAATGAAATTGTTGAGTTGTTTTAACTTTGGATATTTTTTAATGGTTTTTATTGTGAAATTGTTGAGTTTTTTTTACTTGGAACTTTTTTTATGCTATTTTAGTAAAATTGTTGATTTTTTTAAATTGGAACTCTTTTATATGGTTTTTATAGTTAAACTGTTGTGTTTTTTCATTTGGAAATTTTGTTATAGTTCTTATGGTGAAATGTATGGTTTTTTTATTTAATTTGGAACTTTTTTTATTTTTGTAGTAAAATTGTTGAGTATTTTTAACTTGAAACTTTTATTAAGGTTTTTATAGTGAGATTGTTCAATTTATGGTTTTTATAGTGCAATTGTTGAGTTTTTTTAACTTGGAATTCTCTTTAATAGTTTTTATAGTGAGACTGTTGAGTGTTTTTAACTTGCAACTTTTTTCATACTATTTGTAGTATAATTGTTTTGGTTTTTTAAATTGAAATTTTTTTATTGTTTTTATAGAGAAACTGTTGAGTTTATTAAATTCTATTATAGTTTTTATGGTGAAATTCTTGATTTTTTTATTTAATTTGGAACAATTATATTATCTTTGTAGTAAAATTGTTGAGTTTTTTTTTAACTTGGAACTTTTTTTTAAGGTTTTTATAGTGAAATTGTTCAGTTTATGGTTTTTA
Organism: Lathyrus aphaca; assembly: GCA_963966055.1. Classification (NCBI taxonomy): domain Eukaryota; kingdom Viridiplantae; phylum Streptophyta; class Magnoliopsida; order Fabales; family Fabaceae; genus Lathyrus; species Lathyrus aphaca. Next base: position 224,838,179 of record OZ014522.1, read on the forward strand.
TAGTGAAATTCTTGAGTTTTTTTAAATTGGAATTCATTTAAATGGTTTTTATGGTGAAACTCTTGAGTTTTTTTAACTTGCGACTTTTTTTTATACTATTTATAGTAAAATTGTTTAATTTTTTTAAATTGATACTTTTTTTATTCTTTTATTGTGAAACTGTTGAGTATTTTCACTTGTAAATTTCGTTATAGGTTTTATGGTGAAATTGTTGATTTATTTTTAATTTGGATTTTTTTGTTATTTCTATTGTAAAATTGTTGAGTTTTTTTAAGTTGGAACTTTTTTTTATGGTTTTTATAATGAAATTGTTGAGTTGTTTTAACTTTGGATATTTTTTAATGGTTTTTATTGTGAAATTATTGAGTTTTTTTTACTTGGATCTTTTTTTATACTATTTTAGTAAAATTGTTGAGTTTTTTAAATTGGAACTTATTTCTATGGTTTTAATAGTTAAACTGTTGTGTTTTTTCATTTGGATTTTTTTTTTATAGATTTTATGGTTAAATGTATGATTTTTTTATTTAATTTGGAACTTTTTTTATTTTATTAGTAAAATTGTTGTGTTTTTTTAACTTGAAACTTTTATTAAGGTTTTTATAGTGAGATTGTTCAATTTATGGTTTTTATAGTGCAATTGTTGAGTTTTTTAATTTGGAATTCTCTTTAATAGTTTTTATAGTGAGACTGTTGAGTGTTTTTAACTTGCAACTTTTTTCATACTATTTGTAGTATAATTATTTTATTTTTTTAAATTGAAATTTATTTATTGTTTTTATAGAGAAACTGTTGAGTTTATTAAATTCTATTATAGTTTTTATGGTGAAATTCTTGATTTTTTTCTTTAATTTGGAACTTTTATATTATGTTTGTAGTAAAATTATTGAGTTTTTTCTAACTTGGGACTTTTATTTAAGGTTTTTATAGTTAAATTGTTCAGTTTATGGCTTTTATAGTGAAATTCTTTAGTTTTTTTAAAATTGGAATTCATTTAAATGGTTTTTATAGTGAAACAATTGAGTTTTTTTAACTTGCGACTTTTTTTATACTATTTATAGTAAAATTGTTTAATTTGTTTAAATTGAAACTTTTTTGATTCTTTTATTGTGAAACTGTTGATTTTTTTCACTTGTAAATTTCGTTATAGTTTTTATGGTGAAATTGTTGATTTTTTTTTAATTTGGATTTTTTTGTTATTTCTATTGTAAAATTGTTGAGTTTTTTTAAGTTGGAACTTTTATTTATGGTTTTTATAATGAAATTGTTGAGTTGTTTTAACTTTGGATATTTTTTAATGGTTTTTATTGTGAAATTGTTGAGTTTTTTTTACTTGGAACTTTTTTTATGCTATTTTAGTAAAATTGTTGATTTTTTTAAATTGGAACTCTTTTATATGGTTTTTATAGTTAAACTGTTGTGTTTTTTCATTTGGAAATTTTGTTATAGTTTTTATGGTGAAATGTATGGTTTTTTTATTTAATTTGGAACTTTTTTTATTTTTGTAGTAAAATTGTTGAGTATTTTTAACTTGAAACTTTTATTAAGGTTTTTATAGTGAGATTGTTCAATTTATGGTTTTTATAGTGCAATTGTTGAGTTTTTTTAACTTGGAATTCTCTTTAATAGTTTTTATAGTGAGACTGTTGAGTGTTTTTAACTTGCAACTTTTTTCATACTATTTGTAGTATAATTGTTTTGGTTTTTTAAATTGAAATTTTTTTATTGTTTTTATAGAGAAACTGTTGAGTTTATTAAATTCTATTATAGTTTTTATGGTGAAATTCTTGATTTTTTTATTTAATTTGGAACAATTATATTATCTTTGTAGTAAAATTGTTGAGTTTTTTTTTAACTTGGAACTTTTTTTTAAGGTTTTTATAGTGAAATTGTTCAGTTTATGGTTTTTATAGTGAAATTCTTGAGTTTTTTTAAATTGGAATTCATTTAAATGGTTTTTATGGTGAAACTCTTGAGTTTTTTTAACTTGCGACTTTTTTTTATACTATTTATAGTAAAATTGTTTAATTTTTTTAAATTGATACTTTTTTTATTCTTTTATTGTGAAACTGTTGAGTATTTTCACTTGTAAATTTCGTTATAGGTTTTATGGTGAAATTGTTGATTTATTTTTAATTTGGATTTTTTTGTTATTTCTATTGTAAAATTGTTGAGTTTTTTTAAGTTGGAACTTTTTTTTATGGTTTTTATAATGAAATTGTGTAGTTGTTTTAACTTTGGATATTTTTTAATGGTTTTTATTGTGAAATTATTGAGTTTTTTTTACTTGGATCTTTTTTTATACTATTTTAGTAAAATTGTTGAGTTTTTTAAATTGGAACTTTTTTCTATGGTTTTAATAGTTAAACTGTTGTGTTTTTTCATTTGGATTTTTTTTTATAGATTTTATGGTTAAATGTATGATTTTTTTATTTAATTTGGAACTTTTTTTTTATTTTATTAGTAAAATTGTTGTGTTTTTTTAACTTGAAACTTTTATTAAGGTTTTTATAGTGAGATTGTTCAATTTATGGTTTTTATAGTGCAATTGTTGAGTTTTTTAATTTGGAATTCTCTTTAATAGTTTTTATAGTGAGACTGTTGAGTGTTTTTAACTTGCAACTTTTTTCATACTATTTGTAGTATAATTATTTTATTTTTTTAAATTGAAATTTATTTATTGTTTTTATAGAGAAACTGTTGAGTTTATTAAATTCTATTATAGTTTTTATGGTGAAATTCTTGATTTTTTTCTTTAATTTGGAACTTTTATATTATGTTTGTAGTAAAATTATTGAGTTTTTTCTAACTTGGGACTTTTATTTAAGGTTTTTATAGTTAAATTGTTCAGTTTATGGCTTTTATAGTGAAATTCTTTAGTTTTTTTAAAATTGGAATTCATTTAAATGGTTTTTATAGTGAAACAATTGAGTTTTTTTAACTTGCGACTTTTTTTATACTATTTATAGTAAAATTGTTTAATTTGTTTAAATTGAAACTTTTTTGATTCTTTTATTGTGAAACTGTTGATTTTTTTCACTTGTAAATTTCGTTATAGTTTTTATGGTGAAATTGTTGATTTTTTTTAATTTGGATTTTTTTGTTATTTCTATTGTAAAATTGTTGAGTTTTTTTAAGTTGGAACTTTTATTTATGGTTTTTATAATGAAATTGTTGAGTTGTTTTAACTTTGGATATTTTTTAATGGTTTTTATTGTGAAATTGTTGAGTTTTTTTTACTTGGAACTTTTTTTATGCTATTTTAGTAAAATTGTTGATTTTTTTAAATTGGAACTCTTTTATATGGTTTTTATAGTTAAACTGTTGTGTTTTTTCATTTGGAAATTTTGTTATAGTTCTTATGGTGAAATGTATGGTTTTTTTATTTAATTTGGAACTTTTTTTATTTTTGTAGTAAAATTGTTGAGTATTTTTAACTTGAAACTTTTATTAAGGTTTTTATAGTGAGATTGTTCAATTTATGGTTTTTATAGTGCAATTGTTGAGTTTTTTTAACTTGGAATTCTCTTTAATAGTTTTTATAGTGAGACTGTTGAGTGTTTTTAACTTGCAACTTTTTTCATACTATTTGTAGTATAATTGTTTTGGTTTTTTAAATTGAAATTTTTTTATTGTTTTTATAGAGAAACTGTTGAGTTTATTAAATTCTATTATAGTTTTTATGGTGAAATTCTTGATTTTTTTATTTAATTTGGAACAATTATATTATCTTTGTAGTAAAATTGTTGAGTTTTTTTTTAACTTGGAACTTTTTTTAAGGTTTTTATAGTGAAATTGTTCAGTTTATGGTTTTTATAGTGAAATTCTTGAGTTTTTTTAAATTGGAATTCATTTAAATGGTTTTTATGGTGAAACTCTTGAGTTTTTTTAACTTGCGACTTTTTTTTATACTATTTATAGTAAAATTGTTTAATTTTTTTAAATTGATACTTTTTTTATTCTTTTATTGTGAAACTGTTGAGTATTTTCACTTGTAAATTTCGTTATAGGTTTTATGGTGAAATTGTTGATTTATTTTTAATTTGGATTTTTTTGTTATTTCTATTGTAAAATTGTTGAGTTTTTTTAAGTTGGAACTTTTTTTTATGGTTTTTATAATGAAATTGTTGAGTTGTTTTAACTTTGGATATTTTTTAATGGTTTTTATTGTGAAATTATTGAGTTTTTTTTACTTGGATCTTTTTTTATACTATTTTAGTAAAATTGTTGAGTTTTTTAAATTGGAACTTTTTTCTATGGTTTTAATAGTTAAACTGTTGTGTTTTTTCATTTGGATTTTTTTTTATAGATTTTATGGTTAAATGTATGATTTTTTTATTTAATTTGGAACTTTTTTTTTATTTTATTAGTAAAATTGTTGTGTTTTTTTAACTTGAAACTTTTATTAAGGTTTTTATAGTGAGATTGTTCAATTTATGGTTTTTATAGTGCAATTGTTGAGTTTTTTAATTTGGAATTCTCTTTAATAGTTTTTATAGTGAGACTGTTGAGTGTTTTTAACTTGCAACTTTTTTCATACTATTTGTAGTATAATTATTTTATTTTTTTAAATTGAAATTTATTTATTGTTTTTATAGAGAAACTGTTGAGTTTATTAAATTCTATTATAGTTTTTATGGTGAAATTCTTGATTTTTTTCTTTAATTTGGAACTTTTATATTATGTTTGTAGTAAAATTATTGAGTTTTTTCTAACTTGGGACTTTTATTTAAGGTTTTTATAGTTAAATTGTTCAGTTTATGGCTTTTATAGTGAAATTCTTTAGTTTTTTTAAAATTGGAATTCATTTAAATGGTTTTTATAGTGAAACAATTGAGTTTTTTTAACTTGCGACTTTTTTTATACTATTTATAGTAAAATTGTTTAATTTGTTTAAATTGAAACTTTTTTGATTCTTTTATTGTGAAACTGTTGATTTTTTTCACTTGTAAATTTCGTTATAGTTTTTATGGTGAAATTGTTGATTTTTTTTAATTTGGATTTTTTTGTTATTTCTATTGTAAAATTGTTGAGTTTTTTTAAGTTGGAACTTTTATTTATGGTTTTTATAATGAAATTGTTGAGTTGTTTTAACTTTGGATATTTTTTAATGGTTTTTATTGTGAAATTGTTGAGTTTTTTTTACTTGGAACTTTTTTTATGCTATTTTAGTAAAATTGTTGATTTTTTTAAATTGGAACTCTTTTATATGGTTTTTATAGTTAAACTGTTGTGTTTTTTCATTTGGAAATTTTGTTATAGTTCTTATGGTGAAATGTATGGTTTTTTTATTTAATTTGGAACTTTTTTTATTTTTGTAGTAAAATTGTTGAGTATTTTTAACTTGAAACTTTTATTAAGGTTTTTATAGTGAGATTGTTCAATTTATGGTTTTTATAGTGCAATTGTTGAGTTTTTTTAACTTGGAATTCTCTTTAATAGTTTTTATAGTGAGACTGTTGAGTGTTTTTAACTTGCAACTTTTTTCATACTATTTGTAGTATAATTGTTTTGGTTTTTTAAATTGAAATTTTTTTATTGTTTTTATAGAGAAACTGTTGAGTTTATTAAATTCTATTATAGTTTTTATGGTGAAATTCTTGATTTTTTTATTTAATTTGGAACAATTATATTATCTTTGTAGTAAAATTGTTGAGTTTTTTTTTAACTTGGAACTTTTTTTTAAGGTTTTTATAGTGAAATTGTTCAGTTTATGGTTTTTATAGTGAAATTCTTGAGTTTTTTTAAATTGGAATTCATTTAAATGGTTTTTATGGTGAAACTCTTGAGTTTTTTTAACTTGCGACTTTTTTTTATACTATTTATAGTAAAATTGTTTAATTTTTTTAAATTGATACTTTTTTATTCTTTTATTGTGAAACTGTTGAGTATTTTCACTTGTAAATTTCGTTATAGGTTTTATGGTGAAATTGTTGATTTATTTTTAATTTGGATTTTTTTGTTATTTCTATTGTAAAATTGTTGAGTTTTTTTAAGTTGGAACTTTTTTTTATGGTTTTTATAATGAAATTGTTGAGTTGTTTTAACTTTGGATATTTTTTAATGGTTTTTATTGTGAAATTATTGAGTTTTTTTTACTTGGATCTTTTTTTATACTATTTTAGTAAAATTGTTGAGTTTTTTAAATTGGAACTTTTTTCTATGGTTTTAATAGTTAAACTGTTGTGTTTTTTCATTTGGATTTTTTTTTATAGATTTTATGGTTAAATGTATGATTTTTTTATTTAATTTGGAACTTTTTTTTTATTTTATTAGTAAAATTGTTGTGTTTTTTTAACTTGAAACTTTTATTAAGGTTTTTATAGTGAGATTGTTCAATTTATGGTTTTTATAGTGCAATTGTTGAGTTTTTTAATTTGGAATTCTCTTTAATAGTTTTTATAGTGAGACTGTTGAGTGTTTTTAACTTGCAACTTTTTTCATACTATTTGTAGTATAATTATTTTATTTTTTTAAATTGAAATTTATTTATTGTTTTTATAGAGAAACTGTTGAGTTTATTAAATTCTATTATAGTTTTTATGGTGAAATTCTTGATTTTTTTCTTTAATTTGGAACTTTTATATTATGTTTGTAGTAAAATTATTGAGTTTTTTCTAACTTGGGACTTTTATTTAAGGTTTTTATAGTTAAATTGTTCAGTTTATGGCTTTTATAGTGAAATTCTTTAGTTTTTTTAAAATTGGAATTCATTTAAATGGTTTTTATAGTGAAACAATTGAGTTTTTTTAACTTGCGACTTTTTTTATACTATTTATAGTAAAATTGTTTAATTTGTTTAAATTGAAACTTTTTTGATTCTTTTATTGTGAAACTGTTGATTTTTTTCACTTGTAAATTTCGTTATAGTTTTTATGGTGAAATTGTTGATTTTTTTTAATTTGGATTTTTTTGTTATTTCTATTGTAAAATTGTTGAGTTTTTTTAAGTTGGAACTTTTATTTATGGTTTTTATAATGAAATTGTTGAGTTGTTTTAACTTTGGATATTTTTTAATGGTTTTTATTGTGAAATTGTTGAGTTTTTTTTACTTGGAACTTTTTTTATGCTATTTTAGTAAAATTGTTGATTTTTTTAAATTGGAACTCTTTTATATGGTTTTTATAGTTAAACTGTTGTGTTTTTTCATTTGGAAATTTTGTTATAGTTCTTATGGTGAAATGTATGGTTTTTTTATTTAATTTGGAACTTTTTTTATTTTTGTAGTAAAATTGTTGAGTATTTTTAACTTGAAACTTTTATTAAGGTTTTTATAGTGAGATTGTTCAATTTATGGTTTTTATAGTGCAATTGTTGAGTTTTTTTAACTTGGAATTCTCTTTAATAGTTTTTATAGTGAGACTGTTGAGTGTTTTTAACTTGCAACTTTTTTCATACTATTTGTAGTATAATTGTTTTGGTTTTTTAAATTGAAATTTTTTTATTGTTTTTATAGAGAAACTGTTGAGTTTATTAAATTCTATTATAGTTTTTATGGTGAAATTCTTGATTTTTTTATTTAATTTGGAACAATTATATTATCTTTGTAGTAAAATTGTTGAGTTTTTTTTTAACTTGGAACTTTTTTTTAAGGTTTTTATAGTGAAATTGTTCAGTTTATGGTTTTTATAGTGAAATTCTTGAGTTTTTTTAAATTGGAATTCATTTAAATGGTTTTTATGGTGAAACTCTTGAGTTTTTTTAACTTGCGACTTTTTTTTATACTATTTATAGTAAAATTGTTTAATTTTTTTAAATTGATACTTTTTTTATTCTTTTATTGTGAAACTGTTGAGTATTTTCACTTGTAAATTTCGTTATAGGTTTTATGGTGAAATTGTTGATTTATTTTTAATTTGGATTTTTTTGTTATTTCTATTGTAAAATTGTTGAGTTTTTTTAAGTTGGAACTTTTTTTTATGGTTTTTATAATGAAATTGTTGAGTTGTTTTAACTTTGGATATTTTTTAATGGTTTTTATTGTGAAATTATTGAGTTTTTTTTACTTGGATCTTTTTTTATACTATTTTAGTAAAATTGTTGAGTTTTTTAAATTGGAACTTTTTTCTATGGTTTTAATAGTTAAACTGTTGTGTTTTTTCATTTGGATTTTTTTTTATAGATTTTATGGTTAAATGTATGATTTTTTTATTTAATTTGGAACTTTTTTTTTATTTTATTAGTAAAATTGTTGTGTTTTTTTAACTTGAAACTTTTATTAAGGTTTTTATAGTGAGATTGTTCAATTTATGGTTTTTATAGTGCAATTGTTGAGTTTTTTAATTTGGAATTCTCTTTAATAGTTTTTATAGTGAGACTGTTGAGTGTTTTTAACTTGCAACTTTTTTCATACTATTTGTAGTATAATTATTTTATTTTTTTAAATTGAAATTTATTTATTGTTTTTATAGGGAAACTGTTGAGTTTATTAAATTCTATTATAGTTTTTATGATGAAATTCTTGATTTTTTTCTTTAATTTGGAACTTTTATATTATGTTTGTAGTAAAATTATTGAGTTTTTTCTAACTTGGGACTTTTATTTAAGGTTTTTATAGTTAAATTGTTCAGTTTATGGCTTTTATAGTGAAATTCTTTAGTTTTTTTAAAATTGGAATTCATTTAAATGGTTTTTATAGTGAAACAATTGAGTTTTTTTTAACTTGCGACTTTTTTTATACTATTTATAGTAAAATTGTTTAATTTGTTTAAATTGAAACTTTTTTGATTCTTTTATTGTGAAACTGTTGATTTTTTTCACTTGTAAATTTCGTTATAGTTTTTATGGTGAATTTGTTGATTTTTTTTAATTTGGATTTTTTTGTTATTTCTATTGTAAAATTGTTGAGTTTTTTTAAGTTGGAACTTTTATTTATGGTTTTTATAATGAAATTGTTGAGTTGTTTTAACTTTGGATATTTTTTAATGGTTTTTATTGTGAAATTGTTGAGTTTTTTTTACTTGGAACTTTTTTTATGCTATTTTAGTAAAATTGTTGATTTTTTTAAATTGGAACTCTTTTATATGGTTTTTATAGTTAAACTGTTGTGTTTTTTCATTTGGAAATTTTGTTATAGTTTTTATGGTGAAATGTATGGTTTTTTTATTTAATTTGGAACTTTTTTTATTTTTGTAGTAAAATTGTTGAGTATTTTTAACTTGAAACTTTTATTAAGGTTTTTATAGTGAGATTGTTCAATTTATGGTTTTTATAGTGCAATTGTTGAGTTTTTTTAACTTGGAATTCTCTTTAATAGTTTTTATAGTGAGACTGTTGAGTGTTTTTAACTTGCAACTTTTTTCATACTATTTGTAGTATAATTGTTTTGGTTTTTTAAATTGAAATTTTTTTATTGTTTTTATAGAGAAACTGTTGAGTTTATTAAATTCTATTATAGTTTTTATGGTGAAATTCTTGATTTTTTTATTTAATTTGGAACAATTATATTATCTTTGTAGTAAAATTGTTGAGTTTTTTTTTAACTTGGAACTTTTTTTTAAGATTTTATAGTGAAATTGTTCAGTTTATGGTTTTTATAGTGAAATTCTTGTGTTTTTTTAAATTGGAATTCATTTAAATGGTTTTTATGGTGAAACTCTTGAGTTTTTTTAACTTGCGACTTTTTTCTATACTATTTATAGTAAAATTGTTTAATTTTTTTAAATTGATACTTTTTTTATTCTTTTATTGTGAAACTGTTGAGTATTTTCACTTGTAAATTTCGTTATAGTTTTTATGGTGAAATTGTTGATTTATTTTTAATTTGGATTTTTTTGTTATTTCTATTGTAAAATTGTTGAGTTTTTTTAAGTTGGAACTTTTTTTTATGGTTTTTATAATGAAATTGTTGAGTTGTTTTAACTTTGGATTTTTTTTAATGGTTTTTATTGTGAAATTATTGAGTTTTTTTTACTTGGATCTTTTTTTATACTATTTTAGTAAAATTGTTGAGTTTTTTAAATTGGAACTTTTTTCTATGGTTTTAATAGTTAAACTGTTGTGTTTTTTCATTTGGAATTTTTTTTATAGATTTTATGGTTAAATGTATGATTTTTTTTATTTAATTTGGAACTTTTTTTATTTTATTAGTAAAATTGTGTTTTTTTAACTTGAAACTTTTATTAAGGTTTTTATAGTGAGATTGTTCAATTTATGGTTTTTATAGTGCAATTGTTGAGTTTTTTAATTTGGAATTCTCTTTAATAGTTTTTATAGTGAGACTGTTGAGTGTTTTTAACTTGCAACTTTTTTCATACTATTTGTAGTATAATTATTTTATTTTTTTAAATTGAAATTTATTTATTGTTTTTATAGAGAAACTGTTGAGTTTATTAAATTCTATTATAGTTTTTATGGTGAAATTCTTGATTTTTTTCTCTAATTTGGAACTTTTATATTATGTTTGTAGTAAAATTATTGAGTTTTTTCTAAGCTGGGACTTTTTTTTAAGGTTTTTATAGTTAAATTGTTCAGTTTATGGCTTTTATAGTGAAATTCTTTAGTTTTTTTAAAATTGGAATTCATTTAAATGGTTTTTATAGTGAAACAATTGAGTTTTTTTAACTTGCGACTTTTTTTATACTATTTATAGTAAAATTGTTTAATTTGTTTAAATTGAAACTTTTTTGATTCTTTTATTGTGAAACTGTTGATTTTTTTCACTTGTAAATTTCGTTATAGTTTTTATGGTGAATTTGTTGATTTTTTTTTAATTTGGATTTTTTTGTTATTTCTATTGTAAAATTGTTGAGTTTTTTTAAGTTGGAACTTTTATTTATGGTTTTTATAATGAAATTGTTGAGTTGTTTTAACTTTGGATATTTTTTAATGGTTTTTATTGTGAAATTGTTGAGTTTTTTTTACTTGGAACTTTTTTTATGCTATTTTAGTAAAATTGTTGATTTTTTTAAATTGGAACTCTTTTATATGGTTTTTATAGTTAAACTGTTGTGTTTTTTCATTTGGAAATTTTGTTATAGTTTTTATGGTGAAATGTATGGTTTTTTTTATTTAATTTGGAACTTTTTTTATTTTTGTAGTAAAATTGTTGAGTATTTTTAACTTGAAACTTTTATTAAGGTTTTTATAGTGAGATTGTTCAATTTATGGTTTTTATAGTGCAATTGTTGAGTTTTTTTAACTTGGAATTCTCTTTAATAGTTTTTATAGTGAGACTGTTGAGTGTTTTTAACTTGCAACTTTTTTCATACTATTTGTAGTATAATTGTTTTGGTTTTTTAAATTGAAATTTTTTTATTGTTTTTATAGAGAAACTGTTGAGTTTATTAAATTCTATTATAGTTTTTATGGTGAAATTCTTGATTTTTTTATTTAATTTGGAACAATTATATTATCTTTGTAGTAAAATTGTTGAGTTTTTTTTTAACTTGGAACTTTTTTTTAAGATTTTATAGTGAAATTGTTCAGTTTATGGTTTTTATAGTGAAATTCTTGTGTTTTTTTAAATTGGAATTCATTTAAATGGTTTTTATGGTGAAACTCTTGAGTTTTTTTAACTTGCGACTTTTTTCTATACTATTTATAGTAAAATTGTTTAATTTTTTTAAATTGATACTTTTTTTATTCTTTTATTGTGAAACTGTTGAGTATTTTCACTTGTAAATTTCGTTATAGTTTTTATGGTGAAATTGTTGATTTATTTTTAATTTGGATTTTTTTGTTATTTCTATTGTAAAATTGTTGAGTTTTTTTAAGTTGGAACTTTTTTTTATGGTTTTTATAATGAAATTGTTGAGTTGTTTTAACTTTGGATTTTTTTTAATGGTTTTTATTGTGAAATTATTGAGTTTTTTTTTACTTGGATCTTTTTTTATACTATTTTAGTAAAATTGTTGAGTTTTTTAAATTGGAACTTTTTTCTATGGTTTTAATAGTTAAACTGTTGTGTTTTTTCATTTGGAATTTTTTTTTATAGATTTTATGGTTAAATGTATGATTTTTTTTATTTAATTTGGAACTTTTTTTATTTTATTAGTAAAATTGTGTTTTTTTAACTTGAAACTTTTATTAAGGTTTTTATAGTGAGATTGTTCAATTTATGGTTTTTATAGTGCAATTGTTGAGTTTTTTAATTTGGAATTCTCTTTAATAGTTTTTATAGTGAGACTGTTGAGTGTTTTTAACTTGCAACTTTTTTCATACTATTTGTAGTATAATTATTTTATTTTTTTAAATTGAAATTTATTTATTGTTTTTATAGAGAAACTGTTGAGTTTATTAAATTCTATTATAGTTTTTATGGTGAAATTCTTGATTTTTTTCTCTAATTTGGAACTTTTATATTATGTTTGTAGTAAAATTATTGAGTTTTTTCTAAGCTGGGACTTTTTTTTAAGGTTTTTATAGTTAAATTGTTCAGTTTATGGCTTTTATAGTGAAATTCTTTAGTTTTTTTAAAATTGGAATTCATTTAAATGGTTTTTATAGTGAAACAATTGAGTTTTTTTAACTTGCGACTTTTTTTATACTATTTATAGTAAAATTGTTTAATTTGTTTAAATTGAAACTTTTTTGATTCTTTTATTGTGAAACTGTTGATTTTTTTCACTTGTAAATTTCGTTATAGTTTTTATGGTGAATTTGTTGATTTTTTTTTAATTTGGATTTTTTTGTTATTTCTATTGTAAAATTGTTGAGTTTTTTTAAGTTGGAACTTTTATTTATGGTTTTTATAATGAAATTGTTGAGTTGTTTTAACTTTGGATATTTTTTAATGGTTTTTATTGTGAAATTGTTGAGTTTTTTTTACTTGGAACTTTTTTTATGCTATTTTAGTAAAATTGTTGATTTTTTTAAATTGGAACTCTTTTATATGGTTTTTATAGTTAAACTGTTGTGTTTTTTCATTTGGAAATTTTGTTATAGTTTTTATGGTGAAATGTATGGTTTTTTTTATTTAATTTGGAACTTTTTTTATTTTTGTAGTAAAATTGTTGAGTATTTTTAACTTGAAACTTTTATTAAGGTTTTTATAGTGAGATTGTTCAATTTATGGTTTTTATAGTGCAATTGTTGAGTTTTTTTAACTTGGAATTCTCTTTAATAGTTTTTATAGTGAGACTGTTGAGTGTTTTTAACTTGCAACTTTTTTCATACTATTTGTAGTATAATTGTTTTGGTTTTTTAAATTGAAATTTTTTTATTGTTTTTATAGAGAAACTGTTGAGTTTATTAAATTCTATTATAGTTTTTATGGTGAAATTCTTGATTTTTTTATTTAATTTGGAACAATTATATTATCTTTGTAGTAAAATTGTTGAGTTTTTTTTTAACTTGGAACTTTTTTTTAAGATTTTATAGTGAAATTGTTCAGTTTATGGTTTTTATAGTGAAATTCTTGTGTTTTTTTAAATTGGAATTCATTTAAATGGTTTTTATGGTGAAACTCTTGAGTTTTTTTAACTTGCGACTTTTTTCTATACTATTTATAGTAAAATTGTTTAATTTTTTTAAATTGATACTTTTTTTATTCTTTTATTGTGAAACTGTTGAGTATTTTCACTTGTAAATTTCGTTATAGTTTTTATGGTGAAATTGTTGATTTATTTTTAATTTGGATTTTTTTGTTATTTCTATTGTAAAATTGTTGAGTTTTTTTAAGTTGGAACTTTTTTTTATGGTTTTTATAATGAAATTGTTGAGTTGTTTTAACTTTGGATTTTTTTTAATGGTTTTTATTGTGAAATTATTGAGTTTTTTTTTACTTGGATCTTTTTTTATACTATTTTAGTAAAATTGTTGAGTTTTTTAAATTGGAACTTTTTTCTATGGTTTTAATAGTTAAACTGTTGTGTTTTTTCATTTGGAATTTTTTTTATAGATTTTATGGTTAAATGTATGATTTTTTTATTTAATTTGGAACTTTTTTTATTTTATTAGTAAAATTGTTGTGTTTTTTTAACTTGAAACTTTTATTAAGGTTTTTATAGTGAGATTGTTCAATTTATGGTTTTTATAGTGCAATTGTTGAGTTTTTTAATTTGGAATTCTCTTTAATAGTTTTTATAGTGAGACTGTTGAGTGTTTTTAACTTGCAACTTTTTTCATACTATTTGTAGTATAATTATTTTATTTTTTTAAATTGAAATTTATTTATTGTTTTTATAGAGAAACTGTTGAGTTTATTAAATTCTATTATAGTTTTTATGGTGAAATTCTTGATTTTTTTCTCTAATTTGGAACTTTTATATTATGTTTGTAGTAAAATTATTGAGTTTTTTCTAAGCTGGGACTTTTTTTTAAGGTTTTTATAGTTAAATTGTTCAGTTTATGGCTTTTATAGTGAAATTCTTTAGTTTTTTTAAAATTGGAATTCATTTAAATGGTTTTTATAGTGAAACAATTGAGTTTTTTTAACTTGCGACTTTTTTTATACTATTTATAGTAAAATTGTTTAATTTGTTTAAATTGAAACTTTTTTGATTCTTTTATTGTGAAACTGTTGATTTTTTTCACTTGTAAATTTCGTTATAGTTTTTATGGTGAATTTGTTGATTTTTTTTTAATTTGGATTTTTTTGTTATTTCTATTGTAAAATTGTTGAGTTTTTTTAAGTTGGAACTTTTATTTATGGTTTTTATAATGAAATTGTTGAGTTGTTTTAACTTTGGATATTTTTTAATGGTTTTTATTGTGAAATTGTTGAGTTTTTTTTACTTGGAACTTTTTTTATGCTATTTTAGTAAAATTGTTGATTTTTTTAAATTGGAACTCTTTTATATGGTTTTTATAGTTAAACTGTTGTGTTTTTTCATTTGGAAATTTTGTTATAGTTTTTATGGTGAAATGTATGGTTTTTTTTATTTAATTTGGAACTTTTTTTATTTTTGTAGTAAAATTGTTGAGTATTTTTAACTTGAAACTTTTATTAAGGTTTTTATAGTGAGATTGTTCAATTTATGGTTTTTATAGTGCAATTGTTGAGTTTTTTTAACTTGGAATTCTCTTTAATAGTTTTTATAGTGAGACTGTTGAGTGTTTTTAACTTGCAACTTTTTTCATACTATTTGTAGTATAATTGTTTTGGTTTTTTAAATTGAAATTTTTTTATTGTTTTTATAGAGAAACTGTTGAGTTTATTAAATTCTATTATAGTTTTTATGGTGAAATTCTTGATTTTTTTATTTAATTTGGAACAATTATATTATCTTTGTAGTAAAATTGTTGAGTTTTTTTTTAACTTGGAACTTTTTTTTAAGATTTTATAGTGAAATTGTTCAGTTTATGGTTTTTATAGTGAAATTCTTGTGTTTTTTTAAATTGGAATTCATTTAAATGGTTTTTATGGTGAAACTCTTGAGTTTTTTTAACTTGCGACTTTTTTCTATACTATTTATAGTAAAATTGTTTAATTTTTTTAAATTGATACTTTTTTTATTCTTTTATTGTGAAACTGTTGAGTATTTTCACTTGTAAATTTCGTTATAGTTTTTATGGTGAAATTGTTGATTTATTTTTAATTTGGATTTTTTTGTTATTTCTATTGTAAAATTGTTGAGTTTTTTTAAGTTGGAACTTTTTTTTATGGTTTTTATAATGAAATTGTTGAGTTGTTTTAACTTTGGATTTTTTTTAATGGTTTTTATTGTGAAATTATTGAGTTTTTTTTTACTTGGATCTTTTTTTATACTATTTTAGTAAAATTGTTGAGTTTTTTAAATTGGAACTTTTTTCTATGGTTTTAATAGTTAAACTGTTGTGTTTTTTCATTTGGAATTTTTTTTATAGATTTTATGGTTAAATGTATGATTTTTTTATTTAATTTGGAACTTTTTTTATTTTATTAGTAAAATTGTTGTGTTTTTTTAACTTGAAACTTTTATTAAGGTTTTTATAGTGAGATTGTTCAATTTATGGTTTTTATAGTGCAATTGTTGAGTTTTTTAATTTGGAATTCTCTTTAATAGTTTTTATAGTGAGACTGTTGAGTGTTTTTAACTTGCAACTTTTTTCATACTATTTGTAGTATAATTATTTTATTTTTTTAAATTGAAATTTATTTATTGTTTTTATAGAGAAACTGTTGAGTTTATTAAATTCTATTATAGTTTTTATGGTGAAATTCTTGATTTTTTTCTCTAATTTGGAACTTTTATATTATGTTTGTAGTAAAATTATTGAGTTTTTTCTAAGCTGGGACTTTTTTTTAAGGTTTTTATAGTTAAATTGTTCAGTTTATGGCTTTTATAGTGAAATTCTTTAGTTTTTTTAAAATTGGAATTCATTTAAATGGTTTTTATAGTGAAACAATTGAGTTTTTTTAACTTGCGACTTTTTTTATACTATTTATAGTAAAATTGTTTAATTTGTTTAAATTGAAACTTTTTTGATTCTTTTATTGTGAAACTGTTGATTTTTTTCACTTGTAAATTTCGTTATAGTTTTTATGGTGAATTTGTTGATTTTTTTTAATTTGGATTTTTTTGTTATTTCTATTGTAAAATTGTTGAGTTTTTTTAAGTTGGAACTTTTATTTATGGTTTTTATAATGAAATTGTTGAGTTGTTTTAACTTTGGATATTTTTTAATGGTTTTTATTGTGAAATTGTTGAGTTTTTTTTACTTGGAACTTTTTTTATGCTATTTTAGTAAAATTGTTGATTTTTTTAAATTGGAACTCTTTTATATGGTTTTTATAGTTAAACTGTTGTGTTTTTTCATTTGGAAATTTTGTTATAGTTTTTATGGTGAAATGTATGGTTTTTTTTATTTAATTTGGAACTTTTTTTATTTTTGTAGTAAAATTGTTGAGTATTTTTAACTTGAAACTTTTATTAAGGTTTTTATAGTGAGATTGTTCAATTTATGGTTTTTATAGTGCAATTGTT
This sequence comes from Lathyrus aphaca, assembly GCA_963966055.1. Classification (NCBI taxonomy): domain Eukaryota; kingdom Viridiplantae; phylum Streptophyta; class Magnoliopsida; order Fabales; family Fabaceae; genus Lathyrus; species Lathyrus aphaca. Next base: position 224,855,023 of record OZ014522.1, read on the forward strand.
GAGTTTTTTTAACTTGGAATTCTCTTTAATAGTTTTTATAGTGAGACTGTTGAGTGTTTTTAACTTGCAACTTTTTTCATACTATTTGTAGTATAATTGTTTTGGTTTTTTAAATTGAAATTTTTTTATTGTTTTTATAGAGAAACTGTTGAGTTTATTAAATTCTATTATAGTTTTTATGGTGAAATTCTTGATTTTTTTATTTAATTTGGAACAATTATATTATCTTTGTAGTAAAATTGTTGAGTTTTTTTTTAACTTGGAACTTTTTTTTAAGATTTTATAGTGAAATTGTTCAGTTTATGGTTTTTATAGTGAAATTCTTGTGTTTTTTTAAATTGGAATTCATTTAAATGGTTTTTATGGTGAAACTCTTGAGTTTTTTTAACTTGCGACTTTTTTCTATACTATTTATAGTAAAATTGTTTAATTTTTTTAAATTGATACTTTTTTTATTCTTTTATTGTGAAACTGTTGAGTATTTTCACTTGTAAATTTCGTTATAGTTTTTATGGTGAAATTGTTGATTTATTTTTAATTTGGATTTTTTTGTTATTTCTATTGTAAAATTGTTGAGTTTTTTTAAGTTGGAACTTTTTTTTATGGTTTTTATAATGAAATTGTTGAGTTGTTTTAACTTTGGATTTTTTTTAATGGTTTTTATTGTGAAATTATTGTGTTTTTTTTACTTGGATCTTTTTTTATACTATTTTAGTAAAATTGTTGAGTTTTTTAAATTGGAACTTTTTTCTATGGTTTTAATAGTTAAACTGTTGTGTTTTTTCATTTGGAATTTTTTTTATAGATTTTATGGTTAAATGTATGATTTTTTTATTTAATTTGGAACTTTTTTTATTTTATTAGTAAAATTGTTGTGTTTTTTTAACTTGAAACTTTTATTAAGGTTTTTATAGTGAGATTGTTCAATTTATGGTTTTTATAGTGCAATTGTTGAGTTTTTTAATTTGGAATTCTCTTTAATAGTTTTTATAGTGAGACTGTTGAGTGTTTTTAACTTGCAACTTTTTTCATACTATTTGTAGTATAATTATTTTATTTTTTTAAATTGAAATTTATTTATTGTTTTTATAGAGAAACTGTTGAGTTTATTAAATTCTATTATAGTTTTTATGGTGAAATTCTTGATTTTTTTCTCTAATTTGGAACTTTTATATTATGTTTGTAGTAAAATTATTGAGTTTTTTCTAAGCTGGGACTTTTTTTTAAGGTTTTTATAGTTAAATTGTTCAGTTTATGGCTTTTATAGTGAAATTCTTTAGTTTTTTTAAAATTGGAATTCATTTAAATGGTTTTTATAGTGAAACAATTGAGTTTTTTTAACTTGCGACTTTTTTTATACTATTTATAGTAAAATTGTTTAATTTGTTTAAATTGAAACTTTTTTGATTCTTTTATTGTGAAACTGTTGATTTTTTTCACTTGTAAATTTCGTTATAGTTTTTATGGTGAATTTGTTGATTTTTTTTAATTTGGATTTTTTTGTTATTTCTATTGTAAAATTGTTGAGTTTTTTTAAGTTGGAACTTTTATTTATGGTTTTTATAATGAAATTGTTGAGTTGTTTTAACTTTGGATATTTTTTAATGGTTTTTATTGTGAAATTGTTGAGTTTTTTTTACTTGGAACTTTTTTTATGCTATTTTAGTAAAATTGTTGATTTTTTTAAATTGGAACTCTTTTATATGGTTTTTATAGTTAAACTGTTGTGTTTTTTCATTTGGAAATTTTGTTATAGTTTTTATGGTGAAATGTATGGTTTTTTTTATTTAATTTGGAACTTTTTTTATTTTTGTAGTAAAATTGTTGAGTATTTTTAACTTGAAACTTTTATTAAGGTTTTTATAGTGAGATTGTTCAATTTATGGTTTTTATAGTGCAATTGTTGAGTTTTTTTAACTTGGAATTCTCTTTAATAGTTTTTATAGTGAGACTGTTGAGTGTTTTTAACTTGCAACTTTTTTCATACTATTTGTAGTATAATTGTTTTGGTTTTTTAAATTGAAATTTTTTTATTGTTTTTATAGAGAAACTGTTGAGTTTATTAAATTCTATTATAGTTTTTATGGTGAAATTCTTGATTTTTTTATTTAATTTGGAACAATTATATTATCTTTGTAGTAAAATTGTTGAGTTTTTTTTTAACTTGGAACTTTTTTTTAAGATTTTATAGTGAAATTGTTCAGTTTATGGTTTTTATAGTGAAATTCTTGTGTTTTTTTAAATTGGAATTCATTTAAATGGTTTTTATGGTGAAACTCTTGAGTTTTTTTAACTTGCGACTTTTTTCTATACTATTTATAGTAAAATTGTTTAATTTTTTTAAATTGATACTTTTTTTATTCTTTTATTGTGAAACTGTTGAGTATTTTCACTTGTAAATTTCGTTATAGTTTTTATGGTGAAATTGTTGATTTATTTTTAATTTGGATTTTTTTGTTATTTCTATTGTAAAATTGTTGAGTTTTTTTAAGTTGGAACTTTTTTTTATGGTTTTTATAATGAAATTGTTGAGTTGTTTTAACTTTGGATTTTTTTTAATGGTTTTTATTGTGAAATTATTGAGTTTTTTTTACTTGGATCTTTTTTTATACTATTTTAGTAAAATTGTTGAGTTTTTTAAATTGGAACTTTTTTCTATGGTTTTAATAGTTAAACTGTTGTGTTTTTTCATTTGGATTTTTTTTTATAGATTTTATGGTTAAATGTATGATTTTTTTATTTAATTTGGAACTTTTTTTATTTTATTAGTAAAATTGTTGTGTTTTTTTAACTTGAAACTTTTATTAAGGTTTTTATAGTGAGATTGTTCAATTTATGGTTTTTATAGTGCAATTGTTGAGTTTTTTAATTTGGAATTCTCTTTAATAGTTTTTATAGTGAGACTGTTGAGTGTTTTTAACTTGCAACTTTTTTCATACTATTTGTAGTATAATTATTTTATTTTTTTAAATTGAAATTTATTTATTGTTTTTATAGAGAAACTGTTGAGTTTATTAAATTCTATTATAGTTTTTATGGTGAAATTCTTGATTTTTTTCTCTAATTTGGAAATTTTATATTATGTTTGTAGTAAAATTATTGAGTTTTTTCTAACTTGGGACTTTTATTTAAGGTTTTTATAGTTAAATTGTTCAGTTTATGGCTTTTATAGTGAAATTCTTTAGTTTTTTTAAAATTGGAATTCATTTAAATGGTTTTTATAGTGAAACAATTGAGTTTTTTTAACTTGCGACTTTTTTTATACTATTTATAGTAAAATTGTTTAATTTGTTTAAATTGAAACTTTTTTGATTCTTTTATTGTGAAACTGTTGATTTTTTTCACTTGTAAATTTCGTTATAGTTTTTATGGTGAAATTGTTGATTTTTTTTAATTTGGATTTTTTTGTTATTTCTATTGTAAAATTGTTGAGTTTTTTTAAGTTGGAACTTTTATTTATGGTTTTTATAATGAAATTGTTGAGTTGTTTTAACTTTGGATATTTTTTAATGGTTTTTATTGTGAAATTGTTGAGTTTTTTTTACTTGGAACTTTTTTTATGCTATTTTAGTAAAATTGTTGATTTTTTTAAATTGGAACTCTTTTATATGGTTTTTATAGTTAAACTGTTGTGTTTTTTCATTTGGAAATTTTGTTATAGTTCTTATGGTGAAATGTATGGTTTTTTTATTTAATTTGGAACTTTTTTTATTTTTGTAGTAAAATTGTTGAGTATTTTTAACTTGAAACTTTTATTAAGGTTTTTATAGTGAGATTGTTCAATTTATGGTTTTTATAGTGCAATTGTTGAGTTTTTTTAACTTGGAATTCTCTTTAATAGTTTTTATAGTGAGACTGTTGAGTGTTTTTAACTTGCAACTTTTTTCATACTATTTGTAGTATAATTGTTTTGGTTTTTTAAATTGAAATTTTTTTATTGTTTTTATAGAGAAACTGTTGAGTTTATTAAATTCTATTATAGTTTTTATGGTGAAATTCTTGATTTTTTTATTTAATTTGGAACAATTATATTATCTTTGTAGTAAAATTGTTGAGTTTTTTTTTTAACTTGGAACTTTTTTTTAAGATTTTATAGTGAAATTGTTCAGTTTATGGTTTTTATAGTGAAATTCTTGTGTTTTTTTAAATTGGAATTCATTTAAATGGTTTTTATGGTGAAACTCTTGAGTTTTTTTAACTTGCGACTTTTTTCTATACTATTTATAGTAAAATTGTTTAATTTTTTTAAATTGATACTTTTTTTATTCTTTTATTGTGAAACTGTTGAGTATTTTCACTTGTAAATTTCGTTATAGTTTTTATGGTGAAATTAATGATTTATTTTTAATTTGGATTTTTTTGTTATTTCTATTGTAAAATTGTTGAGTTTTTTTAAGTTGGAACTTTTTTTTATGGTTTTTATAATGAAATTGTTGAGTTGTTTTAACTTTGGATTTTTTTTAATGGTTTTTATTGTGAAATTATTGAGTTTTTTTTACTTGAATCTTTTTTTATACTATTTTAGTAAAATTGTTGAGTTTTTTAAATTGGAACTTTTTTCTATGGTTTTAATAGTTAAACTGTTGTGTTTTTTCATTTGGATTTTTTTTTAAAGATTTTATGGTTAAATGTATGATTTTTTTATTTAATTTGGAACTTTTTTTATTTTATTAGTAAAATTGTTGTGTTTTTTTAACTTGAAACTTTTATTAAGGTTTTTAAAGTGAGATTGTTCAATTTATGGTTTTTATAGTGCAATTGTTGAGTTTTTTAATTTGGAATTCTCTTTAATAGTTTTTATAGTGAGACTGTTGAGTGTTTTTAACTTGCAACTTTTTTCATACTATTTGTAGTATAATTATTTTATTTTTTTAAATTGAAATTTATTTATTGTTTTTATAGAGAAACTGTTGAGTTTATTAAATTCTATTATAGTTTTTATGGTGAAATTCTTGATTTTTTTCTCTAATTTGGAAATTTTATATTATGTTTGTAGTAAAATTATTGAGTTTTTTCTAAGCTGGGACTTTTATTTAAGGTTTTTATAGTTAAATTGTTCAGTTTATGGCTTTTATAGTGAAATTCTTTAGTTTTTTTAAAATTGGAATTCATTTAAATGGTTTTTATAGTGAAACAATTGAGTTTTTTTAACTTGCGACTTTTTTTATACTATTTATAGTAAAATTGTTTAATTTGTTTAAATTGAAACTTTTTTGATTCTTTTATTGTGAAACTGTTGATTTTTTTCACTTGTAAATTTCGTTATAGTTTTTATGGTGAATTTGTTGATTTTTTTTAATTTGGATTTTTTTGTTATTTCTATTGTAAAATTGTTGAGTTTTTTTAAGTTGGAACTTTTATTTATGGTTTTTATAATGAAATTGTTGAGTTGTTTTAACTTTGGATATTTTTTAATGGTTTTTATTGTGAAATTGTTGAGTTTTTTTTACTTGGAACTTTTTTTATGCTATTTTAGTAAAATTGTTGATTTTTTTAAATTGGAACTCTTTTATATGGTTTTTATAGTTAAACTGTTGTGTTTTTTCATTTGGAAATTTTGTTATAGTTTTTATGGTGAAATGTATGGTTTTTTTATTTAATTTGGAACTTTTTTTATTTTTGTAGTAAAATTGTTGAGTATTTTTAACTTGAAACTTTTATTAAGGTTTTTATAGTGAGATTGTTCAATTTATGGTTTTTATAGTGCAATTGTTGAGTTTTTTTAACTTGGAATTCTCTTTAATAGTTTTTATAGTGAGACTGTTGAGTGTTTTTAACTTGCAACTTTTTTCATACTATTTGTAGTATAATTGTTTTGGTTTTTTAAATTGAAATTTTTTTATTGTTTTTATAGAGAAACTGTTGAGTTTATTAAATTCTATTATAGTTTTTATGGTGAAATTCTTGATTTTTTTATTTAATTTGGAACAATTATATTATCTTTGTAGTAAAATTGTTGAGTTTTTTTTTAACTTGGAACTTTTTTTTAAGGTTTTTATAGTGAAATTGTTCAGTTTATGGTTTTTATAGTGAAATTCTTGTGTTTTTTTAAATTGGAATTCATTTAAATGGTTTTTATGGTGAAACTCTTGAGTTTTTTTAACTTGCGACTTTTTTCTATACTATTTATAGTAAAATTGTTTAATTTTTTTAAATTGATACTTTTTTTATTCTTTTATTGTGAAACTGTTGAGTATTTTCACTTGTAAATTTCGTTATAGTTTTTATGGTGAAATTGTTGATTTATTTTTAATTTGGATTTTTTTGTTATTTCTATTGTAAAATTGTTGAGTTTTTTTAAGTTGGAACTTTTTTTTATGGTTTTTATAATGAAATTGTTGAGTTGTTTTAACTTTGGATTTTTTTTAATGGTTTTTATTGTGAAATTATTGAGTTTTTTTTACTTGGATCTTTTTTTATACTATTTTAGTAAAATTGTTGAGTTTTTTAAATTGGAACTTTTTTCTATGGTTTTAATAGTTAAACTGTTGTGTTTTTTCATTTGGATTTTTTTTTATAGATTTTATGGTTAAATGTATGATTTTTTTATTTAATTTGGAACTTTTTTTATTTTATTAGTAAAATTGTTGTGTTTTTTTAACTTGAAACTTTTATTAAGGTTTTTATAGTGAGATTGTTCAATTTATGGTTTTTATAGTGCAATTGTTGAGTTTTTTAATTTGGAATTCTCTTTAATAGTTTTTATAGTGAGACTGTTGAGTGTTTTTAACTTGCAACTTTTTTCATACTATTTGTAGTATAATTATTTTATTTTTTTAAATTGAAATTTATTTATTGTTTTTATAGAGAAACTGTTGAGTTTATTAAATTCTATTATAGTTTTTATGGTGAAATTCTTGATTTTTTTCTTTAATTTGGAACTTTTATATTATGTTTGTAGTAAAATTATTGAGTTTTTTCTAACTTGGGACTTTTATTTAAGGTTTTTATAGTTAAATTGTTCAGTTTATGGCTTTTATAGTGAAATTCTTTAGTTTTTTTAAAATTGGAATTCATTTAAATGGTTTTTATAGTGAAACAATTGAGTTTTTTTAACTTGCGACTTTTTTTATACTATTTATAGTAAAATTGTTTAATTTGTTTAAATTGAAACTTTTTTGATTCTTTTATTGTGAAACTGTTGATTTTTTTCACTTGTAAATTTCGTTATAGTTTTTATGGTGAAATTGTTGATTTTTTTTAATTTGGATTTTTTTGTTATTTCTATTGTAAAATTGTTGAGTTTTTTTAAGTTGGAACTTTTATTTATGGTTTTTATAATGAAATTGTTGAGTTGTTTTAACTTTGGATATTTTTTAATGGTTTTTATTGTGAAATTGTTGAGTTTTTTTTACTTGGAACTTTTTTTATGCTATTTTAGTAAAATTGTTGATTTTTTTAAATTGGAACTCTTTTATATGGTTTTTATAGTTAAACTGTTGTGTTTTTTCATTTGGAAATTTTGTTATAGTTCTTATGGTGAAATGTATGGTTTTTTTATTTAATTTGGAACTTTTTTTATTTTTGTAGTAAAATTGTTGAGAATTTTTAACTTGAAACTTTTATTAAGGTTTTTATAGTGAGATTGTTCAATTTATGGTTTTTATAGTGCAATTGTTGAGTTTTTTTAACTTGGAATTCTCTTTAATAGTTTTTATAGTGAGACTGTTGAGTGTTTTTAACTTGCAACTTTTTTCATACTATTTGTAGTATAATTGTTTTGGTTTTTTAAATTGAAATTTTTTTATTGTTTTTATAGAGAAACTGTTGAGTTTATTAAATTCTATTATAGTTTTTATGGTGAAATTCTTGATTTTTTTATTTAATTTGGAACAATTATATTATCTTTGTAGTAAAATTGTTGAGTTTTTTTTTAACTTGGAACTTTTTTTTAAGGTTTTTATAGTGAAATTGTTCAGTTTATGGTTTTTATAGTGAAATTCTTGAGTTTTTTTAAATTGGAATTCATTTAAATGGTTTTTATGGTGAAACTCTTGAGTTTTTTTAACTTGCGACTTTTTTCTATACTATTTATAGTAAAATTGTTTAATTTTTTAAAATTGATACTTTTTTTATTCTTTTATTGTGAAACTGTTGAGTATTTTCACTTGTAAATTTCGTTATAGGTTTTATGGTGAAATTGTTGATTTATTTTTAATTTGGATTTTTTTGTTATTTCTATTGTAAAATTGTTGAGTTTTTTTAAGTTGGAACTTTTTTTTATGGTTTTTATAATGAAATTGTTGAGTTGTTTTAACTTTGGATATTTTTTAATGGTTTTTATTGTGAAATTATTGAGTTTTTTTTACTTGGATCTTTTTTTATACTATTTTAGTAAAATTGTTGAGTTTTTTAAATTGGAACTTTTTTCTATGGTTTTAATAGTTAAACTGTTGTGTTTTTTCATTTGGATTTTTTTTATAGATTTTATGGTTAAATGTATGATTTTTTTATTTAATTTGGAACTTTTTTTATTTTATTAGTAAAATTGTTGTGTTTTTTTAACTTGAAACTTTTATTAAGGTTTTTATAGTGAGATTGTTCAATTTATGGTTTTTATAGTGCAATTGTTGAGTTTTTTAATTTGGAATTCTCTTTAATAGTTTTTATAGTGAGACTGTTGAGTGTTTTTAACTTGCAACTTTTTTCATACTATTTGTAGTATAATTATTTTATTTTTTTAAATTGAAATTTATTTATTGTTTTTATAGAGAAACTGTTGAGTTTATTAAATTCTATTATAGTTTTTATGGTGAAATTCTTGATTTTTTTCTTTAATTTGGAACTTTTATATTATGTTTGTAGTAAAATTATTGAGTTTTTTCTAACTTGGGACTTTTATTTAAGGTTTTTATAGTTAAATTGTTCAGTTTATGGCTTTTATAGTGAAATTCTTTAGTTTTTTTAAAATTGGAATTCATTTAAATGGTTTTTATAGTGAAACAATTGAGTTTTTTTAACTTGCGACTTTTTTTATACTATTTATAGTAAAATTGTTTAATTTGTTTAAATTGAAACTTTTTTGATTCTTTTATTGTGAAACTGTTGATTTTTTTCACTTGTAAATTTCGTTATAGTTTTTATGGTGAAATTGTTGATTTTTTTTAATTTGGATTTTTTTGTTATTTCTATTGTAAAATTGTTGAGTTTTTTTAAGTTGGAACTTTTATTTATGGTTTTTATAATGAAATTGTTGAGTTGTTTTAACTTTGGATATTTTTTAATGGTTTTTATTGTGAAATTGTTGAGTTTTTTTTACTTGGAACTTTTTTTATGCTATTTTAGTAAAATTGTTGATTTTTTTAAATTGGAACTCTTTTATATGGTTTTTATAGTTAAACTGTTGTGTTTTTTCATTTGGAAATTTTGTTATAGTTCTTATGGTGAAATGTATGGTTTTTTTATTTAATTTGGAACTTTTTTTATTTTTGTAGTAAAATTGTTGAGTATTTTTAACTTGAAACTTTTATTAAGGTTTTTATAGTGAGATTGTTCAATTTATGGTTTTTATAGTGCAATTGTTGAGTTTTTTTAACTTGGAATTCTCTTTAATAGTTTTTATAGTGAGACTGTTGAGTGTTTTTAACTTGCAACTTTTTTCATACTATTTGTAGTATAATTGTTTTGGTTTTTTAAATTGAAATTTTTTTATTGTTTTTATAGAGAAACTGTTGAGTTTATTAAATTCTATTATAGTTTTTATGGTGAAATTCTTGATTTTTTTATTTAATTTGGAACAATTATATTATCTTTGTAGTAAAATTGTTGAGTTTTTTTTTAACTTGGAACTTTTTTTTAAGGTTTTTATAGTGAAATTGTTCAGTTTATGGTTTTTATAGTGAAATTCTTGAGTTTTTTTAAATTGGAATTCATTTAAATGGTTTTTATGGTGAAACTCTTGAGTTTTTTTAACTTGCGACTTTTTTCTATACTATTTATAGTAAAATTGTTTAATTTTTTAAAATTGATACTTTTTTTATTCTTTTATTGTGAAACTGTTGAGTATTTTCACTTGTAAATTTCGTTATAGGTTTTATGGTGAAATTGTTGATTTATTTTTAATTTGGATTTTTTTGTTATTTCTATTGTAAAATTGTTGAGTTTTTTTAAGTTGGAACTTTTTTTTATGGTTTTTATAATGAAATTGTTGAGTTGTTTTAACTTTGGATATTTTTTAATGGTTTTTATTGTGAAATTATTGAGTTTTTTTTACTTGGATCTTTTTTTATACTATTTTAGTAAAATTGTTGAGTTTTTTAAATTGGAACTTTTTTCTATGGTTTTAATAGTTAAACTGTTGTGTTTTTTCATTTGGATTTTTTTTTATAGATTTTATGGTTAAATGTATGATTTTTTTATTTAATTTGGAACTTTTTTTATTTTATTAGTAAAATTGTTGTGTTTTTTTAACTTGAAACTTTTATTAAGGTTTTTATAGTGAGATTGTTCAATTTATGGTTTTTATAGTGCAATTGTTGAGTTTTTTAATTTGGAATTCTCTTTAATAATTTTTATAGTGAGACTGTTGAGTGTTTTTAACTTGCAACTTTTTTCATACTATTTGTAGTATAATTATTTTATTTTTTTAAATTGAAATTTATTTATTGTTTTTATAGAGAAACTGTTGAGTTTATTAAATTCTATTATAGTTTTTATGGTGAAATTCTTGATTTTTTTATTTAATTTGGAACAATTATATTATCTTTGTAGTAAAATTGTTGAGTTTTTTTTTAACTTGGAACTTTTTTTTAAGGTTTTTATAGTGAAATTGTTCAGTTTATGGTTTTTATAGTGAAATTCTTGAGTTTTTTTAAATTGGAATTCATTTAAATGGTTTTTATGGTGAAACTCTTGAGTTTTTTTAACTTGCGACTTTTTTCTATACTATTTATAGTAAAATTGTTTAATTTTTTAAAATTGATACTTTTTTTATTCTTTTATTGTGAAACTGTTGAGTATTTTCACTTGTAAATTTCGTTATAGGTTTTATGGTGAAATTGTTGATTTATTTTTAATTTGGATTTTTTTGTTATTTCTATTGTAAAATTGTTGAGTTTTTTTAAGTTGGAACTTTTTTTTATGGTTTTTATAATGAAATTGTTGAGTTGTTTTAACTTTGGATATTTTTTAATGGTTTTTATTGTGAAATTATTGAGTTTTTTTTACTTGGATCTTTTTTTATACTATTTTAGTAAAATTGTTGAGTTTTTTAAATTGGAACTTTTTTCTATGGTTTTAATAGTTAAACTGTTGTGTTTTTTCATTTGGATTTTTTTTTATAGATTTTATGGTTAAATGTATGATTTTTTTATTTAATTTGGAACTTTTTTTATTTTATTAGTAAAATTGTTGTGTTTTTTTAACTTGAAACTTTTATTAAGGTTTTTATAGTGAGATTGTTCAATTTATGGTTTTTATAGTGCAATTGTTGAGTTTTTTAATTTGGAATTCTCTTTAATAGTTTTTATAGTGAGACTGTTGAGTGTTTTTAACTTGCAACTTTTTTCATACTATTTGTAGTATAATTATTTTATTTTTTTAAATTGAAATTTATTTATTGTTTTTATAGAGAAACTGTTGAGTTTATTAAATTCTATTATAGTTTTTATGGTGAAATTCTTGATTTTTTTCTTTAATTTGGAACTTTTATATTATGTTTGTAGTAAAATTATTGAGTTTTTTCTAACTTGGGACTTTTATTTAAGGTTTTTATAGTTAAATTGTTCAGTTTATGGCTTTTATAGTGAAATTCTTTAGTTTTTTTAAAATTGGAATTCATTTAAATGGTTTTTATAGTGAAACAATTGAGTTTTTTTAACTTGCGACTTTTTTTATACTATTTATAGTAAAATTGTTTAATTTGTTTAAATTGAAACTTTTTTGATTCTTTTATTGTGAAACTGTTGATTTTTTTCACTTGTAAATTTCGTTATAGTTTTTATGGTGAAATTGTTGATTTTTTTTAATTTGGATTTTTTTGTTATTTCTATTGTAAAATAGTTGAGTTTTTTTAAGTTGGAACTTTTATTTATGGTTTTTATAATGAAATTGTTGAGTTGTTTTAACTTTGGATATTTTTTAATGGTTTTTATTGTGAAATTGTTGAGTTTTTTTTACTTGGAACTTTTTTTATGCTATTTTAGTAAAATTGTTGATTTTTTTAAATTGGAACTCTTTTATATGGTTTTTATAGTTAAACTGTTGTGTTTTTTCATTTGGAAATTTTGTTATAGTTCTTATGGTGAAATGTATGGTTTTTTTATTTAATTTGGAACTTTTTTTATTTTTGTAGTAAAATTGTTGAGTATTTTTAACTTGAAACTTTTATTAAGGTTTTTATAGTGAGATTGTTCAATTTATGGTTTTTATAGTGCAATTGTTGAGTTTTTTTAACTTGGAATTCTCTTTAATAGTTTTTATAGTGAGACTGTTGAGTGTTTTTAACTTGCAAATTTTTTCATACTATTTGTAGTATAATTGTTTTGGTTTTTTAAATTGAAATTTTTTTATTGTTTTTATAGAGAAACTGTTGAGTTTATTAAATTCTATTATAGTTTTTATGGTGAAATTCTTGATTTTTTTATTTAATTTGGAACAATTATATTATCTTTGTAGTAAAATTGTTGAGTTTTTTTTTAACTTGGAACTTTTTTTTAAGGTTTTTATAGTGAAATTGTTCAGTTTATGGTTTTTATAGTGAAATTCTTGAGTTTTTTTAAATTGGAATTCATTTAAATGGTTTTTATGGTGAAACTCTTGAGTTTTTTTAACTTGCGACTTTTTTCTATACTATTTATAGTAAAATTGTTTAATTTTTTAAAATTGATACTTTTTTTATTCTTTTATTGTGAAACTGTTGAGTATTTTCACTTGTAAATTTCGTTATAGGTTTTATGGTGAAATTGTTGATTTATTTTTAATTTGGATTTTTTTGTTATTTCTATTGTAAAATTGTTGAGTTTTTTTAAGTTGGAACTTTTTTTTATGGTTTTTATAATGAAATTGTTGAGTTGTTTTAACTTTGGATATTTTTTAATGGTTTTTATTGTGAAATTATTGAGTTTTTTTTACTTGGATCTTTTTTTATACTATTTTAGTAAAATTGTTGAGTTTTTTAAATTGGAACTTTTTTCTATGGTTTTAATAGTTAAACTGTTGTGTTTTTTCATTTGGATTTTTTTTTATAGATTTTATGGTTAAATGTATGATTTTTTTATTTAATTTGGAACTTTTTTTATTTTATTAGTAAAATTGTTGTGTTTTTTTAACTTGAAACTTTTATTAAGGTTTTTATAGTGAGATTGTTCAATTTATGGTTTTTATAGTGCAATTGTTGAGTTTTTTAATTTGGAATTCTCTTTAATAGTTTTTATAGTGAGACTGTTGAGTGTTTTTAACTTGCAACTTTTTTCATACTATTTGTAGTATAATTATTTTATTTTTTTAAATTGAAATTTATTTATTGTTTTTATAGAGAAACTGTTGAGTTTATTAAATTCTATTATAGTTTTTATGGTGAAATTCTTGATTTTTTTCTTTAATTTGGAACTTTTATATTATGTTTGTAGTAAAATTATTGAGTTTTTTCTAACTTGGGACTTTTATTTAAGGTTTTTATAGTTAAATTGTTCAGTTTATGGCTTTTATAGTGAAATTCTTTAGTTTTTTTAAAATTGGAATTCATTTAAATGGTTTTTATAGTGAAACAATTGAGTTTTTTTAACTTGCGACTTTTTTTATACTATTTATAGTAAAATTGTTTAATTTGTTTAAATTGAAACTTTTTTGATTCTTTTATTGTGAAACTGTTGATTTTTTTCACTTGTAAATTTCGTTATAGTTTTTATGGTGAAATTGTTGATTTTTTTTAATTTGGATTTTTTTGTTATTTCTATTGTAAAATAGTTGAGTTTTTTTAAGTTGGAACTTTTATTTATGGTTTTTATAATGAAATTGTTGAGTTGTTTTAACTTTGGATATTTTTTAATGGTTTTTATTGTGAAATTGTTGAGTTTTTTTTACTTGGAACTTTTTTTATGCTATTTTAGTAAAATTGTTGATTTTTTTAAATTGGAACTCTTTTATATGGTTTTTATAGTTAAACTGTTGTGTTTTTTCATTTGGAAATTTTGTTATAGTTCTTATGGTGAAATGTATGGTTTTTTTATTTAATTTGGAACTTTTTTTATTTTTGTAGTAAAATTGTTGAGTATTTTTAACTTGAAACTTTTATTAAGGTTTTTATAGTGAGATTGTTCAATTTATGGTTTTTATAGTGCAATTGTTGAGTTTTTTTAACTTGGAATTCTCTTTAATAGTTTTTATAGTGAGACTGTTGAGTGTTTTTAACTTGCAACTTTTTTCATACTATTTGTAGTATAATTGTTTTGGTTTTTTAAATTGAAATTTTTTTATTGTTTTTATAGAGAAACTGTTGAGTTTATTAAATTCTATTATAGTTTTTATGGTGAAATTCTTGATTTTTTTATTTAATTTGGAACAATTATATTATCTTTGTAGTAAAATTGTTGAGTTTTTTTTTAACTTGGAACTTTTTTTTAAGGTTTTTATAGTGAAATTGTTCAGTTTATGGTTTTTATAGTGAAATTCTTGAGTTTTTTTAAATTGGAATTCATTTAAATGGTTTTTATGGTGAAACTCTTGAGTTTTTTTAACTTGCGACTTTTTTCTATACTATTTATAGTAAAATTGTTTAATTTTTTAAAATTGATACTTTTTTTATTCTTTTATTGTGAAACTGTTGAGTATTTTCACTTGTAAATTTCGTTATAGGTTTTATGGTGAAATTGTTGATTTATTTTTAATTTGGATTTTTTTGTTATTTCTATTGTAAAATTGTTGAGTTTTTTTAAGTTGGAACTTTTTTTTATGGTTTTTATAATGAAATTGTTGAGTTGTTTTAACTTTGGATATTTTTTAATGGTTTTTATTGTGAAATTATTGAGTTTTTTTTACTTGGATCTTTTTTTATACTATTTTAGTAAAATTGTTGAGTTTTTTAAATTGGAACTTTTTTCTATGGTTTTAATAGTTAAACTGTTGTGTTTTTTCATTTGGATTTTTTTTTATAGATTTTATGGTTAAATGTATGATTTTTTTATTTAATTTGGAACTTTTTTTATTTTATTAGTAAAATTGTTGTGTTTTTTTAACTTGAAACTTTTATTAAGGTTTTTATAGTGAGATTGTTCAATTTATGGTTTTTATAGTGCAATTGTTGAGTTTTTTAATTTGGAATTCTCTTTAATAATTTTTATAGTGAGACTGTTGAGTGTTTTTAACTTGCAACTTTTTTCATACTATTTGTAGTATAATTATTTTATTTTTTTAAATTGAAATTTATTTATTGTTTTTATAGAGAAACTGTTGAGTTTATTAAATTCTATTATAGTTTTTATGGTGAAATTCTTGATTTTTTTCTTTAATTTGGAACTTTTATATTATGTTTGTAGTAAAATTATTGAGTTTTTTCTAACTTGGGACTTTTATTTAAGGTTTTTATAGTTAAATTGTTCAGTTTATGGCTTTTATAGTGAAATTCTTTAGTTTTTTTAAAATTGGAATTCATTTAAATGGTTTTTATAGTGAAACAATTGAGTTTTTTTAACTTGCGACTTTTTTTATACTATTTATAGTAAAATTGTTTAATTTGTTTAAATTGAAACTTTTTTGATTCTTTTATTGTGAAACTGTTGATTTTTTTCACTTGTAAATTTCGTTATAGTTTTTATGGTGAAATTGTTGATTTTTTTTAATTTGGATTTTTTTGTTATTTCTATTGTAAAATTGTTGAGTTTTTTTAAGTTGGAACTTTTATTTATGGTTTTTATAATGAAATTGTTGAGTTGTTTTAACTTTGGATATTTTTTAATGGTTTTTATTGTGAAATTGTTGAGTTTTTTTTACTTGGAACTTTTTTTATGCTATTTTAGTAAAATTGTTGATTTTTTTAAATTGGAACTCTTTTATATGGTTTTTATAGTTAAACTGTTGTGTTTTTTCATTTGGAAATTTTGTTATAGTTCTTATGGTGAAATGTATGGTTTTTTTATTTAATTTGGAACTTTTTTTATTTTTGTAGTAAAATTGTTGAGTATTTTTAACTTGAAACTTTTATTAAGGTTTTTATAGTGAGATTGTTCAATTTATGGTTTTTATAGTGCAATTGTTGAGTTTTTTTAACTTGGAATTCTCTTTAATAGTTTTTATAGTGAGACTGTTGAGTGTTTTTAACTTGCAACTTTTTTCATACTATTTGTAGTATAATTGTTTTGGTTTTTTAAATTGAAATTTTTTTATTGTTTTTATAGAGAAACTGTTGAGTTTATTAAATTCTATTATAGTTTTTATGGTGAAATTCTTGATTTTTTTATTTAATTTGGAACAATTATATTATCTTTGTAGTAAAATTGTTGAGTTTTTTTTTAACTTGGAACTTTTTTTTAAGGTTTTTATAGTGAAATTGTTCAGTTTATGGTTTTTATAGTGAAATTCTTGAGTTTTTTTAAATTGGAATTCATTTAAATGGTTTTTATGGTGAAACTCTTGAGTTTTTTTAACTTGCGACTTTTTTCTATACTATTTATAGTAAAATTGTTTAATTTTTTAAAATTGATACTTTTTTTATTCTTTTATTGTGAAACTGTTGAGTATTTTCACTTGTAAATTTCGTTATAGGTTTTATGGTGAAATTGTTGACTTATTTTTAATTTGGATTTTTTTGTTATTTCTATTGTAAAATTGTTGAGTTTTTTTAAGTTGGAACTTTTTTTTATGGTTTTTATAATGAAATTGTTGAGTTGTTTTAACTTTGGATTTTTTTTAATGGTTTTTATTGTGAAATTATTGAGTTTTTTTTACTTGGATCTTTTTTTATACTATTTTAGTAAAATTGTTGAGTTTTTTAAATTGGAACTTTTTTCTATGGTTTTAATAGTTAAACTGTTGTGTTTTTTCATTTGGATTTTTTTTTATAGATTTTATGGTTAAATGTATGATTTTTTTATTTAATTTGGAACTTTTTTTATTTTATTAGTAAAATTGTTGTGTTTTTTTAACTTGAAACTTTTATTAAGGTTTTTATAGTGAGATTGTTCAATTTATGGTTTTTATAGTGCAATTGTTGAGTTTTTTAATTTGGAATTCTCTTTAATAGTTTTTATAGTGAGACTGTTGAGTGTTTTTAACTTGCAACTTTTTTCATACTATTTGTAGTATAATTATTTTATTTTTTTAAATTGAAATTTATTTATTGTTTTTATAGAGAAACTGTTGAGTTTATTAAATTCTATTATAGTTTTTATGGTGAAATTCTTGATTTTTTTCTTTAATTTGGAACTTTTATATTATGTTTGTAGTAAAATTATTGAGTTTTTTCTAACTTGGGACTTTTATTTAAGGTTTTTATAGTTAAATTGTTCAGTTTATGGCTTTTATAGTGAAATTCTTTAGTTTTTTTAAAATTGGAATTCATTTAAATGGTTTTTATAGTGAAACAATTGAGTTTTTTTAACTTGCGACTTTTTTTATACTATTTATAGTAAAATTGTTTAATTTGTTTAAATTGAAACTTTTTTGATTCTTTTATTGTGAAACTGTTGATTTTTTTCACTTGTAAATTTCGTTATAGTTTTTATGGTGAAATTGTTGATTTTTTTTAATTTGGATTTTTTTGTTATTTCTATTGTAAAATTGTTGAGTTTTTTTAAGTTGGAACTTTTATTTATGGTTTTTATAATGAAATTGTTGAGTTGTTTTAACTTTGGATATTTTTTAATGGTTTTTATTGTGAAATTGTTGAGTTTTTTTTACTTGGAACTTTTTTTATGCTATTTTAGTAAAATTGTTGATTTTTTTAAATTGGAACTCTTTTATATGGTTTTTATAGTTAAACTGTTGTGTTTTTTCATTTGGAAATTTTGTTATAGTTCTTATGGTGAAATGTATGGTTTTTTTATTTAATTTGGAACTTTTTTTATTTTTGTAGTAAAATTGTTGAGTATTTTTAACTTGAAACTTTTATTAAGGTTTTTATAGTGAGATTGTTCAATTTATGGTTTTTATAGTGCAATTGTTGAGTTTTTTTAACTTGGAATTCTCTTTAATAGTTTTTATAGTGAGACTGTTGAGTGTTTTTAACTTGCAAATTTTTTCATACTATTTGTAGTATAATTGTTTTGGTTTTTTAAATTGAAATTTTTTTATTGTTTTTATAGAGAAACTGTTGAGTTTATTAAATTCTATTATAGTTTTTATGGTGAAATTCTTGATTTTTTTATTTAATTTGGAACAATTATATTATCTTTGTAGTAAAATTGTTGAGTTTTTTTTTAACTTGGAACTTTTTTTTAAGGTTTTTATAGTGAAATTGTTCAGTTTATGGTTTTTATAGTGAAATTCTTGAGTTTTTTTAAATTGGAATTCATTTAAATGGTTTTTATGGTGAAACTCTTGAGTTTTTTTAACTTGCGACTTTTTTTTATACTATTTATAGTAAAATTGTTTAATTTTTTTAAATTGATACTTTTTTTATTCTTTTATTGTGAAACTGTTGAGTATTTTCACTTGTAAATTTCGTTATAGGTTTTATGGTGAAATTGTTGATTTATTTTTAATTTGGATTTTTTTGTTATTTCTATTGTAAAATTGTTGAGTTTTTTTAAGTTGGAACTTTTTTTTATGGTTTTTATAATGAAATTGTTGAGTTGTTTTAACTTTGGATTTTTTTTAATGGTTTTTATTGTGAAATTATTGAGTTTTTTTTACTTGGATCTTTTTTTATACTATTTTAGTAAAATTGTTGAGTTTTTTAAATTGGAACTTTTTTCTATGGTTTTAATAGTTAAACTGTTGTGTTTTTTCATTTGGAATTTTTTTTATAGATTTTATGGTTAAATGTATGATTTTTTTATTTAATTTGGAACTTTTTTTATTTTATTAGTAAAATTGTTGTGTTTTTTTAACTTGAAACTTTTATTAAGGTTTTTATAGTGAGATTGTTCAATTTATGGTTTTTATAGTGCAATTGTTGAGTTTTTTAATTTGGAATTCTCTTTAATAGTTTTTATAGTGAGACTGTTGAGTGTTTTTAACTTGCAACTTTTTTCATACTATTTGTAGTATAATTATTTTATTTTTTTAAATTGAAATTTATTTATTGTTTTTATAGAGAAACTGTTGAGTTTATTAAATTCTATTATAGTTTTTATGGTGAAATTCTTGATTTTTTTCTTTAATTTGGAACTTTTATATTATGTTTGTAGTAAAATTATTGAGTTTTTTCTAACTTGGGACTTTTATTTAAGGTTTTTATAGTTAAATTGTTCAGTTTATGGCTTTTATAGTGAAATTCTTTAGTTTTTTTAAAATTGGAATTCATTTAAATGGTTTTTATAGTGAAACAATTGAGTTTTTTTAACTTGCGACTTTTTTTATACTATTTATAGTAAAATTGTTTAATTTGTTTAAATTGAAACTTTTTTGATTCTTTTATTGTGAAACTGTTGATTTTTTTCACTTGTAAATTTCGTTATAGTTTTTATGGTGAAATTGTTGATTTTTTTTAATTTGGATTTTTTTGTTATTTCTATTGTAAAATTGTTGAGTTTTTTTAAGTTGGAACTTTTATTTATGGTTTTTATAATGAAATTGTTGAGTTGTTTTAACTTTGGATATTTTTTAATGGTTTTTATTGTGAAATTGTTGAGTTTTTTTTACTTGGAACTTTTTTTATGCTATTTTAGTAAAATTGTTGATTTTTTTAAATTGGAACTCTTTTATATGGTTTTTATAGTTAAACTGTTGTGTTTTTTCATTTGGAAATTTTGTTATAGTTCTTATGGTGAAATGTATGGTTTTTTTATTTAATTTGGAACTTTTTTTATTTTTGTAGTAAAATTGTTGAGTATTTTTAACTTGAAACTTTTATTAAGGTTTTTATAGTGAGATTGTTCAATTTATTGTTTTTATAGTGCAATTGTTGAGTTTTTTTAACTTGGAATTCTCTTTAATAGTTTTTATAGTGAGACTGTTGAGTGTTTTTAACTTGCAACTTTTTTCATACTATTTGTAGTATAATTGTTTTGGTTTTTTAAATTGAAATTTTTTTATTGTTTTTATAGAGAAACTGTTGAGTTTATTAAATTCTATTATAGTTTTTATGGTGAAATTCTTGATTTTTTTATTTAATTTGGAACAATTATATTATCTTTGTAGTAAAATTGTTGAGTTTTTTTTTAACTTGGAACTTTTTTTTAAGGTTTTTATAGTGAAATTGTTCAGTTTATGGTTTTTATAGTGAAATTCTTGAGTTTTTTTAAATTGGAATTCATTTAAATGGTTTTTATGGTGAAACTCTTGAGTTTTTTTAACTTGCGACTTTTTTCTATACTATTTATAGTAAAATTGTTTAATTTTTTAAAATTGATACTTTTTTTATTCTTTTATTGTGAAACTGTTGAGTATTTTCACTTGTAAATTTCGTTATAGGTTTTATGGTGAAATTGTTGATTTATTTTTAATTTGGATTTTTTTGTTATTTCTATTGTAAAATTGTTGAGTTTTTTTAAGTTGGAACTTTTTTTTATGGTTTTTATAATGAAATTGTTGAGTTGTTTTAACTTTGGATTTTTTTTAATGGTTTTTATTGTGAAATTATTGAGTTTTTTTTACTTGGATCTTTTTTTATACTATTTTAGTAAAATTGTTGAGTTTTTTAAATTGGAACTTTTTTCTATGGTTTTAATAGTTAAACTGTTGTGTTTTTTCATTTGGATTTTTTTTTATAGATTTTATGGTTAAATGTATGATTTTTTTATTTAATTTGGAACTTTTTTTATTTTATTAGTAAAATTGTTGTGTTTTTTTAACTTGAAACTTTTATTAAGGTTTTTATAGTGAGATTGTTCAATTTATGGTTTTTATAGTGCAATTGTTGAGTTTTTTAATTTGGAATTCTCTTTAATAGTTTTTATAGTGAGACTGTTGAGTGTTTTTAACTTGCAACTTTTTTCATACTATTTGTAGTATAATTATTTTATTTTTTTAAATTGAAATTTATTTATTGTTTTTATAGAGAAACTGTTGAGTTTATTAAATTCTATTATAGTTTTTATGGTGAAATTCTTGATTTTTTTCTTTAATTTGGAACTTTTATATTATGTTTGTAGTAAAATTATTGAGTTTTTTCTAACTTGGGACTTTTATTTAAGGTTTTTATAGTTAAATTGTTCAGTTTATGGCTTTTATAGTGAAATTCTTTAGTTTTTTTAAAATTGGAATTCATTTAAATGGTTTTTATAGTGAAACAATTGAGTTTTTTTAACTTGCGACTTTTTTTATACTATTTATAGTAAAATTGTTTAATTTGTTTAAATTGAAACTTTTTTGATTCTTTTATTGTGAAACTGTTGATTTTTTTCACTTGTAAATTTCGTTATAGTTTTTATGGTGAAATTGTTGATTTTTTTTAATTTGGATTTTTTTGTTATTTCTATTGTAAAATTGTTGAGTTTTTTTAAGTTGGAACTTTTATTTATGGTTTTTATAATGAAATTGTTGAGTTGTTTTAACTTTGGATATTTTTTAATGGTTTTTATTGTGAAATTGTTGAGTTTTTTTTACTTGGAACTTTTTTTATGCTATTTTAGTAAAATTGTTGATTTTTTTAAATTGGAACTCTTTTATATGGTTTTTATAGTTAAACTGTTGTGTTTTTTCATTTGGAAATTTTGTTATAGTTCTTATGGTGAAATGTATGGTTTTTTTATTTAATTTGGAACTTTTTTTATTTTTGTAGTAAAATTGTTGAGTATTTTTAACTTGAAACTTTTATTAAGGTTTTTATAGTGAGATTGTTCAATTTATTGTTTTTATAGTGCAATTGTTGAGTTTTTTTAACTTGGAATTCTCTTTAATAGTTTTTATAGTGAGACTGTTGAGTGTTTTTAACTTGCAACTTTTTTCATACTATTTGTAGTATAATTGTTTTGGTTTTTTAAATTGAAATTTTTTTATTGTTTTTATAGAGAAACTGTTGAGTTTATTAAATTCTATTATAGTTTTTATGGTGAAATTCTTGATTTTTTTATTTAATTTGGAACAATTATATTATCTTTGTAGTAAAATTGTTGAGTTTTTTTTTAACTTGGAACTTTTTTTTAAGGTTTTTATAGTGAAATTGTTCAGTTTATGGTTTTTATAGTGAAATTCTTGAGTTTTTTTAAATTGGAATTCATTTAAATGGTTTTTATGGTGAAACTCTTGAGTTTTTTTAACTTGCGACTTTTTTCTATACTATTTATAGTAAAATTGTTTAATTTTTTAAAATTGATACTTTTTTTATTCTTTTATTGTGAAACTGTTGAGTATTTTCACTTGTAAATTTCGTTATAGGTTTTATGGTGAAATTGTTGATTTATTTTTAATTTGGATTTTTTTGTTATTTCTATTGTAAAATTGTTGAGTTTTTTTAAGTTGGAACTTTTTTTTATGGTTTTTATAATGAAATTGTTGAGTTGTTTTAACTTTGGATTTTTTTTAATGGTTTTTATTGTGAAATTATTGAGTTTTTTTTACTTGGATCTTTTTTTATACTATTTTAGTAAAATTGTTGAGTTTTTTAAATTGGAACTTTTTTCTATGGTTTTAATAGTTAAACTGTTGTGTTTTTTCATTTGGATTTTTTTTTATAGATTTTATGGTTAAATGTATGATTTTTTTATTTAATTTGGAACTTTTTTTATTTTATTAGTAAAATTGTTGTGTTTTTTTAACTTGAAACTTTTATTAAGGTTTTTATAGTGAGATTGTTCAATTTATGGTTTTTATAGTGCAATTGTTGAGTTTTTTAATTTGGAATTCTCTTTAATAGTTTTTATAGTGAGACTGTTGAGTGTTTTTAACTTGCAACTTTTTTCATACTATTTGTAGTATAATTATTTTATTTTTTTAAATTGAAATTTATTTATTGTTTTTATAGAGAAACTGTTGAGTTTATTAAATTCTATTATAGTTTTTATGGTGAAATTCTTGATTTTTTTCTTTAATTTGGAACTTTTATATTATGTTTGTAGTAAAATTATTGAGTTTTTTCTAACTTGGGACTTTTATTTAAGGTTTTTATAGTTAAATTGTTCAGTTTATGGCTTTTATAGTGAAATTCTTTAGTTTTTTTAAAATTGGAATTCATTTAAATGGTTTTTATAGTGAAACAATTGAGTTTTTTTAACTTGCGACTTTTTTTATACTATTTATAGTAAAATTGTTTAATTTGTTTAAATTGAAACTTTTTTGATTCTTTTATTGTGAAACTGTTGATTTTTTTCACTTGTAAATTTCGTTATAGTTTTTATGGTGAAATTGTTGATTTTTTTTAATTTGGATTTTTTTGTTATTTCTATTGTAAAATTGTTGAGTTTTTTTAAGTTGGAACTTTTATTTATGGTTTTTATAATGAAATTGTTGAGTTGTTTTAACTTTGGATATTTTTTAATGGTTTTTATTGTGAAATTGTTGAGTTTTTTTTACTTGGAACTTTTTTTATGCTATTTTAGTAAAATTGTTGATTTTTTTAAATTGGAACTCTTTTATATGGTTTTTATAGTTAAACTGTTGTGTTTTTTCATTTGGAAATTTTGTTATAGTTCTTATGGTGAAATGTATGGTTTTTTTATTTAATTTGGAACTTTTTTTATTTTTGTAGTAAAATTGTTGAGTATTTTTAACTTGAAACTTTTATTAAGGTTTTTATAGTGAGATTGTTCAATTTATGGTTTTTATAGTGCAATTGTTGAGTTTTTTTAACTTGGAATTCTCTTTAATAGTTTTTATAGTGAGACTGTTGAGTGTTTTTAACTTGCAACTTTTTTCATACTATTTGTAGTATAATTGTTTTGGTTTTTTAAATTGAAATTTTTTTATTGTTTTTATAGAGAAACTGTTGAGTTTATTAAATTCTATTATAGTTTTTATGGTGAAATTCTTGATTTTTTTATTTAATTTGGAACAATTATATTATCTTTGTAGTAAAATTGTTGAGTTTTTTTTTAACTTGGAACTTTTTTTTAAGGTTTTTATAGTGAAATTGTTCAGTTTATGGTTTTTATAGTGAAATTCTTGAGTTTTTTTAAATTGGAATTCATTTAAATGGTTTTTATGGTGAAACTCTTGAGTTTTTTTAACTTGCGACTTTTTTCTATACTATTTATAGTAAAATTGTTTAATTTTTTAAAATTGATACTTTTTTTATTCTTTTATTGTGAAACTGTTGAGTATTTTCACTTGTAAATTTCGTTATAGGTTTTATGGTGAAATTGTTGATTTATTTTTAATTTGGATTTTTTTGTTATTTCTATTGTAAAATTGTTGAGTTTTTTTAAGTTGGAACTTTTTTTTATGGTTTTTATAATGAAATTGTTGAGTTGTTTTAACTTTGGATTTTTTTTAATGGTTTTTATTGTGAAATTATTGAGTTTTTTTTACTTGGATCTTTTTTTATACTATTTTAGTAAAATTGTTGAGTTTTTTAAATTGGAACTTTTTCTATGGTTTTAATAGTTAAACTGTTGTGTTTTTTCATTTGGATTTTTTTTTATAGATTTTATGGTTAAATGTATGATTTTTTTATTTAATTTGGAACTTTTTTTATTTTATTAGTAAAATTGTTGTGTTTTTTTAACTTGAAACTTTTATTAAGGTTTTTATAGTGAGATTGTTCAATTTATGGTTTTTATAGTGCAATTGTTGAGTTTTTTAATTTGGAATTCTCTTTAATAGTTTTTATAGTGAGACTGTTGAGTGTTTTTAACTTGCAACTTTTTTCATACTATTTGTAGTATAATTATTTTATTTTTTTAAATTGAAATTTATTTATTGTTTTTATAGAGAAACTGTTGAGTTTATTAAATTCTATTATAGTTTTTATGGTGAAATTCTTGATTTTTTTCTTTAATTTGGAACTTTTATATTATGTTTGTAGTAAAATTATTGAGTTTTTTCTAACTTGGGACTTTTATTTAAGGTTTTTATAGTTAAATTGTTCAGTTTATGGCTTTTATAGTGAAATTCTTTAGTTTTTTTAAAATTGGAATTCATTTAAATGGTTTTTATAGTGAAACAATTGAGTTTTTTTAACTTGCGACTTTTTTTATACTATTTATAGTAAAATTGTTTAATTTGTTTAAATTGAAACTTTTTTGATTCTTTTATTGTGAAACTGTTGATTTTTTTCACTTGTAAATTTCGTTATAGTTTTTATGGTGAAATTGTTGATTTTTTTTAATTTGGATTTTTTTGTTATTTCTATTGTAAAATTGTTGAGTTTTTTTAAGTTGGAACTTTTATTTATGGTTTTTATAATGAAATTGTTGAGTTGTTTTAACTTTGGATATTTTTTAATGGTTTTTATTGTGAAATTGTTGAGTTTTTTTTACTTGGAACTTTTTTTATGCTATTTTAGTAAAATTGTTGATTTTTTTAAATTGGAACTCTTTTATATGGTTTTTATAGTTAAACTGTTGTGTTTTTTCATTTGGAAATTTTGTTATAGTTCTTATGGTGAAATGTATGGTTTTTTTATTTAATTTGGAACTTTTTTTATTTTTGTAGTAAAATTGTTGAGTATTTTTAACTTGAAACTTTTATTAAGGTTTTTATAGTGAGATTGTTCAATTTATGGTTTTTATAGTGCAATTGTTGAGTTTTTTTAACTTGGAATTCTCTTTAATAGTTTTTATAGTGAGACTGTTGAGTGTTTTTAACTTGCAAATTTTTTCATACTATTTGTAGTATAATTGTTTTGGTTTTTTAAATTGAAATTTTTTTATTGTTTTTATAGAGAAACTGTTGAGTTTATTAAATTCTATTATAGTTTTTATGGTGAAATTCTTGATTTTTTTATTTAATTTGGAACAATTATATTATCTTTGTAGTAAAATTGTTGAGTTTTTTTTTAACTTGGAACTTTTTTTTAAGGTTTTTATAGTGAAATTGTTCAGTTTATGGTTTTTATAGTGAAATTCTTGAGTTTTTTTAAATTGGAATTCATTTAAATGGTTTTTATGGTGAAACTCTTGAGTTTTTTTAACTTGCGACTTTTTTCTATACTATTTATAGTAAAATTGTTTAATTTTTTAAAATTGATACTTTTTTTATTCTTTTATTGTGAAACTGTTGAGTATTTTCACTTGTAAATTTCGTTATAGGTTTTATGGTGAAATTGTTGATTTATTTTTAATTTGGATTTTTTTGTTATTTCTATTGTAAAATTGTTGAGTTTTTTTAAGTTGGAACTTTTTTTTATGGTTTTTATAATGAAATTGTTGAGTTGTTTTAACTTTGGATATTTTTTAATGGTTTTTATTGTGAAATTATTGAGTTTTTTTTACTTGGATCTTTTTTTATACTATTTTAGTAAAATTGTTGAGTTTTTTAAATTGGAACTTTTTTCTATGGTTTTAATAGTTAAACTGTTGTGTTTTTTCATTTGGATTTTTTTTTATAGATTTTATGGTTAAATGTTTGATTTTTTTATTTAATTTGGAACTTTTTTTATTTTATTAGTAAAATTGTTGTGTTTTTTTAACTTGAAACTTTTATTAAGGTTTTTATAGTGAGATTGTTCAATTTATGGTTTTTATAGTGCAATTGTTGAGTTTTTTAATTTGGAATTCTCTTTAATAGTTTTTATAGTGAGACTGTTGAGTGTTTTTAACTTGCAACTTTTTTCATACTATTTGTAGTATAATTATTTTATTTTTTTAAATTGAAATTTATTTATTGTTTTTATAGAGAAACTGTTGAGTTTATTAAATTCTATTATAGTTTTTATGGTGAAATTCTTGATTTTTTTCTTTAATTTGGAACTTTTATATTATGTTTGTAGTAAAATTATTGAGTTTTTTCTAACTTGGGACTTTTATTTAAGGTTTTTATAGTTAAATTGTTCAGTTTATGGCTTTTATAGTGAAATTCTTTAGTTTTTTTAAAATTGGAATTCATTTAAATGGTTTTTATAGTGAAACAATTGAGTTTTTTTAACTTGCGACTTTTTTTATACTATTTATAGTAAAATTGTTTAATTTGTTTAAATTGAAACTTTTTTGATTCTTTTATTGTGAAACTGTTGATTTTTTTCACTTGTAAATTTCGTTATAGTTTTTATGGTGAAATTGTTGATTTTTTTTAATTTGGATTTTTTTGTTATTTCTATTGTAAAATTGTTGAGTTTTTTTAAGTTGGAACTTTTATTTATGGTTTTTATAATGAAATTGTTGAGTTGTTTTAACTTTGGATATTTTTTAATGGTTTTTATTGTGAAATTGTTGAGTTTTTTTTACTTGGAACTTTTTTTATGCTATTTTAGTAAAATTGTTGATTTTTTTAAATTGGAACTCTTTTATATGGTTTTTATAGTTAAACTGTTGTGTTTTTTCATTTGGAAATTTTGTTATAGTTCTTATGGTGAAATGTATGGTTTTTTTATTTAATTTGGAACTTTTTTTATTTTTGTAGTAAAATTGTTGAGTATTTTTAACTTGAAACTTTTATTAAGGTTTTTATAGTGAGATTGTTCAATTTATTGTTTTTATAGTGCAATTGTTGAGTTTTTTTAACTTGGAATTCTCTTTAATAGTTTTTATAGTGAGACTGTTGAGTGTTTTTAACTTGCAACTTTTTTCATACTATTTGTAGTATAATTGTTTTGGTTTTTTAAATTGAAATTTTTTTATTGTTTTTATAGAGAAACTGTTGAGTTTATTAAATTCTATTATAGTTTTTATGGTGAAATTCTTGATTTTTTTATTTAATTTGGAACAATTATATTATCTTTGTAGTAAAATTGTTGAGTTTTTTTTTAACTTGGAACTTTTTTTTAAGGTTTTTATAGTGAAATTGTTCAGTTTATGGTTTTTATAGTGAAATTCTTGAGTTTTTTTAAATTGGAATTCATTTAAATGGTTTTTATGGTGAAACTCTTGAGTTTTTTTAACTTGCGACTTTTTTCTATACTATTTATAGTAAAATTGTTTAATTTTTTAAAATTGATACTTTTTTTATTCTTTTATTGTGAAACTGTTGAGTATTTTCACTTGTAAATTTCGTTATAGGTTTTATGGTGAAATTGTTGATTTATTTTTAATTTGGATTTTTTTGTTATTTCTATTGTAAAATTGTTGAGTTTTTTTAAGTTGGAACTTTTTTTTATGGTTTTTATAATGAAATTGTTGAGTTGTTTTAACTTTGGATTTTTTTTAATGGTTTTTATTGTGAAATTATTGAGTTTTTTTTACTTGGATCTTTTTTTATACTATTTTAGTAAAATTGTTGAGTTTTTTAAATTGGAACTTTTTTCTATGGTTTTAATAGTTAAACTGTTGTGTTTTTTCATTTGGATTTTTTTTTATAGATTTTATGGTTAAATGTATGATTTTTTTATTTAATTTGGAACTTTTTTTATTTTATTAGTAAAATTGTTGTGTTTTTTTAACTTGAAACTTTTATTAAGGTTTTTATAGTGAGATTGTTCAATTTATGGTTTTTATAGTGCAATTGTTGAGTTTTTTAATTTGGAATTCTCTTTAATAGTTTTTATAGTGAGACTGTTGAGTGTTTTTAACTTGCAACTTTTTTCATACTATTTGTAGTATAATTATTTTATTTTTTTAAATTGAAATTTATTTATTGTTTTTATAGAGAAACTGTTGAGTTTATTAAATTCTATTATAGTTTTTATGGTGAAATTCTTGATTTTTTTCTTTAATTTGGAACTTTTATATTATGTTTGTAGTAAAATTATTGAGTTTTTTCTAACTTGGGACTTTTATTTAAGGTTTTTATAGTTAAATTGTTCAGTTTATGGCTTTTATAGTGAAATTCTTTAGTTTTTTTAAAATTGGAATTCATTTAAATGGTTTTTATAGTGAAACAATTGAGTTTTTTTAACTTGCGACTTTTTTTATACTATTTATAGTAAAATTGTTTAATTTGTTTAAATTGAAACTTTTTTGATTCTTTTATTGTGAAACTGTTGATTTTTTTCACTTGTAAATTTCGTTATAGTTTTTATGGTGAAATTGTTGATTTTTTTTAATTTGGATTTTTTTGTTATTTCTATTGTAAAATTGTTGAGTTTTTTTAAGTTGGAACTTTTATTTATGGTTTTTATAATGAAATTGTTGAGTTGTTTTAACTTTGGATATTTTTTAATGGTTTTTATTGTGAAATTGTTGAGTTTTTTTTACTTGGAACTTTTTTTATGCTATTTTAGTAAAATTGTTGATTTTTTTAAATTGGAACTCTTTTATATGGTTTTTATAGTTAAACTGTTGTGTTTTTTCATTTGGAAATTTTGTTATAGTTCTTATGGTGAAATGTATGGTTTTTTTATTTAATTTGGAACTTTTTTTATTTTTGTAGTAAAATTGTTGAGTATTTTTAACTTGAAACTTTTATTAAGGTTTTTATAGTGAGATTGTTCAATTTATGGTTTTTATAGTGCAATTGTTGAGTTTTTTTAACTTGGAATTCTCTTTAATAGTTTTTATAGTGAGACTGTTGAGTGTTTTTAACTTGCAAATTTTTTCATACTATTTGTAGTATAATTGTTTTGGTTTTTTAAATTGAAATTTTTTTATTGTTTTTATAGAGAAACTGTTGAGTTTATTAAATTCTATTATAGTTTTTATGGTGAAATTCTTGATTTTTTTATTTAATTTGGAACAATTATATTATCTTTGTAGTAAAATTGTTGAGTTTTTTTTTAACTTGGAACTTTTTTTTAAGGTTTTTATAGTGAAATTGTTCAGTTTATGGTTTTTATAGTGAAATTCTTGAGTTTTTTTAAATTGGAATTCATTTAAATGGTTTTTATGGTGAAACTCTTGAGTTTTTTTAACTTGCGACTTTTTTTTATACTATTTATAGTAAAATTGTTTAATTTTTTTAAATTGATACTTTTTTTATTCTTTTATTGTGAAACTGTTGAGTATTTTCACTTGTAAATTTCGTTATAGGTTTTATGGTGAAATTGTTGATTTATTTTTAATTTGGATTTTTTTGTTATTTCTATTGTAAAATTGTTGAGTTTTTTTAAGTTGGAACTTTTTTTTATGGTTTTTATAATGAAATTGTTGAGTTGTTTTAACTTTGGATTTTTTTTAATGGTTTTTATTGTGAAATTATTGAGTTTTTTTTACTTGGATCTTTTTTTATACTATTTTAGTAAAATTGTTGAGTTTTTTAAATTGGAACTTTTTTCTATGGTTTTATAATAGTTAAACTGTTGTGTTTTTTCATTTGGAATTTTTTTTATAGATTTTATGGTTAAATGTATGATTTTTTTATTTAATTTGGAACTTTTTTTATTTTATTAGTAAAATTGTTGTGTTTTTTTAACTTGAAACTTTTATTAAGGTTTTTATAGTGAGATTGTTCAATTTATGGTTTTTATAGTGCAATTGTTGAGTTTTTTAATTTGGAATTCTCTTTAATAGTTTTTATAGTGAGACTGTTGAGTGTTTTTAACTTGCAACTTTTTTCATACTATTTGTAGTATAATTATTTTATTTTTTTAAATTGAAATTTATTTATTGTTTTTATAGAGAAACTGTTGAGTTTATTAAATTCTATTATAGTTTTTATGGTGAAATTCTTGATTTTTTTCTTTAATTTGGAACTTTTATATTATGTTTGTAGTAAAATTATTGAGTTTTTTCTAACTTGGGACTTTTATTTAAGGTTTTTATAGTTAAATTGTTCAGTTTATGGCTTTTATAGTGAAATTGTTTAGTTTTTTTAAAATTGGAATTCATTTAAATGGTTTTTATAGTGAAACAATTGAGTTTTTTTAACTTGCGACTTTTTTTATACTATTTATAGTAAAATTGTTTAATTTGTTTAAATTGAAACTTTTTTGATTCTTTTATTGTGAAACTGTTGATTTTTTTCACTTGTAAATTTCGTTATAGTTTTTATGGTGAAATTGTTGATTTTTTTTAATTTGGATTTTTTTGTTATTTCTATTGTAAAATTGTTGAGTTTTTTTAAGTTGGAACTTTTATTTATGGTTTTTATAATGAAATTGTTGAGTTGTTTTAACTTTGGATATTTTTTAATGGTTTTTATTGTGAAATTGTTGAGTTTTTTTTACTTGGAACTTTTTTTATGCTATTTTAGTAAAATTGTT
The DNA here is from genome assembly GCA_963966055.1 of Lathyrus aphaca. NCBI lineage: Eukaryota > Viridiplantae > Streptophyta > Magnoliopsida > Fabales > Fabaceae > Lathyrus > Lathyrus aphaca. The sequence continues at coordinate 224,886,227 of OZ014522.1, forward strand.
GATTTTTTTAAATTGGAACTCTTTTATATGGTTTTTATAGTTAAACTGTTGTGTTTTTTCATTTGGAAATTTTGTTATAGTTCTTATGGTGAAATGTATGGTTTTTTTATTTAATTTGGAACTTTTTTTATTTTTGTAGTAAAATTGTTGAGTATTTTTAACTTGAAACTTTTATTAAGGTTTTTATAGTGAGATTGTTCAATTTATGGTTTTTATAGTGCAATTGTTGAGTTTTTTTAACTTGGAATTCTCTTTAATAGTTTTTATAGTGAGACTGTTGAGTGTTTTTAACTTGCAAATTTTTTCATACTATTTGTAGTATAATTGTTTTGGTTTTTTAAATTGAAATTTTTTTATTGTTTTTATAGAGAAACTGTTGAGTTTATTAAATTCTATTATAGTTTTTATGGTGAAATTCTTGATTTTTTTATTTAATTTGGAACAATTATATTATCTTTGTAGTAAAATTGTTGAGTTTTTTTTTAACTTGGAACTTTTTTTTAAGGTTTTTATAGTGAAATTGTTCAGTTTATGGTTTTTATAGTGAAATTCTTGAGTTTTTTTAAATTGGAATTCATTTAAATGGTTTTTATGGTGAAACTCTTGAGTTTTTTTAACTTGCGACTTTTTTTTATACTATTTATAGTAAAATTGTTTAATTTTTTTAAATTGATACTTTTTTTATTCTTTTATTGTGAAACTGTTGAGTATTTTCACTTGTAAATTTCGTTATAGGTTTTATGGTGAAATTGTTGATTTATTTTTAATTTGGATTTTTTTGTTATTTCTATTGTAAAATTGTTGAGTTTTTTTAAGTTGGAACTTTTTTTTATGGTATTTATAATGAAATTGTTGAGTTGTTTTAACTTTGGATTTTTTTTAATGGTTTTTATTGTGAAATTATTGAGTTTTTTTTACTTGGATCTTTTTTTATACTATTTTAGTAAAATTGTTGAGTTTTTTAAATTGGAACTTTTTTCTATGGTTTTAATAGTTAAACTGTTGTGTTTTTTCATTTGGAATTTTTTTTATAGATTTTATGGTTAAATGTATGATTTTTTTATTTAATTTGGAACTTTTTTTATTTTATTAGTAAAATTGTTGTGTTTTTTTAACTTGAAACTTTTATTAAGGTTTTTATAGTGAGATTGTTCAATTTATGGTTTTTATAGTGCAATTGTTGAGTTTTTTAATTTGGAATTCTCTTTAATAGTTTTTATAGTGAGACTGTTGAGTGTTTTTAACTTGCAACTTTTTTCATACTATTTGTAGTATAATTATTTTATTTTTTTAAATTGAAATTTATTTATTGTTTTTATAGAGAAACTGTTGAGTTTATTAAATTCTATTATAGTTTTTATGGTGAAATTCTTGATTTTTTTCTCTAATTTGGAACTTTTATATTATGTTTGTAGTAAAATTATTGAGTTTTTTCTAAGCTGGGACTTTTTTTTAAGGTTTTTATAGTTAAATTGTTCAGTTTATGGCTTTTATAGTGAAATTCTTTAGTTTTTTTTAAAATTGGAATTCATTTAAATGGTTTTTATAGTGAAACAATTGAGTTTTTTTAACTTGCGACTTTTTTTATACTATTTATAGTAAAATTGTTTAATTTGTTTAAATTGAAACTTTTTTGATTCTTTTATTGTGAAACTGTTGATTTTTTTCACTTGTAAATTTCGTTATAGTTTTTATGGTGAATTTGTTGACTTTTTTTAATTTGGATTTTTTTGTTATTTCTATTGTAAAATTGTTGAGTTTTTTTAAGTTGGAACTTTTATTTATGGTTTTTATAATGAAATTGTTGAGTTGTTTTAACTTTGGATATTTTTTAATGGTTTTTATTGTGAAATTGTTGAGTTTTTTTTACTTGGAACTTTTTTTATGCTATTTTAGTAAAATTGTTGATTTTTTTAAATTGGAACTCTTTTATATGGTTTTTATAGTTAAACTGTTGTGTTTTTTCATTTGGAAATTTTGTTATAGTTTTTATGGTGAAATGTATGGTTTTTTTTATTTAATTTGGAACTTTTTTTATTTTTGTAGTAAAATTGTTGAGTATTTTTAACTTGAAACTTTTATTAAGGTTTTTATAGTGAGATTGTTCAATTTATGGTTTTTATAGTGCAATTGTTGAGTTTTTTTAACTTGGAATTCTCTTTAATAGTTTTTATAGTGAGACTGTTGAGTGTTTTTAACTTGCAACTTTTTTCATACTATTTGTAGTATAATTGTTTTGGTTTTTTAAATTGAAATTTTTTTATTGTTTTTATAGAGAAACTGTTGAGTTTATTAAATTCTATTATAGTTTTTATGGTGAAATTCTTGATTTTTTTATTTAATTTGGAACAATTATATTATCTTTGTAGTAAAATTGTTGAGTTTTTTTTTAACTTGGAACTTTTTTTAAAGATTTTATAGTGAAATTGTTCAGTTTATGGTTTTTATAGTGAAATTCTTGTGTTTTTTTAAATTGGAATTCATTTAAATGGTTTTTATGGTGAAACTCTTGAGTTTTTTTAACTTGCGACTTTTTTCTATACTATTTATAGTAAAATTGTTTAATTTTTTTAAATTGATACTTTTTTTATTCTTTTATTGTGAAACTGTTGAGTATTTTCACTTGTTAATTTCGTTATAGTTTTTATGGTGAAATTGTTGATTTATTTTTAATTTGGATTTTTTTGTTATTTCTATTGTAAAATTGTTGAGTTTTTTTAAGTTGGAACTTTTTTTTATGGTTTTTATAATGAAATTGTTGAGTTGTTTTAACTTTGGATTTTTTTTAATGGTTTTTATTGTGAAATTATTGAGTTTTTTTTACTTGGATCTTTTTTTATACTATTTTAGTAAAATTGTTGAGTTTTTTAAATTGGAACTTTTTTCTATGGTTTTAATAGTTAAACTGTTGTGTTTTTTCATTTGGAATTTTTTTTATAGATTTTATGGTTAAATGTATGATTTTTTTATTTAATTTGGAACTTTTTTTATTTTATTAGTAAAATTGTTGTGTTTTTTTAACTTGAAACTTTTATTAAGGTTTTTATAGTGAGATTGTTCAATTTATGGTTTTTATAGTGCAATTGTTGAGTTTTTTAATTTGGAATTCTCTTTAATAGTTTTTATAGTGAGACTGTTGAGTGTTTTTAACTTGCAACTTTTTTCATACTATTTGTAGTATAATTATTTTATTTTTTTAAATTGAAATTTATTTATTGTTTTTATAGAGAAACTGTTGAGTTTATTAAATTCTATTATAGTTTTTATGGTGAAATTCTTGATTTTTTTCTCTAATTTGGAACTTTTATATTATGTTTGTAGTAAAATTATTGAGTTTTTTCTAAGCTGGGACTTTTTTTTAAGGTTTTTATAGTTAAATTGTTCAGTTTATGGCTTTTATAGTGAAATTCTTTAGTTTTTTTAAAATTGGAATTCATTTAAATGGTTTTTATAGTGAAACAATTGAGTTTTTTTAACTTGCGACTTTTTTTATACTATTTATAGTAAAATTGTTTAATTTGTTTAAATTGAAACTTTTTTGATTCTTTTATTGTGAAACTGTTGATTTTTTTCACTTGTAAATTTCGTTATAGTTTTTATGGTGAATTTGTTGATTTTTTTTAATTTGGATTTTTTTGTTATTTCTATTGTAAAATTGTTGAGTTTTTTTAAGTTGGAACTTTTATTTATGGTTTTTATAATGAAATTGTTGAGTTGTTTTAACTTTGGATATTTTTTAATGGTTTTTATTGTGAAATTGTTGAGTTTTTTTTACTTGGAACTTTTTTTATGCTATTTTAGTAAAATTGTTGATTTTTTTAAATTGGAACTCTTTTATATGGTTTTTATAGTTAAACTGTTGTGTTTTTTCATTTGGAAATTTTGTTATAGTTTTTATGGTGAAATGTATGGTTTTTTTTATTTAATTTGGAACTTTTTTTATTTTTGTAGTAAAATTGTTGAGTATTTTTAACTTGAAACTTTTATTAAGGTTTTTATAGTGAGATTGTTCAATTTATGGTTTTTATAGTGCAATTGTTGAGTTTTTTTAACTTGGAATTCTCTTTAATAGTTTTTATAGTGAGACTGTTGAGTGTTTTTAACTTGCAACTTTTTTCATACTATTTGTAGTATAATTGTTTTGGTTTTTTAAATTGAAATTTTTTTATTGTTTTTATAGAGAAACTGTTGAGTTTATTAAATTCTATTATAGTTTTTATGGTGAAATTCTTGATTTTTTTATTTAATTTGGAACAATTATATTATCTTTGTAGTAAAATTGTTGAGTTTTTTTTTAACTTGGAACTTTTTTTTAAGATTTTATAGTGAAATTGTTCAGTTTATGGTTTTTATAGTGAAATTCTTGTGTTTTTTTAAATTGGAATTCATTTAAATGGTTTTTATGGTGAAACTCTTGAGTTTTTTTAACTTGCGACTTTTTTCTATACTATTTATAGTAAAATTGTTTAATATTTTTAAATTGATACTTTTTTTATTCTTTTATTGTGAAACTGTTGAGTATTTTCACTTGTAAATTTCGTTATAGTTTTTATGGTGAAATTGTTGATTTATTTTTAATTTGGATTTTTTTGTTATTTCTATTGTAAAATTGTTGAGTTTTTTTAAGTTGGAACTTTTTTTTATGGTTTTTATAATGAAATTGTTGAGTTGTTTTAACTTTGGATTTTTTTTAATGGTTTTTATTGTGAAATTATTGAGTTTTTTTTACTTGGATCTTTTTTTATACTATTTTAGTAAAATTGTTGAGTTTTTTAAATTGGAACTTTTTTCTATGGTTTTAATAGTTAAACTGTTGTGTTTTTTCATTTGGAATTTTTTTTATAGATTTTATGGTTAAATGTATGATTTTTTTATTTAATTTGGAACTTTTTTTATTTTATTAGTAAAATTGTTGTGTTTTTTTAACTTGAAACTTTTATTAAGGTTTTTATAGTGAGATTGTTCAATTTATGGTTTTTATAGTGCAATTGTTGAGTTTTTTAATTTGGAATTCTCTTTAATAGTTTTTATAGTGAGACTGTTGAGTGTTTTTAACTTGCAACTTTTTTCATACTATTTGTAGTATAATTATTTTATTTTTTTAAATTGAAATTTATTTATTGTTTTTATAGAGAAACTGTTGAGTTTATTAAATTCTATTATAGTTTTTATGGTGAAATTCTTGATTTTTTTCTCTAATTTGGAACTTTTATATTATGTTTGTAGTAAAATTATTGAGTTTTTTCTAAGCTGGGACTTTTTTTTAAGGTTTTTATAGTTAAATTGTTTAGTTTATGGCTTTTATAGTGAAATTCTTTAGTTTTTTTAAAATTGGAATTCATTTAAATGGTTTTTATAGTGAAACAATTGAGTTTTTTTAACTTGCGACTTTTTTTATACTATTTATAGTAAAATTGTTTAATTTGTTTAAATTGAAACTTTTTTGATTCTTTTATTGTGAAACTGTTGATTTTTTTCACTTGTAAATTTCGTTATAGTTTTTATGGTGAATTTGTTGATTTTTTTTAATTTGGATTTTTTTGTTATTTCTATTGTAAAATTGTTGAGTTTTTTTAAGTTGGAACTTTTATTTATGGTTTTTATAATTAAATTGTTGAGTTGTTTTAACTTTGGATATTTTTTAATGGTTTTTATTGTGAAATTGTTGAGTTTTTTTTACTTGGAACTTTTTTTATGCTATTTTAGTAAAATTGTTGATTTTTTTAAATTGGAACTCTTTTATATGGTTTTTATAGTTAAACTGTTGTGTTTTTTCATTTGGAAATTTTGTTATAGTTTTTATGGTGAAATGTATGGTTTTTTTTATTTAATTTGGAACTTTTTTTATTTTTGTAGTAAAATTGTTGAGTATTTTTAACTTGAAACTTTTATTAAGGTTTTTATAGTGAGATTGTTCAATTTATGGTTTTTATAGTGCAATTGTTGAGTTTTTTTAACTTGGAATTCTCTTTAATAGTTTTTATAGTGAGACTGTTGAGTGTTTTTAACTTGCAACTTTTTTCATATTATTTGTAGTATAATTGTTTTGGTTTTTTAAATTGAAATTTTTTTATTGTTTTTATAGAGAAACTGTTGAGTTTATTAAATTCTATTATAGTTTTTATGGTGAAATTCTTGATTTTTTTATTTAATTTGGAACAATTATATTATCTTTGTAGTAAAATTGTTGAGTTTTTTTTTAACTTGGAACTTTTTTTTAAGATTTTATAGTGAAATTGTTCAGTTTATGGTTTTTATAGTGAAATTCTTGAGTTTTTTTAAATTGGAATTCATTTAAATGGTTTTTATGGTGAAACTCTTGAGTTTTTTTAACTTGCGACTTTTTTCTATACTATTTATAGTAAAATTGTTTAATTTTTTTAAATTGATACTTTTTTTATTCTTTTATTGTGAAACTGTTGAGTATTTTCACTTGTAAATTTCGTTATAGTTTTTATGGTGAAATTGTTGATTTATTTTTAATTTGGATTTTTTTGTTATTTCTATTGTAAAATTGTTGAGTTTTTTTAAGTTGGAACTTTTTTTTATGGTTTTTATAATGAAATTGTTGAGTTGTTTTAACTTTGGATTTTTTTTAATGGTTTTTATTGTGAAATTATTGAGTTTTTTTTACTTGGATCTTTTTTTATACTATTTTAGTAAAATTGTTGAGTTTTTTAAATTGGAACTTTTTTCTATGGTTTTAATAGTTAAACTGTTGTGTTTTTTCATTTGGAATTTTTTTTATAGATTTTATGGTTAAATGTATGATTTTTTTATTTAATTTGGAACTTTTTTTATTTTATTAGTAAAATTGTTGTGTTTTTTTAACTTGAAACTTTTATTAAGGTTTTTATAGTGAGATTGTTCAATTTATGGTTTTTATAGTGCAATTGTTGAGTTTTTTAATTTGGAATTCTCTTTAATAGTTTTTATAGTGAGACTGTTGAGTGTTTTTAACTTGCAACTTTTTTCATACTATTTGTAGTATAATTATTTTATTTTTTTAAATTGAAATTTATTTATTGTTTTTATAGAGAAACTGTTGAGTTTATTAAATTCTATTATAGTTTTTATGGTGAAATTCTTGATTTTTTTCTCTAATTTGGAACTTTTATATTATGTTTGTAGTAAAATTATTGAGTTTTTTCTAAGTTGGGACTTTTTTTTAAGGTTTTTATAGTTAAATTGTTCAGTTTATGGCTTTTATAGTGAAATTCTTTAGTTTTTTTAAAATTGGAATTCATTTAAATGGTTTTTATAGTGAAACAATTGAGTTTTTTTAACTTGCGACTTTTTTTATACTATTTATAGTAAAATTGTTTAATTTGTTTAAATTGAAACTTTTTTTATTCTTTTATTGTGAAACTGTTGATTTTTTTCACTTGTAAATTTCGTTATAGTTTTTATGGTGAATTTGTTGATTTTTTTTAATTTGGATTTTTTTGTTATTTCTATTGTAAAATTGTTGAGTTTTTTTAAGTTGGAACTTTTTTTTATGGTTTTTATAATGAAATTGTTGAGTTGTTTTAACTTTGGATATTTTTTAATGGTTTTTATTGTGAAATTGTTGAGTTTTTTTTACTTGGAACTTTTTTTATGCTATTTTAGTAAAATTGTTGATTTTTTTAAATTGGAACTCTTTTATATGGTTTTTATAGTTAAACTGTTGTGTTTTTTCATTTGGAAATTTTGTTATAGTTTTTATGGTGAAATGTATGGTTTTTTTTATTTAATTTGGAACTTTTTTTATTTTTGTAGTAAAATTGTTGAGTATTTTTAACTTGAAACTTTTATTAAGGTTTTTATAGTGAGATTGTTCAATTTATGGTTTTTATAGTGCAATTGTTGAGTTTTTTTAACTTGGAATTCTCTTTAATAGTTTTTATAGTGAGACTGTTGAGTGTTTTTAACTTGCAACTTTTTTCATACTATTTGTAGTATAATTGTTTTGGTTTTTTAAATTGAAATTTTTTTATTGTTTTTATAGAGAAACTGTTGAGTTTATTAAATTCTATTATAGTTTTTATGGTGAAATTCTTGATTTTTTTATTTAATTTGGAACAATTATATTATCTTTGTAGTAAAATTGTTGAGTTTTTTTTTAACTTGAAACTTTTTTTTAAGATTTTATAGTGAAATTGTTCAGTTTATGGTTTTTATAGTGAAATTCTTGTGTTTTTTTAAATTGGAATTCATTTAAATGGTTTTTATGGTGAAACTCTTGAGTTTTTTTAACTTGCGACTTTTTTCTATACTATTTATAGTAAAATTGTTTAATTTTTTTAAATTGATACTTTTTTTATTCTTTTATTGTGAAACTGTTGAGTATTTTCACTTGTAAATTTCGTTATAGTTTTTATGGTGAAATTGTTGATTTATTTTTAATTTGGATTTTTTTGTTATTTCTATTGTAAAATTGTTGAGTTTTTTTAAGTTGGAACTTTTTTTTATGGTTTTTATAATGAAATTGTTGAGTTGTTTTAACTTTGGATATTTTTTAATGGTTTTTATTGTGAAATTATTGAGTTTTTTTTACTTGGATCTTTTTTTATACTATTTTAGTAAAATTGTTGAGTTTTTTAAATTGGAACTTTTTTCTATGGTTTTAATAGTTAAACTGTTGTGTTTTTTCATTTGGAATTTTTTTTATAGATTTTATGGTTAAATGTATGATTTTTTTATTTAATTTGGAACTTTTTTTATTTTATTAGTAAAATTGTTGTGTTTTTTTAACTTGAAACTTTTATTAAGGTTTTTATAATGAGATTGTTCAATTTATGGTTTTTATAGTGCAATTGTTGAGTTTTTTAATTTGGAATTCTCTTTAATAGTTTTTATAGTGAGACTGTTGAGTGTTTTTAACTTGCAACTTTTTTCATACTATTTGTAGTATAATTATTTTATTTTTTTAAATTGAAATTTATTTATTGTTTTTATAGAGAAACTGTTGAGTTTATTAAATTCTATTATAGTTTTTATGGTGAAATTCTTGATTTTTTTCTCTAATTTGGAACTTTTATATTATGTTTGTAGTAAAATTATTGAGTTTTTTCTAAGTTGGGACTTTTTTTTAAGGTTTTTATAGTTAAATTGTTCAGTTTATGGCTTTTATAGTGAAATTCTTTAGTTTTTTTAAAATTGGAATTCATTTAAATGGTTTTTATAGTGAAACAATTGAGTTTTTTTAACTTGCGACTTTTTTTATACTATTTATAGTAAAATTGTTTAATTTGTTTAAATTGAAACTTTTTTTATTCTTTTATTGTGAAACTGTTGATTTTTTTCACTTGTAAATTTCGTTATAGTTTTTATGGTGAATTTGTTGATTTTTTTTAATTTGGATTTTTTTGTTATTTCTATTGTAAAATTGTTGAGTTTTTTTAAGTTGGAACTTTTTTTTATGGTTTTTATAATGAAATTGTTGAGTTGTTTTAACTTTGGATATTTTTTAATGGTTTTTATTGTGAAATTGTTGAGTTTTTTTTACTTGGAACTTTTTTTATGCTATTTTAGTAAAATTGTTGATTTTTTTAAATTGGAACTCTTTTATATGGTTTTTATAGTTAAACTGTTGTGTTTTTTCATTTGGAAATTTTGTTATAGTTTTTATGGTGAAATGTATGGTTTTTTTTATTTAATTTGGAACTTTTTTTATTTTTGTAGTAAAATTGTTGAGTATTTTTAACTTGAAACTTTTATTAAGGTTTTTATAGTGAGATTGTTCAATTTATGGTTTTTATAGTGCAATTGTTGAGTTTTTTTAACTTGGAATTCTCTTTAATAGTTTTTATAGTGAGACTGTTGAGTGTTTTTAACTTGCAACTTTTTTCATACTATTTGTAGTATAATTGTTTTGGTTTTTTAAATTGAAATTTTTTTATTGTTTTTATAGAGAAACTGTTGAGTTTATTAAATTCTATTATAGTTTTTATGGTGAAATTCTTGATTTTTTTATTTAATTTGGAACAATTATATTATCTTTGTAGTAAAATTGTTGAGTTTTTTTTTAACTTGGAACTTTTTTTTAAGATTTTATAGTGAAATTGTTCAGTTTATGGTTTTTATAGTGAAATTCTTGTGTTTTTTTAAATTGGAATTCATTTAAATGGTTTTTATGGTGAAACTCTTGAGTTTTTTTAACTTGCGACTTTTTTCTATACTATTTATAGTAAAATTGTTTAATTTTTTTAAATTGATACTTTTTTTATTCTTTTATTGTGAAACTGTTGAGTATTTTCACTTGTAAATTTCGTTATAGTTTTTATGGTGAAATTGTTGATTTATTTTTAATTTGGATTTTTTTGTTATTTCTATTGTAAAATTGTTGAGTTTTTTTAAGTTGGAACTTTTTTTTATGGTTTTTATAATGAAATTGTTGAGTTGTTTTAACTTTGGATATTTTTTAATGGTTTTTATTGTGAAATTATTGAGTTTTTTTTACTTGGATCTTTTTTTATACTATTTTAGTAAAATTGTTGAGTTTTTTAAATTGGAACTTTTTTCTATGGTTTTAATAGTTAAACTGTTGTGTTTTTTCATTTGGAATTTTTTTTATAGATTTTATGGTTAAATGTATGATTTTTTTATTTAATTTGGAACTTTTTTTATTTTATTAGTAAAATTGTTGTGTTTTTTTAACTTGAAACTTTTATTAAGGTTTTTATAATGAGATTGTTCAATTTATGGTTTTTATAGTGCAATTGTTGATTTTTTTAATTTGGAATTCTCTTTAATAGTTTTTATAGTGAGACTGTTGAGTGTTTTTAACTTGCAACTTTTTTCATACTATTTGTAGTATAATTATTTTATTTTTTTAAATTGAAATTTATTTATTGTTTTTATAGAGAAACTGTTGAGTTTATTAAATTCTATTATAGTTTTTATGGTGAAATTCTTGATTTTTTTCTCTAATTTGGAACTTTTATATTATGTTTGTAGTAAAATTATTGAGTTTTTTCTAAGTTGGGACTTTTTTTTAAGGTTTTTATAGTTAAATTGTTCAGTTTATGGCTTTTATAGTGAAATTCTTTAGTTTTTTTAAAATTGGAATTCATTTAAATGGTTTTTATAGTGAAACAATTGAGTTTTTTTAATTTGCGACTTTTTTTATACTATTTATAGTAAAATTGTTTAATTTGTTTAAATTGAAACTTTTTTTATTCTTTTATTGTGAAACTGTTGATTTTTTTCACTTGTAAATTTCGTTATAGTTTTTATGGTGAATTTGTTGATTTTTTTTAATTTGGATTTTTTTGTTATTTCTATTGTAAAATTGTTGAGTTTTTTTAAGTTGGAACTTTTTTTTATGGTTTTTATAATGAAATTGTTGAGTTGTTTTAACTTTGGATATTTTTTAATGGTTTTTATTGTGAAATTGTTGAGTTTTTTTTACTTGGAACTTTTTTTATGCTATTTTAGTAAAATTGTTGATTTTTTTAAATTGGAACTCTTTTATATGGTTTTTATAGTTAAACTGTTGTGTTTTTTCATTTGGAAATTTTGTTATAGTTTTTATGGTGAAATGTATGGTTTTTTTTATTTAATTTGGAACTTTTTTTATTTTTGTAGTAAAATTGTTGAGTATTTTTAACTTGAAACTTTTATTAAGGTTTTTATAGTGAGATTGTTCAATTTATGGTTTTTATAGTGCAATTGTTGAGTTTTTTTAACTTGGAATTCTCTTTAATAGTTTTTATAGTGAGACTGTTGAGTGTTTTTAACTTGCAACTTTTTTCATACTATTTGTAGTATAATTGTTTTGGTTTTTTAAATTGAAATTTTTTTATTGTTTTTATAGAGAAACTGTTGAGTTTATTAAATTCTATTATAGTTTTTATGGTGAAATTCTTGATTTTTTTATTTAATTTGGAACAATTATATTATCTTTGTAGTAAAATTGTTGAGTTTTTTTTTAACTTGGAACTTTTTTTTAAGATTTTATAGTGAAATTGTTCAGTTTATGGTTTTTATAGTGAAATTCTTGTGTTTTTTTAAATTGGAATTCATTTAAATGGTTTTTATGGTGAAACTCTTGAGTTTTTTTAACTTGCGACTTTTTTCTATACTATTTATAGTAAAATTGTTTAATTTTTTTAAATTGATACTTTTTTTATTCTTTTATTGTGAAACTGTTGAGTATTTTCACTTGTAAATTTCGTTATAGTTTTTATGGTGAAATTGTTGATTTATTTTTAATTTGGATTTTTTTGTTATTTCTATTGTAAAATTGTTGAGTTTTTTTAAGTTGGAACTTTTTTTTATGGTTTTTATAATGAAATTGTTGAGTTGTTTTAACTTTGGATATTTTTTAATGGTTTTTATTGTGAAATTATTGAGTTTTTTTTACTTGGATCTTTTTTTATACTATTTTAGTAAAATTGTTGAGTTTTTTAAATTGGAACTTTTTTCTATGGTTTTAATAGTTAAACTGTTGTGTTTTTTCATTTGGAATTTTTTTTATAGATTTTATGGTTAAATGTATGATTTTTTTATTTAATTTGGAACTTTTTTTATTTTATTAGTAAAATTGTTGTGTTTTTTTAACTTGAAACTTTTATTAAGGTTTTTATAATGAGATTGTTCAATTTATGGTTTTTATAGTGCAATTGTTGAGTTTTTTAATTTGGAATTCTCTTTAATAGTTTTTATAGTGAGACTGTTGAGTGTTTTTAACTTGCAACTTTTTTCATACTATTTGTAGTATAATTATTTTATTTTTTTAAATTGAAATTTATTTATTGTTTTTATAGAGAAACTGTTGAGTTTATTAAATTCTATTATAGTTTTTATGGTGAAATTCTTGATTTTTTTCTCTAATTTGGAACTTTTATATTATGTTTGTAGTAAAATTATTGAGTTTTTTCTAAGTTGGGACTTTTTTTTAAGGTTTTTATAGTTAAATTGTTCAGTTTATGGCTTTTATAGTGAAATTCTTTAGTTTTTTTAAAATTGGAATTCATTTAAATGGTTTTTATAGTGAAACAATTGAGTTTTTTTAACTTGCGACTTTTTTTATACTATTTATAGTAAAATTGTTTAATTTGTTTAAATTGAAACTTTTTTTATTCTTTTATTGTGAAACTGTTGATTTTTTTCACTTGTAAATTTCGTTATAGTTTTTATGGTGAATTTGTTGATTTTTTTTAATTTGGATTTTTTTGTTATTTCTATTGTAAAATTGTTGAGTTTTTTTAAGTTGGAACTTTTTTTTATGGTTTTTATAATGAAATTGTTGAGTTGTTTTAACTTTGGATATTTTTTAATGGTTTTTATTGTGAAATTGTTGAGTTTTTTTTACTTGGAACTTTTTTTATGCTATTTTAGTAAAATTGTTGATTTTTTTAAATTGGAACTCTTTTATATGGTTTTTATAGTTAAACTGTTGTGTTTTTTCATTTGGAAATTTTGTTATAGTTTTTATGGTGAAATGTATGTTTTTTTTTATTTAATTTGGAACTTTTTTTATTTTTGTAGTAAAATTGTTGAGTATTTTTAACTTGAAACTTTTATTAAGGTTTTTATAGTGAGATTGTTCAATTTATGGTTTTTATAGTGCAATTGTTGAGTTTTTTTAACTTGGAATTCTCTTTAATAGTTTTTATAGTGAGACTGTTGAGTGTTTTTAACTTGCAACTTTTTTCATACTATTTGTAGTATAATTGTTTTGGTTTTTTAAATTGAAATTTTTTTATTGTTTTTATAGAGAAACTGTTGAGTTTATTAAATTCTATTATAGTTTTTATGGTGAAATTCTTGATTTTTTTATTTAATTTGGAACAATTATATTATCTTTGTAGTAAAATTGTTGAGTTTTTTTTTAACTTGGAACTTTTTTTTAAGATTTTATAGTGAAATTGTTCAGTTTATGGTTTTTATAGTGAAATTCTTGAGTTTTTTTAAATTGGAATTCATTTAAATGGTTTTTATGGTGAAACTCTTGAGTTTTTTTAACTTGCGACTTTTTTCTATACTATTTATAGTAAAATTGTTTAATTTTTTTAAATTGATACTTTTTTTATTCTTTTATTGTGAAACTGTTGAGTATTTTCACTTGTAAATTTCGTTATAGTTTTTATGGTGAAATTGTTGATTTATTTTTAATTTGGATTTTTTTGTTATTTCTATTGTAAAATTGTTGAGTTTTTTTAAGTTGGAACTTTTTTTTATGGTTTTTATAATGAAATTGTTGATTTGTTTTAACTTTGGATATTTTTTAATGGTTTTTATTGTGAAATTATTGAGTTTTTTTTACTTGGATCTTTTTTTATACTATTTTAGTAAAATTGTTGAGTTTTTTAAATTGGAACTTTTTTCTATGGTTTTAATAGTTAAACTGTTGTGTTTTTTCATTTGGATTTTTTTTTATAGATTTTATGGTTAAATGTATGATTTTTTTATTTAATTTGGAACTTTTTTTATTTTATTAGTAAAATTGTTGTGTTTTTTTAACTTGAAACTTTTATTAAGGTTTTTATAATGAGATTGTTCAATTTATGGTTTTTATAGTGCAATTGTTGAGTTTTTTAATTTGGAATTCTCTTTAATAGTTTTTATAGTGAGACTGTTGAGTGTTTTTAACTTGCAACTTTTTTCATACTATTTGTAGTATAATTATTTTATTTTTTTAAATTGAAATTTATTTATTGTTTTTATAGAGAAACTGTTGAGTTTATTAAATTCTATTATAGTTTTTATGGTGAAATTCTTGATTTTTTTCTCTAATTTGGAACTTTTATATTATGTTTGTAGTAAAATTATTGAGTTTTTTCTAAGTTGGGACTTTTTTTTAAGGTTTTTATAGTTAAATTGTTCAGTTTATGGCTTTTATAGTGAAATTCTTTAGTTTTTTTAAAATTGGAATTCATTTAAATGGTTTTTATAGTGAAACAATTGAGTTTTTTTAACTTGCGACTTTTTTTATACTATTTATAGTAAAATTGTTTAATTTGTTTAAATTGAAACTTTTTTGATTCTTTTATTGTGAAACTGTTGATTTTTTTCACTTGTAAATTTCGTTATAGTTTTTATGGTGAAATTGTTGATTTTTTTTAATTTGGATTTTTTTGTTATTTCTATTGTAAAATTGTTGAGTTTTTTTAAGTTGGAACTTTTTTTTATGGTTTTTATAATGAAATTGTTGAGTTGTTTTAACTTTGGATATTTTTTAATGGTTTTTATTGTGAAATTGTTGAGTTTTTTTTACTTGGAACTTTTTTTATACTATTTTAGTAAAATTGTTGATTTTTTTAAATTGGAACTTTTTTATATGGTTTTTATAGTTAAACTGTTGTGTTTTTTCATTTGGAAATTTTGTTATAGTTTTTATGGTGAAATGTATGGTTTTTTTATTTAATTTGGAACTTTTTTTATTTTTGTAGTAAAATTGTTGAGTATTTTTAACTTGAAACTTTTATTAAGGTTTTTATAGTGAGATTGTTCAATTTATGGTTTTTATAGTGCAATTGTTGAGTTTTTTTAACTTGGAATTCTCTTTAATAGTTTTTATAGTGAGACTGTTGAGTGTTTTTAACTTGCAAATTTTTTCATACTATTTGTAGTATAATTGTTTTGGTTTTTTAAATTGAAATTTTTTTATTTTTTTTATAGAGAAACTGTTGAGTTTATTAAATTCTATTATAGTTTTTATGGTGAAATTCTTGATTTT
This sequence comes from Lathyrus aphaca, assembly GCA_963966055.1. Lineage (NCBI taxonomy): Eukaryota > Viridiplantae > Streptophyta > Magnoliopsida > Fabales > Fabaceae > Lathyrus > Lathyrus aphaca. The sequence goes on from OZ014522.1 coordinate 224,901,894, forward strand.
TTTATTTAATTTGGAACAATTATATTATCTTTGTAGTAAAATTGTTGAGTTTTTTTTTAACTTGGAACTTTTTTTTAAGGTTTTTATAGTGAAATTGTTCAGTTTATGGTTTTTATAGTGAAATTCTTGAGTTTTTTTAAATTGGAATTCATTTAAATGGTTTTTATGGTGAAACTCTTGAGTTTTTTTAACTTGCGACTTTTTTTATACTATTTATAGTAAAATTGTTTAATTTTTTTAAATTGATACTTTTTTTATTCTTTTATTGTGAAACTGTTGAGTATTTTCACTTGTAAATTTCGTTATAGTTTTTATGGTGAAATTGTTGATTTATTTTTAATTTGGATTTTTTTGTTATTTCTATTGTAAAATTGTTGAGTTTTTTTAAGTTGGAACTTTTTTTTATGGTTTTTATAATGAAATTGTTGAGTTGTTTTAACTTTGGATATTTTTTAATGGTTTTTATTGTGAAATTATTGAGTTTTTTTTACTTGGATCTTTTTTTATACTATTTTAGTAAAATTGTTGAGTTTTTTAAATTGGAACTTTTTTCTATGGTTTTAATAGTTAAACTGTTGTGTTTTTTCATTTGGATTTTTTTTTATAGATTTTATGGTTAAATGTATGATTTTTTTATTTAATTTGGAACTTTTTTTATTTTATTAGTAAAATTGTTGTGTTTTTTTAACTTGAAACTTTTATTAAGGTTTTTATAATGAGATTGTTCAATTTATGGTTTTTATAGTGCAATTGTTGAGTTTTTTAATTTGGAATTCTCTTTAATAGTTTTTATAGTGAGACTGTTGAGTGTTTTTAACTTGCAACTTTTTTCATACTATTTGTAGTATAATTATTTTATTTTTTTAAATTGAAATTTATTTATTGTTTTTATAGAGAAACTGTTGAGTTTATTAAATTCTATTATAGTTTTTATGGTGAAATTCTTGATTTTTTTCTCTAATTTGGAACTTTTATATTATGTTTGTAGTAAAATTATTGAGTTTTTTCTAAGTTGGGACTTTTTTTTAAGGTTTTTATAGTTAAATTGTTCAGTTTATGGCTTTTATAGTGAAATTCTTTAGTTTTTTTAAAATTGGAATTCATTTAAATGGTTTTTATAGTGAAACAATTGAGTTTTTTTAACTTGCGACTTTTTTTATACTATTTATAGTAAAATTGTTTAATTTGTTTAAATTGAAACTTTTTTGATTCTTTTATTGTGAAACTGTTGATTTTTTTCACTTGTAAATTTTGTTATAGTTTTTATGGTGAAATTGTTGATTTTTTTTAATTTGGATTTTTTTGTTATTTCTATTGTAAAATTGTTGAGTTTTTTTAAGTTGGAACTTTTTTTTATGGTTTTTATAATGAAATTGTTGAGTTGTTTTAACTTTGGATATTTTTTAATGGTTTTTATTGTGAAATTGTTGAGTTTTTTTTACTTGGAACTTTTTTTATACTATTTTAGTAAAATTGTTGATTTTTTTAAATTGGAACTTTTTTATATGGTTTTTATAGTTAAACTGTTGTGTTTTTTCATTTGGAAATTTTGTTATAGTTTTTATGGTGAAATGTATGGTTTTTTTTATTTAATTTGGAACTTTTTTTATTTTTGTAGTAAAATTGTTGAGTATTTTTAACTTGAAACTTTTATTAAGGTTTTTATAGTGAGATTGTTCAATTTATGGTTTTTATAGTGCAATTGTTGAGTTTTTTTAACTTGGAATTCTCTTTAATAGTTTTTATAGTGAGACTGTTGAGTGTTTTTAACTTGCAAATTTTTTCATACTATTTGTAGTATAATTGTTTTGGTTTTTTAAATTGAAATTTTTTTATTGTTTTTATAGAGAAACTGTTGAGTTTATTAAATTCTATTATAGTTTTTATGGTGAAATTCTTGATTTTTTTATTTAATTTGGAACAATTATATTATCTTTGTAGTAAAATTGTTGAGTTTTTTTTTAACTTGGAACTTTTTTTTAAGGTTTTTATAGTGAAATTGTTCAGTTTATGGTTTTTATAGTGAAATTCTTGAGTTTTTTTAAATTGGAATTCATTTAAATGGTTTTTATGGTGAAACTCTTGAGTTTTTTTAACTTGCGACTTTTTTTATACTATTTATAGTAAAATTGTTTAATTTTTTTAAATTGATACTTTTTTTATTCTTTTATTGTGAAACTGTTGAGTATTTTCACTTGTAAATTTCGTTATAGTTTTTATGGTGAAATTGTTGATTTATTTTTAATTTGGATTTTTTTGTTATTTCTATTGTAAAATTGTTGAGTTTTTTTAAGTTGGAACTTTTTTTTATGGTTTTTATAATGAAATTGTTGAGTTGTTTTAACTTTGGATATTTTTTAATGGTTTTTATTGTGAAATTATTGAGTTTTTTTTACTTGGATCTTTTTTTATACTATTTTAGTAAAATTGTTGAGTTTTTTAAATTGGAACTTTTTTCTATGGTTTTAATAGTTAAACTGTTGTGTTTTTTCATTTGGATTTTTTTTTATAGATTTTATGGTTAAATGTATGATTTTTTTATTTAATTTGGAACTTTTTTTATTTTATTAGTAAAATTGTTGTGTTTTTTTAACTTGAAACTTTTATTAAGGTTTTTATAATGAGATTGTTCAATTTATGGTTTTTATAGTGCAATTGTTGAGTTTTTTAATTTGGAATTCTCTTTAATAGTTTTTATAGTGAGACTGTTGAGTGTTTTTAACTTGCAACTTTTTTCATACTATTTGTAGTATAATTATTTTATTTTTTTAAATTGAAATTTATTTATTGTTTTTATAGAGAAACTGTTGAGTTTATTAAATTCTATTATAGTTTTTATGGTGAAATTCTTGATTTTTTTCTCTAATTTGGAACTTTTATATTATGTTTGTAGTAAAATTATTGAGTTTTTTCTAAGTTGGGACTTTTTTTTAAGGTTTTTATAGTTAAATTGTTCAGTTTATGGCTTTTATAGTGAAATTCTTTAGTTTTTTTAAAATTGGAATTCATTTAAATGGTTTTTATAGTGAAACAATTGAGTTTTTTTAACTTGCGACTTTTTTTATACTATTTATAGTAAAATTGTTTAATTTGTTTAAATTGAAACTTTTTTGATTCTTTTATTGTGAAACTGTTGATTTTTTTCACTTGTAAATTTCGTTATAGTTTTTATGGTGAATTTGTTGATTTTTTTTAATTTGGATTTTTTTTGTTATTTCTATTGTAAAATTGTTGAGTTTTTTTAAGTTGGAACTTTTTTTTATGGTTTTTATAATGAAATTGTTGAGTTGTTTTAACTTTGGATATTTTTTAATGGTTTTTATTGTGAAATTGTTGAGTTTTTTTTACTTGGAACTTTTTTTATACTATTTTAGTAAAATTGTTGATTTTTTTAAATTGGAACTTTTTTATATGGTTTTTATAGTTAAACTGTTGTGTTTTTTCATTTGGAAATTTTGTTATAGTTTTTATGGTGAAATGTATGGTTTTTTTATTTAATTTGGAACTTTTTTTATTTTTGTAGTAAAATTGTTGAGTATTTTTAACTTGAAACTTTTATTAAGGTTTTTATAGTGAGATTGTTCAATTTATGGTTTTTATAGTGCAATTGTTGAGTTTTTTTAACTTGGAATTCTCTTTAATAGTTTTTATAGTGAGACTGTTGAGTGTTTTTAACTTGCAAATTTTTTCATACTATTTGTAGTATAATTGTTTTGGTTTTTTAAATTGAAATTTTTTTATTTTTTTTATAGAGAAACTGTTGAGTTTATTAAATTCTATTATAGTTTTTATGGTGAAATTCTTGATTTTTTTATTTAATTTGGAACAATTATATTATCTTTGTAGTAAAATTGTTGAGTTTTTTTTTAACTTGGAACTTTTTTTTAAGGTTTTTATAGTGAAATTGTTCAGTTTATGGTTTTTATAGTGAAATTCTTGAGTTTTTTTAAATTGGAATTCATTTAAATGGTTTTTATGGTGAAACTCTTGAGTTTTTTTAACTTGCGACTTTTTTTATACTATTTATAGTAAAATTGTTTAATTTTTTTAAATTGATACTTTTTTTATTCTTTTATTGTGAAACTGTTGAGTATTTTCACTTGTAAATTTCGTTATAGTTTTTATGGTGAAATTGTTGATTTATTTTTAATTTGGATTTTTTTGTTATTTCTATTGTAAAATTGTTGAGTTTTTTTAAGTTGGAACTTTTTTTTATGGTTTTTATAATGAAATTGTTGAGTTGTTTTAACTTTGGATATTTTTTAATGGTTTTTATTGTGAAATTGTTGAGTTTTTTTTACTTGGAACTTTTTTTATACTATTTTAGTAAAATTGTTGATTTTTTTAAATTGGAACTTTTTTATATGGTTTTTATAGTTAAACTGTTGTGTTTTTTCATTTGGAAATTTTGTTATAGTTTTTATGGTGAAATGTATGGTTTTTTTATTTAATTTGGAACTTTTTTTATTTTTGTAGTAAAATTGTTGAGTATTTTTAACTTGAAACTTTTATTAAGGTTTTTATAGTGAGATTGTTCAATTTATGGTTTTTATAGTGCAATTGTTGAGTTTTTTTAACTTGGAATTCTCTTTAATAGTTTTTATAGTGAGACTGTTGAGTGTTTTTAACTTGCAAATTTTTTCATACTATTTGTAGTATAATTGTTTTGGTTTTTTAAATTGAAATTTTTTTATTTTTTTTATAGAGAAACTGTTGAGTTTATTAAATTCTATTATAGTTTTTATGGTGAAATTCTTGATTTTTTTATTTAATTTGGAACAATTATATTATCTTTGTAGTAAAATTGTTAAGTTGGGACTTTTTTTTAAGGTTTTTATAGTGAAATTGTTCAGTTTATGGTTTTTATAGTGAAATTCTTGAGTTTTTTTAAATTGGAATTCATTTAAATGGTTTTTATGGTGAAACTCTTGAGTTTTTTTAACTTGCGACTTTTTTTATACTATTTATAGTAAAATTGTTTAATTTGTTTAAATTGATACTTTTTTTATTCTTTTATTGTGAAACTGTTGAGTATTTTCACTTGTAAATTTCGTTATAGTTTTTATGGTGAAATTGTTGATTTATTTTTAATTTGGATTTTTTTGTTATTTCTATTGTAAAATTGTTGAGTTTTTTTAAGTTGGAACTTTTTTTTATGGTTTTTATAATGAAATTGTTGAGTTGTTTTAACTTTGGATATTTTTTAATGGTTTTTATTGTGAAATTATTGAGTTTTTTTTACTTGGATCTTTTTTTATACTATTTTAGTAAAATTGTTGAGTTTTTTAAATTGGAACTTTTTTCTATGGTTTTAATAGTTAAACTGTTGTGTTTTTTCATTTGGATTTTTTTTTATAGATTTTATGGTTAAATGTATGATTTTTTTATTTAATTTGGAACTTTTTTTATTTTATTAGTAAAATTGTTGTGTTTTTTTAACTTGAAACTTTTATTAAAGTTTGTATAGTGAGATTGTTCAATTTATGGTTTTTATAGTGCAATTGTTGAGTTTTTTAATTTGGAATTCTCTTTAATAGTTTTTATAGTGAGACTGTTGAGTGTTTTTAACTTGCAACTTTTTTCATACTATTTGTAGTATAATTATTTTATTTTTTTAAATTGAAATTTATTTATTGTTTTTATAGAGAAACTGTTGAGTTTATTAAATTCTATTATAGTTTTTATGGTGAAATTCTTGATTTTTTTCTCTAATTTGGAACTTTTATATTATGTTTGTAGTAAAATTATTGAGTTTTATCTAAGTTGGGACTTTTTTTTAAGGTTTTTATAGTTAAATTGTTCAGTTTATGGCTTTTATAGTGAAATTCTTTAGTTTTTTTAAAATTGGAATTCATTTAAATGGTTTTTATAGTGAAACAATTGAGTTTTTTTAACTTGCGACTTTTTTATACTATTTATAGTAAAATTGTTTAATTTGTTTAAATTGAAACTTTTTTGATTCTTTTATTGTGAAACTGTTGATTTTTTTCACTTGTAAATTTCGTTATAGTTTTTATGGTGAATTTGTTGATTTTTTTTAATTTGGATTTTTTTGTTATTTCTATTGTAAAATTGTTGAGTTTTTTTAAGTTGGAACTTTTTTTTATGGTTTTTATAATGAAATTGTTGAGTTGTTTTAACTTTGGATATTTTTTAATGGTTTTTATTGTGAAATTGTTGAGTTTTTTTTACTTGGAACTTTTTTTTATGCTATTTTAGTAAAATTGTTGATTTTTTTAAATTGGAACTCTTTTATATGGTTTTTATAGTTAAACTGTTGTGTTTTTTCATTTGGAAATTTTGTTATAGTTTTTATGGTGAAATGTATGGTTTTTTTAATTTAATTTGGAACTTTTTTTATTTTTGTAGTAAAATTGTTGAGTATTTTTAACTTGAAACTTTTATTAAGGTTTTTATAGTGAGATTGTTCAATTTATGGTTTTTATAGTGCAATTGTTGAGTTTTTTTAACTTGGAATTCTCTTTAATAGTTTTTATAGTGAGACTGTTGAGTGTTTTTAACTTGCAAATTTTTTCATACTATTTGTAGTATAATTGTTTTGGTTTTTTAAATTGAAATTTTTTTATTGTTTTTATAGAGAAACTGTTGAGTTTATTAAATTCTATTATAGTTTTTATGGTGAAATTCTTGATTTTTTTATTTAATTTGGAACAATTATATTATCTTTGTAGTAAAATTGTTGAGTTTTTTTTTAACTTGGAACTTTTTTTTAAGATTTTATAGTGAAATTGTTCAGTTTATGGTTTTTATAGTGAAATTCTTGAGTTTTTTTAAATTGGAATTCATTTAAATGGTTTTTATGGTGAAACTCTTGAGTTTTTTTAACTTGCGACTTTTTTCTATACTATTTATAGTAAAATTGTTTAATTTTTTTAAATTGATACTTTTTTTATTCTTTTATTGTGAAACTGTTGAGTATTTTCACTTGTAAATTTCGTTATAGGTTTTATGGTGAAATTGTTGATTTATTTTTAATTTGGATTTTTTTGTTATTTCTATTGTAAAATTGTTGAGTTTTTTTAAGTTGGAACTTTTTTTTATGGTTTTTATAATGAAATTGTTGAGTTGTTTTAACTTTGGATATTTTTTAATGGTTTTTATTGTGAAATTATTGAGTTTTTTTTACTTGGATCTTTTTTTATACTATTTTAGTAAAATTGTTGAGTTTTTTAAATTGGAACTTTTTTCTATGGTTTTAATAGTTAAACTGTTGTGTTTTTTCATTTGGATTTTTTTTATAGATTTTATGGTTAAATGTATGATTTTTTTATTTAATTTGGAACTTTTTTTATTTTATTAGTAAAATTGTTGTGTTTTTTTAACTTGAAACTTTTATTAAGGTTTTTATAATGAGATTGTTCAATTTATGGTTTTTATAGTGCAATTGTTGAGTTTTTTAATTTGGAATTCTCTTTAATAGTTTTTATAGTGAGACTGTTGAGTGTTTTTAACTTGCAACTTTTTTCATACTATTTGTAGTATAATTATTTTATTTTTTTAAATTGAAATTTATTTATTGTTTTTATAGAGAAACTGTTGAGTTTATTAAATTCTATTATAGTTTTTATGGTGAAATTCTTGATTTTTTTCTCTAATTTGGAACTTTTATATTATGTTTGTAGTAAAATTATTGAGTTTTTTCTAAGTTGGGACTTTTTTTTAAGGTTTTTATAGTTAAATTGTTCAGTTTATGGCTTTTATAGTGAAATTCTTTAGTTTTTTTAAAATTGGAATTCATTTAAATGGTTTTTATAGTGAAACAATTGAGTTTTTTTAACTTGCGACTTTTTTTATACTATTTATAGTAAAATTGTTTAATTTGTTTAAATTGAAACTTTTTTGATTCTTTTATTGTGAAACTGTTGATTTTTTTCACTTGTAAATTTTGTTATAGTTTTTATGGTGAAATTGTTGATTTTTTTTAATTTGGATTTTTTTGTTATTTCTATTGTAAAATTGTTGAGTTTTTTTAAGTTGGAACTTTTTTTTATGGTTTTTATAATGAAATTGTTGAGTTGTTTTAACTTTGGATATTTTTTATTGGTTTTTATTGTGAAATTGTTGAGTTTTTTTTACTTGGAACTTTTTTTATACTATTTTAGTAAAATTGTTGATTTTTTTAAATTGGAACTTTTTTATATGGTTTTTATAGTTAAACTGTTGTGTTTTTTCATTTGGAAATTTTGTTATAGTTTTTATGGTGAAATGTATGGTTTTTTTATTTAATTTGGAACTTTTTTTATTTTTGTAGTAAAATTGTTGAGTATTTTTAACTTGAAACTTTTATTAAGGTTTTTATAGTGAGATTGTTCAATTTATGGTTTTTATAGTGCAATTGTTGAGTTTTTTTAACTTGGAATTCTCTTTAATAGTTTTTATAGTGAGACTGTTGAGTGTTTTTAACTTGCAAATTTTTTCATACTATTTGTAGTATAATTGTTTTGGTTTTTTAAATTGAAATTTTTTTATTGTTTTTATAGAGAAACTGTTGAGTTTATTAAATTCTATTATAGTTTTTATGGTGAAATTCTTGATTTTTTTATTTAATTTGGAACAATTATATTATCTTTGTAGTAAAATTGTTGAGTTTTTTTTTAACTTGGAACTTTTTTTTAAGGTTTTTATAGTGAAATTGTTCAGTTTATGGTTTTTATAGTGAAATTCTTGAGTTTTTTTAAATTGGAATTCATTTAAATGGTTTTTATGGTGAAACTCTTGAGTTTTTTTAACTTGCGACTTTTTTTATACTATTTATAGTAAAATTGTTTAATTTTTTTAAATTGATACTTTTTTTATTCTTTTATTGTGAAACTGTTGAGTATTTTCACTTGTAAATTTCGTTATAGTTTTTATGGTGAAATTGTTGATTTATTTTTAATTTGGATTTTTTTGTTATTTCTATTGTAAAATTGTTGAGTTTTTTTAAGTTGGAACTTTTTTTTATGGTTTTTATAATGAAATTGTTGAGTTGTTTTAACTTTGGATATTTTTTAATGGTTTTTATTGTGAAATTATTGAGTTTTTTTTACTTGGATCTTTTTTTATACTATTTTAGTAAAATTGTTGAGTTTTTTAAATTGGAACTTTTTTCTATGGTTTTAATAGTTAAACTGTTGTGTTTTTTCATTTGGATTTTTTTTTATAGATTTTATGGTTAAATGTATGATTTTTTTATTTAATTTGGAACTTTTTTTATTTTATTAGTAAAATTGTTGTGTTTTTTTAACTTGAAACTTTTATTAAAGTTTGTATAGTGAGATTGTTCAATTTATGGTTTTTATAGTGCAATTGTTGAGTTTTTTAATTTGGAATTCTCTTTAATAGTTTTTATAGTGAGACTGTTGAGTGTTTTTAACTTGCAACTTTTTTCATACTATTTGTAGTATAATTATTTTATTTTTTTAAATTGAAATTTATTTATTGTTTTTATAGAGAAACTGTTGAGTTTATTAAATTCTATTATAGTTTTTATGGTGAAATTCTTGATTTTTTTCTCTAATTTGGAACTTTTATATTATGTTTGTAGTAAAATTATTGAGTTTTTTCTAAGTTGGGACTTTTTTTTAAGGTTTTTATAGTTAAATTGTTCAGTTTATGGCTTTTATAGTGAAATTCTTTAGTTTTTTTAAAATTGGAATTCATTTAAATGGTTTTTATAGTGAAACAATTGAGTTTTTTTAACTTGCGACTTTTTTTATACTATTTATAGTAAAATTGTTTAATTTGTTTAAATTGAAACTTTTTTGATTCTTTTATTGTGAAACTGTTGATTTTTTTCACTTGTAAATTTCGTTATAGTTTTTATGGTGAATTTGTTGATTTTTTTTAATTTGGATTTTTTTGTTATTTCTATTGTAAAATTGTTGAGTTTTTTTAAGTTGGAACTTTTTTTTATGGTTTTTATAATGAAATTGTTGAGTTGTTTTAACTTTGGATATTTTTTAATGGTTTTTATTGTGAAATTGTTGAGTTTTTTTTACTTGGAACTTTTTTTATGCTATTTTAGTAAAATTGTTGATTTTTTTAAATTGGAACTTTTTTATATGGTTTTTATAGTTAAACTGTTGTGTTTTTTCATTTGGAAATTTTGTTATAGTTTTTATGGTGAAATGTATGGTTTTTTTTATTTAATTTGGAACTTTTTTTATTTTTGTAGTAAAATTGTTGAGTATTTTTAACTTGAAACTTTTATTAAGGTTTTTATAGTGAGATTGTTCAATTTATGGTTTTTATAGTGCAATTGTTGAGTTTTTTTAACTTGGAATTCTCTTTAATAGTTTTTATAGTGAGACTGTTGAGTGTTTTTAACTTGCAAATTTTTTCATACTATTTGTAGTATAATTGTTTTGGTTTTTTAAATTGAAATTTTTTTATTGTTTTTATAGAGAAACTGTTGAGTTTATTAAATTCTATTATAGTTTTTATGGTGAAATTCTTGATTTTTTTATTTAATTTGGAACAATTATATTATCTTTGTAGTAAAATTGTTGAGTTTTTTTTTAACTTGGAACTTTTTTTTAAGATTTTATAGTGAAATTGTTCAGTTTATGGTTTTTATAGTGAAATTCTTGAGTTTTTTTAAATTGGAATTCATTTAAATGGTTTTTATGGTGAAACTCTTGAGTTTTTTTAACTTGCGACTTTTTTCTATACTATTTATAGTAAAATTGTTTAATTTTTTTAAATTGATACTTTTTTTATTCTTTTATTGTGAAACTGTTGAGTATTTTCACTTGTAAATTTCGTTATAGGTTTTATGGTGAAATTGTTGATTTATTTTTAATTTGGATTTTTTTGTTATTTCTATTGTAAAATTGTTGAGTTTTTTTAAGTTGGAACTTTTTTTTATGGTTTTTATAATGAAATTGTTGAGTTGTTTTAACTTTGGATATTTTTTAATGGTTTTTATTGTGAAATTATTGAGTTTTTTTTACTTGGATCTTTTTTTATACTATTTTAGTAAAATTGTTGAGTTTTTTAAATTGGAACTTTTTTCTATGGTTTTAATAGTTAAACTGTTGTGTTTTTTCATTTGGATTTTTTTTTATAGATTTTATGGTTAAATGTATGATTTTTTTATTTAATTTGGAACTTTTTTTATTTTATTAGTAAAATTGTTGTGTTTTTTTAACTTGAAACTTTTATTAAAGTTTGTATAGTGAGATTGTTCAATTTATGGTTTTTATAGTGCAATTGTTGAGTTTTTTAATTTGGAATTCTCTTTAATAGTTTTTATAGTGAGACTGTTGAGTGTTTTTAACTTGCAACTTTTTTCATACTATTTGTAGTATAATTATTTTATTTTTTTAAATTGAAATTTATTTATTGTTTTTATAGAGAAACTGTTGAGTTTATTAAATTCTATTATAGTTTTTATGGTGAAATTCTTGATTTTTTTCTCTAATTTGGAACTTTTATATTATGTTTGTAGTAAAATTATTGAGTTTTTTCTAAGTTGGGACTTTTTTTTAAGGTTTTTATAGTTAAATTGTTCAGTTTATGGCTTTTATAGTGAAATTCTTTAGTTTTTTTAAAATTGGAATTCATTTAAATGGTTTTTATAGTGAAACAATTGAGTTTTTTTAACTTGCGACTTTTTTTATACTATTTATAGTAAAATTGTTTAATTTGTTTAAATTGAAACTTTTTTGATTCTTTTATTGTGAAACTGTTGATTTTTTTCACTTGTAAATTTCGTTATAGTTTTTATGGTGAATTTGTTGATTTTTTTTAATTTGGATTTTTTTGTTATTTCTATTGTAAAATTGTTGAGTTTTTTTAAGTTGGAACTTTTTTTTATGGTTTTTATAATGAAATTGTTGAGTTGTTTTAACTTTGGATATTTTTTAATGGTTTTTATTGTGAAATTGTTGAGTTTTTTTTACTTGGAACTTTTTTTATGCTATTTTAGTAAAATTGTTGATTTTTTTAAATTGGAACTTTTTTATATGGTTTTTATAGTTAAACTGTTGTGTTTTTTCATTTGGAAATTTTGTTATAGTTTTTATGGTGAAATGTATGGTTTTTTTTATTTAATTTGGAACTTTTTTTATTTTTGTAGTAAAATTGTTGAGTATTTTTAACTTGAAACTTTTATTAAGGTTTTTATAGTGAGATTGTTCAATTTATGGTTTTTATAGTGCAATTGTTGAGTTTTTTTAACTTGGAATTCTCTTTAATAGTTTTTATAGTGAGACTGTTGAGTGTTTTTAACTTGCAAATTTTTTCATACTATTTGTAGTATAATTGTTTTGGTTTTTTAAATTGAAATTTTTTTATTGTTTTTATAGAGAAACTGTTGAGTTTATTAAATTCTATTATAGTTTTTATGGTGAAATTCTTGATTTTTTTATTTAATTTGGAACAATTATATTATCTTTGTAGTAAAATTGTTGAGTTTTTTTTTAACTTGGAACTTTTTTTTAAGATTTTATAGTGAAATTGTTCAGTTTATGGTTTTTATAGTGAAATTCTTGAGTTTTTTTAAATTGGAATTCATTTAAATGGTTTTTATGGTGAAACTCTTGAGTTTTTTTAACTTGCGACTTTTTTCTATACTATTTATAGTAAAATTGTTTAATTTTTTTAAATTGATACTTTTTTTATTCTTTTATTGTGAAACTGTTGAGTATTTTCACTTGTAAATTTCGTTATAGGTTTTATGGTGAAATTGTTGATTTATTTTTAATTTGGATTTTTTTGTTATTTCTATTGTAAAATTGTTGAGTTTTTTTAAGTTGGAACTTTTTTTTATGGTTTTTATAATGAAATTGTTGAGTTGTTTTAACTTTGGATATTTTTTAATGGTTTTTATTGTGAAATTATTGAGTTTTTTTTACTTGGATCTTTTTTTATACTATTTTAGTAAAATTGTTGAGTTTTTTAAATTGGAACTTTTTTCTATGGTTTTAATAGTTAAACTGTTGTGTTTTTTCATTTGGATTTTTTTTTATAGATTTTATGGTTAAATGTATGATTTTTTTATTTAATTTGGAACTTTTTTTATTTTATTAGTAAAATTGTTGTGTTTTTTTAACTTGAAACTTTTATTAAAGTTTGTATAGTGAGATTGTTCAATTTATGGTTTTTATAGTGCAATTGTTGAGTTTTTTAATTTGGAATTCTCTTTAATAGTTTTTATAGTGAGACTGTTGAGTGTTTTTAACTTGCAACTTTTTTCATACTATTTGTAGTATAATTATTTTATTTTTTTAAATTGAAATTTATTTATTGTTTTTATAGAGAAACTGTTGAGTTTATTAAATTCTATTATAGTTTTTATGGTGAAATTCTTGATTTTTTTCTCTAATTTGGAACTTTTATATTATGTTTGTAGTAAAATTATTGAGTTTTTTCTAAGTTGGGACTTTTTTTTAAGGTTTTTATAGTTAAATTGTTCAGTTTATGGCTTTTATAGTGAAATTCTTTAGTTTTTTTAAAATTGGAATTCATTTAAATGGTTTTTATAGTGAAACAATTGAGTTTTTTTAACTTGCGACTTTTTTTATACTATTTATAGTAAAATTGTTTAATTTGTTTAAATTGAAACTTTTTTGATTCTTTTATTGTGAAACTGTTGATTTTTTTCACTTGTAAATTTCGTTATAGTTTTTATGGTGAATTTGTTGATTTTTTTTAATTTGGATTTTTTTGTTATTTCTATTGTAAAATTGTTGAGTTTTATTAAGTTGGAACTTTTTTTTATGGTTTTTATAATGAAATTGTTGAGTTGTTTTAACTTTGGATATTTTTTAATGGTTTTTATTGTGAAATTGTTGAGTTTTTTTTACTTGGAACTTTTTTTATGCTATTTTAGTAAAATTGTTGATTTTTTTAAATTGGAACTTTTTTATATGGTTTTTATAGTTAAACTGTTGTGTTTTTTCATTTGGAAATTTTGTTATAGTTTTTATGGTGAAATGTATGGTTTTTTTTATTTAATTTGGAACTTTTTTTATTTTTGTAGTAAAATTGTTGAGTATTTTTAACTTGAAACTTTTATTAAGGTTTTTATAGTGAGATTGTTCAATTTATGGTTTTTATAGTGCAATTGTTGAGTTTTTTTAACTTGGAATTCTCTTTAATAGTTTTTATAGTGAGACTGTTGAGTGTTTTTAACTTGCAAATTTTTTCATACTATTTGTAGTATAATTGTTTTGGTTTTTTAAATTGAAATTTTTTTATTGTTTTTATAGAGAAACTGTTGAGTTTATTAAATTCTATTATAGTTTTTATGGTGAAATTCTTGATTTTTTTATTTAATTTGGAACAATTATATTATCTTTGTAGTAAAATTGTTGAGTTTTTTTTTAACTTGGAACTTTTTTTTAAGATTTTATAGTGAAATTGTTCAGTTTATGGTTTTTATAGTGAAATTCTTGAGTTTTTTTAAATTGGAATTCATTTAAATGGTTTTTATGGTGAAACTCTTGAGTTTTTTTAACTTGCGACTTTTTTCTATACTATTTATAGTAAAATTGTTTAATTTTTTTAAATTGATACTTTTTTTATTCTTTTATTGTGAAACTGTTGAGTATTTTCACTTGTAAATTTCGTTATAGGTTTTATGGTGAAATTGTTGATTTATTTTTAATTTGGATTTTTTTGTTATTTCTATTGTAAAATTGTTGAGTTTTTTTAAGTTGGAACTTTTTTTTATGGTTTTTATAATGAAATTGTTGAGTTGTTTTAACTTTGGATATTTTTTAATGGTTTTTATTGTGAAATTATTGAGTTTTTTTTACTTGGATCTTTTTTTATACTATTTTAGTAAAATTGTTGAGTTTTTTAAATTGGAACTTTTTTCTATGGTTTTAATAGTTAAACTGTTGTGTTTTTTCATTTGGATTTTTTTTTATAGATTTTATGGTTAAATGTATGATTTTTTTATTTAATTTGGAACTTTTTTTATTTTATTAGTAAAATTGTTGTGTTTTTTTAACTTGAAACTTTTATTAAAGTTTGTATAGTGAGATTGTTCAATTTATGGTTTTTATAGTGCAATTGTTGAGTTTTTTAATTTGGAATTCTCTTTAATAGTTTTTATAGTGAGACTGTTGAGTGTTTTTAACTTGCAACTTTTTTCATACTATTTGTAGTATAATTATTTTATTTTTTTAAATTGAAATTTATTTATTGTTTTTATAGAGAAACTGTTGAGTTTATTAAATTCTATTATAGTTTTTATGGTGAAATTCTTGATTTTTTTCTCTAATTTGGAACTTTTATATTATGTTTGTAGTAAAATTATTGAGTTTTTTCTAAGTTGGGACTTTTTTTTTAAGGTTTTTATAGTTAAATTGTTCAGTTTATGGCTTTTATAGTGAAATTCTTTAGTTTTTTTAAAATTGGAATTCATTTAAATGGTTTTTATAGTGAAACAATTGAGTTTTTTTAACTTGCGACTTTTTTTATACTATTTATAGTAAAATTGTTTAATTTGTTTAAATTGAAACTTTTTTGATTCTTTTATTGTGAAACTGTTGATTTTTTTCACTTGTAAATTTCGTTATAGTTTTTATGGTGAATTTGTTGATTTTTTTTAATTTGGATTTTTTTGTTATTTCTATTGTAAAATTGTTGAGTTTTTTTAAGTTGCTTTTTTTTATGGTTTTTATAATGAAATTGTTGAGTTGTTTTAACTTTGGATATTTTTTAATGGTTTTTATTGTGAAATTGTTGAGTTTTTTTTACTTGGAACTTTTTTTATACTATTTTAGTAAAATTGTTGATTTTTTTAAATTGGAACTTTTTTATATGGTTTTTATAGTTAAACTGTTGTGTTTTTTCATTTGGAAATTTTGTTATAGTTTTTATGGTGAAATGTATGGTTTTTTTATTTAATTTGGAACTTTTTTTATTTTTGTAGTAAAATTGTTGAGTATTTTTAACTTGAAACTTTTATTAAGGTTTTTATAGTGAGATTGTTCAATTTATGGTTTTTATAGTGCAATTGTTGAGTTTTTTTAACTTGGAATTCTCTTTAATAGTTTTTATAGTGAGACTGTTGAGTGTTTTTAACTTGCAACTTTTTTCATACTATTTGTAGTATAATTGTTTTGGTTTTTTAAATTGAAATTTTTTTATTGTTTTTATAGAGAAACTGTTGAGTTTATTAAATTCTATTATAGTTTTTATGGTGAAATTCTTGATTTTTTTATTTAATTTGGAACAATTATATTATCTTTGTAGTAAAATTGTTGAGTTTTTTTTTAACTTGGAACTTTTTTTTAAGGTTTTTATAGTGAAATTGTTCAGTTTATGGTTTTTATAGTGAAATTCTTGAGTTTTTTTAAATTGGAATTCATTTAAATGGTTTTTATGGTGAAACTCTTGAGTTTTTTTAACTTGCGACTTTTTTTATACTATTTATAGTAAAATTGTTTAATTTTTTTAAATTGATACTTTTTTTATTCTTTTATTGTGAAACTGTTGAGTATTTTCACTTGTAAATTTCGTTATAGGTTTTATGGTGAAATTGTTGATTTATTTTTAATTTGGATTTTTTTGTTATTTCTATTGTAAAATTGTTGAGTTTTTTTAAGTTGGAACTTTTTTTTATGGTTTTTATAATGAAATTGTTGAGTTGTTTTAACTTTGGATATTTTTTAATGGTTTTTATTGTGAAATTATTGAGTTTTTTTTACTTGGATCTTTTTTTATACTATTTTAGTAAAATTGTTGAGTTTTTTAAATTGGAACTTTTTTCTATGGTTTTAATAGTTAAACTGTTGTGTTTTTTCATTTGGATTTTTTTTTATAGATTTTATGGTTAAATGTATGATTTTTTTATTTAATTTGGAACTTTTTTTATTTTATTAGTAAAATTGTTGTGTTTTTTTAACTTGAAACTTTTATTAAGGTTTTTATAGTGAGATTGTTCAATTTATGGTTTTTATAGTGCAATTGTTGAGTTTTTTAATTTGGAATTCTCTTTAATAGTTTTTATAGTGAGACTGTTGAGTGTTTTTAACTTGCAACTTTTTTCATACTATTTGTAGTATAATTATTTTATTTTTTTAAATTGAAATTTATTTATTGTTTTTATAGAGAAACTGTTGAGTTTATTAAATTCTATTATAGTTTTTATGGTGAAATTCTTGATTTTTTTCTTTAATTTGGAACTTTTATATTATGTTTGTAGTAAAATTATTGAGTTTTTTCTAAGTTGGGACTTTTTTTTAAGGTTTTTATAGCTAAATTGTTCAGTTTATGGCTTTTATAGTGAAATTCTTTAGTTTTTTTAAAATTGGAATTCATTTAAATGGTTTTTATAGTGAAACAATTGAGTTTTTTTAACTTGCCACTTTTTTTATACTATTTATAGTAAAATTGTTTAATTTGTTTAAATTGAAACTTTTTTGATTCTTTTATTGTGAAACTGTTGATTTTTTTCACTTGTAAATTTCGTTATAGTTTTTATGGTGAAATTGTTGATTTTTTTTAATTTGGATTTTTTTTGTTATTTCTATTGTAAAATTGTTGAGTTTTTTTAAGTTGGAACTTTTTTTTATGGTTTTTATAATGAAATTGTTGAGTTGTTTTAACTTTGGATATTTTTTAATGGTTTTTATTGTGAAATTGTTGAGTTTTTTTTACTTGGAACTTTTTTTATACTATTTTAGTAAAATTGTTGATTTTTTTAAATTGGAACTTTTTTATATGGTTTTTATAGTTAAACTGTTGTGTTTTTTCATTTGGAAATTTTGTTATAGTTTTTATGGTGAAATGTATGGTTTTTTTATTTAATTTGGAACTTTTTTTATTTTTGTAGTAAAATTGTTGAGTATTTTTAACTTGAAACTTTTATTAAGGTTTTTATAGTGAGATTGTTCAATTTATGGTTTTTATAGTGCAATTGTTGAGTTTTTTTAACTTGGAATTCTCTTTAATAGTTTTTATAGTGAGACTGTTGAGTGTTTTTAACTTGCAACTTTTTTCATACTATTTGTAGTATAATTGTTTTGGTTTTTTAAATTGAAATTTTTTTATTGTTTTTATAGAGAAACTGTTGAGTTTATTAAATTCTATTATAGTTTTTATGGTGAAATTCTTGATTTTTTTATTTAATTTGGAACAATTATATTATCTTTGTAGTAAAATTGTTGAGTTTTTTTTTAACTTGGAACTTTTTTTTAAGGTTTTTATAGTGAAATTGTTCAGTTTATGGTTTTTATAGTGAAATTCTTGAGTTTTTTTAAATTGGAATTCATTTAAATGGTTTTTATGGTGAAACTCTTGAGTTTTTTTAACTTGCGACTTTTTTTATACTATTTATAGTAAAATTGTTTAATTTTTTTAAATTGATACTTTTTTTATTCTTTTATTGTGAAACTGTTGAGTATTTTCACTTGTAAATTTCGTTATAGGTTTTATGGTGAAATTGTTGATTTATTTTTAATTTGGATTTTTTTGTTATTTCTATTGTAAAATTGTTGAGTTTTTTTAAGTTGGAACTTTTTTTTATGGTTTTTATAATGAAATTGTTGAGTTGTTTTAACTTTGGATATTTTTTAATGGTTTTTATTGTGAAATTATTGAGTTTTTTTTACTTGGATCTTTTTTTATACTATTTTAGTAAAATTGTTGAGTTTTTTAAATTGGAACTTTTTTCTATGGTTTTAATAGTTAAACTGTTGTGTTTTTTCATTTGGATTTTTTTTTATAGATTTTATGGTTAAATGTATGATTTTTTTATTTAATTTGGAACTTTTTTTATTTTATTAGTAAAATTGTTGTGTTTTTTTAACTTGAAACTTTTATTAAGGTTTTTATAGTGAGATTGTTCAATTTATGGTTTTTATAGTGCAATTGTTGAGTTTTTTAATTTGGAATTCTCTTTAATAGTTTTTATAGTGAGACTGTTGAGTGTTTTTAACTTGCAACTTTTTTCATACTATTTGTAGTATAATTATTTTATTTTTTTAAATTGAAATTTATTTATTGTTTTTATAGAGAAACTGTTGAGTTTATTAAATTCTATTATAGTTTTTATGGTGAAATTCTTGATTTTTTTCTTTAATTTGGAACTTTTATATTATGTTTGTAGTAAAATTATTGAGTTTTTTCTAAGTTGGGACTTTTTTTTAAGGTTTTTATAGCTAAATTGTTCAGTTTATGGCTTTTATAGTGAAATTCTTTAGTTTTTTTAAAATTGGAATTCATTTAAATGGTTTTTATAGTGAAACAATTGAGTTTTTTTAACTTGCCACTTTTTTTATACTATTTATAGTAAAATTGTTTAATTTGTTTAAATTGAAACTTTTTTGATTCTTTTATTGTGAAACTGTTGATTTTTTTCACTTGTAAATTTCGTTATAGTTTTTATGGTGAAATTGTTGATTTTTTTTAATTTGGATTTTTTTTGTTATTTCTATTGTAAAATTGTTGAGTTTTTTTAAGTTGGAACTTTTTTTTATGGTTTTTATAATGAAATTGTTGAGTTGTTTTAACTTTGGATATTTTTTAATGGTTTTTATTGTGAAATTGTTGAGTTTTTTTTACTTGGAACTTTTTTTATACTATTTTAGTAAAATTGTTGATTTTTTTAAATTGGAACTTTTTTATATGGTTTTTATAGTTAAACTGTTGTGTTTTTTCATTTGGAAATTTTGTTATAGTTTTTATGGTGAAATGTATGGTTTTTTTATTTAATTTGGAACTTTTTTTATTTTTGTAGTAAAATTGTTGAGTATTTTTAACTTGAAACTTTTATTAAGGTTTTTATAGTGAGATTGTTCAATTTATGGTTTTTATAGTGCAATTGTTGAGTTTTTTTAACTTGGAATTCTCTTTAATAGTTTTTATAGTGAGACTGTTGAGTGTTTTTAACTTGCAACTTTTTTCATACTATTTGTAGTATAATTGTTTTGGTTTTTTAAATTGAAATTTTTTTATTGTTTTTATAGAGAAACTGTTGAGTTTATTAAATTCTATTATAGTTTTTATGGTGAAATTCTTGATTTTTTTATTTAATTTGGAACAATTATATTATCTTTGTAGTAAAATTGTTGAGTTTTTTTTTAACTTGGAACTTTTTTTTAAGGTTTTTTATAGTGAAATTGTTCAGTTTATGGTTTTTATAGTGAAATTCTTGAGTTTTTTTAAATTGGAATTCATTTAAATGGTTTTTATGATGAAACTCTTGAGTTTTTTTAACTTGCGACTTTTTTTATACTATTTATAGTAAAATTGTTTAATTTTTTTAAATTGATACTTTTTTTATTCTTTTATTGTGAAACTGTTGAGTATTTTCACTTGTAAATTTCGTTATAGGTTTTATGGTGAAATTGTTGATTTATTTTTAATTTGGATTTTTTTGTTATTTCTATTGTAAAATTGTTGAGTTTTTTTAAGTTGGAACTTTTTTTTATGGTTTTTATAATGAAATTGTTGAGTTGTTTTAACTTTGGATATTTTTTAATGGTTTTTATTGTGAAATTATTGAGTTTTTTTTACTTGGATCTTTTTTTATACTATTTTAGTAAAATTGTTGAGTTTTTTAAATTGGAACTTTTTTCTATGGTTTTAATAGTTAAACTGTTGTGTTTTTTCATTTGGATTTTTTTTTATAGATTTTATGGTTAAATGTATGATTTTTTTATTTAATTTGGAACTTTTTTTATTTTATTAGTAAAATTGTTGTGTTTTTTTAACTTGAAACTTTTATTAAGGTTTTTATAGTGAGATTGTTCAATTTATGGTTTTTATAGTGCAATTGTTGAGTTTTTTAATTTGGAATTCTCTTTAATAGTTTTTATAGTGAGACTGTTGAGTGTTTTTAACTTGCAACTTTTTTCATACTATTTTTAGTATAATTATTTTATTTTTTTAAATTGAAATTTATTTATTGTTTTTATAGAGAAACTGTTGAGTTTATTAAATTCTATTATAGTTTTTATGGTGAAATTCTTGATTTTTTTCTTTAATTTGGAACTTTTATATTATGTTTGTAGTAAAATTATTGAGTTTTTTCTAAGTTGGGACTTTTTTTTAAGGTTTTTATAGCTAAATTGTTCAGTTTATGGCTTTTATAGTGAAATTCTTTAGTTTTTTTAAAATTGGAATTCATTTAAATGGTTTTTATAGTGAAACAATTGAGTTTTTTTAACTTGCGACTTTTTTTATACTATTTATAGTAAAATTGTTTAATTTGTTTAAATTGAAACTTTTTTGATTCTTTTATTGTGAAACTGTTGATTTTTTTCACTTGTAAATTTCGTTATAGTTTTTATGGTGAAATTGTTGATTTTTTTTAATTTGGATTTTTTTTGTTATTTCTATTGTAAAATTGTTGAGTTTTTTTAAGTTGGAACTTTTTTTTATGGTTTTTATAATGAAATTGTTGAGTTGTTTTAACTTTGGATATTTTTTAATGGTTTTTATTGTGAAATTGTTGAGTTTTTTTTACTTGGAACTTTTTTTATACTATTTTAGTAAAATTGTTGATTTTTTTAAATTGGAACTTTTTTATATGGTTTTTATAGTTAAACTGTTGTGTTTTTTCATTTGGAAATTTTGTTATAGTTTTTATGGTGAAATGTATGGTTTTTTTATTTAATTTGGAACTTTTTTTATTTTTGTAGTAAAATTGTTGAGTATTTTTAACTTGAAACTTTTATTAAGGTTTTTATAGTGAGATTGTTCAATTTATGGTTTTTATAGTGCAATTGTTGAGTTTTTTTAACTTGGAATTCTCTTTAATAGTTTTTATAGTGAGACTGTTGAGTGTTTTTAACTTGCAACTTTTTTCATACTATTTGTAGTATAATTGTTTTGGTTTTTTAAATTGAAATTTTTTTATTGTTTTTATAGAGAAACTGTTGAGTTTATTAAATTCTATTATAGTTTTTATGGTGAAATTCTTGATTTTTTTATTTAATTTGGAACAATTATATTATCTTTGTAGTAAAATTGTTGAGTTTTTTTTTAACTTGGAACTTTTTTTTAAGGTTTTTATAGTGAAATTGTTCAGTTTATGGTTTTTATAGTGAAATTCTTGAGTTTTTTTAAATTGGAATTCATTTAAATGGTTTTTATGGTGAAACTCTTGAGTTTTTTTAACTTGCGACTTTTTTTATACTATTTATAGTAAAATTGTTTAATTTTTTTAAATTGATACTTTTTTTATTCTTTTATTGTGAAACTGTTGAGTATTTTCACTTGTAAATTTCGTTATAGGTTTTATGGTGAAATTGTTGATTTATTTTTAATTTGGATTTTTTTGTTATTTCTATTGTAAAATTGTTGAGTTTTTTTAAGTTGGAACTTTTTTTTATGGTTTTTATAATGAAATTGTTGAGTTGTTTTAACTTTGGATATTTTTTAATGGTTTTTATTGTGAAATTATTGAGTTTTTTTTACTTGGATCTTTTTTTATACTATTTTAGTAAAATTGTTGAGTTTTTTAAATTGGAACTTTTTTCTATGGTTTTAATAGTTAAACTGTTGTGTTTTTTCATTTGGATTTTTTTTTATAGATTTTATGGTTAAATGTATGATTTTTTTATTTAATTTGGAACTTTTTTTATTTTATTAGTAAAATTGTTGTGTTTTTTTAACTTGAAACTTTTATTAAGGTTTTTATAGTGAGATTGTTCAATTTATGGTTTTTATAGTGCAATTGTTGAGTTTTTTAATTTGGAATTCTCTTTAATAGTTTTTATAGTGAGACTGTTGAGTGTTTTTAACTTGCAACTTTTTTCATACTATTTGTAGTATAATTATTTTATTTTTTTAAATTGAAATTTATTTATTGTTTTTATAGAGAAACTGTTGAGTTTATTAAATTCTATTATAGTTTTTATGGTGAAATTCTTGATTTTTTTCTTTAATTTGAAACTTTTATATTATGTTTGTAGTAAAATTATTGAGTTTTTTCTAAGTTGGGACTTTTTTTTAAGGTTTTTATAGCTAAATTGTTCAGTTTATGGCTTTTATAGTGAAATTCTTTAGTTTTTTTAAAATTGGAATTCATTTAAATGGTTTTTATAGTGAAACAATTGAGTTTTTTTAACTTGCGACTTTTTTTATACTATTTATAGTAAAATTGTTTAATTTGTTTAAATTGAAACTTTTTTGATTCTTTTATTGTGAAACTGTTGATTTTTTTCACTTGTAAATTTCGTTATAGTTTTTATGGTGAAATTGTTGATTTTTTTTAATTTGGATTTTTTTGTTATTTCTATTGTAAAATTGTTGAGTTTTTTTAAGTTGGAACTTTTTTTTTATGGTTTTTATAATGAAATTGTTGAGTTGTTTTAACTTTGGATATTTTTTAATGGTTTTTATTGTGAAATTGTTGAGTTTTTTTTACTTGGAACTTTTTTTATACTATTTTAGTAAAATTGTTGATTTTTTTAAATTGGAACTTTTTTATATGGTTTTTATAGTTAAACTGTTGTGTTTTTTCATTTGGAAATTTTGTTATAGTTTTTATGGTGAAATGTATGGTTTTTTTATTTAATTTGGAACTTTTTTTATTTTTGTAGTAAAATTGTTGAGTATTTTTAACTTGAAACTTTTATTAAGGTTTTTATAGTGAGATTGTTCAATTTATGGTTTTTATAGTGCAATTGTTGAGTTTTTTTAACTTGGAATTCTCTTTAATAGTTTTTATAGTGAGACTGTTGAGTGTTTTTAACTTGCAACTTTTTTCATACTATTTGTAGTATAATTGTTTTGGTTTTTTAAATTGAAATTTTTTTATTGTTTTTATAGAGAAACTGTTGAGTTTATTAAATTCTATTATAGTTTTTATGGTGAAATTCTTGATTTTTTTATTTAATTTGGAACAATTATATTATCTTTGTAGTAAAATTGTTGAGTTTTTTTTTAACTTGGAACTTTTTTTTAAGGTTTTTATAGTGAAATTGTTCAGTTTATGGTTTTTATAGTGAAATTCTTGAGTTTTTTTAAATTGGAATTCATTTAAATGGTTTTTATGGTGAAACTCTTGAGTTTTTTTAACTTGCGACTTTTTTTATACTATTTATAGTAAAATTGTTTAATTTTTTTAAATTGATACTTTTTTTATTCTTTTATTGTGAAACTGTTGAGTATTTTCACTTGTAAATTTCGTTATAGGTTTTATGGTGAAATTGTTGATTTATTTTTAATTTGGATTTTTTTGTTATTTCTATTGTAAAATTGTTGAGTTTTTTTAAGTTGGAACTTTTTTTTATGGTTTTTATAATGAAATTGTTGAGTTGTTTTAACTTTGGATATTTTTTAATGGTTTTTATTGTGAAATTATTGAGTTTTTTTTACTTGGATCTTTTTTTATACTATTTTAGTAAAATTGTTGAGTTTTTTAAATTGGAACTTTTTTCTATGGTTTTAATAGTTAAACTGATGTGTTTTTTCATTTGGATTTTTTTTTATAGATTTTATGGTTAAATGTATGATTTTTTTATTTAATTTGGAACTTTTTTTATTTTATTAGTAAAATTGTTGTGTTTTTTTAACTTGAAACTTTTATTAAGGTTTTTATAGTGAGATTGTTCAATTTATGGTTTTTATAGTGCAATTGTTGAGTTTTTTAATTTGGAATTCTCTTTAATAGTTTTTATAGTGAGACTGTTGAGTGTTTTTAACTTGCAACTTTTTTCATACTATTTGTAGTATAATTATTTTATTTTTTTAAATTGAAATTTATTTATTGTTTTTATAGAGAAACTGTTGAGTTTATTAAATTCTATTATAGTTTTTATGGTGAAATTCTTGATTTTTTTCTTTAATTTGGAACTTTTATATTATGTTTGTGGTAAAATTATTGAGTTTTTTCTAAGTTGGGACTTTTTTTTAAGGTTTTTATAGCTAAATTGTTCAGTTTATGGCTTTTATAGTGAAATTCTTTAGTTTTTTTAAAATTGGAATTCATTTAAATGGTTTTTATAGTGAAACAATTGAGTTTTTTTAACTTGCGACTTTTTTTATACTATTTATAGTAAAATTGTTTAATTTGTTTAAATTGAAACTTTTTTGATTCTTTTATTGTGAAACTGTTGATTTTTTTCACTTGTAAATTTCGTTATAGTTTTTATGGTGAAATTGTTGATTTTTTTTAATTTGGATTTTTTTGTTATTTCTATTGTAAAATTGTTGAGTTTTTTTAAGTTGGAACTTTTTTTTTATGGTTTTTATAATGAAATTGTTGAGTTGTTTTAACTTTGGATATTTTTTAATGGTTTTTATTGTGAAATTGTTGAGTTTTTTTTACTTGGAACTTTTTTTATACTATTTTAGTAAAATTGTTGATTTTTTTAAATTGGAACTTTTTTATATGGTTTTTATAGTTAAACTGTTGTGTTTTTTCATTTGGAAATTTTGTTATAGTTTTTATGGTGAAATGTATGGTTTTTTTATTTAATTTGGAACTTTTTTTATTTTTGTAGTAAAATTGTTGAGTATTTTTAACTTGAAACTTTTATTAAGGTTTTTATAGTGAGATTGTTCAATTTATGGTTTTTATAGTGCAATTGTTGAGTTTTTTTAACTTGGAATTCTCTTTAATAGTTTTTATAGTGAGACTGTTGAGTGTTTTTAACTTGCAACTTTTTTCATACTATTTGTAGTATAATTGTTTTGGTTTTTTAAATTGAAATTTTTTTATTGTTTTTATAGAGAAACTGTTGAGTTTATTAAATTCTATTATAGTTTTTATGGTGAAATTCTTGATTTTTTTATTTAATTTGGAACAATTATATTATCTTTGTAGTAAAATTGTTGAGTTTTTTTTTAACTTGGAACTTTTTTTTAAGGTTTTTATAGTGAAATTGTTCAGTTTATGGTTTTTATAGTGAAATTCTTGAGTTTTTTTAAATTGGAATTCATTTAAATGGTTTTTATGGTGAAACTCTTGAGTTTTATGAACTTGCGACTTTTTTTATACTATTTATAGTAAAATTGTTTAATTTTTTTAAATTGATACTTTTTTTATTCTTTTATTGTGAAACTGTTGAGTATTTTCACTTGTAAATTTCGTTATAGGTTTTATGGTGAAATTGTTGATTTATTTTTAATTTGGATTTTTTTGTTATTTCTATTGTAAAATTGTTGAGTTTTTTTAAGTTGGAACTTTTTTTTATGGTTTTTATAATGAAATTGTTGAGTTGTTTTAACTTTGGATATTTTTTAATGGTTTTTATTGTGAAATTATTGAGTTTTTTTTACTTGGATCTTTTTTTATACTATTTTAGTAAAATTGTTGAGTTTTTTAAATTGGAACTTTTTTCTATGGTTTTAATAGTTAAACTGATGTGTTTTTTCATTTGGATTTTTTTTTATAGATTTTATGGTTAAATGTATGATTTTTTTATTTAATTTGGAACTTTTTTTATTTTATTAGTAAAATTGTTGTGTTTTTTTAACTTGAAACTTTTATTAAAGTTTGTATAGTGAGATTGTTCAATTTATGGTTTTTATAGTGCAATTGTTGAGTTTTTTAATTTGGAATTCTCTTTAATAGTTTTTATAGTGAGACTGTTGAGTGTTTTTAACTTGCAACTTTTTTCATACTATTTGTAGTATAATTATTTTATTTTTTTAAATTGAAATTTATTTATTGTTTTTATAGAGAAACTGTTGAGTTTATTAAATTCTATTATAGTTTTTATGGTGAAATTCTTGATTTTTTTTTCTTTAATTTGGAACTTTTATATTATGTTTGTGGTAAAATTATTGAGTTT
Organism: Lathyrus aphaca; assembly: GCA_963966055.1. Taxonomy (NCBI): domain Eukaryota; kingdom Viridiplantae; phylum Streptophyta; class Magnoliopsida; order Fabales; family Fabaceae; genus Lathyrus; species Lathyrus aphaca. The sequence continues at coordinate 224,928,602 of OZ014522.1, forward strand.
TTTATAACTTGGGACTTTTATTTAAGGTTTTTATAGTTAAATTGTTCAGTTTATGGCTTTTATAGTGAAATTCTTTAGTTTTTGTAAAATTGGAATTCATTTAAATGGTTTTTATAGTGAAATAATTGAGTTTTTTTAACTTGCCACTTTTTTTATACTATTTATAGTAAAATTGTTTAATTTGTTTAAATTGAAACTTTTTTGATTCTTTTATTGTGAAACTGTTGATTTTTTTCACTTGTAAATTTCGTTATAGTTTTTATGGTGAAATTGTTGATTTTTTTTAATTTGGATTTTTTTGTTATTTCTATTGTAAAATTGTTGAGTTTTTTTAAGTTGGAACTTTTATTTATGGTTTTTATAATGAAATTGTTGAGTTGTTTTAACTTTGGATATTTTTTAATGGTTTTTATTGTGAAATTGTTGAGTTTTTTTTACTTGGAACTTTTTTTATACTATTTTAGTAAAATTGTTGATTTTTTTAAATTGGAACTTTTTTATATGGTTTTTATAGTTAAACTGTTGTGTTTTTTCATTTGGAAATTTTGTTATAGTTTTTATGGTGAAATGTATGGTTTTTTTATTTAATTTGGAACTTTTTTTATTTTTGTAGTAAAATTGTTGAGTATTTTTAACTTGAAACTTTTATTAAGGTTTTTATAGTGAGATTGTTCAATTTATGGTTTTTATAGTGCAATTGTTGAGTTTTTTTAACTTGGAATTCTCTTTAATAGTTTTTATAGTGAGACTGTTGAGTGTTTTTAACTTGCAACTTTTTTCATACTCTTTGTAGTATAATTGTTTTGGTTTTTTAAATTGAAATTTTTTTATTGTTTTTATAGAGAAACTGTTGAGTTTATTAAATTCTATTATAGTTTTTATGGTGAAATTCTTGATTTTTTTATTTAATTTGGAACAATTATATTATCTTTGTAGTAAAATTGTTGAGTTTTTTTTTAACTTGGAACTTTTTTTTAAGGTTTTTATAGTGAAATTGTTCAGTTTATGGTTTTTATAGTGAAATTCTTGAGTTTTTTTAAATTGGAATTCATTTAAATGGTTTTTATGGTGAAACTCTTGAGTTTTATGAACTTGCGACTTTTTTTATACTATTTATAGTAAAATTGTTTAATTTTTTTAAATTGATACTTTTTTTATTCTTTTATTGTGAAACTGTTGAGTATTTTCACTTGTAAATTTCGTTATAGGTTTTATGGTGAAATTGTTGATTTATTTTTAATTTGGATTTTTTTGTTATTTCTATTGTAAAATTGTTGAGTTTTTTTAAGTTGGAACTTTTTTTTATGGTTTTTATAATGAAATTGTTGAGTTGTTTTAACTTTGGATATTTTTTAATGGTTTTTATTGTGAAATTATTGAGTTTTTTTTACTTGGATCTTTTTTTATACTATTTTAGTAAAATTGTTGAGTTTTTTAAATTGGAACTTTTTTCTATGGTTTTAATAGTTAAACTGATGTGTTTTTTCATTTGGATTTTTTTTTATAGATTTTATGGTTAAATGTATGATTTTTTTATTTAATTTGGAACTTTTTTTATTTTATTAGTAAAATTGTTGTGTTTTTTTAACTTGAAACTTTTATTAAAGTTTGTATAGTGAGATTGTTCAATTTATGGTTTTTATAGTGCAATTGTTGAGTTTTTTAATTTGGAATTCTCTTTAATAGTTTTTATAGTGAGACTGTTGAGTGTTTTTAACTTGCAACTTTTTTCATACTATTTGTAGTATAATTATTTTATTTTTTTAAATTGAAATTTATTTATTGTTTTTATAGAGAAACTGTTGAGTTTATTAAATTCTATTATAGTTTTTATGGTGAAATTCTTGATTTTTTTTTCTTTAATTTGGAACTTTTATATTATGTTTGTGGTAAAATTATTGAGTTTTTTATAACTTGGGACTTTTATTTAAGGTTTTTATAGTTAAATTGTTCAGTTTATGGCTTTTATAGTGAAATTCTTTAGTTTTTGTAAAATTGGAATTCATTTAAATGGTTTTTATAGTGAAATAATTGAGTTTTTTTAACTTGCCACTTTTTTTATACTATTTATAGTAAAATTGTTTAATTTGTTTAAATTGAAACTTTTTTGATTCTTTTATTGTGAAACTGTTGATTTTTTTCACTTGTAAATTTCGTTATAGTTTTTATGGTGAAATTGTTGATTTTTTTTAATTTGGATTTTTTTGTTATTTCTATTGTAAAATTGTTGAGTTTTTTTAAGTTGGAACTTTTATTTATGGTTTTTATAATGAAATTGTTGAGTTGTTTAACTTTGGATATTTTTTAATGGTTTTTATTGTGAAATTGTTGAGTTTTTTTTACTTGGAACTTTTTTTATACTATTTTAGTAAAATTGTTGATTTTTTTAAATTGGAACTTTTTTATATGGTTTTTATAGTTAAACTGTTGTGTTTTTTCATTTGGAAATTTTGTTATAGTTTTTATGGTGAAATGTATGGTTTTTTTATTTAATTTGGAACTTTTTTTATTTTTGTAGTAAAATTGTTGAGTATTTTTAACTTGAAACTTTTATTAAGGTTTTTATAGTGAGATTGTTCAATTTATGGTTTTTATAGTGCAATTGTTGAGTTTTTTTAACTTGGAATTCTCTTTAATAGTTTTTATAGTGAGACTGTTGAGTGTTTTTAACTTGCAACTTTTTTCATACTATTTGTAGTATAATTGTTTTGGTTTTTTAAATTGAAATTTTTTTATTGTTTTTATAGAGAAACTGTTGAGTTTATTAAATTCTATTATAGTTTTTATGGTGAAATTCATGATTTTTTTATTTAATTTGGAACAATTATATTATCTTTGTAGTAAAATTGTTGAGTTTTTTTTTAATTTGGAACTTTTTTTTAAGGTTTTTATAGTGAAATTGTTCAGTTTATGGTTTTTATAGTGAAATTCTTGAGTTTTTTTAAATTGGAATTCATTTAAATGGTTTTTATGGTGAAACTCTTGAGTTTTTTTAACTTGCGACTTTTTTTATACTATTTATAGTAAAATTGTTTAATTTTTTTAAATTGATACTTTTTTTATTCTTTTATTGTGAAACTGTTGAGTATTTTCACTTGTAAATTTCGTTATAGGTTTTATAGTGAAATTGTTGATTTATTTTTAATTTGGATTTTTTTGTTATTTCTATTGTAAAATTGTTGAGTTTTTTTAAGTTGGAACTTTTTTTATGGTTTTTATAATGAAATTGTTGAGTTGTTTTAACTTTGGATATTTTTTAATGGTTTTTATTGTGAAATTATTGAGTTTTTTTTACTTGGATCTTTTTTTATACTATTTTAGTAAAATTGTTGAGTTTTTTAAATTGGAACTTTTTTCTATGGTTTTAATAGTTAAACTGTTGTGTTTTTTCATTTGGAATATTTTTTATAGATTTTATTGTTAAATGTATGATTTTTTTATTTAATTTGGAACTTTTTTTATTTTATTAGTAAAATTGTTGTGTTTTTTTAACTTGAAACTTTTATTAAGGTTTTTATAGTGCAATTGTTGAGTTTTTTAATTTGGAATTCTCTTTAATAGTTTTTATAGTGAGACTGTTGAGTGTTTTTAACTTGCAACTTTTTTCATACTATTTGTAGTATAATTATTTTATTTTTTTAAATTGAAATTTATTTATTGTTTTTATAGAGAAACTGTTGAGTTTATTAAATTCTATTATAGTTTTTATGGTGAAATTCTTGATTTTTTTCTTTAATTTGGAACTTTTATATTATGTTTGTAGTAAAATTATTGAGTTTTTTCTAACTTGGGACTTTTTTTAAAGGTTTTTATAGTTAAATTGTTCAGTTTATGGCTTTTATAGTGAAATTCTTTAGTTTTTTTAAAATTGGAATTCATTTAAATGGTTTTTATAGTGAAACAATTGAGTTTTTTTAACTTGCGACTTTTTTTATACTATTTATAGTAAAATTGTTTAATTTGTTTAAATTGAAACTTTTTTGATTCTTTTATTGTGAAACTGTTGATTTTTTTCACTTGTAAATTTCGTTATAGTTTTTATGGTGAAATTGTTGATTTTTTTGTTATTTCTATTGTAAAATTGTTGAGTTTTTTTAAGTTGGAACTTTTTTTTATGGTTTTTATAATGAAATTGTTGAGTTGTTTTAACTTTGGATATTTTTTAATGGTTTTTATTGTGAAATTGTTGAGTTTTTTTTACTTGGAACTTTTTTTATACTATTTTAGTAAAATTGTTGATTTTTTTAAATTGGAACTTTTTTATATGGTTTTTATAGTTAAACTGTTGTGTTTTTTCATTTGGAAATTTTGTTATAGTTTTTATGGTGAAATGTATGGTTTTTTTATTTAATTTGGAACTTTTTTTATTTTTGTAGTAAAATTGTTGAGTATTTTTAACTTGAAACTTTTATTAAGGTTTTTATAGTGAGATTGTTCAATTTATGGTTTTTATAGTGCAATTGTTGAGTTTTTTTAACTTGGAATTCTCTTTAATAGTTTTTATAGTGAGACTGTTGAGTGTTTTTAACTTGCAACTTTTTTCATACTATTTGTAGTATAATTGTTTTGGTTTTTTAAATTGAAATTTTTTTATTGTTTTTATAGAGAAACTGTTGAGTTTATTAAATTCTATTATAGTTTTTATGGTGAAATTCTTGATTTTTTTATTTAATTTGGAACAATTATATTATCTTTGTAGTAAAATTGTTGAGTTTTTTTTTAACTTGGAACTTTTTTTTAAGGTTTTTATAGTGAAATTGTTCAGTTTATGGTTTTTATAGTGAAATTCTTGAGTTTTTTTAAATTGGAATTCATTTAAATGGTTTTTATGGTGAAACTCTTGAGTTTTTTTAACTTGCGACTTTTTTTATACTATTTATAGTAAAAATGTTTAATTTTTTAAAATTGATACTTTTTTTATTCTTTTATTGTGAAACTGTTGAGTATTTTCACTTGTAAATTTCGTTATAGGTTTTATGGTGAAATTGTTGATTTATTTTTAATTTGAATTTTTTTGTTATTTCTATTGTAAAATTGTTGAGTTTTTTTAAGTTGGAACTTTTTTTTATGGTTTTTATAATGAAATTGTTGAGTTGTTTTAACTTTGGATATTTTTTAATGGTTTTTATTGTGAAATTATTGAGTTTTTTTTTCTTGGATCTTTTTTTATACTATTTTAGTAAAATTGTTGAGTTTTTTAAATTGGAACTTTTTTCTATGGTTTTAATAGTTAAACTGTTGTGTTTTTCATTTGGATATTTTTTTATAGATGTTATGGTTAAATGTATGATTTTTTTATTTAATTTGGAACTTTTTTTATTTTATTAGTAAAATTGTTGTGTTTTTTTAACTTGAAACTTTTATTAAGGTTTTTATAGTGAGATTGTTCAATTTATGGTTTTTATAGTGCAATTGTTGAGTTTTTTAATTTGGAATTCTCTTTAATAGTTTTTATAGTGAGACTGTTGAGTGTTTTTAACTTGCAACTTTTTTCATACTATTTGTAGTATAATTATTTTATTTTTTTAAATTGAAATTTATTTATTGTTTTTATAGAGAAACTGTTGAGTTTATTAAATTCTATTATAGTTTTTATGGTGAAATTCTTGATTTTTTTCTTTAATTTGGAACTTTTATATTATGTTTGTAGTAAAATTATTGAGTTTTTTCTAACTTGGGACTTTTTTTAAAGGTTTTTATAGTTAAATTGTTCAGTTTATGGCTTTTATAGTGAAATTCTTTAGTTTTTTTAAAATTGGAATTCATTTAAATGGTTTTTATAGTGAAACAATTGAGTTTTTTTAACTTGCGACTTTTTTTATACTATTTATAGTAAAATTGTTTAATTTGTTTAAATTGAAACTTTTTTGATTCTTTTATTGTGAAACTGTTGATTTTTTTCACTTGTAAATTTCGTTATAGTTTTTATGGTGAAATTGTTGATTTTTTTGTTATTTCTATTGTAAAATTGTTGAGTTTTTTTAAGTTGGAACTTTTTTTTATGGTTTTTATAATGAAATTGTTGAGTTGTTTTAACTTTGGATATTTTTTAATGGTTTTTATTGTGAAATTGTTGAGTTTTTTTTACTTGGAACTTTTTTTATACTATTTTAGTAAAATTGTTGATTTTTTTAAATTGGAACTTTTTTATATGGTTTTTATAGTTAAACTGTTGTGTTTTTTCATTTGGAAATTTTGTTATAGTTTTTATGGTGAAATGTATGGTTTTTTTATTTAATTTGGAACTTTTTTTATTTTTGTAGTAAAATTGTTGAGTATTTTTAACTTGAAACTTTTATTAAGGTTTTTATAGTGAGATTGTTCAATTTATGGTTTTTATAGTGCAATTGTTGAGTTTTTTTAACTTGGAATTCTCTTTAATAGTTTTTATAGTGAGACTGTTGAGTGTTTTTAACTTGCAACTTTTTTCATACTATTTGTAGTATAATTGTTTTGGTTTTTTAAATTGAAATTTTTTTATTGTTTTTATAGAGAAACTGTTGAGTTTATTAAATTCTATTATAGTTTTTATGGTGAAATTCTTGATTTTTTTATTTAATTTGGAACAATTATATTATCTTTGTAGTAAAATTGTTGAGTTTTTTTTTAACTTGGAACTTTTTTTTAAGGTTTTTATAGTGAAATTGTTCAGTTTATGGTTTTTATAGTGAAATTCTTGAGTTTTTTTAAATTGGAATTCATTTAAATGGTTTTTATGGTGAAACTCTTGAGTTTTTTTAACTTGCGACTTTTTTTATACTATTTATAGTAAAAATGTTTAATTTTTTAAAATTGATACTTTTTTTATTCTTTTATTGTGAAACTGTTGAGTATTTTCACTTGTAAATTTCGTTATAGGTTTTATGGTGAAATTGTTGATTTATTTTTAATTTGAATTTTTTTGTTATTTCTATTGTAAAATTGTTGAGTTTTTTTAAGTTGGAACTTTTTTTTATGGTTTTTATAATGAAATTGTTGAGTTGTTTTAACTTTGGATATTTTTTAATGGTTTTTATTGTGAAATTATTGAGTTTTTTTTTCTTGGATCTTTTTTTATACTATTTTAGTAAAATTGTTGAGTTTTTTAAATTGGAACTTTTTTCTATGGTTTTAATAGTTAAACTGTTGTGTTTTTCATTTGGATATTTTTTTATAGATGTTATGGTTAAATGTATGATTTTTTTATTTAATTTGGAACTTTTTTTATTTTATTAGTAAAATTGTTGTGTTTTTTTAACTTGAAACTTTTATTAAGGTTTTTATAGTGAGATTGTTCAATTTATGGTTTTTATAGTGCAATTGTTGAGTTTTTTAATTTGGAATTCTCTTTAATAGTTTTTATAGTGAGACTGTTGAGTGTTTTTAACTTGCAACTTTTTTCATACTATTTGTAGTATAATTATTTTATTTTTTTAAATTGAAATTTATTTATTGTTTTTATAGAGAAACTGTTGAGTTTATTAAATTCTATTATAGTTTTTATGGTGAAATTCTTGATTTTTTTCTTTAATTTGGAACTTTTATATTATGTTTGTAGTAAAATTATTGAGTTTTTTCTAACTTGGGACTTTTTTTAAAGGTTTTTATAGTTAAATTGTTCAGTTTATGGCTTTTATAGTGAAATTCTTTAGTTTTTTTAAAATTGGAATTCATTTAAATGGTTTTTATAGTGAAACAATTGAGTTTTTTTAACTTGCGACTTTTTTTATACTATTTATAGTAAAATTGTTTAATTTGTTTAAATTGAAACTTTTTTGATTCTTTTATTGTGAAACTGTTGATTTTTTTCACTTGTAAATTTCGTTATAGTTTTTATGGTGAAATTGTTGATTTTTTTGTTATTTCTATTGTAAAATTGTTGAGTTTTTTTAAGTTGGAACTTTTTTTTATGGTTTTTATAATGAAATTGTTGAGTTGTTTTAACTTTGGATATTTTTTAATGGTTTTTATTGTGAAATTGTTGAGTTTTTTTTACTTGGAACTTTTTTTATACTATTTTAGTAAAATTGTTGATTTTTTTAAATTGGAACTTTTTTATATGGTTTTTATAGTTAAACTGTTGTGTTTTTTCATTTGGAAATTTTGTTATAGTTTTTATGGTGAAATGTATGGTTTTTTTATTTAATTTGGAACTTTTTTTATTTTTGTAGTAAAATTGTTGAGTATTTTTAACTTGAAACTTTTATTAAGGTTTTTATAGTGAGATTGTTCAATTTATGGTTTTTATAGTGCAATTGTTGAGTTTTTTTAACTTGGAATTCTCTTTAATAGTTTTTATAGTGAGACTGTTGAGTGTTTTTAACTTGCAACTTTTTTCATACTATTTGTAGTATAATTGTTTTGGTTTTTTAAATTGAAATTTTTTTATTGTTTTTATAGAGAAACTGTTGAGTTTATTAAATTCTATTATAGTTTTTATGGTGAAATTCTTGATTTTTTTATTTAATTTGGAACAATTATATTATCTTTGTAGTAAAATTGTTGAGTTTTTTTTTAACTTGGAACTTTTTTTTAAGGTTTTTATAGTGAAATTGTTCAGTTTATGGTTTTTATAGTGAAATTCTTGAGTTTTTTTAAATTGGAATTCATTTAAATGGTTTTTATGGTGAAACTCTTGAGTTTTTTTAACTTGCGACTTTTTTTATACTATTTATAGTAAAAATGTTTAATTTTTTAAAATTGATACTTTTTTTATTCTTTTATTGTGAAACTGTTGAGTATTTTCACTTGTAAATTTCGTTATAGGTTTTATGGTGAAATTGTTGATTTATTTTTAATTTGAATTTTTTTGTTATTTCTATTGTAAAATTGTTGAGTTTTTTTAAGTTGGAACTTTTTTTTATGGTTTTTATAATGAAATTGTTGAGTTGTTTTAACTTTGGATATTTTTTAATGGTTTTTATTGTGAAATTATTGAGTTTTTTTTTCTTGGATCTTTTTTTATACTATTTTAGTAAAATTGTTGAGTTTTTTAAATTGGAACTTTTTTCTATGGTTTTAATAGTTAAACTGTTGTGTTTTTCATTTGGATATTTTTTTATAGATTTTATGGTTAAATGTATGATTTTTTTATTTAATTTGGAACTTTTTTTATTTTATTAGTAAAATTGTTGTGTTTTTTTAACTTGAAACTTTTATTAAGGTTTTTATAGTGAGATTGTTCAATTTATGGTTTTTATAGTGCAATTGTTGAGTTTTTTAATTTGGAATTCTCTTTAATAGTTTTTATAGTGAGACTGTTGAGTGTTTTTAACTTGCAACTTTTTTCATACTATTTGTAGTATAATTATTTTATTTTTTTAAATTGAAATTTATTTATTGTTTTTATAGAGAAACTGTTGAGTTTATTAAATTCTATTATAGTTTTTATGGTGAAATTCTTGATTTTTTTCTTTAATTTGGAACTTTTATATTATGTTTGTAGTAAAATTATTGAGTTTTTTCTAACTTGGGACTTTTTTTAAAGGTTTTTATAGTTAAATTGTTCAGTTTATGGCTTTTATAGTGAAATTCTTTAGTTTTTTTAAAATTGGAATTCATTTAAATGGTTTTTATAGTGAAACAATTGAGTTTTTTTAACTTGCGACTTTTTTTATACTATTTATAGTAAAATTGTTTAATTTGTTTAAATTGAAACTTTTTTGATTCTTTTATTGTGAAACTGTTGATTTTTTTCACTTGTAAATTTCGTTATAGTTTTTATGGTGAAATTGTTGATTTTTTTGTTATTTCTATTGTAAAATTGTTGAGTTTTTTTAAGTTGGAACTTTTTTTTATGGTTTTTATAATGAAATTGTTGAGTTGTTTTAACTTTGGATATTTTTTAATGGTTTTTATTGTGAAATTGTTGAGTTTTTTTTACTTGGAACTTTTTTTATACTATTTTAGTAAAATTGTTGATTTTTTTAAATTGGAACTTTTTTATATGGTTTTTATAGTTAAACTGTTGTGTTTTTTCATTTGGAAATTTTGTTATAGTTTTTATGGTGAAATGTATGGTTTTTTTATTTAATTTGGAACTTTTTTTATTTTTGTAGTAAAATTGTTGAGTATTTTTAACTTGAAACTTTTATTAAGGTTTTTATAGTGAGATTGTTCAATTTATGGTTTTTATAGTGCAATTGTTGAGTTTTTTTAACTTGGAATTCTCTTTAATAGTTTTTATAGTGAGACTGTTGAGTGTTTTTAACTTGCAACTTTTTTCATACTATTTGTAGTATAATTGTTTTGGTTTTTTAAATTGAAATTTTTTTATTGTTTTTATAGAGAAACTGTTGAGTTTATTAAATTCTATTATAGTTTTTATGGTGAAATTCTTGATTTTTTTATTTAATTTGGAACAATTATATTATCTTTGTAGTAAAATTGTTGAGTTTTTTTTTAACTTGGAACTTTTTTTTAAGGTTTTTATAGTGAAATTGTTCAGTTTATGGTTTTTATAGTGAAATTCTTGAGTTTTTTTAAATTGGAATTCATTTAAATGGTTTTTATGGTGAAACTCTTGAGTTTTTTTAACTTGCGACTTTTTTTATACTATTTATAGTAAAAATGTTTAATTTTTTAAAATTGATACTTTTTTTATTCTTTTATTGTGAAACTGTTGAGTATTTTCACTTGTAAATTTCGTTATAGGTTTTATGGTGAAATTGTTGATTTATTTTTAATTTGAATTTTTTTGTTATTTCTATTGTAAAATTGTTGAGTTTTTTTAAGTTGGAACTTTTTTTTATGGTTTTTATAATGAAATTGTTGAGTTGTTTTAACTTTGGATATTTTTTAATGGTTTTTATTGTGAAATTATTGAGTTTTTTTTTCTTGGATCTTTTTTTATACTATTTTAGTAAAATTGTTGAGTTTTTTAAATTGGAACTTTTTTCTATGGTTTTAATAGTTAAACTGTTGTGTTTTTCATTTGGATATTTTTTTATAGATGTTATGGTTAAATGTATGATTTTTTTATTTAATTTGGAACTTTTTTTATTTTATTAGTAAAATTGTTGTGTTTTTTTAACTTGAAACTTTTATTAAGGTTTTTATAGTGAGATTGTTCAATTTATGGTTTTTATAGTGCAATTGTTGAGTTTTTTAATTTGGAATTCTCTTTAATAGTTTTTATAGTGAGACTGTTGAGTGTTTTTAACTTGCAACTTTTTTCATACTATTTGTAGTATAATTATTTTATTTTTTTAAATTGAAATTTATTTATTGTTTTTATAGAGAAACTGTTGAGTTTATTAAATTCTATTATAGTTTTTATGGTGAAATTCTTGATTTTTTTCTTTAATTTGGAACTTTTATATTATGTTTGTAGTAAAATTATTGAGTTTTTTCTAACTTGGGACTTTTTTTAAAGGTTTTTATAGTTAAATTGTTCAGTTTATGGCTTTTATAGTGAAATTCTTTAGTTTTTTTAAAATTGGAATTCATTTAAATGGTTTTTATAGTGAAACAATTGAGTTTTTTTAACTTGCGACTTTTTTTATACTATTTATAGTAAAATTGTTTAATTTGTTTAAATTGAAACTTTTTTGATTCTTTTATTGTGAAACTGTTGATTTTTTTCACTTGTAAATTTCGTTATAGTTTTTATGGTGAAATTGTTGATTTTTTTGTTATTTCTATTGTAAAATTGTTGAGTTTTTTTAAGTTGGAACTTTTTTTTATGGTTTTTATAATGAAATTGTTGAGTTGTTTTAACTTTGGATATTTTTTAATGGTTTTTATTGTGAAATTGTTGAGTTTTTTTTACTTGGAACTTTTTTTATACTATTTTAGTAAAATTGTTGATTTTTTTAAATTGGAACTTTTTTATATGGTTTTTATAGTTAAACTGTTGTGTTTTTTCATTTGGAAATTTTGTTATAGTTTTTATGGTGAAATGTATGGTTTTTTTATTTAATTTGGAACTTTTTTTATTTTTGTAGTAAAATTGTTGAGTATTTTTAACTTGAAACTTTTATTAAGGTTTTTATAGTGAGATTGTTCAATTTATGGTTTTTATAGTGCAATTGTTGAGTTTTTTTAACTTGGAATTCTCTTTAATAGTTTTTATAGTGAGACTGTTGAGTGTTTTTAACTTGCAACTTTTTTCATACTATTTGTAGTATAATTGTTTTGGTTTTTTAAATTGAAATTTTTTTATTGTTTTTATAGAGAAACTGTTGAGTTTATTAAATTCTATTATAGTTTTTATTGTGAAATTCTTGATTTTTTTATTTAATTTGGAACAATTATATTATCTTTGTAGTAAAATTGTTGAGTTTTTTTTTAACTTGGAACTTTTTTTTAAGGTTTTTATAGTGAAATTGTTCAGTTTATGGTTTTTATAGTGAAATTCTTGAGTTTTTTTAAATTGGAATTCATTTAAATGGTTTTTATGGTGAAACTCTTGAGTTTTTTTAACTTGCGACTTTTTTTATACTATTTATAGTAAAATTGTTTAATTTTTTAAAATTGATACTTTTTTTATTCTTTTATTGTGAAACTGTTGAGTATTTTCACTTGTAAATTTCGTTATAGGTTTTATGGTGAAATTGTTGATTTATTTTTAATTTGAATTTTTTTGTTATTTCTATTGTAAAATTGTTGAGTTTTTTTAAGTTGGAACTTTTTTTTATGGTTTTTATAATGAAATTGTTGAGTTGTTTTAACTTTGGATATTTTTTAATGGTTTTTATTGTGAAATTATTGAGTTTTTTTTACTTGGATCTTTTTTTATACTATTTTAGTAAAATTGTTGAGTTTTTGAAATTGGAACTTTTTTCTATGGTTTTAATAGTTAAACTGTTGTGTTTTTCATTTGGATATTTTTTTATAGATTTTATGGTTAAATGTATGATTTTTTTATTTAATTTGGAACTTTTTTTATTTTATTAGTAAAATTGTTGTGTTTTTTTAACTTGAAACTTTTATTAAGGTTTTTATAGTGAGATTGTTCAATTTATGGTTTTTATAGTGCAATTGTTGAGTTTTTTAATTTGGAATTCTCTTTAATAGTTTTTATAGTGAGACTGTTGAGTGTTTTTAACTTGCAACTTTTTTCATACTATTTGTAGTATAATTATTTTATTTTTTTAAATTGAAATTTATTTATTGTTTTTATAGAGAAACTGTTGAGTTTATTAAATTCTATTATAGTTTTTATGGTGAAATTCTTGATTTTTTTCTTTAATTTGGAACTTTTATATTATGTTTGTAGTAAAATTATTGAGTTTTTTCTAACTTTGGACTTTTTTTAAAGGTTTTTATAGTTAAATTGTTCAGTTTATGGCTTTTATAGTGAAATTCTTTAGTTTTTTTAAAATTGGAATTCATTTAAATGGTTTTTATAGTGAAACAATTGAGTTTTTTTAACTTGCGACTTTTTTTATACTATTTATAGTAAAATTGTTTAATTTGTTTAAATTGAAACTTTTTTGATTCTTTTATTGTGAAACTGTTGATTTTTTTCACTTGTAAATTTCGTTTTAGGTTTTACGGTGAAATTGTTGATTTTTTTTAATTTGGATTTTTTTGTTATTTCTATTGTAAAATTGTTGAGTTTTTTTAAGTTGGAACTTTTATTTATGGTTTTTATAATGAAATTGTTGAGTTGTTTTAACTTTGGATATTTTTTAATGGTTTTTATTGTGAAATTGTTGAGTTTTTTTTACTTGGAACTTTTTTTATACTATTTTAGTAAAATTGTTGATTTTTTTAAATTGGAACTTTTTTATATGGTTTTTATAGTTAAACTGTTGTGTTTTTTCATTTGGAAATTTTGTTATAGTTTTTATGGTGAAATGTATGGTTTTTTTATTTAATTTGGAACTTTTTTTATTTTTGTAGTAAAATTGTTGAGTATTTTTAACTTGAAACTTTTATTAAGGTTTTTATAGTGAGATTGTTCAATTTATGGTTTTTATAGTGCAATTGTTGAGTTTTTTTAACTTGGAATTCTCTTTAATAGTTTTTATAGTGAGACTGTTGAGTGTTTTTAACTTGCAACTTTTTTCATACTATTTGTAGTATAATTGTTTTGGTTTTTTAAATTGAAATTTTTTTATTGTTTTTATAGAGAAACTGTTGAGTTTATTAAATTCTATTATAGTTTTTATGGTGAAATTCATGATTTTTTTATTTAATTTGGAACAATTATATTATCTTTGTAGTAAAATTGTTGAGTTTTTTTTTAATTTGGAACTTTTTTTTAAGGTTTTTATAGTGAAATTGTTCAGTTTATGGTTTTTATAGTGAAATTCTTGAGTTTTTTTAAATTGGAATTCATTTAAATGGTTTTTATGGTGAAACTCTTGAGTTTTTTTAACTTGCGACTTTTTTTATACTATTTATAGTAAAATTGTTTAATTTTTTTAAATTGATACTTTTTTTATTCTTTTATTGTGAAACTGTTGAGTATTTTCACTTGTAAATTTCGTTATAGGTTTTATAGTGAAATTGTTGATTTATTTTTAATTTGGATTTTTTTGTTATTTCTATTGTAAAATTGTTGAGTTTTTTTAAGTTGGAACTTTTTTTATGGTTTTTATAATGAAATTGTTGAGTTGTTTTAACTTTGGATATTTTTTAATGGTTTTTATTGTGAAATTATTGAGTTTTTTTTACTTGGATCTTTTTTTATACTATTTTAGTAAAATTGTTGAGTTTTTTAAATTGGAACTTTTTTCTATGGTTTTAATAGTTAAACTGTTGTGTTTTTTCATTTGGAATATTTTTTTATAGATTTTATGGTTAAATGTATGATTTTTTTATTTAATTTGGAACTTTTTTTATTTTATTAGTAAAATTGTTGTGTTTTTTTAACTTGAAACTTTTATTAAGGTTTTTATAGTGCAATTGTTGAGTTTTTTAATTTGGAATTCTCTTTAATAGTTTTTATAGTGAGACTGTTGAGTGTTTTTAACTTGCAACTTTTTTCATACTATTTGTAGTATAATTATTTTATTTTTTTAAATTGAAATTTATTTATTGTTTTTATAGAGAAACTGTTGAGTTTATTAAATTCTATTATAGTTTTTATGGTGAAATTCTTGATTTTTTTCTTTAATTTGGAACTTTTATATTATGTTTGTAGTAAAATTATTGAGTTTTTTCTAACTTGGGACTTTTTTTAAAGGTTTTTATAGTTAAATTGTTCAGTTTATGGCTTTTATAGTGAAATTCTTTAGTTTTTTTAAAATTGGAATTCATTTAAATGGTTTTTATAGTGAAACAATTGAGTTTTTTTAACTTGCGACTTTTTTTATACTATTTATAGTAAAATTGTTTAATTTGTTTAAATTGAAACTTTTTTGATTCTTTTATTGTGAAACTGTTGATTTTTTTCACTTGTAAATTTCGTTATAGTTTTTATGGTGAAATTGTTGATTTTTTTGTTATTTCTATTGTAAAATTGTTGAGTTTTTTTAAGTTGGAACTTTTTTTTATGGTTTTTATAATGAAATTGTTGAGTTGTTTTAACTTTGGATATTTTTTAATGGTTTTTATTGTGAAATTGTTGAGTTTTTTTTACTTGGAACTTTTTTTATACTATTTTAGTAAAATTGTTGATTTTTTTAAATTGGAACTTTTTTATATGGTTTTTATAGTTAAACTGTTGTGTTTTTTCATTTGGAAATTTTGTTATAGTTTTTATGGTGAAATGTATGGTTTTTTTATTTAATTTGGAACTTTTTTTATTTTTGTAGTAAAATTGTTGAGTATTTTTAACTTGAAACTTTTATTAAGGTTTTTATAGTGAGATTGTTCAATTTATGGTTTTTATAGTGCAATTGTTGAGTTTTTTTAACTTGGAATTCTCTTTAATAGTTTTTATAGTGAGACTGTTGAGTGTTTTTAACTTGCAACTTTTTTCATACTATTTGTAGTATAATTGTTTTGGTTTTTTAAATTGAAATTTTTTTATTGTTTTTATAGAGAAACTGTTGAGTTTATTAAATTCTATTATAGTTTTTATTGTGAAATTCTTGATTTTTTTATTTAATTTGGAACAATTATATTATCTTTGTAGTAAAATTGTTGAGTTTTTTTTTAACTTGGAACTTTTTTTTAAGGTTTTTATAGTGAAATTGTTCAGTTTATGGTTTTTATAGTGAAATTCTTGAGTTTTTTTAAATTGGAATTCATTTAAATGGTTTTTATGGTGAAACTCTTGAGTTTTTTTAACTTGCGACTTTTTTTATACTATTTATAGTAAAATTGTTTAATTTTTTAAAATTGATACTTTTTTTATTCTTTTATTGTGAAACTGTTGAGTATTTTCACTTGTAAATTTCGTTATAGGTTTTATGGTGAAATTGTTGATTTATTTTTAATTTGAATTTTTTTGTTATTTCTATTGTAAAATTGTTGAGTTTTTTTAAGTTGGAACTTTTTTTTATGGTTTTTATAATGAAATTGTTGAGTTGTTTTAACTTTGGATATTTTTTAATGGTTTTTATTGTGAAATTATTGAGTTTTTTTTACTTGGATCTTTTTTTATACTATTTTAGTAAAATTGTTGAGTTTTTGAAATTGGAACTTTTTTCTATGGTTTTAATAGTTAAACTGTTGTGTTTTTCATTTGGATATTTTTTTATAGATTTTATGGTTAAATGTATGATTTTTTTATTTAATTTGGAACTTTTTTTATTTTATTAGTAAAATTGTTGTGTTTTTTTAACTTGAAACTTTTATTAAGGTTTTTATAGTGAGATTGTTCAATTTATGGTTTTTATAGTGCAATTGTTGAGTTTTTTAATTTGGAATTCTCTTTAATAGTTTTTATAGTGAGACTGTTGAGTGTTTTTAACTTGCAACTTTTTTCATACTATTTGTAGTATAATTATTTTATTTTTTTAAATTGAAATTTATTTATTGTTTTTATAGAGAAACTGTTGAGTTTATTAAATTCTATTATAGTTTTTATGGTGAAATTCTTGATTTTTTTCTTTAATTTGGAACTTTTATATTATGTTTGTAGTAAAATTATTGAGTTTTTTCTAACTTTGGACTTTTTTTAAAGGTTTTTATAGTTAAATTGTTCAGTTTATGGCTTTTATAGTGAAATTCTTTAGTTTTTTTAAAATTGGAATTCATTTAAATGGTTTTTATAGTGAAACAATTGAGTTTTTTTAACTTGCGACTTTTTTTATACTATTTATAGTAAAATTGTTTAATTTGTTTAAATTGAAACTTTTTTGATTCTTTTATTGTGAAACTGTTGATTTTTTTCACTTGTAAATTTCGTTTTAGGTTTTACGGTGAAATTGTTGATTTTTTTTAATTTGGATTTTTTTGTTATTTCTATTGTAAAATTGTTGAGTTTTTTTAAGTTGGAACTTTTATTTATGGTTTTTATAATGAAATTGTTGAGTTGTTTTAACTTTGGATATTTTTTAATGGTTTTTATTGTGAAATTGTTGAGTTTTTTTTACTTGGAACTTTTTTTATACTATTTTAGTAAAATTGTTGATTTTTTTAAATTGGAACTTTTTTATATGGTTTTTATAGTTAAACTGTTGTGTTTTTTCATTTGGAAATTTTGTTATAGTTTTTATGGTGAAATGTATGGTTTTTTTATTTAATTTGGAACTTTTTTTATTTTTGTAGTAAAATTGTTGAGTATTTTTAACTTGAAACTTTTATTAAGGTTTTTATAGTGAGATTGTTCAATTTATGGTTTTTATAGTGCAATTGTTGAGTTTTTTTAACTTGGAATTCTCTTTAATAGTTTTTATAGTGAGACTGTTGAGTGTTTTTAACTTGCAACTTTTTTCATACTATTTGTAGTATAATTGTTTTGGTTTTTTAAATTGAAATTTTTTTATTGTTTTTATAGAGAAACTGTTGAGTTTATTAAATTCTATTATAGTTTTTATGGTGAAATTCATGATTTTTTTATTTAATTTGGAACAATTATATTATCTTTGTAGTAAAATTGTTGAGTTTTTTTTTAATTTGGAACTTTTTTTTAAGGTTTTTATAGTGAAATTGTTCAGTTTATGGTTTTTATAGTGAAATTCTTGAGTTTTTTTAAATTGGAATTCATTTAAATGGTTTTTATGGTGAAACTCTTGAGTTTTTTTAACTTGCGACTTTTTTTATACTATTTATAGTAAAATTGTTTAATTTTTTTAAATTGATACTTTTTTTATTCTTTTATTGTGAAACTGTTGAGTATTTTCACTTGTAAATTTCGTTATAGGTTTTATAGTGAAATTGTTGATTTATTTTTAATTTGGATTTTTTTGTTATTTCTATTGTAAAATTGTTGAGTTTTTTTAAGTTGGAACTTTTTTTATGGTTTTTATAATGAAATTGTTGAGTTGTTTTAACTTTGGATATTTTTTAATGGTTTTTATTGTGAAATTATTGAGTTTTTTTTACTTGGATCTTTTTTTATACTATTTTAGTAAAATTGTTGAGTTTTTTAAATTGGAACTTTTTTCTATGGTTTTAATAGTTAAACTGTTGTGTTTTTTCATTTGGAATATTTTTTTATAGATTTTATGGTTAAATGTATGATTTTTTTATTTAATTTGGAACTTTTTTTATTTTATTAGTAAAATTGTTGTGTTTTTTTAACTTGAAACTTTTATTAAGGTTTTTATAGTGCAATTGTTGAGTTTTTTAATTTGGAATTCTCTTTAATAGTTTTTATAGTGAGACTGTTGAGTGTTTTTAACTTGCAACTTTTTTCATACTATTTGTAGTATAATTATTTTATTTTTTTAAATTGAAATTTATTTATTGTTTTTATAGAGAAACTGTTGAGTTTATTAAATTCTATTATAGTTTTTATGGTGAAATTCTTGATTTTTTTCTTTAATTTGGAACTTTTATATTATGTTTGTAGTAAAATTATTGAGTTTTTTCTAACTTGGGACTTTTTTTAAAGGTTTTTATAGTTAAATTGTTCAGTTTATGGCTTTTATAGTGAAATTCTTTAGTTTTTTTAAAATTGGAATTCATTTAAATGGTTTTTATAGTGAAACAATTGAGTTTTTTTAACTTGCGACTTTTTTTATACTATTTATAGTAAAATTGTTTAATTTGTTTAAATTGAAACTTTTTTGATTCTTTTATTGTGAAACTGTTGATTTTTTTCACTTGTAAATTTCGTTATAGTTTTTATGGTGAAATTGTTGATTTTTTTGTTATTTCTATTGTAAAATTGTTGAGTTTTTTTAAGTTGGAACTTTTTTTTATGGTTTTTATAATGAAATTGTTGAGTTGTTTTAACTTTGGATATTTTTTAATGGTTTTTATTGTGAAATTGTTGAGTTTTTTTTACTTGGAACTTTTTTTATACTATTTTAGTAAAATTGTTGATTTTTTTAAATTGGAACTTTTTTATATGGTTTTTATAGTTAAACTGTTGTGTTTTTTCATTTGGAAATTTTGTTATAGTTTTTATGGTGAAATGTATGGTTTTTTTATTTAATTTGGAACTTTTTTTATTTTTGTAGTAAAATTGTTGAGTATTTTTAACTTGAAACTTTTATTAAGGTTTTTATAGTGAGATTGTTCAATTTATGGTTTTTATAGTGCAATTGTTGAGTTTTTTTAACTTGGAATTCTCTTTAATAGTTTTTATAGTGAGACTGTTGAGTGTTTTTAACTTGCAACTTTTTTCATACTATTTGTAGTATAATTGTTTTGGTTTTTTAAATTGAAATTTTTTTATTGTTTTTATAGAGAAACTGTTGAGTTTATTAAATTCTATTATAGTTTTTATGGTGAAATTCTTGATTTTTTTATTTAATTTGGAACAATTATATTATCTTTGTAGTAAAATTGTTGAGTTTTTTTTTAACTTGAAACTTTTTTTTAAGGTTTTTATAGTGAAATTGTTCAGTTTATGGTTTTTATAGTGAAATTCTTGAGTTTTTTTAAATTGGAATTCATTTAAATGGTTTTTATGGTGAAACTCTTGAGTTTTTTTAACTTGCGACTTTTTTTATACTATTTATAGTAAAATTGTTTAATTTTTTAAAATTGATACTTTTTTTATTCTTTTATTGTGAAACTGTTGAGTATTTTCACTTGTAAATTTCGTTATAGGTTTTATGGTGAAATTGTTGATTTATTTTTAATTTGAATTTTTTTGTTATTTCTATTGTAAAATTGTTGAGTTTTTTTAAGTTGGAACTTTTTTTTATGGTTTTTATAATGAAATTGTTGAGTTGTTTTAACTTTGGATATTTTTTAATGGTTTTTATTGTGAAATTATTGAGTTTTTTTTACTTGGATCTTTTTTTATACTATTTTAGTAAAATTGTTGAGTTTTTGAAATTGGAACTTTTTTCTATGGTTTTAATAGTTAAACTGTTGTGTTTTTCATTTGGATATTTTTTTATAGATTTTATGGTTAAATGTATGATTTTTTTATTTAATTTGGAACTTTTTTTATTTTATTAGTAAAATTGTTGTGTTTTTTTAACTTGAAACTTTTATTAAGGTTTTTATAGTGAGATTGTTCAATTTATGGTTTTTATAGTGCAATTGTTGAGTTTTTTAATTTGGAATTCTCTTTAATAGTTTTTATAGTGAGACTGTTGAGTGTTTTTAACTTGCAACTTTTTTCATACTATTTGTAGTATAATTATTTTATTTTTTTAAATTGAAATTTATTTATTGTTTTTATAGAGAAACTGTTGAGTTTATTAAATTCTATTATAGTTTTTATGGTGAAATTCTTGATTTTTTTCTTTAATTTGGAACTTTTATATTATGTTTGTAGTAAAATTATTGAGTTTTTTCTAACTTTGGACTTTTTTTAAAGGTTTTTATAGTTAAATTGTTCAGTTTATGGCTTTTATAGTGAAATTCTTTAGTTTTTTTAAAATTGGAATTCATTTAAATGGTTTTTATAGTGAAACAATTGAGTTTTTTTAACTTGCGACTTTTTTTATACTATTTATAGTAAAATTGTTTAATTTGTTTAAATTGAAACTTTTTTGATTCTTTTATTGTGAAACTGTTGATTTTTTTCACTTGTAAATTTCGTTTTAGGTTTTACGGTGAAATTGTTGATTTTTTTTAATTTGGATTTTTTTGTTATTTCTATTGTAAAATTGTTGAGTTTTTTTAAGTTGGAACTTTTATTTATGGTTTTTATAATGAAATTGTTGAGTTGTTTTAACTTTGGATATTTTTTAATGGTTTTTATTGTGAAATTGTTGAGTTTTTTTTACTTGGAACTTTTTTTATACTATTTTAGTAAAATTGTTGATTTTTTTAAATTGGAACTTTTTTATATGGTTTTTATAGTTAAACTGTTGTGTTTTTTCATTTGGAAATTTTGTTATAGTTTTTATGGTGAAATGTATGGTTTTTTTATTTAATTTGGAACTTTTTTTATTTTTGTAGTAAAATTGTTGAGTATTTTTAACTTGAAACTTTTATTAAGGTTTTTATAGTGAGATTGTTCAATTTATGGTTTTTATAGTGCAATTGTTGAGTTTTTTTAACTTGGAATTCTCTTTAATAGTTTTTATAGTGAGACTGTTGAGTGTTTTTAACTTGCAACTTTTTTCATACTATTTGTAGTATAATTATTTTATTTTTTTAAATTGAAATTTATTTATTGTTTTTATAGAGAAACTGTTGAGTTTATTAAATTCTATTATAGTTTTTATGGTGAAATTCTTGATTTTTTTCTTTAATTTGGAACTTTTATATTATGTTTGTAGTAAAATTATTGAGTTTTTTTCTAACTTGGGACTTTTTTTAAAGGTTTTTATAGTTAAATTGTTCAGTTTATGGCTTTTATAGTGAAATTCTTTAGTTTTTTTAAAATTGGAATTCATTTAAATGGTTTTTATAGTGAAACAATTGAGTTTTTTTAACTTGCGACTTTTTTTATACTATTTATAGTAAAATTGTTTAATTTGTTTAAATTGAAACTTTTTTGATTCTTTTATTGTGAAACTGTTGATTTTTTTCACTTGTAAATTTCGTTATAGTTTTTATGGTGAAATTGTTGATTTTTTTGTTATTTCTATTGTAAAATTGTTGAGTTTTTTTAAGTTGGAACTTTTTTTTATGGTTTTTATAATGAAATTGTTGAGTTGTTTTAACTTCGGATATTTTTTAATGGTTTTTATTGTGAAATTGTTGAGTTTTTTTTACTTGGAACTTTTTTTATACTATTTTAGTAAAATTGTTGATTTTTTTAAATTGGAACTTTTTTATATGGTTTTTATAGTTAAACTGTTGTGTTTTTTCATTTGGAAATTTTGTTATAGTTTTTATGGTGAAATGTATGGTTTTTTTATTTAATTTGGAACTTTTTTTATTTTTGTAGTCAAATTGTTGAGTATTTTTAACTTGAAACTTTTATTAAGGTTTTTATAGTGAGATTGTTCAATTTATGGTTTTTATAGTGCAATTGTTGAGTTTTTTTAACTTGGAATTCTCTTTAATAGTTTTTATAGTGAGACTGTTGAGTGTTTTTAACTTGCAACTTTTTTCATACTATTTGTAGTATAATTGTTTTGGTTTTTTAAATTGAAATTTTTTTATTGTTTTTATAGAGAATCTTTGAGTTTATTAAATTCTATTATAGTTTTTATGGTGAAATTCTTGATTTTTTTTATTTAATTTTGAACAATTATATTATCTTTGTAGTAAAATTGTTGAGTTTTTTTTTAACTTGGAACTTTTTTTTAAGGTTTTTATAGTTAAATTGTTCAGTTTATGGTTTTTATAGTGAAATTCTTGAGTTTTTTTAAATTGGAATTCATTTAAATGGTTTTTATGGTGAAACTCTTGAGTTTTTTTAACTTGCGACTTTTTTTATACTATTTATAGTAAAATTGTTTAATTTTTTTAAATTGATACTTTTTTTATTCTTTTATTGTGAAACTGTTGAGTATTTTCACTTGTAAATTTCGTTATAGTTTTTATGGTGAAATTGTTGATTTTTTTTAATTTGGATTTTTTTGTTATTTCTATTGTAAAATTGTTGAGTTTTTTTAAGTTGGAACTTTTATTTATGGTTTTTATAATGAAATTGTTGAGTTGTTTTAACTTTGGATATTTTTTAATGGTTTTTATTGTGAAATTGTTGAGTTTTTTTTACTTGGAACTTTTTTTATACTATTTTAGTAAAATTGTTGATTTTTTTAAATTGGAACTTTTTTATATGGTTTTTATAGTTAAACTGTTGTGTTTTTTCATTTGGAAATTTTGTTATAGTTTTTATGGTGAAATGTATGGTTTTTTTATTTAATTTGGAACTTTTTTTATTTTTGTAGTAAAATTGTTGAGTATTTTTAACTTGAAACTTTTATTAAGGTTTTTATAGTGAGATTGTTCAATTTATGGTTTTTATAGTGCAATTGTTGAGTTTTTTTAACTTGGAATTCTCTTTAATAGTTTTTATAGTGAGACTGTTGAGTGTTTTTAACTTGCAACTTTTTTCATACTATTTGTAGTATAATTATTTTATTTTTTTAAATTGAAATTTATTTATTGTTTTTATAGAGAAACTGTTGAGTTTATTAAATTCTATTATAGTTTTTATGGTGAAATTCTTGATTTTTTTCTTTAATTTGGAACAATTATATTATCTTTGTAGTAAAATTGTTGAGTTTTTTTTTAACTTGGAACTTTTTTTTAAGGTTTTTATAGTGAAATTGTTCAGTTTATGGTTTTTATAGTGAAATTCTTGAGTTTTTTTAAATTGGAATTCATTTAAATGGTTTTTATGGTGAAACTCTTGAGTTTTTTTAACTTGCGACTTTTTTTATACTATTTATAGTAAAATTGTTTAATTTTTTTAAATTGATACTTTTTTTATTCTTTTATTGTGAAACTGTTGAGTATTTTCACTTGTAAATTTCGTTATAGGTTTTATGGTGAAATTGTTGATTTATTTTTAATTTGGATTTTTTTGTTATTTCTATTGTAAAATTGTTGAGTTTTTTTAAGTTGGAACTTTTTTTATGGTTTTTATAATGAAATTGTTGAGTTGTTTTAACTTTGGATATTTTTTAATGGTTTTTATTGTGAAATTGTTGAGTTTTTTTTACTTGGATCTTTTTTTATACTATTTTAGTAAAATTGTTGAGTTTTTTAAATTGGAACTTTTTTCTATGGTTTTAATAGTTAAACTGTTGTGTTTTTTCATTTGGAATATTTTTTATAGATTTTATGGTTAAATGTATGATTTTTTTATTTAATTTGGAACTTTTTTTATTTTATTAGTAAAATTGTTGTGTTTTTTTAACTTGAAACTTTTATTAAGGTTTTTATAGTGAGATTGTTCAATTTATGGTTTTTATAGTGCAATTGTTGAGTTTTTTAATTTGGAATTCTCTTTAATAGTTTTTATAGTGAGACTGTTGAGTGTTTTTAACTTGCAACTTTTTTCATACTATTTGTAGTATAATTATTTTATTTTTTTAAATTGAAATTTATTTATTGTTTTTATAGAGAAACTGTTGAGTTTATTAAATTCTATTATAGTTTTTATTGTGAAATTCTTGATTTTTTTCTTTAATTTTGAACTTTTATATTATGTTTGTAGTAAAATTATTGAGTTTTTTCTAACTTTGGACTTTTTTTTAAAGGTTTTTATAGTTAAATTGTTCAGTTTATGGCTTTTATAGTGAAATTCTTTAGTTTTTTTAAAATTGGAATTCATTTAAATGGTTTTTATAGTGAAACAATTGAGTTTTTTTAACTTGCGACTTTTTTTATACTATTTATAGTAAAATTGTTTAATTTGTTTAAATTGAAACTTTTTTGATTCTTTTATTGTGAAACTGTTGATTTTTTTCACTTGTAAATTTCGTTTTAGGTTTTACGGTGAAATTGTTGATTTTTTTTAATTTGGATTTTTTTGTTATTTCTATTGTAAAATTGTTGAGTTTTTTTAAGTTGAAACTTTTATTAAGGTTTTTATAGTGCAATTGTTCAATTTATGGTTTTTATAGTGCAATTGTTGAGTTTTTTAATTTGGAATTCTCTTTAATAGTTTTTATAGTGAGACTGTTGAGTGTTTTTAACTTGCAACTTTTTTCATACTATTTGTAGTATAATTATTTTATTTTTTTAAATTGAAATTTATTTATTGTTTTTATAGAGAAACTGTTGAGTTTATTAAATTCTATTATAGTTTTTATGGTGAAATTCTTGATTTTTTTTCTTTAATTTGGAACTTTTATATTATGTTTGTAGTAAAATTATTGAGTTTTTTCTAACTTTGGACTTTTTTTAAAGGTTTTTATAGTTAAATTGTTCAGTTTATGGCTTTTATAGTGAAATTCTTTAGTTTTTTTAAAATTGGAATTCATTTAAATGGTTTTTATAGTGAAACAATTGAGTTTTTTTAACTTGCGACTTTTTTTATACTATTTATAGTAAAATTGTTTAATTTGTTTAAATTGAAACTTTTTTGATTCTTTTATTGTGAAACTGTTGATTTTTTTCACTTGTAAATTTCGTTTTAGGTTTTACGGTAAAATTGTTGATTTTTTTTAATTTGGATTTTTTTTGTTATTTCTATTGTAAAATTGTTGAGTTTTTTTAAGTTGGAACTTTTATTTATGGTTTTTATAATGAAATTGTTGAGTTGTTTTAACTTTGGATATTTTTTAATGGTTTTTATTGTGAAATTGTTGAGTTTTTTTTACTTGGAACTTTTTTTATACTATTTTAGTAAAATTGTTGATTTTTTTAAATTGGAACTTTTTTATATGGTTTTTATAGTTAAACTGTTGTGTTTTTTCATTTGGAAATTTTGTTATAGTTTTTATGGTGAAATGTATGGTTTTTTTATTTAATTTGGAACTTTTTTTATTTTTGTAGTAAAATTGTTGAGTATTTTTAACTTGAAACTTTTATTAAGGTTTTTATAGTGAGATTGTTCAATTTATGGTTTTTATAGTGCAATTGTTGAGTTTTTTTAACTTGGAATTCTCTTTAATAGTTTTTATAGTGAGACTGTTGAGTGTTTTTAACTTGCAACTTTTTTCATACTATTTGTAGTATAATTGTTTTGGTTTTTTAAATTGAAATTTTTTTATTGTTTTTATAGAGAAACTTTGAGTTTATTAAATTCTATTATAGTTTTTATGGTGAAATTCTTGATTTTTTTTATTTAATTTGGAACAATTATATTATCTTTGTAGTAAAATTGTTGAGGTTTTTTTTAACTTGGAACTTTTTTTTAAGGTTTTTATAGTGAAATTGTTCAGTTTATGGTTTTTATAGTGAAATTCTTGAGTTTTTTTAAATTGGAATTCATTTAAATGGTTTTTATGGTGAAACTCTTGAGTTTTTTTAACTTGCGACTTTTTTTATACTATTTATAGTAAAATTGTTTAATTTTTTTAAATTGATACTTTTTTTATTCTTTTATTGTGAAACTGTTGAGTATTTTCACTTGTAAATTTCGTTATAGGTATTATGGTGAAATTGTTGATTTATTTTTAATTTGGATTTTTTTATTATTTCTATTGTAAAATTGTTGAGTTTTTTTAAGTTGGAACTTTTTTTATGGTTTTTATAATGAAATTGTTGAGTTGTTTTAACTTTGGATATTTTTTAATGGTTTTTATTGTGAAATTATTGAGTTTTTTTTACTTGGATCTTTTTTTATACTATTTTAGTAAAATTGTTGAGTTTTTTAAATTGGAACTTTTTTCTATGGTTTTAATAGTTAAACTGTTGTGTTTTTTCATTTGGAATATTTTTTATAGATTTTATGGTTAAATGTATGATTTTTTTATTTAATTTGGAATTTTTTTTATTTTATTAGTAAAATTGTTGTGTTTTTTTAACTTGAAACTTTTATTAAGGTTTTTATAGTGAGATTGTTCAATTTATGGTTTTTATAGTGCAATTGTTGAGTTTTTTAATTTGGAATTCTCTTTAATAGTTTTTATAGTGAGACTGTTGAGTGTTTTTAACTTGCAACTTTTTTCATACTATTTGTAGTATAATTATTTTATTTTTTTAAATTGAAATTTATTTATTGTTTTTATAGAGAAACTGTTGAGTTTATTAAATTCTATTATAGTTTTTATGGTGAAATTCTTGATTTTTTTCTTTAATTTGGAACTTTTATATTATGTTTGTAGTAAAATTATTGAGTTTTTTCTAACTTTGGACTTTTTTTAAAGGTTTTTATAGTTAAATTGTTCAGTTTATGGCTTTTATAGTGAAATTCTTTAGTTTTTTTAAAATTGGAATTCATTTAAATGGTTTTTATAGTGAAACAATTGAGTTTTTTAAACTTGCGACTTTTTTTATACTATTTATAGTAAAATTGTTTAATTTGTTTAAATTGAAACTTTTTTGATTCTTTTATTGTGAAACTGTTGATTTTTTTCACTTGTAAATTTCGTTTTAGGTTTTACGGTGAAATTGTTGATTTTTTTTAATTTGGATTTTTTTGTTATTTCTATTGTAAAATTGTTGAGTTTTTTTAAGTTGGAACTTTTATTTATGGTTTTTATAATGAAATTGTTGAGTTGTTTTAACTTTGGATATTTTTTAATGGTTTTTATTGTGAAATTGTTGAGTTTTTTTTACTTGGAACTTTTTTTATACTATTTTAGTAAAATTGTTGATTTTTTTAAATTGGAACTTTTTTATATGGTTTTTATAGTTAAACTGTTGTGTTTTTTCATTTGGAAATTTTGTTATAGTTTTTATGGTGAAATGTATGGTTTTTTTATTTAATTTGGAACTTTTTTTATTTTTGTAGTAAAATTGTTGAGTATTTTTAACTTGAAACTTTTATTAAGGTTTTTATAGTGAGATTGTTCAATTTATGGTTTTTATAGTGCAATTGTTGAGTTTTTTTAACTTGGAATTCTCTTTAATAGTTTTTATAGTGAGACTGTTGAGTGTTTTTAACTTGCAACTTTTTTCATACTATTTGTAGTATAATTGTTTTGGTTTTTTAAATTGAAATTTTTTTATTGTTTTTATAGAGAAACTTTGAGTTTATTAAATTCTATTATAGTTTTTATGGTGAAATTCTTGATTTTTTTTATTTAATTTTGAACAATTATATTATCTTTGTAGTAAAATTGTTGAGTTTTTTTTTAACTTGGAACTTTTTTTTAAGGTTTTTATAGTTAAATTGTTCAGTTTATGGTTTTTATAGTGAAATTCTTGAGTTTTTTTAAATTGGAATTCATTTAAATGGTTTTTATGGTGAAACTCTTGAGTTTTTTTAACTTGCGACTTTTTTTATACTATTTATAGTAAAATTGTTTAATTTTTTTAAATTGATACTTTTTTTATTCTTTTATTGTGAAACTGTTGAGTATTTTCACTTGTAAATTTCGTTATAGTTTTTATGGTGAAATTGTTGATTTTTTTTAATTTGGATTTTTTTGTTATTTCTATTGTAAAATTGTTGAGTTTTTTTAAGTTGGAACTTTTATTTATGGTTTTTATAATGAAATTGTTGAGTTGTTTTAACTTTGGATATTTTTTAATGGTTTTTATTGTGAAATTGTTGAGTTTTTTTTACTTGGAACTTTTTTTATACTATTTTAGTAAAATTGTTGATTTTTTTAAATTGGAACTTTTTTATATGGTTTTTATAGTTAAACTGTTGTGTTTTTTCATTTGGAAATTTTGTTACAGTTTTTATGGTGAAATGTATGGTTTTTTTATTTAATTTGGAACTTTTTTTATTTTTGTAGTAAAATTGTTGAGTATTTTTAACTTGAAACTTTTATTAAGGTTTTTATAGTGAGATTGTTCAATTTATGGTTTTTATAGTGCAATTGTTGAGTTTTTTTAACTTGGAATTCTCTTTAATAATTTTTATAGTGAGACTGTTGAGTGTTTTTAACTTGCAACTTTTTTCATACTATTTGTAGTATAATTGTTTTGGTTTTTTAAATTGAAATTTTTTTATTGTTTTTATAGAGAAACTGTTGAGTTTATTAAATTCTATTATAGTTTTTATGGTGAAATTCTTGATTTTTTTATTTAATTTGGAACAATTATATTATCTTTGTAGTAAAATTGTTGAGGTTTTTTTTAACTTGGAACTTTTTTTTAAGGTTTTTATAGTGAAATTGTTCAATTTATGGTTTTTATAGTGAAATTCTTGAGTTTTTTTAAATTGGAATTCATTTAAATGGTTTTTATGGTGAAACTCTTGAGTTTTTTTAACTTGCGACTTTTTTTATACTATTTATAGTAAAATTGTTTAATTTTTTTAAATTGATACTTTTTTTATTCTTTTATTGTGAAACTGTTGAGTATTTTCACTTGTAAATTTCGTTATAGGTATTATGGTGAAATTGTTGATTTATTTTTAATTTGGATTTTTTTGTTATTTCTATTGTAAAATTGTTGAGTTTTTTTAAGTTGGAACTTTTTTTATGGTTTTTATAATGAAATTGTTGAGTTGTTTTAACTTTGGATATTTTTTAATGGTTTTTATTGTGAAATTATTGAGTTTTTTTTACTTGGATCTTTTTTTATACTATTTTAGTAAAATTGTTGAGTTTTTTAAATTGGAACTTTTTTCTATGGTTTTAATAGTTAAACTGTTGTGTTTTTTCATTTGGAATTTTTTGTATAGATTTTATGGTTAAATGTATGATTTTTTTATTTAATTTGGAACTTTTTTTATTTTATTAGTAAAATTGTTGTGTTTTTTTAACTTGAAACTTTTATTAAGGTTTTTATAGTGAGATTGTTCAATTTATGGTTTTTATAATGCAATTGTTGAGTTTTTTAATTTGGAATTCTCTTTAATAGTTTTTATAGTGAGACTGTTGAGTGTTTTTAACTTGCAACTTTTTTCATACTATTTGTAGTATAATTATTTTATTTTTTTAAATTGAAATTTATTTATTGTTTTTATAGAGAAACTGTTGAGTTTATTAAATTCTATTATAGTTTTTATGGTGAAATTCTTGATTTTTTTCTTTAATTTGGAACTTTTATATTATGTTTGTAGTAAAATTATTGAGTTTTTTCTAACTTTGGACTTTTTTTAAAGGTTTTTATAGTTAAATTGTTCAGTTTATGGCTTTTATAGTGAAATTCTTTAGTTTTTTTAAAATTGGAATTCATTTAAATGGTTTTTATAGTGAAACAATTGAGTTTTTTTAACTTGCGACTTTTTTTATACTATTTATAGTAAAATTGTTTAATTTGTTTAAATTGAAACTTTTTTTATTCTTTTATTGTGAAACTGTTGATTTTTTTTCACTTGTAAATTTCGTTTTAGGTTTTATGGTGAAATTGTTGATTTTTTTTAATTTGGATTTTTTTGTTATTTCTATTTTAAAATTGTTGAGTTTTTTTAAGTTGGAACTTTTATTTATGGTTTTTATAATGAAATTGTTGAGTTGTTTTAACTTTGGATATTTTTTAATGGTTTTTATTGTGAAATTGTTGAGTTTTTTTTACTTGGAACTTTTTTTATACTATTTTAGTAAAATTGTTGATTTTTTTAAATTGGAACTTTTTTATATGGTTTTTATAGTTAAACTGTTGTGTTTTTTCATTTGGAAATTTTGTTATAGTTTTTATGGTGAAATGTATGGTTTTTTTATTTAATTTGGAACTTTTTTTATTTTTGTAGTAAAATTGTTGAGTATTTTTAACTTGAAACTTTTATTAAGGTTTTTATAGTGAGATTGTTCAATTTATGGTTTTTATAGTGCAATTGTTGAGTTTTTTTAACTTGGAATTCTCTTTAATAGTTTTTATAGTGAGACTGTTGAGTGTTTTTAACTTGCAACTTTTTTCATACTATTTGTAGTATAATTGTTTTGGTTTTTTAAATTGAAATTTTTTTATTGTTTTTATAGAGAAACTTTGAGTTTATTAAATTCTATTATAGTTTTTATGGTGAAATTCTTGATTTTTTTTATTTAATTTGGAACAATTATATTATCTTTGTAGTAAAATTGTTGAGTTTTTTTTTTAACTTGGAACTTTTTTTAAGGTTTTTATAGTTAAATTGTTCAGTTTATGGTTTTTATAGTGAAATTCTTGAGTTTTTTTAAATTGGAATTCATTTAAATGGTTTTTATGGTGAAACTCTTGAGTTTTTTTAACTTGCGACTTTTTTTATACTATTTATAGTAAAATTGTTTAATTTTTTTAAATTGATACTTTTTTTATTCTTTTATTGTGAAACTGTTGAGTATTTTCACTTGTAAATTTCGTTATAGTTTTTATGGTGAAATTGTTGATTTTTTTTAATTTGGATTTTTTTGTTATTTCTATTGTAAAATTGTTGAGTTTTTTTAAGTTGGAACTTTTATTTATGGTTTTTATAATGAAATTGTTGAGTTGTTTTAACTTTGGATATTTTTTAATGGTTTTTATTGTGAAATTGTTGAGTTTTTTTTACATGGAACTTTTTTTTATACTATTTCAGTAAAATTGTTGATTTTTTTAAATTGGAACTTTTTTATATGGTTTTTATAGTTAAACTGTTGTGTTTTTTCATTTGGAAATTTTGTTATAGTTTTTATGCTGAAATGTATGGTTTTTTTTATTTAATTTGGAACTTTTTTTATTTTTGTAGTAAAATTGTTGAGTATTTTTAACTTGAAACTTTTATTAAGGTTTTTATAGTGAGATTGTTCAATTTATGGTTTTTATAGTGCAATTGTTGAGTTTTTTTAACTTGGAATTCTCTTTAATAGTTTTTATAGTGAGACTGTTGAGTGTTTTTAACTTGCAACTTTTTTCATACTATTTGTAGTATAATTGTTTTGGTTTTTTAAATTGAAATTTTTTTATTGTTTTTATAGAGAAACTGTTGAGTTTATTAAATTCTATTATAGTTTTTATGGTGAAATTCTTGATTTTTTTATTTAATTTGGAACAATTATATTATCTTTGTAGTAAAATTGTTGAGTTTTTTTTTAACTTGGAGCTTTTTTTTAAGGTTTTTATAGTGAAATTGTTCAGTTTATGGTTTTTATAGTGAAATTCTTGAGTTTTTTTAAATTGGAATTCATTTAAATGGTTTTTATGGTGAAACTCTTGAGTTTTTTTAACTTGCGACTTTTTTTATACTATTTATAGTAAAATTGTTTAATTTTTTTTAAATTGATACTTTTTTTATTCTTTTATTGTGAAACTGTTGAGTATTTTCACTTGTAAATTTCGTTATAGGTTTTATGGTGAAATTGTTGATTTATTTTTAATTTGGATTTTTTTGTTATTTCTATTGTAAAATTGTTGAGTTTTTTTAAGTTGGAACTTTTTTTTATGGTTTTTATAATGAAATTGTTGAGTTGTTTTAACTTTGGATATTTTTTAATGGTTTTTATTGTGAAATTATTGAGTTTTTTTTACTTGGATCTTTTTTTATACTATTTTAGTAAAATTGTTGAGTTTTTTAAATTGGAACTTTTTTCTATGGTTTTAATAGTTAAACTTTTGTGTTTTTTCATTTGGATTTTTTTTTATAGATTTTATGGTTAAATGTATGATTTTTTTATTTAATTTGGAACTTTTTTTATTTTATTAGTAAAATTGTTGTGTTTTTTTAACTTGAAACTTTTATTAAGGTTTTTATAGTGAGATTGTTCAATTTATGGTTTTTATAGTGCAATTGTTGAGTTTTTTTATCTTGGAATTCTCTTTAATAGTTTTTATAGTGAGACTGTTGAGTGTTTTTAACTTGCAACTTTTTTCATACTATTTGTAGTATAATTGTTTTGGTTTTTTAAATTGAAATTTTTTTATTGTTTTTATAGAGAAACTGTTGAGTTTATTAAATTCTATTATAGTTTTTATGGTGAAATTCTTGATTTTTTTATTTAATTTGGAACAATTATATTATCTTTGTAGTAAAATTGTTGAGTTTTTTTTTAACTTGGAACTTTTTTTAAGGTTTTTATAGTGAAATTGTTCAGTTTATGGTTTTTATAGTGAAATTCTTGAGTTTTTTTAAATTGGAATTCATTTAAATGGTTTTTATGGTGAAACTCTTGAGTTTTTTTAACTTGCGACTTTTTTTATACTATTTAAAGTAAAATTGTTTAATTTGTTTAAATTGAAACCTTTTTTATTCTTTTATTGTGAAACTGTTGAGTATTTTCACTTGTAAATTTCGTTATAGTTTTTATGGTGAAATTGTTGATTTTTTTTAATTTGGATTTTTTTGTTATTTCTATTGTAAAATTGTTGAGTTTTTTTAAGTTGGAACTTTTATTTATGGTTTTTATAATGAAATTGTTGAGTTGTTTTAACTTTGGATATTTTTTAATGGTTTTTATTGTGAAATTGTTGAGTTTTTTTTACTTGGAACTTTTTTTTATACTATTTCAGTAAAATTGTTGATTTTTTTAAATTGGAACTTTTTTATATGGTTTTTATAGTTAAACTGTTGTGTTTTTTCATTTGGAAATTTTGTTATAGTTTTTATGCTGAAATGTATGGTTTTTTTATTTAATTTGGAACTTTTTTTATTTTTGTAGTAAAATTGTTGAGTATTTTTAACTTGAAACTTTTATTAAGGTTTTTATAGTGAGATTGTTCAATTTATGGTTTTTATAGTGCAATTGTTGAGTTTTTTTAACTTGGAATTCTCTTTAATAGTTTTTATAGTGAGACTGTTGAGTGTTTTTAACTTGCAACTTTTTTCATACTATTTGTAGTATAATTGTTTTGGTTTTTTAAATTGAAATTTTTTTATTGTTTTTATAGAGAAACTGTTGAGTTTATTAAATTCTATTATAGTTTTTATGGTGAAATTCTTGATTTTTTTATTTAATTTGGAACAATTATATTATCTTTGTAGTAAAATTGTTGAGTTTTTTTTTAACTTGGAACTTTTTTTAAGGTTTTTATAGTTAAATTGTTCAGTTTATGGTTTTTATAGTGAAATTCTTGAGTTTTTTTAAATTGGAATTCATTTAAATGGTTTTTATGGTGAAACTCTTGAGTTTTTTTAACTTGCGACTTTTTTTATACTATTTATAGTAAAATTGTTTAATTTTTTTAAATTGATACTTTTTTTATTCTTTTATTGTGAAACTGTTGAGTATTTTCACTTGTAAATTTCGTTATAGTTTTTATGGTGAAATTGTTGATTTTTTTTAATTTGGATTTTTTTGTTATTTCTATTGTAAAATTGTTGAGTTTTTTTAAGTTGGAACTTTTATTTATGGTTTTTATAATGAAATTGTTGAGTTGTTTTAACTTTGGATATTTTTTAATGGTTTTTATTGTGAAATTGTTGAGTTTTTTTTACATGGAACTTTTTTTTATACTATTTCAGTAAAATTGTTGATTTTTTTAAATTGGAACTTTTTTATATGGTTTTTATAGTTAAACTGTTGTGTTTTTTCATTTGGAAATTTTGTTATAGTTTTTATGCTGAAATGTATGGTTTTTTTTATTTAATTTGGAACTTTTTTTATTTTTGTAGTAAAATTGTTGAGTATTTTTAACTTGAAACTTTTATTAAGGTTTTTATAGTGAGATTGTTCAATTTATGGTTTTTATAGTGCAATTGTTGAGTTTTTTTAACTTGGAATTCTCTTTAATAGTTTTTATAGTGAGACTGTTGAGTGTTTTTAACTTGCAACTTTTTTCATACTATTTGTAGTATAATTGTTTTGGTTTTTTAAATTGAAATTTTTTTATTGTTTTTATAGAGAAACTGTTGAGTTTATTAAATTCTATTATAGTTTTTATGGTGAAATTCTTGATTTTTTTATTTAATTTGGAACAATTATATTATCTTTGTAGTAAAATTGTTGAGTTTTTTTTTAACTTGGAGCTTTTTTTTAAGGTTTTTATAGTGAAATTGTTCAGTTTATTGTTTTTATAGTGAAATTCTTGAGTTTTTTTAAATTGGAATTCATTTAAATGGTTTTTATGGTGAAACTCTTGAGTTTTTTTAACTTGCGACTTTTTTTATACTATTTATAGTAAAATTGTTTAATTTTTTTTAAATTGATACTTTTTTTATTCTTTTATTGTGAAACTGTTGAGTATTTTCACTTGTAAATTTCGTTATAGGTTTTATGGTGAAATTGTTGATTTATTTTTAATTTGGATTTTTTTGTTATTTCTATTGTAAAATTGTTGAGTTTTTTTAAGTTGGAACTTTTTTTTATGGTTTTTATAATGAAATTGTTGAGTTGTTTTAACTTTGGATATTTTTTAATGGTTTTTATTGTGAAATTATTGAGTTTTTTTTACTTGGATCTTTTTTTATACTATTTTAGTAAAATTGTTGAGTTTTTTAAATTGGAACTTTTTTCTATGGTTTTAATAGTTAAACTTTTGTGTTTTTTCATTTGGATTTTTTTTTATAGATTTTATGGTTAAATGTATGATTTTTTTATTTAATTTGGAACTTTTTTTATTTTATTAGTAAAATTGTTGTGTTTTTTTAACTTGAAACTTTTATTAAGGTTTTTATAGTGAGATTGTTCAATTTATGGTTTTTATAGTGCAATTGTTGAGTTTTTTTATCTTGGAATTCTCTTTAATAGTTTTTATAGTGAGACTGTTGAGTGTTTTTAACTTGCAACTTTTTTCATACTATTTGTAGTATAATTGTTTTGGTTTTTTAAATTGAAATTTTTTTATTGTTTTTATAGAGAAACTGTTGAGTTTATTAAATTCTATTATAGTTTTTATGGTGAAATTCTTGATTTTTTTATTTAATTTGGAACAATTATATTATCTTTGTAGTAAAATTGTTGAGTTTTTTTTTAACTTGGAACTTTTTTTAAGGTTTTTATAGTGAAATTGTTCAGTTTATGGTTTTTATAGTGAAATTCTTGAGTTTTTTTAAATTGGAATTCATTTAAATGGTTTTTATGGTGAAACTCTTGAGTTTTTTTAACTTGCGACTTTTTTTATACTATTTAAAGTAAAATTGTTTAATTTGTTTAAATTGAAACCTTTTTTATTCTTTTATTGTGAAACTGTTGAGTATTTTCACTTGTAAATTTCGTTATAGTTTTTATGGTGAAATTGTTGATTTTTTTTAATTTGGATTTTTTTGTTATTTCTATTGTAAAATTGTTGAGTTTTTTTAAGTTGGAACTTTTATTTATGGTTTTTATAATGAAATTGTTGAGTTGTTTTAACTTTGGATATTTTTTAATGGTTTTTATTGTGAAATTGTTGAGTTTTTTTTACTTGGAACTTTTTTTTATACTATTTCAGTAAAATTGTTGATTTTTTTAAATTGGAACTTTTTTATATGGTTTTTATAGTTAAACTGTTGTGTTTTTTCATTTGGAAATTTTGTTATAGTTTTTATGCTGAAATGTATGGTTTTTTTATTTAATTTGGAACTTTTTTTATTTTTGTAGTAAAATTGTTGAGTATTTTTAACTTGAAACTTTTATTAAGGTTTTTATAGTGAGATTGTTCAATTTATGGTTTTTATAGTGCAATTGTTGAGTTTTTTTAACTTGGAATTCTCTTTAATAGTTTTTATAGTGAGACTGTTGAGTGTTTTTAACTTGCAACTTTTTTCATACTATTTGTAGTATAATTGTTTTGGTTTTTTAAATTGAAATTTTTTTATTGTTTTTATAGAGAAACTGTTGAGTTTATTAAATTCTATTATAGTTTTTATGGTGAAATTCTTGATTTTTTTATTTAATTTGGAACAATTATATTATCTTTGTAGTAAAATTGTTGAGTTTTTTTTTAACTTGGAACTTTTTTTTAAGGTTTTTATAGTGAAATTGTTCAGTTTATGGTTTTTATAGTGAAATTCTTGAGTTTTTTTAAATTGGAATTCATTTAAATGGTTTTTATGGTGAAACTCTTGAGTTTTTTTAACTTGCGACTTTTTTTATACTATTTATAGTAAAATTGTTTAATTTTTTTAAATTGATACTTTTTTTATTCTTTTATTGTGAAACTGTTGAGTATTTTCACTTGTAAATTTCGTTATAGTTTTTATGGTGAAATTGTTGATTTATTTTTAATTTGGATTTTTTTGTTATTTCTATTGTAAAATTGTTGAGTTTTTTTAAGTTGGAACTTTTTTTTATGGTTTTTATAATGAAATTGTTGAGTTGTTTTAACTTTGGATATTTTTTAATGGTTTTTATTGTGAAATTATTGAGTTTTTTTTACTTGGATCTTTTTTTATACTATTTTAGTAAAATTGTTGAGTTTTTTAAATTGGAACTTTTTTCTATGGTTTTAATAGTTAAACTTTTGTGTTTTTTCATTTGGATTTTTTTTTATAGATTTTATGGTTAAATGTATGATTTTTTTATTTAATTTGGAACTTTTTTTATTTTATTAGTAAAATTGTTGTGTTTTTTTAACTTGAAACTTTTATTAAGGTTTTTATAGTGAGATTGTTCAATTTATGGTTTTTATAGTGCAATTGTTGAGTTTTTTTATCTTGGAATTCTCTTTAATAGTTTTTATAGTGAGACTGTTGAGTGTTTTTAACTTGCAACTTTTTTCATACTATTTGTAGTATAATTGTTTTGGTTTTTTAAATTGAAATTTTTTTATTGTTTTTATAGAGAAACTGTTGAGTTTATTAAATTCTATTATAGTTTTTATGGTGAAATTCTTGATTTTTTTATTTAATTTGGAACAATTATATTATCTTTGTAGTAAAATTGTTGAGTTTTTTTTTAACTTGGAACTTTTTTTAAGGTTTTTATAGTGAAATTGTTCAGTTTATGGTTTTTATAGTGAAATTCTTGAGTTTTTTTAAATTGGAATTCATTTAAATGGTTTTTATGGTGAAACTCTTGAGTTTTTTTAACTTGCGACTTTTTTTATACTATTTAAAGTAAAATTGTTTAATTTGTTTAAATTGAAACCTTTTTTATTCTTTTATTGTGAAACTGTTGAGTTTTTTCACTTGTAAATTTCGTTATAGTTTTTATGGTGAAATTGTTGATTTTTTTTAATTTAGATTTTTTTTGTTATTTCTATTGTAAAATTGTTGAGTTTTTTTAAGTTGGAACTTTTTTTATTGTTTTTATAATGAAATTGTTGAGTTGTTTTAACTTTGGATATTTTTTAATGGTTTATTGTGAAATTGTTGAGTTTTTATTACTTGGAACTTTTTTTATACTATTTTAGTAAAATTGTTGAGTTTTTTAAATAGGAACTTTTTTCTATGGTTTTTATAGTTAAACTGTTGTGTTTTTTCATTTGGAAATTTTGTTATAGTTTTTATGGTGAAATGTATGGGTTTTTTATTTAATTTGGAGCTTTTTATATTTTAGTAAAATTGTTGAGTATTTTTAACTTGAAACTTTTACTAAGGTTTTTATAGTGAGATTGTTCAATTTATGGTTTTTATAGTGCAATTGTTGAGTTTTTTAACTTGGAATTCTCTTTAATAGTTTTTATATAGAGACTGTTGAGTGTTTTTAACTTGCAACTTTTTTCATACTATTTATATTATAATTGTTTTGGTTTTTTAAATTGAATTTTTTTTTATTGTTTTTATAGAGAAACAGTTGTGTTTATTAAATTTTGTTATAGTTTTTATGGTGAAATTCTTGATTTTTTAATTTAATTTGGAACTTTTATATTATCTTTGTAGTAAAATTGTTGAGTTTTTTTTAACTTGGAACTTTTTTTTAAGGTTTTTATAGTGAAATTGTTCAGTTTATGGTTTTTATAGTGAAATTCTTGAGTTTTTTTTTTAACTTGAAATTCTTGAGTTTTTTAAATTGGAACTTTTTTCTATGGTTTTAATAGTTAAACTTTTGTGTTTTTTCATTTGGATTTTTTTTTATAGATTTTATGGTTAAATGTATGATTTTTTTATTTAATTTGGAACTTTTTTTATTTTATTAGTAAAATTGTTGTGTTTTTTTAACTTGAAACTTTTATTAAGGTTTTTATAGTGAGATTGTTCAATTTATGGTTTTTATAGTGCAATTGTTGAGTTTTTTAATTTGGAATTCTCTTTAATAGTTTTTATAGTGAGACTGTTGAGTGTTTTTAACTTGCAACTTTTTTCATACTATTTGTAGTATAATTGTTTTGGTTTTTTAAATTGAAATTTTTTTATTGTTTTTATAGAGAAATTGTTGAGTTTATTAAATTCTATTATAGTTTTTATGGTGAAATTCTTGATTTTTTTCTTTAATTTGGAACTTTTATATTATGTTTGTAGTAAAATTATTGAGTTTTTTCTAACTTGGGACTTTTTTTTTTAAGGTTTTTATAGTTAAATTGTTCAGTTTATGGCTTTTATAGTGAAATTCTTTAGTTTTTTTAAAATTGGAATTCATTTAAATGGTTTTTATAGTGAAACAATTGAGTTTTTTTAACTTGCGACTTTTTTTATACTATTTATAGTAAAATTGTTTAATTTGTTTAAATTGAAACTTTTTTGATTCTTTTATTGTGAAACTGTTGATTTTTTTCACTTGTAAATTTCGTTATAGGTTTTATGGTGAAATTGTTGATTTTTTTTAATTTGGATTTTTTTGTTATTTCTATTGTAAAATTGTTGAGTTTTTTTAAGTTGGAACTTTTATTTATGGTTTTTATAATGAAATTGTTGAGTTGTTTTAACTTTGGATATTTTTTAATGGTTTTTATTGTGAAATTGTTGAGTTTTTTTTACTTGGAACTATTTTTATACTATTTTAGTAAAATTGTTGATTTTTTTAAATTGGAACTTTTTTATATGGTTTTTATAGTTAAACTGTTGTGTTTTTTCATTTGGAAATTTTGTTATAGTTTTTATGGTGAAATGTATGGTTTTTTTATTTAATTTGGAACTTTTTTTATTTTTGTAGTAAAATTGTTGAGTATTTTTAACTTGAAACTTTTATTAAGGTTTTTATAGTGAGATTGTTCAATTTATGGTTTTTATAGTGCAATTGTTGAGTTTTTTTAACTTTGAATTCTCTTTAATAGTTTTTATAGTGAGACTGTTGAGTGTTTTTAACTTGCAACTTTTTTCATACTATTTGTAGTATAATTGTTTTGGTTTTTTAAATTGAAATTTTTTTATTGTTTTTATAGAGAAACTTTGAGTTTATTAAATTCTATTATAGTTTTTATGGTGAAATTCTTGATTTTTTTTATTTAATTTGGAACAATTATATTATCTTTGTAGTAAAATTGTTGAGTTTTTTTTTAACTTGGAACTTTTTTTTAAGGTTTTTA
Organism: Lathyrus aphaca; assembly: GCA_963966055.1. Lineage (NCBI taxonomy): Eukaryota > Viridiplantae > Streptophyta > Magnoliopsida > Fabales > Fabaceae > Lathyrus > Lathyrus aphaca. The sequence goes on from OZ014522.1 coordinate 224,968,682, forward strand.
TAGTTAAATTGTTCAGTTTATGGTTTTTATAGTGAAATTCTTGAGTTTTTTTAAATTGGAATTCATTTAAATGGTTTTTATGGTGAAACTCTTGAGTTTTTTTAACTTGCGACTTTTTTTATACTATTTATAGTAAAATTGTTTAATTTTTTTAAATTGATACTTTTTTTATTCTTTTATTGTGAAACTGTTGAGTATTTTCACTTGTAAATTTCGTTATATTTTTTATGGTGAAATTGTTGATTTTTTTTAATTTGGATTTTTTTGTTATTTCTATTGTAAAATTGTTGAGTTTTTTTAAGTTGGAACTTTTATTTATGGTTTTTATAATGAAATTGTTGAGTTGTTTTAACTTTGGATATTTTTTAATGGTTTTTATTGTGAAATTGTTGAGTCTTTTTTACTTGGAACTTTTTTTTATACTATTTCAGTAAAATTGTTGATTTTTTTAAATTGGAACTTTTTTATATGGTTTTTATAGTTAAACTGTTGTGTTTTTTCATTTGGAAATTTTGTTATAGTTTTTATGCTGAAATGTATGGTTTTTTTATTTAATTTGGAACTTTTTTTATTTTTGTAGTAAAATTGTTGAGTATTTTTAACTTGAAACTTTTATTAAGGTTTTTATAGTGAGATTGTTCAATTTATGGTTTTTATAGTGCAATTGTTGAGTTTTTTTAACTTGGAATTCTCTTTAATAGTTTTTATAGTGAGACTGTTGAGTGTTTTTAACTTGCAACTTTTTTCATACTATTTGTAGTATAATTGTTTTGGTTTTTTAAATTGAAATTTTTTTATTGTTTTTATAGAGAAACTGTTGAGTTTATTAAATTCTATTATAGTTTTTATGGTGAAATTCTTGATTTTTTTATTTAATTTGGAACAATTATATTATCTTTGTAGTAAAATTGTTGAGTTTTTTTTTAACTTGGAACTTTTTTTTAAGGTTTTTATAGTGAAATTGTTCAGTTTATGGTTTTTATAGTGAAATTCTTGAGTTTTTTTAAATTGGAATTCATTTAAATGGTTTTTATGGTGAAACTCTTGAGTTTTTTTAACTTGCGACTTTTTTTATACTATTTATAGTAAAATTGTTTAATTTTTTTAAATTGATACTTTTTTTATTCTTTTATTGTGAAACTGTTGAGTATTTTCACTTGTAAATTTCGTTATAGGTTTTATGGTGAAATTGTTGATTTATTTTTAATTTGGATTTTTTTGTTATTTCTATTGTAAAATTGTTGAGTTTTTTTAAGTTGGAACTTTTTTTTATGGTTTTTATAATGAAATTGTTGAGTTGTTTTAACTTTGGATATTTTTTAATGGTTTTTATTGTGAAATTATTGAGTTTTTTTTACTTGGATCTTTTTTTATACTATTTTAGTAAAATTGTTGAGTTTTTTAAATTGGAACTTTTTTCTATGGTTTTAATAGTTAAACTTTTGTGTTTTTTCATTTGGATTTTTTTTTATAGATTTTATGGTTAAATGTATGATTTTTTTATTTAATTTGGAACTTTTTTTATTTTATTAGTAAAATTGTTGTGTTTTTTTAACTTGAAACTTTTATTAAGGTTTTTATAGTGAGATTGTTCAATTTATGGTTTTTATAGTGCAATTGTTGAGTTTTTTTATCTTGGAATTCTCTTTAATAGTTTTTATAGTGAGACTGTTGAGTGTTTTTAACTTGCAACTTTTTTCATACTATTTGTAGTATAATTGTTTTGGTTTTTTAAATTGAAATTTTTTTATTGTTTTTATAGAGAAACTGTTGAGTTTATTAAATTCTATTATAGTTTTTATGGTGAAATTCTTGATTTTTTTATTTAATTTGGAACAATTATATTATCTTTGTAGTAAAATTGTTGAGTTTTTTTTTAACTTGGAACTTTTTTTTAAGGTTTTTATAGTGAAATTGTTCAGTTTATGGTTTTTATAGTGAAATTCTTGAGTTTTTTTAAATTGGAATTCATTTAAATGGTTTTTATGGTGAAACTCTTGAGTTTTTTTAACTTGCGACTTTTTTTATACTATTTAAAGTAAAATTGTTTAATTTGTTTAAATTGAAACCTTTTTTATTCTTTTATTGTGAAACTGTTGAGTTTTTTCACTTGTAAATTTCGTTATAGTTTTTATGGTGAAATTGTTGATTTTTTTTAATTTAGATTTTTTTTGTTATTTCTATTGTAAAATTGTTGAGTTTTTTTAAGTTGGAACTTTTTTTATTGTTTTTATAATGAAATTGTTGAGTTGTTTTAACTTTGGATATTTTTTAATGGTTTATTGTGAAATTGTTGAGTTTTTATTACTTGGAACTTTTTTTATACTATTTTAGTAAAATTGTTGAGTTTTTTAAATAGGAACTTTTTTCTATGGTTTTTATAGTTAAACTGTTGTGTTTTTTCATTTGGAAATTTTGTTATAGTTTTTATGGTGAAATGTATGGGTTTTTTATTTAATTTGGAGCTTTTTTTATTTTAGTAAAATTGTTGAGTATTTTTAACTTGAAACTTTTACTAAGGTTTTTATAGTGAGATTGTTCAATTTATGGTTTTTATAGTGCAATTGTTGAGTTTTTTAACTTGGAATTCTCTTTAATAGTTTTTATATAGAGACTGTTGAGTGTTTTTAACTTGCAACTTTTTTCATACTATTTATATTATAATTGTTTTGGTTTTTTAAATTGAATTTTTTTTATTGTTTTTATAGAGAAACAGTTGTGTTTATTAAATTTTGTTATAGTTTTTATGGTGAAATTCTTGATTTTTTAATTTAATTTGGAACTTTTATATTATCTTTGTAGTAAAATTGTTGAGTTTTTTTTAACTTGGAACTTTTTTTAAGGTTTTTATAGTGAAATTGTTCAGTTTATGGTTTTTATAGTGAAATTCTTGAGTTTTTTTTTTAACTTGAAATTCTTGAGTTTTTTAAATTGGAACTTTTTTCTATGGTTTTAATAGTTAAACTTTTGTGTTTTTTCAGTTGGATTTTTTTTTATAGATTTTATGGTTAAATGTATGATTTTTTTATTTAATTTGGAACTTTATTTATTTTATTAGTAAAATTGTTGTGTTTTTTTAACTTGAAACTTTTATTAAGGTTTTTATAGTGAGATTGTTCAATTTATGGTTTTTATAGTGCAATTGTTGAGTTTTTTAATTTGGAATTCTCTTTAATAGTTTTTATAGTGAGACTGTTGAGTGTTTTTAACTTGCAACTTTTTTCATACTATTTGTAGTATAATTATTTTATTTTTTTAAATTGAAATTTATTTATTGTTTTTATAGAGAAACTGTTGAGTTTATTAAATTCTATTATAGTTTTTATGGTGAAATTCTTGATTTTTTTCTTTAATTTGGAACTTTTATATTATGTTTGTAGTAAAATTATTGAGTTTTTTCTAACTTGGGACTTTTTTTTTAAAGGTTTTTATAGTTAAATTGTTCAGTTTATGGCTTTTATAGTGAAATTCTTTAGTTTTTTTAAAATTGGAATTCATTTAAATGGTTTTTATAGTGAAACAATTGAGTTTTTTTAACTTGCGACTTTTTTTATACTATTTATAGTAAAATTGTTTAATTTGTTTAAATTGAAACTTTTTTGATTCTTTTATTGTGAAACTGTTGATTTTTTTCACTTGTAAATTTCGTTATAGGTTTTATGGTGAAATTGTTGATTTTTTTTAATTTGGATTTTTTTGTTATTTCTATTGTAAAATTGTTGAGTTTTTTTAAGTTGGAACTTTTATTTATGGTTTTTATAATGAAATTGTTGAGTTGTTTTAACTTTGGATATTTTTTAATGGTTTTTATTGTGAAATTGTTGAGTTTTTTTTACTTGGAACTATTTTTATACTATTTTAGTAAAATTGTTGATTTTTTTAAATTGGAACTTTTTTATATGGTTTTTATAGTTAAACTGTTGTGTTTTTTCATTTGGAAATTTTGTTATAGTTTTTATGGTGAAATGTATGGTTTTTTTATTTAATTTGGAACTTTTTTTATTTTTGTAGTAAAATTGTTGAGTATTTTTAACTTGAAACTTTTATTAAGGTTTTTATAGTGAGATTGTTCAATTTATGGTTTTTATAGTGCAATTGTTGAGTTTTTTTAACTTGGAATTCTCTTTAATAGTTTTTATAGTGAGACTGTTGAGTGTTTTTAACTTGCAACTTTTTTCATACTATTTGTAGTATAATTGTTTTGGTTTTTTAAATTGAAATTTTTTTATTGTTTTTATAGAGAAACTTTGAGTTTATTAAATTCTATTATAGTTTTTATGGTGAAATTCTTGATTTTTTTTATTTAATTTGGAACAATTATATTATCTTTGTAGTAAAATTGTTGAGTTTTTTTTTAACTTGGAACTTTTTTTTAAGGTTTTTATAGTTAAATTGTTCAGTTTATGGTTTTTATAGTGAAATTCTTGAGTTTTTTTAAATTGGAATTCATTTAAATGGTTTTTATGGTGAAACTCTTGAGTTTTTTTAACTTGCGACTTTTTTTATACTATTTATAGTAAAATTGTTTAATTTTTTTAAATTGATACTTTTTTTATTCTTTTATTGTGAAACTGTTGAGTATTTTCACTTGTAAATTTCGTTATAGTTTTTATGGTGAAATTGTTGATTTTTTTTAATTTGGATTTTTTTGTTATTTCTATTGTAAAATTGTTGAGTTTTTTTAAGTTGGAACTTTTATTTATGGTTTTTATAATGAAATTGTTGAGTTGTTTTAACTTTGGATATTTTTTAATGGTTTTTATTGTGAAATTGTTGAGTCTTTTTTACTTGGAACTTTTTTTTATACTATTTCAGTAAAATTGTTGATTTTTTTAAATTGGAACTTTTTTATATGGTTTTTATAGTTAAACTGTTGTGTTTTTTCATTTGGAAATTTTGTTATAGTTTTTATGCTGAAATGTATGGTTTTTTTATTTAATTTGGAACTTTTTTTATTTTTGTAGTAAAATTGTTGAGTATTTTTAACTTGAAACTTTTATTAAGGTTTTTATAGTGAGATTGTTCAATTTATGGTTTTTATAGTGCAATTGTTGAGTTTTTTTAACTTGGAATTCTCTTTAATAGTTTTTATAGTGAGACTGTTGAGTGTTTTTAACTTGCAACTTTTTTCATACTATTTGTAGTATAATTGTTTTGGTTTTTTAAATTGAAATTTTTTTATTGTTTTTATAGAGAAACTGTTGAGTTTATTAAATTCTATTATAGTTTTTATGGTGAAATTCTTGATTTTTTTATTTAATTTGGAACAATTATATTATCTTTGTAGTAAAATTGTTGAGTTTTTTTTTAACTTGGAACTTTTTTTTAAGGTTTTTATAGTGAAATTGTTCAGTTTATGGTTTTTATAGTGAAATTCTTGAGTTTTTTTAAATTGGAATTCATTTAAATGGTTTTTATGGTGAAACTCTTGAGTTTTTTTAACTTGCGACTTTTTTTATACTATTTATAGTAAAATTGTTTAATTTTTTTAAATTGATACTTTTTTTATTCTTTTATTGTGAAACTGTTGAGTATTTTCACTTGTAAATTTCGTTATAGGTTTTATGGTGAAATTGTTGATTTATTTTTAATTTGGATTTTTTTGTTATTTCTATTGTAAAATTGTTGAGTTTTTTTAAGTTGGAACTTTTTTTTATGGTTTTTATAATGAAATTGTTGAGTTGTTTTAACTTTGGATATTTTTTAATGGTTTTTATTGTGAAATTATTGAGTTTTTTTTACTTGGATCTTTTTTTATACTATTTTAGTAAAATTGTTGAGTTTTTTAAATTGGAACTTTTTTCTATGGTTTTAATAGTTAAACTTTTGTGTTTTTTCATTTGGATTTTTTTTTATAGATTTTATGGTTAAATGTATGATTTTTTTATTTAATTTGGAACTTTTTTTATTTTATTAGTAAAATTGTTGTGTTTTTTTAACTTGAAACTTTTATTAAGGTTTTTATAGTGAGATTGTTCAATTTATGGTTTTTATAGTGCAATTGTTGAGTTTTTTTATCTTGGAATTCTCTTTAATAGTTTTTATAGTGAGACTGTTGAGTGTTTTTAACTTGCAACTTTTTTCATACTATTTGTAGTATAATTGTTTTGGTTTTTTAAATTGAAATTTTTTTATTGTTTTTATAGAGAAACTGTTGAGTTTATTAAATTCTATTATAGTTTTTATGGTGAAATTCTTGATTTTTTTATTTAATTTGGAACAATTATATTATCTTTGTAGTAAAATTGTTGAGTTTTTTTTTAACTTGGAACTTTTTTTAAGGTTTTTATAGTGAAATTGTTCAGTTTATGGTTTTTATAGTGAAATTCTTGAGTTTTTTTAAATTGGAATTCATTTAAATGGTTTTTATGGTGAAACTCTTGAGTTTTTTTAACTTGCGACTTTTTTTATACTATTTAAAGTAAAATTGTTTAATTTGTTTAAATTGAAACCTTTTTTATTCTTTTATTGTGAAACTGTTGAGTATTTTCACTTGTAAATTTCGTTATAGTTTTTATGGTGAAATTGTTGATTTTTTTTAATTTGGATTTTTTTGTTATTTCTATTGTAAAATTGTTGAGTTTTTTTAAGTTGGAACTTTTATTTATGGTTTTTATAATGAAATTGTTGAGTTGTTTTAACTTTGGATATTTTTTAATGGTTTTTATTGTGAAATTGTTGAGTTTTTTTTACTTGGAACTTTTTTTTATACTATTTCAGTAAAATTGTTGATTTTTTTAAATTGGAACTTTTTTATATGGTTTTTATAGTTAAACTGTTGTGTTTTTTCATTTGGAAATTTTGTTATAGTTTTTATGCTGAAATGTATGGTTTTTTTATTTAATTTGGAACTTTTTTTATTTTTGTAGTAAAATTGTTGAGTATTTTTAACTTGAAACTTTTATTAAGGTTTTTATAGTGAGATTGTTCAATTTATGGTTTTTATAGTGCAATTGTTGAGTTTTTTTAACTTGGAATTCTCTTTAATAGTTTTTATAGTGAGACTGTTGAGTGTTTTTAACTTGCAACTTTTTTCATACTATTTGTAGTATAATTGTTTTGGTTTTTTAAATTGAAATTTTTTTATTGTTTTTATAGAGAAACTGTTGAGTTTATTAAATTCTATTATAGTTTTTATGGTGAAATTCTTGATTTTTTTATTTAATTTGGAACAATTATATTATCTTTGTAGTAAAATTGTTGAGTTTTTTTTTAACTTGGAACTTTTTTTTAAGGTTTTTATAGTGAAATTGTTCAGTTTATGGTTTTTATAGTGAAATTCTTGAGTTTTTTTAAATTGGAATTCATTTAAATGGTTTTTATGGTGAAACTCTTGAGTTTTTTTAACTTGCGACTTTTTTTATACTATTTATAGTAAAATTGTTTAATTTTTTTAAATTGATACTTTTTTTATTCTTTTATTGTGAAACTGTTGAGTATTTTCACTTGTAAATTTCGTTATAGGTTTTATGGTGAAATTGTTGATTTATTTTTAATTTGGATATTTTTGTTATTTCTATTGTAAAATTGTTGAGTTTTTTTAAGTTGGAACTTTTTTTTATGGTTTTTATAATGAAATTGTTGAGTTGTTTTAACTTTGGATATTTTTTAATGGTTTTTATTGTGAAATTATTGAGTTTTTTTTACTTGGATCTTTTTTTATACTATTTTAGTAAAATTGTTGAGTTTTTTAAATTGGAACTTTTTTCTATGGTTTTAATAGTTAAACTTTTGTGTTTTTTCATTTGGATTTTTTTTTATAGATTTTATGGTTAAATGTATGATTTTTTTATTTAATTTGGAACTTTTTTTATTTTATTAGTAAAATTGTTGTGTTTTTTTAACTTGAAACTTTTATTAAGGTTTTTATAGTGAGATTGTTCAATTTATGGTTTTTATAGTGCAATTGTTGAGTTTTTTTATCTTGGAATTCTCTTTAATAGTTTTTATAGTGAGACTGTTGAGTGTTTTTAACTTGCAACTTTTTTCATACTATTTGTAGTATAATTGTTTTGGTTTTTTAAATTGAAATTTTTTTATTGTTTTTATAGAGAAACTGTTGAGTTTATTAAATTCTATTATAGTTTTTATGGTGAAATTCTTGATTTTTTTATTTAATTTGGAACAATTATATTATCTTTGTAGTAAAATTGTTGAGTTTTTTTTTAACTTGGAACTTTTTTTAAGGTTTTTATAGTGAAATTGTTCAGTTTATGGTTTTTATAGTGAAATTCTTGAGTTTTTTTAAATTGGAATTCATTTAAATGGTTTTTATGGTGAAACTCTTGAGTTTTTTTAACTTGCGACTTTTTTTATACTATTTAAAGTAAAATTGTTTAATTTGTTTAAATTGAAACCTTTTTTATTCTTTTATTGTGAAACTGTTGAGTATTTTCACTTGTAAATTTCGTTATAGTTTTTATGGTGAAATTGTTGATTTTTTTTAATTTGGATTTTTTTGTTATTTCTATTGTAAAATTGTTGAGTTTTTTTAAGTTGGAACTTTTATTTATGGTTTTTATAATGAAATTGTTGAGTTGTTTTAACTTTGGATATTTTTTAATGGTTTTTATTGTGAAATTGTTGAGTTTTTTTTACTTGGAACTTTTTTTTATACTATTTCAGTAAAATTGTTGATTTTTTTAAATTGGAACTTTTTTATATGGTTTTTATAGTTAAACTGTTGTGTTTTTTCATTTGGAAATTTTGTTATAGTTTTTATGCTGAAATGTATGGTTTTTTTATTTAATTTGGAACTTTTTTTATTTTTGTAGTAAAATTGTTGAGTATTTTTAACTTGAAACTTTTATTAAGGTTTTTATAGTGAGATTGTTCAATTTATGGTTTTTATAGTGCAATTGTTGAGTTTTTTTAACTTGGAATTCTCTTTAATAGTTTTTATAGTGAGACTGTTGAGTGTTTTTAACTTGCAACTTTTTTCATACTATTTGTAGTATAATTGTTTTGGTTTTTTAAATTGAAATTTTTTTATTGTTTTTATAGAGAAACTGTTGAGTTTATTAAATTCTATTATAGTTTTTATGGTGAAATTCTTGATTTTTTTATTTAATTTGGAACAATTATATTATCTTTGTAGTAAAATTGTTGAGTTTTTTTTTAACTTGGAACTTTTTTTTAAGGTTTTTATAGTGAAATTGTTCAGTTTATGGTTTTTATAGTGAAATTCTTGAGTTTTTTTAAATTGGAATTCATTTAAATGGTTTTTATGGTGAAACTCTTGAGTTTTTTTAACTTGCGACTTTTTTTATACTATTTATAGTAAAATTGTTTAATTTTTTTAAATTGATACTTTTTTTATTCTTTTATTGTGAAACTGTTGAGTATTTTCACTTGTAAATTTCGTTATAGGTTTTATGGTGAAATTGTTGATTTATTTTTAATTTGGATATTTTTGTTATTTCTATTGTAAAATTGTTGAGTTTTTTTAAGTTGGAACTTTTTTTTATGGTTTTTATAATGAAATTGTTGAGTTGTTTTAACTTTGGATATTTTTTAATGGTTTTTATTGTGAAATTATTGAGTTTTTTTTACTTGGATCTTTTTTTATACTATTTTAGTAAAATTGTTGAGTTTTTTAAATTGGAACTTTTTTCTATGGTTTTAATAGTTAAACTTTTGTGTTTTTTCATTTGGATTTTTTTTTATAGATTTTATGGTTAAATGTATGATTTTTTTATTTAATTTGGAACTTTTTTTATTTTATTAGTAAAATTGTTGTGTTTTTTTAACTTGAAACTTTTATTAAGGTTTTTATAGTGAGATTGTTCAATTTATGGTTTTTATAGTGCAATTGTTGAGTTTTTTTATCTTGGAATTCTCTTTAATAGTTTTTATAGTGAGACTGTTGAGTGTTTTTAACTTGCAACTTTTTTCATACTATTTGTAGTATAATTGTTTTGGTTTTTTAAATTGAAATTTTTTTATTGTTTTTATAGAGAAACTGTTGAGTTTATTAAATTCTATTATAGTTTTTATGGTGAAATTCTTGATTTTTTTATTTAATTTGGAACAATTATATTATCTTTGTAGTAAAATTGTTGAGTTTTTTTTTAACATGGAACTTTTTTTAAGGTTTTTATAGTGAAATTGTTCAGTTTATGGTTTTTATAGTGAAATTCTTGAGTTTTTTTAAATTGGAATTCATTTAAATGGTTTTTATGGTGAAACTCTTGAGTTTTTTTAACTTGCGACTTTTTTTATACTATTTAAAGTAAAATTGTTTAATTTGTTTAAATTGAAACCTTTTTTATTCTTTTATTGTGAAACTGTTGAGTATTTTCACTTGTAAATTTCGTTATAGTTTTTATGGTGAAATTGTTGATTTTTTTTAATTTGGATTTTTTTGTTATTTCTATTGTAAAATTGTTGAGTTTTTTTAAGTTGGAACTTTTATTTATGGTTTTTATAATGAAATTGTTGAGTTGTTTTAACTTTGGATATTTTTTAATGGTTTTTATTGTGAAATTGTTGAGTTTTTTTTACTTGGAACTTTTTTTTATACTATTTCAGTAAAATTGTTGATTTTTTTAAATTGGAACTTTTTTATATGGTTTTTATAGTTAAACTGTTGTGTTTTTTCATTTGGAAATTTTGTTATAGTTTTTATGCTGAAATGTATGGTTTTTTTATTTAATTTGGAACTTTTTTTATTTTTGTAGTAAAATTGTTGAGTATTTTTAACTTGAAACTTTTATTAAGGTTTTTATAGTGAGATTGTTCAATTTATGGTTTTTATAGTGCAATTGTTGAGTTTTTTTAACTTGGAATTCTCTTTAATAGTTTTTATAGTGAGACTGTTGAGTGTTTTTAACTTGCAACTTTTTTCATACTATTTGTAGTATAATTGTTTTGGTTTTTTAAATTGAAATTTTTTTATTGTTTTTATAGAGAAACTTTGAGTTTATTAAATTCTATTATAGTTTTTATGGTGAAATTCTTGATTTTTTTTATTTAATTTGGAACAATTATATTATCTTTGTAGTAAAATTGTTGAGTTTTTTTTTAACTTGGAACTTTTTTTTAAGGTTTTTATAGTTAAATTGTTCAGTTTATGGTTTTTATAGTGAAATTCTTGAGTTTTTTTAAATTGGAATTCATTTAAATGGTTTTTATGGTGAAACTCTTGAGTTTTTTTAACTTGCGACTTTTTTTATACTATTTATAGTAAAATTGTTTAATTTTTTTAAATTGATACTTTTTTTATTCTTTTATTGTGAAACTGTTGAGTATTTTCACTTGTAAATTTCGTTATAGTTTTTATGGTGAAATTGTTGATTTTTTTTAATTTGGATTTTTTTGTTATTTCTATTGTAAAATTGTTGAGTTTTTTTAAGTTGGAACTTTTATTTATGGTTTTTATAATGAAATTGTTGAGTTGTTTTAACTTTGGATATTTTTTAATGGTTTTTATTGTGAAATTGTTGAGTCTTTTTTACTTGGAACTTTTTTTTATACTATTTCAGTAAAATTGTTGATTTTTTTAAATTGGAACTTTTTTATATGGTTTTTATAGTTAAACTGTTGTGTTTTTTCATTTGGAAATTTTGTTATAGTTTTTATGCTGAAATGTATGGTTTTTTTATTTAATTTGGAACTTTTTTTATTTTTGTAGTAAAATTGTTGAGTATTTTTAACTTGAAACTTTTATTAAGGTTTTTATAGTGAGATTGTTCAATTTATGGTTTTTATAGTGCAATTGTTGAGTTTTTTTAACTTGGAATTCTCTTTAATAGTTTTTATAGTGAGACTGTTGAGTGTTTTTAACTTGCAACTTTTTTCATACTATTTGTAGTATAATTGTTTTGGTTTTTTAAATTGAAATTTTTTTATTGTTTTTATAGAGAAACTGTTGAGTTTATTAAATTCTATTATAGTTTTTATGGTGAAATTCTTGATTTTTTTATTTAATTTGGAACAATTATATTATCTTTGTAGTAAAATTGTTGAGTTTTTTTTTAACTTGGAACTTTTTTTTAAGGTTTTTATAGTGAAATTGTTCAGTTTATGGTTTTTATAGTGAAATTCTTGAGTTTTTTTAAATTGGAATTCATTTAAATGGTTTTTATGGTGAAACTCTTGAGTTTTTTTAACTTGCGACTTTTTTTATACTATTTATAGTAAAATTGTTTAATTTTTTTAAATTGATACTTTTTTTATTCTTTTATTGTGAAACTGTTGAGTATTTTCACTTGTAAATTTCGTTATAGGTTTTATGGTGAAATTGTTGATTTATTTTTAATTTGGATTTTTTTGTTATTTCTATTGTAAAATTGTTGAGTTTTTTTAAGTTGGAACTTTTTTTTATGGTTTTTATAATGAAATTGTTGAGTTGTTTTAACTTTGGATATTTTTTAATGGTTTTTATTGTGAAATTATTGAGTTTTTTTTACTTGGATCTTTTTTTATACTATTTTAGTAAAATTGTTGAGTTTTTTAAATTGGAACTTTTTTCTATGGTTTTAATAGTTAAACTTTTGTGTTTTTTCATTTGGATTTTTTTTTATAGATTTTATGGTTAAATGTATGATTTTTTTATTTAATTTGGAACTTTTTTTATTTTATTAGTAAAATTGTTGTGTTTTTTTAACTTGAAACTTTTATTAAGGTTTTTATAGTGAGATTGTTCAATTTATGGTTTTTATAGTGCAATTGTTGAGTTTTTTTATCTTGGAATTCTCTTTAATAGTTTTTATAGTGAGACTGTTGAGTGTTTTTAACTTGCAACTTTTTTCATACTATTTGTAGTATAATTGTTTTGGTTTTTTAAATTGAAATTTTTTTATTGTTTTTATAGAGAAACTGTTGAGTTTATTAAATTCTATTATAGTTTTTATGGTGAAATTCTTGATTTTTTTATTTAATTTGGAACAATTATATTATCTTTGTAGTAAAATTGTTGAGTTTTTTTTTAACTTGGAACTTTTTTTAAGGTTTTTATAGTGAAATTGTTCAGTTTATGGTTTTTATAGTGAAATTCTTGAGTTTTTTTAAATTGGAATTCATTTAAATGGTTTTTATGGTGAAACTCTTGAGTTTTTTTAACTTGCGACTTTTTTTATACTATTTAAAGTAAAATTGTTTAATTTGTTTAAATTGAAACCTTTTTTATTCTTTTATTGTGAAACTGTTGAGTATTTTCACTTGTAAATTTCGTTATAGTTTTTATGGTGAAATTGTTGATTTTTTTTAATTTGGATTTTTTTGTTATTTCTATTGTAAAATTGTTGAGTTTTTTTAAGTTGGAACTTTTATTTATGGTTTTTATAATGAAATTGTTGAGTTGTTTTAACTTTGGATATTTTTTAATGGTTTTTATTGTGAAATTGTTGAGTTTTTTTTACTTGGAACTTTTTTTTATACTATTTCAGTAAAATTGTTGATTTTTTTAAATTGGAACTTTTTTATATGGTTTTTATAGTTAAACTGTTGTGTTTTTTCATTTGGAAATTTTGTTATAGTTTTTATGCTGAAATGTATGGTTTTTTTATTTAATTTGGAACTTTTTTTATTTTTGTAGTAAAATTGTTGAGTATTTTTAACTTGAAACTTTTATTAAGGTTTTTATAGTGAGATTGTTCAATTTATGGTTTTTATAGTGCAATTGTTGAGTTTTTTTAACTTGGAATTCTCTTTAATAGTTTTTATAGTGAGACTGTTGAGTGTTTTTAACTTGCAACTTTTTTCATACTATTTGTAGTATAATTGTTTTGGTTTTTTAAATTGAAATTTTTTTATTGTTTTTATAGAGAAACTGTTGAGTTTATTAAATTCTATTATAGTTTTTATGGTGAAATTCTTGATTTTTTTATTTAATTTGGAACAATTATATTATCTTTGTAGTAAAATTGTTGAGTTTTTTTTTAACTTGGAACTTTTTTTTAAGGTTTTTATAGTGAAATTGTTCAGTTTATGGTTTTTATAGTGAAATTCTTGAGTTTTTTTAAATTGGAATTCATTTAAATGGTTTTTATGGTGAAACTCTTGAGTTTTTTTAACTTGCGACTTTTTTTATACTATTTATAGTAAAATTGTTTAATTTTTTTAAATTGATACTTTTTTTATTCTTTTATTGTGAAACTGTTGAGTATTTTCACTTGTAAATTTCGTTATAGGTTTTATGGTGAAATTGTTGATTTATTTTTAATTTGGATTTTTTTGTTATTTCTATTGTAAAATTGTTGAGTTTTTTTAAGTTGGAACTTTTTTTTATGGTTTTTATAATGAAATTGTTGAGTTGTTTTAACTTTGGATATTTTTTAATGGTTTTTATTGTGAAATTATTGAGTTTTTTTTACTTGGATCTTTTTTTATACTATTTTAGTAAAATTGTTGAGTTTTTTAAATTGGAACTTTTTTCTATGGTTTTAATAGTTAAACTTTTGTGTTTTTTCATTTGGATTTTTTTTTATAGATTTTATGGTTAAATGTATGATTTTTTTATTTAATTTGGAACTTTTTTTATTTTATTAGTAAAATTGTTGTGTTTTTTTAACTTGAAACTTTTATTAAGGTTTTTATAGTGAGATTGTTCAATTTATGGTTTTTATAGTGCAATTGTTGAGTTTTTTTATCTTGGAATTCTCTTTAATAGTTTTTATAGTGAGACTGTTGAGTGTTTTTAACTTGCAACTTTTTTCATACTATTTGTAGTATAATTGTTTTGGTTTTTTAAATTGAAATTTTTTTATTGTTTTTATAGAGAAACTGTTGAGTTTATTAAATTCTATTATAGTTTTTATGGTGAAATTCTTGATTTTTTTATTTAATTTGGAACAATTATATTATCTTTGTAGTAAAATTGTTGAGTTTTTTTTTAACTTGGAACTTTTTTTAAGGTTTTTATAGTGAAATTGTTCAGTTTATGGTTTTTATAGTGAAATTCTTGAGTTTTTTTAAATTGGAATTCATTTAAATGGTTTTTATGGTGAAACTCTTGAGTTTTTTTAACTTGCGACTTTTTTTATACTATTTAAAGTAAAATTGTTTAATTTGTTTAAATTGAAACCTTTTTTATTCTTTTATTGTGAAACTGTTGAGTATTTTCACTTGTAAATTTCGTTATAGTTTTTATGGTGAAATTGTTGATTTTTTTTAATTTGGATTTTTTTGTTATTTCTATTGTAAAATTGTTGAGTTTTTTTAAGTTGGAACTTTTATTTATGGTTTTTATAATGAAATTGTTGAGTTGTTTTAACTTTGGATATTTTTTAATGGTTTTTATTGTGAAATTGTTGAGTTTTTTTTACTTGGAACTTTTTTTTATACTATTTCAGTAAAATTGTTGATTTTTTTAAATTGGAACTTTTTTATATGGTTTTTATAGTTAAACTGTTGTGTTTTTTCATTTGGAAATTTTGTTATAGTTTTTATGCTGAAATGTATGGTTTTTTTATTTAATTTGGAACTTTTTTTATTTTTGTAGTAAAATTGTTGAGTATTTTTAACTTGAAACTTTTATTAAGGTTTTTATAGTGAGATTGTTCAATTTATGGTTTTTATAGTGCAATTGTTGAGTTTTTTTAACTTGGAATTCTCTTTAATAGTTTTTATAGTGAAACTGTTGAGTGTTTTTAACTTGCAACTTTTTTCATACTATTTGTAGTATAATTGTTTTGGTTTTTTAAATTGAAATTTTTTTATTGTTTTTATAGAGAAACTGTTGAGTTTATTAAATTCTATTATAGTTTTTATGGTGAAATTCTTGATTTTTTTATTTAATTTGGAACAATTATATTATCTTTGTAGTAAAATTGTTGAGTTTTTTTTTAACTTGGAACTTTTTTTTAAGGTTTTTATAGTGAAATTGTTCAGTTTATGGTTTTTATAGTGAAATTCTTGAGTTTTTTTAAATTGGAATTCATTTAAATGGTTTTTATGGTGAAACTCTTGAGTTTTTTTAACTTGCGACTTTTTTTATACTATTTATAGTAAAATTGTTTAATTTTTTTAAATTGATACTTTTTTTATTCTTTTATTGTGAAACTGTTGAGTATTTTCACTTGTAAATTTCGTTATAGGTTTTATGGTGAAATTGTTGATTTATTTTTAATTTGGATTTTTTTGTTATTTCTATTGTAAAATTGTTGAGTTTTTTTAAGTTGGAACTTTTTTTTATGGTTTTTATAATGAAATTGTTGAGTTGTTTTAACTTTGGATATTTTTTAATGGTTTTTATTGTGAAATTATTGAGTTTTTTTTACTTGGATCTTTTTTTATACTATTTTAGTAAAATTGTTGAGTTTTTTAAATTGGAACTTTTTTCTATGGTTTTAATAGTTAAACTTTTGTGTTTTTTCATTTGGATTTTTTTTTATAGATTTTATGGTTAAATGTATGATTTTTTTATTTAATTTGGAACTTTTTTTATTTTATTAGTAAAATTGTTGTGTTTTTTTAACTTGAAACTTTTATTAAGGTTTTTATAGTGAGATTGTTCAATTTATGGTTTTTATAGTGCAATTGTTGAGTTTTTTTTATCTTGGAATTCTCTTTAATAGTTTTTATAGTGAGACTGTTGAGTGTTTTTAACTTGCAACTTTTTTCATACTATTTGTAGTATAATTGTTTTGGTTTTTTAAATTGAAATTTTTTTATTGTTTTTATAGAGAAACTGTTGAGTTTATTAAATTCTATTATAGTTTTTATGGTGAAATTCTTGATTTTTTTATTTAATTTGGAACAATTATATTATCTTTGTAGTAAAATTGTTGAGTTTTTTTTTAACTTGGAACTTTTTTTAAGGTTTTTATAGTGAAATTGTTCAGTTTATGGTTTTTATAGTGAAATTCTTGAGTTTTTTTAAATTGGAATTCATTTAAATGGTTTTTATGGTGAAACTCTTGAGTTTTTTTAACTTGCGACTTTTTTTATACTATTTAAAGTAAAATTGTTTAATTTGTTTAAATTGAAACCTTTTTTATTCTTTTATTGTGAAACTGTTGAGTTTTTTCACTTGTAAATTTCGTTATAGTTTTTATGGTGAAATTGTTGATTTTTTTTAATTTAGATTTTTTTTGTTATTTCTATTGTAAAATTGTTGAGTTTTTTTAAGTTGGAAATTTTTTTATTGTTTTTATAATGAAATTGTTGAGTTGTTTTAACTTTGGATATTTTTTAATGGTTTATTGTGAAATTGTTGAGTTTTTATTACTTGGAACTTTTTTTATACTATTTTAGTAAAATTGTTGAGTTTTTTAAATAGGAACTTTTTTCTATGGTTTTTATAGTTAAACTGTTGTGTTTTTTCATTTGGAAATTTTGTTATAGTTTTTATGGTGAAATGTATGGGTTTTTTATTTAATTTGGAGCTTTTTATATTTTAGTAAAATTGTTGAGTATTTTTAACTTGAAACTTTTACTAAGGTTTTTATAGTGAGATTGTTCAATTTATGGTTTTTATAGTGCAATTGTTGAGTTTTTTAACTTGGAATTCTCTTTAATAGTTTTTATATAGAGACTGTTGAGTGTTTTTAACTTGCAACTTTTTTCATACTATTTATATTATAATTGTTTTGGTTTTTTAAATTGAATTTTTTTTATTGTTTTTATAGAGAAACAGTTGTGTTTATTAAATTTTGTTATAGTTTTTATGGTGAAATTCTTGATTTTTTAATTTAATTTGGAACTTTTATATTATCTTTGTAGTAAAATTGTTGAGTTTTTTTTAACTTGGAACTTTTTTTTAAGGTTTTTATAGTGAAATTGTTCAGTTTATGGTTTTTATAGTGAAATTCTTGAGTTTTTTTTTTAACTTGAAATTCTTGAGTTTTTTAAATTGGAACTTTTTTCTATGGTTTTAATAGTTAAACTTTTGTGTTTTTTCAGTTGGATTTTTTTTTATAGATTTTATGGTTAAATGTATGATTTTTTTATTTAATTTGGAACTTTTTTTATTTTATTAGTAAAATTGTTGTGTTTTTTTAACTTGAAACTTTTATTAAGGTTTTTATAGTGAGATTGTTCAATTTATGGTTTTTATAGTGCAATTGTTGAGTTTTTTAATTTGGAATTCTCTTTAATAGTTTTTATAGTGAGACTGTTGAGTGTTTTTAACTTGCAACTTTTTTCATACTATTTGTAGTATAATTATTTTATTTTTTTAAATTGAAATTTATTTATTGTTTTTATAGAGAAACTGTTGAGTTTATTAAATTCTATTATAGTTTTTATGGTGAAATTCTTGATTTTTTTATTTAATTTGGAACAATTATATTATCTTTGTAGTAAAATTGTTGAGTTTTTTTTTAACTTGGAACTTTTTTTTAAGGTTTTTATAGTTAAATTGTTCAGTTTATGGTTTTTATAGTGAAATTCTTGAGTTTTTTTAAATTGGAATTCATTTAAATGGTTTTTATGGTGAAACTCTTGAGTTTTTTTAACTTGCGACTTTTTTTATACTATTTATAGTAAAATTGTTTAATTTTTTTAAATTGATACTTTTTTGATTCTTTTATTGTGAAACTGTTGAGTATTTTCACTTGTAAATTTCGTTATAGTTTTTATGGTGAAATTGTTGATTTTTTTTAATTTGGATTTTTTTGTTATTTCTATTGTAAAATTGTTGAGTTTTTTTAAGTTGGAACTTTTATTTATGGTTTTTATAATGAAATTGTTGAGTTGTTTTAACTTTGGATATTTTTTAATGGTTTTTATTGTGAAATTGTTGAGTTTTTTTTACTTGGAACTTTTTTTTATACTATTTCAGTAAAATTGTTGATTTTTTTAAATTGGAACTTTTTTATATGGTTTTTATAGTTAAACTGTTGTGTTTTTTCATTTGGAAATTTTGTTATAGTTTTTATGCTGAAATGTATGGTTTTTTTATTTAATTTGGAACTTTTTTTATTTTTGTAGTAAAATTGTTGAGTATTTTTAACTTGAAACTTTTATTAAGGTTTTTATAGTGAGATTGTTCAATTTATGGTTTTTATAGTGCAATTGTTGAGTTTTTTTAACTTGGAATTCTCTTTAATAGTTTTTATAGTGAGACTGTTGAGTGTTTTTAACTTGCAACTTTTTTCATACTATTTGTAGTATAATTGTTTTGGTTTTTTAAATTGAAATTTTTTTATTGTTTTTATAGAGAAACTGTTGAGTTTATTAAATTCTATTATAGTTTTTATGGTGAAATTCTTGATTTTTTTATTTAATTTGGAACAATTATATTATCTTTGTAGTAAAATTGTTGAGTTTTTTTTTAACTTGGAACTTTTTTTAAGGTTTTTATAGTTAAATTGTTCAGTTTATGGTTTTTATAGTGAAATTCTTGAGTTTTTTTAAATTGGAATTCATTTAAATGGTTTTTATGGTGAAACTCTTGAGTTTTTTTAACTTGCGACTTTTTTTATACTATTTAAAGTAAAATTGTTTAATTTGTTTAAATTGAAACCTTTTTTATTCTTTTATTGTGAAACTGTTGAGTATTTTCACTTGTAAATTTCGTTATAGTTTTTATGGTGAAATTGTTGATTTTTTTTAATTTGGATTTTTTTGTTATTTCTATTGTAAAATTGTTGAGTTTTTTTAAGTTGGAACTTTTATTTATGGTTTTTATAATGAAATTGTTGAGTTGTTTTAACTTTGGATATTTTTTAATGGTTTTTATTGTGAAATTGTTGAGTTTTTTTTACTTGGAACTTTTTTTTATACTATTTCAGTAAAATTGTTGATTTTTTTAAATTGGAACTTTTTTATATGGTTTTTATAGTTAAACTGTTGTGTTTTTTCATTTGGAAATTTTGTTATAGTTTTTATGCTGAAATGTATGGTTTTTTTATTTAATTTGGAACTTTTTTTATTTTTGTAGTAAAATTGTTGAGTATTTTTAACTTGAAACTTTTATTAAGGTTTTTATAGTGAGATTGTTCAATTTATGGTTTTTATAGTGCAATTGTTGAGTTTTTTTAACTTGGAATTCTCTTTAATAGTTTTTATAGTGAGACTGTTGAGTGTTTTTAACTTGCAACTTTTTTCATACTATTTGTAGTATAATTGTTTTGGTTTTTTAAATTGAAATTTTTTTATTGTTTTTATAGAGAAACTGTTGAGTTTATTAAATTCTATTATAGTTTTTATGGTGAAATTCTTGATTTTTTTATTTAATTTGGAACAATTATATTATCTTTGTAGTAAAATTGTTGAGTTTTTTTTTAACTTGGAACTTTTTTTTAAGGTTTTTATAGTGAAATTGTTCAGTTTATGGTTTTTATAGTGAAATTCTTGAGTTTTTTTAAATTGGAATTCATTTAAATGGTTTTTATGGTGAAACTCTTGAGTTTTTTTAACTTGCGACTTTTTTTATACTATTTATAGTAAAATTGTTTAATTTTTTTAAATTGATACTTTTTTTATTCTTTTATTGTGAAACTGTTGAGTATTTTCACTTGTAAATTTCGTTATAGGTTTTATGGTGAAATTGTTGATTTATTTTTAATTTGGATTTTTTTGTTATTTCTATTGTAAAATTGTTGAGTTTTTTTAAGTTGGAACTTTTTTTTATGGTTTTTATAATGAAATTGTTGAGTTGTTTTAACTTTGGATATTTTTTAATGGTTTTTATTGTGAAATTATTGAGTTTTTTTTACTTGGATCTTTTTTTATACTATTTTAGTAAAATTGTTGAGTTTTTTAAATTGGAACTTTTTTCTATGGTTTTAATAGTTAAACTTTTGTGTTTTTTCATTTGGATTTTTTTTATAGATTTTATGGTTAAATGTATGATTTTTTTATTTAATTTGGAACTTTTTTTATTTTATTAGTAAAATTGTAGTGTTTTTTTAAC
This sequence comes from Lathyrus aphaca, assembly GCA_963966055.1. Taxonomy (NCBI): domain Eukaryota; kingdom Viridiplantae; phylum Streptophyta; class Magnoliopsida; order Fabales; family Fabaceae; genus Lathyrus; species Lathyrus aphaca. The sequence goes on from OZ014522.1 coordinate 224,989,482, forward strand.
TTGAAACTTTTATTAAGGTTTTTATAGTGAGATTGTTCAATTTATGGTTTTTATAGTGCAATTGTTGAGTTTTTTAATTTGGAATTCTCTTTAATAGTTTTTATAGTGAGACTGTTGAGTGTTTTTAACTTGCAACTTTTTTCATACTATTTGTAGTATAATTATTTTATTTTTTTAAATTGAAATTTATTTATTGTTTTTATAGAGAAACTGTTGAGTTTATTAAATTCTATTATAGTTTTTATGGTGAAATTCTTGATTTTTTTCTTTAATTTGGAACTTTTATATTATGTTTGTAGTAAAATTATTGAGTTTTTTTTTAACTTGGGACTTTTTTTTAAGGTTTTTATAGTTAAATTGTTCAGTTTATGGCTTTTATAGTGAAATTCTTTAGTTTTTTTAAAATTGGAATTCATTTAAATGGTTTTTATAGTGAAACAATTGAGTTTTTTTAACTTGCGACTTTTTTTATACTATTTATAGTAAAATTGTTTAATTTGTTTAAATTGAAACTTTTTTGATTCTTTTATTGTGAAACTGTTGATTTTTTTCACTTGTAAATTTCGTTATAGGTTTTATGGTGAAATTGTTGATTTTTTTTAATTTGTATTTTTTTGTTATTTCTATTGTAAAATTGTTGAGTTTTTTTAAGTTGGAACTTTTATTTATGGTTTTTATAATGAAATTGTTGAGTTGTTTTAACTTTGGATATTTTTTAATGGTTTTTATTGTGAAATTGTTGAGTTTTTTTTACTTGGAACTTTTTTTTATACTATTTCAGGAAAATTGTTGATTTTTTAAAATTGGAACTTTTTTATATGGTTTTTATAGTTAAACTGTTGTGTTTTTTCATTTGGAAATTTTGTTATAGTTTTTATGGTGAAATGTATGGTTTTTTTATTTAATTTGGAACTTTTTATATTTTTGTAGTAAAATTGTTGAGTATTTTTAACTTGAAACTTTTATTAAGGTTTTTATAGTGAGATTGTTCAATTTATGGTTTTTATAGTGCAATTGTTGAGTTTTTTTAACTTGGAATTCTCTTTAATAGTTTTTATAGTGAGACTGTTGAGTGTTTTTAACTTGCAACTTTTTTCATACTATTTGTAGTATAATTGTTTTGGTTTTTTAAATTGAAATTTTTTTATTGTTTTTATAGAGAAACTGTTGAGTTTATTAAATTCTATTATAGTTTTTATGGTGAAATTCTTGATTTTTTTCTTTAATTTGGAACAATTATATTATCTTTGTAGTAAAATTGTTGAGTTTTTTTTTAACTTGGAACTTTTTTTTAAGGTTTTTATAGTGAAATTGTTCAGTTTATGGTTTTTATAGTGAAATTCTTGAGTTTTTTTAAATTGGAATTCATTTAAATGGTTTTTATGGTGAAACTCTTGAGTTTTTTTAACTTGCGACTTTTTTTATACTATTTATAGTAAAATTGTTTAATTTTTTTAAATTGATACTTTTTTTATTCTTTTATTGTGAAACTGTTGAGTATTTTCACTTGTAAATTTCGTTATAGGTTTTATGGTGAAATTGTTGATTTATTTTTAATTTGGATTTTTTTGTTATTTCTATTGTAAAATTGTTGAGTTTTTTTAAGTTGGAACTTTTTTTTATGGTTTTTATAATGAAATTGTTGAGTTGTTTTAACTTTGGATATTTTTTAATGGTTTTTATTGTGAAATTATTGAGTTTTTTTTACTTGGATCTTTTTTTATACTATTTTAGTAAAATTGTTGAGTTTTTTAAATTGGAACTTTTTTCTATGGTTTTAATAGTTAAACTTTTGTGTTTTTTCATTTGGATTTTTTTTTATAGATTTTATGGTTAAATGTATGATTTTTTTATTTAATTTGGAACTTTTTTTATTTTATTAGTAAAATTGTTGTGTTTTTTTAACTTGAAACTTTTATTAAGGTTTTTATAGTGAGATTGTTCAATTTATGGTTTTTATAGTGCAATTGTTGAGTTTTTTTATCTTGGAATTCTCTTTAATAGTTTTTATAGTGAGACTGTTGAGTGTTTTTAACTTGCAACTTTTTTCATACTATTTGTAGTATAATTGTTTTGGTTTTTTAAATTGAAATTTTTTTATTGTTTTTATAGAGAAACTGTTGAGTTTATTAAATTCTATTATAGTTTTTATGGTGAAATTCTTGATTTTTTTATTTAATTTGGAACAATTATATTATCTTTGTAGTAAAATTGTTGAGTTTTTTTTTAACTTGGAACTTTTTTTTAAGGTTTTTATAGTGAAATTGTTCAGTTTATGGTTTTTATAGTGAAATTCTTGAGTTTTTTTAAATTGGAATTCATTTAAATGGTTTTTATGGTGAAACAATTGAGTTTTTTTAACTTGCGACTTTTTTTATACTATTTAAAGTAAAATTGTTTAATTTGTTTAAATTGAAACTTTTTTGATTCTTTTATTGTGAAACTGTTGATTTTTTTCACTTGTAAATTTCGTTATAGGTTTTATGGTGAAATTGTTGATTTTTTTTAATTTGTATTTTTTTGTTATTTCTATTGTAAAATTGTTGAGTTTTTTTAAGTTGGAACTTTTATTTATGGTTTTTATAATGAAATTGTTGAGTTGTTTTAACTTTGGATATTTTTTAATGGTTTTTATTGTGAAATTGTTGAGTTTTTATTACTTGGAACTTTTTTTTATACTATTTCAGTAAAATTGTTGATTTTTTTAAATTGGAACTTTTTTATATGGTTTTTATAGTTAAACTGTTGTGTTTTTTCATTTGGAAATTTTGTTATAGTTTTTATGGTGAAATGTATGGTTTTTTTATTTAATTTGGAACTTTTTATATTTTTGTAGTAAAATTGTTGAGTATTTTTAACTTGAAACTTTTACTAAGGTTTTTATAGTGAGATTGTTCAATTTATGGTTTTTATAGTGCAATTGTTGAGTTTTTTAACTTGGAATTCTCTTTAATAGTTTTTATATAGAGACTGTTGAGTGTTTTTAACTTGCAACTTTTTTCATACTATTTATATTATAATTGTTTTGGTTTTTTAAATTGAATTTTTTTTATTGTTTTTATAGAGAAACAGTTGTGTTTATTAAATTTTGTTATAGTTTTTATGGTGAAATTCTTGATTTTTTAATTTAATTTGGAACTTTTATATTATCTTTGTAGTAAAATTGTTGAGTTTTTTTTAACTTGGAACTTTTTTTTAAGGTTTTTATAGTGAAATTGTTCAGTTTATGGTTTTTATAGTGAAATTCTTGAGTTTTTTTTTAACTTGAAATTCTTGAGTTTTTTAAATTGGAACTTTTTTCTATGGTTTTAATAGTTAAACTTTTGTGTTTTTTCAGTTGGATTTTTTTTTATAGATTTTATGGTTAAATGTATGATTTTTTTATTTAATTTGGAACTTTTTTTATTTTATTAGTAAAATTGTTGTGTTTTTTTAACTTGAAACTTTTATTAAGGTTTTTATAGTGAGATTGTTCAATTTATGGTTTTTATAGTGCAATTGTTGAGTTTTTTAATTTGGAATTCTCTTTAATAGTTTTTATAGTGAGACTGTTGAGTGTTTTTAACTTGCAACTTTTTTCATACTATTTGTAGTATAATTATTTTATTTTTTTAAATTGAAATTTATTTATTGTTTTTATAGAGAAACTGTTGAGTTTATTAAATTCTATTATAGTTTTTATGGTGAAATTCTTGATTTTTTTCTTTAATTTGGAACTTTTATATTATGTTTGTAGTAAAATTATTGAGTTTTTTCTAACTTGGGACTTTTTTTTTAAAGGTTTTTATAGTTAAATTGTTCAGTTTATGGCTTTTATAGTGAAATTCTTTAGTTTTTTTAAATTGGAATTCATTTAAATGGTTTTTATAGTGAAACAATTGAGTTTTTTTAACTTGCGACTTTTTATACTATATATAGTAAAATTGTTTAATTTGTTTAAATTGAACCTTTTTTGATTCTTTTATTGTGAAACTGTTGATTTTTTTCACTTGTAAATTTCGTTATAGGTTTTATGGTGAAATTGTTGATTTTTTTTAATTTGGATTTTTTTGTTATTTCTATTGTAAAATTGTTGAGTTTTTTTAAGTTGGAACTTTTATTTATGGTTTTTATAATGAAATTGTTGAGTTGTTTTAACTTTGGATATTTTTTAATGGTTTTTATTGTGAAATTGTTGAGTTTTTTTTACTTGGAACTTTTTTTTATACTATTTCAGTAAAATTGTTGATTTTTTAAAATTGGAACTTTTTTATATGGTTTTTATAGTTAAACTGTTGTGTTTTTTCATTTGGAAATTTTGTTATAGTTTTTATGGTGAAATGTATGGTTTTTTTATTTAATTTGGAACTTTTTATATTTTTGTAGTAAAATTGTTGAGTATTTTTAACTTGAAACTTTTATTAAGGTTTTTATAGTGAGATTGTTCAATTTATGGTTTTTATAGTGCAATTGTTGAGTTTTTTTAACTTGGAATTCTCTTTAATAGTTTTTATAGTGAGACTGTTGAGTGTTTTTAACTTGCAACTTTTTTCATACTATTTGTAGTATAATTGTTTTGGATTTTTAAATTGAAATTTTTTTATTGTTTTTATAGAGAAACTGTTGAGTTTATTAAATTCTATTATAGTTTTTATGGTGAAATTCTTGATTTTTTTATTTAATTTGGAACAATTATATTATCTTTGTAGTAAAATTGTTGAGTTTTTTTTTAACTTGGAACTTTTTTTTAAGGTTTTTATAGTGAAATTGTTCAGTTTATGGTTTTTATAGTGAAATTCTTGAGTTTTTTTAAATTGGAATTCATTTAAATGGTTTTTATGGTGAAACTCTTGAGTTTTTTTAACTTGCGACTTTTTTTATACTATTTATAGTAAAATTGTTTAATTTTTTTAAATTGATACTTTTTTTATTCTTTTATTGTGAAACTGTTGAGTATTTTCACTTGTAAATTTCGTTATAGGTTTTATGGTGAAATTGTTGATTTTTTTTTAATTTGGATTTTTTTGTTATTTCTATTGTAAAATTGTTGAGTTTTTTTAAGTTGGAACTTTTATTTATGGTTTTTATAATGAAATTGTTGAGTTGTTTTAACTTTGGATATTTTTTAATGGTTTTTATTGTGAAATTGTTGAGTTTTTTTTACTTGGAACTTTTTTTTATACTATTTCAGTAAAATTGTTGATTTTTTTAAATTGGAACTTTTTTATATGGTTTTAATAGTTAAACTTTTGTGTTTTTTCATATGGATTTTTTTTTATAGATTTTATGGTTAAATGTATGGTTTTTTTATTTAATTTGGAACTTTTTTTATTTTATTAGTAAAATTGTTGTGTTTTTTTAACTTGAAACTTTTATTAAGGTTTTTATAGTGAGATTGTTCAATTTATGGTTTTTATAGTGCAATTGTTGAGTTTTTTTATCTTGGAATTCTCTTTAATAGTTTTTATAGTGAGACTGTTGAGTGTTTTTAACTTGCAACTTTTTTCATACTATTTGTAGTATAATTGTTTTGGTTTTTTAAATTGAAATTTTTTTATTGTTTTTATAGAGAAACTGTTGAGTTTATTAAATTCTATTATAGTTTTTATGGTGAAATTCTTGATTTTTTTCTTTAATTTGGAACAATTATATTATCTTTGTAGTAAAATTGTTGAGTTTTTTTTTAACTTGGAACTTTTTTTTAAGGTTTTTATAGTGAAATTGTTCAGTTTATGGTTTTTATAGTGAAATTCTTGAGTTTTTTTAAATTGGAATTCATTTAAATGGTTTTTATGGTGAAACTCTTGAGTTTTTTTAACTTGCGACTTTTTTTATACTATTTATAGTAAAATTGTTTAATTTTTTAAAATTGATACTTTTTTTATTCTTTTATTGTGAAACTGTTGAGTATTTTCACTTGTAAATTTCGTTATAGGTTTTATGGTGAAATTGTTGATTTATTTTTAATTTGGATTTTTTTGTTATTTCTATTGTAAAATTGTTGAGTTTTTTTAAGTTGGAACTTTTTTTTATGGTTTTTATAATGAAATTGTTGAGTTGTTTTAACTTTGGATATTTTTTAATGGTTTTTATTGTGAAATTATTGAGTTTTTTTTACTTGGATCTTTTTTTATACTATTTTAGTAAAATTGTTGAGTTTTTTAAATTGGAACTTTTTTCTATGGTTTTAATAGTTAAACTTTTGTGTTTTTTCATTTGGATTTTTTTTATAGATTTTATGGTTAAATGTATGATTTTTTTATTTAATTTGGAACTTTTTTTATTTTATTAGTAAAATTGTTGTGTTTTTTTAACTTGAAACTTTTATTAAGGTTTTTATAGTGAGATTGTTCAATTTATGGTTTTTATAGTGCAATTGTTGAGTTTTTTAATTTGGAATTCTCTTTAATAGTTTTTATAGTGAGACTGTTGAGTGTTTTTAACTTGCAACTTTTTTCATACTATTTGTAGTATAATTATTTTATTTTTTTAAATTGAAATTTATTTATTGTTTTTATAGAGAAACTGTTGAGTTTATTAAATTCTATTATAGTTTTTATGGTGAAATTCTTGATTTTTTTCTTTAATTTGGAACTTTTATATTATGTTTGTAGTAAAATTATTGAGTTTTTTTTAACTTGGGACTTTTTTTTAAGGTTTTTATAGTTAAATTGTTCAGTTTATGGCTTTTATAGTGAAATTCTTTAGTTTTTTTAAAATTGGAATTCATTTAAATGGTTTTTATAGTGAAACAATTGAGTTTTTTTAACTTGCGACTTTTTTTATACTATTTATAGTAAAATTGTTTAATTTGTTTAAATTGAAACTTTTTTGATTCTTTTATTGTGAAACTGTTGATTTTTTTCACTTGTAAATTTCGTTATAGGTTTTATGGTGAAATTGTTGATTTTTTTTAATTTGTATTTTTTTGTTATTTCTATTGTAAAATTGTTGAGTTTTTTTAAGTTGGAACTTTTATTTATGGTTTTTATAATGAAATTGTTGAGTTGTTTTAACTTTGGATATTTTTTAATGGTTTTTATTGTGAAATTGTTGAGTTTTTTTTACTTGGAACTTTTTTTTATACTATTTCAGTAAAATTGTTGATTTTTTTAAATTGGAACTTTTTTATATGGTTTTTATAGTTAAACTGTTGTGTTATTTCATTTGGAAATTTTGTTATAGTTTTTATGGTGAAATGTATGGTTTTTTTATTTAATTTGGAACTTTTTATATTTTTGTAGTAAAATTGTTGAGTATTTTTAACTTGAAACTTTTATTAAGGTTTTTATAGTGAGATTGTTCAATTTATGGTTTTTATAGTGCAATTGTTGAGTTTTTTTAACTTGGAATTCTCTTTAATAGTTTTTATAGTGAGACTGTTGAGTGTTTTTAACTTGCAACTTTTTTCATACTATTTGTAGTATAATTGTTTTGGTTTTTTAAATTGAAATTTTTTTATTGTTTTTATAGAGAAACTGTTGAGTTTATTAAATTCTATTATAGTTTTTATGGTGAAATTCTTGATTTTTTTATTTAATTTGGAACAATTATATTATCTTTGTAGTAAAATTGTTGAGTTTTTTTTTAACTTGGAACTTTTTTTTAAGGTTTTTATAGTTAAATTGTTCAGTTTATGGTTTTTATAGTGAAATTCTTGAGTTTTTTTAAATTGGAATTCATTTAAATGGTTTTTATGGTGAAACTCTTGAGTTTTTTTAACTTGCGACTTTTATTATACTATTTATAGTAAAATTGTTTAATTTTTTTAAATTGATACTTTTTTTATTCTTTTATTGTGAAACTGTTGAGTATTTTCACTTGTAAATTTCGTTATAGTTTTTATGGTGAAATTGTTGATTTTTTTTAATTTGGATTTTTTTGTTATTTCTATTGTAAAATTGTTGAGTTTTTTTAAGTTGGAACTTTTATTTATGGTTTTTATAATGAAATTGTTGAGTTGTTTTAACTTTGGATATTTTTTAATGGTTTTTATTGTGAAATTGTTGAGTTTTTTTTACTTGGAACTTTTTTTTATACTATTTCAGTAAAATTGTTGATTTTTTTAAATTGGAACTTTTTTATATGGTTTTTATAGTTAAGCTGTTGTGTTTTTTCATTTGGAAATTTTGTTATAGTTTTTATGCTGAAATGTATGGTTTTTTTATTTAATTTGGAACTTTTTTTATTTTTGTAGTAAAATTGTTGAGTATTTTTAACTTGAAACTTTTATTAAGGTTTTTATAGTGAGATTGTTCAATTTATGGTTTTTATAGTGCAATTGTTGAGTTTTTTTAACTTGGAATTCTCTTTAATAGTTTTTATAGTGAGACTGTTGAGTGTTTTTAACTTGCAACTTTTTTCATACTATTTGTAGTATAATTGTTTTGGTTTTTTAAATTGAAATTTTTTTATTGTTTTTATAGAGAAACTGTTGAGTTTATTAAATTCTATTATAGTTTTTATGGTGAAATTCTTGATTTTTTTATTTAATTTGGAACAATTATATTATCTTTGTAGTAAAATTGTTGAGTTTTTTTTTAACTTGGAACTTTTTTTTAAGGTTTTTATAGTGAAATTGTTCAGTTTATGGTTTTTATAGTGAAATTCTTGAGTTTTTTTAAATTGGAATTCATTTAAATGGTTTTTATGGTGAAACTCTTGAGTTTTTTTAACTTGCGACTTTTTTTATACTATTTATAGTAAAATTGTTTAATTTTTTTAAATTGATACTTTTTTTATTCTTTTATTGTGAAACTGTTGAGTATTTTCACTTGTAAATTTCGTTATAGGTTTTATGGTGAAATTGTTGATTTATTTTTAATTTGGATTTTTTTGTTATTTCTATTGTAAAATTGTTGAGTTTTTTTAAGTTGGAACTTTTTTTTATGGTTTTTATAATGAAATTGTTGAGTTGTTTTAACTTTGGATATTTTTTAATGGTTTTTATTGTGAAATTATTGAGTTTTTTTTACTTGGATCTTTTTTTATACTATTTTTGTAAAATTGTTGAGTTTTTTAAATTGGAACTTTTTTCTATGGTTTTAATAGTTAAACTTTTGTGTTTTTTCATTTGGATTTTTTTTTATAGATTTTATGGTTAAATGTATGATTTTTTTATTTAATTTGGAACTTTTTTTATTTTATTAGTAAAATTGTTGTGTTTTTTTAACTTGAAACTTTTATTAAGGTTTTTATAGTGAGATTGTTCAATTTATGGTTTTTATAGTGCAATTGTTGAGTTTTTTTATCTTGGAATTCTCTTTAATAGTTTTTATAGTGAGACTGTTGAGTGTTTTTAACTTGCAACTTTTTTCATACTATTTGTAGTATAATTGTTTTGGTTTTTTAAATTGAAATTTTTTTATTGTTTTTATAGAGAAACTGTTGAGTTTATTAAATTCTATTATAGTTTTTATGGTGAAATTCTTGATTTTTTTATTTAATTTGGAACAATTATATTATCTTTGTAGTAAAATTGTTGAGTTTTTTTTTAACTTGGAACTTTTTTTAAGGTTTTTATAGTGAAATTGTTCAGTTTATGGTTTTTATAGTGAAATTCTTGAGTTTTTTTAAATTGGAATTCATTTAAATGGTTTTTATGGTGAAACTCTTGAGTTTTTTTAACTTGCGACTTTTTTTATACTATTTAAAGTAAAATTGTTTAATTTGTTTAAATTGAAACCTTTTTTATTCTTTTATTGTGAAACTGTTGAGTTTTTTCACTTGTAAATTTCGTTATAGTTTTTATGGTGAAATTGTTGATTTTTTTTAATTTAGATTTTTTTTGTTATTTCTATTCTAAAATTGTTGAGTTTTTTTAAGTTGGAACTTTTTTTATTGTTTTTATAATGAAATTGTTGAGTTGTTTTAACTTTGGATATTTTTTAATGGTTTTTATTGTGAAATTGTTGAGTTTTTATTACTTGGAACTTTTTTTATACTATTTTAGTAAAATTGTTGAGTTTTTTAAATAAGAACTTTTTTCTATGGTTTTTATAGTTAAACTGTTGTGTTTTTTCATTTGGAAATTTTGTTATAGTTTTTATGGTGAAATGTATGGGTTTTTTATTTAATTTGGAGCTTTTTATATTTTAGTAAAATTGTTGAGTATTTTTAACTTGAAACTTTTACTAAGGTTTTTATAGTGAGATTGTTCAATTTATGGTTTTTATAGTGCAATTGTTGAGTTTTTTAACTTGGAATTCTCTTTAATAGTTTTTATATAGAGACTGTTGAGTGTTTTTAACTTGCAACTTTTTTCATACTATTTATATTATAATTGTTTTGGTTTTTTAAATTGAATTTTTTTTATTGTTTTTATAGAGAAACAGTTGTGTTTATTAAATTTTGTTATAGTTTTTATGGTGAAATTCTTGATTTTTTAATTTAATTTTGAACTTTTATATTATCTTTGTAGTAAAATTGTTGAGTTTTTTTTAACTTGGAACTTTTTTTTAAGGTTTTTATAGTGAAATTGTTCAGTTTATGGTTTTTATAGTGAAATTCTTGAGTTTTTTTTTAACTTGGAATTCAGTTAAATGTTTTTTATAGTGTAACTCTTGAGTTTTTTTAACTTGCGACTTTTTTTATACTATTTATAGTAAAATTGTTTAATATTTTTAAATTGAAACTTTTTTTTTATTCTTTTATTGTGAAACTGTTGAGTTTTTTCACTTGTAAATTTCGTTATAGTTTTTATGGTGAAATTGTTGATTTTTTTGTTATCTCTATTTCAAAATTGCTGAGTTTTTTTAAGTTGGAACTTTTTTTTTATTGTTTTTATAATGAAATTGTTGAGTTTTTTTTACTTTGAACTTTTTTATACTATTTTAGTAAAATTGTTGAATTTTTTAAATTTGAACTTTTTTCTATGGTATTTATAGTTAAACTGTTGTGTTTTTTCATTTGGAAATTTTGTTATAGTTTTTATGGTGAAATGTATGATTTTTTTATTTAATTTGGAACTTTTTTATTTTCGTAGCAAAATTATTGAGTTTTTTTAACTTGAAACTTTTATTAAGGTTTTTATAGTGAGATTGTTCAATTTATGGTTTTTATAGTGCAATTGTTAAGTTTTTTAACTTGAAATTCTTTTTAATAGTTTTTATAGTGAGACTGTTGAGTGTTTTTAACTTGCAACTTTTTTCATACTATTTATAGTATAATTGGTTTGGTTTTTTAAATTGAAATTTTTTTATTGTTTTTATAGAGAAACTGTTTAGTTTATTAAATTTTGTTATAGTTTTTATGGTGAAATTCATGATATTTTTTATTTAATTTGGAACTTTTATATTATCTTTGTAGTAAAATTGTTGAGTTTTTTTTAACTTGAAACTTTTTTTTAAGGTTTTTATAGTGAAATTGTTCAGTTTATGGTTTTTATATTGAAATTCTTGAGTTTTTTTTTAACTTGGAATTCATTTAAATGATTTTTATAGTGAAAATCTTGAGTTTTTTTAACTTGCGATTTTTTTTATACTATTTATAGTAAAATTGTTTAATATTTTTAAATTGAAACTTTTTTTTATTCTTTTATTGTGAAACTGTTGAGTTTTTTCACTTGTAAATTTCGTTATAGTTTTCATGGTAAAATTGTTGATTTTTTTTAATTTGGATTTTTTTGTTATTTCTATTGTAAAATTGTTGAGTTTTTTTAAGTTGGAACTTTTATTTATGGTTTTTATAATGAAATTGTTGAGTTGTTTTAACTTTGGATATTTTTTAATGGTTTTTATTGTGAAATTGTTGAGTTTTTATTACTTGGAACTTTTTTATACTATTTTAGTAAAATTGTTGAGTTTTTTAAATTGGGACTTTTTTCTATGGTTTTTATAGTTAAACTGTTGTGTTTTTTCATTTGGAAATTTTGTTATAGTATTTATGGTGAAATGTATGATTTTTATAGTGAAATTTGGAACTTTTTTTTATTTTTGTTGTAAAATTTTTGAGTTTTTTTATCTTGAAACTTTTATTAAGGTTTTTATAGTGAGATTGTTCAATTTATGGTTTTTATAGTGCAATTGTTGAGTTTTTTAACTTGGAATTATTTTAAGTAGTTTTTATAGTGAAACTGTTGAGTGTTTTTAACTTGCAACTTTTGTCAAACTATTTATAGTATAATTGTTTTGATTTTTTAAATTGAATTTTTTTTATTATTTTTATAGAGAAACTGTTGAGTTTATTAAATATTGTTATAGTTTTTATGGTGAAATTCTTGATTTTTTTAATTTAATTTGGAACTTTTATATTATCTTTGTAATAAAATTGTTGAGTTTGTTTTAACTTGGAACTTTTTTTAAGGTTTTTATAGTGAAATTGTTCAGTTTATGGTTTTTATAGTGAAATTCTTGAGTTTTTTTTTTAAACTTGGAATTCATTTAAATGGTTTTTATCGTGAAACTCTTGAGTTTTTTTAACTTGGGACTTTTTTTATACTATTTATAGTAAAATTATTTAATTTTTTTAAATTGAAACTTTATTTATTCTTTTATTGTGAAACTGTTGAGTTTTTTCACTTGTAAATTTCTTTATAGTTTTTATGGTGAAATTGTTGATTTTTTTAATTTGGATTTTTTTGTTATTTCTATTGTAAAATTGTTGAGTTTTTTTAAGTTGGAACTTTTTTTATGGTTTTTATAATGAAATTGTTGAGTTGTTTTAACTTTGGATATTTTTTAATGGTTTTTATTGTGAAGTTGTTGAGTTTTTTTTTACTTGGAACTTTTTTTATACTATTTTAGTAAATTTGTTGAGTTTTTTAAATTGGAACTTTTTTCTATGGTATTTATAGTTAAACTGTTGTGTTTTTTCATTTGGAAATTTTGTTATAGTTTTTATGGTGAAATGTATGATTTTTTTATTTAATTTGGAACTTTTTTAATTTTGTAGCAAAATTATTGAGTTTTTTTAACTTGAAACTTTTATTAAGGTTTTTATAGTGAGATTGTTCAATTTATGGTTTTTATAGTGCAATTGTTGAGTTTTTTTAACTTGGAATTCTTGTTAATAGTTTTTATAGTGAGACTGTTGAGTGTTTTTAACTTGCAACTTTTTTCATACTATTTATATTATAATTGTTTTGGTTTTTTAAATTGAAATTTTTTTTATTGTTTTTATAGAGAAACAGTTGAGTTTATTAAATTTTTTTATAGTTTATATGGTGAAATTCTTGATTTTTTTATTTAATTTGGAACTTTTATAATATCTTTGTAGTAAAATTGTTAATTTTTTTTTAACTTGGAACTTTTTTTTAAGGTTTTTATAGTGAAATTCTTGAGTTTTTTATTTTAAACTTGGAATTCATTGAAATGGTTTTTATAGTGAAACTCTTGAGTTTTTTTAACTTGCGACTTTTTTTATACTATTTATAGTAAAATTGTTTAATATTTTTAAATTGAAACTTTTTTTATTCTTTTATTGTGAAACTGTTGAGTTTTTTCACTTGTACATTTCTTTATAGTTTTTATGGTGAAATTGTTGATTTATTTTTAATTTGGATTTTTTTGTTATTTCTATTGTAAAATTGTTGAATTTTATTAAGTTGGAACTTTTTTTTATGGTTTTTATAATGAAATTGTTGAGTTGTTTTAACTTTTGATATTTTTTAATGGTTTTTATTGTGAAATTGTTGAGTTATTTTTACTTGGAACTTTTTTATACTATTTTAGTAAAATAGTTGAGTTTTTTAAATTGGAACTTTTTTCTATGGTTTTTATAGTTAAACTGTTGTGTTTTTTCATTTGTAAATTTTGTTATAGTTTTTATAGTGAAATGTATGATTTTTTTATTTAATTTGGAACTTTTTTTATTTTTGTAGTAAAATTGTTGAGTTTTTTTAACTTGAAACTTTTATTAAGGTTTTTATAGTGAGATTGTTCAATTTATGGTTTTTATATGCAATTGTTGAGTTTTTTAACTTGGAATTCTTTTTAATAGTTTTTATAGTGAGACTGTCGAGTGTTTTTAACTTGCAACTTTTTTCATACTATTTATAGTATAATTGTTTTGGTTTTTTAAATTGAATTTTTTTTATTAATTTAATAGAGAAACTGTTGAGTTTATTAAATTTTATTATAGTTTTTATGGTGAAATTCTCGATTTTTTTTAATTTAATTTTGAACTTTTATATTATCTTTGTAGTAAAATTGTTGAGTTTTTTTTAACTTGAAACTTTTTTTTAAGGTTTTTATAGTGAAATTGTTCAGTTTATGGTTTTTATAGTGAAATTCTTGAGTTTTTTCTTAACTTGGAATTCATTTAAATGGTTTTTATAGTGAAACTCTTGAGTTTTTTTAACTTGGGCCTTTTTTTATACTATTTATAGTAAAATTGTTTAATTTTTTTAAATTGAAACTTTATTTATTCTTTTATTGTGAAACTGTTTAGTTTTTTCACTTGTAAATTTTGTTATAGTTATTAGGGTGAAATTGTTGATTTTTTTTTTAATTTGGATTTTTTTTGTTATTTCTATTGTAAAATTGTTGAGTTTTTTTAAGTTGGAACTTTTTTTTATGGTTTTTATAATTAAATTGTTGAGTTGTTTTAACTTTGAATATTTTTAATGGTTTTTATTGTGAAATTGTTGAGTTTTTTTTACTTGGAACTTTTTTTATACTATTTTAGTAAAATTGTTGAGTTTTTTAAATTGAAACTTTTTTCTATGGTTTTTATAGTTAAACTGTTGTGTTTTTTCACTTGGAAATTTTGTTATAGTTTTTATGGTGAAATGTATGATTTTTTTATTTAATTTGCAACTTTTTTTATTTTTGTAGTTAAATTGTTGAGTTTTTTTTAACTTGTAACTTTTATTAAGGTTTTTATAGTGCAATTGTTGAGTTTTTTTAACTTGGAATTCTTTTTAATAGTTTTTATAGTGAGACTGTTGAGTGTTCTTAACTTGCAACTTTTTTCATACTATTTATAGTATAATTGTTTTGATTCTTTAAATTGAATTTTTTTATGTTTTTAATAGAGAAACTGTTGAGATTATTAAATTTTGTTATAGTTTTTATGGTGAAATTCTTGATTTTTTTTATTTAATTTGGAACTTTTATTTTATCTTTGTAGTAAAATTGTTGAGTTTTTTTTAACTTTAAACTTTTTTTTTAAGGTTTTTATAGTGAAATTGTTTAGTTTATGGTTTTTATAGTGAAATTGTTGTTTTTTTTAAACTTGGAATTCATTTAAATGATTTTTATAGTGAAACTCTTGAGTTTTTTTAACTTGCGACTTTTTTATACTATTTAAAGTAAAATTGTTTAATTTTTTTAAATTGAAACTTTATTTATTCTTTTATTGTGAAACTGTTGAGTTTTTTCACTTGTAAATTTTGTTATAGTTATTAGGGTGAAATTGTTGATTTTTTTTTTAATTTGGATTTTTTTTGTTATTTCTATTGTAAAATTGTTGAGTTTTTTTAAGTTGGAACTTTTTTTTATGGTTTTTATAATTAAATTGTTGAGTTGTTTTAACTTTGAATATTTTTTAATGGTTTTTATTGTGAAATTGTTGAGTTTTTTTTACTTGGAACTTTTTTTATACTATTTTAGTAAATTTGTTGAGTTTTTTAAATTGAGACTTTTTTCTATGGTTTTTATAGTTAAACTGTTGTGTTTTTTCATATGGAAATTTTGTTATAGTTTTTATGGTGAAATGTATGATTTTTTTATTTAATTTGGAACTTTTTTATTTTTGTAGTAAAATTGTTGAGTTTTTTAAACTTGGAACTTTTATTAAGGTTTTTATAGTGAGATTGTTAAATTTATGGTTTTTATAGTGCAATTGTTGAGTTTTTTAACTTGGAATTCTTTTTAATAGTTTTTATAGTGAGACTGTTGAGTGTTTTTAACTTCCAACTTTTTTCATACTATTTATAGTATAATTGTTTTGGTTTTTTAAATTGAAATTTTTTTATTAATTTTATAGAGAAACTGTTGAGATTAATAAATTTTGTTATAGTTTTTAGGTGAAATTCTTGATTTTTTTATTTAATTTGGAACTTTTATATTATCTTTGTAGTAAAATTGTTGAGTTTTTTTTTAACTTGAAACTTTTTTTAAGGTTTTTATAGTGAAATTGTTCAGTTTATGGTTTTTATAGTGAAATTCTTGAGTTTTTTCTTAACTATGAATTCATTTAAATGGTTTTTATCGTGAAACTCTTGAGTTTTTTTAACTTGGGACTTTTTTTATACTATTTATAGTAAAATTATTTAATTTTTTTAAATTGAAACTTTATTTATTCTTTTATTGTGAAACTGTTGAGTTTTTTCACTTGTAAATTTCTTTATAGTTTTTATGGTGAAATTGTTGATTTATTTAATTTGGATTTTTTTGTTATTTCTATTGTAAAATTGTTGAGTTTTTTTAAGTTGGAACTTTTTTTATGGTTTTTATAATGAAATTGTTGATTTGTTTTAACTTTGGATATTTTTTAATGGTTTTTATTGTGAAATTGTTGAGTTTTTTTTACTTGGAACTTTTTTTATACTATTTTAGTAAAATTGTTGAGTTTTTTAAATTGGAACTTCTTTCTATGGTTTTTATAGTTAAACTGTTGTGTTTTTTCATTTGGAAATTTTGTTATAGTTTTTATGGTGAAATGTATGATTTTTTTATTTAATTTGCAACTTTTTTTATTTTTGTAGTTAAATTGTTGAGTTTTTTTAACTTGTAACTTTTATTAAGGTTTTTATAGTGCAATTGTTGAGTTTTTTTAACTTGGAATTCTTTTTAATAGTTTTTATAGTGAGACTGTTGAGTGTTTTTAACTTGCAACTTTTTTCATACTATTTATAGTATAATTGTTTTGATTTTTTAAATTGAATTTTTTTATGTTTTTAATAGAGAAACTGTTGAGATTATTAAATTTTGTTATAGTTTTTATGGTGAAATTCTTGATTTTTTTTATTTAATTTGGAACTTTTATTTTATCTTTGTAGTAAAATTGTTGAGTTTTTTTTAACTTTAAACTTTTTTTTTAAGGTTTTTATAGTGAAATTGTTTAGTTTATGGTTTTTATAGTGAAATTGTTTAGTTTTTTTTAAACTTGGAATTCATTTAAATGATTTTTATAGTGAAACTCTTGAGTTTTTTTAACTTGCGACTTTTTTATACTATTTAAAGTAAAATTGTTTAATATTTTTAAATTGAAACTTTTTTTATTCTTTTATTGTGAAACTGTTGAGTTTTTTCACTTGTAAATTTTGTTATAGTTATTAGGGTGAAATTGTTGATTTTTTTTTTTAATTTGGATTTTTTTTGTTATTTCTATTGTAAAATTGTTGAGTTTTTTTAATTTGGAACTTTTTTATATGGTTTTTATAATTAAATTGTTGAGTTGTTTTAACTTTGAATATTTTTTAATGGTTTTTATTGTGAAATTGTTGAGTTTTTTTTACTTGGAACTTTTTTTATACTATTTTAGTAAATTTGTTGAGTTTTTTAAATTGAGACTTTTTTTCTATGGTTTTTATAGTTAAACTGTTGTGTTTTTTCATTTGGAAATTTTGTTATAGTTTTTATGGTGAAATGTATGATTTTTTTATTTAATTTGGAACTTTTTTATTTTTGTAGTAAAATTGTTGAGTTTTTTAAACTTGGAACTTTTATTAAGGTTTTTATAGTGAGATTGTTAAATTTATGGTTTTTATAGTGCAATTGTTGAGTTTTTTAACTTGGAATTCTTTTTAATAGTTTTTATAGTGAGACTGTTGAGTGTTTTTAACTTGCAACTTTTTTCATACTATTTATAGTATAATTGTTTTGGTTTTTTAAATTGAAATTTTTTTATTAATTTTATAGAGAAACTGTTGAGATTATTAAATTTTGTTATAGTTTTTATGGTGAAATTCTTGATTTTTTTATTTAATTTGGAACTTTTATATTATCTTTGTAGTAAAATTGTTGAGTTTTTTTTAACTTGAAACTTTTTTTAAGGTTTTTATAGTGAAATTGTTCAGTTTATGGTTTTTATAGTGAAATTCTTGAGTTTTTTTTTTAACTTGGAATTCATTTAAATGGTTTTTATAGTGAAAGTCTTGAGTTTTTATAACTTGCGACTTTTTTTATACTATTTATAGTAAAATTGTTTAATATTTTTAAATTGATACTGTAACACGGTGGGAGAACTGACTTTAGTTAAATGTTGCGGATAGCAAGAGTCGCCACCGACTTTTATTTTATCCAAAGGAAAGGGCATAAAAGAACAGGAAAGACCTTAAACGATTTTTGGGTTCGGTGGGTAGGTTATGTAAAGGGAAGGTGTTAGCACCCTTTACATCCATGGTTATCCATGGGCTCTTAGTTACTTAGCTCACTTTAAATTGTTTTGAGAAGTGTAGTGTGTGATTAGAAAATTTTCTTAAGTACTTTATAATGATCCTTTTACAGATATATATAAATACTTGTTTTGAAAATTGTTTGAAAATGTGAAGTGCCACTAGGGGGCTTCTTTGCAGTACTTGATGAAGAGGCACCCACCTGTATTTTGCCACTTATTATGCCAGTTTCTACACGCTCTCCAGTCATTATCAGCTCAGTGAAGCCAGATGATGAGCTTCCAATGAGATGACTATAAAAAGGACCATTCTGCATACTCATCAATATATCCACTAATTCCCTGTCAGTTAGAGGAGGTTGAACTCTTCCAGCCAAGTCTCTCCACTTCTGGGCATACTCCTTGAAATTCTCCTTAGCACCCATAGACATGCTTTGGAGTTGCATGCGAGTAGGCGCTAAATCAGCATTGTATTGGTATTGCATATAGAAGGCCTCAGCAAGATCATTCCAATTACGGATGTTGTCACTCTCCAATTGATAGTACCATTCCAATTGAGCTCCAGACAAGCTTTCTTGGAAGAAATGAATCCACAACTTCTTATCAGCAGTATGGGGTTGAATCCTCCGGACATAGGACCTTAGATGCAGCTTGGGACACGAGACACCATCATATACTACAAAAGCAGGGACCTTGAAACCAATGGGTATAACCACTCCAGATATCAAACTCAGATCTTCAAAATCCAGCCCAGAAGACTTTTGCAATTCCATAGCATTCATTCTATCCACCAGCATCTTGAACTTATCTTCATTAGGATCATGATAGTAATTTGCTTCAGAATCAGAATCCCCCATAGTATTATGGAGACTGCCTCCCTCTTTCTCAGACTCTTCAGACTCATAATCTTCAACCTGTTCCTTGGTTTTGACAGGACCTTTGAACCTTCTTCCTAGATTAATAAGACCTCCTGATCTTCTAGTGTTCTTAGTCTTCTTAGCCAGCAGTGTCTTCAATTCATCCTGTCCCTTGGACAAGTTCAGGATCAGCTCTTGGAATTGTGCGTTCTGTGCCTGGAGATCTTTGACTGTTTGTTCAAGAGCCATTGCTGCTGAAATAAACAGCGAGAAGATAAGATACTTGTACATAAGAAACCTGTGATGCAATGATATGGTGTATAAATGCGTATGCAATGTTTTCAAGGACCGCAGGATTTAAATTTGTTTAAACAACCAAAAAGTAAACTTTTATTAGTAATAAATTTGTTTGCCCCTTGGGCTTACAATAAAAATGAAATGAATACAAAAGATGGGGTTTTAAGTCTCCCATGGACGTTTCCTCTTTGTGTTGAGGTATGAGTTGAGATTCCGCTCCTCGTGAAGTTGCTTTATTAGCTCCAGGATTCTTTCTTGACTTGCTTTGTAATGAGTCTCAAAAGTATCTCTTTTCTCTTTCAACTGGATACAGGACCTCTGTAAATCTTCCATGTTAGTAGGCATGTCTGGATGAAGAATGATATAGGAAGTATCTCCTTCAGCAACAGGCTCCATAGTAACTGGTAGGATGGCCGGATATGGCATCATAAGAGTCTGAGCACGAGATCGTACCCGTCAGAGATAAGCTTCCATAAGAATAATGTACTTGGGCTCCAGAGTCTTGTTGTCAACCTTGTTCACTTTCCCCCATGCTCGTATGAACCTTTGACGATCGTTGTCGTAGTCGAATACAATACCCTGAATCAACATGTCATGAGGACCATCACTCCGAGCATAACCAAACTGACGTAGAGCTAAAGAAGGGTTGTAAGTAATGCCCCATCTTATGCCAAGGAGTGGCACATTAGGAAACTCCCCACAACGGTCAATGATAGTAACATTCTGACCTGTTGTAAGTTGTTGATGCTGTTTTATCTGCATATAACTATCCTGCAAGGAGAATGTTAGTTTATGCAATTTGTATGCATGCATAGTATGATGCACATAAGTAAATGTATTATGCATTTATGGATATGTATGTTATGATATGATGTAAGTGATGTATGTATGAATCATGTATCCTGAAGCGTCTGAATATCTTTGTATAACAACTGCTGGCTAGGGAAAATAAATCCCGATTCGTTGCTGAAGAATATGAAGAACTTGTTCTCGTCTTGATAGAACAATATTCATAACCTCCCGTCTTTGTTCGTCATACCTTCATTGAAGGAATAAGTTCCTGAGTATCCCGACTGAGGATAAAAGAGATGGACATAAATTCAAGGGGAGATGTAACTCGAAGTATCTATAAAGATAGATTTGCTCTACTGGAGATTTGTAGTTGTCTGGTGGGGATGAACTTGCGAAACTTCGTTGAATTCCTTCCCTCGTTCTTCCTTAGTAAATACTATTACCACATTTTTATGCATTTCTGGTAAACATCAATCATATTCAAGCATTTTATGCATTTCTGGTAAACATCAATCATATTCAAAAGCATACATACATTCAAACACAACCAATGGACGTTTCGCTTATGTAAATAGGGTAAAAGTAAATCTGGATTCAAAGATGAAATTTTATTTATATCACAAAGTGACCTATACATAGGCAAGTTTGTACAAGGAGACAGAAATCCTAGTAAGAGGAATTCGTCGTAAATTTTTTAAAGAAAATCAGCTATGTGGGAAATAATCCTATTGAGTTTCAATTCTACTATTGTCATTATCTTCAAGTATCTCATCTACTGCCATTGAGACGGAAACGATTGGATTGAGCTTTATCTGTTCGAGCTTGAATTAAGTAGCACAACTGGTTGGAGTTTACATGGGTGATCCAAACGAGACATAGTCATACGCTTTAATCCCTAACTTTTGCCTGGATTGCCCTTTCAGGTTTTCAATCCACCGGGATACCCTTTTTTGCCCAAGCCGCCTTTTCAGGTTTTCGACTTGCCGGGTGTACATTTTTTTTATATATATATCCCTAATTTTTGCCCGAACCCTTTTGGTTCGCCGGGATGCCCTTATTTTTGCCTAGGCCAGTCAACCTAGCGGGTCTCTTTTTATGCATAGTATTTTTTAACTATGTCTGCGTTTACAGGCTGTGGGAAGTCTTCACCATCCATGGTAGTAAGCATCATGGCACCTCCTGAGAATACTGTTTTGACTACAAATGGTCCTTCATATGTAGGAGTCCACTTACCCCTAGGATCACCCTGTGGTAATATGATACGCTTGATTACCAAGTCACCAACCTGATATACCTTTGGCTTAACCTTCTTATTAAAAGCTTTGATCATCCGTTTCTGGTACATCTGACCATGACAAACAGCTGCCAACCTCTTCTCATCAATCAAATTTATCTGGTCAAGTCGAGTCTGAATCCACTCATCTTCATCCAAGCCTGCATCCTTCATGATTCTTAAGGAGGGTATCTGAACTTCAATGGGCAAAACTGATTCCATACCATAGACTAAGGAGAATGGGGTTGCCCCTGTTGAAGTGCGTATTGTAGTACGATAACCATGAAGAGCAAATGGTAACATCTCATGCCAATCTTTGTAAGTAACAGTCATCTTCTGTAGAATCTTCTTGATGTTCTTGTTAGCAGCTTCTACTGCCCCATTCATCTTCGGACGATACGGAGAAGAGTTGTGATGCTTAATCTTGAACTGCGTGCAGAGATCAGTAATCATAGTGTTGTTCAGATTAGAGCCATTGTCAGTAATAATCCTTTTAGGGATGCCATACCTACATATAAGATTATTCTTAATGAATCGAGCCACCACATTCTTAGTAACAGATGCAAATGAAGCTGCCTCTACCCACTTTGTAAAGTAATCAATGGCAACCAGGATGAAACGATGCCCATTAGAAGCAGTAGGCTTGATCTCACCAATCATATCAATGCCCCACATGGCAAAAGGCCAAGGAGCAGTCAACACATTCAATGGTGATGGAGGTATATGTACTTTATCAGCATAGATTTGATACTTGTGACATGTTCTGGAATGTTGATAGCAGTCAGCTTCCATGGTAGACCAATAGTAACCTGCTCTCAATATCTTCTTTGCCATGGTATGACCACTAGAATGAGTGCCAAAGATCCCATCATGCATATCTTCCATAATCTCTGTTGCTTCCTTCTTATCGACACAACGAAGCAAAGTTGAATCATGATTGCGCTTGTACAAAATTCCATTACTCAAGAAGAACTTAGCAGAAAACCTCCTCAGAAACTTCTTATCTTTGACAGATGCCCCTTCAGGGAACTCCTGAGCTTCAAGATATCTTTTCACTTCATAGAACCAAGGCTTCTCTTCTGCTTCTTCAGTGTCAATCTCATTGCAGTATGCAGGCTTCTCAAATCTATCAATAGTAATTTTAGGAGCTTCATCATCCCAGCTAATCTCAAACATAGATGCCATGGTGGCTAATGCATCTGCCAACTGATTCTCTCTCCGTGGAATATGTCCAAAGGTAATCTCTTCAAAATATGGGATCAAAGACAAAACATACTCTCTGTAAGGAATGAGATTATCATGCTTGGTATCCCAATCTCCTTTGATCTGACTTACTACCAAGGCTGAATCTCCATACACATCTAGGAACTGAATCTTCATATCAATGGCAGCTTTGATACCCAGGATACATGCCTCATACTCAGCCATGTTATTGGTACAATAGAAACAAAGTCTGGCAGTAATCGGGGTATGACAACCTTCAGGGGAACTGATCACAACACCAACACCATTACCAAGTGCATTAGAAGCTCCATCAAAAACCATAGTCCATCGGGATCCTTGTTCAGGTTCGTCATATTGTCCAGGTTCTTTGCTAATAATCATAATGTCTTCATCAGGGAACTCAAAACTCATTGACTGATAATCATCCACTGCTTGATGAGCCAAATGATCAGCCACAATACTTCCTTTAATGGCCTTCTGAGTAGTGTACTGTATATCATATTCTGTTAAGATCATTTGCCATCTTGCTATTCGTCCGGAGAGAGCAGGTTTCTCAAATATGTACTTGATTGGATCCATCTTTGAGATCAACAAGGTAGTATGAGTCAACATATACTGTCTTAGTCGGCGAGAAGCCCATGCCAAAACGCAGCAAGTTTTCTCGAGCAGTGAGTATCTTGTTTCACAGTCGGTAAACTTTTTGCTAAAGTAATATATTGCCTTCTCTTTTCGACCAGACTCGTCATGTTGCCCCAACACACACCCCATTGAGTTGTCTAATACTGTTAAGTACATAATCAAGGGTCTTCCATCAACTGGTGGCATCAAGATTGGAGGTTCTAGAAGATATCTCTTGATTTCATCAAAGGTTGTCTGGCACTCATCATTCCACTACATCACCTGATCTTTCTTCAACAACTTGAAGATTGGCTCAAGGTAGCAGTTAATTGGGAAATAAATCTTGCAATGTAATTCAATCGTCCCAAGAAACCTCTAACTTCCTTCTCAGTACGGGGAGCTGACATCTCTTGTATAGCTTTCACTTTTGCAGGATCCACCTCAATACCTTTTCCACTGACGATGAAACCCAGGAGTTTACCAGATCTTACTCCAAAAGTACACTTGTTTGGGTTCAATCTCAATTTGTATTTCTTCAACCTTTCAAACAGCTTATGCAGATAATCAAGATGTTGCTCTTCATTTTGGGACCTGGCTATCATATCATCCACATATATCTCTATCTCATGATGAATCATATCATGAAACAAAGCCACCATAGCACGCTGATATGTTGCCCCGACGTTCTTCAGACCAAATGGCATCACTTTATAACAAAAAGTGCCCCACTGTGTAACAAATGTTGTCTTCTCCATATCTTCAGGTGCCATCTTGATTTGATTGTAACCAGAGAAACCATCCATGAACGAGAATACCTTATGCTGAGCAGTGTTGTCTACCAGAACATCAATATGAGGAAGTGGAAAGTCATCTTTAGGGCTGGCCTTGTTCAAATCCCTGTAATCTACACACATACGTACCTTACCATCTTTCTTAGGTACCGGTACCACATTTGCAACCCATTGAGGATAAGAAGTCACAACTAAGAACCCTGCATCAAACTGTTTCATCACCTCTGCTTTAATCTTCTCTGACATTTCAGGACGCATGCGACGAACCTTCTGTTTCTTTGGACGACAATCTTCTTTTACCGGTAAACGGTGAACCACAATGTCTGTATCCAACCCTGGCATATCTTCATAGGACCAAGCAAAGATCTCCACATAATCACGTAACATCTGGATCAATATGTTCTTAACATCATCCTCTAATTCAGCCCCTATCTTGACCTCTTTCCTGTTTTCTTCAGTTCCCAGATTCACGACTTCGATTGGCTCTTCATGTGGCTGTATAGCTTTCTCTTCTTGTTGTAACAACCTAGCAAGTTCTACAGGTACTTCACAATCGTCCTCCTTTCCATCTTCAGCTTGATAGATCGGATTCTCGAAATTATAATTGGCAATAGTAGAACTGTTATCAACAGGATCCAGAGTGGATGAGGATCTGCATTTTAGTGATGTGGGTGTGTGTAAGAACACATAGCTGATAAAACAAAAATAAAATAAAAGAAAGACAAGGAACACAATATTTACGAAAACGAAACGTCCACTGATTTTTATTGAATGAAGTATGCAAATGAAATGACATCCCGAAACAAGCATACCATTGTGCCTCGGGTAAGGCACAAGGTTTAAAAGTTTAATTGTTCAAAAATTACAAACTTAAAAGTAACAATACAGTAATAGTATTTACTCCTGACTAAAGGAGATAGGAATAACGTCTTCAGCCTTCCAATTATTGAGCCCATCACCCACACTGGGAAAGATCCAGTCATCCAGGTTGTAGTCTTCATTATAGTCACCCACAACATTGATCTGATCTTTCATGATCCCTTGATTGGTGATACGAATGGCCCGAGCACGACGAACAACCTTCTGGGACTCTGCAGTGAAACCCAAACCAAAATTGTCAGACTTGTAAGGAATGTCTGGAAGCTGACCCCAAATAGTACAACCACCTTCTTCAACCACAACTCTGACATCTTTGAGGGAGGCCATTGTTGGAGGTACTCTAGTAACTACAGGAACTCTTTTGACAGCAGGAGGAGCTTCAGCAGTAGGAACAACCCAAGGAACTACTTCGAATGTCTGGCACGGAGTCTCAACATATTCCCCTTCCACTTCAAGATATTTAAATGTGTTCACATGGCTAATCATATATTCTTCCTCTCCGTAAACAGTGACAACCTTTCCCTTTACTGGATATCTCAGCTTCTGATGTAAGGTGGAGGTCACAACACCTGCCCCATGGATCCAGGGGCGCCCAAGCAAACAAGAGTACGAAGGACGAATATCCATTACATAAAAGGTAGCATTGAAGACTTGAGAACCTACTTTGATCGGGAGATCAATTTCTCCATGCACCACCCTTCTTGAACCATCAAAGTCCCTCACCACTATATTACTTGGTCTCAACACAGCATCTTCAGGACTAAGCTTGTTCAAAACCTCCTTGAGAAGTACATTCAGTGAAGAACCATTGTCTATCAACACATGTGACAGGGTAGTGCCTCTACATTCAATAGAGATATGTAAAACCCTGTTATGATTCCTCTTGGCAGGAGTCAAATCAGCATCAGAAAAGCCTAACCCATTATCATAGGTCAGGTGTGCAACACAATTCTCAAATTGATCTACAGAAATTTCATTTGGTACGTGAGCAGTCTTCAAGAACTTAATCAAGGCTTTAGCATGGGCCTCAGAACATAGCAACAAAGACAACATGGAAATCTTGGAGGGAGTATGCCCCAATTGGTCAACAATATCATAATCACTCTTGCGAATGATCTTCAACACTTCTTCCATCTGCTTTGAAATATTCTCAACAGTTGGTGCATCGGTTTGTGCAGGTTCAATGACAGGACCTTTGCCCCGGGCATCAACAGTGGAGGTAGTAGTTGGAGTAACTGTACTCTTGGAGGTAGCCGGAGGAGAGAAAACTCTTCCACTTCTTGTGATCTTACTAGATCCAGCAATATTGTCAACATCAAGGTTTTCATCAGCAACAGGTGTATCAGCTAATGGTTCCTGTTTAGCACCATGGATATAAACATCGGACCCGTAATGCCAAGGTATAGCTTTATCAGAAGTATACGGAATAGGACCAGGAGTGGTAATAATCATAGGTGCAACTCTAGCTTCAGCAACAGTCTTCACAGGGCCTTCAGCAGTAATCTTGATAGGACCCTTATGAGTGATCTTGACAGGGCCCTTGGAGGTAATTCTTACTGGCACTTTATCAACCATATCCACATCTTCAACCTTCGTACCTTGAGTTAGATGGTCAACCATGCTCTCCACAGAAGGTGTCCTCTCAAACAATATGGTGTAATTGTCCATGAGGCGTTGAATACCATCCTTCAACTTCCAGCAGCTGTCAGGTTTATAAGCACAATAAAAACAATCTTCATTACAACCTGGAAAGAACCCAGCTTGTACCAACTTCTTCTTAATAACAGATAATGGAGTAGTCACATCTGCAACTGAGGAAATATGTGAAACTTCATCAATGGCATTAACAGTCTTTTCATGATTTGGCATGGGAGCAGTAATCACATTTGGGGTACCAGAAGGGTCAAACTCAACCTCTCCAGCATCAATCATATCTTGAATCTTGTTCTTCAATATCCAGCAGTTGTTGGTATCATGTCCCTGACAATTAGAATGATATGCACATCGTGCATTAGAATTGTACCTAGGAGAGGTAACATTAGGATTCTGAGGAGGGTCCTTCAAAGTAATGAGCTCCCCTTTCAACAGGTGCTGCAAGGCTTGGGCCAGTGACATGTTGATCTTGGTGAACTGTCTTCTAGGCTTCTGCTGATTGCCCTGTGGTGGTTCTGGTGCTGCAGGAGCAGGATTGGAGATATGAATTGCACTCACAAACTAGTGCCTCCTATTACGACCAGGTTGACCATAAACAGCATTTGACTCTTTCTTCCCACTAGGGGGCTTCTTTACAGTACTTGATGAAGAGGCACCCACCTGTATTTTGCCACTTCTTATGCCACTTTCTACACGCTCTCCAGTCATTATCAGCTCAGTGAAGCCAGATGATGAGCTTCCAATGAGATGACTATAAAAAGGACCATTCAGCGTACTCATAAACATATCCACTAACTCCCTGTCAGTTAGAGGAGGTTGAACTCTTCCAGCCAAGTCTCTCCACTTCTGGGCATACTCCTTGAAATTCTCCTTAGCACCCATAGACATGCTTTGGAGTTGCATGCGAGTAGGCGCTAAATCAGCATTGTATTGGTATTGCCTATAGAAGGCCTCAGCAAGATCATTCCAATCATGGATGTTGACACTCTCCAATTGATAATACCATTCCAATTGAGCTCCAGACAAGCTTTTTTGGAAGAAATGAATCCACAACTTCTTATCAGCAGTATGGGGTTGAATCCTCCAGACATAGGACCTTAGATGCAGCTTGGGACACGAGACACCATCATATACTACAAAAGCAGGGACCTTGAAACCAATGGGTATAACCACTCCAGATATCAAACTCAGATCTTCAAAATCCAGCCCAGAAGACTTTTGCAATTCCATAGCATTCATTCTATCCACCAACATCTTGAACTTATCTTCATTAGGATCATGATAGTAATTTGCTTTAGAATCAGAATCCCCCATAGTATTATGGAGACTGCCTCCCTCTTTCTCAGACTCTTCAGACTCATAATCTTCAACCTGTTCCTTGGTCTTGACAGGACCTTTGAACCTTCTTCCCAGATTAATAAGACCTCCTGATCTTCTAGTCTTCTTAGTCTTCTTAGCCAACAGTGTCTTCAATTCATCCTGTCCCTTGGACAAGTTCAGGATCAGCTCTTGGAATTGTGCGTTCTGTGCCTGGAGATCTTTGACTGTTTGTTCAAGAGCCATTGCTGCTGAAATAAACAGCGAGAAGATAAGATACTTATACATAAGAAACCTGTGATGCAATGATATGGTGTATAAATGCGTATGCAATGTTTTCAAGGACCGCAGGATTTAAATTTGTTTAAACAACCAAAAAGTAAACTTTTATTAGTAATAAATTTGTTTGCCCCTTGGGCTTACAATAAAAATGAAATGAATACAAAAGATGGGGTTTTAAGTCTCCCATGGACGTTTCCTCTTTGTGTTGAGGTATGAGTTGAGATTCCGCTCCTCGTGAAGTTGCTTTGTTAGCTCCAAGATTCTTTCTTGACTTGCTTTGTAATGAGTCTCAAAAGTATCTCTTTTCTCTTTCAACTGGATACAGGACCTCTGTAAATCTTCCATGTTAGTAGGCATGTCTGGATGAAGAATGATATAGGAAGTATCTCCTTCAGCAACAGGCTCCATAGTAACTGGTAGGATGGCCGGATATGGCATCATAAGAGTCTGAGCACGAGATCGTACCCGTCAGAGATAAGCTTCCATAGGAATAATGTACTTGGGCTCCAGAGTCTTGTTGTCAACCTTGTTCACTTTCCCCCATGCTCGTATGAACCTTTGACGGTAACCTTGAAGATCGTTGTCGTAGTCGAATACAATACCCTGAATCAACATGTCATGAGGACCATCACTCTGAGCATAACCAAACTGACGTAGAGCTAAAGAAGGGTTGTAAGTAATGCCCCATCTTATGCCAAGGAGTGGCACATTAGGAAACTCCCCACAACGGTCAATGATAGTAACATTCTCCATAGATCTAGAGCACCAATGAATATCTGAATGAGAGAGTGACATAATCCTCTTGGACCACCTGAACCCTTGTTCATTCTTCATCACTGATCGAGGAAGGTGAGAAATAAACCACCTAGATAGCAAAGGTATGCAGCACATCAGAGTTCCTCGTGCCTTTGTAGTACGAGTATGAAGAGAGTGTAAGATGTCTCCAAGTAATGTAGGCACTGGATTGCGAGTCAGAAATATGTTGATGGCATGTACGTCTATGAACTGATCTGGATTGGGGAACAACACTAAGCCATAAATCAACAAGGCTAAGATCTCCTCAAAAGCATCATAGCTCATAGCCTTCAAGAACACTTGAGCCTTCTCTATCAATACCTTAGCAAGAATACCCTTAACTCCACTCCTTGTTTCGAGGACAATGTCTGATTTCTTCAGATGTAGGGCTGCAACAATGACTTCAGGTTTAGGCTCTTTTTCCAAGCCTGTGAAGGGTTTCTGATCAAGGATAGGTATACCCAGAAGCTTGGAGAACTCTTCCATTGTAGGAACCAGCTGATAGTCAGGGAATGTGAAACAATGGTGCTTAGGATCAAAGAACTGAAACAAAACACTCATCATGTCTTCATTGAACCCTGAAGTGACTAGATCCAGCAGGTGACCATGCCTCTTGATGAACTGGGAGTTTTCAGAAACTTGAGAGACCAATTCCTTAAGCTTAGGAGGTATTCCTACAAAGTTGATCCGGATAGTGTTCCTACGAGCAGAAGCCATGACCTGCAACAAAGAACAAAGATAAATCCTTTGGTCCTTGAAATGGTTAGTGAAAATGCTATGCTTATGATGCATGATGATGTTATGATGTTATGCTCAATCACAAACATGTGGCACACACAAACAAGTCACACAAGAGCCCTAGGTTTGAAGGCTTGCATGAGGTTCAAAGGTAAGTACCCTCCCCTGAAGTTTGTTGGTTCATCCTGTCATACAAAAGTAACCAGGTTCTAAGGGATCTCAATATCATTGATCCTTCACAAGGGTGGTTGTTCAGTAGGCAACTTACTTGCCAACCAAAACCCTCCAAGTTTAGGATCTCAATGAGCGTAGCATCGAGTATCAACCAACTTCAGTCTTCACTAAAGCCGGTTATCTCACTACTCTTCTAAAGGCCAAGATGGGATTACTAGGGTTCTAAAAGTCAGTTAGTGTATTGACGACATATGGCAGCCTCATATTATCCTCAACTTGCTTAAGGAACATAAGCACCAACCAAGAAGTCACACTAACTATGGCCACCAGATCAACCATATCGGTATACGTCGTACAGTTTCCTTGGTCTATTGCCATTTACCTAAGGTACACTAGATCCGGGTTAGGATCTTTCACACATAAGAGCACCCAACAAGTAAAGTAAAGCAAACAAGTTTAAAGTGATCTAATTCCTAAGGGTACCCCTCTTTTATTAAATCCCCAGCAGAGTCGCCAGTTCTGTAACACGGTGGGAGAACTGACTTTAGTTAAATGTTGCGGATAGCAATAGTCGCCACTGACTTTTATTTTATCCAAAGGAAAGGGCATAAAAGAACAGGAAAGACCTTAAAAGATTTTTGGGTTCGGGGGGTAGGTTATGTAAAGGGAAGGTGTTAGCACCCTTTACATCCATGGTTATCCATGGGCTCTTAGTTACTTAGCTCACTTTAAATTGTTTTGAGAAGTGTAGTGTGTTATTAGAAAATTTTCTTAAGTACTTTATAATGATCCTTGTACGGATATATATAAATACTTTGTTTTGAAAATTGTTTGAAAATGTGAAGTGTTTATGAAATGTTTTTGAATGAGTGAGCAAGTACTTAAGAGGAACCTACCCTATGATTAAATCTTTACTGTTCTTCAATATTCTTTCAATGGTAAGACTATCCCTATTATTAAGGAATAGGTAGTCATTACCTTGGATATTGTAAGGGACATGTGAAGGGTCATCTGTGATTAGGCAACTGTAAGGTGTCTTAGCAATTCGAAGGGACTTATCATCTTTTATTCGAAAGGGACAAGATCATTTACAAAGGCAACATTCGAAGGGACTTGATCTTATAATCGTAAAGGGACTTGATGATATTTTAGAAGAAGGGACTTTGCTTTTAGACACCTTACTTGACCTTTTTGTTTAGGCAACATGAGGGATAACCCTTAAGGAAGTGAGATGGCGATCAAAGATCGACTTACGTGTGTGCGTGTATATTCATATATTTATCTTATTAAATTAGTGATTCTAAGTTAATTTTAATTACAAATATGTTATACACACCCTAAAATTACTAACCACACAATTAAATGGCATAAATAAAAGGGCAAGAAAATAAATCTACGCTATTACATCGCTTTGGGGAAGATACATAATGATCGACAAACATAAATTACATTTTTTGATATACGCCTATTCCTTTTTTCTAGTAATTAAATTAAAACGAGAAATAAATAAATAATTGAACAATATATAAATAAAACAATAATTATCAAGATTAGAAAAAAAAATAAAATAAATCAGGGTTAGTAAAGAAATCAGGACGTGATTAAATTCTAATTAAATTAATAAGTTTGATAAAAAAAACTAAAAAAAATATTTATAAAATATATTATGTAAGAAAAACAAATTAATATTTATTTGTGAAATTTTATTTATAAAAGAAAAAATTAATGGTGGTTATTCTAATTAAGTTTCTATTAATTATAATTATTTAACTAATTAATCTAATATAATAAATAATAATTTAAATAAGAAAATAAAAAGAAGAAAGAAAATAGGCGCAAAAAGAGAATGGGGGGGGGGGAAGCCTGGGATCGAACTCGCCCCCCCCCCCCCCCAAGCTTACCAACACAGAGTCTTAACCACTGGGACACACGCTTGTGTGTGATTAGAAACGGAAAACAAATATTATAAAATAAAACAAATTTCAAAAATTAGAAACGCGCGCCAAGACCATCTTCTTCCTCTGGCCGTCGCATTAGTCTTTACCTACAGTTCTTCCGTCACTACAACTTTTAGTGACGGTTTTCATGCGTCACTAGAGGTCCTGCAAATAAAAAAATGTTATATGCACAAGCTAAATTTGTCCCAATGGTATAAACCTATCAAAAGAGGTCTTGTGAATCCAACTATGCAGTCAATTCCATCTGAAATCGCGTCTAAACGGAATCCCTAATTTAAAGTTTTTAAACCCTAACAATGGTGTGGGAATATTCGCGCATCAAAACATCGATTCCTTTGCCCAGAAATCATCCATACACAACAACAAACAAGATTAGAAGCACAAAAACGATTTATAATGGATAAATAAGTGAAATAGAAAATCGAAAAAGAAAGTGAAGAACATGAATTCGGTTTCCATGATATATGAGGTGTTTGATGAATATGATGATCCCAATGCACTCTAAATGTTTCTAGGAAGCTATTTCCATCATAATTTGGCCTTGTAACTACCTTAATATTGCAAACCGAATGTGAGTTTGTTCTTGAATTTTTTGAAGTTTGGAGAGTATCCTTGGAGGCAGAATTTTGTGTACCTGTGATTGGGATGTCTTCAAGTATATATAGAGATGAAAATTAGGTCAATAAGTCATGGATTTATGGGCTTTGTAATGATGACAATTGATTGCTTGATTATGAAGAAATCTCTTATCCAAAAATGTCAAAAAATCCAATATATTCTTACTATCTTGGTCTAGCACGAATTTGGATGTGATCAATTAGTCTTGAATGGTGTTTATGACCTTCTAGAATCATAATCTCTTCCAAATATATGATTTTCATATTTTATTTTAATTTAATTTGTATTTTAATGAATAAAATTCAAATAAATATCAAATAAAATATAAAAAATCAGAAAATGCATGGGCTGGGTCGTGCTCGATGACATTATAAAGATTGGATGGCAATTTGGTGGGCTCATTTAGCAAAAATTAGTTTTAAGGCCTTATTTGCTTCATAAACTTCCCAAATATTTCCCAACTTTGCAAGGGCACAAATCCTTCAATTTTAATGCTATGAAGGTGTTCTTGGACATTTTTGAAAGCTTAGAGAGTCCTCTAACCAACCTCTTTGGTCTCATGTCCATATCTTTTACCATTCTCAAGTTATGCTCTTTGGAAGTTGTTGACTTTTTGTTGACTTTTAAAAGGATCTATAATGTCTTAGTTTATACCTTCCAAATGAAGCATTTTTGGGCTTGGCTTGTGAGACACAAAGTTGTAGAGAATTAAATTTCCTTCAAAATGAGGTTTGGATGGAAAAAATTTGATGAAGCATGTGAAAGTTATGACTGGTCAAAGTTCAGTTGACTTTTCCTGAAAAAACCCTAATTTAGAAAACTCCTGATTCTTGATGATCTGAAATCTCCTTGATGAATCATGATCAACCCTTGATAAAATGATGAATTTTACTTCATATAATTGATGTTGGCAAAAAATAATGAAGTTTGACTTTGGTTTGACCACAGTTGACCTCAGTTTGACCTTTTAACTACTTTGACTGATTTTAACCTATCTGATCATCTGACTGAGCAAATCTTTTGGGAAAGTCTTGAAACTTGACATGGGGATTCTTGAACACATATAAGATGCCATGAAGTTCACTTGAAGTATTGGAAGTCCATTTAGCCTGATAAAAGTCAAAACCCTAGTTTAGGATGCCTTGCTTAGGAGGATGCTTTGTCTGAGGGAATTGTCAAACTTGTCAACCAATTGTGAATCTTGTGAACCTTGTGAACCTCATGAGATGTCTTGTGAACTTTTTGAACCTTGTGAACCCCTTAGTACACAATGTCTTGTCTCGTGGAGGGCAAATTTTGGGGTGCAACAGCTGCCCCTGTTCAATTTTCTGAGACCTGAGGGGTTAGATTGGTATATGTGCCAGTCGTGACCTAGAAGGTTGAAGGGGATTGAACACAAAAGCCCAAAAATTTGCACTCGCCGGTGCGTAAAGTAATACTGATGATTAGTTGTATATGCTTGAGTGGGCTTAAAGATGGCACTTGGAAGAACTGGAGATGGACTTAGAGATGCCATCTAAAGTACCAGGATGTGATGATAGCTTTATGTTGATACTGGATATCAGTAATAGGTCTTCGTATAGGCCGTCTCTGAATCGTTTATGCAACATAGTTTGAATTGTTGAATAGACCAGTAGAAATAAATCTTCGTAACAATTATCTCTTCTGGAAATATCTTGGATTAGGGAATGGATCTTCTTACAGACCGTTTGCCTACTCTCCAAGGTCAAAAGAACGTCAGGATTAGTTCTTCTGAAAAATATCTTGAACCAGGGAATGGATCTTTGTACAGATCGTTTGCCTGCTATTCAAGGGCCAATAGATTAAATCTTCTGAAAATATCTTGAACCATGGAATGGATCTTTGTACAGACCGTTTGCCTGCTATTCAAGACCAGATAAATGAAATCTTCTAGAGGTATCCTGGATTAGGGAATGGATCTTTGTACAGATCGTTTGCCTGCTATTCAAGGGCCAATAGATTAAATCTTCTGAAAATATCTTGAACCAGGGAATGGATCTTTGTACAGACCGTTTGCCTGCTATTCAAGACCAGATAGATGAAATCTTCTAGAGGTATCCTGGATTAGGGAATGGATCTTTGTACAGATCGTTTGCCTACTCTCCAAGGTCAAAAGAACGTCAGGATTAGTTCTTCTGAAAATTATCTTGAACTAGGGAATGGATCCTTTTACAGACCATTTGCCTACTATTCAAGCAAATAGATTAAATCTTCTGAAAATATCTTGAACCAGGGAATGGATCTTTGTACAGACCGTTTTCCTGCTATTCAAGACCAGATAGATGAAATCTTCTGGAAATATCCTGGATTAGGGAATGGATCTTCTTACAGACCGTTTGCCTACTCTCCGAGGATATTTTGAGTAATGTATGGATCATTTCTGACCTGTTGTAAGTTGTTGATGCTGTTTTATCTGCATATAACTATCCTGCAAGGAGAATGTTAGTTTATGCAATTTGTATGCATGCATAGTATGATGCACATAAGTAAATGTATTATGCATTTATGGATATGTATGTTATGATATGATGTAAGTGATGTATGTATGAATCATGTATCCTGAAGCGTCTGAATATCTTTGTATAACAACTGCTGGCTAGGGAAAATAAATCCCGATTCGTTGCTGAAGAATATGAAGAACTTGTTCTCGTCTTGATAGAACAATATTCATAACCTCCCGTCTTTGTTCGTCATACCTTCATTGAAGGAATAAGTTCCTGAGTATCCCGACTGAGGATAAAAGAGATGGACATAAATTCAAGGGGAGATGTAACTCGAAGTATCTATAAAGATAGATTTGCTCTACTGGAGATTTGTAGTTGTCTGGTGGGGATGAACTTGCGAAACTTCGTTGAATTCCTTCCCTCGTTCTTCCTTAGTAAATACTATTACCACATTTTTATGCATTTCTGGTAAACATCAATCATATTCAAGCATTTTATGCATTTCTGGTAAACATCAATCATATTCAAAAGCATACATACATTCAAACACAACCAATGGACGTTTCGCTTATGTAAATAGGGTAAAAGTAAATCTGGATTCAAAGATGAAATTTTATTTATATCACAAAGTGACCTATACATAGGCAAGTTTGTACAAGGAGACAGAAATCCTAGTAAGAGGAATTCGTCGTAAATTTTTTAAAGAAAATCAGCTATGTGGGAAATAATCCTATTGAGTTTCAATTCTACTATTGTCATTATCTTCAAGTATCTCATCTACTGCCATTGAGACGGAAACGATTGGATTGAGCTTTATCTGTTCGAGCTTGAATTAAGTAGCACAACTGGTTGGAGTTTACATGGGTGATCCAAACGAGACATAGTCATACGCTTTAATCCCTAACTTTTGCCTGGATTGCCCTTTCAGGTTTTCAATCCACCGGGATACCCTTTTTTGCCCAAGCCGCCTTTTCAGGTTTTCGACTTGCCGGGTGTACATTTTTTTATATATATATCCCTAATTTTTGCCCGAACCCTTTTGGTTCGCCGGGATGCCCTTATTTTTGCCTAGGCCAGTCAACCTAGCGGGTCTCTTTTTATGCATAGTATTTTTTAACTATGTCTGCGTTTACAGGCTGTGGGAAGTCTTCACCATCCATGGTAGTAAGCATCATGGCACCTCCTGAGAATACTGTTTTGACTACAAATGGTCCTTCATATGTAGGAGTCCACTTACCCCTAGGATCACCCTGTGGTAATATGATACGCTTGATTACCAAGTCACCAACCTGATATACCTTTGGCTTAACCTTCTTATTAAAAGCTTTGATCATCCGTTTCTGGTACATCTGACCATGACAAACAGCTGCCAACCTCTTCTCATCAATCAAATTTATCTGGTCAAGTCGAGTCTGAATCCACTCATCTTCATCCAAGCCTGCATCCTTCATGATTCTTAAGGAGGGTATCTGAACTTCAATGGGCAAAACTGATTCCATACCATAGACTAAGGAGAATGGGGTTGCCCCTGTTGAAGTGCGTATTGTAGTACGATAACCATGAAGAGCAAATGGTAACATCTCATGCCAATCTTTGTAAGTAACAGTCATCTTCTGTAGAATCTTCTTGATGTTCTTGTTAGCAGCTTCTACTGCCCCATTCATCTTCGGACGATACGGAGAAGAGTTGTGATGCTTAATCTTGAACTGCGTGCAGAGATCAGTAATCATAGTGTTGTTCAGATTAGAGCCATTGTCAGTAATAATCCTTTTAGGGATGCCATACCTACATATAAGATTATTCTTAATGAATCGAGCCACCACATTCTTAGTAACAGATGCAAATGAAGCTGCCTCTACCCACTTTGTAAAGTAATCAATGGCAACCAGGATGAAACGATGCCCATTAGAAGCAGTAGGCTTGATCTCACCAATCATATCAATGCCCCACATGGCAAAAGGCCAAGGAGCAGTCAACACATTCAATGGTGATGGAGGTATATGTACTTTATCAGCATAGATTTGATACTTGTGACATGTTCTGGAATGTTGATAGCAGTCAGCTTCCATGGTAGACCAATAGTAACCTGCTCTCAATATCTTCTTTGCCATGGTATGACCACTAGAATGAGTGCCAAAGATCCCATCATGCATATCTTCCATAATCTCTGTTGCTTCCTTCTTATCGACACAACGAAGCAAAGTTGAATCATGATTGCGCTTGTACAAAATTCCATTACTCAAGAAGAACTTAGCAGAAAACCTCCTCAGAAACTTCTTATCTTTGACAGATGCCCCTTCAGGGAACTCCTGAGCTTCAAGATATCTTTTCACTTCATAGAACCAAGGCTTCTCTTCTGCTTCTTCAGTGTCAATCTCATTGCAGTATGCAGGCTTCTCAAATCTATCAATAGTAATTTTAGGAGCTTCATCATCCCAGCTAATCTCAAACATAGATGCCATGGTGGCTAATGCATCTGCCAACTGATTCTCTCTCCGTGGAATATGTCCAAAGGTAATCTCTTCAAAATATGGGATCAAAGACAAAACATACTCTCTGTAAGGAATGAGATTATCATGCTTGGTATCCCAATCTCCTTTGATCTGACTTACTACCAAGGCTGAATCTCCATATACATCTAGGAACTGAATCTTCATATCAATGGCAGCTTTGATACCCAGGATACATGCCTCATACTCAGCCATGTTATTGGTACAATAGAAACAAAGTCTGGCAGTAATCGGGGTATGACAACCTTCAGGGGAACTGATCACAACACCAACACCATTACCAAGTGCATTAGAAGCTCCATCAAAAACCATAGTCCATCGGGATCCTTGTTCAGGTTCGTCATATTGTCCAGGTTCTTTGCTAATAATCATAATGTCTTCATCAGGGAACTCAAAACTCATTGACTGATAATCATCCACTGCTTGATGAGCCAAATGATCAGCCACAATACTTCCTTTAATGGCCTTCTGAGTAGTGTACTGTATATCATATTCTGTTAAGATCATTTGCCATCTTGCTATTCGTCCGGAGAGAGCAGGTTTCTCAAATATGTACTTGATTGGATCCATCTTTGAGATCAACAAGGTAGTATGAGTCAACATATACTGTCTTAGTCGGCGAGAAGCCCATGCCAAAACGCAGCAAGTTTTCTCGAGCAGTGAGTATCTTGTTTCACAGTCGGTAAACTTTTTGCTAAAGTAATATATTGCCTTCTCTTTTCGACCAGACTCGTCATGTTGCCCCAACACACACCCCATTGAGTTGTCTAATACTGTTAAGTACATAATCAAGGGTCTTCCATCAACTGGTGGCATCAAGATTGGAGGTTCTAGAAGATATCTCTTGATTTCATCAAAGGTTGTCTGGCACTCATCATTCCACTCCATCACCTGATCTTTCTTCAACAACTTGAAGATTGGCTCAAGGTAGCAGTTAATTGGGAAATAAATCTTGCAATGTAATTCAATCGTCCCAAGAAACCTCTAACTTCCTTCTCAGTACGGGGAGCTGACATCTCTTGTATAGCTTTCACTTTTGCAGGATCCACCTCAATACCTTTTCCACTGACGATGAAACCCAGGAGTTTACCAGATCTTACTCCAAAAGTACACTTGTTTGGGTTCAATCTCAATTTGTATTTCTTCAACCTTTCAAACAGCTTATGCAGATAATCAAGATGTTGCTCTTCATTTTGGGACCTGGCTATCATATCATCCACATATATCTCTATCTCATGATGAATCATATCATGAAACAAAGCCACCATAGCACGCTGATATGTTGCCCCGGCGTTCTTCAGACCAAATGGCATCACTTTATAACAAAAAGTGCCCCACTGTGTAACAAATGTTGTCTTCTCCATATCTTCAGGTGCCATCTTGATTTGATTGTAACCAGAGAAACCATCCATGAACGAGAATACCTTATGCTGAGCAGTGTTGTCTACCAGAACATCAATATGAGGAAGTGGAAAGTCATCTTTAGGGCTGGCCTTGTTCAAATCCCTGTAATCTACACACATACGTACCTTACCATCTTTCTTAGGTACCGGTACCACATTTGCAACCCATTGAGGATAAGAAGTCACAACTAAGAACCCTGCATCAAACTGTTTCATCACCTCTGCTTTAATCTTCTCTGACATTTCAGGACGCATGCGACGAACCTTCTGTTTCTTTGGACGACAATCTTCTTTTACCGGTAAACGGTGAACCACAATGTCTGTATCCAACCCTGGCATATCTTCATAGGACCAAGCAAAGATCTCCACATAATCACGTAACATCTGGATCAATATGTTCTTAACATCATCCTCTAATTCAGCCCCTATCTTGACCTCTTTCCTGTTTTCTTCAGTTCCCAGATTCACGACTTCGATTGGCTCTTCATGTGGCTGTATAGCTTTCTCTTCTTGTTGTAACAACCTAGCAAGTTCTACAGGTACTTCACAATCGTCCTCCTTTCCATCTTCAGCTTGATAGATCGGATTCTCGAAATTATAATTGGCAATAGTAGAACTGTTATCAACAGGATCCAGAGTGGATGAGGATCTGCATTTTAGTGATGTGGGTGTGTGTAAGAACACATAGCTGATAAAACAAAAATAAAATAAAAGAAAGACAAGGAACACAATATTTACGAAAACGAAACGTCCACTGATTTTTATTGAATGAAGTATGCAAATGAAATGACATCCCGAAACAAGCATACCATTGTGCCTCGGGTAAGGCACAAGGTTTAAAAGTTTAATTGTTCAAAAATTACAAACTTAAAAGTAACAATACAGTAATAGTATTTACTCCTGACTAAAGGAGATAGGAATAACGTCTTCAGCCTTCCAATTATTGAGCCCATCACCCACACTGGGAAAGATCCAGTCATCCAGGTTGTAGTCTTCATTATAGTCACCCACAACATTGATCTGATCTTTCATGATCCCTTGATTGGTGATACGAATGGCCCGAGCACGACGAACAACCTTCTGGGACTCTGCAGTGAAACCCAAACCAAAATTGTCAGACTTGTAAGGAATGTCTGGAAGCTGACCCCAAATAGTACAACCACCTTCTTCAACCACAACTCTGACATCTTTGAGGGAGGCCATTGTTGGAGGTACTCTAGTAACTACAGGAACTCTTTTGACAGCAGGAGGAGCTTCAGCAGTAGGAACAACCCAAGGAACTACTTCGAATGTCTGGCACGGAGTCTCAACATATTCCCCTTCCACTTCAAGATATTTAAATGTGTTCACATGGCTAATCATATATTCTTCCTCTCCGTAAACAGTGACAACCTTTCCCTTTACTGGATATCTCAGCTTCTGATGTAAGGTGGAGGTCACAACACCTGCCCCATGGATCCAGGGGCGCCCAAGCAAACAAGAGTACGAAGGACGAATATCCATTACATAAAAGGTAGCATTGAAGACTTGAGAACCTACTTTGATCGGGAGATCAATTTCTCCATGCACCACCCTTCTTGAACCATCAAAGTCCCTCACCACTATATTACTTGGTCTCAACACAGCATCTTCAGGACTAAGCTTGTTCAAAACCTCCTTGAGAAGTACATTCAGTGAAGAACCATTGTCTATCAACACATGTGACAGGGTAGTGCCTCTACATTCAATAGAGATATGTAAAACCCTGTTATGATTCCTCTTGGCAGGAGTCAAATCAGCATCAGAAAAGCCTAACCCATTATCATAGGTCAGGTGTGCAACACAATTCTCAAATTGATCTACAGAAATTTCATTTGGTACGTGAGCAGTCTTCAAGAACTTAATCAAGGCTTTAGCATGGGCCTCAGAACATAGCAACAAAGACAACATGGAAATCTTGGAGGGAGTATGCCCCAATTGGTCAACAATATCATAATCACTCTTGCGAATGATCTTCAGCACTTCTTCCATCTGCTTTGAAATATTCTCAACAGTTGGTGCATCGGTTTGTGCAGGTTCAATGACAGGACCTTTGCCCCGGGCATCAACAGTGGAGGTAGTAGTTGGAGTAACTGTACTCTTGGAGGTAGCCGGAGGAGAGAAAACTCTTCCACTTCTTGTGATCTTACTAGATCCAGCAATATTGTCAACATCAAGGTTTTCATCAGCAACAGGTGTATCAGCTAATGGTTCCTGTTTAGCACCATGGATATAAACATCGGACCCGTAATGCCAAGGTATAGCTTTATCAGAAGTATACGGAATAGGACCAGGAGTGGTAATAATCATAGGTGCAACTCTAGCTTCAGCAACAGTCTTCACAGGGCCTTCAGCAGTAATCTTGATAGGACCCTTATGAGTGATCTTGACAGGGCCCTTGGAGGTAATTCTTACTGGCACTTTATCAACCATATCCACATCTTCAACCTTCGTACCTTGAGTTAGATGGTCAACCATGCTCTCCACAGAAGGTGTCCTCTCAAACAATATGGTGTAATTGTCCATGAGGCGTTGAATACCATCCTTCAACTTCCAGCAGCTGTCAGGTTTATAAGCACAATAAAAACAATCTTCATTACAACCTGGAAAGAACCCAGCTTGTACCAACTTCTTCTTAATAACAGATAATGGAGTAGTCACATCTGCAACTGAGGAAATATGTGAAACTTCATCAATGGCATTAACAGTCTTTTCATGATTTGGCATGGGAGCAGTAATCACATTTGGGGTACCAGAAGGGTCAAACTCAACCTCTCCAGCATCAATCATATCTTGAATCTTGTTCTTCAATATCCAGCAGTTGTTGGTATCATGTCCCTGACAATTAGAATGATATGCACATCGTGCATTAGAATTGTACCTAGGAGAGGTAACATTAGGATTCTGAGGAGGGTCCTTCAAAGTAATGAGCTCCCCTTTCAACAGGTGCTGCAAGGCTTGGGCCAGTGACATGTTGATCTTGGTGAACTGTCTTCTAGGCTTCTGCTGATTGCCCTGTGGTGGTTCTGGTGCTGCAGGAGCAGGATTGGAGATATGAATTGCACTCACAAACTAGTGCCTCCTATTACGACCAGGTTGACCATAAACAGCATTTGACTCTTTCTTCCCACTAGGGGGCTTCTTTACAGTACTTGATGAAGAGGCACCCACCTGTATTTTGCCACTTCTTATGCCACTTTCTACACGCTCTCCAGTCATTATCAGCTCAGTGAAGCCAGATGATGAGCTTCCAATGAGATGACTATAAAAAGGACCATTCAGCGTACTCATAAACATATCCACTAACTCCCTGTCAGTTAGAGGAGGTTGAACTCTTCCAGCCAAGTCTCTCCACTTCTGGGCATACTCCTTGAAATTCTCCTTAGCACCCATAGACATGCTTTGGAGTTGCATGCGAGTAGGCGCTAAATCAGCATTGTATTGGTATTGCCTATAGAAGGCCTCAGCAAGATCATTCCAATCATGGATGTTGACACTCTCCAATTGATAATACCATTCCAATTGAGCTCCAGACAAGCTTTTTTGGAAGAAATGAATCCACAACTTCTTATCAGCAGTATGGGGTTGAATCCTCCAGACATAGGACCTTAGATGCAGCTTGGGACACGAGACACCATCATATACTACAAAAGCAGGGACCTTGAAACCAATGGGTATAACCACTCCAGATATCAAACTCAGATCTTCAAAATCCAGCCCAGAAGACTTTTGCAATTCCATAGCATTCATTCTATCCACCAACATCTTGAACTTATCTTCATTAGGATCATGATAGTAATTTGCTTCAGAATCAGAATCCCCCATAGTATTATGGAGACTGCCTCCCTCTTTCTCAGACTCTTCAGACTCATAATCTTCAACCTGTTCCTTGGTCTTGACAGGACCTTTGAACCTTCTTCCCAGATTAATAAGACCTCCTGATCTTCTAGTCTTCTTAGTCTTCTTAGCCAACAGTGTCTTCAATTCATCCTGTCCCTTGGACAAGTTCAGGATCAGCTCTTGGAATTGTGCGTTCTGTGCCTGGAGATCTTTGACTGTTTGTTCAAGAGCCATTGCTGCTGAAATAAACAGCGAGAAGATAAGATACTTATACATAAGAAACCTGTGATGCAATGATATGGTGTATAAATGCGTATGCAATGTTTTCAAGGACCGCAAGATTTAAATTTGTTTAAACAACCAAAAAGTAAACTTTTATTAGTAAT
Organism: Lathyrus aphaca; assembly: GCA_963966055.1. Lineage (NCBI taxonomy): Eukaryota > Viridiplantae > Streptophyta > Magnoliopsida > Fabales > Fabaceae > Lathyrus > Lathyrus aphaca. The sequence continues at coordinate 225,032,628 of OZ014522.1, forward strand.
AAATTTGTTTGCCCCTTGGGCTTACAATAAAAATGAAATGAATACAAAAGATGGGGTTTTAAGTCTCCCATGGACGTTTCCTCTTTGTGTTGAGGTATGAGTTGAGATTCCGCTCCTCGTGAAGTTGCTTTGTTAGCTCCAAGATTCTTTCTTGACTTGCTTTGTAATGAGTCTCAAAAGTATCTCTTTGCTCCTTCAACTGGATCCAGGACCTCTGTAAATCTTCCATGTTAGTAGGCATGTCTGGATGAAGAATGATATAAGAAGTATCTCCTTCAGCAACAGGCTCCATAGTAACTGGCAGGATGGCCGGATATGGCATCATAAGAGTCTGAGCACGAGATCGTACCCATCAGAGATAAGCTTCCATAGGAATAGTGTACTTGGGCTCCAGAGTCTTGCTGTCAACCATGTTCACTTTCCCCCATGCTCGTATGAACCTTTGACAGTAACCTTGAAGATCGTTGTCGTAGTCGAATACAACACCCTGAATCAACATGTCATGAGGACCATCACTCTGAGCATAACCAAACTGACATAGAGCTAAAGAAGGGTTGTAAGTAATGCCCCCTCTTATGCCAAGGAGTGGCACATTAGGAAACTCCCCACAACGGTCAATGATAGTAACATTCTCCATAGATCTAGAGCACCAATGAATATCTGAATGAGAGAGTGACATAATCCTCTTGGACCACCTGAACCTTTGTTCATTCTTCATCACTGATCGAGGAAGGTGAGAAATAAACCACCTAGATAGCAAAGGTATGCAGCACATCAGAGTTCCTCGTGCCTTTGTAGTACGAGTATGAAGAGAGTGTAAGATGTCTCCAAGTAATGTAGGCACTGGATTGCGAGTCAGAAATATGTTGATGGCATGTACGTCTATGAACTGATCTAGATTGGGGAACAACACTAAGCCATAAATAAACAAGGCTAAGATCTCCTCAAAAGCATCATAGCTCATAGCCTTCAAGAACACTTGAGCCTTCTCTATCAATACCTTAGCAAGAATACCCTTAACTCCACTCCTTGTTTCGAGGACAATGTCTGATTTCTTCAGATGTAAGGCTGCAGCAATGACTTCAGGTTTAGGCTCTTTTTCCAAGCCTGTGAAGGGTTTCTGATCAAGGATAGGTATACCCAGAAGCTTGGAGAACTCTTCCATTGTAGGAACCAGCTGATAGTCAGGGAATGTGAAACAATGGTGCTTAGGATCAAAGAACTGAAACAAAACACTCATCATGTCTTCATTGAACCCTGAAGTGACTAGATCCAGCAGGTGACCATGCCTCTTGATGAACTGGGAGTTTTCAGAAACTTGAGAGACCAATTCCTTAAGCTTAGGAGGTATTCCTACAAAGTTGATCCGGATAGTGTTCCTACGAGCAGAAGCCATGACCTGCAACAAAGAACAAAGATAAATCCTTTGGTCCTTGAAATGGTTAGTGAAAATGCTATGCTTATGATGCATGATGATGTTATGATGTTATGCTCAATCACAAACATGTGGCACACACAAACAAGTCACACAAGAGCCCTAGGTTTGAAGGCTTGCATGAGGTTCAAAGGTAAGTACCCTCCCCTGAAGTTTGTTGGTTCATCCTGTCATACAAAAGTAACCAGGTTCTAAGGGATCTCAATATCATTGATCCTTCACAAGGGTGGTTGTTCAGTAGGCAACTTACTTGCCAACCAAAACCCTCCAAGTTTAGGATCTCAATGAGCGTAGCATCGAGTATCAACCAACTTCAGTCTTCACTAAAGCCGGTTATCTCACTACTCTTCTAAAGGCCAAGATGGGATTACTAGGGTTCTAAAAGTCAGTTAGTGTATTGACGACATATGGCAGCCTCATATTATCCTCAACTTGCTTAAGGAACATAAGCACCAACCAAGAAGTCACACTAACTATGGCCACCAGATCAACCATATCGGTATACGTCGTACAGTTTCCTTGGTCTATTGCCATTTACCTAAGGTACACTAGATCCGGGTTAGGATCTTTCACACATAAGAGCACCCAACAAGTAAAGTAAAGCAAACAAGTTTAAAGTGATCTAATTCCTAAGGGTACCCCTCTTTTATTAAATCCCCAGCAGAGTCGCCAGTTCTGTAACACGGTGGGAGAACTGACTTTAGTTAAATGTTGCGGATAGCAATAGTCGCCACTGACTTTTATTTTATCCAAAGGAAAGGGCATAAAAGAACAGGAAAGACCTTAAAAGATTTTTGGGTTCGGGGGGTAGGTTATGTAAAGGGAAGGTGTTAGCACCCTTTACATCCATGGTTATCCATGGGCTCTTAGTTACTTAGCTCACTTTAAATTGTTTTGAGAAGTGTAGTGTGTTATTAGAAAATTTTCTTAAGTACTTTATAATGATCCTTGTACGGATATATATAAATACTTTGTTTTGAAAATTGTTTGAAAATGTGAAGTGTTTATGAAATGTTTTTGAATGAGTGAGCAAGTACTTAAGAGGAACCTACCCTATGATTAAATCTTTACTGTTCTTCAATATTCTTTCAATGGTAAGACTATCCCTATTATTAAGGAATAGGTAGTCATTACCTTGGATATTGTAAGGGACATGTGAAGGGTCATCTGTGATTAGGCAACTGTAAGGTGTCTTAGCAATTCGAAGGGACTTATCATCTTTTATTCGAAAGGGACAAGATCATTTACAAAGGCAACATTCGAAGGGACTTGATCTTATAATCGTAAAGGGACTTGATGATATTTTAGAAGAAGGGACTTTGCTTTTAGACACCTTACTTGACCTTTTTGTTTAGGCAACATGAGGGATAACCCTTAAGGAAGTGAGATGGCGATCAAAGATCGACTTACGTGTGTGCGTGTATATTCATATATTTATCTTATTAAATTAGTGATTCTAAGTTAATTTTAATTACAAATATGTTATACACACCCTAAAATTACTAACCACACAATTAAATGGCATAAATAAAAGGGCAAGAAAATAAATCTACGCTATTACATCGCTTTGGGGAAGATACATAATGATCGACAAACATAAATTACATTTTTTGATATACGCCTATTCCTTTTTTCTAGTAATTAAATTAAAACGAGAAATAAATAAATAATTGAACAATATATAAATAAAACAATAATTATCAAGATTAGAAAAAAAAATAAAATAAATCAGGGTTAGTAAAGAAATCAGGACGTGATTAAATTCTAATTAAATTAATAAGTTTGATAAAAAAAACTAAAAAAAATATTTATAAAATATATTATGTAAGAAAAACAAATTAATATTTATTTGTGAAATTTTATTTATAAAAGAAAAAATTAATGGTGGTTATTCTAATTAAGTTTCTATTAATTATAATTATTTAACTAATTAATCTAATATAATAAATAATAATTTAAATAAGAAAATAAAAAGAAGAAAGAAAATAGGCGCAAAAAGAGAATGGGGGGGGGGGGGAAGCCTGGGATCGAACTCGCCCCCCCCAAGCTTACCAACACAGAGTCTTAACCACTAGGACACACGCTTGTGTGTGATTAGAAACGGAAAACAAATATTATAAAATAAAACAAATTTCAAAAATTAGAAACGCGCGCCAAGACCATCTTCTTCCTCTGGCCGTCGCATTAGTCTTTACCTACAGTTCTTCCGTCACTACAACTTTTAGTGACGGTTTTCATGCGTCACTAGAGGTCCTGCAAATAAAAAAATGTTATATGCACAAGCTAAATTTGTCCCAATGGTATAAACCTATCAAAAGAGGTCTTGTGAATCCAACTATGCAGTCAATTCCATCTGAAATCGCGTCTAAACGGAATCCCTAATTTAAAGTTTTTAAACCCTAACAATGGTGTGGGAATATTCGCGCATCAAAACATCGATTCCTTTGCCCAGAAATCATCCATACACAACAACAAACAAGATTAGAAGCACAAAAACGATTTATAATGGATAAATAAGTGAAATAGAAAATCGAAAAAGAAAGTGAAGAACATGAATTCGGTTTCCATGATATATGAGGTGTTTGATGAATATGATGATCCCAATGCACTCTAAATGTTTCTAGGAAGCTATTTCCATCATAATTTGGCCTTGTAACTACCTTAATCTTGCAAACCGAATGTGAGTTTGTTCTTGAATTTTTTGAAGTTTGGAGAGTATCCTTGGAGGCAGAATTTTGTGTACCTGTGATTGGGATGTCTTCAAGTATATATAGAGATGAAAATTAGGTCAAAAAGTCATGGATTTATGGGCTTTGTAATGATGACAATTGATTGCTTGATTATGAAGAAATCTCTTATCCAAAAATGTCAAAAAATCCATTATATTCTTACTATCTTGGTCTAGTACGAATTTGGATATGATCAATTAGTCTTGAATGGTGTTTATGACCTTCTAGAATCACAATCTCTTCCAAATATATGATTTTCATATTTTATTTTAATTTAATTTGTATTTTAATGAATAAAATTCAAATAAATATCAAATAAAATATAAAAAATCAGAAAATGCATGGGCTGGGTCGTGCTTGATGACATTATAAATATTGGATGGCAATTTGGTGGGCTCATTTAGCAAACATTAGTTTTAAGGCCTTATTTGCTTCATAAACTTCCCAAATATTTCCCAACTTTGCAAGGGCACAAATCCTTCAATTTTAATGCTATGAAGGTGTTCTTGGATATTTTAGAAATCTTAGAGTGTCCTCTAACCAACCTCTTTGGTCTCATGTCCATATATTTTACCATTCTCAAGTTATGCTCTTTGGAAGTTGTTGACTTTTTGTTGACTTTTAAAAGGACCTATAATGTCTTAGCTTATACCTTCCAAATGAAGCATTTTTGGGATTGGCTTGTGAGACACAAAGTTGTAGAGAATTCAATTTCCTTCAAAATGAGCTTTGGATGGAAAAATTTTGATGAAGCATGTGAAAGTTATGACTGGTCAAAGTTTAGTTGACTTTTCCTGAAAAAACCCTAATTTAGAAAACTCCTGATTCTTGATGATCTGAAATCTCCTTGATGAATCATGATCAACCCTTGATCAAATGATGAATTTTACTTCATATAATTGATGTTGGAAAAAAATCATGAAGTTTGACTTTGGTTTGACCACAGTTGACCTCAGTTTGACCTTTTAACTGCTTTGACTGATTTTAACCTATCTGATCATCTGACTGAGCAAATCTTTTGGGAAAGTCTTGAAACTTGACATGGGGATTCTTGAACACATATAAGATGCCATGAAGCTCACTTGAAGTATTGGAAGTCCATTTAGCCTGATAAAAGTCAAAACCCTAGTTTAGGATGCCTTGCTTAGGAGGATGCTTTATCTGAGGGAATTGTCAAACTTGTCAACCAATTGTGAATCTTGTGAACCTTGTGAACCTCATGAGATGTCTTGTAAACTTTGTGAACCTTGTGAACCCCTTAGTACACAATTTCTTGTCTTGTGGAGGGCAAATTTTGGGGTGCAACAGATACTTTTTTTATTCTTTTATTGTGAAACTGTTGAGTTTTTTCACTTGTAAATTTCTTTATAGTTTTTATGGTGAAATAGTTGATTTATTTTTAATTTGGATTTTTTTTTCTTATTTCTATTGTAAAATTGTTGAATTTTATTAAGTTGGAACTTTTTTTTATGGTTTTGATAATGAAATTATTGAGTTGTTTTAACTTATGATATTTTTTAATGGTTTTTATTGTGAAATTGTTGAGTTTTTTTTACTTAAAACTTTTTTTATACTATTTTAGTAAAATTGTTGAGTTTTTTAAATTGGAACTTTTTTCTATGGTTTTTATAGTTAAACTGTTGTGTTTTTTCATTTGGAAATTTTGTTATAGTTTTTATGGTGAAATGTATGATTTATTTATTTAATTTGCAACTTTTTTTATTTTTGTAGTAAAATTGTTGAGTTTTTTTAACTTGAAACTTTTATTAACGTTTTTATAGTGCAATTGTTGAGTTTTTTAACTTGGAATTATTTTTAATAGTTTTTATAGTGAGACTGTTAACTGTTTTTAACTTGCAACTTTTTTCATACTATTTATAGTATAATTGTTTTGATTTTTTAAATTGAATTTTTTTATGGTTTTAATAGAGAAACTATTGAGTTTATTAAATTTTGTTATAGTTTTTATGGTGAAATTCTTGATTTCTTTTTATTTAATTTGGAACTTTTATATTATCTTTCTAGTAAAATTGTTGAGTTTTTTTTAACTTGAAACTTTTTTTTAAGGTTTTTATAGTGAAATTGTTCAGTTTATGGTTTTTATAATTAAATTCTTGAGTTTTTTCTTAACTTGGAATTCATTTAAATGGTTTTTATAGTGAAACTCTTGAGTTTTTTTAACTTGGGACTTTTTTTATACTATTTATAGTAAAATTGTTTAATTTTTTAAAATTGAAACTTTTTTTATTCTTTTATTGTGAAACTGTTGAGTTTTTTCACTTGTAAATTTCTTTATAGTTTTTATGGTGAAATTGTTGATTTATTTAATTTGGATTTTTTTGTTATTTCTATTGTAAAATTGTTGAGTTTTTTTAAGTTGGAACTTTTTTTATGGTTTTTATAATGAAATTGTTGAGTTGTTTTAACTTTGGATATTTTTTAATGGTTTTTATTGTGAAATTGTTGAGTTTTTTTTACTTGGAACTTTTTTTATACTATTTTAGTAAAATTGTTGAGTTTTTTAAATTGGAACTTTTTTCTATGGTTTTTATAGTTAAACTGTTGTGTTTTTTCATTTGGAAATTTTGTTATAGTTTTTATGGTGAAATGTATGATTTATTTATTTAATTTGCAACTTTTTTTATTTTTGTAGTAAAATTGTTGAGTTTTTTTAACTTGAAACTTTTATTAAGGTTTTTATAGTGAGATTGTTCAATTTATGGTTTTTATAGTGCAATTGTTGAGTTTTTTAACTTGGAATTATTTTTAATAGTTTTTATAGTGAGACCGTTGAGTGTTTTTAACTTGCAACTTTTTTCATACTATTTATAGTATAATTGTTCTGGTTTTTTAAATTTAAATTGTTATATGGATTTTATAGAGAAACTGTTGAGTTTATTAAATTTTGTTATAGTTTTTATGGTGAAATTCTTGATTTTTTTTTATTTAATTTGGAATTTTTATATTATCTTTGTAGTAAAATTGTTGAGTTTTTTTTAACTTGAATCTTCTTTTTAAGGTTTTTATAGTGAAATTGTTCAGTTTATGGTTCTTATAGTGAAATTCTTGAGTTTTTTCTTAACTTGGAATTCATTTAAATGGTTTTTATAGTGAAACTCTTGAGTTTTTTTAACTTGGGACTTTTTTTATACTATTTATAGTAAAATTGTTTAATATTTTTAAATTGAAACCTATTATATGCTTTTATTGTGAAACTGTTGAGTTTTTTCACTTGTAAATTTTGTTATAGTTTTTATGGTGAAATTGTTGATTTTTTTGTAATTTGGATTTTTTTGTTATTTCTATTGTAAAATTTTGAGTTTTTTTAAGTTGGAACTTTTTTTTATGGTTTTTATAATGAAACTGTTGAGTTGTTTTAACTTTGAATAATTTTTAATGGTTTTTATTGTGAAATTGTTGAGTTTCTTTTATTTGGAACTTTTTTTATACTATTTTAGTAAATTTGTTGTGTTTTTTAAATTGGAACTTTTTTCTATGATTTTTATAGTTAAACTGTTGTGTTTTTTCATTTGGAAATTTTGTTATAGTTTTTATGGTGAAATGTATGATTTTTTTTATTTAATTTGGAACTTTTTTTATTTTTGTAGTAAAATTGTTTAGGTTTTTAAACTTGAAACTTTTATTAAGGTTTTTATAGTGAGATTGTTCAATTTATGTTTTTTATAGTGCAATTGTTGAGTTTTTTAACTTGGAATTATTTTTAATAGTTTTTATAGTGAGACTGTTGAGTGTTTTTCACTTGCAACTTTTCTCTTACTATTTATAGTATAATTGTTTTGGTATTTTGAATTGAATTTTTTTAATGGTTTTTATAAAGAAACTGTTGAGTTTATTAAATTTTGTTATAGTTTTTATGGTGAAATTCTTGATTTTTTTATATTTAATTTGGAACGTTTATATTATCTTTGTAGTAAAATTGATGAGTTTATTTTAACTTGGGACTTTTTTTAAGGTTTTTAATAGTGAAATTGTTCAGTTTATGGTTTTTATAGTGAAATTCTTGAGTTTCTATTAACTTGGAATTCATTTAAATGGTTTTTACAGTGAAACTCTTGAGTTTTTTTAACTAGCGACTTTTTTTATACTATTTATAGTAAAATTGTTTAATATTTTTAAATTGAAACTTTTTTTATTCTTTTATTGTGAAACTGTTGAGTTTTTTCACTTGTAAATTTCTTTATAGTTTTTATGGTGAAATTGTTGATTTATTTTTAATTTGGATTTTTTTTCTTATTTCTATTGTAAAATTGTTGAATTTTATTAAGTTGGAACTTTTTTTTATGGTTTTGATACTGAAATTGTTGAGTTGTTTTAATTTTTGATATTTTTTAATGGTTTTTATTGTGAAGTTGTTGAGTTTTTTTTACTTAAAACTTTTTTTATACTATTTTACTAAAATTGTTGAGTTTTTTAAATTGGAAATTTTTTCTATGGTTTTTATAGTTAAACTGTTGTGTTTTTTCATTTGGAAATTTTGTTATAGTTTTTATGGTGAAATGTATGATTTATTTATTTAATTTGCAACTTTTTTTTTATTTTTGTAGTAAAATTGTTGAGTTTTTTTAACTTGAAACTTTTATTAAGGTTTTTATAGTGAGATTGTTGAATTTATGGTTTTTATAGTGCAATTGTTGAGTTTTTTAACTTGGAATTCTTTTTAATAGTTTTTATAGTGAGACTGTTGAGTGTTTTTAACTTGCAACTTTTTTCATACTATTTATAGTATAATTGTTTTGATTTTTTAAATTGAATTTTTTTATGCTTTTAAAAGAGAAACTGTTGAGTTTATTAAATTTTGTTATAGTTTTTATGGTGAAATTCTTGATTTTTTTATATTTAATTTGGAACGTTTATATTATCTTTGTAGTAAAATTGATGAGTTTATTTTAACTTGGAACTTTTTTTAAGGTTTTTATAGTGAAATTGTTCAGTTTATGGTTTTTATAGTGAAATTCTTGAGTTTCTATTAACTTGGAATTCATTTAAATGGTTTTTACAGTGAAACTCTTGAGTTTTATTAACTAGCGACTTTTTTTATACTATTTATAGTAAAATTGTTTAATATTTTTAAATTGAAACTTTTTTTATTCTTTTATTGTGAAACTGTTGAGTTTTTTCACTTGTAAATTTCTTTATAGTTTTTATGGTGAAATTGTTGATTTATTTTTAATTTGGATTTTTTTTGTTATTTCTTTTGTAAAATTGTTGAATTTTATTAAGTTGGAACTTTTTTTTATGGTTTTTATAATGAAATTGTTGAGTTGTTTTAACTTTTGATATTTTTTAATGGTTTTTATTGTGAAATTGTTGAGTTTTTTTTACTTGGAACTTTTTTTATACTATTTTAGTAAAGTTGTTGAGTTTTTTAAATTGGAACTTTTTTCTATGGTTTTTATAGTTAAACTGTTGTGTTTTTTCATTTGGAAATTTTGTTATAGTTTTTATGGTGAAACGTATGATTTATTTATTTAATTTGCAACTTTTTTTATTTTTATAGTAAAATTGTTGAGTTTTTTTAACTTGAAACTTTTATTAAGGTTTTTATAGTGAGATTGTTCAATTTGTGGTTTTTATAGTGCAATTGTTGAGTTTTTTAACTTGGAATTCTTTTTAATAGTTTTTATAGTGAGATTGTTGAGTGTTTTTAACTTGCAACTTTTTTCATACTATTTATCGTATAATTGTTTTGGTTTTTTAAATTTAAATTGTTATATGGATTTTATAGAGAAACTGTTGAGTTTATTAAATTTTGTTATAGTTTTTATGGTGAAATTCTTGATTTTTTTTTATTTAATTTGGAACTTTTATATTATCTTTGTAGTAAAATTGTTGAGTTTTTTTTAACTTGAATCTTCTTTTTAAGGTTTTTATAGTGAAATTGTTCAGTTTATGGTTCTTATAGTGAAATTCTTGAGTTTTTTCTTAACTTGGAATTCATTTAAATGGTTTTTATAGTGAAACTCTTGAGTTTTTTTAACTTGGGACTTTTTTTATACTATTTATAGTAAAATTGTTTAATATTTTTAAATTGAAACCTATTATATGCTTTTATTGTGAAACTGTTGAGTTTTTTCACTTGTAAATTTTGTTATAGTTTTTATGGTGAAATTGTTGATTTTTTTGTAATTTGGATTTTTTTGTTATTTCTATTGTAAAACTTTTGAGTTTTTTTTAAGTTGGAACTTTTTTTTATGGTTTTTATAATGAAACTGTTGAGTTGTTTTAACTTTGAATAATTTTTAATGGTTTTTATTGTGAAATTGTTGAGTTTCTTTTATTTGGAACTTTTTTTATACTATTTTAGTAAATTTGTTGTGTTTTTTAAATTGGAACTTTTTTCTATGATTTTTATAGTTAAACTGTTGTGTTTTTTCATTTGGAAATTTTGTTATAGTTTTTATGGTGAAATGTATGATTTTTTTTATTTAATTTGGAACTTTTTTTATTTTTGTAGTAAAATTGTTTAGGTTTTTAAACTTGAAACTTTTATTAAGGTTTTTATAGTGAGATTGTTCAATTTATGTTTTTTATAGTGCAATTGTTGAGTTTTTTAACTTGGAATTATTTTTAATAGTTTTTATAGTGAGACTGTTGAGTGTTTTTAACTTGCAACTTTTCTCTTACTATTTATAGTATAATTGTTTTGGTATTTTGAATTGAATTTTTTTAATGGTTTTTATAAAGAAACTGTTGAGTTTATTAAATTTTGTTATAGTTTTTATGGTGAAATTCTTGATTTTTTTATATTTAATTTGGAACGTTTATATTATCTTTGTAGTAAAATTGATGAGTTTATTTTAACTTGGGACTTTTTTTAAGGTTTTTAATAGTGAAATTGTTCAGTTTATGGTTTTTATAGTGAAATTCTTGAGTTTCTATTAACTTGGAATTCATTTAAATGGTTTTTACAGTGAAACTCTTGAGTTTTTTTAACTAGCGACTTTTTTTATACTATTTATAGTAAAATTGTTTAATATTTTTAAATTGAAACTTTTTTTATTCTTTTATTGTGAAACTGTTGAGTTTTTTCACTTGTAAATTTCTTTATAGTTTTTATGGTGAAATTGTTGATTTATTTTTAATTTGGATTTTTTTTCTTATTTCTATTGTAAAATTGTTGAATTTTATTAAGTTGGAACTTTTTTTTATGGTTTTGATACTGAAATTGTTGAGTTGTTTTAATTTTTGATATTTTTTAATGGTTTTTATTGTGAAGTTGTTGAGTTTTTTTTACTTAAAACTTTTTTTATACTATTTTACTAAAATTGTTGAGTTTTTTAAATTGGAACTTTTTTCTATGGTTTTTATAGTTAAACTGTTGTGTTTTTTCATTTGGAAATTTTGTTATAGTTTTTATGGTGAAATGTATGATTTATTTATTTAATTTGCAACTTTTTTTATATTTTTGTAGTAAAATTGTTGAGTTTTTTTAACTTGAAACTTTTATTAAGGTTTTTATAGTGAGATTGTTGAATTTATGGTTTTTATAGTGCAATTGTTGAGTTTTTTAACTTGGAATTCGTTTTAATAGTTTTTATAGTGAGACTGTTGAGTGTTTTTAACTTGCAACTTTTTTCATACTATTTATAGTATAATTGTTTTGATTTTTTAAATTGAATTTTTTTATGCTTTTAAAAGAGAAACTGTTGAGTTTATTAAATTTTGTTATAGTTTTTATGGTGAAATTCTTGATTTTTTTATATTTAATTTGGAACGTTTATATTATCTTTGTAGTAAAATTGATGAGTTTATTTTAACTTGGAACTTTTTTTAAGGTTTTTATAGTGAAATTGTTCAGTTTATGGTTTTTATAGTGAAATTCTTGAGTTTCTATTAACTTGGAATTCATTTAAATGGTTTTTACAGTGAAACTCTTGAGTTTTATTAACTAGCGACTTTTTTTATACTATTTATAGTAAAATTGTTTAATATTTTTAAATTGAAACTTTTTTTATTCTTTTATTGTGAAACTGTTGAGTTTTTTCACTTGTAAATTTCTTTATAGTTTTTATGGTGAAATTGTTGATTTATTTTTAATTTGGATTTTTTTTGTTATTTCTTTTGTAAAATTGTTGAATTTTATTAAGTTGGAACTTTTTTTTATGGTTTTTATAATGAAATTGTTGAGTTGTTTTAACTTTTGATATTTTTTAATGGTTTTTATTGTGAAATTGTTGAGTTTTTTTTACTTGGAACTTTTTTTATACTATTTTAGTAAAGTTGTTGAGTTTTTTAAATTGGAACTTTTTTCTATGGTTTTTATAGTTAAACTGTTGTGTTTTTTCATTTGGAAATTTTGTTATAGTTTTTATGGTGAAACGTATGATTTATTTATTTAATTTGCAACTTTTTTTATTTTTATAGTAAAATTGTTGAGTTTTTTTAACTTGAAACTTTTATTAAGGTTTTTATAGTGAGATTGTTCAATTTGTGGTTTTTATAGTGCAATTGTTGAGTTTTTTAACTTGGAATTCTTTTTAATAGTTTTTATAGTGAGATTGTTGAGTGTTTTTAACTTGCAACTTTTTTCATACTATTTATCGTATAATTGTTTTGGTTTTTTAAATTTAAATTGTTATATGGATTTTATAGAGAAACTGTTGAGTTTATTAAATTTTGTTATAGTTTTTATGGTGAAATTCTTGATTTTTTTTTATTTAATTTGGAACGTTTATATTATCTTTGTAGTAAAATTGATGAGTTTATTTTAACTTGGAACTTTTTTTAAGGTTTTTATAGTGAAATTGTTCAGTTTATGGTTTTTATAGTGAAATTCTTGAGTTTCTATTAACTTGGAATTCATTTAAATGGTTTTTACAGTGAAACTCTTGAGTTTTTTTAACTAGCGACTTTTTTTATACTATTTATAGTAAAATTGTTTAATATTTTTAAATTGAAACTTTTTTTATTCTTTTATTGTGAAACTGTTGAGTTTTTTCACTTGTAAATTTCTTTATAGTTTTTATGGTGAAATTGTTGATTTATTTTTAATTTGGATTTTTTTTCTTATTTCTATTGTAAAATTGTTGAATTTTATTAAGTTGGAACTTTTTTTTATGGTTTTGATACTGAAATTGTTGAGTTGTTTTAATTTTTGATATTTTTTAATGGTTTTTATTGTGAAGTTGTTGAGTTTTTTTTACTTAAAACTTTTTTTATACTATTTTACTAAAATTGTTGAGTTTTTTAAATTGGAACTTTTTTCTATGGTTTTTATAGTTAAACTGTTGTGTTTTTTCATTTGGAAATTTTGTTATAGTTTTTATGGTGAAATGTATGATTTATTTATTTAATTTGCAACTTTTTTTATATTTTTGTAGTAAAATTGTTGAGTTTTTTTAACTTGAAACTTTTATTAAGGTTTTTATAGTGAGATTGTTGAATTTATGGTTTTTATAGTGCAATTGTTGAGTTTTTTAACTTGGAATTCGTTTTAATAGTTTTTATAGTGAGACTGTTGAGTGTTTTTAACTTGCAACTTTTTTCATACTATTTATAGTATAATTGTTTTGATTTTTTAAATTGAATTTTTTTATGCTTTTAAAAGAGAAACTGTTGAGTTTATTAAATTTTGTTATAGTTTTTATGGTGAAATTCTTGATTTTTTTATATTTAATTTGGAACGTTTATATTATCTTTGTAGTAAAATTGATGAGTTTATTTTAACTTGGAACTTTTTTTAAGGTTTTTATAGTGAAATTGTTCAGTTTATGGTTTTTATAGTGAAATTCTTGAGTTTCTATTAACTTGGAATTCATTTAAATGGTTTTTACAGTGAAACTCTTGAGTTTTATTAACTAGCGACTTTTTTTATACTATTTATAGTAAAATTGTTTAATATTTTTAAATTGAAACTTTTTTTATTCTTTTATTGTGAAACTGTTGAGTTTTTTCACTTGTAAATTTCTTTATAGTTTTTATGGTGAAATTGTTGATTTATTTTTAATTTGGATTTTTTTTGTTATTTCTTTTGTAAAATTGTTGAATTTTATTAAGTTGGAACTTTTTTTTATGGTTTTTATAATGAAATTGTTGAGTTGTTTTAACTTTTGATATTTTTTAATGGTTTTTATTGTGAAATTGTTGAGTTTTTTTTACTTGGAACTTTTTTTATACTATTTTAGTAAAGTTGTTGAGTTTTTTAAATTGGAACTTTTTTCTATGGTTTTTATAGTTAAACTGTTGTGTTTTTTCATTTGGAAATTTTGTTATAGTTTTTATGGTGAAACGTATGATTTATTTATTTAATTTGCAACTTTTTTTATTTTTATAGTAAAATTGTTGAGTTTTTTTAACTTGAAACTTTTATTAAGGTTTTTATAGTGAGATTGTTCAATTTGTGGTTTTTATAGTGCAATTGTTGAGTTTTTTAACTTGGAATTCTTTTTAATAGTTTTTATAGTGAGATTGTTGAGTGTTTTTAACTTGCAACTTTTTTCATACTATTTATCGTATAATTGTTTTGGTTTTTTAAATTTAAATTGTTATATGGATTTTATAGAGAAACTGTTGAGTTTATTAAATTTTGTTATAGTTTTTATGGTGAAATTCTTGATTTTTTTTTATTTAATTTGGAACGTTTATATTATCTTTGTAGTAAAATTGATGAGTTTATTTTAACTTGGAACTTTTTTTAAGGTTTTTATAGTGAAATTGTTCAGTTTATGGTTTTTATAGTGAAATTCTTGAGTTTCTATTAACTTGGAATTCATTTAAATGGTTTTTACAGTGAAACTCTTGAGTTTTTTTAACTAGCGACTTTTTTTATACTATTTATAGTAAAATTGTTTAATATTTTTAAATTGAAACTTTTTTTATTCTTTTATTGTGAAACTGTTGAGTTTTTTCACTTGTAAATTTCTTTATAGTTTTTATGGTGAAATTGTTGATTTATTTTTAATTTGGATTTTTTTTCTTATTTCTATTGTAAAATTGTTGAATTTTATTAAGTTGGAACTTTTTTTTATGGTTTTGATACTGAAATTGTTGAGTTGTTTTAATTTTTGATATTTTTTAATGGTTTTTATTGTGAAGTTGTTGAGTTTTTTTTACTTAAAACTTTTTTTATACTATTTTACTAAAATTGTTGAGTTTTTTAAATTGGAACTTTTTTCTATGGTTTTTATAGTTAAACTGTTGTGTTTTTTCATTTGGAAATTTTGTTATAGTTTTTATGGTGAAATGTATGATTTATTTATTTAATTTGCAACTTTTTTTTTATTTTTGTAGTAAAATTGTTGAGTTTTTTTAACTTGAAACTTTTATTAAGGTTTTTATAGTGAGATTGTTGAATTTATGGTTTTTATAGTGCAATTGTTGAGTTTTTTAACTTGGAATTCTTTTTAATAGTTTTTATAGTGAGACTGTTGAGTGTTTTTAACTTGCAACTTTTTTCATACTATTTATAGTATAATTGTTTTGATTTTTTAAATTGAATTTTTTTATGCTTTTAAAAGAGAAACTGTTGAGTTTATTAAATTTTGTTATAGTTTTTATGGTGAAATTCTTGATTTTTTTATATTTAATTTGGAACGTTTATATTATCTTTGTAGTAAAATTGATGAGTTTATTTTAACTTGGAACTTTTTTTAAGGTTTTTATAGTGAAATTGTTCAGTTTATGGTTTTTATAGTGAAATTCTTGAGTTTCTATTAACTTGGAATTCATTTAAATGGTTTTTACAGTGAAACTCTTGAGTTTTATTAACTAGCGACTTTTTTTATACTATTTATAGTAAAATTGTTTAATATTTTTAAATTGAAACTTTTTTTATTCTTTTATTGTGAAACTGTTGAGTTTTTTCACTTGTAAATTTCTTTATAGTTTTTATGGTGAAATTGTTGATTTATTTTTAATTTGGATTTTTTTTGTTATTTCTTTTGTAAAATTGTTGAATTTTATTAAGTTGGAACTTTTTTTTTTTATGGTTTTTATAATGAAATTGTTGAGTTGTTTTAACTTTTGATATTTTTTAATGGTTTTTATTGTGAAATTGTTGAGTTTTTTTTACTTGGAACTTTTTTTATACTATTTTAGTAAAGTTGTTGAGTTTTTTAAATTGGAACTTTTTTCTATGGTTTTTATAGTTAAACTGTTGTGTTTTTTCATTTGGAAATTTTGTTATAGTTTTTATGGTGAAACGTATGATTTATTTATTTAATTTGCAACTTTTTTTATTTTTATAGTAAAATTGTTGAGTTTTTTTAACTTGAAACTTTTATTAAGGTTTTTATAGTGAGATTGTTCAATTTGTGGTTTTTATAGTGCAATTGTTGAGTTTTTTAACTTGGAATTCTTTTTAATAGTTTTTATAGTGAGATTGTTGAGTGTTTTTAACTTGCAACTTTTTTCATACTATTTATCGTATAATTGTTTTGGTTTTTTAAATTTAAATTGTTATATGGATTTTATAGAGAAACTGTTGAGTTTATTAAATTTTGTTATAGTTTTTATGGTGAAATTCTTGATTTTTTTTTATTTAATTTGGAACGTTTATATTATCTTTGTAGTAAAATTGATGAGTTTATTTTAACTTGGAACTTTTTTTAAGGTTTTTATAGTGAAATTGTTCAGTTTATGGTTTTTATAGTGAAATTCTTGAGTTTCTATTAACTTGGAATTCATTTAAATGGTTTTTACAGTGAAACTCTTGAGTTTTTTTAACTAGCGACTTTTTTTATACTATTTATAGTAAAATTGTTTAATATTTTTAAATTGAAACTTTTTTTATTCTTTTATTGTGAAACTGTTGAGTTTTTTCACTTGTAAATTTCTTTATAGTTTTTATGGTGAAATTGTTGATTTATTTTTAATTTGGATTTTTTTTCTTATTTCTATTGTAAAATTGTTGAATTTTATTAAGTTGGAACTTTTTTTTATGGTTTTGATACTGAAATTGTTGAGTTGTTTTAATTTTTGATATTTTTTAATGGTTTTTATTGTGAAGTTGTTGAGTTTTTTTTACTTAAAACTTTTTTTATACTATTTTACTAAAATTGTTGAGTTTTTTAAATTGGAACTTTTTTCTATGGTTTTTATAGTTAAACTGTTGTGTTTTTTCATTTGGAAATTTTGTTATAGTTTTTATGGTGAAATGTATGATTTATTTATTTAATTTGCAACTTTTTTTTTATTTTTGTAGTAAAATTGTTGAGTTTTTTTAACTTGAAACTTTTATTAAGGTTTTTATAGTGAGATTGTTGAATTTATGGTTTTTATAGTGCAATTGTTGAGTTTTTTAACTTGGAATTCTTTTTAATAGTTTTTATAGTGAGACTGTTGAGTGTTTTTAACTTGCAACTTTTTTCATACTATTTATAGTATAATTGTTTTGATTTTTTAAATTGAATTTTTTTATGCTTTTAAAAGAGAAACTGTTGAGTTTATTAAATTTTGTTATAGTTTTTATGGTGAAATTCTTGATTTTTTTATATTTAATTTGGAACGTTTATATTATCTTTGTAGTAAAATTGATGAGTTTATTTTAACTTGGAACTTTTTTTAAGGTTTTTATAGTGAAATTGTTCAGTTTATGGTTTTTATAGTGAAATTCTTGAGTTTCTATTAACTTGGAATTCATTTAAATGGTTTTTACAGTGAAACTCTTGAGTTTTATTAACTAGCGACTTTTTTTATACTATTTATAGTAAAATTGTTTAATATTTTTAAATTGAAACTTTTTTTATTCTTTTATTGTGAAACTGTTGAGTTTTTTCACTTGTAAATTTCTTTATAGTTTTTATGGTGAAATTGTTGATTTATTTTTAATTTGGATTTTTTTTGTTATTTCTTTTGTAAAATTGTTGAATTTTATTAAGTTGGAACTTTTTTTTTATGGTTTTTATAA
This sequence comes from Lathyrus aphaca, assembly GCA_963966055.1. Classification (NCBI taxonomy): domain Eukaryota; kingdom Viridiplantae; phylum Streptophyta; class Magnoliopsida; order Fabales; family Fabaceae; genus Lathyrus; species Lathyrus aphaca. The sequence goes on from OZ014522.1 coordinate 225,050,659, forward strand.
TGAAATTGTTGAGTTGTTTTAACTTTTGATATTTTTTAATGGTTTTTATTGTGAAATTGTTGAGTTTTTTTTACTTGGAACTTTTTTTATACTATTTTAGTAAAGTTGTTGAGTTTTTTAAATTGGAACTTTTTTCTATGGTTTTTATAGTTAAACTGTTGTGTTTTTTCATTTGGAAATTTTGTTATAGTTTTTATGGTGAAACGTATGATTTATTTATTTAATTTGCAACTTTTTTTATTTTTATAGTAAAATTGTTGAGTTTTTTTAACTTGAAACTTTTATTAAGGTTTTTATAGTGAGATTGTTCAATTTGTGGTTTTTATAGTGCAATTGTTGAGTTTTTTAACTTGGAATTCTTTTTAATAGTTTTTATAGTGAGATTGTTGAGTGTTTTTAACTTGCAACTTTTTTCATACTATTTATCGTATAATTGTTTTGGTTTTTTAAATTTAAATTGTTATATGGATTTTATAGAGAAACTGTTGAGTTTATTAAATTTTGTTATAGTTTTTATGGTGAAATTCTTGATTTTTTTTTATTTAATTTGGAACGTTTATATTATCTTTGTAGTAAAATTGATGAGTTTATTTTAACTTGGAACTTTTTTTAAGGTTTTTATAGTGAAATTGTTCAGTTTATGGTTTTTATAGTGAAATTCTTGAGTTTCTATTAACTTGGAATTCATTTAAATGGTTTTTACAGTGAAACTCTTGAGTTTTTTTAACTAGCGACTTTTTTTATACTATTTATAGTAAAATTGTTTAATATTTTTAAATTGAAACTTTTTTTATTCTTTTATTGTGAAACTGTTGAGTTTTTTCACTTGTAAATTTCTTTATAGTTTTTATGGTGAAATTGTTGATTTATTTTTAATTTGGATTTTTTTTCTTATTTCTATTGTAAAATTGTTGAATTTTATTAAGTTGGAACTTTTTTTTATGGTTTTGATACTGAAATTGTTGAGTTGTTTTAATTTTTGATATTTTTTAATGGTTTTTATTGTGAAGTTGTTGAGTTTTTTTTACTTAAAACTTTTTTTATACTATTTTACTAAAATTGTTGAGTTTTTTAAATTGGAACTTTTTTCTATGGTTTTTATAGTTAAACTGTTGTGTTTTTTCATTTGGAAATTTTGTTATAGTTTTTATGGTGAAATGTATGATTTATTTATTTAATTTGCAACTTTTTTTTTATTTTTGTAGTAAAATTGTTGAGTTTTTTTAACTTGAAACTTTTATTAAGGTTTTTATAGTGAGATTGTTGAATTTATGGTTTTTATAGTGCAATTGTTGAGTTTTTTAACTTGGAATTCTTTTTAATAGTTTTTATAGTGAGACTGTTGAGTGTTTTTAACTTGCAACTTTTTTCATACTATTTATAGTATAATTGTTTTGATTTTTTAAATTGAATTTTTTTATGCTTTTAAAAGAGAAACTGTTGAGTTTATTAAATTTTGTTATAGTTTTTATGGTGAAATTCTTGATTTTTTTATATTTAATTTGGAACGTTTATATTATCTTTGTAGTAAAATTGATGAGTTTATTTTAACTTGGAACTTTTTTTAAGGTTTTTATAGTGAAATTGTTCAGTTTATGGTTTTTATAGTGAAATTCTTGAGTTTCTATTAACTTGGAATTCATTTAAATGGTTTTTACAGTGAAACTCTTGAGTTTTATTAACTAGCGACTTTTTTTATACTATTTATAGTAAAATTGTTTAATATTTTTAAATTGAAACTTTTTTTATTCTTTTATTGTGAAACTGTTGAGTTTTTTCACTTGTAAATTTCTTTATAGTTTTTATGGTGAAATTGTTGATTTATTTTTAATTTGGATTTTTTTTGTTATTTCTTTTGTAAAATTGTTGAATTTTATTAAGTTGGAACTTTTTTTTTATGGTTTTTATAATGAAATTGTTGAGTTGTTTTAACTTTTGATATTTTTTAATGGTTTTTATTGTGAAATTGTTGAGTTTTTTTTACTTGGAACTTTTTTTATACTATTTTAGTAAAGTTGTTGAGTTTTTTAAATTGGAACTTTTTTCTATGGTTTTTATAGTTAAACTGTTGTGTTTTTTCATTTGGAAATTTTGTTATAGTTTTTATGGTGAAACGTATGATTTATTTATTTAATTTGCAACTTTTTTTATTTTTATAGTAAAATTGTTGAGTTTTTTTAACTTGAAACTTTTATTAAGGTTTTTATAGTGAGATTGTTCAATTTGTGGTTTTTATAGTGCAATTGTTGAGTTTTTTAACTTGGAATTCTTTTTAATAGTTTTTATAGTGAGATTGTTGAGTGTTTTTAACTTGCAACTTTTTTCATACTATTTATCGTATAATTGTTTTGGTTTTTTAAATTTAAATTGTTATATGGATTTTATAGAGAAACTGTTGAGTTTATTAAATTTTGTTATAGTTTTTATGGTGAAATTCTTGATTTTTTTTTATTTAATTTGGAACGTTTATATTATCTTTGTAGTAAAATTGATGAGTTTATTTTAACTTGGAACTTTTTTTAAGGTTTTTATAGTGAAATTGTTCAGTTTATGGTTTTTATAGTGAAATTCTTGAGTTTCTATTAACTTGGAATTCATTTAAATGGTTTTTACAGTGAAACTCTTGAGTTTTTTTAACTAGCGACTTTTTTTATACTATTTATAGTAAAATTGTTTAATATTTTTAAATTGAAACTTTTTTTATTCTTTTATTGTGAAACTGTTGAGTTTTTTCACTTGTAAATTTCTTTATAGTTTTTATGGTGAAATTGTTGATTTATTTTTAATTTGGATTTTTTTTCTTATTTCTATTGTAAAATTGTTGAATTTTATTAAGTTGGAACTTTTTTTTATGGTTTTGATACTGAAATTGTTGAGTTGTTTTAATTTTTGATATTTTTTAATGGTTTTTATTGTGAAGTTGTTGAGTTTTTTTTACTTAAAACTTTTTTTATACTATTTTACTAAAATTGTTGAGTTTTTTAAATTGGAACTTTTTTCTATGGTTTTTATAGTTAAACTGTTGTGTTTTTTCATTTGGAAATTTTGTTATAGTTTTTATGGTGAAATGTATGATTTATTTATTTAATTTGCAACTTTTTTTTTATTTTTGTAGTAAAATTGTTGAGTTTTTTTAACTTGAAACTTTTATTAAGGTTTTTATAGTGAGATTGTTGAATTTATGGTTTTTATAGTGCAATTGTTGAGTTTTTTAACTTGGAATTCTTTTTAATAGTTTTTATAGTGAGACTGTTGAGTGTTTTTAACTTGCAACTTTTTTCATACTATTTATAGTATAATTGTTTTGATTTTTTAAATTGAATTTTTTTATGCTTTTAAAAGAGAAACTGTTGAGTTTATTAAATTTTGTTATAGTTTTTATGGTGAAATTCTTGATTTTTTTATATTTAATTTGGAACGTTTATATTATCTTTGTAGTAAAATTGATGAGTTTATTTTAACTTGGAACTTTTTTTAAGGTTTTTATAGTGAAATTGTTCAGTTTATGGTTTTTATAGTGAAATTCTTGAGTTTCTATTAACTTGGAATTCATTTAAATGGTTTTTACAGTGAAACTCTTGAGTTTTATTAACTAGCGACTTTTTTTATACTATTTATAGTAAAATTGTTTAATATTTTTAAATTGAAACTTTTTTTATTCTTTTATTGTGAAACTGTTGAGTTTTTTCACTTGTAAATTTCTTTATAGTTTTTATGGTGAAATTGTTGATTTATTTTTAATTTGGATTTTTTTTGTTATTTCTTTTGTAAAATTGTTGAATTTTATTAAGTTGGAACTTTTTTTTATGGTTTTTATAATGAAATTGTTGAGTTGTTTTAACTTTTGATATTTTTTAATGGTTTTTATTGTGAAATTGTTGAGTTTTTTTTACTTGGAACTTTTTTTATACTATTTTAGTAAAGTTGTTGAGTTTTTTAAATTGGAACTTTTTTCTATGGTTTTTATAGTTAAACTGTTGTGTTTTTTCATTTGGAAATTTTGTTATAGTTTTTATGGTGAAACGTATGATTTATTTATTTAATTTGCAACTTTTTTTATTTTTATAGTAAAATTGTTGAGTTTTTTTAACTTGAAACTTTTATTAAGGTTTTTATAGTGAGATTGTTCAATTTGTGGTTTTTATAGTGCAATTGTTGAGTTTTTTAACTTGGAATTCTTTTTAATAGTTTTTATAGTGAGATTGTTGAGTGTTTTTAACTTGCAACTTTTTTCATACTATTTATCGTATAATTGTTTTGGTTTTTTAAATTTAAATTGTTATATGGATTTTATAGAGAAACTGTTGAGTTTATTAAATTTTGTTATAGTTTTTATGGTGAAATTCTTGATTTTTTTTTATTTAATTTGGAACGTTTATATTATCTTTGTAGTAAAATTGATGAGTTTATTTTAACTTGGAACTTTTTTTAAGGTTTTTATAGTGAAATTGTTCAGTTTATGGTTTTTATAGTGAAATTCTTGAGTTTCTATTAACTTGGAATTCATTTAAATGGTTTTTACAGTGAAACTCTTGAGTTTTTTTAACTAGCGACTTTTTTTATACTATTTATAGTAAAATTGTTTAATATTTTTAAATTGAAACTTTTTTTATTCTTTTATTGTGAAACTGTTGAGTTTTTTCACTTGTAAATTTCTTTATAGTTTTTATGGTGAAATTGTTGATTTATTTTTAATTTGGATTTTTTTTCTTATTTCTATTGTAAAATTGTTGAATTTTATTAAGTTGGAACTTTTTTTTATGGTTTTGATACTGAAATTGTTGAGTTGTTTTAATTTTTGATATTTTTTAATGGTTTTTATTGTGAAGTTGTTGAGTTTTTTTTACTTAAAACTTTTTTTATACTATTTTACTAAAATTGTTGAGTTTTTTAAATTGGAACTTTTTTCTATGGTTTTTATAGTTAAACTGTTGTGTTTTTTCATTTGGAAATTTTGTTATAGTTTTTATGGTGAAATGTATGATTTATTTATTTAATTTGCAACTTTTTTTTTATTTTTGTAGTAAAATTGTTGAGTTTTTTTAACTTGAAACTTTTATTAAGGTTTTTATAGTGAGATTGTTGAATTTATGGTTTTTATAGTGCAATTGTTGAGTTTTTTAACTTGGAATTCTTTTTAATAGTTTTTATAGTGAGACTGTTGAGTGTTTTTAACTTGCAACTTTTTTCATACTATTTATAGTATAATTGTTTTGATTTTTTAAATTGAATTTTTTTATGCTTTTAAAAGAGAAACTGTTGAGTTTATTAAATTTTGTTATAGTTTTTATGGTGAAATTCTTGATTTTTTTATATTTAATTTGGAACGTTTATATTATCTTTGTAGTAAAATTGATGAGTTTATTTTAACTTGGAACTTTTTTTAAGGTTTTTATAGTGAAATTGTTCAGTTTATGGTTTTTATAGTGAAATTCTTGAGTTTCTATTAACTTGGAATTCATTTAAATGGTTTTTACAGTGAAACTCTTGAGTTTTATTAACTAGCGACTTTTTTTATACTATTTATAGTAAAATTGTTTAATATTTTTAAATTGAAACTTTTTTTATTCTTTTATTGTGAAACTGTTGAGTTTTTTCACTTGTAAATTTCTTTATAGTTTTTATGGTGAAATTGTTGATTTATTTTTAATTTGGATTTTTTTTGTTATTTCTTTTGTAAAATTGTTGAATTTTATTAAGTTGGAACTTTTTTTTTATGGTTTTTATAATGAAATTGTTGAGTTGTTTTAACTTTTGATATTTTTTAATGGTTTTTATTGTGAAATTGTTGAGTTTTTTTTACTTGGAACTTTTTTTATACTATTTTAGTAAAGTTGTTGAGTTTTTTAAATTGGAACTTTTTTCTATGGTTTTTATAGTTAAACTGTTGTGTTTTTTCATTTGGAAATTTTGTTATAGTTTTTATGGTGAAACGTATGATTTATTTATTTAATTTGCAACTTTTTTTATTTTTATAGTAAAATTGTTGAGTTTTTTTAACTTGAAACTTTTATTAAGGTTTTTATAGTGAGATTGTTCAATTTGTGGTTTTTATAGTGCAATTGTTGAGTTTTTTAACTTGGAATTCTTTTTAATAGTTTTTATAGTGAGATTGTTGAGTGTTTTTAACTTGCAACTTTTTTCATACTATTTATCGTATAATTGTTTTGGTTTTTTAAATTTAAATTGTTATATGGATTTTATAGAGAAACTGTTGAGTTTATTAAATTTTGTTATAGTTTTTATGGTGAAATTCTTGATTTTTTTTTATTTAATTTGGAACGTTTATATTATCTTTGTAGTAAAATTGATGAGTTTATTTTAACTTGGAACTTTTTTTAAGGTTTTTATAGTGAAATTGTTCAGTTTATGGTTTTTATAGTGAAATTCTTGAGTTTCTATTAACTTGGAATTCATTTAAATGGTTTTTACAGTGAAACTCTTGAGTTTTTTTAACTAGCGACTTTTTTTATACTATTTATAGTAAAATTGTTTAATATTTTTAAATTGAAACTTTTTTTATTCTTTTATTGTGAAACTGTTGAGTTTTTTCACTTGTAAATTTCTTTATAGTTTTTATGGTGAAATTGTTGATTTATTTTTAATTTGGATTTTTTTTCTTATTTCTATTGTAAAATTGTTGAATTTTATTAAGTTGGAACTTTTTTTTATGGTTTTGATACTGAAATTGTTGAGTTGTTTTAATTTTTGATATTTTTTAATGGTTTTTATTGTGAAGTTGTTGAGTTTTTTTTACTTAAAACTTTTTTTATACTATTTTACTAAAATTGTTGAGTTTTTTAAATTGGAACTTTTTTCTATGGTTTTTATAGTTAAACTGTTGTGTTTTTTCATTTGGAAATTTTGTTATAGTTTTTATGGTGAAATGTATGATTTATTTATTTAATTTGCAACTTTTTTTTTATTTTTGTAGTAAAATTGTTGAGTTTTTTTAACTTGAAACTTTTATTAAGGTTTTTATAGTGAGATTGTTGAATTTATGGTTTTTATAGTGCAATTGTTGAGTTTTTTAACTTGGAATTCTTTTTAATAGTTTTTATAGTGAGACTGTTGAGTGTTTTTAACTTGCAACTTTTTTCATACTATTTATAGTATAATTGTTTTGATTTTTTAAATTGAATTTTTTTATGCTTTTAAAAGAGAAACTGTTGAGTTTATTAAATTTTGTTATAGTTTTTATGGTGAAATTCTTGATTTTTTTATATTTAATTTGGAACGTTTATATTATCTTTGTAGTAAAATTGATGAGTTTATTTTAACTTGGAACTTTTTTTAAGGTTTTTATAGTGAAATTGTTCAGTTTATGGTTTTTATAGTGAAATTCTTGAGTTTCTATTAACTTGGAATTCATTTAAATGGTTTTTACAGTGAAACTCTTGAGTTTTATTAACTAGCGACTTTTTTTATACTATTTATAGTAAAATTGTTTAATATTTTTAAATTGAAACTTTTTTTATTCTTTTATTGTGAAACTGTTGAGTTTTTTCACTTGTAAATTTCTTTATAGTTTTTATGGTGAAATTGTTGATTTATTTTTAATTTGGATTTTTTTTGTTATTTCTTTTGTAAAATTGTTGAATTTTATTAAGTTGGAACTTTTTTTTATGGTTTTTATAATGAAATTGTTGAGTTGTTTTAACTTTTGATATTTTTTAATGGTTTTTATTGTGAAATTGTTGAGTTTTTTTTACTTGGAACTTTTTTTATACTATTTTAGTAAAGTTGTTGAGTTTTTTAAATTGGAACTTTTTTCTATGGTTTTTATAGTTAAACTGTTGTGTTTTTTCATTTGGAAATTTTGTTATAGTTTTTATGGTGAAACGTATGATTTATTTATTTAATTTGCAACTTTTTTTATTTTTATAGTAAAATTGTTGAGTTTTTTTAACTTGAAACTTTTATTAAGGTTTTTATAGTGAGATTGTTCAATTTGTGGTTTTTATAGTGCAATTGTTGAGTTTTTTAACTTGGAATTCTTTTTAATAGTTTTTATAGTGAGATTGTTGAGTGTTTTTAACTTGCAACTTTTTTCATACTATTTATCGTATAATTGTTTTGGTTTTTTAAATTTAAATTGTTATATGGATTTTATAGAGAAACTGTTGAGTTTATTAAATTTTGTTATAGTTTTTATGGTGAAATTCTTGATTTTTTTTTATTTAATTTGGAACGTTTATATTATCTTTGTAGTAAAATTGATGAGTTTATTTTAACTTGGAACTTTTTTTAAGGTTTTTATAGTGAAATTGTTCAGTTTATGGTTTTTATAGTGAAATTCTTGAGTTTCTATTAACTTGGAATTCATTTAAATGGTTTTTACAGTGAAACTCTTGAGTTTTTTTAACTAGCGACTTTTTTTATACTATTTATAGTAAAATTGTTTAATATTTTTAAATTGAAACTTTTTTTATTCTTTTATTGTGAAACTGTTGAGTTTTTTCACTTGTAAATTTCTTTATAGTTTTTATGGTGAAATTGTTGATTTATTTTTAATTTGGATTTTTTTTCTTATTTCTATTGTAAAATTGTTGAATTTTATTAAGTTGGAACTTTTTTTTATGGTTTTGATACTGAAATTGTTGAGTTGTTTTAATTTTTGATATTTTTTAATGGTTTTTATTGTGAAGTTGTTGAGTTTTTTTTACTTAAAACTTTTTTTATACTATTTTACTAAAATTGTTGAGTTTTTTAAATTGGAACTTTTTTCTATGGTTTTTATAGTTAAACTGTTGTGTTTTTTCATTTGGAAATTTTGTTATAGTTTTTATGGTGAAATGTATGATTTATTTATTTAATTTGCAACTTTTTTTTTATTTTTGTAGTAAAATTGTTGAGTTTTTTTAACTTGAAACTTTTATTAAGGTTTTTATAGTGAGATTGTTGAATTTATGGTTTTTATAGTGCAATTGTTGAGTTTTTTAACTTGGAATTCTTTTTAATAGTTTTTATAGTGAGACTGTTGAGTGTTTTTAACTTGCAACTTTTTTCATACTATTTATAGTATAATTGTTTTGATTTTTTAAATTGAATTTTTTTATGCTTTTAAAAGAGAAACTGTTGAGTTTATTAAATTTTGTTATAGTTTTTATGGTGAAATTCTTGATTTTTTTATATTTAATTTGGAACGTTTATATTATCTTTGTAGTAAAATTGATGAGTTTATTTTAACTTGGAACTTTTTTTAAGGTTTTTATAGTGAAATTGTTCAGTTTATGGTTTTTATAGTGAAATTCTTGAGTTTCTGTTAACTTGGAATTCATTTAAATGGTTTTTACAGTGAAACTCTTGAGTTTTATTAACTAGCGACTTTTTTTATACTATTTATAGTAAAATTGTTTAATATTTTTAAATTGAAACTTTTTTTATTCTTTTATTGTGAAACTGTTGAGTTTTTTCACTTGTAAATTTCTTTATAGTTTTTATGGTGAAATTGTTGATTTATTTTTAATTTGGATTTTTTTTGTTATTTCTTTTGTAAAATTGTTGAATTTTATTAAGTTGGAACTTTTTTTTATGGTTTTTATAATGAAATTGTTGAGTTGTTTTAACTTTTGATATTTTTTAATGGTTTTTATTGTGAAATTGTTGAGTTTTTTTTACTTGGAACTTTTTTTATACTATTTTAGTAAAGTTGTTGAGTTTTTTAAATTGGAACTTTTTTCTATGGTTTTTATAGTTAAACTGTTGTGTTTTTTCATTTGGAAATTTTGTTATAGTTTTTATGGTGAAACGTATGATTTATTTATTTAATTTGCAACTTTTTTTATTTTTATAGTAAAATTGTTGAGTTTTTTTAACTTGAAACTTTTATTAAGGTTTTTATAGTGAGATTGTTCAATTTGTGGTTTTTATAGTGCAATTGTTGAGTTTTTTAACTTGGAATTCTTTTTAATAGTTTTTATAGTGAGATTGTTGAGTGTTTTTAACTTGCAACTTTTTTCATACTATTTATCGTATAATTGTTTTGGTTTTTTAAATTTAAATTGTTATATGGATTTTATAGAGAAACTGTTGAGTTTATTAAATTTTGTTATAGTTTTTATGGTGAAATTCTTGATTTTTTTTTATTTAATTTGGAACGTTTATATTATCTTTGTAGTAAAATTGATGAGTTTATTTTAACTTGGAACTTTTTTTAAGGTTTTTATAGTGAAATTGTTCAGTTTATGGTTTTTATAGTGAAATTCTTGAGTTTCTATTAACTTGGAATTCATTTAAATGGTTTTTACAGTGAAACTCTTGAGTTTTTTTAACTAGCGACTTTTTTTATACTATTTATAGTAAAATTGTTTAATATTTTTAAATTGAAACTTTTTTTATTCTTTTATTGTGAAACTGTTGAGTTTTTTCACTTGTAAATTTCTTTATAGTTTTTATGGTGAAATTGTTGATTTATTTTTAATTTGGATTTTTTTTCTTATTTCTATTGTAAAATTGTTGAATTTTATTAAGTTGGAACTTTTTTTTATGGTTTTGATACTGAAATTGTTGAGTTGTTTTAATTTTTGATATTTTTTAATGGTTTTTATTGTGAAGTTGTTGAGTTTTTTTTACTTAAAACTTTTTTTATACTATTTTACTAAAATTGTTGAGTTTTTTAAATTGGAACTTTTTTCTATGGTTTTTATAGTTAAACTGTTGTGTTTTTTCATTTGGAAATTTTGTTATAGTTTTTATGGTGAAATGTATGATTTATTTATTTAATTTGCAACTTTTTTTTTATTTTTGTAGTAAAATTGTTGAGTTTTTTTAACTTGAAACTTTTATTAAGGTTTTTATAGTGAGATTGTTGAATTTATGGTTTTTATAGTGCAATTGTTGAGTTTTTTAACTTGGAATTCTTTTTAATAGTTTTTATAGTGAGACTGTTGAGTGTTTTTAACTTGCAACTTTTTTCATACTATTTATAGTATAATTGTTTTGATTTTTTAAATTGAATTTTTTTATGCTTTTAAAAGAGAAACTGTTGAGTTTATTAAATTTTGTTATAGTTTTTATGGTGAAATTCTTGATTTTTTTATATTTAATTTGGAACGTTTATATTATCTTTGTAGTAAAATTGATGAGTTTATTTTAACTTGGAACTTTTTTTAAGGTTTTTATAGTGAAATTGTTCAGTTTATGGTTTTTATAGTGAAATTCTTGAGTTTCTATTAACTTGGAATTCATTTAAATGGTTTTTACAGTGAAACTCTTGAGTTTTATTAACTAGCGACTTTTTTTATACTATTTATAGTAAAATTGTTTAATATTTTTAAATTGAAACTTTTTTTATTCTTTTATTGTGAAACTGTTGAGTTTTTTCACTTGTAAATTTCTTTATAGTTTTTATGGTGAAATTGTTGATTTATTTTTAATTTGGATTTTTTTTGTTATTTCTTTTGTAAAATTGTTGAATTTTATTAAGTTGGAACTTTTTTTTATGGTTTTTATAATGAAATTGTTGAGTTGTTTTAACTTTTGATATTTTTTAATGGTTTTTATTGTGAAATTGTTGAGTTTTTTTTACTTGGAACTTTTTTTATACTATTTTAGTAAAGTTGTTGAGTTTTTTAAATTGGAACTTTTTTCTATGGTTTTTATAGTTAAACTGTTGTGTTTTTTCATTTGGAAATTTTGTTATAGTTTTTATGGTGAAACGTATGATTTATTTATTTAATTTGCAACTTTTTTTATTTTTATAGTAAAATTGTTGAGTTTTTTTAACTTGAAACTTTTATTAAGGTTTTTATAGTGAGATTGTTCAATTTGTGGTTTTTATAGTGCAATTGTTGAGTTTTTTAACTTGGAATTCTTTTTAATAGTTTTTATAGTGAGATTGTTGAGTGTTTTTAACTTGCAACTTTTTTCATACTATTTATCGTATAATTGTTTTGGTTTTTTAAATTTAAATTGTTATATGGATTTTATAGAGAAACTGTTGAGTTTATTAAATTTTGTTATAGTTTTTATGGTGAAATTCTTGATTTTTTTTTATTTAATTTGGAACGTTTATATTATCTTTGTAGTAAAATTGATGAGTTTATTTTAACTTGGAACTTTTTTTAAGGTTTTTATAGTGAAATTGTTCAGTTTATGGTTTTTATAGTGAAATTCTTGAGTTTCTATTAACTTGGAATTCATTTAAATGGTTTTTACAGTGAAACTCTTGAGTTTTTTTAACTAGCGACTTTTTTTATACTATTTATAGTAAAATTGTTTAATATTTTTAAATTGAAACTTTTTTTATTCTTTTATTGTGAAACTGTTGAGTTTTTTCACTTGTAAATTTCTTTATAGTTTTTATGGTGAAATTGTTGATTTATTTTTAATTTGGATTTTTTTTCTTATTTCTATTGTAAAATTGTTGAATTTTATTAAGTTGGAACTTTTTTTTATGGTTTTGATACTGAAATTGTTGAGTTGTTTTAATTTTTGATATTTTTTAATGGTTTTTATTGTGAAGTTGTTGAGTTTTTTTTACTTAAAACTTTTTTTATACTATTTTACTAAAATTGTTGAGTTTTTTAAATTGGAACTTTTTTCTATGGTTTTTATAGTTAAACTGTTGTGTTTTTTCATTTGGAAATTTTGTTATAGTTTTTATGGTGAAATGTATGATTTATTTATTTAATTTGCAACTTTTTTTTTATTTTTGTAGTAAAATTGTTGAGTTTTTTTAACTTGAAACTTTTATTAAGGTTTTTATAGTGAGATTGTTGAATTTATGGTTTTTATAGTGCAATTGTTGAGTTTTTTAACTTGGAATTCTTTTTAATAGTTTTTATAGTGAGACTGTTGAGTGTTTTTAACTTGCAACTTTTTTCATACTATTTATAGTATAATTGTTTTGATTTTTTAAATTGAATTTTTTTATGCTTTTAAAAGAGAAACTGTTGAGTTTATTAAATTTTGTTATAGTTTTTATGGTGAAATTCTTGATTTTTTTATATTTAATTTGGAACGTTTATATTATCTTTGTAGTAAAATTGATGAGTTTATTTTAACTTGGAACTTTTTTTAAGGTTTTTATAGTGAAATTGTTCAGTTTATGGTTTTTATAGTGAAATTCTTGAGTTTCTATTAACTTGGAATTCATTTAAATGGTTTTTACAGTGAAACTCTTGAGTTTTATTAACTAGCGACTTTTTTTATACTATTTATAGTAAAATTGTTTAATATTTTTAAATTGAAACTTTTTTTATTCTTTTATTGTGAAACTGTTGAGTTTTTTCACTTGTAAATTTCTTTATAGTTTTTATGGTGAAATTGTTGATTTATTTTTAATTTGGATTTTTTTTGTTATTTCTTTTGTAAAATTGTTGAATTTTATTAAGTTGGAACTTTTTTTTTATGGTTTTTATAATGAAATTGTTGAGTTGTTTTAACTTTTGATATTTTTTAATGGTTTTTATTGTGAAATTGTTGAGTTTTTTTTACTTGGAACTTTTTTTATACTATTTTAGTAAAGTTGTTGAGTTTTTTAAATTGGAACTTTTTTCTATGGTTTTTATAGTTAAACTGTTGTGTTTTTTCATTTGGAAATTTTGTTATAGTTTTTATGGTGAAACGTATGATTTATTTATTTAATTTGCAACTTTTTTTATTTTTATAGTAAAATTGTTGAGTTTTTTTAACTTGAAACTTTTATTAAGGTTTTTATAGTGAGATTGTTCAATTTGTGGTTTTTATAGTGCAATTGTTGAGTTTTTTAACTTGGAATTCTTTTTAATAGTTTTTATAGTGAGATTGTTGAGTGTTTTTAACTTGCAACTTTTTTCATACTATTTATCGTATAATTGTTTTGGTTTTTTAAATTTAAATTGTTATATGGATTTTATAGAGAAACTGTTGAGTTTATTAAATTTTGTTATAGTTTTTATGGTGAAATTCTTGATTTTTTTTTATTTAATTTGGAACGTTTATATTATCTTTGTAGTAAAATTGATGAGTTTATTTTAACTTGGAACTTTTTTTAAGGTTTTTATAGTGAAATTGTTCAGTTTATGGTTTTTATAGTGAAATTCTTGAGTTTCTATTAACTTGGAATTCATTTAAATGGTTTTTACAGTGAAACTCTTGAGTTTTTTTAACTAGCGACTTTTTTTATACTATTTATAGTAAAATTGTTTAATATTTTTAAATTGAAACTTTTTTTATTCTTTTATTGTGAAACTGTTGAGTTTTTTCACTTGTAAATTTCTTTATAGTTTTTATGGTGAAATTGTTGATTTATTTTTAATTTGGATTTTTTTTCTTATTTCTATTGTAAAATTGTTGAATTTTATTAAGTTGGAACTTTTTTTTATGGTTTTGATACTGAAATTGTTGAGTTGTTTTAATTTTTGATATTTTTTAATGGTTTTTATTGTGAAGTTGTTGAGTTTTTTTTACTTAAAACTTTTTTTATACTATTTTACTAAAATTGTTGAGTTTTTTAAATTGGAACTTTTTTCTATGGTTTTTATAGTTAAACTGTTGTGTTTTTTCATTTGGAAATTTTGTTATAGTTTTTATGGTGAAATGTATGATTTATTTATTTAATTTGCAACTTTTTTTTTATTTTTGTAGTAAAATTGTTGAGTTTTTTTAACTTGAAACTTTTATTAAGGTTTTTATAGTGAGATTGTTGAATTTATGGTTTTTATAGTGCAATTGTTGAGTTTTTTAACTTGGAATTCTTTTTAATAGTTTTTATAGTGAGACTGTTGAGTGTTTTTAACTTGCAACTTTTTTCATACTATTTATAGTATAATTGTTTTGATTTTTTAAATTGAATTTTTTTATGCTTTTAAAAGAGAAACTGTTGAGTTTATTAAATTTTGTTATAGTTTTTATGGTGAAATTCTTGATTTTTTTATATTTAATTTGGAACGTTTATATTATCTTTGTAGTAAAATTGATGAGTTTATTTTAACTTGGAACTTTTTTTAAGGTTTTTATAGTGAAATTGTTCAGTTTATGGTTTTTATAGTGAAATTCTTGAGTTTCTATTAACTTGGAATTCATTTAAATGGTTTTTACAGTGAAACTCTTGAGTTTTATTAACTAGCGACTTTTTTTATACTATTTATAGTAAAATTGTTTAATATTTTTAAATTGAAACTTTTTTTATTCTTTTATTGTGAAACTGTTGAGTTTTTTCACTTGTAAATTTCTTTATAGTTTTTATGGTGAAATTGTTGATTTATTTTTAATTTGGATTTTTTTTGTTATTTCTTTTGTAAAATTGTTGAATTTTATTAAGTTGGAACTTTTTTTTATGGTTTTTATAATGAAATTGTTGAGTTGTTTTAACTTTTGATATTTTTTAATGGTTTTTATTGTGAAATTGTTGAGTTTTTTTTACTTGGAACTTTTTTTATACTATTTTAGTAAAGTTGTTGAGTTTTTTAAATTGGAACTTTTTTCTATGGTTTTTATAGTTAAACTGTTGTGTTTTTTCATTTGGAAATTTTGTTATAGTTTTTATGGTGAAACGTATGATTTATTTATTTAATTTGCAACTTTTTTTATTTTTATAGTAAAATTGTTGAGTTTTTTTAACTTGAAACTTTTATTAAGGTTTTTATAGTGAGATTGTTCAATTTGTGGTTTTTATAGTGCAATTGTTGAGTTTTTTAACTTGGAATTCTTTTTAATAGTTTTTATAGTGAGATTGTTGAGTGTTTTTAACTTGCAACTTTTTTCATACTATTTATCGTATAATTGTTTTGGTTTTTTAAATTTAAATTGTTATATGGATTTTATAGAGAAACTGTTGAGTTTATTAAATTTTGTTATAGTTTTTATGGTGAAATTCTTGATTTTTTTTTATTTAATTTGGAACGTTTATATTATCTTTGTAGTAAAATTGATGAGTTTATTTTAACTTGGAACTTTTTTTAAGGTTTTTATAGTGAAATTGTTCAGTTTATGGTTTTTATAGTGAAATTCTTGAGTTTCTATTAACTTGGAATTCATTTAAATGGTTTTTACAGTGAAACTCTTGAGTTTTTTTAACTAGCGACTTTTTTTATACTATTTATAGTAAAATTGTTTAATATTTTTAAATTGAAACTTTTTTTATTCTTTTATTGTGAAACTGTTGAGTTTTTTCACTTGTAAATTTCTTTATAGTTTTTATGGTGAAATTGTTGATTTATTTTTAATTTGGATTTTTTTTCTTATTTCTATTGTAAAATTGTTGAATTTTATTAAGTTGGAACTTTTTTTTATGGTTTTGATACTGAAATTGTTGAGTTGTTTTAATTTTTGATATTTTTTAATGGTTTTTATTGTGAAGTTGTTGAGTTTTTTTTACTTAAAACTTTTTTTATACTATTTTACTAAAATTGTTGAGTTTTTTAAATTGGAACTTTTTTCTATGGTTTTTATAGTTAAACTGTTGTGTTTTTTCATTTGGAAATTTTGTTATAGTTTTTATGGTGAAATGTATGATTTATTTATTTAATTTGCAACTTTTTTTTTATTTTTGTAGTAAAATTGTTGAGTTTTTTTAACTTGAAACTTTTATTAAGGTTTTTATAGTGAGATTGTTGAATTTATGGTTTTTATAGTGCAATTGTTGAGTTTTTTAACTTGGAATTCTTTTTAATAGTTTTTATAGTGAGACTGTTGAGTGTTTTTAACTTGCAACTTTTTTCATACTATTTATAGTATAATTGTTTTGATTTTTTAAATTGAATTTTTTTATGCTTTTAAAAGAGAAACTGTTGAGTTTATTAAATTTTGTTATAGTTTTTATGGTGAAATTCTTGATTTTTTTATATTTAATTTGGAACGTTTATATTATCTTTGTAGTAAAATTGATGAGTTTATTTTAACTTGGAACTTTTTTTAAGGTTTTTATAGTGAAATTGTTCAGTTTATGGTTTTTATAGTGAAATTCTTGAGTTTCTATTAACTTGGAATTCATTTAAATGGTTTTTACAGTGAAACTCTTGAGTTTTATTAACTAGCGACTTTTTTTATACTATTTATAGTAAAATTGTTTAATATTTTTAAATTGAAACTTTTTTTATTCTTTTATTGTGAAACTGTTGAGTTTTTTCACTTGTAAATTTCTTTATAGTTTTTATGGTGAAATTGTTGATTTATTTTTAATTTGGATTTTTTTTGTTATTTCTTTTGTAAAATTGTTGAATTTTATTAAGTTGGAACTTTTTTTTATGGTTTTTATAATGAAATTGTTGAGTTGTTTTAACTTTTGATATTTTTTAATGGTTTTTATTGTGAAATTGTTGAGTTTTTTTTACTTGGAACTTTTTTTATACTATTTTAGTAAAGTTGTTGAGTTTTTTAAATTGGAACTTTTTTCTATGGTTTTTATAGTTAAACTGTTGTGTTTTTTCATTTGGAAATTTTGTTATAGTTTTTATGGTGAAACGTATGATTTATTTATTTAATTTGCAACTTTTTTTATTTTTATAGTAAAATTGTTGAGTTTTTTTAACTTGAAACTTTTATTAAGGTTTTTATAGTGAGATTGTTCAATTTGTGGTTTTTATAGTGCAATTGTTGAGTTTTTTAACTTGGAATTCTTTTTAATAGTTTTTATAGTGAGATTGTTGAGTGTTTTTAACTTGCAACTTTTTTCATACTATTTATCGTATAATTGTTTTGGTTTTTTAAATTTAAATTGTTATATGGATTTTATAGAGAAACTGTTGAGTTTATTAAATTTTGTTATAGTTTTTATGGTGAAATTCTTGATTTTTTTTTATTTAATTTGGAACTTTTATATTATCTTTGTAGTAAAATTGTTGAGTTTTTTTTAACTTGGAACTTTTTTTAAGGTTTTTATAGTGAAATTGTTCAGTTTATGGTTCTTATAGTGAAATTCTTGAGTTTTTTCTTAACTTGGAATTCATTTAAATGGTTTTTATAGTGAAACTCTTGAGTTTTTTTAACTTGGGACTTTTTTTATACTATTTATAGTAAAATTGTTTAATATTTTTAAATTGAAACCTATTATATGCTTTTATTGTGAAACTGTTGAGTTTTTTCACTTGTAAATTTTGTTATAGTTTTTATGGTGAAATTGTTGATTTTTTTGTAATTTGGATTTTTTTGTTATTTCTATTGTAAAACTTTTGAGTTTTTTTTAAGTTGGAACTTTTTTTTATGGTTTTTATGATGAAACTGTTGAGTTGTTTTAACTTTGAATAATTTTTAATGGTTTTTATTGTGAAATTGTTGAGTTTCTTTTATTTGGAACTTTTTTTATACTATTTTAGTAAATTTGTTGTGTTTTTTAAATTGGAACTTTTTTCTATGATTTTTATAGTTAAACTGTTGTGTTTTTTCATTTGGAAATTTTGTTATAGTTTTTATGGTGAAATGTATGATTTTTTTTATTTAATTTGGAACTTTTTTTATTTTTGTAGTAAAATTGTTTAGGTTTTTAAACTTGAAACTTTTATTAAGGTTTTTATTGTGAGATTGGTCAATTTATGTTTTTTATAGTGCAATTGTTGAGTTTTTTAACTTGGAATTATTTTTAATAGTTTTTATAGTGAGACTGTTGAGTGTTTTTAACTTGCAACTTTTCTCTTACTATTTATAGTATAATTGTTTTGGTATTTTGAATTGAATTTTTTTAATGGTTTTTATAAAGAAACTGTTGAGTTTATTAAATTTTGTTATAGTTTTTATGGTGAAATTCTTGATTTTTTTATATTTAATTTGGAACGTTTATATTATCTTTGTAGTAAAATTGATGAGTTTATTTTAACTTGGGACTTTTTTTAAGGTTTTTAATAGTGAAATTGTTCAGTTTATGGTTTTTATAGTGAAATTCTTGAGTTTCTATTAACTTGGAATTCATTTAAATGGTTTTTACAGTGAAACTCTTGAGTTTTTTTAACTAGCGACTTTTTTTATACTATTTATAGTAAAATTATTTAATATTTTTAAATTGAAACTTTTTTTATTCTTTTATTGTGAAACTGTTGAGTTTTTTCACTTGTAAATTTCTTTATAGTTTTTATGGTGAAATTGTTGATTTATTTTTAATTTGGATTTTTTTTGTTATTTCTTTTGTAAAATTGTTGAATTTTATTAAGTTGGAACTTTTTTTTATGGTTTTTATAATGAAATTGTTGAGTTGTTTTAACTTTTGATATTTTTTAATGGTTTTTATTGTGAAATTGTTGAGTTTTTTTTACTTGGAACTTTTTTTATACTATTTTAGTAAAGTTGTTGAGTTTTTTAAATTGGAACTATTTTCTATGGTTTTTATAGTTAAACTGTTGTGTTTTTTCATTTGGAAATTTTGTTATAGTTTTTATGGTGAAACGTATGATTTATTTATTTAATTTGCAACTTTTTTTATTTTTATAGTAAAATTGTTGAGTTTTTTTAACTTGAAACTTTTATTAAGGTTTTTATAGTGAGATTGTTCAATTTGTGGTTTTTATAGTGCAATTGTTGAGTTTTTTAACTTGGAATTCTTTTTAATAGTTTTTATAGTGAGATTGTTGAGTGTTTTTAACTTGCAACTTTTTTCATACTATTTATCGTATAATTGTTTTGGTTTTTTAAATTTAAATTGTTATATGGATTTTATAGAGAAACTGTTGAGTTTATTAAATTTTGTTATAGTTTTTATGGTGAAATTCTTGATTTTTTTTTATTTAATTTGGAACTTTTATATTATCTTTGTAGTAAAATTGTTGAGTTTTTTTTAACTTGAATCTTCTTTTTAAGGTTTTTATAGTGAAATTGTTCAGTTTATGGTTCTTATAGTGAAATTCTTGAGTTTTTTCTTAACTTGGAATTCATTTAAATGGTTTTTATAGTGAAACTCTTGAGTTTTTTTAACTTGGGACTTTTTTTATACTATTTATAGTAAAATTGTTTAATATTTTTAAATTGAAACCTATTATATGCTTTTATTGTGAAACTGTTGAGTTTTTTCACTTGTAAATTTTGTTATAGTTTTTATGGTGAAATTGTTGATTTTTTTGTAATTTGGATTTTTTTGTTATTTCTATTGTAAAACTTTTGAGTTTTTTTTAAGTTGGAACTTTTTTTTATGGTTTTTATGATGAAACTGTTGAGTTGTTTTAACTTTGAATAATTTTTAATGGTTTTTATTGTGAAATTGTTGAGTTTCTTTTATTTGGAACTTTTTTTTATACTATTTTAGTAAATTTGTTGTGTTTTTTAAATTGGAACTTTTTTCTATGATTTTTATAGTTAAACTGTTGTGTTTTTTCATTTGGAAATTTTGTTATAGTTTTTATGGTGAAATGTATGATTTTTTTTATTTAATTTGGAACTTTTTTTATTTTTGTAGTAAAATTGTTTAGGTTTTTAAACTTGAAACTTTTATTAAGGTTTTTATTGTGAGATTGGTCAATTTATGTTTTTTATAGTGCAATTGTTGAGTTTTTTAACTTGGAATTATTTTTAATAGTTTTTATAGTGAGACTGTTGAGTGTTTTTAACTTGCAACTTTTCTCTTACTATTTATAGTATAATTGTTTTGGTATTTTGAATTGAATTTTTTTAATGGTTTTTATAAAGAAACTGTTGAGTTTATTAAATTTTGTTATAGTTTTTATGGTGAAATTCTTGATTTTTTTATATTTAATTTGGAACGTTTATATTATCTTTGTAGTAAAATTGATGAGTTTATTTTAACTTGGGACTTTTTTTAAGGTTTTTATAGTGAAATTGTTCAGTTTATGGTTTTTATAGTGAAATTCTTGAGTTTCTATTAACTTGGAATTCATTTAAATGGTTTTTACAGTGAAACTCTTGAGTTTTTTTAACTAGCGACTTTTTTTATACTATTTATAGTAAAATTGTTTAATATTTTTAAATTGAAACTTTTTTTATTCTTTTATTGTGAAACTGTTGAGTTTTTTCACTTGTAAATTTCTTTATAGTTTTTATGGTGAAATTGTTGATTTATTTTTAATTTGGATTTTTTTTCTTATTTCTATTGTAAAATTGTTGAATTTTATTAAGTTGGAACTTTTTTTTATGGTTTTGATACTGAAATTGTTGAGTTGTTTTAATTTTTGATATTTTTTAATGGTTTTTATTGTGAAATTGTTGAGTTTTTTTTACTTGGAACTTTTTTTATACTATTTTAGTAAAGTTGTTGAGTTTTTTAAATTGGAACTTTTTTCTATGGTTTTTATAGTTAAACTGTTGTGTTTTTTCATTTGGAAATTTTGTTATAGTTTTTATGGTGAAATGTATGATTTATTTATTTAATTTGCAACTTTTTTTTTTTATTTTTGTAGTAAAATTGTTGAGTTTTTTTAACTTGAAACTTTTATTAAGGTTTTTATAGTGAGATTGTTGAATTTATGGTTTTTATAGTGCAATTGTTGAGTTTTTTAACTTGGAATTCTTTTTAATAGTTTTTATAGTGAGACTGTTGAGTGTTTTTAACTTGCAACTTTTTTCATACTATTTATAGTATAATTGTTTTGATTTTTTAAATTGAATTTTTTTATGCTTTTAAAAGAGAAACTGTTGAGTTTATTAAATTTTGTTATAGTTTTTATGGTGAAATTCTTGATTTTTTTATATTTAATTTGGAACGTTTATATTATCTTTGTAGTAAAATTGATGAGTTTATTTTAACTTGGAACCTTTTTTAAGGTTTTTATAGTGAAATTGTTCAGTTTATGGTTTTTATAGTGAAATTCTTGAGTTTCTATTAACTTTGAATTCATTTAAATGGTTTTTACAGTGAAACTCTTGAGTTTTATTAACTAGCGACTTTTTTTATACTATTTATAGTAAAATTGTTTAATATTTTTAAATTGAAACTTTTTTTATTCTTTTATTGTGAAACTGTTGAGTTTTTTCACTTGTAAATTTCTTTATAGTTTTTATGGTGAAATTGTTGATTTATTTTTAATTTGGATTTTTTTTGTTATTTCTTTTGTAAAATTGTTGAATTTTATTAAGCTGGAACTTTTTTTTATGGTTTTTATAATGAAATTGTTGAGTTGTTTTAACTTTTGATATTTTTTAATGGTTTTTATTGTGAAATTGTTGAGTTTTTTTTACTTGGAACTTTTTTTATACTATTTTAGTAAAGTTGTTGAGTTTTTTAAATTGGAACTTTTTTCTATGGTTTTTATAGTTAAACTGTTGTGTTTTTTCATTTGGAAATTTTGTTATAGTTTTTATGGTGAAACGTATGATTTATTTATTTAATTTGCAACTTTTTTTATTTTTATAGTAAAATTGTTGAGTTTTTTTAACTTGAAACTTTTATTAAGGTTTTTATAGTGAGATTGTTCAATTTGTGGTTTTTATAGTGCAATTGTTGAGTTTTTTAACTTGGAATTCTTTTTAATAGTTTTTATAGTGAGATTGTTGAGTGTTTTTAACTTGCAACTTTTTTCATACTATTTATCGTATAATTGTTTTGGTTTTTTAAATTTAAATTGTTATATGGATTTTATAGAGAAACTGTTGAGTTTATTAAATTTTGTTATAGTTTTTATGGTGAAATTCTTGATTTTTTTTTATTTAATTTGGAACTTTTATATTATCTTTGTAGTAAAATTGTTGAGTTTTTTTTAACTTGGAACTTTTTTTAAGGTTTTTATAGTGAAATTGTTCAGTTTATGGTTCTTATAGTGAAATTCTTGAGTTTTTTCTTAACTTGGAATTCATTTAAATGGTTTTTATAGTGAAACTCTTGAGTTTTTTTAACTTGGGACTTTTTTTATACTATTTATAGTAAAATTGTTTAATATTTTTAAATTGAAACCTATTATATGCTTTTATTGTGAAACTGTTGAGTTTTTTCACTTGTAAATTTTGTTATAGTTTTTATGGTGAAATTGTTGATTTTTTTGTAATTTGGATTTTTTTGTTATTTCTATTGTAAAACTTTTGAGTTTTTTTTAAGTTGGAACTTTTTTTTATGGTTTTTATGATGAAACTGTTGAGTTGTTTTAACTTTGAATAATTTTTAATGGTTTTTATTGTGAAATTGTTGAGTTTCTTTTATTTGGAACTTTTTTTATACTATTTTAGTAAATTTGTTGTGTTTTTTAAATTGGAACTTTTTTCTATGATTTTTATAGTTAAACTGTTGTGTTTTTTCATTTGGAAATTTTGTTATAGTTTTTATGGTGAAATGTATGATTTTTTTTATTTAATTTGGAACTTTTTTTATTTTTGTAGTAAAATTGTTTAGGTTTTTAAACTTGAAACTTTTATTAAGGTTTTTATTGTGAGATTGGTCAATTTATGTTTTTTATAGTGCAATTGTTGAGTTTTTTAACTTGGAATTATTTTTAATAGTTTTTATAGTGAGACTGTTGAGTGTTTTTAACTTGCAACTTTTCTCTTACTATTTATAGTATAATTGTTTTGGTATTTTGAATTGAATTTTTTTAATGGTTTTTATAAAGAAACTGTTGAGTTTATTAAATTTTGTTATAGTTTTTATGGTGAAATTCTTGATTTTTTTATATTTAATTTGGAACGTTTATATTATCTTTGTAGTAAAATTGATGAGTTTATTTTAACTTGGGACTTTTTTTAAGGTTTTTATAGTGAAATTGTTCAGTTTATGGTTTTTATAGTGAAATTCTTGAGTTTCTATTAACTTGGAATTCATTTAAATGGTTTTTACAGTGAAACTCTTGAGTTTTTTTAACTAGCGACTTTTTTTATACTATTTATAGTAAAATTGTTTAATATTTTTAAATTGAAACTTTTTTTATTCTTTTATTGTGAAACTGTTGAGTTTTTTCACTTGTAAATTTCTTTATAGTTTTTATGGTGAAATTGTTGATTTATTTTTAATTTGGATTTTTTTTCTTATTTCTATTGTAAAATTGTTGAATTTTATTAAGTTGGAACTTTTTTTTATGGTTTTGATACTGAAATTGTTGAGTTGTTTTAATTTTTGATATTTTTTAATGGTTTTTATTGTGAAATTGTTGAGTTTTTTTTACTTGGAACTTTTTTTATACTATTTTAGTAAAGTTGTTGAGTTTTTTAAATTGGAACTTTTTTCTATGGTTTTTATAGTTAAACTGTTGTGTTTTTTCATTTGGAAATTTTGTTATAGTTTTTATGGTGAAATGTATGATTTATTTATTTAATTTGCAACTTTTTTTTTTTATTTTTGTAGTAAAATTGTTGAGTTTTTTTAACTTGAAACTTTTATTAAGGTTTTTATAGTGAGATTGTTGAATTTATGGTTTTTATAGTGCAATTGTTGAGTTTTTTAACTTGGAATTCTTTTTAATAGTTTTTATAGTGAGACTGTTGAGTGTTTTTAACTTGCAACTTTTTTCATACTATTTATAGTATAATTGTTTTGATTTTTTAAATTGAATTTTTTTATGCTTTTAAAAGAGAAACTGTTGAGTTTATTAAATTTTGTTATAGTTTTTATGGTGAAATTCTTGATTTTTTTATATTTAATTTGGAACGTTTATATTATCTTTGTAGTAAAATTGATGAGTTTATTTTAACTTGGAACCTTTTTTAAGGTTTTTATAGTGAAATTGTTCAGTTTATGGTTTTTATAGTGAAATTCTTGAGTTTCTATTAACTTTGAATTCATTTAAATGGTTTTTACAGTGAAACTCTTGAGTTTTATTAACTAGCGACTTTTTTTATACTATTTATAGTAAAATTGTTTAATATTTTTAAATTGAAACTTTTTTTATTCTTTTATTGTGAAACTGTTGAGTTTTTTCACTTGTAAATTTCTTTATAGTTTTTATGGTGAAATTGTTGATTTATTTTTAATTTGGATTTTTTTTGTTATTTCTTTTGTAAAATTGTTGAATTTTATTAAGCTGGAACTTTTTTTTATGGTTTTTATAATGAAATTGTTGAGTTGTTTTAACTTTTGATATTTTTTAATGGTTTTTATTGTGAAATTGTTGAGTTTTTTTTACTTGGAACTTTTTTTATACTATTTTAGTAAAGTTGTTGAGTTTTTTAAATTGGAACTTTTTTCTATGGTTTTTATAGTTAAACTGTTGTGTTTTTTCATTTGGAAATTTTGTTATAGTTTTTATGGTGAAACGTATGATTTATTTATTTAATTTGCAACTTTTTTTATTTTTATAGTAAAATTGTTGAGTTTTTTTAACTTGAAACTTTTATTAAGGTTTTTATAGTGAGATTGTTCAATTTGTGGTTTTTATAGTGCAATTGTTGAGTTTTTTAACTTGGAATTCTTTTTAATAGTTTTTATAGTGAGATTGTTGAGTGTTTTTAACTTGCAACTTTTTTCATACTATTTATCGTATAATTGTTTTGGTTTTTTAAATTTAAATTGTTATATGGATTTTATAGAGAAACTGTTGAGTTTATTAAATTTTGTTATAGTTTTTATGGTGAAATTCTTGATTTTTTTTATTTAATTTGGAACGTTTATATTATCTTTGTAGTAAAATTGTTGAGTTTTTTTTAACTTGAATCTTCTTTTTAAGGTTTTTATAGTGAAATTGTTCAGTTTATGGTTCTTATAGTGAAATTCTTGAGTTTTTTCTTAACTTGGAATTCATTTAAATGGTTTTTATAGTGAAACTCTTGAGTTTTTTTAACTTGGGACTTTTTTTATACTATTTATAGTAAAATTGTTTAATATTTTTAAATTGAAACCTATTATATGCTTTTATTGTGAAACTGTTGAGTTTTTTCACTTGTAAATTTTGTTATAGTTTTTATGGTGAAATTGTTGATTTTTTTGTAATTTGGATTTTTTTGTTATTTCTATTGTAAAACTTTTGAGTTTTTTTAAGTTGGAACTTTTTTTTATGGTTTTTATGATGAAACTGTTGAGTTGTTTTAACTTTGAATAATTTTTAATGGTTTTTATTGTGAAATTGTTGAGTTTCTTTTATTTGGAACTTTTTTTATACTATTTTAGTAAATTTGTTGTGTTTTTTAAATTGGAACTTTTTTCTATGATTTTTATAGTTAAACTGTTGTGTTTTTTCATTTGGAAATTTTGTTATAGTTTTTATGGTGAAATGTATGATTTTTTTTATTTAATTTGGAACTTTTTTTATTTTTGTAGTAAAATTGTTTAGGTTTTTAAACTTGAAACTTTTATTAAGGTTTTTATAGTGAGATTGTTCAATTTATGTTTTTTATAGTGCAATTGTTGAGTTTTTTAACTTGGAATTATTTTTAATAGTTTTTATAGTGAGACTGTTGAGTGTTTTTAACTTGCAACTTTTCTCTTACTATTTATAGTATAATTGTTTTGGTATTTTGAATTGAATTTTTTTAATGGTTTTTATAAAGAAACTGTTGAGTTTATTAAATTTTGTTATAGTTTTTATGGTGAAATTCTTGATTTTTTTATATTTAATTTGGAACGTTTATATTATCTTTGTAGTAAAATTGATGAGTTTATTTTAACTTGGGACTTTTTTTAAGGTTTTTAATAGTGAAATTGTTCAGTTTATGGTTTTTATAGTGAAATTCTTGAGTTTCTATTAACTTGGAATTCATTTAAATGGTTTTTACAGTGAAACTCTTGAGTTTTTTTAACTAGCGACTTTTTTTATACTATTTATAGTAAAATTGTTTAATATTTTTAAATTGAAACTTTTTTTATTCTTTTATTGTGAAACTGTTGAGTTTTTTCACTTGTAAATTTCTTTATAGTTTTTATGGTGAAATTGTTGATTTATTTTTAATTTGGATTTTTTTTCTTATTTCTATTGTAAAATTGTTGAATTTTATTAAGTTGGAACTTTTTTTTATGGTTTTGATACTGAAATTGTTGAGTTGTTTTAATTTTTGATATTTTTTAATGGTTTTTATTGTGAAATTGTTGAGTTTTTTTTACTTGGAACTTTTTTTATACTATTTTAGTAAAGTTGTTGAGTTTTTTAAATTGGAACTTTTTTCTATGGTTTTTATAGTTAAACTGTTGTGTTTTTTCATTTGGAAATTTTGTTATAGTTTTTATGGTGAAATGTATGATTTATTTATTTAATTTGCAACTTTTTTTTTTATTTTTGTAGTAAAATTGTTGAGTTTTTTTAACTTGAAACTTTTATTAAGGTTTTTATAGTGAGATTGTTGAATTTATGGTTTTTATAGTGCAATTGTTGAGTTTTTTAACTTGGAATTCTTTTTAATAGTTTTTATAGTGAGACTGTTGAGTGTTTTTAACTTGCAACTTTTTTCATACTATTTATAGTATAATTGTTTTGATTTTTTAAATTGAATTTTTTTATGCTTTTAAAAGAGAAACTGTTGAGTTTATTAAATTTTGTTATAGTTTTTATGGTGAAATTCTTGATTTTTTTATATTTAATTTGGAACGTTTATATTATCTTTGTAGTAAAATTGATGAGTTTATTTTAACTTGGAACTTTTTTTAAGGTTTTTATAGTGAAATTGTTCAGTTTATGGTTTTTATAGTGAAATTCTTGAGTTTCTATTAACTTTGAATTCATTTAAATGGTTTTTACAGTGAAACTCTTGAGTTTTATTAACTAGCGACTTTTTTTATACTATTTATAGTAAAATTGTTTAATATTTTTAAATTGAAACTTTTTTTATTCTTTTATTGTGAAACTGTTGAGTTTTTTCACTTGTAAATTTCTTTATAGTTTTTATGGTGAAATTGTTGATTTATTTTTAATTTGGATTTTTTTTGTTATTTCTTTTGTAAAATTGTTGAATTTTATTAAGCTGGAACTTTTTTTTATGGTTTTTATAATGAAATTGTTGAGTTGTTTTAACTTTTGATATTTTTTAATGGTTTTTATTGTGAAATTGTTGAGTTTTTTTTACTTGGAACTTTTTTTATACTATTTTAGTAAAGTTGTTGAGTTTTTTAAATTGGAACTTTTTTCTATGGTTTTTATAGTTAAACTGTTGTGTTTTTTCATTTGGAAATTTTGTTATAGTTTTTATGGTGAAACGTATGATTTATTTATTTAATTTGCAACTTTTTTTATTTTTATAGTAAAATTGTTGAGTTTTTTTAACTTGAAACTTTTATTAAGGTTTTTATAGTGAGATTGTTCAATTTGTGGTTTTTATAGTGCAATTGTTGAGTTTTTTAACTTGGATTTCTTTTTAATAGTTTTTATAGTGAGATTGTTGAGTGTTTTTAACTTGCAACTTTTTTCATACTATTTATCGTATAATTGTTTTGGTTTTTTAAATTTAAATTGTTATATGGATTTTATAGAGAAACTGTTGAGTTTATTAAATTTTGTTATAGTTTTTATGGTGAAATTCTTGATTTTTTTATATTTAATTTGGAACTTTTATATTATCTTTGTAGTAAAATTGTTGAGTTTTTTTTAACTTGAATCTTCTTTTTAAGGTTTTTATAGTGAAATTGTTCAGTTTATGGTTCTTATAGTGAAATTCTTGAGTTTTTTCTTAACTTGGAATTCATTTAAATGGTTTTTATAGTGAAACTCTTGAGTTTTTTTAACTTGGGACTTTTTTTATACTATTTATAGTAAAATTGTTTAATATTTTTAAATTGAAACCTATTATATGCTTTTATTGTGAAACTGTTGAGTTTTTTCACTTGTAAATTTTGTTATAGTTTTTATGGTGAAATTGTTGATTTTTTTGTAATTTGGATTTTTTTGTTATTTCTATTGTAAAACTTTTGAGTTTTTTTAAGTTGGAACTTTTTTTTATGGTTTTTATGATGAAACTGTTGAGTTGTTTTAACTTTGAATAATTTTTAATGGTTTTTATTGTGAAATTGTTGAGTTTCTTTTATTTGGAACTTTTTTTATACTATTTTAGTAAATTTGTTGTGTTTTTTAAATTGGAACTTTTTTCTATGATTTTTATAGTTAAACTGTTGTGTTTTTTCATTTGGAAATTTTGTTATAGTTTTTATGGTGAAATGTATGATTTTTTTTATTTAATTTGGAACTTTTTTTATTTTTGTAGTAAAATTGTTTAGGTTTTTAAACTTGAAACTTTTATTAAGGTTTTTATAGTGAGATTGTTCAATTTATGTTTTTTATAGTGCAATTGTTGAGTTTTTTAACTTGGAATTATTTTTAATAGTTTTTATAGTGAGACTGTTGAGTGTTTTTAACTTGCAACTTTTCTCTTACTATTTATAGTATAATTGTTTTGGTATTTTGAATTGAATTTTTTTAATGGTTTTTATAAAGAAACTGTCGAGTTTATTAAATTTTGTTATAGTTTTTATGGTGAAATTCTTGATTTTTTTATATTTAATTTGGAACGTTAATATTATATTTGTAGTAAAATTGTTGAGTTTATTTTAACTTGGAACTTTTTTTTAAGGTTTTTATAGTGAAATTGTTCAGTTTATGGTTTTTATACTGAAATTCTTGAGTTATTTTTTAACTTGGAATTCATTTAAATGGTTTTTATAGTGAAATTCTTGAGTTTTTTTAACTTGCGACTTTTTTTATACTATTTATAGGAAAATTGTTTAATATTTTTAAATTGAAACTTTTTTTATTCTATTATTGTGAAACTGTTGAGTTTTTTCACTTGTAAATTTTGTTATAGTTTTTATGGTGAAATTGTTGATTTTTTTAATTTGGTTTTTTTTGTTATTTCTATTGTAAAATTGTTGAGTTTTTTTAAGTTGGAACTTTTTTTTATGGTTTTTATAATGAAATTGTTGAGTTGTTTTAACTTTGAATATTTGTTAATGGTTTTTATTGTGAAATTGTTGAGTTTTTTTTACTTGGAACTTTTTTAATACTATTTTAGTAAATTTGTTGAGTTTTTTAAATTGGAACTTTTTTCTATGGTTTTTATAGTTAAACTGTTGTGTTTTTTCATTTGGAAATTTTGTTATAGTTTTTATGGTGAAATGTATGATTTTTTTATTTAATTTGGAACTTTTTTTTTGTTTGTAGTAATATTGTTGAGTATTTTTAACTTGAAACTTTTATTAAGGTTTTTATAGTGAGATTGTTCAATTTATGGTTTTTATAGTGCAATTGTTGAGTTTTTTAACTTGGAATTCTTTTTAATAGTTTTTATATTGAGACTGTTGAGTGTTTTTAACTTGCAACTTTTTTCATACTATTTATAGTATAATTGTTTTTGTT